>OV702283.1:236176895-239152728 GCA_916181665.1 Avena sativa | reverse complement strand
GATGTGGGGAATCACTTGTTCTTGTATAAACCATAATTGCACCACCGCAACCATCCTATCCATCAGTGAGAGAGTGCCTTTTGGAGCTGTTTGTGCTGTATTTCTCCTGATTAGAAGTTCCGGCCAAGGGGCGGAACTTCCACCCTGGGATCTCCACAGAACTGGTCTGGTTGTATTTCCGGCCCAACTTCCGACCAAAGTTCCGCCCCCAATCAGCAACCTCCTGTTTTTGAAGCGTTCTATTTGGCAGAACTTCCACCGCAAGTAGCACCGGAAGTTCCGGTCGTAGGCCTGGTCAAGTCTGACCCGATCCTTCAAATGGAATCTTCCCTGCTTATTCCGCTAAGTCTCTGAGCATAATTTCCGCCCAGCCACCGGATTTTCTGGTTAGGTGGTTAGCGACCCAGTTGTTCCGCTCTTGGTTCTGCTCCAAGTTCCGGTCATGCACTGCATACTTCAGATTTGGAGTTGCATATTTGCGGAACTTGGACCGGAACTTGCTCCAGAAGTTTCATCGGAATTCCCGTGTAAGATCCCTCCTTTATAAAGGAAAAGGATCCATGTGATTGCAATGCTAGTCCCTGGATCATTGCTAGCATCCATAGTTTAAGATGAAGTACACAGATACAAAGGTCATTTATTACATCCATTCCAGAGATAACATAGTCTTTACAACTCAAGGCCACAGGCCTAATACAAGAGTTTGAATAAGTAAATAAATGTAAGTCTTCATCTTCATGTGCCACAGGCAAACATGTTGAGTGTAGACTCATGACACCTAATCCTCATCAGAGTAACCTGCAACATCACAAGTTACAGCCACAGTGGGTCAATACTTTGGAATAGTATTGGCAAGTGATACCATAGTATGTTTTAAGTGGACTAGTTACTATATGCAAATTTGGCTAAGTGTAGCTTGGCTTGCTTTGCTCAAAATAGGTTTTTCCTATTAGTTGAAATCACTAAGTTTTTCTTTGTCAAAACTTTTCCCAAGGAACCACCAATAGACATTGGTCCTTCACCCTTGTTCACCCACAAGTTTTTACTTAGAAATTGGGATGAGGAGATTCTTGATAGCTTCCATGCCTTGATGCTCAAGTTGTCCATTGCCATGGACTTGGCTAAGTACTTATATTTTTCCATCTGTAGAGGTTGTGCACTTTCCCCACCAGACTTGGTTTCACCAAGACAGGACCTTTCAGAAGCCTTCCCTTAGACCAAATGGACGCGCTCCAACCTATCATTCCCACTACCACCAACTGTCCAAATGGCTAAGTTCTAGCAACTTATGTGATCCAGGCAGAGCCCATATTGCCAAGTGGCTGCACTAGAAGCTTCTTAACACTTGGCATCTAAAATCTCTTTGTTCCTGGGTGGCTTACCACAAGTGAGATACACAAGGTAAACCATAGCCATGGGCCTTGTGTAACCACTCAACCAAAATCCACCAAGCAATTACCATTCCACCCAGGTGATTCATTGACTTAGTTGTTTTATTAAGCAAAACACAAGTCCAAAGGACTTAGAAATATTTTCATCATAGCATGTATAATTCACCAACCCTTGTTTGCTACTAGCTAGGCTAAGCATGGCATAGATAGTAACTTAACTTAGAAATTTCCTAGCAATTCTACAACTACATAGGATTTCCCAACATGGAATATAGGCAAAAATAATAACATGCAAGACTTAGCAAAATATTTCTAATGCTTAGTATAAAATATAGGTATAGAAATATTCATGAAGTACCACTTGCCTTGGTAGTTGGGAGAGTAGCACTCTTCACAATCAAAATCACTAGCACCAAAGTCTACACAAAGAATGGTAGCACAAATCACACACAATTCATATACAAACATAAATATATGCATGCATGCAAAATGCTAAGTGATTATTTTTAAAACTCAACCAAGCAAGTGCAAGGTACTGATTCACTAACAAGATAAAAACTTGCCAAACCAAGTTTATTTGACACTAAAAACAATTTCTAAACATTTAATAAACTCAAATAGTCCTAAACAAGTTTCTGCAAATAAAGCCTTTTTAATAGAAGCTAAACACTAAACACATTGCATAATTTGAAAGAGCTTGCTCTCCTGATTCCAACGGTATAAAATTTGTCAAAATTTAACGTGGAAATCAAAAGTTACAAACCAAACAAATTTGAACTATAATCTGATTCGAAATCTGTTTTAAATCTAACTCACTGCCACGCGTCTGTTTCCTATTGGCCCATACCGGTTCGGGCGGATCGATCGACGCAGATCATTGGATTTAAGTGAACGCGCACGGCTCAGATCTAACGTACCGCTTTGTTTAAGTGATTCTATTATACGTGTTGGATCTAGATCCAACGGCTCTTGATCAAACGACCAAGGTCTGGCGGCGCTAGCGCGGCGG
Source organism: Avena sativa (assembly GCA_916181665.1). NCBI lineage: Eukaryota > Viridiplantae > Streptophyta > Magnoliopsida > Poales > Poaceae > Avena > Avena sativa. The sequence continues at coordinate 239,150,328 of OV702283.1, read as the reverse complement.
CGAGCGGCGGAGAGCTCTGTCAGTGGCGGCGCTGGCGTTCTAGGTCGCCCGGGGAGGGGAGAGGGTGCTCACCAGAACCGCAGGGATGAGGTGAAGCTCAACGTGGCGGTGGCTTGGCAAGGGGCGCTCGGAGTCGTCGTGGATTCCTCGCCGGAGTTCGCGAACGCGTCGGGTACGGCTGCTGGTCGACGTTGGCGAGGTTCTGCGTCGCGCTAAGACAAGAGGAAGGCACCGTTAGACGCATAAGGTGCTAAGGGTCCTAGGCATAACAAACAGAGGGCAAGGGGCGGCTGGTACTTACGGGGAGAGGTCGCCGGAGTTCGAGCAGAGAGCGGCGGCGCTCAGTCGTTGTCGTTGCCGAGGCTACAGACCATGCGCGGGCAAATGAAAGCCGTTAGTAGATGCGCACGGAGCTGCAGAGCATGCTAATATGAATCATGGACAGAGGGGGGCACGGTGCTCACCGGAATTCGTTGGCGAGGTCGTCGGAACAGCGGCAGCGTCGGGCGAGTTGCGAGCATCCTGGTGGCGTGGAGAGAAAATTCGGTGAGGGGAAATGGCCGTGAGAGGGAGGGGATTAAGTAGACAGAGGCTCGACAAGAAACGCTCAGTGATTCAATGCCAATTACGCCGCGGAATCAATGCAGCAACGGCCAGCGGCGGTGTTCGTGCGCGGAATCTGGGGAAGACGATGACGACGTGGACGGGGCCTGCTGGTCAGCGAATAGAACAGAGGGGGAGTGGGGTCCGGGTGTCAGCGGCTCGCTGGGTGCGTCTGCGCGTGAGAGAGAGAGAGGGGACCCGGGTGGGCTAGCTGGGCTGGTTTCACTGTTGGGCCCAAAGTCTGGCGCCGGCCCTTTTCTTTTTCTTTATTCCTTTTCTATTTCTGATTTGATTTTCTGGAATGATTTTCAAATGATTTCAAACTCAAATTGAAATCAAATCTTTTCAGGAATTTTGTAGGGTGCAACATTCATATTTCTGGGCCTAGAAACATGTGGTCTCTCTGCTCAAGCTTGGTCCTTTGATTAAACAAAATAAACAGTGCTATAGCACTTAATTTGAAAATGTTTTGGAAATGGTTTTGAACCATTTTTATTTTGTATAATTTTGTTCAAATTCCACACTCAATCCAATCAACAAGGAAGCAACCAAACTTGGTTTAAAACACTTAAGCTCTCAAATGGGGATGGCCATTTGATTTAAGTTTGCTCACATAAAATGATAGCACTATGTGCTTCTGTTTTCTTGAAATTGGTTTGAAATTGATCTCAAAACTATATGCATGCATGAATGATATGCAATCTTTGAAATCATGATTTTAGGGATGTTACATCCCGGTCGAGTCTGACCGCAAATTCCTGTCAAACTTTGGAGCGTGCGTCAACGGTCTTCGAGCCGTTTGAGTCTCGGTGAGCGGAACATCCGGGTCTCCACCAGAAGTTCCGGTGGAGTCTCGTACAGCCAAACGGCTCGTTTTGAAGGGGCCTATTTAAGGCACCCTTCTTCTTCCTCCCACCTAACTCTTCAATTTTCTCTCTCCTCCATTAATACCAGAGCTTCACCTCCCTAGATCTCTCTCCCTAGACACTCAAACCTCTTGATCTTTTGAGGAGTGGGAGAGGTGACCTAGATGTACACTTCCACCAAAGAAGAATTGATTCCCCCCACCTATCCTTTGTGGATCTTGTTAATCTTGGGTTCTTGTAACCCTAGACGGTGTAGGACATCCTCGGAGCTAAGTGATGAGGGTTCGACTCATAATTTCCCATTGTTATGGACTTGGGTTTTGGAGCAGATGGGGATGCTGGATGTCGCGAGACGATTAACAGGAAAGCAACACGGGGACACGAGGTTTACCCAGGTTTAGCCCCCGAAGGGAAAACCCTACTCCTGCTTGTCTGTTGTTGATTGCGGCGGAACCGAAGGTTACAGGGGTGCGCAAATGCAATTTAGTGTGGAGGTGTGTGTATGAGGTGTTCAGGTACTTATCGTCGTACCCTCACGACCTTTCTATAGATAGGCCAGGTCCCGAGATAGGTCTAGTAGGTTACAGGTTAGGGTTGAAACCTTTGAAATTCTATCCAATCTAGATTTGTCCTCCAAGGAGTCGAACTCGCCATGCGCTTGGGCCACCCGAAATCTTCCTAGGCTGCAAGTCTTCATGTGGGCCTTCCTTGGGCTGGACCGGGTATACCGACGTAATGCACCCGTAGGGTATATCCATGTCAGTAGCCCCCGACTGTTCAGTCAAATCGCAGATTCGACTAGAGACTCTATAATATTTTGGGTGCTTTGTATTTGAACCTGTCTTTAGGAAAAATGTTTAGTTCATAGAGATTGTTGATGCATGTGTTTGACTCACCCGACGGATCAGGGCCAGTTAACTGGCATAGGGCAAAACAACACGATCTTAATCAGACTCGAGTCCCCAGATTCGAATCCAGAACGAATGTTGGTGTAATTCGACTCAGGCCGTTGAGGTCTTATAGGAGTTGAATCCCGGTGTTTTTGAAGTGATGTACCCAACGCGTCCGTTGGGATTTTTATCGTGCCTGTTGACACGGGAATTTACTGGCAGAGGATAGTAGGGTGCGTTACCAGGCCATCAGATGATATCTGTAGGGCTTATCTTTGCATCGTAGACAAATAATCCAAAGTTTTATCACCATGGAGGTGTTTCGGGTGACCAAGGAGACTTCTTCTCACTTAGCGTTAATTTGGGCAAAGTTGCCAAAAAGATTTTTGTCGTATTTGATCCGAAGGTTCTCAGTCGAATAGTTCATAGGTTGCACGACCAGCGCTCCCTATGGGAGTAGCCCTCGAGTGTATGTTCGAGTCGTAGACTCGAGCAGAGAATTTAGTTCAGTCGTTCGCGCTTGTTTCCATTATTAGTCCGAAGGACACATTGTTTCAAATGCGCGACCAGCGCTCCCTATGGGAGTAGCCTCCGAGTCCATAGTGGAATCATAGACTCGACGCAGGACTTGAAGATTTTTTCGAGGTGCTGTTACCTTTATAATTTCTTAGGTGCACGGCCAGCACTCCTGATAGGAGTAGCCCTCGAGTAATTGATTGAGTCATAGACTCAAGCAAGTACTTTATGCTCAGTCGAATTTTTCGAGCCGTTGCTGGCTTCCCTTTGATGACTTCATTGCTGACGATTAGTGAGCTCAACCGTCTGCGGTAGCAGAGACGATGCGACGGGACTATCATGGGTCCCACGGCCTGACTTGAATTTGACTAGTTACGCGTAACGTGGCGAAAGTTACGGTGTTTCCTTGATTTCCGCGCGTAGTGGACGGCATGCTGGCGACGGTTCAGTTTGGTGCTGACATGTGGATGGTGAGATCTGATGCACACGTTAGGGCTTCCCAATCGACGGCTCTGCTGCATCGTCTTCGCCCTTTTATATCATGGGGAAAAAGCGAATTTTACCCTTCGCCATTTGCCACCACTTCTTGAGTTCTTGCTCTCATTGCACACTCGATGTCGTACGCGTATTTCCCTCTGCTTTTCTCCGCTTGCATCGTCGTACTTGTCGCTCCGCAATGGGAAAGTCCAAGAAGGCTTCCTCCGTTGTAGCGGGTTTAAGCGCTGCCGGCGCTAGGAAGAAAGCCGCTGCTCTGAGCCGCACCACCGACGATGGGTGGCGGCGCACGGAGATGCGCGAGTCGGACTTGCGCAAATTGCGTGAGGCCGGCCTGATTTAGAAGACCAAGGAGGACGCCATCCTTTCAGGCCAAGAGGTAATACCGCACTCACCCGAAGGGTTTCAGGTTATGTTCTACGCCTTTATCATCCGTGGTCTCTCTTTGCCCGACCAGAAATTTCTTCGTGGGCTTCTTTTCTTCTATGGGATTCAGCTTCACCATCTGTCTCCCAATTCTCTCCTCCATATCGCTTGTTTTATTACCCTTTGCGAGTGTTGGCTCGGAATCGATCCTCACTTTGGCCTCTTTCGGAGTCTCTACTCCGTGAAGAGGCAATCTGGGACCGGTGGTGTCTATCCACTAGGTGGCTGCGGAATTTCTATCCGCTACACTATCTAGTTCTTCTCTTTCTCCCTTTGCGAGTCCGTCCAGTATTGGAGTAGGAAGTGGTTCTACATCCGTGACATTAAGCTGGATGGTCAGCATTACAGGCTCGCTCCCTTTGACTCCACCCAAGAGATCATCCAGAAGAGGTCATGGGGGAACAACATCTTGGAGGGTGAATCCGAAGAGGTGGAGAAGCTCTACAAGCGGATGGAGGCTCTCAATGGTGGCTGGCAAAGAGGTCAACGGTGTCGACCTCATCCACACCTTCCTCAAGCATCGGGTGAAGTCGCTCCAAGCGAGGGCACACCCGATGTTCTTGTATGCTGGCCCCAACAACCCGACAAGGGTATTGCCTGAGGAGATGTCTTTGGGTGACCTTGATAAGGCTCTTAGGCCTCTGCTGAAGTACAAAGCCGATGAGGATCTCTCGGGGAAGTCCTTGACTTCCCCTTTCAGTGCCAAGAAGGTTGTTCCCCAGGTGAAACTTGCACTTGTGTGTGGTGCTATGTTTGAGTGCATGTTGTTTGCTATCGGTTTATAAGTTTGCATCTCTTGTATTCAATTTGCAGGGCCTCAAGGTAGCAGGGATGGTGCCCCCTCTACCTGAGAAGTACACGGATGCGCCAGGCCATGAAGAGGAGGAGTCCGAATTCGAGCTTACCTCGACGCACTCTCCTTCCTTGGAATCCCCCGAGCCGAGCGAAGGGCAGACCCGAAAGAGATCCCAAAGCGAAACTTCGGATGGGGCGACACCACCGACGCTGAAGGGTCCCTCATTCATCGAGCAGCACGGTGGGGATGAGGGTGCAACCTCCGCTCCCATTCCTGCTGTCCCTATTCGGGCGATGGCCCCGCAGCCGCCGGCCAAGAAGAAGAAGAAGAAGGAGACTCCTGTCTTCAACCTTTCAGACATAGCATCGTGACTTGCTCTGGTTAAACCTTGTTATGTTATTCATGTGCTAAGCATTATCTTGTTGTTGATCTGGTTCTTTGTAAGTGCTAGTAGTCATCACTTGGAGGAGTCCCTTGAGGAGGACACCGAAGAGATGATCACAGAATCGAAGCCAACGACTTCGTTTCCCAAGGTGGTGGCCAACTCCGATGACGAGTATTCGAGCTCCGGAGGCGGGAGGTTCGTGCACTCATTACGTGGAAGACGATAGAAAAACCTTCGGAGTCCACAGCAGACCACGTAGTTTTCTTTCCTCTGTTGCGTGAGGGGAGCCCCTGAGCACATTTATTCAGGGAGCATGTTATTTTCTTCGCAGCCTTTTGTATGTGACGCCAATCGCCTGATCGAGCGACACCTTTCGCTAGAAAGCGATTTCAAGCAGCTTTGAGGTGCGCAGGTTTCTTTTGCTTTGTTTTCTGTCCTCCAAAGTTTTCCTTGTATTCACCTTTGTTGCCCCATGCTGCAGATGAGAACAATGATGCTCTCCGCAAGCTAAAAACACTCAGAAAGAGTCTCGGCAAAGCGGAGAAATAGGTGAAGGATGCTGCAGAGGCCTTCCAGTGCCAGTAGAAGGAGGCTGAAGACCGTGAGCAGCAGCTCACGGCCGTCGCAGCGACCCGGGAGAAGGCCATGGCTGAAAAGCTTATGGCTACTGCCAAGGCTGTCTCTAGTAGGTCACCTTGCAATTCTTTTGAGTGTTAAATGCTTCGATTGCGATTTTGTCCTCCTCATCTTATGAGTTTGCCGTTTTCTTTGCAGATGCTTCAGGTGTTACGTTCGATCGTGACGCCTTAGAGCATGGTGATCATCTGGCGGATGCCATTGTAGCGATCGAAGATCGCTGCACCTCGTCCGTGGAGGCGCTTGATAAAGCTAAGAAGGTGCTCACTCACTTCTACAAGGAGATCAACCCCAAGGGTGTTTCCCTCGCGGACGTCGGCTCCCTTGTGGAGGCTCTTGCGGATGATGATCCTATGAAGTATAAGAACACACAGAAGAGGGTCGGCGCTGCTATGAGGCTGGCAATGGCGCTGGCGTATGGAGCCCAACTTGATCTGACACAGGTCACGTCCAAGATGCCAACTGTGGCAGATGGCTCTGAGTTGGCGTTTTCCACCTTCGCCTCCCGCTGCAAACATTTTGGGCCTAAGCTATTAGATCTCTTGGCTAACTACTCGTTGGAGCAATAGCAAGTGGCCAAGAGTAGGCAGTCTGGATCCGAAGTTGCTCCAGGTGTTGGCGCTTAGGCCCTTGCTGCTTTGTAGCTTACTTAGTTTTAGCTTTATCCCTTATGCATATGTAATGTCTTTTGAATGAACAAGTCTCGCTCTTCCACGTAGTGGCCTTATTTGTATATGAATGCACCTTTTGACTGCTGTCAAATGTTTGTGATCTTGATGTTTGCCTATGCACCCATAGGGTCCTTTGAGTGCTGCTCCGGCGGTTACACCTTCGCATACGGCTAGCGCTCGCCTATCGTTGAGCGAGTTGTCGCAGTTGCCATTTTTGCGTGACCATGTGCGAAGTTTGGAGAAGGACATCCTCAGCATCTGTGGTCACGCGGATGTGTTGAAGTCCAAAGTCGGCGAGCCATTGCCAGAGAAGAGTTTATTCTTGAAGAGTTTCGGCAGATGGGTGAGCAACTCCAATGTGAGTCCTCTTGAGCCATTGCCTCCTCGAGTGTGCCAATTTTTATGTTAGCTCACCCGGTGCTTTGTGAAGTTGTGAATCTTCTTCCGAAGGAAGAGAAGGAGCGTGTGGCAATATGAATGAATTGCTTGATGCAACAAGAGCTGGGGGCTGGCGGTTTCTTTTGGATGGAATGTGATCAAACGATTGTCCTTGCGATGTTGCAAGATCGCGTTCATCAAGTGCTTCGAGTGCTAAGGCGGGCAAGGTCGTCGCTCACAGCAATTTGGGCGATGATGTTCCCCTTGGATTCGGCCCCCTCCAGCTTCATGGGTCTTCTTGGAAAGTTTCGTGACACAAGCCATGTCAACGACTTGGTGCATCATCAACTGGTGGCGGGCGTGAAGGCGGCAGTGTCGCTTGTTCGACTACATCGTCGGGATGTCAACCTCACGGAGATAGTGGCTGGACCTCCTCCCCCTGCGAGAGGCATGGTGTGGGATATGCGTCTTCATTACGCGGCTTTGGCGCAGTACGCCGAAGAAATTGTAGATGTGTTTGAAGAGCGAACAACATTCTTCTCCAGTATAGTTACGTCCTGTAAACAAAAATAAGATAATGTAAAGCCTGTATTTTTTCAAGTGGGCTTGTAATGCCCTTGTAAATTTTGTATGTGTTGGCACGTAGTGCATTTTATGATTATAGAGTATGCATGTCCTTTTCGTTAGCCTGACGTGGTCAGCTACTCAGGTTATATGTTGTTGTTTTTGATTGACGAAGTCGCAAGGTGAGGCGCAGCCCCCGAGCGTGCTTAGCGATAAATAATGTAAGAGGAAAAAGATTTTTGGGCCAAGGAACTTAGCTTTTATTCATCATAAGTGAAGAGGTAAATTGTTCGCCTGAATAGCCTTATTGAAAGTAAAGGGTAACTAGGGGTAGAAGTGTCGCAGTCGTGCGACGTTCCAGGGGTTGGAGTATTCGACACCTGATGCAATGTCCATGAGGCGGTACGCACCACCTGGGATAACTTCGGTGACGATGTAGGGTCCTTCCCAGGGTGACTCGAGCTTCTTGTACCCTTCTTGCTTGAGTCGCAGGACGAGGTCTCCTTTGACGAAGGACCTTGGACGCAGCCGACGGCTGTGGTAGTTGCGGAGGCTCTGCTGACACACCGGTGAGTGAGCCGCAGCGATGTCGCATGCCTCATCTAGCGTGTCGACTATGTTTTGGAGTGCGGTCGATGATTCGGCTTCACTGTAGGTGACGACCCGTGGGGCCTTATAGCATACCTCAGCATGTATCATAGCTTCGGCTCCAAGCACCATGAAGAAGGGCATGTAGCCAGTTGAGCTGTATGGAGTTGTGCGCAGTCTCTAGAGAACAGAGGGTAGCTCGTCCACCCAGGCTCCCGCAAGCCTTTCGAATGGGCGTAGAAGGCTCTTCTTGATGCCGTTGCCGATGAGGCCGTTGGCCTTTTTGACATGTCCATTGGTTTGCGGATGCTCCACGGAGGCATATGACAGGTTGATTCCGAGGTCCGCAGAAGTCCCGGAACTCCTTCGAGATGAAGCTCGAGCCGTTGTCCGTTATGATGCTATGGGGCACTCCGAACCTGTAGACAATGGACTCGAAGAATTTGATGGCGGTTTTGCCTCTTTGGTTGGTAACAGGCATGGTCTTGATCCACTTCGATAATTTGTTGACTGCTACCAGGAGGAAGAGTGGCCCCCTAGCGAGGACTTTGGAAGTTTGTCGATCATGTTGAGGCCCCACTGGGCGAAAGGCCAGGCCACTGGAATAGGCTGTAGATCTGATCCTCGCGAATGCGGCTTGTCTGCATACCTCTAATAGGCGTTGCACCTCTAGAATAACTCCTTGGCATCGTTCATTTCGGTTGGCCAGTAGAATCCAGCTCGTAGAGATTTGGCAACCAGGGCGCGGCTTCCTGCGTGATGGCCAAAGATACCCTCATGGATGTCTAGGAGGATGCTTTTTCCGTCACTGATGGTGACGCATCGTTGGATCACACCCGAAATGCTACGCTTGTATAGCTCGCCATTGATGATGGTGAAGGTCTTTGATCGGCGAGATATGCGCCGGGAATCTGTCGGGTCCTTAGGCAGCTGCTTGTTTATCAGGTAGCGGAGGTATGGTTGCATCCACATTTCCTCAATCGCCATGACCTGCATAAGGCTTACCAACTCGACCTCCATGTCGAGCTTTTCGGGTCCTTCTTGTCCTTTGGGCAGCACATACCCCGAGTTCTCTTCTTTCGGCTGAGCCCTTTGGGAATTTACTCTTGATGGAGGGTACGCATATGTGTTCAAGTAACACTCCTAGTGGCACCCGAGCGCAGGTAGATCCAATATTGGCGAGCTTGTCGGCCTCCTAGTTGCTTTTCATACCAACGTGTCGAAGTTCGCAGCCGTCGAAGTCCCCTTCGAGTGAGTTGTAGAGCACACGGTATGCGATCACATTGGCGCTATGGGCGTCGAACTCATTCATCATCTGCTGGACGACGAGGTTCGAGTCGCCATATGTGACTAGGCGTGTTGCGTCACACACCTTAGCCATCCTCATGCCGTGGATGAGGGCCTCATATTCGTCCTCATTGTTGGAGGCGTGGAATTTCATCCGGAGGACATACTTCATCTTGTCGCCTTGAGGGGACGTCAGTATGACGCTGGCCCCTGCTCCAGCCTCGCGCTTGTAGCCATCGAAGTGCATCTTCCAGGACTACGACCTGTCCGGAGTATCCGGGAGCTGGAGCTCCATCCAGTGGACGAGGAAGTCAGGAAGGACCTGAGATTTGATGGCAGTGCGCCGCTCGTAGATGATGTCTCGAGGAGAAAAATCGATGCCTCACAGGGCTATGCACCCCGTGGCTTTGGGGTTGTTCAGGATGTTCGACAGCGGGGCATCGTTGACGACCACGATCTGGTGCTCCTGGGAGTAGTGGCTCAGCCGACGCGCCGTCATGAATACGCCGTAGGCGAGCTTCTGGTAATGAGGGTACCTCTGCTTTGTCGGGGTCAGTAACTCACTTAGGTAGTAAATTGGGCGTTGGACCCCATGGGTCTTGCCATCTTTGGGTCGTTCGACCACGAGTGCGGTGCTGACCACCTGATGTGTGGCTGCTATGTACAGCAGCAAAGGCTCCCTTTCCTTCGGCGTGACCAGGACCGGTGATGTGGAGAGCAGGCGCTTGAGGTCTTCGAATGCATCATCTGCTTTGGGTGTCCACTCGAATTTATCAGCCTTACAGAGCAGTTGATAAAAGGGGAGAGCCTTCTCGCCCATGCGACTGACGAACTTGCTGAGCGCCGCGATTCGCCCAACTAGCTGCTGGACCCCCTTGAGGTTCTTCGGCTTCTCCATGGCTAGTATAGCCCTGATTTTCTTCGGGTTTAACTCGATGCCACATTGGGAGATGAAGTACCCGAGTAACTGTCCACATGGGACGCCAAAGGCGCACTTGTCTGGGTTCAGCTTGATCTTGTAGCGACCAAGGTTATTGAACGTCTAGCATAGATCATCAATGAGCGTCCTGGCCTCTTTGGCCTTTATTACTATGTCGTCGACCTAGACATGGACATTGCCACCGATCTGGTGCTTCAGACATGCCTGCATGCATCTCTGATAAGTGGCGCCTGCGTTCTTCAGCCCGAAGGGCATTGTGTTATAGAAGAACACCCCAAACGGTGTGATGAACGCCGTTTTCTCCTGATCTTCGACCTTCAGTCGAATTTGGTTGTAGCCTGAGTAGGCGTCAAGGAAGGAGAGCTTCTCGCATCCTGCGGTGGATTCGATGATTTGGTTGATCCTTCGTAGAGGGAAGTGGTCTTTGGGACAATGCTTGTTAAGCGATGTGAAGTCCACACACATCCGCAGGATGTTCGTGTCCTTTTTGGGGACCAGGACGGTGTTGGCCAGCCACTCGCTTTCTTTGATTTCCCTGATGAAGTTCGTATCGAGGAGTCTGTTGACTTCGATACCAATGGCTTCGGATCTTGGCTCGGATAGTCGACGCATCGACTGCTTGACTGGCTTCGCATCTGGAAACACATGAGTGCATGCTTGGCGAATTCCCTGGGAACTCCTGGCATGTCCGCAGGACACCAGGCGAAATTTTCCCAGCGCTCAAGGAGGAATTTGACGAGCGCGCTTTCCTATGCAGGACTCAGGTCGTTGGCGATCAACGCCGTCTTAGAGGCGGCTGTCAGGTGAACCTGCACCTTCTTTGTGTTGACTGTGGAGTCGAACGACATATCAGGTGCGTTTTGCCTGGTGACTGGGGGTGCCCCTTGTCTATCACCTCCTTGAGCCTTGTGAGCTCCTCCTACATGCCGAACGATTGAGAGATTTTGTTGAAGTCTCTGTAAGAGCCGTCCGACCTGGTGAAGCTTCCCGGGACGGTGATGACGCCCCTGGGTCCTGGCATCTTCAATAGAAGGTACGCGTAGTGCGGTATTTCTAGGAATCTTGCGAATGCCACACGCCCGAGGATGGCGTGATATTGCGATGGCCAGTCCACCACTTCGAACTCCAGTCGCTCACGCCTTAAGTTTTTGTGCTTGCCGAAGATGACGTCGAGCCATATCTTTCCCAAGGGGTATATGCCCTTCCCTGGGACTATACTATGGAACGTCGTGTCCGATTTCTCTAGGTTGCATAGCGGGATCCGCATGGCTGCGAGTGTGCTATTGAACATCAAGTTGATGCCGCTGCCACCGTCCATCAAGACGCGACTCATCTCGAATCCTCTGATCTGGGCCTCGAGCACCAGGGCAGAGTGACATGGGCGAGGTATCTGGCGTGGATGATCTGAATGGTCGAACATGATGTAGGACACCAAGCCGTTGAGGTACTCAGGTATGGCTGGTGGGGACGTTACGACCAGGTTGACTTGGCGGGTGATCTTCTTATGCACCCTGTTGGTTGGGCGCCCCTTTTGGATCATCATGGACCCTATCGGTGGCGGGTACCCATCTGCACCATTATTCGTTGTCGGTGCAGCCGGCGGCTGTGATGGTCCTCCTGGTGGTGGTGGAGGAGATCTGTGGGCGACGGCGCCTGGGGCGGGTGGCAATCCTAGATTCACCGCCTAGCGTTGCATCTGGGTGAGACCCTCTCTGAGATTCTGGAACTCCCGACAGTCCTTGAGCATGTGGATGTCCTTCTTCTTACCATCTTGTTTGTCGATGTAGAAGTGGATGGTGCAGGGACCAGATAGCTTGTCATATGCCAAAGGCTCGTCTTCGTGGTTGCGACGTTGCCACGTTTGTGTGGGCCGCCCACCATCGCGGTAGTTGCTGCTGCGGTGTCCGCTATTGCGGTTGCCATCATTGTGGTGACCGGCGTATCCAGTCACAACCATGTCGACTCCCTTGCGATCGTCAGAAACACGCGATCTTCTCTTGCTGTGGCTATCGCTCCTGCGTCCGAAGTCGTCTTCGTCAGCCGAATGTGTTCGGTTGGCTGAATCTTCGCCATCTGCCCAACAGTTGGCGACGTCCATGAGGTGATCAAGGGTTTTGGGCTTGACGCACCCGAGCTCCTCCTTGAAATCTTGGCGCCTGACACCGTCCTTAAAGGCGTCGATTGCCCTCTCTTCGGAGATGTTTGCGGTGGAGTTCTTGATATGAGACTAGCGTAGTATGTACGGGCAGATGGACTCGTTAGTCCATTGGGTGCAGTCCCGCAGCTCTTTGATTGAGGCTAGCCTCTTGCTGGTGCCCTTGAATTTGCGGATGAAGCTATACGCCAACTCTTCCCAGCTTCTGATGGAGCTGGAGGGGAGGCTGCTGAGCCAGACCCTGGCTGCGCCTGTCAGCTGCAGCTGAAGGCACTGTAGGGCGGTGTTCTTGTTCCCGCCGTGAAGCTTGACTGACGATAGATGATCATCGATCCAGGTTTTTGGCTCCTGCAAGCCATCGAAATTCAGGTTGTCCGAAGGAATCTTGAAGTTTCTCAGCATCCACGATTGCTGAACGGATCTGCTGAAGCATCTGGCTCGGCATAGTTCTCCGTCATCCTCCTCCTCGGACTCATTTGAGTACGCGCGCTTAGCACATGATTTGTCGATCTTGTGTTGTGTGAGTTTGCTATGAACATCGTAGTTGCTGCTGCAGTGTCGTGGGCTTCGATGGCATCGAGGCAGGTCATGCTCCTCTTCCTCGGATGAGGGTGTGCGGCTTCGAGTGAACTTGACCACGACATTTTTCTTTGGCTCTGCGGGGGTCTCATCGTGGAGTGCAGCTCCGACGAGTCCGAGGCCTTCTAGTGAGGACTTATGGATCGCGTTCTTCGGATCTCCCGCTGGTGGCGGGTTGGACGCGAGATAGGTGGTGGCCGCCATGATCGCAGCCTGCGGTGTTTTCGACATGATGTTGCATTGCGAGTCCATCGTCATGAAAGACGTGTCAAGTGCCTTCGTTACCTCGCGCCATGCGACAGGGTCCATGTGCTCCAGGCCGGAGTGGTACTTGTTGGTGTTGTTCCCGTGCGAAGAGGAGCCGCCAGGGAAGAGCGTAGCTCGCCGCATGCTCGACTCGCCGGCTGACCGCTTGCGCTTTTCGAGCTCGCCCTGTATCTTGACCTATAGATTGTGTTCATTGATCAGGAGCCAGTGATAGGCCATCAGCAAGTCACGGGAGGCATCCATAGGTAGGATGTGATTGTCCCGCACGGCTTCGCGTGCGATCTCCCAGCCTTCCTCATTGAGGTAGATTAGGTTGTGGGGACGGTTTACGTCCTCAGCGCCTCGAGCCCCCCTGTTTATCGGGTTCACCCTGGTTCTGGCGTTCTCAACCCGAGGGTTGGGAGGGGGATTGGGAGGGGGTCAAGTGGTGGATCGGCTCCGTTGTTGACGTCGCCACCGTGGATGACAACGCATAGGTAGCGCTCATGGAGTGATTCGCTACTTCTGCAGCTCTCAGATCCAGAACCATAGGTTCCTTCATCTGAAGAGGGATCACATAGATCGGAATTATAGCTGTTGCTGTCATCCGAATCACCCATTGGCATCGTTGTGCGCAGGGCATCGATGGGCAGGACCCACGAGGCGGGCCTGATTGATGGGAGTGGCACCCACCCAGGGAGGCGGAGGGTGCCGGTCTGCCCCACCTGGAAGCAAAAGCTCCCGAATAGCATCTCGATTTCAACGCCTACAGACTCGAAATCTTTGCGGGTGGCTGGCGAGTGCGTGGTGAAGTCGAAAGCGCCTAAGAGGTGGTGATTCTCTAACGCCGAGGAATCGTAGAACGCTCCAGATGGGAGCGTCACGACTGCATGATTAGCGTCCCCGCTTCCCACAGACGGCGCCAATTGACGAGGATTCGACTCGTCAATGCCCATTGTTATGGATTTGGGTTTTGGAGAAGATGGGGATGCTAGAAGTCCTGAGATGGTTAACAGGCAAGCAACACGGGGACACGAGATTTACCCAGGTTCAGACCCCTAGAGGGAAAACCCTACTCCTGCTTGTCTGTTCTTGATTACGGCGGAACCAAAGGTTATAGGGGTGTGGAGATGCAATCTGGCGTGGAGGTGTGTGTATGAGGTGTTGAGGTCCTGCTCGCCGTAACATCATGGCCTTTATATAGATAGGCCAGGTCCTGGGATAGGTCGAGTCGGTTACAGGTTATGGTTAAACCCTTTGAAATTCTATCCAATCTATACTTGTCCTCCAAGGAGTCGAACTTGACATGGGCTTGGGCCACCCGAAATCTTCCTAGGCTACAAGTCTTTATGTGGGCCTTCCTTGGGCTGGACCAAGTATACTAACGTTATGCACCCGTAGGGTATATCCATGTCACTAAGGGCATGCTTTGTGAAGCTCTGTGGGGTCGTTGAGGGCCTCCAATTGAGTTGTGGAGCTTCCCACTCAACCTTGTTGTAAAGGTTTCGGTTGGCGCCTTCAAGGTCACTGGTTAGTGGATTGTGAGACTGCCTTTGTGGTGGTGCTCACCGGAGAAGAAGGTGAGGCCTTGGTGGCGCTCGGGTGACCTTGTGTGTCCCTGACACCTCTCTAACATAGACGTAGTTTCCTTGGAAGTGAACTACGGGAATTACATCTCCGTGTTCCCGCGCTAGTTAACTCGTTCCTTACCTTTACTTCTTGCTATTTACCTTTTTTGTGCTTGTTGTTAGTTCTCTAGCATATAGGTTGTTCATCTAGTTGCATATCTAGAGAACTTACCTTCTTGCCAAGCCTAAAAATGAGTAACAAATAAAAAATTGGTAGTCTCCTATTCACCCCCCTCCCCTAGTCGACCAAAGTTGGTACTTTCAATTGCTATCAGAGCTAAGGATCTTATTTCGGGCTTTACCGCCTAAGAGATGATGGCTGACGACGGGGGTAGTGTGATTGACAACTCCAAGAACTTGGCCACCATGGATGACCTCAAGCAATTGGAGATGTCCATGATGACCAAGTTTGAGAAAATGATGACTCTTTTGTAGTCCCTCAAGACAAACCCCATGGTTCCTCTTGTGACACCCCAAACCACCGAGCTTCCTCCCACCGTTCCGGTGACCACCCCCGGGGTGAATCCCGTGGCTGTCACCACTCACTTGGGACTTGGTTTTGTTGCTCAAATATCCACCAAGGGCCCAAGCGAGAAGACCGAGGGGCTCGAAGACTCAACTCCCAAAGAGGGAAGTGAAGGAAAAGACTACTCGGCGGTGCTACCACCGTGAAGTATACTCTGGACCCTCCCATTCCCATGCTACACATCATTCCTCAAGGAGCACCACCTATGTTAGATACTTCAAATTTCGCCAACTGGAAATATCTAATGCGCTCTCATATTTCCAGCTCTTCTATTGACTTAATGAGGATTGTGGAGGAAGGTTTCTCTCCATATGACCCAAATAAGTTGATTCTAGGTGAAGTGGTGGACAAGCAACTCAATGCCATGGCTTTGGGCATGATTCAAAAAGGCGTTGACTCCCAAGGACTTTGCTCACATTCTCCAATTCAGCACCGCCAAGGAAGCATGGACCTGATCACCGAACTGTTTGTGGGGAATGAAAGTATCCAAAGCTCAAAGTTTGATGAATTCAACAATGAGTCTGATGGTTTTCCTATGAAAGATGATGAGACTCCCTAAGACATGTATAGACGGCTCAAGGTCCTTTGTTGCACTATGAGGGAACTTGGTGCCACCTATGTCGATGACAAGTTCATGAAGAGAAAGTTCGTCCAAGATCTTTTTCCATTTGAAGAACAAAAGCTCAACTCCATCAAGGGAAGAACCAAATTTCACTTAATGACATCCCAAGAAGTCTTGAGTGAAGTGATTGCCATGTCCATTGCAAAGAAGAACATGGAGTCATCTCGTGCTCGGGCAATAGGATCAACAAAGGTGAATCTTGCATTGAAGGCCAAGGCTATGGAAGTTGATGATGATAATACATCAAGTGAGTGGTCTCAAGAGGACCTCAAGTGTGCCTTCAACGAACATATTGCTCTCGCCTCAAGAGCCTTTTGGAACAAGCCTAGCATCAAGTTAAGATCAAGGGACAACCCAAGATTAAACTCACCTAACAAGGCTTCCAAAGTGAGATCGTGCTACAATTGCAATGACAAGAGTCACTTTGTGGCTAAGTGTCCCTTTGAGACCTGTCACATCCCAAAATTTTCCAAATTTTGAAATGTGAAAAATAAAGACAAAATAAAACTTTGTTGAAAATTAGAGTGAGAAGAAACTTTTTGAATCCAATTGGAAACTTTCAAACCTATTTTGATCAAACAAATCCTAAAGGAATTTAAAAAGATAAACAATTAATAAAGAAAGTTTTGATAGTTGGAATTACTATTTTAGATCTTTTAATAAAAAGATTTGTTTTTCAAAAGCAAAAGGTAGAATTATAAATCAAGATTATTTCTTAAAGCCAAATTAAAATCTTGGCCAAGCTTTTGAAATAAAACATTCCTATTTGATAAAAAGAGTAAAGGTTTAATTAAATAAAATAATGAGGATTTAATATCCAATTTTATTTAAGTAAACGCTTTTCCATTTTAATTAAACACTAAAACTTATTAATTCATTTTAAATAAGTTTTCCAAGTGTTTTGTATTTTCAAATAAAACCTACTTAAATGGTTTTGATATTATTTAGATTTCAAATAGAGTTTTTAAATAAATTAAATCCTATTTGAATTAATGACTAAGGTCTATTTATTTAATTATTAAATGAATCCTAAAAAGAATAAAAATTATTTTGTTTTGGACTTTGGTTTGTGTTGTTAAACAGAACAAAAAATGATACAAAGTTTGGAAAAGTTTTGAATTCATTTGAGTGTTGAAATTGTTTGTTTGAAAAATCAAAACAGAAAATCATTTGGAAAAGGAAAAAGAGTCAGTACAAAAAAAATGAAACAAACAGCAACCCACCCACAGAGTCACCCGACATACCCCTCAGCGAATCGTTTTTCTACACGCAAACCCACCCGCAGAGTCATAGACAGGTGGCCCCCTCTCCCTCTCTCCCTTCCTCGCTGACAGGCAGGTCCCACAGCGCCACCTCAGCGTCGTCTCCCCCGCGACCGTTCTTCCTCGCCGTTGCTTCCTTTGAATGCGGCGATGAATGCGAGTTACTGCCGGCGTTATTCTCGCCCCTGACCACGCGTAAAAAACAGCCCACCTCTCCTCTACCTTTCCCCTCAAACAGCTCCTCCTCTCTGCCACCAGGCTGCCCCGAATTAGCTTTGCGCCGCCGCTGCTCCGAAGACATCTCCGAGCAATTCCGGCCACACCCCACCACCCCTCACCTCCCTCTGCACGCTAGCACATTCCCCACCTCCTGGCGCATCTGCCCGTGTGCTCCCTTCACTCGCGCGCGCTCCAAAACATCGACTTCGACCTCACCTAAGCACCGCCGCGACTGTCCTTCTCCGGCGACCTCTCCCTGGTAAGCCTCGACCGCCCCAGCACCCCCTGTTGACGCTCACATCATCCCCGGACCAGCCCGCGTCTAACCGTGCGCTTATTTTGCTTCGGAATGATCTACAGCCCCATCCCCGACGACACCTGAGCGTGCCCGACACCGCCAGCGACTCCGGCGAGGAATTGTCGTCGTCCCTGAGCGCCCCTCGCCAAGCCAGCGCCACCTTGAGCTTCACCTCGACCTAGCGAGCACGGTGAGAACCCCCGCTTCTTCCCTTGCTTCCTGTAGCCGCCGCAACGCCACCGTCTGACCGCGCGCCGCCATCTGCCGCCACGCAGCGCCGCCAGAATTTGACCACGTGACCGTGTCCGTTAGATCAGGATCTGTTGGCTGAGATTAGAACTAGGTGAAGAGGTACGAGTTGATCAGCGTCGTTCGTTTTAAGTTAGATCCTGCGGTCCAGAGAGGCCGATCCGCACGAAGCGGTACCGGCCAATAAGAACACGCCGCGTGGCACTGGTTTGATTTAAAACAAAATTCTGAATCAGATTGATATGCAAACTTGTAAAATTCATAACTTTAAATCTACACGTCCAAATTTAGCAAATTTTATATCAATGGAATCATCAGAACATGTACTTTGCAACCATGCACTTTGTTTAATGTTTTGCTTCTGGTAAATTGATTGAATTTGCAGAAACATGTGTAGGCTTAATTTGAATATAAAAATTGTTCTAGATAAAATTTTAATGTGAAATCTTTGCAAAATGGTTTTTTGTGAACCTACTGACCTTAGGAACCAACTCATCGATTTAAAAATGAATTTGGTGAAGTTTAGGAAGAAATACTTGAATTAGCTCATTTCTAGTCAAATAAAAATATTGATTTTGATATGGAAATAATTTTGGAATGAAACCTGTGGGAAATGATTTGATTCAAACCTTCTGACCCTAAACACCAAGTTTTGTGAATTAACAAATTATTTGATGAGCAATACAAAATTATTGCTTTGATAAAAGCATTTTCAACCACATAAAATATAGATTTGATTTAGAAATGGTTTATAGATAAAACCCTTTTGCAAATGGTTTTACCACTTTAGTAAATGACCACTTTGAACTTTATAATGTTTAGAGCCTAGTAGAAACCACCTTTGCAAATAAAACTATCTTTTGCATGCTTGCATGCATGACTTTGTTTCTATTATTTTATGAGTGATAAATTGTTTGAATATTGGTTGGAATGCTAGTTGAATCTATGTTTGCTTGATTAATTTGTAGTGAAGTTAGAAGAGTGTGATATTAGAAAGATCAAGAAGTGAACCAACATTCTCTACCAAAAAGGCAAGTGACACTATCATCCAAGTCCTACTATTTTCATTACACTTAGTGGATTTTTGAAACATGCATGATAAGGTTTACTATATTTTATGCTATGCTAAAATCCTAATAGGATACCCCTATATATTCCTTAGTGGAAACATTGTAGTTGTAGTATGCTTAGCCCAGCTATATATTGGGATGGGATACATGTTATGATTATATGAAGTATTGAAAAGACTTATGTTTTATATAATAAAACAAGTACTCAATGAACCACCTGGGTGGACAAGGATACTCAAGCTTTTGGACAAAGTGGCAACAAAAGGAACCATGTTTATATGGCAATCTCTTTTTGTTGTGCACTAGAAGAAAACCACCCAAGGACTTAGAGATTGAACATGTTTCTCGTACAGTGGCTTCCATGTACAGCCACATGCTAAATGGGCTCTGGATTAGTCAACTACATAGTGGAAGACCCATGCATTGGCATCTTCATGTTAACTAGATTAGTGCTAGGGAACTTGGAACCCTACATTGGTGCCTGGAAGACAAGCTAGCATTGTGTATTGGGAGGACTCCTATGGAAAGACTTTGTCACATTCTCAATATGCCAGTACTCCATCTTGGTGAGTACTTATCCAGCGGCCACTGGTGGCATCAAGATGAGATTGTGTCATGTGGGTAAAGTGTACAACTTCTGCAGAAGATCAAAATTCTAAGTACTTAGCCGTGTCCCCGGTTATGGACAATACTGAGCAACTAAGGCCTGAAGCTATGGAAGATCTCGACATTCCAATTTCTCAAAGTTAAAACTTGAGGGTGACAACAAGGGATTAGAAGCACTTGGAGTTTTCGAAGAAGTTCAAAAAGATTTGACAAAGATCAAAAAAACTATTTTGAAAAATAGGACAAAACTATATTCCTTTCTGCAAAAATCTTAAACCCCACTTAGCCAAATATGCATGTAATGATAGGATCCACATATTTCTACATAGTAGAGAAACTTGCCAATACAATTCAAATGTATTGACCCTTGTGGCTGCAACTTATTATGTTGCAGGTTTGTTTGATGTTAGTGAAGTTTGTTGAATAGGATTACAAGTCTACAACCAACATGACTGCCTGTGGCACTTTGAAGATGAAGGACCCCATGCTTATAAATATTCTGCTGCAATGTAATGTGATAGCCAAATGAGCTATGTAAGATGTAATGATTTATTTTATTCCTGGTTATAAAGTTGTAATATGACCTTTGTTTCTTGATATTACATCTTAACTGTGGATGCTAGCTATTGATCCAAGGACTAGCATTGTAAACACAGGGATCTATACCTTATTAAAGGTTGGGGACCTTACAGATGGTATCAGAGCACTGTGTTGCCTGTATGGTTTGTAACCCTAGGATTGGACAAAACCCCTTAGAAAAATAGGAGTTGTTTTTGTTCCAAAAACTTATTTACAAACAATCTTGTAAACTCTTTCCTCAACCTTTTTGGTTTTTGATTCTACACCTCTTATATTTCAAACTTGATGGCCAAAGACTTCACCATGTGTTAAGGACATGTTCAACTCTAATGACTTCTACATCTTCAACTCTAATGACTTCAACATCTTCAACTCTAATGACTTCAACATCTTCAACTCTAATGACTTCAACATCTTCAGCTCTAATGACTCCAACATTTTCACCAAGGACTTCAACCTTAGATATCACTAAGGACTACAAGTGAAAAACCAAGAGACATTAGAATGCCTATCAAAGACATTGATATCAAGTTAGAGTATGGATCATATTGACCTATGAGGTATGACTATACTAAGTTATATATTTCAAGAAAACTTGTTGTATCCTTCAACTCATGAGTTAAACTCATAAGTTGTTAAGTGGATAGTTGCTTGTTGATTGTTTGATCGTTTGATTGAACTTGGTTGTTTTTGAGTGTGTGTTAAAACTTCTTAAAAACCTATCCACCAATACTTATCCCTATCAAACCAACAGATGCCTCCTCGTCGTGCCAACCCCAACCAAAACAACAACCTTCCCCTTGAGATACAGCAGATGTTGGCAGTTCAGACACAGTTGATGCAGGAGATGACCACACTCATACAGAATCAGAACAACAACAACAACAATCAGAATAATCCTCCAGCACTTGACATGCTCACCAAGTTTCTGAAACTTAGGCCTGCAAGGTTCTCTGGAACAACTGATCCAATGGAAGCTGATGATTGGTTACGTTCAGTGAACAAAGACTTAGTGACTGTTGGCTGCATCGATGAAGAAAAAGTTAGGTTTGCAGCATTTCTACTTGAAGGACCAGCAGCAACATGGTGGGACAACTTTCAGATCACCACTCCCCTGGAAGATGTAACTTGGGCTATTTTCGAGGATGGATTCAGAACAACCCACATCTCACCTGGAGTAATGTACTTGAAGAAAAATGAATTTCACAATCTGAAACAACGTCACCTCAGTGTGGCTGAGTATATTGAAGAATTCAACAATCTGGCACGCTATGCACCAGATGAAGTTGATACAGATGCTAAGAGAAAAGAAAAATTTCTTGAAGGACTTAATGATGAGTTGAACCTGCAGCTAGCTGTTGCCTATGTCCAACTTATCAATCACTCTGTGACAAAGCCACTATTTTTGAAAACAAGATGAATCAAGTTGAGAACAAAAAGAGGAAGCATAAACTCAAGAATCACTCGGGATCATCAAAGAAGAAGCATTCATTCAAAAAGAGCAATGAAGATTCTGAACCTCATCAGTATCACCACTACAACAATGGAAGTGAGAATAATGAAAATGATAATGACAATGGAGATGACCTTGATCAGAACCAACATGACACTTTCAAGAAGAAAGACATTAGCCAGTTGCAATGCTATAACTGCAAGGAACTTGTACACTATGCATCAGACTGTCCTGAGAAGAAAAAGAACAAGGATGCTAGAAGAGCCAATGGAAATGACTCCAATGTGACCCAGAAGGGACATGTGAACCACATTGATATGGATGGAAACTTTGAAGAGATAGAAGAAGTGGATGTCAGAAACTAGTTAACTCAGAAGAGTCAAATAAGGATTCCTTGTCTGGATATTAAGTGTTGAACCCATAGTCAAGTGAACATCAATGTAACCCTATGAGACTTTATTTTTAAGGGTGGTAGTACCCTAGTTGCCTTGAAGCCAACTTGTAACCTTTAGCCTTCCCAAATCTCGGGACGAGATTTATTTTAAGGGTGGTAGCCTGTCACATCCCAAAATTTTCCAAATTTTGAAATGCGAAAAATAAAGAAACAAAATAAAACTTTGTTGAAAATTAGAGTGAGAAGAAACTTTTTGAATCCAATTGGAAACTTTCAAACCTATTTTGATCAAATAAATCCTAAAGGAATTTAAAAAGATAAACAATTAATAAAGAAAGTTTTGATAGTTGGAATTACTATTTTAGATCTTTTAATAAAAAGATTTGTTTTTCAAAAGCAAAAGGTAGAATTATATATAAAGATTATTTCTTAAAGCCAAATTAAAATCTTGGCCAAGCTTTTGAAATAAAACATTCCTATTTGATAAAAAGAGTAAAGGTTTAATTAAATAAAATAATGAGGATTTAATATCCAATTTTATTTAAGTAAAGGCTTTTCCATTTTAAATAAACACTAAAACTTATTAATTCATTTTAAATAAGTTTTCCAAGTGTTTTGTATTTTCAAATAAAACCTACTGAAATGGTTTTGATATTATTTAGATTTCAAATAGAGTTTTTTAATAAATTAAATCCTATTTGAATTAATGTCTAAGGTCTATTTATTTAATTATTAAATGAATCCTAAAAAGAATAAAAATTATTTTGTTTTGGACTTTGGTTTGTGTTGTTAAACAGAACTAAAAATGATACAAAGTTTGGCAAAGTTTTGAATTCATTTGAGTGTTGAAATTGTTTGTTTGAAAAATCAAAACAGAAAATCATTTGGAAAAGGAAAAAGAGTCAGTACAAAAAAAATGAAACAAACAGCAACCCAACTAAGCAGTCCTAGCAGCCCAGCTCCAGCCCACCCAGCATACCCCTCAGCGAAACGTTTTTCTATGCGCAAACCCACCCGCAGAGTCACAGACAGGTGGCCCCCTCTCCCTCTCTCCCTTCCTCGCTGACAGGCAGGTCCCACAGCGCCACCTCAGCGTCGTCTCCCTCGCGACCGTTCTTCCTCGCCGTTGCTTCCTTTGAATGCGGCGATGAATGCGAGTTACTGCCGGCGTTATTCTCGCCCCTGACCACGCGTACAAAACCGCCCACGTCTCCTCTACCTTTCCCCTCAAACAGCTCGTCCTCTCTGCCACTAGGCTTCCCCGAATTAGCTTTGCGCCGCCGCTGCTCCGACGACATCTCTGAGCGATTCCGGCCACACCCCGCCACCCCTCACCTCCCTCTGCACGCTAGCACATTCCCCACCTCCTGGCGCATCTGCCCGTGTGCTCCCTTCACTCGCGCGCGCTCCAAAACGTCGACTTCGACTTCACCTGAGCACCGCCGCGGCTGTCCTTCTCCGGCGACCTCTCCCTGGTAAGCCTCGACCGCCCCAGCACCCCCTGTTGACGCTCACATCATACCCAGACCAGCCCGCGTCTAACCGTGTGCTTATTTTGCTTCGGAATGATCTACAGCCCCATCCCCGACGACACCCGAGCGTGCCCGACGCCGCTAGCGACTCCGGCGAGGAATTGCCGTCGTCCCTGAGCGCCCCTCGCCAAGCCAGCGCCACCTTGATCTTCACCTCGACCTAGCGAGCACGGTGAGCACCCCCGCTTCTTCCCTTGCTTCCTGTAGCCACCGCAACGCCACCATCTGACCGCGCGCCGCCGTCTGCCGCCGTGCAGCGCCGCCTGAATTTGACCACGTGACCGTGTCCGTTAGATCAGGATCTGTTGGCTGAGATTAGAACTAGGTGAAGAGGTACGAGTTGATCAGCGTCGTTTGTTTTAAGTTAGATCCTGCGGTCCAGAGAGGCCGATGCGCACGAAGCGGTACCGGCCAATAAGAACACGCCGCGTGGCACTGGTTTGATTTAAAACAAAATTCTGAATCAGATTGATATGCAAACTTATAAAATTCATAACTTTAAATCTACACGTCCAAATTTTGCAAATTTTATATCAATGGAATCAGCAGAACATGTAATTTGCAACCATGCACTTTGTTTAATGTTTTGCTTCTGGTAAATTGGTTGAATTTGCAGAAACATGTGTAGGCTTAATTTGTATATAAAAATTGTTCTAGATAAAATTTTAATGTGAAATCTTTGCAAAATGGTTTTTTGTGAACCTACTGACCTTAGGAACCAACTCATCGATTTAAAAATGAATTTGGTGAAGTTTAGGAAGAAATACTTGAATTAGCTCATTTCTAGTCAAATAAAAATATTGATTTTGATATGGAAATAATTTTGGAATGAAACCTATGGGAAATGATTTGATTCAAACCTTCTGACCCTAAACACCAAGTTTTGTGAATTAACAACTTATTTGATGAGCAATACAAAATTATTGCTTTGATAAAAGCATTTTCAACCACATAAAATATAGATTTGATTTAGAAATGGTTTATAGATAAAACCCTTTTGCAAATGGTTTTACCACTTTAGTAAATGACCACTTTGAACTTTATAATGTTCAGAGCCTAGTAGAAACCACCTTTGCAAATAAAACTATCTTTTGCATGCTTGCATGCATGACTTTGTTTCTATTATTTTATGAGTGATAAATTGTTTGAATATTGGTTGGAATGCTAGTTGAATCTATGTTTGCTTGATTAATTTGTAGTGAAGTTAGAAGAGTGTGATATTAGCAAGATCAAGAAGTGAACCAACATTCTCTACCAAAAAGGCAAGTGACACTATCATCCAAGTCCTACTATTTTCATTACACTTAGTGGATTTTTGAAACATGCATGATAAGGTTTACTATATTTTATGCTATGCTAAAATCCTAATAGGATACCCCTATATATTCCTTAGTGGAAACATTGTAGTTGTAGTATGCTTAGCCCAGCTATATATTGGGATGGGATACATGTTATGATTATATGAAGTATTGAAAAGACTTATGTTTTATATAATAAAACAAGTACTCAATGAACCACCTGGGTGGACAAGGATACTCAAGCTTTTGGACAAAGTGGCAACAAAAGGAACCATGTTTATATGGCAATATCTTTTTGTTGTGCACTAGAAGAAAACCACCCAGGGACTTAGAGATTGAACATGTTTCTCGTACAGTGGATTCCATGTACAGCCACATGCTAAATGGGCTCTGGATTAGTCAACTACATAGTGGAAGGCCCATGCATTGGCATCTTCAGGTTAACTAGATTAGTGCTAGGGAACTTGGAACCCTACATTGGTGCCTGGAAGACAAGCTAGCATTGTGTATTGGGAGGACTCCAATGGAAAGACTTTGTCACATTCTCAATCTGCCAGTACTCCATCTTGGTGAGTACTTATCCAGCGGCCACTGGTGGCATCAAGATGAGATTGTGTCATGTGGGTAAAGTGTACAACTTCTGCAGAAGATCAAAATTCTAAGTACTTAGCCGTGTCCCCGGTTATGGACAATACTGAGCAACTAAGGCCTGAAGCTATGGAAGATCTCGACATTCCAATTTCTCAAAGTTAAAACTTGAGGGTGACAACAAGGGATTAGAAGCACTTGGAGTTTTCCAAGAAGTTCAAAAAGATTTGACAAAGATCAAAAAAACTATTTTGAAAAGATAGGACAAAACTATATTGCTTTCTGCAAAAAGCTTAAACCCCACTTAGCCAAATATGCATGTAATGATAGGATCCACATATTTCTACATAGTAGAGAAACTTGCCAATACAATTCAAATGTATTGACCCTTGTGGTTGCAACTTATTATGTTGCAGGTTTGTTTGATGTTAGTGAAGTTTGTTGAATAGGATTACAAGTCTACAACCAACATGACTGCCTGTGGCACTTTGAAGATGAAGGACCCCATGCTTATAGATATTCTACTGCAATGTAATGTGATAGCCAAATGAGCTATGTAAGATGTAATGATTTATTTTATTCCTGGTTATAAAGTTGTAATATGACCTTTGTTTCTTGATATTACATCTTAACTGTGGATGCTAGCTATTGATCCAGGGACTAGCATTGTAAACACAGGGATCTCTACCTTATTAAAGGTTGGGGACCTTACAAGAACCATGAAGACAATGGTGGTCGTCTCATCCGCAACATCAAGTCAAGGCCTCCTCATCCTTTGAACAAGAACTACACTGTCAAGAATGTTGTCAACAATGAAAGGGATATTGTGGTCCATGAAGAATACCTTTCGTGAACGGGTGAAGATGATGATGAAGTCCAAGGTGGAGAGATTGTGTAAGTTGCTTCTGTTGCTACTACTTATACTCCACGATTGTACCTCTTTGACTCACCCAATGAGAACATCATCTCCTCCAACCAATAGTGTCTCATGGCCAAGGACACCGAGGTAACATCTAAACCCACTCATCAACCCATCTCTAGTGAGCCTTCCTCTCTTGACCTTGAAGGTCTAGAGATAAATAGAGATGATAGACATGTGTGAGTTCATTGCTATAGTGGATGAAGAGACTAAAACTTGATTTGATTCCTTGCTAGCTCAACTTGATCATGCTAGGGATGCTTTAGATGAAAAGGAAGATCTTCTTGACTTGCTAAGTAAAAATGAAAGAGATGCCGTCGATGAAATTTCTTCACTCACTCAAAGTCTTGAGGATGAACAAAATATGAGAATTAATCTTGAGGAAAATGTGTCTAAGCTTGCAGATGATCATAAAAACTCCATGTGCACCCTCACTAAAGAACGTGATCATGCTCTAGCTTTGGTTAAAGTGCTTAAAAGGAGAAAATTGAGTTTGGTGTTGGTCATGTTAGGAGTCAAGAAGATTTTGAGAAACTCAAAGAGGAACACAAAGCCTTGAAGAGCAAATTCCCAAGTCTTTTTGAAGCCCATGAACAACTTCAAACTCAACTAACTTGTGAACATGTTAAGTCTTCCGATGTGCAAATTATAGACTTGTCTAACTATTATTTGTATTTTTAGGATTTTTATTCCATTTCTTAGAGATTATTTGGTTTTAGGGTTATTTTGGTCTTTAAACAATTATTTAGATTCTTTATTTAAGATCTAGACCTGGCCCATTGGGCTGGCCCTGACCTGGCCCATACCGGCCCAGTACACTCTTCCTCTCCCTCGCTCACTCGCGTTCTCTCCTCTCTCTCGCCCCGCCATGGCGTTATGTTGCCGTCGCCATCGCCATGCGATTCCAGTCTCCTCAGACTTCTCCGGTCACCATCATTCTACCCGGGCGTTCGGTCTGTTCGGTCTGTTCGGTCTATTCGGTCCGATCTTTTCGGTTATTGGTAATTTCGGTCATCCAAAAATGCTACCCGAATTACCTTCGGTCCTTTCGGTCGTTCTGTATTCGGTCTTCGATCTTTTCGGTTCGGTCTTCGATCATGACCATATTACCCAAATAGAGAAAACATGACAACATTTTCATAGCTGACAGTTCAAAGAAAATAACAACTTTCAAACAACAACTTGTTGCACGTACACAAATCACATGCACAAGTAGTACAGATACAAGAATATATGATCAAAACTATCAAACTTTCAAACAACAACTACAGAGTCTCACAGGTCACAAGCACAAGTACACTACAGATACATGAATATATGATAGAAACTAAACTTGACAAGCCCACAAATCACAGTCGAGGGATGCATCCGCTACTGAACTCTTGCGCTTCCCTTTACCCTTTCCGCTACTGAGCTTTATGAAGGAACATGGACAAAATTATCGGTAACATGGACAAAAATATTATCAGTAATATGGACACATGGCTGATTGTAGCAACAGCATAAATTTATGAAGAACATGGGTGATTGTAGCAGTAACATAAATGTATGAAAAAAATGGTTCAGCTCTTCCACTGATTCGGATGCCATCTACAAAAAAAGCAGCACAAAGATCTCTTATTCTATGATTCACTCTAGATTCTCAAAGGAAAATGGCCATATAGAATTCTTAATCTGACCAAACATGTATAACTAGCACACAATATACTACTCCAAATCACTCACGATCCAAATCACCGTATCACTAGCAAAATTTGTGTAACTAGCAGAACATGTATAACTAGCACCTAAATCACCGTTATTTACAACTAATCCAGCAGAAAAATCAAACTTTTTACACCATGAACTCGTCCTCTATCACTCACGATCTGGAAACAAAATTCCTAAGCAGCAGTAATTCAGGGGAGAGAAGAGAATGGTACTTACTGTAGCATTGTGTGGTGTTCTATCGGCCTACCGGGGATGCGCCGGCGGCGCCCGGTGTTGGAGATCTGGCGGGGTCGTGTCCAGGTGGGGCGGCATCGGTGAGGTGGCAGTTGCCGGCACCCGTGGAGATGCGCTCGACCATGAGGCCCTGAGGGTCACTGGCTGATGGCAAGGTGGTGTGGTGGCACCGTTTGCAACTTCCGGCGAGGCGATGACCAAGACAGAGAAGTGTAGCGGCGGCGCGGCGATAGGGAATGGTTGTCGACTAGATCAAGAAGCTGCGAGGTGAGGACTCTGGCTGTGCATACGGAGAAAATAAGGGAGGATAAGGCCAAATATGGCCTCCATGCGCTGCGCACGCAGGGCTAGATCGACACGCTAAGGAAGAACCTCGGTCAGTTCGGTCATATCGGTCTTCTGCCTAGGACAACCGAACAGCCCGATATTATTTTGGTCATCTGAAGTGCAAGACCGAATTAGT
The DNA here is from genome assembly GCA_916181665.1 of Avena sativa. Classification (NCBI taxonomy): domain Eukaryota; kingdom Viridiplantae; phylum Streptophyta; class Magnoliopsida; order Poales; family Poaceae; genus Avena; species Avena sativa. Next base: position 239,121,657 of record OV702283.1, on the reverse strand, counting down.
AAACGAAGACCGAATTGTCGGTTTTTCCGGTTTCGGTCTCGGCTTTTTCGAGTTCGGTTTTTTGTGCCCGGCCTGAGCCATCGTGGTGCATGACGAGACATTCGATGCCACTCTGTCGACTGGTCCTGCTCGATTCGAAGCTAGGCCTCTCTCTTGACCAGGCCGCCTCTACCCCGAACCCTAGGATTTGGTGACTGTCGGCGATGTGGTGCTCCGCTGTCCCTGTGGTGCTGTTCTGCGGCTCTGGTGGCCCTATGTTGCCGTCGTTGATGCTTGTGTTGCTGTGGCAACCGTGCCCATGGCTTGGCGCGGGTTGCAGCTCCCTCGGGTGCTCCCCGTGCCGCTGTGTGCGCTCTCATCGGCCGTTCTGCTTCCTCTTCTAACTACAGCGAGGACCTTAGGTGAGTTCCTCCCTTTCTCCCCCTCTTGTTCTTTGTCCTTACCTACTGGATCTTGTGTGCTCGCAACATATGAACCCTAATTGTGATTGTCCATTGTTCTAGGGCTCCAGCCTTTGTTTTAGGGTTCATCCCTTGATAACATGTTGTTTTTAGGTGATTACCTATTAATCCTAGTAGTCTACATTTCGTTGCTGTATTGTGTTCTTAGTGCTGACAGTGGTTTTGTCAGTAGTTGTTAATTGAACCTTTACCTACAGGTCTGTATTGGTATGTTCTGATGTGAAGAAATTGGATTTGACTATATATTCTAATAGTTCTCTGATAATTTTAGATGATAAAATGAATAGGTGACAAATGATTCCTGATTATTTTTCTCAGGAAAATGATTGAGTATAGAAGCTAAGTTATGTAGCTTGTATACTTGGATTGCTTATTAAGCAGGTTCTTGTGACACCACAGTTTGATTGGTACACATTTCTTGTCTTTGAATAAGCTTTTCATGAGCTTTACTATGGATTGTCTTAGTTTGTAAGCTGGGAAAGATTTTTGTTATCTATAGAGCTATATTGGATATATATATATCTTAGTCTATGATGCTGGTCTGAGACTTTGCTAGGTAGAAACCAAAGTTTTGACCTATTGCCTCATTTATTATATGACCTATGATGGATAATCTCTAGGTATGATTCCTATACGGTTTAGTAAAATGATTTGATAAGCTTTTGTAAAGATAATATGGTGGATCCTTACTGTCTAGGATGAATTCTAAGATATAATTATTTCTGAGATGCTACTATCCATAAGATGTGCCCAGAAATGTTCATTTAAGGATGCTTGTGTATCTAGTTATAAGACTAGAGAATTTTTGTCCAAGATCAGTGATGCATAGGCTGAGATCTTCATTGTGGTTTGTAAAGATTTACGGTTAGCTTTGTTTACTTTCTTCTATGATGGATACACCTCACTTGGGTGTTTTTCTGAGAAGACTACATACATAACAACACATGGTATGATAAAATGGACATGATCAATCATGTGATGGTTTTATATAAACTCACCACACAGCTGCTTGTTGATGATGTTGATGTGCTGGTTTCTCTTGCTGGCTTGATCTTGGTGTGGTGATCACTTCCTGGACCTTGTCCTGCTCCTCCTTGCTCATGTGATCTGGTACTTGTCCTTGCTATCCTCCTGCACCACCCTGTCAACACCCGGATTTTTCAATCCTAGATGCCTGTTATGCCATACATCGCAATCCCAGGATTACCATTTTTGCGAGACATAACAGAATTGGATACCATAGTACTTCATCCATTACAATGATACATAAGTTCTTACACGAATAGAGATCTCATGATCCAGTTCTTAATACAACATCAAGCAGCGGAATACGTAATAATAACGGTAGCGTAGGCGAAGCTCCATCTTCGGGGTCACAGGAAATGCTGACGATGGGAGATGATCCTAGTTGTCGTAACCTTCCTGGGGTCCATCCTCCAGGTACTCCTCTTCATAGTCTAGCCATAGGAATAGCCAGGGACAAAGCCATGAGTACTCTTTAAGTACTCACAAACTAATACTAACAAGTAAAGGGTTTTTTGGAATATAGGACACTAGGCTCTAGGGTTGTTTTGCAAAAAGCCAGATTTATCTCTACTAAGCTCCAAAGCTAGTCACAATTTTATAACTCCTAAGTGGGATCTTGTAGTTCGGGTCACAACTCTGTTGTGGTCAAGTCAAAATCTCAACTCATTTCACAAGTCATTTTGAAAAGGGTCTGACGGGGGAACAGTATGGCCACTCCAACTGTCCATAACCGCGGACGCGGCTATTCGAATAGTTTGACACTTTGCAGAGATTGTACACTTTCACCACAACATTCGATACATCCGTCGGGAACAAATACTGAATTTACCATACTCAGTATGCGGATAATCAATCTTAACCTTTCAATTACACTCCCTAGTATAAGCACCTCTCCTGTGAGTTTGGCCTCCCAACCATGACCAATGTCATCTTGGGTACTGCACAGGTGGACAAACTTCACAAGGTAGCCTCAGCTCAGACCTTAGCCGTGAGGGAACTAATACTAAGGTATATAAGTTTCCAGTCAAGCCCTACCCAATATTCAGGTATTGTGGTTGTACGATAAAATTGGAATGGTATCGCATCCCGACAACCATCAGTTTTATAAAGGGCTAAGGCTCATGCCTCAACATTTTCATCACCAAAATCATCAAGTGTTTGGAAACACATGTCCAAAACATTTCAATAGAATGATCCATCATTCCAAGGTTTTCATAACCATTTTTCCACCAAGTACTCCCATCTAAAGTTGATCAAGTTTTATGCTTAGCACTAGCATCTACAGTTGGGAATGGTAATAATGAGGGGTGGTAACTGGTGGAGTTTCACTACGTCCAACATTATATCTTAGGCTGAGATCAAGGTTTCTAGCTTAGGCCAAATTTACTGCTCTTAGGGCAAACTTGAGCACAGCTGTCTAATATCTACCAAACTCTTAAGTAGACTCTAAGTAAGCTTTGATAAAGAAATAAAGTAAGAAGCTTGCCATAAAACTAGGATTGGTTTAGCAAGTTGGTATGATCACATACGCTTAAGGCATATAGTAATCATATCACAAGCATGGGTTTGTGGCAACAATAGGATGTCTTGCAAGTGTTAGCTTGCACATGCACTAGTAGTATTAGGCTTGCCTTGTGCAGAGCAGTGGTTGAAGTTCTCTTCGGCTTCCTCTTCATAGTATCCTCCTTCCTCCTCGTAGTATCCTTGGTCGGTACTAGCGTCTATGAATAAATACGAGGTACACAATCACCAATCAGTACTTAACTACTTGCAATCATCACACACAAGGGTCCTATAGATGATCTAGCATCATCTCCAACATTACAAGGTTAAGGATTGGTTTAAGTCTTTTTATTTTAGAAAAGTAATTTCTACTCATTGAAAAACTACTTAAGATTTAATATTCTCCAAACTAAACATGGGATCATGTTGACACATGTCATCACCACATATTGTAGTCCATGGTAATGTGATTTAAAGTGGTGTCACAATTTAATAAGGTTTTACCCTTTTATTTTAATTGATTAAAGTGGCTAGAAATGCTTATGTAGCATTATTTTATTCCTTGAACATTATTTCTGCAAGTAAACCTATATATTTTTATATATTCTGAAAGGTATGGTTAAATGTGATTTTTGAGAGTTGGAATCAACTCAAAAGCTTTTATGGTTTAAATTTGAAAAATGTTTGAATGCAGAAAAGCTTCTGCCTTGTTATTTTTGCTATGGGTGATCTACAGATCCAAATGACTTGAATCCAACGGGCTTGGATTAAGCATTCACAGACCTTTCCAACAAAATTGGTTTCATCCAATTTGGTGCACTGAATCGACCTGGGTTGATTTTTGAAGTTGGGTACAGAAGTGTGTTTGAAATTAAAAAGAAAAAGGTTTAATTTGAATTGCTGGGCTGCGCGGGAAATTCTAACGGGCCGGCCTGCTAAGCGCAGTGCTCCCGCGGGCTGCTTAAGTGGGTGTCCCCACTCGTCAGTGACACGGGGCTGGGTGAAGCGGTATGGGGCAACGTGGGTCGTTCGATCTAGTTCTAATCCAACGTCTGAGGGTCATCGTCGACGCGAGCCAGCTCCGGCGAGAACGAAACCTAGCGCGGCCAGTGGGGGGTGCTGGGGGCGAGGGTCGGCGAGGCGGGCGAACGACGAAGTCGATGACGGCGATCCTCCTGGTACCGGTGGCTTCTCCTGGGGCGGCTCCAATCGCTGGCTCCCTTCTTCTCCAGAGGCGGCGGGCTCCGGTGAAATTCCGGCGAAGTGGTGCTCGCCTTGCTCTGAGGATGGTGTGGCACGGTCAGTGGGGAGAGGGAAGTGAGATGGTATGAAGAAATCGTGCGGGGGTGGCCTCTATTTATAGTCGAGCGAGGGGACCGTCGGGGCGCAAGGTGAGCTCGTCGGGGGCGACGTTACAGGCAGCTAATGGCATGGGCAAGGGTAGGGGACGGTGTTGTGTCTCCTAGGGATGCTCAACGACATGATCGCGAGGCATGGGGCGGTGTGGTTTGGTCTGGAACGGGCGGTGCTCTACGCGGCAGAGGCGGCGTCTTCGACGGCGGGCGGTGGTTGTATGGCACGGGGCGGCAAACGGGAGTGTCTGGCGGGGTCCTGGGTCGGTGGTGATCGTGTGTGCGCGCGGTGAGGGCGGCGCGCGGTCTGGGGACGCTGGTCGCGGGTGGTGCTCTGGCGCACACTCGACATGGTCTGGACGCGGCTTGTGCGCGTGGTCCAGGGCTTGGCAATGCTCGCAGCTGGGACAGGCAGTGGCGGTGGACGGTGGGCTGCCTCCCAGACATGCTGGCTAGGCTTGCTGCTGCTCCTAGCTTGCACTACTAGGAAAACGGCTATAGGTAATCAGCACATCCGTGGCTCACATGGTTGAAGTGCCCCACGGCTAAAACAGGCGTGGCTCACCTGTGGGCAGTGCCCTACTAATAACTAGAACAACCGTGGCGCACATGACTATAGTGCGCCACAGATGTGTGTGGGCCAGGGCCCTGTTGGCCACACGCCAAACATCTGTAGCGCACTATAGTCATGTGCGCCACGGTTGTTAGGGTCATCTGTGGCACACGTGGGCCTGGTGCGCTACGCCTAAGCGCATGCCCCCCTCTGCTCTGAAACGGCCACAAACTTCTGTGGCGCACTCGGCCTAGTGCGCCACAGGGAGTAGGAGCATCTGTGGCGCACATGGTATAGTGCGCCACAGATGTTTGTACTCCCTGTGGCGCACTAGGGCCGTGTGCGCCACGGATGTGTCGATTTCTTTAAGGCAGCACTTTATGTGCACATGTGTGACCACATCCACCACCCCACACTTCACTTTCCCCTTCTTCTTCCTCCTTAGATCTAGTCGGGATCTTCTCCTTCCCACCTCAATTTCTCCACACATTCACCATTTTTAGCATGTAAAACTTGCTTTGGATGTTACATAAGTAATAGAGGAGGTCTCCGGTCTCTCATCTATCCTTCTCCGGTCGACGCGCGCACCTCTCCTTTCCATCTTTCTCGCGATCGGTCTCTCATCTCGGTAAGTTGTCCATGTAAGGATGTGTTCATGTTTATATGGATGGTGTGCTCATATGTATGTAGATGATCGATGCTCATGATGTGTGTATGTGGAGAGGATCGATGGTCATATGTGTGTGTATATGGAGAGTATCGATGATGCTCATGCATGTGTGTATGGAGAGGATAATGATATGTTCATGTGTGTATGGATCGGTCTCTCTCTCTCTTGTGTTTGTATGTGAACAAGTTGCCATTTGTTTTGCCAAAATGTTGATTCATTTCCATTTTGGCAAGACTTTGGCATTTCGCAAAGGTCCTAATTTTAGGATAGGTCATGCCGAAATTTTCTATCGACCATTGCATGCATGTATTCATTATGTGGTTCTAATAGACTTCAAAATTGTACCGTGTACATCGTGCAGGCAAAAATGGTCCGCATAATGAGCGAAGGCATTGTGGCTAGATTTTTGAAATGTGCGACGGCCGACATGATACGAAATAACAAGACAGATATAAGATGTCCGTGCAGAAGATGCAAACTCAACTGGGTGATCGACCCAGATTCCGGGAATCTGCAGGCGCACCTGCTCCGCCATGGTTTCATGGATGGATACACTCGTTGGATAAGCGATGACGTAGATGATGGAGACGGTGAAGAAGGTGGCCAACATGATGATGATCATCATCACGGCGAGAACGGGCGAGATGATGAAGAGTCTCCTGGAGATGGTGAAGGTGCGGAAGCAGACCGGGATGATGATGATCTAGATGCCGGAGGAGCAGACGACGATGGAACAACGTCAGGCTGGGTGCGGGACCCTTATGTGCAAGAGCTGCTTCTCAAGCAGACGAGTAACGCCAGGGCTGCCGCTAGAGAGAAAGCCAAGCTTGCGCAACTTGAGAAAGACGCGGTTACTCCATTGTATGAAGGATTCAGGCCCGATGATACCCGGTTGAATGTAACGCTCAAGGCTATGGAGATGAAGGCAAAGCACAAATTGAGCGACGCAAGCTTCGACGATATGATGGCATTCTGGCACGATCGTCTTCCGGAGGGGAACACATGTCCAACTAGTATCGAGGATGCCAAGAAAATCGTCTGTCCTCTCGATCTACCGCACGTTAGATATCACGTATGCATCAACGATTGCATCATTTATCGGGGCGAGGACGCGGAGAAAACCACATGTCCGGTGTGTGGCGTGAGTCGATACAAGAAAGGGAAGAAAGCACCTCGAAAAGTGGTATGGTACTTTCCTATCACTCCTCGTCTGCAGTGCTATTTCGCGGACCCTAAGGAAGCGAAGCTCATGCGATGGCATGCGGAAAGGAAGAAGCCAGGAGATGATGATGACCCCGAAAAGGATGAGCTGCTGACGCACCCTTCAGATGCTAGCCAGTGGAAAGCATTGGACCTCGAATTCCCAGAATTCGGTGGAGATTCGAGGAACATCAGGCTTGGTGCGAGCACCGATGGACTCAATCCGTTCGGTAGCCAGAGCAGCACGCACAACACTTGGCCCGTGTTTGTATGGATGTACAACCTCCCTCCATGGTTGTGCATGAAGAAGAAGTACATACAAATGAGTATGCTAATTCAAGGGCCGAAACAACCTGGTACCGACATCAATCTGTATCTCGGGCTGTTGAAAGAGGAGCTAGCCACGTTATGGGAATCTGGAGCCAATACTTACGACGCCGTCGCACAAGATTATTTCACTATGAGAGCCGCGTTGATCACTACGGTGCAAGACTATCCAGGTTGCGGGTATATCTCGGGGCAGGTTATCCAAGGATTCTGCGCATGCGTTAGGTGCATGGATAACACAAGCTATCTCCAACTAGAGAAAGATCCAGGGTCATCGAAAACCGTGTTCATGGCGCACCGGAGGTGGCTCGGCAAGAATGATCCATGGAGAAAACGTGGAGACCGGTTCGATGGCAAATCAGAGACCCGAGGAATCCCAGAGCGTAGGAGCAGCGAAGAAGTGGAAGAGTTGCTGAAAAACTGGAAAGATTGTCCTAAGCCTGGAAAGAAGCGAAAGAGGCAGCAACAAGACAAGCCGCTGATGAAGGTATGGAAAACAAGGTCTGTTTTCTGGGAGTTGCCATACTGGAAGTTTCTCTGCACGCCTCATAGCCTCGACATCATGCATATCACGAAAAATGTGTGCGAGAGTCTGGTCGCCACCATAATCAACATGCCAGATAGGACGAAAGATGGTCCGAAAGCAAGGCACGACCTGATATGCTTGGGTATCCGGAAGGAGCTTCACGGAGGACGCACTACTCCTGATGATCAGGAAGATGACGATGATCATGAGTCGGAGACGACACAAGGTCGTCGGAAGGGTAAAAAGTTAAAGAAGAACGAATATTACTGCCCTCCTTCTTGCTTCACTCTAAGCCAGGATGAGATCAAACAGTTTTTCAAGTGCCTTCTAGGAGTCAAATTTCCTTACGGCTACGCGGGCAAGATAAGCAGATACCTAGACGAGGTGAAGCAGAGGTTCAGTGGCATGAAGTCTCACGACTGTGCCGTGCTAATGACGCAGGTACTTCCGGTCGCACTAAGAGGGATAATGGACGAGCACGTCCGTGAAACGTTATTTGGCCTATGCAAGTTTTTCGACGTCATCTCTAGGAAGTCGATTGGCTTGAATCAGCTCGGAAGGCTATAGGAGGAGATCGTGGTGATACTATGTGAGCTTGAGGTCTACATCCCACCCGCATTCTTTGACATTATGGTGCATCTGCTGGTCCATGTCGTGGAGGACATCGTACAACTCAGGCCGATGTTCCTCCGCAGCATGATGGCGTTCGAAAGGATGAACGGACACATCAAAGGATACGTTCGCAACAGGTCCCGTCCAGATGGAAGCATAGCCAAGGGATTTCTGGCCGAAGAGTGCATCTCTTTCTGCACGAATTATCTAGACATCGAGAACCCTGTCGGTCTTCCCGTCAACAGACACCTTGGCAAGATCGACGGATCTGGTCACCGAGAGGGTCGTCGCATACTGCATGCAGACTTCGATTTTCGACGCGCAGACTTTGATCGAGCAAACCTCGTCGCGCTACAGTATTTAGAACTGGTTGATCCTTGGGTACAGAAGCACAAAAGGTTAATCGAGAAGAAGTACAGTGACCGGGACATACAGAGGACGCAGGGAGAAATAATCAAAGAGCACAACTCAGATTTCACGCGTTGGTTTAGGCAAACGCTCCATGATAATCCCCCGCGCTCGCATTCTTCTGACACGGAAAAGATCATATTCACCTTGTCGCAGGGACCGATGCAAAACCTGGTGACCTATCAGGCGTATGATATCAACGGCTACACATTCTACACGGAGGAAAAGGACAACAAGTGTGATTATCAGAACTCAGGCGTAACGTCGGAATTCTACACCGATGACAACATGAAGGAAAGATTCTACGGAAGAATCGAGGAGATCTGGGAGCTCGACTACTATGGAGAAAAGGTGCCGATGTTCCGTGTCAGATGGGCAAAGAGCGTCGAAAGAGAAGACCGGTATTTCACAACCATGGTTATACCCGAAGCAGCCAAATCCAAGGCCGCCGGTGCAAACGTGGCCGCGAAAAATGAACCATGGGTACTGGCTACCAAAGTGGACCAATGTTTTTTCATTACCGACCCGACAAAGCCTAGCCGTGTTGTCGTGAGGAGAGGAAAAAGAAACATCATCGGAATGGATGGAGTCGCCAACGAGCAAGACTTCGACCAGTACGGCGATCCAAAGATTGAAGATGACGACGACTACGATGCAGCAACATACATCACAAGAAGAAAAAGGACAACCCTACCCAAAAAAGGTAGCCCGTTCGAAAGAAGAAACATTAAAGTGCCGGGGCTAAATTATTCAACCGCGACAAAGAAGGGAAAAAAGATTGTAAAACGCTAGCTCAAAAAATATTGTAAACGCGTGGTCGAAAAAGATTGTAATATTCATGGACAAAGTATTATGAAATTTAGTTATACTTTGAATCATATTTGTAACACTTTTATGACATATATCACTACTTTTGGGCATTTTTGGAATATTTAAAAGTATTTTAAAAACAAAACAAAACTTGTATGGCATAAATCACCACTTTTGGACATTTTTTGGAACATTTAAAAGTATTTTTAAAATAAAAATAAAAAAGTGGAGCACCAGGATTCGAACCTGGGTGCTCATAGTTTAGAAGAGCTAAGGGGCAGAACCAGTGGGCTATGACAGTACTAGTGCTAACAGAAGGGGTGGCCGCCCTCTTATCTGGTAGTCCAACACACATAGGCGTAGCGCACCCTGGCCAAGTGCGCTACGGATAACCGTAGCGCACTTGGCCAGGGTGCGCTACGCCTATGTGTGTTGGACGCTAGTCAACCGCTCCATCTCACAGACACCACACGCACACCGCGAAGCCGCGCCGCTGCATCTGACAGACACCACACGCACACAGACCGCCACCGCCGCGCTGCGCTGTGCTCTCGAGGAGGAGGAGGAGGCCCGCCACCGCGCTGCGCTCTCGAGGAGGAGGAGGCCCACGCTTGTGGAGGAGGAGGCTCCGTGGAGGAGGAGGAGGCCCGCCGCTTGTGGAGGAGGAGGATCGCGCCGCCGCCCGTCGTTGTTCGCCCGTCGTCCGCCCGTCAGAGGTAGCCCCTCCCCTGTCTCTCCCTCTCTCCCTCCCCTGTCTCTCCCTCTCTCCCTCTCTCCCTCTCTCCCCCTCTATTTCCCCGATGGGGGTCTGCCTCTGAACCAAGCCAGATTGCTAGATTGCTAGGCCAATCTGGGTAGGCTACTGGTAGGCTAAGCACAGCAGTCATGTGAGCGTAGGAATGACATGTAGACTGAAACAGGCCATGGTTAGGGTTCAGTAGGCCTCGCTCCCAAATTTGAGATGTGTGCAGGCCATGGTTAGGGTTCAGCAGGCCATGTTTATCCTCTAGATGTGTGCTGTTCCCACATTTGAGATAAAACTCTAGAATTTTACTAAAGAAGATGCAGAAACTGGCTTGCTTGGAGTAATAAATTTTGAGTTGAGGAATACAGATTCTTGGTCATGAAGCTGTACACACGTTTGAAACAAAAACAGTTGGTTTGTGTGTTCTCACATTCTTTGTCATGCAGCTTTGCCAATTATAGGTGGACCCCAGTCTTATTGTTTGATTAGATATTTTCTGAATTTGAGTTGAGGAATACAGATATGTTCCTCTGTTTCTGCATGCCAAGGCAGCAGTACCAAGGCAGATATGTTCCTCTGTTTCTGCATGCCAAGGCAGCAGGACCAACTTTGGCTCACTTTAAAAACATGGGATTTGGGTTTCCAACAATTTCCTACTTTGATCCTAGGAGGAAAAGAACTGAATTAGCATATGCATAGTAGTAGTTTCCTGCTTTGATCCTAACATTTCTGAATTCCAACCAAAACCATGCTTGCAATTTTCATTCTGAATCTTGCAATTTTCATTCTGAATCTGCCATGGTTGCATGACCTTTGTCCTCAAGTAAATTTTGCATCTTATCTAAATTTTGCATCTTATCTAAATTTATCAAAGAACCAAAATAGGTTGCTGTCAAGAATTAGCAGTAGGTTAGTTTATCTAAATTTTGCATCTTATGTAAATTTTGCATGACTTTTGTCCTCAAGTTAGCAGTAGGTTAGTTTTTTTTAGGTTTAGTTAGTTGCTATCAAGAATTAGGTTACTATTAGCAAGCAGTAGGTTGTGTAGTTGCTGTCAAGAAATAGATTGTGTAGTTGCTGTTAGCAAGCAGTAGGTTTCAGAGGATTAGGATTAGGAAATTTAAATGTTTTCAAAGTTACCAGCAAGAAGATAGTGTACAAAATAGAAAATAAGGAGCAACTGGTAGTACAATAGAACAAGAACAAAACCTGGTGATAGTAGTAGCAATAACAAACTGTGACAAGATCAATAGATCATAAATAAAATCAGCAGCACTATACTTGCCGTCATATACTTGCTGTCATATAATCCATACTTGCTATCATATACTTGTTGTCATATTTGTTGTCATACTTGCTGTCATATACTTGCTGTCATACTTGTTGTCAATGACAGTTGATATAATCTGTGGTGATATAATTGTAGCACTTGAAATTGTGCTTGTGCTTGTATATGAAGAACTTTATTATGTGTGTATGCAGGTTCTTGTATGAAATGAGTCCCGATTTTTGCCGGAATGTTGATTAACTTCCGTTTCGGCAGAAATCGGGCACTCCTAGTTTAAGAAAATTAGCAAAGGTCATGCCGGATTTTTCCGTGCATTTAACCAATTATTTGTTTTTTATTAGTGCAAAGATGTGTGACAACGACGAGGCTGGATGTTCTAAGCGCATCAGCGCTGAAGGAGAACTCAGACCTCCGAATAAACAATTGACATTCTGGGAGGCGGACCAGCGGCTAGAAGACGATGAAGAATACCATCCTTCGGAGAGCGAGGATGATGAGATGGAAGACGCGGAGGAAGAAGCCGAAGGAACGGCAGACGATGAAACCACTGATGGCGGCGAGGGCACAGGGAGTGGTAGCAACCCTCCTAAGAAGAAGAAGAAGAAGCCGAAGGACCGGCGCCCGAACACGGTCGGCACGGTCAGGGAGGAAATTACCGAAGTGAGCCCATCAGGGGTTCCTTTGGAGCCCGCCCTTGTCGTCAAAGGGTACGGTGGGCAAGTGGCGGCGATCACCCGGACAACCATCTCGATCAACACCGAGAATCTCCGGCATAAAGATAATGGCCACTTGCGCACACTCCTCTTCGAGAAGCTGCACGCCAGATACAAGTTCCCCGCTAAGTATCAGAACACAAATTATCATGGGAACAAAGTAAACAAATCCGCCCTCACAAAGATGAGCACCGCCCTGGCCAGCTGGAGAACCCGGATAAAGAAGAAGATCTATAAAGAAGGCAAAAGTCTCGAGGAGATCCAGAAGATTGACCCGCAGATCATCGAAGATCAGTTTCGGGAGTTCAAGGAGAGGTGTGAATCCGAAAGAGCCCTGGCCAATAGTAATCGAGGAAAGGTGCTGCAGGCGATGAATATAGGTCATCACCATCTCGGATCTGGTGGATACAGAACCGCGGAGGCCAAATGGAATAAGGAGGACGAAGAGTATAGATCCAAGGGGATAGAAAACCCCTTTGCTAAATTCGAACCCGGGCAGGTTCGAAACTTCATCAGGGCCCATTACCATGTGGACCCAAAAACCAAACAACTCACCGTGGATCCTGCGGTGAAGGAATTCGAGGAAATTGTGGTAAGTATAATCTAATTACCGCGGATCAACACGATTGCAATCTAATCGATGATCTAAATGATTCACTGTTACTTCTTCTGCAGGAGGAGGAAATTGTTGCTAGTCATGGATCCCAGGGTTCCTCATCCCAGGGGTCGACGGCGGCCACCCGGTGGGATAACCCTTTTAACAGGGCGATGAACCGGGCCAAGAAAATAGAGCCGGTTACGAAGAAGCCGTCGTCGGCTGGCCGTCTGGCCGGCCTCGGGGGTAAGAATTGGGTGGATCATTTTGGTCCACCGCCGAGGACGCATGTGGCGCCGTCGGGAAGGAGCGAGGAGGAAAACCGAGAGGTTCAAGAACTTAAGGCACAAGTGGCGCGGATCCCGCAGATTGTCCAAGACAACCTGGCAATCACCCTCACGTCCTTCCTGCCTACCTTGGTGGAGTCAATAGCGAACTGGAGTGCGGGTGGTCGAGTAGGGCCGTGCCCGATTCCAAGCATGGTCAGCAGCCACTCGAACAACGCGGCGCCGACGAATCAGGCGAACTACGTGTTCGTGACTCCGCCCGCTAGCACCGCGGTGCCGCAAGTGTTGGTGACTCCCCCTGCCATCACCGCGGCGCCGGAGTACATGTTGGTGCCCCCCCTGCCATTGTCGCGGCGGCACCGGAGCTCCAAGCACCCGTCTGTAGGGAGAATACACCGGCGGCCAGCACCGCGCCATCAAGCAGCCCTTCCGTCTCTTGCACGCCCGTCGCCGTATGCGGTGCGTCGACATTAGCCGATCTCGACGCCATCACGGTAAACAAATTGCTTTAATTACCGCCTTATTTCATGCCATCTATATATATATTACTCTTATGGCATCTCGCTCTGACGACGCCGTACAGGTTTTCCGTAGACGGATGTTCCTTGCACTCTCTTATGCTACGTGAACAACGAGATGAGGGATGTTGCCAAGGGTACCATTGTTCAACCCTTGCAGCGCACGTTCCACTCAAAGCCGATGCCAGATAGCGTGCACGGGGTTAAAATTAGTCGGGTGCTAAGGGGCTGCGACGACCTGGAACCTCCCATTCAACCCCCAGGAGCGGATGAAGAAGAGCCGTATGTCCTCAGAAGTTGCTTCGGCTTATTCTTGCTATGGCCAAAGATCATGATCCGTTTGGGGACGGCGGGGGCCATCACGCCACAGACAACAGCACCGCCTGTCGTGCCAGCGAAAAGCGGTGGCAAGGCCCCCTTACTGCCCTCGCCGTCACCTCCACGCGGTGGGTCGGATGATCATGTTGATGATATGCACATGGCGCAGGATCCGGCCGAGGACGACGAAGACTGGAATGATCACTTCTTCAGCACTCAGTTTGGCAACGAAGAAGACCTAGCTGGTGGCCCCACAGAGAAAGCCACTATCACCAAGCGTTTGTTTGGTTCTCAGGAGACGCCTCCAGCTTGCGCCTTTACAGAGCCAGCTGATACAACCAACCGGCCCTTTATTCTAAGCCCTGACACACTACATAGGAAAAAAGGGCAGGAAAAGAAAATCTAGCAGCTCGAGCCAGCCGGTGGCGTCAACTACTGCGAATCCGATCAGGTTTCGGGACGGGCCACCAAGACCCGAGGGTATTATGTGGAGGATTCATGTGGCGGGTGAGCCCATGCTACCTAAGAATTTGCGGAAGCTCGCCAGTTCGGAACTGCAGAGTGTGCATGACGGCGTGCTGACGATAGAGAGATGCCTTCTATCGGAGAAAGATCCCTCGCACCCGGTATTCGTGGTTAAGGTGCCACCAGGCTTGGGCTTCGTCGACACTGCCCCCGCGGATCTGTTCTTCCTGCGGTTCGAGGACATCTTCAATATGTTCCACCTATACCCGCTGCACTATACCATGGTCCGTCTCTTTTTTCTCAGCCTAGCCATGCAGATCATTAGAGAGAACACACCGGGCATCGCTATAGTGGACCCCTACTACATGCGTGACGGCTGCTTGGGTTCCCCCGCCGAACGACGTATCGTGGCCTCGTACCTAAAAAGAATCCTCGTGGCGAACAAGACAAAGGAATACATTCTCGTGCCTTACTTTCCCGAGTAAGTCGTTATTCACTCGCCACCGTCGATTGGCTTTATTAGATCATCATCATTCTTTTTCCAACACATTCCATTTGAATTTTTTGCGCAGAGATGAACACTGCACGCTCATCTTCTTATCGCCGAAGCATTCCCACGCCACGTATTTCGACTCGGGGAGTCTAGAAAAGAAGAAAAACTACGACAAGATCAAGGAAGTTCTGGATGATGCTCTCACTGGCTTTTCCTCGACGGAAGGCACCAGCTTCGTGCGTAAGAAGGTCAAGTTCGGCAGGCACGTCTTCAACCACGTAACGGAGTTCCCCTGCGTGAAGCAGCCGGAAAACAGTAAGAAGGAAGCCTACTACGCACTCCATCACATGAGGGCGTTCCTACTTGACCAGCAGAATTCTACGCTGCCAGATCATCTCAAACAGTGGGCCGAAGCAAAGGCCAAGATCAATGATTCGGATATTAGACAAGAGATGTATCGCATCCAGCAGCAGTTTGGGGCAATCATCTTTCGTGATGTCATGACTTCGGGAGGGATCTTCTACGGAGGAAATATCCCGAATAACCGTGACATAGAAGATCGCCTAGAGATGCAGGGTGACTATAGGAAGTTCATGACGAGAGAGGGCGTCCTCCCGTTCCCTAAGCCGAGCCAGAAGGCTTGATGTTGGCCTAGTTGTAGTTACAAACTATAGATGACCTTTGTGTGTGTGTGTGGACGACAAGTGAACTTATTTTGCTTATTATTATATATCAATCAATGCTTGGTTTTTTTGCTTACTCTTTGGTCCTTTGCTCAATTTGGTCCTTCTTTTTTTCCTTACTCTTTTTTCGAGAATAATGCCGATGATTGAAATGTAGTGGCACACTATATATGTGAATGTGCTACGATGGGACTGTGAGCCTTGTGATATGCACAAGTCCAGGTCTTGTGCATCCTACTTGGCTCACAGTTCCATCGTAGCATATTCCTGTGTCCAACGACCTATGTATATATATGAGGCATTCTTTTCGAGTTATTTTTGTCTTTTTCGAGAATATGCCGATGATTGAAATTTCATGGCACAATATATATGTGAATGTGCTATGACGGGATAGTTAGCCTTGTGATATGCACAAGTTCAGGAATTGTGCATCCTACTTGGCTAACCGTTCCGTCATAGCATATTCATGTGTCCAACGACCTAGCTAGTTATATATGAGGCATTCTTTTCGAGCTACTCTGGTCTTTTTCGAGAATAATGCCGATGATTGAAATGTCGTAGCACACTATATATGTGAATGTGCTACGATGGGATTGTACGCCTTATGCTATGCACAAGTCCAGGTGTTGTGCATCCTACTTGGCGTACGGTTCTATCGTAGCATATTCCTGTGTCCAACGACCTATGTATATATATGAGGCATGATTTTTGAGTTACTTTGGTCTTTTTCGAGAATAATGCCGATGATTGAAATGTCGTGGCACACTATATGTGAATGTGCTGCAATGGGATTGTTCGCCTTGTGCTATGCACAGGTCCAGGTGTTGTGCATCCTACTTGGCGAACAGTTCCATCGTAGCATATTCCTGTGTCGAACAACCTAGTTATATATGAGGCATGCTTTCTGAGTTTGGTCTTTTTGATTTAGGAGTACTTTCTATAAGTGTATCTTCATATGCGACTTTAATTATATATGTTTTTTTCAATAGTCGGTTAATTATTATTGTCAACTTATAGATGACGTGGTACGTCGTGTACACGGGACGGGTTCCCGGAGTCTACGATGATTGGGAAGACTGCCGGAGACAGGTGCACCGTTTCAGCGGCAATAGCTACAAAGGGTACAACACTATGGCGGAGGCGGAAGCTAGATACACGCGCTATCTAGCGGGAGTTAGGACAAGGAACCGGATGAAGACCTACACCTTCGTCGCGGCGGTGATCATGCTTATCTTCTTTGGTTATTTATCCCGCGTTTGTGTCTAGCTAGTTAGTTTAGATGTCTAGGCGAGCTTCCGAGCTCTAACTTGTTCGATCGACACATGTATTAGCATGTCACCAACTACTACTTTGTAACATGATCGAAACAATGTAACTTAGACTATGTATTCATGTATGAGACTTATCTATATGTATTTGTTTCAATCTTGTTTTTCATATTGAGTATTTATATATATAATTGTATATCTTGTATCTGTGTGTGTATATCTGCTGTAATATTGTATATAATCTGTATTGCATATAATCTGGCTCGGAAATTAAAAAAAAAACAAAAAATACATCTGTGGCGCACATGGTCTACCTTCTGTGGTGCACTACACCTAAAGCGCACCATGGAAGTTTAGTGGCGCACTAGGTAGTGCGCCACAGAAGATCCCAGGGGTAGCGCACCGTGCCAAACTTCTGTGGCGCACTAGGAGGTGCGCTACGCCTATCTCTACACAACCGTGGCGCACTAGGCAGTGCGCCACGGCTGAGAGATAGCCGTAGCGCAAGGCCCGTGGCGCACTGCTAGTGCGCCACAGATGATGTTTCCAGGTGCGCCACTAAAGGCCATTTTCCTAGTAGTGTTGTTGTACATATTGGGGTGACATGGGGGTGCTCGGCTGTTCACCATTAATGGCAATGGCAAGCTCACAGGGGTGCTAGTGTTGGGCTAATCTTTCTAGATGATCTACTGGTTTGTGTGTGAGCTAACTAGGGAACAAGTTAGGCTCAAAACACTGCACACTATAGTGTTTGTGGTTTTGTTTGATTTGTGTCTACAACCAGTTTGATGAAATGGCCGCATGAACTCAAGTTTTGAATTTTGAAATGAATTTTGGTGAGTTTGCTAGATTGGTTCTGGTGAGTCTGCAGATGCTTGGGTTTTGAAAGTTGAGCTTGTTTGAGTGGGTTTTGAAAAAGTGGGATCTTCCCATATGAAGAAGATTCAATTTTGAATTGTCATTTAAACTATGCATTTGAAAGTTTCTGGATGATCACAAAGTGGGCCTTGATACTCTGTTATGAGTACATTCAAGGGGTGCAAAGATCCAGAAAAGTTTCTGTTAGGTTTTGAAAGTTTGAGACAGCCAAAGTAGGCATGTGAGTTAAATTGGCCAAAATGACCATTCACTTAATATATTTGTTTTGATTTACTTGTCTTTAGGAAAAGTGTGGGAAATGTTTTAGATGATGTTCTTTTCACCTAATAAACATTTTACAAGCAATGGATCACACAAACAAGGTGGTTTTTAAAGAAATTCAAAATTCATGCATACACATATACATGCATTCATGAATTCATTTAGAAAAGTTTTTGTTAACCCTAAACTTGAGGATTAGTGTTTTGATGATCTAAGTTTGGTATTTTTGGGATGTTACAAACCTTCCCCCCTTAAACAAAATCTCGTCCCGAGATTTGAAAAAGGACGAAAAGATTACCTAGGATTTGAAGAGATCTGGAAACTCCGTTCTTATGTGATCTTCGCATTCCCAGGTAGCCTCCTCTTCTGTGTGGTTGCTCCACTGAATCTTGAGAAACTTGATGCTTCGGGTCCTGGTAGTTCGAAAGGCTTCTTCCAATATACGGATGGGTACTTCGGGATAGGTTAGATCATCATTGATCTCTATGGTCCGCTGATCGATATTCTTGAACACTTCGGTCTTCTCAGGGACTTCGAGACATTTGCAAAGTAACGAGATATGGAACACATTGTGCACAGCTGACAACTCTTCAGGTAGTTCCAGTTGATACGATACTTCTCCTCGACGGTTCAAGATTTTGAAAGGTCCGATATATCTGGGGGCTAACTTTCCTTTGAGTTGGAAACATTGCATTCCCTTCAATGGCGACACTTTCAGATGAACAAAATCTCCGATGTTGAAGGCGAGGTATCGATGTCTCTTGTCGGCATAACTCTTTTGTCGGGATTGGGCTGTCTTGAGGTGTTCACGAATCTTGTGAACCTTCTCTTCTGATTCTCGCAGGATGTCGGCTCCAAAAATCTGACTCTCTCCTACTTCCGACTAGTTCAAAGGGGTGCGACACTTTCTTCCGTACATGAATTCAAATGGGGCCATTTGCAAACTGGCTTGGTAACTGTTGTTGTATGAAAATTCTGCAAACGGCAGACAGTCTTCCCATTTGGATCCATATTCTAACACACATTCTCTAAGCATATCTTCGAGTATTTGGTTTACTCGCTCCATTTGTCCATCGGTCTGAGGGTGATAAGCGGTACTGAAATCTAGGCGGGTTCCTAAACCTTCTTGGACTTTCTTCCAGAATCTCGAGGTAAACTGAGTTCCTCGATCCGAGACTATGTTCTTGGGGACTCCATGCAAACTAACGATTATAGCGATGTATAACTCCGCTAGCTTCGAACTCTGATAGGTGGTTTTGACGGGCAAGAAATGGGCTACTTTGGACAATCCGTCCACTATGACCCAAATAGAGTCATTTCCCCTACTAGAAGTAGGTAGTCCAGTGATAAAGTCCATTCCTACGAAATCCCATTTCCATTCCGGAATCTGCAAAGGTTGCAACAATCCAGCGGCTCGTTGATGTCCTGCATTGACTCGCTGACATATGTCACACTTGGCGATATAGCTTCCGATTTCTCTCTTCATCTTATGCCACCAAAATTGCTCTTTCAAATCTTGATACATCTTGGTTCCTCCGGGATTGATAGAATAAAGAGTATCATGAGCCTCCTTCAAGATAACTTCTTTCAACTCCGAATCTGCTGGTACACAAAGGCGTCCTTTGTACCACAGAACTCCTTCTTCGTCCTCGGTAAATCTGGGTACTTTGCCTGTACCGATACGACGCTTGATTCTGTCGATACTAGCATTTTCCTTCTGCGCCTCTTTAATCTGACTGATCAAAGTGGGCTGAAGTTCGATGCTAGCCAAAAATCCTTCACTTACTAATTCCATTCGAAAGTCTTCCATCTCTTTGTGTAAACTTGGTTGCTCCTTTAAAATCATAGAGTTCAAGCGGCACGGCAATCTGCTAAGGGCATCGGCTACCACATTGGCTTTTCCAGGGTGATAGTGAATGTCCAGGTCGTAATCCTTGATTAGTTCAATCCATCTTCTCTGCCTCATATTCAGCTCCTTCTGAGTGAATATATACTTTAGGCTCTTGTGATCCGAATAAATCTCACAACGGTTTCCCATAAGGTAATGTCTCCATGTCTTCAGAGCTAGAACTACGGCTGCGAGTTCGAGGTCATGGGTTGGGTAATTTTGCTCGTGTTGCTTCAGTTGTCGCGATAGATAAGATATAACTTTGCCTTCTTGCATTAGCACACATCCGAGACCAATCTTGGATGCGTCACAATACACATCGAAGGGCTTCGTAATATCCGGCATGATCAAGATTGGGGCTGAAATCAATCTCCTCTTGAGTTCTTGAAAACTCGCTTCGCACTTGTCCGTCCATTCAAACTTCTTGTCTTTCTTCAGTAATTGGGTCATGGGTCGGGATATACTCGAGAATCCTTCTACGAATTTGCGGTAATATCCCGCCAATCTGAGAAAAGCACGAACTTGGGTTTGAGTGGTTGGGGCTTGCCAATCTTCTACATCTTTCACTTTGGCAGGGTCTACGGCAATTCCTCCGGCTGATACAATATGACCGAGAAATCCTACTTCCTGTAACCAGAATTCACATTTGCTAAACTTTGCATACAACTGATGCTCTCTAAGGGTTCCAAGGATGGTCCTTAGGTGTAGCTCATGTTCTTCTTCCGATTTGGAATAAATCAGAATGTCATCAATGAAAACAATGACAAACTTATCCAGGAAGTCCATAAAAATCTTATTCATGAGATTCATGAAATAAGCGGGGGCATTGGTTAATCCAAAAGACATAACTGTATACTCATACAATCCATATCGGGTGGTGAAAGCAGTCTTCGGGATATCCTCTCCACGAATTTTGAGTTGATGATAGCCAGTTCTAAGATCAATCTTAGAAAACACCTGGGCACCGGTCAACTGATCAAACAAATATTCCATCTTAGGCAAGGGGTACTTGTTCTTGATGGTGACATCATTCAACTTCCTATAGTCCGTACACAAACGGTTACCTCCATCCTTCTTGTCCACAAATAAGACAGGTGATCTCCATGGGGACGCACTTGGTTGAATCAATCCGATTTCCAACATGGAATCCAATTGCTTCTTCAGTTCTTCTAGTTCTGACGGGTTCATACTATAGGGTCTCTGGGCTATGGGTCCTATTCCGGGGATTAGTTCGATGATAAACTCGATATCCCGATCTGGGGGCATACCGGGCAAAACATCTGGAAATACATCGGGGTATTCACAGACTATCCGAACTTGGTCAATGGTAGGTTGGGCTACACTCTTGTTACACTTGAATTGGCGAGGTAAGGTTTCAGATATATGCTCGACTGATACTCCGGTGGTACTAGTCATGGTAATGGCTTTCTTGGCACAGTCAATCAATCCTTTATGCATGGACATCCAATCCATTCCTAGTACTACTTCCAAACCTTTAGTTCCGAGTACTATTAGGTTAGCATAAAAATCTATGCCATGGATTCGGATAGGGACGGCTTTGCAAATTTGCCTAGCCTTGGTGGTTGATCCGGGAATTTGCACAATCATCATGTGCTTCAATTTGGTTGGTTGAATTTTACTAGTGCAGGCAAATTCTTCGGTGAAAAATGAATGCGATGCACCAGAATCAAACAACACTCTTGCAAGTACTGAATTAACAGAAAACATACCCAGCACAACGTCTGGCGCTTCCTGAGCTTCTTCAGCATGCATGAGAAAAAGACGGCCATTGCGGTTGAGTGAATTCCCTGGGGAAAATCTTCTCCCTGGCTGGACACGACGCTGCTGCTGAGCTGGGACATTGGCATTGGGGGCTGTAGCATTCTTCTTGTTGGGGCACTCATTGGAATAGTGGCCTTTATTTCCACAGTCATAACAGGTCACTTGTGACTTTTCCTTGGATGCGATAGGCACAACATTGCTTCCAGTCCTCGGGGCAGTATTGGGGTTAGTGGTAGTATTGTTGGTGTTGAACTTGGGTGGGGAACGGGTGAAATTGCTAGAGTTGCTGGGGTTGTTGTGATTTCCTCCGGGTCTAGGGTTTCCACGGTTGGGATAGGTCGGACGGGTCATAGGGGGTCTGTGGGTTCGTGGGGCAAATCCTGGAGATGGGTTGGGGCGATACTTTGGGGTCTGATGGGTTCCTGGTTGATGCATCATGCGACGCTTGCGGTTTTCATTGGCTTGGTTGATATTTCCTTCCATTTGGATAGCAGAGTCGACAAGGGCTTCAATATCCACAAAGGGGATATTGACTAACACTGTCTGCATCTCGTCATGCAGACCATTCAGGAATCTTTCTTTCTTCTTGGCTTCGGTGTCTATCTCGTCCGGGGCATACCTAGCTAATGACAAAAATTTGTCACGGTATTCCACTACAGTCATCCTTCCTTGCTTCAACTCTCTGAACTCATCTCTCATTCTCTTGATCAAACCTGGTGGCACATGGGTTCTGCTAAACTTGACCTTGAATTCTTCCCAGGTCATCATCTGGCCTCCGGTCATTGCACGAACACTGTTCCACCATGCCCTGGCATCTCCGGCTAGATAATGGGTGGCGAACAAGACTTTCTCGTTGGCTTCCACTCCAGCTACTTCTAAGTTATTTTCCATGGTTTGCAGCCAATCATCGGCGTCTAGGGGTTCTTCCGACTTGGTGAAAACGGGTGGGTTGGTATTCTAGAAATTCTTGAGTTTAGATCCGTGGTTGTCCTGGTTTCCATGGCCTTGGTTGTTGTGGGCTAGTTGGGCTATCTGTTGCAGAGTGGCTAGGTTGGCTTGACGTTCGGCTCTTTCAGCTTCGCGGTCAAAAGTCAACATTTGCAGGATCTGCAACATCGGGTCCGGGGCTGAACCACTTCCTCCACGTGGCATCTGAAGATTGATATCGATCATGAGAAAAGAGGGAAATTGCTAAGGTTTTGGGTTTTTGAAAAGTTTTTGGAGTTTGACTCAAGTTTTCTAGCAACTGGCTTTTTCATTCATTCACTCATAGCACACAGTACAACACACACCACAACAAGGAAAAACAGATGGTTTTAAGAACCATTCTGGGATCTACGATACAGTGGGACCGACTACTACTCACTACGCTAGTGCTCAGTGCTACTACTGCTCGGAGTCTGTGGCTTCATCATCTTCAAGATCATCGATGAAGGCGAAATCATCCTCATCGGTGAAGAAGTCCATGGCCTGATCCTCCAGAAAATCATCGTCATCGCTGAGATAGGAGTAAGGGTCTCCACGAAGATCTTCTCCGGCATTCTCCCTTTCCTCTAGCTGCATGTCTCTCTCGTGGATGGTCTCTTCCAGAGATGAGATGCGATGGCGAAGACGGGCAATAATGCGCTCCTTCTTGTCGAGCTGACGGCGGCGAGACTTGTGATCCTTTGCGAGCATGGCGATGGTCTGATCCTTCGTCTTGATGATGGCAGACTTGTGGTTGCAATAGTCACGGCAGTTGTCCAACTCCTGCTGATGGTCATACATCATGAAGCTAAGGTGGTCCAATTGAGTCTTCAGCTCAGGGTGGTATGGGGCTTCCAGTGGTTGTCCATTTGCATCACGTCTTGGGAAAAAATCAAAGCGAGTACCCTTGATCTGATTGATGCTCTGCCCACATAGACGGGAAAGAGCTTCCTGCATTGCTCTGGCAAGTCCATCGAGCCAGTTGTTTTCCCTCAAGGTAAACTGAATTCCCTCTGCAGTGGGAGGTTCAATCTTTCCTCGGAGACTTGCAACAATTAGCCACTGCAGATCTTCTCCTCCTTGATCATTGAGCTGAGCTCCGAAGAACTCGGGGTGCGGACGCTCCAGAAGTTCCGAAAGCTGATACAGATCCCTCTCAAAGATAAGGTCTCCCCCATTTCCGAGTTGATAAAACTTGCTGTACTTCACGTCCATCTATAAAAATAGAGGATGAGTAGATTAGCAAAGTGATCAGGTGTGTCAAAATTTTATCTATGTTGCAAGAGTTTTTAAGGAACATGAAGTTTTATGAAAGAATTAAAGAGATAAGAATGAGAATAGGTTTTTGTAAATATTTGTTTTCTTCGGTTTTTGAAACTAAGTTTTTGGTTCAACGTCCAACCTAACTAGGGTCTCCTATGGTCAGGATGGCTCTGATACCAACTTGTCAACACCCGGATTTTTCAATCCTAGATGCCTGTTATGCCATACATCGCAATCCCAGGATTACCATTTTTGCGAGACATAACAGAATTGGATACCATAGTACTTCATCCATTACAACGATACATAAGTTCTTACACGAATAGGGATCTCATGATCCAGTTCTTAATACAACATCAAGCAGCGGAATACGTAATAATAACGGTAGCGTAGGCGAAGCTCCATCTTCGGGGTCACAGGCAATGCTGACGATGGGAGATGATCCTAGTTGTCGTAACCTTCCTGGGGTCCATCCTCCAGGTACTCCTCTTCATAGTCTGGCCATGGGAATAGCCAGGGACAAAGCCATGAGTACTCTTTAAGTACTCGCAAACTAATACTAACAAGTAAAGGGGGTTTTGGAATATAGGACACTAGGCTCTAGGGTTGTTTTGCAAAAAGCCAGATTTATCTCTACTAAGCTCCAAAGCTAGTCACAATTTTATAACTCCTAAGTGGGATCTTGTAGTTCGGGTCACAACTCTGTTGTGGTCAAGTCAAAGTCTCAACTCATTTCACAAGTCATTTTGAAAAGGGTCTGACGGGGGAACAGTATGGCCACTCCAACTGTCCATAACCGCGGACGCGGCTATTCGAATAGTTTGACACTCTGCAGAGATTGTACACTTTCACCACAACATTCGATACATCCGTCAGGAACAAATCCTAAATTCACCATACTCAGTATGTGGATAATCGATCTTAACCTTTCAATTACACTCCCTAGTATAAGGACCTCTCCTGTGAGTTTGGCCTCCCAACCATGACCACTATCATCTTGGGTACTGCACAGGTGGACAAACTTCACAAGGTAGCCTCAGCTCAGACCTTGGCCGTGAGGGAACTAATACTAAGGTATATAAGTTTCCAGTCAAGCCCTACCCAATATTCGGGTATTGTGGTTGTACGATAAAATTGGAATGGTATCGCATCCAGACAACCATCAGTTTTATAAAGGGCTAGGGCTCATGCCTCAACATTTTCATCACCAAAATCATCAAGTGTTTGGAAACACATGTCCAAAACATTTCAATAGAATGATCCATCATTCCAAGGTTTTCATAACCATTTTTCCACCAAGTACTCCCATCTAAAGTTGATCAAGTTTTATGCTTAGCACTAGCATCTACAGTTGGGAATGGTAATAATGAGGGGTGGTAACTGGTGGAGTTTCACTACGTCCAACATTATATCTTAGGCTGAGATCAAGGTTTCTAGCTTAGGCCAAATTTTCTGCTCTTAGGGCAAACTTGAGCATAGCTGTCTAATATCTACCAAACTCTTAAGTAGACTCTAAGTAAGCTTTGATAAAGAAATAAAGTAAGAAGCTTGCCATAAAACTAGGATTGGTTTAGCAAGTTGGTATGATCACATACGCTTAAGGCATATAGTAATCATATCACAAGCATGGGTTTGTGGCAACAATAGGATGTCTTGCAAGTGTTAGCTTGCACATTCACTAGTAGTATTAGGCTTGCCTTGTACAGAGCAGTGGTTGAAGTTCTCTTCCGCTTCCTCTTCGTAGTATCCTCCTTCCTCCTCGTAGTATCCTTGGTCGGTACTAGCGTCTGTGAATAAATACGAGGTACACAATCACCAATAAATACTTAACTACTTGCAATCATCACACACAAGGGTCCTATAGATGATCTAGCATCATCTCTAACATTACAAGGTTAAGGATTGGTTTAAGTCTTTTTATTTTAGAAAAGTAATTTCTACTCATTGAAAAACTACTTAAGATTTAATATTCTCCAAACTAAACATGGGATCATGTTGACACATGTCATCACCACATATTGTAGTCCATGGGAATGTGATTTAAAGTGGTGTCACAATTTAATAAGGTTTTACCCTTTTATTTTAATTGATTAAAGTGGCTAGAAATGCTTATGTAGCATTCTTTTATTCCTTGAACATTATTTCTGCAAGTAAACCTATATATTTTTATATATTCTGAAAGGTATGGTTAAATGTGATTTTTGAGAGTTGGAATCAACTCAAAAGCTTTTATGGTTTAAATTTGAAAAATGTTTGAATGCAGAAAAGCTTCTGCCTTGTTATTTTTGCTATGGGTGATCTACAGATCCAAATGACTTGAATCCAACGGGCTTGGATTAAGCATTCACAGACCTTTCCAACAAAATTGGTTTCATCCAATTTGGTGCACTGAATCGACCTGGGTTGATTTTTGAAGTTGGGTACAGAAGTGTGTTTGAAATTAAAAAGAAAAAGGTTTAATTTGAATTGCTGGGCTGCGCGGGAAATTCTAACGGGCCGGCCTGCTAAGCGCAGTGCTCCCGCGGGCTGCTTAAGTGGGTGTCCCCACTCGTCAGTGACACGGGGCTGGGCGAAGCGGTATGGGGCAACGTGGGTCGTTCGATCTAGTTCTAATCCAATGGCTGAGGGTCATCGTCGACGCGAGACAGCTCTGGCGAGAACGAAACCTAGCGCGGCCAGTGGGGGGTGCTGGGGGCTCACCGGGGTACGGGCGAGGGTCGGCGAGACGGGCGAACGACGAAGTCGACGACGGCGATCCTCCTGGTACCGGTGGCTTCTCCTGGGGCGGCTCCAATCGCTGGCTCCCTTCTTCTCCAGAGGCGGCGGGCTCCGGTGAAATTCCGGCGAAGTGGTGCTCGCCTTGCTCTGAGGATGGTGTGGCACGGTCAGTGGAGAGAGGGGAGTGAGATGGTGTGAAGAAATCGTGCGGGGGTGGCCTCTATTTATAGTCGAGCGAGGGGACCGTCGGGGGCGACGTTACAGGCAGCTAATGGCATGGGCAAGGGTAGGGGACGATGCTGTGTCTCCTAGCGATGCTCAACGACATGATCGCAAGGCATGGGGCGGTGTGGTTTGGTCTGGAACGGGCGGTGCTGTACGCGGCAGAGGCGGCGTCTTCGACGGCGGGCGGTGGTTGTATGGCACGGGAAGGCAAACGGGAGTGTCTGGTGGGGTCCTGGGTCGGTGGTGATCGTGTGTGCGCGCGGTGAGGGCGGCGCGCGGTCTGGGGACGCTGGTCGCGGGTGGTGCTCTGGCGCACGCTCAGCATGGTCTGGGCGCGGCTTGTGCGCGTGGTCCAGGGCTTGGCAATGCTCGCAGCTAGGACAGGCAGTGGCGGTGGACGGTGGGCTGCCTCCCAGACATGCTGGCTAGGCTTGCTACTACTCCTAGCTTGCTGTCCATATTGGGGTGACATGGGGGTGCTCGGCTGTTCACCATTAATGGCAATGGCAAGCTCACAGGGGTGCTAGTATTGGGCTAATCTTTCTAGATGATCTACTGGTTTGTGTGTGAGCTAACTAGGGAACAAGTTAGGCTCAAAACACTGCACACTATAGTGTTTGTGGTTTTGTTTGATTTGTGTCTGCAACCTGTTTGATAAAGTGGCCGCATGAACTCAAGTTTTGAATTTTAAAATGAATTTTGGTGAGTTTGCTAGATTGGTTCTGGTGAGTCTACAGATGCTTGGGTTTTGAAAGTTGAGCTTGTTTGAGTGGGTTTTGAAAAAGTGGGATCTTCCCATATGAAGAAGATTCAATTTTGAATTGTCATTTAAACTATGCATTTGAAAGTTTCTGGATAATCACAAAGTGGACCTTGATACTCTGTTATGAGTACATTCAAGGGGTGCAAAGATCCAGAAAAGTTTCTGTTAGGTTTTGAAAGTTTGAGACAGCCAAAGTAGACATGTTAGTTAAATTGGCCAAAATGACCATTCACTTAATATATTTGTTTTGATTTACTTGTCTTTAGGAAAAGTGTGGGAACTGTTTTAGATGATGTTCTTTTCACCTAATAAACATTTTACAAGCAATGGATCACACAAACAAGGTGGTTTTGAAAGAAATTCAAAATTCATGCATACACATATACATGCATTCATGAATTCATTTAGAAAAGTTTTTGTTAACCCTAAACTTGAGGATTAGTGTTTTGATGATATAAGTTTGATATTTTTGGGATGTTACACACCCCCTCCTTATGTCACCATCCTGTGGATGATTTGGTTAGTTTGTTGTGTATATTGGATGGTGGATTTTTTGGATATTTGACAAGATTAGTGGTGTTCTTGTTTGTGTGCTTGAGAATGTGGGGGTGAAATGAGATGTCCAGCAGTTGTGTTGTGGCAGTGTGATCCCTTTTGACTGTGTTGAGCTGCTGCTCCTGTGTTGACAGCACATAGCATGTAGTTAGATGATTGTGTTGCTTCACTTTTCTGTTCATTTTGGTTCAGCACAAGTGGACCTTTTTTCACTACTTATTCTTTTACTAGTAACTAACATGGTGAAACTTGCCCCCTTTTCTTGGGCTGTTGATGTTGATATGAACCTTGTTTGCTTAAAAGAACATATATTACACATTGGCGAAATTTTCCCCTTTGATTTACTCAATGATGTAAAAAAGAATAGTGCACTTCACTATTGTCCACTAAGAGTATTACTAACAAATTAATATCCTGTTTCTCTTTGAGTTTCTTTTATTTTGCAGGAACATAGACTTGGAAGATCAAGATTTGGTGTAGAAGTAGATAGTTAGTCTAGGTTTTTATCTTAAATTGTAATTTTTCATTTATTCTCTTGTAAAGAATCTTTGTAATAATATTCTTTTATTCAATAAAGTTTCAATTTACTATATCTTGTTTCTGTAATATTTTTATTTAATTTATTTATCTTTCTTTGTATTGTTGTAATAGAACAAGGAAAATAATAAGAATTCCTTTCTTATTTAAATTACTTTTTTATCATATCTTAAATTCTCATTATGTTTAATATATATAACATAGTCGAATAATACCACTAAATCATTTTGGAAAACAATTTAATATTACTTAATTCTAATTTTCAAATCTTTTCAAATCATTTAATTTTCGAATTTGCATTCAAATTGTTTCCCTTAAAATTCATGAATTCCTAAAGGTCATGTCAAAATTTATAGCAATCACTGTAAAGAGCTAATTCTTCCTCTAGATAGTGAAAGAAACTCTGATCTCCTTAGGTTTTTGTTTTGCGAATAATTTACCCTACTTTTACAGATGAATGCTTATAGATGATTAGATTCCTATTTCTACCCTTCGTTGGTTCCCAAATGCTGGGGTGTTATAACTTGCTGACGATTCTGCTACAATAGGTTTCTTCTTTTTCTTCTATGACTTGTTCAGCTGAGTGATTTCTATCACTGCAGTAGGCATGTGTTTGTTGACAATCACAGTAGATGCATCCGTTGTATAAGCCACACGAGAAAGTTTTTGAAACGACATGTTTAGATTAGCATGACGCACGTGTTGTTGCAACTCTGGTGGCATGACATCTTGTTGTTGCACAGCTACGGCTTGCTGTCTACTAGAGACTGCTTGTGGCGTCACCTTTTTAGTATGTACCTCTCGGGTATCTCATCAACACCAAGGTGGGTGAAAACCTTCAATATGTGGCAAGAAATAATGCCATCCCTGTCAAACTTTGAACACTCGCATGAGTAGATTCCTTCATCGTTGTTCGATGTAACCACGTAGGTCTGTGACCCATACTTTGCACACCATGTCCTATTAGGCTCAAGCTTGTAGAAGAAATCACCGAAGTGAATTACATTGTACCTGGCAATAAGCTCAAACGCATGTCGAAACTTCAAATATATGTCTTTTTAGTACACATTGAATGCATGTTCCTCAATGGGATATGGTGACCATCTCTGGACCTCAATAAATTATGTATGGTAGTCATTGCCCCCTCCTTCACCAGCACATGCACTTGGATCATCTCATATTGTTTCACAAATTTTAACAGTGACTTGTGTGGCTTCATATAGCATTTTAGCACCGCATTAAACCCCTCACTGCGTTGTGTGGACTGAAAGAAAGGGAAGAATTGGTGTAGGAAGTAGCAAGGCAACCACTTGTCCCTAATGACATATAGTTCCCTAAAGTGTGAGTGCCAGCAGCAGCAGGCTACTTGCCTAAAAACATAACCCATTTTGCCTCAAACCTCTCTGGAGAAAAGGTGAAGTCTATGCAGGAGTTGAAATCTTCTACTGGACTAGGGTTTCTACCCAGAACAATACCACATTTAGTCTGCACTTTCTGCATGATGTGTTAGCGGCAAAATTGGTGAATAGTTGCTAGGAACATCCTATCAATTGATTGCTTCATAGAAATGTCTTGGTCACGGATGATTTTGTCACGTGCTCGACCATCCATTGTGATAAGAAAACTCTCCAACAACCAATCAAAACTGGTTGCCAACTCTTGCCTCACAAACCCGTAGCCCATCTTGATAGATTGCACATGCTTGTTAATCCTAATGAACAGTGCAAAGGGCATATTGTACTTGTTTGTTAAGTACGTTTTGTGAAAGAATACGCAATCATGGTAAGCCTTAGCATACGCTCTCCTCGCAGGACCATCAACGCAGAAAATGTTTTCCACCATGTCCTCCTCATCACATTCTAATTTGAAGTAAAAGTCAGAATCCTTCTCTTTTTGCTCTACAAAATGGTTGATCACTTCGGTCATATCGCATCTGCAGTCAAAGTAGCATAGTAGTTAGTGATACTTTTTGTAGTGTACGGGACTAGCAACTATGAACCATAGAACTCTGACATTATATCCATCATTCTCCCTGCAATAAAAAAATGTAGCGGACAACCGAGTGAGGAATATTTCTTTTACAGTAGCTTCTAGCAACTAACATAAATTTTTTTGCCAAGGTTAATGGTACTTCCTAGCAACTATACAGATGGTTCTGATAACTTTTCTGTTTACTTGGAAATGCCAGAACTTCTAGCTGCAACTAGTTATACACTAACAGACAACTAGTTATAAACTACCAGGAAACTAAACTGTGGTTTCTGGAAACTTATTTATTAATATTTTCCTTCAAACCATAAATACTTGGGATTTCTATTTTTTGTGCCCCTGGTTCATTAGCTGTACTCAGTTTTCCCTAGCCGCTTAACTTTTCCTCACTTTTGCCTAGCTCCTTGTCCGAAACTCTCGCATCGGGCTGAAACTCGCTCTCCGTCGGGTCACGTTAGTGGACCCTCGTCGTTACATGCTGACAAGTGGGGCCGCATTCAGGTGGGTCCCGTAGTGGACCCTCGCCGTTACGTGCTGACAAGTAGGGCATCCCCGTTACGTGCTGACAAGTGGGGCCACGTTCAGTCGGGTCCAATAGTAGGACCCGTCCCCCATGTTGTACTACATGGGGCCGGCTTGTTGGGAACGCGTTTTGGGAGATGTGGTGTGGGACCATGTGGAGCGCGTTTGGTAGTTACGTGCGCCTTGTCGCCTAAATTGGAAGATTTCTTTTTTGTTATTTTTATGATTGTCCTTTTTAAGAGCGCCTTTTCCCCTTTATGTCACTAACAATTGTGTTAATTTTTTCCCAAAAATGCAGCGAATCTAGAGCAACTTCTCTCTTCATTCATGGTTCCTTTTGGCCCTCGTATTTTCCCAATATGGTAGAAAATCTAGAGCAACAAATCTAACTAACACCATAAATATGTAGATAAAAAGAGCATATGTAGATAAAGCAGCTAATATAGGATTATATAGTATGATACTTAAATGAGGTTCGACAATTAGGCTGCTCAGTCGCAGCGGACAAGTTCAACACAGACAACAAAACAAAGAAGCTGCTTTACAGCAGCAGCAACATAAGATCATTGGCCCCTCATGGCCTCCGCTAGGAGGGCCTCCGCCTCCTCCCTCTAGCGCTTCCTCATCTTCTTTATGCCCAGTCCCTTGACCTTGGGCTCCTTGGTCTTGATCGGGGGCATGCGACCCTCCTCGATGGCCACCTTCTGGAGGTTGCGGAGGTGAAAACCGAGCGCCTGGTGCTTGACTCTGAAGGCGTGGACGTTCTTTGATAGGTTGTATGTCTTCATGTGCTCGGCATGCCTCATGAGGGAGTTGAACTCGGTGGTGAGGCCCCTGGTGCAGAAGGGGCCCCTTTAGATGTCGTCGGCGAAGAAGTTGTTGAACTGGCCGGACTTCAGCTTCCTTAGCACCTGACGATTCTTGGTGTCTATGGACTCATCGTTGCTGCTATCCACCTATTACAAAAAACAGTAGCATGCAATAAGGACATGACTGAGATACCTTGATTATCGGGATTGATTACTTGCATAAATTAACGGATTGAGATCCCCAAATCTCAAACCAAATCGAATACTGATCCCAACTACAGATCGGTGCTAGTATTGATCCCAACTATAGATCGGTGTTAGTACTGATCCCAACTACAGATCGGTGCTAGTAATGATCCCAACTAGGGGCATTCATCGAAATACGAGATCTAACACAAGAGGATTAGCTACTATAAAAATACCTAGCATCCAACTATTGAAAATACGAATAGTCGAGCCCTAATAACACACGATCTAGCATCCAACGATGGGAATGGGGGAAGAACAAAGGAAAGGGAGAAAACCCTAGTTACCTCTGACCATGGGTCGGCTAAGCTGGTGTCGTAGGTGTTGGGGATATACTTTCCGGGTATACCCATAGGACTTGTTGACCAGGGTGGCCCACCAATGGGTTAGGGATTTTCTTCACAGGCGGCCCAGTCAAAGAAAGAGGAGGAGCCAGTTCCGTCTACGACAAGGCCTAGAAGAGTTACCGACTTAGGCATGTAGTATTACTTGTAGTCCAAGCTGTATCTAGTTACTGACTCTATAACATAGCCGGATAGGTCTCTCCTGTAACCCTAGGTCCCGGCGACTATATAAACCAGCCTATGGGAGCCTTTAGGGCACAACCATAGCAACAACCACAATCACAACTCGCACAGGCGAACCTCTCTTGTAATATGCTGTAACATCCGGCTTACCCGATATATTACTGGGTTGATAGAAGTAGTAGGACCCGATCACCGCAGTCAGATCTGAATCTAGGTAAACTTGTGTTCACCACTCCTGGAACATCTGACGTCTCACACCCCATCTCATCGCTGTTAGGACCCCCTATGGTGTACTTGTCGATAATCCGACGACATTTGGCGCCCACCATGGGGCGGGTGATGTGACACCCCCGGGATTAGGGCTAAACAAATCCCAGACTTCCGTCTGACATAAGCTTAACCTTGAGCTCGAGAATATCGAGTGAGGAATCGGTAACACAGCAGTGACCCTACGACACAAAAATTTATTACAGCAAGCTCATAACTGAGTAGAGAACCAAATTATTACAAGCAGAGGTCACTGACCACAAACATCAAACAACGGAAGGCAAATTATGCTATTAAGTATAGCAAACTTAACAAGTGGCCTAAGAGGCCTGAAGCATAACGATGGCGTCCCAACCCAAAGATTACAGGCTGCCGGCCGGGAACCCCAAGCTACTCGTCGATGTCGATGTAGTAAAGAACTTGTCTTCAGGTGAACACTTACTCTGCCAAAAGTATTAACAAAGCAAGGGTGAGTACAGGGTGTACTCCGCAAGACTTATGGCGGGTGGAGTTTTTTTGCATAAACACATCTTTGTTTATAAAACAGGAGAGAGAGAAGAAGCTCGTCTAATCAGAGTATTTTAAAAGGGGATAAGAGAACGACATCTCCAAAGATATTGATCATCGTCTTTTGATATCCAACGATTCATCATCACCTGAACTAGGATCACCCCCTCGTACCCATGAGGAAGCATCCTTAAGCACACGTTGATCTACCAAGTTTTATGATTAGGTTCAGGTTCTCTATGATCTTAGAATCTGGTCACCAAGCATTCATAAGTGAAGACGGCTTTTCAAAAAGATTTAACCCTGCAGGGGTGTACAACTTTACCCACACGTACCAACCGACTCTTAATGCCAGTACATTAGCCCTCTTCCTTGGAAGGCCGGCTGAGGGTGGTTGGCCATGACCTTTACCTTGCTTTCGCCGAGACCATGAGTCACGCAATAAGTATGGTTTTGTCGTAACGAGTCAAATCCCGAAGCCGGTACTTAAAGATGTGAGGCGAGGTTGGTTAACAAGGGCTCCATTGACCCCAAGCAACCCGGTCCACGCTTACCTACCTGTTATGAATGCACCAACTTCACCCGGCAAATCTTTCAAAAGATTTTCTATGCATATGTCGAATGGAACGCCCAAACTATGTGACTCATGGAATCTACTAGGCAAGTTAATCAGGCGAGGGGTTCCCAAGCCACGTGTGGCTGTACGCTCGTCTCGGTTCCAAAGGCAAGAACTCAGTTCCTAATGGTGGCGAGCATGGGACTAGAAAAACCACATCCCAATCGGGCCTCCCATACAAGCCTTAGCATGTTTAACTCATATCACCGATCTCATCTCATCACGTTCTCCTATCATACTAGATTCCCTACATCTGATACATCATCTGGATGGACCAGACTCAATAGCTATGCATGGCTAAGCAGACACATATAATAGCTCTAGCAGTGCACACAAGCCAAACCTAGTTATGCTAGGAGCAGTGGATTAGGTAATATAAGCTCAAAGGGAGTATGCAATAGATAGGATACTCTATCTATTGATAAAAGACCACAGTAGAATCGTATGCATCATGGCAGAATTGAAATGCTTTCGAAATCATAGAATTATATCATGGTGGGGCTATGCTTGCCTTTGCCCATTTATAACAGATCAGCAGATCGTCGGGAGACTTGTACTTGACATGGTTATAATTGGTCAAGTATTGTTTGTCGACCTTCGAGCTTCGACGGTGTTGTTGTCGACACCCAGATTTTTAATCCCAGATGCCTGTTATGCCATTCATCGCAATCCCAGGATTACAATTTTTGCGATACATAACAGAATTGGATACCACAGTACATCATCCATTACAAACCATACATAAGGTCTTACACAAATAAGGATCTCATGATCCAGTTCTTAATACAACTCAAGCAGCGGAAATACGTAATAATAACGGTAGCGTAGGCGAAGCTCCATCTTCGGGGTCATAGGCAATGCTGACGATGGGAGATGATCCTAGTTGTTGTAACCGTCCTGGGATCCATCCTCCAGGTACTCCTCTTCATAGTATAGCCACGGGAATAGCCAAGGACAAAGCCATGAGTACTCTTTAAGTACTCGCAAATTAATACTAACAAGTGAAGGGGGGGTTTTTGTAGTAGGACACTAAGCTCAAGGGTTGTTTTGCAAAAAGCCAGATTTACATCTACTAAGTTCAGAAACAACGAATGCTAGTTGAAGTTTTATAACACCTAAGTGGGAACTTGTATCTCATGCCACAACACTGTTGTGGTCAAGTCAAAGTCTCAATTCATTTCATAAGTCATTTTTAAAACATCTGACGGGGGAACAATATGGCCACTCCAACTGTCCATAACCACGGACGCGGCTATTCGAATAGTTTGACACTCTGCAGAGATTGTACACTTTCACGACAACATTCGATACATCCGTCAGGAACAAATCCTGAATTTACCATACTCAGTATGCGAATAATCAATCCTAACCTTTCAATTACACGCCCTAGTATAAGCACCTCTCCTGTGAGTTTGGCATCCCAACCATGACCAACTGTCATCTTGGGTACTGCACATGTGTACAATCTTCACAAGGTAGCCTCAGCTCATACCTTGGCCGTGAGGGAACCAATACTAAGGTATATAAGTTTCCAGTCAAGCCCTACCCAATTCTCGGGTATTGTGGTTGTACGGTAAAACTGGAATGGTATCGCATCCAGACAACCATCAGTTTTACAAAGGGCTAAGGCTCATGCCTCAACATTTTCATCACCATAAATCATCTGGTGTTCAGAAACACATGTCCAAAACATTTCAATAGAATGATCCATCATTCCAAGGTTTTCATAACCATTTTTCCACGAAGTATTCCCATCTAAGTTGATCAGGTTTTATGCTTAGCACTAGCATCTACAAGTGGGGGTAAGTACTAATGAGGGGTGGTAAACTAGTGGAGTTTAACTAAGTTCAATCGCATGCCTTAGGATGACATAAATATTATCTAGCTTAGGCCAAATTTTATGCTCTTTATGCAACCTTCAATTCTCTCTAGAATCTACCATTCACTTAAGTAAGCTCTAAGTACTAGCTTTGATAAAGAAATAAAGTATAAAGCTTGTGAGTAAAACTAGGAATGGGGTTATCAAAAGGGTAGGATCATCTATGCTTAAGGCATATAGTTGGCATGGTAACAAGCAAGTATTGGCTTGCATCAATATCAGTATAAGCTTGCTAAATTGCAAGTGTTAGCTTGCCTTGTGCAGAGCAGTGGTTGAAGTTCTCCTCGGCTTCTTCTTCATAGTATCCTCCTTCTTCCTCGTATCCTTGGTCAGTACTAGCGTCTATAAATAAATACGAGGTACATAATCACCAAACAATACTTAACTAATTTCAATCCTCACACAAAAGGGTCCTATAGATGATCTAGCATCATCACTAACATTACAAGATTAAAGCTTGGTTTAATTCCTTTTATTTTTATAAAAGTAATTTCTACTCATTAAAAAACTACTTAAGATTTAATATTCTCCAAACAAACATGGGATCGTGTTGACACATGTCATCACCACATATTTTAGTCCATGGAAATGTGATTTAAAGTGGTGTCACAATTTAATAAGGTTTAACCTTTTATTATACTTAAATAAAGTGACTAGAAATGCCTATGTGGCATTCTTTTATTACTTGAACAATATTTCTTTAAGTAAACCCAAATGTTTTTATATATTCTAAAAGGTATGATCAAATGTGATTTTTGAGAGTTGGAATCAACTCAAAAGCTTTTATGCTTTAAATTTTAAAAATGTTTGAATGCAGAAAAGGTTCTGCCTTGTTATTTTTACCAAGGTTGATCTATAGATTCAAATGATTTAAATCCAATGGGCTTGGATTCAGCATTTCAAGAACTTTCTAACAAAATTGGTTTCATTCAATTTTGTGCACTGAATCGATCTGGGTTGATTTTTGAAACTAGGTACAAAACTGTGTTTGAATTAAAATGGAAAAAAGTTAAATTCAAACGATTGGGCTGCGCGGGAAACGATACTGGGCCGGCCTGCTAAGCACAGCGCTTACGCGGGATGGTTAAGTTGCTGTCCCCACGCGTCAGTGAGACAGGGGGTGCGAAGCGGTACGGGGCAACGTGGTGCGTTGGTTTAGAAGTAAGATCAACGGTTGAGGGTCGTCGTCAACGATGAACTAGTCACCGGCGAGCTCGAACCCTAGCGGCGCAGGGGGGGTCGTGGGAGGCTCACCGGGGCTCAGGAGAGGGTCGGCGAGGCGGGCGAACGACGAAGTCTACGACGCGAACCTCCTGGTACCGGCAGCTTCTCCTGGGGTGGACGAAATCGACGGCGCCCTTCTTCTCCAGAGGTGGCCTGCCGCGCAATTCCGGTGATGCGCTGCTCGCCTTGCTCCGTGAACGGGATGGAACGATCAGTGAGGAGAGGGGAGTGAGATGGTGTGCTCAATTCGGCTAGGGGTCGTCTCCTTTTATAGGCTCGACGGTGAGACCGAACGGGATGGGCAGGCGACGGTGGCGACATGGCTACGGGCTGCTAGAGGCATGGCCGACGGTGGCGATCGATCGGTGGTCTCCTGGCGATGCTCTATGGATTTAATGCGCGTGTAGGGGCGGTGGAAAACGGTCTGGAACGCTCGACGTTCTACGCGGCAGAGGCGGCGCCTTCGATGGCGAGCGGTGGCTGTGAGGCATGGGGGGCGAACGGGGATGTCTGGAGGTCTCCTGGGATGGTGGTGATCGTGTATGCACGCGGCGAGGGCGGCACACGGTCTGTGGGCGTGTGTCGAGGGTGGCGCTCTGGCGCATGCTCGGCATGGTTGCTGGCGAGCTTGGCATGGTCTGTGCGTGTGGTCCAGTGGCTGGCAAGGTTCGAGCGCTGGACAAGGGGTGGCGGTGGACGGTGGGTTGTGTCCTAGACATGCTGTTTAGGCTTGGTGCTTGCTCTGGCTAGCTAGCCATGGTCGGCTGGCAAGGGGGTGCTCGGGTTGGCATGGCATGGGGCAAAGGGTAGGGGCTAGGATTTGTCCAAGCATTGGTTGGCACTGAGGGAGACAAGGGTGATCAATGGTGAACATTGCTTAGCCAGATTACTGCTCACAATAGTGAAGTTAGGCCAGTTTGATTTGTTGCCTCCAAGTGTTTGATGAAATGGCTGCAAGAACTCAAGTTTTGAATTTTGAAAATATTTTTGGTGGGTGTGCTAGGTTGGTGCTGGTGAGTCTACAGATGCTTGGGTTTTGAAAGTTGAGCTTGTTTGAGTGGTTTTTGAAGAAGTGGAATCTTCCCATATGATATAGATTCAATTTTAAACTGTCCTTTAAACTATGCATTTGAATGTTTCTGGATGATCACAAAGTGGGCCCTGATACTTTGTTATGAGTACTATCAAGGGGTGCAAAGATCCAAACAATTTTCTGTTAAGTTTTGAAAGTTAGAGACAGCCAAAGTAGGCATGGGAGTTAATTTGGCCAAAGTGACCATTCACTCATTTTGTTTGTTTTGATTTATAGGTCTTTGGGAAAAGTGTGGGGATTGTTTAGATGATGTTTATTTCACCTAAGAATCATTTTACAAGCAAAGAAACACATAAACAAGGCAATTCAAAAGAATTCAAAATGGGATGCATACACACATGAATGCTTTCTCATTTTATTTTAGAAAAGTTTTTGTTAACCCTAAATTTGATGATTAGAGTTTGATGATTCTTGTTTAATATTTTTGGGATGTTACAAACCTTCCCCCCTTAAAAAAAATCTCGTCCCGAGATTTGAAAAAGGACGAAAAGATTACCTAGGATTTGAAAAAATCGGGAAACTCCGTCCTGATGTGATCTTCGCGCTCCCAGGTAGCTTCCTCTTCTATGTGGTTGCTCCACTAAATCTTGAGAAACTTGATGCTTCGGGTTCTGGTGGTTCGGAAAGCTTCTTCCAAAATACGGATGGGTACTTCAGGATAGGTTAGTTCATCGTTGATCTCTATGGTCCGGTGATCAATATTCTTGAACACTTCAGTCTTCTCCGGGACTTCGAGACACTTGCGAAGTAATGAGATATGGAACACATTGTGCACGGCTGACATCTCTTCGAGTAGTTCCAATTGATACGACACTTCTCCTCGACGGTTCAGAATTTTGAAAGGTCCGATATATCTGGGGGCTAACTTTCCTTTGAGTTGGAAACGCTGCATTCCCTTCAATGGCGACACTTTCAGATATACAAAATCTCCTATGTTGAAGGCGAGGTCTCGACGTCTCTTGTCGGCGTAACTCTTCTGTCTGGACTGGGCTGTCTTGTGGTGCTCACGAATCTTGTGAACCTTCTCTTCTGCTTCTCGTAGGATGTTAGGTCTGAAAATATGACTCTCTCCTACTTCCAACCAGTTCAAAGGGGTGCGACACTTCCTTCCGTACATGAATTCAAATGGGGCCATTTGCAAACTAGCTTGATAACTATTGTTGTACGAAAATTCTGCAAACGGCAGATAGTCTTCCCACTTAGATCCATATTCTAACACACATTCTCTCAGCATATCTTCGAGTATTTGATTTACTCGCTCCGTTTGTCCATCGGTCTGAGGGTGATACGCGGTGCTGAAATCTAGGCGGGTTCCTAAACCTTCTTGAACTTTCTTCCAGAATCTCGAGGTAAACTGAGTTCCTCAATCCGATACGATGTTCTTGGGGATTCCATGCAAACTGACGATTCTAGCGATGTATAACTCCGCTAGCTTTGAACTCTGATATGTGGTCTTGACGGGTAAGAAATGGGCGACTTTGGACAATCAGTCAACTATGACCCAGATAGAGTCATTTCCCCTACTAGAAGTAGGCAATCCGGTGATAAAGTCCATTCCAACGGAATCCCATTTCCATTCCAGAATCTGCAATGGTTGCAACAATCCAGCGGGTCTTTGATGTCCCGCCTTGACTCGCTGACATATATCACACTTGGAAATATAGCTTCCGATTTCTCTCCTCATCTTATGCCACCAAAATTGCTCTTTCAAATCTTGATACATCTTAGTTCCTCCAGGATGGATAGAATAAAGGGTATCATGAGCTTCCTTGAGAATAACTTCTTTCAATTCAGAATCTGCTGGTACACAAAGGCGTCCTTTATACCACAGAACTCCTTCTTCGTCTTCGGTGAATCCGGGTACTTTGCCTATACCGATACGACGCTTGATTCCGTCGATACTAGGATTTCCTTTCTGCGCCTCTTTGATCTGGCTGATCAAAGTGGGTTGAAGTTCTATGCTAGCCAAAAATCCTTCACTTACTAACTCCATTCGAAAATCTTCCATCTCTTTGTGCAAACTTGGTTGCTCCTTCAAAATCATGGAGTTCAAGCGACGAAGCAATCTGCTAAGGGCATCTGCTACCACGTTGGCTTTACCAGGGTGATAGTGAATGTCCAGATCGTAATCTTTGATTAACTCAATCCATCTTCTTTGCCTCATATTCAACTCCTTCTGGGTGAATATATACTTCAGGCTCTTGTGATCCGAATAAATCTCACAACGATTTCCCATCAGGTAATGCCTCCATGTCTTCAGGGCTAGAACTATGGCTGCGAGTTCGAGGTCATGGGTTGGGTAATTTTGCTCATGTTGTTTCAGTTGTCGAGATAGATAAGATATAACTTTTCCTTCTTGCATTAGCACACATCCGAGACCGATCTTGGATGCGTCACAATACACGTCGAAGGGCTTCGTGATATCCGGCATGGTTAAGATTGGGGCTGAAATCAATCTCCTCTTGAGTTCTTGAAAACTCGCTTCACATTTGTCGGTCCATTCAAACTTCTTGTACTTCTTTAGCAATTGGGTCATGGGTCTGGCGATACTCGAGAATCCTTCTACGAACTTGCTGTAGTATCCCGCCAATACGAGAAATGCACGAACTTGGGTTTGAGTGGTTGGGGCTTGCCAATCTTCGACATCTTTTACTTTTGCAGGATCAACGGCAATTCCTCCGGCTGATACAATGTGACCGAGGAATCCTACCTCCTGTAACCAGAATTCACATTTGCTAAACTTGGCATACAGCTGATGCTCTCTAAGGGTTCCAAGAATGGTCCTTAGGTGTAGCTCATGTTCTTCTTCCGATTTGGAATAAATCAGAATGTCATCAATGAAAACAATGACAAACTTATCCAGGAAGTCCATAAAAATCTTATTCATGAGATTCATGAAATAAGCGGGGGCATTGGTTAATCCAAAGGACATAACGGTATACTCGTATAATCCATATC
Source organism: Avena sativa (assembly GCA_916181665.1). NCBI lineage: Eukaryota > Viridiplantae > Streptophyta > Magnoliopsida > Poales > Poaceae > Avena > Avena sativa. The sequence goes on along the minus strand of OV702283.1, from coordinate 239,080,362 downwards.
TGGTGGTAAAGGCAGTCTTTGGAATATCCTCTGCACGAATTTTGAGTTGATGATAACCAGTTCTAAGATCAATCTTAGAAAACACTTTGGCACCAGTCAACTGATCAAACAAATCTTCTATCTTGGGCAATGGGTATTTGTTCTTGATAGTGACATCATTCAACTTCCGATAATCCGTACACAAACGGTTACCTCCATCTTTCTTGTCCACAAACAAAACAGGTGATCTCCATGGTGACGCACTTGGTTGAATCAATCAAATTTCTAGCATGGCATCCAGTTGCTTCTTCAGTTCTGCTAGTTCAGACGGGTTCATACTATATGGTCTCTAGGCTATGGGTCCTATTCCGGGGATTAGTTCGATGATAAAATCGATATCCCGATCTGGGGGCATGCTGGGCAAAACATCTGGAAATACATCGGGATATTCACAGACTATCCAGACTTGGTCAATGGTAGGTTGGGCTATACTCTTGTTGCACTTGAATTGACGAGGTAAGGTTTCGGATATATGCTCGACTGATATTCCGGCTGTACTGGTCATGGTGATGGCTTTCTTGGCACAGTCAATCAATCCTTTATGTTTGGACATCCAATCCATTCCTAGTACTACTTCCAAACCTTTAGTTCCGAGTACTATCAGGTTAGCATAAAAATCTATGCCATGGATTCAGATAGGGACGGCTTTGCAAATTTGCCTAGCCTTGGTGGTTGAACCGGGAATTTGAACGATCATAACATGCTTCAGTTTTGTTGGTTGAATCTTACTAGTGCAGGCAAATTCTTCGGTGACAAATGAATGCGATGCACCAGAATCAAACAACACTCTTGCAAGTACTGAATTAACAGAAAACATACCCAGCACGACATCTGGCGCTTCCTGAGCTTCTTCAGCATGCATGAGAAAAAGAAGGCCGTTGCGGTTGAGTGAATTCCCTGGGGCAAACCTTCTTCCTGGCTGAACACGACGCTACTGCTGAGCTGGGGCATTTGCATTGGGGGCTGCGGCATTCTTCTTGTTGGGGCACTCGTTGGAGTAATGACCCTTATTTCCACAGTCATAACAAGTCACTTGCGACTTGTCCTTTGCTGCAACAGGCACAGCATTGCTTCCAGTCCTCGGGGCAGTGTTGGTGTTGGCGGTAGCATTGTTGTTGTTGAACTTAGGTGGGGCACGGTTGAAATTGCTAGAGTTGCCGGTGTTGTTGTGATTTCCTCCGGGCCTTGGGTTTCCACGGTTGGGATAGGTCGGACGGTTCATCGGGGGTCTGTTGGTTGTCGGGGCAAATCCTGGAGATGGGTTAGGGCGGTACTTTGGGGTCTGATGGGTTCCTGGTTGATGCATCATGCGATGCTTGCGGTTCTCATTGGCTTGGTTGATCTTTCCTTCCATCTAGATGGCAGAGTCGACATGAGCTTCAATATCCGCAAAGGGGATATTGAATAACACGGTCTGCATCTCATCATGCAGACCATTCAGGAATCTTTCTTTCTTCTTGGCTTCGGTGTCGATCTCATCCGGGGCATACCTAGCGAATGATAAGAATTTGTCACGGTATTCCACTACGGTCATCCTTCCTTGCTTCAGTTCTCTGAACTCATCTCTCATCCTCTTGATCAAACCCGGTGGCACATGGGTTCTGCTGAACTTGACTTTGAATTCCTGCCAGGTCATCATCTGTCCTCCGGTCATGGCACGAACACTGTTCCACCATGCTCTGGCATCTCCGGCTAGATAATGGGTGGCGAACAGAACTTCCTCGTTGGCTTCCACTCCGGCGACTTCTAAGTTATTTTCCATGGTTCGCAGCCAATCATCGGTGTCTAGGGGCTCTTCTGACTTAGTGAAAACAGGTGGGTTGGTGTTCTGGAAATTCTTGAGCTTAGATCCATGGCTGTCCTGATTTCCGTGGCCTTGATTGTTGTGGGCAAGCTGAGCTATCTGTTGCAGGGTGACTAGGTTGGCTTGACGTTCCGCTCTTTTAGCTTCGCGGTTAGAAACCAACATTTGCAGGATCTGCAACATCGGGTCCGGGGATGAACCACTTCCTCCGCGTGGCATCTGAAGATTGAGATAGATCATGAGAAAAGAGGGAAACTTCTAAGGTTTTGGGATTTTGAAAAGTTTTTAAAGTTTGACTCAGATTTTTCTAGCAACTTGCTTTTCATTCATTCATTCATAGCACCCGATACAAACACACACCACAACAAAGGAAAACAGATGGTTTTAAGAACCATTCTGGAAACTACGATACAATGGGACCGAATAGTACTCACTACGCTAGTGCTCAAGTGCTACTACTCCTTGGAGTCGGTGTAGTCGGCATCCTCATCATCATCGTCGTCATTGATGAAGGAGAAATCCTCCTCATCAGTGAAGAAATCCATAGCCTGATCCTCCAGAAAATCATCATCATCGCTGAGATAGGAGTAGGGGTCTCCACGAAGATCCTCTCCGGCATTCTCCCTTTCTTCCAACTGCATGTCTCTCTCGTGGATGGTCTCCTCCAAAGACGAGATACGGTGACGAAGACGGGCAATGATGCGCTCCTTCTTGTCGAGCTGACGGCAGCGAGACTTGCGATCCTTCGCTAACATGGCGATGGTCTGATCCTTCGTCTTGATAATGGCGGACTTGTGGTTGGATTAGTCACGGCAATTATCCAACTCCTGCTGACGATCGTACATCATGAAGCTAAGGTGGTCCAATTGGGTCTTCATCTCGTGATGGTATGGGGCTTCCAGTGGTAGTCCATTAGCATCACGCCTTGGGAAAAATTCAAAGCGGGTACCCTTGATCTGGTTGATACTCTTCCCACACAAACGGGCAAGAGCTTCCTGCATGGCCCTGCAAGTCCATCGAGCCAGTTGTTCTCTCTTAAGGTAAACTGAATTCCCTCAGCAGTGGGAGGTTCAATCTTTCCTCGGAGACTTGCAACAATTAGCCACTTCATATCTTCTCCTCCTTGATCATTGAGCTGAGCTCCAAAGAACTCGGGGTGCGGACGCTCCAGAAGTTCCGAAAGCTGGTCCAAATCCCTCTCAAAGATAAGGTCTCCTCCATTTCCCAACTGGTAAAACTTGTTGTACTTCACGTCCATCTAAAAGAATATAAGATGAGTAAGTTAGTAGAGTGATCAAGTGTGTCAAATTTTATGTATTTTGCAAGAGTTTTTGAGGAACATGAATTTTCATGAAAGAATCAAGTGATAAGAATGGAAATAAGTTTTTGTAAATATTTTCTTTCTTTGGTTTTGAAACTAAGTTTTTATTCCAAACTTCTAGTCTAACTAGGGTCTCCTATGGTCAGGATTGCTCTGATACCAACTTGTCAACACCCGGATTTTTAATCCCAGATGCCTGTTATGCCATTCATCGCAATCCCAGGATTACCATTTTTGCGAGACATAACAGAATTGGATACCACAGTACATCATCCATTACAAACCATACATAAGGTATTACACAAATAAGGATCTCATGATCCAGTTCTTAATACAACTCAAGCAGCGGAAATACATAATAATAACAGTAGCGTAGGCGAAGCTCCATCTTCGGGGTCACAGGCAATGCTGACGATGGGAGATGATCCTAGTTGTCGTAACCGTCCTGGGGTCCATCCTCCAGGTACTCCTCTTCATAGTCTGGCCACGAGAATAGCCAGAGACAAAGCCATGAGTACTCTTTAAGTACTCGCAAATTAATACTAACAAGTGAAGGGGAGGTTTGTAGTAGGACACTAAGCTCTAGGGTTGTTTTGCAAAAAGCCAGATTTACATCTACTAAGTTCAGAAACAACGAATGCTAGTTGAAGTTTTATAACACCTAAGTGGGAACTTGTATCACATGCCACAACTCTGTTGTGGTCAAGTCAAAGTCTCAATTCATTTCATAAGTCATTTTGAAAACATCTGACGGGGGAACAGTATGGCCACTCCAACAGTCCATAACCGTGGACGCGGCTATTCGAATAGTTTGACACTCTGCAGAGATTGTACACTTTCACGACAACATTTGATACATCCGTCAGGAACAAATCCTGAATTCACCATACTCAATATGCGGATAATCAATCCTAACCTTTCAATTACACGCCCTAGTATAAGCACCTCTCATGTGAGTTTTGCCTCCCAACCATGACCAACTGTCATCTTGGGTACTGCACAGGTGTACAATCTTGACAAGGTAGCCTCAGCTCATACCTTGGTCGTGAGGGAACCAATACTAAGGTATATAAGTTTTCAGTCAAGCCCTACCCAATTCTCGGGTATTGTGGTTGTACGGTAAAATTGGAATGGTATCGCATCCAGACAACCATCAGTTTTATAAAGGGCTAAGGCTCATGCCTCAACATTTTCATCACCATAAATCATCTGGTGTTCATAAACACATGTCCAAAACATTTCAATAGAATGATCCATCATTCCAAGGTTTTCATAACCATCTTTCCACCAAGTATTCCCATCTAAGTTGATCAGGTTTTATGCTTAGCACTAGCATCTACAAGTGGGGGTAAGTACTAATGAGGGGTGCTAAACTAGTGGAGTTTAACTAAGTTCAATATCATGCCTTAGGATGACATAAAGATTATCTAGCTTAGGCCAAATTGTAGGGGTTCGTAGCATGGTAAACAAAAACATTCTACCGCATGAACACACAATCAAGATCTAATCTATGATCAAGCCAAGATCTATCTACTAGATTGTAGCAACGAGTCGATAGAATACTAACCCTCAAAGATCCAAAGCGGTTAACGAGAGCAGATTCTCTTGGGTGATGTAGTCGTACACTTGCCGATCTCAAGATCGTGTAGACGATCCTTCCGGCGCTGCGTTCCGGCAGCGCTCCCGCAGTCGGTCACACGTTCGGTACTCGATGAAGACCTTCCTCTCCCTTGTTCCAGCAGGCAGTGGAGGTTGTAGCACTCTCCTCGCGATTCTGGCAGCACGACGGCGTGGTACCGGAAGTAGAGGGGAGATCTCGCAGGGCTTCGCCTTAAGCCGGAGCGAGTATGGTGGAGTATGAGAGAGGCCTTGGCGATCTATGGTTTAGAGGGCACCAAGGGGAGGGATTGGTCGGCGTCTAGGGTTTGGGGAAACTCTAACTCGCCGAGTTTAGAGGAGGCCCTAGGCGGCGGCTTGGAGGTGGTCGGCGACTTAGAGCCTAGGGTTTAGGTGTAGGGAGAGGGGGCGCCCTACCCCTCCTTATATAGGAGGGGAGAGGCGGTTTGGGGAGGAGGGAGTCCTCCTCCAACTCCTCCTCATGGCCGGCGGGTGGGAGGGAGTGGGACTTCCTCCCCAAGTAGGTTTCCTACTCTCCCTCCACCAAGCAAACTTGAGATTTGACTTTTTCAAATTGGTGTTTGACTTTCAAACTTCGATTTGATTTCTTATATTTATTTTCCCAGCCAAGTGACCTAGTACATGATGCAACCATTCCACATTGTCATGAAACATCCATGTACCCTTCCCCTCCGGAGTGCTGGACCTTCCAGACCCTTCTAGAACATTCCCGGTGAAAACACCGGAATCATTCCCGAACTCCGAAACAAGACTTTCCTTATATGAATCTTATTCTCCGGACCATTCCGGATCTCCTCGTGATATCCTGGATCCCATCCGAGACTCCGAACAACATTCGGTCTCTTTAATCATCATTCCATAACTGCTCAACAACATCGAATCCTTAAGTGTGTCTCCCTACGGTTCGTGAATTATGCGGACATGATCGAGACACTTCTCCGATCAATAATCAATAGAGGAATCTGGAAATTCATATGGCTCCCACATATTTCTACGATTACTTTGCGATCGAATGAACCACTTACATATGATACCAATTTCCCTTTGTCTCACGATAGTTTACTTATCCGAGGTTTTGATCGTCGGTATCTCTGCATACCTAGTTCAACCTCGTTACCGATAAGTACTCTTTTATCGTTCTCGTGATATGTGATCCCTTGTGAGCCAGTCACATGCTTGCAAGCTAATTGGATGACATTCCACCAAGAGGGCCTAGAGTATATCTATCCGTCATATGGATGGACAAATCCCACTCTTGATCCATGTGCCTCAACCCATACTTTCCAAACACTCAATGCCACTTTTATAGCCACCCAGTTACGGTGTGGTGTTTGATGTTATCAAAGCATCCTTCCGGTGATGGTGATTAACATGATCTCATGGTCGAAGGAATTAGGTTACTATGTATCAGAAAGCTTATAGAAAATGAACTATATTACATGACTTGATCTTTATGCTACGCTTAACTATAGGAGTATGTCCATCACATCATTCTCCTAATGATATGACCCTGTTGTTAATAACATCTCTATGTTCATGATCAGGAAACCATTATCATATATTAACAAACAAGCTAGTTTAACAAGATGCTTTACTAGGGACTCTTTTATGTTTACAAATCACACAAGTATTAATGTTTCCTGTTAATACAATTATAGCATGGTATGTAAACATTTACCATAAGTATGAAGATATTATAATAACCACTTTATTATTGCCTCTTGGGCATATCTCCAACAGTCTCCCACTTGCACTAGAGTCAATAATCTAGTTTCAATCCTTTGTGTATTCAACACCTATGGCTTTCCGGTGTTGTATGTACACGATTGCTAGTGGTCAACTGATCTCCGGATCTGACATTTCCAGGTCCGTGTGTAATTGCATGTCTTTGCGTCTCTACGCGTCACTCATTCTCTAATGAGATGGATTTGTATAAATTTGGTCCTTTGGTGATACCTTTAGTTCTTTGGTGTTAAAACATGTTGATAATATTGTCGTACAATATATCTTCATAGCACTATCCCACTGTAAACCACACCTAGTTTGATAACAAACTACTTGACACAAATGCCCTCTTTAGCTGCTATAATAGCAGTCATATACTTAGCCTTTTGTTGTAGTATCTGTCACAATGTCTTAACTTTGGAACTCATCCAAATCCATTATGGAACTTACTTTCCATCATATTGTGCCACCCTTATTTTAGATTGAGATAAAGTTAATTTTTACTTTGTGACAAAACTAGTATCAATGTAGTACTTTTACAATGAACTAACCATCTATTTGTCACTTCTACAAAAAAATATATTCTTAGTTCTTCCAAAAGATCATAAGAATATCCTTACTATTGTCCAATGATCATCTTATGAATCATTCTGGTATATGCTCACATCATTTAGAGCATAGGACATATCTGGATTTGTACATATCACAGCATGATTGATATAAATACTCTTTGTGATTTCATACATCAAGTATCAATCTATACTTGAATCTTTGTTTCACTTACCAAGTGTCAATACACTTGAATATATCATCAATATTGAACTCATTCAATCCTTTCTATGCGATAAGAACCTTTCTTTTAGTTTCTATATTGAACTCATTCAATATATCATCTATGTACTTCTGGTACAACCATATTAGCGTCTATTGATGCCAAATATTTGGGTTTTGCCTAATTCTTTCATCGGGATGAAATTCTTAATATGTGTTAATAAAAGATACATCATTTCCAATCCACAATATGTCTTCCACATAATGTATTAGAAATATGTCTTAGCGCTCCCACTTAATTTCTTGCAAATACAAGCATCTTTATCATCTCTGATGAATTTAAACTCTTTTAACAATTTCATCATGGTGAAGATTCCAACTCCGCGATGCTCACTTCAACCATTGAAGTTTGCATATGTTTTTAAGCATCCATTGAATTAACAAAACCCTTTGGACCGTGTTATGCACACGTCCTAGGTAACAGTTCTATTAGAAGAACTTGTTTTGTTTATTCAACTACCACATAACAAAATTATATGTAGTGGTTGCTACATTAATCCGTATAGACTAAACATCGTTGTGAAAGATCAAACCTTGTCATATACAACCTTTGAACATTTGTGAACTCTTTCCCAGCATGTCGACTATTTCATAGATGTGAAACATCCATGTCTGTTTCTTTATAGATCCAAATACGACTGTAAGGTCTTGTACCTTTCCAGAGGGTCTTTCAAGTTCAAAGCTTGATCTCTCGCATATGGAACTATCACGGATTTTATGGCTTCAAGCCATTTGACGGAGTCAAGGCACATCATTGCTTCTTTGCATGTAGTCGGATCATTATTGTCAAATAATGATTTAACTCTCAAATCTTGGTATTTGATTGTTTACCCGACCTACTTGTTTCAATAGGAACTTAGATCTCTGTGACCACAACCTTTGAGGCACGTGAGCCATGAGCATTGTTGCTGCCTCCGGAACACTTTTCGGCACTGAGCAACTTTGCACATATAGCTAAGGTTCTTTTAACCTTATCAAAGTTCTATTGTCCTCCCACTTATCTTTTCACGAAAAATTCCTTCTCAAAGAAACTTGACATTCTAAGCGACAAACACTTTTGTCTCCGATGTTATGGAGGAATAGTTATTCGAAATAACATACAAAGACAGGTTCATCCGACTTTGGTTGCAAACATCTTTCTTATGCATAGCATACCAATGTTTAAGAAAGGACAACTTGGGTTTTATCCCAAACCATAACTTTATATGGTGTCATTTCAACGGATTATGATGGAGCTCTTTTCAGTGGAAAAACGGTAGTCTCTAAAGCTTTTAATCTTTAAAATATAATGATAGTTTTATGAATTACACCTTTGATCTTACCATGTCAAACAAGGTTTAATTACATATCTCGAACGCTCCATACTCTTATGGTGTTTCGGGAAATGCAAATCCACGGAACGATTCCTTAAATCTTAGGTATTATGCTAAACTTGTAACTCAAATATCTTCCTTTATGATCTTATCATAAACTATTTATATTCTTATTACAATGATTTTGCACTTCATCTTGAAAATCTTTGAACTTTTCAAATGTTTCATACTTCATCCTTATTAAGTAAATATTCATATATTCACTCAAATTTTCGGAGAAAGCATATGAAGTTGAAATCCATCGTTGTTGACTACACATAATGGACTTCATACAACAATATGTACAAGTTCCAATAAGCTAGTCATTCGTTCCCTTTTGGCCTATGAACGAAGTTTTAATTATCTCTAGGAAAGTTTCACAAGCGTCATTTGATCAAAAATCAAAAAGACTCCAAAATTCCATCCACATGGAGTTTCTTCATGTTTTCTTTCCAATATAATTTAAACGGCGATGTCACTTCCTAAGTGATCTTTCAATCAATTTGTCTTTCGACATTTTTAGCACTAGTTTTATGGATGTGATTTCTCCAACGAGTTTTTGAATCATCCATCTTTTATGGATTACGGCAATTATTTGAACAACCCTTTTGTTCTCATAATACCTGATAAAACAATTCTTGAAGGCAAGCTTTGATGTTTAACAAGCAGCACAATAACCCTTTATTTGTTCTCGATGAACATCATCACATATTCTTTTGCTAGTTACTTAGGCCATTGTAGTTCATGAATTGTGTTGTTTCGTATGACAATTAACACCAACAAATTCAGTATCAAATACTTAAGAACCACATTGTTTAATAAGCAAAGAATATATCCATAACATGTATATCATCTATATACTTAAGCTGAACAATTCTAGTCTTTTCTTTTCTGCCATATATTTATGAGATTCTCTTTCAGTATTTCCTTTTCTGCTTGAAAGAATCTGTCAACATCAATAGTGGATCCATATACGTGACACATAGTCCAAAGCATGTATAGTAAAATACCAATGTCTTTGGACTTGCACCATCATCAAATGTTTGGTGTTCTTTCAAATTCCTTTCTTTAGTAATCTCTTGGTGTAGTAAAAATTTTACCTACATCAAATATTCACCCTTATCATGGAATTATCCATGATCAAGCTACTTTTAGCTTATAACGATGAATCACGAGTATAATGTTGCTTTCCAAAACCTTTTGGAGGATTAGGACAACTAGTGTCTCCAACCTTTGCAAATTCTCATCAAATATGAAAACATGACTTTTGCCATATTATACTCTATCATGTTGCAACCAAAACTTCGTTTCAGATATCACAATATCTTCCACACATCATGGTTTCTGAAACAACTCTTTCAGATCCTAGATAATCTTGATATTAAGACAATCCTTTGAATATCAAGAATCATGGAGACAAACATGATACTCATACACTAACACTTGGAATTGTCACTCTTGATTTAATACCAATTATTAAACTTCATGGAGTAACCGGAACTTACTAAAAGTTTGCAATGGGACTTTTAAACTTTAGATTAACACTATAAAACAATACGATACCAGTTCGTAAAGTAACTAACCAGAATTCTATAGTTCTATCATCTCAATTATAACTAAGCGCAAGGTGGTAAACGGATGCCAATGACTACAACAATTATGCAAATTCACTTTGATTTAATTTATGATAAATAGTGTTCAACTATTAATCATATTGCCGTTGAACTCCCCCTTAAAACAATATCCCTCACATTGTTTTAGTGATCACACGAACCAAATCCACCACATCAAAACCGATCATCACGAGAGTTGATGTAGCTTCAATGGCGAACAATCAACATGTTCATCATATCTACTATATGACTCATGCTTTACCTTTCGGTGATCCGTGTTCCGAGACCATGTCTGTACATGCTAGGCTCGTCAAGATCAAACCTTAGCTTCCGCATGAGCAAATCTGGCTTGCTCACGTTGTATACACTCGCAGAATCTAACACACCCGATCATCACATGATGCTTCGAAACAACGAGCTTTAGCAACGGTGCTTACTAAGGATGAACACTTTAAAACTTGAAATTGTGTGCTTGAGGGATCATCTTATAATGCTACCGTCGTGAACTAAGCAATACAAGATGCATAAAAGGATTAACATCACATGCAATTCATAATATATGATATGATATGGCCTTTCTTCTTGTGCTTCCGATCTCCATCTTCAAGCACGAACATGATCTCCATCATCACCGGTGTGGCGTCAAGGTCAATGGCGCCGCTTCATGGTTGTCGTCCACTAGCATCAACTATTACAATTATCTTGAATAATAGTCATGAAGGACTTAACGGATTTAAAAGACAACCATATGGCTCCTACCGGTTGACGACTTACAATAAGGAACATTGCATACATCATATATAATCACAATCATGGTCATATCACATCACAGCACACTCCTGCAAAACAAAGTTAGACGCCTCTAATTTTCTTTGCATGTTTTACGTGGTTTGGGGGTTTCAGTAAGTGTCGTTCTAACTTACGTACAAGAACCACAACATTGATACTATTATTGTCAATCACCCGTTGTAAATTGAATCTTAACTATGTTGGGATAAACAGGCACCCGCAAAGCCACTTATGCAATCCAAGTTGCATGTCAAGCGTGGAGCAAGTCTCATGAACGATGTCATGTAAGGTTAGCCCGGGCCGCTCCATCCCACCATCCCGCAAGATGCAAAGTACACAAGAAGCAATCGACAACAAAAGCATCAATGCCCACAATGACCATTGTGTTCTACTCGTGCAACAGATCTACATATAGACACGGCTCTGATACCACTGTAGGGGTTCGTAGCATGGAAAACAAAAAAAATCTACCGCATGAACACACAATCAAGATCTAATCTATGATCAAGCCAAGATCTATCTACTAGATTGTAGCAACGAGTCGATAGAATACTAACCCTCGGAGATCCAAAGCGGTTAACGAGAGCAGATTCTCGTGGGTGATGTAGTCGTACACTTGCCGATCTCAAGATCGCGTAGACGATCCTTCCGGTGCTGCGTTTCGGCAGCGCTACCGCAGTCGGTCACACGTTCGGTACTCGATGAAGACCTTCCTCTCCCTTGTTCCAGCAGGCAGCGGAGGCTGTAGCACTCTCCTCGCGATTCCGGCAGCACGACGGCGTGGTACCGGAAGTAGAGGGGAGATCTTGCATGGCTTCGCCTTAAGCCGGAGCGAGTATGGTGGAGTATGAGAGAGGCCTTGGCGATCTACGGTCTAGAGGGCACCAAGGGGACGCCTTGGTCGGCAGCTATGGTTTGGGGAAACCCTAACTCGCCGAGTTTAGAGGAGGCCCTAGGCGGCGGCTTGGAGGTGGCCGGCGACTTAGAGGCTAGGGTTTAGGTGTAGGGAGAGGGGGCGCCCTACCCCTCCTTATATAGGAGGGGAGAGGCGGTTTTGGGAGGAGGGAGTCCTCCTCCAACTCCTCCTCATGGCCGGAGGGTGGGAGGGAGTGGGACTTCCTCCCCAAGTAGGTTTCCTACTCTCCCTCCACCAAGAAAACTTGAGATTTGACTTTTTCAAATTGGGGTTTGACTTTCAAACATCGATTTGATTTCTTCTCTTTAGTTTGCCCAGCCAAGTGACCTAGTACATGATGCAACCATTCCACATTGTCATGACACATCCATGTACCCTTTCCCTCCGGAGTGCCGGACCTTCCAGACCCTTCTAGAACATTCCCGGTGAAAACATCGGAATCATTCCCGAACTCCGAAATAGGACTTTCATTATATTAATCTTATTCTCCGGACCATTCCGGATCTCCTCGTGATATCCCGGATCCCATCCGAGACTCCAAACAACATTCATTCTCTTTACTCATCATTCCATAACTGCTCAACAACATCGAATCCTTAAGTGTGTCTCCCTACGGTTCGTGAATTATGCGGACATGATCGATACACTTTTTCGATCAATAACCAATAGAGGAATCTGGAAATTCATATGGCTCCCACATATTTCTATGATTACTTTGTGATCGAATGAACCACTTACATACGATACCAATTTCCCTTTGTCTCACGATAGTTTACTTATCCGAGGTTTTTATCGTCGGTATCTCTTCATACCTAGTTCAACCTCGTTACCGATAAGTATTCTTTTCTTGTTCCCGTGATATGTGATCCCTTGTGAGCCAGTCACATGCTTGCAAGCTAATTGGATGAAATTCCACCGAGAGGGCCCAGAGTATATATATATCTGTCATATGGATGGACAAATCCCACTCTTGATCCATGTGCCTCAACCCATACTTTCCAAACACGCAATGCCACCTTTATAGCCACCCATTTACGGTGTGGTGTTTGATGTTATCAAAGCATCCTTCCGGTGATGGTGATTACCATGATCTCATGGTCGAAGGAATTAGGTTACTATGTATCAGAAAGCTTATAGCAAATGAACTATATTAAATGACTTGATCTTTATGCTACGCTTAACTATAGGAGTATGTCCATCACATCATTCTCCTAATGATATGACCCTATTGTTAATAACATCTCTATGTTCATGATCAGGAAACCATGATCATATATTAACCAACAAGCTAGTTTAACAAGAGGCTTTACTAGGGACACTTTTATGTTTACAAATCACACAAGTATTAATGTTTCCTATTAATACAATTATAGCATGGTATGTAAACATTTATCATAAGTATGAAGATATTATAATAAACATTTTATTATTGCCTCTTGGGCATATCTCCATCACAAATTTTATGCTCTTTATGCAACCTTCAATTCTCTCTAGAATCTAACATTCACTTAAGTAAGCTCTAAGTACTAGCTTTGATAAAGAAATAAAGTATAATGCTTGTAAGTAAAACTAGGAATGGGGTTATCAAATGGGTAGGATCATCTATGCTTAAGGCATATAGTTGGCATGGTAACAAGCAAGTATTGTCTTGCATCAATATCAGTATAAGCTTGCTAAATTGCAAGTGTTAGCTTGCCTTGTGCAGAGCAGTGGTTGAAGTTCTCCTCGGCTTCTTCTTCGTAGTATCGTCCTTCTTCCTCGTATCCTTGGTTGGTACTAGCGTCTATAAATAAATACGAGGTACACAATCACCAAACAATACTTAAATAATTTCAATCCTCACACAAAAGGGTCCTATAGATGATCTAACATCATCACTAACATTACAAGATTAAAGCTTGGTTTAATTCCTTTTATTTTTAGAAAAGTAATTTCTACTCATTGAAAAACTACTTAAGATTTAATATTCTCCAAACCAAACATGGGATCATGTTGACACATGTCATCAACACATATTTTAGTCCATGGGAATGTGATTTAAAGTGCTGTCACAATTTAATAAGGTTTAACCTTTTATTATACTTAAATAAAGTGACTAGAAATGCCTATGTGGCATTCTTTTATTACTTGCACAATATTTCTGTAAGTAAACCCAAATGTTTTTATATATTCTAAAAGCTATGATCAAATGTGATTTTTGAGAGTTGGAATCAACTCAAAAGCTTTTATGGTTTCAATTTGAAAAATGTTTGAATGCAGAAAAGGTTCTGCCTTGTTATTTTTACCAAGGTTGATCTATAGATTCAAATGATTTAAATCCAACGGGCTTGGATTCAGCATTTCAAAACCTTTCTAACAAAATTGGTTTCATTCAATTTGGTGCACTGAATCGAGTTGGGTTGATTTTTGAAACTAGGTACAGAAATGTGTTTGAATTAAAATGGAAAAAGTTAAATTCAAACGATTGGGCTGCGCGGGAAGTGATACTGGGCCGGCCTGCTAAGCACAGCGCTTACGTGGGCTGGTTAAGTTGTTGTCCCCACTCGTCAGTGAGACAGGGGGTGCGAAGCGGTACGGGGCAACGTGGTGCGTTGGATTAGAAGTAAGATCAACGGCTGAGGGTCGTCGTCGATGATGAACTAGTCACCGGCGAGCTCGAACCCTAGCAGCGCAGCGGGGGTCGTGGGAGGCTCACCGGGGCTCAGGCGAGGGTCGGCGAGGCGGGCGAACGACGAAGTCGACGACGGTGAACCTCCTGGTACCGGCAGCTTCTCCTGGGGTGGACGAAATCGACGGTGCCCTTCTTCTCCAGAGGCGGCCTGCACCGGCGCAATTCCGGCGATGCGCTGCTCGCCTTGCTCCAGGAACGGGGTGGAACGATCAGTGAGGAGAGGGGAGTGAGATGGTGTGCTCAATTCGGCAGGGGGTCGTCTCCTTTTATAGGCTCGACGGTGAGACCGAACGGGATGGGCAGGCGACGATGGCGACATGGCTACGGGTTGCTAGAGGCATGGCCGGCGATGGCGATCGATCGGTGGTCTCCTGGCGATGCTCTATGGCTTTAATGCGCGTGTAGGGGCGGTGGCAAACGGTCTGGAACGCTCGACGTTCTACGCGGCAGAGGCGGCGCCTTCGATGGAGAGCGGTGGCTGTGAGGCATGGGGCGGCGAAGGGGGATGTCTAGCGGTCTCCTGGGACGATGGTGATCGTGTATGCACGCGGCGAGGGCGGCGCGCGGTCTGTGGGCATGTGTCGAGGGTGGCGCTCTGGCGCACGCTTGGCATGGTTGCTGGCGAGCTTGGCATGGTCTGTGCGTGTGGTCCAGTGGCTGGCAAGGTTCCAGCACTGGACAGGAGGTGGCGGTGGACGGTGGGTTGTGTCCTAGACATGCTGTTTAGGCTTGGTGCTTGCTCTGGATAGCTAGCCATGGTCGGCTGGCAAGGGGGTGCTCGGGTTGGCATGGCATGGGGCAAAGGGTAGGGGATAAGGTTTGTCCAAGCACTGGTTGGCACTGAGGGAGACAAGGGTGATCAATGGTGAACATTGCTTAGCCAGATTACTGCTCACAACAGTGAAGTTAGGCCAGTTTGATTTGTTGCCTCCAAGTGTTTGATGAAATGGCCGCAAGAACTCAAGTTTTGAATTTTGAAAATATTTTTGGTGGGTGTGCTAGGTTGGTGCCGGTGAGTCTGCAGATGCTTGGGTTTTGAAAGTTGAGCTTGTTTGAGTGGTTTTTGAAAAAGTGGGATCTTCCCATATGATATAGATTCAATTTTAAACTGTCCTTTAAACTATGCATTTGAATGTTTCTGGATGATCATAAAGTGGGCCCTAAAACTTTGTTATTAGTACTATCAAGGGGTTCAAAGATCCAAACAAGTTTCTGTTAAGTTTTGAAAGTTAGAGACAGCCAATGTAGGCATGGGAGTTAATTTGGCCAAAGTGACCATTCACTCATTTTGTTTGTTTTGATTTATTGGTCTTTGGGAAAAGTGTGGGGATTGTTTAGATGATGTTTATTTCACCTAAGAATCATTCTACAAGCAAAGAAACACATAAACAAGGCAATTCAAAAGAATTCAAAATGGGATGCATACACACATGAATGCTTTCTCATTTTATTTTAGAAAAGTTTTTGTTAACCCTAAATTTGATGATTAGAGTTTGATGATTCTAGTTTAATATTTTTGGGATGTTACAGTTGTCCTCAGTCTTCGATCTCGATCTCGATCTCGTATTCTACCGAGAAGATCCAAACACCGGAAAGAGAGGGAAACAATCAACACATGGCATCGATGCAATGCTCAAGCAAGGATGATGATATGACAAGTTAATTTGCATTGAATTGAAACCCTAAAGCATGCTCAACCGTTTAAACGGGTTTTCGAGGGGCGCAAACCCTAACTCGGCGAAACTCCGGAATCACCTGTGAGGGGTTACTATGTTCTTCTAATTAAACTTGTTGTTTAAGTTGTTGAACAATGCATGATTATAGCTTAGATAGCTAGGTTTCATTTTTCTGAACATTTTGATATATTATTTGTGTTTTATGACTTATAAATAATAAGTTATGCAATTTACAAGTTTTATTCAAATTCTGAAATTATTTAAATCACTTAAATAGGTTTACTACGTCAGCACTGAGGCGGGCTGACGTCAGCAGAGGGGTGGGGCTTTTCTCACTGGGGCTGAGGTTAGCCCCAGTCACTGACGGTTGGGGCCCTGGGTCGGGTCAACAGGCACGCTGGCGGGGCTTGGTCAAGGCCCACGTGGTCGCCACGTTGACGCCATGGTGGAGCCTCGTGGGACTCGCCGGAGACACGCCAGACGCGGCGGTGGACGGCGCTAGAGGGCGCGCGGGCAAGCAGGGTTGGGCGCGTTCGAAGCAGCGCAGCGAGGCAAAAATTAAACTGGCGGCGCCGCTCCTGATAGGTTGCCGGAGCAGAGAGCACGGCGGCGCGTGGCGGTGTGGCTTGCAGATCGTCGGGGAGCGGTGGTTACGGCATGCGAGAGAGGCAAAGAAGTGGTCCAGAGGGACCGGTGGCTCACCATGAGCACGAGTAGAGGGTTGACGAGGCGAGGCACGGCCGGAATCGACGAGGACGGTGGTGAGGGTCGTCGGAGACCGAGGTGTCGATTGGGGCGAAGGGGATGGCTTCGGCTGACGCTGACCGGGTCCATCGAGCAAGTCGACCACGGCGGTCACGCCCATGAGCTCGGAACGACGAGGGGAGGAGAGAAACGACGGCGAGCCGGAACTCCTGTGAGCTAGGGTTTGGCTGGAGGTAGAAATTCGGGGAGGAAAAGAGGATAGGGTTCGTCTCTGTGGTGTTTTGGGATATTTGTAGACGAAGGAAAGTGGTGGCGTTCATCTTAGCGCTGAGCGGGCATCATGGCGCGGATGAACAGCGACGGAAGCGACAGTGAGAAGCTTCGCTGCGTCAGACGCGAGGAAGAAGAAAAGAAACAGACGTCGAAGGGGTACGGGCTGCGTTGGGCCTTAGCTGGGCCGCGGGGATCTGCTGGCTGCTGCACGCGCGACAAAGAGAGGAGAGGGAAGAGGTGGGCCGGTTGGGCTGCGGCCTGGCAAGGCTGCTGGCTCTAGTTTTTCTTTTGCAGAAACTTTTTCCTTTTTCTGTTTTGATTTCCTGTTTTGCATTTACAAATCCTTTTCAGTTTTTGAATGCTTCAAAAATACCAGGACTTTTATAAAACATAAAAATACTGCATGGACCCCTTTTAGTCCAATTGGGCTCCAAGTATTTTGGATTTTCAAATATTTCAAAACCATTTGAATGCTTCAAAAAGAGGGGAAGATTAGGGTTTTAGGGTTTTATTTATTCTTTCTCGCATGCATTAATATAGATGATGCTTATGATGCACAAAACAATCCCTAATATAGATCGGCTAAAATTGGGGTGTTACAGGTGACTTTTGGAGTTTCGTTCCAGGAGGAACCTGTGCATGCAGGAATCGATGAAACAATCTATATGGGTCACGTGGTCTATTCCAGTGATGTCCCTCTCGTTCTTCTCGTCGAGACTTGGATTCCGGCTAGCAAACCTGTGACAACCTACACGATCATGTCCATCGGCGAGAACGATATTTACCTCAGTTTTGCTGAACCCGCCCAACCCACCCTTTAGGTAATGACCATGGTGGAAGAAAAATCCGGATCTGCTCTATCCGCAGAGGCGGAAGAGTTCGAGATCCCGGAAAAAATCAAACCCACCAAGCCCACTCCTATAGTGGAAGAAGCGGTGGAGGAAAATATGGATCTGATCTCCTTGTCGAGACCGGATACACGGACGAGGAATATATCCGCTACGAGTCTAGTCCTACCGAAGTCGTAGCAGAAAAATCACTCTTGATGAACAATATAAAGAAGATGATGAAACGCCCCTACATCGATTATGAAGTAATCGCTAATATCAAGGAAAGCTTTGAGATGGAGGAGGCGGAAACCAAGTTGTGCCGCTACCTCAAGAACATGAACAAGAAGAAGCACTGTTTCGTATACCACAAAAGCTCTGGATCCGACTCTGTCGATGCTGGAGCCAGGAATGATTCAGTCCTCGATGCAATCAAAGAAAACACCAACTTACCCGGCTCCCTTCTGGAGTCAATAATGACGCAGGAACTTCGAGATTTCGAGAAAGAGATGGAGTACGAAGAAGAGCACGCCTCCAAACCAATGCAAGGTGAGACAGAAACTCCCCCTAGTCCATATGATAGCATGGATGAAAGCTACACCTTGCAGGATGACATGGACACCGGAGATTCATCCGAGGTCCACAAGCCAACCACTATGGAAAGTACTGACGGAAGTTTATCTCCCGGTGCCGGACCAAAAGCCATCTTTGCCATTGGTACGCATGTCAAGGATACTGGGCGGTCAATAAGAAGAACAAGAACAAGAATCCAACACCGGCAGAGCCGGACGTTGAGGAAACCAATGAAGAAAAAGTTGATGAAGAGATCGAGATGGAGAATCAGGACGAAGATCCGATTAATACCACACCGATCAACCCTCCTCTGGATGGACACGTCGTCACCAAGGGTGCACGTGAAATTTACGGAGATTTTCTCACAATTCCAATCCCAACGGCTTCGGATCTTACTCCGGACATGCTAGAGAAAAGGGCTGAGGACCTGGAAAAGCACCGTCTGTTTTTACTCGAAGAGGCCGGGCGCATCGTCGATCTTAAACAACAGTTAGACAGTGATCCTGCCAAATATTAGTCAGATTTCAAGAGACTATCAAACAATACAAGGGGAGGTCCGGTTCTTGCCAATAAGAACCAGGATATCCACAGATATCTATTCGATGGAAAAACTTGAGAGAATATGCGAGTCTACAGCATGCCGTTGGAAAACGCTGCAGTAGCTCGAGCTATCCTCGCTAATCATCTGTCTCCAGAGCAGGTCTAGCACTATGTTGCGTTGCTAGACAAAGGATTGAAGCAGCAGAAAACATCCACATCATTCAGTGGCAAGTTGGCCTCAAAGTTAGAATTTTGCCACACAGGCGCTGACCAAAGCGCTGATGAAAGACCCCGCAGGGATAAGGATCAACACTATCGTCCCCGGGGAGAAGAAAAAATTCAAGGACCGACTCAAACGGCCATTCTCGCAGGCCCGCACATGACTAAGAAAAAGTTATTCCGGCTGCGTCTAAGGATGCCATCAGGGCAATGGTTCCCCATCAGGGCCATCATCGGCAAAACAACCGCCATAGAGAAGACCTGGAAATGCGCCGCCATCAAGAACAAGATCAGCTAAGAATGCCACCACCAAGCCGTCCGGCTGGTAATGTCGGACGACAAATGATCTGGATCATCCTGAATCAAGTAGGAACAGGGCCCGAAGAAATCAACATCGGATTCAGCATAATGAGGCTCCACCACCACCACCACCACGTAACCCAGTCGGAAACAATCCACCAGGGCCACCATCAAATCCAGGCAGCGACCATGAAGGATCACACCGTAGCCATGGAAGCCTTAGGGGCGTACGAGGCAACGGTGAGAGGAGAAGCAGAAATCCAACTCTGCCGCACAGAAGCTGTGAGCCTCCAAGGCACAGATCTCTCTCGCCAAACGACGCTCGCCACCGCATTGAGTCAAAACATAGAGGCACGGCGATATGAGGAAGAAGACATGTACGTGGTACCCAAGTGCTTTGGCCCACGCATCCGTCAGACAAAATTTCCGGTTAACTTTGGTATTGCCAAACACATCCAGCCCTACGACGGCGTGGCTCGGCCAGATACCTGGCTCTAGGACTTTTTTCCAGGCCTGCTGCATCGCCAAAGGAGGAAACAGCCTTGTCGCGGTCCGGTATCTCCCGCTTATGCTGAGAAAGACAGCTCGATCATGGCTCAATGAACTGCCAGAGAATTCAATTCATAACTGGTATGATATGCAAAGTGCGTTCTTTTCAAACTTCGAGGGAACATACAGGAGGCCATGCATAGTTGGAGACTTCAGCGTTGCACCCAAAGACCCGGAGAAACTTGTCGGGATTACCTCGGACGCTAGATTGACACGAAGAACTCATGTGAAGGAGTAAATGAGCAAATTGCGATAGAAGCTTTCATTGTAGGACTCCCAGTCGGAGTTTTGCGTCACAGATTGAAGCGTGACCACATCACAGATTTGGGAAAGAAGATAGAGACGGCAAGCAAATATGCTGATGTCGATGATGATTCAAAAGGGCTGCTAAATATTCTAGCCAATCCCAATGTGGCCAAATATCCAAAACAACAAGCTCAGAAGCGCAAGAACACCTCAGAAGATAAACCGGCTCTGGAAAATGCAGTTGTTAACGCAATGTTTGGATCCGGAGGACAAGGAGGGCGCGGAGGCGGCCAGGGTCGAGGCCGCGGAACTTCCCGAATCCAGGGCAGAGGAGAGCAGCAACCCGGAAGAACCTGTACCTGGGCCGACATTGCCAACAATCCTTGTGTCCACCGGTTGGATATTAATATAGGATCTACCCACACAAATGTCGAGTGTCCTTTCAATGATGACATCAAAAAAGACGAATCCGCGGGCAATAGAGCCAAGCGACGAAAAGGAAAGAAAAATTCTGAGAAAGGCAAAGAACCCAAGGAAGATTCCTATATGGAAGAAGCGGATGCCGCACAGCCCAAGTCGGATGGAAAGAACGATTTTCCGACTAAGAAAGACGCATACGTCTTCTTCCTTGGATCTCAACCGGCCTAGGCCAAGAAGGCGGTTCTCCGTGAGCTCAATGCCATGGTTCGGCTGTTCCACAATTTCTAGATTGGTCGGATGTAACCATCACCTTTGATCGCTCAGATCACCCGAGGAAAACACATCGTCAGGGAAAATATCCTCTGGTCGTTAATCCTCTTATTGATGGCTATGAGTTCTCTAAAACACTCATGGACGGTGGTAGCAGCATTAACATCCTTTACATCGAAACGCTCCACCGCATGAAGATCCATGAAAACCAGTTGAGTTACAGCAGTGTAACTTTCCATGGAATTGTACCAGGGAGACAGGCGGACTCTCTGGATGAGATTACTCTGGACGTGACATTCGGAACCAGACAAAATTACCGGACCGAGCCACTATCTATTAAGGTGGTATCGTTGAAAAGTGCTTACCACGCCATCTTTGGGCGTCTGGCTTACTGGGTGTTCATGGATCGTTCCTGTTACATTTACAATATGATAAAACTTTCAGGTCCAAAGGGCGTCATCACCATCCAGGGAAATCTGAGGAAAGCGCGAGAGTGTGATGAAGGATTTGCTGCCTTTGCCAAAGCCGTGCTACACGCCCAGGAGTACCAAGAGATCAAGAAGACCATCAACCCATCCGAGATGTCCGCTATGAAGAACGAGGTGCTGAAGCCAAGCATACAGTTCAAGGCGTCGGAAGATACGAAGAAAACTTCATTGAAGGAAGATGATCCCTCCAAGACGACGAACATAGGGGTAGGCTTACACCTCGCATAGGAAAGCGTGCTCGTCGAGTTCCTCAAATCTAATAGTGATATCTTCGCATGGCAGCCTACTAACATGACCGGAGTACCTAGGGAACTTGCTGAGCACTCTCTTAATGTGTACCCTGATGCTAAACCCGTCAAACTGTCCTTAAGACGGTTTGGTGAAGAAAGGTTCAAAGCAATAGCCAAGGAATTAGCCCGACTAGAATTATCCGGATTCATGACAGAGGTCATCCACATAGATTGAGTGGCAAATCATGTACTCGTCCCTAAAAAAGACACTATTGATTTAAGGATGGGTGTTGATTATACCGCTTTGAACAAGGCATGCCCAAAAGACCCGTTCCCTTTGCCAAGAATTGATCAAGTTATCAACTCTACTACAGGGTTGGAATTACTCTGTTTTCTCGACACATATTCCAGATATCACCAAATACCAATGAAAGAGTTGGATCAAATTAAGACGTCTTTCTTCACTCCTTTCGGAACCTTCTACTACAAAACTATGCATTTTGTCTTAAAGAGCACAGAAGCAACATATTAGCCTGCTATGTAACGTTGTCTTAACGATCAAATCGGACGCGATGTCCATGTATATGTAGATGACATAGCAGTTATGTCCAAAAAGAAGGGAACTTTAATTTCCGACTTGGAGGAAACATTTGCTAGCCTACGAAAAATCAATATGATGCTAATCCAGCCGGAAAATTGTTAGGTTTTATCATCTCTAAGCGAGGCATAGAGGTGAACCGGGACAAAATTAAGGCTATACTTAACATTACCAGGCCGACTCGCTTGAAGGACGTGCAACGTCTCACTGGTTACATCGCAGCAGTCAGTCGGTTCGTCAGCTGGCTCGGAGAAAGAGCTACACCTTTATACAAACTCTTGAAAAAACCGACAAATTTGTTTGGACCCAGGAAGCTGATACTACCCTACAAAGTTTGAAAGACCTACTTTCAAACCCACTAGTTCACGCAACGCCAGAACCTCAGGAGGCTATGTTACTCTACATTGCAGCGACCAACAAGGTCATAGTGTGGTATAAGTAGTAGAGCGCGAGGAAGAGGGCCATGAGCATAAGGTGCAACGTCCAACTTATTACCTGAGTGAGGTTTTGATAGAGTCGAAAAACGGTATCCAAACCATCAAAAGCTAGCCTATGGAGTGTTCTTCACATCCAGAAAGCTATGCCACTACTTTCAAGAGCACAAGATCACAGCAGTGAGTACTGCTCCCCTGCGAGATATAATCAATAATCACGACACCACAGGACGTGTCGCAAAGTGGGGAATAGAGTTTACAGCTTTCGACATTGAGTATAAGCCGCGTACAGTAATCAAATCCCAAATACTTGCCGATTTCGTTGTCGATTGGACAGAGATGGCAGAAAATATAAGTCCTCCAGACTCGGAATTTTGGACCCTTCATTTTGATGGATCAAAAGCACGAAGAGGCTCGGGGGCTGGCGTGGTGCTGAAATCACCCCAAGGAGATAAGCTATTCTATGTGTTACAAATAGACTTCACGGCAACCAATAATATTGTCGAGTATGAAGCATTGTTACATGGAATACGCATGGCCAAAAACATTGGCGTAACAAGACACATGTGTTACGGAGACTCGGATTTAGTTGCTCAGCAAGTATCTGACATCTGCAATGCAAACAAGCACATGGCAGCCTACAAAGCTGTTGTGGATGAATTATTTAAATCGTTCGAGGGTTTTGAGGTTTAACACATCCCTCGAGTAGAAAATGAGGAAGCAGATGCTCTATCAAGGATAGGCTCTGCACGGAAACAAGTACCGGATGGCGCTTTTTAGAGAATTTAAGGGTCCCCTCCATAACCGGAGTTGATGAGGACTATCGGATGAAATCCTACTCACCTTTAATAGCAGTTCTGGCTGTATTTCCTAGCTGGACAAAACCCTATCTAGATTTCTTGATAGACGGAAAATTACCCGAAGACGAAGTCCTGAGCCGGCAGATCATCCAACGAGCGAAAGCCTACACAATAATAAATGGTGAGCTCTATAAGTGGAGTGTTTCTGGGGGTTTTCAGTGATGTATTTCTCTGTAAGAAGGAGTGGAAATCTTACGAGAAATCCATGAAGGCAAGTGTGGTCACCATGCTGTAGCCATATCCTTAGTGGCAAAAGCTTTTAGACATGGATTCTTTTGGCTTACAGCTAAGGAGGATGCCGATAAACTGGTCAAAACATGCAAAGGCTTCCAACAGTACACCCATCAGGCACATGTTTTGGCTGATCAGCTGCGAACAATCCCTATTACATGGCCATTTGTGGTCTGTAGGCTTGATATGGTAGGGCCATTTCACACGGCAAAATATAGATTTACTCACATACTAGTGATGGTGGATAAATTTACAAAGTGGACTGAGGCTACACACTTAATAAGTTGCAATGTATCCATAGCCAGAAAGTTTGTCGAGGATGTGATCATCCGATTCGGATATCCGCACAGTATGATTACTGACAATGGGAGCAATTTTTCCATGGGAGAACTTGCCGAATTATGCAAAGAACAAGGGATCCGACTTGATATTGCATCAGTCGCGCATCCACAATCTAATGGACAAGTCAAAAGAACTAACAGTCGTATTTTACAAGGACTCTGACCTCGTCTTGAGGCACCACTTCGTCATGCCGCGGGGGCTTGGAAGGAAGAATTACCGTATTCGATATGGATCTTACGTACAACTCCTAACAGATCAACCGGATACACTCCTTTCTTCTTGGTCTACGGTGCAGAAGCAGTTCTTCCAAGCGATCTAATTCATCAATCTCCACGAGTCAAAGAGTATATTGAAGAATATGTAGAAATTTCTCGACAAGATGATCTCGATATAATCAAAGAAGTTCGCGTAGTTGCTGAGCAGAGGTCTACAGCCTATCAGCAGAAGTTGCGCAAGTATCATAGTCAGAGAGTACAAAACCATTCTTTCAGGCAGGGCGATTTGGTTCTCCAACTTGTGCAAAAAAGAAAGCACAAACTTTCCCCAATTTGAGAAGGACCTTTTATGATCAGCAGAGTTCTCCATAACGGGTCGTATTATTTAACCAATATGAGACCAGTCAAGGAAAGACCAGATACTCGGAAGAGAAAGAGAGCTGGCGGTAGTACAGACTCGGATGAGATAGACCGTCCATGGAATATTGCACAGCTACGTCCCTTCTATACTTAGTTATATTTCCTTATAATCATATATGTACATGTTTAAAGTTAAATAAAGTATTGGTTTTCTCATATATTATCTTTGAGAAGTTTTTTGCCATCTTATTTCCAAAAGAGCATGTAATTTTCAAAAATCCCAGAATGATTCAAAGTACGTTATGCTCATGCTAGTTCTGGTTATGATTTTTGAATATCTAAAAAATGTCACCTTAGGGTAAAAAAATCAATTTATTGTTTATACTTTGGTTTTTTATCTGATTGCTTAGACGTGTGTATCTTCCGAGTAATGAATTACTGGTACTGGAAGCTGACTTTGTTTCTGAGTTTAAACTGGTTTAGGAATTGTTCTCCATTGCTCGGCAAAGTTTCTGTGCTAAAGGTTGGCCGGCTCATGAAAGGGACGGGGCAGAGAGCCAGATAAAACGACAAGTATAAGCATAAAAAAATAGTGCTTCAGAAATTTAAAAGCACACACATAAAATATATACAAACTTAAGTGCTACGATAGTAAAAGCATCAGTTCTTACAAACTAGCACAAGAAAAATATTGTTTCCATCATTACATGCCCAAGTTCAGAATAATGCATTATAAATGTTTATGCTGCAGAATCAGGCGGTGGTGATGAAGAGCGTGGAGCGCTGGAGTCGACATGGTTGTCGCCCTGGACATCGGACTCGGAAGCTGCTTCAGCGAGGCTGTCTTCTGGCTCTTGAGGCGAGGGAGGCACAGCGACGGATTCAAAGAACGGCGTCGTGTAATTGGTCATCTCTACCACACGGCAAGCGTAACCTGCACAGGAATCCTGGATAGCATTGATGTTCTGCGGGTTACCCTCATCGTCCTCATCGGCGATACCCTTGGTGAAGTTCCAAATTTCCATATCGCTATGGTGGCTCATCATAATGGTAAGGGCGGTCTGCGCAGCGGTCCAACCATAGAAGATCTTCCAGTCTTCAATAAGCTTCAGAATCTCCTTAGCCTTGTCCCTCACCTCTTGCACTGACATCTTATGCAATTCAGAAAGTTTGACCGACTCGCCAGCCTCTTCAAGAGTCTGGCGGAAGTCGAACAGAATATCTCTGATGAGCTTTATGCGCTCGAGGCGAGGTTTGGAGGTAGGAGAGTCGGAAAGGTTCAGAGGGTCTAGGAAAGAACCAAAAGTCAAATTCGACTCAAGAGAAAGTTGAAAAAATCAATCGAATAAAGAAAGTCGGAAATCTTACCTAGAACGGAATGATTCCACTGAGCACGCTCCTCGTGGAGGCTATTTAGTTCATTCTCTATGGCCTGGCTAGATCCCTCTAGCTATCAAAATCCTTCTTGAGATCACCTAGTTGTTTATCTCGGAGGGCTAGCAGCTTCTCGAGCCTCTCAATCTCCATATTGCTTGACTCCAGGACAGCATTTACGGATTTCTCCGACTCAATATTAAGCTTCTCAAGCTTGTCCCGAAGCTCAGCATTCTCCATCTCCAAGACCTTGAAGTTCTCGGATTGCTCCACCATCGTGCTGGATTCACACAACAATTCTTCAAAGGAGTCAGACAAACAAGTTTAACTATGACAATAGCTAAGTGACAAAGAGGAAGTCTAAAAAGTTTACCTTCTGCTTCATCTTTTTCAACTTTCAACTTTGAATTATCAAGGCGCAGGGCTTTGATTTCCTTGCATTTATTGCATATATTCTTGAGAAATTCCTGGTTGGAAGATGCAATTTTCTGTAAGTTTAGAGACAGACGGCTACTAAGACTCGGGCTGCAAATTTAACTAAGTAAAAATACAGCACAAGCCTTGGGGTCTACACTACATTGTTATTTTGCATCCTATAAGCATCAACTCAGATTCAGTGATGTTTATCCGACTTTATGCTTGGGGGCTAGAGGATATGAGAATAAATACTACAAATAAGAATCGGAAACTTACAATGTGTTCCAGTGCAACTTCTCAAATCTCAGTTTAGTGTTGTGAAACACTTTCTCGGCAAGGGAGAGGGAGGGAACGTCTGTCGCTGGGAGTTTGCCAGACTCCATCTTCACGTCCCGGACCAAAATTTGGTCTAGGAGGCTGACCAGCTTCACGTCCTCCATCTCCTGGCTCGCTGCCTCTGGAGTGAGGGTTTGTTTCTCAAGACTGGACTAAGCCCGCTTGAGGATCTCCTCCTTTTTCTTCCGTTTTAGGATGGAAGTAGCAGAATCGGCCACTTTATCCAACTGACCTATAGATATTACCATGGGATCATTACCCTTGACGGGTTCACCCTTGTTAGTTGCCTGGCTACCAACGGTAACCAGGGCTTTCGAGATGTTGGTGGCATCAGAAGAGGCGGAAACCTCTGGTGCTGATGATGGGGTACTGGTTGGAGTTGGCGGCGGCATCACTGGGGAGATGACAAGCTTCTGCGGACGCAGTGGCTTGCCCGCCTTGCTGTCCGGCTTCACTTTTCTCTTCAAAACTGCTTTAGCTCTGAAGCACGCAAATCCAAATATCAGGTGTGCTTTGGAAAGAAAGAAATGTACAAAGTACTGAAAACATCGACAGGGTGCTTACTTTTTAACTACTGGCAACACTTGGCTGCCAGCAGTGATAACAATCTCCTTCACCTTGCGCTTCTTGGAAGCGGAGGAAGGAACTTCTTGCACCTCATCATCCTCCGTCGCCTCCGGATCGTTTGAGAGATAGCCCTCTGGTGGAGCTAGCTCAGACTCGGGGAGTTTCTCGAGCTAATAAAGTCAAAAAACATTGATGAAAATAGAGTCAGAGAAAGAAACAGAAAAGAACGACAAAATGCGAAAGCAGAGTCGAAATATTTACCGGAGTTAGAGGACGGTTAGACGTGAACATCTTTAGGGAGACATCCAGAACTTTTCGTTCCACTCTCTCCTTGATCAAATACTACATGAGAGTCTTGTAATCCTTCGTCGGAATACAATGTGGGCTGACCCACGGGCTGTCTTTCTTGTCGCTGGTGAATGTGTGCATGAGGCGATCTCCATGATTCTGCAGAGGCTGGATCCGGTGATCCAGCCAGCAGTGGATCAAGTCAGATCCACGGAGGCCCTTGTGCTTCATCAGAAACTCAATCTGCCTTTTGGCGAGGATCAAGATATCTGACAGTTCCGGCGCTTCCGCATCCCATGATTTTTGGTGGGGAGCGGCACCGTCGACGAAGGCCGGAAGACCTTCTGCCTTTTCAGGAGCGGAATATCCTTGTGATAGAAGAAAGTTCCGACCCAACGGTTTACAAATTCACTAGGTTAATCCTAGGATAAACTCGGTTTCTCCTAAGGAGTAATCTAAGAGGTCCAGTGGTGTAAGGAACACCGACACTGATGGAATTCTTCCGGGTACCATAGTAGTACCGGAAAAGGGTGACACTTGGCCTAATGCCAAGAAACCCCTCGCACAAAGCTGCATGAGTGCTAAGCTATAACAGGGAGTTGGGAGGAAGATTATGGAGCTGCACACCATAGTATTTGAGGACCTCGATGAAGAAGTTCGACGGTGGCAGGCTGAGGCCACGGTCGATGTGCATGCCGAACAGCACCCTCTCGCCGTCACGCAGAGTAGGAGTGGCGTGTCATGCGACGCTCCACCATGCATCGTGACGATGTAGCCCTCGTCCTCCATGACCTGGAGTTCAACATCGTCCATTACTCTTGGGACCCAGAAGCCCCGCATCTTCATTTCGTCCGCCGCCGATGTACCCACCGTCGCTCCAGAGCTAGATGCAGAGGCCATCGCTCTTGGGGAAGATGAAGGATTGGTGAGGGAAGGAATTTTTATCGCGGCGTGTAGATGAGAGTGGTTGTAGAGGGCTCGAGGAGTACGAGGAGGCCATAAGTGAGAACGGTGGAGAGATGAATCTGGGAGAGAAGGGTTTCTCCTCTCTTTTATTTGCCTCTGCGCCAAGATTCGTGCTTCAATCGCGCGATTTATGCCACGTGTATAGGAGAGAGGTAGGTGGCTTCCTCGCGACTCCTCCGCCCCCTCGATTCTCGCGTGAGCATTAAAACGATGCCATGTTCCGTAGGGAGTGGACCCACCAACGATCGTGTTGACGGGACTCCTGACAGTGACAGGACCTGGTCTGAAAAGTTGTCAGCCAGCACGCCGTTGTTTGAAATCCGGCTCATGTTTCAAACTAAGCAAGGAAAATACTAAGGTCAGAAAAAAAAACATATCTGACTCAACTGACTCAGAATCCTACACTATTGAAAGAAGTTTTCAGGAACCCTTCAAGATTCTCAAGACAAAGAAACCATCAAGATAGACGATTTATCTGACTTTGGATCTTGGAGACTTCCGGGGGCTACTGTTGGGGATATACTTTCTTGGTATACCCACAGGACTCGCTGACCAGGGTGGCCCAGAAACGGGTTAGAGCTTTGCTTCACGGGAGGCCCAGTCAGAGAAAGAGGAGGAGCCAGTTCTGGCTACGATAAGGCCTAGAAGAGTTACCTACTTAGGCATGTAGTATTACTTGTAGTCCAAGTTGTATCTAGTTACCTACTCTGTAATGTAGTCGGATAGGTCTCTCCTGTAACCCTAGGTCCCGGTGACTATATAAACCAGCCCTATGGGAGCCTTTAGGGCACAACCATAGCAATAACCACAAACACAACTCGCACAGGCGAACCTCTCTTGTCATCCGCTATAACATCCGGCTTACACTGATATATTACCGGTTGCTAGCAGGAGTAGGATCTGATCACCGCAGTCGGATCTGAACCTGGATAAACTTGTGTTCACCGCTCCTGGAACATCCGACGTCTCACACCCCATCTTTTCAACGCCATTAGGACCCCCTATGGCGTACTTGTCGACAATCCGACGCCAGTAGGGGTTCTTCGGCCTGATGTAATTGCTGTCAATGTATGGGTCCTAGCCATGCGGGATCTGCTGAAGAATGGCGAGGCCTCCTCGACGGGGCCATGTATGGGTACGGGGGCTCCTCGCCGGCGGCTATGGTGGAAGCGAGGACGGGGGTCTAGATGGGGATGGCGGCTACCTTCGATGCCTTGACGGGGGCCTGTATGGGTACGGGGGCTCCTCGTCAGCGGCCTTAGAGGCGATGATGGCCATCGCACCATTCTTCTCCATCACCGGTGTGGTTGGGGTTTTCTTGGGGATTTGTAGAAGGTAATGGGACAGTGGAGATGGTTGCGTGAGTGAGTGACCGAGTGATGAGTGAGAGTGAGGAGGCCTCTATACAGGAGGGAGGAGACGTTTCATTGCACCACTGTGCACCGCGTAACCGCGTACGCTACTGCACCTCGCACGGCCACACGCGTCCGCTACCGCCCCGTGCACCGCAACACGCGTACCGTGCGTCACGTTTTGCCCCTCGTGTCTAACCTTGGCCACTTAGTTGTGCTCAGTTGTACCCTCGAGTATGGCACTGGCAGTTTGGTTGTACTCAGTTTTGTCCTCCAGTACTAACACTGCCGGTGCAATATACTCACTTTTACCCTTCGGTGGTTGGTCAATAGAGAGTAGACGAATGGGTTTTAGCTAGCTAATTGAGTCATTTTATGCACAACAAATTTAAAAAGATCAAAACATAGTGGAATCTACCCAGAGAGTCTTATTATGTGACCTTCCACCAAAAGAAATGTATATAAATCAAGTTTTAACCTAAATCACCACTTCTCAAATCATCTACTCCCTCCGATCCATATTACTTGTCGTTTAAATGGATGTATCTAGCACTAAAACATGTCTAGATACATCCATTTTAGTGACAAGTAATATGGATCAGAGGGAGTACCATCTATGAAGGTTCATGGCTTTCTACTCAAGCCTCTTCCCAAAACATCCCTCACCAAATCATAATTTATCTGAATTAGACAATAATTGTCAAACTGATATATATTTGAATTGAAAATAGTTTGATGTATGCCAATATGTATTTTATTGTATAAAAAAAGCATTTCCATTTTTTAAATCTCTTTCTGTTTTCTATTTGAACCCCCTGTCAGTTTTACTCTTGGTTTTTAAGTTCTACTCAGTTTTGCCCTTGGTTTTTAAGTTCTACTAAGTTTTCCCCTCTCTCTTAGTCACAAACTCTCACACATGTGCTCATCTTGGCTACTATGATGTGATTGGTCAAGACAGTTGTCAGGAGGATCGTACCCACCAACCGTTGATCCTCTAATTGATCTTGTGTGATCTAGCGGACAGGATAATCCTTGTATCTGTCAGGGGCACCCTCTATCCATGCAAAATAACGAGTTTGCCACCGATGCTTTAACTCCATAAAAAATGATTTTGAATATAATTTGAAGGGAAAGTGTTCAAAGGTGTATAATTTCAATGATCAGGATTTTATTAGCACAACATTATCATGTCCTAAGTGCGATTTCAAAGAGTTCAAAGGTGTATAATTTTTTTCCATATGCAAGTTTATGCATTACATTCTATGAAAATGATAATCTCTCAAGATTTTCTTAGCACATCATTATCACGTATTAAGTGTGATTTCACAGTGTTCAAAGGTTTATAATTTTCGTATACGCAAGTTTAGGAATCACTTTTCACGCTCTAAAAATGGTAAACTCTCAAGATTTTCTTAGGACGCTATAATTTGTAAGTGTTCAAGAGTTGTGTCAATTATAAACACTCTTTTACATTAAGAGTTGTATATTTTTTTTCAATTTGAAAGTGTTCAAGAGTTTTGTCAATTATAAACACTCTTTTACATTAAGAGTTGTATAATATTTTTAATTTTAAAGTGTTCAAGAGTTGTGTCAATTATAAACACTCTTTTACATTAAGAGTTATATAATTTTTTCAATTTGAAAGTGTTCAAGAGTTGTGTCAATTATAAACACTCTTTTACATTAAGAGTTGTATATTTTTTTCAATTTGAAAGTGTTCAAGAATTATGTCAATTATAAACATTCTTTTACATTAAGAGTTGTATAATTTTTTTTAATTTGAAAGTGTTCAAGAGTTGTGTCAATTATAAACACTCTTTTACATTAAGAGTTGCATAATTTTTTTAATTTGAAAGTATTCAAGAGTTGTGTCAAGTATAAACACTCTTTAAGAGCTGTATAATTTTTTTAAATTTGAAAGTTTCAACAGTTGTGTCTAGTAGAAACACTCTTTAAGAGTTGTATAATTTTTTAAATTGGAAAGTGTTCAATAGTTGTATCAATTATAAACACTCTTTTACATTAAGATTTGTATAAATTTTTTTAATTTGAAAGTGTTCAAGAGTTGTGTCAATTAAAAAACTCTTGTACATTAAGAGTTGTATACTTTTTTAAATTTGAAAGTGTTCAAGAGTTGTGTTATTTATAAACACTCTTGTACATTAAGAGTTGTATAATTTTTTAATTTGAAAGTGTTCAAGAGTTGTATCATTTTCTTATTTATTATACATCCATGCCCCTAATTTTTAATTATAAACACTCTTTCACTTGATTGCAGCCGAGACATTAACTCGATAAACCAATTAAATCATCGGAACGGCTCGCCGGCCGCATTATCCACATCAAGCACCCCCATCTAATTGGAACATTTTGGTGCAAGATCTAACCTTCTATGTGCACGGTTGCCATTGTCATCCTTCATACAGGTCAACAGGACGACACCATACTATGGCCAGGACGAACGGGAGGCCGAAGTGAAGTCGACAAAGGACCTCCATCGCCGGAGAAGAAGAAGAATGGGGAGCCAATAGCATGGGTGCGGGCACGGGGCTGCCTCACGTGGATAAGCTGTGGGTCCGACGCTCACGTGGATAAGCTGTGGGTCACATGCTAATCTAGATAAGTGGAGATAGGTGTCCACTACGGGAACCAACTTACCGTGACCCCAGCCCCACTTGTCAGCACGTAATAACGAGGGTCCACTACGAGACCCGACTAAATGCGGCCCCACTTGTCAGCATCTAATGGCAAGGCTGACAGACAGCGAGTTTCAGACCGTGCAAGAGTTTCATAATAGGAGATGGGCAAAAGTGAGGAAAAGCTAAGCGGCTGGGAAAAGTGAGTACAACTAAGGAACAAAGGACATGAAAATAGAAATCCCTAAACACTTTCCCCTGGTAACTAATCATACACTAATATCAACTTCATCTACTCTTCCAGCAACTATGTGTACTCAAACTAGCAATGAAAAGTACCAATGGGCATATTCTTTGGGGGAAAGAGGATGATTATTGTTCGGACAACAATAAAATCCATAAAACACAGGGATAGATGGTTTATTTACTAACATACTAGCAGTCAATTGGGTGTTGTGTGATGAGTTCATATTTGCATCATGTTTTAGATTATTATTTTTGCATTGTAGATGTAGGATCTTGGTATTTTATGGCGTTCACACGCACTTTTTATTTTTATTTTCACCAGGATTAGGACAGATGATGGATCGGCTGGACACAATTCTTGGACGAGTTATATTGGAGTGAAAAGGAGCCAAAAACTACTTAAATTGCTTATTTAGGAAATATTAATAACACCAGAAGAAAACCCGAAGCAATTGAGGCATACAGAAGGTTTAACGACCAACTATACGACGGGAGAACTTTTCTAGCCGTATAGTTCCCGCCGACACCACCTCCTCAAATAGTTTCACCCCGTGCAACTGGGTCAGGGAGACAACATATAGAACACCCATAAATCACCGAAACCTAACCTCTGAAAGTCATCTGGAGGGGGAACTCATCCACTAGGGATCCATCTTTGTCCTACGCAGATCAGGGAGGTTAAGGCATTGATCTTCATCATCAAACACTGCATCACCACCATCTCCATCCATCCCATCTACATCTTGTCTAGATATTGTTATAATTTCCGTACTAGTTGTGGATTTATACAAGTACTATTCATCTATGATAGATTCCATTACTTTTGCCATGATGTTGATTGCCTCCATGTCTGAGTAGATCATTAGTTCTTGGGGAGATGGAGAAACCCTAGTATGAGATTGGAATAAGATAAACTTTATTATGATATCCATTGCTGTGACCATGTGTTAGACTGTGTACATCTTGATGTTGGGAGAAGTCAACCTCTCAATATTTGCCTCTTGTGGGGACTTGATGGAGGGAGCTACTTGTTGGTAGACGGAGGGATGTTAGCACTTATAGTGACTATAAAGTTGTTGGCACCCCTTACTTATCTACTTGGGAATCGAGGAAACTCATAAAACACTATCCATGCCATGGGATATGTCCTGTGGGATTATGTCCCTTAATAGCGCAGTAATTCAATTGATGTTGATTGATGTTTGATGTGGTTATGAGGATGATTTCAGAAGTGGTTGTTATCTCTTTGTCCAAATACAGAGTTCCTCCCACACATACATAGTTGAGAATGTTCATGATAATAATCTTTACCTTAGCCCTTTATAATGCTAGTGGTGTATCCGCTAATCCCTGAGAACACTTTTTCCCACTGAAGTTTCAAATCTCTTTTACATACACGATACTTATTTTCTGTATTCGGTTTTATTTACTTTACTCATTGTTCTCTTATACCAAAAACCCAAAAACACCTTTATACACAATACTCGCATTTTAGCTTGTCACTTAGAACTTTATTTAGCATTTCTATTTTCAGTATTTATTTCAAGAATTCTTAGACTTCAGACTCCTGCTCCCTATGGGATTGATATCTTTATTTCGAAGCTAGCTACAACCAATCTATGCACTTGCAGTCATCGAGCTATTTTCTGGCGTTGTTGCTGGAGAGCTAAGAGTTGTAGGTGTTTTAGTTTTTGCTTATTTAGTTTAGTTTAGTTAAGTTTTGTTTTGAGTTACAGGTTTCCACCAACATGATGGAGTTTGAGCATATGACTAGTGCTAACCCACTCAACCACTTTGGGAAGCCCTATGATATTTATAAAAGAGACAACTCCAACGAGAAGACAAGGGGGTTTGAAATAAATCCTCTACTACTTGGTATTTTACACAAGAAGCAATTTACTGGAGATGAAGAAGATCCTGATCCATATGAGCATATTGCATGTTTCAAAGATATATGTGGCATGTTCCAATTAACGGGGTATACCGCCGATGAGGTAAGGGTTAAACTTTTTAGTCAAACTTTGACAAGTACAGCTTTCTCATGGTATAGATCTCTACCCTCAGAAGCCACTACTACTTGGGATAATTTAGCTTGTGAATTCCTATCTAATTATTACCCATTATCGAAATCATCCTAATGAAGGACTAGTAAGAGATTATATCAGATTTAAAGATTTACTTAGTCAATGTCTTCACCATGATTTGCCTGAATGGTATTTATTGCACATATTTTATGGCAGTTTAATCGAACCTAATAAAATTGAACTAGACTCTTGCGCGAGAGGAGATTTTATGGATTTAACTATAACTAAAGCTTGGGCTTTACTTAAAAGAATTCGTGATCATAGAGTTTCATGGAATTTTGGTCTAGGAAGTGAAGGAGGCATAGAAATAGATCATGAATGTATTCATGACTATAATAAAAAGGCCATGTTAATGAATTATCTAAATAACTTCGTTTAGATTCGGATCTTGTGTTGCAAGTTGTTAAAGCTTTTACAGAACACATCAAAGATCCAAAAGAGGGTTCGTCCAAGTATGATCCACCACCTAAACCTGAGAAGAGAAGAGAAGTTAAAGAAACATTGGCCTCCATAGAACCAATGTATGAGATACCTTTCGCTAACATTGCACAGAATCATATTTTGGAATATGAACAGGTCAAGGAAGTACAGGAGGAGAAATAAGATGAAAGTGTGCCAATAGTTGAAGAACATCTGGATGAAACCAAAGATGAAGAGGTAACCAAGGAAGCAATCATGGCTATGTATGCACATTATAACATAGTTGAACTTGATGTAGAGATTTCTATATTGGTTGAAGGTAAAATTAAGGTAAAAGATGTGGGTAAGCCTATTCTTCCCTACATATTTAAAGAAACCTTGCATTATGGTTTATGTGATCTTGGCACTGGAGTTAATGTTATATCCTATGACTTTTATTTAGAAATAAAAGAATAGATAGCACCAGCTACAATAGCAAATATTGATATAACAATTATGTTAGCCAATAAAAATCTTAGAATTCCAATGTGAGTAGTTGAAGATGCAACTGTAACAATTGGGAATAAAACATTTCCTATCGATTTTGTAGTTGTTGATATGCCTACTAACACTCCTTGCCCAATCATATTTGGAAGAAATTTTTTGAGTGATATAGGTGCCACAGTTTGTAACATCCCAATTTCAGCAACCCTGATTTGTTGTCAAAAGGCAAAAATCAGGGGGAACAAAAACTTTTTCTTGGTAAGTGTTGCAATGCTTGCTTACTTGTTTGTTTTTGTTCATGCAACTGATTCTGTATTAGATGATATACTCCTTACCTCAACCCACGTTGACAAAAACTATTTTTCAAAAGAGATGTTTTGGCTCATCTTTGATATTCTCAAATGTTGTGGCATTCCAAACCTGAGCCAGGATGACTTTTACACAACAAAATACTTTACTAGTTTCTATTAACCAAACTATGGAGACCTATACATAATCTCCTCATGTTTTCAAGACAGAACCTTCAACTACTCTTATCTCTAGGTTTGCCAAAAACCTTTCCTAAAATCTTTTCATCCAATCTTGTTACAAATACCAATAGGTCCTTATCTTACTTAAAAATTTGAACCTCTTCAAAACACCCTTCTTACCTCAAGCTAGGCTTCATGGTAACCTTAGTAATAGTTGGATAAGTTGATAAGATGAATTTCCTTGATCTGTTGATTGCCTTGATTGCTTAGGAAGTAGCATGATCCAATCTAGGAGCTAATCCTTAGGGATCACACCAATGTTTGAGATCATCAATATCAAAATAAGCATCCCAAACTTAATCTATCTTGAGTCACTCAAGTGAATCCCTAATCTACTTACCCAGATCAACCCAGAGCTAATCCTTTGTATTAGCATCCACCCCATCAAAGACCAATAAAAGCATGAAGCTCTTTTACTTAATCTATACTTCAATATCATCCACTTGATGATAAGCATAAACCTTTGCACCCTCTCCAAACGACTCCCTCTCTCATACTTGTCCAAATCCACAAATCTGCCAAAATGGCTAAGTCTGAAATCTATCGGGATTCAATCTTTGGAACTCCACCTACTCCAACCTATGTGCATTGAGAATGTACTTGAACCATCTTATATTAAATCATTAGTACTACCAAAGCCCACTCTTTCCCTTGGATAAACCATTCTGGTTTACACTCATCCATGATGGTTTTGTAGTCAAGATAATAATCTTTTCTGCAAATCTTTCATGTTGCCTACTCTGGCAAAAGCTCACATCCATCTGCTACCACCCCTTGACCAAATATTTGCATGGTTATAATCTACTAACCATGGTACATCAATCCACCATTCACTTGTTTCCATTGGATCCTTGTGCTTCTTAAACCCACATGGTTTATAAGGCATCATGATAACCCTGTTATGGTAGCCTTAATTTCAACAAAGTTTGCCATCACTCCTAGATCACCTCAAATACAACCAAGCCCAACTCTTACTTCGATGATCATCTATATAACTTGGTCTATATATCCATCTATCCCTTGTACCAAGATGAGCTCTGAGTTCCCTAATCCAACCTTGTTTAGGT
This sequence comes from Avena sativa, assembly GCA_916181665.1. Lineage (NCBI taxonomy): Eukaryota > Viridiplantae > Streptophyta > Magnoliopsida > Poales > Poaceae > Avena > Avena sativa. Next base: position 239,042,541 of record OV702283.1, on the reverse strand, counting down.
GGTATAAAAATATTACCGCCCTAGATCCTCCAATCCTTGTTCTCTTCTCAAAATCCATCTTGTTTTCTAAAACCCAAGGTTTCCAAATATGGATACTTCAAGTTAAAATCAACCACCTAGGATATAACCAATTTCCAAATAATTTCCATAATTACTTGGAACCTAAAACTATTTAAATTCCATACTTGGCAAAATCCTAGAAACCTTGACTATAAAGGCAAGTTTTTTTTCTCCAAATCACTTTTCCAACTCAATACACAATTGACTTCTATACATCATACGCACATTTCAATCTCAAAAATAATTTTTTATATATTCTTTATTATTTATTTTTGCCCTTTTTCATAAATAGCTGAAACAAGAAATAATTCCTTAAAAATATCTTTCCATCTCAATAAATTCCAAGAAAATTATCCAATCTGTGATATGGTATTTGGAACTATCTCACACCAAAAACCAACCTTGTTCAATGTAAAAAATATCACATTAGCTTCTATAAACCATTTCTGCACTTTTGAAATAAATGATTATAAGTGGACTATAAATCTTTGAAAAAATCCCAAATAATTCAATACGCATCAACCATCACTTTTCACCCATCTTGAATAAGTCAAATTACTAGACTCCCCTCATGAGCACCTCTTTGGCCCATATTTGAAATTACTCAAAACGATGATCAAAACCTACTTCAACCATAGTCAAACTTGTCAAGGACTCCTCATAGAAAACACACCCCCCCCCCCTCGTCGTCCAGTACTATAGCACTACAGTGCTCACCTCCTCCCTTGTCCCCTTGTGCTTGGAGGAAGGAGAGAAGGGCACATATGCCCTTTTTTTAACCATCTTGCCTTGCCATCCTCTTTACTCACCCCAGCAGCTGCAGCAGTCTTGTAACCTCTCCCTTCTTGACAAGTACCCCACCACACACTCCCCCATCGCCCTTGCTGCCCAATAAGAGGCCATAATACACTACCAAACTTCATGTAAAACCATTCCACCATGAACCACTCCACCTTGCAATATAAGGCTGCTGGCCACACCACCTCCCCTCATTTCACTCCCCCACTCTCCACCTACCTCCCCTCCCCCCCCCCCCCTGAGCTCCAGATCTCACCACCCATCTCCCCATCGCCATGGATAGGAAGAAGAACTGTCCTCGGGTCCTTGCTTGCAAGCACAAGCATGGTCGACCTAGACCTACCCCATCACCCCAAATATATCCCACAGCTCCCCATACGACCCCCTGCAAACCCCCACCTAGCCCATGTCCCTGCATGGTGGTCGAAATCACCTTCTCGGCCTCCTTCAAGATCTTGAAGTGGTAGCCGTATCCCTGCTTCCCCTCTTCCTCTGCATGTGCGCATGCCCTCTACTATCCCCTAGATACCTCACCCTACCCTCCTTTACCTCACAGGAACCCCTTCCCCCGGCGGCACGACGAGCCCCGACAAGCTCGCCTCGGTCATCTCTGCACGAGACAGCTCCTGGCGGCAAACCCTAGCGTGTCGCCCCTCACTGGACTTTCCCTGGCACGCCGCGTCTCCTCCGCCAGCCAGCATGATGCACCGAGCCCTCTGGTGAGCCTCCCGACCACCTCCGGCTAGACCTAGGGTTCTAGCCCCGTCGTCCCGATCCTAGCAAGGAAGAAGGCCCTCTGCCGTTCATCCATTTCTAATTGAACGGCTATTACCGCGCGGTAACCTTTTGCCACCCTCGATCATGTGGCATCTCGCAAAACCACTACTAGAAAATCGCTGTTGTTTTTATTATGTGCATCATCATGACCTCAGCATGCATCTGTTTGCCTAAAAGTATTTTGCTAAAAGCCTAGTTTTGCTTTCTACAAATATCCCTCTTTATTTCAAATGCAAAACCCTGATCATATCGGATATTTTATTTACCTATAAACTAATTGCAAAATAGTCTTGTTTTAAAATAAATAAAACAATAAAATGTTTTGTCCGGAGAGGCAGTCCGACCGGTCAGGCCAGAGGCCCAATCGGACCAGACTACCTACAATCCGGTCCACCTAAACTAAACCTAATCCCTAATATACCCAATCCTATTCTACCCACCCTTCAGCCACCTCACCCCAGCCAATCACCGGTTGCCACCTCACCTCTCCCTCTCCTCCCTCCAATCCCCTGTCGCCACCTCACCTCCTCACCCCCAACTCCCTCCCTCTCCCCACCTGCCGCAACACAAACAGCACGCACGCACACCCCACGCGCCTCACCCCCCACCCCACCAACCAGCAGCACACCAGCCCCGGTCCCACCCCGCAGCCCCTCACCACCCGGTCAACCGCCCTACCCCACCTCGCGGCCCCACCTCTCGATCGGGACCGCGTCCTCTCCCCCCCCCCCCGCACTCGTCACTATCCCCATCGCCCCGCTCCCTCCTCCCTGGCCTCGCCTCGCTCGCCGCCTGCCCTGGGGCCGCGCCCCTCGCCACCGACCACTACTGCCCTCCTCCGCTCGCGATCCCCAGCAGCTCCTCGCGTGCGAGCCACCAGGCTTCCCCGGCGAGCACCCCCGCCGCGGTCAGGCGCCCTGCCACCCGCATCCCCGCCTCCTCGTCCTCCTGCCCTCCTCCGCTCGCGATCCCCAGGCAGCGTCGTGCTGCTCGTGCTCGCTGCCTCGCGATGTGGGTACCCCCTTGTTGTGACCACCTGTGGCCTTCCCTGTGCGTGCCCCATGTGCTACTGATGTTGTATGTGTGGTGATGGTCTATGTAACGGGGAGGTACTTTGTGTTGATATTGTTGCGGCTCGGGTACGACAAGGTCGCCAAGATCTTCGATGCGGAGACCCCCGTACCGGTACCGACGTAAGAGGTGGAACCCGAAGGTCACCATCATGGATCCACAAGAACTTCTTCATGGACATCCGAGGAATCCGATCCATGGAAACCGAAGACTGTTCCCGGATCCGAAGACTCCAAGACCGATCCCCCCGCGGAACCCTGAAGACCGATCCGGAACGCCAAGTACTTCCTCGGACGCCAAAACCCGAACCTGAAGAACACCAAGATCGCCACGAGGACGACAAGTTCTTCTTCCCGAACGCCAAGACCGACCCGATACGAGGACCCGACAAGATCTTCGCAACGGCAAGGCCGACCGCTTGGACCCAAGTTCTCCGTCACGACACAACAAGTTCTCCATCTTGAATCTGAACCTCGATCCCTGTGGAACCCTGAGTCCGGCCCCGAACCCCCCGGAACCAAGATCGCCAAACCTCCATGTGTGACCCTTACCCGAGAACCCTATTTTACAAATTGTCAACTATATAAATTGTTGCATATTTAATTGTTCATGCATGCATACATTGTGTGGTTTGGGGGCCTTATGCCGATTCACCTTATAATTAAATATGGGACCCATATGCGGGCAAATCTAGTCTTATATTGGCCTCATTTAAATTTGTGTAGCGAACCGATGCTATCTTTTGCCATGTTAAGACAACAATTAAATTGCGGGGTAGTTAAATAACTTGAACCATCTGAATATTGTCGGGACCCTGGTTCCGCTTAATGTGGCCTGGTTGCATCGCACCTTTGCCATGTCATACATCATACATGCATCATGCTCGATCTTCTGCCGTGGTATTAAATATTGTACCCGGTGTTTTTGCTAGTGCTTTGCTTCTTCACGGATTAGGCCGATGAGTTGATGCGAGTTTCGACCCGATCTTTGGATGAACCTTCGGCAATGTTTTCAGGCGAGCATCTCCCCCTTTCTACCTATCTTACTTTTATAGTATTTATTTCCCTCCTGTTGATCTATTGCTACCTGTGTTGCGTTCCTCTAGTTTTCATACCCGTGATATCCCTTGCAGCCGTATATTACCTTGGACACATCCTATTACCTGTTGTTTGGTAGATAGTTGGACCGCGCGTCGTAGTCGCTTGCTCAAGTGCCGTTGCGTGTCGTCAAGTGCCACAGTTGTTGGAGTATTGCCGCATGTTTAATGTTGGAGATGATCATAACTTTAATTATTGTTTAATAACTAAAATTGAAGTAGGTAAATGCAGAGGCACAGGTGGGCAATAGATGTTATTTGGTTTTTAACCGTCCACTTGTGTCCCGTAGGACCCCGAGTACTTGATACCTGTTCCTTGAATATTCGCGCTATCCACATCCGGGAGGATTATGGGACCCCCCTGAGCCAGAGCTTGATTCATTCTTATTTCTTGGGGCCACAAACTAGTTTGAGGTTTTATTTATTATCCTGTACTTATGCCATGCTTTACTGCTTTATTTAAATTGTGCGATGTACTGCACCTGTACTGTTTAGGATCGGGACACGTTTTTGCGGTATCGACAAGCCCAGTCACACTTTCGGGTTCCCAGTCGTTTACAGCCGTCCACCCAAACCTTGAGTCCGTTTCGGAGTCAGCTAACTTCGTTGCGGGTAGCTTAATGGGGTGGCCCCCTGAAATATTTCTGAATCTGGTGATTGCTTTGTCGTGAAGGCCTCGTTGGGTTTTGATTTGGTTTTTCCGAGGTTGATCGAGTGTGTGTTGCTATTTGTGCACCCCTGCAGGGTAAAACTTTCTGAAAGCCGTGTCCGCGGTTATGGACGACTTGGACCACAGTATCTCGATCATAGACAACTATAACTAAAGTAGTGCTATAAATTTGACTTTATAATGACTAGTAATCAGCTTCACTATAATGGAATGGCTAAATAAAATTGCCAACAATTGCTTGTTTGGGTTGTCGCTTGCTACCATTGTACCTGACTAGTAAGTATTGCAACTATAACGGCATGGCTAAATAAAAGTACCAACAACTGCTGGGTTTTGGGATATCTCATGCTAATTGTATCTGACTAGTAAGTGTTGCAACTACAATGGAATGGTTAAATAAAATTGCCCACTGCTTATCTTATCAGGATGACTATCTATACCTGACTGGTAATTGCTGCAACGATAACTGAACAAGTAAAACTGCCAACTGTGTGAGTTCCTCGGTTGACTTCCTCGTTTGGTCTCGAGGGGGAAATACCAGGATGGGTATGTTTGGTGGTAGTATCAGATTGGTACCGAATAGGTCTTTCTTATCCCTCTCTGATAGCCGACAGTTATATCGAGTCTCTATAGGTTGTTTAGTGCATGCTGCCGCTGCCGCTTCAGTCCACCATACCTATGTAGACGAGGACCGCCGAATTCTAGCCTCGCCATGTACTGGCCTCAGTACTGACTGCTCTCTCTTTTTCCTTTGCCCTTTGCCGGCACCCCTTTTGTTTAAGCAGGTTTTGAGATCGACGTCGTTAGCAGGGTTACCCTTCCGGCTTGGCCTGGGCAGGGTTATGGACGCCATTGGTTATTCTTTAGGGCTCTTAGCCCCATTTGCATCTTGTCCGTAGTCGGACGCTCTATCGTTTCAAGGTGATTTGGATCTTTGTTCTGTATATCTGTATTCTTGACTCATGGAGTCGTGTTGTATATATATCTGTTCTGTGGGTCCCATCGAGGACTGTTGTGTAATGTTATTACTTCGTTTTCCACCCGCACGCAAGTGCCTGGTGGGCACCTTTGAATCGTTTCTATGCGGGTTTGGCGGGAAGCGCTGAAACTTGCATAGGGCCGATTCTGAGGGTGTTACAGAGTGGTATCAGAGCTCAGCAGTTGCGATACCCCACAAGTCCAGCCTGTAGGATAACCTAGCTAACGGCCGAAGTAGAGTGTCAAAACTATTTTTGAAAAATCGGTTGGATAGTTCTGATTAGGTCTGATTTTGCTCCTTACCCCTCTGCTGCTCTCCTCTCACCTCTGCGTGTTTTGAATCCGCTCTCTTCTCCCTCTCCGAGTCCAGGATTTCTCGTGGTTGGGTTCCGTCGTACCTTCAGGGTTTCGCTTCCTCCTTTGATAACGGTGTTCTACCATCCGGTGTTCATGCTATCTGAGGAATCCGTCTTCTGTGGTACCATTCTTTGTTCCTTGTTTGTGCCTTCCATTGTTTTCCGACGCGACGACATCATCTACGCCAGATCCGATGCAGAGTCTGCATCACTCCTTTGTTTCTGAACCTTGATTGTCAAGATCTTCAGTCTGATTCCGAGAATGGTTGCATGCTTTTCTACTGATTGTGCGGAGTAATAGTTTGGGTGCGTGATGGATTGGCCCCCATGCCCACTACCCCTTCTATTCGCTTGTGTACATTGAAGTGGATGAGAATGCATCGGTTCCCTCCTTCCATCGAAGCTAGAGGTGGCTTTATTGGTTGATACCTCTTCCTTCGCCTTTGTTTCCCGGAGTGTTCTCTCGACGATCACGGACAACGACCTCTTGTTAGTGGTGTCGCAAGGATCTACACGATGCGAGAAGATTCAGATCGCCGCCCTTCTTCCCGGTACCATGAGGCGGATCTCGAGGGCGAGATCCATTGTTAGTGGTGTCGAATTGTGGCATCCCGCAAAACCACTACTAGAAAATCGTTGTTGTTTTTATCATGTGCATCATCATGACCTCAGCATGCATCTGTTTGCCTAAAAGTATTTTGCTAAAATCCTAGTTTTGCTTTCTACAAATATCCCTCTTTATTTCAAATGCAAAACCCTGATCATATCGGATATTTTATTTACCTATAAACTAATTGCAAAATAGTCTTGTTTTAAAATAAATAAAACAATAAAATGTTTTGTCCGGAGAGGCAGTCCGACCGGTCAGGCCAGAGGCCCAATCGGACCATACTACCTACAATCCGGTCCACCTAAACTAAACCTAATCCCTAATCTACCCAATCCTATTCTACCGACCCTTCAGCCACCTCACCCCAGCCAATCACTGGTTGCCACCTCACCTCTCCCTCTCCTCCCTCCAATCCCCTGTCGCCACCTCACCTCCTCACCCCCAACTCCCTCCCTCTCCCCACCTGCCGCAACACACACAGCACGCACGCACGCCCCACGCGCCTCACCCCCCACCCCACCAACCAGCAGCACACCAGCCCCGGTCCCACCCCGTAGCCCCTCACCACCCGGTCAACCGCCCTACCCCACCTCGCGGCCCCACCTCTCGATCGGGACCGCGTCCTCTCCCCCCCCCCCCCCCGGCACTCGTCACTCTCCCCATCGCCCCGCTCCCTCCTCCCTGGCCTCGCCTCGCTCGCCGCCTGCCCTGGGGCCGCGCCCCTCGCCGCCGACCACTCCTGCCCTCCTCCGCTCGCGATCCCTAGCAGCTCCTCCCGTGCGAGCCGCCAGGCTTCCCCGGCGAGCACCCGCCGCCGCGGTCAGGCGCCCTACCACCCGCATCCCCGCCTCCTCGTCCTCCTGCCCTCCTCCGCTCGCGATCCCCAGGCAGCGTCGTGCTGCTCGTGCTCGCTGCCTCGCGATGTGGGTACCCCCTTGTTGTGACCACCTATGGCCTTCCCTATGCGTGCCCCATGTGCTACTGATGTTGTATGTGTGGTGATGGTCTATGTAACGGGGAGGTACTTTGTGTTGATATTGTTGCGGCTCAGGTACGACAAGGTCGCCAAGATCTTCGATGCGGAGACCCCCGTACCGGTACCGACGTAAGAGGTGGAACCCGAAGGTCACCATCATGGATCCACAAGAACTTCTTCATGGACATCCGAAGAATCCGATCCATGGAAACCGAAGACTGTTCCCGGATCCGAAGACTCTAAGACCGATCCCCCCGCGGAACCCTGAAGACCGATCCGGAACGCCAAGTACTTCCTCGGACGCCAAAACCCGAACCTGAAGAACACCAAGATCGCCACGAGGACGACAAGTTCTTCTTCCCGAACGCCAAGACCGACCCGATACGAGGACCCGACAAGATCTTCGCGACGGCAAGGTCGACCGCTTGGACCCAAGTTCTCCATCACGACACAACAAGTTCTCCATCTTGAATCTGAACCTCGATCCCTGTGGAACCCTGAGTCCGGCCCCGAACCCCCCGGAACCAAGATCGCCAAACCTCCATGTGTGACCCTTACCCGAGAACCCTATTTTACAAATTGTCAACTATATAAATTGTTGCATATTTAATTGTTCATGCATGCATACATTGTGTGGTTTGGGGGCCTTATGCCGATTCACCTTATAATTAAATATGGGACCCATATGCGGGCAAATCTAGTCTTATATTGGCCTCATTTAAATTTGTGTAGCGAACCGATGCTATCTTTTGCCATGTTAAGACAACAATTAAATTGCGGGGTAGTTAAATAACTTGAACCATCTGAATATTGTCGGGACCCTTGTTCCGCTTAATGTGGCCTGGTTGCATCGCACCTTTGCCATGTCATACATCATACATGCATCATGCTCGATCTTCTGCCGTGGTATTAAATATTGCACCCGGTGTTTTTGCTAGTGCTTTGCTTCTTCACGGATTAGGCCGATGAGTTGATGCGAGTTTCGACCCGATCTTTGGATGAACCTTCGGCAATGTTTTCAGGCGAGCATCTCCCCCCTTTCTACCTATCTTACTTTTATAGTATTTATTTCCCTCCTGTTGATCTATTGCTACCTGTGTTGCGTTGCTCTAGTTTTCGTACCCGTGATATCCCTTGCAGCCGTATATTACCTTGGACACATCCTATTACCTGTTGTTTGGTAGATAGTTGGACCGCGCGTCGTAGTCGCTTGCTCAAGTGCCGTTGCGTGTCGTCAAGTGCCACAGTTGTTGGAGTATTGCCGCATGTTTAATGTTGGAGATGATCATAACTTTAATTATTGTTTAATAACTAAAATTGAAGTAGGTAAATGTAGAGGCACAGGTGGGCAATAGATGTTATTTGGTTTTTAACTGTCCACTTGTGTCCCGTAGGACCCCGAGTACTTGATACCTGTTCCTTGAATATTCGCGCTATCCATATCCGGGAGGATTATGGGACCCCCCTGAGCCAGAGCTTGATTCATTCTTATTTCTTGGGGCCACAAACTAGTTTGAGGTTTTATTTACTATCCTGTACTTATGCCATGCTTTACTGCTTTATTTAAATTGTGCGATGTACTGCACCTGTACTGTTTAGGATCGGGACACGTTTTCGCGGTATCGACAAGCCCAGTCACACTTTCGGGTTCCCAGTCGTTTACAGCCGTCCACCCAAACCTTGAGTCCGTTTCGGAGTCAGCTAACTTCGTTGCGGGTAGCTTAATGGGGTGGCCCCCTGAAATATTTCTGAATCTGGTGATTGCTTTGTCGTGAAGGCCTCGTTAGGTTTTTATTTGGTTTTTCCGAGGTTGATCGAGTGTGTGTTGCTATTTGTGCACCCCTGCAGGGTAAAACTTTGTGAAAGCCGTGTCCGCGGTTATGGACGACTTGGAGCACAGTATCTCGATCATAGACAACTATAACTAAAGTAGTGCTATAAATTTGACTTTATAATGACTAGTAATCAGCTTCACTATAATGGAATGGCTAAATAAAATTGCCAACAATTGCTTGTTTGGGTTGTCGCTTGCTACCATTGTACCTGACTAGTAAGTATTGCAACTATAACGGCATGGCTAAATAAAAGTACCAACAACTGCTGGGTTTTGGGATATCTCATGCTAATTGTATCTGACTATTAAGTGTTGCAACTACAACGGAATGGTTAAATAAAATTGCCCACTGCTTATCTTATCAGGATGACTATCTATACCTGACTGGTAATTGCTGCAACGATAACTGAATAAGTAAAACTGCCAACTGTGTGAGTTCCTCGGTTGACTTCCTCGTTTGGTCTCGAGGGGGAAATACCAGGATGGGTATGTTTGGTGGTAGTATCAGATTGGTACCGAATAGGTCTTTCTTATCCCTCTCTGATAGCCGACAGTTATATCGAGTCTCTATAGGTTGTTTAGTGCATGTTGCCGCTGCCGCTTCAGTCCACCATACCTATGTAGGCGAGGACCGCCGAATTCTAGCCTCGCCGTGTACTGGCCTTAGTACTGACCGCTCTCTCTTTTTCCTTTGCGCTTTGCCGGCACCCCATTTGTTTAAGCAGGTTTTGAGATCGACGTCGTTAGTAGGGTTACCCTTCCGGCTTGGCCTGGGCAGGGTTATGGACGCCATTGGTTATTCTTTAGGGCTCTTAGCCCCATTTGCATCTTGTCCGTAGTCGGACGCTCTATCGTTTCAAGGTAATTTGGATCTTTGTTCTGTATATCTGTATTCTTGACTCATTTAACAAATTTTGGTAAACTTTAGGTGAACTTTGGGCGAATATAACCGGTTTTAGGCGAATACGGGCGAACTTTGGGCGAATATGGTCGATACGGATGAACTTTGGGCGAATATGGGCGATATGGACGAACTATGGGTGAACTTTGGGCGAATATGGGTGATACGGACGAACTTTGGGAGAATATGCCCGAATTTTGGGCGAACTTTGGGCGAATATGGTCTATATGGATGAACTTTGGGCGAATATGGGCGATACGGACGAACTTTGGGCAAATATGCCTGAATTTTGGGCGAACTTTGGCGAATATGGTCTATATGGACGAACTTTGGGTGAAATTTGGACGAATATGGGCGATACGGACGAACTTAGGGCGAATATGCCCGAATTTTGGGCAAACTTTGGACAAATATGGTCTATATGGACGAATATGGTCTATATGGATAAACTTTGGGCGAATATGGGCGAACTTTGGGCAAATATGGGCGAACTTTGGGAGAACTTTGGATAAATATGGGCGAATATATGCTGACTGGGCGGGTCCACTCGCCGAATTTGCTTCGTCCGGCGTTCCCAGGGCGTACCCAGGATCCTGGGTATGGCCTGGGTAGTCCGGACCAAATTGGCCCAAATCTGGACGAAAACAGGTTCCTGGGCATGCGACTGGGCGAAATTTCGGCGTCCGGATCGGTGTCCTGGGTAGCCGAGTGGAGATGATCTGATGACCAACTTAAAACAACTTTCATTAGTCCTTATGGTTTACATGCTTACTGGCACATGTCTTTTGGGTTATGTAATTCTCCAGCTACTTTTCAAAGATGCATGACTGCTATTTTCGCAGATTTTATAGAACTGATAATGGAAGTATTTATGGATGATTTTTCTGTCTATGGAACTTCGTTTACTAGTTGCTTGGATAATCTCAATAGAATTTTGCAGCGTTGCGAAGAAACCAATCTTGTTCTAAACTGGGAGAAGTGCCATTTTATGGTCAAAGAAGACATAGTCCTTGGACTTTAAGTATCACGTAAGGGTATTGAAGTAGATAGGGCTAAAGTTGAAGCAGTAGAGAGAATGCCACAACCGAGGGAGATAAATGGTATAAGAAGTTTTCTTGGTCATGTAGGATTTTATAGAAGGTTCATTAGAAATTTTTCCGAAATTTCTAAACCTTTGACTAATCTATTGTAAAAGGGAGTAAGATTTAACTTTAATGACAAATTCCTTATTGCTTTTGATAAACTTAAATATGCCTTATCTCATGCTCCCATCATTAAACCACCTATATGGGATATGACTTTTGATTTAATATGTGAATCTAGTGATGATGCTGTAGGAGTAACTTTGGGACAAAAAATAGGTCGCAAATTTAATATTATACATCATGCTAGTAGAACTCTCAATAGTGCTCAAAAGAATTATCCTAAGGAAGAAAGAGAACTCTTTGATGTATTTTTCTCTTGTGATAAATTTCGTTCTTATATTGTTGATGCAAAAGTAAGAGTTCATACGGATCGTGATGGTTTAAAAGAAATCTCGAGAGGAAGATTCATAAGACAATACTGGTCCGTTGGATGCTTGTACTTCAATAATTTGAGTTGCAGATTATGCAGAGACAAGAAGCAAAGGTAGTAGAAGCAGCATCTATACTTACACAGCAAGACACTGATCTTATTGAGAGGAGCTTTAGTCCTGGTGGTTTTCACTTTCGAGAATTATTGTATGAACTAAGGTCAAATCCTCCTAATAAGAAGAAGTCCTTGTTGTTGGAGGAGCTTGTCACTACCGACTAAACAAACGGTAAGTGGAAGGTAAGTTTTCTTACTCTAATAAGTGATTTGTTTTCACGGTTTCTACTTCTAAAATTTTTACCTTTGAATTCCTTTTGTTTTTCTGAAGTTTTTGAGGGGTTTTTGTAACTATACGGGCGCAACTATACGGCCGGAGAAAATTATCCCGCCATATAGTTGGTCGTTAAACGTTATGTATCCCATTCGCGAAAATAATTTTAAGGTGCAGTATCTATACAGCCGCAACTATACGGCCGGAGAAAATTCTCCCGTCGTCTAGTTGGTCATCAAAGCTTCAGTACCCTTGACCCGGTTTTGTTGTTATATTATTAGAAAAATGCTTTGTCGGTTCCTGGTCGACAATCTAACCGACCTGGGCTCGAGATATTTGGGAACCCGAAACCAACTATACAGGCCGCGACCATATAGTTGGTCGTTACGGAGCAGGACTCCTTCAAATCCGTGATTTCTTTTCCTAGTCGGTTTGGATTGTTTTCTTGGACGATAATTTGGTGTTTCTCGCGAGTTTTATCAACCTCTGACCCCTCTTATATACTTCCCTTGTGTCTTTCTCTAATCACAAATCACCAGGAATAAATCCAGCTATGCGCTATCCCGTCCCAGGCCATGGAAAACCTATGGGGCTCATTGCTCCTAGGTACCTTTCTAGCAACCCGTCGATGGAGGCCGGCGATGAGGAGGTGGAGAGGTTTAGCCCAGGGTACAGAGAGTACGTCGAGCCAAGCTTCTACAACAGCGACCCCTATGAAGAATGGAGCGACGTTTACATCTGCCATGACGTTTATGATCCCCGGGGGTCGACTGGGCGGTGATGAAAAGAACTCAAGAAGAGAGAGAAGGTCGCAAGCTGCACGAAAAAGGGTGTGTGGAGACGGTTAAGTTCATCACTATAGATCTAAGGCCGCATAAGCGTAAGTAAACACCTAACATTGGTGCAGGTGCTAGCAAGGGACCAGCGTTTCCCCGCTCGAGGCCTACCACTGGCGCTCGTATGAGGGTGAAGCCTCAAGAGGAGTGGAGGAGAAGCTTCTACTTCCCTGATTCATCTATAATGGATGAGGAAGAAGAAGTTGTCCCCATGACAAAAGATCACATGCGGGCATTGGATATATATCAGAAGCAGAAGCTACTCCATCGCTTTGAAGTATGTCACCACCTCAAGGAGATTGAGGAGAAGGATGATCTTATCCTGATGGTGACTAAGCTCGCAGATAGGGTGGATACTCTGCAATCTGATTTGTGCAGGTGCTACGGCCACATCACTGCTCTGGAGGATACCAATAATAAGCTACGCACCGCGGTTCTACATGCCATGGCGCCACAGTGACCTTCAATAAATCACGGTATCAAATAATTGCAAGGGATTATTTGATTCCACCTGGCTTGATTCCAATCTTGGGAGATCTTTAAGACCTTGTAATCTATCTTACAAGTTTTTATTCTAGTTTTGCATTAGTTTGAGCTCATAAATAAAGTTTGCATCATTTGAATTCCCTTCAGGAATAGTTGATCCCTCTTATGAAATTCTTAGTTTATTATAATATATGGAGCATTATTGAGTTTGAGTTTGTCTTATTGGATATATGAATGACTTGAGTATGATTTTACTTGCACTTGATGATGGCAATAGGAGTCTTCCACACCATTGGTATTAACGAAACATATACAGATAATTTGATCAATATGTTGTAGGTCAATGGTTTGATTTACAAAAATAAAATATGATCTAATTAATTAAGATGAAAAATAAAAACCTTGAACAAAGGAGAAATTATAATTACTATCAAATAGAGTGAGGACAAGTTGAGGTAGAATACTCAAGTTATAAAGATGCTTCATATATATTTCGAATTTGGTAATTGAGATCGTTAAACTTTGAAATTCCTACATGAAGTGGAATATATGGATAGATCCTTTGCACAGCACTTAAACAAAAGTGTGAGCACAAATATATATAGATAAATAAGAAAAAGAAAGATGAAGAAAAAGAACGAATGTGCAAAGAGCAAATAGGCATATACCACTATATTGTAGTAAGACAAAGAGACGTTCCAGATTTTGAATCCCAAGTGAATATGTTAATCCTAAAAACACTTGGGACTACCTCACTAACTCATTCGGTTGAACCAAATACTTTTACATCATGTTGAGAATAATCATTTATGAACTATTAATTGCTAAGGTGTGGAAGCCTGCTAATATTATTCGAATGGTTCGAGTAAGGTACTATTCATGAACTTATTTATATGTATCCTTTATAATAAACACATGCTGCAACTGCCTCATTTATTTTATCGACTCAGCTTCATGAATATGAGGATCACATCCATTAAGCTAAAACTTGCTCGGGACGAGAAAGAGTCTAAGCTTGGGAAAGTTGATGAGTGCATATTTGCATCATGTTTTAGATTATTATTTTGCATTGTAGATGTAGGATATTGGTATTTTACGGCGTTCGCACGCACTTTTTATATTTATTTTCACCAGGATCAGGACAAATGATGGATCCGATGGACACAATTCTTGGATCAGTTATATTGGAGTGAAAAGGAGACAAAAACTACATAAATTGCTTATTTGGGAAATATTAATAACACCAGAAGAAAACCTAAAGCAATTGAGGCATATAGAAGGTTTAACGACCAACTATACGGCGGGAGAACTTTCCGGGTGTATAGTTCCTGCCGTATAGTTGGCGTCGACCGCCTCCTCAAATAGTTTCACCCCATGCAACTGGATCAGGGAGAAAACATATAGAACACCCAGAAATCACCGAAACCTAACCTATGGAAGGCATATAGAGGGGTAACTCATCCACCAGGGATCCATCTTCGCCCTACGCAGATCTGGGAAGCTAAGGCATTGATCTTCATCATCAACCGCTACATCACCACCATCCATCCCATCTACATCTTGTTGTAATTTCCGTACTCGTTCTAGATTTATACAAGTACTATTCATCTATGATAGATTCCGTTACTTTGCCATGATATTGATTGCCTCCATGTCTGAATAGATCATTAGTTCTTGGGGAGATGGAGAAACCCTAGTATAAGATTGGAATAAGATAAACTTTATTATGATATTCATCACTGTGACCATGTGTTAGCCTGTCTACATCTTGATGTTGGGAGAAGTCGACCTCTCAATATTTGTCTCTTGTGGGGACTTGATGGAGGGAGCTACTTGTTGGTAGACAGAGGGATCTTAGCACTTACAGTGACTATAAAGCAGTTGGCACCCCTTACGTATCAACTTGGAAATCGAGGAAACTCATAAAACACTATCCATGCCATGGGATACGTCCTGCGGGATTATGTCCCTTAATAGCGTAGTAATTCAATTGATGTTGATTGCTGTCTGCTGTGGTTGTGAGGATGATTTGAGTAGTGGTTGCTGCCTCTTTGTCCAAATATGGAGTTTCTCCCACACATACATAGTTGAGAATGCTCATGATAATAATCTTTACCTTAGCCCTTTATAATGCTAGTGGCGTATCCGCTAATCCCTGAGAACGTTTTTTCCATTGAAGTTTCAAATCTCTTTTATATACACGATACTTATTTTCTGTATTCAGTATTACTTAATTTACTCATTGTTCTCTTATACCAAAAACCCAAAAAACACCTTTATACACAATACTCGCAATTTAGCTTGTCACTTAGAACTTTATTTAGCATTTCTAATTTTAGTATTTATTTTAAGAATGCTTAGACTTCAGACTCCTGCACCCTGTGGGATCGATATCTTTATTTCGACACTAGCTACAACTGATATGTGCACTTGCAGTCATCACTATATAAATTCTTCACGAAATCATTTTCATCTGTTGGTATACCTTGGTGTGACCTCAGATACTTATTCAGTGATGGCTTGTGGATAAGAGGATGATTATGCTTAGTTGAAAAATCAATAACCTCCCATCTCCTATCCTTTAGCTTCACCACCATTTTTGCCTTGCAATTAGTTAGTATTATTGTCTCTCTTTTTCTGCTTCTTCAGATTCTTTTGTTGCCCTTTTTCTTAGCAATCCCAGCAACAACAGGTGCAAGTTCTGCATTCTGCCGCTCCTCCTCATCCGAGGAATCCGAGTCTAGTACTGGCCCAACTACATCTGGTTTTTCAGCGCCGCCATTATCCGTCCTAGGTTTTCTAAATTTGTTGCATACAAATTGTTGTTTATCAATCTCATTGGTGTGTGCTGACCTTCTATTCCTATTGAGCTTGATTGAAAATCCATTCCTAGCAGCGTATGCATTGTAGTGTTCCTTAGCACCCTGTAGCATGTCATAACGCATTCCAATATGTGGGTCGATTGGCTGATATGAAGCCTCGTTATCATCTGCATCGTCTTGGGCAAGCGAAGTTGTGTTTTTAGTGGCAATAAACCCACCCATCTCAGTGTCAGTTGCTACTATATGTACATCAACAGCGGAGGCATCGTTGTCAGCATGCAACTCTGAAATCTCGTCAATAGCATCTTCCACCAGAAGATGCGCAAGTAATTAGGCGGTAGTAAACCATCCTACTCATTGAGGTCAAACGACACCTTATTGAGGTAAACGATACCCATTTCCTGCACAACAATGAATCAAAAAAAGCAATCAGGAAAAAAAGCAACTTCCCAAGCATATATAGGAAAAAAATACTATGCATTGTTTGCTACACAGAACACAAAGTACTTCTGATTCTTTTTAGCCTCACAAATTCTCACATTTTTATTACTGTGTTATGACATGTAGGTACTGTAGAGGAGCTTCTTCATGCGAAAAAAGGGGAGGAAGTGATGGCCAGCTGCAGAATTGAAGGTAAAAACGTTGAAGTGATGTGTGACATGTGTGGTAATTAGTATTAGGATTAGTACGTTGCAAACTCTGTTTTACTTTTGTGTAATTAGTGTAAGTAAGTGTTATTACAAAGTTTCATTATGATGATACGAAGTTAAATAACTATTATGTGAACTAAGTTGCCTACTCATGTAAGTAAGTTGCCTACATATATTATAAAGTTGCCTACTTATGTCAGTTAGTTGCCTACTATTCAGTGATGATTCTGTGAAGTTAATTACTGATGTGTTAAGTTGTCAACCCATTATTCTAGAGTTTGACTATCTAAGCAAGGTTTTTATGCACGAATCAACCCCGATGAAAAAT
Organism: Avena sativa; assembly: GCA_916181665.1. Taxonomy (NCBI): domain Eukaryota; kingdom Viridiplantae; phylum Streptophyta; class Magnoliopsida; order Poales; family Poaceae; genus Avena; species Avena sativa. The sequence goes on along the minus strand of OV702283.1, from coordinate 239,025,449 downwards.
GGAGCGACATTTACATCTGCCATGACATTTATGATCCCCGGGGGTCGACTGGGCGGTGATGAAAAGAACTCAAGAAGAGAGAGAAGGCCGCAAGCTGCACGAAAAAGGGTGTGTGGAGACGGTCAAGTTCATCACTATAGATATAAGGCCGCATAAGCGTAAGTAAACACCTAACATTGGTGCAGGTGCTAGCAAGGGACCAGCGTTTCCCCGCTCGAGGCCTACCACTGGCGCTCGTATGAGGGTGAAGCCTCAAGAGGAGTGGAGGAGAAGCTTCTACTTCCCCGATTCATCTATAATGGATGAGGAAGAAGAAGTTGTCCCCGGGACAAAAGATCACATGCGGGCATTGGATATATATCAGAAGCAGAAGCTACTCCATCGCTTTGAAGTCTGTCACCACCTCAAGAAGATTGAGGAGAAGGATGATCTTATCCTGATGGTGACTAAGCTCGCAGATAGGGTGGATACTCTGCAATCTGATTTGTGTAGGTGCTACATCCACATCACTGCTCTGGAGGATACCAATAATAAGCTACGCACCGCGGTTCTACATGCCATGGCGCCACAGTGACCTTCAATAAATCACGGTATCAAATAATTGCAAGAGATTTATTGATCCCACCTGGCTTGATTCCAATCTTGGGAGATCTTTAAGACCTTGTAATCTATCTTACAAGTTTTTATTCTAGTTTTGCATTAGTTTGAGCTCATAAATAAAGTTTGCATCATTTGAATTCCCTTCAGGAATAGTTGATCCCTCTTATGAAATTCTTAGTTTATTATAATATATGGAGCATTATTGAGTTTGAGTTTGCCTTATTGGATATATGAATGACTTGAGTATGATTTTACTTGCACTTGATGATAGCAATAGGAGTCTTCCACATCATTGGTATTAACGAAACATATACAGATAATTTGATCAATATGTTGTAGGTCAATGGTTTGATTTACAAAAAGAAAATATGATCTAATTAATTAAGATGAAAAAGAAAAACCTTGAACAAAGGAGAAATTATAATTACTATCAAATAGAGTGAGGACAAGTTGAGGTAGAATACTCAAGTTATAAAGATGCTTCATATATATTTCGAATTTGGTAATTGAGATCGTTAAACTTTGAAATTCCTACATGAAGTGGAATATATGGCTAGATCCTTTGCACAGCACTTAAACAAAAGTGTGAGCACAAATATATATAGATAAATAAGAAAAATAAAGATGAAGAAAAAGAACGAATGTGCAAAGAGCAAATAGGCATATACCACTATATTGTAGTAAGACAAAGAGACGTTTGAGATTTTGAATCCCAAGTGAATATGTTAATCCTAAAAACACTTGGGACTACCTCACTAACTTATTCGGTTGAACCAAATACTTTTACATCATGTTGAGAATAATCATTTATAAACTGTTAATTGCTAAGGTGTGGAAGCCTGCTAATATTATTCGGATGGTTCGAGTAAGGTACTATTCATGAACTTATTTATATGTATCCTTTATAATAAACACATGCTGCAACTGCCTCATTTATTTTATCGACTCAGCTTCATGAATATGAGGATCACATCCATTAAGCTAAAACTTGCTCGGGACGAGCAAGAGTCTAAGCTTGGGAAAGTTGATGAGTGCATATTTGCATCATGTTTTAGATTATTATTTTGCATTGTAGATGTAGGATATTGGTATTTTATGGCGTTCGCACGCACTTTTTATGTTTATTTTCACCAGGATCAGGACACATGATGGATCCGATGGACACAATTCTTGGATCAGTTATATTGGAGTGAAAAGGAGACAAAAACTACATAAATTGCTTATTTGGGAAATATTAATAACACCAGAAGAAAACCTAAAGCAATTGAGGCATATAGAAGGTTTAACGACCAACTATACGGCGGGAGAACTTTCCGGGTGTATAGTTCCCGCCATATAGTTGGCGCTGACCGCCTCCTCAAATAGTTTCACCCCATGCAACTGGATCAGGGAGAAAACATATAGAACACCCAGGAATCACCGAAACCTAACCTATGGAAGGCATATAGAGGGGTAACTCATCCACCAGGGATCCATCTTCGCCCTACGCAGATCTGGGAAGCTAAGGCATTGATTTTCATCATCAACCGCTACATCACCACCATCCATCCCATCTACATCTTGTTTAGATCTTGTTGTAATTTCCGTACTCGTTGTAGATTTATACAAGTACTATTCATCTATGATAGATTCCGTTACTTTTGCCATGATATTGATTGCCTCCATGTCTGAATAGATCATTAGTTCTTGGGGAGAAGGAGAAACCCTAGTATAAGATTGGAATAAGATAAACTTTATTATGATATTCATCACTGTGACCATGTGTTAGACTATCTACATCTTGATGTTGGGAGAAGTCGACCTCTCAATATTTGCCTCTTGTGGGGACTTGATGAAGGGAGCTACTTGTTGGTAGACAGAGGGATCTTAGCACTTATAGTGACTATAAAGCAGTTGGCACCCCTTACGTATCAACTTGGAAATCGAGGAAACTCATAAAACACTATCCATGCCATGGGATACGTCCTGCGGGATTATGTCCCTTAATAGCATAGTAATTCAATTGATGTTGATTGCTGTCTGTTGTGGTTGTGAGGATGATTTGAGTAGTGGTTGCTGTCTCTTTGTCCAAATACGGAGTTTCTCCCACACATACATAGTTGAGAATGCTCATGATAATAATCTTTACCTTAGCCCTTTATAATGCTAGTGGCGTATCCGCTAATCCCTGAGAACGTTTTTTCCATTGAAGTTTCAAATCTCTTTTATATACACGATACTTATATTCTGTATTCAGTATTACTTAATTTACTCATTGTTCTCTTCTACCAAAAACCCAAAAACACCTTTATACACAATACTCGCAATTTAGCTTGTCACTTAGAACTTTATTTAGCATTTCTAATTTTAGTATTTATTTTAAGAATGCTTAGACTTCAGACTCATGCACCCTGTGGGATCGATATCTTTATTTCAAAACTAGCTACAACTGATATGTGCACTTGCAGTCATCACTATATAAATTCTTCACGAAATCATTTTCATCTGTTGGTATACCTTGGTGTGACCTCAGATACTTATTCAGTGATGGCTTGTGGATAAGAGGATGATTATGCTTAGTTGAAAAATCAATAACCTCTCATCTCCTATCCTTTAGCTTCACCACCATTTTTGCCTTGCAATTAGTTAGTATTATTGTCTCTCTTTTTCTGCTTCTTCAGATTCTTTTGTTGCCCTTTTTCTTAGCAATCCCAGCAACAACAGGTGCAAGTTCTGCATTCTGCCGCTCCTCCTCATCCGAGGAATCCGAGTCTAGTACTGGCCCAACTACATCTGGTTTTTCAGCGCCGCCATCATCCGTCCTAGGTTTTCTAAATTTGTTGCATACAAATTGTTGTTTATCAATCTCATTGGTGTGTGCTGACCTTCTATTCCTATTGAGCTTGATTGAAAATCCATTCCTAGCAGCGTATGCATTGTAGTGTTCCTTAGCACCATGTAGCATGTCATAACGCATTCCAATATGTGGGTCGATTGGCTGATATGAAGCCTCGTTATCATCTGCATCGTCTTGGGCAAGCGAAGTTGTGTTTTTAGTGGCAATAAACCCACCCATCTCAGTGTCAGTTGCTACTATATGTACATCAACAGCGGAGGCATCATTGTTAGCGTGCAACTCTGAAATCTCATCAATAGCCTCTTCCACCAGAAGATGCGCAAGTAATTAGGCGGTAGTAAACCATCCTACTCATTAAGGTCAAACGACACCTCATTGAGGTAAACGATACCCATTTCCTGCACAACAATGAATCAAAAAAAGCAATCAGGAAAAAAAGCAACTTCCCAAGCATATATAGGAAAAAATAATATGCATTGTTTGCTACACAGAACACAAAGTACTTCTGATTCTTTTTAGTCTCACAAATTCTCACATTTTTATTACTGTGTTATGACATGTAGGTACTGGAGAGGAGCTTCTTCATGCGAAAAAAGGGGAGGAAGTGATGGCCAGCTGCAGAATTGAAGGTAAAAACGTTGAAGTGATGTGTGACATGTGTGGTAATTAGTATTAGGATTAGTACGTTGCAAACTCTGTTTTACTTTTGTGTAATTAGTGTAAGTAAGTGTTATTACAAAGTTTCATTATGATGATACGAAGTTAAATAACTATTATGTGAACTAAGTTGCCTACTTATGTAAGTAAGTTGCCTACATATATTATAAAGTTGCCTACTTATGTCAGTTAGTTGCCTACTATTCACTGATGATTCTGTGAAGTTAATTACTGATGTGTTAAGTTGTCAACCCATTATTCTAGAGTTTGACTATCTAAGCAAGGTTTTTATGCACGAATCAAGTGCAAGTTGCTCAGGGGGTACATAAAGGAAGCATAATTTGACTCAGTCAAAGTAGTTTGCCTGGGATCCTATAGGCAGTTTTTTTGGTTTTTATGTCTTAGACAAAAACAAGTAGTTTGAGAACTGTGTGTAGTTGCTATACAAAATAGCCAAGTTGCCATGAATAAAGGTTGCCTGTGACACAAAAGTTGGATGAACTAAGATGCAAGTTGCTACCAACCATAGCATATTTTTGCAAAAAAACTCAAGTGAAAATTGCATATAGTACATCAAAGAGCATAATCTTGACTCGGGAAGTAGTTTACATGGGGATCGTATGGGGGTAGTTGGTAGGAAACATTTTGGATGAAGAAGGAGCATGTCTTTGATAAATAAGTTTCCTGGGATATGATATAAATTGTTTGGAAATGGAGGAATTTTGTCTGCCATCCGTGGGAAGTTGCTACAAAAACCATGAAAGTTGCAACTTTTCGTCTGAGTTGCAATCTCTGATAAAGAAGTTACCTGGGATATGAAAGAGGTTGCTAGGAAACAGAGGAAAGTTGTCTGTCATCTGCAGTAAGTTGCTACAAGAACCATGAAAGTTGCAACTTTCGTCTGAGTTGCAAGAACAGAGGAAAAAAGGATATGGCAAATAAGTTGTCTAGGAGCTGGGAAGTTACTAAGAAACACAACCAAGTTGCTTCTGTTTGGCACAAATTGAGCTAAGCAAGCATCAACAAGAACTAGTAAATAGATGGAGGAGTGCTTTTGTTGAATCTGACAGAGCGACTCCAGATGCATGTGCGTTCCTCAAGCTACTCTCTATAAGGAACATGTTCGTATGGTTTAGGATCGGGAGGTTCCCATGATTGGTGGGTTCATGGAGCCAGGAGAGGCAGCCATGGCAGAGGAAAAAGACGGGCTAGGGAATGAGATTTGGGGGCTGTAGGGTTAGAGAGGACAGAAGGATCCATCCTTACCCCCGGCTTTACGGACAGGCTGGCGCAGAGGACGGGATCACGTGGTGGGTCGTGCGGGCGGCGCCAGGTTGAGAGAACGAGTGCGCCCCCCACCAACCTGCGTAGGAACCGAGGCACATGGGCCGGTTAACACGGACAGGAAACTTTCCTAGGCGCCACACTCGTTGATCTGGCGCCCGGACACCCGCTAAACACGTCCTTAAAAGAAACGTCGAACAATACAAAGCATCACGAATCTAATCGGATGATAAGAGAGACTCCTTAACGTTGGCTTCCCACATATAGGTAATGGCTTCCCACGTCCCACCCACCCTGTCACCGTCTAGCCTATATCGCCGGCGATCTCTGTCGTCGGTGCCCCTCTTCTCTGTTCCGATCATCATCCTCCCCTTCTCCTACGCTCCATTCTCATACCGATTGTGATCGTTTGATCCTTTCGTCCATCGTCCCTTTATATCCTTTCTGGTTTGTTCTGATGGAGGGTCTTCTTCATTGGGATTTCAATCCTGGCCTTGCTATCGAAAAGGAGGTTCATCGGTGCTTCAAATATCATGTGCCTTTTGAGCCATCTCGAGGTTCAAAGGAGTTCTTTCTGGTTGTCTCATTTTCATCTGCAGCTTTCGCTCTTACTGAGGAATCTGTTGGCCTTGCTCTCCAATGTTGTTTGGGTGGATCATGTTCTGGTTTTAGAGTTTTTCGACTCAGTGATCGACGATTTCATTTCTCCCTAGCTTCAAACAAGGTGGGGCACTTCATTTATGATCTCAAAGATCGTGTTTGGCCAGATTTTGTCTGCCACTTTTCTCTGTTCAGAGGGCTTCATCCACGGGTCACTTGTTTTCCTGATGACCCTGTATTCAGGATGGACTCAGAGATCGTTGAGGTTTCCCAGCGTGATTCATTGAATTGGAATCCAGTTCTCAATTTTCTTCAGGATAGTGTTTCCAAGGTTTCTCAGTTGCCGAGGGTGACCAATGCTATGATGGATAGTGGTGATCAGCGTGATACAAATATCTCTTCCTTGCAGATTCAAAAAAGTATCAAATTTGGATTGTTTGATGGACCTGTTATTCCTGAATCACACGTGCCAGTCAGAATATTTACTCCTGAATCACACGTGCCAGTCAGAATATTTACTGGGGATGTATTCAAAGAAAGGTATTTTAATGCTATTTCCAGATCTACATTTTTGAATATACTTGCTCTTAGGCATGCTGGTTATAGTGATCCTGATATTGCGAGTGCTGTTACACTAAGATCGGTCCCACCAAACGACTTCATTTTCAAAAAATTAAATTTATGCCCGAGATGTTGGACTTCTACTGGTTCTGCCCAATTTCAGAATGGGGGAAGATGTTTGGTTTGTCAGCCCATCTTTCCCAAGACTTGGGCTTGGAAAAAAACTACTTGTTCTAGCTGTGGGATGGTTGGACATTCTAGCCCAAACTGTTCTTCAAAGAGAGACTGGAAAAAAACCTGCCTCAAAGCTGATCAGACCAATTAATGACGACTTATATCAGGCGAAACTGTTTCCTTTATTCTCTCGTAAGCGTTGGGTTGTTAAACGACCCCCCCCCCCCCAGGTGCGCAGGAGTTGGTCCCTGAACAAACAGAACAAACAGAGCTTGCCCCTTCGTCTCCCTTGAAGCTAGCAACAGTAAACCCTCCTGGCGGCGCTTCGACGGTTGCTTCTGGCTTCGACATGGCAACATTTCCAGTCAATCCTCTGGCCTTCCTTCCTGAGGGTATGTCCACCGATCATGGTCCGGCCAATCGCAAGGTGAGAACTGATTTGGTGGTCACTGCTGAGCCTCCGTTAAATCGCACCAAAGTTACCATTGCTGAGACAAATAGATTCATCCCTATCCATTTGAGTGAGGAGATGAGAACAACCCTTAGAGGCCTTCTGATTGAAGCTGGTCACATTGTGGATTCTTTTGCTGATCATCCTTTTGGCTTAGGATCCTATACGTTCAGAGATGTGCTTACTGCCGATACGGTTGTGGGCTTAACTTTTGAGATTGATGACATCACGACAATCACTTTTGTTAAGCATGATAGGGCCAAGAATATGAGGTTGACTAGTTTTGGTAGAGCTATCTGGGTGATGTTCCTGGGCTTCCCCTTAGATTATCAAATTGATTCTTATATCTGTAGTGTTGTTGAGGAATTTGGTTTACTTCTGAATTGGCATAATCCTAATGGAAATGATCAGTATGTGCTTGTTAAGGTTAAGATTTTGGACCCAAAATTTGTCCCCAAAACTTTGGTTATGCATCAGCTAGGTGGTGAGAGGCTGATTTGGGCTATTCCTGTTGTGATGCTAAGAAGTGCTGACTGGAATGCACATATTCATAATGTGCCTCCTCCCCCTGAGGATCCTGCCAATAATGACCCTCATCCACTTTTGGGGGAAGGACTTACTGCTGAGCAAATCTTTCAACAGCAAGTGGCAATTTGGTTGCAGAACAACATGCAGCAGGGTCAAGCACAGGGGCAAATTAAACAGGGTGCTGGTCAGGCTCTGGCTGTTAATTTGCAGATTCAAGATGTTGGAATTCAGATGCTTGGGCAAATTGAGAATGTTCCATAGATGGTTGATGTACCCCTGGTTAATTTCCAGGCTGTTCTGGGAGAGCAGGGAGTGAGTTTTGAGGCTGGGGTGGATCCATCTTCTAGAAATGTGGTTGACAGTCCTATGCAAGCTTGGCATGAGCATGTGATGGAGGAAATGGCTGTAAGCTCTCCTGTCAATAGAAGGTTGTCCTTTGAACTTCTAATGGTGAATCATGACCACTTTTTTGCTGCTAATGCTGATGCTCTTGCTCAATTATCTGTGGCTAAAAAGGTCTATCATAATATTTTCCACCCAAGCATTGTTTTGGAGAATAAGAATTTCTTCTCTCAGTCTTATAAATTGCCTACTTGTGTGTCCTTTGAGATATTTGTGGAGCCCTTTCAGTTGTGGGAGAAAAAGAAAAGGAATAGGTTCACTGACCGTGAGAGTACAATGGATGTTCAAGTTGTGATGGACTTGTGTAATCATGAGAGGGCTGCTGCTTCTGAGTTCCCTTCTGAAGCTAGGGACCCTCCTGTCATCTCTTTTGACAACTCTGTGGAATTGGGGCAAAAAAGAAAGCTTGGCATGGAAATTCTGGTGGATTCAAGCACCCCAATGTGTACTGATCAAGTTAGAAGGAGTGCCAGATCAACTAGGTTCAGAGGCTTCAAACCTAGGAATCTTTCTGATGCCAAACAAGCTGTCTCTAAAGTGAAGGACATCATTGTTCCTGAAGTGAAGGTTAAGCTGAAGTCTAAGAATGTGTCTGGCTCTATGAAGGATGATGCTATTCCACCTCTCACTCTTGTTCCTATGCTGCAAGCAATTGGAATTAAACTTTGTGGAGTGCCACCTTCTCAAGTTACATCTCTGATGCTGCTCCAGGCTCCTCAGGATGAGGAGGTTTCTGAAGATTAGAAGATTATCCAGTGCTTTTACTTTTGTCATCCATAATGCATCCCTTTAAGTATTGGTTTGTTTTGTGTTGGAACATTAGAGGACTTAATGCTAGACCCAAGCAGCTTGCTCTATATAATGCCATTGTATCCAGTGGTTGTTCAGTTGTATGCTTGCAAGAAACTAAAAAAGACTTCTTTGATATTTCCTTTATTAAAGAATGTTGTCCTGCTAGTTTTGATGAATTTGTGTATGTGCCTTCTGATGGAGCTTCTGGTGGTTTGATAATTATCTGGAAAAGTTCAATGTTTTCTGGTCTTGTGATGCATTGTACTAAATTTGCTCTATCTGTGCACTTTACTTCTACTCAATCTTCTCAGTCTTGGACTCTGGTCAACATTTATGGCCCATGTGGGGGATCTGATAGAGCAGAGTTTATTGCCTGGCTTTTTGACTTGAAAATCCCAGATGATGAGGATTGGATTTTAGTTGGGGATTTTAACTTTATTAGATCTCCTTCAAACAGAAACAAGTCTGGTGGAAATCCTATGGACATGATGATTTTCAACAATTTTATAAGAGAACAACACTTAACAGAGATTCCTATTAAGGGTAGGAGATACACTTGGAGTAATATGGAAGAACAACCATTATTAGAACAGTTGGATTGGTTTTTCTCTTCTTTGCATTGGACTCTCTCATATCCTAATACCATGGTTACCTCACAAAGCAAACCCACTTCTGATCATGTTCCTTTGTTGTTGTCCATACAATCCTCCATACCTACTGCTAAAATCTTCATATTTGAAAATTTCTGGGTAGCTCACCAGGGTTTTAATGAGATGGTGGCTCAGATTTGGAATAAGCCAACCTATAAGGGGAATAGTGCCTCTAATCTTAATGCTAAATTCAAAAGGTTGAGATATGATATTAAGAAGTGGAGCAGGTCAATTTCAAAACTCTCTATCTGCATTGAAAAAACTAATAAAGCTCTGCTAGAACTTGATAATATTGAGGATTTGAGAGGACTTTCTATCCCTGAAAATAACTTCAGGAACATTCTTAAAGCCCATTTGATTAAACTTCTTGAATTCCAGAGGCAGTATTGGAAAAAAAGGTGTACAATTAGATGGACAAAGTTTGGTGATGAGAACTCAAAAATTTTTCAAGCTATTGCTACTGAGAGGTATAGAAGGAACTCAATTTCTCATCTAAACTTACCTGATGGGACTGAGGTGACTGATCATTCTGGTAAAGAAAAAATTATTTATGACACCTTTAAGGCAAGGCTGGGCACAAAGAATAACCCTCAAATGAGATTCAACCTTGATCAGCTGATTCAACCTGTTATTGGACTTCAGGATCTTTCTGCTCCATTTACTACTAATGAAATTGATGAGATCATCAAGTCTATGCCTATTGACAAGGCACCAGGGCCAGATGGGTTCAATGGACACTTTCTTAAAAGCTGCTGGCATATTGTTAAACATGATATTTACCAACTATGTTTTGATTTCTATGAAGGAAAACTAGATCTTGAAAGTATCAACATGGGTTTCATTACTCTCATTCCTAAGGTGGCTGTTCCACTATCTGTAAATGATTACAGGCCCATCACTTTGCTGAACTGTTGCCTTAAGATTATTACTAAGCTCTTAGCCAACAGATTGCAGAAAGTTGTCCTCAAGATTGTCCACAAAAATCAGTATGGTTTTATTAAGGGCAAGAATATTCAGGATTGCCTTGCATGGGCCTTTGAGTACCTATTTCAGTGTGAATCCTCTAGAAAAGAAATTGTGCTGTTGAAATTAGACTTTCCTAAAGCTTTTGATACCATTGAGCATAGTGCCATGCTGAAGATAATGAAACAAATGGGCTTTGATGAAAAATGGTTATCTTGGATATCACTACTATTTGACTCTGGTAAATCATCTGTTATGTTGAATGGCACACCTGGTAGGCAATTTAATTGTCTTAGGGGAGTTAGACAGGGAGATCCCTTATCTCCTTTGATTTTTGTTCTAGCTGCAGATCTGCTTCAATCAGCAATTAATAAGGCTTTCAGAGATGATATCTTAAGAGCTCCTTTCTCTGCAAACTTTGAGATGGATTACCCTGTTGTGCAGTATGCAGATGATACCTTAATTATTCTTCCTGCCTGTCCCATTCAGCTTAGTGCTATGAAAAAAATTCTGGAGGATTATGCTCTTTCCACTGGTCTTAATATCAATTTCACCAAGTCAATGATGATACCTATTAATTTAGCTAATGACTCTGTCCAGAGATTAGCTAATTCTTTTGGATGTTCTGTGGGGAAAATGCCATTCACTTATCTAGGCTTACCTGTTGGTACAACCAAACCCACTATAATTGAAATGATGCCTCTTGTTGACAGAATAGAAAGGAAAATGTTTGCCTCTTTCTTGATGATGACTTATAGTGGAAGAGTAACTGTTATAAACTCCTTACTGACATCCATTGCTATGTTTTCTATGTGTTCTATGAATATACCATCCAAGATATTGGAACACATAGAAAAAATTCAGAAGCACTGTCTTTGGAACAAGAAAACTGAGGAAGGAGAAAAATGCAGTTCCCTGATTGCTTGGGACAAAGTTTGTAGACCAAAAGATAAGGGTGGTGTTGGAGTTTTAAATTTAAAAATTCAGAATGAGGCACTTCTGCTAAAATTCTTACACAAGTTCTATAACAGGGTAGATACTCCCTGGGTTTGTCTGGTGCGGAATGCTTATTATCTGAACAAAATCCCACATGCAATGGACCCATGTGGATCTTTTTGGTGGAAGGGTGTCTGTAAACTCTCACCAATTTTTAGAGGGGTCTCTAGATGTGAGATTGGCAATGGTACAACTATTCTATTTTGGAAAGACAATTGGCTTAATGAGACTGCTTCAACAATGTTTCCCAGAGCTTTTTCTTTTTGTTTGAAGGAGGATGTGTCTGTACAAGAATTTCTACATACCACACACCTGTCACAAAGTTTTCACTTACCCCTTTCCCCAGAGGCTAAACAGGAAGTCAGAGATCTTCAACAGCTTGTTTCTGATCTGGATTTTGGGACTCACAGAACAGACTCATGGAGTTACACCTGGGGCAAGGAGTACAAAGCTAAATCCTATTATAACTTCTGTTTCGGGAACATAATTGTGCATGAAGCATTTTCATGGATATGGAAATCAAGATCAATCCCAAAGATCAAATTCTTTTGTTGGCTGCTATTTTCTGATAGATTGAACACTAGAAACCTGCTGAAAAGGAAACAACAAATTCTTAACTCAGGATATAATTGTATTCTCTGCCAAGATAATATGGAGGAAACAGTGGAACATCTTTTATTTCACTGCAGTTTTAGTAGGAGCTGCTGGTCACTGCTAAATATTACTTGGGTTCAACTTGGGGATCGATTGGACATTATTGCTGAATCTAAGAAAAGAGACAACAGACCAATGTTCCTGGAAATTTTTATGTATGCAGCATGGAGTATCTGGAAAGAAATAAACAATTTATATTTCAATGGCATTATGCCTGATGTTCTATCCTGGAAGAATAGGTTCAAAACCGACTTGGGATTACTGATGTACAGGACAAAGGACTCTTTACACCCTGTCTTATCTGTTGTTCTAGCTTCTCTGTAATTTTCTTTCCTTCTACTTGTCTATGGCTGCTGATACTAGATTACATCTGTAAACTTGTAAACTTTTGTAAGATACTCTGTCCCTTTTTTGGGGTCTTATCAATATAGTTCGAGAGGCAGTAGGTCCCATTGGGATTCTATTGTCATAATGCTAAAAAAAAGCATCACGAAAATTACATGGAAATCCTTGAGAAGCCTTCCTTCCTTCCACTTGGATATTCAGCTGGTCGTATTTATTTCATCACTATTTTGTATTTTACCTTCTTGTGATCCCTTACATCAATTGAATAATCAATCTCCATCCGTCGTGTTTAACTTTAATACTTATCACTCTCTAGTGTCCAATCAGCAAAGTTTCGATTTACCCTTCGTGTGGTGCAAATATTCTCATCGTGTGGTGCAAATATTCTCATCAATGTTTTGCAATAGGATGATCAACTGCTTGATACACGAAAGTTAACTACTGTATGGGTGAGGGGCGGATCCAGACCCAGGACAACCTGGACCATGGCCTGGGACACAGCGGAAATTCTTCCTTACCATCTATAAGAAAAATAATATGGCCCAGGGTGCAGACGAGACCAAGACTGGCCCATCTTACCTGGCTCGCTCGACCTTGACTCGAGTGGAAACCCTCGTCGCTCCACTGCCCTCGCCTACAGCGCGTCTCCCACTGTCGCTGCAGCCTGCAGGAAACGCGTCGTCGCCTATCGCTGCCACCATCCTGGCCGCCAGGGCCAGGGCCAGGGCCACGCCGGCGGGCTGTTTGCCGCTCGTACCATGGCCTCCCGTGCTCCCAGGACCACGTATTCCCTCACCCCCAGCGAGGATACCTGTCTACGAGCCTGCCAGGCTGCGACTCTGCCTGTCCTCCGCCGGCCGTCACGGCCGCTGCGCCGCCAATCTCCGGTTACTATTGTTCTGTTGCAGCTCCTGCCCGCCAGTCCTCCTATCGATCTGTCTCCTCAACTCTGCCTCGACTCCACTGATTGGAATTCTGAATTTAGCTAGGTATAAATTTCAGTAGAAATTGAATTGGACACACCGATGATTGATTGGAATTCCGAATTCACCTAGGTAAATATGAGTAGCAGTTGAGTTGGATACATCTCGGCCTCAATGATTAACTATTTTATTTCATGTTTCTGTCTTTCTTATGTACTAATATTCTTTGCTCTATTCAAGGTATTGGTTCTGTTGTACCGCTCATGAGATTATGGGAGTCTCGGATGAACTAAACTAGTGATTTGGTACTATCCTTTGCACTTCGTAGTACTATTTCTAGTTTTTTGCCATCTCTTATGTACTTTCTTCGATTGTTATAAATTTGAAAATATATATTATAGTCTTCTATCATACCAAATTTTCTATGATATTATAAGAGTATCTTTAGTATTTTTTTATGTTTAGTTTTTGGCCCGGGGTTTGCTCCAATCCTGCCACTAGTATGGGTGAAAGCAAGAGGAACTCCCAGGATTTCGGAAAAATTCTAGTAGGGGATTTGTGAAGCTGGGTCCACTACGGTCTAGTGCTAGAAGTGGATATGGAAAATGTTAATAAGACTAAACAAGTTAGAATAAAAATTGGTGTGGTTGATCACCTCAAAATCCCCGTTGTTGCTAGAGTTACAACAAAAGAGCTACTCCTAGCTTACAATGTCAAGTTTGAACTTGAAGAGATTGTTGAGGAAGGATGGATCACAGATGCTGACGTGATGCAAGCATTAGACGATCTGGGTGACATTATTTCTGAAGATTCTGCTACCAAGGAGAATAATAGACATAAAGGAAATCTTGAAGGCACTAATATTGTCCTAGATGATTGAGGGAGAAATACAAATACTCATTTCATTCATTAAAAAATAAAATATTTTGAGAACAAAACATGCAGTGCAACAAATGGAAAAATATTTGAAAGCTCGAGATGACATAGATGCACAGATTCTAGCTCATGGTGCAAATGGAAATTTTCTGCAATAACTGAAAATGCTGACACCTAAATAAAGGAAATTCTATTCCAGTGTTCAGACAATGTGGATGGTTTTGGAAATAATACAGGCTGTGATAATAAAAGAATGGATGGCAAAGTATAGATTGCTGGCAAGGAAGATGAAGAGGATAATTATGATCAGTCAGAAAGAGAGCCTTGATACTAAGCTCGATTTTTTTCTAGAACAAAGAAGATGATGAAGGAAATCGTGAGGTGAACCAAGGCTTTGGACAGAAAGAAGACAAAAACTAATTCGGTCAGACGCTTGCAGGAACACACAATGGTGATGTGTCAGTCCTAAATAGAGCAAATACTTGGTTGTTGCAGGGAACCTAGATCCTGGTGAAGGTACTGATAATGACCTATCGATTGTTCTTAATTCACAGGAGTACATTTTCTTTAATATGGGAAGATGATTGGAAATTGGTTTGAGAGTTCATGTAAATATGGTTTGCTCCAAACTAAACTTGATTAGATTGCAAGAATATGCCAGAGTTAACCTTTTCCATGAATGTAGTAAACAAAGTGTCTCTGGAGAGGACCCTCAAGATGTAGTTTTACAACTAGTAGTTGTGGACACAATTCATCATGAGTTACTGCCTTCGATAGATGAAAATTGTCAAGCTTCATGCACTAGCCAACGCAATCAAAAGTCCGAACTGATGGAAAGAGCTAGTGCAATCTACTTATACACTTCAACACCCCTTCTCACGTGTGACGGGGAGAGAGCGACGGCGCGCGAAACTCACGTATGACTCAAGAGGCCTATACGTGGACACAGAGGGGTCTACATCAATTTTAGGATAAATTGCGAAAGCCAGGATTCGAACTCGAGACCTTAGGCTCTGATACCATGTTAAGCTTCATGCACTAGCCAACGCAACCAAAAGTCCGAACTGATGGAAAGAGCTAGTGCAATCCACTTATACACTTCAACAAAAATCAACTCTCCGTTAGATTTCAATTTCATCTACTTAGCTGCCCTAGTGAACAAACAGACACAGAAAACTCCGTTTAAAGTTCCTTGTAAATATCATGTATTTAACAAAGGGACATAATAGATCAAGATCTAACGGGCGTCAAGATCGAACAGAACCATTTATCTTCCATAGCGTCCATATTTGCCTGCTAGTTTTGGCATCCAATTCAACAACTGCAGTGCAAGTGAAAAAGCGAACATCAAGTTATAAGCAGCAGAAATCTTGTGTACATGCCTTGACATCTATATGATGAATTGTTCAATCAGAACTTATTCCATTCCAGATGGATTATCGCAACAAGAGCGCACCAAATGAGGGTGCACTTAAAATTACATGATGCCCAAATAATATTGATCTATACAAAACTACATGGCGAGATCACTTTTATCCCTTTTGAATCCGAAAACAAATCCCTCAATCTTTATTGTTACAAGGTGAATTATGTCACAACCAGGTCATCACTTCTTCAGCAAAGCTCGCGAGTAGATCCTCTTGCAGTATGGGCTGGTTCTAAGTAGTTCCACATGAGGCCGGATCGCGTTCGTTAGTGCAGAGTGGAGGGAGCCCTGAAAATTTCATCACGGTAGCAAAGGGTTGCTGAATCAGTTACTGTCAAAATACTGTAGTCTCTGGTTTGATGCTCTTCTGGTGCACATGTTATTTCGAGTGAATTGCAAAAAAACATCACAATTGGGGCAAAGTCATCAAACACCCACCAAAATGCATGTTTTCTGGTGGTTTTTTTTGTGAAGGGTTGATAACTTTTCCCCAATTGTGGTGGTTTTTTGCAATTTACTCTGTTATTTACCTTAGAATTCTGAAGAGCTGCGTAGACCACATAGTTGGCGTAAGGGTGCTGCAGCAAGCGCTCGAAGTGCGGCGCAGCGAGGAGCTCTAGGATGATATTCACCCTGTCAGCTTCCTTGAAAACTTTCAGGCACTTCTCGACAACGTTGCTGCTGAATTTCTGCATGGAGAGCTGGACGTACTTGCCCTCAAACTGCTGTGCTAGACTTGCGTTTGCACCAGCAACCTTCAGTTCTATCACATACTGAACAACATAGTTTCTGCAACCGTAGCAGATATGACTCGTCAGTTTACAAGTACAGGAGCATATAGCACACTTGTTATGAATATATAGAACAAATTATCTAAATGTGGAGCACAAGGCATATTTTTTACCCATAGGCGTCTTGGGCAAGTTCGAATCCATTGCGAGCAATTGCAGCAACCAGCTTCTCCTTGTGCTCGCCTGTCGAGCGTGCAATACACCGCTGCAGGACGCAGCAACCATGGCATTGCATCCCAATATCAAGGCAATAAATCGCAGCAGCATCGAAGATCGGCTGAAAGTTAGTAGATTATGAGTTAATTATGTCGCTTCATCAGGAAACACACATATCAGTTCAGCACAGTTTCATCATTAAAATTCAGTTCAGTAATTAACAGTCAGCAGAACAAGCTGAAAAATTAAGACATATGTGCAAGTGCTCTACGACATATTCTTCTCATAAGTGAGAATCCAAAGATAAATATTTAAACAAGTTCATATGTATGCGCACACACACATATATACCTTGTTATCATCAGACCCGAAGGATTGCAGACATTTTTGCACGACATGGTTGCCATTAGGATCCTTGATGAGCTCCAAGAACCCAGGGCGCAGTGCGGCGACAACAAGCTGAATCTCCTCCCTTTTCCTCAGACTCTCAATCAGCTTCTGCACTGCCCTTGTCCTGAAATCAAGAACAACATTGCAGCACAACAATTAGAAACAGCTTACCAGCAACAGAGTTGAATTACCAACCAAACGGAGTAGCAGTTTAGCACTCTTACCCATGTACATTCAGAGAGATCCTGACGAGCACGAAGGGCTCCTTGGTGAGCGTGAGCACGATGCCCATCCTCTGCTCCTCGTCGCAGACCGCGAGCAGCTTCTGCATGAGATAGTTCCCGAACGGGTTCACCATGAGGTCTACGGCGTGGCGGGCGACGCCGGCGAAGATGAAGTCCACCTCGCGCTTGCCGTCGTCGAGGCGCTGCTGCAGGAACCTACACCCGTGCTGGTCCTTGGCCACGTGGTACATGTACCCGCGCAGCCCGACGAGGCTCTCGTACTTGGACGGCTTCGCCGCCGCGCACTTGTTAGGGCTCGTCGCCTTCCTCGGCCTCGACGTCTTGCTTGGCCGGGACCTCAACGGCGGCGCCGCCTGAAGGTCCCAGTCTACGGTCGCGGCGGCGTCGAAGCAGGTGCTGGAGAAGGGGAACGGATCGAACAGGGACATTTCGCGGCGTCTGTCCGTGGAGAAGGGACGCGACGCCACGAAATTCTCGGCATCCATGAAATGGAGGTTGCTCGTCGGGGACGAGCTGGCCTTCCTGGGGTAAAGAAAGCTGGATAATTCTCCGTTCTCGTCTTCCTCGTCGTCGTCCTCGTCGACGAAGCCCATCTCGCCGAGTTCCTGGATGAGGTACGACAAGTCGAAGTCGGCGTAGGACTCCGTGGCGGCAGCTGGCTCGCCGCAGCCGAGGAAGTCGCCGTGGTGGAGGAGGGGGATCTCGTCCAGGAGCATCTCCATCTCCCTGTCAAGCTTCATCTCACACTAGGTACTACGTTGCGCGCCTTGCTGGATGGATTGTGATCGAATCTAGATGGGGGAAGAAGATGAGGAATTCAGTGGTGGATTGGTTCGTGGAGAGGATCGGTTTGGGATGGGATGAGGTGGTTTCTTGGAGATGGTTCGTTGAGGCATGCAGGAGTGGGAGGACGAGAGAGCAGAGGGGGAGGTTTTATACAGGAACGAGATAGCGCGAAAGTAGTGAGGACTGATGCTGGTGAGGAGTCCGGTGGTTTATTATTATTATCAGTAATGCTATGTCTACGGACTCCACTTACGGAATTAGACGTACAGGATTACGTGGTGTAAAAGTGGTGGCTCACGATCCTAAAATGACGGAACATGAAAAAATATGAACCAATCCAGTGGTTACACTTTATCCCGTAAAATCTTTCCGTAACCAAACTCCCGTAGGTCTAGCATTATTGTATTATTATTAAGTACATCCTTTTTCCTGTTCGGTTTACCTTGGATTGTCCTAGTTAACATGGATTAATATGGTTTAAATCTCATCTAAATTAAAATATTCTCTAATCCAATCCAATCCGGTCCAATCCAACCTAGAGTGGATTAACCGAACATAGCCTAAAAGCTCTTACCAAGTCTAATTTTCTTTTTTTGCTGTGAGTGTTTTTGTCTTCCGATTTTAACATTAGATTTTTACGAAGTGCGGAGAATTGTGCGGGGCTCGATATTTGACTTGAAAGAGTGATTTCCAACAAATATGCCACCAACTCGCGATGGTATATGGTATGTCTTTTTTTTGTCAATATCATACTATTTAACTCAAGCAAAGAACTCGGTGCATTGTACGAGTACACAATTAAGGGGAAGAACACCCAATTAAACCGTGTGAAAACAGAATATAAACACCAGAGTCTATCACTCTGGTATATGAGGCGGCCGACCTTGCCTCAACACTCAACAGACATGGAAGGTCATTCCGCATTGCAACTGTAGAAGAGAAAACGTATGCGAAAAGATGAAGTGGGTTTGGGAGAATTTAGGCCAGTTTTTTTTGCTTTACGAAAATGGTAATTACAACATGAACAAATTTATCTCCTTGCAGGAAAGCGGCAATTTTCTCTGCGGAGAAGGGAAAGGTGAAACAAAAGTCATCATAGATATTCCTTTTTCGGTAAAAAATGCTTATAATATCTTTAGAGAAATATCTTGACGGATCTAATGCCGATTTAGGCACACCTATTTTGAGGTGTAACGGTCGCACCCACGACTTGGCCCACTCCCCTCCACTCTCCGTTCCATTCTCTTGGCTCTTGGGCGACCTTTTCCCGCGGTCCAAGGGCGGCCATTTGTTGGGACTCGAGAGGCGGACGCCTGGTGTACGTTCGGCCCCACCTTTCAGTGACCCAGGCCAGCAACTTTTCTCTCAAAAGAAAAATATCTCCCCGTTGCGCTGCAGGATATTTCTTGGAACTTTTTTGGGGTCCCCGGGGATCAATGGGATATTTGCGTTGCGCTTTCGTCCAAAATCCCAAAGTGGACAAAGGGATGGGCAGGCGTTGGTTGGGTTATCTATCCATTGCATGTATGTAAGTAGGATCTGAGCCATGTATGGTTTGGCTGGACATGGACCAAGGATCCTGCGCTTCCTTTATTTTTTGGCAAGATATGCTGCTGCTGCGTGTGCACTTTTTGGCTTCAAGTGGGCTCCTGAGCTTGCGAGACAAAAAAAAATCGAGGCTACATGGCAGCCTGGCGAGATATCTTCGTTTCTGCCACGTCGTCAACCTCCATGAGTACCACGGAGCAACAGCTATCAGAAACTGTCTTTGTTAAGAGGAACCATGTGCGAATACCTTCACAGAATTAAAAGAGCACAAACTATCTCCGATATGACCCTCGAAAAGCTACTACAGCACTAGAAAGAAAGGCATAGCAACTTATATATAATCGTACCTCTATATAAGAGAAGATGACTGATCCTTGCCTATCTACTCTCAGGCTGGTCATAATGGGGAGTAACTTGAGCTAGTGTCATGCACATGACACTAGTCTAAGTTACCACCTTCATAGTGGATAGTAACTTGTGTCTAGTAACATGCAAGACCTTATTTATTAGCTTATAGACTCATCTTTTCTTGGAGTGTGTGATGTTATGGTAACATAGCTAGTTACTACAAGCCTCTTTTTCATTGTTTAATGACATGACACATCATCAAAATGCCTAGTTGGTATTGCATGTGAATACATGTTACCACCTTAGTTACTCCCACTATGACTAGCCTCAATTACTCACGAATTTCTAGAATATATTAGGGATCTAGCCCGATCCTCCCAGCCACCCCCGAGCTAGTTTATCATCCACGGCACCGCCGTCCGGTCCGGTTCCAGTTACAAGCCAGGTTTTAGGAATCTACTCGAGCCTCTCTAATAGCACTCCGTCACTCATCTATTACAAAGCCGTCCTTGGCCCAGTTGTAGCCTACAAGCCAGCCAGGAGGCCGCTTTCGTCTGATGGGCTGACTTGTGTTGGGTTCCTTGCCCTTGTCATGAGCCTTGTCCGGGACCTGATGAAGAGGGTCGTCGTCAGGTAGGTCACGGTCGTTGACAATCCCCACTCCTTAAATTCCTGCTTGTCCCCAAGCAGGAGCAAAAGGAAATTGTTGCTGCAGTGAATCAAGATCTTCCCATGTTGCCATATCCTCGGAAGCACCGCTCCATTGAATAAGAACTTGAACCACAGTACAGAGGCCTTGTTGACGAACTAGATGCTGCAGAACTCGAACTGGAACCTGAAAGACAGCGTCAGGAGGCGGGAGATGAGGCAATACCTGCTGCCCTGGCCTCAAACATGGTTTCAACTGAGAAACACGGAAACGGGATGGATGCGACTGTCCCCAGGCAGTTCCAGCTTGTATGCAACTTCTCCGATACGTTGCAAAACACGAAATGGTCCAAAAAAATTGAATGACAGCTTGTGGTTTGCATGGCGGGCAACTGAGGACTGGATGTAAGGCTGTAGCTTGAGAAATACCTCATCTCCAACAGCAAAGGTTCGCTCTGACCTGTTCTTATCCGCCTGGTGCTTCATCCTTTGTTGCATGCGCAAGAGGTGCTGCCGCACCGACGAAATGACTAACTGTCGCTCAGCGAGCCAACTCTGAATATACCCCGAAGCAATGGTGCTAGAAGCTGTAACTCCAAAGTACCTTGGCTGTCTGCCATAGATAACTTCAAAGGGGGATCTGCCTAATGAGGAGTGTCAATTTGTGTTATACCAAAACTCACAAAGCCCCAGCCATTTGGACCACAGTTTTGGATGTGAACTGATGAAACATCGTAGATAGCACTCAATAGACTGGTTAACACGCTCAGTTTGACCATCGGTCTCCAGGTGATTGGCAGTGCTCATTCTCAATTGAGTACATGTTGCTTTGATCACACTCTGCCAAAACTTGCTGGTAAACACGGGGTCATGATCTGAAACTAAGGATTGGGGCATCCCATGCAAACGATAAACTGTGTCCACAAACAAATCAGCAACCTTGGCAGCAGTATAAGGGTGAGTGAGTGGAATAAAGTGAGCATACTTGGAGAGTTTGTCGACCACGACTAAGATGCAATTGAATTGGCGAGACTGAGGAAGTCCGTCAGTAAAACCCATTGTCGCCATTTCCAGGGGGCCGATGGTATCGGCAAAGGTTGTAAGAGGCCAGGCGGTAGAATGCGCTCTGGCTTCGCCTGTTGGCACACACAACAGGTACGCACGTACTCACGAACGGCGGCCTTCATGCCAGTCCACTTGAACAGGGAGACCATATGACGGTAGGTAACGGGAAAACCAGAGTGGCCGCCGATAGGGCTATCATGAAAAGCCAAAATGATCTGGCGCTGAATTGTGGCGTCAGCACCCACCCAAATCCTGTCATCATATCACAATATGCCCACAGACAGAGAATACCTTGGAACGGCAGTAGGGTCAAGCACCAGTTGTTGAATCTTTTGCTGAGCAAACGCATCAGACTGGTAGCTTGCAATCACCTGTTCATGCCACACTGGTTGCACCTGAGAGATAGTAAGGAGTTCAGAACTGTGCGGTGGTTTCCGCAACAGAGCATCGGCAGCTTGTTGTCTCATCTCCATTCATTTGGAGAATCACCAATCTAGTATTTCTTGCAAATACCTAGATCCTTGTTTTGTTTATATTGATAAACCTTTGTTCTTGTGATAGCTTGTTGTCATCTCGGGAGCCCCCAATTCAGTTGTGGGTGTGTGCCCCGGTAGCGTTGTAAAAGGCACGGGTTCCCGCCTCGAAGGGATCCAATAGTGGAGAAGGTGGATCAGGCCTCTCGTGGCGAGATCCATCGGAGAATAGGGTGAGGCCTATTGTGGCGTGGTGGTCTTAGAACCGCCCACCCCTCCAACGCAGATGTACTTCCCTTAACAAGAAAGGAACTGCGGTAAAAAAAAATCCATGTGTCTCCGCGTGCTCCACTACGGTTCCTTCGCTCCTCTCTTTACGTGCTTAGTAGCTAGGGTTGCATATAGGGAAATTCTCGTAGTTACATATCTAGAGAATTTACTTTGTGTCAAGCCTAAAATTGAAAAAGTATTAAAA
Source organism: Avena sativa (assembly GCA_916181665.1). NCBI lineage: Eukaryota > Viridiplantae > Streptophyta > Magnoliopsida > Poales > Poaceae > Avena > Avena sativa. The sequence goes on along the minus strand of OV702283.1, from coordinate 239,002,806 downwards.
ATTGGTTAACACCTATTCACCCCACCTCTAGGTGCCCATACGATCCATTTCAATTGGTATCAGAGCCCCGACTCTTATTTCGGGCTTAACTGCCTAAGAGAAGTATGGGTTCCAAGGTAGATGGGAGTGATGCTCCGGATGTAGTCACCATGAACGATCTCAAGACGTTGGAAACAACCTTGGTGAGTTCAATGGAGGCTAAGATGGAAGAGATGCGTCAATTGATAATGCGTCTCTCCACATCCACAACATCACCTCCATCTAACTCTGAGGCTACCACTCCGCAATCCAAGGAAACGGGTAAAACCGATTCCAAAGAGAACGAAGTGGTTGGTGATGACACTAGCAAGAGATCCTCCTCGAAAAAGGATAGTGGTAAGGATGGATACAATGAGGTTTCTCATGTGTATTCTCCTGATCCACCTATCCCTCACCCACATATACATAATAGGGGTGATCCACCCAAACTTTCCGCATCTACTTTTACTCAATGGAAATTTTTGATGAAGTCTCATGTGTGTAGTTCCTCCATTGAGTTGTGGAAAATCATATAAAATGGTCTTCATGTTGGAAACCCCAACAATATCACAAGAAGAGAAGTTGTTGATAGCCAACTCAACGCTACAGCTCTACACATGATACAGCTTGGTGTGGGTGACAAAGACATGCCACACATTCAGCATCTTAGCACAGCTAAGGAAGCTTGAGATGCCCTCACCGAGCTCTTCATCGGAAATGAAAGTATGAGAAGGAATAGATATGATGCTTTGAACAACGAAGCTGAAGGATTCTATATGTTGGATGGAGAAGACCACGAGGACATGTATAGGAGGCTCAAGGCAATAGCCACAACTTTCAGAAACCACGGTGCAGCTCATGTTGATGATGCATGGATCAAGCACAAGTATGTCAGTGCTCTTATGCCATTTGAGCCCACAGATTTGAAAAGTCTCCAAGGTAGGCATAACTATCACCTCATGACATCCAATGAGGTAATGCAATAAATGGCCGCTTTCAAAGTGGCTGCCAAGAATGCCGAAGATGCTCGTGCTCAAGCTATGGGGATGCAAAAGGGGGTCAACATGGCCTTGAAGACTAGTGTGATTGATCATGATGAATATGCCATAGAAGGTATGGACTGCCCCGAGGATATAAAAAGGATCCACGGACAATATTTGGCTCTTTATGCTAGAAACTTTTGGAAAGATTCAGCCAAGGCTAAAGCTGAACTAGAACACAAGAGTGGAGCTTATGGAAGAAAAGAAAATGGTCCCAAGCTGAGAACATGTTTCAACTGTGGTGACCGGCTGCACTTTGTAGCTGAGTGTCCATATCAAAGTAGGGAAGATAATGGACGAAGACTTATTGTCAAAGACAAGTCAAAGGCTCCACACAAGAAACAGTTTTTAAAGAAGAATGCTCCCTTCAAGAAGCAACCAAAGATTGTTCTAGTGGCTCAAGAAGAATATTCTTCGGAAAGTGAAGATGAGGACAAGGACGATAGCTCTCAAGAGGTGGCTGCTATAGCCACCACATCTACATCAACATCTCTCTTCGACTCTTCGAACAAAAACATCATCAACAAGAATGCTACTTGTCTCATGGCAAGAAGCTCCGAGGTAACAACTTCTAACTCTTCTTTTCCTAAGGCTATGATTGACATGGATGATCCTACTAGTCTTAAGGTTAAAGAAGAGATTATTGCTTTGGATTACTTCTACACTAACTTGCAAGGTGAGCACAAAATACGTTTTGAAGCTCTTATGGATCAGCTGGCCCAAAACGAAGCTCTCCTCGAAGAAAAGGGCAGAATTGAAAGGGAGGATGCAATAGAAATTGTGTCCTTAAAAAATGCTCTTGAGGAAGAAGAAGAAGCTCGGGTCTCTCTTGAATAGAGGCTTGAGTCCATTGAAGAGTCACATGAAGAAATTGTGGCTGAGCTTGTTAAGGAATGTGACAATGCAGTCACCAAAGCAAAGAAGTTAAAGAAGGAAAAGATTGACTCTAGGGCTGCTCATGATAGACTCTCCAAGGAATTGGACAAACTTGACAACACTCACAAGGCGTTGAAAAACGATTTCTCCATCCTCAATGAGTCACATATCAGCTCCAAAGTCGATTGGCCAAATATGATGTTCCAAGCTCATCCAACTCAACATATAGTCACAAAGAAAATGCTAGTGTGGAAAAAGAAGTGGTCAAGGACATTACTCCCAAGGATAAGGGTGTGCTTGATGAAGTTCTTGGCAAGCAAAGGTCAAATCATGGTAAAGAGGGACTGGGGTATGTCACCAAGTCCAAGAAAAAGAAAATCAGAAGAACAAGACCAAGAATGTGCAATCAAAGACAAGCAGCGCTGAGAAGAATGTCACAAAAGACAAGACTAACAATATTAGTTTTGCAGGGTCTCACAATCCAAATTATGAACTCTTTTGTGATGATTATGGTGATGTTTATGCTTATTATGTCGGTCCCTTTGATGAATATATTGCTTGGTCTATTTGGGTCCCAAAGACCCTTGTTACTAACATGAAAGGACCCATTGAAAAATGGGTACCTAAAACCAAGAAGTAATTCTCTTGCAGGGCTATGCTTCTGGTGGGTCAAAATGGGTGCTGGATAGTGGATGCACTAGTCATATGACCGGAAGCAAGGAGATCATCACGGAGATGCGTCCAAATCATGATAATATTACAGTCTCCTACGGTGATAAGTCTAAGTCTCAGGTATTGGGTCTTGGCAAGGTTGTGGTTGCCCACGATATCTCTCTCGTGGACGTCATGCTTGTTGAGACCCTCAGTTACAACCTTCTTTCTGTTCGTGCCCTTGGAAAGATGGGTTTTGCTGTTTTTATCGATGATGATTTGGTGGTACTCTTGTGGAGCAAGTCTCTAAAGGTCGCTTTCGTTGGGTACGTCGAAAATGACCTGTATGTGGTGGACTTTTCGGGGAAAACCACTTCGGGTCTGATGTGTCTATTCGGAAAGGCCGACGTGGGTTGGCTTTGGCATCGCCGTTTAGCCCATGTTAACATGAGAACTTTGCAAAGTCTCCACAAGGGTGGCCACATCCTTGGACTAAAAGACAATGTCTCCTTTGCCAAAGATCGTGTTTGCAGGGCCTGTGTTGAAGGCAAAATGCATGACTCTCCCCACAAGAGGACGACAATTGTGTCTTCAAAGAGGATCTTGGAATTAATTCATGTGGATTTATTTGGACTTCCTTCTCATGCAAGTCTTGGTGGGAAGAAATACTGCTTGGTCATTGTCGATGATTACTCAAGATATACATGGGTATAGTTCTTCAAGCTAAAGAGTGAGACGCAATAGACAGTCATTGACTTTGCCAATGAAGTTCAACATTAACACAATGTTCCTATCTTGGCAATAAGAAGTAACAACGGCTCCGAATTCAAGAACTACACTTTGAATGAGTTTCTAAGCGAAGATGGGATTAGACATCAATATTCCGCTATGTACACCCCTCAATAAAATGGTGTAGCCGAGAGGAAGAACCGGACTTTGATGGATATGGCAAGATCAATGTTGGCTGAATTGAAGTCTCCTTACAATTTTTGGGCTGAAGCCATATCCACTGCCTGTCACTCATCCAACCGGCTCTACCTTCGAAAGATTTTGGACAAGACTCCATATGAAATACTTACCGGTAACAAGCCCAACATCTCATACTTCAGGGTATTCGGGTGTAAGTGTTTATTTCTTATTAAAGGTGTCCGCTTGTCTAAATTTGAGTCCAAGGCTTTAGAAGGTATTTTTGTTGGTTACGGTGCCGAATCCCACACTTATAGAGTCTACAACAAGCTCACTGGGATTGTTGTAGAATATTTTAGTTTGTAGTTCGATGAAAATAACGGCTCCTTTGTAGGGCAAGTTGATGTTTGTGATGCAGATGTTGAAATACCCCAAGATGCCATAAGAAGAATGGGAGTGGGATTTTTTCGCCCCATTGAGGAACCCCTTGTGGCGGATTGGGAAGGATAATGCTCCACTCAAGTGGAGCCCTCGTTTACACAAGATCAACACGCTCCTACTGTTGGAGAAAACTCTGCACCGACACCTCCACCTACTGAAGATCATTTATCTCCTAGACAAAATGGTAGTCCCGGGCCGGACTATCCGCCTCTGGCACTCCAACTTGTTCCAGGGGATCCGAAGAAGAAAACATCAGCCAAGAAGTCCCCAGGCCGGATTCTTCGGCCCCCGAGGGCGGACTATCCGGCTTTGGTTCTCCCAGTTCTGTCAGGCATTCTCAGGAAGAAGGATCTGGTGCCTCATCTCCCAGGCCGGATAGTCTGGCCCCTCCAAGGGGCGGATTATCCGGCCCTGAAGATCAAAGTCTGCAGCAACCTCCTGTTGTTAACTCAGATCAAGATCAAGACAAGGCAGTGGTCAAGACAAGGATACTAATACTGAATCAACTCCTTCTAGAAACAATAAGGACAATGAGGCTCGTCGCAAGGCTCGTGCTGATCGGAACCTTGAACTAAGGGTTCACACTCTTGACAAGGTTGTAGGTGATCTACGAAGAATGGTGTCTACTAGAAGAGAACTTGCAATCTTTTGTGATCATCAAGCTCACATTTCCATGTTTGAACTGAAGAAGGTCTTTGATGCTCTTGAAGACCCCGATTGGGTTGTTGCAATGCATGAAGAATTAAATAACTTCGAACGCAACAAAGTTTGGAAGCTCGTAGAGAAACCCAAGGACTGCCGCAATATTATCGGCACCAAGTGGATCTTCAAGAACAAACAAGATGAAAATGACATTGTTGTGAGGAATAAAGCAAGACTCGTGGCCCAAGGATTCTCTCAAGTGGAAGAAATTGATTTTGGCGAGATGTAGCACCCCGGGTAAAACCACTACTAGAAAATCGCTTGGTATTTTTGTTTTGTGCATCATCATAACATCATCATGCATCTAGTTGACTAAAACTATTTTTCTTAAAACCTAGTTTTGCTTTCTACAAAGATCCCTCTCTATTTCAAAAGTAATCCCCGGACCCTTCCGGATATTTTGTTTGTCTAAAAACAAATTACACAAATCTTTTAAATAATACATAAAATTTTATATTATTTTTAGGAGGCAGACAGCCAGGCCCGAAATCCCAGCCGGCCACCTCCAAACCTAACCCCAATTTCCCTCCCACCAAACCCTAGCCTCCCTCTTCCAACCCACTCCCCCACTCCCTGCCGCCGCCGGACTCACACAACACCACGCACGCACGCCCCTAGCCACCCTGAAACACACACGCACCACTCGGTGTACAGCTGACACAACCGGTCCCACCCGCTGGCCCCACGCGCCCCGCACGATCCACCCGAACCCACCATCCTCGCTCGCGTCCCCCACCCCCGCTCGCTCGTCCTTGACCCGGTGTCGCCAACCACCCTGCCTCCATCCCCTTCCTCAATCCCCGCCACCCACCCCGTCATGCTCCCGATCGACCCAGGCCGCACCCGCCCGCGTGTCTCTCCCCACCCCGAGGCCGTCACCGCCGCTCTGCCTCACCGCAGGCCAGCGTCTCCACTGGAGTCCGGCGCCCCCCGCTAAGCCTGCTAGCTCGAGCTCCCCTGCGACCTGTGCCTCCCCGCCGCTGAGCGCCGCCCTGGACGCGACCATGCCGCCGGCCTGTGCCCCATCCGCCTCCTCCTCTGCTCGGGTCACGACGCCCTGCGCGATCTCAATTCACCGTGGCCTGGGGCCCCTCATCCGCCTCTGCCACTCGATGCCCTGGCGACTGCTGCGCGTCCGTTCGAGCACGTCGCCCCGCTTCATCTCTCCGGCCCCTGTCGCTGGCCTCCTGCCGCTCTCGTTCGTCATCAGCAGGCAGTATGTGTCGCGCGTACACCATGTATATGTTCTGCATGCGCGTGTTCTACTCCTGTTCATCAAAATGTTTCGCCTTTGATGTTTCCAGATGGTGTTACCTACTAGAGTTGTGGTGAGGCTACCATGTTGCAGCGGAATGAATTGAAGGTCAACAAGACTGCAGCAAGATCTTCGAACCCTCTCGGTGGACAAGACCCTCGAGTTGGAAACCATGTTTGCCATCGATGATAAGATCTCCATCGCGGGCTTCAAGTTCCCCCTCGGATGCGCCAAGATCGCCTCATGGATTCCGAAGCTTGTTCCCGGCGTCCGAAGACCCCCCAATCACATATCCGTAGACCTGCTCTCGGAGTCCGATGGCTGAGCCCGATCCCAAGGACGCCAAGGCCTACGTCACGCATTCGAAGATCGATCCCCGAAAACTGATCCTGAACCCTCGGCGAACCCCAAGATCTTCGCAACCCAATGTGTGATGCCCTTTCCAAGCCCCGTATTTTTATAATATATGATATAAACTTGTTGCATTAAATCATTCATGTCGCATACATATTTGTGTGGGTTGGGGGACTTATGTCGATTAACCTAATTAAATATGGAGGCCATATGCAGGCGAATCTAGTCTAATATTGGCTCCATTTAAAATTGTCCAGCGAACCTATGATATATTTTGCCATGTTAAGACAACATTTAAATTGCGGGGTATCTAAACAACATGAACCTTCCAAGTACTTGTCGGGACCCCGGTTTCGCTTAATCTGACCTAATTGCATCGCACCGTTGCCATGTCACGCATCATACATGCATCATGCCCGATCTTTTGCCATAGTATTAAATAGTGCATCCGGTGTTTCTTCTAGTGCTTTGCTTCTTCACGGATTAGGCCGATGAGTTGATGCAAGAGTCGACCCGATCTTCGGATGAATCTCCGGCAATGTTTTTCAGGCGAGCATTCTCCCTCTTTCTACCTACCTTACTTTTATAGTTTTTATTTCCTCCTGTTGATCTATTGCTATCTGTGATGCGATGCTCTAGTTTTCGTACCCGTGATATCCCTTGCAGCCTTATATTGCCTTGGACACATCCTATTACCTGTTGTTTGGTAGATAGTTGGACTTGCGTGTCGTAGTCGCTTGCTCAAGTGCTGTTGCGTGTCGTCAAGTACCACAACTGTTGGAGTATTGCCTTATTTAATGTTGGAGATGATTATAACTTTAATTATTGTTTAATAACTAAAATTGAAGTAGGTAAATAATGCAGAGGCACATGTGGGCAATATATGTTATTTGGTTTTTAACCGTCCACTTGTGTCCCGTAGGACCCCGAGTACTTGATACCTGTTCTTTGAATATTCGCACTATCCGCATGTGGGACCATGAATCCCCCTAGCCAGAGCTTGAGTCATATTTATTTCTTGGGGCCACAAAGTAGTTTGGGGCTTTATTACTATCCTGTACTTATGCCATGCTTTACTGCTTTATTACGATTGCGCGTGGAGCGCCTGTACTGTTTAGGAATTGTGATACGTTTATGCGGTATCGACAAGCCCAGTCACACTTTCGGGTTCCCAGTCATTTACAGCCGTCGACACAAACCTCTGGGTCCGTCTCCGAGCCGGCCAACTTCGTCGCGGGTAGCTTGGTGGGGTGGCCCCCTGAAATTTATATGAATCTTGCAATTGCTCTGTCGTGATGCCTCGTTGGGTTTTATTTGGTTTTTCCCGAGGTTGATCGTGCGTGTGTTGCTATTTGTGCCCCCCGTGCAGGGTACAACTTTCTGAAAGCCGTGTCCGCGGTTATGGACGACATGGAGCACAGTATCTCGATCATAGACAACTATAACTAAAGTAGTGCTATAAATTTGACTTTATAATGACTAGTAATCATCTTCACTATAATGGAATGACTAAATAAAAGTACAAACAACTGCTGGTTTGGGTTGTATCCTGTTACCATTGTATCTGACTAGTAAGTATTGCAACTACAACGGAATGGCTAAATAAAATTACCAAAAACTGCTGGGTTTTGGGGTGCCTCATGCTATATGTATCTGACTAGTAAGTACTACAACTACAACGGAATGGTTAACTAAAACTGCCCACTGCTTATTATATCAGGATGACTCATGCTATCTATATCTAACTAGTAATTGCCGCAACTATAATGGAATGAATAACACTGCCAACTGTGTGAGTTCCTCGGTTGACTTCCTCGTTTGGTCTCGAGGGGGAAATACCAGGATGGGTATGCTTGGTGATAGTTTCAGGTTGGACCCGAATAGGTATTTCTTATCCCTATCTGATAGCCGCCCGCTGTATTGAGTCTCTATAGGTTGTTTAGTGCATGCTGCGCTGCCGCTTCAGTCCACCATACCTATGTAGGCGAGGACCGCTGAATTCTAGTCTCGCCGTGTACTGGCCTCAGTACTGACTGCTCTCTTTTTCCTTTGCCCTTTGTCGGCACCCCTTTTGTTGAAGCAGGTTTTGAGATCGACGTCGTTAGCAGGGTTACCCTTCCGGCTTGGCCTGGGCAAGGTTATGGACGCCACTGGTTATTCTTCATGGCTCTTAGCCCCATTTGCATCTTGTCCGTAGTCGGACGTTGTATCATTTTCAAGTATATTTGGATCTTGTATTGTATATCTGTATTCTTGACTCATGGAGTCGTTGTTGTATATATCTGTTCTGTGGGTTCCATCGTGGACTATTGTGTAATGATATTACTTCGTTTTCCACCCGCACGAAAGTGCCTGGTGGGCACCTTTGAATCGTTTCTATGCGGGTTTGGCGGGAATCGCTGAAACCTACATAGGGTCGATTCTGAGGGTGTTACAGAGTGGTATCAGAGCTCAGCAGTTACGATACCCCACTGGTCCAGCCTATAGGATAACCTAGCTAACGGACGCTATAGAGTGTCAAAACTATTTTCAAAAATCGGTTGGATAGATCTAATTAGGTTTGCTTTTACTTCTTACCCCTCTGCTATTCTCCTCTTATCCTGACGTGTTTTAAATCTGCTCTCTTATCTTTTCTTCGAGTCCAGGATTTCTTATGGTTGGGTTTCTGTCGTACCTTCAGGGTTTCGCTTTCATCCTTTTGTAACGGTGCTTCAACATCCGACATTCATGCTATCTGATGAATCTTTCATCTGTTGTACCTTTCAGTGGACTGAAAATTCACTAAAAAAAATTCTTTCTATCCTCGGGTGTTTTACGATACGACGAAGTCATCTACATCAGATTTGATGCGAATCTCCATCCCTCCATGGTCTCCGAACCTCGCTTATCGAGATCTACAGTCTGAATTCGGAGAGTTGGTTGCATAATTCTCCTATTCATGTGCAGAGTAATGCTTTGAGTGCGGGATGGAGTTGCGACCATACCACTACTCTTATCATTCGCTTTTGTACACTGAATGGTGGATCGATGCAATTCTTACTCCTTTCATGGAAGTTAGAGGTGGCCTTACCTTTAACTCCTCTATTGTTTGTCCGGAGTGCTCCCTCGACGAACGTGAGCAACGACCCTTGTTGGTGGTGTCGCCGATTTCAAGATGGAGGAAGAACCCTTGTTAGTGGTGTCGCAAGGATCTACACAAAGCGAGAAGATTCAGATCGTCGGCCTTGTTCCCCGTACAATGAGGCGGATCTCGAGGGCGAGATCCATTGTTAGTGGTGTCGAATTGTAGCACCCCGGGTAAAACCACTACTAGAAAATCGCTTGGTATTTTTGTTTTGTGCATCATCATAACATCATCATGCATCTAGTTGACTAAAACTATTTTTCTTAAAACCTAGTTTTGCTTTCTACAAAGATCCCTCTCTATTTCAAAAGTAATCCCCGGACCCTTCCGGATATTTTGTTTGTATAAAAACAAATTACACAAATCTTTTAAATAATACATAAAATTTTATATTATTTTTAGGAGGCAGACAGCCAGGCCCGAAAGCCCAGCCGGCCACCTCCAAACCTAACCCCAATTTCCCTCCCACCAAACCCTAGCCTCCCTCTTCCAACCCACTCCCCCACTCCCTGCCGCCGCCGGACTCACACAACACCACGCACGCACGCCCCTAGCCACCCTGAAACACACACGCACCACTCGGTGTACAGCTGACACAACCGGTCCCACCCGCTGGCCCCACGCGCCCCGCACGATCCACCTGAACCCACCTTCCTCGCTCGCGTCCCCCACCCCCGCTCGCTCGTCCTTGACCCGGTGTCGCCAACCACCCTGCCTCCATCCCCTTCCTCAATCCCCGCCACCCACCCCGTCATGCTCCCGATCGACCCAGGCCGCACCCGCCCGCGTGTCTCTCCCCACCCCGAGGCCGTCGCCGCCGCTCTGCCTCACCGCAGGCCAGCGTCTCCACTGGAGCCCGGCGCCCCCCGCTAAGCCTGCTAGCTCGAGCTCCCCTGCGACCTGTGCCTCCCCGCCGCTGAGCGCCGCCCTGGACGCGACCATGCCGCCGGCCTGTGCCCCATCCGCCTCCTCCTCTGCTCGGGTCACGACGCCCTGCGCGATCTCAATTCACCATGGCCTGGGGCCCCTCATCCGCCTCTGCCACTCGATGCCCTGGCGACTGCTGCGCGTCCGTTCGAGCACGTCGCCCCGCTTCATCTCTCCGGCCCCTGTCGCTGGCCTCCTGCCGCTCTCGTTCGTCATCAGCAGGCAGTATGTGTCGCGCGTACACCATGTATATGTTCTGCATGCGCGTGTTCTACTCCTGTTCATCAAAATGTTTCGCCTTTGATGTTTCCAGATGGTGTTACCTACTAGAGTTGTGGTGAGGCTACCATGTTGCAGCGAAATGAATTGAAGGTCAACAAGACTGCAGCAAGATCTTCGAACCCTCTCGGTGGACAAGACCCTCGAGTTGGAAACCATGTTTGCCATCGATGATAAGATCTCCATCGCGGGCTTCAAGTTCCCCCTCGGATGCGCCAAGATCGCCTCATGGATTACGAAGCTTGTTCCCGGCGTCCGAAGACCCCCCAATCACATATCCGTAGACCTACTCTCGGAGTCCGATGGCTGAGCCCGATCCCAAGGACGCCAAGGCCTACGTCACGCATTCGAAGATCGATCCCCGAAAACTGATCCTGAACCCTCGGCAAACCCCAAGATCTTCGCAACCCAATGTGTGATGCCCTTTCCAAGCCCCGTATTTTTATAATATATGATATAAACTTGTTGCATTAAATCATTCATGTCGCATACATATTTGTGTGGGTTGGGGGACTTATGTCGATTAACCTAATTAAATATGGAGGCCATATGCAGGCGAATCTAGTCTAATATTGGCTCCATTTAAAATTGTCCAGCGAACCTATGATATATGTTGCCATGTTAAGACAACATTTAAATTGCGGGGTATCTAAACAACATGAACCTTCCAAGTACTTGTCGGGACCCCGGTTTCGCTTAATCTGACCTAATTGCATCGCACCGTTGCCATGTCACGCATCATACATGCATCATGCCCGATCTTTTGCCATAGTATTAAATAGTGCATCCGGTGTTTCTTCTAGTGCTTTGCTTCTTCACGGATTAGGCCGATGAGTTGATGCGAGAGTCGACCCGATCTTCGGATGAATCTCCGGCAATGTTTTTCAGGCGAGCATTCTCCCTCTTTCTACCTATCTTACTTTTATAGTTTTTATTTCCTCCTGTTGATCTATTGCTATCTGTGATGCGATGCTCTAGTTTTCGTACCCGTGATATCCCTTGCAGCCTTATATTGCCTTGGACACATCCTATTACCTGTTGTTTGGTAGATAGTTGGACTTGCGTGTCGTAGTCGCTTGCTCAAGTGCTGTTGCGTGTCGTCAAGTACCACAACTGTTGGAGTATTGCCTTATTTAATGTTGGAGATGATTATAACTTTAATTATTGTTTAATAACTAAAATTGAAGTAGGTAAATAATGCAGAGGCACATGTGGGCAATATATGTTATTTGGTTTTTAACCGTCCACTTGTGTCCCGTAGGACCCCGAGTACTTGATACCTGTTCTTTGAATATTCGCACTATCCGCATGTGGGACCATGAATCCCCCTAGCCAGAGCTTGAGTCATATTTATTTCTTGGGGCCACAAAGTAGTTTGGGGCTTTATTACTATCCTGTACTTATGCCATGCTTTACTGCTTTATTACGATTGCGCGTGGAGCGCCTGTACTGTTTAGGAATTGTGATACGTTTATGCGGTATCGACAAGCCCAGTCACACTTTCGGGTTCCCAGTCATTTACAGCCGTCGACACAAATCTCTGGGTCCGTCTCCGAGCCGGCCAACTTCATCGCGGGTAGCTTGGTGGGGTGGCCCCCTGAAATTTATATGAATCTTGCAATTGCTCTGTCGTGATGCCTCGTTGGGTTTTATTTGGTTTTTCCCAAGGTTGATCGTGCGTGTGTTGCTATTTGTGCCCCCCTGCAGGGTAAAACTTTCTGAAAGCCGTGTCCACAGTTATGGACGACTTGGAGCACAGTATCTCGATCATAGACAACTATAACTAAAGTAGTGCTATAAATTTGACTTTATAATGACTAGTAATCAGCTTCACTATAATGGAATGACTAAATAAAAGTACAAACAACTGCTGGTTTGGGTTGTATCTTGTTACCATTGTATCTGACTAGTAAGTATTGCAACTACAACGGAATGGCTAAATAAAAGTACCAACAACTGCTGGGTTTTGGGGTGCCTCATGCTATATGTATCTGACTAGTAAGTACTATAACTACAACGGAATGGTTAACTAAAACTGCCCACTGCTTATTATATTAGGATGACTCATGCTATCTATATCTGACTAGTAATTGCTACAACTATAACAGAATGAATAACACTGCCAACTGTGTGAGTTCCTCGGTTGACTTCCTCGTTTGGTCTCGAGGGGGAAATACCAGGATGGGTATGCTTGGTGATAGTTTCAGGTTGGATCCGAATAGGTATTTCTTATCCCTATCTGATAGCCGCCCGCTGTATTGAGTCTCTATAGGTTGTTTAGTGCATGATGCGCTGCCGCTTCAGTCCACCATACCTATGTAGGCGAGGACCGCTGAATTCTAGTCTCGCTGTGTACTGGCCTCAGTACTGACCGCTCTCTTTTTCCTTTGCCCTTTGTCGGCACCCCTTTTGTTGAAGCAGGTTTTGAGATCGACGTCGTTAGCAGGGTTACCCTTCCGGCTTGGCCTGGGCAGGGTTATGGACGCCACTGGTTATTCTTCAGGGCTCTTAGCCCCATTTGCATCTTGTCCGTAGTCGGACGCTGTATCATTTTCAAGTTGATTTGGATCTTGTATTGTATATCTGTATTCTTGACTCATGGAGTCGTTGTTGTATATATCTGTTCTGTGGGTTCCATCGTGGACTATTGTGTAATGATATTACTTCATTTTCCACCCGCACGAAAGTGCCTGGTGGGCACCTTTGAATCGTTTCTATGCGGGTTTGGCGGGAATCGCTGAAACCTACATAGGGTCGATTCTGAGGGTGTTACACGAGACTTATGCTCATGTGGCTCGTCTTGAGTCCATCCGTATCCTTCTTGCATATGCAGCCCATCATAACTTTAAATTACAACAAATGGATGTTAAGAGTGAGTTTCTTAATGGTCCTCTACATGAGTTAGTATACGTCAAGCAGCCCCCGGGTTTTGAGGACCCCAAATTTCCGAACCATGTCTACAAACTCGATAAGGCGCTCTATGGCCTTAAACAAGCCCCACGTGCGTGATATGAGCACCTTAAAGAGCTTTTGTTAGACCGTGGATTCGAAGTTGGGCAAATCGATCCCACTCTTTTTACTAAGAAGGTTAATGGGGAGCTTTTTGTATGCCAAGCTTTTAACGATGAATTTTCAAAGCTTATGACTAACAGGTTTGAGATGTCAATGATGGGTGAGTTGAGGTTCTTTCTTGGATTTGAGATCAAACAACTTAGAGAGGGAACCTTTATTAATCAAGCTAAGTACATCCAAGACATGCTCAAAAGGTTCAAGATGACGGATCTCAATGGTGTGGCTACTCCAATGTAAACAAAGTGTCATCTTGAGCTCAATCCCAAGGGTAAAGACGTGGACCAAAAGGTATACCGATCCATGATCGGCTCTCTCCTTTACCTTTGCGCATATAGGCCCGATATCGTGTTAAGTGTAGGAGTGTGTGCAAGGTACCAAGCCGCTCCTAAAGAAAGCCACTTAGTGGCGGTCAAACGAATCTTCAGATGTTTGGTTCATTCCCCAATTTTGGGTTATGGTATCCCAAGGGTTCAAGTTTCTCTCTATGTGGTTACACTGATTCAGATTGGGCTGGTGAAAAGATGATAGGAAATCAACCTCTGGTGTATGTCAATTCTTGGGCAGGTCTCTAGTGTGTTGGTCTTCAAAGAAACAGAATTGTATTTCACTCTCAACAGCCGAAGCTGAATATGTTGTTGCTGCAAGTGCTTGTACACAACTTCTATGGATGAGGCAAACTTTAAAGGAATATGGTGTCAATCGTGACAAAGTGCCTCTATTATGTGACAATGAAAGTGCTATCAAGATTGCTTACAATCCCGTGCAGCATACAAGAACAAAACATATAGAGATTCGCAACCACTTCATTCGGGATCATGTTGCTCGTGGTGATATTGCCCTATCTTTTGTGAGCACGAAGAACCAACTTGCTGATATTTTCACGAAGCCCCTTGACGAAGCAAGATTTTGTTTTTTGAGGAATGAGCTAAATATCATAGATTCAAGGAGCTTGGCTTGACTATCCTTGCACACTCACTTGCTCTTATTCATGTATTTGGTTTAGATGCGGGCATAGACATAGGGGGAGTGTGGTCCTAATTGATTGGGCCAACCCCCCCCCCCCCCCCATAATGCCGAAAGCAAGTTAAATCATTTCCCTTAATATCATTTTGTGATATGTGGGTCATCGATGAGCATTGGTTTTGAACTCAAGATACATCTTCGCGGTGTCATGCCATACGCTCCAACATGGTGGCTTCGACCACCGCCCTCTTCCTAGAGAAGAGTTGGTCTCTCATGGTTCTCTTTGGATTTTCTTGCATATCTTTTATTCTTATGGAAAACACACTAAACTTTGGATTTTGTTTGATTTGATTCTTGCAAATTTGGGTGTGTAGTACCATCTCAGTTTGTTGCTCTAAACCCAAGCCTTTATTTCCCTCCTTGAAGCATCTATTCTTGCACACAAGTCCTCAATACACCATCGAGGGGTTTTCAAGGTTGCTCTGGCCTGAATCTGTACTTAACAGAATTTTCAGAGGGGGGGGGGACTATCCGCCCTAAGCGGGGGCGGATAATCCGCCCCGGGAGAAATCCGCCTGTTATAGGCAGGGTCGGGGAGGGAAGGCTCAAACAAAGCAGCCCGTCCTCCCCCAACCCTCCCTCAGCCCCTAGCCGCCGCCGGAGCTTCCGCCCCTCCCCGGAGTCGATTCGACCACCGGATTCTCCGGTCCCTCCCCGGATCTTCTTCCTCACGCCTCCGGGTACCTTCTCCTCTGAGCTCTTCCTCCAATGAGTGAGGGTAACTCCATCATCCATCTCTTTTGCTTGAGCTTCATTGTTGCGGTGGAAATCTCGTGGTAGATGATACTTGGTGTTTTTCCCGTGCATGTTAGAATCCGTAGAAATACATCCCTTGTGCCCGATCTGTGTTGCCATGGTAAATCTGGGCCAAACCAGAAAAATTTCGACAGGGGCGGATTATCCGCCCCCATGGCCGGAAAGTCCGGCCTGGAGACAACGTGTCTGGTCTGGTTTGGTTCCGATTTTCTCCCATGCACTCTTCTGGCTCATGGACTGTTTTCTTACTCGTTATACCATGTCTCCTAGACTTGTGTGTGCGCTTATCCCCATGCTACCTCTCCATGCTTTTCACAGGTGGTTCTCGTCCTCCTAAGACATACAAGCGTTGTCCTCGTGCCCGTTATCTCAGGCCCACTGCAGAGGGCACATTTGTTGACGAAACCGAGGTTCGCAGGTTAGCCAGAGAAGCTGAACAGATGGCAGAGGCAGCAAGGAAAGCCAAGCGGGTTGCATCTCGCAAGGGAAAGGGTAAAGGCAAGGAAGCTCGGCCTAACTACAAGGCCATGGACAGCACTGATTACTCCTCCATGCGTCAGACAGATTTTTATGCAGATGTTGACAGTGATGGTGAGCAAGAGGATTCTATGTTTTGGTGCTCTCATTTTCGGTATATCCATGATGATGTCTATGTTCCTCTCAAGATTTGCCCCATGCACCCTCTGAATATGACTGAGGCTCAATCAAAGGCTCGCCTTCGTGAAGCTTTGGATGTGACAAACAAGATGGGGCTTCATCCTCTTATGACTCTGCAGTGCCACTATGATTCCAAGATTGTGAAGCAGTTTTTCTCCACTCTGGTTATCTGCGGCGATGAGCTTCGTACTATGAAGTGGATGATGGGAACATCAATGATCCAGTCTGATTTCCGCACCTTTGGCCAGGTTCTTGGCTATGCTTTCCACGGGCGGGACACCCCTTCAGGACAGCGCATTATCTCTCCGCTTAGGCCATCCAAGGATACTGTGCTTGCTCCATGTTTGTCGCCCAATGGCGTTGTTGGTACCTTCGCTAGACTTTCACCACTGTATGCCACCCTTGTAGGCATGTTTCGGGACAGCATTACTCCCAGTGGAGGCAACAATGACAAGATCCGCGGTCACCTGGTTCCTCTTCTGGCCTTTGCTCATGAGTGTGCCACCAATGCTGGCTCTTCTACAGGATACAAGTTGGATGTGATGGATTTCATTTATCATGAGATGACCGATGTGATGCTCAACAGGCTCTCCATTCCATATGCTCCTTTTATCATGATGCTCATCAAGCATATGCTACCCCATGAGGATTTTCACACTGACTTGGATGGTTTGCACAAGTCAAAGAAAATTTACAACAAAGCTCAGAAGACCTCTCACCCCTCCACTGCCCCTGAGTCCTTTATGCGTGATGCTAGGGCTAGTGGTCGTCGTTCTGCCGTGTCCCCAATGGCACGCGAGGTTAAACAGCTCACGTGGTTCCAGCGGCACATTCTTTGCATGGGTGTTGACACACACACAAGGGACAGTATGAGGCATACCGCAGGGACCATGCAAGGGATCACACTCAGCAGCTCATTCTTCATCATGTTTCTGGTGCCACTGGCCTTCCACCTCCTCCCACTGCTCCGGAACCGTATGCTCAGTGGAACACTTCAGGGATCAACTATGGTGAGCTTGAGAGTTGCCTGTTTGCTCCACCTCCGAGGGCACCCACTCCTCCAGCTGATGACGATGATGATGAGTATGACGAGAGGAAGGGTACGGGGACGACTACGACGAGGAAGAGGAGGCGTGATCTTCTGGGGCGTTAGCATCGCTCTTCTTCCTTTTTGGCGTGTCGATGCCAAAGGGGGAGAAGTAGTTCTATTAGGTCACCGGATTTGCATGGGTCGGGCACAAGCACTTGCTTTTCCATTTCGTTCGTTTTACTTGTGCCCCTTTAGCGTGAACTTATTTGCTATTTGCTATTTGTTTCTTGGTTATTGTAAGACTCTGTCGTGACTTATTATGTATGGTCCTATGGCATTCTGGATTTATATTGTGGACCTACTATCATGGAATTCTGGATTTATCTATGGAGTCTGGCATTCTAATTGATGACATATGGAATCATGGGATTATCTTATGTATGCATCAATTTTGTGGGATGTGCAATCTCATTAGTTTATTTGGCAATATTCACATCCCGGTGGTATGATCTCGTTTACCAACCCATCTAGTTTTAATTGTTCTTGCTATGAAAGTTGTGTTTTATCTAGTGTGTGCATGTGTGTTTCAAAGGTAAATTTTAATATGCACACATCTAGGGGGAGCCTCTTTCATTTATTTTAAGGGTGTCGTTGGTAGTCGTTTGCAAATCCTAGTATTGCCATCTAACACCAAATAGGGGGAGATTGAAAGAACATTTCATAATCCCTAGTGTTTTGTGTGTTAGATAACAATATCGAGGATTATTTAACGTGTGTTGAAGTGCTGCATATCTGTACATTGAGAAGGGAAGGAAACTGCTTTCTGGGGGTGGATAATCCGCCCCATCCCTCCTTCGAGAGTGCGCGACCCCTAGAGAGGGGGCGGAGTTTGTAGCCGGATTTTCTGGCCCAGCCGGATTGTCCGCCCCTTGGGGGCGGATAGTTCGCCCCCTCGAGGATTTCCTTCAAGTCAAGGCTGCGTCGCTCTCTGTATGGGGGCGGAGTTTCCCTTGGACTTTCCGGTCCTTGGGCGGACTTTCTCCCAAGGGAGGATAGTCCGCCCCTGGCAGGGGCGGATAATCCGCCCCCTCTGCAAATTTCTTCAAGTCAAGGCTGCGTCGCTCTCTGTATAGGGGGCGGAGTTTTCCCCGGAGTTTCTGTCCTGGGGGGCGGATAGTCCGCCCCAAAGGGGGGCAGATAATCCGCCCCCAAATTTCTCCAACGGCTTGTTCTGGGCAGGGGGTATTTAAGCCTGTCTTCCCCCTCTGTCCAGAACTCTTGATTCACTCGAAAAAGAACAGACCTGGTCTGCAATCTTCATCCGAGAGAACTCCACCTAGATACACTCAAATGCTCCGTCCATTGGGGAATCAAAGAAGGAGGATTCGATCTTCATCAACTACAATCAAGCGCTTCATCTTCTCTCCATTCATTTGGAGAACCACCGATCTAGTATTTCTTGCAAATACCTAGATCCTTGTTTTTGTTTATATTGATAAACCTTGTTCTTGTGGCATCTTGTTGTCATCTCGGGAGCCCCCAATTCAGTTGTGGGTGTGTGCCCCGATAGTGTTGTAGAAGGCACCGGTTCCCGCCTCGAAGGGATCCAATAGTGGAGAAGGTGGATCAGGCCTCTCGTGGCGAGATCCATCAGAGAATAGGGTGAGGCCTATTGTGGCATGGTGGTCTTAGAACCGCCCACCCCTCCAATGCATATGTACTTCCCTTAACAAGGAAGGAACTATGGTAAAACAAATCCCTGTGTCTCCGCGTGCTCCACTACGGTTCCTTCGATCCTCTCTTTACGTGCTTAGTAGTTAGGGTTGCATATAGGGAAATTCTCGTAGTTGCATATCTAGAGAATTTACTTTGTGTCAAGCCTAAAATTGAAAAGGTATTAAAAATTGGTTAGCACGTATTCACGCCCCCCCCCCTCTAGGTGCCCATACAATCCATTTCAACAAGCTGTCCATGGCGTCAGCGCGGCGGCGGATAGAGAACCGCGTGGCGTGGCCGTGATCTAGGAGGTCCAGGGTTGGATCGAACCTGGCTCTTGATACCAAATGTAAGATCCTTGCCTATCTACTCTCAATTACTCACGAATTTCTAGAATATATTAGGGATCTAGCCCGATCCTCCCAGCCACCCCCGAGCTAGTTCATCATCCACGGCACCGCCGTCCAGTCCGGTTCCAGTTACAAGCCAGGTTTCAGGAATCTACTCGAGCCTCTCTAATAGCACTCCGTCACTCGTCTATTACAAAGCCGTCCTTGGCCCAGTTGTAGCCTGCAAGCCAGCCAGGAGGCCGCTTTCGTCTAATGGGCCGACTCGTGTTGGGTTCCTTGCCCTTGTCCTGAGCCTTGTCCGGGACCTGATGAAGAGGGTCGCCGTCAGGTGGGTCATGGTCGTTGACAATGACCCTGCCTAATGGAATGGCAGCTTACATAATAGGATAACACAATTGCACAAATATTGTCACATTCTCTTTCTTTTCTCAAGTTCATATTTTGGATTGAATTTTTTTTCTTTTTGCAAATGGCAGGAATGTTCAGACCAACAGAAACACATGATGGACCAACGAAAATTGACTACATCAAGCTAGTCTTCGGACGGAAGAGAGAAAATGTTTTAGTTTACAACCTCCAACACTCAATTTGCTTCTCTACTAGGTAGGTATCTTCTGGCAGCTTGGTCCACCATCAACAATGTTACCAACACCCTGAAAGATTTTACAATTTGCACTTGACATTCTCTTTGCTTAGTTGCCTTCATCATCTTGTCACTTCCAAGATGAGGTATTGAAAGGTAATTTTATTCAGGAACAGCGTTCGAGGCCGCTTCATCTGAAGATACGGCAGTGTTTCCTACATCTCTACTCATAGCACCAGTATCAACATCCATGATACTATCTGCATTCTCCTGACCATCTGATTTTGATGACTCAACCTTGTCACAAGCACAATCCTTAATTGTAACATCGTCACCACTCTGAGCATTCCAAGTACCTTGTTGAAATGAAGCATCACCGTTATTAGTCACTTGAGTGTCAGGTACTCCAGGAGGAGGCCCCACAAGTTCACTATCTACATCTGCATTGTCCATATCCATCTGATACCCATTGTCTTCTTTCCTTCCTGCAGGTTCTTCATGAGTAACCCTAGTCATCTGTGCTGATTCCTCGTCAACACTATGACTCTTCCGCTCATTTTCTTCCTCAGCAGCACGATTTTGAGCTGCAGTCTCCTCTTTAGCAAGTTTTTCTGCCTCCTCTTTAGCACGATTTTCTGCCTCCTCTTTAACACGATTTTCTGCCTCGTTTGCCTCCTCCTGTAGCTTGAGTTGACTTTTGTGCTCCTTGAGTTGTTCTTGAATCCTCTGGTAACTAGACAGCAGATCACCGTAGCGGCTTTGGAGAGTACGCTCTAATGCTTTCTGTTTATTCACTTCGTCAGCCAAATTTCTCACATGATAGGCACCAGCCATCTGTTCTTGTTTCTGTAACTCTTGGAAGCATTCAAGTTCCGTTGTTGCAGTGTTCATCTGCTTGAAGGTGTCTTGGATCTATGACCCCAATTTTGTAGCCTGAGCCTAACGAATCATATGGCAAGTAAAGCAAACCATCAGCATTGCAAATCGAGATGGAAAAACTATAAACAATTTGCTGTCAGTATCATACAATTTTCTTTCACTGGAACTAATCCAGTATTACTCCTATAAATGGCCATGGGCTACCCAGCCTCTGAGAGCACCCCTCTTTTATTGTATATAGTGGACGACTTAGGAGCTTTAAAGCCGCACTAACCCTCGTGAAGAGCTGGCACCCACCTACTATAGATGCGCCTCGTTCCTTTATAATAGGATCTAGCTTGTCAATAAGAAATCCATCATCCTAAAATTATGAGAACTGCCTTCTAGCCGAGTGGCATACGATCGCTGGTCGTTGGATTCGCTTGAACAGTGTCGTTTTCACCCCACTGTCTATTTACTGCTGTTGGATTTACTAGGTGATCACCACTTCTGGAATGGCTTCTACAGTCCGTGACAGCTGGCTCCGTTTGCTTGTGGGACCTTGGGTTTGAGAGGGGAGTGTCCTGCTCAGGGTCGCTTGTTTTCTTCTCTGCTGTCTACCGAACTGGGTGAAAACCAAGATCGTAAACAATTCGGCACCGACTTTTCCTGTTCCCACCCCAGCGCCTCCTCTCTCCACTCCCCCCGCCGCTCCTCTTCGCAGTGGAGTGCAGGTGATGGACGTCATCGTTGGCTGTGGAGTGCAGGTGGTGATCATCCTCAGTGGGACTGATGGACGAAGGTGGCCGGTCCCACGTACAACAGGTGGACGATGGTGGCCTCGGGCGCCGCATGTGAGCTCTTCCTCATGGTTGACGTCGTCCCCGTGCAGGAATCACCGTCGACTCCATGGACGGGGCAACGCCTTCGTGTGGCACTACGCGCCTCCGATGCAGTATGGGAGCTTGAGGCGGTGGTCAGCCGCTCCTCGACCTCTCTGTCTTATTCATTTCTTTCTCTCTAATGACAACATCGATCACTCCTATTGTGCAGATTGGAAGTGCCATGCACATATACTCCTATTATCCAGATTTGAAGTGCCATAAACATAAGAAGCTGTTGTGCACATAAGAAGCTATTGTGCACCAAACTGTATCTGCCTTGGGTGTTATGTTGTTGGCCGTTGGCTGCTCTGAAGGTCTTCTATGATACCAAGTACTAGAGTAGTTCTCCCTTTTTTTTAGAAATGGGGATCAAAGCCTCGGCCTCTTCATCAATCGATGCACACAACCTTTATTTAAAAAACAGTAGGTTCATTTTATTACAATCATGGATCATCGAGGTTTGAGACAAGTATCAACCATCGGAAAACTAACAGAAGCATAAAACTAGCCATTCTGCAATCTACTAGTATGCCGCCAGCCAGTAGCCAGGAAATAGAAGTCCTGAGCGACCGTCAGTAGACGGTTGCATCCAAAGCCCATGGATTCCCGCTGGTCCGCCGGGAGGAGGTAAGTGAAAGGATCGTATGGGCACCTAGAGAGGGTGAATAGGTGCTACTTCAAATTTTACTCTTTTTCAAATTAGGGTTTGACAAGAAAGGTAAATTCTCTAGAATATGCAACTATGGTGAATTTACCTATATGTCAATCAAGCACAAGCAAACACAACACTAAGCAAGAACAAGTAAGTAAAGTGCGGTAAAGGATAGAAGTAACCAAAGGAGTGGACGCGGAGACACAAGGATTTGTTTCCCGTAGTTCCTTCCTTTTGAGGGAAAGTAAGTCTACGTTTGGAGAGGGGGTGGTTTCCAACCACCAACGCCACAAGAGGCCTCCCTTGTTCTCTGATGAACCTCACCCCAACGGGCTCGATTCACCTTTCACTATATCGGCAACCTTCGAGGTGGAAGCCGACACCTTTACAACAAGTTCGGGGCACACATCCACAACTGAATTGGAGGCTCCCAAATACAAGCAAGCTGTCAAGACAAATCAAAGACAAGCTTGTAAGAACCAAATCAAATTTAGGGTTTCCAATGAAACACTAGAGCTTGGGGGGCCTCAAGTGAATGAGGGGGAAATGAAGATCTCTCTTGGTGAAGATATAAATCAAGGCCTCCTCCTTCGATTCTCCAAAGATCAATGACTTTGGATGGTTGGATGAAGAGATCTTGTAGATTTGGTGGCTCTAATGGGGTTGGTGTTCTTGAGCAGCTCGAGCAACAGGAGGAAGAAGATAAGGGTCCCTTTTTATAGGCAGCCCCCTCCACGAACCGTTTTATGACCGTTGTAGAAAAGTCAGACCGGAGACTCCGGTCTGTAGACCGAAGACTCCGGTCTACACCGAAGACTCCGGCCAATCTCCGGACCAGCCTCCGGACTGCCCATCTGACTGACCGAGACCAATCTTGCCCTAGAAACACCGGAGACTCCGGTCTTCCAACACCGGAGACTCCAGACTTGTCCAACACCGGAGACTCCCGTGTATCCTCCGGTGCAGGCTCCGAACCCCCAGACAGAATGACCCAGCCAGATCCTGGGAGGCACCACCGGAGCCAGAACCGGAATCTCCGGACCACACCGGAGACTCCGGTCTTGGAGACCGGAGACTCCGGTCTGGAGTTTCTAGAACAGTGGCATATGAATGTGGTCTTTTCCCAAGAGTGAGGGTGCTGTTCATCTATCATAATACCAACCTGTGGACAATGACAAACTGTAAAATGATCTACTTGTTGTTAACGAACACCAAAAGTGATTATGACAATAAATGCCCTTTCCATCTCCCCATTTTTGGTGTTCGATGACAACAAGTGATTTGCATGGAATAACATATAAATGTGGCTCCCCCTAACTATGTGCAGCAAGATAATTAAGTAAAACATGTAAGGTGGATAGTATCAACGATAGCACACATAAGTCTCACATGAGTTACAATAGATGGTGCACACCAGCACATAGTCAGTCACACACATGAACAACGGATAACACACATAAAGTTCAAGTTCGAAAATGGCAAATAAAAGGCAAATAAGGGCAGATAGTCGCAAATCCCAAATCCCCAAGTCCATGCAAACCGATGAGAATGTCTTCTCCCCCTTTGGCATCGAAACGCCGAAAAGGGGAAAAGACCTACACTAGCGCCCCCAACCGCTCAGTAGTCATCGTCATCCTCGTCATCCTCATCCTCCTCCTGGTCGCCATCATCCTGATCATAGTCATCATCATCGTCTTCAGGGACAGCAGGCCCTTTGCCGTGAAGGCGAGAAGAGGAAGTACCCTGGTACCCAAACCCTGAGGTGACATCAGCAAACGTCTTCCAATCCACTAGACTATCCTGTTGGGCATTCCATGCCCCAAATGAGAGTGTATGATCAGACTCTGTGGACTGCTGAGCCCCATGCTCATCATTGTATTCATCTTCACCTTCCTCATTATCCTCAGCACCCTGTTCCTTGATCTCTTTGAGGAGCTTCTCAATGCGGTGGTTGCTTTGGTAGGATGCATGCTGCTGCTTGCGTATGTCGACATTCATGCAACAAAGGGTCCTCTCCCAAAAGTTGGCCTTCTTGACCCGCTCATGCACATAGTCTCGAGTCATCATAGGCATAGGGGCATTGGAGGCATTCTTCCTCCGAACTCTAGGTGGGGAGGAAGCCCTCTCCATCTCAATATCCTCATCATCATCATCCCCATAGCGACGCCTCGGAGCGGGCCCCATATGCCCCTTCTGCTGCAGTGAGACCAGAGTGTGCACACTGAGGTGTGGTGGTATGCCAAGTGGAGAATCATGCTCCTGGGAGTTGATGAGCCTCATGACCAAGGGTGCATATGGAAGAGATTTCTTGTATAGTATGGCATGAAACATCTCCTCGAAAATAAATTCCATCACGTCAATAGGTGCAGCATCTGCCTCAGGTCCAGCATTGAAGGTCCGGTGAGTATGGTACAGGAGGTTGACAAGCCCACCCCTAATTGCATCATCATTTCCAGCACTTGGTGCAATAGTGTGACGGAAGATCCTCAGAATAAGGTTGTAGAGGGTCTTGAGTCCCTTGGAACCCCCCACAATAACATCATCATACAGAGGTGCCAGCTTCAACTTGTTCTCACCCAAAGCAGATGAGTGCATGCGCAGTCCCACAGGAGTGGATACTCCATGGAAGGTCTCAAAGATGACGTTGGCAAAGTCATGAAATGTAGCCGTGCAGCGAGTGGTGCCAGACATCCACAACATGGTCCGGTCAAGATCAGACCCAAACACAACTGTGGCATAGAACTGCTGTACAAGGTGGACATTGTAGTCTTCATGCAGCTCCATCAAGTTGTAGAGACCCAGCTTCTCATAGATCCACAGGGCATCATTGAAGTAAGGGCTCTAAAGCATCTGCTCAACACTCATGAACTTCTGAGGGCAGACAGGTGATTTGGTCAGTACACCATACACATCCTTCATGAACACAGCCTGTTCTTTCCTCTAGTAACGAGGGTCCTCACTGGTACGAGGGAGCGCATAGAAATCTGTCTTTCTCAGCTCACACTCCTCTTTATACATTTTGGCTAAGGTCTACAGGTTGTCATACTTGGCCCTCTTGGCACGGTCCTCCCGTTCAGCCCTCTCCTGACCCCTCTTCATGCAAGCTGCATCACGTGCCCGCTGTTTCCGGTTGGATGGAGGCACGATAAACTGACCCTGAGCTTCATCATAGCGAGGATTGCCCCTTTGGGACTTGGCCTTGGTACGACGAGGACGACTAGAACCATCACCTGTGAACAGCAGTGAGGGAGATAGCATGGAGATGAGTACATATGTCCCAAAGATGCAGTACAAGAGCTTTGATGCATTTCTGGACTATTTTGATTCACCCAACACCGGAGTCTCCGCACCTTATACCAGAGTCTCCGGCTCAGACCGGAGTCTCCGGTCCTGGGGACCGGAGTCTTCGGACCTAAGTCCGGAATCTCTAGTCAGGAGGCTCGGCTATGAGATGGGAAGATGCTGGTGAGGGTGAATCTAGTAGATCGGGCAATGCAACAAGGCTAAAGTACTAGAGTGCACACAAACAAGTGATTCCAATGGACAAATCAGCAACAATCCTCAAAAAACACATCTAGAGATGAACCCTAGGAGAAAAATAGAGGAGAGGTACCAGATCTGTCCATGGGATCAATTCCTCCGGTGGGAATGACCCAATGGAGGAGAGGGGAAGGTTGGTCGGCGGCACGGCGGATCCCGGGGGCTTCTTGACCTCTGAGGAGGATTTTTGGAAGAGGGGGCAATGGGGTTGGAGGTAGGGGACAGGGTGAAGAATGGTGAACTGCTGTCCCAGTTCACCCCGACCCCCCTTCTTTAAGTGACAGAAACCGTCTGGACCGGAGCCTCCGGTCTACACCGGAGATTCCGGTCCTCCTCGACCAAAAGTTCCAGGAAAAGTGTTTGGAGACATATATGAGAGATAGATGGTTTTTAAGATAGGTATAGGGCTTGGGTTGAGACATCAAACTGTGAAGAACCAACAAGAGCCATAGGGATTCAAAAATGTTTAGAAAAGCTCCAAGAGACTAGAATCAAGCAAATGACAAACATGAGTATGCCAACCTCTCAAATAAGAGAGGGCGGTGGCCTAGGCCACCATATTTGAGTATACTTGGCTTGGCACCACGAATATATATCTTGGGTCCATTACCAAAACTCATCATTAAGCTCACATATCATTAAATGATATTAAGAGGAATGATTTTGATTGCTTTGGTCATAATGGGGGGAGGGATGATCCAATCAATTAGGATCGCACTCCCCCTATATCCATGCCTACACCTAAACCAAATATGAGATGAAACATAGGTGAGAGTGCAAGAATATCAAGTCAAGCTCCTTGAATCTACGACATTTAGTTCATTCCTCAAGTAGCAAAACCTTGCTTCATCAAGTGGCTTCGTGAAGATATTGGCAAGTTGATCTTTGGTTGATACATATGATAGATCAATATCACCTCGAGCAACATGATCTCTAATGAAGTGATGGCGAATATCAATATGCTTTGTCCTTGTGTGATCCACCGGGTTGTAGGCAATCTTGATGGCACTTTCATTGTCACATAGAAGAGGCACTTTGTCACAATGGACACTGTATTCCTTTAAAGTTTGCCTCATCCATAGCAATTGGGTGCAAGCACTAGCAGCTGCCACATACTCGGCCTCGGCGGTGGAGAGAGATATACATTTTTTCTTCTTGGAAGACCAACATACCAAGGACCTACCAAGGAATTGGCAAGCCCCGGATGTTGATTTTCTATCATCCTTGTCACCCGCCCAATCCGAATCCGTGTATCCACAAAGAGCAAATGTTGAGCCTCGAGGATACCAAAGACCATAGAATGGGGTATGAACCAAATATCGAAAGATTCTCTTGACCGCCATTAAATGGCTTTCTTTAGGAGCCGCTTGATATCTTGCACACACACACCTACACTCAACACAATATCGGGTCTAGATGCACAAAGGTAAAGCAAAGAACCAATCATAGACTGGTATACTTTTGATCCACATCTTTACCATTTGGATTTTGTTCTAGATGGGTCTTTGTAGCCATGGGAGTAGGAGCTCCATTTAAATCTTGCATTTTGAATCTCTTGAGCATATCTTGAGTATACTTGGCTTGATTGAAGAATTCCCTCCTCTAACTTGCTTGATCTCGAAACCAAGAAATACTCTCAACTCCCCCATCAAAGACATCCGGAACCTACTAGTCATAAGATTTGAGAATTCATCATTAAAAGCTTTGTTAGAAGAGCCAAAGATAATATCATCAACATATATTTGGCATACAAAAAGCTTCCCATTGACTTTCTTAGTAAAAAGAGTGGGATCGATTTTCCCAACCTCAAATCCACGGTCAAACAATAGCTCTCTAAGGTGCTCATACCACGTGCGTGGGGCTTGCTTGAGCCCATAGAGCGCCTTATCAAGTTTGTAGACATGGTTTGGAAAGTTGGGGTCCTCAAATCCCGAGGGTTGCTTAACATATACCAATTCATTTAGTGGACCATAAAGAAATGCACTTTCTACATCCATTTGTTGCAACTTGAAGTTATGATGTGCCGCATAAGCAAGAAGGATACGAATGGACTCAAGGCGAGCCACGGGTGCATATGTCTCTCCATAGTCAATGCCTTCAATTTGAGAGAACCCTTGTGCAACCAATCTAGCCTTGTTTCTTACTATGATTCCATGCTCATCTTGCTTGTTCTTGAATATCCACTTTGTTCCAATAACATTGCAGCAATCCTTTGGCTTCTCTACTAACTTCCATACTTTGTTTCTCTCAAAGTTGTTGAGTTATTTGTGCATAGCTTCTAACCAATCCGAATCTTCAAGATCTTCCCACACTTTATTTGGTTCAATCATGGAGATGTGTGCTTGGTGTTCACTAAACCTCTTCAATTGTGCTCTTATGGAAATACCATTCCTTAGATCACCAACAACATTTTGTAGAGAGTGGTCTCTTAATTCCAACATTCTTTCCTTTCTAGCTTCGCGACGAGCGTGGATCTCCGTGATGTTTCTTGGGGGACCCTCTTCATCATTTTGATCCTCGTCTTGACCATTAACTTGACCTTGATCATCATTGGAATCATCCTCTTCATCTAGAGGCAAGGATTGACCTTGGTATTGATCAAGAGCACTTCTAGCATCAATTTGAGCTTATCTCAAGGCAGTTTGTAAGGATCTTCCTTGAGTAATTGCATTGGCACCACTTGACATCCTAGCGAATGAATCAAGCACCCCTTGACTAGAGTTGACACTTTGATCATCATGTTGAGGGTCCACATCTTGTATTTGGCTTGAGTCAATGTCCTCTTCGGTGGATGGAGCATGTTGAGGTTGTGAAGATGAGGGCTCCACTTGAGTGGAGCATAGTTCTTCTCGATCCGCCATAAGGGGTTCCTCAATGGGGCGGATATATCCCACACCCATTCTTCCTATGGCATCCTGAGGCATTGCATCATCTGCAGCACAAGCATCAACACGCCCCCCTTGGGGACCATCATATTCTTCGAAGGTCACACTACAAGATTCTATGCCGGCTCCAGAGAGCTTATCATAGATTCTATAAGTGTGAGATTCGAGACCATAGCCAACAAAAATACCCTATAATGCTTTAGACTCGAATTTAGACAAACGAACACCTTTTATGAGATAGAAACACTTACAACCGAACACCCGGAACTAAGATATGTTGGGCTTGTTACCGGTAAGAATTTCATCTGGAGTCTTGTTGATTTCTTTGCGGAGGTAGAGCCGGTTTGAAGCATGGCAAGCAGTGGAAATGGCTTCGGCCCAAAAGTTGTATGGAGATTTAAACTCCGCCAACATGGTCCTAGCCATCTCAATGAGAGTCCGGTTCTTCCTTTCGGCCACACCATTTTGTTGAGGGGTGTATGCAGCGGAATATTGATGTTTAATCCCCTCATCACTAAGAAAATCATTCAAGGTGTAGTTCTTGAACTCGGTGCCGTTGTCACTTCTAATGATCAACACAGGAACATTGTATTTCCTTTGGACCAAATTGATGAAGTCGATGAAGGTCTTTTGAGTCTCACTCTTCAACTTGAAGAAATAAACCCAAGATTATCTTGAAAAGTCATCAATAATCACCAAGAAATATTTCTTCCCACCAAGACTTGCATGAGATGGGGACCAAAGAGGTCCACATGGAGGAGCTCCAAGATCTTGGTGGACTTGATGCGGTTCTTAGGCTTGTGAGGAGCATCATGCATCTTCCCTAGAACACATGCCCTGCAAACACGATCTTTGGCAAAGGAAACATTTTCTTTTAGTCCAACAATATGGCCCTCCTTGTGGAGACTTTGCAAAGTTCTCATATTGACATGGGCCAGTCGGCAATGCCATAACCAACCCACATCGGCCTTTCCGAATAAGCACATCGCACTTGTAGTGGCTTGCCCCGAAAAGTCCACCACATACAAGTCATATTCGACATACCCAACGAAAGGGACCTTGAGAGACTTGCTCCACATGAGGACCACAAGATCATTATGTAAAAATATGGAAAAACCCATCTTTCCAAGAGCACAGACTGAAAGTAAATTGTACCCAAGGGTCTCAACAAGCATGACGTTCACGACTGTAATGTCGTGAGCAACCACAACTTTGCCAAAACCCAATACCTTAGATTTTGACTTGTCGGCATAAGTGACAGATATTTGATCATCATTTGGCTTTAAGTCCTTGACAATAGATGAGCTTCCGGTCATATGACTTGTGCAACCACTATCAAGCACCCACTTTGACCCTCCAGAAGCATAAGTCTACAAAAGATTAAGCTAATTTTTAGGTACCCATTTTTCAATGGGTCCTCTTTTGTTAGAAACAAGGGTCTTGGGAACCCAAATAGACCAAGCAATATAACCACCATATGGGCCAACATATTGTGCATACACATCACCATAATAATCACGCATTAGAACATAGTGAGGGTTAGCAGTACCCGCAAAGTCATCATGAGACATAGTTTTACCACTTGTGGTCTTACTACCCACAATGGCCTTGTTAGTTTGTTGTGTGGGCTTGGCCTTCTTCTTCTTGTTCTTCTTCTTCTTCTTAGAATTGGAGACAAATCCAATGCCCCCTTTATCACCACTAGGTCTTTGCTTACTCAAAAGATCATCAATGGACTTGTTGCCTTGTAGAAATGTGGCCTTAGCAAGCTCCCCCTTCAACCTAGCATTCTCTTCAAGAATAGTTGTACTACTAGATGGAATGAAGTTACTAGGTGAAGGAATATTGGCCAATTGAGTTTGAAGCGTTTCATGGGACTTTGTGAGTGACAAGAGTTCACTCTCCAAAGCCTTGTGGGCCTTGTTAAGCAACCTAAAGTCCTCGGCAAGTTTTTCATGAACCACACCAAACTCAATCTTGTCCTTTTTAGCACTTTTGTATTTAGCAATAGCATGATCACGCTCTTTGATGAGTTTGTTAACAATAATGTCATTGGCTTCATCAAGCCCTTCAAGTTTTAATTCAAGTGACAACCTAGTTTCTTGTTCTTCTTCTAGAGCATTGTTTAAAGCCTCTAGCTCAATCATGTGTTCATGTCCAAGTTTACATCTTACATCTAGAAGCTCTTGAGTATGTGAAAGTTGATCTAGGATGTTTCCAAAATGTAACTTAGCATCTCCTTCTAGGTTAGTCATAAACTCATCAAAGGCAATTAATTCCTTTTTAACATCAAGAGACATCTCATCATCAATTTCATCATTATCTAAGGGAGTAGAGAGGGATGATGAGGATACCTCCGTTCCTCTTGCCATAAGGCAAGTGACGTTCTTGGTGGGAGAGTTCTCATTTGGAGAATCGAAGAGTGAGAATGTCGGATTAGAGATGGTGGCTAGAGCAGCCACACCATGAGAAGTTTCCTCTTCCTCATCTTCATCATCTTCATTGTCGGAGGAGTATTCTTCATGAGTGATCAAGACAATTTCTCCCGACTTCTTGTTGATGGGATTCTTCTTGATGAAAGGTTTCTTGTAAGGTGCCTTGAGAGTCTTCTTCAACACAAGCTTACCCCCATGATCTTCTCTCTTCTCATAGGGACAACTTGCTACAAAGTGATAGCGGTCACCACAATTGAAGCAAGTTCTCAATCTCGTTGTATTTTATCTTTTCCCATTTGGGTTGCTTTTTCTTTGCATTTCCATCTTGGCCTTGGCGGGGTTCTTCCAAAAGTTCTTTGCATAGAAGGCCATATATTGACTATGAGCAATCTTGACTTCATCGGGGTGGTCCATGGAGAGCCCTTCATCAGTATCATCTTCATCCCCATGATCCACAACTTTGGCCTTCAAAGCAACATTGACAACATTGCTCATACCAAGGGCATGAGCACGGGCATCTTTGGACTTCTTGGCGGCAACCTTGAAAGCGTCCATCTCTTGCATAACTTCATTTGAGGTCATGAGATGGTAGTTGTGTCTTCCTTGTAGGCTCTTCAAGTCGGTGGGCTCAAAAGGCATGAGTGCACTCACATATTTCCTTTTTATCCATGCATCATCCACATGTGAGGCACCCACATTTCTAAAAGCGGTGGCGGTGGTCTTGAGCCTTCGGTACATGTCTTCGTGATCTTCACCTTCTTTCATGTAGAAGCCTTCGGCTTCATTGCTTAGAGCATCATATCGGTTCCTCCTCATACTCTCATTTCCAACAAACAATACAGTGAGAGCATCCCAAGCTTCCTTGGCAATGCTAAAGTGCTCAATGTGTGGGTAATCCTTTGTTCCCAATCCTTGTTGAATCATATGCAAAGCAGTGGCATTGAGTTGACTATTGACAACCTCTCTTCTTGTCAAGTTGTTTGGATCCCCAATAAAGAGTCCATGCTCGATGATGTTTCATAGTTCAATGCAAGAGCTGCGCACATGAGTTCTCATTAGTGATTGCCATTGAGCAAAAGTAGCAGATTCTTCAAGCTTAGGTGGGTCACCTCTATTGTACACATGAGGGTGAGGGATTGGAGGGTCAGGAGAGTACCATGAATCACGGTGCTCACCCTTCCCACCATCATTGTGTGTGGAGGAATTAGCGTTGTCTTGTTTACCCCCCACGATCATACCCTCGGGGGATACCGAAGTATTCCCTTTAGGTACAACGGATGGTAGATCCTCTTGAGGAGATGGGGGTGCTGAGCCATCTTTGTCTTTAAGAAGTTGCTCAAGCATCTTCTTGACTTTGTTGACCAAGGAAGAGCTCAATCTTGTTTCCAAGTTTCTGAGATCTTCCATGGTCACCGGGGTCGGCTCACTACCACCATCCCCTTCTTGGCTACCCATATTCTCTTAGGCGGTAAATCCCAAATAAAGAGACGAGGCTCTGATACCAATTGAAAGGATCGTATGGGCACCTAGAGGGGGGGTGAATAGGTGCTACTTCAAATTTTACTCTTTTTCAAATTAGGGTTTGACAAGAAAGGTAAATTCTTGAGAATATGTAACTATGGTGAATTTACCTATATGTCAATCAAGCACAAGCAAACACAACACTAAGAAAGAACAAGTAAGTAAAGTGCGGTAAAGGATAGAAGTAACCAAAGGAGTGGACGCGGAGACACAAGGATTTGTTTCCCGTAGTTCCTTCCTTTTGAGGGGAAGTACGTCTACGTTTGTAGAGGGGGTGGTTTCAAAACACCAACGCCACGAGAGGCCTCCCTTGTTCTCCGATGAACCTCACCCCAACGGGCTCGATTCACCTTCTACTATATCGGCAACCTTCAAGGTGGAAGCCGGCACCTTTACAACAAGTTCGGGGCACACATCCACAACTGAATTGGAGGCTCCCAAATACAAGCAAGCTGTCAAGACAAATCAAAGACAAGCTTGTAAGAACCAAATCAAAGTTAGGGTTTCCAATGAAACACTAGAGCTTGGGGGCCCTCAAGTGAATGAGGGGGAAATGAAGATCTCTCTTGGTGAAGATGTAAATCAAGGCCTCCTCCTTCGATTCTCCAAAGATCAATGACTTTGGATGGTTGGATGAAGAGATCTTGTAGATTTGGTGGCTCTAATGGGGTTGGTGTTCTTGAGCAGCTCGAGCAACTGGAGGAAGAAGATAAGGGTCCCTTTTTATAGGCAGCCCCCTCCACGAACCGTTTTCTGACCGTTGTAGAAAAGTCAGACCGAAGACTCCGGTCTACACCGGAGACTCCGGCCAATCTCCGGACCAGCCTCCGGACTGCCCATCTGACTGACCCAGACCAATCTTGCCCCAGCAACACCGGAGACTCCGGTCTTCCAACACCGGAGACTCCGGACTTGTCCAACACCGGAGACTCCGGTGTATCCTCCGGTGCAGGCTCCGGACCCTCAGACAGAATGACCCAGCCAGATCCTGGGAGGCACCACCGGAGCCAGAACCGTAAACTCCAGACCACACCGGAGACTCCGGTCTTGGCAGACCGGAGACTCCGGTCTGGAGTTTCCAGAACAGTGGCATATGAATGTGGTCTTTTCCCAAGAGTGAGGGTGGTGTTCATCTATCATAATACCAACCTGTGGACAATGACAAACTGTAAAATGATCTACTTGTTGTTAACGAACACCAAAAGTGATTATGACAATAAATGCCCTTTCAGTAAGCCCATAGCTGTATCCAGTGTGTAGCCATATGAACAACCTGCAAAAAATTGGAACCAGTTTGTTTGTTAAAAATAATATTATTGTGGCATCTCCAAATTGCCCAACATAATGCTGAAACTCCAATTCGAATTTTAGCTTTCGTTTTCTTATCAATTCCATTCAACCACATTCCAAACATATTGGTGATGTTGGTTGGAGGTGTGATATTATAAGTAAAAAAACCAAACGCCAAATAATCGTAGCAAAAGGACATGTTATGAATAGATGTTCAACAGTTTCTGCTGAATCACAGAAGCAGCACTTTTGACACCTGTTCCAATTCCTTTTTGCTAGGTTGTCCTTTGTTAACAGAAATTTATTACTGAGGAACCACATGAAGACCTTAATTTTTAATGGGATTTTAACTTTCCACAAGTATTTACGCAAGTATCTAGTATGGCCATTCATTAAGTCAATATACATAGATTTAACCGTAAAAAGGCCCGTGAGTGATAACTTCCATACAAATTTATCTGGTTCATCCTTAAGTTGAACACCCATTAAACGTTGGCATAAATGTAACCATGCGTCCCATTTATTACCCACAAGAGCCCTCCGAAAATCAATATTCAGGGGTACTTGGACTAAAATGTACGCAACTAAAACATTTTTCATGCGAACAATATTATATAATGATGGGTACTATTCAGCGAGTGGAATGTCGCCCAACCATACGTCTTCCCAAAAACGCACAGTTGAACCATCCCCTACTTGAAAAAAAAACTCTATGAAAGACATCATCCTTTACCTTCATGAGACCTTTCAAGAAAGGTGAATCAGTAGGTTTCGGCTCAACTTGTGACAAAGTTTTATTTTTTAAGTACTTGTTATGCAGCAATTGTTGCCACATACCATCTTCCATAAGGAGTTTGAATAACCACTTGCTAAGCAAACACCTATTTTTAATTTCAAGTACCTCAATACCTAATCCACCCTGATTTTTTGGCCGACAAATAATATTCCACTTTGTTAGCCTATATTTATTCTTAGTATCATGACTTTGCCAAAAAAAATCGTGATCGAAAGAAGTCTAAACGCTTTCTCACCCTTTAGGTGTTTCTAGGAATGAAAGCATAAACATGGGCAAACTAGCCAGAACAGAATTAATGAGCACCAATCTGTCCCCCTATGATAGCATGTTGCTTTGCCAACACCCAAGTTTGGACACGAACCGACTCTCAACAGGGTTCCATTCTGCGTTTCGAAGTTTTCTATAATGGATAGGTACCCCCAAATACCGAAAAGGCAAGGAACCAGTCTCATAGCCAAAAATCTATTTGTACTGATTTTCCATGTCCTTCGCCTCTCCAAAACAAAAAAATTCACTCTTATGAAAGTTTATTTTTAAACCCGATAATTGTTCGAAGATACTTAGTATTAACTTCATGTTTAGGGCTTTCTCCAAATCATGCTCCATAAACAATATAGTGTCATCCGCATACTGAAGTATAGAAACCCCTCCCTCTACCAAATGAGGAATGAGACTTCCTACTAATCCATCATCCTTAGCACGTGCAATTAGGATAGCTAACATATCTACAACAATATTGAAAAGAATCGGAGATAACGGATCACCTTGTCTCAATCCTTTTTGTGTTTGGAAATAGTGGTCAATATCATTATTGGCCCTTATTCCAACACTGCCACATTGCACAAAGTTTTTAATCCATTCACAAAAAACAGGATCAAAACCTTTCATACGAAGGACTTGTTGCAAAAATGGCCACGGGAAAATATTTAAAAAGCACACCATTAAGTTTCTTTCGATGCAACTCATGAATTGTTTCATGCAAGACCACTACCCCTTCAAGAATGTGCCGCCCTGGCATGAAAGCAGATTGGGTTGGTCTAATCACTGTATGAGCCAAATTCATGACACGATTAGTAGCAACCTTAGTAAAAAATTTAAAACTTACATTCAAAAGACAAATAGGTCTATATTGTTGAAGTTGTACCGCATTTTCCTTTTTTGGTAGGAGTGTGATTACACCGAAGTTCAGTTTGAACAAAGGTAAATCACCATTATATAAATAAGTAAACAAGGCCATCAAATCTGATTTGATTACCTCGCAAATTTTTTGGTAAAACTCCACGGGAAAACCATCTGGCCCAGGAGCCTTGTTATGTTCCATCTGAGAGATAGCCTCAAACACTTCCTTCTTAGTGAATTCTATCGTCAGAATAACATTCTCCTCTGAAGACAACTATGGTATATCCTCGATCCGTTCCTCCATCATAGAGAAACTGTTTAGATCAGGATTCCCAAATAGTTTTTTATAGTATTCAGTTATATAGATCTTCAAGTTTTCTTCTCTCACTATGGTTCCTTCTCTTGTTCCAATTGTAATATTTTCTTCTTTCTATGTTTTCCGTTTGCTATCAGGTGAAAATATTTAGTATTATCCCCCCTTCTTGTATATGTTTAACCTTTGCTCTTTGAGCCCATGTTGTTTCCTCATCTCTTCTAAGAGCAGAAATGCGATCATTAGCATTCCGCAAAGTTTCTTTTTCAGCTGTAGTTAGAGGAAAAGATTCGGCTTTAATATATAATTCATCAATTATCGATAAGAGCTTCCCCTTTTCTTGTTTATATTTCCCACAAAGATTCTTTGCCCACCCTTTCAGAAAACGGCGTAAGTGTCTTATCTAATTCTGCCAAATTTGAATGGGAGTATCACCCACCGACACACTATTCCATTCAGCAGTAACCATTTCATAAATACCTTCCCGACGCAACCAGGAAAGTTCAAACGAGAATCTAGCTTTGTTACCAATATGTGCTTGATTGCCTGCGTCAATCAATAGAGGCGTATGATTAGACCCAGATCTTGTTAAAGCTCTTACCGACATTAATGGAAATTTTTGCTCCCATTCAACACTTGCCAATACGCGGTCTAACTTTTCAAAAGTTTGTGTGTCCCGTCTATTGGCCCATGTGAATTGCCGACCCGAGAGTACAATTTCTCGGAAGTCCAGGATCTCAATGATGGCATTAAAAACAAATGGCCACCTTGGATTATAGTTATTGTTATTTTTTCATGTTGGTTACTAAGAAGTTAAAATCCCCCGCCAACAACAGTGGAAGTGGTTCCATCTCACAAAGACGCACCAGTTCAGACAAAAAATTGGTTTATGTACCTCTTGCGCAGCCTCATATACAGGTATCAAAATCCATTCAAAACCATCATTTTTAGAGCGGATATGGAGTTTTACACAGAAATCTCCTGTTTCAACTCTTTTAACATGAAGGGTTGCAGAATTGATACCCACAAGAATACCCCCTGACCGCCCATGCGGCGGTAAAGAAAACCAAGCGAAATCTTTTCTAGCTGCTAAATGTTTTAAAAAAGGAACAGTGAAGTCTGATCTCCCTGTCTCCAAAAGGGCGATAAAATCTAAACTGTGTTCCATAATAGCTTCTTGTACAAAAAAAAATGCTTGCCGGGGTCACGAAAACCTTCGCTATTCCATGACATTCCTTTTAACACTGACATTATATTTTATTTTATTTAACTTTTATCCTAGTACACCTGCGAACGTTTGTCTTGTCATAAGTCTTACGACTTCTAGTACGTTTTTGTTTCACTTCAATAACCACAAGATCACAGAGATCATTAGTGGTATGTTGTTCTTCGTCCACCAAGTCATCACACAGACTTGCTGCACGTGAAACAACAAAACTTTGAAATTTTCCTTCCCCAACATTTTCTGAATTATCATTACTTTGCAACATGGTTAAAGTGCGTTCAGTTTCAGTATCTAAAATTAATTTAGCTGCTTCTTTTTTACAAGACAACGTTTCTTCCATAACTACACATATCCGACTAGCCTTTTCAATTATTTTTTCTTCAGAAAAAGAAAGTAAAGAAAATTTATTATTAAGATTAGTACCTTGAGCAAGAAGATCGTCACGACGCCGAGCCAGACTCATTGCACGTTCCAGCTGCGTGTCATCAGCGTTTGGTTGATCCCGCAGCCGCCCGCTAGACTTCAGTCCCATCATCGAGCTCTCTGGTATCCCACCAAAAGACACCACCTGATCCTTTGTTGGCATACATGCTCCAAGCCTCTGATCTTGTTCCTCCTCCCCCCCCCCCCCCCCCCCCCCCCCCCCCCCCCCCCCGCGCGAGTATCACTTGAAGCGAAAACAGCAGCGCATCCAATCGCGCCCTTGCTTGCTCCCCTCACCTTCTCGTCATGGACCTCCTTCAGTATCTCGGTCGAGCTAACACCCCTTGCCGGAGTCCGAGGCGAGCCGACCATCTCATTAGACGGCACAACAAGGTGACTGCCTCGCAACACCATCAACCGGGATTCCAGAGCTATGCGGCAACCCACTACCAGTTGGGCTCGCAGCTCGCAATAACAGAACCAGCACACCTACTAGCAACAGGAGCCGACGCTGAAATCACTGCCATATCATCCTTCCTAAAAACCCCAGATCTTTTTGTAAGTAAACTAGAAGCAACTAACTCATAGTCAACAGTCCCAAATTTAATAGGACACAGGGTTTCTGCTCGATTAAAAGCCGGACCATCAGTCATGTTCTGATCCATCCCCTGCCCCTCTTTGTTTGGCTCAACAACTTGTCCTCCATTGCCATCAGTACTAGCATCCCTAGAGGCCCCTTGTCCAGCACTGCCATCCCCCGATCACCAGGTCCATTT
Source organism: Avena sativa (assembly GCA_916181665.1). Lineage (NCBI taxonomy): Eukaryota > Viridiplantae > Streptophyta > Magnoliopsida > Poales > Poaceae > Avena > Avena sativa. Next base: position 238,964,329 of record OV702283.1, on the reverse strand, counting down.
GGATTAGCATCATCCATTTGTATATCCTCAGATCTTGGTTGTATTGGCATACTCTCAACTTCAAACCGGAGCTTGTAGAAATCTCCTTTGATAAGTATGTCCATACGATTAGTAATAAGTGTGGGATCAAGGCATGCAATCTGAATACGCGGCACATTGGTCCTCCTAGTAAATCCCATGTCCAAATCCATAGTCTTTCCAAATAAAGTTCCAAGTCCCCAAAGAGCCAAATAGTCATCCAATGCATCAGAAGGAAGGTCATGAATCCGGACCCACACATGATCAATATACCATGCTGGCTGCACATTCGCTCCCCAAAAATCAAAGGTCATAGAACAAGGTCCCACTTTGGCTTTGTAAACTCCTATATGATGTGCTCGAACAAGGTCTAGCTTGCTAGGAAACTTAACCTTGTAAATATTTTCAGCAACTTGGTGCACCTCCCAATGATACAATTCATCAGGAACTACCCACTTGAGTTGGGAAATTATTTCGTCTATCGTCATCACACCATTTGAAACAGTAACTCTACTCATACGAGTATTTTCCACCCTCGGCCAAACAGCCCCAAGATAATGGAAGTTCCCAGAACGTTAGCTCTTCACGAGCTAAACCATAGCAGACCATTGTTGGCTTGGGTGCATTCATAACCGAACAAGCCGCCATTGCATGATTAGGTGACAAACATATGTCACAAAGAGGAGTAATACAATCATCTAGATGATGTCCTTGCTGCCCACATGTCACATCCCAAGATTTTCCAAATCTTGTAATGTGAAAAATAAATAAACCAAATAAATAATTGTTGAAAATTAGGGTGAAAAGAAACTTTTTGTTACTAAATGGAAACTTAAAAACCCCATATTGAACAAACTTGAGTAATGTTTGAATCCAACTAAATTCAAAACAAGTGAAATGCTTTCTTCATAAATGCATCTGGAAATTCAAACATTTGTAAAATAAACCAAAACTCTAAAACCTTAATGGAATAAAAACATTTCCAAGTTATCTCTAAGACCATGGATTTGATCCAAATAAAAATTTGTCAACAAACATTTATAAATGATCAAGAATGACAAATAGAAATATTATAAAACTATAGAAATTGGTTTAACTTAATTTGGAGCCATAGATAAAATCTTATGAATTTAATAAGATAAAGAAAAGTAATTTGCAAAGCTAATAAAGCACTTATCTAGAAATCCATACCAAATGGTGAGCAAATAATTATAAAGGTATTTAAAAGGATAAAAAAATATTAAATAAGGTTTTACAAATTGGAATCACCAAGTTTGGATCTATAAACAAAAAGATATGGATTCTACAAGTTAAAGAAAGAAATATTAAATGAGGAATATTTAAAGACCAAATTAAATCTTGACCTAAACCATAAGAAAATGGAATGAAAATAAGCCAAATCCAAATAAGATAAAAGGGATAAAGAATTTTCCAAATAAAATAAAGTCTCATTAACCAAATTCTATTTGATTAAAGACAAATCTCTAATTAGAAATGATTAATTAAGTCATGGGAAAATAGAATTTGGAATTTACCCAAGTGGAATAAAAGTTAAACCCATAATTATTTATGGATCAAAGAAAGCAACTAAATAAATTTATGGAATTAAAACCCATATTTAATTCCATTGGAATAAAACAAATACCCAATTCAAATGATTTATAAATCATATTAAAAATATCCCAAAATGATTCAAAGTGAATTATTTGACACCCTAATAAATGAATAAAACTTACTGAAAAGGTTTTGTGGAAAAATGAAATTTAAATAAGGATTAAAAATATATTTGATCTTATTTGAATTTAAGGGCTTGTTTTAAAAATTAAAAGACCCTATAAAGAATAAATGAATTATTCTAAATTTGACTCTAAAATGAACTATTAAACAATATTTGAATATACATAAAGTTTGGTAGAAATTTTAATTCAAATGGATGCTTGAATTGATTAAACAAAATCAAAACAGAATAAAAGAATTGGAAAAAGAAAAATAAACAGGAGAAGAAAAAAATAAACAGAGCCAGCCCAGCCCAACTAACCTATCTGGCCCACCATCATCCCATCCCTCTAACCCCGCAGTGAATCGTTTTTCACTCAAATAGTCACCCGTAGAGTCGATGACGGCTTGGACCCACTCTCCCTCTTCCTCTCTCGCTGACACCAGGCCCCACAGCCAAGTCATCGTCGTCTTCACCCCGCGATGAACTCGCATGACTGTTTCTTCCGCGTTTAATCCGATTCAATACGAGTTATTTGGCGAATTAATCTCCCCCGTGACCACGCCCTGCTAAACACCTCCATCCCCTCTCCATTTCCCCCCAGACGCCACACCTCGAGAGCCTCCAGGCTGCCCTGATTCCGCTTAGACCACCGCTGCCTCCGGCGAGCTCCTGAAAGAACATTTCTTAATCCCTAGTGTTTTGTGTGTTAGATAACAATACCAAGGATCATTTAATGTGTGTTGAAGTGTTGCAGCTCTATTTGAGAATAAAGGGGAAAGAACTCTGCCTTTGGGGGCGGATAATCCGGCCCACCAGGGGCGGATAATCCGCCCTCCCTTTGCCCAAGCAGGCGCAAGCCCCAGAAGGGGGGCGAAATTTTGGCCGGATTTTCCGGCCCCGCCGGATAATCCGCCCCTCAAGGGGGCCGCATAATCCGCCCCCCTGCTCATCGCCAAGGCGCAAGCCCTAGAGAGGGGGCGGAGTTTTGGCCGGACTTTCCGGCCTGGCGGATAATCCACCCCTCAGGGGGGCCGGATTATCCGCCCCCCAAGAACTTCACCAAGCTTCACCAAGGCGCAAGCCCCAGAGAGGGGGCGGAGTTTCCCCCGGAGAATCCGCCCTTGGGGCGGAGTTTTCCCAGGGGGCGGATAATCTGCCCCCAAAGTTGTGCAACGGCCAGATCTGGGGAGGGGGTATTTAAGCCAGCCATCCCCCTCCTGCCAGAACTCTTGATTCATCTCGAAAAAGACCAGATCAGATCTGAAAGCTTCATCCAAGAGTGCTCCACCTAGATCCACCCAAAGGCCCCATCCCTTGGGGAATCGAAGGAGGAGAACTCGATCTTCATCATCAGCAATCAAGCGCTTCATCTCCTCTCCATTCATTTGGAGAACCTCCGATCTAGTATTTCTTGCAAATATCTAGATCCTCATTTTTGTTTATATTGATAAACCTTGTTCTTGTGGCAGCTTGTTGTCATCTCGGGAGCCCCCAATTCGGTTGTGGGTGTGTGCCCCGATAGTGTTGTAAAAGGCACCGGTTCCCGCCTCGAAGGGATCCAATAGTGGAGAAGGTGGATCAGGCCTCTCGTGGCGAGATCCATCGGAGAATAGGGTGAGGCCTATTGTGGCGTGGTGGTCTTAGAACCGTCCACCCCTCCAACGCAGATGTACTTCCCTTAACAAGGAAGGAACTGCGGTAAAACAAATCCCTGTGTCTCAGCGTGCTCCACTACGGTTTCCTCGCTCCTCTTTTACGTGCTTAGTAGTTAGGGTTACATATAGGGAAATTCTCGTAGTTGCATATCTAGAGAATTTACTTTGTGTCAAGCCTAAAACTGAAAAAGTATTAAAAATTGGTTAGCACCTATTCACCCCCCCCCCCTGTAGGTGCCCATACGATCCATTTCAATTGGTATCAGAGCCTCGGCTCTTATTTCAGGCTTAACCGCCTAAGAGAAGTATGGGTTCCAAGGGAGATGGGAGTGATGCTCCGGAGGTAGTCACCATGAACGATCTCAAGACGTTGGAAACAACCTTGGTGAGTTCAATGGAGGCTAAGATGGAAGAGATGCGTCAATTGAGAATGCGTCTCTCCACATCCGCAGCATCACCTCCATCTAACTCTGAGGATACCACTCCGCAATCCAAGGAAACGGGTAAAACTGTTTCCAAAGATAACGAAGTGGTAGGTGATGATACTAGCAAGAGCTCCTCCTCGAAAAAGGATAGCGGTAAGGATGGATACAATGAGGTTTCTCATGTGTATTCCCCTGATCCGCCTATTCCTCACCCACATATACATAATAGGGGTGATCCACCCAAACTTTCAGCATCTACTTTCTCTCAATGGCAATTTTTGATGAAATCTCATGTGTGCAGTTCCTCCATAGAGTTGTGGAAGATCATCGAAAATGGTCTTCATGTTGGAAATCCTAACAATCTCACAAGAAGAGAAGTGGTCGATAGCCAACTCAATGCTACAGCTCTACACATGATACAGCTTGGTGTGGGTGAAAAAGGCATGCCACACATTCAGCATCTTAGCATAGCTAAAGAAGCTTGGGATGCTCTCACCGAGCTCTTCATCGGAAATGAAAGTATGAGAAGGAATAGATATGATGCCTTGAGCAATGAAGCTGAAGGATTTTATATGCTGGATGGAGAAGACCACGAGGACATGTATAGGAGGCTCAAGGCAATAGCCACAACCTTCAGAAACCACGGTGCAGCTCATGTTGATGATGCTTGGATCAAGTGCAAGTATGTCAGTGCTCTTATGCCATTTGAGCCCATAGATTTGAAAAGTCTCCAAGGTAGGCATAACTATCACCTCATGTCATCCAATGAGGTAATGCAAGAAATGGCCGCCTTCAAAGTGGCTGCCAAGAATGCCGAAGATGCTCGTGCTATGGGGATGCAAAAGGGGGTCAACATGGCCTTGAAGACTAGTGTGATTGATCATGATGAATATGCGGTAGAAGGTCTGGACTGTCCCGAAGATACAAAAAGGATCCACGGACAATACTTGGCTCTTTATGCAAGAAACTTTTGGAAAGATCCAGCCAAGGCTAAAGCTGAACTAGATCGCAAGAGTGGAGCCTATGGAAGAAAAGAAAATGGTCCCAAGCTGAGAACATGCTTTAATTGTGCTGACCGGCTGCACTTCGTAGCTGAGTGTCCATATCAAAGTAGAGAGGATAATGGAGGAAGACTCATTTTCAAGGAAAAATCAAAAGCTCCACGTAAGAAACAGTTTGTAAAGAAGAATGCTCCTTTCAAGAAGCAACCAAAGATTGTTCTAGTGGCTCAAGAAGAATATTCATCGGGGAGTGAAGATGAGGACGAGGACGATAGCTCTCAAGAGGTGGCTGCTATAGCCACCACATCTACATCAACATCTCTCTTCGACTCTCCGAACGAAAACATCATCAACAAGAATGCTACTTGCCTCATGGCAAGAAGCTCCGAGGTAACTTCTTCTAACTCTTCTTTTCCCAAGGCTATGATAGACATGGATGATCCTGCTAGTCTTAAGGTTAAAGAAGAGATTATTGCTTTGGATTATTTCTATACTAACTTTCAAGGTGAGCACAAAGTTCGTTTTGAGGCTCTTATGGATCAGCTGGCCCAAAACGAAGCACTCCTCGAAGAAAAGGGCAGAATTGAAAGGGAGGATGCAATGGAAATTGCATCCCTAAAAAATGCTCTTGAAGAAGAAGAAGCTCGGGTCTCTCTTGAAGAGAGGCTTGAGTCTATGGAAGAGTCACATGAAGAAATTGTGACTAAACTCGTTAAGGAACGTGACAATGCTGTCACCAAGGCAAAGAAGTTAAAGAAGGAAAGGATTGACTTTGGGGCTGCTCATGATAGACTCTCCGAGGAATTGGAGAAACTTGACAATGCTCACAAGGCGTTGAAAAACGAGTTCTCTATTCTCAATGAGTCACATGATCAGCTTCAAAGTCGACTGGCCGAATATGATACTCCTAGCTCGTCCAACTCAACATATAGTAACAAGAAAAATGCTAGTGTGGAAAAAGAAGTGATCAAGGACATCACTACAAAGGACAAAGGTGTGCTTGATGAAGTCCTTGGCAAGCAAAGGTCAAATCATGGTAAAGAGGGACTTGGGTATGTCACCAAGTCCAAGAAGAAGAAAACCAATAAGAACAAGACCAAGAATGTGCAATTAAAGACAAGCACTGCTGAGAAGGTTGTCACAAAAGACAAGACTAATAATATTGGTTTTGCAGGGTCTCACAATCCGAATTATGAACTCTTTTGTGATGACTATGGCGATGTTTATGCTTATTATGTTGGTCCTTTTGATGAATATATTGCTTGGTCTATTTGGGTCCCAAAGACCCTTGTTACTAACATGAAAGGACCCATTGAAAAATGGGTACCTGAAACCAAGAAGTAATTTTCTTGCAGGGTATGCTTCCGGTGGGTCGAAATGGGTGCTGGATAGTGGCTGCACTAGTCATATGACCGGAAGCAAGGAGATCATCACGGAGATGCGTCCAAATCTTGATAATATCACAGTCTCCTATGGTGATAAGTCTAAATCTCAGGTATTGGGTCTTGGCAAGGTTGTGGTTGCCCACGATATCTCTCTCGTGGACGTCATGCTTGTTGAGACCCTTGGCTACAATCTTATTTCTGTTCGTGCCCTTGGCAAGATGGGTTTTGCTGTTTTTATCGATGATTATTTGGTGGTACTCTTATGGAGCAAGTCTCTAAAGGTCGCTTTCGTTGGATACGTCGAAAATGACCTGTATGTGGTGGACTTCTCGGGGAAAACCACTTCGGGTCCGATGTGTCTATTCGGAAAGGCCGACGTGGGCTGGCTATGGCATCGCCGTTTAGCCCATGTCAACATGAGAACTTTGCAAAGTCTCTAAAATGGTGGCCACATCCTTGGACTAAAAGACAATGTCTCTTTTGCCAAAGATCGTGTTTGCAGGGCTTGTGTTGAAGGAAAAATGCATGATTCTCCCCACAAGAGGAAGACTATTGTGTCATCAAAGAGGATCTTGGAATTACTTCATGTGGATTTATTTGGTCCTCCTTCTCATGCAAGTCTTGGTGGGAAGAAATATTGCTTGGTCATCGTCGATGATTACTCAAGATATACATGGGTATATTTTTTCAAGCTGAAAAGTGAGACTCAACAAACTGTCATCGACTTCGCCAATGAAGTTCAACGTCAACACAATGTTCCCATCTTGGCAATTAGAAGTGACAACGGCTCAGAATTCAAGAACTACACTTTAAACGAGTTTCTTAGCTAAGAGGGGATTAGACACCAATATTCCGCTGCGTACACCCCTCAACAAATTGGTGTAGCCGAGAGGAAGAACCGGACTTTGATGGATATGGCAAGATCTATGCTAGCTGAATTCAAGTCTCCTTATAATTTTTGGGCTGAAGCCATATCCACTGCTTGTCACTCATCAAACCGGCTCTACCTTCGGAAGATCTTGGACAAGACCCCATATGAAATACTTACCGGTAACAAACCCAACATCTCATACTTCAGGGTATTCGGGTGTAAGTGTTTCTTTCTTATTAAAGGTCGGTGCCGAATCCCACACTTATAGTGTCTACAACAAGCTCACTGGGATTGTTGTAGAATCTTGTAGTGTGGAGTTCGATGAAAATAACGGCTCCTTTGTAGGGCAAGTTGATGTTTGTGATGCAGATGTTGAAATACCCCAAGATGCCATAAGAAGAATGGGCGTGGGATTTTTCCGCCCCATTGAGGAACCCCTTGTGGCAGATCGGGAAGGACAATGCTCCACACATGTGGAGCCCTCATATACACAAGATCAACAAGCTCCTACTGTTGGAGACAATCCTGACCAACACCACTATCTGCTGAAGACCATCTGTCCCCTGGACAAGCTGGTAGTCCTAGGCCGGACTATCCGCCCCCTCCAAGGGGCGGACAATCTGCCCCTGGCACTCCAACTCGTTCCAGAGGATCCGAAGGAGAAGTCAACAACTCTGAAGCTCCCAGGCCGGATTCTCCGGCCCCCAGGGGCGGAGTATCCGGCCCTGGGTCTCCAACTCCAGTCAGGCTTTCTCAGGAAGATGGTTCTGGTACTTCACCTCCTAGGCCGGATAGTCCGGCCCCTCCAAGGGGCGGATTATCCGGGCCTGAAGAAAATGTTCAGCAACAATCTTCTGGCAGTAACGGTGACCAAGATCAAGGGCAGGGCAGTAATCAAGACAAGGATACAACTATTGAATCCACTCCTCCTAGAAACAATAAGGACATTGAGGCTCGTCGCAAGGCTCGTGCTGATCGGAACCTTGAACTAAGAGGTCACACTCTTGACAAGGTTGTGGGTGATCTACGACGAAGGGTATCCACTAGAAGAGAGCTTGCAAGCTTCTGTGATCATCAAGCTCACATTTCCATGGTTGAACCGAAGAAGGTTTTTGATGCTCTTGAAGACCCCGATTGGGTTGTCGCAATGCATGAAGAATTAAATAACTTCGAACGCAACAAAGTTTGGAAGCTCGTAGAAAAACCAAACGATTGCCGCAATGTTATCGGCACCAAGTGGATCTTCAAGAACAAACAGGATGAAAATGGCATTGTTGTGAGGAATAAAGCACGACTCGTGGCTCAAGGATTCTCTCAAGTGGAAGGAATTGATTTTGGCGAGACCTACGCTCATGTGGCTCGCCTTGAGTCCATCCGTATCCTTCTTGCATATGCAGCCCATCATAATTTTAAATTACAACAAATGGATGTTAAGAGCGCTTTCCTTAATGGTCCTCTACATGAGTTAGTATACGTCAAGCAGCCCCCGGGGTTTGAGGACCCCAAATTTCCGAACCATGTCTACAAACTAGATAAGGCGCTCTATGGCCTTAAACAAGCCCCACATGCGTGGTATGAGCACCTTAAAGAGCTTTTGCTAGACCGTTGATTCGAAGTTGGGCAAATCGATCCCACTCTTTTTACTAAGAAGGTTAATGGGGAGCTTTTTGTATGCCAATTTTATGTAGATGACATTATTTTTGGCTCTACTAACCAAGCTTTTAACGATGAATTTTCGAAGCTTATGACTGACAGGTTTGAGATGTCCATGATGGGTGAGCTCAGGTTCTTTCTTGGATTTGAGATCAAACAACTTAGAGAGGGAACCTTTATTAATCAAGCTAAGTACATCCAAGACATGCTCAAAAGGTTCAAGATGACGGATCTCAATGGCGTTGCTACCCCTATGCAAACAAAGTGTCATCTTGAGCTTAATCCCAAGGGTAAAGACGTGGATCAAAAGGCATACCGATCCATGATCGGCTCTCTCCTTTACCTTTGCGCATCTAGGCCCGATATCGTGTTAAGTGTAGGAGTGTGTGCAAGGTACCAAGCCGCTCCTAAAGAAAGCCACTTAGTGGCAGTCAAGCGAATCTTCCGATATTTGGTTCATTCCCCAAATTTTGGGTTATGGTATCCCAAGGGTTCAAGTTTCTCTCTATGTGGTTACACTGATTCAGACTGGGCTGGTGACAAAGATGATAGGAAATCGACCTCTGGTGCATGCCAATTATTGGGCAGGTCTCTAGTGTGTTGGTCATCAAAGAAACAGAATTGTATTTCACTCTCAACCGCCGAAGCTGAATATGTTGCTGCTGCAAGTGCGTGTACTCAATTGTTATGGATGAGGCAAACTTTAAAGGAATATGGTGTCAATTGTGACAAAGTGCCTCTTTTATGCGACAATGAAAGTGCTATCAAAATTGCTTACAATCCCGTGCAGCATACAAGAACAAAACATATAGAGATTCGCAACCACTTTATTCGGGATCATGTTGCTCGTGGAGATATTGCTCTATCCTTTGTGAGCAAGAAGAACCAACTTGCTGATATTTTCACGAAGCCCCTTGATGAAGCAAGATTTTGTTATTTGAGGAATGAGCTAAATATCATAGATTCAAGGAGCTTGGCTTGACTACCCTTGCACACTCACTTGCGCTTATTCATGTATTTGGTTTAGATGCGGGCATAGACATAGGGGGAGTGTGGTCCTAATTGATTGGTCCAACCCTCCCTCCATAATGCCGAAAGCAAGTAAAATCATTTCCCTTAATATCATTTTGTGATATGTGGGTCATCTATGAGCATTGGTTTTGAACTCAAGATACATCTTCGCGGTGTCATGCCATGCGCTCCAACATGGTGGCTTCGGCCACCGCCCTCTTCCTTGAGAAGAGTTGGTTTTTCATGGGTCCCGTTGGATTTTCTTGCATATCTCGTGTTCTTATGGAAAACACACTCAAATTTGGCTTTTGATTGATTTGATTCTTGCAAATTTGGGTGTGAATTCTGGGTGTCCAGGGGCGTTAGCATCGCTCTTCTTCCTTTTTGGCGTTTCGATGCCAAAGGGGGAGAAGTAGTTCTATTAGGTCTCGTGGATTTGCAAGGGTCGGGCACAAGCTTTTCTCTTTTAGTCGTTTTTATTTGCTTGCTTGTGCCTTTTCTAGCGTGAACTTGTTTGCTATTTGTGCTTGTCTATGTAAGACTATGTCGTACTCCACTGTTTGGTACTATGTTTGGTATTCTTGGAATTCTGGATTTATCTATTGTGGACCTCATGGATTTCTGGAATTGTGGAGCATATTTGATGGCATATGGATTCATGGGATTATCTATGTATGCTTTGGCTATATTCTCATCCCGGTGGTATGACCTTATTTCCCAAACCTTTCCTAAACCTTAAAGTAGTGTTCTCCCTAGTGTGTGTATTTGTATTCAAATGCAAATCTTAAATATGCACACATCTAGGGGGAGCGTCTTTCATTATTTCAGGTGGCATTTGCCGGTTTTATTGCAAATCCTAGTATTGTCATCTAACACCAAAAAGGGGGAGATTGAAAGAACATTTCTTAATCCCTAGTGTTCTGTGTGTTAGATAACAATACCAAGGATCATTTAATGTGTGTTGAAGTGTTGCAGCTCTATTTGAGAATAAAGGGGAAAGAACTCTGCCTTTGGGGGCGGATAATCCGGCCCCAACAGATCCACCCCTCCCTTTGCCCAAGCAGGCGCAAGCCCCAGAAGGGGGCGGAATTTTGGCCGGATTTTCCGGCCCCGCCGGATAATCCGCCCCCCTGCTCATCGCCAAGGCGCAAGCCCCAGATAGGGGGCGGAGTTTTGGCCGGACTTTCCGGTATGGCCGGATAATCCGCCCCTCAGGGGGGCCGGATTATCCGCCCCCCAAGAACTTCACCAAGCTTCACCAAGGCGCAAGCCCCAGAGAGGGGGCGGAGTTTCCCCCGGAGAATCCGCCCTTGGGGCGGAGTTTTCCCAGGGGGCGGATAATCCGCCCCCAAAGTTGTGCAACGGCCAGATCTGGGAAGGGGGTATTTAAGCCAGCCATCCCCCTCCTGCCAGAACTCTTGATTCATCTCGAAAAAGACCAGATCAGATCTGAAATCTTCATCCAAGAGTGCTCCACCTAGATCCACCCAAAGGCCCCATCCCTTGGGGAATCGAAGGAGGAGAACTCGATCTTCATCATCAGCAATCAAGCGCTTCATCTCCTCTCCATTCATTTGGAGAACCTCCAATCTAGTATTTCTTGCAAATATCTAGATCCTCGTTTTTGTTTATATTGATAAACCTTGTTCTTGTGGCAGCTTGTTGTCATCTCGGGAGCCCCCAATTCGGTTGTGGGTGTGTGCCCCGATAGTGTTGTAGAAGGCACCGGTTCCCGCCTCGAAGGGATCCAATAGTGGAGAAGGTGGATCAGGCCTCTCGTGGCGAGATCCATCAAAGAATAGGGTGAGGCCTATTGTGGCGTGGTGGTCTTAGAACCGCCCACCCCTCCAACACAGATGTACTTCCCTTAACAAGGAAGGAACTGCGGTAAAATAAATCCCTGTGTCTCCGCGTGCTCCACTACGGTTTCCTCGCTCCTCTTTTACGTGCTTAGTAGTTAGGGTTACATATAGGGAAATTCTCGTAGTTGCATATCTAGAGAATTTACTTTGTGTCAAGCCTAAAACTAAAAAAGTATTAAAAATTGGTTAGCACCTATTCACCCCCCTCCCCTCTAGGTGCCCATACGATCCATTTCAGCTCCGACGACGATTCCGGCCACTCCTCGTCGCCCCTCGTCTCCTCGACCACACGAGCATGCTCCCCATTCTCTGGCGCTTCTCTTTGCACCCTCAGCTTGCCCGCGCTTGACCCAGAGCGTTGGCAACCACCTCGACTGAACTCCGCCGCCGTCTGTCTTCTCTTCGACGAGCTCTCTCGGTATGTACTGACCGCCCCCTTCCCTCTAGTTGACACTCGAATGATCCTAGCATCGTACGCATCTAACTACACCTCGGTTTCGTCTTAGCGCGCACTGTGGCATCGTCTCCAACAAAGGACTGACGCACCCGACAACAGACACATCTCCGGCGAGGAATTCCGACTGACCCCATGCGCCCCTCGAAAAACAGCAAGCACCTTGAGCATCAGCAGCAAGCTGCGAACCTGGTGAGCCATCTCTCCTCCTCCCTTGCTTCCTGCTCCTCCAGAACCACCGCAAGCAGAGCCGCGCCACCGCTCATCGCTAGATTGCGCCGCCAGTTCCTGGCAATCGCACTGTAGTCGTAGGATGCGATTTGTCTGGCTAGGATTAGATCTAGACGAAGAGGTATTTTTGATCTGTGCCGCACGTTTTCAGTTAGATCTAACGCCCCACAGCAGCTGATCCACGCAAAACGTTTTCGGCCAATCAAAACACAACACGTGGCACAGTCTGTTTTAATAAAACAGAATTGATCTATTTGATGTTCCAATTTGTAAAATTCATAACTTTCAAACCACACGTCCAAAATTTGCAAATTTTATATCAATGGAATCAGAAAGACAGGTACTTTCCAACCATTCACTTTGTTTAGTAAATTGCTTCTGGAAAAATGGTTGTTTTGCAGAAACTTGTGTAGGCATGTTTTTAATATAAAATTCTTTCTAAAATTATTTTTGTGATAAAATCTTTGACAAATGGTTTGTGTTGAACCTACTGACCATAGAAACCAACTTATAGATTCAAAAACATATTTCGTGAAGCAAAAGAATAAATCTTTGATTTAGAACATTTCCAGTCAAATAAAAATAATGTTTATATATTAAAAATGCTTTTGGAGGAAACCCTTTGGGAAAATGATTTGGATTAAACTCTCTGACCCCAAACACCAAGTTTGGAATTAAAAATGTATTTGGTGAACCCTAAAAAGATTGTTGCTTTGCTAAAGGCATTTTAAACCACATAAAATATTGATTTGGTTTAAAAATGATTTATGGGTAAAATCTTTTGCAAATGGTTTTGCCACTTATATAAAATGACCAATAGGTGTTTTAGAATGTTGTAACCCATTAGAAACCACTTTTCCAAATAAAACAATATTTAGCATGCTTGCATGCATTGCTTTGTTTCTATTATTTTATGTGATGTTTGCTTGAATGGTAGATTGAAATATTGCTTGCTTGATTGAATTGTAGTGATTTGAAGAGTGTGAGTATTGCAAGATCAAGGAATGAACTTATATTCTCTACCAAAAAGGCAAGTGATGCTTCATACTTTTGTCCCATTATTTTCACTATGCAATAGTGATATTTCTATATAGGACTTGCATGGAATTTTTGCTAAGTGTAAACTATGCCATGGGAAATCCTAGTAGATGAAACCTTAGTATAAATTTCCTAAGTTAAGATTCCTACTACTATCATGCTTAGCTTAGCTAGTAGAAAACAAGGGTGGATTATACTCATGCTATGGAATATTTCTAAGTCAAGGACTTGTGTTTTGTTTAATAAAACAACTAAGTGATTGAAACACCTGGGTGGAATGGAAGGAATGGTTTGTGTTGAGTGGTTATACAAGGCCCATTTCTATGGTTTACCTTGTGTATCTCACTTGTGGAATGCCACCCAGGAACAAAAGATTTGAGATGTCAAATGTTGAGAAGCTTCAAGTGCAACCACTTGGCATTATGGGCTCTGCCTAGATCATATAGGTTGCAATAACTTAGCAAAATGGACAGTTGGTGGTAAGGGTTTGATAGGTTGGAGCGCGTCCATTCTGGTCTAAGGGAAGGCTTCTGAAAGATCTTGTCTTGGTGAAACCAAGTCTTGTGGGGAAAGTGCACAACCTCTGCAGAGTGTAAAATCTAAGTACTTAGCCATGTCCCTGGCAAAGGACAAATTGAGCATCAAGACATTGAAGCTATCAAGAATCTCCTCATCCCAATTTCTAAGTTAAAACTTTGTGGTTGAACAAGGGTTGAAGGATCACCAATTTCTATTGGGAGATGCCTTAGGTGATTTTGTCAAGCAAAAACTTAGTGTTTTCACATGATAAGAAAAATCTATTTTGAGCAAAGCAAGCCTAAGCTCCACTTAGCCAAATGCATATAGATGATAGACTCCACTATACTACCATAGTATCACTTGCCAATACAATTAAAATGTATTGACCCTTGTTGCTGTAACTTATTATGTTGCAGGTTTGTTTGATGTTAGTAAAGTGTGTTGATTAGGATTACAACTCTACAACCAACATGTTTGCCTGTGGCACTTTGAAGATAAAGGACCCCATGCTATTGTTATATTCTGCTGCATTGTAATGAGATAGCCAAATGAGCTATGTAAGATGTAATAAATTATTTTATTCCTGGTTATAAAGCTGTATTATGACCTTTGTTTCTTGATTTACATCTTAATTGTGGATGCTAGCTATTGATCCAGGGACTAGCATTGGAAACACAGGGATCTCTACCTTATTAAAGGTTGGGACCTCTATAGATGGTATCAGAGCACTGTGTTGCCTGTAGGATTGTAACCCTAGGATTGGACAAAACCCCTTAGGAAAACAGGAGTTGTATTTGTTCCAAAACTTATTTACAAACAATCTTGTAAACTCTTTCCTCAACCATTTTGGTTTTGATTCTACATCTTGTCTATTTCAACTTGATGTATAAAGCCTTCCCCATGGCCAAAGACTTCAACATGAGCAAAGGATTCCACCAATGACTTCAACATCATCAAGGACTACAAGTGATACAAGAAATCTTACTCAAGACTTGAAGACTAAGGAAACACAACTTAGAAGGAACCATCATCACCTTGAAGTTTTGTGACCAAGATGCAAAAAATTCTCTAAGGATACAAAGATCTTGATCAAGAAGAATCAACTAAGAAGGATGGAAAGATCTCAAGTGAACCATATAGTTGGACCACCATGTTTAGTTTAGATCAAACCCACCAACTTATGTGGTGTGGCAAAAATATTTTGTTGTCTAAAAATGTGCTTGAATCTTTGATTTTTGATTGGAATGCTTGTTTGTGATTGCTTGTGTGAATTGTGTTGTGTGTGATTAGAATTATTTCCTTAGAAATATATTGCCTATTCTAATCCCAATCCAACCCAAACAGATGACTACTCCAAGAGAATCCAACATCAAGAATGGTGACAACAACAACAACAACCAAGGGATCAACATGAGGGAACTCATAGTAACCCAAACCCAGTTGAACCAAGTGACAACTCAGTTTTTAGCCAACACCAGTGAGTTAGATCCAACCATGCAAAGGTTTTTGGAAACCCAAACCCAATTGTTGCATAAGGTGACAAATCAAATGATCAACATGGGAGACAACCCTTCCCAAAGAATTTTTGACAACAAGGATGTCAAGGATGATATTCTAGAAGGAGCTCAGGCTTGCAATATTTGTGGAGACAAGGATCACACTTCCAAAGAGCATAAAGATCAATGCCCCAATTGTGAAGAGAAACATCCAACTAATCAATGCCCCACATCTCAAGCTACTTGTTTCCTATGTGAAGGAAATAATCATGTCCCTATCCAATGCCCCATCTATTTCATAGTTCAACAAAGGAAACAAGGTGGAGTGCAACAACAGATTTTAGACTTCCATGAGGGAGTAACTTCTACCAAGAAGGATGAAGACAAAGGAAAATCTCAGCTTGCACCTCCATGCAATATGACTCAATTTGATGGACCAAAGAGGAGACATATGTATTACCCAAGGAAAAGATCAAGGAGACCAGGAAACTTTCCCACCTTTGAGATAAGATATGAAGAGCATGAACTAGAAGCACTCCTACCTTTGGAGAAACCCAAGAAGAAGAAGGACAAAAGGCAAGTACAGTGTTGCCATTGCAAAGAGATGGGACACTATGCCAATGAATGTCCAGAGAAGAAGAAGAAATATAAGGAGATTAGCCAAGTGTGGTGCAACAACTGCAAAGAACTAGGCCATTATGTATCAACTTGTCCACAGAAGATACGTGAAGAACTCAATCTTGTTACATGTTACAATTGTGGTAACCAAGGACATTATGCAAGCAATTGCCCAGAAAAGATGAAGCACAAGATAAAGCCTATGAAGGATCTCAGCCTTGTCACATGTTTCAAGTGTGGAAACAAAGGACACTATGCAGATGTACGCCCAGAAAGATTTCATCAAGATCCCAAGCAAGCCAAGAAGTAATCTAGTTAGAACATTTTTAAGGGCGGTAGTACCCTAGCTGCTTTGAGCCAACTTGTAACCCCTATCTTTCCCAAATCTCGGGACGAGATTTATTTTAAGGGTGGTAGCCTGTCACATCCCAAGATTTTCCAAATCTTGTAATGTGAAAAATAAATAAACCAAATAAATAATTGTTGAAAATTAGGGTGAAAAGAAACTTTTTGTTACTAAATGGAAACTTAAAAACCCCATCTTGAACAAACTTGAGTAATGTTTGAATCCAACTAAATTCAAAACAAGTGAAATGCTTTCTTCATAAATGCATCTGGAAATTCAAACATTTGGAAAATAAACCAAAACTCTAAAACCTTAATGGAATAAAAACATTTCCAAGTTATCTCTAAGACCATTGATTTGATCCAAATAAAAATTTGTCAACAAACATTTATAAATGATCAAGAATGACAAATAGAAATATTATAAAACCATAGAAATTGGTTTAACTTAATTTGGAGCCATACATAAAATCTTATGAATTTAATAAGATAAAGAAAAGTAATTTGCAAAGCTAATAAAGCACTTATCTAGAAATCCATACCAAATGGTGAGCAAATAATTCTAAAGGTATTTAAAAGGATAAATAAATATTAAATAAGGTTTTACAAATTGGAATCACCAAGTTTGGATCTATAAATAAAAAGATATGGATTCTACAAGTTAAAGAAAGAAATATTAAATGAGGAATATTTAAATACCAAATTAAATCTTGACCTAAACCATAAGCAAATGGAATGAAAATAAGCCAAATCCAAATAAGATAAAAGGGATAAAGAATTTTCCAAATAAAATAAAGTGGCATTAACCAAATTCTATTTGATTAAAGACAAATCTCTAATTAGAAATGATTAATTAAGTCATGGGAAAATAGAATTTGGAATTTACCCAAGTGGAATAAAAGTTAAACCCATAATTATTTATGGATCAAAGAAAGCAACTAAATAAATTTATGGAATTAAAACCCATATTTAATTCCATTGGAATAAAAACAAATACCCAATTCAAATGATTTATAAATCATATTAAAAATATCCCAAAATGATTCAAAGTGAATTATTTGACACCCTAATAAATGAATAAAACTTACTGAAAAGGTTTTGTGGAAAAATGAAATTTAAATAAGGATTAAAAATATATTTGATCTTATTTGAATTTAAGGGCTTGTTTTAAAAATTAAAAGACCCTATAAAGAATAAATGAATTATTCTAAATTTGACTCTAAAATGAACTATTAAACAGTATTTGAATATACATAAAGTTTGGTAGAAATTTGAATTCAAATGGATGCTTGAATTGATTAAACAAAATCAAAACAGAATAAAAGAATTGGAAAAAGAAAAATAAACAGGAGAAGAAAAAATAAACAGAGCCAGCCCAGCCCAACTAACCTATCTGGCCCAGCATCATCCCATCCCTCTAACCCCGCAGTGAATCGTTTTTCACTCAAATAGTCACCCGCAGAGTCGATGACGGCTTGGACCCACTCTCCCTCTTCCTCTCTCGCTGACACCAGGCCCCACAGCCAAGTCATCGTCGTATTCACCCCGCGATGAACTCGCCTGACTGTTTCTTCCGCGTTTAATCCGATTCAATACGAGTTATTTGGCGAATTAATCTCCCCCGTGACCACGCCCTGCTAAACACCTCCCTCCCCTCTCCATTTCCCCCCAGACGCCACACCTCGAGAGCCCCCAGGCTGCCCTGATTCCGCTTAGACCACCGCTGCCTCCGACGAGCTCCGACGATGATTTCGGCCACTCCTCGTCGCCCCTCGCCTCCTCGACCACACGAGCATGCTCCCCATTCTCTGGCGCTTCTCTTTTCACCCTCAGCTTGCCCGCGCTTGACCCAGAGCGTTGGCAACCACCTCGACTGAACTCCGCCGCCGTCTGTCTTCTCTCCGACGAGCTCTCTCGTTATGTACTGACCGCCCCTTCCCTCTAGTTGACACTCGAATGATCCCCAGCATCGTACGCATCTAACTACACCTCGGTTTCGTCTTAGCGCGCACCGTGGCGTCGTCTCCAACAAACGCCTGACGCACCCGACGACAGACACATCTCCGGCGAGGAATTCTGACTGACCCCATGCGCCCCTCGACAAACAGCAAGCACCTTGAGCATCAGCAGCAAGCTGCAAACCTGGTGAGCCATCTCTCCTCCTCCCTTGCTTCCTGCTCCTCCAGAACCATCGAAAGCAGAGCCGCGCCACCGCTCATCGCTGGATTGCGCCGCCAGTTCCTGGCAATCGCACTGTGTAGAATGCGATTTGTCTGGCTAGGATTAGATCTAGACGAAGAGGTATCTTTTGATCTGTGTCGCATGTTTTCAGTTAGATCTAACGCCCCACAGCAGCTGATCCACGCGAAACGTTTTCGGCCAATCAAAACACGGTCTGTTTTAATAAAACAGAATTGATCTATTTGATGTTCCAATTTGTAAAATTCATAACTTTCAAACCACATGTCCAAATTTTCGAAATTTTATATCAATGGAATCAAAAAGACAAGTACTTTCCAACCATTCAATTTGTTTAGTAAATTGCTTCTGGAAAAATGGTTGTTTTGCAGAAACTTGTGTAGGCATGTTTTGAATATAAAATTCTTTCTAAAATTATTTTTGTGATAAAATATTTGACAAATGGTTTGTGTTGAACCTATTGACCATAGAAACCAACTTATAGATTTAAAAACATATTTCGTGAAGCAAAAGAATAAATCTTTGATTTAGAACATTTCTAGTCAAATAAAAATAATGTTTATATATTAAAAATGCTTTTGGAGGAAACCCTTTGGGAAAATGATTTGGATTAAACTCTCTAACCCCAAACACCAAGTTTGGAATTAAAAATGTATTTGGTGAACCCTAAAAAGATTGTTTCTTTGCTAAAGGCATTTTAAACCACATAAAATATTGATTTGGTTTAAAAATGATTTATGGGTAAAATCTTTTGCAAATGGTTTTGCCACTTATATAAAATAACCAATAGGTGTTTTAGAATGTTGTAACCCATTAGAAACCACTTTTCCAAATAAAACAATATTTAGCATGCTTGCATGCATTGCTTTGTTTCTATTATTTTATGTGATGTTTGCTTGAATGGTAGATTGAAATATTGCTTGCTTGATTGAATTGTAGTGATTTGAAGAGTGTGAGTATTGCAAGATCAAGGAGTGAACTTATATTCTCTACCAAAAAGGCAAGTGATGCTTCATACTTTTGTCCCATTATTTTCACTATGCAATAGTGATATTTCTATATAGGACTTGAATGGAATTTTTGCTAAGTGTAAACTATGCCATGGGAAATCCTAGTAGATGAAACCTTAGTATAAATTTCCTAAGTTAAGATTCCTACTACTATCATGCTTAGCTTATCTTAGCTAGTAGAAAACAAGGGTGGATAATACTCATGCTATGGAATATTTCTAAGTCAAGGACTTGTGTTTTGTTAAATAAAACAACTAAGTGATTGAAACACCTGGGTGGAATGGAAGGAATGGTTTGTGTTGAGTGGTTATACAAGGCCCATTTCTATGGTTTACCTTGTGTATCTCACTTGTGGAATGCCACCCAGGAACAAAAGATTTGAGATGCCAAATGTTGAGAAGCTTCAAGTGCAACCACTTGGCATTATGGGCTCTGCCTAGATCATATAGGTTGTAATAACTTAGCCAAATGGACAGTTGGTGGTAGGGGTTTGATAGGTTGGAGCGCGTCCATTCTGGTCTAAGGGAAGGCTTCTGAAAGATCTTGTCTTGGTGAAACCAAGTCTTGTGGGGAAAGTGCACAACCTCTGCAGAGTGTAAAATCTAAGTACTTAGCCATGTCCCTGACAAAGGACAAATTGAGCATCAAGACATGAAAGCTATCAAGAATCTCCTCATCCCAATTTCTAAGTTAAAACTTTATGGTTGAACAAGGGTTGAAGGATCACCAATTTCTATTGGGAGATGCCTTGGGTGATTTTGTCAAGCAAAAACTTAGTGTTTTCAAATGATAAGGATAATATATTTTGAGCAAAGCAAGCCTCAGCTCCACTTAGCCAAATGCATATAGATGATAGACTCCACTATACTACCATAGTATCACTTGCCAATACAATTCAAATGTATTGACCCTTGTGGCTGTAACTTATTATGTTGCAGGTTTGTTTGATGTTAGTGAAGTGTGTTGATTAGGATTACAAGTCTACAACCAACATGTTTGCCTGTGGCACTTTGAAGATGAAGGACCCTATGCTATTGTTATATTCTGCTGCATTGTAATGAGATAGACAAATGAGCTATGTAAGATGTAATAAATTATTTTATTCCTGGTTATAAAGCTGTATTATGACCTTTGTTTCTTGATATTACATCTTAACTGTGGATACTAGCTATTGATCCAGGGACTAGCATTGGAAACACAGGGATCTCTACCTTATTAAAGGTTGGGACCTCTACACCACACCTGTAGCATTTAGGACCCTTCTTTTTTATCGCCTTCACTACATCAGCACTCATCCCTGTAGTCACAGATATCTGATCCATCGGTACCACTACAGCAGATTGACTGGCCGCAGGGTCCCCTACCGTGGCAGGTGTAGTGCCGGTAGGATGCCGTACGGGCACGTCCAGCTGCCCCGGCACCACGGCGGCCTGCTGTTGTTCAGTTGTCTTCCGCGACAGAGCCGGCAGATTTTGTGCTGCCCCTTTCACGCCTAACATCAGCTGCGCAACAGCTGAGCTCTTCTCAGTCTGAAGATCAGCAATTTGCTTTGCCGGAGCAGCTGCAGTCTCCTTAACCAACTGACTTTGCAACTCATTCATTCTTGGTTCTCGATCCACTCGGCCGCCTCTTCCATTGCGACCCCTCACGTTTCTGTAGAATCCACGACCAGTTTGGCCAATGTTGTTGTTCCACTGATCCTGTCTAGGCCTTCTCCCATTCATATTGTTAAAACCATTACCACCGTTGAAACCTTCCCGACCTCCCTCAAAACCACGAGCCGCTGCACTTCTGTCATCTTGGCCTTGGGGATTTCCCTGAAAATTTCCCTGGAAATCATCAAAACCTCCATTGTCACCAAAACCTCCATTGCCTACCACGTGGTCCTCCTTCATAGTAGTTGTTTCCGCGTCCAGGACCAAAGCGTCCGAAATCGCGACCACGATGTTGGAAGCCCCTTCCCCGGTTGGGAAAATGGCCACCACTACCGCTGCCTCGATTCATCTCTGCCCTCTCTCTCTGGAACAACGCCGAAAACGTCAGCACCAACAACAGGTGCCGGTGTGTGCTGTTTGTTCCAAGGAAACCCTAGGCTGCGCCTATATCCACAAGTGTATCGACGCAACCTATCGGAGTGGGCCAGAGATGATCAGCCTTTTTTTATTTCCAGGCAATTTGTTTTCCTCATCGGGGTTAGAACGGGACCCACAACGTCCACCGTCAACATCCTCGAGTTCGAATCACGATCCAACATCCGCTGATGCCGGATCAAACCCACCGTCATTGGAGACGCCGAAGTTCTCCTCCGCCGACGGCCGATGAAACAGAAGAAGTTTTGTCGCTCCACCTTGCGCTTCCTCCTACAGACCGAAGAGTAGTTCTCCTTGTGTATTTTTCTTTTTTGCATCTTGTGCTGTGATTTGTGCTCCACTTAAAGCTATGTGAAACTGGTATCTGTTGTTAATATTATTTTGTTAAACGTATAAACATTAGCTTTAGAGTTCAACATGTGGATATAAAAGCTTAGAGTAGCGATGGTTTAGGCTAGGTGGTCCAAACACATGATATTCACTCAATTGGAAGAAAATCCATGCTAATTAGTTGCAGGATCGGTTTCTACTTTCAACAGAGTAATCTATCTTCTCTACTAATAAAAGCAAAACAGTTTCTTTGGTTTGGTCCGTTTTGGACACTTTTGCCCTTGGTATTTCTGAAATATTACATGTTTTTGCCACCGCCAAGTCAAACCGAACAGTTAGTTTGAAAAAAAAAACTGACGCTAGCTGCTCCTTCCTCGTCGCGGAGGAGCTCACCCGGTCAGGTCGGAGGCTGGTATTGATCTTGCAGGCGGGGACGTCATTGAGAAGTCGGCCACGGTTGACGCCTACGCGGCATCAGGCATGCGAGCCGCTAGATGCGCTGGGAGGCGAGCAGAGGGGCTCCGCAGCCCAGGAATTAATCCCCGCATGCGCCGATAGGGGCCCGATGGTGATCTGGTGGGAGGAAGGGGATGGAGGAGCGTGCGCCGATAGGGGGCCCGGAGGTGATGGGGGAGGAAGGGGCTGGAGGAGAGCGAGAAGAACGGACGCCGTTGTACCGACGTGGTCGAGCGGTGTGCCGGTGGATGCCGTGGTCAAGCGCACGCTGCGAATAGATCCCTGCTCGTATCCCCTGCTTCCTCCATCAACGTCGTTGCCGCCCAGACCACCCCCAGTGGACAACACCAACGGTGTCTCCCTATTCTTCCTTCCACGACGACACTCCTTGGATCCGGCGACCATGGCCAGGATTGAGACCCGCGACCTCGTCGTTTAATCCCCTCGGTCTGATTCTCTCTCTGCCGGTGTAGAGTCCCTCAGACTCGGATGACGAGCGATGTGCTGCATGGCCTGAAGTCAACCTCGCGCCTCGCATGGCTCCCGGTCTTCCCAGGTCCTCAAGTGCGAGTGTGCGACCAACAAAAGGCAAGACAAGCGTTGTTGTCTTCTGGACGTGGCCACTACCATCTGTGCATCTGTAGCGCCGCCAGCAGCAGAGCTGGAACTTGCCTATCTGAACAGAAATTCACTTCGATCCCAAGTTTAATTCTGCCTTCTCTCTCCAGTCTGTGTGTTCCCTGTGTTTGATGACAAAAAGGAACTGAGCTTAAAAGACAAATCCTAATTTCCTATGTCTTGTTGTTGACGTGCAGTAGGGTGTTCGATGTAATGCTCGTGGGAACTAAAACTAGATGCTTTTTGTTTGTTTTTTCTAGCTATAGCCATAGTTGGAAAAAAAAAACAGAAACTCAAAGGTTTGCTATAGATGGACGAGAACCATGGAAGTATCCACAGAGCTATGCACCGCAGAGCTATGCACTTCCGCGTCTCCAGCTACCAGGCACGCCATGCTGTTGCCGTATGAAGTATCCATGTGGTTCTGAAGCTACCTTCTACGGTGTTTGAACAGAAGGAGAGACAGCGGACCATGGTTAAACGATAAGAGAGGATAAGTATAGCACGCATGTGGTGAAAATAATTCACCATTATTCTTGGCGATTCACTCAAGACTCTCTCACCTATATTTTTAAATATACTTATATAAATATGTTGATAACAGATTCTAAAATAGTAGATTAAATAAAAATATACATATAAAGTGAAGGATAAAATTGCATCAAATAAAAGGATAATAAAATTAATGTTATGACATAAGGTCGAACTAATAAGGCTAAGCGCTTAGATGGACTTTGGTATAAATGTTGGGTCACAACGAATGTTTTTCAGTTGCAAATGTATAAGCACGTTTGCTATACAATATAGAAGAGTACTCCCATTATTATAAGACAAAAAATGCAAACTCAGGCCAGGGTTATATCGATCAACTTTGGATAAAATTTTATGTCGTGCTCATGTTTTTCGATCAAATGTTGTTTTTTACTCCCGTTGCAACGCACGGGCATCTGTGCTAGTATTATCTATGAGAAATCTTTATTGATGATCTCTTACCCCCAGACTTTTACTTATACATTACTACAGTAGTGACTCTCCTGTTTGTTAAATGGATGATCTGCAACTTCTAGCTAATCTTTTCTGCCGAGTGGAGTATATAATTCTTTGATTATATCAAAGTTTAAGCTCAGCAGGACAGCCTTTTTTGCAGCAAATCTTACAATTCTTCACTAATATATGAGGATTTGATCTTTTTTATTGGGGTTGCTTTTCCTTTGAGCTGTGAGCCGTTTCCTGTCGATGAACTTTGTGCTAGGCTGGACCTCAAATCATGCATAAGCTCGATATATCTTTTTAGATACACGTTCTGACCTCTTGTGGGTTCAATACTCTACCAAATTCTCATTTGTGTCAGATTGGGTGAATGTACCGGTAATTTACCACTTAAACGATGTTCCAGTTTTGTGTATGGGCCAGTACTTAATGATAAAAGTTTGTTGTACAGCGCCTATATATCAGTCAGGGTGTTCTACCCACGTATCTTAGAGAATAATCAGGTTTGGTTCTGTGTAGAAGCTGGCTCCAAAATTTTATCAAGGTTGATTCTTTTATACTCCCTCTGTCCAAGAATAGATGTCTTAGGTTTTTCAAATTTTGGATGAATCATTATACTAAATAGTGTCTAGATTCATTTAAATTTTGACAAATTTGAGACATCTATTTTGGGACGGAGGGAGTACAATAGTTCAGGTTTCAGGCTTTCAACATTGTTCAATTCCATGCATAAATTCAGGTTCGAGGATTTTATATAACAACGCTGGAGAGTATTAGATATGTACTGAATACAAGTATATCACGTGATCTTGTCTATGGCTACTGCTGCCATTTCAATAGATATGGTATCATCGTTCTCGATAGTTTTTTCTATACGATTGTCCAAACTTTACATTGTCTGGCTTAAAAAGTATTATACGTCTCTTTTTACTGAAGGGGTGGTATAACATAGCCAAACAGCTCGGGTACAAAAGACTTCTCACAAAAAAATAGCACCCACTCATCGATTCCCCAAGGAAGGAATTCCAATCAATAATCAGTCAAGTAATGGATGACACAAAAGCACATTTTCAGGAAACCATCGCATTCCTTCATTCCAGAAAAAACAAATTAGAATGACATGCATCGATCGATAATAGGTTTTCTCATCTCTAATCAAAACAACCATTTCTTCACCTATAGTTGTATGTGCAAGTTATATACAAGTTACTCAACACGTTTCAGTTTCAGATGATTAAATCTATGACTAAAATATTGTCTCACTTTTGGCCTCGGCACCAGTGGCACACTGGATCATCTAGTACCAAGTAAAAAAGCAAAGCCAGAAGCCATCACAAAAGATTGTGTAAGTTTGTTGGGGACAGCCAAATAGTATTCCATTGTGCAAGTTTGGTATGGCACAGCCCAATTAGTATTTCATAGTGCTTTTTAAATTGAAAGCTAACATAATGGCCTAATTGGACAGATGGAAGAGAAGTGTCCATAAACCAACTGCAGCAAAGCATTTAGCATAGCCAGTGGCATGTTGCATGAAGAAAAGTCAAAATTAATAGAGATACTACAAAGAAGACACGCATCATTCCCAGCTAACCTGGTATCCTTGTGTCAGCAGTTTGATCTTCTGCTCAAGCCGAGAAGCTTTCTTTGCTTCATCATCCATTCTCCTCTTTACAATTTCAAACTCATGTTGCAAAGCAGAAATTTTATCAGCATTTCCAGCAACACTGGCAAGACCATAGCTGTTATTCGTCGGAAAAAACATAAGGTCCTCTTGGCATGCATCATGTGACTTCACGAAATCCTCAAAAGACTCATTTTCATTGCCCATGGCCACACGAAGATACTGAATCTCCTCTTCAACCATAGAACTTGTCTGTCGACAAAGAAATGAAGTGATTTGAAAAACAGTAAACAGGACCGTCACAAAGGCCATGTGCCCATGTGCATAATGACAACTTAACTCACACATGACTTGTAGATGATAACTTCTAACTTCAGAGGCTCAATATTTCAAACTGTACAATCTACCCATTAATCATTTCAATGGTTCAGACAATCAGACTTATAAGGTCCAAAGAAGGCATTAAGATACTTCATGGAATGTTCTTTTGTTACGTCTACCCAACAAAAGTTCACAAAAAATATCCAAGGAAAAAACTACAGCGCATGTACAGTAAAAATTGAGTAAAAAACTAGCATGACTCTTCTATGAATCCTAAATCTAAACAGTCATCTTGCTAGTGTTGTGCTACATACAGCTCCCACTATGCAAATTAATTTGGCCTTCCCTTGCCATTTATTACAGGATAGCATTCAATGCCAGCGGATTAGTTGTAGCGGATATTGAAAATCAAGCATACATGTTAGTAGAGGAATGGTTTAGACCTGCTTCTATGATATTGCTGAGGTATATATAATGATAGGTTCACATGATTTCAAGTTATGATTGATGTACCTAATACTATACAAAATTAGATGTGTTATCACTAAATTGGATATGCAGTTCATAATAACAGGAGGACGGAATAGAAGCGTACCTCTTTCAATTCATGCTCATCGAGACCTTCAATTTCAGGAATTAAAGCTGCCCCATTCGCCTGACGCTTGTTCCCTTTCTTTTTCTCTCTTTGAGTTTGTTCTTCAAGAGGATATCTAGCATTATCATGCTCGAGGAGCCTAAGGAGCTCCTCATTTATTAGCTCATCAGCTTGTTCAAGTGATGTACGAGGCACAAAAGCACTTCTGCTTTCTCCAGCTTTAATCAAAGATTGCTGGAGAATCTCCATTGAAGCAGCAGGTGGCCTCGGCAAACTCCGCTGCAACACTTTTGATCTCTTCCTGAGCAATGCCTCCTGCCTTGCTTCTTCCTCAGCCCTCTCTCGTGCTAACCTGTCTGACATATCCTCTTCAATTTTCTCTTCAGCTTCTTCCTTCTCCTCCGTGATGGGTGGCATAACTAGCTGGTACTCATTCTTAGGCTGTGGAATTGAAGCAAAACCAGATCGCAGACATCTTCTCAACCCAGCTTGCCTACGAAGCTCGAGCTGAGTGCTGTCCTGCATTTCCACCTCTTCATTAATGCGGAGCTCATCCCGGAAAGGGGTACCTTTTGGAGTTAAACCAAATGAATTTCCATCTCTGGAGGGTGTCATACCAATCCTTGGGGCAACAACAGGGCTAGCCAGAGGCGTTGCCATGGGATTCGGAGTCTGTATCTGTTATGACCGGTCTGAGTTACATGAGGAGGGGGCCCAACCATGGGCCCAACTAGGGGCTTAGCCCATTATCAGTTTAGGGTTTAGCTCTTTATATACTGGTTGTAAACGAAGCAAACACCAAGCAATAATAATATTCATTATTGCCGACTCCCTGAGGAGTCGGTCTCCTAGCCGCCGCCCCTCCTCTCCAGCCCGCGCAAGACGGCACCCTGCCGCCGGCGTCCGCCGCCTCGCCCGCACGTCTCCCCCTCCTTCCCCTACAAGCTACGCCCTAGGGCGGGTAGACCAGTTGGTTCTACCAATTTGGTATCAGCTAGCTCGGCTGCGATCATGTCTTCGCCGCCCACCACCACGTCGTCCGCGCCTCCGCCCGCCCCTTCCGTCATCGCCACCACGGCGGGCTCTCTGTTGGCCGCCACGTCGGCGGGCTCCGCCGCGCCGGCGCCCGTCCTCTACACGCCCGAGCAGATGAGCTGGGTCATCAACGACCTCGTCACCGCGGTCCAAGGCATCCGCCTCTTCTTGATCGGCTCACAGGGGCCCCCGACGCCGCCGCAGCCGGCCGCCGTCTCCGTGCCGGCGCCCGCACCATGGGCTCCGCCCTTCTCGGGCGTTTCGCTGCCGCCTCCACCGGCATCGGCCCAACCCCGGACGCAGTGTCCACCGTCCGCACCCACCAGCCCGGGTGCCGCCGCCACGGGGGGGCGTTCCCATCCACCAGATTCGTTTCCCCCCGTCGCCGTCTCCGCTGCCGGCGTGGCTCGCAGCGTCGTCGACCCAGCCGGTCTACACCAACGCCGGCGAGCCGCCAGTTCCCTCCCTCCCGGGCGCCGCCCCCGGGGGTATGCACGCCCCCATGAGGCGCGCCCCGACGCGCACGGCCCCGGCGGGGTTACACAGCCACCGCTCCGCTACACCAAGGTCGACTTCGCCACCTACGATGGGTCGGAGGACCCCCTGAACTGGCTTAGCCAGTGCGAGCAGTTCTTCCGCGGGCAGCGCACCCTGGCGTCGGATCGCACCTGGCTTGCCTCCTATCACCTCCGGGGCGCCGCCTAGACGTGGTACTACGCCCTCGAGCAAGACAAGGGCAGCATGCCTCCTTGGGACCGCTTTCGGGAGCTATGCCTCCTTCGCTTCGGGCCGCCGATCCAAGGGAGCCGCCTCGCGGAGCTGGGGCGCCTCCCCTTCACGTCCACGATGCAGGACTTCGCCGATCGCTTTCAGGCACTCGCCTGCCACGCCCCGGGTGTCACGGGGCAACAGCGCGCGGAGCTCTTTGTCGGGGGACTTCCGGACCACATACGGGTGGACGTGGAGCTCCAGGCCCCCCACGACCTGCAGACGGCGATGCACTACGCTCGGGCGTACGAGCGCCGGGCCCAGGCGTTGCAGCCGCCTCCCCCGAGTCGCGGGGCCCGGCCACCCGCCGGCCGCAGCGCCGACCACGCGGCCAGCACCGCCCGCTCCAGCAGCGACGCAGCGTACCTTCCGGCGCCTCACACCGACAGAACAGTTGGAGCGTCGTCGCCTCGGCCTGTGCTTCAACTGCGACGAGCCCTACACGCCAGGTCACGTCTGCCCGCGCCTCTTCTACTTGGAGACGGTAGACGACGGCGACGCGGACACGGGCGTCGACACAGCGACGAAGACCGCTCTCGACGCCGCGCCGGCCACGGCGTGCGTGGTCTCGCTCCACATGTTGGAGGGCATCCGCAACGAGCAGACTATGCTCCTGCCGGTGACGATACACGACGAGCAGCTGGTGGCCCTCCTCGACACCGGCTCCACACATAACTTCCTGCCGGAGGCCACCATGCGGCGCTTGGTCCTCCAGCCAACGGGCGGCGATCATCTCCGCGTCACCGTGGCCAACGGCGACCGCCTTCGCTGCCACGGCGTGGCGCAGCACGTGCCGCTCTCCATCGGCGACGAGCACTTCACCATCGCGTGCGCCGGCATCGACTTGGGCTATTTCGACTTCATACTCGGCGTGGACTTCTTGTGACCCCTCGGGCCCATACTGTGGGACTTCGCCGCCTTGACGATGACCTTCTGGCGCCAGGGCCGCCGCGTCTGTTGGACGGGCATTGGGGGCGCTGCCCCGGCACCACAGCTCCAGCTCACCACGGCCGACATTGACTCCGAGCACCCTCTGTTGGCCCACCTCCTGCAGCAACACGGCGACCTTTTCGACGAGCCGCAAGGCCTCCCGCCTACCCGGGTGTACGATCACCATATCCACCTCGCCCCGAACACGACGCCGGTGGCCGTGTGGCCTTACCGCTACCCCCGGCTGCAGAAGGACGAGCTCGAGCGACAATGCGCCCTCATGCTCGCCGCAGGAGTCATCCGGATCTCTACGTCGCCATTCTCGGCGCCGGTGTTGCTCGTCCGCAAGACGGATGGCACATGACGCTTCTGCATCGACTACCGCGCCCTCAACACGCTCACGCTGAAGGACAAGTTCCCCATTCCGGTGGTCGACGAGCTCTTCGACGAGCTCAATGGGGCGCGCTTCTTCACCAAGCTCGACTTACGATCGGGCTACCACCAGGTGCGCATGCACCCGGACGACATCGCCAAGCGTTCCGGACCCATCATGGCCACTTCGAGTTCGTGGTGATGCCCTTCGGCCTCACCAACGCGCCAACGACATTCCAGGCCCTGATGAACGATGTACTCCGCCCCTATTTACGTCAGTTTGTGCTCGTTTTCTTTGACGATATTTTGATCTACAGCGCCTCATGGGCGGAGCACCTACAGCACGTCGCCATCGTCTTCAACGAGCTTCGAGCGCATCATCTTCACCTTAAGCGCTCGAAGTGCTCGTTCAGGACGACATCGGCCGCCTACCTCGGCCACGTCATCTCCGCCGAGGGGGTGGCCATGGACGCAGACAAGGTGGCGGCCGTCTCCGCGTGGCCGCCTCCTCGTTCGCCGCGCGCTCTTCGCGGCTTCCTAGGTCTCGCCGGGTACTACCGAAAATTCATCCGGGACTTCGGCATCATCGCGACACCTCTCACGCGGCTGCTGCGTCGCGACGCCTTCGCCTGGGACGACGAGGCCACCGCCGCGTTCGAGGCCCTGAAGGGGGCCCTTACGACGGGCCCCGTTCTCCAGATGCCGGACTTCGCACGGCCGTTCATCGTCGACTGCAACGCCTCCGGCGTGGGGTTCGGTGTCTGTGCTTCACCAGGGTGATGGCCCGCTTGCCTACTTCAGCAGGCCTTTCGCCGCACGCCATCTCAAGCTTGCGGCATACGAGCAGAAGCTCATTGGCTTGGTGCAGGTCGTGCGCCATTGGCGTCCCTGCCTTTGGGGGCGCTCGTTCCAGATTCGCACGGACCACTACAGCCTCAAGTACTTGTTGGATTAGAGGCTCTCGACCGTTCCGCAACATCAGTGGATCAGCAAGCTGTTCGGCTTTGATTTCACTGTGGAGTACCGACCGGGGCGCCTCAACACCGTTGCCGACGCTCTCTCTCGCCGCGATGCTGACG
Organism: Avena sativa; assembly: GCA_916181665.1. Classification (NCBI taxonomy): domain Eukaryota; kingdom Viridiplantae; phylum Streptophyta; class Magnoliopsida; order Poales; family Poaceae; genus Avena; species Avena sativa. The sequence goes on along the minus strand of OV702283.1, from coordinate 238,933,613 downwards.
ATGAGGACGACGCACCAGAGGGGATGGCGATGTGCATTCGTTCGGGCCCCTCCTTCGCCCTCTTCGACACCATCCGCCAGGCTACTGCGGCAGCGCCTGACGCCCAGCTCCTGCGGCAGCAGCTGGAGGAGGGCGAGTTGGAGGCTCCATGGCGCTGGGCTGAGGGGCTTCTCTTGCACGGGCGCCGTATCTTCGTGCCCGACCATGACGATCTTCGACACAAGGTGCTCCTGCTGGCCCATTCGTTAGGCCATGAGGGTGTCCAGAAGACCCTCCACCGTCTCCGCGCCGACTTCTACATCCCTAGGGATCGGGCCTTGGTCCAGGACTGGGTGCGCTCTTGCGAGATATGCCAGCGCAACAAGACGGAGACGCTGCGACCGGCGGGGATGTTGCAGCCGCTGGAGGTGCCCTCCTAGGTCTGGGCCGACATCTCCATGGACTTCATCGAGGGCCTCCCCAAGGTGGGCGGCAAGTCCGTCATCCTCACGGTGGTCGACCGCTTCTCCAAGTACGCACACTTCATCGCGCTTGGCCACCCGTACACCGCCGCGTCCGTTGCTCGTGCCTTCTTCGACGGCATCGTCCGCCTCCACGGTTTTCCCGCGTCGATCGTCAGTGATCGGGATCCGGTGTTCACGAGGCACGTCTGGCGTGACATTTTTAGGATGGCGGGCGTCAAGCTCCGGTTCAGCACGGCATTTCATCCTCAGACGGATGGCCAGTCCGAGGTGGTTAACAAAGTGATCGCCATGTACTTACGTTGTGTTACAGGTGATCTTCCTCGCGCATGGGTGGATTGGCTCGCGTGGGCGGAATATTGCTACAACACCTCCTACCATTTCGCCCTGCATGCCACGCCATTTGAGGTGGTCTACGGTCGGCCGCCACCGCCCATCTTGCCGGTCGATCCGGCGACTGCTCGGACGGAGGCTGCAGGGGAGCTTCTCCGCGACCGCGACGAGATGCTTGCTGAGGTGCGGCAGCGTCTCGTTCAGGCTCAGCAGCTCGCCAAGCACTACTACGACAGCCATCATCGCGAGGTGGCCTATGCGGTGGGTGACTGGGTGTGGCTGCGCCTTCTTCATCGATCCACCCAGTCCCTCGACCCGCGTGCGAGGCGCAAGCTTGGGCCTCGTTACGCTGGCCCTTTCGTCATCTTGGAGCGTGTGGGCACACTTGCATATCGCCTTCAGCTGCCCGCGGGCTCCCGCATCCATGATGTCTTTCATGTGGGTCTGCTGAAGCCTTACCGTGGGGAGCCACCGGCCACGCCACCGGCGTTACCACCGTTCGCCGATGGCCATCTTCTTCCGACCCCGGCGAAGGTGTTACGCGCCCAGCTCCGTCGCGGCATTTGGTACTTGCTGGTGCAGTGGGAAGGCCTTCCGGAGGAGGAGGCCACTTGGGAGAAGCGCGAGGAGTTTAGCCAGCACTACCCCGACTACCAGCTCGAGGACGAGCTGTTTGCACACGCGGCGAGAGATGTTATGACCGGTCTGAGTTAAGTGAGGAGGGGGCCCAACCATGGGCCCAACTAGGGGCTTAGCCCATTCTCAGTTTAGGGTTTTAGCTCTTTATATACTAGTTGTAAACGAAGCAAACATCAAGCAATAATAATATTCATTATTGCCGACTCCCTGAGGAGTCGGTCTCCTAGCCGTCGCCCCTCCTCTCCAGCCCGCGCAAGACGGCGCCCTACCGCCGGCGTCCGCCGCCTCGCCCGCACGTTTCCCCCTCCTTCTCCTACAAGCTATGCCCTAGGGCGGGTAGACCAGTTGGTTCTAATGGTATCTCCTTACATGGTGTAACGCCAGAGAAATCTGATGGATGAAGCTCTGGGTTATCGCCTCCTAAAAGAGGAGTTTGTGATTCCCTTTGACGTGCAAGATTCTCTGCCTCCATCATAATAGCGTCCCCTTTTCCCCTGGAGTTCGTTGCGGCGTTCACAATGGTGGCATACCAAGCCTAGGAGTCTGGGAGTAATTTGCAAGCAATGTCCTAGTAGCAGTACTTCCTTCACCAAGCTCCTCAGCTAGAGCAGGATCACTGGCATTACCCATCTTTGCAATCTCCTCCAATTCATGATCAGAAATTTGGGGTGGTGGAAGCATTAGTTTGGACCTTCTTGTGACTGATTCTGGGTCATTGAGTTTATTTGCTTGCATTACTGCAGCAGGGGCATCCTGCCTCTGCAGAATCTTCTTCCTGGCAATGTCTTGCTTTCTTAATTGAGTCTCAACATCCACTCTTCTCTTCCCTTCGAGCTCCTCAATAGTAGTTGGAAACTGTACGTGCTCAAGTGGCCTGTCTTCACCCATTGTATCATAAAAGCCTGGAGGAGGTCTCTTTTCAAACGGGATCTCAGCATCATAGTCAATTCCCTTTCTCTTTCTTTTTTTGTGTCGGTTGTCAATACCAGCTGCCTTCAGTTCTCTCCTTTTTTGCAGTGATGCGAGCCGCCTCGCCTCTTCAAGTTGTTTCTCTCTTGCCTTTCGTTTTGCCTTTTTCCCCCTGGTGATAGCTAAGCGAGCCCTCGCCTCGGAAAGCATTTCCTTCTCATCTTCGTCCATGTCAACAGGATCTGGACGTGCCGGTTTTGACTCAGGATTTGGATCAATTTCCCCAGGTCGCAACTTTCTTGGGTCATCATTAGGCTCGTAATTCTCATCCTTAGCACAGGCAGCATCAAGCAGTTTTTCATAACGCTCGAGGCACTGAGATGGCGTCCGGCCTACAATAGGTGCAATAGTCCTCCATTGAGTAGGCATGAGCTTAGCAAGGTGGAGTAGCTTCTCATCTTCTTCCCTTGTCCACTCAGTCTGGATTCAACATATACGAGTTAGTTAAGTGAAAGAAATATTATTGTACCAAAGAGGACTGAAAGTATTGCAGATCTATGTCATAATAGAGCAGATAATCAATTAAAAGAAACATGAAGCATCATATCACATGTGAAGATTGGCGGCTATTTTTGAAGGTTCGATTAAAGTTGTATGTAAACCACAATAATTCAAATACGGTTCAGTTCAGTACTACATGGTTTTACTAAATGTTGAAGTTTCAAGAATTAGATGACAAATGTTAATACAGAATTGAACGTCCCATTAGAATTGCAACTGGGGTGTATTAACATCGTTACTATAACTTCAACAACTCAATGTTCACATTTCTGTGATATGATATGAAAGAAAACATGTTAACAGCTTAACATCGTGCAAAGACAACCACAAAATGAGTATATGAAGACAACCCAAAGACGATGTACTTTTTCCATTTTACTAACCTTCCTAACAAGGATATTAGACATAATACAAATATATTTTAGTTGGTTCCATTTGGTGGAAGTTTACTGCACAATAGTTTATGATATGTATATCACTAGATTTTACAGGTAGTGTATAGCTAATAGCATGGTAAGGCATAAAAGAGAGAAGAACCTAACCTAAAAGTGTATGTGTGAGTTGTAGTTTCAAAGTGGCCATAATACTACTGAGGTATTTCAAAAAGATAGAGCAATATATACAGGGAAAGGATCCACTATGCACTGCAAGATGAATAGCTATTTCACATGGCTATATATGAAATTGGACTTTCACATCACCACATCACAACTACAGATCCTTTCAGATCACTCTACATTACAGTTGCGGATTCTCTAATTTCTAATTAGTACGTACATACCGACATACAATCGCAATTCCCACGCTAATAAAGCACCACGACATCGCAAAATCCAAGGAGCACACGGAGCGTCGAGCAAAAGAGGGCTGCGGGCGAGGGGGGGCTGCCGCATTACCTTCTTGATGGAGGGGTCGAGCCACTCGTACCAGCGGGCCTTGCACTGCTTGGCGGACTTGCGGACGAGCAGCGAGGACATACGCGCCCACTGGTTCTTGCCGTACTTCATCACCGCCGCCTTGAGGATCTCATCCTCCGTGTTATTCCACACGTCGCCCTTAATCATGATCCTCATCTTGGCCCCTCCCTTGCGGCCTCGCTCGACCGGCTAGATCTGTTCTCCTCCGCAGAGGACCACCGTGGCTCCGCTTCCACACGGCCGGGCGGCTCCGGCGAGACCTGGTCCGCCCTAGGGTTTGATGGGGGAGGGAGGGTTTAGGATTGGGTGGGTCGGGGCTGGGTGGCGAGACCGGGGGAACGGGAGTGTCACGCCTGACAGTGTGTCTTTTTTTTTTAGATGAACAAGGACTTTAATAATATCATGTAGGATTACATTCACTCTCTATCACCTGCACTATGGATATTGGCTCTCGGCCAATCCACATACATTCCTAAAGATTACGTGAAGCTTCGGCACAACCATGCGCAGCCAAATTAGCATTCCTAAAGATGTAAGAGATTTCAAACGAGTTAAACAATTTGCTAATTTCCTCGATCTCGCGAAGAATCGGTGTAATCTCTGTCATGTGACTCTCTCTGTTTAACCACATGTTCACTAGCATTTGAGAGTCCGTTTTCACTCTTAAACCGTAGGTGCGCCAACAGACAGAAAAGGCAACGCCGTCTCTCACAGCTAAGGCATCTGCGTGCAGTGCATCTGTCAGTGCTCCGTACCACCGGGCTCTCGCTCCAAGGACCCTTTCATGTGAATCTCTGATAATGCAACCCGTTGATCCCGTATATTTGTTCCCATTGAACGCTCCATCACAATTCAATTTAAGTACACCAGATTCTGGTTTAGTCCATCTTGTAAGAGCATGTGTAGTCATATTTATATTTTTATTTGGCTTAACTTCTTGTGCCAGATCAAGAGCAGTATCAATTGCCCACTTACAGGCAGCTTTCCAAGTTCTATTTTCCTGACCATGACGACGATTATTTCTCTCACACCAAACAGCCTACATACCACATAAAATTAAATCAGTATGGTCGGACGACGGGCATATGGTTGTATCCAAAATATCGCTAGCCCATGTTCCTGGATGTAAAGAGGGAAGTTTTATACCTGTCAATGCTTTCATCTCTTCCCAGAAGCAACAAGCAAAGGGGCACTCCGATAAATCATGATAAGTTGTTTCCTTCTTAGCTCCACAATCCCACAATCGACACATTGACTCAGTTTATCAACATGACGTTTCCGCGGATTATTTTGAACTGGTACAAAATCATTTACTACACGTCACCAAAAAGATTGAATCTTTGGTGGAACATGTAATTTCCAAATAGATTTCAATTGGTTCACCTCGGGATGCCATAGAGGATTCGGCCTTGTCTTTCTTGTTTTGTGTTTCCCGAGACAACAACTTATATGCTGATATGACAGTATAAAGCCCATTATTCTCTGGCGCCCATGCCCATTGATCCTCATCAAGTTTCTCCAATGGGATTCGAGCAACTGCATCAGCATCAAGTGGCAGTAAATTTTTCTTCAAAGCATTATGGTTCCAACTACCATTTATCATGAGACCATCCTTGCTGTAGCATTCTGGCCTTTGCATAATAATGGTTTAAAGCCTAGAACCCCCGGTATCATTTGTCCTTCCACACATCTATAGAGGTGTCATTTCCAATTCTCTTAATCATTCCCAGCTCAAGAGCAAGTCTCCCCTCCAAAATAGCTCTCCAGGTGTGAGACATGTTCTTTTTCTTTGTTGCATGCATGAACTCTCTGTCATGGTAGTATTTACCCCTTAACATGCGGACACAAAGGTAATTAGGATTGGTAATAAGACGCCATCCTTGCTTACCCAGCATTGCAATGTTAAAAAGTCTCATATCTGTGGCATCCCGCAAAACCACTACTAAAAAATCGCGTTGTTTTTGTGCATTGCATCGTCATGACCGCATGCTCATGTCATCATGCCACATTGCATTTGAGCATCGTCATCATCTTGCAATTGCTTGCATGAAACTATTTTTGAAAAGCCGGGTATTGTTTTCTAAAACGCCCCCTCATTATTCAAACATCAAAACCGGGTCCCCGGAGTATTTTGTTTTGTCCGCTGTCGGATTGCAAAAGCGCTGGTTGAAATAAATAATTTAATTAATTATTTTAGTGGGGCAGTCGAACGGGCCGAATGACCCGAACGACCACCCCCAGAAAATACAACGGTCCACCTACACCCGCCCTTCTAATCCTAAAGCTACCAGATAACCTACCCACACACCCCCTCCACCTCACCCCCCCCCAATCAGCTCGCGCCACCTCACCTCTCCTCTCCCCCCCAACCAACCAGAAGCTGCCACCTACCCACTCCCTCTCTCCACCTAGGCTAAACCCACCCCACTACACAACTACCCCAGACCCACAACACACCACAGCACACACACGCGCGTGCAGCACACACCCGACCCCTCCCAGCTCGCCCCACTGCCAGCCGTCCCCACCCAGGCCACTCCTTCCTTTCCACCCTGTCCACCCACCACCGCGGGTCCCACCTGTCCCCACCGAGCCCACCTGCTGCCACTGTTTCTCTTCCCCCGCACGCCACCCGCGCCCCGCTCCCTCTTCTTTCTCCCTCCTCTCCCCGCGCGCACAGCAGCCTCCTCCCTCCTCCCCTGGCCGGCCGCGCCTGCGACCGCCTCTCCCGCCCCGCGCGTCCCCACGCCCGCCCGTGTCCCACCTCCCTCCGCTGTGCCCTGCCCCCGCGGCCGGCCGCTCGCCTCGCCGGACCCCTCCCCGCCTCCGCCTCCGGCCCGGCCTCCCCTCCCCGACCCCGAGCCGTCCCGCCAGCGGCGCCCAGGCTGCCTTCGGCCGGTCCCGCGCGACCCCGCGCCCCCGAGCCTCTGGCCCCGTCGCCGGAAACCGCGCGCCGCCTCTGGAGCCGACCCCGCCGCCGCGGTCCTGCGAGTTCCCCAGCACGCGAGCCGCTGCCCGGCGAACGGTGCCTTCCACCTCGTCGCCGTCCCTCTGCGTGCGCCGCCCTGCGCGACCTGGGCCTCCACGACACCGACGCCCGGCTTCCTCCTTCCTCCGCCCCGGCCTCGAGCTCGCCCGCTCGATCTCCGTCCTTCTCCCGCCGACCACATCCTCTGCCCCGCCGTCGTTGTCCGCGAGCGGCCCGACCCCGTCACCCTCCGAGCCCGAGCAGTGCCGCCCTGAGCCTCCCTCCGCCCGGATGTTTCTGCCGCAGCCGCCATGGTCGCGTCCGTTTGCCCTTCCTCGACCCGCGGCCCGCCCAACGCCAGCAGCCGCCTCCGGCCTTCCTGCCGCGAACCAGAGCTTCCTCGACGCCGCTTGTGGCTGCTGCCACCCCGGCCTCGTGGTGTTGTTCTGCAGTCCGCTTGTGTGCAACAGAGTCTGGCTACCCGATGATATGCTGCTACCCGATGGTGATGCTGCCACAAGATCTTCGAGCCCCTTGGTAGACAAGATCCCCGGTGCCCTTCGAGAGACCGAGACGAGGACCCAAAGGACCACCGGTAACGAACCCGCCGGTACCTCAAGATCTACCTCCCGAACCCGAAGGCGGACCTTCGCGGAACAAGTTCACGGCCAACAACCAAAGTTGGAACCCCAAAGTCGGCAACACGGACTCGGAGGATTCCCGAACGACAAGCACTTCGCCGCGGGACGCCAAGATCTACGCGTGAGACGACAAGACCGACAACATGGCCCGCCTACCCCGGATACGACAAGTACTCTCTCGAGGACGTCGAGTACTTCACTCCTGACGCGAGAACCCTGACGCCAAGATCGCCACCGGAACGCCAAGTTCTCCACTTTGAACGCCATGACCGTCTACACGGACCCGAAGGCCACGAATGCGACAAGATCGACACCGACCACGGCGAATCTGAAGCGCCCTGACGCCGAACCAAGTCCTGCTTCCCGGATGCGCCAAGATCTACCCCGTTACCGAGAACGATCCCGCCGAGACCGATCCCGTCGAATCCTGAACCCTGAGACCGAACCCCGAACCCCGGAACCCCAAGATCGCCGAACCCTAATGTGTGAACCGAACCCCTTCCCGCAAACCCTATTTTATATTATAATACAATTGTTGCATATTAAATCATTCATCTCGCATGCATATCATGTGGTTTGGGGGCCTTATGCCGATTCACCTAACAATTAAATATGGGGCCCTTATGCGGGCAAATCCATTCGTATATTAGCCTCATTTAAACTTGTGTAGCGAACCGGTGATATATTCTGCCTTGTTAAACAACATTTAAATTGCGGGGTAGCTAAACAAACATGAACCATTTAATTATCTGTCGGAACCCCGGTTCCGCTTAATATGACCTAGTTGCATCGCACCTCTGCCATGTCATGCATCATACATGCATCATGCCGATCTTCTGCCGTTGTATTAAATATTGCATCCGGTGTTTCTTCTAGTGTTTTGCTTCTTCGCGGATAAGACCGCTGAGTTGATGTGAGCTCCGCCCCGATCTTCGGATGAACCCTTCGGCAATGTTTCAGGCGAGCATCTTCCCCCTTTCTACCTATCTTACTTTTATAGTATTTATTCCCTCCTGTTGATCTATTGCTATCTGTGTTGCGTTGCTCTAGTTTCGTACTCGTGATATCCCTTGCAGCCCTATATTGCCATGGCCACCTCCTATTACCTGTTGTTTGGTAGATAGCTGGACTTGCGCGTCGTAGTCGCTTGCTCAAGTGCTGTTGCGTGTCGTCAAGTGCCACAGTTGTTGATGTATTGCCGCATGTTGATGTTGGATATGATCATGGCTTTACTTATTATGCACTTTAATTCCTGTTTAACAACTAAAAATTGAAGTAAGTAAGCAGAGGCATCGGTGGGTGATAGAAAATATTTGGTTTCCGAACGCCCACTTGTGTCCCGTAGGACCCCGAGTACTTGATACCAGTTCCTTGATTTATCGCGCTATCCACATACGGGGAGTATGGGCCCCCCTTAGCCAGAGCTTGATTCCGTCTTATTTCTTGGGGCCACAACTAGTTTGAGGTTTTATTTACTATCCTGTACCTATGCCATGCTTTACTGCTTTATTTACGATTGTGTGAGGAGCACGCTGTACTGTTTTGGAAGCGGAATGTTTTCGCGGTATCGACAGTCCCCGTTTGGGGATTTGCTGTCGTTTACAGCCATTGTCGCAAACCTTGAGTCCGTCTCGGAGCTTGCTTACTTCGTTGCGGGTGTACTCCAAGGGGTGGCCCCCTGAAATATTTCTGAATCCTGTGATTGCTTTGTCGTGAAAGCCTCGTTGGGTTTTGATTTGGTTTTTCCGAGGTTGATCGTGTGTGTGTTGCTATTTGTGCACCCCGGCCGGGTTAAAACTTTCTGAAAGCCGTGTCCGCGGTTATGGACGACTTGGAGCACAGTATCTCGACCATAGACAAGCATAACTAATGTTTATTGCTATAAATTTGACTTTATAATGACTAGTAATCAGCTTCACTATAATGGAATGGCTAAATAATCCTGCCAACAATTGCTTGTTGTGTTGTCGCTTGCGACCCTTGTACCTGACTAGTAAGTATTGCAACTACAACGGAATGGCTTAATAAAAGTACCAACAACAGCTGGGTTTGGGTTATCTCATGCTATTTGTATCTGACTAGTAAGCGCCTCAACTACAATGGAATGGTTAACTAAAATGGCCCACTGCTTACTTTATCAGGATGATTATCTATACCTGACTAGTAATTGCTGCAACGATAACCGAATAAATAAAATTGCCAACTGTGTGAGTTCCTCGGTTGACTTCCTCGTTTGGTCGCGAGGGGGAAAACGCCAGGATGGGTTTGATTGGTGGTAGTATCAGCTTGGTTCCGAGTAGGTCTTTCTTACCCCTCTCTGATAGCCGCCAGTTGTATCGAGTCTCTATAGGTTGTTTAGTGCATGCTGCCGCTGCCGCTTCAGTCCACCATACCTATGTAGGCGAGGACCGCCGAATTCTAGTCTCGCCGTGTACTGGCCTCAGTACTGACGCTCCTCTTTTTCCTTTGCCCTTTGTCGGCACCCCTTTTGTTTAAGCAGGTTTTGAGATCGACGTCGTTAGCAGGGTTACCCTTCCGGCTTGGCCTGGGCAGGGTTATGGACGCCATTGGTTATTCTTCAGGGCTCTTAGCCCCATTTGCATCTTGTCCGTAGTCGGACGCCCTATCATTTTCAAGGTGATTTGGATCTTTGTATATTATACCTGTATTCTTGACTCATGGAGTCGCTGCTGTATATATATATCTGTTCTGTGGGTCCCATCGAGGACTGTTGTGTAATGTTATTACTTCGTTTTCCACCCGCACGAAAGTGCCTGGTGGGCACCTTTGAATCGTTTCTATGCGGGTTTGCCGGTTTTCGCTAAAACTTGCATAGAGCCGATTCTGAGGGTGTTTCAGAGTGGTATCAGAGCCCAGCAGTTGCGATACCCCACAAGTCCAGCCTGTAGGATAACCTAGCTAACGGCCGAAGTAGAGTGTCAAAACTATTTTTGCAAAATCGGTTGGATAGTTCTGATTAGGTATGATTTTACTCCTTACCCCTCTGCTATTCTCCTCTCACCTCCACGTGTTTTGAATCCGCTCTCTTCTCTCTCTTCGAGTCCAGGATTTCTCGCGGTTGGGTTTCCGTCGTACCTTCAGGGTTTCGTTTTCTCCCTTTTGCAACGGAGGTGCTACGATCATCCATCTGCAACTTGTCTGTTGTACCCTTCATCCAATCTTTTGTTCTTGAGCTCTTGATCTATATGTGTTCCTTGTTGGATATCCGTGTCGTTGAAAACATATGAGAAGGACGAGCATTGGTGAAGTTGGAGTATACCTTGAGCATGTGTTGTTCATGCCAATGGAACCATCGCGGAACCTAATCATTGTGTCTTTTATACGATTCCTGCTGGCATCATCCCTTTGTTCCGGATACCGCCTATGAAGATCTTCAGTCTAAATCTCGAGAGTTGAGTTGCCTGATTCTCCTACCCATGTATAGAGTTGATAGTTTGGGTCCGGGATGGACTGATCACCCTACCCGACTCTTACTGTTCGCTCTGTACATCGAACTGGTGGATCAATGTAACTTTTCCTCTTCTAATGGAAGTTAGAGGTGGCCTTATCTTTTGATACCTCTATCTTCGTCCTTTGTTTATCCGGAGTGTTCTCTTGACGAACAGGATCAACGACCCTTTGTTAGTGGTGTCGCGAGGATCTACACGAAGCGAGAAGATGCAGATCGCCGACCTTTCTTCCGGTACCATGAGGCGGATCTCGAGGGCGAGATCCTTTGTTAGTGGTGTCGAATTGTGGCATCCCGCAAAACCACTACTAGAAAATCGCGTTGTTTTTGTGCATTGCATCGTCATGACCGCATGCTCATGTCATCATGCCACATTGCATTTGAGCATCGTCATCATCTTGCAATTGCTTGCATGAAACTATTTTTGAAAAGCCGGGTATTGTTTTCTAAAACGCCCCCTCATTATTCAAACATCAAAACCGGGTCCCCGGAGTATTTTGTTTTGTCCGCTGTCGGATTGCAAAAGCGCTGGTTGAAATAAATAATTTAATTAATTATCTTAGTGGGGCAGTCGAACGGGCCGAATGACCCGAACGACCACCCCAGAAAATACAACGGTCCACCTACACCCGCCCTTCTAATCCTAAAGCTACAAGATAACCTACCCACACACCCCCTCCACCTCACCCCCCCAATCAGCTCGCGCCACCTCACCTCTCCTCTCCCCCCAACCAACCAGAAGCTGCCACCTACCCACTCCCTCTCTCCACCTAGGCTAAACCCACCCCACTACACAACTACCCCAGACCCACAACACACCACAGCACACACACGCGCGCGCAGCACACACCCGACCCCTCCCAGCTCGCCCCACTGCCAGCCGTCCCCACCCAGGCCACTCCTTCCTTTCCACCCTGTCCACCCACCACCGCGGGTCCCACCTGTCCCCACCGAGCCCACCTGCTGCCACTGTTTCTCTTCCCCCGCACGCCACCCGCGCCCCGCTCCCTCTTCTTTCTCCCTCCTCTCCCCGCGCGCACAGCAGCCTCCTCCCTCCTCCCCTGGCCGGCCGCGCCTGCGACCGCCTCTCCCGCCCCGCGTGTCCCCACGCCCGCCCGTGTCCCACCTCCCTCCGCCGCGCCCTGCCCCCGCGGCCGGCCGCTCGCCTCGCCGGACCCCTCCCCGCCTCCGCCTCAGGCCCGGCCTCCCCTCCCCGACCCCGAGCCGTCCCGCCAGCGGCGCCCAGGCCGCCTTCGGCCGGTCCCGCGCGACCCCGCGCCCCCGAGCCTCTGGCCCCATCGCCGGAAACCGCGCGCCGCCTCTGGAGCCGACCCCGCCGCCGCGGTCCTGCGAGTTCCCCAGCACGCGAGCCGCTGCCCGGCGAACGGTGCCTTCCACCTCGTCGCCGTCCCTCTGCGTGCGCCGCCCTGCGCGACCTGGGCCTCCACGACACCGACGCCCGGCTTCCTCCTTCCTCTGCCCCGGCCTCGAGCTCGCCCGCTCGATCTCCGTCCTTCTCCCGCCGACCACATACTCTGCCCCGCCGTCGTTGTCCGCGAGCGGCCCGACCCCGTCACCCTCCGAGCCCGAGCAGTGCCGCCCTGAGCCTCCCTCCGCCCGGATGTTTCTGCCGCAGCCGCCATGGTCGCGTCCGTTTGCCCTTCCTCGACCCGCGGCCCGCCCAACGCCAGCAGCCGCCTCCGGCCTTCCTGCCGCGAACCAGAGCTTCCTCGACGCCGCTTGTGGCTGCTGCCACCCCGGCCTCGTGGTGTTGTTCTGCAGTCCGCTTGTGTGCAACAGAGTCTGGCTACCCGATGATATGCTGCTACCCGATGGTGATGCTGCCACAAGATCTTCGAGCCCCTTGGTAGACAAGATCCCCGGTGCCCTTCGAGAGACCGAGACGAGGACCCAAAGGACCACCGGTAACGAACCCGCCGGTACCTCAAGATCTACCTCCCGAACCCGAAGGCGGACCTTCGCGGAACAAGTTCACGGCCAACAACCAAAGTTGGAACCCCAAAGTCGGCAACACGGACTCGGAGGATTCCCGAACGACAAGCACTTCGCCGCGGGACGCCAAGATCTACGCGTGAGACGACAAGACCGACAACATGGCCCGCCTACCCCGGATACGACAAGTACTCTCTCGAGGACGTCGAGTACTTCACTCCTGACGCGAGAACCCTGACGCCAAGATCGCCACCGGAACGCCAAGTTCTCCACTTTGAACGCCATGACCGTCTACACGGACCCGAAGGCCACGAATGCGACAAGATCGACACCGACCACGGCGAATCTGAAGCGTCCTGACGCCGAACCAAGTCCTGCTTCCCGGATGCGCCAAGATCTACCCCGTTACCGAGAACGATCCCGCCGAGACCGATCCCGTCGAACCCTGAACCCTGAGACCGAACCCCGAACCCCGGAACCCCAAGATCGCTGAACCCTAATGTGTGAACCGAACCCCTTCCCGCAAACCCTATTTTATATTATAATACAATTGTTGCATATTAAATCATTCATCTCGCATGCATATCATGTGGTTTGGGGGCCTTATGCCGATTCACCTAACAATTAAATATGGGGCCCTTATGCGGGCAAATCCATTCGTATATTGGCCTCATTTAAACTTGTGTAGCGAACCGGTGATATATTCTGCCTTGTTAAACAACATTTAAATTGCGGGGTAGCTAAACAAACATGAACCATTTAATTATCTGTCGGAACCCCGGTTCCGCTTAATATGACCTAGTTGCATCGCACCTCTGCCATGTCATGCATCATACATGCATCATGCCGACCTTCTGCCGTTGTATTAAATATTGCATCCGGTGTTTCTTCTAGTGTTTTGCTTCTTCGCGGATAAGACCGCTGAGTTGATGTGAGCTCCGCCCCGATCTTCGGATGAACCCTTCGGCAATGTTTCAGGCGAGCATCTTCCCCCTTTCTACCTATCTTACTTTTATAGTATTTATTCCCTCCTGTTGATCTATTGCTATCTGTGTTGCGTTGCTCTAGTTTCGTACTCGTGATATCCCTTGCAGCCCTATATTGCCATGGCCACCTCCTATTACCTGTTGTTTGGTAGATAGCTGGACTTGCGCGTCGTAGTCGCTTGCTCAAGTGTTGTTGCGTGTCGTCAAGTGCCACAGTTGTTGATGTATTGCCGCATGTTGATGTTGGATATGATCATGGCTTTACTTATTATGCACTTTAATTCCTGTTTAACAACTAAAAATTGAAGTAAGTAAGCAGAGGCATCGGTGGGTGATAGAAAATATTTGGTTTCCGAACGCCCACTTGTGTCCCGTAGGACCCCGAGTACTTGATACCTGTTCCTTGATTTATCGCGCTATCCACATACGGGGAGTATGGGCCCCCCTTAGCCAGAGCTTGATTCTGTCTTATTTCTTGGGGCCACAACTAGTTTGAGGTTTTATTTACTATCCTGTACCTATGCCATGCTTTACTGCTTTATTTACGATTGTGTGAGGAGCAAGCTGTACTGTTTTGGAAGCGGAATGTTTTCGCGGTATCGACAGTCCCCGTTTGGGGATTTGCTGTCGTTTACAGCCATTGTCGCAAACCTTGAGTCCGTCTCGGAGCTTGCTTACTTCGTTGCGGGTGTACTCCAAGGGGTGGCCCCCTGAAATATTTCTGAATCCTGTGATTGCTTTGTCGTGAAAGCCTCGTTGGGTTTTGATTTGGTTTTTCCGAGGTTGATCGTGTGTGTGTTGCTATTTGTGCACCCCGGCCGGGTTAAAACTTTCTGAAAGCCGTGTCCGCGGTTATGGACGACTTGGAGCACAGTATCTCGACCATAGACAAGCATAACTAAAGTTTATTGCTATAAATTTGACTTTATAATGACTAGTAATCAGCTTCACTATAATGGAATGGCTAAATAATCCTGCCAACAATTGCTTGTTGTGTTGTCGCTTGCGACCCTTGTACCTGACTAGTAAGTATTGCAACTACAACGGAATGGCTTAATAAAAGTACCAACAACAGCTGGGTTTGGGTTATCTCATGCTATTTGTATCTGACTAGTAAGCGCCTCAACTACAATGGAATGGTTAACTAAAATGGCCCACTGCTTACTTTATCAGGATGATTATCTATACCTGACTAGTAATTGCTGCAACGATAACCGAATAAATAAAATTGCCAACTGTGTGAGTTCCTCGGTTGACTTCCTCGTTTGGTCGCGAGGGGGAAAACGCCAGGATGGGTTTGATTGGTGGTAGTATCAGCTTGGTTCCGAGTAGGTCTTTCTTACCCCTCTCTGATAGCCGCCAGTTGTATCGAGTCTCTATAGGTTGTTTAGTGCATGCTGCCGCTGCCGCTTCAGTCCACCATACCTATGTAGGCGAGGACCGCCGAATTCTAGTCTCGCCGTGTACTGGCCTCAGTACTGACGCTCCTCTTTTTCCTTTGCCCTTTGTCGGCACCCCTTTTGTTTAAGCAGGTTTTGAGATCGACGTCGTTAGCAGGGTTACCCTTCTGGCTTGGCCTGGGCAGGGTTATGGACGCCATTGGTTATTCTTCAGGGCTCTTAGCCTGTGGCATCCCGCAAAACCACTACTAGAAAATCGCGTTGAATTTGTGCATTGCATCGTCATCATCATATGTTGTTTGTCGAAAACTATTTTCGCAAAGCCCGTTTTGTTTTCTAAAACGCCCCAACTTTAATCAAATATCAAACCCCGGGTCACCGGATTATTTTGTTGTCCGCTTTCGGTTTGCAAACGTTCCAAATAAAGTAAATAAAATATTAAGTTATTTTTAGCGGGGCAGTCGAACGGGCCGAATGACCCGAACGACCGCCCCAGAAATTAAAACGGTCCACCTATTTTCTAAACCTACCAAATTACCTACCCAGCCCACCCCCTCCACATCACCCTGGCCTCTCACACGCTGCCACCTCAGCTGTCCCTCCCCCATCCTCCAATCACCCTCTGCCACCTACCCAGCCAACCCCCCTCTTTCTCCTCTCTCTCTCCAGCTCACACCCCACCAAACCGACACACGCACCCCACCCCTGGCGCCTGGCCCCACCAGCACGCCACCCCTGGGCTCCCTGGGCCCACCTCCCTCCTGCCGCTCCCCGCACACGCCCAGCCCCGCACGCCTCCTCCCACCTCGCCTCTACCCGCCCCCCTCCGGCCACCTTCTGCCGCCTCTCCCTCCTCCCTCGCTCCGCCGCCCCGGCGGCTCCCTCCCCATCTCCGGCGAGCGCCCGCCCGCGTCTGTGTTCCCCCTTCCGCCGGCCCCTCCCTTCTCCGTTCCTCGCCTCCGCGCCCCATCGCCGGCCCCGATGCAAGCCGCGTTCGCCGCCCCCCAGCGCGCTCGCCCAGGACCCCCGCGCCTCTCCGTCGCCGGCGCAAGCCTCCTGCGCCACCGCCCGCTCCTCCGTCGGAGCGCCCCGCGGCCTCCGCCGCCGGCCGAGCCGCCTCCTCCCGTCCTCGCCGCGCCCCCGCCTCGGTCCTCCCCGAGCTCGCACCGTCCGCCCCAGAGCCCACCTCCGTCGCTGCGCCCGGCCAGCGCGCCGGCTCCCCTCCGCGACCGCCGCGCCTGGCCGCCTGCCGCTGCTCGCGCTCGACCCCGCCACCGTCCGCCGCCAAGCACGCCCGCTCCGCCGTCTCTCCTGGCGCCCCGTGCCTCCCTCGCCCGAGCCCCGCCGCCAGGCTCCGCCCCGCCTCCAACCACCGCCCTCCGGCTCCGCCCAGCGACCTCGCGCTAGCCCCGGCCCCTACCCAAGCTCCGCCGCGTCGCCTTCCCCGTTGGCCCCGCTCCGCGCTCGTCCCGGCACCCTACTGTCGTCACCGCCATGGCCGCCCAGGCCCGAACCTCGTCGCCCCGCCCCTCTGCCCCGCGCCGGCGCCGCCCTGCAGCCGGCCGGAGCCCAGCGGTCTCTGCCCCCACCGCCCAGCGACCTCGTCCGCCCGTGCCCGACCTGAAGCCGCCTCCTGACGGCTTGTTTAGGCCGCGACGCCTCTGTTTTGCATGCCGCGCCGCAGTGTTACTCGAAGTCCCGAGTTTCGGTTTGATGAAAAGTTGCTAACAAGATCTCCTGCCGGACAAGCTCGACCATGAACGAGTTTTACAAGGACTGCCGACAAGTTTTCTGAACCCGAGCGACGCGGTCTCCTTCACGAACCCGAAGACCACCAAGTGCTTCGTCATGGATCTGAGGGCCGAGACCCCGAGCCCCGAGCCCCGACGCCCCGGACGCCAAGACCGACATGAGGACCCGACAAGACCCTCGCAACGGCAAGATCGACCCCGTGGGACCCGGCAAGATCTGCCCGACGACAAGAACGACAGCGACCAGGAGAGTCCGATGCACCCCCGGCGCCGAACAAGTCCTGCTTCCCGGATGCCGAGGTCACCGACACAGGACAACAAGATCTACCCCCGCTATCCGAGGCCGCTTCCGTCGAACCTCGAACCCCAGATCCGTCGAACCCTGAGACCGACCCCGAACCCCGGAACCCCAAGATCATCGAGACCCCTCAATGTGTGAACCCCTTTTCCGAGAACCCTATTTTATAACAGCTTGTTGCATATTGAATTATCATACTTGCATGCATATTTGTGTGGTTTGGGGGCCTTACGCCGATTCATCTTAATTAAATATGGGGCCCATATGCGGGCAAATCTAGCCTTATATTGGCCTCATTTAAATTTGGGTAGCGAACCGGTGATATATTCTGTCTTGTTAAACAACATTTAAATTGCGGGGTAGCTAATTCACTTGAACCGTTTAATTAATGTCGGGACCCCGGTTCAACTTAATATGACCTAATTGCATCGCATCGTTGCCATGCCATGCATCATATCATAAGCATGTCGATCTTTTGCCGTAGTATTAAATATTGCATCCGGTGTTTATTCTAGTGTTTTGCTTCTTCGCGGATAAGGCCGTTGAGTTGATGCGAGTGTCGACCCGATCTTCGGTTGAACCTTCGACAATGTTTTCAGGCGAGCATCTCCCCCTTTCTACCTATCTTACTTTTATAGTATTTATTCCCTCCTGTCGATCTATTGCTATCTGTGTTGCGATGCTCTAGTTTCCGCACCTGTGATATTCCATGCACCCTATATTGCCGTGGCCACCTCCTATTACCTGTTGTTTGGTATCTAGTCGGACTTGCGCGTCGTAGTCGCTTGCTCAAGTGCTGTTGCGTGTCGTCAAATGCCACAGTTGTTGGAGCCTTGCTGCATGTTGATGTTGGGGATGATCATAGTTTTACTTATCGTCCACTTTAATTCCTGTTTAACAACTAAAATTGAAGTAAGCAGAGGCATCGGTTGGTGATAGATAATGTCTGGTTTCCGAACGCCCACTTGTGTCCCGCAGGACCCCGAGTACTTGATACATGTTCCTTGATTTATCGCGCTATCCACATCCGGGAGGTATATGGGACCCCCCTTAGCCAGAGCTTGATTCAGTCTTATTTCTTGGGGCCACAAACTAGTTTGAGGTTTTATTTACGATCCTGTACTTATGCCATGCTTTACTGTTTTATTTACGATTGTGCGATGTATAGCACACTGTACTGTTTAGGTAAGCGGAATGTTTTCGCGGTATCGACAAGCCCCGTTTGGGGTTCCCAGTCGTTTACAGCCATTGTCGCAGACCTTGAGTCCGTCTCGGAGCTAGCTTACTTTGTTGCGGGTCTACTCAATGGGGTGGCCCCCTGAAATGTTTCTGAATCCTGTGATTGCTTTGTCGTGAAGGCCTCGTTGGGTTTTGATTTGGTTTTTCCGAGGTTGATCGAGTGTGTGTTGCTATTGGTGCACCCCGGCCGGGTAAAACTTTCTGAAAGCCGTGTCCGCGGTTATGGACGACTTGGAGCACAGTATCTCGACCATAGACAAGCATAACTAAAGTTTATTGCTATAAATTTGACTTTATAATGACTAGTAATCAGCTTCACTATAATGGAATGGCTAATAATACTGCCCACCATTGCTTGTTTGGCTTGTCGCTTGCGACAATTGTATCTGACTAGTAAGTATTGCAACTACAACGGAATGGCTGAATAAAAGTACCAACAACTGCTGGGTTTTGGGTTTATCTCATGCTATATGTATCTGATTAGTAATTGTTGCAACTACCACGGAATGATTAACTAAAAGTGCCCACTGCTTACTTTATCAGGATGATTATCTATACCTGACTAGTAATTGCTGCAACGATAACTGAATAAATAAAAATGCCAACCGTGTGAGTTCCTCGGCTGACTTCCTCGTTTGGTCGCGAGGGGGAAACGCCAGGATGGGTTTGTTTGGTGTTAGCTTCAGGTTGGATCCGAGTAGGTCATTCTTACCCCTCTCTTAAATCCGACAGTTGTATCGAGTCTCTATAGGTTGTCTAGTGCATGCTGCCGCTGCCGCTCAGTCCACCATACCTATGTAGGCGAGGACCGCCGAATTCTAGCCTCGCCGTGTACTGGCCTCAGTACTGACGCTCCTCTTTTTCCTTTGCCCTTTGTCGGCACCCCTTTTGTTTAAGCAGGTTTTGAGATCGACGTCGTTAGCAGGGTTACCCTTCCGGCTTGGCCTGGGCAGGGTTATGGACGCCATTGGTTATTCTTCAGGGCTCTTAGACCCATTTACCTCTTGTCCGTAGTCGGACGCTCTATCGTTTTCAAGGTGATTTGGATCTTTGTATATTATATCTGTATTCTTGACTCATGGAGTCGCTGTTATATATATCTGTTCTGTGGGTCCCATCGAGGACTGTTGTGTAATGTTATTACTTCGTTTTCCACCCGCACGAAAGTGCCTGGTGGGCACCTTTGAATCGTTTCTATGCGGGTTTGGCGGGTTTCGCTAAAACTTGCATAGGTCCGATTCTGAGGGTGTTACAGAGTGGTATCAGAGCCCAGCAGTTACGATACCCCACAAGTCCAGCCTGTAGGATAACCTAGCTAACGGCCGCAGTAGAGTGTCAAAACTATTTTTGCAAAATCGGTTGGATAGTTCTGATTAGGTCTGATTTTACTCCTTACCCCTCTGCTATTCTCCTCTTATCTCTACGTGTTTTCAATCCGCTCTCTTCTCTTTCTTCGAGTCCAGGAATTCTCGTGGTTGGGTTTCCGTCGTACCTTCAGGATTTCGCTTCCTCCTTTGGTGACGGTGTTGCTACATCTGGTCTTCATGCTAACGGAGGAATCCTTCGTCTGGTGGACTCTTCCTTGTTCTTTGTTTGTGCCTTCCGGTGTTTTCTGACGCAATGACATCATCTATGCCAGTTCCGATGCAGAATCTGCATCACCCCTTTGTTTCCGAACCTCGCTTGTCGAGATCTTCAGTCTGATTCCGTGAGTTGGTTGCATAATCCGCCTATTCGTGTGCAGAGTAATGGTTTGGGTGCGCGATGGACTGATCACCATCCGACTACTCTTATCATTCGCTCTTGTACATTGAATCAATGGATCCAGCGATTTTACTCCGTCCACGGAAGCTAGAGGTGGCTTTATTTGTTGATACCGCTACCTTCGACCTTTGGTCCCCGGAGTGTTCCCTCGACGATCAGGAACAACGAACCTTCGTTAGTGGTGTCGCGAGGATATACACGAAGCGCGAAGGATCAGATCGCCGACCTTCCTTCCGGTACCATGAGGCGAATCTCGAGGGCGAGATCCATTGTTAGTGGTGTCGAATTGTGGCATCCCGCAAAACCACTACTAGAAAATCGCGTTGAATTTGTGCATTGCATCGTCATCATCATATGTTGTTTGTCGAAAACTATTTTCGCAAAGCCCGTTTTGTTTTCTAAAACGCCCCAACTTTAATCAAATATCAAACCCCGGGTCACCGGATTATTTTGTTGTCCGCTTTCGGTTTGCAAACGTTCCAAATAAAGTAAATAAAATATTAAGTTATTTTTAGCGGGGCAGTCGAACGGGCCGAATGACCCGAACGACCGCCCCAGAAATTAAAACGGTCCACCTATTTTCTAAACCTACCAAATTACCTACCCAGCCCACCCCCTCCACATCACCCTGGCCTCTCACACGCTGCCACCTCAGCTGTCCCTCCCCCATCCTCCAATCACCCTCTGCCACCTACCCAGCCAACCCCCCCCTCTCTCCTCTCTCTCTCCAGCTCACACCCCACCAAACCGACACACGCACCCCACCCCTGGCGCCTGGCCCCACCAGCACGCCACCCCTGGGCTCCCTGGGCCCACCTCCCTCCTGCCGCTCCCCGCACACGCCCAGCCCCGCACGCCTCCTCCCACCTCGCCTCTACCCGCCCCCCTCCGGCCACCTTCTGCCGCCTCTCCCTCCTCCCTCGCTCCGCCGCCCCGGCGGCTCCCTCCCCATCTCCGGCGAGCGCCCGCCCGCGTCTGCGTTCCCCCTTCCGCCGGCCCCTCCCTTCTCCGTTCCTCGCCTCCGCGCCCCATCGCCGGCCCCGATGCAAGCCGCGTTCGCCGCCCCCCAGCGCGCTCGCCCAGGACCCCCGCGCCTCTCCGTCGCCGGCGCAAGCCTCCTGCGCCACCGCCCGCTCCTCCGTCGCAGCGCCCCGCGGCCTCCGCCGCCGGCCGAGCCGCCTCCTCCCGTCCTCGCCGCGCCCCCGCCTCGGTCCTCCCCGAGCTCGCCCCGTCCGCCCCAGAGCCCACCTCCGCCGCTGCGCCCGGCCAGCGCGCCGGCTCCCCTCCGCGACCGCCGCGCCTGGCCGCCTGCCACTGCTCGCGCTCGACCCCGCCACCGTCCGCCGCCAAGCACGCCCGCTCCGCCGTCTCTCCTGGCGCCCCGTGCCTCCCTCGCCCGAGCCCCGCCGCCAGGCTCCGCCCCGCCTCCAACCACCGCCCTCCGGCTCCGCCCAGCGACCTCGCGCTAGCCCCGGCCCCTACCCAAGCTCCGCCGCGTCGCCTTCCCCGTTGGCCCCGCTCCGCGCTCGTCCCGGCACCCTACTGTCGTCACCGCCATGGCCGCCCAGGCCCGAACCTCGTCGCCCCGCCCCTCTGCCCCGCGCCGGCGCCGCCCTGCAGCCGGCCGGAGCCCAGCGGTCTCTGCCCCCACCGCCCAGCGACCTCGTCCGCCCGTGCCCGACCTGAAGCCGCCTCCTGACGGCTTGTTTAGGCCGCGACGCCTCTGTTTTGCATGCCGCGCCGCAGTGTTACTCGAAGTCCCGAGTTTCGGTTTGATGAAAAGTTGCTAACAAGATCTCCTGCCGGACAAGCTCGACCATGAACGAGTTTTACAAGGACTGCCGACAAGTTTTCTGAACCCGAGCGACGCGGTCTCCTTCACGAACCCGAAGACCACCAAGTGCTTCGTCATGGATCTGAGGGCCGAGACCCCGAGCCCTGAGCCCCGACGCCCCGGACGCCAAGACCGACATGAGGACCCGACAAGACCCTCGCAACGGCAAGATCGACCCCGTGGGACCCGGCAAGATCTGCCCGACGACAAGAACGACAGCGACCAGGAGAGTCCGATGCGCCCCCGGCGCCGAACAAGTCCTGCTTCCCGGATGCCGAGGTCACCGACACAGGACAACAAGATCTACCCCCGCTATCCGAGGCCGCTTCCGTCGAACCCCGAACCCCAGATCCGTCGAACCCTGAGACCGACCCCGAACCCCGGAACCCCAAGATCGTCGAGACCCCTCAATGTGTGAACCCCTTTTCCGAGAACCCTATTTTATAACAACTTGTTGCATATTGAATTATCATACTTGCATGCATATTTGTGTGGTTTGGGGGCCTTACGCCGATTCATCTTAATTAAATATGGGGCCCATATGCGGGCAAATCTAGCCTTATATTGGCCTCATTTAAATTTGGGTAGCGAACCGGTGATATATTCTGTCTTGTTAAACAACATTTAAATTGCGGGGTAGCTAATTCACTTGAACCGTTTAATTAATGTCGGGACCCCGGTTCCACTTAATATGACCTAATTGCATCGCATCGTTGCCATGCCATGCATCATATCATAAGCATGCCGATCTTTTGCCGTAGTATTAAATATTGCATCCGGTGTTTATTCTAGTGTTTTGCTTCTTCGCGGATAAGGCCGTTGAGTTGATGCGAGTGTCGACCCGATCTTCGGTTGAACCTTCGACAATGTTTTCAGGCGAGCATCTCCCCCTTTCTACCTATCTTACTTTTATAGTATTTATTCCCTCCTGTCGATCTATTGCTATCTGTGTTGCGATGCTCTAGTTTCCGCACCTGTGATATTCCATGCAGCCCTATATTGCTGTGGCCACCTCCTATTACCTGTTGTTTGGTAGCTAGTCGGACTTGCGCGTCGTAGTCGCTTGCTCAAGTGTTGTTGCGTGTCGTCAAATGCCACAGTTGTTGGAGCCTTGCTGCATGTTGATGTTGGGGATGATCATAGTTTTACTTATCGTCCACTTTAATTCCTGTTTAACAACTAAAATTGAAGTAAGCAGAGGCATCGGTGGGTGATAGATAATGTCTGGTTTCCGAACGCCCACTTGTGTCCCGCAGGACCCCGAGTACTTGATACCTGTTCCTTGATTTATCGCGCTATCCACATCCGGGAGGTATATGGGACCCCCCTTAGCCAGAGCTTGATTCAGTCTTATTTCTTGGGGCCACAAACTAGTTTGAGGTTTTATTTACGATCCTGTACTTATGCCATGCTTTACTGTTTTATTTACGATTGTGCGATGTATAGCACACTGTACTGTTTAGGTAAGCGGAATGTTTTCGCGGTATCGACAAGCCCCGTTTGGGGTTCCCAGTCGTTTACAGCCATTGTCGCAGACCTTGAGTCCGTCTCGGAGCTAGCTTACTTTGTTGCGGGTCTACTCAATGGGGTGGCCCCCTGAAATGTTTCTGAATCCTGTGATTGCTTTGTCGTGAAGGCCTCGTTGGGTTTTGATTTGGTTTTTCCGAGGTTGATCGAGTGTGTGTTGCTATTGGTGCACCCCGGCCGGGTAAAACTTTCTGAAAGCCGTGTCCGCGGTTATGGACGACTTGGAGCACAGTATATCGACCATAGACAAGCATAACTAAAGTTTATTGCTATAAATTTGACTTTATAATGACTAGTAATCAACTTCACTATAATGGAATGGCTAATAATACTGCCCACCATTGCTTGTTTGGCTTGTCGCTTGCGACAATTGTATCTGACTAGTAAGTATTGCAACTACAACGGAATGGCTGAATAAAAGTACCAACAACTACTGGGTTTTGGGTTTATCTCATGCTATCTGTATCTGATTAGTAATTGTTGCAACTACCACGGAATGATTAACTAAAAGTGCCCACTGCTTACTTTATCAGGATGATTATCTATACCTGACTAGTAATTGCTGCAACGATAACTGAATAAATAAAAATGCCAACCGTGTGAGTTCCTCGGCTGACTTCCTCGTTTGGTCGCGAGGGGGAAACGCCAGGATGGGTTTGTTTGGTGTTAGCTTCAGGTTGGATCCGAGTAGGTCATTCTTACCCCTCTCTTAAATCCGACAGTTGTATCGAGTCTCTATAGGTTGTCTAGTGCATGCTGCCGCTGCCGCTCAGTCCACCATACCTATGTAGGCGAGGACCGCCGAATTCTAGCCTCGCCGTGTACTGGCCTCAGTACTGACGCTCCTCTTTTTCCTTTGCCCTTTGTCGGCACCCCTTTTGTTTAAGCAGGTTTTGAGATCGACGTCGTTAGCAGGGTTACCCTTCCGGCTTGGCCTGGGCAGGGTTATGGACGCCATTGGTTATTCTTCAGGGCTCTTAGCCCCATCTACCTCTTGTCCGTAGTCGGACGCTCTATCGTTTTCAAGGTGATTTGGATCTTTGTATATTATATCTGTATTCTTGACTCATGGAGTCGCTGTTATATATATATCTGTTCTGTGGGTCCCATCGAGGACTGTTGTGTAATGTTATTACTTCGTTTTCCACCCGCACGAAAGTGCCTGGTGGGCACCTTTGAATCGTTTCTATGCGGGTTTGGCGGGTTTCGCTAAAACTTGCATAGGTCCGATTCTGAGGACCGCCGAATTCTAGTCTCGCCGTGTACTGGCCTCAGTACTGACGCTCCTCTTTTTCCTTTGCCCTTTGTCGGCACCCCTTTTGTTTAAGCAGGTTTTGAGATCGACGTCGTTAGCAGGGTTACCCTTCTGGCTTGGCCTGGGCAGGGTTATGGACGCCATTGGTTATTCTTCAGGGCTCTTAGCCCCATTTGCATCTTGTCCGTAGTCGGACGCCCTATCATTTTCAAGGTGATTTGGATCTTTGTATATTATACCTGTATTCTTGACTCATGGAGTCGCTGCTGTATATATATCTGTTCTGTGGGTCCCATCGAGGACTGTTGTGTAATGTTATTACTTCGTTTTCCACCCGCACGAAAGTGCCTGGTGGGCATCTTTGAATCGTTTCTATGCGGGTTTGGCGGTTTTCGCTAAAACTTGCATAGGGCCGATTCTGAGGGTGTTACAATATCCCATTCCCCCCTTCAATTTTTGGTACCGCAATATCCTCCCATTTTTTCCAATGCATTTTGCTTTTTTCACCATCACCACCCCACCAATATTTAGCCATGGCTGAAGTAATCTTCTTGCAGGTGTTCTTAAACAGGAGAAAAGAACTCATCAACTAAGTGGGAATTGCTTGAGCTACAGATTTTATAAGAACTTCCCTGCCGGCCATACGGAGATTCTTTTCACACACCCCTCCAAGAAGGGCACTCACCTGTGTCGTAATTTTTTCAAACGTTGTTGTGTTCCGTCCGAGAGCAGTAGGCAGCCCCAAGTACCTTTCTTCCAAAGCCTCTTTGTCAATTCCCAAGATTTTTCGAACAGAGGTTTTAACTTTATCTACACAGTTTGAACTGAAGAAGACTGCTGATTTGTTCTTGTTCACCAACTGTCCTAATTCTTTATGATATTTCTCCATAATTTTTTGCGAGTGTTCTGCTCCCCGTTGGGACGCTTGTGTGAACACAAGACAATCGCCATCAAACAACAAATGTGAGATCCATGGTGCATGAATGCCTATCCGGACACCTTTGCATAGGAATTGAGGTCCTAAAAATTTAAGTAAACTTGATAGCCCTTTTGTGCAAAGTAGAAAAAGATATGGTGATATCGGATCACCTTGTCGAATACCTCTTGATGGTTTGAATCTCTCTGACAATTGTCCATTAACCCTAACCGAGAAGGACACTGATTCCAGACATCTCATGACGATATTTATCCACCGATCATCAAAACCCATCTTGTTCATGATGGACCGCAAGTACGGCCATTCAACCCGATCATACGCCTTGGCCATATCCAACTTAATAGCACAAGCCCCTGAGTTCCCTTTCTTTTTCCTCAAATAGTGTATACATTCATAAGGGATGAGCACATTGTCCGTAATAAGTCGTCCCGGTATAAAAGCACTTTGCTCAGCGGATATTATCTCATTCAAGATTGTCCGAAGACGATTTTCAAGTACCTTGGAGCAAAGTTTATATATCACATTGCACAATGAAATAGGTCTATAATCTGAAAGAACCCAAGGATGTTTCACTTTTGGAATCAACACTAGGATCGTGGAATTCATTTCCTCTGGAAAGATTCCACCATTCAGGAAATTTATCACTGCTACACACACATCTTTTTTCAACAAATCCCAATGGGTTTGAAAAAAAAACAGCTGTAAAACCATCAGGGCTAGAGACTTGTTGGGTTTCATCATATACAAGGCTTTCTCTACTTCCTTCTCCGTAAAAGGACTGCATAGTATTTTGTTCATCTCATCCGTAATTTTCCGAGGTACATGTTGGACCACCTCCTCTGGCTGAAGGTCTTCTTGGGTTGCAAATAGGGTAGAAAAGTAGTTCGTAGCCAGTGATTGTAGGTCCTTTTGCTCATACCAAATAATACCATCCTCTCTCCTCAAGGACTGAATAAAATTTTGCCATTTCCGTTTCTTACATTTAGCTTGAAAGAATGATGTATTCTGGTCACCTTCTTTTAGCCACTGCACTCTTGACCGTTGTCTCATCATGACCTCTTCTCTAGCTAGTAATTCTGACATGCGCTTTAGTAGATCTCTCTCTTATTTGTTGGTCCTGAGTACAGTATTTTATCCCGCATCTTCTCAAGTCTAGCCCGCAGTTTCTTCAGTTCTCCCCGTACTGAACCGAATGAGTTATAACTCCAGCTGGGTAGTGCCACTTTCATATTTTCAAGGGCATTTCCAATATCCTGCATATTATGTCCCATGGAGATCCAAGAGGAATTGACCAGCTGAAAGTATGAGGGATCTCGACGCCACATGTTTTCATACTTAAATTGATAACAAGGCCCTTGAACTCCCGCTTTTGGATGCAAGCTAGTCGCAATTTTGATTAACAATGCACAATGGTCAGACTGAGCGAGTTGAATATGAGTTATCGAGCTTTTCCCAAAACGGTCCAAGAACTTCTCATCCGCGAGGGCTCTGTCTAGCCTTGCCTTCACATTGTTGTCGCCTTCATGTCGGTTATCCCAAGTATATGGCAAACCAGAATAACCAAGATCACTGAAATTGCAATATTCTATTGCTTCCCTGAATCTATCAATCTGCCACTCTTCCCGGTTGTGGCATCCCGCAAAACCACTACTAGAAAATCGCGTTGATTTGTGCATTGCATCGTCATCATCATGTGTTGTTTGTCTAAAACTATTTTCGCAAAGCCCGTTTCGTTTTATAAAACGCCCCATCTTTAATCAAATATCAAACCCCGGGTCTCCGGATGATTTTTGTTTGTCTGCTGTCGGTTTGCAAACGGTGTTTGTAAAACAAATAAAAATATTTATTATTTTAGCGGGGGCAGTCGAACGGGCCGTTTCGACCCGAACGACCACCCCCAGGATTTTACAAACGGTCCACCCTAATTCCTAAACCTACCAGGTAACCTACCCACACCCAGCCTCCACCTCACCCGGACCAATCGCTGGACGCCACGTCACCTCTCATCTTCCCCCTAGCCTACCAGACGCTGCCACATCACTCCCCATCCCCTCTCTCTCTCTTCTCTCACCCCAGACCCATCTAACCCTCTTTCTCACCTCCCACCGACACCCTGGCCCCACCTCTCTCTCAGCTCCCACTCACCACCACACATGCAGCCAACCCACCCTGGCCCCACCTACCAGACCCCACACCGACAACCACACCGCCCCGTCCCCGTGCCCATCCTCCCAAGCTCGCTCCCTGCCTCCTCTCTCGCGCCGCCCGCGTTCCTCCCTCCCACCGACCAGCTCCCCGCGGGCCCCACGCGCAGCCACCCTGGCCCGCGTCGCCCTCCCCGTTCTCTTCTCCCTCCGCCCCGGTTCCATCTCCCTCTCCCTGTCGCCGCTCTCCCTCAGCGCCGGTGCCCTCCCCGAGCCCCCTCACCGCCGTCCTCCTCCCCTTCCGCCGGTTCCGCTCGCCAACCGCCGGCAGCCGCGGCCGCCCCTCTGCCGCCGCCGCTCAAGCGCGCCTCCCTGGCTCCGCCCCGGCCGACCCCGACCTCCGCGTTCCACGCCAGCCGCCTCCTCGCCCGCGTCTGCCTCCTCTCCAGCGAGCCCGCGCCGCCCCTCCTCGACCTCGCCGACGACGCCTGCCTCCTCCCCGTCGGCCCCGCCTCCTCTCCTCCTGAGCCGGGCCCCGCGCCGCCCCGAAGCCCCGTCGCCGGCCGTTCACGCCGCCGCCAACCTCCGCCGTCCCGCACCAAGCCGCCAGCGCCGGTTGCGCAACCGCCCCCTACGAGCAGCGCTGGTCCCGCCTCCTCCTGTAGCCGTGTGCCTCCCTGGATACACCATGGAGGTTGGTTGGGCTGCCCAAACGTGTCTCAGGCACAAGTTTTGGCCGTGTCGTCTGTTGGTTGTTGACCCCTGGAGCGTCCGATGCCTTTGTCGAGGCAAGGACAAAAAGGACCAAAGAGCCCTGACAAGATCTTCTTCGGTACCGAGGACGCGAGAAGTTCGGAACGCCAAGATCGGCCATCTCTCCTTGTTGGGTCTCAACGTCGACAAGTTCTCTCCAAGATCGAGCCCCGAACCCTCGTCAAAGGCCCCGAACTCGATGACGCCGGTATCACAAGATCTTCACCACGGACGCGAAGAAACCCTCGGACGCCAAGTACGGCCTCGGACGCCAACACCCGAACCAAAAAGGAACGCCAAGTCCGACACCGACAACCGAAACCCCGGTACCGGACAAGTTCGCCATCGACAACGAGAACGCCTCACGGAATCCGAAGCGCGGACCCGACAAGATCGTCGCGACGACAAGAACGACAACGACCAGGGCAAGTCCGATGCGCCCCCGGCCCCAACCCAAGTCCGGCTTCCCGGACGCGACAAGAACTACCCCGATATCCGAGAACGATCCCGGAGCCCGAGAACGTTATGTCGAACCCTGGACCCTGTCGAACCCCGAACCCCGGAACCCCAAGATCGTCGAGCCCCCCAATGTGTGAACCCTTCCCGAACCCTATTTTTATAATATAATAACAACTTGTCGCATATTAAACCTTCTTCTTGCATGCATATTTGTGTGGTTTGGGGGCCTTATGCCGATTCACCTTAATTAAATATGGGGCCCATATGCGGGCAAACTCTAGTCTCATATTGGCCTCATTTAAACTTGTGTAGCGAACCGGTGATATATTCTGCCCTGTTAAAACAACATTTAAGTTGCGGGGTAGTTAAATAACATGAACCACCTAATTAAATATCGGGACCCCGGTTCCACTTAATATGACCTAATTGCATCGCACTTTTGCCATGTCATGCATCATATCATAAGCATGCCGATCTTTTGCCGTAGTATTAAATATTGCATCCGGTGTTTCCTCTAGTGTTTTGCTTCTTCGCGGATAAGGCCGTTGAGTTGATGTGAGCTTCGCCCCGATCTTCGGTTGGACCTTCGACAATGTTTTCAGGCGAGCATCTCCCCCTTTCTACCTATCTTACTTTTATAGTATTTATTCCCTCCTGTTGATCTATTGCTATCTGTGTTGCGATGCTTTAGTTTCCGTACCCGTGATATACCGTGCAGCCCTATATTGCCTTGGACACATCCTATTACCTGTTGTTTGGTAGATAGTTGGACTTGCGCGTCGCAGTCGCTTGCTCAAGTGCTGTTGCGTGTCGACCGGTGCCACAGTTGTTGATGTATTGCCGCATGTTGATATTGGATATGATCATGGTTTTACTTATCGTTCACTTTAATTCCTGTTTAACAACTAAAATTGGAATAAGCAGAGGCATCGGTGGGTGATAGATAATATTTGGTTTTCCGAACGCCCACTAGTGTCCCGTAGGACCCCGAGTACTTGATACCTGTTCCTTGATTTATCGCGCTATCCACATCCGGGAGGTATATGGGACCCCCCTGAGCCAGAGCTTGATTCAGTCTTATTTCTTGGGGCCACAAACTAGTTTGAGGTTTTATTTACGATCCTGTACTTATGCCATGCTTTACTGCTTTATTTAAATTGTGCGATGTATAGCACACTGTACTGTTTAGGAGCGGGACACGATTCCGCGGTGTCGACAAGCCCAGTTTTGGGTTCCCAGTCGTTCACAGCCGTCTACCCAAACCTTGAGTCCGTCTCGGAGCTTGCTTACTTCGTTGCGGGTCTACTCAATGGGGTGGCCCCCTGAAATATTTCTGAATCCTGTGATTGCTTTGTCGTGAAAGCCTCGTTGGGTTTTGATTTGGTTTTTCCGAGGTTGATCGAGTGTGTGTTGCTATTGGTGCACCCCGGCCGGGTAAAACTTTCTGAAAGCCGTGTCCGCGGTTATGGACGACTTGGAGCACAGTATCTCGACCATAGACAAGCATAACTAAAGTTTATCGCTATAAATTTGACTTTATAATGACTAGTAATCAGCTTCACTATAATGGAATGGCTAAATAATACTGCCCACAATTGCTTGTTTGGGTCGTCGCCAGCGACCATTGTACCTGACTAGTAAGTATTGCAACTACAACGGAATGGCTGAATAAAAGTACCAACAACTGCTGGGTTTTTGGGTTATCTCATGCTAATTGTATCTGACTAGTAAGTGTTGCCACTATAACGGAATGGTTAACTAAAAGTGCCCACTGCTTACTTTACCAGGATGATTATCTAAACCTGACTAGTAAAGTGCCGCAACTATAACTGAATAATTAAAACTGCTAACTGTGTGAGTTCCTCGGTTGACTTCCTCGATTGGTTTCGAGGGGGAAACACCAGGATGGGTTTGTTTGGTGATAGTATCAGGTTGGATCCGAATAGGTCTTCCTTACCCCTCTCTGATTGCCGCCAGTTGTATCGAGTCTCTATAGGTTGTTTAGTGCATGCTGCCGCTGCCGCTCAGTCCACCATACCTATGTAGGCGAGGACCGCCGAATTCTAGTCTCGCCGTGTACTGGCCTCAGTACTGACGCTCCTCTTTTTCCTTTGCCCTTTGTCGGCACCCTTTTGTTTAAGCAGGTTTTGAGATCGACGTCGTTAGCAGGGTTACCCTTCCGGCTTGGCCTGGGCAGGGTTATGGACGCCATTGGTTATTCTTCAGGGCTCTTAGCCCCATTTGCCTCTTGTCCGTAGTTGGACGCTGTGTCAATTTCAAGGTGATTTGGATCTTTGTATATTATATCTGTATTCTTGACTCTTTGAGTCGCTGTTGTATATATATCTGTTCGGTGGGTCCCATCGAGGACTGTTGTGTAATGTTATTACTTCGTTTTCCACCCGCACGAAAGTGCCTGGTGGGCACCTTTGAATCGTTTCTATGCGGGTTTGGCGGGTTTCGCTAAAACTTGCATAGGTCCGATTCTGAGGGTGTTACACCGGTCATTCCTCCCGAAGTACTCTTCTGCTATGGTTACTTCATTGAAATCTCCCGCACATATCCAGGCAAGGTTGGATGAGTGTCGAAGAAATTTTAGAAGCCGCCATGACTCCTTTCTTAGTTGTCGCTTCGGTTCTCCGTAAAATCCCGTAAATCTCCAATCCTCGCCTCCTGAATCATCACTGATCCACACATCAATGCATGACTTGTTGTAACCTTTTAGTTGTACATTGAGCTCATTTGTCCAGTATATCACTAGACCACCACCTCTAGTATTCGTGCAATCCACACCAAATGCATTCTCAAACCCAAGCCTCCATCGCAGGCTCTCAGCTCGTCTAGCATACATCTTCGTCTCTGAGAGAAAAATCATCTTAGGCTTGTATATCTCCACGAGCTGATGGATTTCCTGGATAGCAGCATAGCCTCCACAGCCACGGCAATTTAGACACAAGACGTTCATATATCAGAGAAGAGAAACAAAGTTGTTCTAGAAGACAGAGGAGAACCGAGAGCAACGGAGAACCCTCAGCAGCAGAGTGAGATCCCAAGAGAGGAAGCAGGGTGGAAGAATCTCTGATTTCTGAGATAATTTGAGGCTAAAAATTTAGGAATCTTGAAAATAGGAGAAAGAAAAGAGGACAAAACAGTGGGAGAGGAAAGAGATGAACAGGGAACTGGAACAAGTAGGAATGGGGATTTCCAAAAGAAGAGAAGGAGAATCAAGGGGAAAAGGGGACAAGAGGATAGAGGAGAAGAAGGTCAAGAGGAAGGGATCGGAAGTGGAGAGAGATTAGGAAGATATTACGAGAGATCTGAAGAAAGAAAATCGGCATATCGCCAAGCTCGGCATGTCGCCAGTCGCCACTCAGGTAGTCGAGAAACTTTGTCGCGTGTGTGGTTGCCGTTCCTGACAGTGTGCCTTAGTGGCTTGTATTCAACACCAGGGGTTTCGTAGCTAGAGAGAGTGTTGTCAGGTGACTGGAAGGTTTTAATAAGATGGCTTGCATGCTTAATATATAATGTTTATTTCAGAAAAAAGAAAATGGTTATGCTAAAACTGAGTAAAGGAAACTGTCGTCTCCTTCCTTTTCTCTCTGAATCTCTTTCTTCTTACTCATGACACCATCCGATCCTATCCTAGATATCCTAGAAATCAAACTAGGTAGATGGAACAATTGGTATCAGATTCGCCGATCCTTGGGCATGCATTGCGGGTCGACAGGTTTGGGAGGCCATCTACGGGTCGCTCTCTCGTTAATTTCCTCATCCCCGCGGTGGTGCAATTGCGGACAGTCGCCGTTCCTAGAGTGTGCTCTACGGGTCGACAGGTTCGGGAGGCCATCTACGGGTTGCTCTCTCGGTAATTTTCCTCATCCCCGCGGTGGCGCGTTTCTGCCAAGTTCCGATTTCTCCGCGACGTGTCCCGTAAAATCCCGACAAGCGCTCGCGTGGCTCGGTTGGATCCGGCCGGAGAAGAGTCACCACGGCTCCCGGGAAGCTCGTGAAGACGTCTCCGTAGATGGCGTTGGTACTGGAAGCGATGGGCGACGCGGCGGCGGTGATAGCGGCCTTCCTCAACGAGGTCCGCCAGGCGGTTGATCTGCTCCATGGTTGCATGGCCGTCATCGACACAACTCAATCTTGGTCGCACAGATGGATCTCGTCTCGAAGGCGGTGGACGACAGCGCCTAGGTGAACATGGCTATGGTGCGGCAGCTCTCCACGGTCGAGGATTGATTGACGGCTACGCTCACGCGTCTGGAAATGTTCCACTCGCCTTCGCCATCACTAGAGGAGACTGAGCCTGATCCAAAAGGGTTCGTCATCGGCAAAAGCATGCTCGACCACACCATAGTAGCCTGGAAAGGAAATTCCACGGGCGCCTCTTCTCTCAGTCCAGGTGTGCACGGTGTGGAGGTGGTTCTTCCGTCAGGCGGTGGCGATGCTGGTTCAGGAGGTGGTAGTATTCTAGGGGGGTGCTGGTGGTGGTATATTTGGGGACAGCTATGGCGGTAGACCTCAAACTAACTCTGATCCAGCAGCTAAACACAACATGAAGATGTCATTTCTGCGTTTCTCTGGTGAGCACCTCGAATTTGGAAGGAAAAGTGCCTCGACTATTTTCGCTTATTAAATGTGCATCCCTCACTTTGGTTGGTCTCGACCACACTACATATGG
The DNA here is from genome assembly GCA_916181665.1 of Avena sativa. Classification (NCBI taxonomy): domain Eukaryota; kingdom Viridiplantae; phylum Streptophyta; class Magnoliopsida; order Poales; family Poaceae; genus Avena; species Avena sativa. The sequence continues at coordinate 238,899,731 of OV702283.1, read as the reverse complement.
AGGGGAATGGTGCCTTGTGGCTTAAAGCATATCGGCTGCGCCATGTGATTGCTACTTGGACAGACTTAATCAGTGCAGTGGAGGAGAATTTCGGTGTTGATGATCACCATAAATACTTCAAGCAGGTTCTCACACTCAAGCAAAAGGGGGGCAGTCGAGGAGTATCAGGAGCAGTTTGAGACCTTATCGTATCAGATTGCAATACAAAATCCCCACTATGATGAGCAGTTTTATGTATCCCAGTTCATCAAAGGATTAATGTCTGAAATTAGAGGAGTTGTAGAGGCCCAAGTGCCTGAATCGGTTGATCGGGCTATTCTTGTTGCTATTGTTCAACATGAGGTTCTTTCTGACTCCAGGAAATGGAGACAGCGGATGGGCTAGTTTCACAAACCTGACGCTGCGAGACTGAAACCTGATACAGTCAAGCCTGTCCTTAAAATGAGCTCTAGAGAATTGTGGAAAGACAGGCAACTTAGAGATTTTTCGGAGGGCGAACGGATTATGTTTCCATGTGTGGGGAGAAGTATGAGCCTACACACCAATGTTCAAAGAAGCCAGCTGCAGAGTTACATGTGATGGAATCTCTAGACACACCTGAATTGTTGTCTAACAAAATCCTGAACATGATCGAAATGAATGATCTCCATCAAGCAGAGCAATTGAGCATGTCCATCCATGCTTTAGCAGGAACTGAAGGCACTGATACACTGTGTTTGCGGGCAATGGTGGGGAGTCAAGTGTTGTTGATCTTGGTGGATTCTGGGAGCAACAGTAGCTTCATCAATGCATCTATGGTTGACAGAATTAAATACTCTATGCATCTATGGTGATCTATTGTGACAACAATGGTGCCATTGCCAATGCCAAAGAGCCAAGGTCTCACAAGCATTCCAAGCATATTAAGCGCCGGTTTCACTCCATCCGCGAGCATGTCAAGGATGGAGATATAAAGATTTGTAAAGTACATACGGATCTCAATGTAGCAGATCCGTTGACTAAAACTCTCCCTAGAGCAAAACATGATCAACACCAGAACTCAATGGGTGTTAGATTTATCACTATGTAACTAGATTATTGTCTCTAGTGCAAGTGGGAGACTGAAGGGAATATGCCCTGAGAGGCAATAATAAAGTGTTTATTATGTGTATTCCAAGTATATGATAGATGTTTATTTTGCATGCTATAATTGTATTAATACGGAAACGTTAATACATGTGTGTTTAATAAACAAACAGAAAGTTCCTAGTTATGCCTCTCTCATAAACTAGCTCGTTGATTAACAAGATGATCAAGGTTTCCTGATCATGGACATTGGATGTTGTTAATAACGGGATCACAACATTAGTGTAATGGTGTGATGAACATTCATCCGAAGTATAGCATTACGATCAAAGTCATTGAGTTTATATTGCTATAACAACTTACGAAGTGATCCTAATCCTTAGACCATGAGATCATGTCAATCACTAACACCGGAAGAGTTTCTTGATAACATCAAACGTCACACCGTAACAGGGTGATTATAAAGATGGATTCAGAACTAATAAAATGTTATGTTGAGGCTCATGGATCGAGAGTGGAATTTGTTCATCCCGATGACGGATAGATATACTCTGGGCCCTCTCGGTGATATCACATTGATTAGCTTGCAAGCAAGTGATTTGATCACTAGAATGTTATATCACGGGAACGAGAAAAGAGTGCATGTCGGTAACGAGATCAAACTAGGTATGGAGATACCGATGATCGAATCTCGGACATGTAATATATCGTGAAACAAAGGGATTAAGATACTAGCGTAAAAGGTTCTGACGATCACAAGAAAGTCATCGTTGAATGTGTGGGAGTCAGTATGGGTCTCCAGATCCCGCTTCTGATTATTGATCCGAGAGGGGTCTCGATCATGTCCGCATTATTCACGAACCGTAGGGTGACACACTTAAGAGACACCGACATCCAATTGGAGCAAATGTTTCATGCCGAAAGAATGAACAAGCGCAGGAATTTATTTCACTAGATACCGAAACAGGTTTTCGGGTGAAATTGCATAAAGTGGTTATGCATGTGAAATAGAATTCTAGCAAGGGGTTATTTGTGAATGTTTGTCATTAAAGTAATTGACAAAATTCTGAATAAAATAAAAGAGTTTTATTTAATGAGAGTTTGCATTAAATTTGGTGGAAATTTAATGGGAATTTGAGTGGACTTTTGGGTGGAGGGAATTTAAAGGAGATTTGTGAGTGGAGTGTCCACCCACATGAAGAGGGGAGGGCAAGGGGGCAGCCCCATGCGCCGGCCACCCCCTTGGGGTTCCCCCCTCCTCCTATAAAAGGAGCCCCCCTCCTCACTTGTCTCACACACCTCCTCGTGAAGGATCTCTCTCCCCCTCTAGAATTTATTCCCCATGGTCTCGGACTAGCGAGATACATGTTCCCGGTGGCTATTCGGCAAGAAAGAGTTGTGCTTCCGCTGCATCGCTGGAGCGAGGAGGCGGAGGTTGCTCGGTGCCTCGAACGTGTGTGCGAGCACGGATGCGCTGCTGATTTGCGGCGCTAGGACTTCCTCTCGATCTTGAGATCGGCAAGAGATCGTCTACATCAACCACGAGTTGAACTCGTTAAGCTTTGTCGGTCTTCAAGGGTATGTTATCTACGGATATACATCTGCCCGTTGTTTGTATCTAGTAGATAGATCTTGGTATATAGTTCACATCGTAGGAAAATTTTTGTTTTCTATGCTGCGAACCCTACAGTGGTATCAGAGCCGGATCTATGCGTAGATACTTTACACGGGTAGTACACATATGAGTATGTGGGCGATGATGATCATGTTGTTGCTCCTTTTTTGTAATTTTGGATATTGGTGGCATAGTGGGATGAAGCGGCCCGGACAAACTTTACATGTCCTCGCACATGAGACCTGTTCCACGCTTGACATGTAACTAGTTTGCATAAGTGGCTAGCGGGTGTCTGTCTCTCCTACTATAGTCAATATCTATTTTGCAAGCGAGTTGTCAACAATTTGATTATCCTCGTTGTGGTTCATGTTCGTAGGTAAGAACGGTTCTATCTCGAAAGCCCTAAGCCACGTAAAACTTGCAATGGATAAATTAGAGGCGTCTAGTTTAGATTGTTGCTGGGCTGGTGTTATGATATGGTAGTGTTGTAAGTAGAAGTATGAGATGATACTCTTACAACACACATAGCGTGTAAAATCCATTGACCTTGGATTTACACATATAGGTATGATAGTGATCATACCACGATGCACATGATAGAGATCATCTGCGGGAACCATATCATTTCACTAATAAACATATGATGTTTGATAGCATCTTATATTGCTTGTTTAGCGCTTTGTTAGCATAATAAGATGATCCCTCATTTAAATATCAAGATAAGAATGTGTTCTTCCTTTAGTATGCACCGATTATGTTTTCGTCGCTCCAAGACATCACGTGATGATCGGGTGTTCTTGGATCCACGATCATATTTCGGGTGTAAAATAGTTACACACGCGAATACTAAGGTTCTAACTTGGCGAGCCTAGCATGTACAGACATGGCCTCGGAACACGGACCGAAAGGTTAAGCATGAGTCATATAGTTGATATGATGCCCATTTGATGCTCGCCTTTGAAGCTATACCGACTCACGTGATGATCGGACTTGGTGTAGTGGATTTGGTTCATGTAATCACCAAAAAGGCACGAGGGATGTCGTTTTTGAGTGGGAGTTCATTCGTAATATAGATTAGTTGAACTCAATCTATCATACACTTAGTCTAAACTTTACAAATTCTGTTGTAGATGGCACCACCTGCTTTTAATTTCAATGTGTTCATGGAGAAAGAGAAACTAGCAACGAACGGTAGCAACTTTACCGAATGGGCCATGAATTTGAGGATTCTCCTCTCTGCTGCACAAAAAGCAATATGTGCTAGAAGCGCCGTTAGGCCCCCCACCTTTTGATGATGCCCCTGACGAGGAGAAGAATGTCTATCAGACTCGTCAGGAGGACCACAACTTAGTTCATTGCGGCATATTGTATGGGCTAGAGCCGGAACTTCGAAAGCGTTTCGAAAACGGCAATGCATTTGATACAATGGGTGAGTTGAAAATGATTTTCGACACACATGCTGCTGTAGAGAGCTACAACGCTTCAGAAAAGTTCTTTAGCTGCATGATGGAAGAGCACAGCTCCGTTCTTGAGCATGTACTCAAGATGTCGGGTTACGCCGATAAGCTTGTGTCCTTGGGAATATCGATTCCCATTGACTTAGGCATCCATTGTTTTCTGCAGTCTCTGCCACCTAGCTATAAGAGCTTCGTGATGAACTATAATATGCAAGGCATGAAGAAGTCTCTCCCCGAGCTTCTGTCAAAGCTTAAAACTGCAGAAGTGGAGATCAAAAAGGAACATCAAGTGTTGATGATCAATAGGAACACTGGTTTCAAGAAAGACAAGAAGGGAAAACGGAAGGGAAGTAAGGGCGGCAAGCCGGTTGCCGCGCCTGAAAAGAAACCCCGAGTTGGACCTAAGTCTGATTCCGAGTGCTACTATTGTAAGGGGACTGGCCACTAGAAGCGCAACTGCCCCAAGTATCTGGCAGACAAGAAGGCCGGCAAGGCAAACAAAGGTATATATGATATACATGTTATTGATGTGTACTTGACTAGTGCTTGCAGTAGCACCTGGGTATTTGATACTGGTTCAGTTGCTAATATTTGTAACTCGAATCAGGGGCTGCGGAACAAGCTACCGCTAGCAAGGGGTGAGGTCAAGATGCGTGTCGGCAATGGATCAAGCGTTGATGTGATCGCCGTCGGAACGCTGCCTCTCCACTTGCCGTCGGGATTAGTTATAAACTTGAATAAATGTTATCTGGTGCCTGCACTGAGCATGAACATTGTATCTGGATCGTGTTTGATGCAAAGTGGTTATTCATTTAAATCCGAGAACAATGGTTGTTCCATTTATATGAATGAAATCTTTTATGGTCATGCACCGATGATGAATGGTTTATTTCTATTAGATCTCGATGATAATGTTACACATATTCATAATGTTGATGCTAAAAGGATTAAACTTAATGATGATATATCCGCATATATGTGGCACTGCCGTCTAGGTCATATTGGCGTTAAACGCATGAAGAAGCTCCATTCGGATGGACTTTTGGAATCACTTGATTATGAATCATTTGATACATGTGAGCCATGCCTTATGGGAAAGATGACTAGAACGCCGTTTTCCGGTTCAATGGAACGGGCGACAGATTTATTGGAAATCATATATTCTGATGTATGTGGTCCAATGAGTGTGTCGGCGCGAGGTGGATATCGTTATTTTGTTACTTTCACGGATGATTTGAGTAGATACGGTTATATCTACTTGATGAAACACAAGTCTGAAACCTTTGAAAAGTTCAAGGAATTTCAGAATGAAGTGGAAAATCATCGTAATAGAAAGATCAAATTTCTATGGTCCGACCGTGGAGGTGAGTATCTAAGTTACGAGTTTAGCACTCACATGAAAGAGTGTGGAATTGTTTCACAACTCACACCTGCCGGAACACCATAGTGAAATGGTGTGTCGGAACGTCGTAATCGTACTTTATTAGATATGGTTCGATCTATGATGTCTCTGACGGACTTGCCGTTGTCATTTTGGGGTTATGCACTAGAAACTGCTGCATTCACTTTAAATCGGGCACCATCTAAATCCGTTGAAAAGACACCGTATGAATTGTGGTTTGGAAACAAACCTAAGCTGTCATTTCTTAAAGTTTGGGGATGCGATGTTTATGTGAAGAAACTTCAACCGGATAAACTCGAACCCAAAGAGGAAAAATGCGTCTTCATAGGATACCCTAAAGAAACTATTGGGTATTCCTTCTATCACAGATCCGAGGGCAAGGTTTTTGTTGCCAAGAATGGATCCTTTCTAGAGAAAGAGTTTCTCGCGAAAGGTGTGAGTAGTCGGAAGGTAGAACTCGAAGAGGTTGTGGAACCTTCTCTTCAAAGTATGGCGAGTAGCGCAGCGCCGGAAGTTGTTCCGGAGTTGGCTCCACCTGTTGAAGAGGGAACTAATGATAATGATCATGAAACTCCGAAAGAGAGTACTACCGAACCTCGCAGGTCAAACAGGACGCGTGCAGCTCCCGAGCTGTACGGAAATCCTGTCATGAATTTCATGGTTGATGAAAATGATGACCCTGCGATGTATGAAGAAGCGATGATGAGCCCGGATTCCAACAAATGGTTAGAAGCCATGAAATCCGAGATGGAATCCATGTATGAAAATCAAGTTTGGAACTTGGTGGAATTACCTCACGACCGAAAGGCCGTGGAGAACAAATGGATTTTCAAAAGGAAAACTGATGCTGATGGTAATGTGACCGTCTATAAAGCTCGACTTGTCGCAAAGGGGTTTCGACAAATTCAAGGATTTGACTACGATGAGACTTTCTCTCCCGTAGCGATGCTAAAGTCAGTTAGGATTATGTTAGCAATTGCTGCATATTTCGATTATGAGATATGGCAGATGGATGTCAAAACCGCGTTTCTCAATGGTAATATTGAAGAAGAGTTGTATATGATACAACCAAAGGGTTTTGTCGATCCTAAGGATGCTAACAAGGTGTGCAAGCTTCAACGATCCATCTATGGATTGAAGCAAGCATCACGAAGTTGGAATCTCCGCTTTGATGAGGTGATCAAAGAGTTTGGATTTGTCCAAACTTATGGAGAAGCTTGTATTTACAAGAAAGTGAGTGGGAGCAATGTGGCATTTCTGATATTATATGTGGATGACATATTATTGATCGTAAATGATATAGATCTTTTAAACAGTGTTAAAAGTTATCTAAACAGCAAATTTTCAATGAAGGACCTAGGTGAAGCGTCATACATATTAGGCATAAAGATCTATAGAGATAGATCTAGGCGCCTAATACGGCTATCGCAAAGTACATACCTTGATAAGATTTTAAAGAAGTTTAAAATGGACGGAAGTAAGAAGGGGTTCTTACCTATGTTGCAAGGCAAGACATTGAGTAAGACTCAAAGTCCGGCTTCGGCGGAAGAAAGAGAGATAATGGACAAAGTCCCCTATGCTTCAGCCATAGGCTCTATAATGTACGCCATGCTATGTACAAGACCAGATGTGGCACATGCTATTAGTTTGACTAGTAGGTACCAATCGGATCCAGGTTCGGAACACTGGATAGCGGTCAAGAATATCCTTAAGTGCTTACGAAGAACTAAGGATATGTTTCTTGTATACGGAGGTGAAGAAGAGCTCGTCGCTAAGTGTTATGTCGACGCTAGCTTTGACACCGATCCGGATGACTCTAAGAGTCAATCTGGATACGTATTTCTCATGAATGGCGGAGCGGTTAGTTGGAGGAGCTCCAAACAACCTGTGGTAGCGGGATCAACAACGGAGGCCGAATATGTTGCTGCTTCAGAAGCGGCTCAGGAAGCAGTTTGGATGAAGGAGTTCATATCCGAACTAGGAGTGGTGGCAAACGCGTTGGACCCAATGGTGATCTATTGTGACAACAATGGTGCCATTGCCAATGCCAAAGAGCCAAGGTCTCACAAGCATTCCAAGCATATTAAGCGCCGGTTTCACTCCATCCACGAGCATGTCAAGGATGGAGATATAAAGATTTGTAAAGTACATACAGATCTCAATGTAGCAGATCCCTTGACTAAAACTCTCCCTAGAGCAAAACATGATCAACACCAGAACTCAATGGGTGTTAGATTTATCACTATGTAACTAGATTATTGTCTCTAGTGCAAGTGGGAGACTGAAGGGAATATGCCCTGAGAGGCAATAATAAAGTGTTTATTATGTGTATTCCAAGTATATGATAGATGTTTATTTTGCATGCTATAATTGTATTAATACGGAAACGTTAATACATGTGTGTTTAATAAACAAACAGAAAGTTCCTAGTTATGCCTCTCTCATAAACTAGCTCGTTGATTAACAAGATGATCAAGGTTTCCTGATCATGGACATTGGATGTTGTTAATAACGGGATCACAACATTAGTGTAATGGTGTGATGAACATTCATCCGAAGTATAGCATTACGATCAAAGTCATTGAGTTTATATTGCTATAACAACTTATGAAGTGATCCTAATCCTTAGACCATGAGATCATGTCAATCACTAACACCGGAAGAGTTTCTTGATAACATCAAACGTCACACCGTAACAGGGTGATTATAAAGATGGATTTAGAACTAATAAAGTGTTATGTTGAGGCTCATGGATCGAGAGTGGAATTTGTTCATCCCGATGACGGATAGATATACTCTGGGCCCTCTCGGTGATATCACATTGATTAGCTTGCAAGCAAGTGATTTGATCACTAGAATGTTATATCACAGGAACGAGAAAAGAGTGCATGTCGGTAACGAGATCAAACTAGGTATGGAGATACCGATGATCGAATCTCAGACATGTAATATATCGTGAAACAAAGGGATTAAGATACTAGCGTAAAAGGTTCTGACGATCACAAGAAAGTCATCGTTGAATGTGTGGGAGTCAGTATGGGTCTCCAGATCCCGCTTCTGATTATTGATCCGAGAGGGGTCTCGATCATGTCCGCATTATTCACGAACCATAGGGTGACACACTTAAGAGACACCGACATCCAATTGGAGCAAATGTTTCATGCCGAAAGAATGAACAAGCGCAGGAATTTATTTCACTAGATACCGAAATAGGTTTTCGGGTGAAATTGCATAAAGTGGTTATGCATGTGAAATAGAATTCTAGCAAGGGGTTATTTGTGAATGTTTGTCATTAAAGTAATTGACAAAATTCTGAATAAAATAAAAGATTTTTATTTAATGAGAGTTTGCATTAAATTTGGTGGAAATTTAATGGGAATTTGAGTGGACTTTTGAGTGGAGGGAATTTAAAGGAGATTTGTGAGTGGAGTGTCCACCCACATGAAGAGGGGAGGGCAAGGGGGCAGCCCCATGCGCCGGCCACCCCCTTGGGGTTCCCCCCTCCTCCTATAAAAGGAGCCCCCCTCCTCACTTGTCTCACACACCTCCTCGTGAAGGATCTCTCTCCCCCTCTAGAATTTATTCCCCATGGTCTCGGACTAGCGAGATACATGTTCCCGGTGGCTATTCGGCAAGAAAGAGTTGTGCTTCCGCTGCATCGCTGGAGCGAGGAGGTGGAGGTTGCTCGGTGCCTCGAACGTGTGTGCGAGCACGGATGCGCTGCTGATTTGCGGCGCTAGGACTTCCTCTCGATCTTGAGATCGGCAAGAGATCGTCTACATCAACCACGAGTTGAAATCGTTAAGCTTTGTCGGTCTTAAAGGGTATGTTCTATACGGATATACATCCGCCCGTTGTTTGTATCTAGTAGATAGATCTTGGTATATAGTTCACATCGTAGGAAATTTTTTGTTTTCTATGCTGCGAATCCTACATTACCAAGTTGTGTTTGCTACTCCTTCTTCCTTGCCACCAGAGCGGCCCTATGATCATGCTATTCCTCTCAAACCTGATGTTGTGCCTTTTAATGCTCGTCCCTATAGATATTCTCCAGCTCACAAAGATGAGATTGAGAAGCAGGTCAGAAAAATGTTGGACGCAGGCATCATTGTACCCAGTATGTCTCCCTATGCTTCGCCAGTTTTACTAGTGCGGAAGAAGGATGGATCATGGAGGTTTTGCATCGATTATCGATGTTTGAATGAGCTCACCATCAAAAACACTTTTCCTATGCCCATTATTGATGAACTGTTGGATGAGCTTTTTGGGGCCACTCTGTTCTCCAAATTGGATCTTGGGGATAGCTACCATCAGATACGGATGCTACCAACAGACAAACACAAAACATCTTTTAAAACTCATCAGGGCCATTACTAGTTTCGAGTGATGCCTTTTGGTCTGTGTAATGCCCCGACTACGTTTCAATGTGTCATGAATCATGTGCTCAGTCCTTGTCTGTGATGCTCTATGCTTGTGTTCATGGATGAAATATTGGTGTACAGTTCTTCACTCGATGAGCATGTGTTGCATTTGACAGAGGTCCTCCAACTACTGCGGGATCACCAGCTCTATGTTAAAGCTAGCATGTGCTCTTTTGCCTGCACAAGTCTAGAGTACCTGGGCCACATCATCTCGACTGAAGGTGTTGCTACTGATCCTAAGAAGACAGAGGCTATGATGCAATGGCCTCAACCTTCTTCCATCACTGAACTGTGGGGTTTTCTCGGCCTCACTGGCTATTACAGAAAGTTTGTCCGTAATTGCGATATTATTGCTCGTCCATTGACCAATATTTTGAAAAAGAAGGCATTTATGTGGACTGATCACGCGACGACAACTTTTCTTGCTCTCAAAAACTCCATGGTGTCCACTCCTGTGCTACACTTTCCCAATTTCCAGAAGCAGTTCGTGATTGAGACTGACGCTTGTGACTCCGGGATTAGAGTTTTTTTGATGCAGGATCAGCATCCCTTGGCCTTCTTAAGCAAGCCACTCAGTGTTGCTCATCAACAACTATCGATCTATAAAAGGAATTCTTGGCTCTGTTGATGGCCGTCAAGCGCTGGCGACCGTATTTACAGCGCGGTGAGTTTTTAATCAGGACAGATCACCATAGTCTCTATTACTTGGATGATCAAACGTTGCAGTCACCCCTACACCGCAAGGCTATGTATCAATTGATGGGCCTCCAATTCAAGATCGTGTACCGCAAAGGGGCTGAAAATCAAGCAGCGGATTCGTTGTCTCGAGTGGGTCATCTGCTGGCAATTCACACTCAGACTAAAATTCAACCAGTTTGGCTTCAGGAGGTACTACATTCCTACGCGACTGATCCTGATGCTCAGCGTAGGCTGACTGAACTTGCCTTGGCTAGTCCAGATGCGAATGGATACAACCTCACAAATGGGCTTATTCGCTACCAAGGACGCATCTGGTTGGGGGCCAAGTCATCTTTGCACACTAAATTGATCACTGCTATGCACGGTAGCACAATTGGAGGTCATTCAGGGGTGGAGGCCATGTATCAGCGCATCAAGAAGCTTTTTGTGTGGACTAGCATGAAAGCAGTAGTGTGAGAATTTGTTCATCAGTGCGATACATGTCAACGGGCTAAACACTCCAACCAACATCCATAGGGTCTTTTGCAGCCATTTCCCATTGCAGATGGTGCTTGGCAATATGTTACGATTGATATTGTCAAAGGGTTGCCAGTCTCTGAGGGAGCCAATGCCATTCTGGTTGTGGTGTATCACTTTACCAAGTATGCCCACTTCATCCCCTTACATCATCCCTTTTTGGATCCTTAGGTGGCTCGGGTTTTTATTGATTTAGTGGTTAAGTTGCATGACATGCCCAAGTCCATAGTGTCTGACCGTGGGGCTATTTTCACAAGTCATTTTGACGACAGTTATTTGAGAAATTAGGCACCAAACTCAAGTTCACCACAGCTTATCACCCTCATACTGACGGACAGACTGAAAGAGTGAATCAGAGTTTGGAGATGTATTTGCGTTGTAGCATCCAGGATAATCCTACTCAGTGCAAACGATGGTTGGCACTCGTAGAGTTTTGGTACAACTCGACACATCACAGTTCCATTGGTATGTCTCCCTTTCAGGCTTTGTATGGACATGAACCAAACTTGGGCGCCATGCCATCAGTGGCAGCAGAAGTTTTAGCTGACAGATCAGTACAACTCAAGCTCCTCTAAGAAAATTTGGCAGCAGCTCGTAATCGCATGACACTCAAAGCAGATCGGAATCGCACTAAGAAGGAATTTCCTGTTGGCGACGGGGTACTGCTCAAGCTCCAGCCTTATGTATAGAAGACGGTTGCTAGTCGCCTATATCCGAAGATTGCTCACAAGTTTTTCGTCCCATTTTAGATCCTCGAATACAATGGGAAGGTGGCATACCTGCTACAGCTTCCAGCTGACTATCTGATCCACCTAGTGTTCCATGTCTCTCAACTTAAAGAGTATCGTTCTAACTACACGCCAGTGTGTGCGGAGTTGCCCAAGACACCTGCGTTCTATCTGGCGGACACGAACCTGAAGCTGTGCTCGATCACAGCATGGTCAATAAAGGGAACGCTAAAATTATACAAGTGATAATCAAATGGAAGCATTTACCATCTAATTCTGTGACATGGGAAGATTGGAGTGTGCTTATAGCTCGGTTTCCTGCATTACTTGCTTGGAGGCAAGCAAGTTCTCAAGGGGGCAATGTCACGCCTGACAGTTTGTCTTAGTGGCTTGTATTCGACATCAGGGGTTTCGTAGCTAGAGAGAGTGTTATCAGGGGTGTTTGTGTAAAACGAGTGTGTGTGTCGTGTGTGGGCTACTTAAGCTATGGTTGTATTCTGAAAACGGTCATGCTGAAACTGATTGAAGGAAACTGAATTCGTCTCCTCCCTTTTCTCTCTGAATCTCTTTCTTCTTACTCACGACAGCATCCGATCCTATCCTAGAAATCAAACTAGGTAGGTGGAACAGGGAGGCATGTTTGGTTCCAGCGTGATTCTTTTCCTGCAACTTGCACGCGCGGGATTGCATGCGTGGATCTGCATCTTGGCCAAAATCTTGTGGTTATTTTCTAGTCCACATTGACACTATTTAGGACTTGGAAAAGGAGTAAAATGCACTAGTAGTATCTAAACTTGACATCCATTTTTGATACGGCCATCGACCTTAGAAATACGCGACTTACGGGTCACTAAATACGGTGGTTGTCTCATTAAGCTTTTGTATAACGATGCATTCACCAACGTGGAGGGGTGTTGACCTATAAGAGTCCACTAGTATTTGTCCTCAATTCGACCAATTCGGGTTACAAGGTTGGTTTTAGAGGAAAATTGTAGAGGAAGGTGGGAATCTGGAGGAAGAAGAAGAACACCAAAGCACGCACGAAACACAAGCCACGCCAGGCCCTCGACCGAAGCCGCCATTCCGGTCCGTCCTGTTCCAAGCCAAGTCTCACGTAGTTGTCCTCCTGGTATATATTCTTCTCGTCTAGCTTCGGAGCAGCCCATGGGCCAAGAGCTGCGGCCCACCAGCCAGCCTAGTAGAGAGGTCACTGACAATCCCCCTCCTTAAGAATTGGCTTGCCCTCAAGCCGATGATGTGTATATCCACCAGGGTCCCATGTCAAGTGCGAGAACGACAGTTGAGTGCTATTCCCATTAATTCTAGTGACTGCATCATGAATAGATTCCGGACCACCCGAATCCCATGAGATGAGTACCGTCTCAGTATATATCAAGGTACCATCCCTTGAGCTTGCAATTTCCAACAGCGACATCAGCTTACACTCGCTCTGGATAATACTGGTTGCAGGAATATAAAGAGACCAACCTTTAGAGATGTTCTTGATCGATGGCTCACTTGCAGGAGTACTGGTTACCTTCCACCTGAACGGGAATGCAGATTTAAATTTCCAATCAATGCCAACTAGTTGCATTGGGATCCAGTTACTTGATGAAATTGTGACGAGGACAAGAGCACCATGGAATTTGCCATTCAAAAAAAATGAAAGCCCAAATATGTTGCAGCTTCAGCAACAAACTGGTCACAACTCCGGTATAACCCCATGAGCCAATATAACTCCCTGGATGTAGATTTGCTGATGTGAACATTAAGAAAATTGCATCGAAGTTTTTAATAGTATCGTGATGTGTGCATTTGGAATAGATAATCTTCAATGTAAAACCCAAGCTAGTCAAAATGTGGGAAGCACCCTGCAAACGACTTGTCTCTGCACAAATGTAGGGAAACAACTACCAAGAAGGCCAAGGTTGAAGCTCGACCATCACCAATAAGTCAGGCAGTTTTCCAATCTTTCTGCTCGAATAGAAATCCTATGGGGAACCAAGACTGTTCTGGATTTCAAATTGAAGCCACAACAATATAACATCGGAACAAGAAGAAGCATTAAGATAATTTGCCCCAAAGTATACCCCATAAATCCATGGTTTCCATTCAATCGGTGTCATGTCAAGCAATCCTACAACTTCCCATTGGAATATTTCAGAGCCTAATAGGAACACATTTTGAGTTGAGCAAGGAAATAACCAATCTCCCAATGGTGGACATCTGAAATACATAATCATCTCACACAATTTGCATAGGATCTGAAGGATCATAACTTTGTTCTCATTTGTGCTCCAGAGCATCAGCCACTTGTAACCTAGATCAGGAACATCACAAGGAGAACATTGTTCCATTGGAACCATCATAATAACTATGAACCATGGTTCTTCATATATGGTGGGACATTTCTGTTGCACCAATAGAATGACACAAGCTGACCGAGTAAGGAGAACGGATAAGGAGAAATGATAACTAAGAAATCAAGCAATTGTCCACTTCAAATATACACTTGCAAAATCACAGTTCACGAGCCCCCATGTCTCTATAGCTTGCCTCGCCAATAATTAATTCAGCAACCTGCTCATGGGAGTGCTTGCAATGAGTGAGAGTGTGCAATGGAAAAACTTATATGTCCACTTGAACACTATTGGTGGCCAATTGGCCCACTGACCAAGAACAAGACAAAACACAGTAGTGGTTGCAATCCATTCAATTTCCACTATTATCAAGAATAGGAAAGGTAGGAGGACATGAAATATTCGGATACCAAAGCTTCAGCTGCATACATGGTGGAGGCCACGGTGGGTGCCTAATTTTGGTGTGCTTAGTAGTGTCGACATTATCCACAAGGTATGTGATACGTTGGAAACGTATCTATAATTTTTAATATTCCATGCTTGTTTAGTATCTACTTTGCTTTGCTTTGTCTACACTTTGAGGTGTTTTTATATGTTTTCTGGTACTAACCTATTAACAAGATGCCACAATGCCAGTTGCCTGTTTTCTTTTGTTTTTGGTTCCAGAAAGGCAGAAAATCAATATTCTTGGAATTGGACAGGACAAAAGCCAAAGTCAATATTTTATCGTGGGGAACACGGAGCCAGAATACGAGACAGAGGGGAGCCACCTGGGGGCCACATCCCCTGGCCGTGCGGCTAACCCTAGCCCGCACCAGGGGTGCGGCCGCCCTGGCTGCCCCCTGCCTCGCCTATTCGCCTATAAAGACCCCAATACAGAAACCCTAAGCACCCGATCAATATTCCATGAGACCGTCTGTAGACGCCGCCACCATCGTCCCTAGATCGGGGGAATCTGAAGCTCTTTCCAGCACCCTGCCGGAGGGGATATCATCCCAAAGGCCTTCTTCTTCATCATGCCAGCCTCCGGTATGAAGTGTGAGTAGTTCCACCTTGGACTACGGGTCCATGTAGTAGCTAGATGGTTGTATCTCCTCCTTTGTGCTACCATGTTTAGATCTTGTGAGCTTCGTTCATGATCAAGATCATCTATTTGTAATCATGCATGTTGTGTTTGCGGGATCCGATGGATATTGAGATTACTGTATCAGATTGATTAATGGTTTTGTCTTATTGATTCTATCATGTCTGTGTTGTTTGTCATCTTGCATGCTCTCCGTTTCAACTAGTTATCTTGGCTAAGTAGATGCTAGTGACTCCAAGAGGGGCTATTTATCCTAGATAGTGGGTTCATGCCTCTATTTAATCTAAGGAAAATGACAAAAATCTCTAAGGTAGTAGATGTGTTGTTGCCACTAGGGAGAAAGCAATGGTATCTTGTTCATGTAACAAGTAGATTGTTTACCTTACACACTTTGCTTAAAGCAGTTATCTGTTGCTAGCAACTTAATACTGGAGGGGGTTCAGATGATAACCTGAAGGTGGATTACTAGTCATAGATACAGTTGGATGGCGGTCTATGTATCTTGTTGTATTGCCCAATCGAATCTCATAGGATCATGAATGTCTAGTATTGCATTGTTATGCCTTCCTCAGTCCTGTCAATTACCTCGCTGTAATTTGTTTACCCAGCATGTCGTGTTTGTTTATCTTAAGGAGAACACCTCTAGTGCACTATGGACCCCGGTCCAATCTTTACCATTGATACATATTCTACTGTTATTGTTTGCTTTCTGCAAACCACTATTACCTTCCACACCATACAGTTAATCTTTTGTTTTCAGCAAACCGGTGAGATTGACAATCTCGCTATTCGTTGGGGCAAAGTCTTGAGTTTGTGTTGTGCAGGTTTCCAAGTTGCTAGCAACACCTTTGAGTCGTTTCCTTCCTCCTACTGGTTCGATAACCTTGGTTTCTTACTGAGGAAAAACTTGATGCTGTGCTCATCATACCTTCCGCTTGGGGTCTCCCAACGAAGCTTCACGCACTCATCAAGGCTTTTTCTGGCGCCGTTGCCGGGAAAGATAAGGACGTCTTCACAAGGGAAGTTCTTCACATTTTATTTTCCTCTTTTTATCAAAAACTCAAAAAATATTTTAGTTCGGTTTGCTTTCTCTTATAAAAAACACAAAAAAATTAGTTCCTACTCTAGTTGCTACCATGTCTGGTTTTGGTCCAATCCCTATGTCACCTATGGAAAGGATCTTTACTTTCAAGCAAGAAAGTGAAGAGAGTTTCAAAGAAGCTTGGTCTAGAATCTCTGATTTACAAAGGAAAGCTGAGCGAAAGATGAGTCTTAGCTTGGTTATTAATAGTTTCTACGATGGCCTTGCTCTTTCTTATAGATATGCTTTGGATGCTGTAGCTGGAAAAGATATTTTTCGATGTACTGATGATGAAGCTTTGGATGCCATAAAGAAGTTGATTATAATTTATAATATGCCTAGCAAGTCTGATTCTTCCTTTATAAACATTTATGCTAGGTTGAACACTCTTGAGACCAGTATAGTTGCTTTGAAAGATTGCTATAACATGCTTAGAGAGCATCATGATTATGTTTCAATAAATTCTGAGCCTTAAAAATGGTTTCCTATAATAAAAGGTGCTATAAATAGTGAAACTTTTGATGCTCGTTGTGATATCATATCTAAATTTTGCCTGATGCCTAAAGATATCTATGAGTCTTTGAATCTTTGGAGACTTTCTGAAGGAGGAGAAGAAATATCTCTTACCAATAATGCAACTTTATTACCCAGTAGACCATGAAGGCACGCGTTGCCGCACCCGTCCATCTCAATAAAAAATATAGTAGAAAATATTAGAAAATAGGAGCGTCAATATCATCTCAGAACATGTAAATATGCTCCGCCGCCCATCTAAAACGGTATGCTACCACCGATAGAAAATCTTGTATACATGGACCCCGAAATTTCGTAAGAATAACTCAGAAAATCGCAAACTTCTTATTTTCTTAAATTGATTATAGGTAATTATAGTTCTTAGATATTCAGTGTTTTTCTGAATATCCAAACAAGACTGTCTGAGAGTAGAACGATGCAGCATATTTTTTTGTACAAAGTGGCCAAGGTGAATAAGTCTGGAATCACACTATAATATTTTTTGGCAATCCTTTGCTAAATTGAGAGAAAACAAAAGGCAGCACGCCATTCATTCTAATATAAAAGTACACGAGGAGAATCCACCAATTTTTTTTAAAGTTCTTAGTTATTTTTCTAGTGTAACGTATCTGGTAACATATCTCAAGTGTTTGGCGTGTTACAATTGAATTTTATTGTTTAATGAGACCCCCACATGTGTATCTAAAATCAGACAAGCGTTAAAAACTTGTACTGAAAGATGCATCATATTTAGCATGGACAAGTTATACAACTTTTAATTGGGAAAGCTATCATGCCTTAAAGATTATCCTACTTCCACCAGCAGAAAATAGTGGTATAAAAAATCAGAGGAAGTTTAAGCACACTGTTTTGTCCAGATCAACTTCTTTTTAATTTGTGCACCATGAACCCAGTGAACACATGCTCAAATACACAGCAGGTAAGATTTTAGCTTAGTGTTGCAAAGATAAGTTTTACGAAAGATCAAATAGAATTGCCTTTTCATAGTTACGACAGTAAAATATGAATCAGATTTTCTCTCATGTAATTTTGTGATAGATCCAAATAATTGTACCTTGTCTTGTCTTTCTATGATATATTTTTCTACTAGGATGACTACGATGTGACGTGGATGGTGATGGTATATCATCAACATGAGCTTCATGTAATCTAGAGGAGTGAAAGTAAGATTAGGTTCAGAATGCAATTTTGAACAACTCATTCTGCTACAAATTTTGAAAACTTCTCACAAAAGTACAAAACATACTTATCTAAAATATAGTGTTTAGATAAACTGCACAGGAAAAGTGCAGTCACAATACCAAAACCAGGCATGCGATGGTGATCCTAGCATCTGCCAATAAAAAGTGTCATCGTTACCATTCGATTCTCTTCAATCCAAAATAAATTTTGAGAAGGGGTCGCCCAGGATTCTGCATCGGTAGATGCATACGGCCTTCTCTTAAATCCAATGGCAGACTCAGTATTTTCAATGTTGTAGGAGTAGCACTTAAGGTTCGTGGAGAAAAATTGCTGATCATCGCACCATGGTACAGGGAAAGTGCAGGTAAAAATTCACCACGGTATCAGAACGATAATAAAGTGCCTACCTTAGAATTTGATCTGCCAGTCTTAACTCCAAACAGTAGCATCGATGCATGAAGAGCATCTACATGACCCTAATTAGTGAATTGAGCACAAAAGGCTTCAGAATTTAACCAACGCAATACTAAGCAGTTCTTGTTGTGCAGAATCTAAAAAGGTCAAGGGCATGATCTTTATCAGTTTCAAGTAGCAACCTAAGAGCACAGAAATGCAGTCGCAACCTAGAGTGGAAAATTTCCTAAATTACTGCCGGAAGGTAACAAAGGCTTATATAAAGCCGTAGATCAAGCAGTGTTGGTACATTGTAACTCACTCCAGCCTTCTTACCAAATTAGATCCTAAGTAACGAATGAGGAAAAGAACATAACCATGACATGGGCACTGTCTACGCACTGCTCCATGCAAAGGGATGAATTTGGTGGGTTCGAAATGAGATTAGGGGTATCGCCAGAGGTAGAATTTACCTGGCTGTGTGGAGCGCTTCGCGGGAACCGTAGCGTGGAGGGTTGGCGACTTCGCCGTTGTCGTCTTCATTCTGTCATAGCAACCAAAGCTTTGCTGAAGTGGCAGGTGAACTGCCTCTTTGACAAAGATCTAGGAGGCTGTAGGCGAAGGCAGAATATATGGATGCATCAGGCAACGAAGAGGCTTTCCCGCGGACTAAGCACATTGACGGTAGCTATGGCGGCGGCACAAGTATTGCCCTAGGTCGCAAGAGAATAGGGAGTTAGAGGTGGGGCACCTGTGGTTGCGCTACCTCAGCAAGCTGGCACAGATCGAAGAGCACCGCCGCTCTATGTCGTGATTGGGAGAGGGATGCCGGTGTTGAAGGTCGAGGTCAGAGAAGGGGCACATCAGCTAGAAGGGCGCTGATGCCGGGAACCGGAGAAGGCGCTGGGATAGAGAGAGGCCTACCGTGGCTAAAACATGGGCTTCGTGCAGTCAGAGGGCCCAATTAATCACAAAGTGGCCAACTCAGCATGCAGAGTAGCAGCCCAGTAAAGTGGGCTGGCCTATTTGACGGGAATTACTAAGATAAACAGGTTTCAGTGACCCTTCGATAGCTTGGGATGATCTTGAATGTCAAACAGCAGGACTCAACGGCCTAGCGTGTCAAATCGTTGTGAGGGGCTGTAGGTCATTGAGTTTTACTGTTTCTTAATTGGAATAGCTGAAGGTGTGTTTACAAAAATCTCAGGGAAAATGGTGTCTACTGATTATCTTGTTATTGGATGTGTAGGAAAAGGGCAAATTACACTTAGAAGATCCATGCTGAAACACCTTGGAGCAACAATAGATGTGGGAAAAGGAATAATGCATTTTGCTTCTCCAATAAGCAATCATATAATCCCTAAAGATAAGAAGAAAGGTAAGAAAGGTAGGAGCAAGAGAGTTGGTGTAAATGCTTCTTCATTTGAAAATACTTGATTCTTGCTTCTTGTGCCTAACTTAAAGGCTTTAAAGATTGATAGATAACCCAAAAGTTTTCTTGAGTCTTGGAAGTTATTATATCAGGAATGACCCCCCTTATCCTTTTTATTTGCTTTTTATGCCAAGAATAACCTCTAATGAGAGGGAAGTAAGATTTGGGGAGTTGCTGTCCTAAAACAGATTTTTGTGCTCCATCGTAAAAAAATGTGAAGAATCTCTGTAAGTCGGATTGAGCTGATATTATCTGAATACATCCCCCAGTATGTTAGCTAACTTTCGTTAGTTCAACACTTTTTGATTTGAGCAACACAAGGTCTTCAAAAAATCGGTTTCTACCTGCTGGTCTGTTTTGACAGATTTCTGCCATTATTTGCATTTGCTTCTTATTGATTTCTTTTTGGGTTCTTTTTGGGAAATTGAGCTTTTTAAGGGAATTTCTACAGTATCCTGTGTTTTTAGTGAAAGTTTTTCTATTCTAAAGCTAAACCCAAAGGTCTATTATCTTTTGAATACACTAATGTTGCTAATGAAGATTGTGTGAAGTTTTGTATGAAGGAAAATTTTCAAGTGTAGAGAGAGAATGATGTAATGAGATGAAAAATAGACAAAATCTCAAGCTTGGGGATGCCACCCGTGTCACCCCAAGAAATATTCAAGAGGTACAAGCGTCAAAGCTTGGGGATGCCCAAGGCATCCCCTTCTTCATCAATAAAAATCTCAGGTCTTTCTAGACACTTTGTTTTTATTTGTTTCATGCACTGTTGTGTTGTTCTTGGAGCGTCTTAGTTTTCGTTTAGTTTTCTTAGTTTTTCTTGAATAAAGTAGTTTGGACCCTGTTCTCTCTATGTTGTTTCAAATAAGTTGATTGGTGTTGGAGAGGAGTAGAAAGTTCTTGCTTAAATAGTACAAGAAGAGCTTGCTTTGTCTGTGACTTAGACTTTATCATGTCATGCTAGATGTCGTTTTGACTTTATGCTTAGTGATTATTGCTATAGCATGACTTATTCCAAACAATTGGGATTTCTTAGTGTGCCTTGAAGGAATCATGCATTGTTTTAGCATGTAAAAGCATAATATTGTGATATTCTCCTTTGATGCTTTGTTTGGGTTGACTTGGCACATGTCACACCATGTTATGACTATGAACAAGTCACCATAGCCTCTATGATCATTTAGTACTTGACTTGTAGTACCAGTTTATGCTTTGATCAGTAATATTTTGTCGCTCTGCATGATTATGGCCATTATTCCTCTCTTAGTTGGTCGCTCCCAGTATTTTGCTAGCCCCCACTTGTATGAGTAAGCTCTACTCATGCATCCAACTCCCAAGAAACCAAGTTATTACAAAGTGTCCAATATAAATTCCAATGCATGGTGTGTTACACCATTCCAAGTATATTCTTGTTTTCATCTATCTTCCAATTAAAAAATATTTTGTTATGTGAAAACTTAGTGATTAAAGCTCTCACAAACTTGATGGTACACTTTATTTTTCTTGCCCCTAATAAACTTGAACCATTGTGTCATCTATGTTGTATATGCTTGCACTTATACGTTGGAATTAGCAGAACCGTGCTGTCACGGTGAACGCTTTCAACATTGCACTTGTACATTGTACATAGTTGATATCATGCTCTTTTATCTATGGATGTCGTCGGTGTGAAATAAAAGAGGAGCTTGTAAGTCCATGGAGTTATGTATGTGTGTTAGAGAAACGCCTGGGCCGCTTGCCTAAGCCATGCATAATCATGGTGGAAACTTGCAGCATCACCATAATGACATCTATGAAGCTTTCTTCTTATTAAAAAAAAGACATATTGAAAAGAGGAGAGAGAGAAAAAAGCACCATTTTCCCATGGTAAATAAGAAGATTGCTGAGATGCTCATTGTCTGCTTGCCTTGTCATTTTGATTATGGGATAGCTCCTGTATCATGTGCAAGGGTACCCCATTGGTGGTTCTCTATGATACACATGTACTTACTATGACAAGAACTTACAAGTGACTAAAGATGAGTAGCATGAGGAGCGGCCCTCGTCTTCAAGGGACATGAGATTGCCAACTTATACTTTGTCAAGCATATACTCCATAGTTTGTTCACTTTAAACTTAATCACTTCAATATGCTTATGATAGGGGCAAAGAGAGCTGAAAGCTAATAAGTACCATAATTTTTGGAAGCTCTTTATGAAACTTGAAATCCATGCTTCCCTTTATGAAGGTCCTTTCTTCCACTATATTGAGTCTCCATCTTCTATCCTTAGGCACCAGTTAAGAGAGCATAGTTGCCATTCTTAGTTCTATGTGCATTGTTCCAAAACTTATTGATTGATGCATATTGTTGATATTACTTGTTCTTGTGTTATTTGTATCTAGTCACTCTTATGAACTTTGAAGGTGTCCTATGCATCTATTTGCTACTCCATGAGGGACAAGCTGAATGCCACTATGCTATGTTTTCTATATGTGAAACAAACAAACTTTTTTCAATTCATGTTATTCATGATATTTGTTTGTAACCTTTCATGTTGCATTCATAATTACTTTGTCTTACTGTTAGACCTTCATCTTTCATGCTCATGTTTAGAGTTCTTTGATCCCAACTTTCATGCTTGAAAATGGTTTGATCTTGATTTTGATGGTGCATGACACCTAAAAAATTATTCTTTTTATCACTTACCTACTCGAGGACGAGGAGGAGTTAAGCTTGGGGAATGCTTGATACGTCGGAAACGTATCTATAATTTTTGATGTTCCATGCTTGTTTAGTATCTACTTTACTTTGCTTTGTCTACACTTTGTGGTGTTTTTATATGTTTTCTGGTACTAACCTATTAACAAGATGACACAATGCCAGTTGCCTGTTTTCTTATGTTTTTGGTTCCAGAAAGGAAGAAAATCAATAATCTCGGAATTGGACGGGACAAAAGCCAAAGTCAACATTTTACCGTGAGGAAAACGGAGCCAGAATACGAGACGAATGAGAGCCACCAGGGGGCCACACCCCCTTGCCGTGCGGCTAACTCTAGCCCGTGCCTTGGGGGGGGGGGGGGGTGCGGCCGCCCTGGCTGCCACCTGCCTCGCCTCTTCGCCTATAAAGACCCCCCGATACAGAAACCCTAAGCACCCGATCAATATTCCACGAAACCGTATGCAGCCGCCGCCACCATCGTCCCTAGATCGGGGGGATCTGAAGCTCTTCACGGCACCCTACCGAAGGGGAGATCATCCCGGAGGCCTTCTTCTTCATCATGCCAACCTCTGGTATGAAGTGTGAGTAGTTCCACCTTGGACTACGAGTCCATGTAGTAGCTATATGGTTGTATCTCCTCCTTTGTGCTACCATGTTTAGATCTTGTGAGCTCCGTTCATGATCAAGATCATCTATTTGTAATCATGCATGTTGTGTTTGCGCGGATCCGATGGATATTGAGATTACTATGTCATATTGATTAATGGTTTTGTCTTATTGTTTCTATCATGTATGTGTTGTTTGTGATCTTGCATGCTCTCTGTTTCTAGTAGCTATCTTGGCCAAGTAGATGCTAGTGACTCCAAGAGGGGGTATTTATGCTAGATAGTGGGTTCATGCCTCTATTTAATCTAAGGGAAGTGACAGAAATCTCTAAGGATGTAGATGTGCTGTTGCCACTAGGGAGAAAGCAACGGTATCTTGTTCATGGAACAAGTAGATTGTTTACCTTACACACTTTGCTTAAAGCAGTTATCCGTTGCTTGCAACTTAATACTGGAGGGGGTTCGGATGATAACCTAAAGGTGGATTACTAGTAATAGATGCAATTGGATGGCGGTCTATGTATCTTGTTGTATTGCCCAATCAAATCTCATAGTATCATGAATGTCTAGTATTGCATTGTTATGCCTTGCTCAGTCCTGTCAATTACCCCGATGTAATTTGTTGACCCAGCATGCCATGTTTGTTTATCTTAAGGAGAACACCTCTAGTGAACTATGGACCCCGGTCCAATCTTTACCATTGATACATCTTCCACTGTTACTGTTTACTTTCTGCAAACCACTATTACCTTCCACACCATACAGTTAATCCTTTGTTTTCAGCAAACCGGTGAGATTGACAACCTCACTGTTCGTTGGGGCAAAGTCTTGAGTTTGTGTTGTGCAGGTTTCCAAGTTGCTAGCAAGACCTTTAAGTCGTTTCCTTCCTCCTCCTGGTTCGATAAACTTGGTTTCTTACTGAGGGAAAACTTGCTGCTGTGCTCATCATACCTTCCGCTTGGGGTCTCCCAACAAAGCTTCGTGCACTCATCAAGGCTTTTTCTAGCGCCGTTGCCGGGGAAGATAAGGACGTCTTCACAAGGGAAGTACTTCACAAGCTTTCTCTTTACTTTGTTTTTGTTTTTCTTAGTTTCTTTTTCTTTGTTTTATTTGCCTATTTTTATCAAAAACTCAAAAAAATAGTTTAGTTTGGTTTTCTTTCTCTTATAAAAAACACAAAAAATTTAGTTCCTGCTCTAGTTGCTACCATGTCTGGTTTTGGTCCAATTCCTGTGTCACCTATGGAAAGGATCTTTACTTTCAAGCAAGAAAGTGAAGAGAGTTTCAAAGAAGCTTGGTCTAGAATCTCTGATTTAAAAAGGAAAACTGAGCCTAAGATGAGTCTTAGCTTGGTTATTAATAGTTTCTACGGTGGCCTTGCTCTTTGTTATAGATATGCTTTGGATGCTGTAGCTAGGAAAGATATTTTTCGATGTACTGAGGATGAAGCTTTGGATGCCATAAAGAAGTTGATTATAATTTATAACATGCCTAGCAAGTCTGATTCTTCCTTTATAAACATTTATGCTAGGTTGAACACTCTTGAGACCAGTACAATTGCTTTGAAAGATTGCTATAATATGCTTAGAGAGCATCATGATTATGTTCGAATAAATTCTAAGCCTTCAAAATGGTTTCCTACAATAAAAGTTGCTATAAATAGTGAAACTTTTAATGCTCGTTGTGATATCATGTCTGAATTTTGCCTTATGCCTAAAGATATCTATGAGTCTTTGAATCTTTGGGGACTTCCTAAAGGAGGAGAAGAAATATCTCTTACCAATCATGCAACTTTATTACCCATTGGAATAGCTGAAGGTGTGTTTACAAAAATCTCCGGGAAAGTGGTGTCTACTGATTATCTTGTTATTGAATGTGTAGGAAAAGGGCAAATTACACTTGGAAGATCCCTGCTGAAACACCTTGGAGCAACAATAGATGTGGGAATAGGCATTATGCATTTTGCTTCTCTAATAAGCAATCATATATTCCCTAAAGAGAAGAAGAAAGGTAAGAAAGGTAGGAGGAAGAGAGTTAAACCTGAGAATGGTTTGACAACTAACCCGTACCTCAACCAGACCCACACGAGTAAATTTGGCAACCGAACCTAAACTAAACCCATTTAATATATATATCTCCCAACCAGAACCAAACCTGCTCCACTTTTCACCCAAACAAAATTAAACCAATTCTTCATCCATGGGTTCCAACCGTTTACGGAATTAGGTTAAGAACTGTTTCATCAAATGGGTTGGCATGATGAAATAAGAAGCACACGGGGAACCAAGGACGGATCAAGTGCTTCTGGAAACCTGCAGCGACCTCCTGTGGCGCACCACTTCACGCAAGAAGACCACGTCTCTCCTCATTCCTCAGCCATGCGTACAAGCAGAGCTCGCCATGCTGCCGAAACTGCAACTCTGCACTGTGGTGGCAACGCTACTAAACATGGCCAATCTGCTCACCATGGCTTGTCGTCGCCGAGGTACCGGCGTTGCAGGACCGATTTCCTTGGCGTCGTAGGACCGATTCGACCGGCAGGCACGACGAGCACCCTGCAGGACCATGCCACCGCCACAGCTTCCGCGATCACGGCAAGTCCGACTGCGACAGCTGAAGGGCTCGTCCAGAGTGCGAGAGCCGGCGGGGAGGCCAAGCGATGAATGCCGCCGCCGAGGCACCACTGCCAGTCGGTCCTAAAGGGCGTGCCATTCATCGGCTGCCTAGCTAAGTCCTCTCGTCCAAGTGTGGAAGTGCCCGACGGCTTCACCGTGGCGAGCGCAAGGGTGCGCGACCTACGTTTCAGCGCATGCTCTGTCGTGCTCTGCTGTGCTCTCGTGCTCCTACCGCGACCCAAGAAAGGAGAAGCCCGTGGAACAGCAGGGCGCCAGCGGCGCACGACCGAACCTATTTCATCCATCGAGGACCTCGCGAGGGACGGAGGAGACTGCGGCACGTCCGCAGAGTACTACTCTGCAGCTACTATCAGCACAGCTGCACTTTCTGATGGGGTTCGGCTCGGTCAGGGATGCTGCGACGCTAACCTACCTTGCAGCTACTACCGCGGAGGCCGGGCCATTAAGCTATGAGCGCCGGTAGTACATGCTAGGTGGGTGGGCAGAGGGCCAACAACTAACCAATCTCATACACCGGGTGTAAACTGTGGGTCAAAACTGTTTGGAACTGTAACCGTTCAAACCCATACCCGACCATACCCAAACTTTTTTTACATTAAACCAAACTAAACCAGGCTTTGGTTAGAATTAACCCATTAACAACCCAACTAAACAAGCACTGAAAGAGAAACCGACCGAATACACCCGGTTAAATTGGAACCATTCTAATATTTAAAGAGAGTTGGTGTTAATGCGTCTTGATTTGAAAATACTTGATTCTTGCTTCTTGTGCCTAACTTAAAGGCGTTAAAGAAAAGTACTTATTGGGAGATAACCCAAAAGTTTTCTTAAGTCTTGGAAGTTATTACTTCAGTAATGACCTCTTCTTATCCTTTTTATTTGCTTTTTGTGCCAAGAATAACCTCTATAAGATATAGGGAGTTGCTGTCCCGAAACAGATTTTTGTGATCCACCGTAAAAATTCGTGAAGAATCTATGTAAGTCGGATTGAGCTGATATTTTCTGAATACATCCCCAGTATGTTAGATATTTTTAGTTAGTTCAACACTTTTTGATTTGATCAACATAAGGTCTTCGAAAAAATTGGTTTCTACCTGCTGGTCTGTTTTGACAGATTTCTTCCATCATTTGCATTTGCTTCTTATTGATTCCTTTTTTGGGTTCTTTTTGGGAAATTGAGCTTTTTGAGGGAATTGCTACAGTAGCCTGTGTTTTTAGTGAAAGTTTTGCTGTTCTAAAGCTAAACCCAAAGGTCTATTATCTTTTGAATATACTAATGTTGCTAATGAAGATTGTGTGAAGTTTTGTATGAAGGAAAATTTTCAGGTGTAGAGAGAGAATGATGTAATGAGATGAAGAATGGACAAAATCTCAAGCTTGGGGATTCCACCCCGTGTCACCCCAAGAAATATTCAAGAGGTACGAGCGCCAAAGCTTGGGGATGCCCAAGGCATCCTCTTCTTCATCAATAAAAATCTCAAGTCTTTCTAGATACTTCGTTTTTATTTGTTTCATGCACTATTGTGTTGTTCTTGGAGCGTCTTACGTTAAGTTTTCTTAGTTTTGCTTGAATAAAGTAGTTTGTACCCCCGTTCTTGCTGTATTGTTGCAAATAAGTTGATTGGTGTTGGAGAGGAGTAGAAAGTCTTGCTTAAATAGTACAAGAAGAGCTTTATTTGACTGTGAAATATTGAAAAGAGGAGAGAGAGAAAGAAGCACCATTTTCCCATGGTAAATAAGAAGATTCCTGAGATGCTCATTGTCTGCTTGCCTTGTAATTTTGATTATGGGATAGCTCCTGTATCATGTGCAAGGGTACCCCGTTGGTGGTTCTCTATGATACACATGTACTTACTATGACAAGAACTTACAAGTGACTAAAGTTGAGTAGCATGAGGAGCGGCCCTCGTATTCAAGGGACATGAGATTGCCAACTTATACTTTATCAAGCATATACTCCATAGTTTGTTCACTTTAACCTTAATCACTTCAAGATGCTTATGATAGGGGCAAAGAGAGCTGAAAGCTAATAAGTACCATAATTTTTGGAAGCTCTTTATGAAACTTAAAACCCCTGCTTCCCTTTATGAAGGGCCTTTCTTCCACTATATTGAGTCTCCATCTTCTATCCTTAGGCACCAGTTAAGAGAGCATAGTTGCCATTCTTAGTTCTATGTGCATTGTTCCAAAACTTATTGATTGATGCATATTGTTGATATTACTTGTTCTTGTGCTATTTGTATCTAGTCACTCTTATGAACTTTGAAGGTGTCCTATGCATCTATTTGCTACACCATGAGGGACAAGCTGAATGCCACTATGCTATGTTTTCTATATGTGAAACAAACAAACTTTTTTCAATTCATGTTATTCATGATCTTTGTTTGTAACCTTTCATGTTGCATGCATAGTTACTTTGTCTTACTGTTAGAACTTCATCTTTCATGCTCATGTTTAGAGTTCTTTGATCCCAACTTTGATGCTTGAAAATGGTTTGATCTTGATTTTGATGGTGCATGTCACCTAATAAATTATTCTTTTTATCACTTACCTACTCGAGGATAAGCAGGAGTTAAGCTTTGGGAATGCTTGATACGTTAGGAACGTATCTATAATTTTTGATGTTCCATGCTTGTTTAGTATCTACTTTACTTTTCTTTGTATACACTTTTAGGTGTTTTTATATGTTTACTGGTACTAACCTATTAACAAGATGTCAAAGTGCCAGTTGCATGTTTTCTTCTGTTTTGGTTCCAGAAAGGCAGAAAATCAATATTCTCGGAATTGGACGGGACAAAAAACAAAGTCAATATTTTACCGTGAGGAAAACGGAGCCAGAATACGAGACGAAGGGGAGCCAGCAGGGGGCCACACCCCCTGGTCGTGCGGCTAACCCTAGCCCACGATTGGGGGGTGCGGCCGCACTGGCTGCCCCTGCCTCGCCTCTTCGCCTATAAATACCCCCCGATACAGAAACCCTAAGCACCCGATCAATATTCCACAAAACCGTCTATAGCTGCCGTCACCATCGTCCCTAGATCGGGGGGATCTGAAGCTCTTTCCGGCACCCTGGCGAAGGGGAGATCATCCCGAAGGCCTTCTTCTTCATCATGCCATCCTCCGGTATGAAGTGTGAGTAGTTCCACCTTGGACTACGGGTCCATGTAGTAGCTATATGGTTGTATCTCCTCCTTTGTGCTACCATGTTTAAATATTGTGAGCTCCGTTCATGATCAAGATCATCTATTTGTAATCATGCATGTTGTGTTTGTGGGGATCTGATGGATATTGAGATTACAATGTCAGATTGATTCACCCTAAAAAAATATGTCAGATTGATTAATGGTTTTGTCTTAATGATTCTATCATGTCTGTGTTGTTTGTGATCTTGCATGCTCTTCGTTTCTAGTAGCTATCTTGGCCAAGTAGATGCTAGTGACTCCAAGAGGGGGTATTTATGCTAGATAGTGTGTTCATGCCTCTATTTAATCTAAGGGAAGTGACAGAAATCTCTTAGGTTGTAGATATGCTGTTGCCACTAGGGATAAAGCAACGGTGTCATGTTCATGGAACAAGTAGATTGTTTACCTTACACACTTTACTTAAAGTAGTTATCCGTTGCTTGCAACTTAATACTGGAGGGGATTCAGATGATAACCTGAAGGTGGATTACTAGTCATAGATACAGTTGGATGGAGGTCTATGTATCTTGTTGTATTGCCCAATCGAATCTCATAGGATCATGAATGTCTAGTATTGCAATATTATGCCTTGCTTAGTCCTGTCAATTGCCCCGCTGTAATTTGTTTATCCAGCATGTCATGTTTGTTTATCTTAAGGAGAACACCTCTAGTGAACTATGGACCCCGGCCCAATCTTTACCATTGATACATCTTCCACCGATACTGTTTACTTTCTGCAAACCACTATTACCTTCCACACCATACAATTAATCCTTTGTTTTTAGCAAACCGATGAGATTGACAACCTCACTGTTCGTTGGGGCAAAGTCTTGAGTTTGTGTTGTGCAGGTTTCCAAGTTGCTAGCAACACGTTTGAGTCGTTTCCTTCCTCCTACTGGTTCGATAACCTTGGTTTCTTACTAAGGGAAAACTTGCTGATGTGCTCATCATACCTTCTGCTTGGGGTCTCCCAACGAAGCTTCGCGCACTCATCAGTAGGTGCCCGACATGAGGCTGAAAGCGCTCACTCCCAAAGCAAAGATGGGGCTGGCAGGGCATGCATCAGAAGCCAATGTGCTTATGTGACCACTCGTCCACAACGTCAATCAGATAGAAGGCGATGTTGAGGTGAGTATGTCATCGCCCTTAACCAGGACGCCTACATCTAGGTTCACAAGCGCAACCGAGATGGTTATTGGCAGTGTTGGGCCTGAAGCTGACGATGCCATTGGGTACGAAGGAGTAGATATCACACTCAAGTCACCCCAAGGCATATTTTCAAGCATGTGGAGGATGTCACCAAGCAGAGGTCCCTCCCAAGTGTTGTCGTCGTAGCCTTTGGTTCGGGGATTCTGCTGATGGAAGTGGCACTGCTGGGTACACTCCAAGGCTCAGTCAATGTTGTTCTTGCAGAAGAAATGAATATAGCCGCATGTACAGAGGCATCGTAGCTTGGGCATTCCACCGAGCAGGTGGTGGGCACCAGAGCAGCGAGGTCTGCAGCAGAAATATCGACTACACCTTGGACATCCCCGATCTCTATAGGGAAAGTGAGCACGATGGAGAGCTCCAGGGTAGTTGAGGTTGATTCTGTAGTGCTTGACGTGGCGATTATGGCCGATATAGAGTTGATAGGGTCCGGTGTAGAGTCCATTGGCGCTGCTATGGGAATGTGCGTGGATGTCTTTGCACGTATGGACATCGTGGTCGACCAGGTGGCGGAGATGGCTGGCGTAGAGGCCGAGAAGGAGGTCCTAGCGGCTGGCTCGTCGAGATTGTCAGTGGCACCAATGAGGTAGTCGTACATACTCCGAGCTCCTGGAAAGAGGTCGTCCTTGGTGAGGTTGCCCAAAGAAGACGCAGGAGGAGTGGTGGCCAACATTAGGGATGTCTCATGGGGTGCGATCGAGTTTGTTGTCGACGAAGCCATCACCACTGATGTGGAGGCACGAACATGGTGGTGTAGAGGCGAAGTAAAGATCGTCGAAGAAGACAGCGATTCGGATCCTTCCTCAACAGCGTGAGATACGCGTCCCACTCCCGGTCACAGTCATCGGGATTGGCCATGGCGAAATACCGCAATGCCTTCATGAGCTCTCTCTGGTGTTCCATGGCTTGTTGGTGGTGGGGAAAATTGGAGGGAATTTCCTAGAATTTTGTGGGGGATCGTATGACTCTGATACCACATGTAAGAGTCCACTAGTATTTGCCCTTAATTTGATCGATTCGGGTTACAAGGTTGGATTTTAGAGGAAAATTGGAGAGGAAGGTGCGAATCTGGAGGAAGAAGAAGAACACCAATGCACACACGCAACACAAGACACACCAGGACCTCGGTCGAAGCCGCCATTTTGGTCCGTCCTGTTCCAATCCGAGTCTCACGTAGTTGTCCTCCTGGTATATATTCTTATCATCTAGCTTCAGTGTAGCCCATGGTCCAAGTGCCGTGGCCCACTAGCCAACCCAGTAGAGAGGTCATTGACATGACTGGTCCAAGTAGTACAATTCTTTTGTAAAAAGGCCCTCTCTAAATCAAGCCCAAGCCTAACGACTAACAAATCGGGTCCTCTGTTCATACTGATAGGTAGGTCCCCCTATCAGTGTCACGTACCCGTGTGACCTCGTCTCTTCCCCATTCTCCAGCACTGTGGCTCCGGCAAGCTAACCTGGTCACGCTAATCGATCTGTACATGCAGCTCATACTGCTTTTTCTGTCGTTGACCCGATTACTCGCAATCCAAGGCTTTTGTAATGCTAGAAAGTTGTTTGGTGCCTGCAAAGTCCAAGATGACCTCGCGCAGCAGATTGGCAATTGATGTGGGCATGGAGCCAGGGGCCGCTATAGCCTGCAGGGGATGTGGAACGCATGGCCGCACTTGGGGAGCAGGCAGAGTAGCTCGCTGTCCATGAACACGCCGAGGCAGACGGACCAGACGTCGGGCGTGGAGGTAGTTGGGACCATGAGGATGTAAATTCTTGTTAACTGAACAAAGCAAGCAACAATTCCCCACAAAACCCATGTCCACATCACTTCGCCGGTAGAACCACAAAAAATCAACTGAAATCAGCCATAAACACCACACTAGTGGCAGATCAAAGGAACCTCCCAGGAAGTTGCATGAAACTATGTCCGCAAGCATATGGCGATCTAGAATTCCTAGAAACCAACCAATTCACGCATTTGACAGTACCAAACAGCGTCAGGCTCGTCTTTCCGGTAAGTATAGGCAGAGGCGCGCCAGGGAGACCAGGCCGTCGGATCCTAGACCACGGCCTTAGTCAGCAACTTCGCCGTAGCGTGGAGGGTTGGCGACTTCGCTGTTGTCGTCTTCATTCTGTCATAGCTACCAAAGCTTTGCTGAAGTGGCAGGTGAACTGCCTCTTTGACAAAGATCTAGGAGGC
Source organism: Avena sativa (assembly GCA_916181665.1). Lineage (NCBI taxonomy): Eukaryota > Viridiplantae > Streptophyta > Magnoliopsida > Poales > Poaceae > Avena > Avena sativa. The sequence goes on along the minus strand of OV702283.1, from coordinate 238,867,238 downwards.
TGTAGGCGAAGGCAGAATATATGGATGCATCAGGCAACGAAGAGGCTTTCCCGCGGACTAAGCAGATTGACGGTAGCTGTGGCAGCGGCACAAGTATTGCCCTAGGTCGCAAGAGAATAGGGAGTTAGAGGTGGGGCACCTGCGGTTCCGCTGCCTCGGCAAGCTAGAACGGATCGGGGAGCACCGCCGCTCTATGTCGAGATTGGGAGAGGGATGTCGGCGTTGAAGGTCGAGGTCAGAGAAGGGGCACATCAGCTGGAAGGGCGCTGATGCCGGGGACCGGAGAAGGCGCTGGGATAGAGAGAGGCCTACCATGGCTAAAACATGGGCTTCGTGCGGTCAGAGGGCCCAATTAATCACAAAGTGTCCAACTCAGCATGCAGAGTAGCATCCCAGTAAAGTGGGCTGGCCTATTTGACGGGAATTACCAAGATAAACAGGTTTCAGTGACCCTTCGATAACTTGGGACGATCTTGAACGTCAAACAGCAGGACTCAACGGCCTAGCGTGTCAAATCATTGTGAGGGGCTGTAGGTCGTTGAGTTTTATTGTTTCTTAATTAGAATAGCTGAAGGTGTGTTTACAAAAATCTCAGGGAAAGTGGTGTCTACTGATTATCTTGTTATTGGATGTGTAGGAAAAGGGCAAATTACACTTAGAAGATCCATGCTGAAACACCTTGGAGCAACAATAGATGTGGGAAAAGGAATAATGCATTTTGCTTCTCTAATAAGCAATCTTATAATCCCTAAAGATAAGAAGAAAGGTAAGAAAGGTAGGAGCAAGAGAGTTGGTGTAAATGCTTCTTCATTTGAAAATACTTGATTCTTGCTTCTTGTGTCTAACTTAAAGGCGTTAAAGATTGAGAGATAACCCAAAAGTTTTCTTGAGTCTTGGAAGTTATTATATCAGTAATGACCTCCCCTTATCCTTTTTATTTGCGTTTTGTGCCAAGAATAACCTCTAATGAGAGGGAAGTAAGATTTGGGGAGTTGCTGTCCTAAAACAGATTTTTGTGCTCCACCGTAAAAAAATGTGAAGAATCTCTATAAGTCGGATTGAGCTGATATTATCTGAATACATCCCCCAGTATGTTAGCTAACTTTCGTTAGTTCAACACTTTTTGATTTGAGCAACAGAAGGTCTTCGAAAAATCGGTTTCTACCTGCTGGTCTGTTTTGACAGATTTGTGCCATTATTTGCATTTGCTTCTTATTGATTTCTGTTTGGGTTATTTTTGGTAAATTGAGCTTTTTAAGGGAATTTCTACAGTAGCCTGTGTTTTTAGTGAAAGTTTTTCTATTCTAAAGCTAAACCCAAAGGTCTATTATCTTTTGAATACACTAATGTTGCTAATGAAGATTGTGTGAAGTTTTGTATGAAGGAAAATTTTCAGGTGTAGAGAGAGAATGATGTAATGAGATGAAAAATAGACAAAAGCTCAAGCTTGGGGATGCCACCCCGTGTCACCCCAAGAAATATTCAAGAGGTACAAGCGTCAAAGCTTGGGGATGCCCAAGGCATCCCCTTCTTCATCAATAAAAATCTCAGGTCTTTCTAGACACTTTGTTTTTATTTGTTTCATGAACTATTGTGTTGTTCTTGGAGCGTCTTAGTTTTCGTTTAGTTTTCTTAGTTTTGCTTGAATAAAGTAGTTTGGACCCCGTTCTCTCTATGTTGTTTCAAATAAGTTGATTGGTGTTGGAGAGGAGTAGAAAGTTCTTGCTTAAATAGTACAAGAAGAGCTTGCTTTGTATGTGACTTAGACTTTATCATGTCATGCTAGATGTCGTTTTGACTTTATCCTTAGTGATTATTGCTATAGCATGACTTATTCCAAAAAATTGGGATTTCTTAGTGTGCCTTGAAGGAATCATGCGTTGTTTTAGCATGCAAAAGCATAATATTGTGATATTCTCCTTTGATGCTTTGTTTGGGTTGACTTGGCACATGTCACACCATGTTATGACTATGAACAAGTCACCATAGCCTCTATGATCATTTAGTACTTGACTTGTAGTACCACTTTATGCTTTGATCAATAATATTTTGTCGCTCTGCATGATTATGGCCATTATTCCTCTCTTAGTTTGTCGCTCCTAGTATTTTGCTAGCCTCCACTTGTATGAGTAAGCTCTACTCATGCATCCAACTCCCAAGAAACCAAGTTATTACAAAGTGTCCAATATAAATTCCAATGCATGGTGTGTTACACCATTCCAAGTATATTCTTGTTTTCATCTATCTTCCAATTAAAAAGTATATTGTTATGTGAAAACTTAGTGATTAAAGCTCTCACAAACTTGATGGCACACTTTATTTTTCTTGCCCCTAATAAACTTGAACCATTGTGTCATCTATGTTGTATATGCTTGCACTTATACGTTGGAATTAGCAGAACCGTGCTGTCACGGGGAACGCTTTCAACATTGCACTTGTACATTGTACATAGTTGATATCATGCTCTTTTGTCTATGGATGTCGTCGGTGTGAAATAAAAGGGGAGCTTGTAAGTCTCTGTAATTATGTATGTGTGTTAGAGAAACGCCGGGGCCGCTAGCCTAAGCCATGCCTAATCATGGTGGAAACTTGCAGCATCACCATAATGACATCTATGAAGCTTTCTTCTTATTAAAAAAAAGACATATTGAAAAGAGGAGAGAGAAAAAAGCACCATTTTCCCATGGTAAATAATAAGATTGCTGAGATGCTCATTGTCTGCTTGCCTTGTCATTTTGATTATGGGATAGCTCCTGTATCATGTGCTAGGGTACCCCGTTGGTGGTTCTCTATGATACACATGTACTTACTATGACAAGAACTTACAAGTGACTAAAGTTGAGTAGCATGAGGAGCGGCCCTCGTATTCAAGGGACATGCGATTGCCAACTTATACTTTGTCAAGCATATACTCCATAGTTTGTTCACTTTAACCTTAATCACTTCAAGATGCTTATGATAGGGGCAAAGAGAGCTGAAAGCTAATAAGTACCATAATTTTTGGAAGCTCTTGATGAAACTTGAAATCCATGCTTCCCTTTATGAAGGGCCTTTCTTCCACTATATTGAGTCTCCATCTTCTATCCTTAGGCACCAGTTAAGAGAGCATAGTTGCCATTCTTAGTTCTATGTGCATTGTTCCAAAACTTATTGATTGATGCATATTGTTGATATTACTTGTTCTTGTGCTATTTGTATCTAGTCACTCTTATGAACTTTGAAGGTGTCCTATGCATCTATTTGCTACTCCATGAGGGACAAGCTGAATGCCACTATTCTATGTTTTCTATATGTGAAACAAACAAACTTTTTTCAATTCATGTTATTCATGATATTTGTTTGTAACCTTTCATGTTGCATTCATAGTTTGTTTGTCTTACTGTTAGACCTTCATCTTTCATGCTCATGTTTAGAGTTCTTTGATCCCAACTTTCATGCTTGAAAATGGTTTGATCTTGATTTTAATGGTGCGTGACACCTAAAAAATTATTCTTTTTATCACTTACCTACTCGAGGACGAGCAGGAGTTAAGCTTGGGGAATGCTTGATATGTCGGAAACGTATCTATAATTTTTGATGTTCCATGCTTGTTTAGTATCTACTTTACTTTGCTTTGTCTACACTTTGTGGTGTTTTTATATGTTTTCTGGTACTAACCTATTAACAAGATGACATAGTGCCAGTTGCCTGTTTTCTTATGTTTTTGGTTCCAAGAAAGGAGGAAAATCAATATTCTCGGAATTGGACGGGACAAAAGCCAAAGTTAACATTTTACCGTGAGGAAAATGGATCCAGAATACGAGACGAAGGAGAGCCACCAGGGGGCCACACCCCCTGGCCGTGCGGCTAACTCTAGCCCGCGCCTGGGGGGGGGGTGCGGCCGCCCTGGCTGCCCCTGCCTCGCCTCTTCGCCTATAAAGACCCCCCGATACAGAAACCCTAAGCACCCGATCAATATTCCACGAAACCGTATGTAGCCGCCGCCACCATCGTCCCTAGATCGGGGCGGGGGGGGGGGGGGGGGGGGGGAGGATCTGAAGCTCTTCCCGGCACCCTACCGAAGGGGAGATCATCCCAGAGGCCTTCTTCTTCATCATGCCAACCTCTGGTATGAAGTGTGAGTAGTTCCACCTTGGACTACGGGTCCATGTAGTAGCTAGATGGTTGTATCTCCTCCTTTGTGCTACCATGTTTAGATCTTGTGAGTTCTGTTCATGATCAAGATCATCTATTTGTAATCATGCATGTTGTGTTTGCGCGGATCCGATGGATATTGAGATTACTATGTGTCACATCCCAAGATTTTCCAAATCTTGTTATGTGAAAAATAAATGAATAAAATAAAACTTTGTTGATTTTCAGGGTGAGAAGAAACTTTTTGAATCCAATTGGAAACTTTCAAAACCTATTTGGATCAAATAAAATCCTAAAGGGATTTAAAAAGTTAATAAACAATAAAGTTAAAAATATTTGGAATTACTATTTTTGGATCTTTAATAAAAAGATTTGGTTTTCAAAAGAAAAGGATAGAATTATAAATAAGGATTATTTTATAGAGCCAAATTAAAACTTGGCCAAGCTTTTGAAATAAAATGTTTTGCTTTGATTAAAAGAGAAAAGGTTTATTTAAATAAAATAATGAGAGTTTATTAATAAACCAAATTTATTAAAATAAAGGCTTTTCCCACTTTGAATAAACACTAAAACTTGTTATTTTATTTTAATCAAGTTTTCCAAGTGTTTTGTATTTTCAAATAAAACCTACTGAAATGGTTTTGTTATTATTTAGATTTCAAATGGAGTTTTAAATAAATCAAATCCTATTTGATTTAATAACTAAGGACTATTTTATTTAATTAATAAATGGATCCTAAAAAGAATAAAAATATTATTTTATTTTTGACTTTGTTTTGTGTTGCTAAACAGAACTAAACTCATTGCAAAGTTTGGAGGAGTTTTGAATTGATTTGTTATTTGAATGGTTTGATTGAATTTCAAAACAGAAATAAGAAATGGAAAAAGGAAAAAGTATCTGAACAAAAAAAATATCAAACAGACTCGACCCAATTAAGCCTGGCCCAACTAAGCCCAGTTAGCCCACTCCCTCTCTCCCCGCAAGAAAACGATTCGCACCAAAGAAGGAACCCGCTCCCTCACTGACCGGTGGACCCTATTTCCTCTCTCTCTCTCTCTCTCTCACGCTGCCAAGCAGGCCCCACCGCCAGCTCACCTCGTCGTCAACCCACGACCTGTTCTTCCTCCCCTCGACGCCGTTTCTGGCTGTGATTCCGCGGCTTAAATTCGCCTTAACGCCGTAGCCATTACTCGTTGTGATCATACACACTTAAACGCCCACGCCCCCTCTCCATTCCCCCCAGTCGCCCCACCTTAGCACGCCCCCAGGCCGCCCTAATTCCTCTCCGAACACCGCTGACTCCGACGAGCTCCGGCATCGATACCGGCCGGACCCTGCCGCCCCTTGCCTCCCTGAGCATGCAGGCAAGTTCACCAGACCCTGGCGCACCGCTCTGTGGCCTCAGCTCGCCCGCGAGTGACCTGCAACCTCGCCTCCGTCTTCGTCTGAGCGCCACCGAAGAACCCCGCAACTCCGGCGAGCACTACTGGTGAGTCTCGACCGCCCCGGCACCTCCTATTGATACTCACTTCATCAGCAGATCAAACCGCGTCTAACAATGCCCTTATTCCTCCTCTGGGTGATCTGCAATGTCGCCCTCGACGACCTCCAGAGCCGCCTGATGCCGTCACCAACTCCGGCGAGCAATCGTCGCCTCTCTGGCGCGCCCCTTGCCAAGCCGACCGCGCGTTGAGCTTCCTCTCGACCTCGCAAGCACGGTGAGCACCCCCGTTTATTCCCTTGCTTCCTGTAGAGTCGACTCCGCCGCCGTCTGACCGCTCCGCCACCACCAGCCGCCGCCAGCGCCGCTGCTTTTGGGTCATTGCGTGAGAACCGTTAGATCTGAATCGGACGCGTAGGAATAGAATCAACTCGAAGGGGTATGAGCGCATGTGAACCGTATGATTTAAATGAGATCCAGCGGTCCAGAAAGCTCAATCCACCGAAGCAGTATCAGCCAGTAATATCATGCCGCGTGGCACTGGTTGATTTAAAACAGAATTTGTAATCTGATTTTTATGCAAATTTGTAAACCTCATAACTTTTGATCCACACGTCCAAAATTTGCAAATTTTATATCAATAGAATCAGTGGAGCAAGCCCTAGCCAACCATGCCATTTGTTTAGTAAAAAGTTTCTGTTAAATTGTTTGTTTTTGCAGAAACATATGTATGCTTGTTTAGGTTATAAAAATTATTCCAAAATGATTTTGAGGATGAAATCTTTTGCAAATGGTGTGTTTTGAACCTACTGACCATAGGAAACACTTTGTGGTTTCAAAAATATATTTGGTGAAGAAAAAGAATGAATCTTGGATTTAAAACCAATTCTAGTCAAATAAAAATATGGTTTATTTATTAAAAATGGTTTTGGAAGAAAACCTTTGGGAAATGTTTTGTTTTAAACTCTCTGACCCTAAACACAAAGTTTTATGGTTTGAAAACACATTTTGTGAATCCTATAGATTAATGCCTTATTGAAAACATTTTTACACCACATAAAATGATACCTTGTTTTGAAAATGGTTTATGAAGTGAAATCTTTTGCAAATGACTTTGCCACTTTCTAAAATGACCATTAGGTGTTTTCAAATGTTTATGACCCATTAGGAACCACTTTTCAAATAAAACAAAGCTTGGCATGCTTGCATGCATTACTTTGACTTTATCATTTTATGTGATGAATTGCTTGAATGGTAGATTGAAATATTGTTTGCTTGATTGAATTGTAGTGACTTGAAGTGTGTGAACATTGCAAAGATCAAGGAGTGAACTTATACCCTCTACCAAAAAGGCAAGTGATGCTTCATACTTTTGTCCCATTACTTTCACTATGCATTAGTGATTTTTCTAAGTAGGACTTGCATGGAATTTTGCTAAGTATAAACCATGCTATGGGAAATCCTAGTAGATGAAACCTTAGTAGAATTTCCTAAGTTAAGATTCCTACTACTATCAAGCTTAGCTTAGCTAATAGAAAACAAGGGTGGAATATATATTCACACTATGGAAAAATTTCTAAGTCTGAGGACTTGTGTTTTGTTAAATAAAACAACTAAGTTAATGAATCACCTGGGTGGAATGGTAATTGCTTGGTGGTTTTTGGTTGAGTGGTTACACAAGGCCCATGGCTATGGTTTACCTTGTGTATCACACTTGTGGATTGCCACCCAGGAACAAAGAGATTTGAGATGTCAAATGTTGAGAAGCTTCAAGTGCAACCACTTGGCATTATGGGCTCTGCCTGGATCACATAGGTTGCTAGAACTTAGCCATTTGGACAGTTGGTGGTAGTGGGAATGATAGGTTGGAGCGCGTCCATTTGGTCTAAGGAAAGGCTTCTGAAAGATCTTGTCTTGGTGAAACCAAGTCTTGTGGGGAAAGTGCACCACCTCTGCAGAGTGTAAAATCTAAGTACTTAGCCATGTCCCTGGCAAAGGAAAATTTGAGCATCAAGACATGGAAGCTATCAAGAATCTCATCATCAAAATTTCTAAGTTAAAAACTTGTGGTTGGACAAGGGTTAAAGGATCTTCAATCTTTGATTGGGAGATGCCTTGGGAAAGATTATTTTATCAAGCAAAAACTTAGTGATTTCAAATGATAAGGAAAAAATCTATTTTGAGCAAAGCAAGCCTAAGCTCCACTTAGCCAAATGCATATAGATGATAGACTCCACTATACTACCATAGTTTCACTTGCCAATACAATTCAAATGTATTGACTCTTGTGGATGTAACTTGTTATGTTGCAGGTTTGATTGATTTAGTGAAGTGTGTTGAATAGGATTACAAAGTCTACAACCAACATGTCTGCCTGTGGCACTTTGAAGATGAAGGACCCCATGCTTATAGATATTATGCTGCAATGTAATGTAATAGCCAAATGAGCTATGTAAGATGTAATAAAATTATGTTATTCCTGGTTATAAAGTTGTATTATGACCTTTGTTTCTTGATATTACATCTTAACTGTGGATGCTAGCTATTGATCCAGGGACTAGCATTGTAAACATAGGGATCTCTACCTTATTAAAGGTTGGGAACCTTACAGATGGTATCAGAGCATTGTGTTGCCTGTAGGATTTGTAAACCTAGGATTGGACAAAAACCCTTAGAAAAATAGGAGTTGTATTTGTTCCAAAACTTATTTACAAACAATCTTGTAAACTCTTTCCTCAACCATTTTGGTTTCAACTCTACATCTCTTCTACTTCAACTTGATGGACAAACCTACCCCATGGCCAAAGACTTCACCATGAGCTAAGGACTTCATCAACTCTAATGACTTCAACTTTATCAAGTCTAATGACTTCAACATCTTCAACTCTAATGACTTCAACATCTTCAAAATTTTCACCAAGGACTTCAACCTTGGATGTCACTAAGGACTACAAGTGAGACAAGAAATCTTGCCCAAGACTTGAAGACTAAGGAAATTACAACTTAAAAGGAACCATCATCACCTTGAAGTTTTGAGACCAAGATGCAAGAAATTCTCTAAGGATACAAAGATCTTGTTCATGAAGAATCAACTAAGAAGGATGGAAAGATTTCAAGTGAACCATATAGATGGACCACCATATCTTGTTTAAGTCAAACACACCAACTTATGTGGTATAACAAAAATATTTTTGGTTGCCTAAAAATATGCTTGAAACTTGTTGTTTGAGTGAAATGTTTGGCTTGTGATTGCTTGCACATTGCTTGAGTGAATTGTGATGTGTGTGATTAGAATTATTCCCTTAGAAATATTTTTGCCTACTCAACCCAAACAGATCACTTCTAAAAGAGACTCCAACATCAAGGATGGTGACACCAACAACAACCAAGAGGACAACATGAGAGAACTTATAGCAACCCAAAACCAGTTGAGCCAAATGACAACTCAGCTTTTAGCCAACAACAATGGACTAGACCCAGCCATACAAAGGATTTTGAAACTTCAATCCCAATTGTTGCAAGGATTGGTTACTCAAATGATCAACATGGGAGAAAACTTTTCCCAAAGAGCTAATGACAACAAGGATGACAAAGATGTTATTCTAGAAGGAACCCAAGCATGCAATATTTGTAGAGACAAGGATCATACATGCAAGGAGCATGAAGATCAATGCCCTAATTGTGAAGAAGAAAGTCATATCTCTAGTAACTGCCCCAAGAAGAGAGAAAGATTTCCCACCTTTGAGGTGAGATATGAAGAGCATGAACTAGAAGAACTCCTAGCTTTGGAGAGACCCAAAAACAAGAAGAAGGACAAAAGCCAGTTGCAATGTTACAATTGCAAAGAAATGGGACACTATGCTAGTGAATGTCCAGAAAAGAAGAAGAGCCAAGAAGACAAACAAAAGCTAGTGAAACCCAAGATGAGGAAGGATATTAGCCAAGTGATGTGCAACCACTTCAAAGAGTTAGGACATTATGCATCATATTGTCCAGAGAAGCCACCTCAAGACCTTAGCCTTATCACATGTTTCAAATGCAAGGAACTAGGCCACTATGCAAACTTCTATCCAGGAAAGTTACACCAAGATCCCAAGTAAGACAAGATGTAATTTAGTTGGAGAATATTTTAAGGGTGGTAGTACCCTAGTTGTTTGGAGCCTACTTGTAAACCCTAGCCTTCCCAAATCTCGGGACGAGATTTATTTTAAGGGTGGTAGCCTGTCACATCCCAAGATTTTCCAAATCTTGTTATGTGAAAAATAAATGAATAAAATAAAACTTTGTTGATTTTCAGGGTGAGAAGAAACTTTTTGAATCCAATTGGAAACTTTCGAAACCTATTTGGATCAAATAAAATCCTAAAGGGATTTAAAAAGTTAAATAAACAATAAAGTTAAAAATATTTGGAATTACTATTTTTGGATCTTTAATAAAAAGATTTGGTTTTCAAAAGAAAAGGATAGAATTATAAATAAGGATTATTTTATAGAGCCAAATTAAAACCTGGCCAAGCTTTTGAAATAAAATGTTTTGCTTTGATTAAAAGATAAAAGGTTTATTTAAATAAAATAATGAGAGTTTATTAATAAACCAAATTTATTAAAATAAAGGCTTTTCCCACTTTGAATAAACACTAAAACTTGTTATTTTATTTTAAACAAGTTTTCCAAGTGTTTTGTATTTTCAAATAAAACCTACTGAAATGGTTTTGTTATTATTTAGATTTCAAATGGAGTTTTAAATAAATCAAATCCTATTTGATTTAATAACTAAGGACTATTTTATTTAATTAATAAATGGATCCTAAAAAGAATAAAAATATTATTTTATTTTTGACTTTGCTTTGTGTTGCTAAACAGAACTAAACTCATTACAAAGTTTGGTGGAGTTTTGAATTGATTTGTTATTTGAATGGTTTGATTGAATTTCAAAACAGAAATAAGAAATGGAAAAAGTATCTGAACAAAAAAAATATGAAACGGACTCGACCCAACTAAGCCTGGCCCAATTAAGCCTAGTTAGCCCACTCCCTCTCTCCCCGCAAGAAAACGATTCACACCAAAGAAGGGACCCGCTCCCTCACTGACCGGTGGACCCTATTTCCTCTCTCTCTCACGCTGCCAAGCAGGCCCCACCGCCAGCTCACCTCGTCGTCAACCCACGACCTGTTCTTCCTCCCCTCGACGCCGTTTCTGGCTGTGATTCCGCGGCTTAAATTCGCCATAACGCCGTAGCCATTACTCGTTGTGATCATACACACTTAAACGCCCACGCCCCCTCTCCATTCCCCCCAGTCGCCCCACCTTAGCACGCCCCCAGGACGCCCTAATTCCTCTCCGAACACCGCTGACTCCGACGAGCTCCGGCATCGATACCGGCCGGACCCTGCCGCCCCTTGCCTCCCTGAGCATGCAGGCAAGTTCACCAGACCCTGGCGCACCGCTCTGTGGCCTCAGCTCGCCCGCGAGTGACCTGCAACCTCGCCTCCGTCTTCGTCTGAGCGCCACCGAAGAACCCCGCAACTCCAGCGAGCACTACTGGTGAGTCTCGACCGCCCCGGCACCTCCTATTGATACTCACTTCATCAGCAGATCGAACCGCGTCTAACAATTCCCTTATTCCTCCTCTGGGTGATCTGCAATGTCGCCCTCGATGACCTCCAGAGCCGCCTGACGCCGTCACCAACTCCGGCGAGCAATCGTCGCCTCTCTGGCGCGCCCCTTGCCAAGCCGACCGCGCGTTGAGCTTCCTATCGACCTCGCAAGCACGGTGAGCACCCCCGTTTATTCCCTTGCTTCCTGTAGAGTCGACTCCGCCGCCGTCTGACCGCTCCGCCACCACCAGCCGCCGCCAGCGCCGCTGCTTTTGGGTCATTGCGTGAGAACCGTTAGATCTGAATCGGACGCGTAGGAATAGAATCAACTCGAAGGGGTATGAGCGCATGTGAACCGTATGATTTAAATGAGATCCAGCGGTCCAGAAATCTCAATCCACCGAAGCAGTATCAGCCAGTAATATCATGCCGCGTGGCACTGGTTGATTTAAAACAGAATTTGTAATCTGATTTTTATGCAAATTTGTAAACCTCATAACTTTTGATCCACACGTCCAAAATTTGCAAATTTTATATCAATAGAATCAGTGGAGCAAGCCCTAGCCAACCATGCCATTTGTTTAGTAAAAAGTTTCTGTTAAATTGTTTGTTTTTGCAGAAACATATGTATGCTTGTTTAGGTTATAAAAATTATTCCAAAATGATTTTGAGGATGAAATCTTTTGCAAATGGTGTGTTTTGAACCTACTGACCATAGGAAACACTTTGTGGTTTCAAAAATATATTTGGTGAAGAAAAAGAATGAATCTTGGATTTAAAACCAATTCTAGTCAAATAAAAATATGGTTTATTTATTAAAAATGGTTTTGGAAGAAAACCTTTGGGAAATGTTTTGTTTTAAACTCTCTGACCCTAAACACAAAGTTTTATGGTTTGAAAACACATTTTGTGAATCCTATAGATTAATGCCTTATTGAAAACATTTTTACACCACATAAAATGATACCTTGTTTTGAAAATGGTTTATGAAGTGAAATCTTTTGCAAATGACTTTGCCACTTTCTAAAATGACCATTAGGTGTTTTCAAATGTTTATGACCCATTAGGAACCACTTTTCAAATAAAACAAAGCTTGGCATGCTTGCATGCATTACTTTGACTTTATCATTTTATGTGATGAATTGCTTGAATGGTAGATTGAAATATTGTTTGCTTGATTGAATTGTAGTGACTTGAAGTGTGTGAACATTGCAAAGATCAAGGAGTGAACTTATACCCTCTACCAAAAAGGCAAGTGATGCTTTATACTTTTGTCCCATTACTTTCACTATGCATTAGTGATTTTTCTAAGTAGGACTTGCATGGAATTTTGCTAAGTATAAACCATGCTATGGGAAATCCTAGTAGATGAAACCTTAGTAGAATTTCCTAAGTTAAGATTCCTACTACTATCAAGCTTAGCTTAGCTAATAGAAAACAAGGGTGGAATATATATTCACACTATGGAAAAATTTCTAAGTCTGAGGACTTGTGTTTTGTTAAATAAAACAACTAAGTTAATGAATCACCTGGGTGGAATGGTAATTGCTTGGTGGTTTTTGGTTGAGTGGTTACACAAGGCCCATGGCTATGCTTTACCTTGTGTATCACACTTGTGGATTGCCACCCAGGAACAAAGAGATTTGAGATGTCAAATGTTGAGAAGCTTCAAGTGCAACCACTTGGCATTATGGGCTCTGCCTGGATCACATAGGTTGCTAGAACTTAGCCATTTGGACAGTTGGTGGTAGTGGGAATGATAGGTTGGAGCGCGTCCATTTGGTCTAAGGAAAGGCTTCTGAAAGATCTTGTCTTGGTGAAACCAAGTCTTGTGGGGAAAGTGCACCACCTCTGCAGAGTGTAAAATCTAAGTACTTAGCCATGTCCCTGGCAAAGGACAATTTGAGCATCAAGACATGGAAGCTATCAAGAATCTCATCATCAAAATTTCTAAGTTAAAAACTTGTGGTTGGACAAGGGTTAAAGGATCTTCAATCTTTGATTGGGAGATGCCTTGGGAAAGATTATTTTATCAAGCAAAAACTTAGTGATTTCAAATGATAAGGAAAAAATCTATTTTGAGCAAAGCAAGCCTAAGCTCCACTTAGCCAAATGCATATAGATGATAGACTCCACTATACTACCATAGTTTCACTTGCCAATACAATTCAAATGTATTGACCCTTGTGGATGTAACTTGTTATGTTGCAGGTTTGATTGATTTAGTGAAGTGTGTTGAATAGGATTACAAAGTCTACAACCAACATGTCTGCCTGTGGCACTTTGAAGATGAAGGACCCCATGCTTATAGATATTATGCTGCAATGTAATGTAATAGCCAAATGAGCTATGTAAGATGTAATAAAATTATGTTATTCCTGGTTATAAAGTTGTATTATGACCTTTGTTTCTTGATATTACATCTTAACTGTGGATGCTAGCTATTGATCCAGGGACTAGCATTGTAAACATAGGGATCTCTACCTTATTAAAGGTTGGGAACCTTACAGATGGTATCAGAGCATTGTGTTGCCTGTAGGATTTGTAAACCTAGGATTGGACAAAAACCCTTAGAAAAATAGGAGTTGTATTTGTTCCAAAACTTATTTACAAACAATCTTGTAAACTCTTTCCTCAACCATTTTGGTTTCAACTCTACATCTCTTCTACTTCAACTTGATGGACAAACCTACCCCATGGCCAAAGACTTCACCATGAGCTAAGGACTTCATCAACTCTAATGACTTCAACTTTATCAAGTCTAATGACTTCAACATCTTCAACTCTAATGACTTCAACATCTTCAAAATTTTCACCAAGGACTTCAACCTTGGATGTCACTAAGGACTACAAGTGAGACAAGAAATCTTGCCCAAGACTTGAAGACTAAGGAAATTACAACTTAAAAGGAACCATCATCACCTTGAAGTTTTGAGACCAAGATGCAAGAAATTCTCTAAGGATACAAAGATCTTGTTCATGAAGAATCAACTAAGAAGGATGGAAAGATTTCAAGTGAACCATATAGATGGACCACCATATCTTGTTTAAGTCAAACACACCAACTTATGTGGTATAACAAAAATATTTTTGGTTGCCTAAAAATATGCTTGAAACTTGTTGTTTGAGTGAAATGTTTGGCTTGTGATTGCTTGCACATTGCTTGAGTGAATTGTGATGTGTGTGATTAGAATTATTCCCTTAGAAATATTTTTGCCTACTCAACCCAAACAGATCACTTCTAAAAGAGACTCCAACATCAAGGATGGTGACACCAACAACAACCAAGAGGACAACATGAGAGAACTTATAGCAACCCAAAACCAGTTGAGCCAAATGACAACTCAGCTTTTAGCCAACAACAATGGACTAGACCCAGCCATACAAAGGATTTTGAAACTTCAATCCCAATTGTTGCAAGGATTGGTTACTCAAATGATCAACATGGGAGAAAACTTTTCCCAAAGAGCTAATGACAACAAGGATGACAAAGATGTTATTCTAGAAGGAACCCAAGCATGCAATATTTGTAGAGACAAGGATCATACATGCAAGGAGCATGAAGATCAATGCCCTAATTGTGAAGAAGAAAGTCATATCTCTAGTAACTGCCCCAAGAAGAGAGAAAGATTTCCCACCTTTGAGGTGAGATATGAAGAGCATGAACTAGAAGAACTCCTAGCTTTGGAGAGACCCAAAAACAAGAAGAAGGACAAAAGCCAGTTGCAATGTTACAATTGCAAAGAAATGGGACACTATGCTAGTGAATGTCCAGAAAAGAAGAAGAGCCAAGAAGACAAACAAAAGCTAGTGAAACCCAAGATGAGGAAGGATATTAGCCAAGTGATGTGCAACCACTTCAAAGAGTTAGGACATTATGCATCATATTGTCCAGAGAAGCCACCTCAAGACCTTAGCCTTATCACATGTTTCAAATGCAAGGAACTAGGCCACTATGCAAACTTCTATCCAGGAAAGTTACACCAAGATCCCAAGTAAGACAAGATGTAATTTAGTTGGAGAATATTTTAAGGGTGGTAGTACCCTAGTTGTTTGGAGCCTACTTGTAAACCCTAGCCTTCCCAAATCTCGGGACGAGATTTATTTTAAGGGTGGTAGCCTGTCACATCCCAAGATTTTCCAAATCTTGTTATGTGAAAAATAAATGAATAAAATAAAACTTTGTTGATTTTCAGGGTGAGAAGAAACTTTTTGAATCCAATTGGAAACTTTCGAAACCTATTTGGATCAAATAAAATCCTAAAGGGATTTAAAAAGTTAAATAAACAATAAAGTTAAAAATATTTGGAATTACTATTTTTGGATCTTTAATAAAAAGATTTGGTTTTCAAAAGAAAAGGATAGAATTATAAATAAGGATTATTTTATAGAGCCAAATTAAAACCTGGCCAAGCTTTTGAAATAAAATGTTTTGCTTTGATTAAAAGATAAAAGGTTTATTTAAATAAAATAATGAGAGTTTATTAATAAACCAAATTTATTAAAATAAAGGCTTTTCCCACTTTGAATAAACACTAAAACTTGTTATTTTATTTTAAACAAGTTTTCCAAGTGTTTTGTATTTTCAAATAAAACCTACTGAAATGGTTTTGTTATTATTTAGATTTCAAATGGAGTTTTAAATAAATCAAATCCTATTTGATTTAATAACTAAGGACTATTTTATTTAATTAATAAATGGATCCTAAAAAGAATAAAAATATTATTTTATTTTTGACTTTGCTTTGTGTTGCTAAACAGAACTAAACTCATTACAAAGTTTGATGGAGTTTTGAATTGATTTGTTATTTGAATGGTTTGATTGAATTTCAAAACAGAAATAAGAAATGGAAAAAGTATCTGAACAAAAAAAATATGAAACGGACTCGACCCAACTAAGCCTGGCCCAATTAAGCCTAGTTAGCCCACTCCCTCTCTCCCCGCAAGAAAACGATTCACACCAAAGAAGGGACCCGCTCCCTCACTGACCGGTGGACCCTATTTCCTCTCTCTCTCACGCTGCCAAGCAGGCCCCACCGCCAGCTCACCTCGTCGTCAACCCACGACCTGTTCTTCCTCCCCTCGACGCCGTTTCTGGCTGTGATTCCGCGGCTTAAATTCGCCATAACGCCGTAGCCATTACTCGTTGTGATCATACACACTTAAACGCCCACGCCCCCTCTCCATTCCCCCAGTCGCCCCACCTTAGCACGCCCCCAGGCCGCCCTAATTCCTCTCCGAACACCGCTGACTCCGACGAGCTCCGGCATCGATACCGGCCGGACCCTGCCGCCCCTTGCCTCCCTGAGCATGCAGGCAAGTTCACCAGACCCTGGCGCACCGCTCTGTGGCCTCAGCTCGCCCGCGAGTGACCTGCAACCTCGCCTCCGTCTTCGTCTGAGCGCCACCGAAGAACCCCGCAACTCCGGCGAGCACTACTGGTGAGTCTCGACCGCCCCGGCACCTCCTATTGATACTCACTTCATCAGCAGATCAAACCGCGTCTAACAATGCCCTTATTCCTCCTCTGGGTGATCTGCAATGTCGCCCTCGACGACCTCCAGAGCCGCCTGACGCCGTCACCAACTCCGGCGAGCAATCGTCGCCTCTCTGGCGCGCCCCTTGCCAAGCCGACCGCGCGTTGAGCTTCCTCTCGACCTCGCAAGCACGGTGAGCACCCCCGTTTATTCCCTTGCTTCCTGTAGAGTCGACTCCGCCGCCGTCTGACCGCTCCGCCACCACCAGCCGCCGCCAGCGCCGCTGCTTTTGGGTCATTGCGTGAGAACCGTTAGATCTGAATCGGACGCGTAGGAATAGAATCAACTCGAAGGGGTATGAGCGCATGTGAACCGTATGATTTAAATGAGATCCAGCGGTCCAGAAAGCTCAATCCACCGAAGCAGTATCAGCCAGTAATATCATGCCGCGTGGCACTGGTTGATTTAAAACAGAATTTGTAATCTGATTTTTATGCAAATTTGTAAACCTCATAACTTTTGATCCACACGTCCAAAATTTGCAAATTTTATATCAATAGAATCAGTGGAGCAAGCCCTAGCCAACCATGCCATTTGTTTAGTAAAAAGTTTCTGTTAAATTGTTTGTTTTTGCAGAAACATATGTATGCTTGTTTAGGTTATAAAAATTATTCCAAAATGATTTTGAGGATGAAATCTTTTGCAAATGGTGTGTTTTGAACCTACTGACCATAGGAAACACTTTGTGGTTTCAAAAATATATTTGGTGAAGAAAAAGAATGAATCTTGGATTTAAAACCAATTCTAGTCAAATAAAAATATGGTTTATTTATTAAAAATGGTTTTGGAAGAAAACCTTTGGGAAATGTTTTGTTTTAAACTCTCTGACCCTAAACACAAAGTTTTATGGTTTGAAAACACATTTTGTGAATCCTATAGATTAATGCCTTATTGAAAACATTTTTACACCACATAAAATGATACCTTGTTTTGAAAATGGTTTATGAAGTGAAATCTTTTGCAAATGACTTTGCCACTTTCTAAAATGACCATTAGGTGTTTTCAAATGTTTATGACCCATTAGGAACCACTTTTCAAATAAAACAAAGCTTGGCATGCTTGCATGCATTACTTTGACTTTATCATTTTATGTGATGAATTGCTTGAATGGTAGATTGAAATATTGTTTCCTTGATTGAATTGTAGTGACTTGAAGTGTGTGAACATTGCAAAGATCAAGGAGTGAACTTATACCCTCTACCAAAAAGGCAAGTGATGCTTCATACTTTTGTCCCATTACTTTCACTATGCATTAGTGATTTTTCTAAGTAGGACTTGCATGGAATTTTGCTAAGTATAAACCATGCTATGGGAAATCCTAGTAGATGAAACCTTAGTAGAATTTCCTAAGTTAAGATTCCTACTACTATCAAGATTAGCTTAGCTACTAGAAAACAAGGGTGGAATATATATTCACACTATGGAAAAATTTCTAAGTCTGAGGACTTGTGTTTTGTTAAATAAAACAACTAAGTTAATGAATCACCTAGGTGGAATGGTAATTGCTTGGTGGTTTTTGGTTGAGTGGTTACACAAGGCCCATGGCTATGCTTTACCTTGTGTATCACACTTGTGGATTGCCACCCAGGAACAAAGAGATTTGAGATGTCAAATGTTGAGAAGCTTCAAGTGCAACCACTTGGCATTATGGGCTCTGCCTGGATCACATAGGTTGCTAGAACTTAGCCATTTGGACAGTTGGTGGTAGTGGGAATGATAGGTTGGAGCGCGTCCATTTGGTCTAAGGAAAGGCTTCTGAAAGATCTTGTCTTGGTGAAACCAAGTCTTGTGGGGAAAGTGCACCACCTCTGCAGAGTGTAAAATCTAAGTACTTAGCCATGTCCCGGGCAAAGGACAATTTGAGCATCAAGACATGGAAGCTATCAAGAATCTCATCATCCAAATTTCTAAGTTAAAAACTTGTGGTTGAACAAGGGTTAAAGGATCTTCAATCTTTGATTGGGAGATGCCTTGGGAAAGATTATTTTGTCAAGCAAAAACTTAGTGATTTCAAATGATAAGGAAAAAAATCTATTTTGAGCAAAGCAAGCCTAAGCTCCACTTAGCCAAATGCATATAGATGATAGACTCCACAATACTACCATAGTATCAATTGCCAATACAATTCATATGTACTGACCCTTGTGGCTGTAACTTGTTATGTTGCAGGTTTGATTGATTTAGTGAAGTGTGTTGAATAGGATTACAAAGTCTACAACCAACATGTCTGCCTGTGGCACTTTGAAGATGAAGGACCCCATGCTTATTGATATTCTGCTGCAATGTAATGTAATAGCCAAATGAGCTATGTAAGATGTAATAAAATTATGTTATTCCTGGTTATAAAGTTGTATTATGACCTTTGTTTATTGATATTGCATATTAACTGTGGATGCTAGCTATTGATCCAGGGACTAGCATTGTAAACACAGGGATCTCTACCTTATTAAAGGTTGGGAACCTTACACTATGTCAGATTGATTAATGGTTTTGTCTTATTGTTTCTATCATGTATGTGTTGTTTGTGATATTGCATGCTCTCTGTTTCTAGTAGCTATCTTGGCCAAGTAGATGCTAGTGACTCCAAGAGGGGGTATTTATGCTAGATAGTGGGTTCATGCCTCTATTTAATCTAAGGGAAGTGATAGAAATCTCTAAGGTTGTAGATGTGCTGTTGCCACTAGGGAGAAAGCAACGGTCTCTTGTTCATGGAACAAGTAGATTGTTTACCTTACACACTTTGCTTAAAGCAGTTATCCGCTGCTTGCAACTTAATACTGGAGGGGGTTCCGATGATAACCTGAAGGTGGATTACTAGTAATAGATGCAATTGTATGGCGGTCTATGTATCTTGTTGTATAGCCCAATCAAATCTCATAGGATCATGAATGTCTAGTATTGCATTGTTATGCCTTGCTCAGTCCTGTCAATTGCCCCGCTATAATTTGTTTACCCAGCATGCCATGTTTGTTTATCTTAAGGAGAACACCTCTAGTGAACTATGGAACCCGGTCCAATCTTTACCATTGATACATCTTCCACTGTTACTGTTTACTTTCTGCAAACCACCATTACCTTCCACACCATACAGTTAATCCTTTGTTTTCAGCAAACCGGTGAGATTGACAACCTCACTGTTCGTTGGGGCAAAGTCTTGAGTTTGTGTTGTGCAGGTTTCCAAGTTGCTAGCAACACCTTTGAGTCGTTTCCTTCCTCCTCCTGGTTCGATAACCTTGGTTTCTTACTGAGGGAAAACATGCTGCTATGCTCATCATACCTTCCGCTTGGGGTCTCCCAACAAAGCTTCGTGCGCTCATTAAGGCATTTTCTAGCGCCGTTGCCGGGGAAGATAAGGACGTCTTCACAAGGGAAGTCATTCATAAGCTTTCTCTTTACTTTGTTTTTTGTTTTTCTTAGTTTATTTTTCTTTGTTTTATTTGCCTCTTTTTATCAAAAACTCAAAAAAATATTTTAGTTTGGTTTTCTTTCTCTTATAAAAAACACAAAAAAAATTAGTTCCTGCTCTAGTTGCTACCATGTCTAGTTTTGGTCCAATTCCTGTGTCACCTATGGAAAGGATCTTTACTTTCAAGCAAGAAAGTGAAGAGAGTTTCAAAGAAGCTTGGTCTCGAATCTCTGATTTAAAAAGGAAAACTGAGCCTAAGATGAGTCTTAGCTTGGTTATTAATAGTTTCTACGGTGGCCTTGCTCTTTGTTATAGATATGCTTTGGATGCTGTAGCTAGGAAAGATATTTTTCGATGTACTGAGGATGAAGCTTTGGATGCCATAAAGAAGTTGATTGTAATTTATAACATGCCTAGCAAGTCTGATTCTTCCTTTATAAACATTTATGCTAGGTTGTACACTCTTGAGACCAGTACAATTGCTTTGAAAGATTGCTATAATATGCTTAGAGAGCATCATGATTATGTTCGAATAAATTCTAAGCCTTCAAAATGGTTTCCTACAATAAAAGTTGCTATAAATAGTGAAACTTTTGATGCTCGTTGTGATATCATGTCTGAATTTTGCCTTATGCCTAAAGATATCTATGAGTCTTTGAATCTTTGGGGACTTCCTAAAGGATGAGCAGAAATATCTCTTACCAATAATGCAACTTTATTACCCATTGGAATAGCTGAAGGTGTGTTTACAAAAATCTCCGAGAAAGTGGTGTCTACTGATTATCTTGTTATTGAATGTGTAGGAAAAGGGCAAATTACACTTGGAAGATCCCTGCTGAAACACCTTGGAGCAACAATAGATGTGGGAATAGGCATTATGCATTTTGCTTCTCTAATAAGCAATCATATATTCCCTAAAGAGAAGAAGAAAGGTAAGAAAGGTAGGAGCAAGAGAGTTAAACCTGAGAATGGTTTGACAACTAACCTGTACCTCAACCAGACCCACACGAGTAAATTTGGCAACTGAACCTAAACTAAACCAATTTAATATTTATATATCCCAACCAGAACCAAACCTGCTCCACTTTTCACCCAAACCAAATTAAACCAATTCTTCATCCATTCCAACCGTTTACGGAATTAGGTTAAGATCTGTTTTATCAAATGGGTTGTCATGATGAAATAAGAAGCACACAAGGAACCAAGGACGGATCAAGTGCTGCTCGAAACCTGCAGTGACCTCCTGTGGCGCACCACTTCACGCAAGAAGACCATGTCTCTCCTCATTCCTCAGCCATGCGTACAAGCAGAGCTCGCCATGCTGCCGAAACTGCAGCTCTGCACTGCAGTGGCAACGCTACTAAACATGGCCAATCTGCTCACCATGGCTTGCCGTCGCCGAGGTACCGGCGTTGCAGGACCGATTACTTTGGAGTTGTAGGACCGATTCGACCGACAGGCACGGCGAGCACCCTGCAGGACCATGCCACTGCCACAGCTTCCGCGATCACGGCAAGTCCGACTGCGACAGCTGAAGGGCTCGTCCAGAGTGTGAGAGCCGGCGGGGAGGCCAAGCGATGAACGCCGCCGCCGAGGCACCACTGCCAGTTGGTCCTGAAGGGCGTGCCATTCATCGGCTGCCTAACTAAGTCCTCTCGTCCAAGTGCGGAAGTGCCCGACAGCTTCACCGTGGCGAGCGCAAGGGTGCGCGACCTACGTTTCAGCGCATGCTCTGTCGTGCTCTGCTGTGCTCTCGTGCTCCTACCGCGACCCAGGAAAGAAGAAGCCCGTGGAACAGCAGGGCACCATCGGCGCACGACCGGACCTATTTCATCCATCGAGGACCTCGCGAGGGACGGAGGAGACGGCGGCACGGCCGCAGAGTACTACTCTGTAGCTACTATCAGCACGGCTGCACTTTCTGATGGGGTTCGGCTCGGTCAGGGATGCTCCGACGCTAACCTACCTTGCAGCTACTATCGTGGAGGCCGGGCCAGCAAGCTATGAGCGCCGGTAGTACATGCTAGGTGGGTGGGCAGAGGGCCAACAACTAACCAATATCATACACCGGGTGTAAACTGTGGGTCAAAACTGTTTGGAACTGTAACCGTTCGAACCCATACCCGACCATACCCAAACTTTTTTTACATTAAACCAAACTGAACTAGGCTTTGGTTAGAATTAACCCATTAACAACCCAACTAAACAAGCAGTGAAAGAGAAACCAACCGAATACACCCGATTAAATTGGAACCATTCTCAGATTTAAAGAGAGTTGGTGTTAATGCTTCTTCATTTGAAAATTCTTGATTCTTGCTTCTTGTGCCTAACTTAAAGGCGTTAAAGAAAAGTACTTATTGGGAGATAACCCAAAAGTTTTCTTAAGTCTTGGAAGTTATTACTTCAGTAATGACCTCTTCTTATCCTTTTTATTTGCTTTTTGTGCCAAGAATAACCTCTATAAGATTTAGGGAGTTGCTGTCCCGAAACAGATTTTTGTGATCCACCGTAAAAATTCGTGAAGAATCTATGTAAGTCGGATTGAGCTGATATTTTCTGAATACATCCCTTGTATGTTAGATATTTTTAGTTAGTTGAACACTTTTTGATTTGATCAACATAAGGTCTTCGAAAAAATCGGTTTCTACCTGCTGGTCTGTTTTGACAGATTTCTTCCATCATTTGCATTTGCTTCTTATTGATTCCTTTTTGGGTTCTTTTTGGGAAATTGAGCTTTTTGAGGGAATTGCTACAGTAGCCTATGTTTTTAGTGAAAGTTTTGCTGTTCTAAAGCTAAACCCAAAGGTTTATTATCTTTTGAATATACTAATGTTGCTAATGAAGATTGTGTGAAGTTTTGTATGAAGGAAAATTTTCAGGTGTAGAGAGAGAATGATGTAATGAGATGAAGAATGGACAAAATCTCAAGCTTGGGGATTCCACCCCGTGTCACCCCAAGAAATATTCAAGAGGTACAAGCGCCAAAGCTTGGGGATGCCCAAGGCATCCTCTTCTTCATCAATAAAAATCTCAGGTCTTTCTAGATACTTCGTTTTTATTTGTTTCATGCACTATTGTGTTGTTCTTGGAGCGTCTTACGTTAAGTTTTCTTAGTTTTGCTTGAATAAAGTAGTTTGTACCCCCGTTCTTGCTGTATTGTTGCAAATAAGTTGATTGGTGTTGGAGAGGAGTAGAAAGTCTTGCTTAAATAGTACAAGAAGAGCTTTATTTGACTGTGAAATATTGAAAAGAGGAGAGAGAGAAAGAAGCACCATTTTCCCATGGTAAATAAGAAGATTCCTGAGATGCTCATTGTCTGCTTGCCTTGTAATTTTGATTATGGGATAGCTCCTGTATCATGTGCAAGGGTACCCCGTTGGTGGTTCTCTATGATACACATGTACTTACTATGACAAGAACTTACAAGTGACTAAAGTTGAGTAGCATGAGGAGCGGCCCTCGTATTCAAGGGACATGAGATTGCCAACTTATACTTTATCAAGCATATACTCCATAGTTTGTTCACTTTAACCTTAATCACTTCAAGATGCTTATGATAGGGGCAAAGAGAGCTGAAAGCTAATAAGTACCATAATTTTTGGAAGCTCTTTATGAAACTTGAAATCCCTGCTTCCCTTTATGAAGGGCCTTTCTTCCACTATATTGAGTCTCCATCTTCTATCCTTAGGCACTAGTTAAGAGAGCATAGTTGCCATTCTTAGTTCTATGTGCATTGTTCCAAAACTTATTGATTGATGCATATTGTTGATATTACTTGTTCTTGTGCTATTTGTATCTAGTCACTCTTATGAACTTTGAAGGTGTCATATGCATCTATTTGCTAAGCCATGAGGGACAAGCTGAATGCCACTATGCTATGTTTTGTATATGTGAACAAACAAACTTTTTTCAATTCATGTTATTCATGATCTTTGTTTGTAACCTTTCATGTTGCATGGATAGTTACTTTGTCTTACTGTTAGAACTTCATCTTTCATGCTCATGTTTAGAGTTCTTTGATCCCAACTTTCATGCTTGAAAATGGTTTGATCTTGATTTTGATGGTGCATGTCACCTAAAAAATTATTGTTTTTATCACTTACCTACTCGAGGACAAGCAGGAGTTAAGCTTTGGGAATGCTTGATACGTCAGGAACGTATCTATAATTTTTGATGTTCCATGCTTGTTTAGTATCTACTTTACTTTTCTTTGTATACACTTTTAGGTGTTTTTATATGTTTTCTAGTACTAACCTATTAACAAGATGTCAAAGTGCCAGTTGCCTGTTTTCTTCTGTTTTGGTTCCAGAAAGGCAGAAAATCAATATTCTTGAAATTGGACGGGACAAAAGCCATAGTCAATATTTTAGCATGAGGAAAACGGAGCTAGAATACGAGACGAAGGGGAGCCAGCAGGGGGCCACACCCCCTGGCCGTGCGGCTAAGCCTAGCCCACGCCTGGGGGGTGCGGCCGCCCTGGCTGCCCCCTGCCTCGCCTCTTCGCCTATAAAGACCCCCCGATACAGAAACCCTAAGCACCCGATCAATATTCCACAAAACCGTCTATAGCTGCCGCCACCATCGTCCCTAGATCAGGGGGATATGAAGCTCTTCCCGGCACCCTGGCAGAGGGGAGATCATCCCGGAGGCCTTCTTCTTCATCATGCCATCCTCCGGTATGAAGTGTGAGTAGTTCCACCTTGGACTACGGGTCCATGTAGTAGCTATATGGTTGTATCTCCTCCTTTGTGCTATCATGTTTAGATCTTTTGAGCTCCGTTCATGATCAAGATCATCTATTTGTAATCATGCATGTTGTGTTTGTTGAGATCCGATGGATATTGAGATTACAATATCAGATTGATTCACCCTAAAAAAAATATGTCAGATTGATTAATGGTTTTGTCTTATTGATTCTATCATGCCTATGTTGTTTGTGATCTTGCATGCTCTTAGTTTCTAGTAGCTATCTTGGCCAAGTAGATGCTAGTGACTCCAAGAGGGGGTATTTATGCTAGATAGTGTGTTCATGCCTCTATTTAATCTAAGGGAAGTGACAGAAATCTCTAAGGTTGTAGATATGCTGTTGCCACTAGGGATAAAGCAATGGTGTCTTGTTCACGGAACAAGTAGATTGTTTACCTTACACACTTTACTTAAAGTAGTTATCCGTTTCTTGCAACTTAATACTGGAGGGGGTTCAGATGATAACCTGAAGGTGGATTACTAGTCATAGATACAGTTGGATGGCGGTCTATTTATCTTGTTGTATTGCCCAATCGAATCTCACAGGATCATGAATGTCTAGTATTGCATTGTTATGCTTTGCTCAGTCCTGTCAATTGCCCCGCTGTAATTTGTTTATCCAGCATGTCATGTTTGTTTATCTTAAGGAGAACACCTCTAGTGAACTATGGACCCCGGTCCAATCTTTACCAGTGATACATCTTCCACTATTACTGTTTACTTTCTGCAAACCACTATTACCTTCCACACCATACAATTAATCCTTTGTTTTCAGCAAACCGATGAGATTGACAACCTCACTGTTCGTTGGGGCAAAGTCTTGAGTTTGTGTTGTGTAGGTTTCCAAGTTGCTAGCAACACCTTTGTGTCGTTTCCTTCCTCCTACTAGTTCGATAACCTTGGTTTCTTACTGAGGGAAAACTTGCTGATGTGCTCATCATACCTTCTGCTTGTGGTCTCCCAACGAAGCTTCGCGCACTCATCAGTAGGTGCCCGACATGAGGCTGAAAGCGCTCACTCCCAAAGCAAAGATGGGGCTGGCAGGGCATGCATCAGAAGCCAATGTGCTTATGTGACCACTCGTCCACAATGTCAATCAGATAGAAGGCGATGTTGAGGTGAGTATGTCATCGCCCTTGACCAGGACGCCTACATCTAGGTTCACAAGCGCAACCGAGATGGTTATTGGTAGTGTTGGGCCTGAAGCTGACGATGCCATTGGGTACGAAGGAGTAGATGTCACTCTCAAGTCACCCCCAGGCATATTTTCAAGCATGTGGAGGATGTCACCAAGCAGAGGTCCCTCCCAAGTGTTGTCGTCGTAGCCTTTGGTTCGGGGATTCTGCTGACGGAAGTGGCACTGCTGGGTACACTCCAAGGCTCAGCCAATGTTGTTCTTGCAGACGAAATGAATATAGCCGCATGTACAGAGGCATCGTAGATTGGGCATTCCACCGAGCAGGTGGTGGGCACCAGAGTAGCGAGGTCTACAGCAGAAATATCCACTACAACTCGGACATCCCCGATCTCTATAGGGAAAGTGAGCACGATGGAGAGCTCCAGGGTAGTTGAGGTTGATTCTGTAGTGCTTGACGCAGCGATTATGGTCGAGATAGAGTTGATAGGGACGGTGTAGAGTCCATCGGCGCTGCTACGGGAACGTGCGTGGATGTATCTGCACGTATGGACATCGTGGTCGACCAGGTGGCGGAGATGGCTGGCGTAGAGGAGCGGCTGGCTCGTCGAGATTGTCGGTGGCACCAATGAGGTAGTCGTACATACTCCGAGATCCTGGAAAGAGGTCATCCTTGGTGAGGTTGCGCAAAGAAGACGCAGGAGGAGTGGTGGCCAACATTGGGGATGTCTCATGGGTGCGGTCGAGTTTGTTGTCGACGAAGCCGGCACCGTTGATGTGGAGGCACGAACATGGTGGTGTAGAGGCGAAGTAGAGCTCGTCAGAGAAGACACCGATGCGGATCCCTTCCTTAACAGCGTGAGATACGCGTCCCACTCCCGGTCGCAGTCGTCGGGATTGGCCATGGCGAAATACCGCAATGCCTTCATGAGCTCTCTCTGGTGTTCCATGGCTTGTTGGTGGGGAAAATTGGAGGGAATTTCCTAGAATTTTGTGGGGGATCGTATGACTCTGATACCACATGTAAGAGTCCACTAGTATTTGTCCTTAATTTGATCGATTCGGGTTACAAGGTTGGATTTTAGAGGAAAATTGGAGAGGAAGGTGCAAATCTGGAGGAAGAAGAAGAACACCAATGCACACACGCAACACAAGACACACCAGGACCTCGGTCGAAGCCGCCATTTTGGTCCGTCCTGTTCCAATCCGAGTCTCACGTAGTTGTCATCCTGGTATATATTCTTATCATCTAGCTTCAGAATAGCCCATGGGCCAAGAGCCGTGGCCCACTAGCCAACCCAGTAGAGAGATCATTGACATGACTGGTCCAAGTAGTACAATTCTTTTGTAAAAAGGCCCTCTCTAAATCAAGCCCAAGCCTAACGACTAACAAATCGGGTCCTCTGTTCATAATGATAGGTAGGCCCCCTATCAGTGTCACGTACCCGTCTGACCTCGTCTCTTCCCCATTCTCCAGCATTGTGGCTCCGGCAAGCTAACCTAGTCACGCTAATCGATCTGTACATGCAACTCATACTGCTTGTTCTGTCATTGACCTGACTGCTCGCAGTCCAAGGCTTCTGTACTGCTAGAAAGTTGTTTGGTGCCTGCAAAGTCCAAGATGACCTCGCGCAGCAGATTGGCAATTGATGTGGGCATGGAGCCAGGGGCTGCTATAGCCTGCAGGGGATGTGGAACGCATGGCCGCACTTGGGGAGCAGGCAGAGGAGCTCGCTATCCATGAACACGCCGAGGCAGACGGACCAGACGTCGGTCATGGAGGTAGTAGGGACCATGCGGATGTAAATTCTCGTTAACTGAACAAAGCAAGCAACAATTCTCCACAATACCCATGTCCACATCACTTCGCCGGTAGAACCACTAAAAATCAACTGAAATCAGCCATGAACACCACACTAGTGGCAGATCAAAGGAACCTCCCAGGAAGTTGCATGAAACTATGTCCGCAAGCATATGGCGATCTAGAATTCCTAGAAACCAACCAATTCATGCATTTGACAGTACCAAACAGCGCCAGGCTCGTCTTTCCGGTTAGTATAGGCAGAGGCGCGCCAGGGAGACCAGGCCGTCAGATCCTAGAACACGGCCTCGGCCAGCAACATGGCGGAGACCCGTCCACCCGCGCCTGTTGGCGTCGGAAAAATCGACCTCAAGGCCTACGAGCGCCCTTCCTGGCCGGCACCGCCACAGACAGAGCAAGCGCAAAGGAGAGGATGCGGTTCAGACAGCGGCGGGAGGTGGGACGGGATGACATAGTGGTGGGATTACCTTTGCCATTTTTTCAATTTGGCCCTGCTATTTTTTTGTTATTCAAAAATAATCCCTATTGAGTGCTTAAGGGGCTGACACATGGGGTCCAAACCCTGCCACGTTGGCGAAATACATCGATGTACAGAAGCCAGTGACCATAACGAGACAAATCCTATATATAGTGACTGTAAATTGCGTATTCCTAATGTCTATGACCATATCTAAAATGAGTGTCAAGTTCAGGTACCACCAGTGAATTTTACTCTTGGAAAGAGGCCCTGTTGTTTGCTGGGTTGTATTAGGCCTAGAAAAAAGGATTGCGCTTGTTTGGTTTTAGCTTTCTCGTGTGGTCTGGTAACCTTTTTCTAGATGGTGAGCTTACCAGGACATATGTAGAGGACATAATCATTGTAGCAAGGCAATCACACGACATATAGAGAAGTTCATAGAAAGTGAAGATAGACAAAGTTCACAGTAAAGTTCACAGGTCAATCATGGCAAGGGCTGGATCATGCTCCGGACATTCATCACTTCATTCATAGTGTAATCGAAGATGGTGACTTTGAACAGGTCACCCTTCAACATCTTGAAGGTCATGAAGTACCCGATCTTAATCTGGTGGGCAATGGCGAAGCCATCCCACCCCTGGTCAAGGCAAATCCTGCCGCTGACATCCGGAAGCTTCGCCATCCAAGTGCATCTGGTGTTTGTCTTGAGCATGATAATCCTCCACATAGTGCCGAGGAAAGTCCTAAAGCCATCAGGGATTGGCGGCAGGTCTAACCCAGGTGCCAAGATCACCTTGACAAAATGGGTTGGACCTACCTGATCGTGGAAGTGCCCAATCTTCAGAGGCCTGCTGTGAAGACCTTGGATCGATAAAGATCCTAAGTCCCTGTGATGCTAGTCCTTGGATCAATAGCTAGCACCCACAGTCGATGATATCATGTAAAACACAAGTCATTATTACACGAATAATCCAGAGTATAAATTATTACATCTTTGCTTAGCTTATAGCTAGCTCAAATAAAACAACGGAAACATAAATAAAACTTGATTCCATTAGCACCTATGGCTTGTTGAGTGAAGATCTGCGATCCCTACGCACCTTTCAATCTTCAGATTCTGCATATAACACTTGCAACCAACAAGTTGGTCAATACTTTGAATGTATTGGCAAATTACACCAAGGAAGGAATAAGACTATCTCTACACTCAAGGCTAGGAGTAGGCTTTGGGGTTCATTTACATAATTTTCCTAAGTAAGAAGAAGAGAGGAAAAGTTTGATCCTACTCTGTAAACATTTGTTTAAGTAATATATGGTCGAGTGGAACACGAGGATATTACGCACCAAGTGTCCAATCCTCAACCGAACACTTGGATATTACACACCAAGTCCCAAAACCCCACCCATGAGCGATATTACACACGCCAAGTTTTTTTGAAAACTTTAAGTTTGGAAAGAGAGAGGAAGATCCTTTAGATGTTCAAAGTTGTTCTTTTTCTGTGAACACGGCTGATCTATCAGATTGATTACTCTTGAGAGTTTATACACTTTACCCACAATCCACGATCAAGTCCTTTTACAAACAAGACCATGGAGAGGCTTTCCCTTAGTAGCCCCTTTACCTTCTAGATCCACCCGTGCCAAATATACTCCAAGTGGTGGTACCCAGGTGAGGTTTCCCACTAAGTAATAGGACAAGACAGATCCCATATGTATTGTGATTGCACTAGAAGCTTCTGAATTCTGAAACGTGGCAGACTTCTTTGATTCCTGGACGGCCATCCTCCACTAAAATTCCACTCATTGTCACGATAACCAATCCGCCTAGAAGAAAACTTAGTTTTATTTTGAAGTGGATTTGAGAGGAAAAGTTTGCTCAATAGAGCTTTTATACTTAATTTTTTTCCAAACTTTCGAATCCTCCAACGGTATTATATATATATAACATAACACAAGTAGTACTTAGAAACTTTGAGGGGTAACCTATTAGGAAGGCAAAAATCCTAAGTATAGAGCTACTCATGGCATACTACGAAATCATCACACTTGCAAAATATCTCTAAGTAATTCTACAAAAACATCCTACACATGCACACTACTATTTTGAAGATCAAAACATGCATAGTAGCAAAACCGGGAAAACATATGAACAAGGGGTGTAACCTGCCTTGATCCGAACATCATTCTAAGCAATAATACTTATCGGTGCACTTCGAGCAATCTAACGGATCACAAACATAGATATATTCACAAATTGCACATAAACAATGCCACAAATGTAATATGCATGCATGCAACATGGTAATATGCAAGGATGATTTTAATTCGAACAATACCATTATTTAGGGGTAATATTATATTGAGGATCTCATTGGTAACAAATTCCCATGGATTTCAATTAAATCAGATTATTAGTACTCTCGATATGCTCATAATGGGATCTAGACTTGCAATTTACCACGAGACAGATTTAAAACCTCTAATCAGAATATTCTAATGTCAAAAAGTAGATCTCGTAATTACGAAGTCAACACGACAAGAATCAATTAAAACTATGCTACAATTACTTTTCTAGAATTAAAATACTCTAATCTAGAGTTTAAATCTTACAAAAATATTAATTCGGCAAACTAGAAATTTATTATAGATCCGCAATCTACAAAAAATTACAAATCCGACGGTATATTATTTGCAATTTTTAGCCGAGTAATTAACTTACTATGAATTTTACAAGATTACCCTATTTTCTCACTATTTAACTCTAATTCCAATCAGACAGACACACATTAGACAAGTGGCACACTCCGATTGGCCTTGCTAGCTGATGCGGCGCTGATGATGCGTGCGTGCCACGCGAGGCGATGCGGTTGGGTGGCACCCCTTTCGGTACGTCGATCTAATCTACATCATTGGATTGCGACTGAATGGGCGAGATCGACGGCAACTTACAGGGAACGATGGGCGGCAGAGATGACGACTGTTGCGATGGCGGAGTGTCAGGTGGTGGTCGGCGGGGACGCTGCACTGCTCCTCTGGTCTAGGAAAAATAACGACAATCCGCTCCTCCTGGTCTCGTTTGTCTCCTCGGCGGTGTTGGGGATATGCTAAATGGGTATCACCATTACATGTGTCTACTCCGGATAACCCATGTTGCCCACAGTTGGTAGCAAGGCCCATGGCCTGCTGAACGGCCTAGTTAGATGGATCCAGAAGGGAGGCCCATGTCGGATAAAGGAATGTTATGGTGAAGTCATGAACCAACCCGGAGCCTTGGAGTGCATGACACGAAGACTAGTTAGTATTAGTGTAGGACCCTGTAACCTGTCCGGCTACGACTTTTACCTGTAACTATAGGTTCTGGCGCCTTTAAAAACCAGACCTCTAGGATCCTTTAGGGCACAACCAGCGAACCAATCCGTGTAACTCGGCGTATTGCCATTGTAGTGATTTATAGTAGGAGTAGGATTCCACCACCGTCGTGGGATCTGAACCTGGATAAACTGTGTTACCTCGTACCTGCCAACTCGTTGGCTTCCCACACCTCTCTAAACACACTATATGAGGAGCCCTCCATGGCGTAGTCGTCGGCAATACCACGACAGTTGGTACCCACTATGGGGCAAGAGGCGCTTCGAGCTCTACACCAGGCAAGGTCCAATTTCTTCGTGGGAATCGGCAACACCATATCCATTGGGCGTGTCCTATTCTCTGACAATGTTCCGATTGTCCCGCCTGATGAGTTCTGAATCCCGACGAAGTTGAACCCCACCCCCTGCTCCGTTCTTCCAACTAAGGACATACACCCCTTCATCGGCAAAACCGGCTCGGACACTAGTTCCCAGGAAGTAGGACACACGTCAAGGCACGCACGGACCGCCTCCGGGAAGGACACGTCCGCGGAAGGATTGAACCTGGATCTCTGTTTAGAGTTTGCCGAATTAGATCGGAAAAATTCAAGGCCCACCCAAACCGCCCTTGTGCAGGATATAATGGTGGAAGACCAATGCAAATCCGCTAGGTTATCCCACGCGTTAGGAAAGCAAAGGTCGCACTTTGTCGGTGTTGTGACCATCTTCGATTTGGCTCATTACATTCAAAGAGATGGTGAAAACCCCCGAGAATACCTCGCCAGATGGCTCCGACCGAGGGCCGACTTGGAGGGATATCCCAGCAATGATGCAATCTACCACTTCATAGAAGGGCTCACACGTGACACACTTCTTCGGCATACACTCAGGAGGTAGCAGGCCACTGGGAACCTTACTGTCGCCCATATCGTCGAAACCGTTAATAATTTCGTATCTGCCGATGAGCATTCCTAGGCCGACCTTGCCGCTTTACCTGGACCATCCCAACCACCACCTTCCGGCCCCATTTCCTTAGGATCGGACTCCGCCGTCGAAGAACCTGATGCTTCCTTCGACTCTATTCTGGACGCTCTCTACACCGACATCAGCATGGACTCAAAGGAGCTTGAGGACAACTTGGAAGAACTCGACACTGCCATGAAGGAGATCGAGTGCGAGGAGTGTGCTTACAAGGCCATCACTTCCCATCAGGTGCTAGTCGCCATCGGGAACGTGATCGAGGAAGATCAACAATCTGTAGCAGCTCCACTAAAGCCGTGTGATACCGGAAAAGTAATGGCCGAGAACGTGATGATTCCTCAGAAATGGAAAAAGCCATGCCTCCTTCGGCTATCCCCGTTCAACAACCGCAAGAACTTGCCACCGGACCCAGCACAACCAATCAGGCAAATCCGCCGCCAACGCCATCTACGTCTGCGGCCGACTACATTACTCCTGCAGATAGAGTGATGTACGACAACCTACTCGTTGAGCCCATGACTGTGGCCCATATCTGGTCCGTTGTCCATCTCGATGAGAAGCACCAGTAGCTCCTGGAGGAGGCACAGAACATCACGGAGCAAGGCTCAAAGCTAGATAGAGATCTTGCTAGAGCGCAAAAATCGATCGAGGCGGCTAAATCCATGGAGACGGAGTACAAGATTTGCTCAAGAAGCAGAATACCAAGAAGGCTCCAACTCACGTCGTCTGTGATCCAGGCGTCTGACGTAACTTGGGTTGGGCTCCACCGAAGCCGACACAAGCTAAGCCATACATTGAAAAATATGGAAAGCAAGTCATGCCAATGCTCGCCCTCCACATGGTCGTCTCCAATACCTTACTTGAGTAGGATAGATCACCCGCATCACTGGATTAGGTCTATGACTTTGTCGCCAAGGCTATGAAACAGTAGGAAAAGGCCACCTCTCAGAGGCTCGAGTCTGACGCGACATATTGCTAGTCTAGCGCCCACAACCAGTACAGGGCAAGATATCCCCATGATACCGGATCTCGCATGGATTCATTAGAACAAAGGCGGAGGGATGCACGTAACAGGACTGATGCTATCCCCATATCCTCCAAACATGGAGGTAAGGCTCAGCCCTGTCGCTCGCCCCACCTCCCCGGCATTCCCAGCATCACGAAGACCCAAAGGCTCACAATCGTATGAGCATGCCTCCACCTAGACGCCCACATGGCGGCATCATCATTCGCGATAATGTGGAGTAGCCTCGGCATGACGGAGAGCGTAGTGGCAACAACGGGCACAGGAACAGGTCGCACCATGATCCTTTGCATCTGATAAGCAACCACGACAGGCAAGAGGAGTCACAGGAGGTCAACAACAAGAAGGCTAACCCATCGCCTACACCGTTGCCGCCCAGTAGCGACCATAGTGGAGGAGGACCGCGTAGATCGCATAACTCTCCTGCCCATGATGGCGACAAGCACAAAAGGAACACGAAGCCATATGATGCGTGTTCACGCCTTGTCAAGATCTACGAAGCCCGGGAAGAACATTACCTAGGACAACATGGTTTCGGCCCAGTCATTCGGGCCACAACTTACCCAAGGATTTACGGATTGACAAGACTATCAAGCCCTATGACGGAACTGCCAGACCAGCTACATGGTTGCAGGACTACGTCAAAGCGGTGGAAATCATAGAGGGAAACCCCAACCACACCATCAAGTACCTCCCATTGATGTTGATCGACACCGTCCGCCAATGGATCGATGACTTGCGGAAGAAGTCCATATGCAATTGGTTAGACATGCATAAAGCGTTCACCAAAATTTTTGAGGGTACATACAAGCGTCCCTGCATTGTCGGTGACCTATAGTGGTGTGTATAGGAAAAGGAAGAGTCCTATCGGGCCTACCTCTCTTGTTGGCTTGATATGAAAAATTCATGCGGGGGAGTGCATGATAAAACCACTATGGCAGCCTTTATCGATGGCTTGGAGAAAGGAACCTTTCTCCAACATACATTGAAGAGACTTCAGGACAATCACAAGATGGATCTCAATCAAATGATTTCCTTGGCCAATGAGTTCATAGCTACCAATGACGATGCTCACCATTCCTTACCTGCAGTGGCTATCCCTACCCAAGGTAAGAAGAACAACAACAATAAGTGGAAGAATCCGCCCGAAGAAAATCTAGAATTCGACATGGTCGCCATGATGTTCGCTGGCAGAGGAGAAGGTGGACACATGGTCGTGGCCGGGGGGCTGGTCATGGGCAGAAGTGCGGTAGTGAAATCACACCGGCAGAACCCTGCATACCCCAGACATACGAGGAGTACTGCGATATGACGTGTTTCGTCCACCTCGACGCCAACGGTAAAGCCACTCATACCAACCGCCAAAGCAATTTTGTCAACGATCTTAAGGAAGACCCGGAGTCTAGCTACAAGCAAAGCCGAAAGAACCAACCGCGCGGAAAGGGAAAAGGGAAGAAGAAGGAAGATGAGTCCAAAGATTCAGATGACATGGATGAGTAAGTGGAGCCCAAATACGCCGACAAGGGTGATGTCAATGGAAAGAACCCTTCAAAAAGAAGGCCCCCATCTCTCACACTTTCCTTGGCACCCCAACTGTCTAGGAACAAAATACCTCTCTAAGGATACTGATGGCCACCCTACCTCCAGTTCCCTAGTACATGCGTTGGTCAGAATGTTCAATTACTTGGGACAGAAAGGATCACCCAAACCTTGTACCCACAGAGAATCAGTATGCCATGGTAATCAACCCTTTGATTGATGGCAGGGAGTTCATTAAGTGCCTCGTGGACAGTGGAAGCAGCATCAACATCATGTACCTGGATACACTTCACATGATGAACTTGACGGAGACCAACCTAAGGAAGACCAGCACCATGTTCCATGGCATTGTTTCGGGCCAGGAGGCTCGGTCCCTTGGGTGCATTACCCTTCCGGCCGCCTTTGGTGATGTTAACAATTACCGCCAAGAGTGCATGACCTTCAAAGTGGTCCCCTTCAAGAGCGTGTACCACGTCATATTTGGATGCGACTTCATCCACTCCTTCCACGCCAGGCCATGATTTATCTACAACAAGCTCAAGATACCCGTCCTAAGTGGTGTCATCACAGTTGCCAGAAGCTTCACAAAGGCAAGGGAGTGTGATCTATGTCATGGGAATGGCCACGGCTGATGCTACCAGGGGTAGAAAGTAGTAGGATTTGGGGCAAGAGCGGTCAGCCATATGCAGAGCGAGATAAGGGCAAAGACACAGGGGTTTACCCAGGTTCGCCCCCCGGAGGGTAAAGACCTAGTCCTGCTAGATTGTATTATTGCTTGGTTACAATGGTGGCGAGCTCGGTGGATTGGCAGTGAGTCGATGGGGGTGTATGATGGAACATAAGTACAGAGAGTACCCTAGGGAGGTTTATATAGGATTACCTCGCTAGGGTTTACAGATATATAACCAAATCAGATAAGGACTCGGAGGATTTGACCTAATCCGACCGGGCCTAACTATGCTTCTAGACATCCAGCTTCCAATCGCTGGGCTCCATCTTCAGTCGCTATCCAGTCACCATCCCGCAGGCCCACTCGCAAAGGGCCTAGTCCAGTCGGAAACATCCTGCTAGGCATACCCCATTTGGCATATCCCCATTAGTAGTCCCCAAGGCCAACGTTGGTTCGACGCAGGTGTTCTTTGCCAGTCAGAGTAGGCGGGTCCAATTTGGACGTCCAGTAGAATCTATGGTGGACTCCCTCAATGAAGGAAGGAATCTCTCATATGTGTCTTCAGTCTCAGCATTGACGACCAGTCAAATCGCAGCATCGGTGAGTGGATGAAGTTGGACCGTCATCTTGGTCAACCTATCCGTTGAGTAATCCAACGGTAATATTAGCGTAATTACCACGAGGTAACGGCTCCTCCGAAACTGGCGGGAGGCACCCTTTATAAGGAGAGTGACAAGGGGAGCTGTGAACCATCTTCGCATTTCTCCGCCGCTGCGTACCCTTAGCTTCCCACCTTCTCCTGATCCAGAATTTCCAGACCGAGCGAGTCTTGTTCTTCTTAATGGCGCCTCTAAAGGGGCAAGTCCAAGTGCACCGCAACCTTGCTAAAATCCTTCTAGGAAGCGGGGATTATTTGCAAGGGGAAGTGGCATATTCCTGCGGCCGGGGAGATGGAGCCCAAGGACCACCCTAGAGAGTTTATCTGCTTCTTGAGCCACCTAGAGAGGGGGCTCAACTTCCCTACATCAATCTTCTTTTGGCGATTCTGCGCGTATTACGCGATCAATCCATCAGATCTAGGGCCGCACATCATCGAGTAGCTTGCCATTTTTGTGGCCTTTTGCGAATGTTACTTGGGGTGCCAGCCCTACTTTCCCCTTTGGCTGGATTTATTCCACGGCCGCGTCAGCCGCGAGGGGGCAGGCGGCCCAGTCCTGGCGGCGGGCGGCGTTACCTTCTAGTTGAAGACCAAGGCCACATTCCTGGAGCTTTAGCTGCCGAAGAAGGCCGCAAGCAAATGGAAAAAGAGCTGGTTTTATGTAAATGAGTCGACACCTGACGAAGAAGTGTTGCTCCCGATGTATACTGTCAAAAGGAGCAAGCTGCACCGGCTGTTGACGACCAAGCTTCCTGACGACCAGAGGATGGTCATGGACGAGATGTTGATGTAGATCCAAACGCTGAAGAAGGAGGGCCTAGAAACTATGAACATGTACAACTGTTGGCTCGGGCGGCGACTGGTGTTGCTAGCCACCCGAACCAACTAGATGTACCAATACATTGGCAAGGACGACGTCACGAAGGCGAGCTTGATGGTCTGGGACGCCGACGATTACGCTGCTGCTTTGAAGCAGATTACGGAGGCGGAGTACACTGACCCGAGGGTCGGGCTCGCTCCATATACCGTGACTAGGAAGCGCCAGGCCCCAACAGTAAGTTTCTTTCTTGATCTCGCAGTCGCAGTTTGTAGTCACGGTTTTCGATTTCATAGTCGCAGTTTATAGTCGCGGTTTCTGATTTTGCAGTCACAGTTTGTGCAGTCATGGTTTTTATGTTTACTCTGATCGAATCGTCATTCATTTGTCTCTGTTAGTTGTTTCAATCCTTGGAGAACTGGATCCTTCCAGTCGATGAAGAGATACCTACTGAGCTTGGAGAGGATACAGACGAGTCCTCCGATAGCGAGGACGAGGCGATGGAGGTTGCCGCGCCTGCGCCCGTGGCTCAGAAAATCCACGGGCAGAAGCATCATGAAATCGAGGTGAGTAGCATCCTCGAAGAGCGCGACAGTGATGACGGTGACATGCAAGAGCACAACTCATGGCGTGTGGCTATGCCAGCGAAGCCTGCACGGAAGCCGAAGTCGCCCGCGAAGAAGTGATACGTCCAAAACGTATCTACTTTCCGGAACACTTTTGCTATTGTTTCTCCTCTAAACTTGTGTGATTTGGATACAACTAACACAGACTGACGCTACTTTCAGTAGAATTACCTTGGTGTCTTGTTTTTGTGCAGAAAATCAACTATCAGGAAAAATCCTGGAAAATATGCCAAAAATTATATTTCACCAGAAGACCCACGGAGCCAGAAGACGAGACAGAGAAGGGGCCTAGGGAGCCCACACCCCTTCCAGGTGCGGGCCCACCTCTGGCCGCGCCTAGGGGGGTGCAGCCACCCTAGGCACCCCCACGGCCTCCCTCTGCGCCTATAAGTTGCCTCTCGACCTAAAAATAGAGGGAGGGTTCGATAGTTTTCCAGAAAGAGTTCTGCTCCACTGCCGCCACCAGAAACCAATATTCGGATCTAGAAACTCCGGTCTGGCACCCTGCCGGGACAGGGAATTTGGAGAGGATCACCACCATCGTCATCACCAATGCCTCTCCATCAACCATCGATGTTTCCCTCATCCATGAGTGAGTAATCCACCACTGTAGGCTTGGGGATGGTAGGGATTGGATGAGTTCTATCATGTAACGGAATAAGATTGTTAGTGTTGGAGATATGCCCTAGAGGCAATCATAAAAGTTGTTATTATTATATCTTTGTGTTTATGATAAATGTTTACATTCATGCTATTATAGTATTAACTGGAAACATTAATACTTGTGTGATTTGTAAACTAAATTAGTGTCCCTGGTAAAGCCTCTTTGTAATACTAGCTTGTTGGTTGATAGATGATCGTGGTTTCCCGATCATGAACATTGAGATGTTATTAACAACAAGATCATATCATTAGGAGAATGGTGTGATGGACATACTCCTATAGATAAGCGTAGCATAAAGATCAAGCGATTTCAATAGTTCGTTTGCTATAAGCTTTCCGATACATAGTAACCTGATTCCTTCGACCATGAGATCATGCTAATCACCGTCACCGGAAGGATGCTTTGATGACATCAAACACCACACCGTAACTGGGTGGCTATAAAGGTGGCATTGAGTGTTCAGAAAGTATGTGTTGAGGCACATGGATCAAGAGTGGGATTTGTCCATCCATATGACGGATAGATATACTCTAGGCCCTCTCTATGGCTCACAAGGGATCACATATCACGGGAACGAGAAAAGAGTACTTATCGATAATGAGGTTGAACTAGGTATACAAAGGTACCGACGATCAAGCCTTGGATAAGTAAACTATCACGAGACAAAGGGAAATTGGTATCGTATGTAAGTGGTTCATTCGATCGCAAAGTAGTCATATAAGTATGTGGGAGCCATATGAATTTCCAGATTCCTCTATTGGTTATTTATTGGAGAAGTGTCTCGGTCATGCCCACGTAATTCACGAACCGTAGGGAGACACACTTAAGGATTCGATGTTGTTTAGTATATATGGAATGTAAGTAGGGAGACCGAATGTTGTTCAAAGTCTTGGATGGGATCCGGGATATCACGAGGAGATCCGGAATGGTCCAGAGAATAAGATTCATATAAGGAAAGTCCAATTCCGAAGTTCGGGAATGATTCCGATGTTTTCATCGGAGAGGTTCTAGAAGGGTCTAGAAGGTTCACCAGACCGGAAGTGGAAGGGTACATGAATGTGTCATGAATAAGTGGAATGATTGGATCATGACCTAGGTCACTTGGTTGGACATTTCCAAGAAAGAAATAAAGCTCCAAATTCAAAGTCAAAAGGCAAGTTTGAAAAGTCAAACTGGAACAATGTTTCCTAGTGGAGGAAGGAAAGAATCCTTCTTTCCCTCCACCACAAGCCAACTAGGAGAGGGAGTTGAGGAAGGATTCAAACTCCCCTATCCCAAGCTGCCCTCCCTCTCATAAATAGAGGGGAGAGGGGGTGCCCCAAGGCCACACAACCAGCCCTCCCCACCAAGCCGCCGTGCCGCCGCCTAGCGCCGCCACCGGATCGTCACCGTCGCCCTAGCCGCCGCTGACTCCACCTCCTCCTCTCCGGCACTCTAAACCTAGATCACCGGAAACCCTAGATCCACCATAACCTACTCCGGCTTAGGCGAAGCCCTGCAGGATTTTCCCTCTACTTCCGACACCACGCCGTCATGCTGCCGGAATCGCGAGGGGAGAACTACAACCTCCGCTGCCTGCTGGAACAAGGGAGAGGAAGGTATTCATCGAGTACCGAATGTGTGACCGACTGCGGAAGCGCTGTCAGAACGCAGCACCGGAAGGATCGTCTACGCGATCTTGAGATCGACAAGTGTACGACTACATCACCCACGAGAATGTGCTCTCGTTAACCGCTTTGGAATCTTCGAGGGTGAGTACTCTAATCGACTCGTTGCTACAATCTAGTAGATAGATCTTGGCTTGTTTGTGTGCATGCGGTAGAATTTTTTTGTTTTCCATGCTACGAACCCCTACAGTGGTATCAGAGCCGTGTCTATATGTAGATCTATTGCACGAGTAGAACACAATGGTCATTGTGGGTGGTGGTGCTTTTATTGTCAATTGATTTTTGTGTACTTTGCATCTTGTGGTATGATGGGATGAAGCGGCCCGGGCTAACCTTACATGACATCATTCATGAGACTTGCTCCACGCTTAACATGCAACTTGTATTGCATAATTGGCTTTGCGGGTGTCTGTCTCTCCCATCATAGCATAGATTCAATTTACAACGGGCACTTGATAGTTCAAGCATCAACATTGTGGTTCTTGTTCGTAAGTTAGAACAACACTTATTGAAACCCCAAACCACGTAAAATATGCAAAGAAAATTAGAGGCATCTAACTTTGTTTTGCAGGGGTGTGCTGTGATGTGATATGGCCATGATTGTCATTATATGTGATGTATGCAATGTTCCTTATTGTAAGTCGGCAACCGGCAGGAGCCTTATGGTTGTATTTTAATTTCGTTAAGACCTGCATGTCTATTATTCAAAACAGTTGTAATAGTTGATGCTGGTGGACGACAACCATGGAGCGGTGCCATTGACCTTGACGGCACGCCGGTGATGATGGAGATCATGTTCGTGCTTGAAGATGGAGATCGGAAGCACAAGAAGAAAGGCCAAAATCATATCACATATTTTGAATTACATGTGATGCTAATCCTTTTATGCATCTTGTATTGCTTAGTTCACGACGGTAGCATTATAAGATGATCCCTCTCACAAAATATCAAGTTATAAAGTGTTCATCCTTAGTAGGCACCATTGCTAAAGCTCGTTGCTTCGAAGCACCACGTGATGATCGGGTGTGTTAGATTCTGCGAGTGTATACAACAGGAGCAAGCCAGATTTGCTCATGTGGAAGCTAAGGTTTGATCTTGACGAGCCTAGCATGTACATACATGGTCTCAGAACACGGATCACCGAAAGGTAAAGCATGAGTCATATAGTAGATATGATGAACATGTTGATTGTTCGCCATTGAAGCTACATCATCTCTCATGATGATCGGTTTTGATGTGGTGGTTTTGGTTCGTGTGATCACTAAAACAATGTGAGGGATATTGGTTTGAGTGGGAGTTCACCTAGATTAATTTAACTATTAATTAGAACTCAGTTTGTCATAAACTTAGTCTAAACTATTGCAAATATGTTGTAGATCAATGGCAGCCCCTACCATCAATTTTAATGCGTTCCTAGAGAAATAAAAGTTGAAAAACAATGGAAAGAAACTTCGTGGATTGGCTTCACAACTTGAGGATTGTCCTTAATGCTGGTAATTTGACCTATGTGCTGGATGCACCGCTAGGAGACCCACCTGCAACTGATTCTACCGATGAGGTAAAGAATGTTTTCCTCACTCGGAAGAATTAGTACTCCATAGTTCAGTGTGCTATCTTGTGTGGTTTGGAATCGGAGCTTCAGAAAAGGTTTGAGAACCATGACCCACATGATATTGTCCGTGAACTCAAAAAGGCTCACGCAGCAGTTGAGAGTTATGAGGCTTCTAAAAAGTTCTTTAACTTCAAGATGGAAGAGGGCAGCTCCGTTAGTGAGCACGTGCTTAAGATGTCTAGGCACGCAAGCAAGCTTCAAAGCTTGGGTATAGTGATTCCTAATGCTTTGGGGATTCACCGCGTCCTCCAATCACTACCACCAAGTGAACTTTGTGATGAACTACAATATGCAAAACATGGACAAGTCGTTGCCCGAACTCTTCTCCATGTTAAAGTCTGCAAAAGTGGAGATCAAGAAAGAGCACCAAGTGTTGATGGTCAATAAGACCACTACATTCAAGAAGCAAGGCAAGTCTAATAAAAAGGGAAACTTTAAGAAGGGCGATAAGAAAGTTACCGCGCCGGCGAAGACGACCAAGGCTGGGCCTAAGCCTGATACTGAGTGCTTTTACTGCAAGGGAGAAGGTCACTGGAAGCGGAATTGCCCTAAGTACTTGGCGGATTTGAAGAACGGCAACATCAAAAAGAAAGGTATATCCGATATACATGTTATTGATGTGTATCTCACTAGTAGTCGTAGTAGTTCTTGGGTATTTGATACTGGTTCGGTTGCTCATATTTGTAAGTCGAAATAGGTGCTGCAGAATAGACATAAAGTAGCGAAGAATGAGGTGATGATGCGCGTTGGAAATGGATCAAAGGTTGATGTGATCGCGGTCGACACGCTATCTCTTCATCTACCATCGGGATTAGTTTTATACTTAAATAATTGTTATTTGGTGCCTACGTTGAGCATGAACAATATATCCGGATCATGTTTATTGCGAGACGGTTACTTGTTTAAGTCCGAGAAAAATGGTTGTTCAATTTATATGAGTAATATGTTTTATGCACATGCACCTTTGATAGATGGTCTATTCTTATTTAATCTCGATTGTAGTAATACATATATTAATAACATTGAAGCTAAACGTTTGAAATTGAACGATAACTCGACCTATATGTGGCACTGTCGTCTTGGTCACATTAGAGTGAAGCGCATGAAGAAACTCCATTCCGATGGACTTCTTGAATCACTTGAAAAATGCGAAGCATGTCTAATGGGTAAAATGACTAAGACTCCATTGTCTAGTATGATGGAGCGAGCTACAAACTTATTGGAAATCATACATACCGATGTGTGTGGTCCAATGAGTGTATCATCACGCGGTGGTTATCGTTATGTTCTTACTTTCACGGATGACTTGAGTAGATATGGGTATATCTATTTCATGAAACATAAATCCGAAACTTTCGAGAAGTTTAAGGAATTTCAAAGTGAACTATAGAATCAACATAACAAGAAGATTAAGTTTGTACGATCTGATCGTGGAGCTGGATATCTAAGTTACGAGTTTGGCGAGCATTTGAAGAAATGCGGAATACTTTCACAATTGACACCGCCGGTGAAAGGGCATGTATGCCCCATGTGTGAGTTTGGTAATTAATGACAATCTCTATGGACTAATGTGTAAATTGAGTTTCACTTGTAGGTTTGTTCATTGGCATCGCTTGGGCAATGTTTGGTCTCAAGGTTGGAAGATGAAGAAATGTACAAGGGCTTTGTGCCCATTGGAATCATGAAGAAAGAAGGATCTTGAAGGTTGATCAATACATGTGCAAAGAGTTGCATCAAGATGGATCAACCTCAAGTAGGGAAGAAGAAGGGCGAGCTCAAGATGCGCCATCTCTAGAAGATCTCATGCTTGAAGCTTGCCATCCTCGTGCTCATGGAATGATGAAGACAAGTTCAAAGAAGAGGTTTCCACATGGAGTATGGGGGAGAAATTTGCAAGTCTTCATCTTCATCAAGCAAGAGCATCCAAGAAAGGTGTT
The DNA here is from genome assembly GCA_916181665.1 of Avena sativa. Lineage (NCBI taxonomy): Eukaryota > Viridiplantae > Streptophyta > Magnoliopsida > Poales > Poaceae > Avena > Avena sativa. Next base: position 238,823,421 of record OV702283.1, on the reverse strand, counting down.
CCCACTATAGAAGAACAAGATGGTCTACATCAAGTTCAAGTGGGATGCTCACGGCAAAGGTATGTTCTTGATAGGGTTCTTTTGCCGGTCTCGTATTGTTAGTTGGGAGACCGGGTTTAGGATAGATAGCCGTACTATCAAGAGGGGCTCTCAAGCGGGTGTCTCGTTTGCATCGTTCGGAGAAAGCTCAAACCTTTGCATTCATAGCATCATCTTTCTTGGTTGTTTTTTTGGTTCTTGTCCATGAGAGGATCTAGAGCTTGTGGTCATCATCTTAACAAGCTCTAGTTCCGTCCAGGAGTCGCGAATGCTCATAATGGGCAGATCTGGGAGCCCTTTAAAAGGGGCTCCTCTTCCCCTTCGTGGGCACTAGCTTTTCTTCTTGGTTCTTGGCTTTCTCTCTCTCCTCCATTGTTAACCTTGAAGAAGCTTTCCCTCTCCCTTTCCCTTCCTATGATTCTTGCATCTTTTTGAGGGATTTGAGAGAGGATATCTAGATCTACAATCCCTCCAAGCCAAATCCCTTCTTTGTGAAGGAATCATTAGGATCTAGATCTTGGAGATTTTTGTTTTCTCCTCTTGTGTTCTTCCTCCCTTATTCCCCCAATAGATTTTGTAGCTTTGTTGGAATTTGGGAGAGAAGGACTTGCCCTTGCATTTGGTGCATAGGTTTGAGTTCTCCTCGGAGATTCGGCGAGTTCAAGCTTGTGAGCTTGTTTCTCTTGGGTTCCTTGGAACCCTAGATGGTTGTGTGGTTGGATTGTTGACCTTTTGTGGTCTTGTTGACCTTTTGTGGTCTTGATTGACCTTTTGTGGTCTTGTAGCCGTTTGTGGCGTTGTTGGCCTTTTGTGGCATTGTAGCCTGTTGTGGCTTTGTTATTGGGAGCCTCCAATTGAGTTGTGGAGTTAGCCCCAATCTTGTACGAGTTCGGTGACCGCCCTCAAGCGTCCCATAGTGGAGCGAGTGCCCGCCTTTTGTGGCGCGCACTCGGGAGAATAGGGTGAGCCTTTTGTGGCGTCAGTGAGTTGCGTGCTTCCACATACGGGGTGAGGCCTTGTGTGGCGTTGGGTGAGCATCGAGCCACCACACCTCGAGGTGAGCCATTTGTGGCGTCCGGAGAGCATTGCTCAATCGCACCTCTCGAACGGAGACGCAGCTTCTTTGGAAGTGAACTTTAGGAAACAAATCTTCGTCTCCGCGTCCATCGGTTATATCTCAACCGAGCCCTTTACTTATGCACTTTACATTGTGATAGCCATCGTGCTTGAAGTATTTATACCTTACTATCACCTTGTTGCTTGTATTGCTTAGCATAGGTTGTTGGTGCACCTAGGTGAACTTAGTGGCTAGGTTTTGTGCTCAATAAATTAAATGTTAGTTTTATTCCGCATTTACTTGAGCCTAAGCCATAATAATTTTAAAAGCCTATTCACCCCCTCTAGGCGACTTCCTTTGTACTTTCAGCCGGGAAAACCACAACGTAATGGTGTGTCCGAACGTCGTAATCGAATTCTCTTAGATATTGTTCGTTCTATGATGTCACTTACAGATTTACCGCTATCACTTTAAATAGGGCACCATCTAAATCCGTTGAAATGACACCATATGAATTATGGTTTGGGAAGAAACCTAAATTGTCGTTCCTTAAAGTTTGGGGTTGCGAAGCTTATGTAAAGAAGTTACAGCCCGACAAGCTTGAACCCAAAGCGGAAAAATGCGTCTTCATAGGATATCCGAAGGAAACTACTGGGTATACCTTCTATCATAGATCCGAGGGAAAAATCTTCATTGCTAAGAATGGATCCTTTCTAGAGGAGTTTCTATCGAAAGAAGTGACAGGAAGGAAAGTAGAGCACGACGAGGTTGTTGAACCTTCTCTCGGACTTGAGAGTAGCGCAGCACCGAAGGTAGTTCCTGTGGCGCCTACACCAATAAGAGAGGAAGCTGATGATGTTGATCATGAAACTTCGGTTGAAGTTACTACGGAACCTTGCAAGTCAACGAGAACTCGTACCACTCCTGATTGGTATGATCCCGTTATGAGTGTCATGTTGGTGGACAACATCGATGACCCGACGACATATGAGGAAGCAATGTTGAGCCCAGATTCTAATAAATGGCAAGAAGCCATGAAATCCGAGATTGGATCCATGTACGAAAACCAAGTATGGACTTTGGTCGACTTACCGGATGGCCGAAAGGCTGTCGAGAACAAATGGATTTTCAAGAAGAAAACAGATGCTGATGGTAATGTTACTATCTATAAAGCTCGACTTGTCACAAAAGGGTTTCGACAAATTCAAGGAGTTGACTATGATGAGACTTTCTCACCAGTAGCGAAGCTAAAGTCTGTGAGGATTTTATTCGCAATCGCTGCATATTATGATTATGAGATATGGCAGATGGATGTCAAAACGACATTCCTCAATGGAGACAATGATGAAGAGTTGTATATGGTACAACCCAAAGGTTTTGTCGATCCTAAAGATGCTAACAAGGTATGCCAACTTCAATGGTCCATTTATGGATTGAAGCAAGCATCCCAAAGTTGGAATCAACGTGTTGATAAGATAATCAAAAGTTTTGGTTTTATACAAGCTTATGGAGAAGCTTGTATTTACAAGAAAGTGAGTGGGAGATCTGTAGCATTCCTAGTACTATATGTGGATGACATATTGTTGATTGGAATGATGTAGACCTTCTTAATAGTGTCAAGGATTATTTGAATAATAGTTTTTCAATGAAAGATCTTGGCGAAGCAGCTTACATATTAGGCATAAAGATTTATAGAGATAGATCAAGACGCCTAATATCATTGTCATAGAGTACATATTTGGATAAATTTCTAAAGAGGTTTGGAATGGAAGATAGCAAGAAAGGGTTCTTGCCCATGTTGCCCAAATGACCTTGAGTAAAACTCAAAGTGCTGCTATGGCAGAAGATAGAGAAAGGATGAGTAAGACTCCCTATGCCTCATCCATCATGTATGCCATGCTATGTATTAGACCCGACATTGCATATGTTGTTAGTTTGACTAGTAGATATCAAAGTGATCCAAGAGTGGATCATTGGACTGTGGTCAAAAACATCCTTAAGTACTTGAGAAGAACTAAGGATATGGTTCTTTCTTATGGAGGTGATGAACAACTCGTTGTTAATGGTTACACCGATGCTAGTTGGAACACCGATCCGGATGATTCTAAATCTCAATCTGGATACATATTTACTTTGAATGGTGCAACAGTTAGTTGGAGGAGTGCAAAGCAAAGCGTTGTGGCGAGATCTTCAACTGAATAGGAATACATAGCTACTTCAGAGGCTTCAAAAGAGGCGATATGGATGAAGGAGTTCATTACAGAGATCGGTGTGGTTCCCAGTGCGCTGGACCCAATGTCTATCTATTGTGATAACATGGGCGCCATAGCCAATGCGCAAGAACCAAAGTCACACAAGAAGCTGAAGCATATCAAGCTGTGTTTTCACGCTATACGAGAGCATGTCCAAGATGGTGACATAAAAAATTGCAAAGTACACACATATCTGAATGTAGCAGATCCGTTGACTAAACCTCTCTCGAGGGCAAAACATGACCAACACCAAACCGCCATGGGTGTTCGGTATATTACCATGTAATCTAGATTAGTTGACTCTAGTGCAAGTGGGAGACTGTTGGAGATATGCCCTAGAGGCAGTAATAAAAGTGGTTATTATTATATCTTTTTGTTTATGATAAATGTTTACATTCATGCTATAATATTATTAACCGGAAACAATAATACTTGTGTGATTTGTAAACTAAATTAGTGTCCCTGGTAAAGCCTCTTTGTAATACTAGCTTGTTGGTTGATAGATGATCGTGGTTTCCTGATCATGAACATTGAGATGTTATTAACAACAAGATCATATCATTAGGAGAATGGTGTGATGTACATACTCCTATAGATAAGCGTAGCATAAAGATCAAGTGATTTCAATAGTTCGTTTGCTATAAGCTTTCTGATACATAATAACCCGATTCCTTCGACCATGAGATCATGCTAATCACCATCACCGAAAGGATTCTTTGATGACATCAAACACCACACCGTAACTGGGTGGATATAAAGGTGGCATTGATGTTCGGAAAGTATGTGTTGAGGCACATGGATCAAGAGTGGGATTTGTCCATCCATATGACGGATAGATATACTCTGGGCCCTCTCGGTGGAATGTCATCCAATTAGCTTGCAAGCATGTGACTGGCTCACAAGGGATCACATATCACGGGAACGATAAAAGAGTACTTATCAGTAACGAGGTTGAACTAGGTATACAGAGATACCGATGATCAAACCTCGGATAAGTAAACTATCGCGAGACAAAGGGAAATTGGTATCGTATGTAAGTGGTTCATTCAATCACAAAGTAATCGTAGAAATATGTGGGAGCCATATGAAGTTCCAGATTCCTCTATTGGTTATTGATTGGAGAAGTGTCTCGGTCATGTCCGCGTAATTCACGAACCGTAGGGAGACACACTTCAGGATTCAATGTTGTTTAGTAGATATGGAATGTAAGTAGGGATACCGAACGTTGTTCAGAGTCTCGGATGGGATCCGGGATATCACGAGGAGATCCAGAATGGTCCGGAGAATCATATTCATATAAGGAAAGTCCAATTCCGGAGTTCGGGAATGATTCCGATGTTTTCATCGAAGAGGTTCTAGAAGGGTCTAGAAGGTTCACCAGACCGGAAGTGGAAGGGTACATGAATGTGTCATGAATAAGTGGAATGATTGGATCATGTCCTAAGTCACTTGGTTGGACATTTCCAAGAAAGAAATAAAGCTCCAAATTCAAAGTCAAAAGGCAAGTTTTGAAAGTCAAATTGGAACAATGTTTCCTAGTGGAGGAAGGAAAGAATCCTTCTTTCCCTCCACCACAAGCCAACTAGGAGAGGGAGTTGGTGAAGGATTCAAACTCCCCTCTCCCAAGATGTCCTCCCTCTAATAAATAGAGGGGAGAGGGTGCCCCAAGGCCAGACCATCCCTCCCCACCAAGCCGCCGCGCCGTCGCCGCCCCCAGCGCTGCCACCGCCGCCAGCCGCCGCGCCGCCGCCGCCCCCCAGCGCTGCCACCACCGCCAGCCGCTGTCGCCTCCGCCTTGCACCACCGCTGGATCATCGTCGTTGCCCTAGCCATCTCCGAATCCACCTCCTCCTCTCCGGCCCTCTAAACCTAGATCGCCGGAAACCCTAGATCCACCATAACCTGCTCCGGCTTAGGCGAAGCCCTGCAGGATTTTCCCTCTACTTCCGACACCATGCCGTCGTGCTGCCGGAATCGCGAGGGGAGAACTACAACCTCCGCTGCCTGCTGGAGAAAGGGAGAGGAAGGTCTTCATAGAGTACCCAACGTGTGACCGACTGCGGAAGCGCTGCCGAAACACAACGCCGGAAGGATCGTCTACGCGATCTTGAGATCGGCAAGTGTACGACTACATCACCCACGAGAATCTGCTCTCGTTAACCGCTTTGGAATCTTCGAGGGTGAGTACTCTAATCGACTCGTTGCTACAATCTAGTAGATAGATCTTGGCTTGTTTGTGTGCATGCGGTAGAATTTTTTGTTTTCCATGCTACAAACCCCTACAGTTAGGGCATAGTGCCTAGTATCTCTATTAGTGCTATTTGACTTTGTTGCAACTTGTTGTGCTTAATGCTTGTCACTAGGGCCTGAGTGCCATGATCTCAGATCTGAACTTATTATTGAATCATTATGATAGTATTGTTTGTGGTCTTATCTGCAAGTTGTGTACACATATCATTGTCCGGATCCAAAGGCCCCAAAGTGACAATAATTGGGACAACCAGAGGGGATGACTATGGTGTGAGGAACACATGTGTTCACAGAGTGTTAATGCTTTGCTCCGGTGCTCTATTAAAAGGAGAACCTTAATTGCCAGTAGTTCCCTAGAGGCCCCGCTGCCACGGGCTGGCTGGACAGAAGATGTTGTGCAGGTTCTCATTGCAAGCACGTATGACTATATTTGGAGCACATGCCTAGGATTGTTTAGTACTTGGATGCTTGTTATTATTTATCCGCAATGCCCTAGATCTTGAAGTTACATGTTTAGACTTGTCCATGCAACGCCCGTCCATCCATCCCTATGCCTACCGCACTCGAATCCCACTGTTACTATTGCTCCTATTTTACTGCTGCTGTTGCTTTGCTGTTGCTACTACCAAACTATTGCTACTAATAAACTTCTGTGAGCAAGAGCTATTTCTAGGTGCAGATGAATTGACAACTCAGTTGTTAAAGCTTGCAAGTATTCTTTGGCTCCCCTTGTGTCGAATCAATAAATTGGGTAATACTACCCGCGAAGACTCTTGCGAACCTCTACACTTGTGGGTCATCAAGAATATTTTCGGGCGCCGTTGCCGGGGAGCATAGCTTTATTTGTAAGTTCACTTGGATCTACTATTGTTCGCTGCTACTCCGTTCATCATGGGGAAGTCTCATGATGGAAAGTTTCCTATTTTAGCATCCACTACAAGAAGAGGTACAGTCCTAAACACCTCTGTTGCTCTTGATTCACCGTCTGTTATAAGTAAGCTTGTCACACCACCACCACATACTCATGCTACACACACTGCTATTACTGCTGAATCTGAAACTGCTTTTGATGCTCATGATGTTACTTCTACTGTGCTTGATTTGATTTGTTCATTAGGTCCTTTCCTAGATGCTACTACGGCTAGTCTAGGAAATATCGAAACTCCTAGTGAAGACACTGTTACACCTGTTAGCTCACCTGAGTCTAGTGAGAGTTATGATATTAATGATGGTTACATTGAGTTCACTATTGAATTTGTTGAAGAGTGCCGAAACACACATGGTACTAGTTCTATTAAGTGTCCCCTTGCTAGACGTACTATTATGCCTAAACTGTCCTCTGATCCTAAGTTTTCCACCTCTCCCATAGATATTAAAGATAAAGATTAGGTTTCTCTCTTGATTTATCCTATTTAGATATTGTTGAGAAAAAACCTTTTTTGTGGGACTGAAAATGAGAGTGTTGTGGCTCATATGAATGAGCTTTCTAGTATGAGTTCTTTATTCTCTGATGATGTTAAGATGCGTAAGTACTTCGTTATTAAGATCTTCCCTTTTTCACTAAAAGGGGAAGCTAGGGCTTGGTTTAATAGATTACCTCCTGGTTCCATTGATAGCCCTGATTGCTTCTTTCTTCCAGAAATATTTTCCTCCCAGTGCTAGACATGCTGCTTTGCAGAGACTTTTTGATTTTAAACAGGGAGAAGAAGAGAAATTGCCTGAGTCATGGACAAGGTTCTGTGTCTTGATTCATGCACATCCTGGATGTCCATTGCCTAAAAATGAGCTTCTTGATATTTATTACAATGGACTAACTGATGATTCTAGGACCTACCTAGATAGCTTTGCTGATTGTGTTTTCAGGAAAAGAACTCCTACAAATGCTGAAGAAATAATGGCTAAGATAAGCAAGAATTATGATGATTGGACTTCAACTGAGCTAAATACACCTGAGCCTATTACTCCTGAACAATTGTGACTTGTCCATGAAAGTTATATGCTTGCAAATTATATGCTGGGAGTCAGCAGAACCGTGCTCTCACAGGGAAAACTTTCAACACTTTTTGGATATCCTATCCAGTTGATACTTTGCTCTTTGTTTACGGATGTCGATGATGTGAAATAAAAGGGGAGCTTGTGAGTTCATGGAGTATATACATTATGTTAGAGAAACGCCTGGGCCGCTAGCCTAAGCCATGCCTAATCATGGTGGAAACTTGCAACATCACCATAATGATCATTCTGTGAAGCATCCTCAGTAAAATCCTATGAATATAGTAAATAAAAAGATCGCTGAGATGCTCATTGTCTGCTTGCCTTGTCATTTTGATCACGGGATAGCTCCTGTATCATGTGCAAGGGGTACCCCGTTGGCAGTTCTCTATGATATGCATGTATGAACAATGACAAGAACTTGCAGGTAACCAAAGTTGAGTAGCATGCGGAGCGTCCCTCGTACTCAAGGGACTTGGGATTTCCAGTTTATGGTCTGTCAAGCATATAACTTAGATTGGACCTCACTTTCACCTTAACCACGTGAAGATGCGTATGATAGGGGCAATGAGAGCTCAAAGCTAATGAGTACCTTCCTTTTAGCATTGGGAAGCCTTTCAAACTTTTCAAAACCGTTTTCACTCCCTTGTTGAGTCACCATTTATTCTATGAGCACCTTAAGATCATAGTTGTCATTCTTGTGTTTGTTCCAAAACTTGGTTAATTATGTCATGACTTTGATGCTTGTATCTTTGATATCTTTACTTCTAGTCTTCACTTGAACTTCAGAGGTGCCTTGGCATTTTTATTGTTCTCTACAAACAAAGGCAAGCGAGATACCACTCTATCATACCTTACTATCAGCATTACAATGTTGCTTATGTTTATGTTTCATGCTACTTATTATTATTGAGTTGGTTTCTCTTCATAGCTTGCAATGACTATTGAGTAGACTTAGTTGCATACTTCTTATTTTGAATGGTTTAAGCATCTACTCCTGTGCTGAGAATATGTAAATCACATGAGGCAAATGTGTTCATGAAAGTTCTTTTATCGCACTCAGTTTTCAACTGAATTGCTTGAGGACAAGAAATAAGCTAAGCTTGGGGGGAGTTGAGACGTCCAAAACGTATCTACTTTCCTGAACACTTTTGCTATTGTTTCTCCTATAAACTTGTGTGATTTGGATACAACTAACACAAACTGATGTTGTTTTCAGCAGAATTACCTTGGTGTCTTGTTTTTGTGCAGAAAATCAACTATCAGGAAAATCCCGGAAAATATGTCAAAAATTATATTTCCCGGAGAATTACCTTGGTGTCTTGTTTTTATGCAGAAAATCAACTATCAGGAAAAATCCCGGAAAATATGCCAAAAATTATATTTCACCAGAAGACCCACGGAGCCAGAAGACAAGACGGAGAAGGGGCCTGGGGGCCCACAACCCTGCCAGGCGCGGGCCCACCTCTGGCCATGCCTAGGGGGGTGCAGCCACCCCTGGCACCCCCTCGGCCTCCCTCTGCGCCTATAAGTTGCCTCTAGACCTAAAAACAGAGGGGGGTTCGATAGTTTTCTAGAAAGAGTTCCGCTTCGCCGCCGCCACCACAAACCAAGATTCGGATCCAGAAACTCCGTTCTGGCACCCTGCTAGGACGGGGAATTTGGAGAGGATCACCGCCATCGTCATCACCAGCGCCTCTCCATCAACCATCCATGTTTCCCTCATCCATGAGTGAGTAATCCCCCACTATAGGCTTGTGGATAGTAGGGATTGGATGGGTTCTATCATGTAGTCGAATAAGATTGTTAGGGCATAGTGCCTAGTATCTCTATTAGTGCTATTTGACTTTGTTGCAACTTGTTGTGCTTAATGCTTGTCACTAGGGCCCGAGTGCCATGATCTCATATCTGAACTTATTATTGAATCATTATGATAGTATTGTTTGTGGTCTTATCTGCAAGTTGTGTACACATATCATTGTCCGGATCCAAAGGCCCCGAAGTGACAATAATTGGGACAACCGGAGGGGATGGCTGTGGTGTGAGGATCACATGTGTTCACGGAGTGTTAATGCTTTGCTCCGGTGCTCTATTAAAAGGAGCACCTTAATTTCCAGTAGTTCCCTAGAGGCCCCGCTGCCACGGGCTGGCTGGATAGAAGATGTTGTGCAAGTTCTCATTGCGAGCACATATGACTATATTTGGAGCACATGCCTAGGATTGTTTAGTACTTGGATGCTTGTTATTATTTATCTGCAATGCGCTAGATCTTGAATTTACATGTTTAGACTTGTCCATGCAACGCCCATCCATCCATCCCTATGCCTACCGCACTCGAATCACACTATTACTATTACTGTTACTATTGCTGCTGTTTTACTGCTGCTGTTGCTACTACCAAACTGTTGCTACTGATAAACTTCTGTGAGCATGAGCTATTTCTAGGTGCAGCTGAATTGAAAACTCAGTTGTTAAGGCTTGCAAGTATTCTTTGGCTCCCCTTGTGTCGAATCAATAAATTGGGTAATACTACCCGCGAAGACTGTTGAGATCCCCTACACTTGTGGGTCATCAAGAAGGAAGTGCCTTAGGCGGTGTCATCGCCCAGATCGTTGACGGTTTTTGAGTCGGACGAGGAGCCCGACGATGCAGAGGCTGGGGTCTCGACCAAGGTCCTGGAGGATCCAGCTCCAATGAAGGGATCGGGAGCCGAGGCCGTGGTTGAGGGAGTGATTCCACTCGCGATGATCCCGCCGCCATTCTCGGTGGTTCTGGGGCTAGGGGCTGCCATGGCCATATAATCGAAGTCCTCGCCACCGAGGGGGGAGCCTATGTCGCTCGAGCCAGAAGTGCCTGTAGCTGTGGTCTCGTCATCGAAGAAACCCGCAGTGTCGTGGCATACAAGCGTGCTTGAAAGGGGTCTCACTCGCAAGTTGGGTCGGGAGTTGCAGAAGCCAGCTCACATCAGCACTGGCCCGTGCTTCCTCCCCGTCGCCAAGTAAGTTTTAGTCGGGTGGCCCGTAGTAGTTTTTGGGGTCGTTTGACGGATTGCTGAGCGTGTCATTTTGCATGACTGGTGCTAAGAAGATCGGTCACCCATCGGTGGCTAAGGTTCTGCCAATCGCCACCGGAGGGGAAGCCGACCCTTCCAAGAAGAGGAAGGGCGACGTAGTCGAGGCGCCAGTCGAAGGCGCGAAGAAGATGAAGGGTGGCGACTCCACTGCTACCGCGGAAGAGCCAGTCAAAGCGCCATTCGAGGCGCCAGTTGGAGCCACCTTCCCTTTGGAGGGCGAGGTGGTTGTGATCTTAGAGCTGGGAGAGTCGGCCGCGCCGGTGGAGGCGTCGGTACATGCGGCCAGTGATCCAGCAGCGACGACCGCGACGTTCCCTCGCTTTATGGTGAGAGCCTCCACCGTGGTTGTTGGAACGCAGTCGCCTCAAGTTCCTGAGGTCATTGATGGTGACGATGGTTAGCGATGCGGCGCACGTCGTTTGTGTTTCCATCGGTCGATGCTATCGAGCTTCACGGCATGCTAGGCGCTTCCATCCAGGTATGTCCAGTCCCGAGTATCTAGTCACGGAATTTCAGCGGCTAGATGCTTAGAACCCTAGTAGTCCAATCCCCGAGTGTCTAGTCGCTGAATTTCAGCGGCTAGATGCTTAGAACTTTAGTCGTCCAGTCCCAGAGTGTCTAGTCGCTGAATTTCAGAGGATGCTTAGAACTTTAGTCGTTGCTCATATGTGGTTTTCTTTGTTCAGGGTCTTTAGCAGGAGTCGGCCGATAGGCAGGCCGCGAAAGAGCGCGTGGAACACGACCTGCGGGTCACGCAGGAGGCCAATCAGCAATTGCAAGCGACTTCAGGTGAGTTGATTTCACCTCGATGATCTTGTGATTTTGTTGTGCACCATTTTCATTACAATTTTCTTTTAGAGGATCACTCTGCCTCAATCGCCAAGGCCCGTGAGGGTTACGTTCTAGCCTCCGAGCTGGAAACTGGGAAGGCGGCGCTGCCCACCGTGGAGGGGCGAATCACCTCGTTGGCGAAGGAGCTGGAGATTGTGAAAATAACGATGATCTCTTCTAAAGAACATGACAAGGCCATGATCATCGCGACGAAGGGCGAGCGGAAGGTCTCCGACTCGCTTGTCGCTGTTTTGCAAGATTAGCCGTTGGCCCTGGAGAACTTCGTTACTGAGCGCTGCCATCCGCTTCTTGGTGAGTGTCTCTTCTTCATGCTTTATTTTGGTAGTGGCGGTCGAGTCCCCGAGCAGGGAGTCCCTAAGCCGCAGATCCGTAGGTATGTTTCCTCATGGATATGATTTCCTGGTGTTGTAGGTGCGATATGTCAAGGAGATCCGGAGGTGCAGACGTACGACACCAAACAATGCATGACCGCGGTGGTGGACGTGGCTACCCTCTCTGCGACGTGCGTCCAAGCCATCCTCCAGGGGATTTCTCCCACCGAGATGATCCCTGGGGGATTCATGGAGGTGTGGCGCTATCTCGAGGAAGCGCCTGTAATAGTAGAGTGGATGGCATGGTCGGCCTTTCGCCGCGGAGCCGCGACTGCGCTGAGTCTTGGACTCACGCACTTCCCCGATGACTTCGACCTCGACGACGTCACCAACAGGTATCCGTCGACGACTGGCTCGGTGGAGATCGCGGAGGTATTGAAGTTGACCGCTAGGGCCACACCTTACGTGGAGCGAGTGTTGTCTATGGGTGATCTTCTTCCGTACCAGGAGACGGTGTTGGCACCGAGCCACCCCGAGCCGGAGCACCACGACCTAAAGTCGGAGCAGCGTTTCCGGTTGTCGCTTGCGAAGAAGTTGAAAACATACCCTGCGAACCCGTGGGAGCCTTTTGTCCGGGTCAGGGGTGGTGGTGGCGCATCTTCTTCGAAGCCTATAGAGTAAAGGGTTGCCCGGAGGCATTTTGTTAGTTGTAGAGGCTGACTGCATCTGTATGTACCTTGATGGTGAACAATATATTTTGTTGCTGAAGGAATGAGAAAAGGGAAAAATCAATCGTCTAGCATTGCTTTGTGATTTTCTATTTTTTGTATTGTTGGTTGTGCGAGTCCCCGAGCGCGTCCGCCCTTTAATGAGGTTTACCCCGCATGTGTGTAAGTTTGTTTTTATTAGATTATTAGTTTAGTCATGGTTGACTCGTCGTGGCTCGTGGAGCCAGTAGCTTGGTGACTCCAAGGGGTGCTCTGTACTTGGCTGTTTTCCTGGATGCTAGCGGGGTCGGTTAGGCAAGTCCCGAGCGTGGTAGTTAGCCATTCTAGTCGCATGCCCAAGGTAGGCGAGGATATGGTGTGTTGTTTGTAACGCGTCTCTCCTCCTAGCTCGGAGAGCCAGCCGCGTGGCGAGTTCAGGGCATGCTCTCATACTTGGTGTGTTCCCGAGCCGTGTGGGGTTTAGCTTTGGTGAGTCCCCATGCGTGGTACTTAACTGTTCGAGTCGCTATGCACGAGGATGTGGAGGACCGGTCGCTGTGAGAAGCTTGTTCGGTTGTCTTGGCCCGATAGGCCAGTCGAGCGAGGCGACTCCGATGGTGGCTCCGGGGTGGCGTTTTCGTGTACGAAGCGAGGCCCGAATATTTTTGGTGCCCTTGTGCCACACTACTTAGCCGTGCCGGTCACTCGACCTAGGGTTGACTTCTGTGGGTACTGTATTGCTAAATGTATGAGTGCGATTGGCACAAGAGGTTGGGGAGTGGGCACAATTTATGCGATTTGAATTTATTGTATTTTATAGCAGCGGAGTACAAGTTTGAGTTCTATGAATAGAACTTTTGGATGAGGTTTACATTCCATGGCCGCCCGACGTCGAGCTGGCCGTCACCTCATACATCGATGAGGTAGTAGGCGTCGTTGTCGAGGACTCGCCCTATGGTGAATGGTCCCTCCCACGGGGGAGAGAGCTTGTTCATGCCCTTCTTGTCCTAGACGAGTCATAGGACCATGTCGCCTTCCTGGAAGGTGCGAGTCCGTACTCGGCAGCTGTTGTAGCGGCGGAGTCCTTGCTGGTAGATGGCGGTGCAAGAGCGATCTAGGTCACGTGCATCGTTGAGCTGGTCGATCCCATCTTGGCGGGCGATCTCGTTATCTTCCTCCGCGTAGTTGAAGACCCGAGGCGAGTCGTGTTCCAGGTCGGTAGGCATGACGGTATCAGTGCCGTACACCATGAAGAAGCGTGTGAACCCTGTTGATTGATACATCGTAAACGTATCTATAATTTTTGATGTTCTATGCTTGTTTAGTATCCACTGTTCTATGCTTTGCTTTGTTTACACTTTGAAGTATTTTTATACGTTTTCTAGAAATAACCTATTAATAAGATGCCACAGTGCCAGTTGCCTGTTTTCTATTGTTTTTGGTTCCAGAAAAGCCAGAAAATGAATATTCTTGGAATTGGACGACACAAAAGCCAAAGTCAATATTTCACCAAGGAGAACACGGAGCCAGAAGATGAGACGGGGGAGGGCCATGAGGGGCCCACACACCCCCTGGCCCGCGCGGCCAGGCCTGGCCCGCGCCTGGGGGGTGGGGTGCGGCCGCCTCTGGCACCCCCTCGGTCTCCCCCTTCTCCTATAAGAAGCCCCCGATGCCAAAACCCTAAGTACCCAATCAAATATCCACGAAATAGTCCGTAGCCGCCGCCACCATCGTCCCTAGATCGGGGGGGGGGGGGGAGGAGGGATCTGAAGCTCTTCCCGGCACCCTGCCGGAGGGGAGAGATCATCCCGGAGGCCTTTTTCATCACCATGCCAGCCTTCGGTATGATGCGTGAGTAGTTCCACCTTGGACTATGGGTCCATACAATAGCTAGATGGTTGTTTATCCTCCTTTGTGCTACCATGTTTAGATCTTTTGAGCTCCGTTCATGATCAAGATCATCTATTTGTAATCATGCATGTTGTGTTGCGGGGATCTGATGGATATTGAGATTACTATGTCAGATTGGTTAATGGTTATATCTTATTGATTCTATCATGTATGTTTTGTTTGATATCTTGCATGCTCTCCGTTTCTAGTAGCTATCTTGGCCAAGTAGATGCTAGTGACTCCAACAGGGAGTATTTATGCTCGATAGCGGGTTCATGCCTCTATTGAATCTGGGGAAGTGACAGAAATATCTAAGGTTGTAGATGTGCTGTTGCTACTAGGGAGAAAACAACGATCTCTTGTTCGTGGAACAATTGTATTGTTTACTTTACACACATTGCTTAAAGCAGTTATCCGTTGCTTGCAACTTAATACTGGAGGGGGTTCGGATGATAAACTGAAGGTGGATTACTAGTCATAGATGCAGTTGGATGGCGGTCTATGTATATTGTTGTAATGCCCAATCAAATCTCATAGGATCATGAATGTCTAGTATTGCATTGTTATGCCTTGCTCTGTACTATCAATTGCCCCACTATAATTTGTTTACCCAACATGTTATGTTGTTTATCTTAAGGAGAACACCTCTAGTAAACCGTGGACCTCGGTCCAATCTTTACCATTGATACATCTTCCACTGTTACTGTTTACTTTTCGCAATCCACTATTACCTTCCACACCATATGGTTAATCCTTTATTTTTAGCAAACCGGTGAGATGGACAACCTCATTGTTCGTTGGGGAAAAGTCTTGAGTTTGTGTTGCGCAGGTTTCCAAGTTGCTAGCAACACCTTTGAGTCATTTCCTTCCTCCTAGTGGTTTGATAACCTTGATTTTTTACAGAGGGAAAACTTATTGCTGTACTCATCATACCTTACTCTTGGGGTTTCCCAACAAAGATCTTCAATGATTTGAGCCGCATCAAGACGTTTTTTGGCGCCGTTGCCGGGTAGGCTAAGGATGGCTTCACAAGGGGAGTCCTTCACAACCTTTCTCTTTACTTTGTTTTTGTTTTTCTTAGTTTCTTTTGCCTTGTTTTGTTTGCCTCTTTTTATCAAAAATTACAAATAAAATAGTTTCGCTTGGTTTGCTTTTTCTTATCAAAAACACAAAAAATTAGTTCCTACTATAGTTGCTGATGTTGTTGGCTTTCTCCACCTTTGCAAAAATGAACTCTGCTGAGAACACCAAGTTGTGTGACTTAACTAGCAAAAACAACAATGATTTCCTAAGTACACCTATTGCTCCACCTGCTCCTGATGCTACCTTTTATGAAATTAAGCCTACTTTGTTGAATCTTGTGATGAAAGAGCAATTTTCTGGTGCTAGTTCTGATGATGCTGCTGCCCACCTCAATAACTTTGTTGAACTTTGTGAGATGCAAAAATATAAGGATGTAGATGGAGATATTATTAAGCTCAAATTGTTTCCTTTCTCCTTGAGAGAAAAAGCTAAAGAATGGTTGTTATCCTTGCCTAGAAATAGTATTGATTCTTGGATTAAATGCAAAGATGCTTTTACTGGAAAATACTATCCTCGTGCTAAGATTATATCTATGAGAAGTGAGATAATGAAATTTAAACAACTTGATAATGAACATGTTGCTCAAGCTTGGGAAAGATGAAATCTTTGGTAAAGAATTGTCCCACTCATGGACTGACTGCTTGGATGATTATCCAAACTTTTTATGGAGGGTTAAACTTCTCTTCAAGAAATCTGTTGGATTTTGCTGCTGGAGGTACCTTTATGACCATTACTTTGGGTGCTGCTACAAAGCTCCTTGATAATATGATGGTTGATTATTCTGAATGGCACACCGAGAGAGCTCCACATGGAAAGAAGGTAAATTCTGTTGAAGAAACCTCCTCCTTGAGTGATAAAATTGATGTTATTATGGCTATGCTTATTAATGGAAAAGCTCATATTGATCCAAATAATGTTCCTTTAGCCTCTTTGGTTGCTGAAGAAGAGCAAGTTGATGTGAACTTCATTATAAACAATAATTTCAACAACAATGCATATAGAAATAATTTTGGTAATAATAATTATAGGCCCTATCCTCCCAATGGTAATGCTTATGGAAATTCCTACAACAACAATGAAAGTGATCCCTCTGAACTTGAAGTCATGATTAAAGACTTTATTAGTAAACAAACCACTTTCAACAAGACTATGGAAGAAAAGCTTTTGAATGCTGAGAAAAATATTTCATCTTTGTCTGAAGCATAGTTGTAACACCCTCAGAATCGGCCCTATGCAAGTTTTAGCGAAACCCGCCAAACCCGCATAGAAACGATTCAAAGGTGCCCAACAGGCACTTTCGTGCGGGTGGAAAACGAAGTAATAACATTACACAACAGTCCTCGATGGGACCCACAGAACAGATATATATATACAACAGCGACTCAAAGAGTCAAGAATACAGGTATAATATACATAGATCCAAATCACCTTGAAAATGATAGAGCGTCCGACTACGGACAAGATGCAAATGGGACTAAGAGCCCTGAAGAATAACCAATGGCGTCCATAACCCTGCCCAGGCCAAGCCGGAAGGGTAACCCTGCTAACGACGTCGATCTCGAAACCTTCTTACACAAAAGGGGTGCCGACAAAGGGCAAAGGAAAAAGAGAGCGGTCAGTACTGAGGCCAGTACACGGCGAGACTAGAATTCGGCGGTCCTCGCCTACATAGGTATGGTGGACTGAGCGGCAGTGCAGCATGCACTAAACAACCTATAGAGACTCGATATAACTGTCGGCTATCAGAGAGGGATAAGAAAGACCTATTCGGAAAACAACCTGATGCTACCACCAAACATACCCATCCTGGTGTTTCCCCCTCGAGACCAAACGAGGAAGGCAACCGAGGAACTCACACCGTTGGCATTTTTATTTATTTAGTTATCGTTGCAGCAATTACTAGTCAGGTATAGATAATCATCCTGATATAATAAGCAGTGGGCAGTTATAGTTAACCATTCTGTTATAGTTGCAACACTTACTAGTCAGATACAGTTAGCATGAGATAACCCCAAAACCCAGCAGTTGTTGGTACTTTTATTTAGCCATTCCGTTGTAGTGAAGCTGATTACTAGTCATATCGGATACAAGTCAAATTATAGCAGTAAACTTTAGTTATAGTTGTCTATGATCGAGACCTGTGCTCCTAGTCGTCCATAACCGTGGACACGGCTTCTCGAAAAGATTTAACCCTGCAGGGGTGCACCAAAGTATCCACACGCACTTCGACCCTTTTTGCCAGATCAGTTAACATACACCCATCGGTATGTCGGCGGGGCCTAAGTCATGACGTTTCCCAGACCCAAAGCAAGTACATGGGGGCCACCCCACTAAGCTACCCGCAACGAAGTCGGCCGGTCTCCGAGACGGACTCAGGGTTTGCGCCAATGGCTGTAAACGACTGGGAACCCGAAAATGAGACTGGGCTTGTCGATACCGCGAAAACACTCCGCTTTCCTAAACAGTACAGGTGTAGCACTTCGCACAATTTAAATTAAGCAGTAAAGCATGGCATAAGTACAGAATAGTAATAAAGCCCCAAACTACTTGTGGCCCCCAGTACAATACTTTGAAATCAGGTACTAATCGATGGGGGTGCCCATACATCCCACATGTGGTTAGCGCGCTCGATCTCGGAACAGGTGTCAAGAACTCGGGGTCCT
This sequence comes from Avena sativa, assembly GCA_916181665.1. Classification (NCBI taxonomy): domain Eukaryota; kingdom Viridiplantae; phylum Streptophyta; class Magnoliopsida; order Poales; family Poaceae; genus Avena; species Avena sativa. The sequence goes on along the minus strand of OV702283.1, from coordinate 238,805,252 downwards.
ACGGGACACAAGTGGACGGTTAACAACCAAATAACATCTATTGCCCACCTGTGCCTCTGCTTACCTACTGCAATTTTAGTTATTAAACAGTAATTAAAGTTATGATCATCTCCAACATTAAACATGCGGCAATACTCCAACAACTGTGGTACTGGACGACACGCAACAGCACTTGAGCAAGCAGCTACGACGCGCAAGTCCAACTATCCACCAAACAACAGGTAATAGGATGTGTCCAAGGCAATATAAGGCTGCAAGGGATATCTCAGGTACGAAAACTAGAGCATCGCAACACGGATAGCAATAGATCAACAGGAGGGAATAAATACTATAAAAGTAAGATAGGTAGAAAGGGGGAGATGCTCGCCTGAAAACATTGCCGAAGGTTCATCCGAAGATCGGGGCGAAGCTCACATCAACTCAACGGCCTTATCCGCGAAGAAGCAAAACACTAGAATAAACACCGGATGCACTATTTAATACTACGGCAAAAGATCGGGCATGATGCATGTATGATGTATGACATGGCAAAGGTGCGATGCAATTAGGCCATATTAAGCGGAACCGGGGTCCCGACAAATATTAGATGGTTCATGTTATTTATCTACCCCGCAAATTAAATGTTGTAATAACAGGGCAAGATAAGTTACCGGTTCGCTACACAAATTTAAATGAGGCCAATATAAGACTAGATTTGCCCGCATATGGCCCCATATTTAATTTAGGTGAATCGACATAAGGTCCCCAAACCACATGACAAGTATGCATGCTTGAACAATTTAATATGCAACAATTTTATATTTAATTTTATAAAATAGGGCTCGGGAAGGGAATCACATTAGGGTTCGGCGAACTTGGGTCAGGTGGGGTCCGGGGTTCGGTCTCAGGGTTCAGGGTTCGACGGGATCGGTCTTCGAAGGTCGGATACAAGATGAAGAGCTTGGCGTTCCGAGAAGAAGGACTTGGCGTTCTGCGTCGGTGTCCTTACCGTCCGTGTTCTCGAGCATCGCATCCGGGAAGGAGTACTTGTCGCACATGTGAAGAAGATCATGTCGGTCCACGGGGTTCGGTCTTCGGGGTTCGACGGGTGTCTTGGCGTTCGGGATGCAGAACTTGGCGTTCCGCGGCGAAGTACTTGGCGTATCCGAGTCGACGACCTGGGCGCGCCGGGATCGGTCTTCGGAGTTTGGTCTTCGGGTACTCGGGGTTCTCTAAGGAGAACTTAGGCGATCTTGTCGGTTCCTTGTCGAAGGTCGTGGCGTTGGTGACGAACTCGGGTCCATCACCGCTGGTTCATCGGATTCTTCTAAGTCGGTGTCGATCTTGGGTCCGCGCCCCTTTAGTCTTGTGGACGAGAAAGCCTTGGCGATCATAGATCTTGTCGGGGTCTTGGTCCTGAAGGAGCTCTCGGCTTCTGTCTTGAGCAATACCACGACATCGCCAACATCCACACACCACTCTAACTCCTCCATTAACAGATACAACCACGTGACAAAGCACCACATATGCGATGAACCAACTCTGACGGCCAAAATCCTGCAGGGGACATACACAACGAAGGGGTGGCGGTTGGGGGCTTGGAGGAGTGGCTAGCGGCGGCGCTCGGGAGGCCGAGGCCGGCTGCTGCAGGGCCACGCCGGGCAGGAAGGGAAGGCCGACGCGGCAAAGGACGGTGGCGACGGAGGGTCGACGACGGCGGAACCTCGCGGGCCAGAGGAGGGCGGCCGGCGGCGAGGAGGGAAACGGAGGCGAGCGCGGGCGGTCGGAGAATCGCCGGAGGGAGGAGGTCGAGGGCGCGCGGTGGAGGACGAGTCCGGTTCGGGGACGGCGACGTCGGTCAGGGGCGGGGGTGGAGGCGGCCGGCGGGGAGGCGCGCGGTGGTCGAAGGGCGGCGGTCTCGCGGGAACTGGGGAGGAGCGGGGGCGGACGAGGAGGTGCGACGGCGACGCTGGTGGCTCTGCCGGCGCCGAGGAAGCAGGGGAAGGGGAGGGCCGGAGGTCGCAGGCGGAGGTCGATGGGAGCGATAGGAAGCAGAGAGACGAGAGGAGAGGGTCGCGAGGCGTGCGGGAGGAGGGAGCGTGTCGGGTGGGGCCCGCGTGGGGCGCGCCAGCGGGTGGAGGTGGGTGCGAGCGGTGTTGACCGGGGTGGGTGGATTCGGTGTGCAGCGCGTTGGGTGTGTTGCTGTGTGGGTTGGGTCAAGTGGGTGAGGTGGCAGGTGGGGATTGGTGGAAGGAGGGATGAGAGGCGAGGTGGCGAGCGGCTATTGGGTGGGGTGAGGTGGAGGGGGTTTGGGGTAGACTAGGATTGGGTAGGAATAGCAATTAGACGGCTGTATTTTGTACTGGGGTGGTCGAATGGGTCGGATCGGCCCGGTTCGACTGCCCCCTAAAAATAATATAGATTTTTATTTAATTTAAAATAACTTTTGTAATTAGTTTTTAGACAAATAAAAGACCCGGAAAAGCCCGGCGCTTTAATTTGAAATTGAGACGGGGAAGATTTAGAAAACCAAACTAGGCTTTTAGAAAATAGGTTTCGACAAACAAATGCATGATGATGCACAAAACAAAAATACCAAGCGATTTTCTAGTAGTGGTTTTGCGGGATGCCACAATTCGACACCACTAACAATGGATCTCGCCCTCGAGATCCGCCTCATGGTACCGGAAAGAAGGTCGGCGATCTGAATCTTCTCGCTTCATGTAGATCGCCGCGACACCACTAACAATGGTTAATTCTCCATCTTGAAATCGGCGACACCACCAACAAAGGGTCGTTGTTCACGTTCGTCAAGAGAACACTCCGGATAAACAACGGACGAAGTTAAAGGTAAGGCCACCTCTAACTTCCATGGAAGGAGTAGAATTGCATCGATCCACCATTCAATATACAAAGCAAATGATAAGAGTAGTGGTATGGTCGCGACTCCATCCCGCACTCAAAGCATTACCCTGTACACGAACAGATGGTTTAGTCAACCAACCCTTAGAATTTAGACTGAAGATCTCGACAAACAAGGTTCAGAAACAAAGGGGTGATGCAGACTCTGCATCGGATCTAGCGTAGATGATGTCGTCGCGTCGGAAAACACCGGAAGGCACAAACAAGGAACAAAGAATGGTACCACAGACGAAGGATTCCTCGGATAGCATGAAGACCAGGTGTAGCAACACCGTTATCCAAGGAGGAAGCGAAACCCTGAAGGTACGACGGAAAACCCAACCACGAGAAGTCCTGGACTTGAAGAAAAGATAAGGGTAGATTCAAAACACGCAAAGGTAAGAGGAGAATAGCAGAGGGGTAAGGAATAAAATCATACCTAATCAGAACTATCCAACCGATTTTGCAGAAATAGTTTTGACACTCTACTTCGTACGTTAGCTAGGTTATCCTACAGGCTGGACTTGTGGGGTATCGCAACTGCTGAGCTCTGATACCACTCTGTAACACCCTCAGAATCGGCCCTGTGCAAGTTTTAGCGAAACCCGCCAAACCCGCATAGAAACGATTCAAAGGTGCCCACCAGACACTTTCGTGCGGGTGGAAAACGAAGTAATAACATTACACAACAGTCCTTGATGGGACCCATAGAACAGATATATATACAACAGCGACTCAAAGAGTCAAGAATACAGATATAATATACAAAGATCCAAATCACCTTGAAAATGATAGAGCGTCCGACTACGGACAAGATGCAAATGGGGCTAAGAGCCCTGAAGAATAACCAATGGCGTCCATAACCCTGCCCAGCCAAGCCGGAAGGGCAACCCTGCTAACGCCGTCGATCTCGAAACCTGCTTACACAAAAGGGGTGCCGACAAAGGGCAAAGGAAAAAGAGAGCGGTCAGTACTGAGGCCAGTACACGGCGAGACTAGAATTCGGCGGTCCTCGCCTACATAGGTATGGTGGACTGAGCGGCAGCGCAGCATGCACTAAACAACCTATAGAGACTCGATATAACTGTCGGCTATCAGAGAGGGATAAGAAAGACCTATTCGGAAAACAACCTGATGCTACCACCAAACATACCCATCCTGGTGTTTCCCCCTCGAGACCAAACGAGGAAGGCAACCGAGGAACTCACACCGTTGGCATTTTTATTTATTCAGTTATCGTTGCAGCAATTACTAGTCAGGTATAGATAATCATCCTGATATAATAAGCAGTGGGCAGTTATAGTTAACCATTCCGTTATAGTTGCAACACTTACTAGTCAGATACAGTTAGCATGAGATAACCCCAAAACCCAGCAGTTGTTGGTACTTTTATTTAGCCATTCCGTTGTAGTGAAGCTGATTACTAGTCATATCGGATACAAGTCAAATTATAGCAGTAAACTTTAGTTATAGTTGTCTATGATCGAGACCTGTGCTCCAAGTCGTCCATAACCGCGGACACGGCTTCTCGAAAAGATTTAACCCTGCAGGGGTGCACCAAAGTATCCACACGCACTTCGACCCTTTTTGCCAGATCAGTTAACATACACCCATCGGTATGTCGGCGGGGCCTAAGTCATGACGTTTCCCAGACCCAAAGCAAGTACATGGGGGCCACCCCACTAAGCTACCCGCAACAAAGTCGGCCGGTCTCCGAGACGGACTCAGGGTTTGCGCCAATGGCTGTAAACGACTGGGAACCCGAAAATGAGACTGGGCTTGTCGATACCGCGAAAACACTCCGCTTTCCTAAACAGTACAGGTGCAGTACTTCACACAATTTAAATTAAGCAGTAAAGCATGGCATAAGTACAGAATAGTAATAAAGCCCCAAACTACTTGTGGCCCCCAGTACAATACTTTGAAATCAGGTACTAATCGATGGGGGTGCCCATACATCCCACATGTGGTTAGCGCGCTCGATCTCGGAACAGGTGTCAAGAACTCGGGGTCCTACGGGACACAAGTGGACGGTTAACAACCAAATAACATCTATTGCCCACCTGTGCCTCTGCTTACCTACTGCAATTTTAGTTATTAAACAGTAATTAAAGTTATGATCATGTCCAACATTAAACATGCGGCAATACTCCAACAACTGTGGTACTGGACGACACGCAACAGCACTTGAGCAAGCGGCTACGACGCGCAAGTCCAACTATCCACCAAACAACAGGTAATAGGATGTGTCCAAGGCAATATAAGGCTGCAAGGGATATCTCGGGTACGAAAACTAGAGCATCGCAACACGGATAGCAATAGATCAACAGGAGGGAATAAATACTATAAAAGTAAGATAGGTAGAAAGGGGGAGATGCTCGCCTGAAAACATTGCCGAAGGTTCATCCGAAGATCGGGGCGAAGCTCACATCAACTCAACGGCCTTATCCGCGAAGAAGCAAAACACTAGAATAAACACCGGATGCACTACTTAATACTACGGCAAAAGATCGGGCATGATGCATGTATGATGTATGACATGGCAAAGGTGCGATGCAATTAGGCCATATTAAGCGGAACCGGGGTCCCGACAAATATTAGATGGTTCATGTTATTTATCTACCCCGCAAATTAAATGTTGTAATAACAGGGCAAGATAAGTTACCGGTTCGCTACACAAATTTAAATGAGGCCAATATAAGACTAGATTTGCCCGCATATGGCCCCATATTTAATTTAGGTGAATCGACATAAGGTCCCCAAACCACATGACAAGTATGCATGCTTGAACAATTTAATATGCAACAATTTTATATTTCATTTTATAAAATAGGGCTCGGGAAGGGAATCACATGAGGGTTCGGCGAACTTGGGTCAGGTGGGGTCCGGGGTTCGGTCTCAGGGTTCAGGGTTCGACGGGATTGGTCTTCGAAGGTCGGATACAAGATGAAGAGCTTGGCGTTCCGGGAAGAAGGACTTGGCGTTCTGCGTCGGTGTCCTTACCGTCCGTGTTCTCGAGCATCGCATCCGGGAAGGAGTACTTGTCGCACATGTGAAGAAGATCATGTCGGTCCACGGGGTTCGGTCTTCGGGGTTCGACGGGTGTCTTGGCGTTCGGGATGCAGAACTTGGCGTTCCGCGGCGAAGTACTTGGCGTATCCGAGTCGACGACCTGGGCGCGCCGGGATCGGTCTTCGAAGTTTGGTCTTCGGGTACTCGGGGTTCTCTAAGGAGAACTTAGGCGATCTTGTCGGTTCCTTGTCGAAGGTCGTGGCGTTGGTGACGAACTCGGGTCCATCACCGCTGGTTCATCGGATTCTTCTAAGTCGGTGTCGATCTTGGGTCCGCGCCCCTTTAGTCTTGTGGACGAGAAAGCCTTGGCGATCATAGATCTTGTCGGGGTCTTGGTCCTGAAGGAGCTCTCGGCTTCTGTCTTGAGCAATACCACGACATCGCCAACATCCACACACCACTCTAACTCCTCCATTAACAGATACAACCACGTGACAAAGCACCACATATGCGATGAACAAACTCTGACGGCCAAAATCCTGCAGGGGACATACACAGCGAAGGGGTGGCGGTTGGGGGCTTGGAGAAGTGTCTAGCGGCGGCGCTCGGGAGGCCGAGGCCGGCTGCTGCAGGGCCACGCCGGGCAGGAAGGGAAGGCCGACGCGGCAAAGGACGGTGGCGACGGAGGGTCGACTACGGCGGAACCTTGCGGGCCAGAGGAGGGCGGCCGGCGGCGAGGAGGGAAACGGAGGCGAGCGCGGGCGGCCGGAGAATCGCCGGAGGGAGGAGGTCGAGGGCGCGCGGTGGAGGACGAGGCCAGTTCGGGGACGGCGGCGTCGGTCAGGGGCGGGGGTGGAGGCGGCCGGCGGGGAGGCTCGGGAGGCGCCCGGTGGTCGAAGGGCGGCCGGCGGCGGTCTCGCGGGAACTGGGGAGGAGCGGGGGCGGACGAGGAGGTGCGACGGCGACGCTGGTGGCTCTGCCGGCGCCGAGGAAGCAGGGGCAGGGGAGGGCCGGAGGTCGCAGGCGGAGGTCGATGGGAGCGATAGGGAGCAGAGAGATGAGAGGAGAGGGTCGCGAGGCATGCGGGAGGAGGGAGCGTGTCGGGTGGGGCCCGCGTGGGGTGCGCCAGCGGGTGGAGGTGGGTGCGAGCGGTGTTGACCGGGGTGGGTGGATTCGGTGTGTAGCGCGTTGGGTGTGTTGCTGTGTGGGTTGGGTCAAGTGGGTGAGGTGGCAGGTGGGGATTGGTGGAAGGAGGGATGAGAGGCGAGGTGGCGAGCGGCTATTGGGTGGGGTGAGGTGGAGGGGGTTTGGGGTAGACTAGGATTGGGTAGGAATAGGAATTAGACGACTGTATTTTGTACTGGGGTGGTCGACTGGGTCGGTTCGGCCCGGTTCGACTGCCCCCTAAAAATAATATAGATTTTTATTTAATTTAAAATAACTTTTGTAATTAGTTTTTAGACAAATAAAAGACCCGGAAAAGCCCGGCGCTTTAATTTGAAATTGAGACGGGGAAGATTTAGAAAACCAAACTAGGCTTTTAGAAAATAGGTTTCGACAAACAATTGCATGATGATGTCATTATGATGCACAAAACAAAAATACCAAGCGATTTTCTAGTAGTGGTTTTGTGGGATGCCACAATAGTCCCCTTTGATTAATAAAATGGCTGCTAAACCTGAAACCTTGGAAAGTACATTTGCTGCTACTCATGCCATACAAGTTACTAATGATGAAAATGTTAGACTGTTAGGTAAACTACATGCTAAGTGGGAAAGAGAAGCTGAAATTGCTAGAAACAATAGTGTTTGTACTATTACCACCACCAATATTGATGCTACCAAACCACAAGAATCCCCCATTCCAACTACAACAACGCCTAAACCCAATAAGTCTACTACCTGTGATGCTAAGTTTTATTTTGATCTTGATGGTTACAATATTTCTGAAGTGATTATGTTCCTACAAAAGCTTGCTAGAAGTCCTAATGCTAGTGATATGAATGTGGCTTTCACAAAACACATTACAGATGCTCTCATTAAAATTAAGGAAGAAAAATTGAAACACAAAGCTTATATTCCTAGGAAAGTAGAAGATAGTTGGGAACCTATCATTAATATGCAAGTGAATGACTTTGATCTCAAAGCTTCATGTGATATTGGTTCTAGTGTCTCTATTATGCCTAGAAAGATTTATGAAATGCTTGATTTGCCACCTTTGGAAGATTGCTATTTGGATGCCCCGCTTGATGATAATGCTAAAAAGAAACTCATGGGGAGTGTTATTGATGTTCTTATTATGGTTAACAATGCCTATGTCCCTGTTGATTTCTATGTTTTGAATGTTGAATACAATGCTTCTTGTCCTATTACTTTGGGAAGAGATTTTCTTAAAACTGTTGGTGCCATCATTGATATGAAAGAAGGCACCATTAAATATCAATTTCCATTCAAGAAAGGTATTGAACACTTCCCCATGAGGAGAGAGAAGTTACCTTTTGCTCATACTTTGAAAGCAAAATTTGATGTTAATGCTTCTTCATTTGAAAATACTTGATTCTTGCTTCTTGTGCCGAACTTAAAGGCGTTAAAGAAAAGTACTTCTTGGGAGATAACCCAATAGTTTTCTTGTGTCTTGGAAGTTATTAATTTTGTAATAACCTCTCCCTATCCTTTTTGTTTGATTTTTGTACCAAGAATAACCTCTAATGAGAGGGAAGTAAGATATGGGGATTTGCTGTCCCGAAACAGATTTTGTGCTCCACTGTAAAAATTATTGAAAAAACTCTGTAAGTCGGATTGAGCTATAATTTTCTAAATAAATCCCCAGGTTGTTAGCTAACTTTAGTTAGCTCAACACTTTTTGATTTGAGCAACAGAAGGTGTTCAAAAAAATCGGATTTCACCTGCTGGTCTGTTTTAACAGATTTCTGCCATTATTTGCATTTGCTTCTTATCGATTTCTGTTTGGGTTCTCTGTGGCAAATTGAACTTTTTAAGGGAATTGCTACAATAGCTTGTGTCTTTAATGAAATTTTTGCTGATTTGAAACTAAAACCAAAGGTCTATTATCTTTTGAATGCACTAATGTTGCTAATGAAGATTGTGTGAAGTTTTGTATGAAGGAAAATTTTCAGGTGTAAGGGAATAATGATGTAATGAGATAAAGAATGGACAAAAGCTCAAGCTTGGGTATGCCACCCGTGTCACCCCAAGAAATATCCAAGAGGTACAAGCGTCAAAGCTTGGGGATGCCCAAGGCATGCCCTTCTTCATCAATAAAAATCTCAGGTCTTTCTAGACACTTCGTTTTTATTGTTTCATGCACTGTTGTGTTGTTCTTGGAGTGTAACACCCTCAGAATCGGCCCTATGCAAGTTTAGCGAAAACCCGCCAAACCCGCATAGAATCGATTCAAAGGTGCCCACCAAGCACTTTCGTGCGGGTGGAAAACGAAGTAATAACATTACACAACAGTCCTCGATGGGACCCACAGAACAGATATATATATATAACAACGACTCAATGAGTCAAGAATACAGATATACAGTACAAAGATCCAAATCACCTTGAAAACAATACAGCGTCCGACTACGGACAAGATGCAAATGGGGCTAAGAGCCCTGAAGAATAACCAATGGCGTCCTTAACCCTGCCCAGGCCAAGCCGGAAGGGTAACCCTGCTAACGACGTCGATCACAAAACCTGCTTAAACAAAAGGGGTGCCGACAAAGGGCAAAGGAAAAAGAGGAGCGTCAGTACTGAGGCCAGTACACGGCGAGGCTAGAATTCGACGGTCCTCGCCTACATAGGTATGGTGGACTGAGCGGCAGCGGCAGCATGTACTAAACAACCTATAGAGACTCGATATAACTATCGGCTATCAGAGAGGGATAAGAAAGATCTATTCGGACCCAACCTGATTCTACCATCAAACAAACCCATCCTGGTGTGTCCCCCTCGAGACCAAACGAGGAAGTCAACCGAGGAACTCACACCATTGGCAGTTTTATTTATTCATTTATTGTTGCAGCAATTACTAGTCAGGTATCGATAATCATCCTGATATAATAAGTAGTGGGCACTTTTAGTTAACCATTCCGTTATAGTTGCAGCACTTACTAGTCAGATACAGATAGCATGAGATAACCCAAAACCCAGCAGTTGTTGGTACTTTTATTTAGCCATTCCGTTACAGTGAAGCTGATTACTAGTCATATCAGATACAAATCAAATTATAACAGTAAACTTTAGTTATAGTTGTCTATGATCAAGCACTGTGCTCCAAGTCGTCCATAACCGCGGACACGACTTCTCAAAAAGATTTAACCCTGCAGGGGTGCACCAAAGTATCCACAAGCACTTCGACCCTTTTTGCCAGATCAGTTAACATACACCCATCGGTATGTCGGCGGGGCCTAAGTCATGACGTTTCCCAGACCCAAAGGAAGCAGGGGGGCCACCCCACTAAGTACACCCGCAACAAAGTCGGCCGGTCTCCGAGACGGACTCAGGGTTTGGGTGGACGGCTGTGAACGACTGGGAACCCGAAAACTCGGGCTTGTCGACACCGCGAAAACGTGTCCCGATCCTAAACAGTACAGGTGCTATCCATCGCACAATTTAAATAAAGCAGTAAAGCATGGCATAAGTACAGAATAGTAATAAAGCCCCAAACTACTGGTGGCCCCCAGTACAGTACTTTGAAATCAGGTACTAAATCGATGGGGGGCCCATATCTCCCCACCTGTGGTTAGCGCGCTCGATCTCGGAACAGGTGTCAAGAACTCGGGGTCCTACGGGACACAAGTGGACGGTTAACAACCAAATAACATCTATTGCCCACCTGTGCCTCTGCTTACCTACTTCAATTTTAGTTATTAAACAGTAATTAAAGTAAACGATAATTTAAGCCATGATCATCTCCAACATTAAACATGCGGCAATACTCCAACAACTGTGGTACTGGACGACACGCAACAGCACTTGAGCCAGCGACTATGACGTGCAAGTCCAACTATCTACCAATCAACAGGTAATAGGATGTGTCCAAGGCAATATAAGGCTGCAAGGGATATCACGGGTACGAAAACTAGAGCATCGCAACACAGATAGCAATAGATCAACAGGAGGGAATAAATACTATAAAAGTAAGATAGGTAGAAAGGGGGAGATGCTCGCCTGAAAACATTACTGAAGGTTCAACCGAAGATCGGGTCGACACTCGAGTCAACTCAACGGCCTTATCCGCGAAGAACCAAAACACTAGAAGAAACACCGGATGCAATATTTAATACTACGGCAAAAGATCGGGCATGATGCATGTATGATGTATGACATGGCAAAGGTGCGATGCGATTAGGCAATATTAAGCGGAACCGGGGTCCCGACAATTAATTAGATGGTTCATGTTATTTATCTACCCCGCAAATTGAATGTTGTATTAACAAGGCAAGATAAGTTACCGGTTCGCTACACAAATTTAAATGAGGCCAATATAAGACTAGATTTGCCCGCATATGGGCCCCATATTTAATTATCAGGTGAATCGGCATAAGGCCCCCAAACCACATGACAAGTATGCATGCATGAACAATTAAATATGCGACAATTTATATAGTTGGCAATTTATAAAATAGGGGCTCGGAAAAAGGGTCACACATTAGGGTTCGGAAGATCTTGGTTCCGGGGGTTCGGGGTTTGACAGGGGCTCAGGGTTCGACGGGATCGGCGAGGTTCGGTCTTGGCGGGATCGTTCTCGGACAACGGAGTAGATCTTGGCGTTCCGGGAAGAAGGACTTGGTTCGGCGTCAGGGCGCATCGGACTCGCCCTGGTCGATGTCGTTCTAGTCGTTGCGAAGATCTTGTCGGGCCCGCGCCATCAAGCCGGTCTTGGCGTCCGGGATGGAGAACTTGGCGTGCGACGTCGTCGGCATCGGTGCGGGAAGGGGGTCTTGTCGTTCCGTGTCGGTGATCTTGGCGTTCAGGTTCTCGGCGATCTTGTCGTCCGGAAAGGGGTACTTGTCACACCGGGGTTCGGCCTTCGGGGTTCGACCTGTGTCTTGGCGTCCCATGAAGGAGAGCTTGGCGTTAGGCGGTAGATCTTGTCGGTTCCACCCCCAAAAGGCCTTGTGGTTCCGTGACGGAGATCGCCGGGGTCGGGCTTCGATTTCCAAAGGGGCCGTCGATCTTGTGGAGATGTACAAGGCATGCGGGGTCTTCGGACGATCAACTATGCCTCACTCGATCACACGCACCATCCTCACCACCCCTTAGCAGAATTGCACAAATGGACGCAAGCAGCGAACAGCAGCACATGCAGCGAGGCGAGGGTCGATGACGAGCTTGGGCCGGGGTGGTGCGGGCTCGGTCGCGGGGACGGAACGGAGGAGGCGGCGGTCCGGCGAGCTCTGCAGCGGGGCCGAGGGCGGCAGAGGAGGCTGACGCGAGCGGCGCTCGGGAGAACTGAGGGGGGAGAGGGGAGGCCGGCCGGGCGAGGGCGGGCCCGCGCGGCAGGGGCGGACGAGCGGCGTCCGGCGCGGACCAGCGGTGGCCGAGGCGAAGCAGAGGAGGTTGCAGGCGAGAGGAGAGAGGGCGACGGCCGGCGCTGCTCGGGCCGGCGGCGGCCGAGCGGCCCGCGGACGGCGGACGGCGGGGTGGTGGCGACGGAGAGGCCGGAGGTCGAGGACGGCCAGAGGCAGGTGGGGGCAGGCGCCGGAGGGGAGGAAGAAGGGCGGGGCGGCGGCGCAGAGGACAGCCGGCGAGGAGGAGGAGAGGGCCCGCACGGGGAGGTGCGCGACGGCCACTGCAGAGGGGCGCCGGCGGCTCGGGCGGGGCCGGAGAGGAAGAGAGGGAGGTGGCCGGCCGGAGGCGGGGACGCAGCTGGAGAGGGGGGGGAGGGTGCATGACGGCGAGGAGGGGCTCGGCGCGAGCGGGCCGAGGCGGCGGAGGAGGATGCCGGCGGGGAGGTGGCGCCGAGGCGGAGGCCAGAGGCGGAGCTTGGCGCGGAGGAGGCGGGCGCCTGAGGGGGAGGCGGGGCGAACGGAGGATGGAAGGAGAGGAGGGAGCCGACGCCGGAGGGAGGAGGAGAGGGGGCCCGCGGGCGTCGGTGGGGGAAAGGTGAGGGAGGGGAGGAGGAAGGAGACAGAGCGCGCTGGTGGGTCAGGGAAGTGGGACCAGGGGTGGGGTCCAGGTGGCAGGGAGAGAAGGAGGGGGGTGGGTTGGCGTGTGGGTGGCCGGTTGGGAGAGAGAGGGAGTGGCGGGGCTGGCATGTGGGGCCAGGGGGGGAGTGGGGCTGCTGGGTAGGGCAGGGGAGGTGGGCCCAAAGGGAGAGGGGTGGATCAAGGATTGATGATGTGGCGGTGGGTGTGATGAGGTGGAGGGGAAGGTGAGGTGGCAGGCTAGGATAGGTGGGTAGACTAGGTTCGAGTAGGAAAAGATTTAGGTGGGACTGGTTAAGATATTTAGTCTAGGGTTTGCTTTTATTTCAAAAAAAATAAATCTATAAATAGTTTTAGATGAATAAAAGATCCGACTGGACCGACGATTTGGATTTGAAAATAGAGGAGGGCTAGTTTTAGAAAATAACACAGTCTTTCGCAAATAGTTTTAGGCAAAAATAATATGCATGAAGATGACGATGCTCCGATGCAATGTGGCAGGATGACATGAGCATGCGGTAACGATGATGCAATGCACAAAAACAATGCGATTTTCTAGTAGTGGTTTTTGCGGGATGCCACATGGAGCATCTTAGTTTTTGATTTTGGTTTTTTTTGCTTAGTTTGCTTGAATAAAGTAGTTGGACCCCCGCTTTTGCTGTGTTGTTTTCAAATAAGTTGATTGGTGTTGGAAAGGAGTAGGAAGTTCTTGCTTTAGTAGTATAAGAAGGAGCTTGCTTTGACTGTGACTTAGACTTTATCATGTCATGCTAGATATTGTTTTGACCTTATGCTTAGTGATTATTGCTGTAGCATGACTTGTTCCAAACTATTAGGATTACTTAATGTGCCTTGATAGAATCATGCGTTGTTTTAGCATACAAAAGCATAGTATTGTGGTATTATCCTTTGATGCTTTGTTTGGGTTGACTTGGCACATGCTCACACCATGTTAAGACTATGAACCAGTCACCTTAGACTCTATGATCATTTAGTTTTTGACTTGTGGTACCACTTGATGCTTTGATTAGTAATGTTTTTTTCACTTTGCATGATTATGGCCATTATTGCTCTCTTAGTTGGTCGCTCCCAGTCTTTTGCTAGCCTCCACTTGTATTGAGCTCTACTCATGCATCCAACTCCCAAGAAACCAAGTTATTCCAAAGTGTCCACTATAAATTCCTATGCATGGTGTGTTACACCATTCCAAGTATATTCTTGTTTTATCTATCTTCTAAATTAAACTTGTTATGTGAAAATTAGTGATCAAAGCTCTCACAAACTTGATGGCACACTTTATTTTTCTTGCCCCTAATAAACTTGAACCATTGTGTCATCTATGTTGTAATGCTTGCAATTATAAGTTGGGATTAGCAGAACCGTTCTATCACGAGGAACGCTTTCAACACTTGTAAATATCTACCCAATTGATATCATGCTCTTTTGTTTATGGATGTTGTCGGTGTGAAATGAAAGGGGAGCTTGCAAGTCCATGGAGTTATGTATGTGTGTTAGAGAAACGCCTGGGTCGCTAGCCTAAGACATGCCTAATCATGGTGGAAACTTGCAGCATCACCATAGTGAGCAATCTATGAAGCATTCTTCTTATAAAAAAAGAGAGATAGAAAAAAGAGATTGAGAAAAAGAAAAAAAAGAGATGAGAAAAGAGGAAAGAGATAAAAAAGCACCATTTTCCCATGGTAAATAAGAAGATTGCTGAGATGCTCATTGTCTGCTTGCCTTGTCATTTTGATATGGGATAGCTCCTGTATCATGAGGCAAGGGGTACCCCGTTGGCTGTTCTCTATGATACACATGTACTTACTATGACAAGAACTTACCGGTACTCAAGGGACATGAGATTGCCAACTTATACTTTGTCAAGCATATACTCCATATTTTGTTCACTTTAACCTCAATAACTCCAAGATGCTTATGATAGGGGCAACGAGAGCTGAAAGCGAACAAGTACCATAATTTTTGGAACCTCTTTATGAAACTTGAAATCCCTGCTTCGCTTTATGAAGGGCCTTTCTTCCACTTTTATATTGAGTCTTCCACTTGAAATCCTTAGGAACCAATTAAAAGAGCATAGTTGCCTTCTTAGTTCTATGTCCATTGTCCCAAAAATTATTGATTGATTCAAATTGTTGATATTGCTTGTTCTTGAACTATTTGTATCTAGTCACCCTTATGAACTTTGAAGGTGTCCTATGCATTTATGTTATGCTACTCCATGAGGGACAAGATGAATGACACTATGCTATGTTTTCTATATGTGAAACAAACAAACGCCTTTCGATGCATTGTTATTCATGAATCTTTGTTTGTATCCTTTCATGTTGCAACATAGTTACTTTGTCTTATTGTTAGAACTTCATCTTTCATGCTCATGTTTAGAGTACTTTGGTCCCAACTTTCAATGCTTGCAAATGGTTTGATATTGATTGCGATGGTGCATGTCACCTCAAAAATTATTCTTTTTATCACTTATCTACTCGAGGACGAGCATGAGTTAAGATTGGGGATGCTTGATACGTCATAAACGTATCTATATTTTTTGATGTTCCATGCTTGTTTAGTATCCACTTTGGTTTGCTTTGCTTTGTCTACACTTGATGTATTTTTATACGTTTTCTAGAACTAACCTATTAACAAGATGCCATAGTTCTAGTTGCCTATTTTATATTGTTTTTGGTTCCAAAAAAGCCAGAAAATGAATATTCTCGGAATTTGACGAGACAAGAGCCAAAGTCAATATTTCACCGAGAAGAACATGGAGCTAGAAGACGAGAGGGAGGAGGTCCACGAGGGGCCCACACTCCCTGGTTGTGTGGCCAGGCCTGGCCCGTGCCTAGGGGGGGTGCGGCCGCCTCGGTCTCCCCCTTCGCCTATAAGAAGCCCCCGATGCCAAAACCCTAAGTACCCGATCAGATCTCCACGAAACAGTCCGTAGCCGCCACCATCATCCCTAGATCGGGGGATCTAAAGCTCTTCCCGGCACCCTGTCGGAGGGGAGAGATCATCCCAGAGGCCTTCTTCATCACCATGCCGGCCTCTGGTATGATGCATGAGTAGTTCCACCTTGGACTATGGGTCCATACAGTAGCTAGATGGTTGTTTCTCCTCCTTTGTGCTACCATGTTTAGATCTTTTTAGCTCCGTTCATGATCAAGATCATCTATTTGTAATCATGCATGTTGTGTTTTTGGGGATCCGATGGATACTGAGATTACTATGTTAGATTGGTTAATGGTTCTATCCTATTGATTCTATCATGTCTGTGTTGTTTGAGATCTTGCATGCTCTCCGTTTCTAGTAGCTATCTTGGCCAAGTAGATGCTAGTGACTCCAAAAGGGAGTATTTATGCTCGATACTGGGTTCATTCCTCTATTGAATCTGGGGATGTGACAGAAATCTCTAAGGTTGTAGATGCGCTGTTGCTACTAGGGAGAAAACAATGATCTCTTGTTCATAGAACAATTGTATTGTTTACTTTACACACATTGCTTAAAGAAGTTATCCGTTGCTTGCAACTTAATACTGGAGGGGGTGCGGATGATAACCTGAAGGTGGATTACTAGTCATAGATGCAGTTGGATGGCGGTCTATGTATATTGTTGTAATGCCCAATCAAATCTCATAGGATCATGAATGTCTAGTATTGCATTGTTATGCCTTGCTCTGTCTTGTCAATTGCCTCGCTGTAATTTGTCTACCCAGCATGTTATGTTGTTTATCTTAAGGAGAACACCTCTAGGGAATCGTGGACCTCGGTCCAATCTTTACCATTGATACATCTTCCACTGTTACTGTTTACTCTCTACAAGCAACTCTTACCTTTTACACCATACGGTTAATTCTTTGTTTTCAGCAAACCGGTGAGATTGACAACCTCACTATTTGTTGGGGCAAATTCTTGAGTTTGTGTTGTGTAGGTTTCCAAGTTGCTAGCAACACCTTTGAGTCATTTCCTTCCTCCTACTGGTTCGATAACCTTGGTTTCTTACTGAGGAAAAACTTATTGCTGCACTCATCATACCTTCCTCTTGGGGTTTCCCAACGAAGCTCTACAGTGATCCGAGCCGCATTATTGATCGTTGACGGAGGTGCGAATGGCCCACAACATGGACGGGAGCTCTTCGACCTAGCATCTAGGATTTCACTCGAGGGGGACCTGTAGCCATGGCTTGAGGCCATGGAGGATGCTTTGGTTGGCGCGTTCTGCTTGGCCGTTCGACCCCGGGTGGGCGACTAAGGCGAGGTCGAGTTGTATTCCGTGCTCCTCGTAGAAATCAGCCATGGCACCTTTTGCAAAGTGCCGTTGTATGTGATGATGCTATGCGGGTAGCCGTACCGGTAGATGAGCTCACGGAGGAACTTGGTGGCGGTCTTGCTATTGCACTGCTTGATTGGCTTGGCCTCGACCCACTTGGTGAATTTGTCGACCGCGACCAGGAGGTGGGTATAGCCAGATGGGGCCTTCTTGAACTGACCCACCATGTCGATGCCCCATACGGTGAATGGCTGGGTGATGGGGATTGTCTTGAGGGACAAACCAGGGATGTGTGTCTGGTTGGCGTATTTCTGGCACCCGATGCAGCGTTAGACGATGTCGATGGTGTCGGCGTGCGCGGTGAGCAAGCCATGTCGCATGGCTTTGGCGACTAGCGATCGGGCGCCAGCATGTGATACGCCGTAAACGTATTTATAATTTTTGATGCTCCATGCTTGTTTAGTATCAACTTTGTTATGTTTTGTCTACACTTTGAGGTATTTTAATACATTTTCTGGGACTAACCTATTAACAAGATGCCACAGTGCCAGTTGCTTGTTTTCTGTTGTGTTTGGTTTCACAAAAGCTAGTAAGGAAATATTCTCGGAATTGGACGGGACAAAATCCAAATTCAATATTTTACCAGAAGGAACACAGAGTCCAAAGGGCATCCAAAGTGGGGCCATGAGGCGGCCACACTTGGTGGCGGCGTGGCCTCGAGGGGGGGGGGCAGCTCTAGGTGTGGGCCCCTCGGGCACCCATCGACCTTGCCCCTTCGCCTATAAAGTCACCCTAATGAACAAACCCTAAGTACCCGATCAAATCTCCACGAAACAGTCCATAGTCGTCGCCACCACAATCCCAAGATTGGGGGATCTGAAGCTCTTCCCGACACCCCGCTGGAGGGGAGAGATCATCCCGGAGGCCTTCTTCATCACCATGCTAGCCTCCGTAGTGAGGCGTGAGTAGTTCACCCTTGGACTATGGGTCCATACAATAGCTATATGGTTGTTTCTCCTCCTTTGTGCTATCATGTTTAGATCTTGTGAGCTCCGTTCATGATCAAGATCATCTATTTGTAATCATACATGTTGTGTTTGCGGGGATCCGATGGATATTGAAATACTATGTCAGATTGATTATTGATTCTATCATGTCTATGTTATTTGCGATTTTGCATGCTCTCCGTTGTTAGTAGCTATCTTGGCCAAGTAGATGCTTGCAACTCCAAGAGGGAGTATTTATGCTCGATAGTAGGTTCATGCCTTTAGTAATCTTGGGAAGTGATAGAAATCTCTAAGGTTGTAGATGTGCTATTGCTACTACGGAGAAAACAACAATCCTTTGTTCATAGAACAATTTTATTGTTTACTTCACACACATTACTTAATGAAATTATCTGTTGCTTGCAACTTAATACTGGAAGGGGTTCGGATGATAACCTGAAGGTGGATTATTAGTCATAGATGCAGTTGGATTACGGTCTATGTATTAGTCATAGATGCAGTTGGATGATAACCTGAAGTTGTCTAGTATATGCATTGTTATGCTTTCTCAATCTGTCAATTGCCCCGCTGTAATTTGTTCACCCAACATGCTATATATCGTAAGGAGAACACCTCTAGTGAACTGTGGACCCCGGTCCAATATTTATCATTGATACATCATCTACTGTTACCGTTTACTTTCTGCGAGAAATCACTATCTTCCACACTATACGTTTAATCCTTTGTTTTCAGCAAATCAGTGAGATTGACAACCTCACTATAAGTTGGGGCAAAGTATTGAGTTTGTGTTGTGCAGGTTCCAAGTTGTTAGAAAGACCTTGGAGTTGTTTCCTTGCTCCTACTGGTTCGATAACCTTGGTTTCATAAATGAGGGAAAACTTGTTGTTGTGTTTATCACACCTTGCTCTTGGGGTTTCCCAGTGAGGCTCTATAGTCAACTGAGCCGCATCAGCGTGGTAGCCGTAGTCGCCGACGTGGATGTCTTGGAGGATCTTGCGTCCTTACCCTGGTTGGAGGAATCGCTGGAACACGCCACTCATGCTGCGCTTGTGGAGTTCGCTGTTGATGATGACGAAGGATTTGCAGCGTCGCACTATCATGCGCACCTCCGTCTCGTCTGGAGGAAGGGTCTTGCTCTTGAGGTAGGCGAGGTATGGCGTGGTCCAGTCGTTGGACTTCGAAATCATGGCGACCAGGGCAGGCTCGGGTTGCAACGATATCCCGACGTCGATCTCCTTCAGCGGGGAGACCGAGGGCTTATTGATGATGTCAAGGAAGACGCCCGCGGGTAGTGTTTGCCGAGCCGATCCGATGCGGGAGAGTGCGTCGGCCTCCTTGTTTTTGTCCCTGCCGATCCACTCGATGGAGTAGCCGATGAGGTGGCCCCCAGTTGGTCCACCGCTTAGTGGTATGCTGCCATGGTGGGGGAGATGGCATCGCAGGTACCGGCAACTTGAGTGGCAATGAGGTCGGAGTCTCCGTAGCACCATAGGAAATTGACGTTCATCTCCTTAGCGGCACGTATGCCGTGAAAGAGGGCCTCATATTCATCCATATTGTTGGTATAGGGCGTGAAGTCGAGGTGCAATACGTAGCGGAGCTTGTCGCCTTTGGGGGAGGTGAGTACGATCCTAGCTCCTGCGCCATCCGCTTTCTTGGATCCGTCGAAGTGAAGCGACCGGTAATGGAGGTAGGATAGCTTTTCCGACTGTTGTGCTTCTTCCCAGTCGGCGAGGAAATCTGCCAAGGCTTGCGATTTGATTGCTTTGCGTGGCTCGTACTTGATGTTGTGGATGCCGATTTCGATGGCCCACTTGGTTACTTGCTCAGTTGTATCGCGCATGCGAATGATGTCCTACAGTGGCGCGGAGGAGACAACCGCGATGGGGTGCTCCTAGAAGTATTGTAGGAGCCGTCGCTGGTCTCTGAAGACCGCGTATACCAATTTCTGGTACTACGGGCAGCGCTGTAGTGAGTCAGTCAAGACTTCGCTTATGTAGTAGACCGGGTGCTGCACATGGCGTTCCTTGCCCTCCAATGGTCGCTCGACGACCATCACGGCGCCGATGACCCAGGTGGAGGCCGCATCGTAGATGAGCATTGGCTCTTTGTCGACTGGGGCAGCGAGTAGCGGTGCTGCCAGTAGCACTTCTTTGAGCGCGTCGTCCGCTTCTTTGTCCCATTGGAACATGGGGTTCTTGCACGTCAGGCAGTAGAGAGGCATTTCCTTCTCACCAAGCCGAGGGATGAAGCGGCTGAGGGCCACGACTCGACCGACCAGTTTTTGGATGTCGCGGAGGCACTCAGGTTTCCTAAGTCGTGCGATGGTGTCGATCATGGTGGGGTTAGCTTTGATGCCTCGCTTGGAGACCACGTACACCAGGAGCTGTCCGATGGGCACGCCGAAGGTGCACTTCCCTGGGTTGAGCTTGATCTTGTACCTCCGCAAATTTGCGAAGGTTTTGGCCAGGTTGGCGAGCAGGTCGCTCTGGCGAGTGGATTTTACCACCACGTCGTCAATGTAGACGTGGATGTTGCGGCCAGTTTGGCTCGCAAGGCACTCCTGCATGCACCACTGGTAAGTTGCGCCGTTGTTTTTGAGGCCGAAGGTCATGGCGGTGTAGCAGTAGGCGCCGAATGGCGTGATGAACAATGTTTTCTCCTCATCCTCGACCGCCATCTTGATCTGGTTGTAACCAGAGTAAGCATCAAGGAAGCACAACGACTCCGATCCCGTGACCAAGTCGATAATATGGTAGATGCATGGGAGGAAGAATTCCTCCATCGGGCAGGCGCTATTGAGGTTGGCGTAGTCGATGCTCATTCTACAGGTCTTGTTATTCTTCATGACCAGGACTGGGTTTGCCAGCCACTTGGAGTACTTTGATGGGCCGGATGAAGACCACGGCGAGTAGACATTGCACTTTTTCGGCGATGCTCTTCATTGAAGGGCCGAAGCGACTGCTTTACAGGTCGCGCTTTGGGGTCGGCATTAAGCTTGTGCTTAGTGATTTCCCTCGGGACACCTAGCATGTCAGATGGCTTCCATGCAAAGATGTCGCGATTCTCACGAAGAAATTTGATGAGCGTGCTTTCCTATGCGGGGGTCATGCCTCTCCCGATGGTGACCGTCTGGCTGGAGTGGCCCGGGACCAGCTCGACGGTGCGTGTGTGCGTGGAAGCTTCGAACCATGTCAACCCGATGTTTTCTGTGTTGGGCTTCTTCAGGATTGCAGGGTCATCCTTGTCAATGCCACTCGCATATTTCACGAGTTCGTCGGCGTGATTGGTTTCCGTGGCGATGATGAAATCCGCGAGTTTAGTGCCTTTTTCTCGCATTATATGGCCATGTCAGGGTCGCCATGGATGGTGATGACGCCACATGGTCCTGGGAGCTTCATCGTGTTGTATGCATAATGCGGGGCCGCCATGAATTTGGCGAATGCTTGTCGCCCTAGGACGTAGTGATAGGGGCTGCAGAAGTTCACCAGTTCAAAGACGATTCACTTGGTGCGGAAGTTGGAGGGTTTGCCGAAGGTGACTGGAAACGTCACCTTGCAGATCGGGTACGCCTTCCGATCGAGGACGATGTCGTGGAAGGTGGTGATGGTCGATTCGACCATCGACTGCGGGAGCTGCAATATTCTGAACGTATCTAGGTAGAGGATGTTGTTGGTGCTCCCGCCGTCCATTGGTGTCTTGAAGAGCCAGTAGTTAGCCACTATGGGCTTGACCACCAGAGCGACTCACCCAGGGTACTCGATCCAAGGCGCGTGGTCCTCGCGACTCCAAGTGATGCGCTGCTCGAACTAGTCGAGGAAGCAGGGGATGTCGACTTGCGTCACCGTGTTCACGGCGATTGAGCGGGCACGCACCTTCTTCTTGCGCTTGGTGCCGAGCCTGGTGAATGTGTGCAGTGAGCCAACGTCATTGCCGAACCCGCGGGCATTGCCGTTGTCCCTTGGAAGGTTGTTGTTGGGGCATTCCCTTGCTCGCCTTGCCTTCTTGATCTCCTTCGGGGAGTGGCAGTCGGCGGTGGTGTGAGTGGTGGGTTTCCCCTCCCTGCTGTGGTAGACATAGGGCTGGTTGAGCAGGGCGGTGGGGTCAAATTTTGGCCTCGCCGTGTTGCTCGTGCGGTAGTTGCCGTTGTCGCGGTAGTTGGTTGGGGTCCTCCTCCGCGTAACACTTGGCAATCTCGAGGAGGTCAGGGATGTTGTCGAGCGTCCGATAGACCCTCTTGATCTTGGCGACCAGGGGATCATACTGTAGCATCCCAATTGTCTAACAATTGCAATGCTACTAGCCTAGTCTATATAAATGCTACTTCCTATATATAATTGTTGCATCATAATTATATCATGCTCATGTCATCATGCCACCTTGCATTTGAGCATCATATAAAACCCTTTTTGGTTTGGTTCTTCTCTCATATGCATTGTTAATTGTATTTGCCTCTTGATATTGTATTTGGTTATTGATATATTGTTTAAATGCCCAAGTTGAGTTGGGGGCATATCTTTTATTCAATTCCATCACCTTTCTCTGCCACCACCTTATAATTCCACCATCCAACTAAATATGAGCTTTGCACTTTATTGGGTTTTACCTCTAGCTCATGTGGGTTGGGATGGATCCAATTCTATTTCCACATGCTCTCATCTTAGCATCATGTTGTTTTCACATTATTGATATGTGGAGCCACCTTTGCATGCATTATGAGTAGTGCTCCTTTTTCCTAGCTTTCATATGGATTATCATGGATTTATGCTCATGTTGGGATATTTTTGGGACTATTAAACATCTAGTGGAATATACACACTAGCAAGTCCCAATTATAATCAAATGTGATCATATCCATCTACTCCATCTGGAACTTTCCTTTAAATTCTTTTGCTTGGCTTTATTCCAATTTTGGGGAATGCATAAGAATAATGCCATGTTAATATTATTGTCTTCACAATATTTTAATCATGGCAATTATCATTTTTGCATGGGCCATGCAACCTTCTCCAACTTTGGTCCTCCTTTGTTTTTATTTGAATTTTTGAGTGGCTCATCTCTCATCTCTCTCTCTTCCTTCTTTTGGATTGATCTTGTTTGATCTTGCCTAAACCTTATCACCACATCAACCTCTCTCTAACCCTCACCACCTTTTCCCTAGTCCCTCAATCTCTAATCTTCTCTCTAAACAAAACCTAACCCGAGCTCTAACCTAGCTACTTACCCCCTCTCTCCAAAACCCTAGCATCTACCCGAGCCACTCTCCCTCTCTTCTCTCCATGCCACAATTCCCCACCAGCCCGAGCCTGCCCTCCAACCCGAGCCTCCCCCTAGCCAACCCTAGCTCCTAACCGAGCTACACCCGAGCCTCCTCTCTCCCTACCCTCTCTCTTCTCTACCTGCCAGCTAGCCCCACCCCGGACCTACCTCTCCTCTTCCTGGCCACCTTCCCTAACCTGGACCAGCCCTAGGCCGAGCCTGCCCGACCACGTGAGGAGGAGGAGGGAAAGGTGGCACCCGAGACCACCTTTTCCATCTACCCCGCGCCCACACGCTCCTCCCCTATCCCTCTGCTATCTGCCACCACCTCCCACGTCTCTGTCCCGCCAGATCTACCCCAGGGCCTTGCCCTCTCCTCTCCTTCCTCTCCACCAACGACCACCCTCCCTCGCCGGCCACCGTCGGCCTCCACCGCATCCCGTCGAACCAGCCGTGCAGCGCGTCCGTGGAGTGGCCTGGGAGTTCGAGGACGCTCCTCTGCTTCACCCTGTACCCGCCGTCGAGGAGTAGAAGGGCTGGAGCCGAAGAACATCGCCGCCACCGACGCCAAACCCTAGCTCCGCCGGCCTCTGCGTCATCGTTGATCCGCTGCTCCCCGAGTCAATCCAAACTCTCCGTTGAACTCACGGTGAGCTAACCCATCTCCTAGACAACCCCCTCTGGCCGATCCACCTCTGTACGCGCTAGTGTTTTTGTCGAGCGCTCTCTGCGCTGGCGCGCTCGCGTTCGTGTCCTCGCCGTAGTGCCGCGGTAGGGTTTTCTAGCCGCGCAGCTGTTCCCCAGCAACAACGCCAGGCCACCGCAGTGGCTGCCGCCTCCGCGCGCGCACGCCCAGGTCCTGGGTTCGATTCCCCGCCCCGCACCGCGCACCGATCGGTCGCCAGCGACGCCGAGAAGAGGAACAGTACGGGCGCCCTTTTGCGCTTACCCCCCCAACCTTTTTACTCCTAAATCGCGGTCCACCAGTCCCACCTGTCAGCCACCCCGTCATTCTTGCAGAAAAGTCCCTCTGTTTCTCTGGCCGTAACCCGCGCTCCAGCTCGGCCCCGCCTGGCAGTCCCTGCGTGCTCGTTCGCTGGCACGTGGGCCTCCCGTTGCCGGCCCCATCTGTCACACTCTGTGGCTAGGAAGCCCCGCGGTGAGAAAAGTTTTCGCCGCGTCAGTTCGCCCAGTCAGCATCGGCCCCACTTGTCTGTGTCTATGGCTATGTTTGTCTGAGTACGAAAAGGTTTTCTGTTTTCTGTTTAAATTTAAAACTTTTCAAATTTGTTTTAATTCAAATTCAAATCTGTTTTTAATTAACTTTTGAAATATAATTCCAAATAATACAAATAATATATGTTTTGAAATCAGAAAAATGTGAGGAATTCAAATCTTCCATCCAAAATATATTTTGAACACTTAAAAGTTCAAGTTGATTAAAATTAAAATAAAATGCCCTTTTGCCTTAATTAATTAATAACTTTTGTTTTATAACTCCAAATTTGACAAATAATATGTCTAAAATGATTAGCTCGACGAGACCTTTCTGTTTATGCATTCCATGTTCTGTATTGCAGCATGCATCATATAAATATAAAGTATACATAACCTTTTTGGAGTATAAAATGTGACCAAAACTCAATAAAATGTTTATTTCTTGTATTCTACACCTCACCCATGCCATGCTACTTTATTGCCATGCAAATTGTGCATCATTCATCATGGCATGATTGTTTGCTTGTCGCATTTTATTCATATGCTTGGGCACTTTATTTATGTTGGCCCTTGTTTGTTTGGTTCTTCTTCGAATAGACGCTGAGCAGGGGATATATCAAGAAACCCAGGAGCACTACCCAGATCCTTCTCTCGCTTCAACTGAGCTGCCAGGCAAGCACTACCACATGCTTGTATACATATAGTACCTATTGCCTCTATCTTATTCTTGCATCATTGAGTCACGATCGCCTTAAACTGAATCCCAAGTACTGCATAGCCTTTACTTTTAAACCCCACCGAAGCTTGTTCCTCCATCCCATGAGCCATTACTACAGGAGTTGTTGGAGCCATGCGGGTCGTAGAACAGCATGTGTAGGGTATGTGAGTGTCTGATGGATAACGAGGTACCTAAACAACTTAACCTGAGTAGTATGGGATAACTAATGAAAGTGGCACCGGTGAGCAATATCTGCTATTTGGTTTTTGATGCTCACTTGTGTCCCGTAGGACCCCGAGTACTTGATTCCTGTTCCTTGAATATTCGCGCTATCCACATACGGGAGGCTTATGGACCCCCCTGAGCCAGAGCTTGATTCATTCTTATTTCTTGGGGCCACAAAGTAGTTTGGGGCTTTATTACTATCCTGTACTTATGCCATGCTTTACTGCTTTATTTACGATTGTGCGAGGAGCACCTGTACTGTTTAGGATCGTGACACGTTTTCGCTGTATCGACAAGCCCAGTCACACTTTCGGGTTCCCAGTCGTTTACAGCCGTCCACACAAACCTTGAGTCCGTCTCGGAGCCGGCCAACTTCGTTGCGGGTAGCTTAATGGGGTGGCCCCCTGAAATATTTCTGAATCCTGTGATCGCTTTGTCGTGAATGCCTCGTTGGGTTTTGATTTGGTTTTTCCGAGGTTGATCGAGTGTGTGTTGCTATTTGTGCACCCCTGCAGGGTAAAACTTTCTGAAAGCCGTGTCCGCGGTTATGGACGACTTGGAGCACAGTTTCTCGACCATAGACAAGTATAACTAAAGTACCGCTTTTAATTTGACTAAGTAACTGACTAGTAAATAGTGCAACACTCATGGAATGGATAATAAAACTGCCAACGGATGGGGGGTGTTCGTCCGCTTCCTCGTTGGTAAGCGAGGAGGAGGATGGATCTGTTAATATTACTGTTATAACTGTTGTTATTAATTCACGGACATCCGTCTATCTATGGTTAGGCGGATGGTTAGCGAGTATCTATAGAATTGTTAGGGTTTATCTTTTGCTGCAATTGCGTCACCCCAGGTTGTGTCCCCTTTAGAGGCATAAAGACTTGCTGAGCACCCCTAGGGTCTCACACGATAAATTGTTTGATTCAGATGAACAGGTAAACTCGCAAGATGGATACTGGGTGGAGGAGACGGACGATGTGGACAACGATCATTCAGTGTAGAGATTACGGGAACGGGGATCCGTGAGATCTGTGGGCGGGATGTGTTTATTTATGGGGCATCTTATGCCGATTTGCTTCTTATCCGTACTCGGATCTTGTTTTCCGCTTCCGCCTGATACTCTGATGTTTGATGTATGAGGAGATATCCTAAACTATATATCTATCTAGGATATTTGGATCTTGCCGTATGGCGTTGCAATATTTCTATTTCTTTTAGATGGAATGGCTCTGAGGACTGTTGTATGGTGGCTTGCATACATACTCATTTGTGTATGTAGTTGATCCCTTTGCCTGCCGATTACGCCGCCCGTTCTTGTCCCGATGTTTGGAAATGGTTAGGATGGCCGAAAGGTCTACCTGTGAGTGGCATTTGGGCCCCACCGTACTATTTTAACCATTTCCGCTCGTCCAGGCTTGTAACTAGGAGCGTAATTCACCGAGGTAGTTACACATACCGGCACTTGTTCTTGAAGCAGTGGATCGCCGTGTCCGAGTGGATGCCGGAAGCTTTGATCCACAGGTCTTTCCACCGCCGCTCCTAGTGGCGGGTTGACTCGTGTGCTCCCTGCATGCAACGCTCTAGGTCTTCAATGATGGTGGCACGGGTGTAGGAGCCCTCGAAGTGCCTGACGAAGGCCTCGTGCATGTCCTCCCACGAGTCGATGCTATCTGCGGGGAGGGTGTTGATCCATTGTCGGGTCGCTCCTGATACGTCGGAAACGTATCTATAATTTTTAATGTGCCATGCTTGTTTAGTATCTACTTTTCTTTGTTTGACCACACTTTGAGGTGCTTTTTATATGTTTTCTGGTACTAACCTATTAACAATTTGCCAGAGTGCCAGTTGCCTGTTTTCTGCTATTTTTGGTTCCAGAAAATCTAGTAAGGAAATATTCTCGGATTTGGACGGGACAAAAGCCAAAGTCAATATTTCACCGAGGAGAACACGGAGTCTAGAGGAGATACGGAGGGGCACCACAGGGAGGCCGCACCCCCCAAGCGTGGCCCACCCTAGGCCACGGCTAGGCAGGGTATGGGCCCCCTGGCCGCCTCCCAGCCTCGCCTCTTCGCCTATAAGAAGCCCCCGATTCCTAAACCCTAAGTAGCCCGATTAATATTCCACGAAACTGTCTGTAGCCTCCGCCACCATCGTCCCTAGATCGGGGGGGGGGGGGGATCTGAAGCTCTTCCTGGCACCCTGCCAGAGGGGAGATCATCCCGGAGGCCTTCTTCTTCATCATGCCAGCCTCCGGTATGAAGCGTGAGTAGTTCCACCTTGGACTACGGGTCCATGTAGTAGCTAAATGGTTGTATCTCCTCCTTTGTGCTTTCATGTCTAGATCTTGTGAGCTCCGTTCATGATCAAGATCTCATCTATTTGTAATCATGCATGTTGTGTTTGCGGGGATCCGATGGATATTGAGATTCCTATGTCAGATTGATTAATGGTTTTGTCTTATTGATTCTATCATGTATGTGTTGTTTTTGATCTTGCATGCTCTCCGTTGTTAGTAGCTGAAAGGGCATTTATTGTCATAATCACTTTTGGTGTTCGTTAACAACAAGTAGATCATTTTACAGTTTGTTATTGTCCACAGGGAGCCTAGGTGTGCCACATTCATTTGCATCACACACACTCTTGGGAAAAGACCACATTCATTTGCCACTGTTCTGGAAACTCCAGACTGGAGTCTCCGGTCTGCCAAGACCGAAGTCTCCGGTGTGGTCCGGAGTTTCCGGTTCTGGCTCCGGTGGTGCCTCCCATGACCTGGCTAGGACATTCTGACTAGGGGTCCGAAGGCTGCACCGGAGGTTACTCCGGAGTCTCCGGACTTTGGTCAGTCTGGAGTCTCCGGTGTTGGAAGGCCAGAGTCTCCGGTGTTGCTGGTGAAGAATTGGACTGGGTCAGTCAGAAGGGCAGTCCAGAGGCTGGTCCGGAGATTGGCCGGAGTCTCCGGTGTAGACTGGAGTCTCCGGTCTACAGACCGGAGTCTCCGGTCTGACTTTTCTACAACTATCAGAAAACGGTTCGTGGAGGGGGCTACCTATAAAAACGGGCCCTTATCTTCTTCCTCCAGCTGCTCGAGCTGCTCAAGAACACCAACCCCATTAGAGCCACCAAATCTACAAGATCTCTTCATCCAACCATCCAAAGTCATTGATCTTTGGAGAATCGAAGGAGGAGGCCTTGATTTACATCTTCACCAAGAGAGATCTTCATTTCCCCCTCATTCAATTGAGGGCCCCCAAGCTCTAGTGTTTCTTTGGAAACCCTAACTTTGATTTGGTTCTTACAAGCTTGTCTTTGATTTGTCTTGATAGCTTGCTTGTATTTGGGAGCCTCCAATTCAGTTGTGGATGTGTGCCCCGAACTTGTTGTAAAGGTGCCGGCTTCCACCTCGAAGGTTGCCGATATAGTGGAAGGTGAATCGAGCCCGTTAGGGTGAGGTTCATCGGAGAACAAGGGAGGCCTCTCGTGGTGTTGGTGGTTTGAGCCACCCCCTCTCCAAACGTAGACGTATTTCCCCTCAAAAGGAAGGAACTACGGGAAACAAATCCTTGTGTCTCCGCGTCCACTCCGTTGGTTACTTCTATCCTTTACCGCACTTTACTTACTTGTTCTTGCTTAGTGTTGTGTTAGTTTGTGCTTGATTGACATATAGGTAAATTCACCATAGTTGCATATTCTAGATAATTTACCTTTCTTGTCAAACCCTAATTTGAAAAAGAGTAAAATTTGAAGTAGCACCTATTCACCCCCCTCTAGGCGCCCATACGATCCTTTCAATTGGTATCAGAGCCTCGACTCTTTATTCGGGCTTTACCGCCTAAGAGAATATGGGTAGCAACGAAGGGGATGGTGGTAGTGAGCCGACACCGGTGACCATGGAAGATCTCAAAAACTTGGAAACAAGATTGAGCTCTTCCTTGGTCAACGAAGTCAATAAGATGCTCGAGCAACTTCTTAAGGACAAAGAAAGATCATCACCTCCATCTCCTCAAGAGGATCAACCATCCATTTTACCTAAAGGGAATACATTGGTATCCCCCGAGGGTATGGTGGTGGGGGGTAAACTTGACAACGTTAATTCCTCCACACACAATGATGGTGGGAAGGGTGAGCACCGTGACTCATGGTACTCTCCCGACCCTCCAATCCCTCACCCTCATGTATAAAATATAGGTGACCCACCTAAGCTTGAAGAATCTTCTACTTTTGCTCAATGGCAATCACTAATGAGGACTCATATGCGCAGCTCTTGCATTGAACTATGGAACATCATCGAGCATGGACTCTTTATTGGGGATCCAAACAACTTGACAAGAAGAGAGGTTGTCAATAGTCAACTCAATGCCACTGCTTTGCATATGATTCAACAAGGATTGGGAACAAAGGATTACCCACACATTGAGCACTTTTGCATTGCCAAGGAAGCTTGGGATGCTCTCACTGTGTTGTTTGTTGGAAATGAGAGTATGAGGAGGAACCGATATGATGCTCTAAGCAATGAATCCGAAGTATTCTACATGAAAGAAGGTGAAGATCATGAAGACATGTACCGAAGGCTCAAGACCACCGCCACCGCCTTTAGAAATGTGGGTGCCTCACATGTGGATGATGCATGGATAAAAAGGAAATATGTGAGTGCACTCATGCCATTTGAGCCCACCGACTTGAAGAGTCTACAAGTAAGACACAACTACCATCTCATGACCTCAAATGAAGTTATGCAAGAGATGGCCGCTTTCAAGGTTGCCACCAAGAATGCCAAAGATGCCCGTGCTCGTGCCCTTGGTATGAGCAATGTTGTCAATGGTGCATTAAAGGCCAAAGCTGTGGACCATGGGGATGAAGATGATAGTGATGAAGGGCCTTCCATGGACCTCCCCGATGAGTCAAGATTGCTCATAGTCAATATATGGCTTTCTATGCAAAGAACTTTTGGAAGAACCCCGCCAAGGCCAAGATGGAAATGCAAAGAAAGAGCAACCCAAATGGGAAAAGAGAAAATACAACGAGATTGAGAACTTGCTTCAATTGCGGTGACCGCTATCACTTTATAGCAAGTTGTCCCTATGAAAAGAGAGAAGATCATGGGGGTAAGCTTGTGTTGAAGAAGACTCTCAAGGGACCTTAAAAGAAACCTTTCATCAAGAAGAATCCCATCAACAAGAAGTCGGGAGAAATTGTCTTGATCACTCATGAAGAATACTCCTTCGACAATGAAGATGATGAAGATGAGGAAGAGGAAACTTCACATGGTGTGGCTGCTCTAGACACTACCTCTACTCCGACATTCTCACTCTTTGATTCTCCAAATGAGAACTCTCCCAACAAGAACGGCACTTGCCTTATGGCAAGAGGAACAGAGGTATCCTCATCATCCCACTCTACTCCCTTAGATAATGATGAACTTGATGATGAAATGTCTCTTGATGTTAAAAAGGAATTAATTGCCTTTGATGAGTTTATGACTAACCTAAAAGGAGATCCTAAGTTACACTTTGAAAACATCCTAGATCAACTTTCCCATACTCAAGAGCTTCTAGATGTTATATGTAAACTTGGGCATGAACACATGATTGAGCTAGAGGCTTTAAACAATGCTCTAGAAGAAGAACAAGAAACTAGGTTATCACTTGAGCTAAAACTTGAAGGGATTGATGAGGCCAATGACAATATTGTTAACAAACTCATCAAAGAGCGTGATCATGCTATTGCTAAATACAAAAGAGCTAAAAAGGACAAGGTTGAGTTTGGTGTGGTTCATGAAAAACTTGCCGAGGACTTTAGTTTGCTTAACAAGGCCCACAAGGCCTTGGAGAGTGAACTCTTGTCACTCACAAAGTCCCATGAAATGCTTCAAACTCAATTGGCCAATATTCCTTCACCTAGTAACTTCATTCCATCTAGTAGCACAACTATTCTTGAAGAGAATGCTAGGTTGAAGGGGGAGCTTGCTAAGGCCACATTTCCACAAGGCAACAAGTCGATTGATGATCTTTTGAGCAAGCAAAGGCGTAGTGGTGATAAAGGGGGCATTGGTTTTTTTTACAAAACCAAGAAGAAGAACAATAAGAAGAAGAAGGACAAGCCCTCACAAGAGACCAACAAGACCATTGTGGAGAGTAAGACCACAAGTGGTAAAACTATGTCACATGATGACTTTGCGGGAAGTGCTAACCCTCACTATGTTCTAATGCATGATTACTATGGTGATGTGTATGCACAATATGTTGGTCCTTATGATGGTTATATTGCTTGGTCTATTTGGGTTCCCAAGACCCTTGTTGCTAACAAAAGAGGACCCATTGAAAAATGGTTACCTAAAAATTAGCTTGATATTTTGTAGACTTATGCTTCCGGAGGGTCAAAGTGGGTGCTTGATAGTGGTTGCACAAGTCATATGACCGGAAGCTCCTCTATTGTCAAGGAGTTAAAGCCTAATGATTATCAAATTACCGTGACATATGCCGACAAATCAAAGTCTAAGGTAATGGGTTTCGGCAAGGTTGTGGTTGCTAACGACATTACACTCGTGAACGTCATGCTTGTTGAGACCCTTGGATACAATTTACTTTCTGTCCTTGCTCTTGGTAAGATGGGCTTTGCCGTCTTCATTGATGTAGATATTGTGGTCCTCTTGTGGAGCAAGTCTCTCAAGGTCGTTTTGTTGGGCACGTCGAACATGACTTGTATGTGTTGGACTTCTCGGAGAAAACCACTACAGGTCCGATGTGCTTATTCGGAAAGGACGATGTGGGTTGGTTATGGCATCGCCGACTAGCCCATGTCAATATGAGAACTTTGCAAAGTCTCCATAAAGAGGGCCATATAGTTGGACTAAAAGAAAATGTTTCCTTTGCCAAAGATCGTGTTTGCAGGGCATGTGTTCTAGGGAAGATGCATGACGTTCCTCACAAGTCCACTAACCAAATCAAGTCTAACAAGATCTTGGAACTCCTCCATGTGGACCTATTTGGTCCTCCATCTCATGCAAGTCTTGGAGGGAAGAAATATTGTTTGGTGATTGTTGACGACTTTTCAAGATACTCTTGGGTTTATTTCTTCAAGTTGAAGAGTGAAACTAAAAAGAATTTTATCGACTTCATCAACTTGGTTCAACGGCAATACAATGCTCCTGTGTTGATTATAAGAAGTGACAATGGCACCGAGTTCAAGAACTACACCTTGAATGATTTTCTTAGTGATGAGGGGATTAAACATCAATATTCCGCTGCATACACCCCTCAACAAAATGGTGTGGCCGAAAGGAAGAACCGGACTCTTATTGAGATGGCTAGGACCCCTCAACAAATCTCCATACAACTTTTGGGCCGAAGCCATCTCCACCGCTTGCCATGCTTCAAACCGACTCTACCTCCGCAAGAAAATCAACAAGACTCCATATGAGATACTTACCGGTAACAAGCCCAACATATCTTATTTCCGGGTGTTCGGTTGTAAGTGTTTCTATCTCATCAAAGGTGTTCGTTTGTCTAAATTCGAGTCTAAAGTATTAGAGGGTATTTTTGTTGGCTATGGTCTCGAATCTCACACTTATAGAATCTATGACAAGCTCTCTGGAGCCGTCATAGAATCTTGTAGTGTGACCTTCGAAGAATATGATGGCCCCCAAGGGGGGCGTGTTGATGCTTGTGATGCGGATGATGAAATGCCTCAGGATGCCATAGGAAGAATGGGTGTGGGATATATTCGCCCCATTGAGGAACCCCTTATGGCGGATCGAGAAGAACTATGCTCCACTCGAGTGGAGCCCTCATCTTCACAACCTCAACATGCTCCATCTACCGAAGAGGACATTGACTCAAGCCAAAGACAAGATGTGGACCCTCAACATAGTGATCAATGTGTGAACTCTAGTCAAAGGGAGCTTGGTCCATTCGATGGGTTGTCAAGTGGTGCCAAGTCAATTTGTCAAGGAAGATCCATCCAAACTATTTTGAGACAAGCTCAAATTGATGCTAGAAGAGCACTTGATCAAGACCAAGGTCAATCCTTGCCTCCCAATGTAGAGGATGACTCCAATGATGATCAAGGTCAAGTTGATGGTCAAGACGAGGATGAAAATGATGAAGAGGGTCCTCCAAGAAACAACACGGAGATCCACGCTCGTCGCGAAGCTAGAAAGAAAAGAATGTTGGAAATAAGAGATGACACTCTCCAAAATGTTGTTGGAGATCTAAGAAAAGGTATTTCCACAAGAGCACAATTGAAGAGGTTCAGTGAACACCAAGCACACATCTCCATGATTGAACCAAAGAAAGTGTGGGAAGATCTTGAAGATTCGGATTGGTTAGAAGCTATGCACAAAGAGCTCAACAACTTTGAGAGAAACAAAGTGTGGAAGTTAGTTGAGAAGCCAAAGGATTGTCGCAATGTTATTGGAACAAAGTGGATATTCAAGAACAAGCAAGATGAGCATGGAATTATAGTAAGGAACAAGGCTAGATTGGTTGCACAAGGGTATTCTCAAATTGAAGGCATTGATTATGGAGAGACTTATGCACCCGTGGCTCGCCTTGAGTCCATCTGTATCCTTCTTGCTTATGCGGCACATCATAACTTTAAGTTGCAACAAATGGATGTAGAAAGTGCATTTCTTTATGGTCCTTTAAATGAATTGGTATATGTTAAATAACCCCCGGGATTTGAGGACCCCAACTTCCCAAACCATGTCTACAAACTTGATAAGGTGCTCTATGGGCTCAAGCAAGCCCCACGCACGTGGTATGAGCACCTTAGAGAGTTATTGTTTGACCGTGACTTTGAGGTTGGGAAAATCGATCCCACTCTTTTTACTAAGAGGGTCAATGGGTAGCTTTTTGTATGCCAAATATATGTTGATGATATTATCTTTGGCTCATCTAACAAAGCTTTTAATGATGAATTATCAAAGCTTATGACTATTAGGTTCCGGATGTCTTTGATGGGGGAGTTGAGAGTATTTCTTGGCTTTGAGATCAAGCAAGTTAGAGGAGGGACATTCTTCAATCAAGCCAAGTATACTCAAGATATGCTCAAGAGATTCAAAATGCAAGATTTGAATGGAGCTCCTACTCCCATGGCTACAAAGACTCATCTAGAACAAAATCCAAATGGTAAAGATGTGGATCAAAAGGTATACCGGTCTATGATTGGTTATTTGCTTTACCTTTGTGCATCTAGACCCGATATTGTGTTGAGTGTAGGTGTGTGTGCAAGATATCAAGCGGCTACTAAAGAAAGACATTTAATGGCGGTCAAGAGAATCTTTCGATATTTGGTTCATACCCCATTTTATGGTCTTTGGTATCCTCAAGGCTCAACATTTGCTCTTTGTGGATACACGGATTCGGATTGGGCGGGTGACAAGGATGATAGAAAATCAACATCCGGGGCTTGCCAATTCCTTGGTAGGTCCTTGGTATGTTGATCTTCTAAGAAGAAAAATTGTATATCTCTCTCCACCGCCGAAGCCGAGTATGTGGCAGCTGCTAGTGCTTGCACTCAATTGCTATGGATGAGGCAAACTTTAAAGGAATACGGTGTCCATTGTGACAAAGTGCCTCTTCTATGTGACAATGAAAGTGCCATCAAGATTGCCTACAACCCGGTGGATCACACAAGGACAAAGCATATTGAGATTAGCCATCACTTCATTAGAGATCATGTTGCTCGAGGTGATATTGATCTATCATATGTATCAACCAAAGATCAACTTGCCGATATCTTCATGAAGCCACTTGATGAAGCAAGGTTTTGCTACTTGAGGAATGAACTAAATATCGTAGATTCAAGGAGCTTGACTTGATATTATTGCACTCTCACCTATGTTTCATCTCATATTTGGTCTAGGTGTAGGCATGGATATAGGGTGAGTGCGGTCCTAATTAATTGGACCATCCCTCCCCCCATTATGCCCAAAGCAATCAAAATCATTCCTCTTAATATCATTTAGTGATATGTGAGCTTAATGATGAGTTTTGGTAATGGAACCAAGATATATCTTCGTGGTGCCAAGCCAAGTATACTCAAATATGGTGTCCTAGGCCACCGCCCTCTCTCATTTGAGAGGTTGGCATTTACTCATGTTTGTCATTTGCTTGATTCTAGTCTCTTGAAGCTTTTCTGAACATTTTTTTTGAATCCCTATGGCTCTTGTTGGTTCTTCACAGTTTGATGTCTCAACCCAATCCCTTTCCCTATCTAAAACCATCTATCTCTCATATATGTCCCCAAACACCTTTCCTGGAACTTTTGGTCGAGGAGGACCGGAGTCTCCGGTGTACAAACACTAGTATCCGGTGTAGGCCGGAGTCTCCGGTGTAGACCGGAGTCTCCGGTATGGACGGTTTCTGTCACTTAAAGAAGGGGGCACGGGGTGAAATGGAACAGTAGGTCCTCATTCTTCACCCCGTCCCCTACCTCCAAACACGTCGCCTCCTCCTCCAAAAATCCTCCCCGGAGGTCAAGAAGCCCCCGGGATCCGCCGTGCAGCCGGCCAACCTTCCCCTCTCCTCCATTGGGTCATTCCCACCGGAGGAATTGATCCCATGGACAGATCTGGTACCTCTCCTCTCCTTTTTCCTCCTAGGGTTCATCCCTAGATGTGTTTTTGAGGATTGTTGCTGATTTGTCCATTGGAATCACTTGTTTGCGTGCACTCTAGTACTTTAGCCTTGTTGCATTGCCCGATCTACTAGATTCACCCTTACCAGCATCTCCCCATCGCATACCCGAGCCTCTTGACCGGAGATTCCGGACTGAGGTCCGGAGACTCCGGTCTGAGCCGGAGACTCCGGTATAAGGTGCGGAGACTCCGGTGTTGGGTGAATCAAATTAGTCGAGAAATGCATCAAACTTCTTGTACTGTATCTTTGGGACATATATACTCATCTCCATGCTATCTCCCTCACTGCTGTTCACAGGTGATGGTTCTAGTCGTCCTCGTCGTACCAAGGCCAAGTCCCAAAGGGGCAATCCTCGCTATGATGAAGCTCAGGGTCAGTTTATCGTGCCTCCGTCCAACCGGAAACAGCGGGCACGTGATGCAGCTTACATGAAGAGGGATCAGGAGAGGGATGAACGGGAGGAACGTGCAAAGAGAGCCAAGTATGACAATCTCCAGTCCCTAGCCAAGATGTCTAAAGAGGAGTACCGTGAGCTGAGGAAGACAGATTTCTATGCACTGCCTCGTACCAGTGATGACCCTCGTTTCTGGAGGAAAGAACAGGCTGTGTTCATGAAGGATGTGTATGGTGTACTCACCAAATCACCTGTCTGCCCTCAGAAGTTCATGAATATTGAGCAAATGCGCCAGAGCCCTTACTTCAATGATGCCCTGTGGATCTGTGAGAAGCTGGGTCTCTACAACTTGATGGAGTTGCGCGAAGACTACAGTGTTCACCTTGTTCAGCAGTTTTATGCCACAGTGGTGTTTGGGTCTGATCTTGACAGGACCATGGTATGGATGACTGGCACTACTCGCTGCACGGCTACCTTTCATGACTTTGCCAATGCCATCTTTGAGACCTTTCACGGAGTATCTACTCCTGTGGGACAGCGCATGCACTCAGCAGCTTTGGGGGAGAACAAGTTGAAGCTGGCTCCTCTGTATGATGGTGGTGTTGTGGGGGGCTCCAAGGGACCCAAGACCCTCTACAACCTTATGCTGAGGATTTTCCGCCACACTATTGCTCCAAGTGCTAGAAATGATGATGCTATCAGGGGTGGGCTTGTCAACCTCCTGTACCATACTCACCGGACCTTGAATGCTAGACCATAGGCTGATGCTGCACCCATTGATGTGATGGACTTCATTTTCGAGGAGATGTTCCATGCCATTCTTTACAAGAAATCTCCTCCATATGCACCCTTGGTTATGAGGCTCATCAACTCCCAGGCGCATGATTCTCCACATGGCATACCACCACACCTCACTGTGCACACTCTGGTCTCTCTGTAGCAGAAGGGGCACATGGGGCCTGCTCCAAGGCGTCGCTATGGGAATGATGATGATGAGGAGATTGAGACGGAGAGGGATCCCTCTCCACCCAGAGTTTGGAGGAAGAATGCCTCCAATGCCCCTATGCCTACCATGACTCGAGACTATGTGCATGAGAGGATCAAGAACGCCAGCTTTTGGGAGAGGACCCTTTGTTGCATGAACGTTGACATTCGCAAGCAGCAGCATGCATCCTACCAAAGCAACCGCTGCATTGAGAAGCTTCTCAAAGAGATCAAGGACCAGGGTGCTGCTGATACTGAGGAAGGTGAAGATGAATACAATGATGAGCATGGGGCTCAGCAATCCACAGAGTCTGATCACACTCTCTCATTTGGGGCATGGAATGCCCAACAGGATAGTCTGGTGGACTGGAAGACGTTTGTTGATGTGACCTCAGGGTTTGGATACCAGGGTACGTCGTCTTCTCGCCCTCACGGCAAAGGGCCTGCTGTCCCTGAGGATGATGATGATGATGATGACTATGACCAGGATGAGGGTGACCAGGATGAGGATGACCAGGATGAGGATGAGGATGCCGAGGATGACGATGACTACTGAGTTATTGGGGCGCTAGTATAGGTCTTTTCCCTTTTTCGGCGTTTCGATGCCAAAGGGGGAGAAGACATTCTCATCGCTTTGCATGGGTCTTGGGATTTGCGACTATCTGCCTTTATTTGCCTTTTTATTATTTGGTTATTCGAACTTGAACTTTATGTGTGTTATCTGCTGTTCTTATGTGTGTCTATGACTATGTGCTTGTGTACAACACCTATTGTAACTCATGTGAGATCTATGTGTGCTATTGGTGATATTATCTTCCTTACTTGATTTACTTCATTATCTTGCTGCACATAGTCAGGGGGAGCCACATTGATATGATATTCCATGCAAATCACTTGTTGTCATCGAACACCAAAAAGGGGGAGATTGAAAGGGCATTTATTGTCATAATCACTTTTGGTGTTCGTTAACAACAAGTAGATCATTTTACAGTTTTTTATTGTCCACAGGTTGGTTTTATCATAGATAAACATCACACACACTCTTGGGAAAAGACCACATTCATTTGCCACTGTTCTGGAAACTCCAGACCGGAGTCTCCAGTCTGCCAAGACCGGAGTCTCCGGTGTGGTCCGGAGTTTCCGGTTCTGGCTCCGGTGGTGCCTCCCAGGACCTGGCTGGGACATTCTGACTAGGGTTCCGGAGGTTGCACCGGAGGTTACTCCGGAGTCTCCGGACTTTGGTCAGTCCAGAGTCTCCGGTGTTGGAAGGTCGGAGTCTCCGGTGTTGCTGGTGAAGAATTGGACTGGGTCAGTCAGAAGGGCAGTCCGGAGGCTGGTCCGGAGATAGGCCGGAGTCTCCGGTGTAGACCGGAGTCTCCGGTCTACAGACCGAAGTCTCCGGTCTGACTTTTCTACAACAGTCAGAAAACGGTTCATGGAGGGGGCTGCCTATAAAAAGGGGCCCTTATCTTCTTCCTCCAGCTGCTCGAGCTGCTCAAGAACACCAACCCCATTAGAGCCACCAAATCTACAAGATCTCTTCATCCAACCATCCAAAGTCATTGATCTTTGGAGAATCGAAGGAGAAGGCCTTGATTTACATCTTCACCAAGAGAGATCTTCATTTCCCCCTCATTCACTTGAGGGCCCCCAAGCTCTAGTGTTTCTTTGGAAACCCTAACTTTGATTTGGTTCTTACAAGCTTGTCTTTGATTTGTCTTGATAGCTTGCTTGTATTTGGGAGCCTCCAATTCAGTTGTGGATGTGTGCCCCGAACTTGTTGTAAAGGTGCCGGCTTCCACCTCGAAGGTTGCCGATATAGTGGAAGGTGAATCGAGCCCGTTGGGGTGAGGTTCATCGGAGAACAAGGGAGGCCTCTCGTGGCATTGGTGGTTTGAAACCACCCCCTCTCCAAACGTAGACGTACTTCCCCTCAAAAGGAAGGAACTACAGGAAACAAATCCTTATGTCTCCGCGTCCACTTCCTTGGTTACTTCTATCCTTTACCTCACTTTACTTAATTGTTCTTGCTTAGTGTTGTGTTACTTTGTGCTTGATTTACATATAGGTAAATTCACCATAGTTGCATATTCTAGAGAATTTACCTTTCTTGTCAAACCCTAATTTGAAAAAGAGTAAAATTTGAAGTAGCACCTATTCACCCCCCTCTAGGTGCCCATACGATCCTTTCAGTAGCTATCTTGGGCAAGTAGTTGCTAGTGACTCCAAGAGGGGGTATTTATGCTCGATAGTGGGTTCATGCCTCTATTTAATCAAGGGAAGTGACATAAATCTCTAAGGTTGTAGATGTGTTGTTGCCACTAGGGAGAAAACAACGGTCTCTTGTTCATGGAACAAGTGGATTGTTTACCTTACACACTTTGCTTAAAGCAATTGTCTGTTGCTTGCAACTTAATACTGGAGGGGGTTCGGATGATAACCCAAAGGTGGACTTCTAGTCATAGATGCAGTTGGATGGCGGTCTATGTATCTTGTTGTATTGCCCAATAGAATCTCATAGGATCTTTATGTCTAGTATTGCATTGTTATGCCTTGCTCGGTCTTGTCAATTGCCCTGCTGTAATTTGTTTACCCAGCATGTCATGTTTGTTTATCTAAGGAGAACACCTCTAGTGAACTATGGACCCCGGTCCAATCTTTACCATTGATACATCTTCCACTGTTACTCTTTACTTCCTGCAAACTATCATCACCTTCTACACCATACAGTTAAATCCTTTGTTATAGCAACCGGTGAGATTGACAACCTCACTGTTAGTTGGGGCAAAGTCTTGAGTTTGTGTTGTGCAGGTTTCCACGTTGCTTGCAACACCTTTGAGACGTTTCCTTCCTCCTACTGGTTCGGTAACCTTGGTTTCTTACTGAGGGAAGACTTGCTGCTGTGCTGCTTCACACCTTGCTCTTGGGGTTTCCCGATGAAGCGCTCCCATGTTGACGCATCGCCACCAAGATTTTCTGGCGCTGTTGCCGGGAGACTAAGGACGTCTTCACAAGGGGAGTCCTCCACAACCTTTATCTTTACTTTGTTTTTAGTTTGCTTAGTTTCTTTTTCTCGGTTTTTTTGCCTATTTTTATCAAAAACTCCAAAAACATTTAGTTTAGTTTGGTTTGCTTTCTCTTATCGAAAACACAAAAAATTAGTTCCTGCTCTAGTTGCTGTTACTGTTGGCTTGCTCCACTTTTGCCAAAATGAACTTTGCTGAGAACACCAAGTTGTGTCACTTCACTGGCACAAACAACAATTATTTCCTAAGCACCCCTATTGCTCCACCTGCTCCTGATGCTACCTTTTATGAAATTAAGCCTGCTTTGTTGAATCTTGTGATGAGAGAGCAATTTTCAGGTGCTAGTTCTGATGATGCTGCTGCCCATCTCAATAAATTTGTTGAACTTTGTGAGATGCAAAAGTATAAGGATGTAGATGGAGATATTATTAAGCTCAAGCTGTTTCCTTTCTCCCTGAGAGGAAAAGCTAAAGAATGGTTGCTATCCTTGCCTAGACATAGTATTGATTCTTGGATTAAGTGCAAAAATGCTTTTATTGGAAAGTACTACCCTCCTGCTAAGATTATATCTATGAGAAGTGATATTATGAAATTTAAACCACTTGATAATGAACATGTTTCTCAAGATTGGGAAATAATGAAATCTTTGCTTAAGAATTGTCCCACTCATGGACTTACTGCTTGGATGATTATCCAGACTTTTATGCAGGTTTGAACTTCTCCTCAAGAAACCTGTTGGATTCAGTTGCTGGAGGTACCTTTATGACCATCACTTTGGGTGCTGCAACAAAACTCCTTGATAATATGATGGTTAATTATTCTGAATGGCACACTGAGAGAGCTTCACATGGTAAGAAGGTAAATTCTGTTGAAGAAACCTCCTCTTTGAGTGATAAGATAGATGTTATAATGGCTATGCATGTTAATGGGAAAGCTCCTTTCGATCCAAATAATGTTCCCTTACCCTCTTTGGTTGCTCAAGAAGAGCAAGTTGATGTGAACTTCATTACAAACAACAATTTCAACAATAATGCTTATAGGAATAATTTTGCTAGTAACAACAATTATAGGCCTTGTCCTCCTAATAATGGCTATACCTATGGAAACTCCTACAACAATGCTAGAAGTGCCCCCTCTGAACTTGAAGTCATGCTCAAAGACTTTATTAGTAAACAAACCACTTTCAACAAGACTGTGGAGGAAAAGCTTTTAAATATAGAGAAATTTTTTT
This sequence comes from Avena sativa, assembly GCA_916181665.1. Classification (NCBI taxonomy): domain Eukaryota; kingdom Viridiplantae; phylum Streptophyta; class Magnoliopsida; order Poales; family Poaceae; genus Avena; species Avena sativa. The sequence continues at coordinate 238,763,222 of OV702283.1, read as the reverse complement.
CCTCTTTCTCTGAAGCACAGTCCTCTTTGATTAATAAAATGGCTGCTAAACCTGAAACCATGGAAAGTACCTTCGCTGCTACTCATGCCATACAAGTTACTATTGATGAAAATGTTAGACTATTAGCCCAACTTCATGCTAAGTGGGAAAGGGAAGCTGAAATTGATAGAAACAATAGTGTGTGCACCATCACCACCAATATGGATGCCACTAAACAACAAGAAGTCCCTATTCCACCTCCAACAATGCCTAAGCCCATTGAGTCTACTACTAGTAATGCTAAGTTTGATTTTGATCTTGATGGTTGCAATATTTCTGAAGTGATTATGTTCCTAAAACAGCTTGCTAGAAGTCCTGATGCTAGTGATATGCATGTTGCTTTCACCAAACACATTATAGATGCTCTTGTTTAAATTAAGCAAGAGAAGTTAAAACACAAAGCTTACATTCCTAGGAATGTAGAAGATAGTTGGGAACCCATTATTAATATGCAAGTGAATGACTTTGATCTCAAAGCTTCATGCGACCTTGGTTCTAGTGTCTCTATTATGCCTAGAAAGATTTATGAAATGCTCGATTTGCCACCTTTGGAAGATTGTTATTTAGATGTCCCACTTAATGATAATGCTAGGAAGAAACTCATGGGGAGTATTAATGATGGTCTCATTATGGTCAACAATGCTTATGTCCCTGTTGATTTCTATGTTTTGGATGTTGAATACAATGCTTCTTGTCCTCTTACTTTGGGATGACCTTTTCTCTATTGGTGCCATCATTGATATGAAAGAAGGCTCCATTTAATATCAATTTATATTAAAGAAAGGTATTGAACACTTCCCTATGAGGAGAGAGAATTTGCTTTTTTATCCTCCTTTGAAAGCAAGGTTTGATGTTAATGCTTCTTCATTTGAAAATACTTGATTTCTTGCTTCTTGTGCCCGTCTTAAAGGCGTTAAAGACAAGTACTTGTTGGGAGATAACCCAAGAGTTTTATTGAGTCTTGGAAGTTATTACTTTAGTAATGACCTCTCCTTATCCTTTTTGTTTGCTTTTTGTGCCAAGAATGACCTCTAATGAGAGAGAAATGAGATTTGGGGAGTAGTTGTCCTGAAACAGATTTCTGTGGTCCACCTTAAAAATTCGTAAGGAGTCTCTGCAAGTCGGATTGAGCTAAAAATCTCCCAGTATGCTAGCTAACTTTCGTTAGTTCAACACTTTTTGATTTGAGCAACAGAAGGTCTTTGAAAAAATCGGTTTCTACCTGCTGGTCTGTTTTGACAGATTTCTGCCATTATTTGCATTTACTTCTTATTAATTCTTTTTTAGGTTCTTTTTGGGAAATTTATATTTTTTAAGGAGTTGCTATTGTAGCTTATGTTTTTAGTGAAAGTTTTGTTGTTCTAAAGCTAAACCTAAGGGTATATTATCTTTTGAATACACTAATGTTGCTAATGAAGATTGTGTAAAGTTTTGTATGAAGGAAAAATTTCAGGTGTAGAGAGGGAATGATGTAATGAGATGAAGAATGGACAAAAGCTCAAGTTTGGGGATGCCATCCCCGGTGTCACCCCAAGAAATATCCAAGATGTACAAGCGTAAAATCTTGGGGATGCCCAAGGCATCCCATTCTTCATTAATAAAAAGCTCAGGTCTTTCTAGACACTTCGTTTTTATTGTTTCATGCACTGTTGTGTTGTTCTTGGAGCGTCTTAGTTTTCATTTTCTTTGCCTAGTTTGCTTGAATAAAGTAGTTTGGACCCCCGTTCTCGCTGTATTGTTTCAAATAATTTGATTGGTGTTGGAAAGGAGTAGAACGTTCTTGCTTGAATAGTGCAAGGGGAGCTTGCTTTGACTGTGACTTAGACTTTAGCATGACATGCTAGGTGTTGTTTTGACCTTATGCTTAGTGATTATTGTTGTAGCATGATTTGTTCCAAACAATTGGGATTGCTTAGTGTGCCTTGATAGAATCATGCGTTGTTTTAGCATACAAAAGCATAGTATTGTGGTATTCTCCTTTGATGCTTTGTTTGTGTTGACTTGACACATGCTCACACCATGTTATGACTATGAACAAGTCACCATAGCCTCTATGATCATTTATTCCTTGACTTGTAGTACCACTCTATGCTTTGATTAGTAATGTTTTGTTGCTCTACATGATTATGGCCATTATTGCTCTCTTAGTTGGTTGCTCCCAGTATTTTGCTAGCCTCCACTTCTATGAGTAAGTTCTACTCATGCTTCTAACTCCCAAGAAACCAAGTTATTCCAAAGTGTCAACTATAAATTCCTATGCATGGTGTGTTACACCATTCCAAGTATATTCTTGTTTTCATCTATCTTCCAATTTAAAAGTATTTTCTTATGTGAAAACTTAGTGATTAAAGCTCTCACGAACTTGATGGCACACCTTATATTTCTTCCCCCTAATAAACATGAATCATTGTTTCATCTATGTTGTATATGCTTGGACTTATACGTTGGAATTAGCAGAACCATGCTGTCATGGGGAACGTTTTCAACATTGCACTTGTACTTTGTACACAGTTGATATCATGCTCTTTTGTCTATGGATGTCGCCGGTGTGAAATAAAAAGGGAGCTTGTAAGTCCATGGAGTTATGTATTTTGGGTTAGAGAAATGCCTGGGCCGCTAGCCTAAGCCATGCCTAATCATGGTGGAAACTTGCAGCATCACCATAATGAGCAATATGTGAAGCATCCTCAATACAAACCTATGCAAATAGCAAATAAAAAGATTGCTGAGAGGCTCATTGTCTGCTTGCCTTGTCATTTTGTTTATGGGATAGCTCCTGTACCATGTGCAAGGGGTACCTCGTTGGCGGTTCTCTATGATACACATGTACTTACTATGACAAGAGCTTACGTGTGACTAAAGTTGAGTAGCATGCGGTGCGACCCTCATATTCAAGGGACATGAGATTGCCAACTTATACTTCGTCAAGCATATACTCCATACTTTGTTCATTTTAACCTTAATCACTTCAAGATGCTTATGATAGGGGCAATGAGTATTGAAAGCTAACAAGTACCATAATTTTTGGAAGATATTTTTGAAACTTGAAATCCCTGATTCCCTTTATGAAGGGCCTTTCTTCCACTATTATATCGAGTCTCCACCTTCTACCTTTAGGCACCAGTTAAGAGAGCATAGTTGCTATTCTTCGTTCTATGTGCATTGTCCGCAAACTTATTGATTGATGCATATTGTTGATATTACTTGTTCTTGTGCTATTTATATCTAGTCACTCTTATGGACATTCAATGTGTCCTATGCATCTATTTGCTACTCCATGAGGGACAAGATGAATGACACTATGCCATGTTTTCTGTTTGTGAAACAAACAAACATTTTCAATGCATGTTATTCATGATCTTTGTTTGTAGCCTTCCATGTTGCATGCATAGTTATTTTGCCTTATTGTTAGTACTCCATCTTTCATGCTCATGTTTAGAGTTCTTTGATCCCAGCTTTCAATGCTTGCAAATGGTTTGATCTTGGTTTTGATGGTGCATGTCACCTCAAAAATTATTCTTTTTATCACTTACCTACTCGAGGACGAGCAGGAGTTAAGCTTGGGGATGATTGATACGTCGGAAACGTATCTATAATTTTAGATGTTCCATGCTTGTTTAGTATCTACTTTGCTTTGCTTTGCTTTGTCCACACTTTGAGGTGCTTTTTATATGTTTTCTGGTACTAACCTATTGACAAGTTTCCACAGTGCTAGTTGCCTGTTTTGTGCTGTTTTTGGTTCCACAAAAAATCTAGTAAGGAAATATTCTCGGATTTGGAAGGGACAAAAGCCAAAGTCAATATTTCACTGAGGAGAACATGGAGTCCAGAGGAGACACGGAGGGGCACCATAGGGCGGCCGCACCCCCAGGCACGGTCCCATCCTAGGCCGAGCCTGGGTAGGGTGTGGGCCCCTGGCCACCTCCTAGCCTCGCCTCTTCGCCTATAAGAAGCCCCCGATGCCTAAACCCTAAGTACCCCGATCAATATTCCACGAAACCGTCTGTAGCCGCCGCCACCATCGTCCCTAGATCGGGGGGATCTGAAGCTCTTCTCGGCACCCCGCCAGAGGGGAGATCTTCCCGGAGGCCTTCTTCTTCATCATGCCAGCCTCCGGTATGAAGCGTGAGTAGTTCCACCTTGGACTACGGGTCCATGTAGTAGCTAGATGGTTGTATCCCCTCCTTTGTGCTTTCATGTCTAGATCTTGTAAGCTCCGTTCATGATCAAGATCTCATCTATTTGTAATCATGCATGTTGTGTTTGCGGGGATCCGATGGATATGGAGATTACTATGTAAGATTGATTAATGGTTTTGTCTTATTGATTCTATCATGTCTGTGTTGTTTGTGATCTTGCATGCTCTCCGTTGTTAGTAGCTATCTTGGCCAAGTTGTTGCTAGTGACTCCAAGAGGGGGTATTTATGCTCAATAGTGGGTTCATGCCTCTATTTAATCAAGGGAAGTGACAGAAATCTTTAAGGTTGTAAATGTGCTGTTGTCACTAGGGAGAAAACAACGGTCTCTTGTTCATGGAACAAGTGAATTGTTTACCTTACACACTTTGCTTAAAGCAGTTGTCTATTGCTTGCAACTTAATACTGGAGGGGGTTCAGATGATAACCAAAAGGTGGACTTCTAGTCATAGATGCAGTTGGATGACGGTCTATGTATCTTGTTGTATTGCCCAATCGAATCTCATAGGATCTTTATGTCTAATATTGAATTGTTATGCCTTGCTCAGTCCTGTCAATTGCCCTACTGTAATTTGTTTACCCAACATGACATGTTTGTTTATCTAAGGAGAATACGTCTAGTGAACTATGGACCCCAGTCCAATATTTACCATTGATACATCTTCCACTGTTACTATTTACTTGCTGCAAACCATCATCACCTTCCACACCATATAGTTAATCCTTTGTTACAGCAACCGGTGAGATTGAAAACCTCACTGTTAGTTGGGGAAAACTCTTGAGTTTGTGTTGTGCAGGTTTCCACGTTGCTTGCAACACCTTTGAGATGTTTCCTTCGTCCTACTAGTTCGATAACCTTGGTTTCTTACTGAGGGAAGACTTGATACTGTGCTGCATCCCACCTTGCTCTTGTGGTTTCCCGACGAAGCGCTCACACGTTGACGCAGTGCCACCAGCTCTCTCCATCATCAGGGGAGGTAGCGAGTGGTGAGCAGGTCAGTGTGGCCTACGATTCCCATTGCCATGAGGTATGTATCGAGCCACACCGCTGGATCGTATGTTGGGTCATACTTCTCGATCTCCTTTGGTGCCTTGAAGTTGGTGGGATACTTCTCGCCTCGGATCATTGGTCTGAAAGCACTCGGGGCCAAGTTTGCTGAGGGAGCCCCTTGGCTCGGGGTCGCCGCGGTTGGTGAGGGTGTGCCTCAAGTCACTGGGCTGGCGTGCTCGATAGGATTGATTGTTGATAATGCACGTTCGCGCATCGATCGGTTGACTGTTGGGGGCGACCGTATTGTTGGCCGGTCGCGACTTGGTGCTTGAGAGTGCGGGGTGCGCGGCTTGTGGTTGGAGCTGTAGGGGCTCGGGTTGTTCCCAGTTATGGGTGTTGGCGACCGTTGGACCGCCGCTCGAGGCCGCGTTTCTTCTGGACGAGCGAGAGTACATCCGGCCCTGCGTGTCGACTCCTGGAGCTTGCTTCTCAATGGCCCTAGTGAGTAGGGCCTGGCATACTTGATCTGCAACACGCGTTCGTTGTGGTTGGTGACTACAGCTTTCCCCGCGATGACATTGTCCATCGAGGTGGAGTATGGTGGGAGCTCGTTTGTGTCGCGGGCTTGTGGAGAGATGATGACCCTTGGCTGGTCGGGGGAGGTGGCCGACCTAGGGGTGGCGGTGGAGCCCTAGATGCTGGAAATCTGGGTGGTGGGCGATTGCTGCCTCCCGATGGCGCGTTCTCGCAATCGGCCGTGCAGGCAGGGTCGTTTCCGTCATTAAAGTTCAAGGCGCGGCCCTAAAAGTTGGAGTACAGGAGGCTCCTAATGCGGCGTTGGTGGTAGAGCGACAGCTCCTGCGTCGTTTCGTACTCGAGGCAGAATTTCTCGCGCTCGGTTTGCTCCTTGCGCGCTGCCTCCTCTAGTCGTAGACGGGCTTGCTTGACCTCCGTTTCCATCGCGGTTGGCGGGATCGACATGGAAAAGGGGTCTGGAGGGGCGCTCGTGCTGTCCTCCATGTAGGTCGCATTGAAGCGACTGGATCTGCCATGGAAGTGGTTAGGGGACTCCGACTCGGAGTCGGAGTCGAAGATCTCGAGGATGGAGTTCTCATAATCTCTAGTGTTGGAGACTCGCGTGATGGATCCTTCGGGCGATGCAACGGCAATGTATCCAGCGACGGACGCAGGGGTCGCCGAATCAGCGTCGTCGTGGAGGGCTGCGTCGTCTATGGCCGTGTCAGACTCGGCCGTGTTGCTGCTGGCTGAGTCATACTCAGAGGCGAGGCAGGAGATGGTGCGGATCTGGCCTTCCGAGAGCTGATCGTGGCATGGCGGCAACCTGCCGATGATCACCGTCTCCATTGGGGCAACGGTGTTCGTGAAGCTGAGGAACAAGTTGATGGAGCCGATCAGCATCACCGCGCTATGCGTGATCAGGTGTGACGCCGAGACATAGCTGTTGGGCAAGACTTGAAGGATCTCATCGCACGCGATCATGCGGCCGATGGCAATCAACTGGTTGATAGGCGAATAGGGTCTCACCGCAGAATTTAGGCCGGACCGGCCATGCCCCATGGTAGGCGCCACTGTCGTGGGAATGTCTGCGGAGTGGTCAGCCATCTGCGGAGCAAGATGAGGGCAAAGACATAGGGGTTTACCCAGGTTCGCCCTCCTGGAGAGTAAAGACCTACCCCTGTTAGATTGTATTATTGCTTGGTTACAATGGTGGGGAGCTCGGCTGCTAGGCAGCGAGTCGATGGGGTGTATGATGGAACGTAAGTACAGAGATTACCCTAGGGAGGTTTATATAGGGGTACCTCACTAGGGTTTACAGATATACAACCAAATCAGATAAGGACTCGGAGGATTTGACCTAATCCGACTGGGCCTAACTATGCTTCTAGGCATCCAGCTTCCAATCGCCAGGCTCCATCTTCAGTCGCTATCCAGTCGCCATCCTGCATGCCCACTCGCAAAGGGCCTGGTCTAGTCGGAAACGTCCTGCTGGGCATACCCCATTTGGCATATCCCCATCAATCTAAGTGAAGTCGCCTTTGCCGAAGTCGCCTTCTACAACAAAGAATTCAAGTATATCCAGAGCCAGGTTGATGCCTCGGATATGCCGGCTTTGAAGAAATAGATTTCTTACTCTGACCCTGCATTCAAGAACGCCATTGAAACCAAGCTGGTGGAACTTGTGATAGGCGATGCCTCCAAGACCACCGCCATTGGGATAGGGCTGCATCCCAAAAAGGAAAGCGCGCTCGTTGAGTTTCTACATGAGAACAAGGACATATTTTCCTGGCAACCTGCCAACATGAAAGTGAAGGGAATATGCCCAGAGAGGAATTAATAAAGTTGTTATTATATGTATTCCAAGTATATGATAGATGTTTATTTTGCATGCTATAATTGTATTTATACGGGAACATTAATACATGTGTGTTTAATAAACAAATAGAAAGTTCCTAGTTATGACTCTCTTATAAACTAGCTCGTTGATTAACAAGATGATCAAGGTTTCTTGATTATGGACATTGGATGTTGTTAATAACAAGGTCACAACATTGTTGGAATGATGTGACGAATATTCATCCGGTATAACATTACGACCAAAGTCATTGTGTTTATATTTCTATAACATCATACGAAGTAATCCTAGTCCTTAGACCATGAGATCATGTCAATCACTAACACTGGAAGAGTATCTTGATAACATCAAACGTCGCACCATAATAGGGTGACTATAAAGGTGGGTTCAGTGTTACGCATGTTTTATGTAGAGGCTCATGGATCAAGTGTGGAATTTTTCCACCCCGATGACGGATATATATACTCTGGGCCCTCTTGGTGATATCACATTAGTTAGCTTGCAACCAAGTGACGTGATCACTAGAATGTTATATCAAAGGAACGAGAAAAGAGTGCATGTCGGCAATGAGAGCAAACTAGGTATGGAGATACCGATGATAGAATCTCAGACATGTAATATATCGCGAGACAAAGGGATTAAGTTATTAGCATAAAAGGTTCTCACAATCATAGAAGTCATTGTTGAATGTGTGGGACTCAGTATGGATCTCTAGGTCCCGTTTCTGATTATTGATCCGTGAGGGGTCTCGATCATGTCTGCATTATTCGCGAACCGTAGGGTGACACACTGAAGGGATACCAACACCATTAGGAGCAAATATGCTCTAGTTGAAAGAATTGCAAAGCGCTGGAACTATTTCATTGGACACCAGAATTGTTTCGGGTGAAATTGCTGAAATTGGTTCTTCATGTGAAATTGAAAAGTTGCAAGGGGTTTTATGTGAATGTTTGTTAATTAATGTAATTGACAAAATTATGAATAAATAAATAAAAGGAGTTTTTATTTAATGAGATATTACATTAATTTGGTGGAAATTTAATGGGAATTTGAGTTGGATTTTGAGTGGAGAAAATGGAGAGGAAATTTGTGAGTGGGAGCTCCACTCACATGAATGGAGGGAGGGGTGGGGGCAGACCCCATGCGCCAGACACACCCCTTAGGGTGCCCCCTCCTCCTATAAAAATACCCCTCTCCCTCTCTCTCACTCACACCTCCTCGTGAAGGATCTCTCTCCCCCTCTAGAATTATTTCCCCATGGTCTCGGACTAGAGAGATACTGTAACATCCCTAAAATCATGTTTCAAACTCATGCATATCATCCATGCATCCATGATCATATATAATTCATTTCAAACAAAAAAATTCAAAAACAGGAGCATATGAGCTCATTATTTTATGTGATCATCATTTGAAACAAATGCTACTCTTTCTATGAGAGGTTGTTGTTCTTGAAACCAAACCTTGTGCCTTATTGCTTTCAGAATGAGTTGCTAGATTGCTAAGGTTTTAAACCAAAATTTCAAAGCAAATACAATTTGAAAACCAATTTCAAAACCAATATGAAACAAGTGCTATGTCATTGTTAATTTTATCTTTCCAAAATGACCAAGCCAATTCAAAGTGACAACTTGGTTTTATGCCCAAATTTGTGACTGTTGCACAATGCAAAAAATCCCAGAAAGATTTGAATTCAAATAGAGTTTGAATTCATTTGAAAATCATTCCAGAAAATCAAATTAGAAATAGAAAAGGAATCAAGAAAAAGAAAAGGGCCGGCGCCAGACTTTGGGCCCAACAGCGAAACCAGCCCAGCTAGCCCACCCGGGTTTTCCCTTTCTCTCTCTCACGCGCAGACGCACCCAGCGAGTCCCTGACGCAAGGACCCCACACCCCTTCTGTTCCTCTCGCAGACAACTGGGCCCTCTCCACGTCGACTCCTTCTTCCCCAAATCTCGCGCACAGACGCTGTCACCGCTGGCCGTTGCTGCGTTGATTCCGTGGCGTAATTGACATTGATTCGCCAGGCGTTTCTTGTCGAGCTCCTGCCTATTTAAACCCCTCCCTCTCGTGGACATTTCCCCTCACTCACCAACCACAGAGCGCCCCCAGGCTGCGAGTATTTCTCGCCGCAACTCCGCTATTCTGACGATCTCGCCGACGAATTCCGGTGAGCACCGCGCCCCCCTCTGTCCACAATTCATGCTATCAAGCTCTACAGCTCCTTGCGCATCTACTGACACACCCCATTTGTTCGCACATGGTTTGTACCCTCGGCAGCGACAACATCTGAGCGCCGCCGCTCTCTGCTCGAACTCCGGCGACCTCTCCCCGTAAGTACCAGCCGCCCCTTGCCCTCTGGTTGATACGCCTAAGATCCCCAGCGTCTTGCGCATCTAACTATGCCCTCCTCTTGTCTTAGCGCGGCTCAGAACCTCGCCAACGTCGACAAGCAGCCGTACCCGACGCGTTTGCGAACTCTGGCGAGGAATCCCCGACGACCCCGAGCGCCCCTTCGCCAACCAGAGACACGTTGAGCTTCACCTCGTCACGGCGGTTCTGGTGAGCATCCTCTCCCCTCCCCGGGCGACCTAGAACGCCAGCACCGCCACTGACAGACACGCCGCTGCCAGTCGCCGCCGCTAGCGCCGCTGGACTATGGTCAAAGCAACAGCAGCCGTTAGATGTAGATCTCGCGGTTTAAATTAGATCTGGAGCGAAGCGTTTTCTTTTGATCTGGCGCATTGGATCTAACTTGATCTGACGGCGCGGAAGCGTGATCCTGAGTGAAACGGTATCGACCAATAGGAAAGAGACGCGTGGCTAGGGTTTGGTTTTAAAAACAAAATTTGAATCTGATTTATATCCAAATTTGATTTAGCTATAACTTTTGATCCCCACGTTAGAATTTGACAAATTTTATACCGTTGGAATCAGGAGAGCAAGCTCTTTCTGATTATGCAATGTGTTTAGTGTTTAGCTTCTGTTAAAAAGGTTTTAATTGCAGAAACATGTGTAGGGCTTATTTGAGCATATGAATTGTTTAGGAATTGTTTTTAGTGTTAAATAAATTTGGTTTGGCAAAGTTTTGACTTGTTTAGAATTCAGTACTATGCACTTGCTTGGTTGATTTTTTAAAATCATCACTTATCATCTTGCATGCATGCATATATTTTTTTGATTGTATATGTCTTGTATGTGATTGTGGCTATATTCTATGTGTAGATTTTGGTGCTAGTGATTGTGATTATGAAGAGTGCTACTCCCCCAACTACCAAGGCAAGTGGTACTTCATGAATAATTCTATCCCTATATTTTATACTAAGCATTAGAAATATTTTGCTAAGTCTTGCATGTTATTATTTTGCCTATATGCCATGTTGGGAAATCCTAGTAGTTGTAGAATTGCTAGGAAATTTCTAAGTCAAGTTACTATCTATGCCATGCTTAGCCTATCTAGTAGCAAACAAGGGTTGGTGAAAATATACATGCTATGATGAAAATATTTCTAAGTCCTTTGGACTTGTGTTTTGCCTAATAAAACAACTAAGTTAATGAAACACCTGGGTGGAAGGGAAGGAAAGGTTTATGTTGAGTGGTTACACAAGGCCCATTTCTCTGGTTTACCTTGTGTATCTCACTTGTGGTAAGGCACCCAGGAACAAAGAGATTTTAGAGGCCAAGTGTTAAGAAGCTTCTAGTGCAGCCACTTGGAAATATGGGCTCTGCCTGGATCACATAAGTTGCTAGAACTTAGCCATTTGGACAGTTGGTGGTAGTGGGAATGATAGGTTGGAGCGCGTCCATTTGGTCTAAGGAAAGGCTTCTGAAAGGTCCTGTCTTGGTGAAACCAAGTCTGGTGGGGAAAGTGCACAACCTCTGCAGATGGAAAAATCTAAGTATTTAGTCAAGTCCATGGCAATGGACAACTTGAGCATCAAGGCATGGAAGCTATCAAGAATCTCCTCATCCCAATTTCTAAGTAAAAACTTGTGGGTGAACAAGGGTGAAGGACCTCAATGTCTATTGGTGGTTCCTTGGTAAAAGTTTTGACAAAGAAAAACTTAGTGATTTCAACTAATATGCAAAACCTATTTTGAGCAAAGCAAGCCAAGCTACACTTAGCCAAATTTGCATAAAGTATCTAGTCCACTTAAAATATACTAAGGTATCACTTGCCAATACTATTCCAAAGTATTGACCCACTGTGGCTGTAACTTGTGATGTTGCAGGTTACTCTGATGAGGATTAGGTGTCATGAGTCTACACTCAACATGTTTGCCTGTGGCACATGAAGATGAAGACTTCCATTTATTTACTTATTCAAACTCTTGTATTAGGCCTGTGGCCTTGAGTTGTAAAGACTATGTTTATCTCTGGAATGGATGTAATAAATGACCTTTGTATCTGTGTACTTCATCTTAAACTGTGGATGCTAGCAATGATCCAGGGACTAGCATTGCAATCACAGGGATCCTTTTCCTTTATAAAGGAGGGATCTTACAGATGGTATCAGAGCACTGTGTTGCCTGTAGGATTATGAACCTAGGATTGGAAACCACTAAGGAAATTTTTTCAACTTCTACACTTGTCTATTATTCTCGTAAAACTTTTCTAATCTTCTCTCTCATCTCTAATTGTAGATGAACTCCATCAACGAAGCCATGAGGAAAGGACCACTCATGACAATGACTTTGGAGTGTGAGACAGAATTCCCAAAGGCTCTTAAGTACCTCATGGTTGCATTAGAGATACAAGGTGCAGCTGTGTACAAAGGTTTTCCTGTGATGGATGAAGGAGTGGAATACTGGTGGGTGCAACTTCACTTGTATAAAAACAAGGAAGACAACCATCAAGAAAAAGGATTCTGCATGTTCACCAATTCAGTGGTGCACACTACATTCTTTGAATCAGCAAAGGATGCAGCTTGGAAGACCATCAAAGAACTTGGTGATAGAGTCAAGTGCAGAATGCTCAACCTCCAAAATGATCTAAGGAAAGAAAAGGAACATACCCAAGAGTTGGAAGCTACCAACCAAACCTTAAGAGGAGACATTATAGACTTAGTGATGGAGTCATGTGAGCAAGATAGGCTGATTGCTTCTAGAAACATTGTGTTAGCCAACAGATCCAGTGAGATAGGATTGTAAACGTACTTCGTTAGTTGGACCACCACTATCACCTTATTTTCCAAAATGTTGCTTTAAAATAAGATTGAACCTTGGTTGTTGTAATGGTTTCATGTATGCATGACTTGTGTAATTTGCTTCCCAAGGATATGTATGTGATGTTTTGTCTTTTGTTTTATCTTGAATTGTGTTGTTCTAACTTTTCTATCTTATAAATAGATGCCTATTACCATCAACACTATTGAGGAGTTCCAGGTTACTCGCTTTGGTCCTCGTATCGTTGAGCTTACTACTTTGCTCAATCTCCCTCTTCCGACCATTATGGTGCATCCCCTCACCAGGTTTGAGAGGAAGGACCTCTGGGGCTTCAAGGTCAACCAGCCCGGACGCCAGACAGAGCCTACCACAGAGGCCATTGTCTTCAAGCTCATGCACGATGACAGGGAGAGAGGCCTTGAGGTAGTTATGCAGGATATGATAGGACGTCTGCTAGGGCGACACTCCCGACAGGTTAGAGGTACCCACTTCCACGTCTTCGGAAGACGTGATGAGGATGGAGAGTCCATCGACTTCGAGGACGATTCGAGGGACGCAGAAGAGCCGATACGCCTGTACCTCCAGGACTTAGAGTCTCTTATTAGGCACGTGGACACTGACAGGACCAATGTCATGCTCAGCAATGACGAGCTCCAAGTGCAGCTTCGCGAGAAGGACAAGATCTTCGCGGAGCAAGACGAGATAGTCAAGGAAATGGAGGCGAAGTTCGAGACCCAGGAAAGGAAGTTCAAGAGTCAGGAGAAACGTGTCCAGGATAGGAACAAGAAGATTCGGGACATGACTGAAGAACTGCTGTCAAAGGACTTCGAGCTAGAGCAGCGGCAGACGGTGATTGAGAGGCTTCGTTCCCAGAAGAGGGCTCTCAAGACCAAAATAGAGACCTTGACCACTAGCGTTGAGGAATACAAGACCGCGATGGAGAACGCAGGTCTTACCTTTTTCGAGGTGGAGGTTGATGCCGAGGAGTAGACTTGACTACTCATTTATCGTTTATCATCGTACTTGTTATTTGAGAATTTGTTATTTGACCATCCGACATGTGGATGGCTTGCCACTTGTGTGTTTTACCTTGTGAACTTGTTATCTTGTTGTTGAATCTTTTATCTTTGTGTTGCATGTTTGTGTTTTCTTATGTGATGTAATGTGCATGAAAACATCTATCGATATCTCATTCTTATCTCTATTTGAACAAACCACAGATGCCTCCCCGTCGTGCAAACCCCAACCCCAACAACAATAACAACAACAACATCACTCCAAAAATGCAACAAATGATGACCGCTCAAACTCAGCTAATGCAGATGATGACGACGTTCATCCAGAACCAAAACAACAACAACAACAATAACAACAACAATAACAACAATAACAACAACAACAACCCACCGGGCTTTGACATGCTTACCAGATTCTTGAGATTGAAGCCAACAAAGTTCTCAGGGACGACTGATCCCATGGTGGCCAATGATTGGCTACGTTCTGTGAACAAGGATTTGGTAACCGTGGGTTGTACTGATGCTGAAAAGGTCAGATTTGTAGCACATCTGTTGGAAGGACCAGCCGCCACTTGGTGGGATAACTTCCATATCACCACTCCCATAGATGAAGTGACATGGGCTATCTTTGAGGATGGCTTTCGCACTGCTCATATCTCATCTGGAGTGATGAGTCTGAAAAGAAAGAGTTCCACAATCTGAAGCAGCGCCACCGCAGCGTGGCTGAATATATTGAAGAGTTCAACAATATGGCGCGTTATGCACCGGATGAAGTTGACACCGATGCTAAGAGAAAGGAAAAATTTCTTGAAGGCTTGAATGATGAGCTGAATCTGCAATTGGCTGTGGCATATGTTCCCACTTATCAGTCGCTCTGTGATAAGGCTGCTATTTTGGAGAACAAAATGAAGCAAGTTGAGAGTAGAAAGAGAAAGCACTCCGACAAGCACAGCTCAGGATCGTCTCACAAACGATCTCATTATGATGACAGCGGGAGCTCAGGATCCCACAAGCATGGGAAATTCAACAAGCACCACAACCACAACCGTCATGACAACAAGCATCATCGTAGTCATGACAATGACAAGTACAAGAACCACAAGGGTGGATACAAGAGCCACCACAGTGGTAATGGTAGTGGAAGTGGAAGCCAGCCTGTCAAGAAGGACATAAGTCAGGTTGAATGCTTCAAGTGCAAGAAGATGGGGCATTATGCGAATGAATGCCAGAAAAGAAAGTTGAAGGACCCAATAAGCCCAACCCTTTTCAGAAGGGACAAGTGAACCACATCAGTGTGGAGGAGGTCTATGAGGAGCCTGATGCTTTTGCTGGTAAGTTCAGACTCAATTCTATTCCAACATTTTTTCTTTTTGATACTGGAGCATCGCATTCATTCATATCAAAAGCATTTGTTGATAGAAATGGGTTTCCAATTGAAAACATTGGGTGTCCAATAAAAGTTAGTTCTCCGGGTGGAGATATGATAGTAAGTCTTGGATGCCGGGATCTAGTAATAGAGTTTGGAAAGCATAAATTTCCAGTGAGTCTGATAATCCTAGATTCCCAAGGACTGGACGTAACATTGGGAATGGATTGGATGGTTAAGTATGAAGGAGTACTAGATTGTGCCAATCGTACTGTTGCACTCACAACCCCGGAAAGAAAACGGATTAAATTCAAGTCCAACTTTGAATCTAAAGGAAGTAAGCTAAATTCTCTTAAGGGGGTTAGCATGGACAGTGTGCCAATTGTGAGTGAGTATCCGGATGTGTTTCCGGAAGAATTGCCGGGAATGCCACCAGATAGAGATGTGGGGTTTTCTGATAGATTTGGTACCAGGATCTGGACCAATAGCAAAGAGATCTTATAAAATGTCAGTTGATGAAATGAAAGAACTCAAGAAACAACTTGGAGAACAGTTGCAGAAAGGATTTATTCAACCAAGTTCTTCATCTTGGGGAGCCCCAGTTTTGTTCGTGGAGAAGAAAGATAGAAGTCAAAGGTTATGCATAGATTACCGTTCACTCAACGAGGTAACTATCAAGAACAAATACCATTTGCCTAGAATCAATGACTTGTTTGATCAGCTAGAAGGAGCATGTGTATTCTCAAAGATTGATCTCCGGTCAGGCTATTTTCAACTCAAGATAAGAGAACAAGACATACCTAAGACAGCGTTCACTACAAGGTATGGATTGTATGAGTATACCGTAATGCCTTTTGTCTTGACCAATGCTCCAGCATACTTCATGAATATGATGAACAAAGTGTTCATGGAATTCCTTGACAAGTTTGTTGTCATTTTCATCGATGACATCTTAGTCTACTCCAAGAGCAAAGAAGAGCATGAAGGACATTTGCGTTTGATACTTGAGAAGTTAAGAGAGCATAAACTTTATGCCAAATTCAGCAAGTGTGAGTTCTGGTTGGATGAAGTTGGTTTCCTAGGTCATGTTATGACAAAGGATGGTGTAGCAGTTGATCCTGCTAAGGTTTCAGCTGTGACTGAATGGGAATCTCCCAAGTCCGTGAAAGAAGTTCGTAGTTTCCTTGGCTTAGCAGGTTACTATAGAAGGTTCATTGAAAATTTCTCCAAGGTAGCTAAGCCTATGACTGAATTGTTAAAGAAAGACAAGAAGTTTGCATGGTCTGAAGGTTGTGAACTCAGCTTTCAGGAATTGAAGAAGAGACTTGTGACAGCACCCATCTTGTGTCTGCCAGATTTGGAAAAAGATTTCCAAGTATATTGTGATGCATCTCATCAGGGTTTGGGTGCAGTACTTATGCAAGACGGTAAAGTTGTGGCATATGCCTCGAGACAACTCAAAACTCATGAAGTGAACTATCCTACTCATGATTTAGAGTTAGCCTCTGTTGTTCATGCACTCAAAACATGGAGACACTATCTTTTGGGAAAGCGTTGTGAAATGTTCACAGATCACAAAAGTTTGAAGTATATCTTCACACAGAAGGAAATTAATATGAGACAAAGAAGATGGCTAGAACTTATCAAGGACTATGACCTAAGTTTGTGATACCACCCCGGTAAAGCAAATGTTGTAGCAGATGCTCTAAGTCGTAAGGTTTTTGTGAATGGCCTTACCAAAGGAGAATTGCCAGATGATCTGTGTACCCAATTTAGAAAGCTCAGATTGGAGATTGTGCCTGAAGGACATCTCATGTCTTTGGATGTTCAACCCACTTTGTTGGACAAGATCAAAGAAGCTCAGAAGACTGATAAGGAAATTGAAGAGATTAAGGAAAAGATTGGCAAAGGAAAAGCCAAAGAATTCCATGAAGACGAACAGGGTACTTTATGGCATGGGAAACGTATCTGTGTTCCACAAGACCCGGAGTTGCGGAAACTGATTTTGCAAGAAGCACAGAACTCTCCGTATTCTATTCACCTGGGTAACACCAAAATGTACATGGACATGAAAGAAAGATTTTGGTGGAATAATCTCAAGAAGGACATCGCCGAACATATTGCTTTGTGTGATGTGTGTAGTAGAGTGAAAGCGGAACATCAGAAACCAGCAGGTTTGCTTGAACCACTACCTATTCCTGATTGGAAGTGGGACAAGATTGGTATGGATTTCATTACCGGATTACCAAGGACCCGGTCAGGGTATGATTCTATTTGGGTTGTAGTGGATCGCCTAACTAAAGTGGCTCATTTCATACCCGTGAAGACAACCTATACAAGTGCTAAGTTAGCCAGAATCTACATGAGTAGAATTGTATGTCTACATGGAGTGCCTAAGAGTATTGTGTCTGATAGGGGAACTCAATTCACTTCCAATTTTTGGAGACAGTTACATGAGTCATTGGGAACGAGGTTGGAATTCAGTACTGCTTTTCATCCTCAAACTGATGGACAAACGGAAAGGACTAATCAGATTCTCGAAGACATGTTGAGAGCATGTGCCTTAGACTATGGAGCCAGTTGGGATGAAAGTCTGCCTTACGCAGAATTTTCTTATAACAACAGCTATCAAGCCAGTATTGAGATGGCACCATTTGAGTTTCTCTACGGAAGAAAGTGTACCACCCCATTGTTATGGAATGGTGTGGGAGAAAGGAGTTTATTCGGACCAGATCTTATCAAGGAAGCCGAAGAGAAGGTCAAGTTGGTTAAAGACAGATTGAAGATAGCACAGTCCCGACAGAAAAGCTACGCAGATCCTAAGCGTAGAGAAGTCACCTACGAAGTTGGTGATAGAGCTTATCTTAGAGTGTCACCACTTCGTGGAGTGAAGAGGTTCGGAGTCAAAGGAAAATTGGCACCAAGATATGTTGGACCATTCAAGATTCTGAGTTGCAAAGGAGAAGTTGCCTATGAAATTGAACTGCCAGAATCTCTGTCAGCTGTCCATAATGTGTTTCATGTGAGTCAACTTAAGAAATGTCATCCAGAAATTGAAGAAACTTCTTTAAAGGATACTATACCTTTGGAGGAGGTTCAACTGGAAAGTGATCTCACTTATGAAGAGAAACCTATCAAGATTCTTGAGACTGCAGAAAGAGTCACAAGGACTAAGACTATCAAGTTCTGCAAAGTGCAGTGGAATCATCACTCCGAAGAGGAAACAACATGGGAAAGAGAAGATGATCTTCGGAAAGACCACCCTCACCTATTTGCTAGCCAATCCGAATCTCGAGGGCGAGATTCACCTTAATGGGGTTAGATTTGTAACATCCCTAAAATCATGTTTCAAACTCATGCATATCATCCATGCATCCATGATCATATAGAATTCATTTCAAACAAAACAATTCAAAAACAGGAGCATATGAGCTCATTATTTTATGTGATCATCATTTGAAACAAATGCTAATCTTTCTATGAGAGGTTGTTGTTCTTGAAACCAAACCTTGTGCCTTATTGCTTTCAGAATGAGTTGCTAGATTGCTAAGGTTTTAAACCAAAATTTCCAAGCAAATACAATTTGAAAACCAATTTCAAAACCAATATGAAACAAGTGCTATGTCACTGTTTATTTTATCTTTCCAAAATGACCAAGCCAATTCAAAGTGACCACTTGGTTTTATGCCCAAATTTGTGACTGTTGCACACTGCAAAAAATCCCAGAAAGATTTGAATTCAAATAGAGTTTGAATTCATCTGAAAATCATTCCAGAAAATCAAATTAGAAATAGAAAAGGAATCAAGAAAAAGAAAAGGGCCGGCGCCAGACTTTGGGCCCAACAGCGAAACCAGCCCAGCTAGCCCACCCGGGTTTTCCCTTTCTCTCTCTCACGCGCAGACGCACCCAGCGAGTCGCTGACGCAAGGACCCCACACCCCTTCTGTTCCTCTCGCAGACAACTGGGCCCTCTCCACGTCGACTCCTTCTTCCCCAAATCTCGCGCGCAGACGCCGTCGCCGCTGGCCGTTGCTGCGTTGATTCCGCGGCGTAATTGACATTGATTCGCCAGGCATTTCTTGTTGAGCTCCTACCTATTTAAACCCCTCCCTCTCGCGGCCATTTCCCCTCACTCACCAACCACAGAGCGCCCCCAGGCTGCGAGTATTTCTCGCCGCAACTCCGCTGTTCCGACGACCTCGCCGACGAATTCCGGTGAGCACCGCGCCCCCCTCTGTCCACAATTCATGCTATCAAGCTCTGCAGCTCCTTGCGCATCTACTGACACACCCCATTTGTTCGCGCATGGTCTGTAGCCTCGGCAGCGACAACATCTGAGCGCCGCCGCTCTCTGCTCGAACTCCGACGACCTCTCCTCGTAAGTACCAGCCGCCCCTTGCCCTCTGGTTGATACGCCTAAGATCCCCAGCGTCTTGCGCATCTAACTATGCCCTCCTCTTGTCTTAGCGCGGCTCAGAACCTCGCCAACGTCGACAAGCAGCCGTACCCGACGCGTTCGCGAACTCCGGCGAGGAATCCCCGACGACCCCGAGCGCCCCTTCGCCAACCAGAGACACGTTGAGCTTTACCTCGTCACGGCGGTTCTGGTGAGCATCCTCTCCCCTCCCCGGGCGACCTAGAACGCCGGCACCGCCACTGATAGACACGCCGCCGCCAGTCGCCGCCGCTAGCGCCGCTGGACTATGGTCAAAGCAACAACAGCCGTTAGATGTAGATCTCGCGGTTTAAATTAGATCTAGAGCGAAGCGTTTTCTTTTGATCTGGCGCGTTGGATCTAACTTGATCTGACGGCGTGGAAGCGTGATCCTGAGTGAAACGGTATCGACCAATAGGAAAGAGACGCGTGGCTAGGGTTTGGTTTTAAAAACAGAATTTGAATCTGATTTATATCCAAATTTGATTTAGCTATAACTTTTGATCCCCACGTTAGAATTTGACAAATTTTATACCGTTGGAATCAGGAGAGCAAGATGTTTCTGATTATGCAATGTGTTTAGTGTTTAGCTTCTGTTAAAAAGGTTTTAATTGCAGAAACATGTGTAGGGCTTATTTGAGCATATGAATTGTTTTGGAATTGTTTTTAGTGTTAAATAAATTTGGTTTGGCAAAGTTTTGACTTGTTTAGAATTCAGTACTATGCACTTGCTTGGTTGAGTTTTTAAAATCATCACTTAGCATCTTGCATGCATGCATATATATTTTTGATTGTATATGTCTTGTATGTGATTGTGGCTATATTCTATGTGTAGATTTTGGTGCTAGTGATTGTGATTGTGAAGAGTGCTACTCCCCCAACTACCAAGGCAAGTGGTACTTCATGAATAATTCTATCCCTATATTTTATACTAAGCATTAGAAATATTTTGCTAAGTCTTGCAAGTTATTATTTTGCCTATATGCCATGCTGGGAAATCCTAGTAGTTGTAGAATTGCTAGGAAATTTCTAAGTCAAGTTACTATCTATGCCATGCTTAGCCTAGCTAGTAGCAAACAAGGGTTGGTGAAAATATACATGCTATGATGAAAATATTTCTAAGTCCTTTGGACTTGTGTTTTTCCTAATAAAACAACTAAGTTAATGAAACACCTGGGTGGAAGGGAAGGAAAGGTTTATGTTGAGTGGTTACACAAGGCCCATTTCTATGGTTTACCTTGTGTATCTCACTTGTGGTAAGCCACCCAGGAACAAAGAGATTTTAGAGGCCAAGTGTTAAGAAGCTTCTAGTGCAGCCACTTGGCAATATGGGCTCTGCCTGGATCACATAAGTTGCTAGAACTTAGCCATTTGGACAGTTGGTGGTAGTGGGAATGATAGGTTGGAGCGCGTCCATTTGGTCTAAGGAAAGGCTTCTGAAAGGTCATGTCTTGGTGAAACCAAGTCTGGTGGGGAAAGTGCACAACCTCTGCAGATGGAAAAATCTAAGTATTTAGTCAAGTCCATGGCAATGGACAACTTGAGCATCAAGGCATGGAAGCTATCAAGAATCTCCTCATCCCAATTTCTAAGTAAAAACTTGTGGGTGAACAAGGGTGAAGGACCTCAATGTCTATTGGTGGTTCCTTGGGAAAAGTTTTGACAAAGAAAAACTTAGTGATTTCAACTAATATGCAAAACCTATTTTGAGCAAAGCAAGCCAAGCTACACTTAGCCAAATTTGCATAAAGTATCTAGTCCACTTAAAATATACTAAGGTATCACTTGCCAATACTATTCCAAAGTATTGACCCACTGTGGCTGTAACTTGTGATGTTGCAGGTTACTCTGATGAGGATTAGGTGTCATGAGTCTACACTCAACATGTTTGCCTGTGGCACATGAAGATGAAGACTTACATTTATTTACTTATTCAAACTCTTGTATTAGGCCTGTGGCCTTGAGTTGTAAAGACTATGTTTATCTCTGGAATGGATGTAATAAATGACCTTTGTATCTGTGTACTTCATCTTAAACTGTGGATGCTAGCAATGATCCAGGGACTAGCATTGCAAATCACAGGGATCCTTTTCCTTTATAAAGGAGGGATCTTACAGATGGTATCAGAGCACTGTGTTGCCTGTAGGATTATGAACCTAGGATTGGAAACCACTAAGGAAATTTTTTCAACTTCTACACTTGTCTATTATTCTCGTAAAACTTTTCTAATCTTCTCTCTCATCTCTAATTGTAGATGAACTCCATCAACGAAGCCGTGAGGAAAGGACCACTCATGACAATGACTTTGGAGTGTGAGACAGAATTCCCAAAGGCTCTTAAGGACCTCATGGTTGCATTAGAGATACAAGGTGCAGCTGTGTACAAAGGTTTTCCTGTGATGGATGAAGGAGTGGAATACTGGTGGGTGCAACTTCACTTGTATAAAAACAAGGAAGACAACCATCAGGAAAAAGGATTCTGCATGTTCACCAATTCAGTGGTGCACACTACATTCTTTGAATCAGCAAAGGATGCAGCTTGGAAGACCATCAAAGAACTTGGTGATAGAGTCAAGTGCAGAATGCTCAACCTCCAAAATGATCTAAGGAAAGAAAAGGAACATACCCAAGAGTTGGAAGCTACCAACCAAACCTTAAGAGGAGACATTATAGACTTAGTGATGGAGTCATGTGAGCAAGATAGGCTGATTGCTTCTAGAAACATTGTGTTAGCCAACAGATCCAGTGAGATAGGATTGTAAACATACTTCGTTAGTTGGACCACCACTATCACCTTATTTTCCAAAATGTTTCTTTAAAATAAGATTGAACCTTGGTTGTTGTAATGGTTTCATGTATGCATGACTTGTGTAATTTGCTTCCCAAGGATATGTATGTGATGTTTTGTCTTTTTTTTATCTTGAATTGTGTTGTTCTAACTTTTCTATCTTATAAATAGATGCCTATTACCATCAACACTGTTGAGGAGTTCCAGGTTACTCGCTTTGGTCCTCGTATCGTTGAGCTTACTACTTTGCTCAATCTCCCTCTTCCGACCATTATGGTGCATCCCCTCACCAAGTTTGAGAGGAAGGACCTCTGGGGCTTCAAGGTCAACCAGCCCGGACGCCAGACAGAGCCTACCACGGATGTAATAAATGACCTTTGTATCTGTGTACTTCATCTTAAACTGTGGATTCTAGCAATGATCCAGGGACTAGCATTGCAATCACAGGGATCCTTTTCCTTTATAAAGTAGGGATCTTACAGATACATGTTCCCTGTGGCTTTTCATCTGTAAGGAGTTGATGCTTCCGTTGCATCGCTGGAGCGAGGAGGCAGAGGTTGTTCGGTGTCTTGAATGTGTGTGAGATCACGGATGCGTCGCTGATTTGCGGTGCTGGACTTCTTTTCGATCTTGAGATCGGTAAGTGTTCGACTACATCATCCATGAGTACAACCTTGTTAAACTTTGTTAGTCTACAAGGGTATGTTCTCTATGGATGTATATCCACCTGTTGCTTGTATCTAGTAGATAGATCTTGGTGCTTAGTAGTTCCCATCGTAGGAAATTTTTTTGTTTTCTATGTTGCAAACCCAATAGTGGTATCAGAGCCAGGTTTATGCATAGATGCTTTTCATGGGTAGTACACATATGAGTATGTGGGAGATGATGATCATGTTATTGCTTCTTATTTGTGCTTTGGATATTGGTGTCATAGTGGGATGAAGCGGCCTGGACAAACTTTACATGTCCTCGCACATGAGACCTATTCCACGCTGGACATGCAACTAGTTTTGCATAAGTGGCCAGCGGGTGTCTGCCTCTCCTACTATAGTCAATATCTGATTTACAACGAGTTGCTAATAACTTAGTCATCATTGTGGTTCCATTTTCGTAGGTAAGAACGGTTCTATCTTCGAAAGCCCTAAGCCACGTAAAACTTACAATGGATAAATTAGAAGCATCTAGTTTACATTTTTGTTGGGCTAGTGTCATGATATGGTAATGTTGTAAGTTGATGTATAGTTGATACTCTTACAACACACCTAACGTGTAAGTTCCATAGAACTTCTCCTTACACACAAAGGAATGATAAATATCATACCACGATGCACATGATAGTGATCAAGTGCAAGCACCATATCATTTCACTTTTCACATATGATATTTTTGCATCTTATATTGCTTGTTTGGCATTTTAGTAGCATTATAAGATGATCCCTCATTTAGATATCAAGATAAAAATGTGTTCTCCCTTAAGTATGCGCTGATTATGTTTTTCCGCTTCAAGACATCACATGATGATCGGGTGTACTTGAATCCATGATCATATTTCAGGTGTAAGACAGTTTTACACACACAAATACTAAGTTTATTACTTGGCGATCCTAGCATGTACATACATGGCCTCGGAACACGGACCAAAAGGTTAAGCATGAGTCATATATTTGATATGATGCCCATATAGATGCTCGCCTTTTGAAACTACACCGACTCACGTGATGATCGGACTTGGTGTTGTGGATTTGGTTCATGTAATCACCAAAAAGACACGAGGGATGTTGTTTTTGAGTGGGAGTTCATTCATAATTTGGATTAGTTGAACTCGATCTATCATAAACTTTGTCTAAACTTTACATATTATGTTGTAGACGGCACCACCTGCTTTTAATTTCAAAGTGTTCATGGAGAAATAGAAACTTGCGACGAATGGTAGCAACTTTACCGACTGGGCCATGAATTTGAGGATTCTCCTCACTGCTGCACGAAAGCAATATGTTCTAGTAGTGGCGCTATCCCCCCACCACATGATCATGCCCCTGACAAAGATAAAATGTCTATTTGACTCGTCGGGAGGACCAGAACTTAGTTCATTGCGGCATACTGTATGGGCTAGAGCCAGAACTTCCAAAGTGTTTCGAAAATGGCAATGCCTTTGATACAATGGGTGAACTGAAAATGATTTTCGATACCCATGCTGCTATAGAGAGTTATAATGCTTCTGAAAAGTTCTTTAGCTGCATGATAGAAGAGAACAACTCCGTTAGTGAGCACCTACTCAAAATGTCTGGGTACGCCGATAAGCTTGTGTCCTTGGGAGTAACGATTCCCATTGACTTAGGCATACATCATGTTCTCTAATCTCTACCACCTAGCTACAAGAGCTTCGTGATGAACTATAACATCTAGGGCATGAAGAAGTCTCTCCCTGAGCCTATGTCAATGCTTAAGACTGTAGAGGTGGAGATCAAGAAAGAACATCAAGTGTTGATGATCAATAAGATCACCGGTTTCAAGAAAGACAAGAATTGTAAACATAAGGGAAAGAAGGGCGGGCAAATCTGTTGCCGCACCTGAAAATAAATCCCAAGATGTCCCTAAGTCTGATACCGAGTGCTATTATTGTAAGGGGATTGGCCATTGGAAGTGCAACTGCCCCAAGTATTTGGCAGACAAGAAGTCCGGCAAGGCAAACAAAGCAACTGCAACAAGTACTTGAAGTAGCACCTGGGTATTTGATACTAGATCGGTTGCTAATATATGTAACTCGAATCAGGGGCTATGGAACAAGCGACCGCTAGCAAGGGGTGAGGTCATGATGCCTGTCAGTAATGGATCAAAAGTTGATGTGATTGTTGTAGGAACGTTGCCTCTCCACTTACCGTCGGGATTAGTGATAAATCTAAGTAATTATTATTTGGTGCTTGCACTAAGCATTAACATTGTATCCGGATCGTGTTTGATGCAAAGTGGTTATTCATTTAAATATGAAAACAATGGTTGTTCGATTTATATGAATGATATCTTTTTATGGTCATGCACCTGTGATGAATGGTTTATTTTTGTTGGATCTCGATAATACTATTACATATATTCATAATGTTGATGCTAAAAGGATTAAACTTGACGATGATATATATTCATATATGTGGCACTGCCATCTAGGGCATGAAGAAACTCCATTCAGATAGACTTTTGGAATCACTTGATTTCGAATCGTTTGACACACGTGAGCCATGTCTTATGGGAAAGATGACTAGAATGCCGTTTTCCGGTTCAATGGAACGGGCGATAGTTTTATTGGAAATTATACATACTGATGTATGTGGGCCAACGAGTGTGTCGGTGCAAGGTGGATATCATTTGTTACTTTCACGGATGATTTGAGTAGATACGGGTATATCTATTTGATGAAACACAAGTCTGAAACCTTTGAAAAGTTCAAGGAATTTCAGAGTGAACTGGAAAATCATCCTATTAGAAAGATCAAATTTCTGCGGTCCAACTGTGGAGGTGAGTATCTAAGTTATGAGTTTAGCGCACATATGAGAGAGTGTGGAATAGTTTCACAACTCACACCTGCCGGAACACCACAGCTTAATGTTGTGTTAGAACATCGTAATCGTACTTTATTTGATATGGTTCGATCTATGATGTCTCTGACTGACTTGCACCTGTCATTTTGGGGTTATGCACTAGAAACCGCTGCATTCACTTTAAATCGGACACCATCTAAATCCGTTGAAAAGACACCGTACGAAGTGTGGTTTGGACACCATCTTAAAGTTTGGGGATGCGATGTTTATGTGAAGAAACTTTAGCCTCATAAACTCGAACCCAAAGCAGAAAAATGCGTCTTCATAGGATACCCTAAGGAAACTATTGGGTATTCCTTCTATCACAGATCCGAGGGAAAGGCTTTCGTTGCCAAGAATGGATCCTTTCTAGAGAAAGAGTTTCTCACGAAAGGTGTGTGTAGTCAGAAGGTAGAACTCGAAGAGGTTATTGAACCTTCTCTTCATGAAACGACGAGTAGCTCAGCGCCGGAAGTTGTTGCGGAGTTAAATTCACCGAATGAAGAGGAATCTAATGATAATGATCATGAAGCTCCGAAAGAGAATACTACCGAACCTCGCAAGTCAAGCAGGACACATGCAACTCCTGAACTATACAGAAATCCTGTTATGAATTTGATGGTTGATGAAATAGATGACCATGCGACGTATGAAGAAGCGATGATGAGCCTGGATTCCAACAAATGGCTAGAAGCGATGATATCCAAGATGGAATCCATGTACAAAAAATAGGTTTGGACCTTGGTGGACTTACCTCACGACCGAAAGGCTGTTGAGAACAAATGGATTTTCAAAAGAAAAACCAATGCTGATGGTAATGTAACCATCTATAAAGCTTGACTTGTCGCAAAGGGTTTCGACAAATTCAAGGAGTTGACTACAATGAGACATTCTCTCTCATAGCGATGATAAATTCAGTTAGGATTATGTTAGCAATTGCTTCATATTTCGATTATGAGATATGGAAGATGGATGTCAAAACTGTGTTCCTCAATGGAAACATTGAACAAGAGTGGTATATGATACAACCAAAGGGTTTTGTCGATCCTAAGGATGCTGACAAGGTAAGCAAGCTTCAGTGATCCATCTATGGACTGAATCAAGCATCCCGGAGTTGGAATCTCCGCTTTGATGAGGTGATCAAAGAGTTTGGATTTGTCCAAACTTATGGAGAGGCTTGTATTTACAAGAAAGTGAGTGGGAGCAATGTGGCATTTCTGATATTATATGTGGATGACATATTACTGTTTGGAAATGATGTAGATCTTTTAAATAGTGTTAAAAGTTATGTAAACAGCAAATTTTCTATGAAGGACCTAGGTGAAGCGTCATACATATTAGGCATAAATATCTATAGAGATAGATCAAGACGCCTAATAGGGCTATCACAGAGTACATACCTTGATAACCCAAATTTCTTTAGGTTTTTCTTTTATTGAGTCTTGGAAGTTATTACTTCTGTAATAACCTCTCCTTATACTATTTGTGTGTTTCTTTATGCCAAGAATAACCTCTAATGAGAGCGAAGTAAGATTTGAGGAAGTTGCTGTCCCGAAACAGATTTTTGTTCTTCACTATAAAATTTCGTGAAAAATCCCTATACACCGGTTTGAGATGTAATTTTCTGAGCTTATTCCGCAGGTTATTATCAAACTTTCATTAGTTCAACACTTATCGATTTGAGCAACAGAAGGTCTTCGAAAAAATCGGTTTTTACCTGATGGTCTGTTTTGACAGATTTCTGCCATTATTTGCATTTGCCTCTTAATCGGTTTCTTTTTGAGTTCTCTTTGATCACTTGAGCTTTTAAAAGGAATTTCTACAGTAGCTTGTGTTTTTATGGAAGTTTTAATTGTGTTGAAACTAAACCCAAAGGCTTATTATCTTGAATGCACTAATGTTGCTAATGAAGATCGTGTGAAGTTTTGTATGGAGGAAATTTTCAAGTGTAGGGGAAGAATGATATAATGAGATGAAGAATGAACAAAATATCAATCTTGGGGATGCCACCCCATTTCACCCCAAGAAATATTCAAGAGGTACAAGTGTCAAAGCTTGGGGATGCCCAAGGCATCCCCTTCTTCATCAATAAAAATCTCAGGTTTCTTTCAAAACACTTCATTTTTTATTGTTTCATGCACTGTTGTGTTGTTTTTGGAGCGTCTTAGTTTTTTTTTGGTTTTATTTTGTTTGGTTTGCTGGAATAAATTAGTTGGACCCCCGTGTTCTGATGCGCACAGATCAATGTAGAGCTTCGTTGGGAGACCCCAAGAGGAAGGTATGATGAGCACAGCAGCAAGTCTTCCCTCAGAAAGAAACCAAGGTTATCAAACCAGCGGGAGGAAGGAAACGACCCAAAGGTTTTGCTAGCAACTTGGAAACCTGTACAACACAAACTCAAGACTTTGCCCCAACAAATAGTAAGGTTGTCAATCTCACCGGTTTGCTGAAAACAAAGGATTAACTGTATGGTGTGGAAGGTAATGGTGGTTTGCAGAAAGTAAACAGTAACAGTGGAAGATGTATCAATGGTAAAGATTGGACCTGGGTCCATAGTTCACTATAGGTGTTCTCCTTAAGATAAACAAACATGGCATGCTGGGTAAACAAATTACATCGAGGCAATTGATAGGACAAAGCAAGACATAACAATGCAATACTAGACATTCATGATCCTATGAGATTTGATTGGGCAATAAAACAAGATACATAGACCGCCATCCAACTGCATCTATGACTAGTAATCCACCTTCAGGTTATCATCCGAACCCCCTCCAGTATTAAGTTGCAAAAAATGGATAACTGCTTTAAGAAAAGTGTGTAAGGTAAACAATCCACTTGTTCCATGAACAGAGAGATCATTGTTTTCTCCCTATTAACAATAGCACATCTACAACCTTAGATATTTCTGTCACTTCCCTAGATTAACTAGAGGCATGAACCCACTATCGAGAATAAATACTCCCTCTTGTAGCCAAGATAGCTACTATGAACAGAGAGCATGCAAGATCACAAAGAACACATACATGATAGAATCAATAAGATAGAACCATTAATAAATCTGACATAGTAATCTCAAAACCCATCGGATCCCCGCAAACACAACATGCATGATTACAAATAGATGATCTTGATCACGAACGGAGCTCACAATATATAAACATGGTATCACAAAGGAGGAGAGACAACCATCTAGCTACTACATCGACCCGTAGTCCAAGGTGGAACTACTCACGCTTCATACCAGAGGCTGGCATGAGGATGAAGAAGGCCTCCGATATGTTGGAAACGTATCTATAATTTTTGATGTTCCATGCTTGTTTAGTATCTACTTTGCTTTACTTGTTCACACTTTGAGGTGATTTTTACATGTTTTCTGGCACTAACCTATTAACAAGTTGCAACAGTGCCAGATGCCTGTTTTCTGCTGTTTTTGGTTTCAGAAAAGTTAGTAAAGAAATATTCTCGGAATTGGACGAGACAAACATCAAAGTCAATTATTTTCCGTGGGGAACAAGAAGTCTATAGGAGAGCCAGAGGGGCCGTCCAGGGGGGCCAGACCCACCCCAGGCGCGGGGGCAGGTGGGTTACACCATTCCAAGTATATTCTTGTTTTCATCTATCTTCCAATTAAAAACTATTTTGTTATTTGAAAACTTAGTGATTAAAGCCCTCACGAACTTGATGGCACACTTTATTCTTTGCCCCTAATAAACTTGAACCATCGTGACAACTTTGTTGTATATGCTTGCACTTATAAGTTGGAATTAGCAGACTCGTGCTGTCACGGGGAACGTTTTCAACATTGCACTTGTACCTTGTTGTACTTAGTTGATATCATGTTCTTTTGTCTATGGATGTCACTGGTGTGAAATAAAGAGGGAACTTATAAGTCCATGGAGTTTGTATCCTGTGTTAGAGAAACGCCTGGGCCGCTAGCCTAAGCCATGCCTAATCATGGTGGAAACTTGCAGCATCACCATAGTGACATCTATGAAGAATTCTTCTTATAAAAAAGAGACACATTGATAAAAGAGGAAAGAGAGAAAAAAGCACCATATTCCCATGGTACATAAGAAGAATTGCTGAGATGCTCATTGTCTGCTTGCCTTGTCATTTTGGTTATGGGAAAGCTCCTGTACCATGTGCAAGGGGTACCCCGTTAGCGACTCTCAATGATATGAAAATACTTACAGTGACAAGAACTTACCTGGACCCAAAGTTGAGTATGCATGAGGTGTGGCCCTCGTATTCAAGGGGCATGAGATTGCCAACTTATACTTCATCAAGCATATACTCCAGCTTTTCCACTTTAACCTTAACCACTTCAAGATGCTTATGATAGGGGCAATGAGGGTTGAAAGCTAACAAGTACCATAATTTTTGGAAGCTCTTTTTGAAACTTGTAATCCTTTCTTCCTTTACAAAAAGGCCTTTCTTCCACCATTATTGGGTCTCCACCTTCTGCCTTTAGGCACCATTAAGAGAGCATAGTTGTCATTCTATGTGCAGTGTTCCAAAGCTTATTAATTGATGCATATTGTGTTATTACTTATTCTTGTGCTATTTGTTTATAGTCACCCTTGTGAACTTTGCAGGTGTCCTATGCATTATATTGCTACTCTATGAGGGACAAGCTGATTGCCACTATGCTATGTTTTCTGCATGTGAAACAAACAAACGTTTTTCAATGCATATTATTCATGATATTTGTTTGTAGCTTGCCATGTTGCATGCATAGTTACTATGTCCTATTGTTAGAACTCCATCTTTCATGCACATGTTTAGAGTTCTTTGCTCCCAGCTTTCAATGCTTGCAAATGGTTGGATCTTTATTGTGAGGGTGCATGTCACCTCAAAAATTATTCTCTTTATCACTTACCTACTCGAGGACGAGTAGGAGTTAAGCTTGGGGATGCTGATACGTTGGAAACGTATCTATAATTTTTGATGTCCCATGCTTGTTTAGTATCTACTTTGCTTTACTTGTCCACACTTTGAGGTGCTTTTTAATGTTTTCTGGTACTAACCTATTAACAAGTTGCAACAGTGCCAGATGCCTGTTTTCTGCTGTTTTTGGTTTCAGAAAAGTTAGTAAATAAATATTCTCGGAATTGGACGGGACAAACGTCAAAGTCAATTACTTTCAGTGGGGAACAAGAAGTCCAAAGGAGGCCCGGGGGGCCAGACCCACCCCAGGCGCGGGGGCAGGTGGGCCCGCGCCTGGCTAGGGTTTGGTGGCCCTGGCCGCCTCCTGGTCTCGCCCCGTCGCCTATAAGAAGCCCCCGATGCAGAAACCCTGAGCACCCGATCATAAATCCATGAAACCAACAGTAGCCGCCGCCATCATCGTCCCTAGATCGGGGGGGGGGGGGATCTGAAGTTCTTCTCGGCACCCTGCTGGAGGGGAGATCATCCCGGAAGCGTTCTCTTCGGTATGATTCGTGAGTAGTTCCACCTTGGACTATGGGTCCATGTAGTATCTAGATGGTTGTATCTCCTCCTTTGTGCTTTCATGTATAGATCTTGTGAGCTCCATTCATGATCAATATCTAATCTATTTGTAATCATGCATGTTGTGTTTGCGGGGATCCGATGAATATTGAGATTATTATGTTGGTTTGATTAATGGTTATATCTTTATGATTCTATCATGTCTGTGTTGTTTGTGATCTTGCATGCTCTCCGTTGCTAGTGGTTATCTTGGCCAAGTAGTTGCTAGTGACTCCAAGAGGGGGTATTTATGCTCGATAGTGGGTTCATGCCTCTAGTTTCCAAGGGAAGTGACAGAAATCTCTTCGGTTGTAGATGTGATGTTGCAACTAGGGAGAAAACAACAGTCTATTATTCATGGAACATGTGGACTATTTACCTTAGACACTTTGACTAAAGCAGTTGTCTGTTGCTTGCAACTTAATACTAGAGGGGGTTCGGATGATAACCTGAAGGTGGACTTCTAGTCATAGATGCAGTTGGATGACGGTCTATGTATATTGTTGTATTGCCCAATCAACCTCATAGGATCTTTCTAGCTAGTAATTGCATTGTTATGCCTTGCTTAGTTCCTGTCAATGGCCCCGCTGTAATTTGTTTACCCTTCATGCCATGTTGTTTATCTAAGGAGAGCACCTCTAGTGAACTATGGACCCCGGTGCAATCTTTACCATTGATACATCTTCCACTGTTACATGTTTACTTGCTGCAAACCATTACCTTGCACAACATACGTTTAATCCTTTGTTACAGTAAACCGGTGAGCTTGACAACCTCACTGATTCATTGGGGGCAAAGTCTTGAGTTTGTGTTGTGCATTTCTCTTCGTTGCTTGCAACACCTGTGTGACGTCTCCTTCCTCCTTCTGGTTCGATAACCTCGGTCTCAACTGAGGGAAGACTTGCTGCTGTACTCTTCACACCTTGCTCTTGGGGTTCCCAACAAGACTCAACATCAAGCACCAAGTTCTCTGGAACCATCAAGGAGTCATCAGCCTCCGAGATGACCCCCCCTCCGACAGGGTGCCAGGAAGAGCTTTAGATCCCCCGATCTAGCGACGATAGTGGTGGCGGCTACAGACTATTTCGTGGAAGATTGATCGGGTCCTTAGGGTTCTGGTATCGGGGGATTCTTATAGGCGAAGAGGCGAGGCAGGGGCACCCAAGGTGGCCGCACCCCCCAGGCGCGGGCCAGGCCTGGCTGCGTGGCCAGGGGGTGTGGCCCCCTGGTGGGTCTTCTCCGTCTCGTCTTGTGGCTCCGTATTCCCCACGGTAAAATATTGACTTTGGCTCTTGTCCCGTCCAATTCCGAGAATATTGATTTTCTGCCTTTTCTGGAACCAAAAACAGAAGAAAACAGGCAACTGGCACTGTGGCATCTTGTTAATAGGTTAGTTCCAGAAAACATATAAAAATACCTCAAAGTGCAGACAAAGCAAAGCATTGTAGATACTATAACTGGGCCTCGAGCGGATGTTCTCTCGCTCGTCCAGAAGCAACGCGGCCTCGAGCGGCGGTCCAACGGTCGCCAACACCCATAACTGGGCACCACCCGAGCCCCTACAGCTCCAACCACAAGCCACGCACCCTGCACTCTCAAGCACCAAGTCGCGACCGGCCAACAATACGGTCGCCCCCAACAGTCAACCGATCGATGCGCGAACGTGCATTATCAACAATCAAGCCTATCGAGCACGCCAACCCAGTGACTTGAGGCACACCCTCACCAACCGCGGCGACCCCGAGCCAAGGGGCTCCCTCAGCAAAGTTGGCCCCGAGTGCTTCAGACCAATGATCCGAGGCGAAAAGTATCCCACCAACTTCAAGGCACCAAAGGAGATCGAGAAGTATGACCCAACATATGATCCAGCGGTGTGGCTCGATACATACCTCATGGCAATGGGAATCGTAGGCCACACTGACCTGCTCACCACTCGCTACCTCCCCTGATGATGGAGGGAGCTGGTGGCACTGCGTCAACGTGTGAGCGCTTCGTCGGGAAACCACAAGAGCAAGGTGGGATGCAGCACAGTAGCAAGTCTTCCCTCAGTAAGAAACCAAGGTTATCGAACTAGTAGGACGAAGGAAACGTCTCAAAGGTGTTGCAAGCAACGTGGAAACCTGCACAACACAAACTCAACAGTTTGCCCCAACTAACAGTGAGGTTTTCAATCTCACCGGTTGCTGTAACAAAGGATTAACTATATGGTGTGGAAGGTGATGATGGTTTGCAGCAAGTAAATAGTAACAGTGGAAGATGTATCAATGGTAAATATGGGACTGGGGTCCATAGTTCACTAGACGTATTCTCCTTAGATAAACAAACATGTCATGTTGGGTAAAAAAATTACAGTAGGGCAATTGACAGGACTGAGCAAGGCATAACAATTCAATATTAGACATAAAGATCCTATGAGATTCGATTGGGCAATACAACAAGATACATAGACCGTCATCCAACTGCATCTATGACTAGAAGTCCACCTTTTGGTTATCATCTGAACCCCCTCCAGTATTAAGTTGCAAGCAATAGACAAATGCTTTAAGCAAAGTGTGTAAGGTAAACAATTCACTTGTTCCATGAACAAGAGACCGTTGTTTTCTCCCTAGTGGCAACAGCACATCTACAACCTTAAAGATTTCTGTCACTTCCCTTGATTAAATAGAGGCATGAACCCACTATTGAGCATAAATACCCCCTCTTGGAGTCACTAGCAACAACTTGGCCAAGATAGCTACTAACAACGGAGAGCATGCAAGATCACAAACAACACCGACATGATAGAATCAATAAGACAAAACCATTAATCAATCTTACATAGTAATCTCCATATCCATCGGATCCCCGCAAACACAACATGCATGATTACAAATAGATGAGATCTTGATCATGAACAGAGCTTACAAGATCTAGACATGAAAGCACAAAGGAGGGGATACAACCATCTAGCTACTACATGGACCCGTAGTCCAAGGTGGAACTACTCACGCTTCATACCGGAGGATGGCATGATGAAGAAGAAGGCCTCCGGGCTGATCTCCCCTCTGGCGGGGTGCCGAGAAGAGCTTCAGATCCCCCCGATCTAGGGACGATGGTGGCGGCGGCTACAGACGGTTTCGTGGAATATTGATCGGGGTACTTAGGGTTTAGGCATCGGGGGCTTCTTATAGGCGAAGAGGCGAGGCTATGAGGCGGCCAGGGGCCCACACCCTACCCAGGCGCGGCCTAGGATGGGACCGTGCCTGGGGGTGCGGCCGCCCTATGGTGCCCCTCCGTGTCTCCTCTGGACTCCATGTTCTCCTCAGTGAAATATTGACTTTGGCTTTTGTCCCGTCCAAATCCGAGAATATTTCCTTACTAGCTTTTCTGGAACCAAAAACAGCACAAAACAGGCAACTAGCACTGTGGAAACTTGTCAATAGGTTAGTACCAGAAAACATATAAAAAGCACCTCAAAGTGTGGACAAAGCAAAGCAAAGTAGATACTAAACAAGCATGGAACATCAAAAATTATAGATACGTTTTCGACGTATAAAGTATCCCCAAGCTTAACTCCTACTCGTCCTCGTGTATGTAAGTGATAAAAATAATAATTTTAGAGGTGACATGCACCATCAAAATAAAGATCAAACCATTTGCAAGCATTGAAAGCTAGGATCAAAGAACTCTAAACATGAGCATGAAAGATGGAGTTCTAACTATAAGACAGAGTAACTATGCATGCAACATGAAAGGTTACAAACAAAGATCATGAATAGCAATGCATTGAAAGACGTTTGTTTGTTTCACATATAGAAAACATAGCATAGTGGCATTCAGCTTGTCCCTCATGGAGTAGCAAATAAATGCATATGACACTGTCAAAGTTCATAAGGGTGGCTAGATACAAATAGTTCATGAACAAGCAATATCAACAATATGAATCAATCAGTAAGTTTTGGAACAATGCACATAGAAATAATAATGGCAACTATGTTCTCTTAATTGGTGCCTAAGGATAGAAGGTGGAGACTCAATATAATAGTGGAAGAAAGGCCCTTCATAAAAAGGGAAGCAGGGATTTCAAGTCTCATAAAGAGTTTCCAAAAATTATGGTACTTGTTAGCTTTTAGCTCTCATTGCCGCTATCATAAGCATTTTGAAGTGATTAAGGTTAAAGTGAACAAATTATGGAGTATATGCTTGACAAAGTATAAGTTGGCAATCTCATGTCCCTTGAATACGAGGGCCGCTCCTCATGCTACTCAACTTTAGTCACCTTTAAGTTCTTGTTATAGTAAGTACATGTGTATCATAGAGAACCGCCAACGGGGTACCCCTTGCACACGATACAGGAGCTATCCCATTATCAAAATGACAGGGCAAGCAGACAATGAGCATCTCAGCAATCTTCTTATTTACCATGGGAAATTGGTGCTTTTTTCTCTCTTTTCTCTTTTCAAAATGTCTCTTTTTTTATAAGAAGAAAGCTTCATAGATTGCTCACTATGGTGATGCTACAAGTTTCCACCATGATTAGACATGGCTTAGGCTAGCAGCCTAGGCGTTTCTCTAACACACATACATAACTCCATGGACTTACAAGCTCCCCTTTTATTTCACATCGACGACATCCATAAACAAAATAGCATGATATCA
Source organism: Avena sativa (assembly GCA_916181665.1). NCBI lineage: Eukaryota > Viridiplantae > Streptophyta > Magnoliopsida > Poales > Poaceae > Avena > Avena sativa. The sequence continues at coordinate 238,727,150 of OV702283.1, read as the reverse complement.
ACTGTGTACAATGTACAAGTGCAATGTTGAAAGCGTTCCCCATGACAGCATGGTTCTGCTAATTCCAACGTATAAGTGCAAGCATATACAACATAGATGACACAATGGTTCAGGTTTATTAGGGGCAAGAAAAATAAAGTGTGCCATCAAGTTTGTGAGAGCTTTAATCACTAAGTTTCACATAACAAGATAACTTTTTAATTGGAAGATAGATAAAACAAGAATATACTTGGAATGGTGTAACACACCATGCATAGGAATTTATAGTGGAAACTTTGGAATCACTTGGTTTATTGGGAGTTGGATGCATGAGTAGAGCTTACTCATACAAGTGGAGGCTAGCAGAAGACTGGGAGCGACCAACTAAGAGAGCAATAATGGCCATAATCATGCAAAGAGACAAAACATTGCTAATCAAAGCATAAAGTGGTATCACAAGTCAAAAACTAAATGATCATAGAGGCTATGGTGACTGGTTCATAGTCATAACATGGTTTGAGCATGTGCCAAGTCAACCCAAACAAAGCATCAAAGGAGAATACCATAATACTATGATTTTGTATGCTAAAACAACACATGATTCCTTCAAAGCACATTAAGAAATCCTAATTGTTTGAAACAAGTCATGCTACAGCAATAATCACTAAGCATAAGGTCAAAACAACATCTAGCATGACAAGATAAAGTCTAAGTCACAGTCAAAGAAAGTCCTTCTTGTACTACTGAGCAAGAACTTCCTACTCCTTTCCGACACCAATCAACTTATTTGAAACAACACAGCAAGAACATGGGTCCAAACTACTTTATTCAACAAAACTAAGCAAACAAAAACCAAAAACGAAAACTAATATTCTCCAAAAACAACACAACTTGTGCATGAAACAATAAAAACGAAGTGTCTAGAAAGACCTGAGATTTTTATTGATGAAGAAGGGGATGCCTTGGGCATCCCCAAGCTTTGACGCTTGTACCTCTTGAATATTTCTTGGGGTGACATGGGGTGTCATACCCAAGCTTGAGCTTTTGTCCATTCTTCATCTCATTACATCATTCTTCCTCTACACCTGCTAATTTTCCTTCATACAAAACTGCACACAATCTTCATTAGCAACATTAGTGTATTCAAAAGATAATAGACCTTTGGGTTTAGTTTTAGAACAGCAAAACTTTCACTAAATACACAAGCTACTGTAGTAATTCCCTCAAAAACTTCAATTTCCCAAAAAGAACCCAAAAAGGAATCAATAAGAAGCAAATGCAAATAATGGCAGAAATCTGTCAAAACAGAGCAGCAGATAGAAACCGATTTTTTCGAAGACCTTCTGTTGCTCAAATAAAAAAGTGTTGAACGAACGAAAGTTAGCTAACAACCTGGGGGATGTATTAAGAAAATTACAGCTCAATATGACTTACAAATATTTTTCAAGAATGTTTATAGTGGAGCGCAAAAATCTGTTTCGGGACAGCAACTCCCCAAATCTTACTTCCCTCTCATTAGAGGTTATTCTTGGCACAAAAGGCAAATAAAAAGGATAAGGAGAGGGACTACAAAAGTAATAACTTCCAAGAGTCAAGAAAACTATTGGGTTATCTCCCAATAACTACTTTTCTTTAACTCCTTTAAGTTAGGCACAATAAGCAAGAATCAAGTATTTTCAAATGAAGAAGCATTAACATCAAACATTGCTTTCAACGGAGGAGCAAAAAGAAACTTATCTCTCCTCATAGGGAAGTGTTCAATACCTTTCTTGAATGGAAATTGATATTTAATGGTGCCTTCTTTCATATCAATGATGGCACCAACAGTTCTAAGAAAAGGTCTCCCCAAAGTTATAGGACAAGAAGCATTGTGTTCAACATCCAAAACATAGAAATCAACAGGGACATAAGAATTGTTAACCATAATAAGAACATCATTAACACTACCCATGAGTTTCTTTTTAGCATTATCATTAAGTTGGACATCCAAATAGCAATCTTCCAAAGGTGGCAAATCAAGGATTTCATAAATCTTTCTAGGAATAATAGAGACACTAGAACCAAGGTCACATGAAGCTTTGAGATCAAAGTCATTCACTTTTATATTAATGATGGGTTCCCAACTATCTTCTACTTTCCTAGGAATAGAGGCTTTGTGTCTCAACTTTTCTTCCTTAATTTTAATGAGAGCATCTGTAATGTGCTTGGTGAAAGCCAGATTCATATCACTAGCATCAAGACTTCTAGCAAGCTTTTGTAGGAACATAATCACTTTAGAGATATTTTAACCATCAAGATCAAAATCAAACTTAGCATCACTAGTGGAAGACTCATTGGGTTTAGGCATTGTGGTAGGAGGAATAGGGACTTCTTGTGGTTTGGTGGCATCCATATTGATGGTGGTAATAGTGCACACACTATTGTTTCTAGCAATTTCAGCTTCTCTTTCCCACTTAGCATGAAGTTTAGCTAACAGTCTAACATTTTCATCAATAGTAACTTGTATAGCATGAGTAACAGTTTCAGGTTTAGCATCCATTTTATTAATCAAAGAGGATTGTTCTTCAGACAAAGATGAAATATTTTCTCAACATTCAAAAGCTTTTCCTCCATAGTTTGTTGAAAGTGGTTTGTTTACTAATAAAGTCTTTGAGCATGAATTCAAGTTCAGAGGGAGCACTTCTAGTATTGTTTTAGGAGTTTCCAAAGGTATTGCCATTATTAGGAGGATAAGGAATATAATTGTTGTTACTACCAAAATTATTCCTATAGGCATTGTTGTTGAAATTGTTGTCTCTAATGAAGTTCACATCAACTTGCTCTTCTTGAGCGACCAAAGAGGCCAAGGGAACATTGTTTGGATCAATAGGAGTTTTTCCATTAACAAGCATAGCCATGATAACATCAATCTTATCACTAAAAGAGGAGGTTTGTTCAATAGAATTTACCTTCTTACCATGTGGAGCTCTCTTAGTGTGCCATTCAGAATAGTTGACCATCATATTATCAAGGAGCTTTGTTGTAGCACCCAAGGTAATGGTCATAAAGGTACCTCTAGTAGGTGAATCCAACAGATTTCTTGAAGAGAAGTTTAAACCTGCATAAATAGTCTGGATAATCATCCAAGCAGTCAGTCCATGAGTGGGACAATTCTTTACCAAAGATTTCATTCTTTCCCAAGCTTGATCAACATGTTCATTATAAAGTTTTTTAAATTTCATTATTTCACTTCTCATAGGTATGTTCTTAGCAGGAGGATAGTATTTTCCAATAAAAGCATCTTTGCACTTAATCCAAGAATCAATATTATTTCTAGGCAAGGATAGCAACCATTCTTTAGCTTTTCCTCTCAAGGAGAAAGTAAACAACTTGAGCTTAATAATATCTCCATCTAGATCCTTATATTTTTGCATCTCACAAAGTTCAACAAAGATATTGAGGTGTGCAGCAACATCATCAGAACTACCACCAGAAAATTGCTCTTTCATCACAAGATTCAACAAAGTAGGCTTAATTTCATAAAAGGTAGCATCAGGAGCAGGTGGAGCAATAGGGGTACTCAGGAAATCATTGTTGTTTGTGCTAGTGAAGTCACACAACTTGGTGTTCTCAACAGAGTTCATTTTGGCAAAAGTAGAGCAAGCCAACAGCAGCAGCAACTAGAGCAAGAACTAATTTTTTTGTGTTTTTGATAAGAGAAAGCAAACCAAACCAAACAAAACTATTTTTTTTGGAGTTTTTGATAAAAATAGTCAAACAAAACCAAGCAAAATAAACTAAGCAAAACAAAAAAGAAGTAAAGAGAAATGTTGCGAAGGACTCCCCTTGTGAAGCCGTCCTTAGCCTCCCCGGCAACGGCGCCAGAAAACAGCTTGATGCGCTCAGATCAATGTAGATCTTCGTTGGGAGATCCCGAGAGGAAGGTATGATGAGTACAACAGCAAGTCTTCCCTCATAAAGAAACCAAGGTTATCGAACCACTAGGAGGAAGGAAACGACCCAAAGGTATTGCTAGCAACTTGGAAACCTGCACAACACAAACTCAATACTTTGCCCCAATGAACAGTGCGGTCGTCAATCTCACTAGTTTGCTGAAAATAAAGGATTAACTGTATGCTGTGGAAGGTAATGGTGGTTTGTAGAAAGTAAACAGTAACAATGGAAGATGTATGAATGGTAAATATTGGACCTGGGTCCATAGTTCACTAGAGGTGTTCTCCTTAAGATAAACAAACAAGGCATGATGGGTTAACAAATTACATCGGGGCAATTGACAGGACACATCAAGACATAACAATGCAATACTAGACATTCATGATCCTATGAGATTTTATTGGGAAATACAATTGCATCTATGACTAGTAATCCACCTTCAGGTTATCATCCGAACCACCTCCAATATTAAGTTGCAAGCAACGGGTAACTTCTTTAAGCAAAGTGTGTAAGGTAAACTATCCACTTGTTCCATGAACAAGAGATCGTTGTTTTCTACCTAGTAGCAACAACACATCTACAACCTTATAGATTTCTGTCACTTCCCCAGATTATATGGAGGCATGCACCCACTATCGAGCATAAATACTCCCTCTTGGAGTCACTAGCATCTACTTGGCCAAGATAGCTACTAGAAATAGAGAGCATGCAAGATCACAAACAACACAGACATGATAGAATCAATAAGATAGAACCATTAATCAATCTGACATAGTAATCTCAAAATCCATTGGATTCCCGTAAACACAACATGCATGATTACAAATAGATAATCTTGATCATGAACGGAGCTCACAAGATCTAAACATGGTAGCACAAAGGAGGAGAGACAACCATCTAACTACTACATGGACCCATAGTCCAAGGTGGAACTACTCACGCTTCATACCGGAGGCTGGCATGATGATGAAGAAGAAGAGCTTCAGATCCCCCTTATCTAGGGACGATGGTGGCGGCGGCTACAGACTGTTTCGTGGAAGATTGATCGGGTCCTTAGGGTTTTGGTATTGGGGGATTCTTATAGGCAAAGAGGCGAGGCAGGGGGCACCCAGGGTGGTCGCACCCCCCAGGCGCGGGCCAGGCCTGGCCGTGCGGCCATGGGGTGTCGCCCCCTGGTGGCTCTTCTCCATCTCATCTTCTGGCTCCGTGTTCCCCATGGTAAAATATTGACTTTGACTATTGTCCCGTCCAATTCCTAGAATATTGATTTTCTACCTTTTCTGGAACCGAAAACAGGCAACTAGCACTGTGGCATCTTGTTAATAGGTTAGTCTCATAAAACATATAAAAATACCTCAAAGTGTAGACAAAGCAAAGCAAAGTAGATACTAAATATGCATGGAACATCAAAAATTATAGAAACGTTTCCGACATATCATGTTTGCATGTTTTGTTTCAAATAAGTTGATTGGTGTTGGAAAGGAGTAGAAAGTTTCATGCTTATAGTGGTACAAAAAGGAGCATTGTTTTGACTGTGGCTTAGACTTTATCATGTCATACTAGATGTTCCTTTGGCCTTATGCTTAGTGATTATTGCTGTAGCATGACTTGTTCCAAACAATTGAGATTGCTTAGTGTGCCTTGAAAGAATCATGCGTTGTTTTAGCATACAAAAGCATAATATTGTGGTATTCTCCTTTGATTCTTTATTTGGGTTTACTTGGCACATGCTTACACCATGTTAAGCCTATGAACCAGTCACCTTAGCCTCTATGATCATTCAGTTTTTGACCTGTGGTACCACTTTATGATTTGATTGATAATGTTTTGTCGCTCTGCATGATTATGGCCATTATTGCTCTCTTAGTTGGTCGCTCCTAGTCTTTTGCTAGCCTCCACTTCTACTGAGTAAGATCTAATCATTCATCCAACTACCAAGAAACCAAGTTATTCCAAAGAGTCCACTATAAATTCTTATGCATGGTGTGTTACACCATTCCAAGTATATTCATGTTTTTATCTATCTTCCAAATTAAACTTGTTATGTGAAAATTAGTGATTAAAGCTCTCACAAACTTGATGGCACACTTTACTTCTTGAACCCAATAAACTTGAACCATTGTGTCATCTATGTTGTATATTCTTGCACTTATATGTTGGGAATTAGGAGAACCATGCTGTCATGGGGAATGCTTTCAACACCTATACATATTACCCAGTTGATATCATGCTCTTTTGTTTATGGATGTCGGCGGTGTGAAATAAAATGGGAGCTTGTAAGTCCATGGAGTATTATATATGTGTTAGGGAAACGCCTAGGAGGCTAGCCTAAGCCATGCCTAATCATGGTGGAAACTTGCAGCATAACCATAGTGAGCAATCTATGAAGCATCTTCAAACAAATATATAGAAAAAAAGAGAAGAAAAAAATGCACCAGGCTCATGGGAAATAAAAGGATCGCTGAGATGCTCACTGTCTGTTTCCTTGTCATTTTGATATGGTATAGCTCCTATGTCATGGGGCAAGGTGTAAACCCTTGGCGGTTCTCTATGATACACATATACTTACAATGACAAGAACTTGCTGTGACTAAAGTTGAGTAGCATGAGGAACGGCCCTCGTACTCAAGGGACATGAGATTGCCAACTTATGATTTGTCAAGCATATACTCCATATTTGTTTCACTTTAACCTTAATCACTTCAAGATGCTTATGATAGGGGCAATGAGAGCTGAAAGCTAATAAGTACCATAATTTTTGGAAGCTCTTTATGAAACTTGAAATCCATGCTTCCCTTTATGAAGGGCCTTTCTTCTTACTTTTATGTTGAGTCTCCATCTTCTATATTCATGCACCAATTAAGAGAGCATAGTTGTCATTCTTAGTTTTACGTGAATTGTAACAAAACTTATTGATTGATTCATAATGTTGATATTGCTTGTTCTTGAACTATTTGTATCTAGTCACCCTTATGAACTTTGAAGGTGTCCTATGCATTTATATTTTTCTACTCCATGAGGGACAAGATGAATACCACTCTTGCTATGTTTTCTATATGTGAAACAAACAAACGTCTTTCAATACATTGTCATTCATGATCTTTGTTTGTACCTTTTCATGTTACAACATAGTTGATATGTCTTATTGTTAGAACTACATCTTTCATGCTCATGTTTAGAGTACTTTGATCCCAGCTATGAATGCTTTATAAATTGTTTGATCAAGATTGTGATGGTGAATGTCACCTCAAAAATTATTATTTTATCACTTACCTACTCGAGGACAATCAGGAGTTAAGATTGGGGATGCTTGATACGTCGTAAACGTATCTATAATTTTTGATGCTCCATGCTTGTTTAGTATCAACTTTGTTATCTTTTGTCTACACTTTGAGGTATTTTTATACATTTTCTAGGACTAACCTATTAACAAGATGCCGTAGTGCCAGTTGCCTATTTTCTGCTATTTTTGGTTTCAGAAAGCTAGTAAGGAAATATTCTTGAAATTGGACGGGACAAAAGCCAAAGTCAATATTTTACTAGAAGGAACACGGAGTCTGAAGGGCAGCCAAAGTGGGGCCACGAGGCGGCCACACCTGGTAGCAGCATGGCCTAGGGGGCAGGGGCGCCATCCCTAGGTGTGGGCCCCTCGAGCGCCGACCGACCTTGCCCCTTCGCCTATAAAGTCACCCCGATGCAGAAAACCTAAGTACCCGATCAAATATCCACGAAACAATCTGTAGCCATCGCCACCATCGTCCCTAAATCAGGGGGATCTGAAGCTTTTCCCGTCACCCTGCTGGAGGGGAGAGATCACCCCAGAGGCCTTCTTCATCACCATCCCAGCCTCCGGAGTGATGCGTGAGTAGTTCATCCTTGGACTATGGGTCCGTATAGTAGCTAGATGGTTGTTTCTCCTCCTTTGTGCTATCAAGTGTAGATCTTGTGAGCTCCGTTCATGATCATGATCATCTGATTGTAATCATACATGTTGTGTTTGCGGGGATCCGATGGATATTGAGATACTATGTCAGATTGATTATTTATTCTATCATGTCTATGTTATTTGTGATCTTGCATGCTCTCAGTTGTTAGTAGCTATCTTGGCCAAGTAGATGCTTGCAACTCCAAGAGGGAGTATTTATGCTCGATAGTAGGTTCATGCCTCTAGTGATCTAGGGAAGTGACATAAATCTCTAAGGTTGTAGATGTGCTGTTGCTACTACGGAGAAAACAACAATCCTTTGTTCATGGAACAATTGTATTGTTTACTTTACACACATTGCTTAATGCAATTATCCATTGCTTGCAACTTAATACTGGAAGGGGTTCAGATGATAACCTGAAGGTGGATTATTAGTCATAGATGCAGTTGGATTAAAGTCTATGTATTTTGTTGTAATGCCCAATAAAATCTCGTAGGAGTCAAGATGTCTAGTATATGCATTGTTATGCGTTCTCAATCTGTCAATTGCCCTGCTGTAATTTGTTCACCCAACATACTATCTATCTTAAGGAGAAGTGACATAAATCTCTATGGTTGTAGATGTGCTGTTGCTACTACGGAGAAAACAACAATCCTTTGTTCATGGAACAATTGTATTGTTTACTTTACACACATTGCTTAATGCAATTATCCATTGCTTGCAACTTAATACTGGAAGGGGTTCAGATGATAACCTGAAGGTGGATTATTAGTCATAGATGCAGTTGGATTACAGTCTATGTATTTTGTTGTAATGCCCAATAAAATCTCGTAGGAGTCAAGATGTCTAGTATATGCATTGTTATGCGTTCTCAATCTGTCAATTGCCCCGCTGTAATTTGTTCACCCAACATACTATCTATCTTAAGGAGAACACCTCTAGTGAAATGTGGAACCGGTCCAATCTTTATCATTGATACATCATCTACTGTTACCGTTTACTTTCTGCAAGCAATCACTATCTTCCACACTATACGTTTAATCCTTTGTTTTCATCAAACCAATGAGATTGACAACCTTACTATAAGTTGGGGAAAAGTATTGAGTTCGTGTTGTGTAGGTTCCAGGTTGTTAGAAAAACCTTGGAGTTGTTTGCTTGCTCCTACTGGTTCGATAACCTTGGTTTCATAACTGAGGGAAAAACTTCCTGATGTGTTCATCACACCTTGCTCTTGGGGTTTCCCAACGAGGCTCTACAGTCAACTGAGCCGCATCAACGTGGTAGCCGCAGTCGCCGACATGGATGTCTTGGAGAATCTTGTGTCCTTCCCCTGGTTCGAAGCAATGCTGGAACACGCCACTCATGCTGCACTTGTGGAGTTCGCCGTTGATGATGATGAATGATTTGCAGCGTTGCACTATCATGTGCACCTCCATCTCGTTCGGAGGAAGGTTCCCTCTCTCGAGGTAGGCGAGGTATGGCGTGGTCCAGTCACTAGGCTCCGAAATCATGGCGACCAGGGCGGGCCCGGGTTGCAGCGGTATCCCAACGTTGATCTCCTTTGGCGGGGAGACCGAGGGCTTATTGATGATGTAAAGGAAGACGCCCACAGGTAGTGTTTGCCAAGCCGATCCGATGCGGGAGAGTGTGTCGGCCTCCTCATTTTTGCGCCTGTCGATCCACTCGATGGAGTAGCCGGTGAAGTGGCCCCCCAGTTGGTCCACCGCTTAGTGGTATGCTGCCATGGTGGGGGAGATGGCATCACAGGTACCGACAACTTGAGCGGCAATGAGGTCGGAGTCGCCGTAGCACCATAGGAAATTGACGTTCATCTCCTTGGCGGCCTGCATGCCGTGAAGGAGGGCCTCATATTCAGCCATATTGTTGGTGCAGGGCGTGAAGTCAAGGTGCAACACGTAGCGGAGCTTGTCACCTTTGGGGGAGGTGAGTACAATCCCAACCCCTGCGCCATCCACATTCTTGGATCCGTCGAAGTGGAGCGACCAGTAATGGAGGTAGGGCAACTTTTCTGGCTGCTGTGCTTCTTTCCAGTCGGCAAGGAAATCTGCCAAGGCTTGCGATTTGATCGCTTTGCATGGCTCGTACTTGTTGTTGTGGACGCCGATTTTGACGGCCCACTTGGTGACTTGCTCAGTCGCATCGCGATTGCAAATGATGTCCTACAATGGCGCGAAGGAGACGATAGTGATGGGGTGCTCCTGGAAGTAGTGTGGGAGACATTGCTAGGCTCTGAAGATGTGTATACCAGTTTCTGGTACTACGGGTAGCGCTGTCGTGAGTCAGTCAAGACTTCTCTTATGTAGTAGGCTGGGTGCTGCACATGGCGTTCCTTTCCCTCCTATGTTCGCTCGACGACCATCACGGCGCTGATGACCCGGGTGGAGGCCGCGTCGTAGATGAGCATTGGCTCTTTGTCGACTGGGGCAGCGAGTAGCGGTGCTGCGAGTAGCACTTCTTTGAGCGCTTTAAGCGCGTCGTCCGCTTCTTTGTCCCATTGGAACATGGGTTCTTGCGCATCAGGTGGTAGAGAGACATTTCCTTCTCACCAAGCCGAGGGATGAAGCGGCTGAGGGCCGCGACTCGACCGACCAGTTTTTGGACATCGCGGAGGCACTCTGGTTTCCTGAGTCGTGCGATGGTGTCGATCATGGTGGGGTTAGCTTTGATGCCTCGCTTAGAGACCACGTACCCAAGGAGTTGTCCGATGGGCACGCCGAAGGTGCACTTACCTGGGCTGAGCTTGATCTTGTACCTCCGCAAATTTGCGAAGGTTTCGGCCAGGTTGGCGAGCAGGTTGCTCTGGCGAGTGGATTTTACCACCACGTAGTCAATGTAGACGTGGATGTTAAGGCCAATTTGGCTCGCAAGGCACTTCTGCATGCACCGTTGGTAAGTCGCGCCGTTGTTTTTGAGGCCGAACGTCATGGCGGTGTAGCAGTAGGCGCCGAATGGCGTGATGAACGCTGTTTTCTCCTCATCCTCGATCGTCATCTTAATCTGGTTGTAACCAGAGTAAGCATCGATGAAGCACAATGAATCCGATCCTGCGACCAAGTCGATGATCTGGTGATACGTTGGAAACGTATCTATAATTTTTGATGTTCCATGCTTGTTTAGTATCTACTTTGCTTTGTCCACACTTTGAGGTGCTTTTTAAATGTTTTCTGGTACTAACCTATTAACAAGTTGCCATAGTGCGAGTTGCCTGTTTTCTACTGTTTTTGGTTCCAGAAAAGGTAGTAAGGAAATATTCTCGGATTTGGACGGGACAAAAGCCAAAGTCAATATTTCACCGAGGAGAAAACGGAGTCCAGAGGAGAGATGGAGGGGCGCCACAGGGCGAGCGCACCCCCTAGGCGCGGGCCCACCCTAGGCCACGCCTGGGAAGGGTGTGGAACCCCTGGCTGCCTCCCAGCCTCCCCTCTTCACCTATAAGAAGCCCCCAATGCCTAAACCCTAAGTACCCGATCAATATTCCATGAAACTGTCTGTAGCTGCCGCCACCATCGTCCCTAGATCGGGGTGGATCTGAAGCTCTTCCCGGCACCCTGCCGGAGGGGAGATCATCCTGGAGGCCTTCTTCTTCATCATGCCACCCTCCGATATGTAGCGTGAGTAGTTCCACCTTGGACTACAGGTCCATGTAGTAGCTAGATGGTTGTATCACCTCCTTTGTGCTTTCATATCTAGATCTTGTGAGCTCCGTTCATGATCAACATCTCATCTATTTGTAATCATGCATGTTGTGTTTACGGGGATCTGATGGATATTGCGATTACTATGTCAGATTTATTAATGGTTTTGTCTTATTGATTCTATCATGTCTGTGTTGTTTGTGATCTTGCATGCTCTCCGTTGTTTGTAGCTATCTTGGCCAAGTAGTTGCTAGTGACTCCAAGAGGAGGTATTTATGCTCGATAGTGGGTTCATGCCTCTAATTAATCAAGGGAAGTGACAGAAATCTTTAAGGTTGTAGATGTGCTGTTGCCACTAGGGAGAAAACAACAGTCTCTTGTTCATGGAACAATTGGATTGATTACCTTACACACTTTTCTTAAATCAGTTGCCTGTTGCTTGCAACTTAATACTAGAGGGGGTTCGGATGATAACCCAAAGGTGGACTTCTAGTCATAGATGCAGTTGGATGGCGGTCTATGTATCTTGTTGTATTACCCAATCGAATCTCATAGGATCTTTATGTATAATATGGTGTTGTTATGTCTTGCTCAGTCCTGTCAATTGCCCTACTGTAATTTGTTTACCCAGCATGCCATGTTTGTTTATCTAAGGAGAACACCTCTAGTGAACTATGGACCCTAGTTCAATCTTTACCATTGATACATCTTCCACTATTACTGTTTACTTGCTGCAAACCATCATCACCTTCCACACCATAGAGTTAATCCTTTGTTACAACAACATGTGAGATTGACAACCTTACTGTTAGTTGGGGCAAAGTCTTGAGTTTGTGTTGTGGAGGTTTTCACGTTGCTTGCAAAACCTTTGAGACGTTTCCTTCCTCCTACTGGTTCGATAACCTCAATTTCTTACTGAGGGAACACTTGCTGTTGTGCTGCATCACACCTTGCTCTTGGGGTTTCTCGACGAAGCGCTCCCATGTTGACGCAGCGCCACCAAGATTTTCTGGCGCCGTTGCCGGGGAGGCTAAGGACGTCCTCACAAGAGGAGTCCTCCACAACCTTTCTCTTTACTTTGTTTTTAGTTTGGTTAGTTTCTTTTGCTTGGTTTTGTTTGCCTCTTTTTATCAAAAACTCCAAAAAAATTAGTTTAGTTTGGTTTGCTTTCTCTTATCAAAAACACAAAAAAATTAGTTCCCACTCTAGTTGGCACCTTGCTCTAGCTCACCATGTTGTTCCCCAAGTTCACCGAGAAGGAACTTTCGATAGGTAGTGGCTCTATAATTGGGAAAGAAAATATTGAAGAGTTCTTTAATCATGTTAGCAAGCATGATCATATTGAGGATAGATCTATAGCAGAACTTGCTCCTAATTATGAAATTGATGCAGCTTCTTTAATTCATATGTTGGAGGCTAGGTTTGTTAGCCTTAACCCCATGATGCAAATTTTGTTCCTAAAACTAAAAGAAGAAAAGAATGTTGAAAAGAGATAATTTATCCTTAAAACTTTACTAAAAGAGTTCCATGGTGTTGCCAAGGAAGCCAAAAAGGTGTTTGCGCGTTTTAATATGCTAGGCTCATGTGTAGATGTTGTGGATACATCTGATAAAACCAAACCTAGGGAGAAAATTAAGATATCCATACCCTTTTGATGAAACCTTTGAAAAGAATTTTGATTGGATTGTTCCTGAAAATCCTTTTGATGAAACTAATGAACCAAAGAGAGATGAGAAGGGATCCTCCAAAACTCATTTGGATGAAATACCCTTCATAGTTGAAGACTTTGTAAGTATTGATGTTAATGCTTCTTCATTTGAAAATACTTGATTTCTTGCTTCTTGTGCCTAACTTTAAGGCGTTAAAGAAAAACACTTGTTGGGAGATAACCCAAGAGTTTTCTTGAGTCTTGGAAGTTATTACTTCAGTAATGACCTCTCCTTATCCTTTTTGTTTGCTTTTTGTGCCAAGAATGACCTCTAATGAGAGGGATGTGAGATTTAGGGAGTTGCTGTCCCGAAACATATTTCTATGCTCCACCATAAAAATTCGTGAGGAGTCTCTGTAAGTCGGATTGAGCTGAAAATTTACGAATAAATCCCCCAGTATGTTACCTAACTTTTGTTAGTTTAACACGTTTTGATTTGAGCAACAGAAGATCTTTGAGAAAATCGGTTTCTACCTGCTTGTCTGTTTTGACAGATTTCTGCCATTATTTGCTTTTGCTTCTTATCGATTTCTTTTTGGGTTCTTTCTGGGAAATTGAGCTTTTTGAAGGAGTTGCTACAGTAGCTTGTGTTTTTAGTGAAGTTTTGCTGTTCTAAAGCTAAAACTAAGGGTCTATGTAACATCCCAAAAATCATGATTTCAAAGATTGCATATCATTCATGCATGCATATAGATTTGAGATCAATTTCAAACTCATTTCAGAAAACAGAAGCACATAGTGCTATCATTTTGTGTGATCAAACTTGAATCAAATGGCCATCCCCATTTTAAAGCTTGAATGTTTTAAACTAGGATTATTTGTCTCCCTGGTTGAATGGTTAGAGTGTGGAAATTGAACCAAACTTTACAAAATGGAAATGTTTTCAAAACCCATTTTCAAACATTTGCAAATCAAGTGCAATGTCCCTGTTATTTTGTTTTTCCAAAAAAAGACCAAGCCTTTTCAAAGTGACCACACAGTTTTATGACAAGTTTTGTGACTGTTGCCCACTGCAAAAATCCCAAATAGATTTGATTTCAAATGGAGTTTGAATTCATTTGAAAACCATTCCTGAAAATCAAATTAGAAAAGGAAAAGAGAAAAGAAAAGAAAAAGGCCAGGTGCTCCTATTCTAGCCCAACAGCAGAACCGGCCTAGCTAGCCCACCCGACCTCCCTCTCTCTCTCTCGCACGTGTAGACGCACCCACGCGGTCACAGACGCTCGGACCCCACTCCCTCTCTGCTTATTTCGCTGACGAGCGGGCCCCGTCCACGTCATCGTCGTCTTCCCCAAAATCTCGCGCACGAACTCCGCCGCTGCCCGTTGCTGCTTTGATTCCGCGAGGTAAATGGCATTGAATCACTGGGCGTTTCTTGTCGAGCCTCTGGCTATATAATCCCCTCTCTCTCGCGACCATTTCCTCTCAACCAATTCCCCCTTCACGCCCCCAGGCTGCTCGCAACTCGCTCGACGCCGCCGCTGTTCCGACGACCGCGCCGACGAATTCCGGTGAGCACCGTGTCCCCCTCTGTCCCTGACTCATGCTATCACGCTCAGCAACTTCTTGCGCATCCACTGACACGCCTTGTTTGTTCTCGCATGATTTGTAGCCTCGGCAACGACTTCGACCGAGCGCCGCCGCCCTCTGCACGAACTCCGGCGACCTCTCCCCGTAAGTACCAGCCGCCCCTTGCCCTCTGTCTGGTACGATTAGGATCTCCATCGACTTACGCGTCTAATGGTGCCCTCCTTTTGACTTAGCGCGACGCAGAACCTCGCCAACGTCGACAGCAGCCGCATCAGACGCATTCGCGAACTCCGGCGAGGAATCCCCGATGACCCCGTGCGCCCCTTGCCAAGCCAGCTCCACGTTGAGCTTCGCCTCGACCTTGCGGTTCTGGTAAGCACACCCTTCCCTCCCCGAGCGACTGAGAACGCCAGCGCCGCCACTGACAGAGCGCTCCGCCGCTCGCCGTCGCCGCGCGCCGCCAGAACGTGGTCGTTTGATCGAGAGCCGTAGGATCCAGATCCAGCGCATAAGATTAGTTCACTTATCGAACCGTTAAGTTTAGATCTGAGCCGTGCGTGTTAGTTAGATCCAACGGTAGCCGAGCGTGATCCGGTACGAAGCGATACGCGCTAGTAAGATTAGGACACGTGGCTAGGGTTTGAGTTTAAAAACAGATTTGAATCCAATTTTGATTACCTATAACTTTTGATTCCCACGTTAGATTTTTGCAAATTATATACCTTTGGAATCAGTAGGACAAGCCCTTTCTAAATATGCAATGTGTTTAAAGTTTAGATTCTGTTAAAATGGTTTCTTTTTGCAGAAACTTGTTTAGGATTATTTTGAGTATAGAAATTGTTTAGAAAATTGTTTTAGTGTAAAATAAACTTGGTTTAGCAAGTTTTTAACTTGGTTATGATCCAGTACTATGCACTTGATGGGTGGAGTTTTAAAAATCATCACTTAGCATTTTTGCATGCATGCATATATATTTTTGTTTGTATATGACTTGTATGTGATTGTGGTTATATTCTTTGTGTAGACTTTGGTGCTAGTGATTGTGATTGTGAAGAGTGCTACTCTCCCCACTACCAAGGCAAGTGGTACTCCATGAATATTTCCATCCCTATATTTTATACAAGCATTAGAAATATTTTGCTAAGTCTTGCATGTTACTATTTTTTTGCCAAATGCCATGTTGGGAAATCCTAAGTAGTTGTAGAGTTGATAGGAAATTCCTAAGTCAAGTTACTATGCCATGCTTAGCCTAGCTAGTAGAAAACAAGGGTTGGTAAAGTATATACATGCTATGATGAAAATATTTCTAAGTCTTTGGACTTATGTTTTTCTTAATAAAACAACTAAGTCAATGAATCACCTGGGTGGAATGGGACTTGATTGGTGGTTTTTGGTTGAGTGGTTACACAAGGCCCATGGATATGGTTTACCTTGTGTATCTCACTTGTGGTATGCCACCTAGGAACAAAGGGATTTTAGAGGCCA
Source organism: Avena sativa (assembly GCA_916181665.1). Classification (NCBI taxonomy): domain Eukaryota; kingdom Viridiplantae; phylum Streptophyta; class Magnoliopsida; order Poales; family Poaceae; genus Avena; species Avena sativa. The sequence goes on along the minus strand of OV702283.1, from coordinate 238,710,933 downwards.
AGTGTTGAGAAGCTTATAGTGCATCCACTTGGCAATATGGGCTCTGCCTGGATCACATAAGTTGCTAGAACTTAGTCATTTGAACAGTTGGTGGTAGTGGGAATGATAGGTTGGAGCGCGTCCATTTGGTCTAAGCAAAGGCTTCTGAAAGGTCCTGTCTTGGGAAACCAAGTCTGGTGGGGAAAGTGCACAACCTCTGCAAATGGAAAAATCTAAGTACTTAGCCAAGTCCATGGCAATGGACAACTTGAGCATCAAGACATGGAAGCTATCAATAATCTCATCACTCCAACTTCTAAATAAAACTTGTGGGTGAACAAGGGTGAAGGACCTCAATGTCTATTGATGGTTTCTTGGGCAAAGTTTTTGACAAAGAAAAACTTAGTAATTTCAACTAATAGGAAAAACCTATTTTAAGCAAAGCAAGCCAAGCTACACTTAGCCAAATTGCATATAGTAATATAGTCCACTTAAAATTTACTAAGGTATCACTTGCCAATACTATTCCAAAGTATTGACCCACTGTGGCTGTAACTTGTGATGTTGCAGGTTACTCTGATGAGGATTAGGTGTCATGAGTCTACACTCAACATGTTTGCCTGTGGCACATGAAGATGAAGACTTATAATTATTTACTTATTCCAAACTGTTGTATTAGGCCTGTGGCCTTGAGTTGTAAAAGACTATGTTTTATCTCTGGAATGGATGTAATAAATGACCTTTGTATCTGTGTACTTCATCTTAAACTGTGGATGCTAGCAATGATCCAGGGACTAGCATTGCAATCACAGGGATCCTTTTCCTTTACAAAGGAGGGATCTTATAGATGGTATCAGAGCACTGTGTTGCCTGTAGGATTATGACCCTAGGATTGGAAACCACTAAGGAAAAATTTTCAACTACTTCTACACTTGTCTATTCTTCTCGTAAACTTTTCTAATCTTCTCTTTCTCATGTCTATTTGTAGATGAACTCCATCAACGAAGCCGTAAAGAAAGGACCACTCATGACCATGACCTTGGAATGTGAGACAGAATTTCCCAAGATTCTCAAGGACCTCATGGTGGCAATGGAAATACATGGTGCAGCTGTGTACAAAGGCTTTTCAGTGATGGATGAAGGAGTTGAGTACTGGTGGGTGCAACTTCACTTGTACAAAAACAAGGAAGACAACCACAAAGAAAAAGGATTCTGCATGTACACAAACACTATGGTGCACACCACATTCTTTGAGTCAGCAAGAGAAGCAACTTGGAGGACTATCAAAGAACTTAGTGCTAGAGTCAAGTGCAGAATGCTCAACCTCCAAAAAGACTTGATGAAAGGGAAGGAACATACCCAAGAGTTGGAAGCTACCAACCAAACCTTAAGAGGAGATATTATAGACTTAGTGATGGAATCATGTGAGCAAGATAGGCTGATTGCTTCTAGGAACATTGTGTTAGCCAACAGATCCAATGAGATAGGATTGTAAACGTACTTCGTTAGTTGGACCACCACCTATCACCATATTTTCCAAAATGTTACCTTAAAATAAGATTGAACCTTGGTTGATGTAATGGATTCATGTATGCATGACTTTTGTGATTTTGCTTTCCAAGGATATGTATGTGATGTTTCGACCTTTGTTTTATCTTGATTTGTGTTGTTCTAACTTTTCTATCTTATAAATAGATGCCTATTACCATCAGCACTGTTGAGGAGTTCCAGGTTACCCGCTTTGGTCCTCGTATCGTTGAGCTTACCACTTTGCTCAATCTCCCTCTTCCCACCATCATGGTGCATCCACTCACCAAGTTCGAGAGGAAGGACCTCTGGGGCTTCAAGGTGAACCAGCCCGGACGCTAGACAGAGCCTACTACGGAGGCCATCGTCTTCAAGCTTATGCACGATGACAGGGAGAGAGGCATGGAGGTAGTTATGCAGGACCTGATAGGACGTCTGCTAGGACGACACTCCCGACAGGTTAGAGGCACCCACTTCCACGTCTTCGGAAGACGTGATGAGGATGGAGAGTCCATCGACTTCGAGGACGACTCGAGGGACACAGCAGAGCTGATACGTCTGTATCTCCAGGACTTAGAGTCTCTCATTAGGCACGTGGACACGGACAGGACCAATGTCATGCTCAGTAATGACGAGCTCTAGGTGCAGCTTCGCGAGAAGGACAAGCTCTTCGCGCAGCCGGACGAGATAGTCAAGGAAATGGAGGCGAAGTTCGAGACCCAGGACAGGAAGTTCAAGAGTCAGGAGAAACATGTCCAGGATAGGAACAAGAAGATCCGGGACATGACTGAAGAACTGCAGTCCAAGGACTTCGAGATAGAGCAGCAGCAGACGGTGATAGAGAGGCTTCGTTCCCAGAAGAGGGCTCTCAAGGCCAAGATTTAGTCCTTGACCACTACTATTGAGGAGAACAAGGCCGCGATGGAGAACGCAGGTCTTACCTTTGTCGAGGAGGAGATTGATGCTGATGAGTAGACTTGACTACTCGTTTATCTTTTATTATCATACTTGTTATTTGAGAACTTGTTATTGGACCATCCGACATGTGGATGGCTTGCTACTTGTGTGTTTTACTTTGTGAACTTGTTATTTTGTTGATTGAACTTTTATCTCTTTGTTGCATGCTTGTGATTGCTTATGATGTAGCCCGACCTACGGTCGTTGCCACATCTTGGTCTCCAACTTACACCAAGTCGTCATGGACTCCAAAGGTGAATCCGTTCCTCTATGCGAGCCCCCTTCCTTCCCTATTGAATGGCATGCTACTTCATAATCCGTCACATATGCATGATAGGTTCACATTGACAAGTATGGAGGCAAGGGAGGAAGCACGAAACATCAAGCCCGACAAGACGGAGGCTTGGAAGAGGAGGCGGAAGAAGACAGACTGCCAAATGCTCTCTGTCGCCAGCGGTACTACCGGACCTGGCGACCGGTACTATCGCCCGGCGGCACTACCGCCCTATGCTACCGCCAGCAACAGACGACACCAGCGCAAGCCAAATGCTCTCTGTCACCGGCGGTACTACCGGCCCCGGATCCGGTACTACCGAGCCACGGCACTACCGCCCCCTGCTACCGCCACCAACAGAAGGCTCCAGCGGAAGCTCCAGGACCGCAAGCGGTACTACCGGTCCCAGAGCGGTACTACCGGACCAAGCGGTATTACCGGTCCCAAGTCCGGTACTACCGCTCCTGGCAGTGCCTGCGCGCACTAGTTGGGCCACAGCCCATGTATCCCCCTTTTACTTACCAAACCCTAGTTTTATCCCCAAACTACCCTTGTTTAGTGGTTGGCCTATAAATAGAGACTCCACCCCTCATGTATCCCTTAGGCATAGATGATAGACTAAAGACAACCCCCATTGTGGAATCTCTAGTTTTTCCTCATCCCCTTTACCAAGGGGACCGACTATCGTCACCAACCTCGATTGGACTTTGAATCACGCATCCATCATTGAACAAGGCCTTGGGTTCTCGGTTTCTCGCCCCCAAGTCGTCAAGACCCTCCTCAAGGTGTTCTTCCCTCTCCGATGTGGATTTGAGGGAGCACGTTGACCGATCTTTCCTTGCGAGGATTCTATCGGACCGGTGGCCGCCGTTCGGGAGCAATCAGCCTTGTATCGTGTGAGTTTTGCGTGTGTTCATCGTGTTGTTCGCGAGGTGTGTGTTCGCTTCCGCTACCTTCTCCCTTTACCCTCGCTTTCCCATCGATTTGACCACGAGATCCGTGAAGATCGGGCACCCAAGAGGTTAACCCCTCCATCATCTGGTATCAGCAGCTTTTGGTTGCCACGGATTTCTCATCGATTTGGTCTTTTCCCCATAAATTCGATAATTCCACCAAAAATAGCCCCAATTCGTGTTTTGGATCGATCTGTGATTTGAGTGCGTTTTGGTAGGTTTTGATCCGTGGAATACTTGCTAAACTTGTTGATCTACCTTCCTTTGCGTTCCCATAGCCTAATTCCTTGATTTCCCCCGTCGATTTGGTGTTTTTCTTGAAGATTTTCCGCCCAAATCGCCCCAAACTCGCGAAATCGCGTCAGATCTGGATTTCTCTGTCTCGAGCGGTACTACCGCTCCAAATCTACGGTACTACCGCCCACCGGTACCAAAATCCGGTACTACCGCCCAAGACAGAAAGAAAACAGCAAGTTCCAGATTTCAGCCTCTCACCGTTTTGAGCATAACTTTTGCATCCGAATTCGGATTTTGGTGTTCTTTAGCTCGTTTCGAAGAGGAGAAGGAGCTCTACATCATCATCCACGTGGTTCATGCTATCTACTCCATCCAAATTCCGTGAGAAAGGCGGAATCCAACAATAAAGGGTGAAGATCGTCGACGAAAGGTATAAACATTCCGCGACTTCTCCCCACTTGCATTCCTTTGTGAACCCCACTATCTTTGCGAGCAACAAACACCTATTGAGACTAGTTACTCTTATGATTGCTTGGGCTATGCACATTTGATACCTTGTAGATTCCGAGCAAACATTGTGAGCGCTATCTCATATAGTTATCTTGTATAGTTGTTGGCACAAGGAAGAGGCAAGTGAAAAGAAAAAGAAAAGAGAGAAAAAGAGAAAAAAATATATAGAAAAATAAAAGAAAGAGATATACATGTGCCTCATATAATAGGAAGCGCAAGCTCGATGAACATCATATAGGTGGTACTTATTGTGCATATCTTGTAGCCCACCAATTTTGTGCAATCGAACTAGCGTCTCTCCTTGTACTTGTGTGACACGAGCTTATAGTCTTCGCTAGGTAATCATTTGGTTCTTAGCTCACTTTATCCATCGCACAAGTCCCATTTATCCCACCGTGTGTGTTTCCTTGTACATGTTTCCTATCTTGTGGATTGACTTGTTTGCTTTGTGATCGTTGTGGTTCTTTACTTGCCATTACAATATCTTGATTTTGGATTGGTTCTTGACATGCCACTTTCCATACCTATCCACCATAGGCCTTGTGTGTGTGTGTTTTTTGGTTAGTAGTTGGTTTTGGTGTTCCGCGTGAACTTCACTTTGCTTGGTTTATTGCTCTCAAGTGTGGCCACTTGTACGATACGATCTTCCAAGGTAAAGTAAGGTTTGACGTTGTATCCCTAACACCCTCTACCACTTCCATATACACCGCTTGGTCTTGTGAATCATGTCTAGGGACTCCGGAACCGAGGATTATTTCTATGAAGAATCCATGATGAGCCACCATGCCTATGTCTCCACAAGCATGGATAACATGATGGAGCACTACACCAACAATGGCTCCACATGCTTGGGTGACATGGAGTGCTACAACAACAACGACTCCCCAAGCATGGGCGACTTCAAGAACGACAACGACAAGCTCCTCAAGTCGCACCGGCCAAGACGGAGCCTACACCTCGAGTGCGCCAAGGTCCATCATCAAATGGACAAGTTCCAAAGCGACCTCCACAACTTCAAGAAGGACATGGACAACGACTTCGACAAAAACATGAGGATGGTCGCCAAGAATAATGATGCTTTGCGCTCATTAGAAAAACTTACAAGGAAGAGTGCCAAGGACAAGGGTCATCGACGCGAGCGTCATGTGGATGACCAAGTGCGCCACCTTCACCAACCATCGGCAAGGCACGCCAATGACCTCCGTCGACACCGTCACAAGGCACCTTCAACTTCTTGTGCCACCACCAAAATGGCACCAAGAGCAAGCCTTCGTCCACGCCATCAAGCTTCAACGACTACGCTTGCATTTGAAGACCTCATGAACGAGGAAAATGAAGGCCTCTACTTCGCCAAGTTGGATAGCATGAGCCTACCTCCACCACTACTACGAGATGGCCACAAGACGGTCGAGCATGGGATTTTCCCTTCGACCATGGAGGCGAGCAATGATGCCCATCTTATGGCATCCAACCTTGAAGGCGACAAGGTCAAGAATGGTGAGCATGGGATTTTCCCTTCACCAAAGGAGGCGCATGGAGTTGTGGAAACCGAGCCTACCCCCATATGCTTGAGTGATGATGTGGTACCAATCCCATGTGAGTATGAGAGCCACTTAGCCCACTTGAGTGAGAACAAGAGTGAGACGAGTGACTCCACCTTATGTGAGATTGAGTGCTTCCACTTGGAGGGCATGAGCGATACTACTAGTGAGTTGAGAGTGGTAGTTGATAGGTCAAGTGAGACCATTTTGAATTCTAACAACTTACCCTCTACCTCTAGTGTGTTCTCTTGTGTTGTGCTAGGTTCCATGGATGAAGACGCTCGAAGCTATGAAGCAATGATGCCTCGAATGGAGAAGATGTACATGGTGCACGAAGATGATGCTACGCCATGGCTACATCAAGAAGACGAAGTCGTCCACAAGGAGGCCACTACTTCCACAACACCCACTTCATATGAGAGGTATGAACAAGGTAACAATAAGGGTGTTGATGATGCCATGATCCCACTAGTGGACATGATGAATTGTGAGGATATGCATGTTATGGATGATACTTGTGACATTACTTATGCTTCATCCATATTCCCATGTGATGCTTTGCCTTTGCATAATATTGATCATGTGGAATTGTTTGATTGCGATATCATTGCCATAAACATGCCATGCTATGCATCTTGTGTGTATCCTCCAATTGCTTTGGACTTGCCTTGTCATGCTAGTCATTCAATTTCTCCCGTTGCTTGCGATAAGATGAATGCTTGCTATTTCACTTGTTTTTCTTGCAAAAATATTGATCTTATGCGTTATAATGAGATGGCCCCCATAGCTTTCTCAATTTTTAGAGATTTTGATGCTTGCCATGATAAGCATGTTCCCCACTTGCATACTCACCATGCATCTCTTTCATACTTGATTGACATTAATGGTGATGTGCACAAAAAGAGATACGTCATGATGGATGATGTGTATCTCTACCATGCACACACGTTCTTCCTTTTACATATGATGTGTGTAGGTACCCGCACGAGAATGTCAACCTCGGTTGAGCACGAGTTGACAAAAAGAGCTCTAGAGAGCATCCCACAAGTGAGTTCAAGATCGAACCCAGCTCTGATACCTTTTGCATGCTTTGCATCTTTCATGTTGGCAAATTGCTCTTTCCTATGGTTTGATTGCAAGCATGTTAATGGTATTATCTTCCCTTGTGACATTCATGTTTCTCCGCTTTTAGATAATGATGCTTTGTGTGTTGCAACAAAAATGTTGAACAATTTACCTTCTCGATGTTTTGTGTGCAACCACAATTCCTTTAAGAACATGTATTGTCATGAGAGCTTCCAAGAATCTCGTCTTGTTGTTGCAACAAACATAAGGATCACTTGCTCTTTCATTTGGTTTGTTTGCAAACATAATACTTTTGTTTTGGATATTCTTCCTTGTGTGTTTTTTTCCAAATTCTCCTATTCTTGCATCAAAGATGTTGTTTGAAATTTGAATCCAATGCTTTGAATGCCCCACTTCTATGTTATATGGAGTTTTTGAGTTTCCACATTTGGATGATGTTCAAACGTTTTCCATGCACATTGACCTTGTATATGCATCCCGTTTGCTATACTTGAGTTGTGCTAATAGTGTTGTGAACAAGAATGGACATGCCACAAATGACATGCTCCTCTATCACACACAAACATATGTTGCTTGGTCTTTGTTGTATGAAGGTACAAATGGATACACGTCAACCTCTATGGACTATATGTTGACAAGAAGAACCGAAGAGAGTTACCTATGGCTACCCTTCATCAAGATATCTCTACAAGCTAAGGTGACTTCCTTCTACTTGAGGACTCATGCAATAATATTCATGAATTGGCTATGTTGCTTTGCTTTTGTTGTGATCTTTGTAGGCTTCAAGGAAGGTGAAGGAACATTGAAGTGTTGTCAAGTCAATCTTCCCGAGGACGACTATATGGTGAACCCTAGGATCAAGAAGGTCTCTCGATCGCTTCTACTTTGTGATGAGCATGTAGAGTCGAGGACGACTCTTTTTGAAGGGGTGGGGAGCTGATGTAGCCCGACCTACGGTCGTTGCCACATCTTGGTCTCCAACTTACACCAAGTCATCATGGACTCCAAAGGTGAATCCATTCCTCTATGCGAGCCCCCTTCCTTCCCTATTGAATGGCATGCTACTTCATAATCCGTCACATATGCATGATAGGTTCACATTGACAAGTACGGAGGCAAGGGAGGAAGCCCGGAACATCAAGCCCGACAAGACGGAGGCTTGGAAGAGGAGGCGGAAGAAGACAGACTGCCAAATGCTCTCTGTCGCCAGCGGTACTACCGGACCTGGCGACCGGTACTACCGCCCGGCGGCACTACCGCCCTATGCTACCGCCAACAACAGACGACACCAGCGCAAGCCAAATGCTCTCTGTCACCGGCGGTACTACCGGCCCCGGATCCGGTACTACCGAGCCACGGCACTACCGCCCCCTGCTACCGCCACCAACAGAAGGCTCCAGTGGAAGCTCCAGGACCGCAAGCGGTACTACCGGTCCCAGAGCGGTACTACCGGACCAAGCGATACTACCGGTCCCAAGTCCGGTACTACCGCTCCTGGCAGTGCCTGCGCGCACTAGTTGGGCCACAGCCCATGTATCCCCCTTTTACTTACCAAACCCTAGTTTTATCCCCAAACTACCCTTGTTTAGTGGTTGGCCTATAAATAGAGCCTCCACCCCTCATGTATCCCTTAGGCATAGATGATAGACTAAAGACAACCCCCATTGTGGAATCTCTAGTTTTGCCTCATCCCCTTTACCAAGGGGACCGACTATCGTCACCAACCTCGATTGGACTTTGCATCACGCATCCATCGTTGAACAAGGCCTTGGGTTCTCGGTTTCTCGCCCCCAAGTCGTCAAGACCCTCCTCAAGGTGTTCTTCCCTCTCCGATGTGGATTTGAGGGAGCACGTTGACCGATCTTTCCTTGCGAGGATTCTATCGGACCGGTGGCCGCCGTTCGGGAGCAATCGGCCTTGTATCGTGTGAGTTTTGCGTGTGTTCATCGTGTTCTTAGCGAGGTGTGTGTTCGCTTCCGCTACCTTCTCCCTTTCCCCTCGCTTTCCCATCGATTTGACCACGAGATCCGTGAAGATCGGGCACCCAAGAGGTTAACCCCTCCATCAGCTTATGTGATGTAATGTGCATGAAAGCATCTATGGGTATCTCATTCTTATCTCTATTTGATCAAACCACAGACGCCTCCCCGTCGTGCAAACCCCAACCCCAACAACAACAACAACAACATCACACCAGAAATGCAACAAATGATGACTGCTCAGACACAGCTGATGCAGATCATGACAACATTCATTCAGAACCAAAACAATAACAACAACAACCCCAATAACAACAACAACAACCCTCCGGGTTTTGATATGCTCACCAGATTCTTGAGATTGAGGCCAGCTAAGTTCTCTGGGACGAATGATCCCATGGTGGCCAATGATTGGCTACGCTCTGTAAACAAGGACTTAGTAACTGTGGGCTGCACGGATGCTGAAAAGGTTAGATTTGCAGCACATCTGCTGGAAGGGCCAGCCGCCACTTGGTGGGACAACTTTCAGATCACCACTCCCATAGATGAGGTGACATGGGCTATCTTTGAGGATGGCTTTCGCACTGCTCATATCTCATCAGGAATAATGAGCCTGAAAAAGAAAGAGTTCCACAATCTGAAGCAGCGCCACCGCAGCGTGGCTGAGTACATTGAAGAGTTCAACAATCTGGCGCGTTATGCACTGGATGAAGTTGACACAGATGCCAAGAGAAAGGAAAAATTTCTGGAAGGCTTGAATGATGAGCTGAATCTGCAATTGGTTGTGGCATATGTTCCCACTTATCAGTCGCTATGTGACAAGGCTGCTATATTGGAGAACAAAATGAAGCAAGTCGAGAGTAGGAAGAGAAAGCACTCCGACAAGCACAACTCGGGATTGTCTCAGAAACGATCTCACTATGATGACAGTGGAAGCTCAGGATCCCACAAGCATGGGAAATTCAACAAGCACCACAACCACAACCGTCATGACAACAAGCATCATCGCAGTCATGACAATGAAAAGTACAAGAACCACAAGAGTGGACATAAGAACCACCACAGTGGTAATGGTAGTGGAAGTGGAAGTCAGCCTGTTAAGAGAGACATCAGTCAGGTTGAATGCTTCAAATGCAAGAAGATGGGACACTATGCAAATGAGTGCCCCGAAAAGAAAGTTGAAGGACCTGTCAAGCCCAATCCTTTCCAGAAAGGACAGGTGAACCACATCAGTGTGGAGGAGGTCTATGAGGAGCCTGACGCTGTTGCTGGTAAGTTCAGACTCAATTCTATTCCAGCATTTGTTCTTTTTTATACTGGAGCATCGCATTCATTCATATCAAAAGCATTTGTTGATAGAAATGGGTTTCCAACTGAAAACATTGGGTGTACAATAAAAGTTAGTTCTCCGGGTGGAGATATGATAGTAAGTCTTGGATGCCGGGATCTAGTAATAGAGTTTGGAAAACATAAGTTTCCAGTAAGTCTGATAATCCTAGATTCCCAAGGACTAGACGTAATATTGGGAATGGATTGGATGGCTAAGTATGAAGGAGTACTAGATTGTGCTAATCGTACTGTTGCACTCACAACCCTGGAAAGAAAGCGGATTAAGTTCAAGTCCAACTTTGAATCTAAAGGAAGTAAGATAAATTATCTTAAGGTGGTTAGCATGGACAGTGTACCAATTGTGAGTGAGTATCCGGATGTATTTCCGGAAGAACTGCCGGGAATGCCACCAGATATAGATGTGGAGTTTCTGATAGACTTGGTACCAGGTTCTGGACCAATAGCAAAGAGACCATATAAAATGTCAGTTGAAGAACTGAAAGAGCTCAAGAAGCAACTTGGAGAACAGTTACAGAAAGGATTTATTCAACCAAGTTCTTCATCTTGGGGAGCCCCAGTTTTGTTCGTAGAGAAGAAGGATAGAAGTCAAAGGTTATGCATAGATTACCGTTCACTCAACGAGGTAACTATCAAGAACAAATATCCTTTGCCTAGAATCAATGACTTGTTTGATCAGCTTGAAGGAGCATGTGTGTTCTCAAAGATTGATCTAAGGTCAGGCTATTTTCAACTTAAGATAAGAGAACAAGACATACCTAAAACAACATTCACCACAAGGTATGGATTGTACGAGTATACCGTAATGCCTTTTGGCTTGACCAATGCTCCAGCATACTTCCTGAATATGATGAACAAGGTGTTCATGGAATTTCTTGACAAGTTTGTTGTCGTTTTCATCGACGACATCTTAGTCTACTCCAAGAGCAAAGAAGAACATGAAGGACACTTGCGTTTGATACTTGAGAAGTTACGGGAGCATAAACTTTATGCGAAATTCAGCAAGTGTGAGTTCTGGTTAGAGGAAGTTGGTTTTCTTGGTCAGGTTATGAAAAAAGATGGTGTAGCAATTGATCCTGCTAAGGTTTCAGCTGTGACTGAATGGGAATCTCCCAAGTCCGTGAAGGAAGTTCGTAGTTTCCTTGGCTTAGTAGGTTACTACAGAAGGTTCATTGAGAATTTCTCTAAGGTAGCTAAGCCCATGACTGAATTGTTAAAGAAAGACAAGAAGTTTACTTGGTCTGAAGGTTGTGAACTCAGCTTTCAGGAGTTGAAGAAGAGACTTGTGACAGCACCAGTTTTATGTTTGCCAGATTTGGAAAAGGATTTCCAAGTATATTGTGATGCATCTCATCAAGGTTTGGGTGCAGTACTTATGCAAGACGGTAAAGTTGTAGCTTATGCCTCGAGACAACTCAAAACTCATGAAGTGAACTATCCTACTCATGATTTAGAGTTGGCCTCTGTTGTCCATGCACTCAAAACATGGAGACACTATGTTTTGGGAAAGCGTTGTGAAGTGTTCACAGATCACAAAAGTTTGAAGTATATCTTCACCCAGAAGGAAATCAATATGAGGCAAAGAAGATGGTTAGAGCTTATCAAGGACTATGACTTAAGTTTGCAATACCACCCCGGTAAAGCAAATGTTGTAGCAGATGCTCTAAGTCGTAAGGTATTTGTGAATGGCCTTACCAAAGGAGAATTTCCAGACGATTTGGGTACCCAATTCAGGAAACTCCGATTGGAGATTGTGCCTGAAGGACATCTCATGTCATTAGATGTGCAACCCACTTTGTTGGACAAGATCAGAGAAGCCCAGAAGACTGATAAGGAAATCGAAGAGATTAAGGAAAAGATTGGCCAAGGGAAAGCTAAAAGTTTCCATGAAGACGAACAAGGTACTTTATGGCATGGGAAACGTATCTGTGTTCCGCAAGATCCGGAGTTGCGGAAACTGATTTTGTAGGAAGCACACAACTCCCCGTATTCTATTCACCCGGGTAACACCAAAATGTACATGGACATGAAAGAAAGATTTTGGTGGAATAATCTCAAGAGGGACATCGCTGAACATATTGCCTTGTGTGATGTGTGTAGTAGAGTGAAAGCGGAGCATCAGAAACCAGCAGGTTTACTTCAACCGCTACCTATTCCTGATTGGAAGTGGGACAAGATTGGTATGGATTTCATTACCGGACTACCAAGGACCAGGTCAGGATATGATTCTATATGGGTAGTAGTGGATCGCCTAACTAAAGTGGCTCATTTCATACCCGTGAAGACAACCTATACAAGTGCTAAGTTAGCCAAAATCTACATGAGTAGAATTGTATGTCTACATGGAGTGCCCAAGAGTATTGTGTCCGATAGGGGAACTCAATTCACTTCCCATTTTTGGAGACAGCTACATGAGTCATTGGGAACGAGGTTGGAATTCAGTACTGCTTTTCATCCTCAAACTGATGGACAAACAGAAAGAACTAATCAGATTCTTGAAGACATGTTGAGGGCATGTTCCTTAGACTATGGAGCCAGTTGGGATGAAAGTCTGCCTTACGCAGAATTTTCTTATAACAACAGCTATCAAGCCAGCATTGAAATGGAACCGTTTGAGTTTCTCTACGGAAGAAAGTATACCACCCCATTGTTATGGAATGGTGTGGGAGAAAGAAGTTTATTCGGGCCAGATCTTATCAAAGAAGCCGAAGAGAAGGTCAAATTGGTTAAGGACAGGTTGAAGATAGCACAGTCCCGACAGAAAAGCTATGCAGATCCTAAGTGTAGAGAAGTCACCTACGAAGTTGGTGATAGAGCTTATCTTAGAGTATCACCACTTCGCGGAGTGAAAAGATTCGGAGTCAAAGGAAAATTGGCACCACGATATGTTGGGCCATTCAAGATTCTGAGTCGCAAAGGAGAAGTTGCCTATGAAATTGAGTTGCCAGAATCTCTGCCAGCTGTCCATAATGTGTTTCATGTGAGTCAGCTTAAGAAATGTCACCCAGAAATGGAAGAAACATCTCTAAAGGATACTATACCCTTGGGGGAGGTTCAATTGGAAAGTGATCTCACCTATGAAGAGAAACCTATCAAGATTCTTGAGACTGCAGAAAGAGTCACAAGGACAAAGACTATCAAGTTTTGCAAAGTACAGTGGAATCATCATTCCGAAGAGGAAGCAACATGGGAAAGAGAAGATGATCTTCGGAAAGACCACCCTCACCTATTTGCTAGCCAATCCGAATCTCGAGGGCGAGATTCACCTTAAGGGGGGTTAGATTTGTAACATCCCAAAAATCATGATTTCAAAGATTGCATATCATTCATGCATGCATATAGATTTGAGATCAATTTCAAACTCATTTTAGAAAACAGAAGCACATAGTGCTATCATTTTGTGTGAGCAAACTTGAATCAAATGGCCATCCCCATTTGAAAGCTTGAATGTTATAAACCAGGATTATTTGTCTCCCTGGTTGAATGGTTAGAGTGTGGAAATTGAACCAAACTTTACAAAATGGAAATGGTTTCAAAACCCATTTTCAAACATTTGCAAATCAAGTGCAATGTCCCTGTTATTTTGTTTTTCCAAAAAAAGACCAAGCCTTTTCAAAGTGACCACATAGTTTTATGCCAAGTTTTGTGACTGTTGCCCACTGCAAAAATCCCAAATAGATTTGATTTCAAATGGAGTTTGAATTCATTTGAAAACCATTCCTGAAAATCAAATTAGAAAAGGAAAAGAGAAAAGAAAAGAAAAAGGCCAGGTGCTCCTATTCTAGCCCAACAGTAGAACCGGCCCAGCTAGCCCACCCGGCCTCCCTCTCTCTCTCTCTCTCGCACGGGTAGACGCACCCACGCGGTCACAGACGCTCGGACCCCACTCCCTCTCTGCTTATTTCGCTGACGAGCGGGCCCCGTCCACGTCATCGTCGTCTTCCCCAAAATCTCGCGCACGAACTCTGCCGCTGCCCGTTGCTGCTTTGATTCCGCGAGGTAAATGGCATTGAATCACTAGGTGTTTCTTGTCGAGCCTCTGGCTACATAATCCCCTCTCTCTCGCGACCATTTCCCCTCAACCAATTCCCCCTTCACGCCCCCAGGCTGCTCGCAACTCGCTCGACGCCGCCGCTGTTTCGACGACCGCGCCGACGAATTCCGGTGAGCACCGTGTCCCCCTCTGTCCCTGACTCATGCTATCACGCTCAGCAACTTCTTGCGCATCCACTGACACGCCTTGTTTGTTCTCGCATGATCTGTAGCCTCGGCAACGACTTCGACCGAGCGCCGTCGCCCTCTGCACGAACTCCAGCGACCTCTCCCCGTAAGTACCAGTCGCCCCTTGCCCTCTGTCTGGTACGATTAGGATCCCCATCGACTTACGCGTCTAATGGTGCTCTCCTTTTGACTTAGCGCGACGCAGAACCTCGCCAACGTCGACAACAGCCGCATCAGACGCATTCGCGAACTCCGGCGAGGAATCCCCGACGACCCCGTGCGCCCCTTGCCAAGCCACCTCCACGTTGAGCTTCGCCTCGACCTTGCGGTTCTAGTAAGCACACCCTTCCCTCCCCGAGCGACCTAGAACGCCAGCGCCGCCACTGACAGAGCGCTCCGCCGCGCGCCGCAAGAACGTGGTCGTTTGATCGAGAACCGTTAAGTTTAGATCTGAGCCGTGCGTGTTAGTTAGATCCAACGGTAGCCGAGCGTGATCAGGTACGAAGCGGTACGCGCCAGTAAGATTAAGACACGTGGCTAGGGTTTGAGTTTAAAAATAGATTTGAAACATATTTGAATCCAATTTTGATTAGGCTATAACTTTTGATTCCCACGTTAGATTTTTGCAAATTATATACCGTTGGAATCAGTAGGACAAGCCCTTTCTAAATATGCAATGTGTTTAAAGTTTAGATTCTGTTAAAATGGTTTCTTTTTGCAGAAACTTGTTTAGGATTATTTTGAGTATAGAAATTGTTTAGAAAATTGTTTTAGTGTAAAATAAACTTGGTTTAGCAAGTTTTTAACTTGGTTATGATTCAGTACTATGCACTTGATGGGTGGAGTTTTAAAAATCATCACTTAGCATTTTTGCATGCATGCATATATTTTTTTGTTTGTATATGACTTGTATGTGATTGTGGTTATATTCTTTGTGTAGACTTTGGTGCTAGTGATTGTGATTGTGAAGAGTGCTACTCTCCCCACTACCAAGGCAAGTGGTACTCCATGAATATTTCCATCCCTATATTTTATACAAGCATTAGAAATATTTTGCTAAGTCTTGCATGTTACTATTTTTTTGCCAAATGCCATGTTGGGAAATCCTAAGTAGTTGTAGAGTTGATAGGAAATTCCTAAGTCAAGTTACTATGCCATGCTTAGCCTAGCTAGTAGCAAACAAGGGTTGGTAAAGTATATACATGCTATGATGAAAATATTTCTAAGTCTTTGGACTTATGTTTTTCTTAATAAAACAACTAAGTCAATGAATCACCTGGGTGGAATGGGACTTGATTGGTGGTTTTTGGTTGAGTGGTTACACAAGGCCCATGGATATGGTTTACCTTGTGTATCTCACTTGTGGTATGCCACCCAGGAACAAAGGGATTTTAGAGGCCAAGTGTTGAGAAGCTTATAGTGCAGCCACTTGGCAATATGGGCTCTGCCTGGATCACATAAGTTGCTAGAACTTAGTCATTTGGACAGTTGGTGGTAGTGGGAATGATAGGTTGGAGCGCGTCCATTTGGTCTAAGGAAAGGCTTCTGAAAGGTCCTGTCTTGGGAAACCAAGTCTGGTGGGGAAAGTGCACAACCTCTGCAGATGGAAAAATCTAAGTACTTAGCCAAGTCCATGGCAATGGACAACTTGAGCAACAAGACATGGAAGCTATCAAGAATCTCATCACTCCAACTTCTAAATAAAACTTGTGGGTGAACAAGGTTGAAGGACCTCAATGTCTATTGATGGTTTCTTGGGCAAAGTTTTTGACAAAGAAAAACTTAGTAATTTCAACTAATAGGAAAAACCTATTTTAAGCAAAGCAAGCCAAGCTACACTTAGCCAAATTGCATATAGTAATATAGTCCACTTAAAATTTACTAAGGTATCACTTGCCAATACTATTCCAAAGTATTGACCCACTGTGGCTGTAACTTGTGATGTTGCAGGTTACTCTGATGAGGATTAGGTGTCATGAGTCTACACTCAACATGTTTGCCTGTGGCACATGAAGATGAAGACTTATAATTATTTACTTATTCCAAACTCTTGTATTAGGCCTGTGGCCTTGAGTTGTAAAAGACTATGTTTTATCTCTGGAATGGATGTAATAAATGACCTTTGTATCTGTGTACTTCATCTTAAACTGTGGATGCTAGCAATGATCCAGGGACTAGCATTGCAATCATAGGTATCCTTTTCCTTTACAAAGGAGGGATCTTACAGTCTATTATCTTTTGAATACACTAATGTTGCTAATGAAGATTGTGTGATGTTTTGTATGAAGGAAAATTTTCAGGTGTAGAGAGAGAATGATGAAATGAGATGAAGAATAGACAAAAGCTCAAGCTTGGGAATGCCACCCTTGGTGTCACCCCAAGAAATATCCAAGAGGTACAAGCGTCAAAGCTTGGGGAGGCATCCCCTTCTTCATCAATAAAAAGCTCAAGTCTTTCTAGATACTTCGTTTTTATTGTTTCATGCATTGTTGTGTTGTTCTTGGAGCGTCTTAGTTTTCGTTTGGTTTCCTTAGTTTGTTCAGTTTGCTTGAATAAAGTAGTTGGACCCCCGTTCTCACTGTGTTGTTTCAAATAAGTTGATTGGTGTTGGAAAGGAGTAGAAGGTTCTTGCATGAATAGTACAAGAGGAGCTTGCTTTGACTGTGACTTAGACTTTAGCATGACAAGCTAGGTGTTGTTTTGACCTAATGCTTAGTGATTATTGCTGTAGCATGATTTGTTCCAAATAATTGGGATTGCTTAGTGTGCCTTGAAAGAATCATGCGTCGTTTTAGCATACAAAAGCATAGTATTGTGGTATTCTCCTTTGATGCTTTGTTTGGGTTGACCTGGCACATGCTCACACCATGTTATGACCATGAACAAGTCACCATAGCCTCTATGATCATTTAGTCCTTGACTTGTAGTACCACTCTATGCTTTGATTAGTAATTTTTTGTCACTCTGCATGATTATGGCTATTATTGCTCTCTTAGTTGGTTGCTCCCAGTCTTTTGCTAGCCTCCACTTGTATGAGTAAGTTCTACTCATGATTCCAACTCCCAAGAAACCAAGTTATTCCAAAGTGTCCACTATAAATTCCTATGCATGGTGTGTTACACCATTCCAAGTATATTGTTGTTTTCATCTATCTTCCAATTAAAAAATATCTTGTTATGTGAAAACTTAGTGATTAAAGCTCTCACGAACTTCATGGCACACCTTTTATTTCTTTCCCATAATAAACTTGAATCATTGTGTCATCTATGTTGTATATGCTTGCACTTATACGTTGGAATTAGCAGAACCATGCTGTCATGGGGAACGTTTTCAACATTGCACCTGTACTTTGTACACAGTTGATATCATGCTCTTTTGTCTATGGATGGTGCTGGTGTGAAATAAAAAGGGAGCTTCTAAGTCCATGGAGTTATGTATTGCGTGTTAGACAAACGCTTGGGACGCTCGTCTAAGCCATGCCTAATCATGGTGGAAACTTGCAGCATCACCATAATGAGCAATCTGTGAAGCATCCTCAATAAAAACCTATGAAAATAGCAAATAAAAAGATCGCTGAGATGATCATTGTCTACTTGCCTTGTCATTTTGGTTATGGGATAGCTCCTGTACCATGTGCAAGGGGTACCCCGTTGGCGGTTCTCTATGATACACATGTACTTACTATGACAAGAACTTATAGGTGACTAAAGTTGAGTAGCATGCAGTGCGACCCTTATATTCAAGGGACATGAGATTTTCAACTTATACTTTGTCAAGCATATACTCCGTAGTTTGTTCACTTTAACCTTAATCACATCAAGATGCTTATGATAGGGCCAATGAGGGCTGAAAGCTAACAAGTACCATAATTTTTGGAAGCACTTTTTGAAACTTGAAATCCCTGCTTCCCTTTATTAAGGGCCTTTCTTCCACTATTATATTGAGTCTCCACCTTCTACCTTTAGGAACCAGTTAAGAGAGCATAGTTGCCATTGTTAGTTCTATGTGCATTGTCCCAAAACTTATTGATTGATGCATATTGTTGATATTACTTGTTCTTGTGCTATTTGTATCTAGTCACTCTTATGAACTTTGAAGGTATCCTATGCATCTATTTGCTACTCCATGAGGGACAAGCTGAATGCCACTATGTCGTGTTTTCTGTATGTGAAACAAATAGACGTTTTTCAATGCATGTTATTCATGATCTTTGTTTGCAGCCTTTCATGTTGCATGCATAGTTACTTTGTCTTATTGTTAGAACTCCATCTTTCATGCTCACGTTTAGAGTTATTTGATTCCAGCTTTCAATGCTTGCAAATGGTTTGATCTTAGTTTTGATGGTGCATGTCACCTCAAAAATTATTCTTTTTATCACTTACCTACTCGAGGACGAGCAGGAGTTAAGATTGAGGATGCTTGATACGTCGGAAACACATCTATAATTTTTGATGTTCCATGCTTATTTAGTATCTACTTTGCTTTGCTTTCTCCACACTTTGAGGTGCTTTTTATATCTTTTCTGGTACTAACCTATTAACAATTTGCCAAAGTGCCAGTTGCCTCTTTTCTGATGTTTTTGGGTCTAGAAAAGATAGTAAGGAAATATTCTCGGATTTGTACGGGACAAAAGCCAAAGTCAATATTTCACCGAGGAGAACACGAAGTCCAGAGGAGAGACGGAGGGCCGCCACCGGGCGTCCGCACACCCCCAGGCGTGGGCCCACCCTAGGTCGCGCCTGGGCAGGGTGTGGGCCCCCTAGCCGCCTCCCAGCCCTGCCTCTTCGCCTATAAGAAGCCCTCGATGGCTAAACCCTAAGTACCCAATCAATATTCCACGATACTGTCTGTAGCCGCCGCCACCATCGTCTCTAGATCGGGGGAGATCTGAAGCTCTTCCCGGCACCCTGCTGGAGGGGAGATCATCCCGAAGGCCATCTTCTTCATCATGCCAGCCTCCAGTATGAAGCGTGAGTAGTTCCACCTTGGACTACGGGTCCATGTAGTAGCTAGATGGTTGTATCTCCTCCTTTGTGCTTTCATGTCTAGACCTTGTGAGCTCCGTTCATGATCAAGATCTCATCTATTTGTAATCATGCATGTTGTGTTTGTGGGGATCCGATGGATATTGAGATTACTATGTCAGATTGATTAATGGTCTTGTCTTATTGATTCTATCATGTCTGTTATGTTTGTGATCTTGCATGCTCTCCGTTGTTAGTAGATATCTTGGCCAAGTAGTTGCTAGTGACTCCAAGAGGGGGTATTTATGCTCGATAGTGGGTTCATGCCTCTATTTAATCAAGGGAAGTGATAGAAATCTCTAAGGTTGTAGATGTGCTGTTGCCACTAGGGAGAAAACAACGGTCTATTGTTCATGGAACAAGTGGATTGGTTATCTTACACACTTTGCTTAAAGAAGTCGTCTATTGCTTGCAACTTAATATTGGAGGGGGTTCGGATGATAACCCAAAGGTGGACTCCTAGTCATAGATGCAGTTGGTTGGTGGTCTATGTATCTTGTTGTATTGCCCAATTGAATCTCATAGGATCTTTATGTCTAGTATTGCATTGTTATGCCTTGCTCAGTCCTGTCAATTGCCCTGCTGTAATTTGTTTACCCAGCATGCCATGTTTGTTTATCTAAGGAGAACACCTCTAGTGAACTATGGACCCCGGTCCAATCTTTACCATTGATACATCTTCCACTGTTACTGTTTGCTTGATGCAAACCATCATCACCTTCCACACCATACAGTTAATCCTTTGTTATAGCAACCGGTAAGATTGACAACCTCACTATTAGTTGGGGCAAAGTCTTGAGTTTGTGTTGTGCAGGTTTCCACGTTGCTTGCAACACCTTTGAGACATTTCATTCCTCCTACTGGTTCGATAACCTCGGTTTCTTACTGAGGGAAGACTTGCTGCTGTGCTGCATCACACCTTGCTCTTGGGGTTTCACGACGAAGCGCTCCCACGTTGACGTAGCGCCACCATCGATGCATGGGAGCGAATTCCTCCTTCTGGCAGGCGCTCTTGAGGTTGGTGTAGTCGATGCCCATTCTCCAGGTCTTGTTATTCTTCATGACCAGGACTGGGTTTTCCAGCCACTTGGAGTACTTGATGGACCGGAAGAAGCTCGCGGCGAGTAGACGCTACACTTCTTTGGCGATTGCTCGACAGTGCTCTTCATTGAAGGGCCGCAGCGACTGCTTTACAGGTCACACTTTGGGGTCGGCATTAAGCTTGTGCTCAGCGATTTCCCTCGGGACACCTGGCATGTTAGATGGCTTCCATGCGAAGATGTCGCGATTCTCACGAAGAAACTCGATGAGCGTGCTTTCCTATGCGGGGCTCATGCCTGTCCCAATGGTAACCGTCTGGCTGGAGTCGCCCAGGACCAGTTCGGCGGTGCGTGTGTGCATGGAATCTTCGAATGCTGTCGACCCAACGTTTTCTGCGTTGGGCTTCTTCAGGATTTCGGGGTCATCGTTATCAATGCCACTCGCATATTTGACAAGTTCGTTGGTGTGATTGGTTTCCATGGCGATGACGGCATCCGTGAGTTCAGCGCCTTTTCTCTCGCATTCTATGGCCATGTCGGGGTCGCCATGGACGGTGATGATGCCGCATGGTCCTGGGAGCTTCATCGTGTTGTATGCATAATGCGGGGCCGCCATGAATTTGGCGAATGCTTGTCGCCCCAGGACGCAATGATAGGGGCTATAGAAGTTCACCAGTTCAAAGATGATTCGCTCGATGCGGAAGTTGGAGGGTGTGCCGAAGGTGACTGGAAGCATCACCTTGCCGATTGGGTACGCCTTCCGACCGGGGACTATGTCGTGGAAGGTGGTGAGGGTCGATTCGACCATCGACTGCGGGAGCTACAATCTTCTGAACGTATCCAGGTAGAGGATGTTGTTGGTGCTCCCGCCGTCCATCAGTGTCTTGGAGAGACAGTAGTTAGCCACTATGGGCTTGACCACCAGGGCGACTCGCCTAGGGTACTCGATCTGAGGCGCATGGTCCTCGCGGCTCCAAGTGATGCGCTGCTTGAACCAGTTGAGGAAGCGTTGGATATCGACTTGCATCACCGCGTTCACGACGACTGCGCGGGCGAGCACCTTCTTCTCGCGCTTGGTGCCGAGCTTGGTGAATGTGTGAGCCGACGTCATTTCCGAACCCGCCGGCATTGCCGTTGTTCCTTGGCGGGTTGTTGTTGGGGCATTCCCTTGCTCGCCTTGCCTTCTCAATCTCCTTCAGGGAGTGGCAGTCGATGGTGGTGTGAGTGGTGGGTTTCCCCTCCCTGCTGTGGTAGACACAGGGCTGGTTGAGCAGGGCGGTGGGGTCAAATTTTGGCCTCATCACGTTGCTCACACAGTAGTTGCCGCTGTCGTGGTAGTTTCCTCTGTCGCGGCGGAAGTTCTTCGTGTCGCGCGGACCATAGCCTAAGTTGGTGACGAAGTCAACTCGCCCATCACCATGGCGTTTGCCGGTGAGGCGAGTGTTGCTGTAGCGCATCTCATGCAGTCTCCCGTTGTTGTTGCCGCTTGCATGGCATCGTCGGAGTCTTGGTTGGGGTCCTCCTTCGCGTAACGCTTGGAGATCTCGAGTAGGTCAGGGATGTTGTCGAGCGTCCAGTAGACCCTCTTGATCTTGGCAACCATGGATTCGTACTGGCACTTGTTCTTGAAGTAGTGGATCGCCGTGTCCGAGTGGATGCTGGAATCTTTGATCCAAAGGTCCTTCCACCACCGCTCCCAGTGGCGGGTCGACTCGCGCGGTCCCTGGATGCAATGCTCCATGTATTCAATAGTGGTGGCGTGGGTGTAGGAGCCCTCGAAGTGCCTGACGAAGGCCTCACGCATGTCCTCCCACGAGTCGATGCTGTCTGCGGGGAGGGTGTTAATCCATTGTCGGGTCGCTCCCTCCATCATTAGGGGGAGGTAGCGAGTGGAGAGAAGGACGGTGTGGCCTGCAATTCCCATTGCCATGAGGTATGTATAGAGCCACACCGTTGGATCGTACGTTGGGTCATACTTCTCGATCTCCTTTGGTGCCTTGAAGTTGGCGGGATACTTCTCGCCTCGGATCATTGGTCCGAAGCACTGGGTTCCAACTCGGCTGAGGGATCCCCTTGGCTTGGGGTCGCCGCGGTTGGTGAGGATGTGCCTCAAGTCACTGGGCTGGCGTGCTCGATAGGCTTAATTGTTGATGATGTGCGTTCGCGCGTCGATCGGTTGAACATTGGCAACGACCGTATTGCTGGCCGGTCGTGACTTTTTGCTTCAGAGTGCGGGGTGCGTGGCTTGTGGTTGGAGCTGTAGGGGCTTGGGTGGTGCTCAGTTGTGGGTGTTAGCGACCATTGGACTGCTTCTCGAGGCCGCCTTGCTTCCGGACGAGTTGGCCCTGCGTGTCGACTCCCGCAGCTTGCTTCTCAACGGCCCTAGCGAGTAGGGCCTGGGCGTACTTGATCTGCAACGCGCCCTTTCCTGTGATGTTGAGGTTGGCGACTCAAGCTTGCCTCGCGATGACATTGTCCATCGGGGTGGAGTATGGTGGGAGCCCGTTTGTGTCGCGGGCTTGTGGAGAGATGATGACCCTTGGCTGGTCGGGGGAGGTGCCCGACCTAGGGGTGGCGTTGGAGCCCTAGTCGCTGGCGATCTAGGTGGTGGGCGATTGCTACCTCCCGATGGCGCGTTCTAGTAAATCTCGCGATCGGACGTGCATGCGGGGTCTTTGCCGTCATTAAAGTTCAGGGCGCTACCCTGAACGTTGGAATTCAGGCGGCTCCTGATGCGGCGCTGGTGGTAGAGTGACAGCTCCTGCGCCATTTCCTACTTGAGGCAGAATTTCTCGCGCTCGGCTTGCTCCTTGCATGCTGCCTCCTCCAGTCGCAGGCGGGTTTGTTCGACCTCCATTGCCATCGCGGTTGGCGGGATCGGCATGGAGAAGGGGTCTGGTGGGGCGCTCGTGCTGCCCTCCATGTAGGTCGCGTGGAAGCGACTGGATGTTCCGTGGAAGTCGTTAGGGGACTTCTACTCAGAGTCAGAGTCAAAGATCTCGAAGATGGAGTTCTCATAATCTCTAGTGTTGGAGACTCGCGTGATGCATCCTTCGGGTGATGCAACGGCGATGGATCTGGCGACTGATGCAGGGGTCGCCAAATTAGCGTCGTCGTGGAGGGCCACATTGTCCGCGGCCGTGCCAATCCTGGAAGTGTTGCTGGTGGCCGAGTCGTACTCAGAGGCGAGGCGGGAGATGGTGCAGATATGGCCTTCCGAGAGCTGATCGCGGCGTGGCGGCAACCCGCCGATGATCATCGTCTCCGTTGGGGCGACGGTGTCCGTGAAGCTGACGAACAAGTTGATGGAGCCGATCGGCATCACCGCGCTATGTGGGATCGAGCATGACGCCGAGACGTAGTTGCTAGGCAAGACCTGAAGGATCTCGCCGCACACGATCATGCGGCCGATGGCAATCGACCGGTTGATTGGCAAATAGGGTCTCGCCGCAGAATTCAGGCCGGACCGGCCATGCCCCAGAGTGGGTGCCACTATCGTGGGAATGGCCACGACAGATGCTTCCAGGGGTAGGGCGTAGCAGAATTTGGGGCAAGAGTGGTCAGCTATCTGCGGAGCTCCTGTTAGATTGTATTATTGCTTGGTTACAATGGTGGCGAGCTCGGCTGCTAGGCAGCGAGTTGATGGGGTGTATGATGGAACGTAAGTATAGAGAGTATCCTAGGGAGGTTTATATAGGGGTACCTCGCTAGGGTTTACAGATATACAACCGAATCAAATAAGGACTCGGAGGATTTGACCTAATCCAACTAGGCATAACTATGCTTCTGGGCCTCCAGCTTCCAATCGCTGGGCTCCATCTTCAGTCGCTATCCAGTCGCCTTCTTGGTCTAGTCAGAAACGTCCTGCTAGGCATACCCCATTTGGCATATCCCCATCAAGCTAAGTGAAGTCTCCTTTTCCCAAGTCGCCCTCTACAACAAAGAATTCAAGGAGATCCAGAGCCAGGTCGATGCCTCGGAGATGCCGACTTTGAAGAAATAGATTTCTGACTCTGATCCTGCATTTAAGAACACCATTGAAACCAGGCTGGTGGAACTTGTGATAGGCGGTGCCTCCAAGACCACCGCCATTGGGATAGGGATGGATCCCAAAAAGGAAAGCGCACTCGTCAAGTTTCTCTGTGAGAACAAGGACATATTTTCCTGGCAACCTGCCAACATGAAAGTGAAGGGAATATGCCCAGAGAGACAATAATAAAGTTGTTATTATATGTATTCCAAGTATATGATATATGTTTATTTTGCATGCTATAATTGTATTAATATGGAAACATTAATACATGTGTGTTTTATAAACAAATAGAAAGTTCCTAGTTATGCCTCTCTTATAAACTAGCTCGTTGATTAACAAGATGATCAAGGTTTCCTGATCATGGAAATTTGAAGTTGTTAATAACAAGGTCACAACATTGTTGGAATGATGTGATGAACATTCATCCGAAGTATAGCATTACAAGCAAAGTCATTGTGTTTATATTGCTATAACATCATACGAAGTAATCCTAGTCCTTAGACCATGAGATCATGTCAATCACTAACACTAGAAGAGTATCTTGATAACATCAAACGTCACACCGTAACCGGGTGACTATAAAGGTGGGTTCCGTGCTACGTAGGTTTTATGTAGAGGCTCAAGGATCAATAGTGGAATTTTTCCATCCCGATGACGGTTATATATACACTGGGCCCTCTCGGTGATATAACATTATTTAACTTGCAAGCAAGTGATGTGATCACTAGAATGTTATATGTCAACACCTGAATTTTTAATCCCGGATGCTATTATGCCATACATCGCAATCCCAGGATTACCATATTTGCGAGACATAACAGATTGGATATCACAGTACATCATCCATTACAAACCATACATAATGTCTTACACAAATACGGATCTCATGATCCAGTCTTAATACAATTCAAGCAGCAGAATAACATAATAATAATGATAGCATGGGCGAAGCTCCATCTTCATGGTCACAGGGAATGCTGACGATGGGAGATGATCCTAATTGTCGTAACCTTCCTGCTGTCCGTCTTCTTGATACTCCTCTTCATAGTCTGGCCACAGGAATAGCCAGGGACAAAGCCATGAGTACTCTTTAAGTACTCGCAAACTAATACTACAAGTGAAGTGGTTTTGAGTAGGATACTAAGCTCTAGGTTGTTTTGCAAAAAGCCAGATTTACCTCTACTAAGTTCAGAAGTAAAGAAATCTAATTGAAAGTTGTGTAACACCTAAGTGGGAATTTGAATTTCATATCACAACTCAGTTGTGGTCAAGTCAAAGTCAGAAATCATTTCACAAGTCATTTTGACATCTGACAACGGAATAGTATGGCCACTCCAACTATCCATAACCACGGACGCGGCTATTCGAATAGTTTGACACTCTGCAGAGATTGTACACTTTCACCACAACATTCGATACATCCGTCAGGAACAATCCTGAATTGACCATACTCAGTATTTGGATAATCAATCCTAACCTTTCAATTACGCGCCCTAGTATAGGCACCTCTCCTGTGAGTTTGGCCTCCCAACCATGACCAACTGTCATCTTGGGAACTGCACAGGTGGATAATCTTCACAAGGTAGCCTCAGCTCAAACCTTGGCCGCAAGGGAACCCATACTAAGGTATATAAATTTCCAGTCAAGCCTTACCCAATTTTCGGGTATTGTGGTTGTACGGTAAAATTGGAATGGTATCGCATCCAGACAACCATCAGTTTTATAAAGGGATAAAGCTCATGCCTTAACATTTTCATCATCAAAATCATCTGGTGTTCAAGAACACATGTCAAAACATTTCAGTAGAATGACTCATCATTCTAAGGTTTTTATAACTATTTTCACCAAGTATTCCCATCTAAAGTTCATCAAGTTTTATGCTCAACACTAGCATCTACAGGTGGGGGATAAACACTAATGAGGGGTGATAAGCCATTGTATCTTATCTAAGTTCAATCTCATGCCTTAGGATGACATCAAGATTATCTAACTTAGGACAAGTTTTATGCTCTTTATGGTACCTTCAATTATCTTTCTAGAATCTACAAGTCACTAAGTAAACTCTGAGAGAAAGCTTTAATTAATAAATAAAGTACTAAGCTTGCAAGTAAAACTAGGAGGGTGTGTCATCAATGTGTAAGCTTGCTAAGTTGCTAGTGTTAGCTTGCCTTGTGCAGAGCAGTGGTTGAAGTTCTCCTTGGCTTCTTCCTCGTAGTATCCTCCTTCCTCCTCTCATCCTTGGTCGGTACTAGCGTCTATAAATAAATACGATGTACACAATCACCACACAATTCTTAACTACTCTATTTAGCACACAAAAGGTCACACTAGATGATCTAGCATCATCACTATTATCACAAAGATTAAAGCACTTGTCTTATTTTTTTTAGAAAAGTAATTTCTACTCATTTAAAAGCTACTTAAGATTTAATATTCTCCAACTAAAACATGGGATCATGTTGACACATGTCATCACCACATATTTCAGTACATGGGAATATGATTTAAAGTGGTGTCACAATTTAATAAGGTTTAACCTTTTTATTTTAATTAAATAAAGTGACTAGAAATGCCTATGGGGCATTCTTTTATTACTTGTCCATTATTTCTGCAGGTAAACCTAGGTATTTATATATATTCATAAAGGTCTAGTTAAATGTGATTTTTGAGAGTTGGAATCAACTCAAAAGCTTTTGTGGTTGAATTTTGAAAAATGTTTGAATGCAGAAAAGCTTCTGCCTTGTTATTTTTACCATGGGTGATATACAACTCCAATTGGTTTTAATCCAACTGGCATGGATTAAGAATTCTAGTACCTTTCTAGAAAAATTAGTTTCATGCAATTTGGTTTAGTGAATCTCTCTGGATTGATTTTTGAATCTAGGGATAGAACTATGTTTGAAACTAAAAGAATAAACCTAGATTTGAATTAATGGGTTGCGCGGGAGGTTAACTGGGGCGTCCTACTACGCATAGCGCGCGTGGGCTGGTTAAGTGAACGACCCCACTCGTCAGTGAGACAGCGAGTGGCGAAGTGGTACAGGACGATCTAGGCCGTGCGATCTAGTTCTAATCCTACGGCTATGGTTCATCGTCCACGCCTGAACAGGACGCGGCAAGGTTGAACCCTAGGGCGGCCAGTGGGGATCGATGGGGGCTCACCGGGGCTCCGGTGATGGTCGGCGATGGGGGCGAATGAAGAAGTCGATGACGGCGATCCTCTTGGTATCGACAGCTCCTCCTAGGGCGGCTCCAATCGATGACGCCTCTCCTCCTCTGCAGCGGCGAAATCTGGTGAAATTTTGCCCACTTGGTGCTCGCCTTGCTCCGAGAGTGAGTGGGTGTGATCAGTGAGAGGTGGGGAGTGAGATGGTGTGCTCAAATCTAACGGGGGTGGCCTCCTTTTATAGTTCCTGAAGGGGACCGACGGGCGCAGGTGGAGCTCGTCGTGGTCATCGGCACAGCGTGCTATTGGCATGGGCGACGATAGGGGATGGTGCTTTGCCTCCTGGCGAAGCTCAACGGCTTGATGGCGCGGCGTGGGGCGATGAGGAACGGTCGGATCGTCGCGGCGCTCTGGGCGGGTCCGACGGCAAGTTTAATGGCGCACAACGTCCATGGTCCGCGCGGCGGCGAACGGGGTTGTCTGGCGGGTTGCTGGGGTGCTGGCGATCACGCACGCAAGCGGCGAGGGCGGTGCGCGGTCTATGGGATCGTGTCGCTGATGGCGCACTGGCGCGCTCTCGGCATGCATGTAGAGAAACTGGGCGCGAGCTTGTCATGTGGTTCAGGGGCTCGCAAGGC
Source organism: Avena sativa (assembly GCA_916181665.1). Classification (NCBI taxonomy): domain Eukaryota; kingdom Viridiplantae; phylum Streptophyta; class Magnoliopsida; order Poales; family Poaceae; genus Avena; species Avena sativa. The sequence continues at coordinate 238,682,421 of OV702283.1, read as the reverse complement.
TCGGGCATTGGGCAGGGGGTGGCGATCGTCGGTGCTGCGTGTCCCAGACAAGGTTGGTGAAGCTAGAGCTTCTCCTAGATCGCTGGCGACATGGGGGTGGCAAGGTTGCTCTCGGCGTGGTAACCATTGATGGCTATGCATGCTCACAATGATGCTAAGGCTAGTTAGATTAGTTTAATCATCTACTGAGAGTGTAGAGTGAGCTAAAAAGGGGACAAGGTTGGCCAAAATGAAGGGAATATGCCCGAGAGGCAATAATAAAGTGGTTATTATCGTATTCCTTATTTATGATAAATGTTTATTTTACATGCTATAATTGTATTAATACGGAAACGTTAATACATGGGTGTTTAATAAACAAAAAGGAAGTTCCTAGTTATGCCTCTCTTATAAACTAGCTCGTTGATTAACATGATGATCAAAGTTTCCTGATCATGGACATTGGATGTTGTTAATAACGAGGTCACAACATTAGTGTAATGATGTGATGAACATTCATCCGAAGTATAGCATTACGATCAAAGTCATTGAGTTTATGTTGCTATAACAACTTACGAAGTGATCCTAATCCTTAGACCATGAGATCATGTCAATCACTAACACCGGAAGAGTTTCTTGATAACATCAAACGTCACACCGTAACAGGGTGATTATAAAGATGGATTCAAAACTACTAAAGTGTTATGTTGAGGCCCATGGATCGAGAGTGGAATTTGTTCATCCCGATGACGGATAGATATACTCTGGGCCCTCTCGGTGATATCACATTGATTAGCTTGCAAGCAAGTGATTTGATCACTAGAATGTTATATCACGGGAACGAGAAAAGAGTGCATGTCGGTAACGAGATCAAACTAGGTATGGAGATACCGATGATCGAATCTCGGACATGTAATATATCGTGAAACAAAGGGATTAAGATACTAGCGTAAAAGGTTCCGACGATCACAAGAAAGTCATCGTTGAATGTGTGGGAGTCAGTATGGGTCTCCAGATCCCGCTTCTGATTATTGATATGAGAGGAGTCTCGATCATGTCCGCATTATTCTCGAACCTTAGGGTGACACACTTAAGAGACACCGACATCCATTTGGAGCAAAAGTTTCATGCCGAAAAGAATAACAAGCGCAGGAATTTATTTCACTAGATACCGAAATGGGTTTTCGGGTGAAATTGTAGAAAGTGTTTCTGCATGTGAAATGAAATACTAGCAAGGGGTTTTATGTGAATGTTTGTCATTAAAGTAATTGACAAAATTCTGAATAAATAAAAGGAGTTTTATTTAATGAGAGTTTGCATTAAATTTGGTGGAAATTTAATGGGAATTTGAGTGGGTTTTTGAGTGGAGGGAATTGAAAGGCATTTGAGTGAGTGGAGTGTCCACCCACATGAATGTGGAAGAGGTTGGGGCAGCCCCATGGCTGGGCGCATGGCCCCTTGGGTGCCCCCCCTCTCCCTATAAAAGGAGCCCCCCTCCCTCTCTCTCACTCACACCTCCTCGTGAAGGATCTCTCTCCCCCTCTAGAATTTATCCCCCATGGTCTCGGACTAGCGAGATACATGTTCCCGGTGGCTTTTCGGCAAGAAAGAGTTGTGCTTCCGCTGCATCGCTGGAGCGAGGAGGCGGAGGTTGCTCGGTGCCTCGAACGTGTGTGCGAGCACGGATGCGCTGCTGTTTTGCGGCGCTAGGACTTCCTCTCGATCTTGAGATCGGCAAGAGATCGTCTACATCAACCACGAGTTTGGACTTGTTAAGCTTTGTCGGTCTTCAAGGGTATGTTCTCTACGGATATACATCCGCCCGTTGTTTGTATCTAGTAGATAGATCTTGGTAGATAGTTCCCATCGTAGGAAATTTTTTGTTTTCTATGCTGCGAACCCTACAGTGGTATCAGAGCCGGATCTATGCGTAGATACTTTGCACGGGTAGTACACATATGAGTATGTGGGCGATGATGATCATTTTATTGCTTCTTAGTTGTACTTTGGATATTGGTGGCATAGTGGGATGAAGCGGCCCGGACAAACTTTACATGTCCTCGCACATGAGACCTGTTCCACGCTTGACATGCAACTAGTTTTGCATAAGTGGCTAGAGGGTGTCTGTCTCTCCTACTATAGTCAATATCTAATTTGCAACGAGTTGTCAACAATTTGGTTATCCTCGTTGTGGTTCATGTTCGTAGGTAAGAACGGTTCTATCTTCGAAAGCCCTAAGCCACATAAAACTTGCAATGGATAAATTAGAGGCGTCTAGTTTAGATTGTTGCTGGGCTAGTGTTATGATATGGTGATGTTGTAAGTAGAAGTATGAGATGATACTCTTACAACACACATAGCGTGTAAGTTCCATAGACCTTGGCCTTACACATAAAGGTATGATAGAGATCATATTATGGTGCACATGATGTAGATCATATGCGGGAACCATATCATTTCACTTATAAACATGTGATGTTTGATTGCATCTTATATAGCATAATAAGATGATCCCTCATTTAGATATCAAGATAAGAATGTGTTCTTCCTTAATTATGCACCGACAATGTTTCGTCGCTTCAAGACATCACGTGATGATCGGGTGTACTTGAATCCACGAGCATATCTCGGGTGTAAGACAGTTACACACGCGAATACTAAGGTTCTTACTTGGCGAGCCTAGCATGTACAGACATGGCCTCGGAACACGGACCGAAAGGTTAAGCATGAGTCATATGTTTTTGATATGATGACCATATGGATGCTCGCCTTTGAAGCTACACCGACTCACGTGATGATCGGACTTGGTGTAGTGGATTTGGTTCATGTAATCACCAAAAAGACACGAGGGATGTCGTTTTTGAGTGGGAGTTCATTTCTAATTTGGATTAGTAGAACTCAATTTATCATAAAATTAAATCAAAGTGAATTTGCATAATTTGTTGTAGTCATTGGCATTCGTTCACCACCTTATGCATAGTTGTAATTGAGATAATAGAACTATAGAATTCTGGATATATACTTTACGAACTGGTATCGTATTGTGTTGATTGTCAATCTAAAGTTTAAAGTCCTATTGCAAACTTTCAGCAAACTCTGTTTACTCTGTGAAATTTAATAATTGGTATAAAATCGAGAGTAACAATTCCAGTGTTAGTATCTTAAGTATCATGTTTGCCTCCATGGTTCTTGATTGTTTTAATATCAAGTTTATCTAGGAGCTGAAAGAATTGTTTCAGAAACCATCATGTGTGGCAGGTATAACGATATCTGAAACAATTTTTTGGTTGCAATATGATAGAGTATAATATATGTTCTCATATTGGATGAGAATTTACGAAGGTTGGAGATGCTAGACATCCTAATCATCCAAAAGGGTTTTGGAAAGTAATGTTATACTCACGATTCGCCTTTATAAGCTACATTAGCTTGATCATGAAAGTCGTCATGATAAGGGTGAATAGAATATGTATGTAAAATGTTTACTACACTAAAAGATTACTAAATAATGGATTTTGAAAGAATACCGATCATTTTGATGATGGTGATCTACTTCAAAGTGCAAGTCCAAAGGTATTATTATTTGAATATACACGCTTTGGACTATGTGTCATGTATATGGCGCCACTTTTGATGTTGATAGATTCTTTTAAAAAGGAAAAGGAAATGCTGAAAGAGAATCTATAAAATATATTTGGCAGAAAAGAAAAGATTGGAAATATCCAATTTAGGTATATATATGATATACATGTTATGGTTGTATTCTTTGCTTGATAAACAATGTGGTTCTTGGGTATTGGATACCGAATTGGTTGGTATGAAATTTCATACGGAACAACGCAATTCATGAACCACAATGGCCTAAGTAACTAGCAAGAGAATATGTGATGATGTTCATTGAAAACAAACAAACTGTTGTTTGTATTTCTCGTTGATATCAAAGCTTGACTTTAAGATTTGTTTTAATAATTGTTATTTAAATCTGGTATTATGAGAACAAAGGTTGTTCAAATAATTACCGTATTCCATATAAGATGGATGATTTACAAATCTAGTTGGAGAAATCACATCCATAAAACCTAATGCTAAAATGTCGCAAGACAAATGATTGAAAGATCACTTATGAAGTGACATCGCTGTTTAAATTATATTGGAAATAAAACATGAAGAAACTCCATTTTCATGGATTTTTGGAGTCTTTGATTTGATCAAGTGACGCTTGTGAGACTTTCCTCGGGATAATTAAAACTTCGTTCAAAGGCCAAAGAAGAACGAACGACTAAAATATTGGAATTTATACATATTGATGTATTTAGTCCATTATGTATAGTCGTAAGCGATGGGTTTCAACTTCATATACTTTCTCCGGAAATTTGAGTGAATGTTCACTTAATGAGAAAGAAGTATGAAATATTTGAAAACGTTCAAAGAATTTCAAGGTGAAGTGAAAATCATTCTGACAAGAAAATAAATGGTTTATGATTTTATCGTAAGGGATTTATTTGAGTTACAAGTGTAACAAGAAAATAAATAAATTATGATTTTATCATGAAGGGATTTATTTGAGTTGCATGTTCCCGGTGGATTTTCGGCAAGAAAGAGTTGTGCTTCCGCTGCATCGCTGGAGCGAGGAGGCGGAAGTTGCTCGGTGCCTCGAACGTGTGTGCGAGCACGGATGCGCTGCTGTTTTGCGGCGCTAGGACTTCCTCTCGATCTTGAGATCGGCAAGAGATCGTCTACATCAACCACGAGTTTGGACTCGTTAAGCTTTGTCGGTCTTCAAGGGTATATTCTCTACGGATATACATCCGCTCGTTGTCTGTATCTAGTAGATAGATCTTGGTACATAGTTCCCATCGTAGGAAATTTTTTGTTTTCTATGCTGCGAACCCTACACAAAATTACTGCTACTAATAGTGTTTGATGGCTGTTTGTTTGTTTGTTTGTTGCTGACAAGGTGTTTGATGAAATGGCCGAACGAAATTCAAATTTGAGTTTTGGATTCAAACTTTGTGGGTTTTCTAGGTACATACTAGGGAGTCTTGGGTTAGTTGGATTGGTCAAGGGGCACTAGTTTGGTTGGGTTTTGAAAATGTGTGATCTTCACATATGTTATAGATTCAATTTTCAATTGTCATTTGAATCAAGTTGCCAAATGTTTCTGTAAGTTTGAAATGTGGGATTTGATTCACTTATACTTGGTATTTCAAGGCCTGAAAAGAAATGGAAAAGTTCATGCTTGAAATCTTGGACTAGAAACACTGAAATTGACCTAGTGGGCAAGATTGGCAAAAATGACCATTTGCTTTATTTGTTTTGTTTTTGATATTCTCTTGATTTGTTTCTACTTGGAAAAGTTTTAGCTGATGTTATTTTCATCTTCAAACTATTCCTTGCTATTTAGGTTAATCACACAAGTCCATTCATGCATTCATTCAATTATCACATACACACATGCATTCATTTGGTTTTTATTTAATCAAAGTTTTTGTTAACCCTAATTTTAGTGATTCGAATTTGATAATCGTGATCAAGATTTTTGGGATGTCACAAACCTTCCCTCCTTAAACAAAATCTCGTACCGAGATTTGAAAAAGAAGAAAAAAGATTACCTAGGATTTAAAGAGATCGGGAAACTCCGTCCTGATGTGATCTTCTCGCTCCTAGGTAGCTTCTTCTTCATTGTGGTTGCTCCACTAAATCTTGAGAAACTTGATGCTTCGGGTTCTGGTGGTTCTGAAAGATTCCTCCAAAATACGAATGGGTACTTCGGGATACGTCAGGTCATTGTTGATATCTATGGTGTGGTGATCAATGTTCTTGAAAACTCCAGTCTTCTCCGGGACTTCGAGGCATTTGCGAAGTAGCGATATATGGAACACATTATGCACTGCTGACATCTCCTCTGGCAGTTCCAATTGATATGATACGTCTCCTCGATGATTCAGAATCTTGAAGGGTCCGATATATCTGGGGGCTAACTTTTCTTTGAGCTGGAAATGCTACATTCCCTTCAAAGGCGACACTTTGAGATACACAAAATCTCCGATATTGAAAGCGAGGTCTCGACGTCTCTTGTCGGTGTAACTCTTATGTCTTGACTGGGCGGTCTTGAGGTGCTCATGGATCTTGTGAACTTTCTCTTCTGCTTCTCGTAGGATGTCGGGTCCGAAGATCTGACTCTCTCCTACTTCCGACCAATTCAAAGGGGTACAACACTTCCTTCCATACATGAATTCAAATGGGGCCATTTGCAAACTAGCTTGATAACTATTGTTTTAAGAGAATTCTGTGAACGGCAGACAGTATTCCCATTTAGATCCATACTCTAGCACACATACTCTCAACATATCTTCGACTATTTGATTTACTCGCTCCGTTTGTCCATCGTTTTGAGGGTGATGTGCTGTGGTGAAATACAGTCTTGTTCCTAGTCCTTCTTGGACTTTCTTCCAGAATCTTGAGGTAAGCTGAGTTCCTCGATCCGATGTGATGTTCTTGGGGACTCCGTGCAAACTAAGATTCTAGCGATGTATAACTCCGCTAGCTTCGAACTCTGGTAGGTGGTCTTCGCTGGTAAGAAATGGGCCACCTTGGACAATCTGTCAACTATGACCCAAATAGAGTCATTTCCCCTACTATAAGTAGGTAATCCGGTGATAAAGTCCATTCCAACTGAATCCCACTTCCATTCGGAATCTGTAAGGGTTGCAACAGTCCTGCGGGTCTCTGATGTCCCGCCTTGACTCTTTGACAAATATCACATTTGGCTATATAGCTTCCGTTTTCTCTCTTCATCTTATTCCACCAAAATTGCTCCTTTAGATCCTAATACATCTTTGACCCTCTAGGGTGGATAGAATAAAGAGTATCATGGGCCTCTTTAAAAATATCCTTCTTCAATTCTGAGTCTGCTGGTACACAGAGACGTCCTTTGTACCACAGAACTCCTTCTTCATCCTCGGTGAATCCGGGTATGCTTGTACCGATATGATGTTTGATTCTGTCGATACTAGCATTTCCTTTCTGCGCCTCCTTGATCTGACTAATCAAAGTGGGTTGAAGTTCTATGCTAGCCAAAAATCCTTCACTGACTAATTCCATTCTAAAATCTTCCATCTCCTTGTGCAAACTTGGTTGCTCCTTCAGAATCATGTAGTTCAAGCGGCACATCAATCTGCTAAGGGCATCTGCTACCACATTGGCTTTACCGGGGTGATAGTGAATGTCCAGATAATAGTCCTTGATTATCTCAATCCATCTTCTCTGCCTCATATTCAGCTCCTTCTAAGTGAATATATACTTAAGGCTCTTATGATATGAATAAATATCACAACGGTTTCCCATAAGATAATGCCTCCATGTTTTCAGGGCTAGAACTACGGCTGCTAGTTCAAGGTCATGGGTTGGATAATTCTGTGCATGCTTCTTCAGTTGTTGGGATAGATAATATATAACTTTGCCTTATTGCATTAACATACATCCGAGACCGATTTTGGATGCATCACAATACACATCAAAGGGCTTCGTGATATCCGGCATGATGAAGATTGGGGCTGAAATCAATCTCCTCTTGAGTTCCTGAAAACTCGCTTCACATTTGTCCGTCCATTCAAACTTCTTGTCCTTCTTCAGCAATTGGGTCATGGGTCTTGCGATACTCGAGAATCCTTCTACGAACTTGCGATAGTATCCCGCTAATCCAAGAAATGCACAAACTTGGGTTTGGCTGGTTGGGGCTTTCCAATCTTCAACATCCTTCACCTTTGCAGGGTCAACGGCAATTCCTCTGGCAGATACGATATGTCCGAGGAATCCTACCTCCTGCAACCAGAATTCACATTTGCTAAACTTGGCATACAGCTGATGCTCTCTAAGGGTTCCAAGAATGGTCCTTAGGTGTAGCTCATGTTCTTCTTCTGATTTGGAATAGATCAGAATGTCATCGATGAAAACAACGACAAACTTATCCAGGAAGTCCATAAAAATCTTATTCACGAGGTTCATGAAATAAGCGGGGGCATTGGTTAATCCAAAATACATGACAGTATACTCGTATAATCCATATCTGTTGGTAAAGACAGTCTTTGGAATATCCTCTGCATGTATCTTGCGTTGATGATAGCCAGTTCTAAGATCAATCTTAGAAAACACTTTGGCACCAGTCAACTGGTCAAACAGGTCTTCTATCTTGGGAAACGGGTACTTATTCTTTATGGTGACATCATTCAACTTCTGGTAGTCTAAAGACAAACGGTTTCCTCCATCTTTCTTATCCACAAACAATACAGGTGATCTCCATGGCGACGCACTTGGTTGGATCAATCCTATTTCCAGCATGGCATCCAGTTGCTTCTTTAGTTCTACTAGTTCAGACAGGTTCATACTATATGGTCTCTGGGATATGGGTCCGGTTCCAGGGATTAGTTCAATGATAAACTCGATATCCCGATCTGGGGGCATACCGGGCAAAACATCTGGAAATACATCGGGGTATTCACAGACTATCCGGACTTGGTCAATGGTGGCTGTGTTATACTCTTGTTGCACTTGAATTGACGGGGCAAGGTTTCAGATACATGCTCGACTGATACTCCGACTGTACTGGTCATTGTTATGGCTTTCTTGGCACAGTCAATTAATCCTTTATGTTTGGACATCCAATCCATTCCTACTACTACTTCCAAACCTTTAGTTCCGAGTACTATTAGATTAGCATAAAAATCTATGCCATGGATTCGGATATGTACGGCTTTGCAAATTTGTCTAGCTTTGGTGGTTGAACCAGGTATTTGAACTATCATAACATGCTTCAATTTGGTGGGTTGAATCTTACTAGTGCATGCAAATTATTCAGTAACAAACGACTGCAATGCTCTAGAATCAAACAACACTTTGGCAAGTACTGAGTTAACAGAAAACATACCCAGCACAACATCTGGCGCTTCTTGGGCTTCTTCAGCATGCATGAGAAAGAGACGGCCGTTGCGGTTGAGCGAATTCCCTAGGGCAAACCTTCTTACAGGCTACACACGACGCTGCTGCTGAGCTGGGGCATTTGCATTGGGGGTTGCGGCAATATTCTTGGGGCACTCATTGGAGTAGTGACCTTTGGTTCCACATTCATAACAAGTCACTTGCGACTTGTCCTTTGCTGCAACAGGCACAACATTGCTTCCAGTCCTTGGGGCAGAGTTGGTGTTGGTGGCGACATTGTTGTTGTTGAACTTGGGAGATGCATGGTTGAAATTGATGGGGTTGTCGGGGTTGTTGTGGTTTCCTCTGGGCCTTGGGTTTCCACGGTTGAGATAGGTCGGACGGTTCATCGGGGGTCTGTTGGTTCTTGGGGCGAATCCTGGAGATGGGTTGGGACGATACTTCGGTGTATGATGGGTTCCTCGTTGATGCATCATGCGATGCTTGCGGTTCTCATTGGCTTGGTTGATCTTGTCTTCCATCTGAATGGCGGAATCCACTAAGGCTTCAATATCAGCAAAGGGGATATTGACTAACATTGTCTGCATCTCATTGTGCAAACCATTCAGGAATCTCTCCTTCTTCTTGGCTTCAGTGTCTATATCATCCGGTGCATACCTAGCCAATGACAAGAATTTGTCACGGTATTCGACTACGGTCATCCTTCCTTGCTTCAGTTCCCTAAATTCATCTCACATCCTCTTGATCAAACCCGGTGGCACATGGGTTCTGCTGAACTTGACTTTGAACTCTTCCCAAGTCATTATCTGACCTCCTGTCATCGCGCGAATGCTGTTCCACCATGCTCTTGAATCTCCGGCCAGGTAGTGGGTAGAAAACAACACTTTCTCGTTAGCTTCCACTCCTACAAATTCCAGATTGTTTTCCATAGTTTGTAACCAATCATCTGCATCTAGGGGCTCTTCTGACTTAGTGAAAACAGGTGGATTGGTGTTCTGGAAATTCTTGAGCTTAGATCCATGGTTTTCCTGATTTCCATGGCCTTGGTTGTTGTTGGCCATCTGAGCTATCTGTTGAAGGGTGGCTATGTTGGCTTGACGTTCGGCTCTTTTGGCTTCGCGGTCAGAAACCAACATTTGCAAGAGTTGCAACATTGGGTCCGGGGATGAAGTGATTCCTCCACGAGGCATCTGAAGATTGAGATAGATCATGAGAAAAGAGGGAAATTTCTAAGGTTCAGGGTTTTTAAAAGGTTTTAAAGTTTGACTCAGATTTTTCTAGCAACTTGCTTTTATTTCATTCATAGCACACGATACAAACACACACCACAACAAAGGAAAACAGATGGTTTTAAGAACCATTCTGTGAAACTACGATATAGTGGGACCGAATACAACTCACTAACGCTAGCGCTCAAGTGCTACTACTCCTTGGAGTCAGTGTCCTCATCACCCTCCTCCTCCTCCTCATCATCATCATCATCGATGAAGGCGAAGTCATCCTCATCGGTGAAGAAGTCCATAGACTGATCCTCCAGAAAGTCATCGTTATCACTGAGATAGGAGTAGGGGTCTCCACGAAGGTATTCCCCTGCATTGTCCCTCTCCTCCAACTACATATCTCTCTCGTGGATGGTCTCCTCCAAACCCGTGATCCGGTGGCGAAGACGGGCAATGATGCGTTCCTTCTTGTCGAGCTGACGACGACAAGGCTGGCGATCCTTCACTAGCATGGCAATGGTCTGATCCTTCTTGGTGGCGATGGCATACTTGTGTTTGGCGTAGGAGAAGGCATTGTCCAACTCCTTCTGACGGTCATACATCATGAAGCTGAGGTGGTCCAATTGACTCTTCAACTCATGGTGATATGGGGCCTCCAGTGGCTGTCCCATATCATCATGCCTTGGGTAAAACTCAAAGCGGGTACCCTTGATATGATTGATACTCTGCCCACACAGATGGGCAAGAGCTTCCTGCATGGCCCTGGCAAGTCCATCGAGCCAGTTGTTCTCTCTCAAGGTGAACTGAATTCTCTCCAAGGTGGGGGCTTTAATCCTTCCCCGGAGACTTGCAACAACTAGCCACTGCAAATCCTCTCCTTCCCGATCATTGAGCTGAGCTCCGAAGAACTCGGGGTGCGGACACTCCAGCATCTCTGAAAGCTGGTCCAAGTCATGCTCAAAGATGAGGTCTCCTCCATTCCCCAGCTGATAAAACTTGATGTACTTCACGTCCATCTATAAGAATATAGGTTGAGTAAGTTAGTAGAGTGATCAAGTGTGTCAATTTTTATGTAACTTTGCAAGAATTTTTGGGGGAACATGAATTTTCATAAAAGAGTCTAACTGATAAGAATAACTTTTCAAAAATACTCACTTTCTTGGTTTTGAAACTAAGTTTTTGATTCAAACGTCCATTCTAAACTAGGGTCTCCTATGGTCAGGATGGCTCTGATACCAACTTGTCAACACCCGGATTTTTAATCTCAGATTCCTATTATGCCATACATCGCAATCCCAAGATTACCATTTTTGCGAGACATAACAGATTGGATATCACAGTACATCATCCATTACAAACCATACATAAGGTCTTACACAAATAAGGTTCTCATGATCCAGTCTTAATACAATTCTAGCAGCGGAATAACATAATAATAATGATAGCGTGGGCGAAGCTCCATCTTCATGGTCACAGGAAATGCTGACGATGGGAGACGATCCTAGTTGTCGTAACCTTCCTGCTGTCCTACTTCCTGATACTCCTCTTCATAGTCTGGCCACGGGAATAGCCAGGGACAAATCCATGAGTACTCTTTAAGTACTCGCAAAGTAATACTACAAGTGAAGTGGTTTTGAATAGGATACTAAGCAATAGGTTGTTTTGAAAAAAGCCAGATTTACCTCTACTAAGTTTAGAAGCAAAGAAAACTAATTGAAAATTGTGTAACACTTAATTGGGAATTTGAGTTTCATATCACAACTCTTTTGTGGTCAAGTCAAAGTCATAAATCATTTCACAAGTCATTTTGAAAACATCTGACGACGAAACAGTATGGCTACTCCAACTGTCCATAACCGCGGACGCGGCTATTCGAATAGTTTGACACTCTGCAGAGATTGTACACTTTCACCACAACATTCGATACATCCGTCAGGAACAATCCTGAATTCACCATACTCAGTATTCGGATAATCAATCCTAACCTTTCAATTACACGCCCTAGTATAGGCACCTCTCCTGTGAGTTTGGCCTCCCAACCATGACCAACTGTCATCTTGGGAACTGCATAGGTGGACAATCTTCACAAGGTAGCCTCAGCTCAAACTTTGGCCGCAAGGGAACCCATAATGAGGTATATAAATTTCTAGTCAAGCCCTACCGAATTTTCGGGTATTGTGGTTGTACGGTAAAATTGGAATGGTATCGCTTCCAGACAACCATCAGTTTTATAAAGGGCTAAGGCTCATGCCTTAACATTTTCATCATCAAAATCATCTAGTGTTCAAGAACACATGTCAAAACATTTCAGTAGAATGACTCATCATTCTAAGGTTTTCATAACTATTATCACCAAGTATTCCCATCTAAAGTTGATCAATTTTTATTCTTAGCACTAGCATCTATAGTTGGGGGTTAAACACTAATTGTGGCACCCCGGATTTATGGTCTGAGAATACCCGTGATGCATACAATTCATGTTCCCATGATCAGTGAGCCGTGAGCATAACCGACTAGTATTATTACATCATCCATATAGTATCGACTACACCAACTTACAAGGAGGCCATTAGGGCATTTACATCACAAGTAGCGGAAGTCTTTAGCGCAGTGCCCGTGCCTTAACCTACAGACAACTGACTGGGAAGACGGCCTAGCTCGCATAGACGTCAGCACCTTTGTTCCTTCTTAACATCTGCAATCTGGCCAAGTAGATAACCAAGGGCAATGCCGGTGAGTACTTTGAATATACTCGCAAACCACCAAGACAAGGTAATAAGATAATGCATATCTGGCTGTGGTGAAATAGCTCTAGGCTATAGTTGTTTTTGAAAGACAAACCTAACATTTGGCATCTCTATATCTTTGTTGAAAAAAGAGGTTTTGGAAAATATGACTCCTTTTGAAAATCCGGACATCTTCACATCCTTGTTAAAAAGATTTAAAACAGTTTTGGTAGTAAAACCCTTTTTAAACATCTTTGACCATCACTGGAACTCATTCTTATCTTTTCTCGTGACCAAGTCACATCCTTTTTATTCATCTCAACATATCTCCCGGTACTCCTAGTATTCACCTTTCCAACCGTTCTTGACCGTGTACATGGCTATTCGAATAGATTAAACTCTGCAGAGTTTGCGCACTTTACCCACAGGAATCAATACATCCACCGGGATACAACCATGGCCCGCTACACACGGTAGACGGGGGCTCGGATAATCGAACCTAACTTTTCATTTGTTGTCCCTAGTATAGGTACTTTCCCTATGGTTTCTTAGTTCCCTCAGGACATGTACCTGACTTCCCAAGTCTGAATCTCCCTTCCTGCGCATCCTTTATCCACTTCCAGCCGTACTGCCTTAACCTGGTACCGTCTGCGGGAGCTCCATAGTTGCAGCCGAGTCCGAGGAGTTGAATGGAACCTCTCCGAGCACGACGACCCCCTAAGTGGAAAGGAACCGGCTTCCGGGGACTCTAACCCCTTTCTACGCATTATGGCGTAGCCCATACTAAGGAGGACAAACTACGAGCTAGCCCTGAGTCCCACCCAGGGTAATGTGGTTGCACTGATAAAATTGTTCCGGTAAAAGACTCAAGTACCCCTTTATCCTTCTCTTTCTCTTGCTTGACTTTCTCTTTCTCAACCTCATATCTTCTTTTAGTGAAAACCTCCACTCGGAACGATGCCTCTTTCCAAGGGTTTTATTTTGAAAACTCTATTGTAGGGTAAAACCCAAAATAGTTTTATCATTGAAAATCCGTGGGCTCCAAGAGGGAAGATGCCAACCATCTTAGCCTCGATCTAAAGGGTTAAGGTCGGTGTCATTAGGGGAGTTGTCCTAAAGGACACTCATCCATAACTTGGAGGAGACAAGTTACTCACGCACTTTCAGTTGAAATAAAACATGCGATTTAATCATGCAGTTTATAAACGAGATATAGAACAATTGGTAAACAGGAGTGTGTTAATATAGGAGTTCAGGAATGGTGGCTTGCCTGTGTCCAGCGAGAAGTCCCTTGACGGCGTTAGATAACCATAATACCAAGGATAATAATAATAAAGATAATCCCGATGCTTCCTTCTTCTTGGCGTCACACAATCGCAACTATCGTCGTTACCGAGCATACATGCAATCAAATAATACACCAATCAATACAAGGCATACAAGCATCAAACCAAATAGCAAGCAAAAGATAAACAAAGGATATACATCAGTAGGATGTTGGAGGTTTGGTTTGATTGTGTTGTGGGAAGATTTGGAGACATTAGGGGAAAAGGCTCCCTTTCGATTTATAGACTAGGAACTACCTAAGAGAGGGGTTTTTGATTAAGGACCTAATATGTATGATACCATTGTATACAAATGATACCATCAGATAGGTATTGATGAAATGAAGCCAACAAAAGTGGTCTCACTATTTTATCAATTTTGCTTAATTTATAAAGGATTTTATAGTGGATAAAACTTTAGTTTTTAGGAAATAATTCACCAGAACTTCTCTGGAGTTCCAAAAAATATTTCCTTGGGGTGAAAAGGTAGTATTTGGTGGACTGAAACAAGAGGAGTTGGAATCACCTCAAAACAATTACCAGAATGCCCTTGAGAAATTCCTAAAGACAATACTGGCTGGGATTTGTCTTTTTCATCAGATTTAATCAACAGAAAATTTTTAGTTGATTCGAAGGACACTTGTCAGGTAATGAGTATACCTTTCTGTAGAAATTGGACTCAACCTTTTTGGAGTTACATAGCTACAGTAATGATTTTTAATAGTGAATAAACCATGCACATCAGAGTTTAATTCACTAAAATTCAATAGAGACTCATAAAATTAGGAGCTGCTGGATTATGGAATATATGTTATGTGTGTCTACTGAGAGTTGGACTTAGGTCAAAATCTCACTTGGTTTGACCTAGAGAAATTCCTAAAGGCAGATAAGGCTTTATTCTGTTATTTTTCCTACCAGCAAACTAGGAAGCAAAAGACTATGGGGTCTATGGGGATTGAAAGGTATGGTTATTATATTTCAGTACAAGTTGGATTTGGGTCATTTGGATATACCAAACTTGCTGGAGAAATTTATTAGTGTTCTGGACAGATCTTAGTATATGATTTATCATATTTATTTTAGGAATCATTTTGGTACAGATCTGGGTTTGCCTGTTGGGGAAAACATACAGGTGCCTGGGAAAAATTAGATCTGAATATTTTAAATCACTTTTCCATTTTATTTCGAATTAATCCAAACCACTAGGTTGCAGATCTGAAATTCCAAAATAAAGGATAAGGGCTGGGTGGTCAATCGGGCCAGATCTGGAAGGGGGTTGGCTGTCCAGGAGGAATCGGCCCATCAACAACGAGCACACGTGGGCTACGCGGGAGCACCCACGGCCCAACAGCCGGCCCGCTCGCGGGCTCCGGGGAGAAGGGGTACCGAGCGTTCCCGGTTGTCGGATCTGGCGGGATCTGACGGACGTGGGGCATCGTCTTCGGGGGCTAGCTCGTCGGCGAGGAAGCCCTATCTAGGGGAGAGGGAGATGTGGGGGAGCTCACCGAGGGCCCGGGGAAGGTCGGGGAGGCGACGGGGCGACGCGGTCGACGACGGCGACTTCGGGGAGGGTCGGCGCAGGCGGTACTAACGTCGGGAAGGAGCTCGCGTGGCGGCGCCCGAGCCTAGCTCGTCGGAGCTTGCCCTAGACGACGCTGCAGCGGGTCCTGGGCACGAACAAGGACATGATTAGATAGGTCAGAGGGAGGGGAATATTGCTAGGTAGCATGCAGAGAGAGATGTAGAGGGAGGAGGGAGTGGTGCTTGTGGGAAGGGATGTGGCCGAAGCTCTTTTCTTCCTCTTCCTTGAGCAAAGCAGAGCATGGGGGAGAGAGTGGGAGCTCTGGGGAGGTGAGTGGAGCGTTTTGGGGGCAAATGGGGCAGAGGGGTGAGATGGGGGTGCCTTGGGGCCTTATAAACCGGAAGGAAGGGTGTCGGATGGACTATGTCCATGTTGAGCATGGAAGAGGGGGTGATGCTTGGGGATTGGTCCTCAGGGGCGGTGGAGATGTGAGATTGGGGGTTCTGGTCGGCTAGGGGACAGAAAGGGGGTGGGGGTGCTGCCTAATCTTTTATTACAAAGATATTTGCAAGATTGCCTCTCTCTATCAAGCATATGGGACAAGGGAGAGGCTAGGTATTGTAGTGCTATAGTGCACACGACCAGGAGGGTGTGATGATGCTGGGGAGTAGTACTGGGGAAGATTGGAGCTAGTTTGGTTGTGGTTTGAATCAAGATTTGATGGAGTTTGCAAATTTGATCAAATGAAGGCTTGTGAAGGAAGTTGATAAATTTGCATTGGAAAAAGTGTGGAAATGGTACTGGTAGATAGATGAGGTCAAATAATCTCTCCATGATTTAAATGGGATTTTTCTGATGATTAGAATCCCATTTAAGGGCACTTCTTCAAAAAGTGCTAAAGTAGATTATGGAAGCTAAGATGATATTTTTACATTGGGAAAGCTTTGTTTTGATGTGATATGGTCCTAAATACCATTGCACACGTTGGATAATTTTATTGGGATTTATTGAGGTGGAAAAGTATTTTTGGGGAATTATTTCTTGTTTCTGCCATTTAAGAAAATGGGCAAAAGAAATAATAAAGGATCTCAAAAATATTTATTTTTCGAGTTGGAAGGATGGGATATGATATATAGGCATCAAATGTTCCTTGAGTTGGCAAGGTGATATGGAGAAAGACAAGCTTGCCTTTATAGACCAGGATTTTGAGAATTTGGTAAGTAGAGGAAATTAAATAGTTTAATAATCCAAATAATTGGGAGAATTATTTGGGGATGTTTATTTCCAAGGTGGATGATGTAAACTTTATTTAGGCATCAAGGTCAACCTTGGTTTTGAAGAAAAGTGGTGAAAATAATTGAAACTAGGTTCTGGAGGATCTAGGGTTTAGTTATTCTGATGCTACATAAACATGGATGGATTAGGGAGCTCAGAGCTCACCTTGGTACAAGGGGTATATGGATGGATAGACCATGTCATGTAGATGATCATGGAAGCAAGAGTTGGGCTTGTTTGTATTTGAGGTGATCATGATGAGATGACAAACTTTGTTGAAAATAAGACTGCCATAACAGATACATCAGGTAGCCTCCTAAGCCATGTGGGTTCAAGAAGAACAAGGCTCTAATGGAAATAAGGGAAGTGGGGGTTGATAGGCCATGATTACTAGATCATAACCAAGCAAAGAGTTGGTCAAGGGGATGTGGCATATAGAAGTGAGCTTCTGCTAGAGTAGGCAAGATGATAAGATTTGCAGAAAAGATTATTATCTTGACTACAAAATCATCATGGATGAATGGGAATTAAATTGGCTTAGCCAAGGGTAAGAGTGGGCTTTGGTAGTACTAAAGATGTACTACAAGTTGGTTCAAGTACATTCTCAAGAGTGCACATAGGTTGGAAGAGGTATGGCTCCAAAGTATGAATCTAGAAAAGAAATCCAGACTTAGCCATTTTGGGCAGATTTGGTGATTTTGACTAGTGTTCAAGAGGGAAACAATTGAGAGGGTGGAAAAGGTTTATCCCTTACCTCAAGTGGTTGATGTTGAGGTATGGATTGAAAAGAGGGGATCCAAACATGGATTGGGTCCTAAGATATGAGCTACTAGATTAGCTCACTCTAGTTCCTAAGCAAACAAGGCAACCAGCATCAAGGCAATTCATCAGACAACAGATCAAGGCAATTCATCAACCAACAGATCAACGCAATTCATCTTTTTACTTATCTAACTACTACTAGGGTTACCATCAAGCCTATATTGAGGTAAGGAGCGGTATTTTGGAAAGGGGTTTTGCTTGGGAGCAAGATAAGGATTATCTTGGTGTTACTACCAAGATTGGGATAAAAGGTTTTAATAAAGGTTTTTGGAAAGCCTAGAGATAAGGGTAGTTGAAGGTTCTGTCTTGAAAACATAAGGAGATTATATCTATGTTTCCGTAGTTTTGGCAATAGAGACTAGTAAGGTACTTGGTTGTGTCAAAGTCATCTTGGCTCAGGTTTTGAAATGCCAAAACATTTGAGAATATGAAAGATGAGCCAAGACATCTCTTTTGTAAAATAGTTTTTGTAAACTAGTGTTGAGATGAGGAGTACACAACTAATACACAAACAGTTGCTTGAGCGCAAGCAAACAAGTAAGCACATAATGCAAGAAAAGTTTTTGTTCCCCCTGATTTTTGCTTTTTGGACATTTAATCAGGGTTGCTGAAATTGGGATGTTACACTAATGAGGGGTGATAAGCCAGTGTATCGTATCTAAGTTCAATCTCATGCCTTAGAATGACATCAATATTATCTAACTTAGGCCAAGTTTTATGCTCTTTATGGTACCTTCAATTATCTTTCTAGAATCTACAAGTCACTAAGTAAACTCTAAGAGAAAGCTTTAATAAAGAAATAAAGTACTAAGCTTGCAAGTAAAACTAGGAGGGTGTGTCATCAAGGTGTAATCTTGCTAAGTTGCAAGTGTTAGCTTGCCTTGTGCAGAGTAGTGGTTGAAGTTCTCCTCGGCTTCTTCCTCGTAGTATCCTCCTTCCTCCTCGTATCCTTGGTCTGTACTAGCGTCTATAAATAAATACGATTTACACAATCACCACACAATTCTTAACTACTCTATTTAGAACACAAAGGGTCACACTAGATGATCTAGCATCATCACTATTATCACAAAGATTAAAGCACTTGTCTTATTTATTTTATTTTAGAAAAGTAATTTCTACTCATTGAAAAACTACTTAAGATTTAATATTCTCCAACTAAAACATGGGATCACGTTGACACATGTCATCACCACATATTTCAGTAAATGAGGATGGGATTTAAAGTGGTGTCACAATTTAATAAGGTTTAAACTTTTTATTTTAATTAAATAAAGTGACTAGAAATACCTATGGGGCATTCTTTTATTACTTGTCCATTATTTCTGCAAGTAAACCTAGGTATTTTTATATATTCAGAAAGGTCTAGTTAAATGTGATTTTTGAGAGTTGGAATCAACTCAAAAGCTTTTGTGGTTGAATTTTGAAAAATGTTTGAATGTAGAAAAGCTTCTTCCTTGTTATTTTTACCATGTGTGATCTACAAGTCCAATTGGTTTGAATCCAATTGGCTTGGATTAAGAATTCTAGTACCTTTCTAGCAAAATTAGTTTCCTCCAATTTGGTTAAGTGAATCTCTCTGGATTGATTTTTAAATCTAGGGACAGAACTATGTTTGAAACTAAAAGAATAAACCTAGATTTGAATTAATGGGTCGCGCGGGAGGTTAACTGGGCCGGCCCACTACACACAGCGCACGCGCAGGATGGTTAAGTGAACGACCCCACTCGTCAGTGAGACAGCAAGTGGTGAAGGGGTACGAGACGATCTAGGCCATGCGATCTAGTTCTAATCCTATGGCTGTGGTTCATCGTCCATGCCTGAACAGGACGTGGCGAGGTTGAACCCTAGCGCGACCAGTGGGGGTCGACGGGGGCTCACCGGGGCTCCGGCGATGGTCGGCAATCAGCACGAATGACGAAGTCGATGATGGCGATCCTCCTAGTACCGGCAGGTCCTCCTGGGGCGGCTCCAATCGACGGTGCCTCTCCTCCTCTGCAGTGGCGAACTCCGGTGAAATTCCAGCCACCTGGTGCTCGCCTTGCTCCGAGAGTGAGTAGGTGTGATCAGTGAGAGGTTTGGAGTGACATGGTGTGCTCAAATCGAATGGGGTGGCCCCCTTTTATAGTGCCTGAAGGGGACCGACGGGCACGGGTGGAGCTCGTCGTGGTCGTCGGCACAGCGTGCTATTGGCATGGGCGACGATAGGGAATGGTGCGTTGCCTCCTGGCGAAGCTCAACGGCTTGATGGCGCGGAGTGGGGGTGGGGGGGGGTGAGGAACGGTCGGAACGTCGCCGGCGCTCTGGGCGAGTCCGACCCAAGTTTAATGGCGCACAGCGTCCATGGTCCGCGCGGCGGCGAACGGGGTTGTCTCGCGGGTTGCTGGGTGCTGGCGATCACGCATGCAAGAGGCGAGGGCGGCGCTCGGTCTGTGGGCTCTTGTCGCTGATGGCGCACTAGCACGCTCTCGGCACGCACGCAGAGAAACTGGGGCGAGCTTGTCGTGTGGTCCAGGGGCTAACAAGGCTCGGGCGTTGGACAGGGGGTAGCGATGGACGGTGTTGCGTGTCCCAGACAAGGTTGGCGAAGCTAGAGCTTCTCCTAGCTCGCTCGCGACATGGGGGTGGCAGGGTTGCTCTCGGCATGGTCACCATTGATGGCTATGCATGCTCATAGTGATGCTAAGGCTAGTTATATTAGTTTGATCATCTACTGAGAGTGTAGAGTCAGCTAGAAAGGGGACACGGTTGCCCAAAATTAGTGCTACTAATAATGTCTGATGTTTGTTTGTTTGCTGCTGACAAGGTGTTTGATGAACTGGCCAAAATAAATTCAAATTTGAGTGGGTTTGCTAGGTACATACTAGGGAGTCTTGGGTTAGTTGGATTGGTCAAGGGACACTGGTTTGGTTGGGTTTTTAAAATGTGTGACCTTCGCATATGTTATAGATTCAATTTTCAATTGTCATTTGCATCAAGTTGCCAAATGTTTCTATAAGTTTGAAAGGCGGGCTTTGATTCACTTTTACTTGGTCTTGCAAGGGGTGAAATGAAATGGAAAAGTTCCTGCTTGAAATCTTGGTCTAGAAACACTCAAAGTGACCCAGTGGGCAAGATTGGCAAAAATGACCATTTGCTTTATTTGTTTTGTTTTTGATTTTCTCTTTATTTGTTTCTTCTTGGAAAAGTTTTAGATGATGTTATTTTCATCTTCAAACCATTCTTTGCTATTTAGGTTAATCACACAAGTCCATTCATGCATTCATTCGATTATCACATACACACATGCATTCATTTGGTTTTTATTTAATCAAAGTTTTTGTTAACCCTAATTTTATTGATTTGAATTTGATGATCATGATCAAGATTTTTGGGATGTTACATTATATCACATGAACGAGAAAAGAGTTCATGTCGGCAACGAGATCAAACTAGGTACGGATATACCGATGATAGAATCTTAGACATGTAACATATCACGAGACAAAGGGATTAAGTTATTAGCATAAAAGGTTCTCACGATCATAGAAGTCATCGTTGAATGTGTGGGAGTCAGTATGGATCTCTAGGTACCACTTCTGATTATTGATCCGAGAGGGGTCTCGATCATGTCTGCATTATTCGCGAACTGTAGGGTGACACACTTAAGGGATACCAACACCATGTGGAGCAAATATGTTCTAGATGAAAGAATTGCAAAGCGCTGGAACTATTTCAATGGACACTGGAATTGTTTTGGGTGAAATTGGTTCTGCATGTGAAATTGAAAAGTAGCAAGGGGTTTTATGTGAATGTTTGTTAATTAATGTAATTGACAAAATTTTGAATATATAAATAAAAGGAGTTTTATTTAATGAGATATTATATTATATTTGGTGGATATTTAATGTGAATTTGAGTGGGATTTGAGTGGAGAAAATGGAGAGGAAATTTGTGAGTGGGAGCTCCACTTACATGAATGGAGGGAGGGGTGGGGGCAGCCCCCATGCGCCAGACACACCCTTCGGGGTGCCCCCTCCTCCTATAAAAATACCCCCTCTCCCTCTCTCTCACTCGCACCTCCTCGTGAAGGATCTCTCTCCCCCTCTAGAATTATTTCCCCATGGTCTCGGACTAGAGAGATACATGTTCTCGGTGGCTTTTCGTCTAGAAGGAGTTGCTGCTTCCGTTGCATCGCTAGAGCGAGGAGACGGAGGTTGTTCGGTGGCTTGAATGTTTGTGAGATCACGGATGGACCGCTGATTTGCGGCGCTGGACTTCTTCTCGATCTTGAAATCGGCAAGCATTCGACTACATCGTCCATGAGTACAACCTTGTTAAACTTTGTCAGTCTACAAGGGTATGTTCTCTATGGATGTATATCCACCTGTTGCTTGTATCTAGTAGATAGATCTTGGTGCTTAGTAGTTCCCATCGTAGGAATTCTTGTTTTATATGCTGCGAACCAAATCGTGGTATCAGGGCCAGGTTTATGCATAGATGCTTTTCATGGGTAGTACACATATGAGTATGTGGGAGATAATGATCATGTTATTGCTTCTTGTTTGTACTTTGGATATTGGTGTCATAGTGGGATGAAGCGGCCCGGACAAACTTTACATGTCCTCGCACATGATACCTATTCCACGCTTGACATGCAACTAGTTTTGCATAAGTGGCCAGCGGGTGTCTGCCTCTCCTACTATAGTCAATATCTTATTTACAACGAGTTGCTAATAACTTAGTTATCATCGTTGTGGTTCCATGTTTGTAGGTAAGGACAGCTCTATCTTCGAAAGCCCTAAGCCACGTAAAACTTACAATGGATAAATTAGAAGCATCTAGTTTAGATTTTTGCTGGGCTAGTATCATGATATGGTAATGTTATAAGTTGATGTATAGTTGATACTCTTACAACACACCTAACGTGTAAGTTCCATAGACCTTGTCCTTACACACAAAGGAATGATAAAGATCATACCACGATGCACATGATAGTGACCAAGTGCAAGAACCATATCATTTCACTTTTCACATATGATATTTTTGCATCTTATATTGCTTGTTTGGCATTTTAGTAGAATTATAAGATGATCCCTCATTTGGATATCAAGATAAAAATGCGTTCTCCCTTAAGTATGCACCGATTATGTTTTTCCGCTTCAAGACATCACGTGATGATCGGGTGTACTTGAATCCACAATCATATTTCGGGTGTAAGACAGTTCTACACACGCAAATACTAAGGTTATTACTTTGCGAGCCTAGCATGTATAGACATGGCCTCGGAACACGGACCAAAAGGTTAAGCATGAGTCATATATTTGATATGATGCCCATATAGATGCTCGCCTTTGAAACTACACCGACTCACGTGATGATCGGACTTGGTGTAGTGGATTTGGTTCATGTAATCACCAAAAAGACACGAGAGATGTTGTTTTTTAGTGGGATTTCATTCATAATTTGGATTAGTTGAACTCGATCTATCATAAAATTAGTCTAAACTTTACAAATTATGTTGTAGATGGCACCACATGCTTTTAATTTCAATGTGTTCATGGAGAAAGAGAAACTTGCGACGAATGGTAGCAACTTTACCGACTAGGCCATGAATTTGAGGATCTCCTCACTGCTGCACAAAAGCAATATGTTCTAGAAGCGGCACTAGCCCCTCCACCACTTGATGATGCTCCTGACGAAGAAAAGAATGTCTATTTGACTTGTCAAGAGGACCAGAACTTAGTTCATTTCGGCATACTGTATGGGCTAGAGCCAGAACTTCCAAACTTTTTCAAAAATGGCAATGCCTTTGATACAATGGGTGAATTGAAAATGATTTTTGATA
Source organism: Avena sativa (assembly GCA_916181665.1). NCBI lineage: Eukaryota > Viridiplantae > Streptophyta > Magnoliopsida > Poales > Poaceae > Avena > Avena sativa. Next base: position 238,658,788 of record OV702283.1, on the reverse strand, counting down.
CCTATGCTACCGTAGAGAGTTATAATGCTTCTGAAAAGTTCTTTAGCTGCATGATGGAAGAGAACAAATCCGTTAGTGAGCACCTACTCAAAATGTCTGGGTACGCCGATAAGCTTGTGTCCTGGGGAATAACATGTATACATCATGTTCTCTAATCTCTGCCACCTAGCTACAAGAGCTTCGTGATGAACTATAACATGTAGGGCATGAAGAAGTCTCTCCCTTAGCTTCTGTCAATTCTTAAGACTACAGAGGTGGAGATCAAGAAATAACATCAAGTGTTGATGATTAATAAGACCACCGTTTTCAAGAAAGACAAGAATTGTAAACAGAAGGGAAAGAAGGGCGGCAACTCTGTTGCCGTGCCTGAAAATAAATCCCGAGATGGCCCTAAGTCTGATACTGAGTGCTATTATTGTAAAGGGACTGGCCATTGGAAGCGCAACTGCCCCAAGTATTTGGCAGACAAGAAGTCCGGCAAGGCAAACAAAGGTATATATGATATACATGTTATTGATGTGTACTTGACTAGTACTTGCAGTAGCACCTGGGTATTTGATACTGGATCGGTTGCTAATATATGTAACTCGAATCAGGGGCTACGGAACAAGCGACAACTAGCAAGGGGTGAGGTCATGATGCGTGTCAGCAATGGATCAAAAGTTGATGTGATCGCCGTCGGAACGTTGCCTCTCCACTTACCGTCGGGTTTAGTGATAAATCTAAATAATTGTTATTTGGTGCCTGCACTGAGCATTAACATTGTATCCGGATCGTTTTTGATGCGAAGTGGTTATTCATTTAAATCTAAAAACAATGGTTGTTCAATTTATATGAATGATATTGTTTTATGTTCATGCACCTATGATTAATGGTTTATTTTTGTTGGATGTCGATAATAGTGTTACACATATTCATAATGTTGATGCTAAAAGGATTAAACTTGATGATGATATATCTGCATATATGTGGCACTGCCGTCTAGGTCATGTTGGCGTTAAACGCATGAAGAAACTCCATTCAGATGGACTTTTGGAATCACTTGATTTCGAATCATTTTATACATGTGAGCCATGCCTTATGGGCAAGATGACTACAATGCCGTTTTCCGGTTCAATGGAATGGGCGACAGATTTATTGGAAATTATACATACTAATGTATGTGGGCCAATGAGTGTGTCGGCGCGAGATGGATATTGTTATTTTGTTACTTTCATGGATGATTTGAGTAGATACAGGTATATCTATTTGATGAAACACAAGTATGAAACCTTTGAAAGTTCAAGGAATTTTAGAGTGAAGTGGAAAATCATCGTAATACAAAGATCAAATTATTGCGGTCCGACCATGGAGGTGAGTATCTAAGTTATGAGTTTAGAGTACATATGAGAGAGTGTGGAATAGTTTCACAACTCACACCTTCCATAACACCATAGCGTAATGGTGTGTCAGAACGTCATAATCGTACTTTATTTGATATGGTTCGATCTATGATGTCTCTGACTGAGTTGCCACTATCATTTTGGGGTTATGCATTAGAAACCGCTACATTCACTTTAAATCGGGCACCAAAATAGAATTCACCGAATGAAGAGGAGGCTAATGATAATGATCATGAAGCTCCGAAAGAGAATACTACCGAACCTCGCAGGTTAAGCAGGACAGTGCAACTCCTGAACTGTAAGGAAATCCTGTTATGAATTTGATGGTTGATGAAATAGCTGACCATGCGACGTATGAAGAAGCGACGATGAGCCCGGATTCCAACATATGGCTAGAAGCGATGATATCCGAGATGAAATCCATGTACAAAAACTAGGTTTGGACCTTGGTGGACTTACCTCACGACCAAAAGGCCGTTGAGAACAAATGGATTTTCAAAAGAAAAACTGATGCTGATGGTAATGTAACCATCTATAAATCTTGACTTGTCGGAAAGGGTTTCGACAAATTCAAGGAGTTGACTACAATGAGACATTCTCTCCCGTAGCGATGCTAAATTCAGGTAGGATTATGTTAGCAATTGCTGCATATTTCGATTATGAGATATGGAAGATGGATGTCAAAACTGTGTTCCTCAATGGCAACATTGAACAAGAGTGGTATATGATACAACCAAAGGGTTTTGTCGATCCTAAGGATGCTGAAAAGGTAAGCAAGCTTCAGCGATCCATCTATGGACTGAATCAAGCATCTCGGAGTTGGAATCTCCGCTTTGATCAGGTGATCAAAGAGTTTGGATTTGTCCAAACTTATGGAGAGGCTTGTATTTACAAGAAAGTGAGTGGGAGCAATGTGGTATTTCTGATATTATATGTGGATGGCATATTACTGATTGGAAATGATGTAGATCTTTTAAACAGTGTTAAAAGTTGTCTAAACAGCAAATTTTCGATGAAGGACCTTGGTGAAGCGTCATACATATTAGGCATAAAGATCTATAGAGATAGATCAATATGCGTAATAGGGCTATCACAGAGTACATACCTTGATAACTCAAATTTCGTGAGGTTTTTCTTGGCAGCCCCCATGCGCCGTCCACACCCCTTGGGGTGCCCCCTCCTCCTATAAAAAGCTCCCTCTCCCTCTCTCTCACTCACACCTCCTTGTGAAGGATCCCTCTCCCCCTCTAGAATTATTTCCCCATGGTCTCGGACTAGCGAGATACATGTTCCCGATGGCTTTTAGTCTAGAAGGAGTTGCCTCTTCCGCTGCATCGCTGGAGCGAGGAGGCAGAGGTTGTTCGGTGGCTTGAATGTGTGTGCGATCACGGATGCGCTGCTGATTTGCGGCGCTAGACTTCTTCTGGGTCTTGAGATCGACAACTGTTCGACTACATCATCAACGAGTACAACCTCTTTAAACTTTGTCGGTCTACAAGAGTATGTTCTCTATGGATGTATATTGTCACATCCCAAGATTTTCCAAATCTTGTAATGTGAAAAATATTGAATAAAATAAAACTTTGTTTGATTTTTAGGGCCAGAAGAAACTTTTTGAATTCAATTGGAACTTCAAACCTATTTGAATCAAATAAAATCCTAAAGGGATTTAAAAAGATAAACATTTAATAAAGGAAAACAAAATATTTTGGTATTACTAATTGGATCTTTTAAATAAAAGGATTTGTTTTTCAAAAGAAAAGGTGGATTTATAAATAAAGGTTATTTTATAAAGCCAAATTAAAACTTGGCCAAGCTTTTGAAATAAAATGTTTTTGTTTTGATTAAAAATAGTAAAGGTTTATGTAAATAAAATAATAAGGATTTAATATCCAATTTTATTGAAGTAAAGGCTTTTCCCTTTTTAAATAAACACTAAAACTTATTTATTTATTTTAAATAAGTTTTCCAAACATTTTTATTCTCAAATAAAACCTACTGAAGTGTTTTGGTTTTATTTTAGATTTCAAAATAAAGTTTTTAATAAAACAAAACCTATTTGATTAAATAACTAAAGTTCCATTTTATTTAATTAATGAATGGATCCTAAAAAGAATAAAAATATTATTTTATTTTGGGATTTGGTTTATGTTGTTAAACAGAACCAAAAACTCATTACAAGTAGGTGATTGTTTGAATTGTTTTGAATGTTTGAATAGTTGATTGAAATTCAAAACAGAAATTTGAATTAGAAAAAGAAAAAGCCAGCAGACAGAAAAAAATAGGATCTAGACCAGCCCAGTCGACAGAACCCACAAGGCCCAGAACCAGCCCAGCTTTTCCTCCCCGAAGAAAAACGTTTCATACTCATTTTCGAACCCGTGCAGAGACTGACCGGTGGACCTCCTTTCCTTCTCGTAGCCTCACTGACGACTGGACCCCACCTCCCTATTCATCCTCCTCACCCGCGCGACCCTTTCTCCCCCAAACCTCGTCGCCGTTTCCGTCAGATAACTGCGCGCTTAATTCCTCTTAATGGGTGCGTTAATCTCGCCCCTGACCACACGCACTTAAGCACCTCTCCTCCCTCTCTCATTCCCCGCAAACACCAACTCCACATCGCCACCAGGCTGCTCGGAATCATCTCCAAACCGCCGCTGCTCCGACGAGCTTCCTCCTCAAATTCCGGCCAGCACTCGCCACCTCCGGCCCCCACAAGCACACAGGCACACTCACCACTCCCAGGCGCACCTTCCTGTGCCCTTCATTCGACCGCGGGCGCCCCAGAGCGTCGACTACGACAAGCTCCCGAACGCCGCCGTGATTGCCATCTTCTCCGGCGAAGCCTACTGGTAAGAACAGACCGCCCCTTCACACCTCGTTCACGCACACAGCTTTGTCTTGATCCTACGCGTCTAACCGCGTCTTCGTTTTGTCTCGGGGTGAACCACAGCACCGTCCCCGAGCACAACCAGAGCCGCCTGACGCCAGGAGCAACTCCGGCGAACGATTACCGCCACGATAGAGCGCCCCTTGACCCAAGGAGACCACGTCGAGCTTCCCCAGCCTCCTGCGATCTCGGTGAGCACCTTCCCATCCTTCCCCGTTTCCTATTTCGCCAGCGCCGCCACTGTCTGACCGTCGCCGCCGCTAGCCACCGCCGGCGCCGCTCGCATATGGTCAAGCACGCTAGCACCATAGGATCTTGATCCGACGCTTGCGATAGATCACTTAAACCGCGAAGGGGTACGCTTCCAGAATTGTACTATCTAATTAGATCCAACGCGCCGCAAAGCCGATCCGGCCGAACCGGTATCGTCCAATGATAAAGTGACGCGTGGCCAGATTTTGGTTAGAACTGATTTTGAAATCAAATTAGAATGTGATTTTCAAACCTTTGTAACTTTTGATCCACACGTCCAAAAATTGCAAACTTTATATCGTTGGAATCAGTGGAACAAGCCCTAGCCAACCATGCCTTTGGTTTAGCAAATAGTATCTGTTAGAATGGTTGTTTTTGCAGAAACATTTGTATGCTTGTTTAGGTTATAAAAATTATTCAAAAATGATTTTGGGGATAAAATCTTTGGCAAATGGTGTGATTTGAACCTACTAACATTAGGAAACACTTTGTGGATTCAAAATTGAAATTGGTGAAACAAAATAATGATTCTTTGACTTAAAACCATTTCTAGTCAAATAGAAATGTGGTTTATTTATTAAAAATGGATTTGGAAGAAAACCTTTGGAAAATGTTTTGTTTTAAACTCTCTGACCCCAAACACCAAGTTTTGTGATTTGAAAATGTATTTGGTAAACCCTATAGATTAATACCTTAGTAAAAATATTTCTACACCACATAAAAAGATACTTTGTTTTGAAAATGGTTTTTGAAGGGAAACCTTTTGCAAATGACCTTGCCACTTTACAAAATGACCATTAGGTGTTTTCAAAATGTCTATGACCCATTAGGAACCACTTTTTCAAACAAAACAAAAGCTTGGCATGCTTGCATGCATTACTTTGACTTTGTTATTTTATGTGTTGTTTTGCTTGATTGGTAGATTGAGTTTGTGCCTTGCTTGATTGATTTGTAGTGACTTGAAGAGTGTGATTGTTGCAAGGACAAGGAGTGAACCTTTACTCTACCAAAAAGGCAAGTGATGCTTCATACTTTTTGTCCCATTACTTTCACTATGCATTAGTGATTTTCTCTAAGTAAAACTTGCGTGGAATTTTTGCTAAGTATAAACCTTGCTATAGGAAAACCTAGTAGATGAAACCTTAGTGGAAATCTTCCTAAGTTAATATTCCTATTACTATCAAGCTTAGCCTAGCTAATAGAAAACAAGGGTGGAAATATATTCACACTATGGAAAATTTCTAAGTCTGAGGACTTGTGATTTTGTTTAATAAAACAACTAAGTTAATGAATCACCTGGGTGGAATGGTAATTGCTTGGTGGTTTTTGGTTGAGTGGTTAAACAAGGCCAGGGGACTGGTGAACCTTGTGTATCTCACTTGTGGATGGCCACCCAGGAACAAAGAGATTTGAGATGTCAAATGTTGAGAAGCTTCAAGTGCAACCACTTGGCAATATGGGCTCTGCCATGATCATATAGGTTGCAAGAACTTAGCCATATGGACAGTGGGTGGTAGAGTTTGATAGGTTGGAACGCGTCCATTTTGGTCTAAAGGAAAGCTTCTGAAAGATCTTGTCTTGGGAAACCAAGTCTTGTGGGGAAAGTGCACCACCTCTACAGAGTGAAAAATCTAAGTACTTAGCCATGTCCCTGGTAAAGGACAATTTGAGCATCAAGACATGGAAGCAATCAAGAATCTCATCATTCAAATTTCTAAGTTAAAAACTTGTGGATGAACAAGGGTTAAAGGATCTTCAAATCTTTGATTGAGAAAAACTATTTTTGTCAAGCAAAAACTTAGTGTTTTCAAAATGATAAGGAAAATCTATTTTGAGCAATGAAAGCCTCAACTCCACTTAGCCAAATGCATATAGATGATAGACTCCACTATACTACCATAGTATCACTTGCCAATACAATTCAAATGTATTGACCCTTGTGGCTGTAACTTGTTATGTTGCAGGTTTGATTGTTTTTAGTGAAGATTGATTGATTAGGATTACAAAGTCTACAACCAACATGTCTGCCTGTGGCACTTTGAAGATGAAGGACCCCATGCTTATAGTTATTCCGCTGCAATGTAATGTAATTGCCAAATGAGCTATGTATGATGTAATAAAATTATGTTATTCCTGGTTATAAAGTTATACTATGACCTTTGTTTCTTGATATTACATCTTAACTGTGGATGCTAGCTATTGATCCAGGGACTAGCATTGTAAACACAGGGGACTCCACCTTATATTGTTTAAAGGTTGGGACACTCCCTCTACAGATGGTATCAGAGCATTGTGTTGCCTGTAGGATTTGTAACCCTAGGATTGGACAAAACCCCTTAGAAAAATAGGAGTTGTACTTGTTCCAAAAACTTATTTACAAAAACACTTGTAAACTCTTTCCTCAACCATTTTGGTTTCAACTCTACATCTTTTCTATTTCAACTTGATGGAAAAACCTACCCCATGGCCAAAGACTACACCATGTGCAAAGGACTTCTTCAACATCTTCAACCCTAATGACTTCAACTTCTTCAACTCTAATGACTTCAACATCTTCAGCATGTTCACCAAGGACTCCAACTTGGATACCACTAAGGACTACAAGTGAAACAAGGAAATCTTGCTCAAGATTTAGAGACTGAGTGAATGCAAAAGTTAGAAGGAGCCTACATCATTTGAAGTATTGTAACCAAGAGTTTTTCTCAAGGAAACCATGATCTCAAGTAAGAAGAAGCAACCAAGAAGGATGGAAAGATCACAAGTGAACCATATAGATGGACCACCATATTTTAGTTAAGTTAAACACACCAACTTATGTGGTGAAACAAAAATATTTTATTGCCTAAAAATGTGCTTGAACTTTGTTGATTGAGTGAAATGTTTGTTTGTGATTGCTTGCACATTGCTTGTGTGAATTGTGGTGTGTGTGATTAGAATTGATTCCTTAGAAATATTTTGCCTATTCTAATCTCCCATCAACCCAAACAGATGACTACTCCAAGAGACTCCAACATCAAGGTTGATGACACCAACAACAACCAAGAGGACAACATGAGAGAACTCATAGCAACCCAAAACCAGTTGAGCCAAGAGACAACTCAGCTTTTAGCCAACAACAATGGACTAGACCCAGCCATACAAAGGATTTTGAAACTTCAATACCAATTGTTGCAAGGATTAGTTACTCAAATGATCAACATGGGAGAAAACTTTTCCCGAAGAGCTAATGACAACAAGGATGACAAAGATGCTATTTTAGAAGGAACCCAAGCTAGCAATACTTGTGGATACAAGGACCATGCATCCAAGGAGCATGAAGATCAATGCCCCAAGAAGAGAGAAAGATCTCCCACTTATGAAGAACATGAACTAGAAGAACTCCTAGCTTTGGAGAGACCCAAAAAGAAAAAGAAGGACATAAGCCAGTTGCAATGTTACAATTGCAAAGAGAAGGGACACTATGCCAGTGACTGTCCAGAAAAGAAGAAGAACCAAAGAAACAAACAAGAGGAATTGTTACCCAAGGAAGAGAAAGATATCAGCCAAGTGATGTGTTTCAAATGCACGGAACTAGGCCACTATGTAAACAATTGTCCAGAAAAGATGAAGAATAAGTTAAACAAGCCTATGAAGGATCTCAACCATGGCCCATGAGTCAAGTGTGCAAACAAAGGACACTATGCAGAAGGTTGCCCAGAGAAGTTTCCCCAGGATCCCAAGAAAGCCAAGATGTAATTTAGTTTGAAAAATTTTAAGGGTGGTAGTACCCTAGTTGTTTTTAGCCAACTTGTAAACCTAGCCTCCCCAAATCTCGGGACGAGATTTATTTTAAGGGTGGTAGCCTGTCACATCCCAAGATTTTCCAAATCTTGTAATGTGAAAAATATTGAATAAAATAAAACTTTGTTTGATTTTTAGGGCCAGAAGAAACTTTTTGAATTCAATTGGAACTTCAAACCTATTTGAATCAAATAAAATCCTAAAGGGATTTAAAAAGATAAACATTTAATAAAGGAAAACAAAATATTTTGGTATTACTAATTGGATCTTTTAAATAAAAGGATTTGGTTTTCAAAAGAAAAGGTGGATTTATAAATAAAGGTTATTTTATAAAGCCAAATTAAAACTTGGCCAAGCTTTTGAAATAAAATGTTTTTGTTTTGATTAAAAATAGTAAAGGTTTATTTAAATAAAATAATAAGGATTTAATATCCAATTTTATTGAAGTAAAGGCTTTTCCCTTTTTAAATAAACACTAATACTTATTTATTTATTTTAAATAAGTTTTCCAAACATTTTTATTCTCAAATAAAACCTACTGAAGTGTTTTGGTTTTATTTTAGATTTCAAAATAAAGTTTTTAATAAAACAAAACCTATTTGATTAAATAACTAAAGTTCCATTTTATTTAGTTAATGAATGGATCCTAAAAAGAATTAAAAAATTATTTTATTTTGGGATTTGGTTTATGTTGTTAAACAGAACCAAAAACTCATTACAAGTAGGTGATTGTTTGAATTGTATTGAATGTTTGAATAGTTGATTGAAATTCAAAACAGAAATTTGAATTAGAAAAAGAAAAAGCCAGCAGACAGAAAAAAATAGGATCTAGACCAGCCCAGTCGACAGAGCCCACAAGGCCCAGAACCAGCCCAGCTTTTCCTCCCCGAAGAAAAACGTTTCATACTCATTTTCTAACCCGTGCAGAGACTGACCGGTGGACCTCCTTTCCTTCTCGCATCCTCACTGACGACTGGACCCCACCTCCCTGTTCATCCTCCTCACCCGCGCGACCCTTTCTCCCCCAAACCTCGTCGCCGTTTCCGTCAGATAACTGCGCGCTTAATTCCTCTTAATGGCTGAGTTAATCTCGCCCCTGACCACACGCACTTAAGCACCTCTCCTCCCTCTCTCATTCCCCGCAAACACCAACTCCACATCGCCACCAGGCTGCTCGGAATCATCTCCAAACCGCCGCTGCTCCGACGAGCTTCCTCCTCAAATTCCGGCCAGCACTCGCCACCTCCGGCCCCCACAAGCACGCATGCACACTCACCACTCCCAGGCGCACCTTCCTGTGCCCTTCATTCGACCGCGGGCGCCCCAGAGCGTCGACTACGACAAGCCCCGAACGCCGCCGCGATTGCCTTCTTCTCCGGCGAAGCCTACTGGTAAGAACAGACCGCCCCTTCACACCTCGTTCACGCACACAGCTTTGTCTTGATACTGCGCATCTAACCGCGTCTTCGTTTTGTCTCGGGGTGAACCACAACACCGTCCCCGAGCACAACCAGAGCCGCCTGACGCCAGGAGCAACTCCGGCGAACGATTACCGCCACGATAGAGCGCCCCTTGACCCAAGGAGACCACGTCGAGCTTCCCCAGCCTCCTGCGATCTCGGTGAGCACCTTCCCATCCTTCCCCGTTTCCTGTTTCGCCAGCGCCGCCACTGTCTGACCGTTGCCGCCGCTAGCCACCGCCGGCGCCGCTCGCATATGGTCAAGCACGCTAGCACCATAGGATCTTGATCCGACGCTTGCGATAGATCACTTAAACCGCGAAGGGGTACGCTTCCAGAACTGTACTATCTAATTAGATCCAACGCGCCGCAAAGCCGATCCGGCCGAACCGGTATCGTCCAATGATAAAGTGACGCGTGGCCAGATTTTGGTTAGAACTGATTTTGAAATCAGATTAGAATGTGATTTTCAAACCTTTGTAACTTTTGATCCACACGTCCAAAAATTGCAAACTTTATATCGTTGGAATCAGTGGAACAAGCCCTAGCCAACCATGCCTTTGGTTTAGCAAATAGTATATGTTAGAATGGTTGTTTTTGCAGAAACATTTGTATTCTTGTTTAGGTTATAAAAATTATTCAAAAATGATTTTGGGGATAAAATCTTTGGCAAACGGTGTGATTTGAACCTACTAACATTAGGAAACACTTTGTGGATTCAAAAATTAAATTGGTGAAACCAAATAATGATTCTTTGACTTAAAACCATTTCTAGTCAAATAGAAATGTGGTTTATTTATTAAAAATGGATTTGGAAGAAAACCTTTGGAAAATGTTTTGTTTTAAACTCTCTGACCCCAAACACCAAGTTTTGTGATTTGAAAATGTATTTGGTAAACCCTATAGATTAATACCTTAGTAAAAATATTTCTACACCACATAAAAAGATACTTTGTTTTGAAAATGGTTTTTGAAGGGAAACCTTTTGCAAATGACCTTGCCACTTTACAAAATGACCATTAGGTGTTTTCAAAATGTCTATGACCCATTAGGAACCACTTTTTCAAACAAAACAAAAGCTTGGCATGCTTGCATGCATTACTTTGACTTTGTTATTTTATGTGTTGTTTTGCTTGATTGGTAGATTGAGTTTGTGCCTTGCTTGATTGATTTGTAGTGACTTGAAGAGTGTGATTGTTGCAAGGACAAGGAGTGAACCTATACTCTACCAAAAAGGCAAGTGATGCTTCATACTTTTTGTCCCATTACTTTCACTATGCATTAGTGATTTTCTCTAAGTAAAACTTGCATGGAATTTTTGCTAAGTATAAACCTTGCTATAGGAAAACCTAGTAGATGAAACCTTAGTGGAAATCTTCCTAAGTTAATATTCCTATTACTATCAAGCTTAGCCTAGATAATAGAAAACAAGGGTGGAAATATGTGGCATCCCGCAAAACCACTACTAGAAATTCGCGTTGTTTTTGTGCATTGCATCATCATGACCGCATGCTCATGTCATCATGCCACATTGCATTTGACCATCGTCATCATCTTGCATTTGCTTGCATAAAACTATTTTCGGAAAAACCTATTCTTGTTTTCTAAACGCCCCGTCTTTGTTCAAACACAAAACCCGGGTCTCCGGATTATTTTGTTTTGTCTGCCAACGATCTGCAAAAGCCCCGTTGGAATAAATAAATTGTTTAATTTTTTTTTACGGGGCAGCCGAACCGGGCCGATCCGACCCAGTCGGCCACCCCCAGTTCAAACGGCCCACCTAGACCCTTTTTCTACCCAAACCTAGTCTACCCAACCCCCTCCACCTCACCCCGACCAACCATGGCTTGCCACCTCACCTTTCCCTCCACCTCATCACACCCACAGCCACCTCACCAATCCCTGACCCCACGCATGGCCCACCACTTCCCCCCTCACCCCCACCCCGACCCACTCCCCTGGTCAAACCCACCCCACCCGCCTGACCCCTCTCTCCCTAGAACCCCGGCCCCACCAACAACCTCTCTCCCTGGGCCACCCCTCTCTCTCACCCACCCCGCGTCAACTCCCCTCCCCATCCTCTCTCTCCCCGCTGCGCTCACCTCCCCCCATCTCCTCCTTCCCCGGCCGACCTCGCCTCTGGCCGCGAGCCTCACCTCCCCGCCGCCGCCCTCTGCTCCTCCTCCCGTCGGCCCCGCTCACCACCATAGGCCGCCGCCGCGACCCTCCTCCTGCTCCCCTCTCGCGTCCCGCAGCAACCGCCGCCGCCGGTCCTCTACCTCTGCAACACCGACGCCACCGCCGTCCCTCCCCTTTCCTCTCTGCCTCGCGAGTGACGCCGCTGGCCTCTACTCCGCCTTCCGCCGCGCCGGTGTCCTCCCCCTGCGAGCTCCTCGCCGGAACCCGAGGTCCCGCCGCGGCGCCCTCCTCCTCTCCGCGACGCCTCCCCGTCGCCCCGCCTCCAGCTTGGCCTCTCCGTCGAGCCCCTGCCGCCCGAGCCGGCCCCGCGCCCCGTCCTCACCCTCGTTCCTCCTCCCCGGCCGCCATGCCCGCCGTCGAGGCCCACCTCTCTAGCGCGCCCCACCGCTCCTCCCCTTCCGGCTCCGCCCTGCACCGCTGTCGCCGGCGTCGCCTCGACCTCCACCTTCCGCGACCCGCGTCCGCCCTCGAGCTCCCCGTGTGGCCGCGCCTCTCCCCTCTTGCTCGTCGGCTCGCGTCCGCTTCCTCTGGCCGGCCCGACCTCGCCCCGAGCAGAGCTAGCCTCGCTGGTGCCTTCTCCTGTTTTTTTTCTGCCGCCAGGGACACCAACCCCCCCCCCCCCCCCGTGCATCACTTCCTGAGGCCAACAACCCGACAACAACACCCTCCACAGTACCAGGGGCACCTTTTGGTGCAGGTATAGGTTGTGTGCAGTTTTGGCAGTGGGAAAATGGCGTGTTGATCGTGTCTTTGGTCACGAGTGGTTATCCACGAATTTAATCGTGGGTGTACTGATGTGGCTTTGACACTAGGATCGCGTGAAGCACGACAAGATCTTCTGCCCAGAACTCGTGGAACCGACTCCGTTTCATGTCCTTCGCCAACCGTCAAAGGGGAACCCAAGTACTCCGATATGGAGCTCTGAAGACCCCGGTGTCGAGCCCCAAGTTCGCCACCGATGATCAGGATGGTACCCCAAGATCTTCTTCCCGGAATGCGACGCCTCGATCCTGCGAATCCGAAGACCAAGCCTGAACCCCGTCGAACCCCTCAACCAAGTTCGTCGAGCCCCCTCTAAGTGTGACCCTCTTTTCCGACACCCCTATTTTATAAATGATATATCATTGTTGCATATTAAATTTTTCATATCTGCACACATATCATGTGGTTTGGGGGCATTATGCCGATTCACATCATAATTAAATATGGGGCCCATATGCGGGCAAATCTAGTCTTATATTGGCCTCATTTAAATTTGTGTAGCGAGCCGGTAACTTATCTTGCCTTGTTAATACAACATTTAATTTGCGGGGTAGATAAATAACATGAACCATCTAATTAATTGTCGGGACCCCGGTTCCGCTTAAAATGATCCAATTGCATCGCATATTTGCCATGTCATACATCATACATGCATCATGCCTGATCTTCTGCCGTAGTATTAAATAGTGCATCCGGTGTTTATTCTAGTGTTTTGCTTCTTCGCGGATAAGGCCGTTGAGTTGATGCGAGTGTCGGCCCGATCTTCGGATGAACCTTCGGCAATGTTTTCAGGCGAGCATCCCTTCCCCTTCTACCCATTTGGCATTTATAGTCTTTATTCCCTCCTGTTGATCTATTGCTATCTGTGTTGCGTTGCTCTAGTTTACGTACCCGTGATATCCCTTGCAGCATTATATTGCCTTGGACACATCCTATTACCTGTTGCTTGGTAGATAGTTGGACTTGCACGTCGTAGTCGCTTGCTCAAGTGCTGTTGCGTGTCATCCAGTACCACAGTTGTTGGAGTGTTGCCGCATGTTTAAGATTGGAGATGATCATGGCTTTCATTATCGTTTACTTTAATTACTGTTTAACAACTAAAATTGAAGTAGGTAAGCAGAGGCACAGGTGGGCAATAGATGTTATTTGGTTGTTAACCGTCCACTTGTGTCCCGTAGGACCCCGAGTACTTGATACCTGTTCCTTGAATATTCGCGCTATCCACATCCGGCAGGATTATGGGACCCCCCTGAGCCAGAGCTTGATTCATTCTTATTTCTTGGGGCCACAAACTAGTTTGAGGTTTTATTTACTATCCTGTACTTATGCCATGCCTTACTGCTTTATTTACGATTGTGCGAGGAGCACACTGTACTGTTTAGGATCGGGACACGTTTTCGCGGTATCGACAAGCCCGAGTTTTCGGGTTCCCAGTCGTTTACAGCCGTCCACCCAAACCTCGGGTCCGTCTCGGAGTCAGCTAACTTTGTTGCGGGTGTACTCCAAGGGGTGGCCCCCTGAAATATTTCTGAATCCTGTGATTGCTTTGTCGTGAAAGCCTCATTGGGATTTGATTTGGTTTTTCCGAGGTTGATCGAGTGTGTGTTGCTATTTGTGCACCCCTGCAGGGTAAAACTTTCTGAGAGCCGTGTCCGCGGTTATGGACGACTTGGAGCACAGTATCTCGATCATAGACAACTATAACTAAAGTAGTGCTATAAATTTGACTTTATAATGACTAGTAATCAGCTTTACTATAATGGAATGGCTAAATAAAACTGCCAACAAATGCTTGTTTGGGTTGTCGCTCGCGACCATTGTACCTGACTAGTAAGTATTGCAACTATAACGGAATGGCTAAATAAAAGTACCAACAACTGCTGGGTTTTGGAATATCTCATGCTAATTGTATCTGACTAGTAAGTGTTGCAACTACAACGGAATGGTTAACTAAAATTGCCACTGCTTATTATATCTGGATGATTATCTATACTTGACTAGTAATTGCTGCAACGATAACTGAATAAATAAAACTGCCAACGGTGTGAGTTCCTCGGATGACTTCCTCGTTTGGTCTCGAGGGGGAAATACCAGGATGGGTATGCTTGGTGATAGTTTCAGGTTGGATCCGAGTAGGCCTTTCTTATCCCTCTCCGATAGCCGACAGTTGTATCGAGTCTCTATAGGTTGTTTAGTGCATGCTGCCGCTGCCGCTCAGTCCACCATACCTATGTAGGCGAGGACAGCCGAATTCTAGTCTCGCCGTGTACTGGCCTCAGTACTGACCGCTCTCTCTTTTTCCTTTGCCCTTTGTCGGCACCCCTTTTGTTTAAGCAGGTTTTGAGATCGACGTCGTTAGCAGGGTTACCCTTCCGGCTTGGCCTGGGCAGGGTTATGGACGCCAATGGTTATTCTTCAGGGCTCTTAGCCCTATTTGCATCTTGTCCGTAGTCGGACGCTCTATCATTTTCAAGGTGATTTGGATCTTTGTATATTATATCTGTATTCTTGACTCTTTGAGTCGTTGTTGTATATATCTGCTCTGTGGGTTCCATCGTGGACTATTGTGTAATGTTATTACTTCGTTTTCCACCCGCATGAAAGTGCCTGGTGGGCACCTTTGAATCGTTTCTATGCGGGTTTGGCGGGGATCGCTAAAACTTGCATAGGGTCGATTCTGAGGGTGTTACAGAGTGGTATCAGAGCTCAGCAGTTGCGATACCCCACAAGTCCAGCCTGTAGGATAACCTAGCTAACGGCCGAAGTAGAGTGTCAAAACTATTTTTGCAAAATCGGTTGGATAGTTCTAATTAGGTCTGATTTTACTCCTTACCCCCCCTGTTGCTCTCCTCTCACCTCTGCGTGTTTTGACTCCGCTCTCTTCTCTCTCTTCGAGTCCAGGATTTCTCGTGGTTGGGTTGCATCGTACCTTCATGGTTTCGCTTCCTCCTTTGGTAACGATGCTTCTACATCTGGTCTTCATGCTATCCGAGGAATCCTTCGTCTGGTGGACTTCTCTTTGTTCCTTCTCGTGCCTTCCAGTGTTTTCCGACGCGACGACATCATCTACGCCAGATCCGATGCAGAGTCTGCATCACTCCTTTGTTTCCGAACCTCGATTGTCGAGATCTTCAGTCTGATTCCGAGAATGGTTGCACGCTTTTCCACTGATTGTGCAGAGTAATAGTTTGGGTGCGTGATGGATTGGCCCACATGCCGACTACTCACTCTATTCGCTCGTGTACATTGAAGTGGATGAGAATGCATCGGTTCCCTCCTTCCATCGAAGCTAGAGGTGGCTTTATGTTGATACCTCTACCTTCGACCTTTTGTTCCCGGAGTGTTCTCTCGACGATCACGGACAACGACCTCTTGTTAGTGGTGTCGCGAGGATCTACACGAAGCGAGAAGACCAGATCGCCGACCTTCTTCCCGGTACCATGAGGCGGATCTCGAGGGCGAGATCCATTGTTAGTGGTGTCGAATTGTGGCATCCCGCAAAACCACTACTAGAAAATCGCGTTGTTTTTGTGGATTGCATCATCATGACCGCATGCTCATGTCATTATGCCACATTGCATTTGAGCATCGTCATCATCTTGCATTTGCTTGCATAAAACTATTTTCGGAAAAACCTATTCTTGTTTTCTAAACGCCCCGTCTTTGTTCAAACACAAAACCCGGGTCTCCGGATTATTTTGTTTTGTCTGCCAACGATCTGCAAAAGCCCCGTTGGAATAAATAAATTGTTTAATTATTTTTTTAGGGGGCAGCCGAACCGGGCCGATCCGACCCAGTCGGCCACCCCCAGTTCAAACGGCCCACCTAGACCCTTTTTCTACCCAAACCTAGTCTACCCAACCCCCTCCACCTCACCCCGACCAACCATGGCTTGCCACCTCACCTTTCCCTCCACCTCATCACACCCACATCCACCTCACCAAGCCCTGACCCCGCGCATGGCCCACCACTTCCCCCCTCACCCCCACCCCGACCCACTCCCCTGGTCAAACCCACCCCACCCGCCTGACCCCTCTCTCCCTAGAACCCCGGCCCCACCAACAACCTCTCTCCCTGGGCCACCCCTCTCTCTCACCCACCCCGCGTCAACTCCCCTCCCCATCCTCTCTCTCCCCGCTGCGCTCGCCGCCCCCCGTCTCCTCCTTCCCCGGCCGACCACGCCTTCGGCCGCGAGCCTCACCTCCCCGCCTCCGCCCTCTGCTCCTCCTCCCATCGGCCCCGCTCACCACCATAGGCCGCCGCCGCGACCCTCCTCCCGCTCCCCTCTCGCGTCCCACAACAACCGCCGCCGCCGGTCCTCTACCTCTGCAACACCGACGCCACCGCCGTCCCTCCCCTTTCCTCTCTGCCTCGCGAGCGACGCCGCTGGCCTCTACTCCGCCTTCCGCCGCGCCGGCGTCCTCCCCCTGCGAGCTCCTCGCCGCCAGGAGCCGCCTCCGCCTCGCCGGAACCCGAGGTCCCGCCGTGGCGCCCTCCTCCTCTCCGCGACGCCTCCCCATCGCCCCGCCTCCATCTTGGCCTCTCCGTCGAGCCCCTGCCGCCCGAGCCGGCCCCGTGCCCCCGTCCTCACCCTCGTTCCTCCTCCCCGGCCGCCATGCCCGCCGTCGAGGCCCACCTCTCCAGCGCGCCCCACCGCTCCTCCCCTTCCGGCTCCGCCCTGCACCGCCGCCGCCGGCGTCGCCTCGACCTCCACCTTCCGTGACCCGCGTCCGCCCTCGACCTCCCCGTGTGGCCGCGCCTCTCCCCTCTTGCTCGTCGGCTCGCGTCCGCTTCCTCTGGCCGGCCCGACCTCGCCCCGAGCAGAGCTAGCCTCGCCGGTGCCTTCTCCTATTTTTTTCTGCCGCCAGGGACACCAACCCCCCCCCCCCCCCCCCCGTGCATCACTTCCTGAGGCGAACAACCCGACAGCAACACCCTCCACAGTACCAGGGGCACCTTTTGGTGCAGGTATAGGTTGTGTGCAGTTTTGGCAGTGGGAAAATGGCGTGTTGATCGTGTCTTTGGTCACGAGTGGTTATCCACGAATTTAATCGTGGGTGTACTGATGTGGCTTTGACACTAGGATCGCGTGAAGCACGACAAGATCTTCTGCCCAGAACTCGTGGAACCGACTCCGTTTCATGTCCTTCGCCAACCGTCAAAGGGGAACCCAAGTACTCCGATATGGAGCCCTGAAGACCCCGGTGTCGAGCCCCAAGTTCGCCACTGATGATCAGGATGGTACCCCAAGATCTTCTTCCCGGAATGCGACGCCTCGATCCTGCGAATCCGAAGACCAAGCCTGAACCCCGTCGAACCCCTGAACCAAGTTCGTCGAGCCCCCTCTAAGTGTGACCCTCTTTTCCGAGACCCCTATTTTATAAATGATATATCATTGTTGCATATTAAATTGTTCATATCTGCACACATATCATGTGGTTTGGGGGCATTATGCCGATTCACATCATAATTAAATATGGGGCCCATATGCGGGCAAATCTAGTCTTATATTGGCCTCATTTAAATTTGTGTAGCGAACCGGTAACTTATCTTGCCTTGTTAATACAACATTTAATTTGCGGGGTAGATAAATAACATGAACGATCTAATTAATTGTCGGGACCCCGGTTCCGCTTAAAATGATCCAATTGCATCGCATCTTTGCCATGTCATACATCATACATGCATCATGCCCGATCTTCTGCCGTAGTATTAAATAGTGCATCCGGTGTTTATTCTAGTGTTTTGCTTCTTCGCGGATAAGGCCGTTGAGTTGATGCGAGTGTCGACCCGATCTTCGGATGAACCTTCGGCAATGTTTTCAGGCGAGCATCCCTTCCCCTTCTACCCATTTGGCATTTATAGTCTTTATTCCCTCCTGTTGATCTATTGCTATCTGTGTTGCGTTGCTCTAGTTTACGTACCCGTGATATCCCTTGCAGCCTTATATTGCCTTGGACACATCCTATTACCTGTTGCTTGGTAGATAGTTGGACTTGCACGTCGTAGTCGCTTGCTCAAGTGTTGTTGCGTGTCATCCAGTACCACAGTTGTTGGAGTGTTGCCGCATGTTTAAGGTTGGAGATGAATATGGCTTTCATTATCGTTTACTTTAATTACTGTTTAACAACTAAAATTGAAGTAGGTAAGCAGAGGCACAGGTGGGCAATAGATGTTATTTGGTTGTTAACCGTCCACTTGTGTCCCG
Source organism: Avena sativa (assembly GCA_916181665.1). Lineage (NCBI taxonomy): Eukaryota > Viridiplantae > Streptophyta > Magnoliopsida > Poales > Poaceae > Avena > Avena sativa. Next base: position 238,639,856 of record OV702283.1, on the reverse strand, counting down.
TAGGACCCCGAGTACTTGATACCTGTTCCTTGAATATTCGCGCTATCCACATCCGGGAGGATTATGGGACCCCCCTGAGCCAGAGCTTGATTCATTCTTATTTCTTAGGGCCACAAACTAGTTTGAGGTTTTATTTACTATCCTGTACTTATGCCATGCCTTACCGCTTTATTTACGATTGTGCGAGGAGCACACTGTACTGTTTAGGATCGGGACACGTTTTCGCGGTATCGACAAGCCCGAGTTTTCGGGTTCCCAGTCGTTTACAGCCGTCCACCCAAACCTCGGGTCCGTCTCGGAGTCAGCTAACTTCGTTGCGGGTGTACTCCAAGGGGTGGCCCCCTGAAATATTTCTGAATCCTGTGATTGCTTTGTCGTGAAAGCCTCATTGGGATTTGATTTGGTTTTTCCGAGGTTGATCGAGTGTGTGTTGCTATTTGTGCACCCCTGCAGGGTAAAACTTTCTGAAAGCCGTGTCCGCGGTTATGGACGACTTGGAGCACAGTATCTCGATCATAGACAACTATAACTAGTGCTATAAATTTGACTTTATAATGACTAGTAATCAGCTTTACTATAATGGAATGGCTAAATAAAACTGCCAACGAATGCTTGTTTGGGTTGTCGCTCGCTACCATTGTACCTGACTAGTAAGTATTGCAACTATAACGGAATGGCTAAATAAAAGTACCAATAACTGCTGGGTTTTGGAATATCTCATGCTAATTGTATCTGACTAGTAAGTGTTGCAACTACAACGGAATGGTTAACTAAAATTGCCACTGCTTATTATATTTGGATGATTATCTATACTTGACTAGTAATTGCTGCAACGATAACTGAATAAATAAAACTGCCAACGGTGTGAGTTCCTCGGATGACTTCCTCGTTTGGTCTCGAGGGGGAAATACCAGGATGGGTATGCTTGGTGATAGTTTCAGGTTGGATCCGAGTAGGCCTTTCTTATCCCTCTCTGATAGCCGACAGTTGTATCGAGTCTCTATAGGTTGTTTAGTGCATGCTGCCGCTGCCGCTCAGTCCACCATACCTATGTAGGCGAGGACCGCCGAATTCTAGTCTCGCCGTGTACTGGCCTCAGTACTGACCGCTCTCTCTTTTTCCTTTGCCCTTTGTGGGCACCCCTTTTGTTTAAGCAGGTTTTGAGATCGACGTCGTTAGCAGGGTTACCCTTCCGGCTTGGCCTGGGCAGGGTTATGGACGCCAATGGTTATTCTTCAGGGCTCTTAGCCCCATTTGCATCTTGTCCGTAGTCGGACGCTCTATCATTTTCAAAGTGATTTGGATCTTTGTATATTATATCTGTATTCTTGACTCTTTGAGTCGTTGTTGTATATATCTGCTCTGTGGGTTCCATCGTGGACTATTGTGTAATGTTATTACTTCGTTTTCCACCCGCACGAAAGTGCCTGGTGGGCACCTTTGAATCGTTTCTATGCGGGTTTGGCGGGGATCGCTAAAACTTGCATAGGGTCGATTCTGAGGGTGTTACAGAGTGGTATCAGAGCTCAGCAGTTGTGATACCCCACAAGTCCAGCCTGTAGGATAACCTATCTAATGGCCGAAGTAGAGTGTCAAAACTATTTTTGCAAAATCGGTTGGATAGTTCTAATTAGGTCTGATTTTACTCCTTACCCCCCTGCTGCTCTCCTCTCACCTCTGCGTGTTTTGACTCCGCTCTCTTCTCTCTCTTCGAGTCCAGGATTTCTCGTGGTTGGGTTCCATCGTACCTTCAGGGTTTCGCTTCCTCCTTTGGTAACGATGCTTCTACATCTGGTCTTCATGCTATCCGAGGAATCCTTCGTCTGGTGGACTTCTCTTTGTTCCTTCTCGTGCCTTCCAGTGTTTTCCGACGCGACGATATCATCTACGCCAGATCCGATGCAGAGTCTGCATCACTCCTTTGTTTCTGAACCTCGATTGTCGAGATCTTCAGTCTGATTCCGAGAATGGTTGCACGCTTTTCCACTGATTGTGCAGAGTAATAGTTTGGGTGCGTGATGGATTGGCCCCCATGCCGACTACTCACTCTATTCGCTCGTGTACATTGAAGTGGATGAGAATGCATCGGTTCCCTCCTTCCATCGAAGCTAGAGGTGGCTTTATGTTGATACCTCTACCTTCGACCTTTTGTTCCCGGAGTGTTCTCTCGACAATCACGGACAACGACCTCTTGTTAGTGGTGTCGCGAGGATCTACACGAAGCGAGAAGACGTAGATCGCCGACCTTCTTCCCTGTACCATGAGGCGGATCTCGAGGGCGAGATCCATTGTTAGTGGTGTCGAATTGTGGCATCCCGCAAAACCACTACTAGAAAATCGCGTTGTTTTTGTGCATTGCATCATCATGACTGCATGCTCATGTCATCATGCCACATTGCATTTGAGCATCATCATCATCTTGCATTTGCTTGCATAAAACTATTTTCGGAAAAACCTATTCTTGTTTTCTAAACGCCCCGTCGTTGTTCAAACACAAAACCCGGTTCTCCGGATTATTTTGTTTTGTCTGCCAACGATCTGCAAAAGCCCCGTTGGAATAAATAAATTGTTTAATTTTTTTAGGGGGCAGCCGAACCGGGCCGATCCGACCCAGTCGGCCACCCCTAGTTCAAACGGCCCACCTAGACCCTTTTTCTACCCAAACCTAGTCTACCCAACCCCCTCCACCTCACCCCGACCAACCATGGCTTGCCACCTCACCTTTCCCTCCACCTCATCACACCCACAGCCACCTCACCAATCCCAGACCCCGCGCATGGCCCACGACTTCCCCCCTCACCCCCACCCCGACCCACTCCCATGGTCAAACCCACCCCACCCGCCTGACCCCTCTCTCCCTAGAACCCCGGCCCCACCAACAACCTCTCTCCCTGGGCCACCCCTCTCTCTCACCCACCCCGCGTCAACTCCCCTCCCCATCCTCTCTCTCCCCGCTGCGCTCGCCGCCCCCGTCTCCTCCTTCCCCGGCCGACCTCGCCTCTGGCCGCGAGCCTCACCTCCCGGCCGCCGCCCTCTGCTCCTCCTCCCGTCGGCCCCGCTCACCACCACAGGCCGCCGCCGCGACCCTCCTCCCGCTCCCCTCTCGCGTCCCGCAGCAACCGCCGCCGCCGGTCCTCTACCTCTGCAACACCGACGCCACCGCCGTCCCTCCCCTTTCCTCTCTGCCTCACGAGCGACGCCGCTGGCCTCTACTCCGCCTTCCGCCGCGCCGGCGTCCTCCCCCTGCGAGCTCCTCGCCGGCAGGAGCCGCCTCCGCCTCGCCGGAACCCGAGGTCCCGCCGCGGCGCCCTCCTCCTCTCCGCGACGCCTCCCCGTCACCCCGCCTCCAGCTTGGCCTCTCCGTCGAGCCCCTGCTGCCCGAGCCGGCCCCGCGCCCCCGTCCTCACCCTCGTTCCTCCTCCCCGGCCGCCATGCCTGCCGTCGAGGCCCACCTCTCCAGCGCGCCCCACCGCTCCTCCCCTTCCGGCTCCGCCCTGCACCGCCGCCGCCGGCGTCGCCTCGACCTCCACCTTCCGTGACCCGCGTCCGCCCTCGACCTCCCCATGTGGCCGCGCCTCTCCCCTCTTGCTCGTCGGCTCGCGTCCGCTTCCTCTGGCCGGCCCGACCTCGCACCGAGCAGAGCTAGCCTCGCCGGTGCCTTCTCCTGTTTTTTTTCTGCCGCCAGGGACACCAACCCCCCCCCCCCCCACCGTGCATCACTTCCTGAGGCGAACAACCCGACAGCAACACCCTCCACAGTACCAGGGGCACCTTTTGGTGCAGGTATAGGTTGTGTGCAGTTTTGGCAGTGGGAAAATGGCGTGTTGATCGTGTCTTTGGTCACGAGTGGTTATCCACGAATTTAATCGTGGGTGTACTGATGTGGCTTTGACACTAGGATCGCGTGAAGCACGACAAGATCTTCTGCCCAGAACTCGTGGAACCGACTCCGTTTCATGTCCTTCGCCAACCGTCAAAGGGGAACCCAAGTACTCCGATATGGAGCCCTGAAGACCCCGGTGTCGAGCCCCAAGTTCGCCACCGATGATCAGGATGGTACCCCAAGATCTTCTTCCCGGAATGCGACGCCTCAATCCGGCGAATCCGAAGACCAAGCCTGAACCCCGTCGAACCCCTGAACCAAGTTCGTCGAGCCCCCTCTAAGTGTGACCCTCTTTTCCGAGACCCCTATTTTATAAATGATATATCATTGTTGCATATTAAATTGTTCATATCTGCACACATATCATGTGGTTTGGGGGCATTATGCCGATTCACATCATAATTAAATATGGGGCCCATATGCGGGCAAATCTAGTCTTATATTGGCCTCATTTAAATTTGTGTAGCGAACCGGTAACTTATCTTGCCTTGTTAATACAACATTTAATTTGCGGGGTAGATAAATAACATGAACCATCTAATTAATTGTCGGGACCCCGGTTCCGCTTAAAATGATCCAATTGCATCGCATCTTTGCCATGTCATACATCATACATGCATCATGCCCGATCTTCTGTCGTAGTATTAAATAGTGCATCCGGTGTTTATTCTAGTGTTTTGCTTCTTCGCGGATAAGGCCGTTGAGTTGATGCGAGTGTCGACCCGATCTTCGGATGAACCTTCGGCAATGTTTTCAGGCGAGCATCCCTTCCCGTTCTACCCATTTGGCATTTATAGTCTTTATTCCCTCCTGTTGATCTATTGCTATCTGTGTTGCGTTGCTCTAGTTTACGTACCCGTGATATCCCTTGCAGCCTTATATTGCCTTGGACACATCCTATTACCTGTTGCTTGGTAGATAGTTGGACTTGCACGTCGTAGTCGCTTGCTCAAGTGTTGTTGCGTGTCATCCAGTACCACAGTTGTTGGAGTGTTGCCGCATGTTTAAGGTTGGAGATGATCATGGCTTTCATTATCGTTTACTTTAATTACTGTTTAACAACTAAAATTGAAGTAGGTAAGCAGAGGCACAGGTGGGCAATAGATGTTATTTGGTTGTTAACCGTCCACTTGTGTCCCGTAGGACCCCGAGTACTTGATACCTGTTCCTTGAATATTCGCGCTATCCACATCCGGGAGGATTATGGGACCCCCCTAAGCCAGAGCTTGATTCATTCTTATTTCTTGGGGCCACAAACTAGTTTGAGGTTTTATTTACTATCCTGTACTTATGCCATGCCTTACTGCTTTATTTACGATTGTGCGAGGAGCACACTGTACTGTTTAGGATCGGGACACGTTTTCGCGGTATCAACAAGCCCGAGTTTTCGGGTTCCCAGTCGTTTACAGCCGTCCACCCAAACCTCGGGTCCGTCTCGGAGTCAGCTAACTTCGTTGCGGGTGTACTCCAAGGGGTGGCCCCCTGAAATATTTCTGAATCCTATGGTTGCTTTGTCGTGAAAGCCTTGTTGGGATTTGATTTGGTTTTTCCGAGGTTGATCGAGTGTGTGTTGCTATTTGTGCACCCCTGCAGGGTAAAACTTTCTCAAAGCCGTGTCCGCGGTTATGGACGACTTGGAGCACAGTATCTCGATCATAGACAACTATAACTAGTGCTATAAATTTGACTTTATAATGACTAGTAATCAGCTTTACTATAATGGAATGGCTAAATAAAACTGCCAACAAATGCTTGTTTGGGTTGTCGCTCGCGACCATTGTACCTGACTAGTAAGTATTGCAACTATAACGGAATGGCTAAATAAAAGTACCAACAACTGCTGGGTTTTGGAATATCTCATGCTAATTGTATCTGACTAGTAAGTGTTGCAACTACAACGGAATGGTTAACTAAAATTGCCGCTGCTTATTATATCTGGATGATTATCTATACTTGACTAGTAATTGCTGCAACGATAACTGAATAAATAAAACTGCCAACGGTGTGAGTTCCTCGGATGACTTCCTTGTTTGGTCTCGAGGGGGAAATACCAGGATGGGTATGCTTGGTGATAGTTTCAGGTTGGATCCGAGTAGGCCTTTCTTATCCCTCTCTGATAGCCGACAGTTGTATCGAGTCTCTATAGGTTGTTTAGTGCATGCTGCCACTGCCGCTCAGTCCACCATACCTATGTAGGCGAGGACCGCCGAATTCTAGTCTCGCCGTGTACTAGCCTCAGTACTGACCGCTCTCTCTTTTTCCTTTGCCCTTTGTCGGCACCCCTTTTGTTTAAGCAGGTTTTGAGATCAACGTCGTTAGCAGGGTTACCCTTCCGGCTTGGCCTGGGCAGGGTTATGGACGCCAATGGTTATTCTTCAGGGCTCTTAGCCCCATTTGCATCTTGTCCGTAGTCGGACGCTCTATCATTTTCAAGGTGATTTGGATCTTTGTATATTATATCTGTATTCTTGACTCTTTGAGTCGTTGTTGTATATATCTGCTCTGTGGGTTCCATCGTGGACTATTGTGTAATGTTATTACTTCGTTTTCCACCCGCACGAAAGTGCCTGGTGGGCACCTTTGAATCGTTTCTATGCGGGTTTGGCGGGGATCGCTAAAACTTGCATAGGGTCGATTTTGAGGGTGTTACAAAATATAATCACACTATGGAAAATTTCTAAGTCTGAGGACTTGTGATTTTGTTTAATAAAACAACTAAGTTAATGAATCACCTGGGTGGAATGGTAATTGCTTGGTGGTTTTTGGTTGAGTGGTTACACAAGGCCAGGGGACTAGTGAACCTTGTGTATCTCACTTGTGGATGGCCACCCAGGAACAAAGAGATTTGAGATGTCAAATGTTGAGAAGCTTCAAGTGCAACCACTTGGCAATATGGGCTCTGCCATGATCATATAGGTTGCAAGAACTTAGCCATATGGACAGTGGGTGGTAGAGTTTGATAGGTTGGAACGCGTCCATTTTGGTCTAAGGGAAAGCTTCTGAAAGATCTTGTCTTGGGAAACCAAGTCTTATGGGGAAAGTGCACCACCTCTGCAGAGTGAAAAATCTAAGTACTTAGCCATGTCCCTGGTAAAGGACAATTTGAGCATCAAGACATGGAAGCAATCAAGAATCTCATCATTCAAATTTCTAAGTTAAAAACTTGTGGATGAACAAGGGTGAAAGGATCTTCAAATCTTTGATTGAGAAAAACAATTTTTGTCAAGCAAAAACTTAGTGTTTTCAAAATGATAAGGAAAATCTATTTTGAGCAATGCAAGCCTCAACTCCACTTAGCCAAATGCATATAGATGATAGACTCCACTATACTACCATAGTATCACTTGCCAATACAATTCAAATGTATTGACCCTTGTGGCTGTAACTTGTTATGTTGCAGGTTTGATTGTTTTTAGTGAAGATTGATTGATTAGGATTACAAAGTCTACAACCAACATGTCTGCCTGTGGCACTTTGAAGATGAAGGACCCCATGCTTATAGTTATTCCGCTGCAATGTAATGTAATAGCCAAATGAGCTATGTATGATGTAATAAAATTATGTTATTCCTGGTTATAAAGTTATACTATGACCTTTGTTTCTTGATATTACATCTTAACTATGGATGCTAGCTATTGATCCAGGGACTAGCATTGTAAACACAGGGGACTCCACCTTATATTGTTTAAAGGTTGGGACACTCCCTCTACATATATCCACCCATTCCTTGTACCTAGTAGATAGATCTTGGTGCTTAGTAGTTCCCATCGTAGGATTTTTTTGTTTTCTATGCTGCAAAGCCAACAGAAAGTTTTTCCTAGGGAACTTTCCGAGCACAACATAAACATCGATCCTAAATCTAAACCGGTGAAAAAAAAACTATGGCGCTTCAGGGACGAGAAGAGATGCGCCATAGGCAATGAGATAGCTAGCTTACTTAAGGCTATTTTTATCCAAGAAGTTCTTAACATGAAATGGGTGGCCAATCATGTACTTGTGCCCAAAAAGGGAACCAAAGAATTAAGAATGTGCATTGATTACACCGTATTGAACAAAGAGTGTTTGAAGGATACATTTTCTTTGACTCGCATTGACCAAGTCATTGACTCGATGGATGGCTAGGAACTTCTATGTTTTCTAGATGCATACTCAGGATACCACCAGATCATTATGTGAAAGTCAGACCAATTGTCCACTTTGTTCATCACACCTTATGGCAGTTACTACTATGTCACGATGGCCTTTGGGCTAAAAAGCGTAGGTGCTACATATCAGAGGACATTACAGCGTTGCCTCCACGACCAAATTGGTCGAAACGTACACTCTTACATGGACAACATCACGGTGATGTCCAAAAAATCAAACGACCTCATAGCCGACTTAAAGGAAACCTTTGATAACCTCCGAAAGTTTAACATGATGCTCAACCATAAGAAGTGCATCTTCGGGGTTCCTGCTGGAAAATTTTTAGGCTTCATCGTTTTCCATCACGGAATCGAGGTCAACCCGGAGAAGATCAAGGCCATCCTCAACATCAAACGTCTGACATGCATAAAGGACATCCAATGGCTCACAGGATGTGTCATAGCAGTAAGCTGATTCATCAGCCAACTTGGTGAGAATGCAATGCTGCTCTACAAGTTGCTCAAGAAGGCGGACAAATTTGTATGGACGGACGAAGCAGACGCAACACTTCAGGAGTTGAAGAGAATAATATCCTCTAGACCTATACTTGTAGAATCGGAGTCAATGGAGCCTATGTTAATCTACATGGCGACAACCAACCGGGTAATCAACATCATCGTTGTGGTGGACAGGTAGGAACCAACACACCAGTACGACGTACAACGACCAGTTTACTATGTAAGCGAGGTCTTGACGGAGTCCAAGCAGCGTTACCCGCACTACCAGAAGGTACTTACGGAGTTTTCCTTGCTTCTCGGAAGCTAAGGCACTATTTCCAAGAGCACCCAATCACAATAGTGAGAAAAGCTCCACTATCTGACATCATCAACAGCAACAACGCTATAGGGAGAGTGGCAAAGTGGGACACTGAGCTTTCCACCTTCAAAATCACCTACAAGAGACGCGACGCTATGAAGTCACAAGCATTGGTAGATTTTATTGCATATTGGACTGAACTGCCAGCAAATACTCCTATGCTAGATCCAGAGTCTTGGGTCATGCACTTTGATGGATCAAAACTACTCAACGGCTCGGGGGCTGGTGTATTCTTATAGTCATCAACAGGGGAGAAACTCCAGTATGTCCTACAGATATGAAACACTCATTCACGAAATTTGCGTAGCCAAGGATATTGGCATCAAGCGCATAGTTTGATGTGGAGATTCCGGCTTGGTTTCCCAGTATGTGGCTAGCACCTAGAACACGTGGAACCTTGTGATGGCGGCATATCTGATGGGGTTTGATTCAATATAAAACAAAAATTCCTACTGTTACAACTTCCAAGATCAAATCTAGGCGATACTTTATAATGATTTCAGAAGGACTCACCCTTGAAGACCGAAAGCGGGATAATGTTCCCGCAGACAAACGTGGTTGGTGTAGAGTGTACATGACTGTCCTCAAGGACATGCAGATGATCAACGTCAGAAAAGGGTAGCGCCTCCGTAATTAGTCACACATACGGTGTGCCGACGACTTCTGTCCCTCGCTCCAGCCAAGCATCAAAAGTAGAGGATCCTTGGGAATCCAGCAGCACTATGACATAGTGGTGGTGAAAAGATCTTGAGCAGGGATTCTCTTAAGCACCTCGCTCGTGGCAATGGACAAGCTAGCAAGGGGGGGAAGATGTCATCCAAAGGACATATGAGAGGAGAGGGAGTGAGTGAGATGGGAGGAGAAGGAGGGGGACTTTTATAGGTGAGGGGGCACCCCAAAGGTCCATGGCATGGAAGCCATGATGGAGCTCCCACCTCTCCCCCATTTATGTGGGTGGACTCTCCACTCACATGTATTCATCTCCACTCATACCTCATTAAATTCCCACTCAAGAAATCAAAGGCCTTTCCATTAAAGCACTTTAATTCACTTGGTTTAATGCTAATCAATTTAATGAACACTTCATTAATTGAGTACTTCATTTAATGAACACATTAACAATTTATCTCCTTGCAATATTTCGATACATCGAAACTATTCCGGCAGATTGAACAGAACAATTCCTGCGGTGTCCAGTATCTTCTCCTGTGTTCCCTATCCACTCAAATGCGTTGACTACCCTTAAGTGTGTCTCCCTACAGGTTTGAGAACTATGTGGACATGATCGAGATTCTATCCGATCAATAATCATTAACGGGATCTGGAGATCCATAATGACTCCCATTAGCTCAGCGAAAATCCAATGATCGTCTAAACCTTTTTTGCAGTAACCAATTCCTTTTGTATCATGATATTTTAGTTGTCTGAGATCCGATCATTTGGTATCATCCATACCTAGTTCAATCTTGTTACTGACAATTACTCTTTTTCTCCTTCCCATGATATAACATTCTAGTGATCAAATGACTTGCTTGCAAGCTATGTTAATGTGATATCACTGAGAGGGCCCGGAGTATATCTCTCCGTCATCTGGATGGATAAATCCTAGTCTTGATCCATGAGCCTCAACTAACACTTTTCGAGTACCCGATGACACCTTTATAATCACCCAGTTACAGTGTGACGTTTGATGGAATCAAAGAACTTTTCTAGTGGAAGTGATTGACGTGATCTCATGGTCTAAGGACATTGAGTTACTTTGAATCAGATAGCAATGTAAACTTGAGGACTTTATTGTATTGCTAAATATACTGCAGGTGACTGTTCATCATATCATTCTCTAATGATATGGCCCTTTTATTAACAACATCCAATGTTCATGATCAGGAAACCTTGATCATTAGATACTCAACAAGCTAGTATGAAGAGAGGAATTACTAGGAACATTTTCTTTGTTTATTAAACACACATGTATTAACATTTCCGGTTAACACAATTATAGCATGAGAAATTAAAATTTATCATAACATAGAATAAGATAATAACCACTTTATTATTGCCTCTTGGGCATATTCCTTTCAGTCTCCCACTTGCACTAGAGTCAATAATCTAGTTTCAAAAAACTTGTGCATTCAACACCAATGGCACATTGGTGTTGTATATACGTGTTTCCTAGTGGTAAACATAATCCCCAGATCTGACACTTTTAGGTCTGTGTGTATTTGCATGTCTTTGCGTCTCTATGCATCACTCAATCTCAAATGAGATGGCTTTGTATAAATTTGGTGAGACCTTAGTTCCTTGGGGTTTAAAACATGTTGATATAATTTTCATACAATATATCTACATAGTACTAGCCCATCGAACCACACCTAGTTCCTTTCCTGCTACCATAGCAGTCTTATACTTAGCCTTTCGTTGTAGTATCTGTCACAATGTCCATAACTTTGGAACTCATCCAAATCCATCATGGAACTTTCTTCCATTACATTGTGCTACCTTAACCTATAGCCTAAATTGAGATAAACTTAGTTTGTACCATGTGAAAAAACCAGTACCAATGTAACTATTTACAATGAACGATTTGTATAGTGCCAATGTAACATTTTACAACGAACTATCTATATAGTGTCAATGTAACACTTTACAATGAACTATCTGTCACTTCTACATACAAAATATATATTCTTAGTTCTTCCAAAGATCATAATAATATCCTTACTACCGTCCAATGATCATCTTTTGAGTCATCCTAGTATATATAAGCTAATAACATTTAAAGAATAGGACATATCTGGATATGAACATATCACAAAATGATTGATTAAGATATTAATGTGATTTCACTGACCAAGTGTCAAAACACTTGAATCTCGTTTATCAAGATATCCATGTGATTTTAATCACCAAATGTAAAAACACTCGAATATTGATTATCAAGATATCCATGTGATTTTACTCACCAAGTGTCAAAACACTCGAATCTTGATTATCAAGATATCCATGTGATTTTACTCACCAAGTGTCAAAACACTTGAATATTGATTCAACCTTTTCCATGTGGCAAGAACTTTTCTCGTTGTTTCCATATTGAACTCATTCAATATTTCATCCATGTACATTTGGCATAACCATATTAGCTTCTCAATCTATCCAAATAGACATTGATTACAAATATTCGGGTATTGCCTAAGTATTTTATCCAAATCTAATTTCAATGAAATTCTTAACCCGTGTCAATAAAAGATACATCTTTTCCAATCAACAATATGTCTTATACACAATGTATTAGAAATATGTCTCAGCGCTCCCTCTTAATTTCTTGCAAATGCAAGCATCTTCATTGTCTCCTATGAAATTAAACCCTTTAACAATTTCATCATCGTGAAGATTCCAACTCCGTGATGCTTACTTCAACCATGGAACTTTGCATGCCCTTTTAGCATCCTTTGATTTAACAAAACCCTTTGGACCGTGTCACATACACGTCCTAGGTAACCATTTTATTATAAGAACGTTGTTTTTGTTTGTTCAATTCGCATATACAAGAATTGACATATGTAGTGGTTGCTACACTAATCTGTCCAGGCTAAACATCGCTAAGAAAGATCGAATCTTGTCGTATTCAACTCCTTGGACATCTTCGTAAAATCTTCCCCGACATTTCTACTATTTTATATATGTTAAACATCCATGTTCGTTTCTTTATAGATCCAAATACAACCGATAGGCTTCATGGCTTCCAGAGGGTCTAGTTTCTCGTGTACAGAACTAACATGGGTATGACCTATCGGGTCCCTATGATCAGTTACCCTAGGCGCATAAAAGCTTATGGCCCACGAAGGCCCAACTGAGTTAAGAGGAAACCGAAGAATAAAGACCTGCCTTATTGATTAACGAAAATTCAGGAACCAACATAGGGTTCACATTATAAGAATAAACTTGTAACCTCTCTGGCTATATATCCAGGACCCAGCCTCTCATATAAAGGCTGGAAGGACCCGAAGAAGAGGGCACTTTAGCTTTTCTGAAATCCGCCGTGAGCTAGATAGCAACTAGCGAATTGGCGACTTTGTAACCGAGCTTTCCCTATAATCAGACTATATCGACTTCCTTGTTTGTCTGATCAGCCCACAAAATCCCCAACGCTCTATTTTCCATGAAACCCTAAGTCCGTAACAATGGGCATTATGAAGGTCACCCCTCGTCAGTTGGCGCCTAATGTGGGAACTTTCTGTTGGGTTTTAGTGCAGAAAATCAATTTTTTCTACGCGGTAAAACCTCGAAAGCCAAAGATGTATCAACTTGTAATGCAGCAATAAGAAGGGATATGGTATTCATACCTTTGAAGATCGAGCGCGGTTAACATACCGAGAGGAACATGGATGAAGAAGATGCCCAGGCGCTGACCTCGAGGTCATGATGTCCTGCGGCTCGCCGACAACTCCTAGCACCGAAATCACGGTGCCGCCAGAGGGAGTCACATGCGTACGGTGCTTGACAACAACCCCTGCTTCTCTCCGATCCAGCTGAGATTGCGGAAGTAGATCTCGCGGCAATGGCAAAGGTTCCTAATAACCTTACCAGGGTAGCTATTGCTTCCCCGACAACGGCGCTAGAGAAAGGTTTGATACCTTTGATCCAGATTACAGATGTAGTATAGCTCTTTTTCCCTAGTAGACCTACGTTATCGAATCCTCAGGAAGCAGAAAGCATGGTGAAGTTACTTTAACAGACCTTCAGGAGTTTTAGAACTCTTTTAGTGTTTTACCGGACCAAGAGTTTGCGATCTTTTGTTGTTGTTGTTGATAATGGAGAGAGAAGGCATGGGGCATTCGGTTTCACCTATAGCTGTGCAAAACATCTCATGGGAATAAAAGATAATAATAAAATATGCGTGTAATCGTTAGAGCAAGATAATTATATGTGGGCAGTGCATCCATAACTGCTATTTCCTCTGCAACCGCTTATAGCAATAGCTATTAGTCTCATCCATAGAAGAAAGATAACTAATGATATGCGCAGTGACATCACCGTTAATCCCAAGTAAATCCCTCACATATAGATGTACTATCCATTCTGTGACTAAGGTTCCCATCCTGCAGATTACTCATTACTCATACTCCCTATACCTAGATCAATCCTTGGGGTCTTGGGTACCTGAAAAGTCCTTCGACTGAGGCACGAGAGGATACAATAATCATCATGTCATACAAACTAATACACGATCCCATCTATGATAAATAACATGCACAAACTAAATGGCTAGACCTAAGACCTTAGCCCAAGGAGAATTACTCACACATAGAGATAAGATCAACAATCGTAAACATTTTAATGGAAATCATGAGATAGATAGTAATAGTCTTACAATTCCGCCAATTGGAGATGAGATCAACTATTACAAGTGGTGGATTATGGCTATGGTGGTGGAGAAGGGTTTTGAGATTGGATCTAGATCTATTCCTTCGGCGATTTTTCTCTTCTCTTTGGCTCTCGACTCTGGCTCTCGTTTCTCGTCATGAGAGGTCTCTTTATACAGGTTTCCCTCCATGAAAGTTGTTTTGTTTGACCTAGCGGTGTCGGTGGAAACTATATGGCCATAATTTTATTCTTGTTGTATCGTTGGTCGTTAAACCTTCCGGTTCCTCTTCACGACCCCTGGTTTCTTTGGGTTGTTGGAAGTCTCGTATCTTTGACTTTAATGTTATGATTCCCATCATCAAATGTCATTTCCTGCACAGAAAAAAATTGAAAGACAGGAATGCATAACCCTTTGATCATTAGGCATTAGAGGTAGGATTTAGAGAGATATTTTGTCATAAGTATGAATAATATCTAGTTTAAATGTGGATGTGGATGGCTATATTTCACAGCCATCAACCTCCCCAAGCTTAAACTTGATCGTTATCGAGCAAGAAAACTAAAATAAAAAAGGAACTCAACATTTAAACTGAAATAACGAGATGATGATCTTACTCATGATAGGTAGTCTCATGTTTCCTCCACTTTATTAATCTGAAAAACTGAGCATAGATAGAGTAATGGCAAGAATATCATACGGGTTTTAATGAATTCTTATAGAGAAGTAAGATTATTGTTAGCATGGATGATTCAAATGAGTAAACTCTATTCCATGTTGTGTAATCAACTCATAAGTTTGCCTTTTAACAATAAAGTATAATCATGTAAAATTGAGAGTGTGCGAGTTTGTCATGAAAAGAATATACACTAAAGTATCTCAATTCTCCCACATCAATAATTCAATACTTTTCAAGCACAACTTTTCTATTCATAGTCCTTCAAGAATTTCAGTTCTTATGTAATTGAGAGCATGCCAAAAATTTTAATTAGTTCATCGGACGGTGATGGACACTCGTGGCAATACCAAGGTTTTTGTTCCTTTTGCATAGAGATTACTCATATCAGCCAGAAGAGTGATTCCATTATGAACACAGCTACACGAGGATGCCAAGAATCTTACCATTATAGCATTTCTGCTACAAATGTTTAATAAACTCATAGCCGAAATCTAGGAGTGTCCCCCATGAAGATCGTTCGTAGGATAGCAGAGTTGTTGGCATCCCATGAAGTTTGATACGCATAAAGCTATATCATTCTTATGATTCACAAGTCAAACTTTGGCATGCTCACAAAAACAGCTAAACATTAATTCTATTGAACAAATCCTTCCAAATAGATCTATTAAGTCAATTATTATTTCCATGGTGTTGAGTGTATTTAGGAATAATCTTTCAAGACTAAGGAGTACAACACCCAAACCTTCAATTGTGAGACTTTTCTTATTACACTTGTTTAGCAAATTTTTAGGCAAGACTTGGTTAACTACAAGAGCTGGAACAAAACATACTCAACTAAATACCCATGCAAACAAAATTTTACTCCAATATAAAGACTCACTCCACCAATATAATATCTTATCATTTAATACTAACTAGCATGGGTTTCTCAAACTTCAAAAGTGGGGAGTCATAAGGCATACCTCTCATGATTATTTCCACTTCTCTCTCTTCCCCTTTTATTCATTTCTTGGAAAGTCGAAGTCGATCACTCTCCTGAAAATAAACGAGAACCACAGGGAGAATAGAAAAAGGAAGAGGGAAAATAAAGATAAATGGAAAAATATTTTTGTTGTTTTTTAAGAGAGGGAGTTAAAGAATAGAAAATTGGCGACAAAGCTCGGCTAGAAAATCTTGAAAACAAATAAAATGACTAAGGATAAAGTGTTGGGGAAACCAACACGAGTGCTTATAAACTCAAACTAAAAGCATTCCTCAAAATATTAAAAACAAACACCAAATAAAGATAATGGGAAACTTCCCCAAGATTAGGCTTTTGCAAGCACTTCAAATCATTGTGCGGCGGGAAAAAGTTGTGGATCCAGTTCGCAAATTGAGTTGATAAATTACTAGTGGTTTCTCGGAGGTTCAGGGCGAGATTATGCATCCCCTCCACAGTTCCTCCAAGTTTTTGGAAATCTTGATATGTAGCAAACCGGTTTGGTGGCTGATCCTCTTGATTAGGAACTTCTTGCTCCTCTTCTTGGTCTTCATACTCATCCAGAATCTCCTCCTCGAGTTGGTATTGTTCAAACTGCAAATCATATAGAAAACATCTTTCCTAGATAGAGAAAAGACCATTAGGCAAAGGAGCAGGGTAGAGATGCCCAGCTCTAGCAATATGCAAGTAATAACCACCACCTCTCCTAGTGAGCATTCCTCAAGCTTTTAAAGTAGAGAAAGCAACACGTCGCTCACCTAGTAATGGTTGCAACCCACCTAGGTTGATGCCCAAGGCAGTGGCAAGCACGGTGAAGACGCCTCCACATGTGATTGTCCCTTGGCTTTGGGAGGATTGGTGCTCCAAGTAGCACAAAAGAATTGCACCCAAGTTTAGTGACAAGTTGTTGTTGAAAGCAGCTTTTGCAAGGACCAAGATGTACTCTTCATTGAGTCTTGTAAACTCATATCATTCCTGCAAGGTGTAAGCAATATCATAGAACAAATAGCGGGATAGAAGGATGCTGAATATTCTTCCCCTTGCTGACTCTAGAGGTGAAACTCATTCTATTATAATAATCATCCGGGGAAGGGTGCATGCCAGGAAAAGATTCACGTAATGCATTAACATCATTGTTTGGTAAATTAAAATAATTGTACCATTCATCAAGTGATAATGTATAATTGTTGTTCATAAGTCGGAAAGAAATGTCCTCTCCTTCCCATGTTTTAACGGTGCTTTTCAATGAACTTAAAAATTCAAGAGTTAACCGGTGATAAGTAGGCGCATCTTGAAATACAAAGTTTTGCAGGCAACTCTATTGCAAAGTAGATTGAAGTCATTAGAAATACCGACTTGATTCAATATAATGGTGCAAGCCCACTTGGTTGTCTTCACTTCTCCGTTCTTGATCTTGTTGAAGCAATCACGTTGGAGCTCATTCCTAAACCATATACCCATGCGGTCCAGAGCTGCAGCCCAAGTAGAACTTTAGGTGGCATGCCCACGCGTTTGGCTCCTTGTGTTCATCGTCTAAAATAATAAGAAATAAAAAAACTTTTTGATCCAATAGTAATAAACTTAACATATTCGTCATCATAGCACACTAAGGAATCTCCTGAAAATAATAATCTAGGCAAGGAAAACATGGCAATTAGTTCAAAATAGGTCTCACCCTAGATTGATAATGACAACAGATCAGAGATGAATTTGCAAAAAGTAATTGGAGGATCAAAGGAGAAACATACCATATATCACTTGTGTGCGAGAAAATCGAATGAAATTGAGTAGAGATAAAGATATCTTGAGATGTTGAGAGAGTTTGGAGGTATAAGAGAGAAAAAAAGATTGAAGTTTTGGTGT
This sequence comes from Avena sativa, assembly GCA_916181665.1. Taxonomy (NCBI): domain Eukaryota; kingdom Viridiplantae; phylum Streptophyta; class Magnoliopsida; order Poales; family Poaceae; genus Avena; species Avena sativa. Next base: position 238,622,089 of record OV702283.1, on the reverse strand, counting down.
TAGGGATACCTTCCCATCGAGTTTTTGTGGTTGCATAAACTATACAGCCAAAACTATACAGCCGGAATATTTATTCCTGCCGTATAGTTGGTCTGACTACAAAATTTAGGGTTTCTTAGGGTTTCCTCCTAGCGGCGCAAACTATACGGTCGGGTTTTTTTTTCTCGCCATATAGTTGGTCGTTAAACTTACTATCCCTTGGAAAATAATTTTGATGAAGGCATTGATATCTATACGGCCAAAAAATTTATTCCTGCCGTATAGTTGGTCGTTAAACCTATTGGAGTCGCCAAAATTTACCTGTTTTATCAAGAATTCTTTCTTAACCTGAAACTTAGCGAAACACCATGTTTTGACAGAAAAATGATAGATTAGATTTTCGACCAACAACAACATGCATAAGACATGTATTTCAGTACCACCGAACTTCTCCTCCTCAACTAGAGTTTTCTATCACTCTTTATTCATCATGAAACTTAAACTTAAGAAAATTTACTCGAACCTTTATTTCACATGGGTTGCCTCCCATGAAGCGCTCTTTTATGGTTAATAGCTTGACCATGATGTTGCTCAATTAGGCCAAATGAGTGGAACACCCACTCCAAAATAGTTGGCCTTCAAAGTGATGGCCTCCTTCTCATCATGCTTGGCTTTCTTTTTCCCGGGAAAATGAATAACAAAAGGACTCTACAAAGGTAATTGAAGCTTCACGTTCCCTTCATGTAGAGTAATCAAAGGTTTAATAGTTCTTAAAAACGGACGGCCTAATATGACAGGAGCAGTTGCATATTCAGGCATGCCAACAATAAAAAAATCAATAAGAGCAGGACAACATTTAATGTATAGTAAAGTATTCTCTTTAATTCCTACAACTTTCTTGTAGGTAGAATCTACTAAATGTAATTTTAACTCAGTGATTTCAAAAGAGACAAGATTTAACTTATTAAAAAGAATTTTTGGAATTGTTGAAACACTTGCACCTAAATCACAAAGTGCTGCTATCTCATTAGTCCCAATTTTATTTTTAATAGTAGCCTCAAATATATCATCAAGCTTACCAGGTAGTTTTTAGCAATTTTTTTATATTGATCCTCAAGCCCACGTACCTTTATTGCTACCAGATTAATGAAATGTTGATACATAGCTTCATCATTTCCCTCACTTACGGGAATCTTGATATTGATCCTTTTCACAAGATCTTCAACCGTGTAATTTGGTGAAGGGGCATTGCTATAGTCAAGTTCTTCAGGCTCCTCCCTTTGGATTCTTATTATCTCGAGGTCTTCAACTGGATTGGGCTCAGCTTTACCTGAAAATTTAGATAGAATGAGAGTTTGACTCTCGGTTATCTTACCTAGTTGTGCCTCAACAATCCTTGTTCTTTCTTAGAGGTCCTGCAAATCGTTTCTCAAACTCGCAACTTGGTTAGACAATTTTCCAAGCATATTATCATGGTTCTCCATTATCTTAACAAGGATATTGTTTTTCTCAGTTTGCGAGTCTATAAAGGACTTAAGTATTTCTTGGAGACTAAGATTACTTGATCCAATATTATTATTAGAGTTACCTGCAGGGCTAGAATAATGTTTTTGGAAATTTGGATTATAGTTCTTCTTCCAAGCAGGGTTATAATCATTACAAGGTATGAAGTCTATTTCTTTAATATTTGATTCAAGGATAGTTCTTACCTAGGTTTCCTTACCCTTGACGGCTAATATGAGCTCATCCAGCTTAGAAGTGAGTTCTTCAATCTCCTGCGGTGTGACGGAGTTCACCTACTTTGTGTTTGATCTTTCCACATGCCATTGGGCATGGTTGTCTTGCATATTGTCTAGCAGCTACTTTGCTTTAGCAATTTGTTTGCCCATAAATGTTCCTCTAGCTGCAGTATCAAGCATAGACTCAGACACATGGTTAAGAGCATTATAAAATAAATGGAGAATTAACCAATCTTCCATACCATGGCTGGGACAGTTTCTCATGCATTCTTTCATTCTCTCCCATTCAAGCGATAGTGGATCACGCTCTTCCTATCTAAAACCAATAATATTAGATCTTAGTTGCATAGTCTTTGCAGGTGGGAAAAATTTAGTCATGAACAAAGAAGTACATTCCACCCATGATGCAATAGTATTTCTAGGCAAAGATAGCAACAATTCTCTTTCTCTTCCTCTAAGAGAGAAATGAAATAAGCGCAGCTTGACCGTATTGGGGTCAACATCTTTAATCTGCATCATATCACATATTTCAGTGAAATTGTTCAAGTGCATACATGCGTCCTCAGAAGCAGAGCCTCCAAATTGATTTTGTTGAACCAAACTTAAATAGTGGGGCTTAATTTCATAGTTCTCGGCATTAATTGTTGGCTGGGTAATAGGAGTACGCAAATAATCATTGTTGGGAGTTGCAAACTCCCCAAGTTTCTTTTCAGCCATAGTAATTATGTTTTGGGTTTTCTTAAACAAAAACTAATGATAATAAAAACAAGAATTTAAAGACTAACTATTATTTTTGTTTTTTCAAATAAAGAATGAAATAAAACTAACAAAATTAAAAGCAAGAATTAAAACTAGCAAGGTTCCTAATAACCTTACCAGGTTAGCTATTTCTTCCCCGACAAGGGCGCCAGAAAAATGGTTGATACCTTTGATCCGGATTACGGATGTAGTATAGCTCTTTTTCCCTAGTAGACCTAGGTTAACGAATCCTCGGGAAGCAGAAAGCATGGTTAAGTTACTTTAACGGACCTACAGGAGTTTTAGAATTCTTTTAGTGTTTTACTAGACCAAGAGTTTGCGATCTTTTGTTGTTGTCGATGATGGAGAGAGAGGGCCTGGGGCGATCGGTTTCACCTATAGCTATGCAAAACATCTGATGGTAATAAAAGATAATAATAAAGTATGCGTGTAATCGTTAGAGAAAGATAATTATATGTGTCCAGTGCATCCATAACTGCTATTTCCCCCGCAACCGCTAATAGCAATAGCCTATTAGTCTCATTAATAGAATAAAGAGAACTAATGATATGCACAGTGACATCACCGTTAATCCCAAGTAAATCCCTCACATACATCCATACTACCCTTTTTGACACTAGGGTTCACATCCTACAGATTAGTCATTACTTATACTCCCTATACCTGGATTAATCCTCTGGGTCTTGGGTACCTAACAAGTCCTTAGATTGAGGAAAGAGAGGATAATAATCATGTCATACAAACTAATACACGATCCAATCTATGATAAATAACATGCACAAACTACATGGCTAGGCCGAAGCCCTTATCCCAAGGATAATTACTCACACATAGAGATGAGATTAACAATCATAACCATTGTAATGGAAATCATGAGATAAATAGTAATAGTCTTACAATGCTGCCAATTAGAGATGAGATCTACTTTACAAATGGTGGACTATGGCTATGGTGGTGGAGAAGGGTTTTGGGATTGGATCTAGATCTATTCCTCTGAAGGGTTTTGTATTCTCATCGGCTCTTGACTCTGGCTCTCGTTTCTCATCACGAGAGGTCTCTTTATATAGGGGTCCCTTCACGAAAGTTGTTCTATTTGACCTAGCGGTTTTGGTGGAAACTATACGGTCGGAATTTTATTCCCGCGCATAGTTGGTCGTTAAATCTTCTGGTTCCTATTCATGACTCCTAGTTTCTTTGGGTTGCTAGAAATCTCGTATCTTTGACTTTAATGTTGTGATTCCCATCATCAAACATTATTTCCTACAAGAGAAAATTTGCTAGAGGACACCATTATTTTCCGGCGTTTGCTAAAACACACTGTTGGAATGTGGCTTTGCCCAGTACCATTATTATTTCGTGACAATTTGCTAGAACACACTGTACTGCCTAAAACGAAAAGTTTGACATTTTAGATTACCTTTTTACCTTGTTGCAAATATGTCTAGAATTTTAATTGAAATACAACATGTTTCAGATAGAAAAAACTATCCAGCTTTTTCTCAATTCCCTCGTTGATTTTTTTCTTAACCACGATGCTGCATGCTGCAATGGATGGCGACTTGGCCTGGATGTTCCAACTTGATGTGAACTTACGTATAGTTTCTAATTCATGTTCGGTATATGCATATGCTGGATTTGGTGAATTTGAATTAGAGAAAAAAGTGTTCAAACCAGATATATGATGGTCATCCCAATAAAATTAGTCAAACTTTCCATTTGCGAAATGCAGTGTGTCCTGGCAAATGTGCCACGAAATTATAATGGTACTCAGCAAAGACACATTCCAGCGGTGTGTTTTGGCAAACGCCAAAAAATAACGGTGTCCTCTAGCAAATTGTCCCTTCCTACAAAGGAAGAAATTGAAATACAGGATTGCATAACCCTTTGATCATTAGGCATTAGTGACAGGATTTAGAGAGATATTTCATCACAAGTATGAATAATATCTAGTTTAAATGTGGATGTGGATGGCTATATTTCATAGCCATCAGCCACCATGCGGCAACCCGCGAGGCAGCAACCCACGGTGGTGGAGCCCAGCGCCTGGCCCCGGGTGGGCCAGTCTAGCGGCCCGCGCGCGTGCGCTTGCCCGTGCGGCAGCAAGCCCCGGCGGCTCCCCGATGGGCCTGCAAGATACGACGCGCGGCTCATAGTGGCGACCTCTCTATGCGGCGCATACTATATGACGCCCACTTGGGTTGTTTCAAAAACAACCCCCCCTTTTTTGCCTTCTCTGTCCGTTTCTTTTTAGGTAAAATCCCTCCAGGATTTTGCCTAACTTATAAGACGCCTTTTATAAATCTTTATTTCAATATTTTTTACAATATATAAATTTATAATTAATATATAATAAACATATTTAAATAACTATTTATCCAAAAACCCTTTTCCGGTCCTTTTCCTCATCCTTTCTCCGAACACCTTCAGATCTCCCCAGAACTTTTCTTGTCTCTCTCTTCTCACCTCTTCAGCGACTCAAACTAGCCATTAACTACATCCAAGCTTTGTCAAGCCCTTAAGAGTGATACCCAACAGTTCGAGAATACTATATACATGGCCAAGACTCCCCTCTGACCAATGATCAACAATGTGACCTGGATGCCCATAATGACCACATGTGTACTCAACAAAATTTGTCATTGAACTATAAATAGTGTGTCTTATTCCTTTTGTCTCTGTGATACTGTATTGTCTGATGCTTTGATCAAATGATGTGGGACCCCGGATTTACGGTCCGATAATCCCCGTTATGCCTGCAATTCACGTTCCCATGATCAGTGAGCCGTGAGGATAACCGACGAGTATCATTATATCATCCAGAAAGTAACAGATACAAAACTTACATTGTTGCCATTATGGCTATTACAACTATCAATAGCGGAAGTCTTCCTTCGCAGATCCCATGTCAGTCTTAACCTACAGGCGACTGACTAGGAAGACGACCTAGTTCACATAGACGTCAGCATCTCCATTGTTTCTCTCAATCATCTAAAAGTCTAGCCAAGTAAATAGCCAGGGACAATGTCGGTGAGTACTTTGAATGTACTCACAAACCACCTTAAGAAAATAATAACAAGAGGATATGCAATATGGCTATGGTAGTAGGAGGGCTCCATAAGGGGTTCTTTTATAAACTAGTTTCTCTTGTAGATATAGCATGAATATATCTTTGCTAAAAACATTTGTAAAACATTTTGGAAACCCTTTTGAAAAGTTTATAGAAAACACCAGGATTGGTTCACCCATTTGTTTTTCCTTCTGGTCATCTCATGACCAAACTCCTTTCCTCCTTTCCCTACCATCCCATGGCAAAAACATTTCCAAAGCCTTTGCTTTTCCAAAGTCCTTTTTGAAATCAAAACCAGCACCACTCTACAGCAACCTTCCCAACCGTCCATGACCGAGGACTCGGCTATTTGAATAGATTTACACTTAGTAGAGATTGTACACTTTACCCACACCAACCGGGTACCCTGCTCTGATCTACACTGATTGTGGGTCGAGTAACCAGTCAAGACTCTCCAGATGCCACTCTAGTATAAGCCCTACCCTATGAGTTGTTACCCTCAAAACCGGGACGTCGGGATCAATGGACCAACCGGAGTGCCTTCCGACTCCCCGAGAAGGGGCACTTTCAATGAGGAGATCATAGTATCGCCCTACTGCTCTCGAGGGAAGTTCCCAATTCCCCTAGGTGACTGTCGCACAATTGACCCTTTTTGTAAAAGAACATCGGCATTCAAGGGAGATGATACCTTATAAGTAGTCATGAGAATTCCCATACCAGAGTAGCAAACTTCAAATCCAGCCCTGTCCCATTCTAGAGTAATGTGGTTGCATGGGTTAATTGTTCAAGCAAAACTACAAAGAACCGGGTGCATTGTTGTAAACCTTTTTCCTCCATCTTTCGTCCATCCCTTTTGTAAAACAAAACATTTTTCATTTCTCAACTCCTCTTGGTAGGTCAAACCTCGCCAAGGTTTTTCCATAAAATATTTCTGTAAATCTTTTTCTCAGGTCTTCCCATCCTATAATTTTGCTTCGGCTAAAACGGGGTCTCCAAAGGGACATGGTGTTATACACCATCTACCATACTAGGGGAAATGAGGTGTCGACAAGGGGATTGTACTTGTTAGTACAAAGGTGTAATAGTTTGGAGGAGCCAAACCACTACCAGATGTAACTCAACATATAGTAAAACGATGCAGTTTCGTAAATAGTAGATAAAACATGCATAAGTAAAACAGTAGGACAAGGGCTTATGAGCAAGAAGGTGGCTTGCCTGTGACTAGCGAGGTGTCCCTTGAATTTGTTAGAATACCAGAATACCGATAACCATAATAATTATAAGAAAGATATGATGCTTCCTTCTTCTCGGCGTCACACAATCGCAACTATCGCCGTTATCGAGCAAACATGCAAGCAACCAACACCACAATCAATACAATGCGTAAAAGCACCAATACATACAACAATCAACATATAATCACATGGTATAAGACAGTAGGGTTCTGGATGATTGGTTTGATGAGATTAGTAAAAGATTTGGAGGCATTGGAAGATGATCCTTTTGGATTTATAGTCTAGGGACTACCTAAGAGAGGGGTTTTTGACCAAGGACATGTACTGTATGATACCATTGTATAAAAATGATACCATCAGATAGATATTTATAAAATGAAACCAACAAAAGTGGTTTCACTATTTTATCAATTACCATTGATTTATATTGCCTTTTCTAGTGAATAAAACTCTAGTTTTAGGAAATAATTCACTAGAAAAGTTCGGGAGCTCCAACAATCATTTCCCTTGATGGTTAGTTAGTGTTTGATGGACTGGTTCACTGGGAGTTATAATCAACTTACAGTATTTACTAGAGTTCCCTTAGGATATTCCCAAAGTCAGTTCTAGTTGATATTTGTCTTTTTAGTCATATTTATTATACATGGGATTTCAATGTGATTCCAAAGATACATATGAGATATTTGAGAAATTGGAATCACTCTTTTTGGATTTATAGAGTTACTATAATGATTTTATTAGTGAATAAACCATGCATAGAATAGTTTAATTCACCAAAACTCATCCAGGGCTTAATAAATTATAAGCTCCCAGGCTTTGAAGGATGCTGGTCTGAATGTACTCTGGGAGTTGGAATTAGGTCAGTACCTATTGTGGTTTGACCTGGAGAAATTCCTAAATGAAAATTTGGTATGTTCTTGTTATTTTTTACAAAGGCAATCTAGGAATCAATTTAGGGTGGACTATAGGGACATGCAAGGTATAGCTAATACCTTTCAGTATAAATTGGAAACACTATTTTTGGAATCACTGAACATCTGGAATGATTTATTTAGTGATAATACCCCATATAGAAGTATTGAAAACATGAATAATCCTCAGAAGATCAATAAATCTTGAACTCCTGGGTTCTAGTAGTTATAGGTGTTTCTTATCCATTGGAGCTGAAATGAGTTCAACACATTTCATATTTTGACCTAGGGAATTTTGTAAAGGTAGAAATGGATAGATTTTATTATTTTTATTACTGTCAAACCATGGTTCACCTTGAAATGGGACCAAGTCCAGTGGTTGGGTAATTAAAATACCATCCAAAGGGAGTTAGGTTCACCCCATTTGGGTTTACCAAACTCCCATAAAGAATTAGGTAGGGAAAATGACATGTTCTGGTATTACTTTTACTGGAAAATTACTATAGGTCATTTGGGTGTAGCACTTGTTCTGCATGTTAGAGGGAACATTTAAGTACTTCATAAAAATTAGATCTGGGATTATCATCTCTTTTTACATTTTTGTTTTCAATTAAATCCAGCAACTACTAATTGGATCTGTAGACAAAATAGAAAGGAAAAATGGTTAGTGGGCCGATTTTGAAAAGGAAATGGGCCGCCTGCCGCAGATCCAGCCCAACATGCCGCAGCTACGCGCGCGCCGGGTGAGTTTTGATTCCGCGGAGCCGGGCCCGCCGGTCAGCGACCCTGGTGGCCGAAAGGGTATCAGGAGAGATCTGGCCTTCGGTTTGAAGTATATCTGACGGTGCCCGTTCGTCTTCAACCTCGGGCCTGGTCGTGGAGGAGGAAACCCTAATGCGGGTCTGGGAGGCTGAGGGGCCTTACCAGAGAAGCGGAGATGTGTCGGGGAGGGTGCAGGGCAAAGAGGTTCGCCACGGTGAATGCAGAGATGGGCGGGACGATGGGGTTCGGTTCCGGCATAGCCCTCGCATGGTGGTTTACGAATTGCATGCCTCGGGAGCTCGCCGGCGTTGGCATCTAGGGGTTCCCTGGGAGGAGACAAGGGCAATGCTAGTTGTAGAGGAGGGAGGAGGTTCCGAGAATGCAACATGCAGGGGGAGGGGAGGAAAGGTGGAGGAGCTAGACTCCTTCCCTTGCCATGGCCGAGAGCTTGCTCGCCTTTTCCCACGGGAAAGGCATACTAGGGGAAAGGAAGAGTATCTCTGGGAGGGGAGTGGAAAGGAGAGGGGGCGAATGAGGGCAAAGGGAGGCGCTAGGGTGGCCTGGGGGTATTTATCCCGAGTGAGTGAGGTTCATGGTGGACCAAGACCATGGATAGCTTGCGGGAAGATGCTGGCTCGGGATAGGACAGTGTGGGAGGTGGGGAGAGGGGTGGTGGGTTCCTGGGTCGAGCACTAAGTGGAGAGGGAGTGGTACGTGCTGCTGCAATATTCAAGAGCTATGGCATATGGTGCTTGCCTCTCTTTCTTTCTCCCTTCCAAGCACATAGGACAAGGTGAACAGTGCCCTGCTATAGTGTTGTGACCATAGAGGAGGGACGGGTGTTGTGGTGAAGTGCTTGGAAAGTTTGACCAGGGTTTGAGTGGGTGTTAATCATTGTTTTGAGAAATTTCAAATATTGTCCCTAGGGATGATCATGATGGATTTCTAAATTTTTGAACTGGCCAAGAGGGGATGGTTCTAGTGGATGGATATGGTCATGGTACCCTTCTAGGAATTGTTTCAGATTTTTCCATGATTTAAAAGTCCACTTAAAATCACTTATTCAAATAGTGCTGAAATGGTTTTTGGGAGCTCATTTGATAATTTTATATTGGGCAAGGTTGGTTTTTCATGTCAAACTGTACTAAATACCATATTACTCATTGGAGATTTTTCTTGGAATTTATTGGTGAGAGAAAGTATTATTAAACTATGATTTCTTATTTCTGCCATTTAGTAAAAAGGGCAAAGATAAATAATCAAGAATCTCAAAAATATTTATTTTTGAGATGGGAAGGTAGGGTATTATGTATAGGCCTCAAATGTAGCTTGATTTGTCAAAGTGATTGGAGAAAAACAAACTTTCCTTTATATGAAGGATTTTGAGAAATTTGCAAGGAATGGAATTTGAAGAGTTTTAGGTCCCAAATAATTAGAGACATTATTTGGAAAAGGTTTATATACAAGGTGGAAGATGTCAAATTGAAGTATCCATCTTTTTCATCCTTGGTTTCTTCAAAACATGATAGATTTGAGAAGAGAACAAGGATTGGAGGATCTAGGGCATTAATGTTTTTATACCTCCTAAAAAAGGTTGGATTAGGGAGCTCAGAGCTCACCTTGGTACAAGGTATATATGGATAGTTAGAAAAATTTATATAGATGATCATAGAATAAGGAGTTTGGCTTGGTTGCATTTAAGGTGGTCTAGAAGTGATGGCAAACGTTGTTGAGAATAAGGATGCCATTGCAGATGAGTCATGCTGCCTCATAAACAAGGTGGGATTAGGAAGCACAGAGCCCCATTTGAAACAAGGAAGGTGTGGATTTATAGAACATGATTAGTAGGCCATAACCAAGGAAATAGTTGGCCAAGGGGAGGTAGCATATGGATGTGAACTTCTTCCAAAGTAGGCAAGATGATAAGATTTGCAGAAAAGATTATTATCTTGACTACAAAACCGTCGAGGATGAGTGGGTTCAGGAAAAGTTTAGAAAATGGCTAGAGTGGGATTTGGTAGTAATAATGATGTACTACAAGATGGTTCAAGTACATTTCCAAAAAATGCACACAGATTGGATTAGAGGAAGTTCCAAAGATTGAATCTAGTTAAAGATTCCAGACTTAGCCAAATTGGCAGACTTGTGGATTTGGACTAGTATGAGAGACGGAAAACATTTTGAGGGAAGGAACTGGTTTATTCTTATCATCAAGGGTATGAGATTGAAGGATAGCTTGAGTAGATAAGATTTTATGCTTGTAGTTGGTCTTTTATGGGTTGGAGATTAGCTCAAAATTGATTTGGGTAAGTAGATTAGAGATTCACTTGAGTGACTTAAGATAGATTTAGTTTGGGATGCTTAGCTTGAGATTGATGATCTCCACTATTTCTTGGGTCCTAAGGTATGAGCTACTAGATTAGCTCTCTCTCGTTCCTAAGCACACAAGGCAAACAACAGATCAAGGCAATTCATCAACTATTACTAAGGTTACCATCAAGTCTAGCTTGAGGTAAGCATGGGTGTTTTGAAGAGGTTGTGATTTTGAATTACGGTAAGTCCCTCTTGGTATTTCTACCAAGATTGGATGCAACGTTTTTAGGAACAGTTTTGGAAAACCTAGAGATAAGAGTAGTTGAAAGTCCTGTCTTGAAAACATAAAGAGATTATATATAGGTCTCCATAGTTTTGTTAATAGAAACTAGTAAAATATATTGTTGTGTCCAAGTTATCTTGGCTCAAGTTTGAAATGCTAGAACATTTGAGAATAAAGAGGATGAGCCAAGTTTGTAAAATAGTTTGTGTCAACTCAGGTTGAGATAAGGAGTATATCATCTAATACACAACGAGTTGCATGAACACAAGCGAACAAGTAAATAAACATTATAACATGTAACAAGAAAAAGTTTTTGTTCCCCCTAATTTTTTCCATTTGGACAACACATCAGGGTTGCTGAAATTGGGATGTTACAAGTGACATACCCATGTCAGTGTTCAACCTCGTTACCGATAATACTTTCTTTACACTACTAGGAAAACGGCTATAGGTAATCCACACATTCGTGGAGCACGTGCTAGTGGTGCCCCACGGGTAAAATAGGCGTGGCGCACTGCCCACAGGTGTCCTACGGCTAACTTCCGTAAGCATGGCGCACATGGGGGTGGTGTGCCACGGCTATGTGTGGGCCAGGGCACAGGTGGTCGCAACACACATACCCGTAACGCACTATGTCAAGGTGTGCTACTGATGTGAAACTTAGCCGTAGTGCACCTTGACCTAGTGCGCTACGCGTATGTGTGCTATGGTAGCTGGGTCAACTTAGCCATAGGGCTAACTAGCTACACCAACTCCAGCCCCCGTGGATCGCCTTTTTAGCTTTGCAAAAAATAAAATAAAATTAAAAACACTTTAAAAAATAAAATCCTTTCATATTTAGGTAGATAATGTGGTCTAGTTTCTAGGAAAATTAACAAACATGAATTTCCACTTTTTTTGCAAAAAAAGTCATGCCAGGGTAAAACGGCCGTAACTTTTGCATACGATGTCGAAAAAAAATATAATATACCAAAATGACCAGAACGAGATTCCAGATCCGCTTGCAACACCTTTAGGTCGTTTAGCGATTTTTTGGAATCTCAAAATTGAAAAATATTAAAAAGTTATGGCAAAAATAAGATTTTTTGCTGCAGAAAAAAAATTGAGGCAACTTACCCGTAGCGCACTACCTAGTGCGCCACGAGTAAATTGGGCGGGATTCGAAATTCGAATCACCACCCCGCCCACCTACCTTCCTTTCTCCCTCTCTTCCTTCCTCCCTCTCTTCTTATCTTCCTCTTCTCTTCCTCTTTTCTTCCTCCCTCTCTTCTTATCTTCCTTCCTTCCTCTTCCTTCCTTCCTCTTATCTTCCTTCCTCCCTCTCTTCTTCTCTTCCTCTTATCTTCCTCCCTCTTCTCCTTCTCCTCACTTCGGCCTCCTCTGACCAATGACGACCACGGGTAACCAGATCCTTCAGCAGTCGTCGTCGCCTCCTTCGACTACACGTCCTCCAGCCGCCGCCACCACCTCCTCCGACCATACCTCCGTCCACCTCTGACTGCACCTCTGACCGCACCTCCGGCCGTCTCCTCCGACCACACCTCCTCCTACTTCCTCGACGCCGACGAGGACTAGAACGGCCACGACCTCCCGCACATCCCTACGGTAGTAGGTCGTGGCCACGACCACTGCTTCGGTGAGGCGACGCGTCAGCGGTTATTTCTGGACCCGATTGCTTTTGTAATTCAAAACGAGGGTGTTGTTTGTATTTTTTTGTTTTTTGAAAAACACATCCGTGGCGCACCTGTACCCCTACCCGTGGCGCACCTGGTAGTGCACTACGCCTATCCTCATATAACTATAGCGCACCAGGGTAGTGCGCTACAGACACTTTTTAGCCGCAGCGTACGCCTAGTGGCGCACCACTAGTGCGCCGCAGATGGGCTTTTCAGGTGCGCCACGAACAGCCTTTTTCCTAGTAGTGTTACTCGATCTGATTAGTGATATCCCTGTGACCTTTTCACACGCTGCTGATGACTGCAAGTGCACAGATCGTTTATTGCTAGTTTCAAAGTAAATATATCGATCCCACAGGGAGCAGGAGTCTGAAGTCTTAGAATTCTTGAAATAAATACTGAAAATAGAAATGCTAAATAATGTTCTAAGTGACAAGATAAAATGCGAGTATTGTGTAAAAAGGTGTTTTGTGTTTTTTTGGTATAAGAGAACAATAAGTAAAGTAAATAAAACTGAGTACAAAAAGTAAGTATCGCGTATGTAAAAGAGATTGGAAATTTCAGTGGGGAAAAGCATTCTCATGGATTTAGCGGATACACCACTAGCATTATAAAGGGCTTAAGGTAAATATTATTATCATGAACATTCTCAACTATGTATGTGTGGGAGGAACTCCGTATTTGGACAATGTGGCAGAAACCACTGCTCGAATCTTCCTCATAACCACAACAGACAACAATCAACATCAATTGAATTACTGTGCTATTAAGGGACATAATCCTGCAGGACGTATCCCATGGCATGGATAGTGTTTTGTGCGTTTCCTCGATTCTCAAGTTGATATGTAAGGGGTTCCAACAGCTTTATAGTCATTGTAAGTGCTAACACTCCTCCGTCTACCAACAAGTAGTTCCCTCCATCAAGTCCCCACAAGAGGCAAATATTGAGAGGTTGACTTCTCCCAACATCAAGACGTAGAAAATCTAACACATGGTCACAACGATGAATATCATAATAAACTTTATCTTATTTCAATCTCATGCTAGGGTTTCTCCATCTCCCCAAGAACTAATGATCTACTCAGACATGGAGGCAATCAACATCATGGCAAAAGTAATGGAATATGTCATAGATGAATAGTACTTGTATAAATCCACAACGAGTACGGAAATTACAACAAGATCTAGTCAAGATGTAGATGGGATGGATGTTGATGGATGTGATGCATCGGTTTAGGATGAAGATCGATGCCTTAGCTTCCTAGATCTGCGCAGGGTGAAGGTGGATCCCCGGTGGATGATTTCGCCCTCCAGATGCCTTTCGGAGTTTAGGTTTCGGCGATTTCTGATTGTTTTGTATGTCATCTCCCTGATCCAGTTGTACAAGGTGAAACTATTTGAGGAGGCGGTGTCGGTGCCAACTATACGGCGGGAACTATACGGCTGGAATATTTCTTCCTGCCGTATAGTTGGTCGTTAACCCTTCTATACCATCCAATTTCTTAGGGTTTTCTTCTGGTGTTATTAATATTTCCCAAATAGGCAATTTACGTAGTTTTTGGCTCCTTTTCACTCCAATATAATTGGTCCAAGAATTGTGTCCATTGGATCCATCATCAGATCTGATCCTGGTGAAAATAGACATAAAAGGTGCGTGCGAACGCCGTAAAATACCAAGATCCTACCACTAGGAGGAAGCGCTTCATCGGGAAACCCCCATAAGCAAGGTGTGATGCAGCACAACAGCAAGTTTTCCCTCAGTAAGAAACCAAGGTTATCGAACCAGTAGGAGGAAGGAAACGACTCAAAGGTGTTGCTAGCAACTTGGAGACCTGCACAACACAAACTCAAGACTTTGTCCCAACGAACAGTGAGGTTGTCAATCTCACCGGTTTGCTGTAACAAAGGATTAACTGTATGGTTTGGAAGGTAACGGTGGTTTGCAGCAAGTAAGTAGTAATAGTGGAAGATGTATCAATGGTAAAGATTGGACCAGGGTCCATAGTTCACTATAGGTGTTCTCCTTAGATAAACAAACATGGCATGCTGGGTAAACAAATTATAGCAGTGCAATTGACAGGACTGAGCAAGGCATAACAATGCAATACTGAACTTCAAGATCCTATGAGATTCGATTGGGAAATACAACAAGATACATAGACCGCCATCCAACTACATCTATGACTAGAAGTTCACCTTTGGGTTATCATCCGAACCCCCTCCAGTATTAAGTTGCAAGCAACAGACAACTGCTTTAAGCAAAGTGGGTAAGGTAAACAATCCACTTGTTCCATGAACAAGAGACCGTTGTTTTATCCCTAGTGGCAACATCACATCTACAACCTTAGAGATTTCTATCACTTCCCTTAGATTAAATAGAGGCATCAACCCACTATCGAGCATAAATACCCCCTCTTGGAGTCACTAGCAACTACTTGTCCAAGATAGCTACTAATAAAGGAGAGCATGCAAGATCACAAACAACACAAACATGATAGAATCAATAAGTCAAAACCATTAATCAGTAATCTCAATATCCATCAGATCCCCGCAAACACAACATGCATGATTACAAAAAGATGAGATCTTGATCATGAACGGAGCTCACAAGATCTAGACATGAAAGCACAAAGGAGGAGATACAACCATCTAGCTACTACATGGACCCGTAGTCCAAGGTGGAACTACTCACGCTTCATACCGGAGGATGGCATGATGATGAAGAAGGCCTCCGGGATGATATCCCCTCCGACAGAGTGCCGGGAAGAGCTTCAGATTCCCCGATCTAGGGATGATGGTGGCGGCGGCTACAAACGGTTTCATGGAATATTGATCAGGTACTTAGGGTTTAGGAATCGGGGCTTCTTATAGGTGAAGAGGCGAGGCAGGGAGGCGGCCAGGGGGCCCACACCATGTCCAGGCTTGGCCTAGGGTGGGCGCACGCCTGGGGGGGTGCACCCGCCCTGTGGCTCCCCTCCGTCTCTCCTCTGGACTCCGTGTTCTCCTCGGTGAAATATTGACTTTGGCTTTTGTCCCATCCAGTTCCGAGAATATTTCCTTAATAGCTTTTCTAAACCAAAAAACAGAAGAAAACAGGTGTAAAACCCCACCTTTATAAAGGTAAAGGTCCCTGTGATTGCAATGCTAGTACCTGGATCAAATGCTAGCATCCACAGTTTAAGATGAAGTACACAGATACAAAGGTCTTTATTACATCGTCATTCCATAGATAAACATAGTCTTTTACAACTCCATAGCCAAAGGCTAGTACAAGAGTTCATAGCATAAAAAAAGTAAAGTCTTCATCTTCATGAGCCACATGCAAGTATGTTGAGTACAGACTCATAACCCTAATCCTCATCAGAGTAACCTGCAACATCATAAGTTACAGCCACAGTGCGTCACTACATTGGAATAGTATTGGCAAGTGATACCATAGTAGAATAGTAGCTTCTAACTTCTAACTGAATTTGGCTAAGTGTAGCTTAGGCTTGCTTTCCTCAAAATAGTTTTTTCCTATCAGTTGAAATCACTAAGTTTTTGTTTGTCAAAACTCCCAAATAACCACCAATGAACATTGGTGAACCTTCACCCTTGTTGAACCACAAATTTTTAACTTAGAAATTGGAATGAGGAGATCCTTGATAGCTTCAATGTCTTGATGCTCAAATTGTCCGTTGCCGGGGACACGGCTAAGTACTTAGATTTTTCCTTCTCGAGAGGTGGTTCACTTTCCCCACAAGACTCGACATGCATCGAGACGAGATCTTTCAGAAGCCTTCCCTTAGACCAAATGGACGCATTCCATCCTATCATCCCTACCACCTTCTGTCCATCTGGCTAAGTTATTGCAACCTATATGATCCAGGTAGAGCCCATATTGCCATGTGGCTGCACTATAAGCTTCTTAACATTTGGCATCTCAAATCTCTTTGTTCCTGGGTGGCTTTCCACAAGTGAGATACACAAGTTTTTGCTAGTTTTCTGGCCTTGTGTAACCACTCAACATAAATCCATCCAAGCAATTACCATTCCACCCAGGTGTTTCATTCACTTAGTTGTTTTATTAAGAAAAACATAAGTCAAAGGAGTTAGTGGAATTTTTCATAGCATTTGTATAACCACCCTTGTTTGCTACTAGCTAGGCTAAGAATGATATCAACATGTAACTTAAGTTAGAGAATATTTCTACCAAGACAACAACTACTAGGATTTCCCAATCATAACATATAAATACTTAGCAAAATTCCATGCAAGCTTTATACAAAATAAAACTAGTGCATAGTCAAAATATTAGGACAAATACATGTAGCACCACTTGCCTTGGTAGTTGGGGGAGTAGCAACAATCCTCACAATCACAATCACCACTAGCACCAAAATCTACACATGAAATGATAGCACCAAATTTACATTCAAAACAATCAAGCAAAAATATATGAATGCATGAAAATGCCATGTGATGATTTTTCTAAACTAAACAAGACAAGTAAAGCAGTACTAAGCACAAAATTAAACTTTTATAGTCTAAATGAACCCAATTTGACCTTAAAAACATTTTAAAAATAATTTATATAGTCAAAATAAGCCTATATTTGTCTGTGCATAAAAACCCATTTCTACAGAAGCAAAATTCAAAACTAATCCCACAGTTGTGTAGGATTTGTTTTTGTGAATCCATTGATATATTATTTGCATTTTTTTGGATAAACAGAACAAGAGTTATGAATTTTACAAGTTTAAACTTTCTGAAACCTTTTCTGGATTTTTAAACAGAAAACACTGACACGCGGCACGATCTTATTGGTCGGTACCACTTTGTGCGGATCAGGCCTGTGCGCTGTTAGATCTAAGTTAGATCGTGCGGTCCAGATCGGACCGTACCTATTCGCGCTAACTTCTAATTCTAACCCCTAGATCTAGATCTAACGGTCCACGATGCTTTGACCATCGAGTGGCGACACGAATGGCCAGAGCGATGGCGAGGCTTCTACCGGCGGTGAACTGGCAGCGCTAGTGGGCAAGTGGGGAAGGTGTGGGTCATTACCGAAGCATGGAGATGAGGTGATGACGATGGTCGACGAGGTGGAGACGTGGGCGTGCGTGACCGTCGAGAATTCCTCGCTGGAGGTGAGGACGGCTTCGGGTGTGCTCGGGCGTCGATGTTGGCGGCGCTACAAGGCATGGGAAGGCAAATAAAAGGCGGAGTTATACGCGCACTGGGACCGTGAGTGTGCATGCATGAACCAGAGAGGAGGGGGAGGGCTAGATTTACCGTAGTCGCTCGCCGGAGTAGAGCACGTCGTTGGGCACTTGCGGTCGTCGATGAAGACGATGCTGTAAGCCACCAAAAGGAAGTCCGTGAGCAGCGTTAGACGTGCAGGAGTGTGCCAAACACGATACCAAGATCGAGAGGGTAAGGGGCGGGGAGTTCTCACCGGAATTGGTCGCCGGAGAGCATCAGGGCAGCGGCGTCGCAGCTCGAAATCCTAGCATCCTGGTGGCGGAGAGGGTGTGCTGAGTGAGGGGAAATGGGGAGGGGGAAGGGCGCTTAAGTAGGGCATGGTTGTGGGGCGAATCACTGGCGCAATCAACACGAATTGACGCCTCGATTTCATTGCAGCAAACGGCAGCGAGGAAGAGGGGAGCGGGTCACGCGGAGACGATGAGCTGAGGTGGCAGTGGGCCATGTCTGTCAGCAAGAGGGGTACATCGCGTGCGAGTGAGAGAGAGGAAGAGGGGGAAAGTGGCCGGGTGGGCTCGTGGGCTGTTTCTGGTGTTGGGCTGAAATGGTGGCGCCGGCCTGTTTCCCTTTCTTTATTCTTTTTCTTTTTCTATTTTGATTTTCAGGAAACCAAATTAAATCAAATTCAAATGGTTTTGATTTCAAAGTAATTCTAGATTTTTGTAGTGCAAGCCTTGCAGCCCTTTGTGTATAAAACATCACTAATTAATCAAATGCACTTCCATATTTTGAAAAAATAAAAATAAAACCATTGCCTTACTCACATAAAATAGTAGGCATCATATGGTTTCTTATTTGAAATTTTGTTTGGGAAAATTTGGTGCAAACCAAATGCTATGAATGCATGAATGATATGATAACTTCTGTAAGTCGTGATTTTTGGGATGTTAAAAATCTAACCCCCTTAAGATGAATCTCGCCCTCAAGATTCGGATTGGCTAGCAAATAGGTGTGGGTGATCCTTCCAAAGGTCATCTTTTCTTTCCCATGTTGCTTCTTCTTCAGAATGATGGTTCCAATGAACTTTGCAAAATTTGATAGTCTTGGTACGAGTAACTCTTTCCGCAGTCTCAAGAATCTTGATAGGTTTCTCCTCATAGGTGAGGTCACTCTCTAACTGAACATGTTCCAAAGGTATTGTATCCTTCAAAGAAGTTTCTTCCATCTCTGGATGGCATTTCTTCAACTGACTTACGTGAAACACATTGTGTACGGCAGCCAGTGATTCAGGAAATTTGATCTCATAAGCCACTTCTCCTTTGCGACTCACTTGAATGGTCCAACATACCTTGGTGCCAATTTTCCTTTGACTCCAACTCTCTTCACACCACGAAGTGGTGAGACTCTAAGATAAGCTCTATCACCTATCTCATAGGTGACTTCTCTACGCTTTGGGTATGCGTAGCTCTTCTGTCGGGACTGTGCTATCTTCAATCTGTCCTTTACCAACTTGACTTTCTCTTCAGCTTTCTTGATAAGTTCTGGCCCGAACAAATTTCTTTCTCCAACACCACTCCATAGCAATGGCATAGTACACTTTCTTGCATAGATAAATTCAAACGGTGCCATCTCAATACTGGCTTGATAGCTGTTATTGTAAGAGAATTCTGCGTAAGGCAGACTTTCATCCCAACTAGCACCATAGTCTAGGGCACATGCCCTCAACATATCCTCCGGAATATGATTGGTCCTTTCTGTCTATCCATCAGTTTGAGAGTGAAAAGCTGTGCTGAACTCTAATCTTGTTCCCAATGATTCATGCAGTTTTCGCCAGAAATGCGAAGTGAACTGAGTTCCTCTATCAGACACAATACTCTTGGGTACTCCATGCAGACACACAATCATATTCATATAAATCTTGGTTAGCTTAGCACTTGTATAGGTTATCTTTACGGGTATGAAATGATCCACTTTAGTTAGGCGATCTATCACGACCCAAATAGAATCATATCCTGATCTAGTTCTTGGCAGTCCGGTGATGAAATCCATGCCAATCTTGTCCCACTTCCAATCAGGAATAGGTAGTGGTTGTAACAATCCTGCTGGCTTCTGATGTTCCGCTTTCACTCGACTACACACATCACACAAAGCATTATGTTCAACGATGTCCTTTTTGAGATTATTCCACCAAAATATTTCCTTCACATCCATGTAAATTTTGGTATTACGCAGGTGAATGGAATATGGTGAGTTGTGTGCTTCTTGCAGAATCAGTTTCCGAAGCTCTAGATATTGCTTAATGCAGATACATTTTTCATACCATAAGGTACCCTATTCGTCTTCATAGAATCCTTTAGCTTTCCCTTTGCTAATTTTTCCTCTTATCTCTTCAATTTCCTTGTCCAACTTTTGGGCTTCCCTGATTTTGTCCAACAAGGTGGGTTGAACATCCAATGACATGAGATGTCCCTCATGCACTATCTCCAATCTGAGATCTTTGAATTGGGCACACAGATCATCTGGCAATTCTACCTTAGTAAGGCCATTCACATAAACCTTACGCTTAAAGAATCTGCTACAACATTTGCTTTACCGGGATGGTATTGCAAATTCAAGTCATAGTCCTTGATGAGTTCAAGCCATTTTCTTTGTCTCATATTAATTTCTTTCTGAGTGAAGATATACTTCAAACTTTTGTGATCTGTGAACACTTCACAACATTTTCCCAAAAGATAATGCCTCCATGTTTTGAGTGCATGGACAACAGAGGATAACTCTATGTCATGGGTAGGATAATTCACCTCATGAGTTTTGAGTTGTCTCGAGGCATAAGCTACAACTTTCCCTTCTTGCATCAAAACTCCACCCAATCCTTGGTGAGATGCATCACAATATACATGGAAATCCTTTTCCAAATCTGGCAGACATAAGACTGGTGCTGTCACTGATGACTTCTTGATGGCGCTAGAGAACTTGGTGCTTGATGTGGAGTCTTGTTGGGAACCCCAAGATCAAGGTGTGAAGAGCACAGAAACAAGTCTTCCCTCAGTTGAGACCGAGGTTATCGAACCAGTAGGAGGAAGGAAACGTCACACAGGTGTTGCAAGCAACGCGGAGACCTGCACAACACAAACTCAAGACTTTGCCCCAACGAATCAGTGAGGTTGTCAAGCTCACCGATTTGCTGTAACAAAGGATTAAACGTATGGTGTGGAAGGTAATGGTTTGCAGCAAGTAAACAAGTAACAGTGGAAGAAGTATCAATGGTAAATATTGGACCGAGGTCCATAGTGCACTAGAGGTGCTCTCCTTAGATAAACAACATGGCATGAAGGGTAAACAAATTACAGCGAGGCAATTGACAGAAACTGAGCAAGGCATAACAATGCAATTACTACCCAGAAAGATCCTATGAGGTTGATTGGGCAATACATCAATATACATAGACCGTAATCCAACTGCTTCTATGACTAGAAGTCCACCTTCAGGTTATCATCCGAACCCCCTCCAGTATTAAGTTGCAAGCAACAGACAACTGGTTTAAGCAAAGTGTGTAAGGTAAACAGTCCACATGTTCCATGAACAAGAGATCCTTGTTTTCTCCCTAGGAGCAACAACACATCTACAACCGAAGAGATTATTGTCACTTCCCTTGGAAACTAGAGGCATGAACCCACTATCGAGCATAAATACTCCCTCTTGGAGTCACTAGCAACTACTTGGCCAAGATAACCACTAGAAACGGAGAGCATGCAAGATCACAAACAACACAAACATGATAGAATCATAAAGATAGAACCATTAATCAAACCAACATAATAATCTCAATATCCATCGGATCCCCGCAAACACAACATGCATGATTACAAATAGATTAGATCTTGATCATGAACGGAGCTCACAAGATCTATACATGAAAGCACAAAGGAGGAGATACAACCATCTAGCTACTACATGGACCCATAATCCAAGGTGGAACTACTCACAAATCATACCGGAGAGAAGGCCTCCGAGATGATCTCCCCTCCGGCAGGGTGCCAGGAAGAGCTTCAGATCCCCCGATCTAGGGACAATGGTGGAGGCAGCTACGGAGGGTTTCATGGAATATTGATCGGGTACTCAGAGTTTCTGCATCGGGGGCTTCTTATAGGCGAAGGCGGAGACCGAGGCGGCCGCCAGGGCGGCCAAACCCTAGCCAGGCACGGGGTAGGGCCCACCCGCCCCTAGGGGGGCGGCCCCTCGGGCTCTCTTCTGGACTTCTTGTTCCCCATGGAAAGTTATTGACATTGTCCTTCGTCCCGTCCAATTCCGAGAATATTTCTTTACTAACTTTTCTGAAACCAAAAATAGCAGAAAACAGGTATCTGGCACTGTTGCAGCTTGTTAATAGGTTAGTACCAGAAAACATGTAAAAATCACCTCAAACTGTGGACAAGTAAATCAAAGTAGATACTAAACAAGGATGGAGAATCAAGAATTATTGATACGTCTCCAAGGTATCAGCATCCCCAAGCTTAAGTCCTACTCGTCCTCGAGTAGGTGAGTGATAAAAAGAATAATTTTTGAGGTGACATGCACCCACACAATAAAGATCCAACCATTTGCAAGAATTCAAAGCTGGGCTCAAAGAACTCTAAACATGTGCATGAAAGATGGAGTTATAATAATAGGATATAGTAATTATGCATGCAACATAGCAAGCTACAAAAAAAGATCATGAATAATATGCATTGAAAAATGTTTGTTTGTTTCACATGCAGAAAAGATAGCACAGTGGCAATCAGCTTGTCCCTCATAGAGTAGCAAATAGATGCATAGGACACCTGCAAAGTTCACAAGGGTGACTAGAAACAAATAACACAAGAACAAGTAATAACACAATATGCATCAATTAATAAGCTTTGGAACACTGCACACAGAATGACAACTATGCTCTCTCAATGGTGCCTAAAGGTAGAAGGTGGAGACTCAATAATGGTGGAAGAAAAGCCTTTTTATAAAGTAAGCAGGGATTACAAGTTTCAAAAAGAGCTTCCAAAAATTATGGTACTTATTAGCTTTCAGCCCTCATTGACCCTATCATAAGCATCTTGAAGTGGTTAAGGTTAAAGTGGCAAAGCTGGAGTATATGCTTGACAAAGTATAAGTTAGCAATCTCAACTCCCTTGACTATGAGGGATACACCTCATGGATACTCAACTTAGGGCCTAGGCAAGTTCTTGTCACTGTAAGTATTTGCATATCATTGAGAACTGCCAACGGGGTACCCCTTGCACATGGCACAGGAGCTTTCCCATAACCAAAATGACAAGGCAAGCAGACAATGAGCATCTAAGCAATTATTCTTATGTACCATGGGAAATATGGTGCTTTTTTCTATCTTTCCTCTTTTCTCAATGTGTCTCTCTTTTTTAAAAGAAGAACTTCATAGATGTCACTATGGTGATGCTGCAAGTTTCCACCATGATTAGGCATGGCTTAGGCTAGCGGCCCAGATGTTTCTCTAACACAGAATACAAACTCCATGGACTTACAAGTTCCCACTTAATTTCACACCGGTAAAATCCATAGACAAAAGAGCATGATATCAACGGAGTACAAAACGTACAAGTGCAATGTTGAAAACGTTCCCCATGACAGCACGGTTCTTCTAATTACAACTATAAGTGCAAGCATATACAACAAAGTTGCCTCAATGGTTCAAGTTTATTAGGGGCAAAGAATATAAAGTGTGCCATCAAGTTCGTGAGGGCTTTAATCACTAAGTTTTCACATAAAAAAATAGTTTTAATTGGAAGATAGTTGAAAACAAGAATATACTTGGAATGATGTAACACAACATGCATAGGAGTTTATAGTGGACACTTTGGAATAACTTGGTTTCTTGGGAGTTGGAAGCATGAGTAGAACTTACTCATACAAGTGGAGGCTAGCAAAAGACTGGGAGCAACCAACTAAGAGAGCAATAATGGCCATAATTATGCAATGCAACAAAGCAAACTAATTAAAGCAAAGAGTGGTACTACAAGTCAAGGACTAAATGATCATAGAGGCTAATGGTGACTTGTCATAGTCATAACATGGTATAAGCATGTGCCAAGTCAGCCCAAGCAAAACATTAAAGGACAATACCATAATACTATGTTTTTGCATGGTAAAACAACGCATAATTTCTTCAAGGCACACTAAGCAATCCCAATTGTTTGGAACAAGACATGCTACAACAATAATCACTAAGCATAATGCCAAAACAACACCTAGCATGTCATGCTAAAGTCTAAGTCACAGTCAATGCAAGCTCCTCTTGCACTTCAAGCAAGAACTTACTAATCCTTTCCAAACACCAAGCAAACTTATTTGCAAAACAACACAGCGAGAACGGGGTCCAAACTACTAAAGCAAACTAAACAAACTAAGCAAAGCAAACGAAAACTAAGACACTCCAAGAACAACAAAACTGTGCATGAAACAATAAAAGTGAAGTGTCTAGACAAACCTGAGCTTTTTATTGATGAAGAAGGGGATGCCTTGGGTATCCCCAAGCTTTGACGCTTGTACCTCTTGGATATTTCTTGGGGTGACACCATGGTGGCATCCCCAAGCTTGAGATTTTGTCCATTCTTCATCTCATTCACTGGTGGAAAAAGGGCCTCCAGTCCCGGGCCGCAACTGGCTCTAGTCCCAGTTTTGGGCCCTAGACTGCCAAAACGGTACTAGAGGCCCCCCTCTAGTCCCGACTCGCTACGGCCCACGACTGATAACAGCCACATGGTTGTTTCAGCGCCAGGGGGGCGGAAACCCTCTAGTCCCGGGCCATAACACCACCCGGGACTATAAGGTTCCCTGCCGCGGCAGAGAATTGTGTGTTTCTCTGCCGCGACAGATATTGTGTATTTCCTTTTTTTGCCATTTCGTTCCTTTTTCGTTTTGTGTTTCACTATAATTTCAAACATATATTTCCGTACACATATTCTACGCTAGTACATACACAGTACACGTTGATGCATCTATATAATTAATCGATCCCTTGCAAGCATACATTGATGATATATATATCAAAAGGAAGAAATGTTTTGAAATTACATGGTCATTGATGAATATATATATCATATAAATTACATGGAGATCACTAAGGAAAATCGAGTTCCACGTCATCCGCATAATGCTCTCCATGTACATCAAGAACCTCCTTCATCATAAATCCCGCCAGCTCCTCTTGAATTGCTTGTATGCGCTGGCCTGGCTCTAGTTTCTCCCGCAAACCCATAAATATAATGTGAGTCAACTTTCCACTCACTGGTCAACTCGCGGATGTACTCGCAGACGTAGTATCCACATAGATGAGTTCCTGGTGGCTGCTGTAAACTCTTCACCATTTTATAAGTTACATCCTCTTTGAATGGACCTGGTATTTTCTATCTGAACCGTGTCCAACACCTGCTCGGCAAAGAAAATGAACAAAGGAGTTATTAGTTACTTGATATTAGGAAATGAACGAAAGAGGCCGATGCGATAATGATTGAAATTACTTATGGAGCATTGCTTTCATGTTGCTCCACTGCTCTTGGTCCCAACTTAATGAGTTGTGGACTTCAACTAGGGACTTGTCAACTTGAATGTTTAGCAAGATCCAGTGGAATCTGCGGATGTTACATAAGCATACATGCATATCTCATCGAGTAAGCAAAAATAAAATGTGTACAAGATAGAAACACTCACTTGAAGTTGTAAGGAAATAGTATTTCCTTTAAAAAATTATTCTCGGTTAAGAACCTGCACAGGTATTCCTCCACGTCCTTGGGGTGATTCTTTAACGTATATTCATTAACGATATATGGGTCAATGAACCCAACATCATATCTTATAGCTCTTTTGCATTCAAGCATCTTCATTCTGCACAATATAATATCATACAAAAGGATATATAGTTAGGATAATATATTAAATGCAATGAACGAGCTAAGCTACAAACTTAATTATGGAAATAAATCACTTACAGACATCTCTCTGACATCATCCATGGGGTAGCGAGGAGTCGGTGCATCATCCAGCAGTGCTTGATCATCAGCCCGGACCTTCGTGGAAGCCACACTGCTTCTCCGCTGGGTAAGATTCAATGCAGGATCATCGGCCTGCGGGTGAGTTGACGACGGCTCCCTTTTTCTAATTTCTTGCACGAGATTCTTTAGATCAGCTAGGTCCTGCTCTACCCTGGAGATCCGGTCTGCCTCTCAGCCCTTCTTTCTCAGACGGATTCTGTAACTGGCATCGTATTGAGGAAACCCTTTCTTCCACGAGACACCAACACCTTTGCCTCGTGTTCGTCCTCCCTTTTCAGGATTCCCTAGGACGCCTGTCAGATCGTCGTTCTCTCTCTCGGGACGGAACAATCCTAATTGAGCATCGTTCATCGCTTGAACAAGGTCTTGGGAGGGTTTTAGAATTTTTTCATGAAATAATGTCTCCCTTGTTTCTGGGTCCAATGATCCCCCGTGCCCGTACCACCAATCCTTTGACCTCTCGGGCCATCCATCTGTACCAGGAGTGACGCCTCTAGACCTCATTTCCTTCTCCATAGTTTCCCACCTAGGGACGACACTCTTGTAGCCACTTGTCCCCATTTTATAATGGTATTTCTTTTGGGCAGCATTTAACGCGTTCTTTGCCGACTTTGCCTTTGCTTTATCAGATTGCTTGTACTCTACAAAATCAGGCCACTGTTCTCTGAACTTCTCGTTTACTCCTTTGAAGTCTGGAGTTTTCTTTTTCGCGACATATTTCGCGTATAAACTTTTCTGGTGGTTCCGGTACAATTCAGCCATCTTGCTCAAAGCCCACTCCTTGACTTTCACTCAATTTTCAATCCCACCCAGCCTTGGGGTAATACCATCTACCTCAAATTCTTCATACTCTAGAGGTAGTATGAAATGCACTATGAGCTTCTGCCAAAGGTCATCTTTGGCATCATCGGTGACATAGCTGTTGGATTCTTCACCGGGTTTCTTTGACTTATTCCATTCTTGGATGGCGATTGGCAGGTTGTCCCTAACAAGCACCCTGCATTGATTTATAAACATCATTTGGTGCTTCTCTGGAGCAATCGGTTCACCATCATGATCTATTTCTTCGATGGTGAACCTCTAATTACCATCCAACTTTTTGTTCGGCCGTCGTTTCGTTCGATCTGTCGATTGCTCCGATCCGGTGGGCTAAAAGAAGAAGAGAGAGAGTGATTAATATGTATATATTGATATATCTAGATCAATTGATGAATAGAGGTAACACGGGGCTTTATATATATGTACCTCACCGGATCCTGTCGAGGTGCCATCATTATTGTTGTTATTTGTTCTCCCTTCGTCCATCCGGTCTTCCCCTTGGTACATCAGGTTTTCCTCTAGTCCATCACCGGATGTATTCAGATATGAGGAAATCTCTTCCTCGAGCAAAATATCTTCACCGGTAGTAATATTAAGAGGAATTTCACCTCTTATCATGCCCTGAAGAAATCCTTCAGCAATGCGACCAGGATCTTCAGATGGATCCATGACTTAATTAACTATAACACAAAGAGAGTTAAACAGGTTAGAAAAAAACAATAACCCTAATAACTAAAACAAAAAACAATAAACCTAATAACACTAATTAATAACCCTAATATTATTTGCGGTAAAACAATAATCCTAATAACTAATACAAAAAAGACAATAACCCTAATTAATAACCCTAATATTATTTGGTAAAACAATAATCTTAATAACTAAAACAAAAAAACAATAAAGAACCCTAATAACTAAAAATAATATACTACTAACCCTAATAATATTACCACAAAGTTATTATATATAATAATTATAATAATATATATACTAATAATATAGTACTAACATTTCCTAATAATATACTACTAATATAAATACTAATAATAACATTTATACAAAACCTAAATATTAATAATAATAATAAATATTACTACAAAAACCTAAATATACTACTAATTAAGAAAAATATATAATTAATACTACACTAACTATACTAACTAAACTAACTACTAACTAATTAAGCACCTTATATAATTAAGAAAAAAATATAATTAATACTACACTAAATAACCACCTCCGGTGAGGTGGGCGGCGGGAGGAACCTAGAGCGGCGCGGCGAGGCGGTGCGGCACAGCGGGGCGGCGACACGGCGAGGCAGCGTGGCACGGCGTGCGGAGGCTCGGCGATGCGGTGCGGCATAGCGGGGTGGCGCGACACGGCGGGGCGGTGACACGGCGAGGCGGTGCGGCACGGCGCGTGGAGGCTCGGCGATGCGGCGTGCGGTGGCTCTGCGGTACGGCGGGACAGCCGTAGATGAGGGCGGTGGTGAGGGAATCAGGCAGCACCTCCCCTGTTCTCTGCATCGACGCCTCGTCTTCGTCTTCGTTTTCGTTGTTTGTTAAGTGCGGGTGGGCGCGACTAGGGGCGGGCAAGAGTATATAAAGGGACCCCCCCTTTAGTCCCGGGCTAAGCCACCGCCCACGACTAGACGGTCTCTAGTCCCGGGCCGTGGCTTAACCCGCGACTAAAGACCCCCGCTTTAGTCGCGGGTTAAGCCACGGCCCGGGACTAGAGGGTTTTTTCAGCCGCTTCATTTTTGTGCGCAGGCACCCTCTAGTCCCGGGTCCAGCCACGACCCGCAACTAGTGTAGTTTTTGTAGATTTTCTTTTATTTAATTCAAATCAAATATAAAAGTTTGGAAAATCATGTCTCCTATTATAAAAATCAAAATAAAACAAATAATATGTCTATTATTATCAGAAAAATATAAAGATTCTTAATATAATATCCATACATCTGTTTGCATCATTTATAAATTATGTCATTTGTAATTTTTTTAATTCAAATCAAATATAAAACTTTGGAAAATCATATCTCATATTGCAAAAATCCAAATAAAACAAATAATATGTCTATTATTATCAGAAAAATATAAAGAATCTTAATATAATATCCATATATTTGTTTGCATCATTTATAAATTATGTCATTTGTAAATTTTCTTTTTTTAATTCAAATCAAATATAAAACTTTGGAAAATCATATCTCCTATTGTAAAAATCCAAATAAAACAAATAATATGTATATTATTATCAGAAAATATAAAGAATCTTAATATAATATCCATACATTTGTTTGCATCATTTATAAATTATTTCATTTGTCAAATTTCCTTTTTAATGCAAATCAAATATAAAACTTTGGAAAATCATATCTCCTATTGTAAAATCCAAATAAAAAAATAATGTCTATTATTATCAGAAAAATTTAAAGAATCTTAATATAATATCCATACATATGTTTGCATCATTTATAAATTATTTCATTTGTCAATTTCCTTTTTTAATTCAAATCAAATATAAAACTTTGGAAAATCATATCTCCTATTGTAAAAATCCAAATAAAACAAATAATATGTCTATTATTATCAGGAAAATATAAAGAATCTTAATTTAATATCCATTAAGTCCCGGTTGTAGTCAGTAACCGGGACTAAAGATATTTCCCGCCATTTCCCATTGCTTCCCGCCAAGTTTTCTCGCTCTTTCCCTTTTACCAGAGCTTTGAGTCCCAGTTGTAGTGACTAACCGGGACTAAATATATTTCCCGCCATCTCCCACCGCTTCCCGCCAAGTTTTCCCGCCCTTTCCCTCTATATCTAGGGCGATCGCACCATGGCTATCCATACATCCAGACCTTCCTCTCTCACAACAATGGACAGCGCCTACTGGGCCATTCTGACCCTCGAGGAGACCGAGGCGCTGTGCGCATCCAGCTACCCTTGTTCGTCGGGCTACCGCCCGCCCGCCGGCTGGATGCTGAGCTCTAGAGGGGTTCCTGTCCCTCCTGTCCCTCAAGGTTCTGCACGCCAGGAGGCCATCACGAACCACTTCTACCACGAGCTCAAACTGGAGCAGCGGATGGATCCCGAGTGGGATCCTGACAACTATGACACCTGGAATGCCTACTTCGCTAACCGGCAGGAAAGGGAGCTCTCCAGGTATGAGGGTGATGGTCCGCCCCGTGAACCACAACAAAGTCGGCCACTGTCTATGGTGGGCGAACTGTACTATCATCGGCGTGATGCGCTACATCACCGGGGGAGACCATCCTCGCCTGCGGTGCCCACAAGTCCACCCGCCATAGAGCCACAAGAAGCCCCTCCCCCGCTTGGAGGTAGCGGCATCGTCTTCCAGGAGACCCCTCCCCCGCCCGCCGTGAATCCGAGGCCGGAGTGGCAGGTGCCCCCGGTATATGCCATGGCTGGACTGAGGATCCCCGGAGTGGAAGGTGACGATGACGATGATGATGATGATGATGATGACGAAGAAGACCCTGAAGCTACGTACTATAGGACTAGGCATGATTATGACTAAAGGGGGCGGCTTTAGTCCTGAGTGTTAGCTAGTCCCGGTTTGTCCCGGTTTTTAATATTAATAAATGTCTTGAGTGTTACCTACTCCCTGGACTAAATATAAAGATGTTGTTGTATTCTTGTGAGTTTGCTCAGGTGATCAAAATGTCGTAGTATTGAAACCAATAAATGTATTGAAACTAATACATCTTGCCTATAAATAGTACGCAGCTATAAATAGAGCAGTCTATAAATAGAAGAAAGGGCAGGCATGCTGGATCGAGCAACCTATAAATAGAGGAAAGGGCCTATAAATAGAGGGCAATGTCTGTAAAGAGAGGGTTCATCTTTAGTCCCGGTTGGAGAAACCAACCGCGACTAAAGGGATTGCGGCAGACTGGGCCAGGCAGCAGTAATAATAGGGGTGAGTGTCGACATAATGTCGTGCGGCTTGTACCTTGTCCCGGATGGTGTCACCAACCGGGACTAAAGATGAACCTTTAGTCCTACTTGGAGACACCAACCGGGACAAAACATGAGTCAGCACTAATAATAGGTGGTGAGTGTCAACATTATGTCGTGAGTGTCGACACTATGCCGAGTTGCTTGTACTATAAATAGGCATCCTTGTGAGTCTAATCCTCCAGCCAGTTTGAGGCATCTCCAAGATGGTTTTCGAGAGCAGGGACACCACTACGGCCATTTTCAGGGAGATGCCGCCGGAGCCCAGTCCTCCGGCATCTCCAAGAAACTGATCATAGAGGCACTCCTAATATGTGAAATTAGTTAGCTCCCAGGTGTATTGATCTAGTTAGAGAAGTTACAAGCTGCAAGATGGTGTGCGAGAGCAGGGACACCACTACGGCCAGTTTTAGGGAGATGCTACTGGAGCCCAGTCCTCCGGCATCTCCAAGAAACTGGTCATAGAGGCACTGCCTAATATGTGACCACACGCGTTTGGAGATAAGATATTAATGGTAAGTACGAATCGGGACTAAAGGCCCCCCTTTAGTCCCGGTCCAGCCACAAAACGGGACTAACACACTCAAGATGGTTTGCAGACAACACTATAAAAATGGACACATGGAGCATCTTCACTCATAAAATGTTAAAATTATTACACATCATTTCTTCTCGTGTGTTCCTTTCTGATCCCGCCGTATACATGGAGCATCTTCATTCATTAACATGATGCTTGGGTCATCCTTCACTGCGAAGGGCGTAATTTCATGAAACTTATCACAATATTCTGACATGTCTGTCTTGTCCTCCACTCCCACGATGTTTCTTTTTCCTGAAAGAACTATGTGGCGCTTTGGCTCATCGTCTGATGTATTCTTTTTCTTATTTTTTCTTTTTTAGGTTTGGTAGACATGTCCTTCACATAGAAAACCTGAGCCACATCATTGGCTAGGACGAATGGTTCGTTTAAGTACACAAGATTGTTGAGATCCAACGATGTCATTCCATATTTCTTGTCTACCTCAACCCCTCCTCCTGTCAGCTTGACCCATTTGAACTGAAACAAGGGGACCTTAAAAGTAGGTCCATAGTCAAGTTCCCATATCTCCTCTATGTAACCATAATATTTGGTCTTTGACCCATTGTTGTCAGTTGCATCAAAGCGGACACCACTGTTTTGTTTGGTGCTCTTTTTATCTTGGGAGATCATGTAAAATGTATACCCATTTATCTCGTACCCTTGGAAAGTCGATATAGTCGAAGATGGTGACCTAGACAACAAGTATAGCTGATCTCCAAGAGTGTTGTTTTTGATGAGATGTTGCAACCAACCGCCGAAACTCTTCATGTGTTCATCTCTAATCCAAGAGTCATGCTTTCCAGGGTTGTTGGAGCGTAAGACTTTCTTGTGTTCCTCGATATATGGGGCTGCCAAGATAGAATTCTGTAGAACTGTGTAATGTGCTTCGGTGTAAGAATGTCCGTCCCTACATATTATTGATTTCCTTCCTAGAGTACCCTTTCCACTCAGTCTCCCCTCATACCGCGATTGAGGAAGACCAATCGACATAAGGCCAGGAACGAAGTCAACACAAAATTCAATGACCTCCTCTGTTCCATAGCCCTTGGAGATGCTTCCTTCTGGCCTAGCACGGTTACGAACATATTTCTTTAAGATTCCCATGAACCTCTCAAAGGGAAACATATTGTGTAGAAATACAGGATCGAGAATGAAAATATCTTCGACTAGGTGAACCAGAAGGTGCGTCATAATATTGAAGAAGGATGGTGGGAACACCAAATAAAAACTGACAATACATTGGACCACATCATTCTGCAACTATGGTAGATCTTCAGGATTGATTATCTTCTGAGAGATTGCATTGAGGAATGCACATAGCTTCACAATGGGTACTCGAACATTATCTGGTAGAAGCCCCCTCAATGCAATCAGAAGCATTTGCGTCATAATCACATGGCAGTCATGAGACTTTAGGTTTTGGAACTTTTTCTGCCATATTGACGGGACCTTAATACTGCTCAAGCATTCAAAAAATATTTCCTTCTCTTGTTTGGTAAGAGCATAGCTGGCATGACCTTGAAACCATTCTGGATGCAGACCATATGGGTCTTTCATATGTTGATGGTCCTTTCGTGCTTTTGGTGTATCTTTTGTCTTCCCATACACGCCCAAGAAGCCTAGAAGGTTCACGCAAAGTTTCTTCGTCACATGCATCACATCGATTGCAGAGCGGACCTCGAAGAATTTCCAATATGGTAGCTCCCAAAATATAGATTTCTTCTTCCACATGGGTGCGGGTCCTTCAGCGTCCTTCGGAACAGATTTTCCACCAGGACCCTTTCCAAAGGTTACTATCTGATCCAAATCTTTGACCATATCAAATATATCAGCACCAGTACGCTCCTTAGGCTTCGTCTAGTGACATGCCAGACCGTTGAAATGCTTCCCTTTCTTTCTTAAGGGATGCTTGGCCAAAAGAAATCGACGATTCTCATTGTACACATTCTTCTTACAATGTTCCAAATATATACTTTCAGTCTCATCTAAACAGTGTGTGCATGCATTGTATCCCTTGTTGGACTGTCCTGAAAGGTTACTAAGAGCAGGCCAATCATTGATTGTTACGAAAATCAATGCTCGGAGGTCAAATTCTTCCTGCTTGTGATCATCCCACACGTGTATGTCGGGTTCGTGCCAAAACTGTAAAAATTCTTCAACTAATGGCCTTAGGTACACATCAATGTCGTTTCCGAGTTTCTTCGGACCTTGGATCAACACTGGCATCATAATGAACTTTCGCTTCATGCACAACCAAGGAGGAAGCTTATAGATGCATAGAGTCACGGGCCAGGTGCTGTGACTGGAGCTCTGCTCCCCAAAGGGATTCATGCCATCTGTACTTAGACCAAACCTTAAACTCCTTGCGTCATCTACAAAGTTCGGGTACTTTCTATCGATTTTTCTCGACCCATCAGCGCGGTGTCTCAACGTCTTGTCTGACTTATGTTCCTCTTTATGCCATCGCAACAACTTGGCGTGCTCTTTGTTTCTGAATAAGCGTTTCAACCATGGTATTATAGGAGCATACCACATCACCTTCGAAGGAACCCTCTTCCGGGGGGCTCGCCCTCAACGTCACCAGGGTCATCTCGTCTGATCTTATACCGAAGTGAAGTGCATACCAGACATGCATCCAAATTCTCGTACTACTCACCGCGGTAGAGGATGCAGTCATTAGGGCATGCATGTATCTTCTGAACCTCTAAACCTAGAGGGCAGACAACTTTCTTTGCTTCGTACATACTGGCGGGCAATACATTATCTTTTGGAAGCATATTCTTCATCATTTCAGAAACTTTTCAAATGAGGAGTCAGGTATAGCACACTCAGCCTTCCATCGCAGCAATTCCAGTGTGCTGCCCAGCTTTTTCAGACCATTTTCGCAATTTGGGTACAACAACATTTGTGATCCTCTAACATGTGATTGAACTTCTCCCTCTTCTTTTCAGTTTCACAGTCTTTTCGTGCATCGGAAATGATCCGACCAAGATCATCAGTGGGTTCATCATGTGTCTCTTCTTCATCCTCCCCTTCAGCATCCCCCATGGAAGTATCTCCATACTCAAGGAAACCATGATAGTTGTCATCCTCCTCCTCTTCTTCATTGTCTTCCATTATAACCCCTCTCTCTCCGTGCTTGGTCCAGCAATTATAACTGGGCATGAAGCCGGACTTCAACAGGTGGCTGTGAAGGGTTTTTGAGTCAGAGTAATCCTTCTAATTCCTACATCCACTACATGGACAGAATACAAAACCATTGCGCTTGTTTGCATCAGCAACACGGATGAATTCATGCACGTCATTAATGAACTCGCTAGAGCGTCGGTCAGTACCGTACATCCATTCCCGGACCATCTGCATTATAGTAAAAGTATATCAAAGACCATTACACAACATGATAAAATTATTACAAGTTATATTGAGAGCTTCTAGAGCATTAATTTTGAATTTTGAAAAATTTACATGCACCAATTTTTGAATTGGAGAAAACAATTAACATGATAAATGTGGAGTTTTTGATTATTGTTCTATCAGTGAAAACCTCATTCCATTCTAACCTCTGAAACTCTAAAATTACACATTTCAATTTTAGTAACTATGTGCCCAATCAAAATTTGTTACACATATATATCAAAATCCTTCTACTTCTAGAGCATGCATGCATTGATCCATACCTCTATACTTCTAGAGCATTATAGAGCTAAAGTAAAAATAAGAGATGAAATAATGAAGTTCTAACCTTTTAAATCTTTGGATTTAGGGGTTGCAAACTAAATCTCGAAAAATCTTGAGAAAAAAATGGCATGAACTCGCTTGCTTCTTTGAGAAAAATGGCCACCATATGCTTTACAGCAGCTGGACAGGAAGCAGAATATATAGTGGTGGACAAATAGTACCGGGCCGTGATACGACCCGGGACTAATATTCCACGAAAAGACCAGCTGGCCTGCTCCAGGTTATTAGTCCCGGGCCGTATTACGGACGAGGACTAGAGATTTGGTCCGGCCCGGGACTAATGTCTACGGCCATTTATAGCCGTTAGAGGCCTCACATCGAACCGAAGACCCTTTTTCCAGTAGTGATTGCATCATTCTCTCTCTACACCTGAAATTTTTTCCTTCATACAAAACTTCACACAATCTTCATTAGCAACATTAGCTTATTCAAAAGATATTAGACCACTGGCAAAGCTACTGAAGTAACTCCTTCAAAAGAAGGTCAATTTACCTGAAGAGAGCTAAAAAAGGAATCAATAAGAAGCAAATGCAAATAGTGGCAGAAATCTGTCAAAACAGACCAGCAGGTAGAAACGAATTTTTTCGAACATCTTCTCTTGCTCAAATAAAAAAGTGTTGAACTAATGAAAGTTAGCCCACATACTGTGAGATTTATTCATAAATTGTGAGCTCAGTCCGAGTTACAGAGCCTCCTCATGAATGTTTTTGGTGGAGGACAGAAATCTGTTTCGGGACAGCAACTCCCCAAATCTTAGATCCCTCTCATTAGAGGTCATTCTTGGCACAAAAAGCAAACAAAAATGATAAGGAGAGGTCAT
Organism: Avena sativa; assembly: GCA_916181665.1. Lineage (NCBI taxonomy): Eukaryota > Viridiplantae > Streptophyta > Magnoliopsida > Poales > Poaceae > Avena > Avena sativa. The sequence goes on along the minus strand of OV702283.1, from coordinate 238,586,184 downwards.
TACAAAAGTAATAACTTCCAAGACTCAGGAAACTGTTGGGTTATCTCCCAACAAGTTCTTTTCTTTAACACCTTTAAGTTAGGCATAAGAATCAAGTATTTTCAAATGAGGAAGCATTAACATTCATACTTGCAAAATCTTCAACTATGAAAGGTATCTCATCCAAATGGGTTTTGGAGGATCCTTTCTCATCTCTGTTTGGTCTACTATCTTCATCAAAAAGATTTTCAGGGGCAATCCAATCGAAGTTATTTTCAAAGGCTTCATGCATTCCAACAAGCTTATAGGGTATGGGTATATTGAATTCCTCTCTAGGCTTAGTTTTATCAGAAATACCCACAACATCTACACTTGAACCTAGCATATTGAAACGTTCAAAAACCTTTTTGGTCTCCCTAGCAACATCATGGAATTCTTTTGATAAAGTTTCAAGGATGAATTCCCTTTTTTCAACATTCTTCTCTTCTTTTAGTTTTAGGAATAAGAATTGTATGAGGGGGTTAAGGCTAACAAACCTAGCCTCCAATATATGAACTAAAGAAGATGCAGAAATCTCATAATTAGGACCAAGTTTAGCTATAGATTTATCCTCAATATCCTCATGCTTGCTAACATAATTAAAGAATTCTTCAACATTATCTTTCCCAATTATGGAACCACTACCTATTGCAAGATTTTTCAGGGCTAACTCGGGGAGCAACATGGTGAGCTAGAGCAGGAACTAATCTTTTTTGTGTTTTTGAATAAAGAAAGCAAACCAAGCTAGACTAATGTTTTTGGTTTTTTTTAAAAGAGGCAAACAAAACCAAGCAGAAGAAACAAAGAAAACTAAAAACAAAGTAAAGAGAAAGGAAGTGAAGGACTCCCCTAGTCAAGGCGTCCTTAGCCTCCCTGGCAACGACGCCAGAAAACTTGTTGATGAGTCCTTGATGGCGCCAGAGAACTTGGTGCTTGATGTGGAGTCTTGTTGGGAACCCCAAGAGCAAGGTGTGAAGATCACAGCAGCAAGTCTTCCCTCACTTGAGACCGAGGTTATCGAACCAGTAGGAGTAAGGAAACGTCACACAGGTGTTGCAAGCAACGTGGAGACCTGCACAACACAAACTCAAGACTTTTCCCCAACGAATCAGTGAGGTTGTCAAGCTCACCGGTTTGCTGTAACAAAGGATTAAACGTATGGTGTGGAAGGTAATGGTTTGCAGCAAGTAAAAAAGTAACAGTGGAAGATGTATCAATGGTAAATATTGGACCAGGGTCCATAGTTCACTAGAGGTGCTCTCCTTAGATAAACAACATAGCATGAAGGGTAAACGAATTACAGCGAGGCAATTGACAGGAACTGAGCAAGGCATTAAAATACAATTACTACCCAGAAAGATCCTATGAGGTTGATTGGGCAATACAGCAATATACATAGACCGTAATCCAACTACATCTATGACTAGAAGTCCACCTTCAGGTTATCATCCGAACCCCCTCCAGTATTAAGTTGTAAGCAACAGACAACTGCTTTAAGCAAAGTGTGTAAGGTAAACAATCCACATGTTCCATGAACAAGAGACCATTGTTTTCTCCCTAGTAGCAACAACACATGTACAACCGAAGAGATTATTGTCACTTCCCTTGGAAACTAGAGACATGAACCCACTATCGAGCATAAATACTCCCTCTTGGAGTCACTGGCAACTACTTGGCCAAGATAACCACTAGCAATGGAGAGCATGCAAGATCACAAATAACACAGACATGATAGAATTATAAAGTTAGAACCATTAATCAAACCAACATAATAATATCAATATCCATCGGATCCCCGCAAACACAACATGCATGATTACAAATAGATTAGATCTTGATCATGAATGGAGCTCACAATATCTATACATGAAAGCACAAAGGAGGAGATACAACCATCTAGCTACTACATGGACCCATAGTCCAAGGTGGAACTACTCACAAATAATACCGGAGAGAAGGCCTCCGGGATGATCTCCCCTCCGGCAGGGTGCTGGGAAGATCTCCCCTCCAGCAGGGTGCCGGGAAGATCTTCAGATCCCCCCGATCTAGGGACGATGGTGGCGGCTTCTATAGACGGTTTCGTGGAATATTGATCGGGTACTCAGAGTTTCTTCATCGGGGGCTTCTTATAGGCGAAGGGGGAGACCGAGGCGGCCGCCAGGGTGGCCAAACCCTAGCCAGGCGTGGGGTAGGGCCCACCTGCGCCTGGGGGGGGTCTGGCCCCTCTGGCTGGGCCCTCGGGCTCTCCTATGGACTTCTTGTTCCCCACAGGAAGTTATTGACTTTGTCCTTCCTCCCGTCCAATTCCGAGAATTTTTTTACTAACTTTTCTAAAACCAAAAATAGCAGAAAATAGGCATCTGGCACTGTTGCAACTTTTTAATAGGTTAGTACCAGAAAACATGTAAAAAGCACCTCAAAGTGTGGACAAGTAAAGCAAATTAGATACTAAACAAGCATGGAGCATCAAAAATTATAGATACGTTTCCAACGTATCAGTCACTAGTCTCTTCTTCAATTCCTGGAAGCTGAGTTCACATCCTTTAGTCCAGTCAAACTTCCTGTCTTTCATAAGTAACTCCTTCATTGGCTTAGCTACCTTTGAGAAATTCTCAATGAATCTTCTATAGAATCCTGCCAAGCCGAGGAAACTACGAACTTCTTTCACTTACTTAGGAGACTCACACTCAGTTACCGCTGACACTTTTGCGGGATCGACAGCTACACCATCTCCCGACACAATATGTCCAAGAAATCCTACTTCATTCAACCAGAATTCACACTTGTTGAATTTGGCATATAGCTTGTGCTCCCTGAGCTTCTCAAGTATCAAACGCAGATGCTCTTCATGCTCCTCTTTGCTCTTGGAGTAGATCAAAATGTCGTCGATGAATACGACAACAAACTTGTCAAGAAACTCCATGAACACTTTGTTCATCATGTTCATGAAATAGGATGGTGCATTTGTCAAACCAAATGGCATCACAATGTACTGATACAAACCATACCTAGTGGTGAAAGTAGTCTTCGGTATGTCTTGCTCTCTAATATTAAGTTGAAAGTAGCCCGATCGGAGATCAATCTTTGAGAACACACAGTCTCCTTCTAGCTGATCAAACATATCATTTATTCTAGGCAAAGGATACTTGTTCTTGATAGTCACCTCATTGAGTGAACGGTAATCTATGCATAACCTTTGACTTCTATCTTTCTTCTCAACAAACAGAACCGGTGCACCCCAAGATGAAGAACTTAGTTGAATAAATCCTTTCTGCAACTGTTCTCCAAGTTGTTTCTTGAGTTCTTTCAACTCATCAACTGACATCTTATAGGGTCTCTTTGCTATTGGTCCTGATCCTGGCAGTAAGTCAATCAGGAACTCAACATCTCTATCTGGTGGCATTCCAGGCAATTCCTCCGGGAACACATCCAGGTACACTCTCACAATTAGCACACTGTCTATGCTAACCCCCTTAAGAGAATTTAGTTTACTCCCTTTGGATTCAAAATTAGAGTTGAATCTAATCTGTTTCTTATTCGGGGTTGTGAGTGTGACAGTACGATTGTCACAATCTAGTACTCCTTCATACTTAGTCATCCAATCCATGCCCAGAATAACATCCAACCCTTGGGATCTAGGATTATCAAACTAACTGGAAACTTATACTTCCCAAATTCTATCACTAGACCATGACATCAAAGGCTCACTATCATCTCTCCACCAGGAGAGCTTACTTTTATAGGATACCCAATAGTTTCAGTTGGAAGTCCATTTTTATCAACAAATTCTCTTGATATGAATGAATGTGATGCGCCAGTATCAAAAAGAACAAGTGCTAGAAAAAAATTGAGCTTGAACTTACCAGCCACATCATCAGACTCCTCATAGATATCTTCCACACTGATGTGGTTCACTTGACCCCTGTGGAAAGGGTTGGGCTTGTTGGCTCCTTCAACTTTCTTTTCTGGGCACTCATTAGCATAGTGCCCCATCTTCTTACACTTGAAACACTCAACCTGACTGATATCTCACTTTGTAGGCTGACTCCCATTACCACTTCCACTGTGGTGGCTCTTGTGTCCACTCTTGTGGCTCTTATACTTGTCATTATCATGACTGCGATGGTGTTTCTTGTCATGATGACGGTTGTGGTTGTGGTGGCTATTGTATTTCCCATGCTTGTGGAATCCAGAACTTCCACTATCATCATGATGAGAACGCTTGTGAGACAATCCCGAGTTGTGCTTATCAAAGTTATGCTTCCTCTGTCTGCCCTCAACCTGTTTCATCTTGTTTTCCAATATGGTGGCCTTGTCACAGAGTGATTGATATGTTGGTACATAGGCAACATCTAGATGTAGGTTCAATTCATCATTCAATCCTTCGAGGAACTTCTCCTTCCTCTTAGCATCGGTATCAACTTCATCTGGTGCATAGCACGCCAGATTGTTGAACTCCTCAATGTACTCTGCCACACCGCGCTGACGCTGCTTCAGATTGTGGAACTCCTTCTTCTTCAAGTTCATCACTCCGGATGAGATGTGATCTGTACGAAAACCATCCTCAAAAATAGCCCAAGTCACATCCTCAAGGGGAGTGGTGATCTGAAAGTCATCCCGCCAGGTTGCTGCTGGTCCTTCGAGCAGATGTGCTGTAGACCTAACTTTTTTCTCGTTAGTGCAGCCAACAATCACTAAGTCCTTGTTCGCCGAATATAGGCAGTCATTGGCTACCATTGGATCAGTGGTTCCCGAGAACTTTGTAGGCCTCAGTCTCAGAAATCTGGTGAGCCTGTCAAATGCTGGAGGATTATTCTGATTGTTGTTGTTGTTATTGTTGTTGTTGTTGTTGTTGTTGTTCTTTTTGTTTTTGTTGTTGTTGTTGTTGTTGTTGTTGTTCTTGTTATTGTTGTTGTTGTTGTTGTTGTTCTTCTTCTTCTTCTTCTTCTTTTTTGTTGTTGTTGTTGTTGTTGTTGTTGTTGTTGTTGTTATTGTTGTTGTTGTTCTTTTTTTTGTTGTTGTTGTTGTTGTTGTTGTTTTTGTTGTTGTTATTGTTATTGTTGTTGTTATTTTTGTTGTTGTTGTTGTTTTTGCTGTTGTTGTTTTTGTTGTTTTTGTTGTTGTTGTTGTTGTTGTTGTTGTTTTGGTTGTTGTTGTTGTTGTTGTTGTTGTTGTTGTTGTTGTTGTTGTTGTTGTTGTTGTTGTTGTTGTTGTTGTTGTTATTGTTGTTGTTGTTGTTGTTGTTATTGTTCTGATTCTAATTTTGGTTCTGGATGAACTGAGTCATCATATGCATCAGTTGAGCTTGAGCTGTCATCAACTGCTGCATCTCGGGAGTGACGTTATTGTTGTTGTTTGGGTTGGGGTTGGCACGACGGGTAGGCATCTGTGGTTTCAATAAGGATAAGAATGAGATACCCATAGATGCTAATCATGCACAATACATCACATGGAAACAATCAGAATAACCAAGCTCAAAATAACATAGAGTTTGAACGACATAAAAAACAGGTTTTGAAAATGCAAACACACAATAGCAAGCCATCCACATGTTGGATGGTCATTGCGACTCAGTAATCAAAGTATGATAGATAAATGATAGTCTAGTAGTCTATACTATTCCTCCATGTCAACCTCCACGTCAACAAGAGCAAGACCTGCATTCTCCATGGCGGCCTTGTACTCATCTACGTTGGTGGACAAGGCTTTGATATTCGCATGGAGATCTCTCGTCTGTGAGCGCAGCCTCTCGATCACTCCCTGCTGGTGCTCGAGCTCGAAGTCCTTGGCCTCTAACTCAGCCTTCATCTCCCTGATCTTCTTGTTTCTGTCTTGGACTCTTTTCTCCTGACTCTTGAACTTCTTGTCCTAGCTCTCGAATCTGGCCTCCATATCTTTGACGATCTCGTCTTGCTCCGCGAAGAGCTTGTCCTTCTCCCTCAACTGAACTTGGAGCTCGTCATTGCTACGCATGACGTTGGTCCTCTCTGTGTCGAGGTGTCTAATAAGGCCCTCTAGGTCCTGAAGGTATAGACGAATTGGCTCAATCGTCTCTCTAGTATCATCATTGTACTCTACTGCCTCACCCTTCTCGTCATGTCTCTCGAACGGGTGAAAGTAGAGGCCTCTAAGCTCGGTGGAGTGCCTCCCAACCAGGCGTCCAAGTAACTCCTGCATGACTACATCTAAGCCCTTCTCCTTGTCATCATGCATCAGCTTGAAGGTGATGTCCTCCATGGGTGGCTCTGTCTGGCGTCCCGGTTGTGTGACTCTGAAGCCCGAAAGGTCCTTCCTCTCAAACTTGGTGAGCTGGAGTGTCGTAATACTAGGAAGTGGGAGGTTGAGCACACTAGTGAGTTCCACGAGACGAGAACCGAAATGAGTTCCCTTGAACTCCTCGGCAGTGCTGATAACAATGCTAGGCATCTATTGTATAAGATAGAGAAAGGTTAGAATCAATACAAGTAGAGAAAATCACAAGACACTAAAATAAAATCACACTTTCAACAATAAAACATACAAGTCATGGCATACAAAAATCCAATACAAACACTAAGGTTCAACATAACTTAGACAAAATTTTGCGAGAAAAATGACAAGTGTGGTGGTCCAAATAGCGGAGTACGTTACAATTCTCAATCATATGCTAAGTCTATGATATCCTCCCTTAGACATTTTATGGCGGTCTCTAAGTCTTGGGTATACCTCTTCTCCTCCTCGAGATCATTTTTAGTGTTGAGCATTCTACACTTGAGTCTTTCACCAAGCTCCTTGATAGCATTCCATGCTGCATTTCTTGTAGAGTCAAAGAATATTGTATACATTTCTGAGTTGGTTCCCATGTAGAATCATGTCTCTTTGTGGTTGTCTCCCTTGTTCTTGTACAAGTGAAGTTGCACCCACCAATATTCTTCTCCTTCATAAATTACTGGAAATCCTTTGTACACGGCCTCACCATGTATTCCCAAGCTAACCATAAGGGTTTTGAGTGCTTTGGGAAACTCCGTCTCACATTCTAAAGTCATGGTCATGAGTGGTCCTTTGTTGACGGCTTCGTTGATGGCGGCCATCTACAAATAGAGATGAGGTAGAAGATTAGGAAAGGTTTACGAGAGGAAAAAGACAAGTGTGGGAAGATTTGCATTTTTCCTTAGTGGTTTTCTTAGTCTAATCCAACCTAGGGTCATAATCCTACAGGCAACACAGTGCTCTGATACCATCTGTAAGACCCCACCTTTATAAAGGTAAAGGTCCCTGTGATTGCAATGCTAGTCACTGGATCAAATGCTAGCATCCACAGTTTAAGATGAAGTACACATATACAAAGGTCTTTATTACATCGTCATTCCAGAGATAAACATAGTCTTTTACAACTCCATAGACAAAGGCTAGTATAGGAGTTCATAGCATAAAATAAAGTAAAGTCTTCATCTTCATGTGCCATAGGCAAGCATGTTGAGTGTAGACTGATAACCCTAATTCTCATCAGAGTAACCTGCAACATCATAAGTTACAGCCATAGTGGGTCAATACATTGGAATAGTATTCGCAAGTGATACCATAGTAGAATAGTAGCTTCTAAATTCTACATGAATTTGGCTAAGTGTAGCTTAGGCTTGCTTTGCTCAAAATAGGTTTTTCCTATCAGTTGAAATCACTAAGTTTTTGTTTGTAAAAACTCCCAAGGAACCACCAATGAACATTGGTGAACCTTCACCCTTGTTGAACCACAAGTTTTTAACTTAGAAATTGGAATGAGGAGATCCTTGATAGCTTCATGTCTTGATGCTCAAATTGTCCGTTGTCGGGAACACGTCTAAGTACTTAGATTTTTCCTTCTCGAGAGGTGGTGCACTTTCCCCACAAGACTCGACATGCATCGAGACAACATCTTTCAGAAGCCTTCCCTTAGACCAAATGGACGCATTCCATCCTATCACCCCCTACCACCTTCTGTCCATCTGGCTAAGTTATTGCAACCTATATGATCCAGGCAGAGCACATATTGCCATGTGGATGCACTAGAAGCTTCTTAACATTTGGCATCTCAAATATCTTTGTTCCTGGGTGGCTTTCCACAAGTGAGATACACAACTTTTCGCCAGTTTTCTGGCCTTGTGTAACCACTCAACATAAATCCATCCAAGCAATTACCATTCCACCTAGGTGTTTCATTCACTTAGTTGTTTTATTAAGAAAAACATAAGTCAAAGGACTTAGTGGAATTTTTCATAGCATGTGTATAAAAACCACCCTTGTTTTCTACTAGCTAGGCTAAGAATGATATCAACACGTATCTTAACTTAGAGAATATTTCTACCAAGACTACAACTACTAGGATTTCCCAATCATAGCATATAGATACTTTGAAAAATTTCATGCAAGCTTTATACAAAATAAAACTAGTGCGTAGTCATAATATTAGGAAAAATACATGTAGCACCACTTGCCTTGGTAGTTGGGGGAGTAGCAACAATCCTCACAATCATAATCACCACTAGCACCAAAATCTACACATGAAATGATAGCACCAAATTTACATTCAAAACAATCAAGCAAAAATATATGAATGCATGAAAATGCCATGTGATGATTTTTCTAAACTAAACAAGACAAGTAAAACAATACTGAGCACAAAACAAAACTTTTATAGTCTAAATGAACACAATTTGACCTTAAAAATATTTTCAAAATAATTTATATAGTCAAAATAAGCCTATATTTGTCTCTGCATAAAAACCCACTTTTAAAGAAGCAAAATTCAAAACTAATCCCACAGTAGTGTAGGATTTATTTTTGTGAATCCATTGATATATTATTTGCATTTTTGGATAGATGGAACAAGAGTTATGAATTTTACAAGTTTAAACTTTCTAAAACCTTTTCTGGATTTTTAAACAGAAAACACTGACACGCGACACGATCTTTTTGGTCGGTACCGCTTCGTGCGGATCGGGCCTGTGCGTCGTTAGATCTAAGTTAGATCGTGTGGTCCAGATCGGACCGTACCTCTTCGCGCTAACTTCTAATTCTAACCCCTAGATCTAGATCTAACGGTCCACGATGCTTTGACCATCGAGTGGCGGAGCGAATGGCCAGAGCGGCGGAGACACTTCTGCCGGAGGTGAACTTGCGGCGCTAGGGGGCAAGTGGCGAAGGTGTGGGTCATTACCGAAGCATGGAGACGAGGTGATGACGATGGTCGATGAGGTGGAGACGCGTGCGTGCGAGACCGTCGGGAATTCCTCGCCGGAGGTGAGGACGGCTTCGGGTGTGCTCGGGCGTCTATGTTGGCAGCGCTACAAGGCACGGGAAGGCAAATAAAAGGCGGCGTTAGATGCGCACTGGGACCATGAGTGTGCGTGCGTGAACCAGAGAGGAGGGGGAGGGCTAGATTTACCGTAGTCGCTCGCTGGAGTAGAGCACGTCGTCGGGCACTTGCGGTCGTCGATGAAGACGATGCTGTAAGCCACCAAAAGGAAGTCCGTGAGCAGCATTGGACGCGCGGGAGTGTGGCAAACATGATAGCAAGATCGAGAGGGCAAGGGGCGGGGAGTTCTCACCGGAATCGGTCGCCGAAGAGCGTTGGGGCAGCGGCGTCGCAACTCGAAATCCTAGTAGGCTGGTGGCGGAGAGGGTGTGCTGAGTGAGGGGAAATGGGGAGGGGGAAAGGGCGCTTAAGTAGGGCGTGGTCGTGGGGCGAATCACTGGCGCAATCAACGCGAATTGATGCCGCGATTTCATTGCAGGAAACGGCAGCGAGGAAGAGGGGAGCGGGTCACGCAGAGACGATGAGCTGAGGTGGCAGTGGGCCATATCTGTCAGCGAGAGGGGTACAACACGTGCGTGTGAGAGAGAGGAAGAGGGGGAAAGTGGCCGGGTGGGCTCGTGGGCTATTTCTGGTGTTGGGCTGAAACGGTGGCGCCGGCTTGTTTCCCTTTCTTTATTCTTTTTCTTTTTCTATTTTGATTTTCAGGAAACTAAATCAAATCAAATTCAAATGGTGTTGATTTCAAATTAATTCTAGATTTTTGTAGTGCAAGCCTTGCACCCATTTGTGTATAAAACATCACTGATCAATCAAATGCACTTTCATATTTTGAAAAAAATAAAAATAAAACCATTTCCTTAGTCACATAAAATAGTAGGCATCATATGGTTTCTTAGTTGAAATTTTGTTTGGGAAAATTTGGTGCAAACCAAATGCTATGAATGCATGAATGATATGATAACTTTTGTAAGTCATGATTTTTGCGATGTTATAACAGGCAACTAGCACCGTGGCATCTTGTTAATAGGTTAGTACCGGAAAACATATAAAAACACCTCAAAGTGTGGACAAAGCAAAGAAAAGTAGATACTAAACAAGCATGGAACATCAAAAATTATAGATACATTTCCGACGTATCAAGTATCCCCAAGCTTAACTCCTACTCGTCCTCGAGTAGGTAGGTGATAAAAAGAATAATTTTTGAGGTGACATGCACGATCAAAACCAAGATCAAACCATTTGCAAGAATTGAAAGCTGGGATCAAAGAACTCTACACATGAGCATGAAATATGGAGTTCTAACAGTAAGAAAAAGTAACTATGCATGCAACATGAAAGGTTACAAACAAAGATCATGAATAACATGCATTGAGAAACGTTTGTTTGTTTCACATACAGAAAACATGGCATAGTGGCAATCAACTTGTCCCTCATAGAGTAGCAAATAGATGCATAGTATATCTTCAATGTTCATAAGAGTGACTAGATACAAATAGCACAAGAACAAGTAATATTCGACAATATGCATCAATTAATAAGTTTTGGGACAATGCACATAGAACTAAGAATGGCAACTATGCTCTCTTAACTGGTGCCTAAGGATAGAAGGTGAAGACTCAATGTAATGGTGGAAGAAAGGCCCTTCATAAAGGGAAGCAGGGATTTCAAGTTTCAAAAAGAGCTCCCAAAAATTATGGTACTAGTTAGCTTTCAGCCCTCATTGCCCCTATCATAATGTAAAGTTCCCAACCTTTAATAAGGTAGAGATCCCTGTATTTACAATGCTAGTCCCTGGATCAATAGCTAGCATCCACAGTTAAGATATAATATCAAGAAACAAAGGTCATAATACAACTTTATAACCAGGAATAAAATAATTCATTACATCTTACATAGCTCATTTGGCTATCACATTACAATGCAGCAGAATATGTATATAGCATGGAGTCCTTCATCTTCAAAGTGCCACAGACAATCATGTTGGTTGTAGACTTGTAATCCTATTCAACACACTTCACTAACATCAAACAAACCTGCAACATCATAAGTTGCAGCCACAAGGGTCAATACATTTGAATTGTATTGGAAAGTTTCACTACTATGTAGAAATAAGTGGATCCTATCATTACATGCATATTCGGCTAAGTAGGGTTTAGGCTCATTTGCAGAAAGCAATATAGTTTTGTCCTATCTTTTCAAAATAGTTTTGATCTTTTGAAAATCTTTCTGAACTCCTTGGAAAACTCCAAGTGCTTCAAATCCCTTGTTGTCACCATCAAGTTTTACTTTGAGAAATTGGAATGTCGAGATCTTCCATAGCTTCAGGCCTTAGTTGCTCAGAGTTGTCCATAACCGGGGACACGACTAAGTACTTAGAATTTGTTCTTCTATAGAAGTTGTACACTTTACCCACATGACACAATCTCGTCTTGACGCCACCAGTGGCCGCTGGATAAGTACACACCAAATGGAGTACCGGCAGATCGAGAATGTGACAAAGTCTTTCCATAGAAGTCCTCCCAATACACAATGCTAGCTTGTCTACCAGGCACCAATGTAAGGATATATTTCCAATACACAATTCTACTTAACCTGAAGATGCCAATGCAAGGGTATTCCACTATGTAGTTGACTAAGACAGAGCCCATTTGGCATGTGGCTATACACGGAAGCCATTGTACGAGAAACATGTTCAATCTCTAAGTCCCTGGGTGGTTTTCTTCTAGTGCACATACAAAAAGATAGCCATATAAACATGGTTCCCTTTGTTGCCACCTTGTCCAAATCTTAAGTATCCTTTTCCACCCAGGTGGTTCATTGAGTACTTGTTTTATTATATAAAACATATATCTTTCCAACACTTCATATAATCATATCATGTATCCCATCCCAAATATATAGAAGGGCTAAGCTTACTACAACTACAATGTTTTCACTAATGAAGATATAAGGGTATCCTATTAGGATTTAGCATAGCATAAAATATAGTAGTCCTTATCATGCATGTTACAAAAATCCACTAAGTGTAATGAAAATAGTAGGACATGGATGATAGTGTCACTTGCCTTTTTAGTAGAGAATGTTGGTTCACTTCTTGATCTTGCAAATATCACACTCTTCTAACTTCACTACAATTCAATCAAGCAAACACATATTCAACTAGCATTCAAACAATTGATCACACATAAAATAACAAAAACAAGGTCATGCATCCAAGCATGCAAAGATAGTTTTATTTGGAAAAGTGGTTTCTACTAGGCTCTAAACATTTTGAATCTCACATTGGTCATTTACAAAAGTGGTAAAACCATTTGCAAAAGGTTTCATCTCATAAACCAAATATTATACTAAGGTGATATTTTATGTTGTTGAAAATATCTTTTAGCAAAGTTATGACTTTATATGGTTCATCAAATATGTTCTTAAATCTCAAAACTTGGAGTTTAGGGTCAGAAGGTTTGAATCAAATCATTTCCCAAAGGCTTTTCTCAAAAATCATTTCTAAACCATAAACAATATTTTTATTTGACTAGAAATGTGCTAATTCAAATTTTTATCCCTTAACTCCACAAAATACAATTTTAAATCCATAAGTTGGTTCCTATGGTCAGTAGGTTCAAAACAATCCATTTAGAAAATATTTCATCTTAAAAATATTTCTAGAACAAATTTTATATTCAAATTATGCCTACACATGTTTCTGAAAATTCAACCAATTATCTAGAAACAAAACCTTAAACAAAGTGCATGGTTGCAAAGTACTAGTTCTGCTGATTTCATTGATATAAAATTTGCAAAATTTGGACGTGTAGAATTAAAGTTATGAATTTTACAAGTTTGCATATCTAATAGAACAAAAATTTCTGTTTTAAACAGACTCTGTCCACGTGGCGCTATCCTATTGGACAGTACCGCTTCGGCTGGATCGCGATCTGTGGGCTGTTGGATTTAAAACACATCGCACGTCTCAGATCCAACGTACCCCTTCAATTTAATGAATCTATCCTAGCCAACGGATTGAGATCCAACGGATCACAGTAGCCAGACCAGGAACGGGCGGCGCTGGCGCGGCGACGAGCGGCGGAGCGCTCTGTCAGTGTCGTTGCCGACGAACCAGGAAGCAAGAGGGGGAACGGAGGTGCTCACAAGGTTCGCAGGGGTGCAGAGAAGCTCGACGTGGTATCTGTTCATCGAGGGGCGCTCGGTTTCCAGAGGGATTGCTCGTCGGAGTTGCCGCGGCATCGGGCACTTCCTGTTGTTAACGGGGGCGAGGCTGCAGACCACGAGAGAGCAAGCAAGCAGTGGTGTTAGACGCGCAAGGCTACGGCGAGTGCGGTGGCATCATCCAGGGAGATAGGGGAGGGCGGGGCTTACAGGGAAAGGTTGCCAGAGAGGGGCAGACGATGGTGCCAATGTGTCGTCGAGGTTGCTGAGCCTCTAGGGCGCACGCAGGCGAGGGGAAGGCATAGGGAGGTGCGCCTGGTACTGGGGATCCCACTCGTTTGCCTTGCGGGCAACGGGGCTGGCGGTGTTGGCCGTAATTGTCCGGAGAACACGTCGGAGACAGTGAGGTGCGTCTCGCAATTGCGACAGCCTGGTGGCAGAGTGGGAGAGGCAAGTGAGGGGAAAGGTAGAGGGGACAGGGGTGATTAAGTATGGCGTAGTTGCAGTGTCACATCCCAAGATTTTCCAAATCTTGTAATGTGAAAATAAATGAAATAAATAAAACTTTGTTTGATTTTCAGGGCCAGAAGAAACTTTTTAAATTCAATTGGAACTTCAAACCCATTTGAATTAAATAAAATCCTAAAAGGATTTAAAAAGATAAACATTTTAAATAAAGGAAAATAAAATATTTTGGTATTACTATTTTAGATCTTTAAAATAAAAGGATTTGGTTTTCAATTGAAATAAAAGTTTTATAGGTAAAGATTGTTCTATAAAGTTCAAGTAAACCTTGGCCAAACATTTGAACTAAAACATTTTTGTTTTGAATAAAAATAGCAAAAGATTGATTTAAATAAATTAATAAGAATTTAATATCCAACTTTGTTTAAATAAAAGGTTTTACCAATTTAATTGAAACATCAAAACTTATTAAATTATTTAAAATAAGTTTTTCCAAATATTTGATATTCACAAATAAAACCTACTAAAGTGTTTTGGCTTTATTTTAGATTTCAAAATAAATATTCCAATAAAACAAATCCTATTTGATTTAATAATGGAAGTCTGTTATATTTAATTAATAATGGACTTTAAAATAAAATGTTATTTTATTTTAAACAAGTTTCCAAGTATTCCTTATTTCCAAATAAAACCTACTGATTTGGTTTTGAAAATATTTGGATTTAAAATGGAGATTTTATTAATTAAACCAAACCCTATTTTATTAATAAACCATGGTCCATTTTATTTAATTAATAAATGGAACCTAAAAAGATTTAAAATATTATTTTATTTTGGAAATTGGTTTATGCTACTAAACAGAACCAAAAACTCATCACAAGTTTGAATTGTTTGAATGGTTTGCATTGTTGATTGAATCATTTGTTTGAATTTCAAATCAGTAAATAGAAATGGAAAAGGAAAATGTTTCTGTACAAAAAAAAAGAGAGAAACAACAGCAGCCCAACAAGGCCCAGCCCAACAGCCCAGTCCAGCCCACCTGTTCCCACGCCCCCGAAGCGTTTTCTTCACCGCAGAAGCAACCCGCACAGTCACTGAACACTGGACCCCATTTCCTCTCCTTTTCCCACTGACCAGAGGACCCCATTGCCACGTCTCTTCTTCCCCACCCCGCGAACTGTTCTTCCTCCTCACTTCACCGTTGCAGACTTGATTCCTCAGACTTAATTCGCTTTAATGCCACGAGTAAACCCTGCAGTGATCACGCGTGTTAAATCACCAGTCACTCCTCTCCGTTTCCCCTCTGCCTCCTTCCCCGAGCACGCCTCCAGGCCGTCGCAATTTGTCCTCGAACAGCTCCGTCTCCGACGAGCTTCCACCGACGAATACGGCCGAGCCACACCACCTCCTGCCTCCCCGAACACACGAGCACGCTCACCGCATCCTGGCGCATCTTACCGTGCCAATCATTCATCCGCGGGCGTCCAGAGCATCGACTTCGACAACATCTGACCGCGCCGCCGCGTCTGCCTCACTCCGACGAAGTCCCCTGGTAAACACCGACCGCCCCGTGCTCTCTCGTTCATGCTCCTACACTCGCCACACTCGAATGCGTCTAATCGTGTACTCGTTTTCCCTCGGGGCGAACCACAGCTCCACCCACGACGAGCTCCAGAACCATCTGACGCCGACCAAGTCTCCGGCGAGCAATTAATCACAACTTCGCGTGCCCCTCGTCGAACCAGCAATACCTTGAGCTTCGCCGTGTACTCCTGAGCCTGGTGAGCATCTTCTTACCCTTTCTTGCTTCCTGCCTCGCCAGCGCCGCCGCCAACTGGTCGCTCCGCCACTCGCCGTTGTCATCGCGCCGCCAGTCTTTGGCCAGGCAGCAGCAACCGTCCGATCTTGATCCAGCGACTAGGAAAGAAAGTGAGCGAAGAGGTATGCGTCGATCTGAGCCGCGCGATGATAATTAGATCCAACGGCCAGCGTCACCCGATCCGGCCGAACCGGTATCGCCCAGTAAGATAACGCCACGTGTCACCTGTCTGTTTAAAAACAGAAATTGAAAACAGATTTGTTTGTAATTTTCAAACCCTTATAACTTTTGATCCACACGTCCAAATTTGGCAAATTTTATATCAATGGATTCAGGCGAACAAACCCTAGCCAGCCATGCCCTTAGTTTAGCAAATAGTATTTGTTATCTTGTTTGAATTTGCAGAAACTTTTGTGTGCTTGTTTAGATTAGAATTTTTTTTTAAAATGGAATTTAGGGTTAAAACTTTTGCAAAATGGTTTGTTGTGACCTTACTGACCCTAGGAACCAACCCATGATTTGCAAAATGGATTTGGAAAAGTTTAGAATGGATATATTGGTTTATTCCATTTCTAGCTAAATAAAACTATTGATTTGTGTATGAAAATGATTTTGAGTAAAAAACTTTGGAAAAAATAGTTTGGACCAAACCTACTGACCCAAAAACACCAAGTTTTGCAATAGCAACTCATTTGGTGAAAAACTTAAAAGTTTGGTTTTGATAAAACATTTTTCACCACATGAAATGATGAATGGAATTAAAAATAGTTTTTGGGCAAAACCCTCTTGCTAATGACTTTACCACTTTGGAAAATGACCAATTTGGATCTTACAAAGTTTAGAAACCCCATAGAGACCCCTTTGCAAAATAAAACTATCTTGTGCATGCTCCCATGCATGAATTGGTTTCCATTGTCTTGTGTGTGTGAAATTGTTTGAGTGATTATTGGTTTGGAATGTAAATTGAATTAGTGTTTGCTTGTTTGACTTGTAGTGAAGTGTGAGACTAGCAAGATCAAGGAGTGAACCACCATTCCCTACCAAAAAGGCAAGTGATGCTTCATACTTTTTGTCCCATTACTTTTTCTATGCATTAGTGATTTTGCTAAGTAAACTTGCATGGATTTTGCTAAGTATAGATCTTTCTATAGGAAAACCTAGTAGATGAATCCTTAGTAGGATTTTCCTAAGTTAGAGATTCCTACTACTACCAAGCTTAGCCTAGCTAATAGAAAACATGGGTGGAATATATATTCACACTATGGAAAAATATTCTAAGTCTGAGGACTTAAGTTTTGTTTAATAAAACAACTAAGTTAATGAATCACCTGGGTGGAATGGGCTTGCTTGGTGGAGATTGGTTGAGTGGTTCACAATGCCATAGACTTGGATTGTGTATCTCACTTGTGGTATGACACCCAGGAACAAAGGGATTTGAGATGTCAAATGTTGAGAAGCTTCAAGTGCAACCACTTGGCAATATGGGCTCTGCCATGATCATATAGGTTGCAAGAACTTAGCCTTATGGACAGTCGGTGGTAGTGTTTGATAGGTTGGAGCGCGTCCATTTTGGTCTAAGGGAAAGCTTCTGAAAGATCTTGTCTTGGGAAACCAAGTCTTGTGGGGAAAGTGCACCACCTCTGCAGAGTGTAAAATCTAAGTACTTAGCCATGTCCCTGGTAAAGGACAATTTGAGCATCAAGACATGGAAGCAATCAAGAATCTCATCATTCCAATTTCTAAATTAAAATCTTGTGGTTTGAACAAGGGTTGTTTGAATTCTTCAATCATTGATGGAGAGATGGCTTGGTACAAGGATCTTGAAATCTTTGATTGAGGAAAATGATTTTGTCAAACAAAAACTTAATATTTTCAAAAGTTAAGGAAAAATCTATTTTGAGCAATGCAAGCCTCAACTCCACTTAACCAAATGCATATAGATGATAGGTTCCACTATACTACCATAGTATCACTTGCCAATGCAATTCAAATGTATTGACCTTTGTGGCTGTAACTTGTATGTTGCAGGTTTGATTGTTTAGTGAAGATTGATTGATTAGGATTACAAAGTCTACAACCAACATCTGCCTGTGGCACTTTGAAGATGAAGTACCCATGCTTATTGTTATTCCGCTGCAATGTAAAGTAATAGCCATATGAGCTATGTGTGATGTAATAAAATTATGTTATTCCTGGTTATAAAGTTATATTTTGACCTTTGTTTCTTGATATTACATCTTAACTGTGGATGCTAGATATTGATCCAGAGACTAGCATTGTAAAACACAGGAGGCTCTATCTTATCTAAGATTGGGACCCCTACAGATGGTATCAGAGCATTGTGTTGCCTGTAGGATTTGTAAACCTAGGATTGGACAAAAACCCTTAGAAAAATAGGAGTTGTTTTGTTCCAAAAACTTATGATTTGCAAAATGGATTTGGAAAAGTTTAGAATGGATTTATTGGTTTAGTCCATTTCTAGCTAAATAAAACTATTGATTTGTGTATGAAAATGATTTTGAGTAAAAAACTTTGGAAAAAATAGTTTGTACCAAACCTACTAACCCAAAAACACCAAGTTTTGCAATAGCAACTCATTTGGTGAAAAACTTAAAAGTTTGGTTTTGATAAAACATTTTTCACCACATGAAATGATGAATGGAATTAAAAATAGTTTTTGGGCAAAACCCTCTTGCTAATGACTTTACCACTTTGGCAAATGACCAATTTGGATCTTACCAAGTTTAGAAACCCCATAGAGACCCCTTTGCAAAATAAAACTATCTTGTGCATGCTCCCATGCATGAATTGGTTTCCATTGTCTTGTGTGTGTGAAATTGTTTGAGTGATTATTGGTTTGGAATGTAAATTGAATTAGTGTTTGCTTGTTTGACTTGTAGTGAAGTGTGAGACTAGCAAGATCAAGGAGTGAACCACCATTCCCTACCAAAAAGGCAAGTGATGCTTCATACTTTTTGTCCCATTAATTTTTCTATGCATTAGTGATTTTGCTAAGTAAACTTGCATGGATTTTGCTAAGTATAGATCTTGCTATAGGAAAACCTAGTAGATGAATCCTTAGTAGGATTTTCCTAAGTTAGAGATTCCTACTACTACCAAGCTTAGCCTAGCTAATAGAAAACATGGGTGGAATATATATTCACACTATGGAAAAATATTCTAAGTCTGAGGACTTAAGTTTTGTTTAATAAAACAACTAAGTTAATGAATCACCTGGGTGGAATGGGCTTGCTTGGTGGAGATTGGTTGAGTGGTTCACAATGCCATAGACTTGGATTGTGTATCTCACTTGTGGTATGCCACCCAGGAACAAAGGGATTTGAGATGTCAAATGTTGAGAAGCTTCAAGTGCAACCACTTGGCAATATTGGCTCTTCCATGATCATATAGGTTGCAAGAACTTAGCCTTATGGACAGTCGGTGGTAGTGTTTGATAGGTTGGAGCGCGTCCATTTTGGTCTAAGGGAAAGCTTCTGAAAGATCTTGTCTTGGGAAACCAAGTCTTGTGGGGAAAGTGCACCACCTCTACAGAGTGTAAAATCTAAGTACTTAGCCATGTCCCTGGTAAAGGACAATTTGAGCATCAAGACATGGAAGCAATCAAGAATCTCATCATTCCAATTTCTAAATTAAAATCTTGTGGTTTGAACAAGGGTTGTTTGAATTCTTCAATCATTGATGGAGAGATGGCTTGGTACAAGGATCTTGAAATCTTTGATTGAGGAAAATGATTTTGTCAAACAAAAACTTAATATTTTCAAAAGTTAAGGAAAAATCTATTTTGAGCAATGCAAGCCTCAACTCCACTTAACCAAATGCATATAGATGATAGGTTCCACTATACTACCATAGTATCACTTGCCAATACAATTCAAATGTATTGACCTTTGTGGCTGTAACTTGTATGTTGCAGGTTTGATTGTTTAGTGAAGATTGATTGATTAGGATTACAAAGTCTACAACCAACATCTGCCTGTGGCACTTTGAAGATGAAGGACCCATGATTATTGTTATTCCGCTGCAATGTAAAGTAATAGCCATATGATCTATGTGTGATGTAATAAAATTATGTTATTCCTGGTTATAAAGTTATATTATGACCTTTGTTTCTTGATATTACATCTTAACTGTGGATGCTAGCTATTGATCCAGGGACTAGCATTGTAAAACACAGGAGGCTCTATCTTATCTAAGATTGGGACCCCTACATGCAGGGAGAGTGATGGCCGCAATAACGCGAGGAATAAACAGAAGAAACGGCGACTAGGGGGAGGCTTGGTCATCGCGGTGGGGAAGAAGACGATGACGGGGCAGTGGGGTCCAGCGGTCAGCGAGGTGGAGGAATGCACGCGGGGTCACCAAGTCATTTGCTGAGTCGGTTAATCCGCGAGTAAGAAAATGTTTCACCAGGGAAAGTAAGGTGGGTTGCTGGGCCGAGTTGGGCTAGACTGGCTGGGCTGGTCTGGTTCCTCTTTTTTTTTATTCTCAAACTTTTTCTTTTTCTGTTTTGATTTTTCATTCAAATAATTCAAACTCCAAATGAATTCAAACTTCCACCAAACTTTAGGTATGGTTTAATTCTGTTTAACAACATATTCCAAAGTCCAAAATAAAATAATTCTTTTTAGGGTTTATTATTGATTAAAAATAAATAAATAGGCTTTAATCTTTATTTCAAATAGGATTCAAATATGTTTAAAACTCTATTTGACTTTCTAAATTCCTACAAAAATCTTTTCTGTAGGTTTTATCTGAAAACTAAAACACCTTGAAATAAAATACTTTATTATGTTTTATGTCTCAATCAAAATAGGAAAATGTCTTTACTTAAAAGAAAGTTGGATATAAATAAATCCTCATGGTTTTATTTAAATAAACCCTTACTATTTTTATCAAACAAAATATTTTATTTTACATGCTTGGCCAAGATTTAATTTGGCTCTTTTAAAAATATTCCTTATTCATTATTTCTACCTTTGCTTATAAAAACCATATCTTTTTATTTAAAGATCCAAAAATGGTGATTCCAACTATTATAACTTTATTTATTATTGGTTTATCTTTTTAAATCCCTTTAGGATTCTATTTGATGAAAATAGGTTTTGATGTTTCCATTTGTAATCAAAAGTTTCTTCTCACCCTAAATTTCAACAAATTTTTATTTTGTTTATTTCTTTTTCACATTTCAAAATTTGGAAAATTTTGGGATGTGACACATAAGCATATCGAAGTGATTAAGGTTAAAGTGAACAAACTATGGAGTATATGATTGACAAAGTATAAGTTGGCAATCTCAAGTCCGTTGAATATTAGGGCCGCTCCTCATGCTACTCAACTTTAGTCACCTGTAAGTTCTTATCATAGTAAGTACATGTGTATCATAAAGAACCGCCAACAGGGGACCCCTTGCACATGGTACAGGAGCTATCCCATAACCAAAATGACAAGCCAAGCAGACAATGAGCATCTCAGCGATCTTTTTATTTTCTATTTGCATAGCTTTTTATTGAGGATGTTCCACAGATTGCTCATTATGGTGATGCTACAAGATTCCACCATGATTAGGCATGGCTTAGGCTAGCGGCCCAGGCGTTTCTCTAACACACATACATAACTCCATGTACTTACAAGCTCCCCTTTTATTCCACACCGGCGACATCCATAAACAAAAGTGCATCATATCAACTGTGTACAAAGTACAAGTGTAATGTTGAAAGCATTCCCCGTGACAGCACGATTCTGCTAATTCCAACGTATAAGTGCAAGCATATACAACATAGATTACACAATGGTTCAAGTTTATTAGGGGCAAGAAAAATAAAGTGTGCCATCAAGTTTGTGAGAGCTTTAATCACTAAGTTTTTCACATAACAAAATAATTTTTAATTGGAAGATAGCTGAAAACAAGAATATACTTGGAATGGTGTATCACACCATGCATAGGAATTTATAGTAGACACTTTGGAATAATTTGGTTTCTCGGGAGTTGGAATCATGAGTAGAGCTTACTCAAGGAAAGTGGAGGCTAGCAAAAGACTGGGAGCGACAACTAAGAGAGCAATAATGGCCATAATCATGCAGAGTCACAAAACATTACTAATCAAAGCATAGAGTGAATACTACAAGTCAAGGACTAAATGATAATAGAGGCTATGGTGACTTGTTCATAGTCATAACATGGTGTGAGCATGTGCCAAGTCAACCCAAACAAAGCATCAAAAGAGAATACCACAATACTATGCTTTTGCATGCTAAAACAACGCGTGATTTTTCAAGGCACACTAAGAAATCCTAATTGTTTGTAACAAGTCATGCTACAGCAATAATCACTAAGCATAAGGTCAAAACAAAACCTAGCATGACATGCTAAAGTCTAAGTCACAGTCAAAGTAAGCTCCTCTTGCACTATTTCAAGCAAGAACTTTCTAGTCCTTTCCAACACCAATCAACTTAATTGAAACAACACAATGAGAACAGGGGTCCAAACTACTTTATTCAAGCAAAATAAGAAAACTAAGCAAACCAAACTAAAACTAAGATGCTCCAAGAACAACAAAACAGTGCATGAAACAATAAAAACGAAGTGTCTAGAAAGACCTGAGCTTTTTATTGATGAAGAAGGGGATGCCTTGGGCATCCCCAAACTTTGACGCGTGTACCTCTTGGATATTTCTTGGGGTGAAACCGGGGTGGCATCCCCAATATTGATCTTTCGTCCATTCTTCATCTCATTACATCATTCCCTCCATACACCTGAAATTTATCCTTCATACAAAACTTCACACAATCTTCATTAGTAACATTAGTGTATTCAAAAGATAAAAGACCCTTGGGTTTAGCTTTAGAACAGAAAAACTTTCACTAAAAACACCGGATATTGTAGCAATTCCATCAAAAAGCTCAATTTCCCAAGAAGAACCCAAAAAGGAATCAATAAGAAGCAAATGCAAATAATGGGAGAAATCTGTCAAAACAGACCAGCAGGTAGAAACCGATTTTTTCAAAGACCTTCTGTTGCTCAAATAAAAAAGTGTTGAACTAACGAAAGTTAGATAACATACTGGGGGATATATTTGTAAATTTTCAGCTCAATCAAACTTACAGAGACTCCACACGAATATTTATGGTGGAGCAGAAAAATCTGTTTCGGGACAGCAAATCCCCAAATCTTATTTCCCTCTCACTAGAGGTCATTCTTGGCACAAAAAGCAAACAAAAAATATAAGGAGAGGTGATTACTGAAGTAATAACTTCCAATACTCAAGAAAAATCTTGGGTTATCTCCCAACAAGTACTTTTCTTTAACGCCTTTAAGTTAGGCACAAGAAGCAAGAAATTAAGTATTTTCAAATGAAGAAGCATTAACATCAAACCTTGCTTTCAAAGGAGGAGCAAACATCAACTTATCTCTCCTCATAGGGAAGTGTTCGATACCTTTCTTGAATGGAAATTGATATTTAATGGTGCCTTCTTTCATATCAATGATGGCACCAACAGTTCTAATAAAAGGTCTTCCCAAAGTAATAGGACAGGAAGCATTGTATTCAACATCCAAAACATAGAAATCAATAGGGACATAAGCATTGTTAACCATATTTATAACATCATTAACACTTCCCATGAGTTTCTTATTAGCATTATCATTAAGTGGGACATCCAAATAACAATCTTCTAAAGGTTGAAAATCAAGCATTTCATAAATCTTCCTAGGCATAATAGAGACACTAGAACCAAGATCACATGAAGCTTTCAGATCAAAGTAATTCACTTGCATATTAATAATGGGTTCCCAACTATCTTCTACTTTCCTAGGAATAGAATCTTTGTGTTTTAACTTCTCTTCCTTAATTTTAACAAGAGCATCTCTAATGTGTTTGGTGAAAGCAACATGCATATCACTAGCATCAGGACTTCTAGCAAGCTTTTGCAGGAAGATAATCACTTCAGAAATATCGCAACCATCAAGATAAAAATCAAACTTAGCATCACTAGTAGTAGACTCATTGGCCTTAGGCATTGTAGGATGAGGAATAGGGACTTCTTGTGGTTTAGTGGCATCCATATTGGTGGTGGTGATGGTGCACACACTATCGTTTCTAGCAATTTCAGCTTCTCTTTCCCACTTAGCATGAAGTTGGGCTAACAGTCTAACATTTTCATAAATATTATCTATATGGCATGAGTAGCACCAAAGGTACTTTCCATGGTTTCAGGTTTAGCAGCCATTTTATTAATCAAAGAGGACTGAGCTTCAGACAAAGAGGAAATATTTTTCTGTACATTCAAAAGCTTTTCCTTCACAGTCTGGTTGAAAGTGGTTTGTTTACTAATAAAGTCTTTGAGCATGACTTAAAGATCACAGGGGGCACTTCAAGCATTGTTGTAGGAGTTTCCATAGGTATTGACATTATTAGCAGGATAAGGCCTATAATTGTTGTTACCACCAAAATTATTCCTATAGGCATTGTTGTTAAAATTGTTGTTTCTAATGAAGTTCACATCAACTCTATATTCTTGAGCAACCAAATAGGCTAAGGGAACACTATTTGGATCTAAAGGAGCTTTCCCATTAACAAGCATAGCCATAATAACATCTATCTTATCACTCAAAGAGGAGGTTTCTTCAACAGAATTTACCTTCTTACCATGTGGAGCTCTCTCAGTGTGCCATTCAGAATAATTAACCATCATATTATCAATGAGTTTTGTTGCAGCACCCAAGGTGATGGTCATAAAGGTACATCCAGCAGCTGAATCCAACAGGTTTCTTGAAGAGAAGTTCAAACCTACATAAAAATTCTGGATAATCATCCAAGCAGTAAGTTGAGCAACATGTCCTTAACCAAAGCTTTCATTCTTTCCCAAGCTTGAGCAACAAGTTCATTATCAAGTTGTTTAAATTTCATAATATCCCTTCTCATAGATATAATCTTAGCAGGAGGGTAGTACTTTCCAATAAAAGCATCTTTGCACTTAATCCAAGAATCAATACTATTTCTAGGCAAGGATAGCAACCATTCTTTAGCTTTTCCTCTCAAGGAGAAAGGAAACAACTTGAGCTTAATAATATCTCCATATACATCCTTATACTTTTGCATCTCACAAAGTTCAACAAAGTTATTGAGAAGGGCAGCAACATCATCAGAACTAGCACCAGAAAGTTCCTCTCTCATCACAAGATTAAACAAAGCAGGCTGAATTTCATAAAAGCTAGCATCAGGAGTAGGTGGAGCAATAGGAGTCTTAGGAAATCATTGTTGTTTGTGCAAGTTAAGTCACACAACTTGGTGTTCTCAGCAGAGTTCATTTTGGCAAAAGTGGAGCAAGCCAACATCAGCAACAACTAGAGCAGGGACTAATTAGTTTGTGTTTTTGATAAAAGAAACCAAACCAAAATAAACTAATTTTTTGGAGTTTTTGATAAAAAGAGGGAAACAAAACCAAGCAAAAGAAACTAAGCAAACCAAAAACAAAGTAAAGAGAAAGGTTGAGAAGGACTCCCCTTGTGAAGACGTCCTCAGCCTCCCCGGTAACGGCGCCGGAAAATCTTGATGATGGAGCTGTATAAACGTGGAAGCGCTTCGTCGGGAAACCCCAAGAGCAAGGTGTGATGCAGCACAACAGCAAGTTTTCCCTAAGTAAGACACCAAGGTTATCGAACCAGTAGGAGGAAGGAAACGACTCAAAGGTGTTGCTAGCAACTTGGTGATACGTCAGAAACGTATCTATAATTTTTGATGCTCCATGCTTGTTTAGTATCTACTTTGCTTTTCTTTGTCTACACTTTGAGGTGTTTTTTATATCTTTTCTAGAACTAACCTATTAGCAAGTTGGCACAGTGTCAGTTGCCTGTTTTCTTCTGTTTTTGGTTCTAGAAAGGCAGAAAATTAATATTCTCGGAATTGGACGGGACAAAAGCCAAAGTCAATATTTTACCGTGGGGGCACGAATCCAAAAGACGAGACGGAGACAAGAACCAGGGCGGCCAAAACCCCCCTAGGCACGTCCAGGGGTGGGCCCTCTCCTGGGCAGGGTGTGGCCCCCCTGGTCGCCTCCCGGCCTCGCCTCTTCGCCTATAAGAAGCCCCTGATGCAGAAACCCTAAACACCCGATCAAAACTCCACGAAACTGTCTGTAGCTGCCGCCACCATCGTCCCTAGATCGTGGGGTATCTGAAGTTCTTCCCGGCACCCTGCTGGAGGGGAGATCATCCCGGAGGCCTTCTCTCCGATATGATGCGTGAGTAGTTCCACCTTGGACTACGGGTCCATGTAGTAGCTAGATGGTTGTATCTCCTCCTTATGCTTTCATGTATAGATCTTGTGAGCTCCGTTCATGATCAAGATCTAATCTATTTATAATCATGCATGTTGTGTTTGAGCGGATCTGATGGATATTGAGATTATTATGTCAGTTTGGTTAATGGTTTTGTCTTTATGATTCTATCATGTCTGTGTTGTTTGTGATCTTGCATGCTGTCCATTGTTAGTAGCTATCTTGGCCGAGTAGTTGCTAGTGACTCCAAAAGGAGGTATTTATGCTCGATAGTGGTTTCATGCCTCTAGTTTCCAAGGGAAGTGACAGAAATATCTTCGGTTGTAGATGTGCTGTTCCCACTAGGGAGAAAACAATGGTCTCTTTTTCATGGAACAAGTGGATTGTTTACCTTACACACTTTTCTTAAAGCAGTTGTCTATTGCTTACAACTTAATACTGGAGGGGGTTCGGATGATAACCTGAAGGTGGACTTCTAGTCATAGATGTAGTTGGATGGTCGTCTACGTATATGTTGTATTGCCCAATCGATTCTCATAGGATCTTTCTGACTAGTATTGCATTGTTATGCCTTGCTCAGTTCCTGTCAATTGCCCTGTTGTAATTTGTTTACCCTTCATGCCATGTTGTTTATCTAAGGAGAGCACCTCTAGTGAACTATGGACCCCGGTCTAATATTTACCATTGATACATATTCCAATTTTACTGTTTACTTGCTGCAAACCACCATTACCTTCCACACCATATAGTTAATCCTTTGTTACAGCAAACCGGTGAGCTTGATAACCTCACTGATTCGTTGGGACAAACTCTGGAGTTTGTGTTGTGCAGGTCTGCATGTTGTTTGCAACACCCGTGTGACGTTTGCTTCCTCCTTCTGGTTCAATAACCTCGGTCTCTACTAAGGGAAACATGCTGTTGTGCTCATCACACCTTGCTCTTGGGCTTCTAACGAAGTGTCCCACGTTAACATTGGGTGCACGCATCAAAGATTTCGGGCACCGTTGCCGGGGAGGATAAGGACGTCTTTACAAGGGGAGTCCTCAACTTCCTTTGTCTTTACTTTGTTTTTAGTTTGCTTAGTTTCTTTTTCTTGGTTTTGTTTGCCTCTTTTCAAAAACTCCAAAAAATTAGTGCCTACTCTAGTTGCTGGTTTTTTGTTGCCTTGCTTGGTCATGATTTCTATCAATGGATGGTTTCTTTGAAACTAGTTCTTATTGGAAAGGTGGGTTCACATAAGAACAAAATTATTATTATAAGGAACACCATTTGTCACAAAAAGGGAAACACTTATGGGAGAAAATTGATAAGTTGAATACTATTGCTAGAGAGGTGTGCTCCACTTATAATGTTACTCATTGCTTTGATAAAGCCTGTTGCTGTAGGAGGTATAAACACCTCCCTTTTCAATGTGAGTATAATGATAATGTTACCATATCCTCCTATGTTAAAGGAAATTATGACTTTTATGATGTGGAACAAATTGAAGAATTTATTGCCTTCAATGGTGCATTTGAACTTGCCAGTTTGCTTGAACATACTGATGATGCACCTTATAAATATGAGGTTTATGAGATACTTAAATTTTGTGTTGATAATTACAAGGAAGAAAATGGCTGTATTCTTGAATATTTTTCCACAAATGGAAGAGTCTAATGCTTTGCAGGAGCCTATGGAATAAGAAATTGTTGAAACTGGAAGCTCATTAGATGAAAAAGAGGAGGAGAGTGATGAACAAAAGGAGGAAGAATGGATTATCCACCCATGCCTACCTTCTAATTAGAGTAACTCTTTATCTCTTACATTATTTGATTGTCCCCCTTGCTTACCAAAGGAGGATGAATGTTATGTTCCTCTGGATCCTTTCAAAATATCTACTTTGAGTAAAACTTGTGAAGGTTTTAATCCCACTATTCTTGAGCTTGATAGAAATTATGTGTTCGTAGATCATGAAAAGCATGATTTATGTGATAGCTATATTGTTGAGTTTATTCATGAGGCTACTGAAAATTATTATGAGAGAGTAAAATATGGTTGTAGAAGTTTTCATGGTACTAAAACACCTCTCTTTGTGCTGAAAGTTTTGAAGTTACTCTTGTTTTCTCTTCCTATGCATGTCACTTTGTTCTTTGTTAACTTATTTGTGTACAATATTCCTATGCATAGGAAGTGGGTTGGACTTAAATGTGTTTTTTGAATTTGCTTCTTGATGCTCTCTTTGACTTCAATTCATAATTCTTATGTGAGCACCTTCTCAAGCTATCAAGCCTAACTTAAAGGCGTTAAAGAAAAGTACTTGTTGGGAGATAACTGTCACATCCCAAGATTTTCCAAATCTTGTAATGTGAAAATAAATGAATAAAATAAAACTTTGTTTGATTTTCAGAGCCAGAAGAAACTTTTTGAATGCAATTGGAACTTCAAAACCATTTGAATTAAATAAAATCCTAAAGGGATTTAAAAAGTTAAACATTTATTAAAGGAAAATTAAAATGCTTTGGAATTACTATTTTGATCTTTTAATAAAAGATTTGGTTTTCAAAAGAAAAGATGGGTTTATAAATAAAGATTATTTTGTAAAACCAAATTTAAAACTTGGCCAAGCTTTTGAAATAAAGTATGATAAAAATAGTAAAGGCTTAATTAAATAAATTTATAAGGATTTAAAATCCAATTTTATCTAATTAAAAGGTCTTACCAATTTTATTAAAACATCAAAATTTATTAAATCATTTTCAAATACTTTATATTCTCAAATAAAACCTACTAAAGTGTTTTGGTTTTATTTTAGATTTTCAAAATAAAGATTTTAATAAAACAAAATCCTATTTGAATTAAATAAATAAGGTCTATTCATTTAATTGGTATTGGACCCTAAAATAAAATGTTATTTTATTTTAAACAAGTATTTCAAGTATCTTATATTTTCAAATAAAACCTACTGATTTGGTTTTAAAAATATTTTGAATTTAAATAAAGATTCTATTAACAAAATCAAACCCATATGATTAATAAACCATGGTTTTTTTTAATAAATGAATGGAACCTAAAAAGATCTAAAAAAATTATTTTATTTTATTTCTGGAATTGGGTTTTGTTACTAAACAGAACAAAAGTTCAAACTTTCAAAGTCTGGTGATTGTTTGTCTTGATTTGATTGTTGAAACATATGTTTGAAATTCAAATCAGAAATTGGATTCAGAAAAAGAAAAAGGATTCAGAAACAGAAAAAAATAAGAAAGAAATCGACCCAACCCAACAGCCCAACAGCAGCCCACCTAGCCCACCTGTTCCCACGCCCCGAATCGTTTTTCCTCACTCAAGAACTTAACCGCGCAGAGACTGACCAGTGGACCCTCTCCCTCGTTTCTTTTCCCACTGACCGGTGGACCCCACCTCTACTGCTCATCGTCCACACCCGCGCGACCCCCTCTCCCCAAAACTCGCTGCCGTTGCTGCCATTCAAAGCCGCGTTCAATTCTCAGTAATGCCACGCGTTAATCTCGCCGTGACTGCACTCTATAAGTCGCCAGCGTCCCTTCTTCATTTATCCTCCGACTCCTCCCTCAATCATGCCACCAGGTCGCCCCAATTCCTCCTCGAGCTCCTCTGTTCCGACCACCGTCTCCGGCCAATTCAGGCCAGTACACGCCCCCTCTGCCTTTCCGAGCACACGAGCACGTTCACCACTCCCAGACACTTCTCCCCATACCACCAATTCGACCGCGGGCGCCCCAGAGCGTCGGCAACGACCAGCTTCTAAACGCCGCCGCGACTGGTTCTTCTCCGACGACGACTTCCAGGTGAACCAGACCGCCCCTTCACCTCTTGTTCACGCACACAACTTTGCCTTGGTCCTGCGCATCTAACTGCGTTTTCGTTATGCCTTGGGGTGAACCACAGCACAGCCCACGACGACCACCTGACGCACCCGACGCCGTCCTCCACTCCGGCGAGCAATCCTGCTAAAACCAGAGCGCCCCTCGTCGAACCATCGGCACGTTGAGCATCGCCGTGACCTCCTGACCCGGTGAGCCCCTTCTCCTTCTCTCTCGCTTCCTAGACCACCGGCACCGTCCACACCTGATCGCGCCGCCAGTCGCCGCCGCGTCAGCGCCGCCAACTTCTGGTCAAACACGCGCGAGCCGTTCGATCTAGATCGGACAAGCGAGATAGAATCACTTAGTCGCGAAGAGGTACGCACTCTGGACCACACGATCGATTAGATCCAACGCACTGTAACGCTGATCCGCGCGAAGCGGTATCATCCAATGAAATCACGCCGCGTGTCACCTATTCTGTTTAAAAACAGATTTGAAAATAGAATTATTTGCAAACTTCAAACCCTTGTATCTTTGGATCCACACGTCCAAAAATTGCTAATTTTATGTCGTTGGATTCAGGAAAAAGAGACCTAGCCAACCATGGCCTTAATTTAGCAAATAGTATTTGTTAGTTTACTTGTTTTTGCAGATTCATTTGTGAGCTTGTTTAGATTAGAAAAATTGTTTAAAAATGATTTTTGGATTAAAACCTTTGCAAAAAGGTTTGATGTGACCTTATTGACCCTAGGAACCAACCCTTGGTGTTAAAAATGATTTTGGTACAAATTAAGTTGGATTATTTGACTTGGCCATTTTCTAGCCAAGTGAAAATAATGGTTTTATTATGAGAATGATTTTGGAATAAAAACCTTGGGAAAATATTTTTGATTCAAAGCTACTGACCCCAAAACACCAAGTCTTGAGAGTTAGAAACTTTGGGTGAAGACTTAAAGGTTTTTAGAATTGATAAAACTAACTTCCACCACATAAAATGATGAATGGTTTTAAAAATGGTTTTGGGCAAAACCCTCTAACTAGTGACTTTGCCATTTTGGTAAATGACCAATTTGGACCTTACAAAGTTTAGAAACCTAGTGGAGACCAACCTTGAAATAGAACCATCCTTTGCATACTTATGCATAACTTAGATTCCATTGCTTTGTGAGTGAAATTGTTTGTTTGACTTTGGTTTGGAATGTTAGTTGATTTTGTGTTTGCTTGATTGACTTGTAGTGAATTTGGCAAAGTGTGAGACTAGCAAAATCAAGGAGTGAACCACCATTCCCTACCAAAAAGGCAAGTTACACTATCATTCAAAAGTCCTATTACTTTCATTATACTTAGTGGATTTTGATGAAAAACATGCATGAAAATAATTTTATACTTATGCTATGCTAAATCCTAATAGGATACCCTATACATTACTTAGTGAAAACATTGTAGCTGTACATGCTTAGCCATGCTTAATTTTTGAAAAGAGATACATGTTGAGATTTTACAAAGGTTGAGAAAAGGACTTGTGTTTTACATAATAAAACAAGGACTCAATGAACCACCTAGGTGGAGGATACTTAAAGTTTTGGAGAAGGTGGCAACAAAAGGAACCATGTCTATGGTAATCACTTTGTGTTGGGCTCCAAAAGAAAACCACCTAGGAAACTTAGAGATCAAACATGCTTCTCCAATTGTGGCTTTCGTGTGCAACCACATGCTATTATGGCTCTGGCTTAGTCAACTACATTGGGAAGACCTATGCACTGTCTTCAGTTAACTGGACATGGGGATCTGGAATGCTTCATGGGTGCTGAAGGCAAGCTAGCAATGGTGTATGGAAGGACCCTTTGGAAAGACTTCGTCACATTCTCAATCTGCCAGTTCTCCATCTTGGTGAGTGATAATCCAGTAGGCCACTGGTGGCAAAAGGATGGGATTGTGACATGTGGGTAAAGTGTACTCCTTCTGCAGAAGATAATAAAATCTAAGTACTTAGCCGTGTCCCCGGTTATGGACAATACTGAGCAACTAAAGTTTGAACTATGGGAGATCTCGACATTCCAACTTCTAATATAAAAACTTGATGCACTTGGGGGTACCAAGGAATTCAAAGAGATTTTGTTAAGCTTGTTGCACTTGGGGTTACCAAGGTGCTCAAGAGATTTTTCTTAAAGCATGATGTACTTGGGATTACCAAGGAACTCATGAGATTTTGATAAAACTTGTTGCACTTGGGGTTACCAAGGAGCTCAAGGAATTTTTGACAAGGACTTGAACACTTGAGTTTCTACCAAGGAGTTCAAGGGAACTTGGAAAAAGGATTTGACAAAGGACCAAAACCATTTTTTTTAAAAGATAGGATAAAATTTTGCTTTGTGCAAATAAGCCTTAAACTCTACCTAGCCAAATATGCATGTAATGATAGGATCCACTTATGTTATATATAAAAGTGAAACTTGCCAATACAATTCAAATGTATTGACCCTTGTGGCTGTAACTTGTAATGTTGCAGGTTTGATTGATTTTAGTGAAGATTGTTTGATTAGGATTACAAAGTCTACAACCAGCATCTGCCTGTGGCACTTTGAAGATGAAGGACCCATACTTATAGTTATTCCGCTGCAATGTAATGTAATAGCCAAATGAGCTATGTAAGATGTAATAAAACTATGTTATTCCTGGTTATAAATTTATATTATGACCTTTGTATCTTGATATTACATCTTAACTGTGGATGCTAGCTATTGATCCAGGGACTAGCATTGTAAACACAGGAGGGATCAATCTTATTAAAGGTTGGGACCTCTACAATAAGCCAAGAGTTTTCTCGAGTCTTGGAAGTTATTACTTCTGTAATGACCTCTCCTTATATTTTTTGTTTGCTTTTTGTGCCAAGAATGACCTCTAATGAGAGGGAAGTAAGATTTTGGGAGTTGCTGTCCCGAAACAGATTTCTGTCCTCCCCCAAAAAGATTCGTGACGAGTCTCTGTAACTCGCATTGAGCTGAAAATTTACGAATAAATCCCCCAGTATGTTAGCTAACTTTTGTTAAAATATTTTTTTTTTATTTTAGCAACAGAAGATATTCTAAAAAATCTGTTTCTACCTGTTGGTCTGTTTTGACAGATTTCTGCCATTATTTGCATTCGCTTCTTATTGATTCCTTTTTGAGTTCTCTTTTGGGGAATTGAGCTTTTTGAAGGAGTTTATACAGTATCTTGTGTTTTTAGTGAAAAGTTTTGCTGTTCCAAAGCTTTGCCAGAGGTCTAATATCTTTTGAATAAACTAATGTTGCTAATGAAGATTGTGTGAAGTTTTGTATGAAGGAAAATTTTCATGTGTAGAGAGAGAATGATGTAATGAGATGAAGAATGGGCAAAATCTCAATCTTGGGGATGCCACCCCAATGTCACACCAAGAAATATCCAAGAGGTACAAGTGTCAAAGCTTGGGGATGCCCAAGGCATCCCCTTCTTCATCAATAAAAAGCTCAGGTCTGTCTAGACACCTCATTTTTATTGTTTCATGCACAGTTGTGTTGTTCTTGGAGCGTCTTAGTTTTTGTTTGGTTTGCTTAGGTTGTTTAGTTTGCTTGAATAAAGTAGTTTGGATCCCCGTTCTCGCTGTGTTGTTTTGCAAATAAGTTGCTTGGTGTTGGAAAGGAGTAGGAAGTTCTTTCTTGATAAGTGCAAGAGGAGCTTGCATTGACTATGACTTAGACTTTAGCATGACATGCTAGGTGTTGTTTTGACCTTATGATTGGTGATTATTGCTGTAGCATGTCTTGTTCCAAACAATTGGGATTGCTTAGTGTGCCTTGAAGAAATTATGCGTTGTTTTAGCATGCAAAAGCATAGTATTGTGGTATTCTCCTTTGATGCTTTGTTTGGGTTGACTTGGCACATGCTCACACCATGTTATGACTATGACAAGTCACCATAGCCTCTATGATCATTTAGTCCTTGACTTGTAGTACCACTCTATGCTTTGATTAGTAATGCTTTATTGCTCTGCATGATTATGGTCATTATTGCTCTCTTAGATGGTTGCTCCCAGTCTTTTCCTAGCCTCCACTTGTATGAGTAATATCTACTCCTGCTTCCAAATCCCAAGAAACCAAGTTATTCCAAAGTGTCCACTATAAATCCTATGCATGGTGTGTTACACCATTCCAAGTATATTCTTGTTTTCAGCTATCTTGTAGTAAAAAAAGTCTCTTTGTTATGTGAAAACTTAGTGATTAAAGATCTCACGAACTTGATGGCACAATTTATATTCTTTGCCCCTAATAAACTTGAACCAGTGTGTCATCTATGTTGTATATGCTTGCACTTATACATTGGAATTAGCATAACCGTGCTGTCACGGGGAATGTTTTCAACATTGCACGTGTACATTGTCCTCAGTTGATATCATGCTCTTTTGTCTATGGATGTCACCGGTGTGAAATAAAGAGGGAACTTGTAAGTCCATGGAGTTTGTATTTTGTGTTAGAGAAACACCTGGGCCGCTAGCCTAAGCCATGCCTAATCATGGTGGAAACTTGTAGCATCACCATAGTGAGCTATCTATGAAGCATTCTCAATAAAAAGCTATGCACATAGTAAATAAAAAGATTGCTAAGATGCTCATTGTCTGCTTGCCTTGTCATTTGGTTTATGGGATAGCTCCTGTACCATGTGCAAGGGGTACCCCATTGGCGGTTCTCTATGATACGCATGTACTTACAATGACAAGAACTTACAGGTGACTAAAGTTGAGTAGCATGAGGTGTGGCCCTCGTATTCAAGGGACTTGAGATTACCAACTTATACTTTGTCAAGCATATACTCCATAGTTTGTTCACTTTAACCTTAATCACTTCAAGATGCTTATGATAGGGGAAATGAGGGCTGAAAGCTAACAAGTACCATAATTTTTGGAAGCTCTTTTTGAAACTTGAAATCCTTGCTTCCCTTTGTGAAGGGCCTTTCTTCCACCATTATTTGAGTCTCCACCTTCTACCTTTAGGCACCATTAAGAGAGCATAGTTGTCATTCTGTGTAGTGTCCCAAAACTTATTGATTGATGCATAGTGCAAGGTTCCCAACCTTTAATAAGGTAGAGTCCCCTGTGTTTACAATGCTAGTCCCTCGATCAATAGCTAGCATCCACAGTTAAGATGTAATATCAAGAAACAAAGGTCATAATACAACTTTATAACCAGGAATATCATAATTTATTACATCTTACATAGCTCATTTGGCTATTACATTACATTGCAGCAGAATATCTAAAAGCATGGGGTCCTTCATCTTCAAAGTGACACAGGCAGACATGTTGGTTGTAGACTTTGTAATCCTAATCAATCAACTTCACTAATATCAATCAAACCTGCAACATACAAGTTACAGCCACAAGGGTCAATACATTTGAATTGTATTGGCAAGTGATACTATGGTAGTATAGTGGAGTCTATCATCTATATGCATTTGGCTAAGTGGAGTTGAGGCTTGAATTGCTCAAAAATATATTTTTCCTTATCATTTGAAAACACTAAGTTTTGCTTGACAAAATAGTCTTTCCCAAGACATCTCCCAATCAAAGATTGAAGATCCTTTAACCCTTGTTCAACCACAAGTTTTTAACTTAGAAATTTGGATGATGAGATTCTTGATAGCTTCCATGTCTTGATGCTCAAATTGTCCTTTACCAGGGACATGGCTAAGTACTTAGATTTTACACTCTACAGAGGTGGTGCACTTTCCCCACAAGACTTGGTTTCACCAAGACAAGATCTTTCAGAAGCCTTTCCTTAGACCAAATGGACGCGTTCCAACCTATCATTTCCACTACCACCAACTGTCCAAATGGCTAAGTTCTATCAACCTATGTGATCCAGGCAGAGCCCATATTGCCAGGTGGTTGCACTTGAAGCTTATCAACATTTGACATCTCAGATCTCTTTGTTCCTGGGTGGCCATCCACAAGTGAGATACACAAGGTTCACCAGTCCCCTGGCCTTGTGTAACCAGTCAACCAAAAACCACCAAGCAATTACCATTCCACCCAGGTGATTCATTAACTTAGTTGTTTTATTAAACCAAAAACACAAGTCCTCAGACTTAGAAATTTTTCCATAGTGTGAATATATATTCCACCCTTGTTTTCTACTAGCTAAGCTAAGCTTGATAGTATTAGGAATCTTAACTTAGGAATTTCTACTAAAGTTTCATCTACTAGGATTTCTCTTAGCATAGTTTACACTTAGCAAAATTCCATGCAAGTTTTACTTAGAAAAAAAATCACTAATGCATAGTGAAAGTAATGGGACAAAAGTATGAAGCATCACTTGCCTTTTTGGTAGAGGGTATAAGTTCACTCCTGGTCCTTGCAACAATCACACTCTTCAAGTCACTACAATTCAATCAAGCAAGGCACAATCTCAATCTACCAATCAAGCAAAACATCACATAAAATGACAAAGTCAAAGTAATGCATGCAAGCATGCCAAGCTTTGTTTTGTTTGAAAAAGTGGTTCCTAATGGATCATAAACATTTGAAAACACCTAATGGTCATTTTATAAAGTGGCAAAGTCATTTGCAAAAGATTTCACTTCATAAACCATTTTCAAAACAAAGTATCATTTTATGTGGTGTAGAAATGTTTTTACTAAGGCATTAATCTATAGGGCTCACAAAATATGTTTTCAAACCATAAAACTTTGTGTTTAGGGTCAGAGAGTTTAAAACAAAACATTTCCCAAAAGTTTTCTTCCAAAACCATTTTTAATAAATAAACAATATTTTTATTTGTCTAGAAATGGTTTTAAATCAAGTAATCATTCTTTTGTTTCTCCAAATACATTTTTGAATCCACAAAGTGTTTCCTATGGTCAGTAGGTTCAAAACACACCATTTGCAAAAGATTTTATCCCCAAAATCATTTTTGAACAATTTTCACATCCTTAACAAGCATACAAATGTTTCTGCAAAAACAAACAATTTAACAGAAACTTTTTACTAAACAAATGGCATGGTTGGCTAGGGCTTGTTCCACTGATTCCATTGATATAAAGTTTTTAAATTTTGGACGTGTGGAACTAAAGTTATGGAATTTACAAAATGGACATCTAATAGAAAGTTTTCTGGCTTTTAAATCAAACAGAGGCCACGTGGAATGTTTTGATTGGTCGAAAACGTTTCGCGAGGATTGAGCTCTGTGGAGCTTCGGATCAAAACAGATCGAGCGGCACAGAACGCTCCATACCGATTCGATAATGAAACTATCGCAGCGCTCGGATCAAGATCAAACGGCTCACAGCTTCCTGCCAAGAACTGGCGGCGCTGGCGGCGGCGTCTGGCCGCGGAGCGGCCTGGCGGTGGTGTTGCCGGCGATACAGGAAGCAAGAGTGGCTGGGGATATGCTCACAGTGTTGGTGGCGTCGTGCTGATGCTCAACGTGTGGTCAGTTTGTCGAGGGGCGCGCTGGCCCGACGTGGATTGCTCACTGGAGTCCACACGGCGTTGGGCGTGCTCTGGAGGTTGTCGAGGGCGAGGATGGAGGGCACCCTAGGACAAAAGGGAGGCACCGTTAGGTTCGCAAGGGCATGGTGATCATTATAGTGTCCACGGGGAAGAGAGGGGTGGTCAGGTTTACCGGGGAGACGTCGCCGCAGTTGGAGACAGACGGCGGCGCTGGCTCGGGGAAGACGTTGCCGAGCTCACGGTGCTCGCGCAGATGAACGGAAAGCTCAGGGTGATGCGTCAGAAGGTAAGGAGCGAGTTCGTGTGTTCCAGGGGCAATGGGGTTGTCTGGCTTCGCCGGAATTTGTGCTGCAGCTCGTCGGAGCAAAGTGGGTTCATGCGTGAAATCGTGGCAGCCTGGGGGCAAGGGAGGTCTAGCGTGTGAGGGAGATCAGAGAGGGGAGAGGGACGCTTAAATGCGCGTGGTCACGGGGCTGATTCAACGCGTGGTTATGAGGAATCAAGCGTGCAGTTATTTGACAGAAACGGCGACGAGGTTTGGGGGAGAAGAGGTCGTGGCGGGTGAGGAAGAAAGCTCGGGTGTGGGGCCGTTTCGTCAGTGGAGTGAGAGAGGGAGTTGGGGTCCACCAGTCAGCGTCCTTGCGGGTTTCTTTCGCGGTGAAAAACGATTCGCTCGCTGAGAGGGAGAGGTGGGCTGCTGGGCTGGGATGGGCTGGGCTTGGTCTGATCCTTTTTTTTTTGTTCTGAATCTATTTTCCTTTTTCCAATTCAATTTCTGTTTTGAAAATCAATTCACAATTCAAACAACAAAACAAACATTCAATTCAATTCAAACTCCTCCAAACTTCTATTGAGTTTTGGTTCTGTTTAACAACATAAACCACAGTCCAAAGACAAAAATAATATTTTTATTCTTTTTAGGATCTATTTAATAATTAAATAAAATAGATCTTAATTATTAATTCAAATAGGTTTTGATTTATTTAATAAAATCTCCATTTTAAAACTAAATATTATCAAAATCAAATCAGTAGGTTTTATTTGAAAATAGAAGATATTTGGAAAACTTGCTTAAAATAAAATAACATTTTTATTTTACGGTCCATTAATAATTAAATAAAAATGGACCTTAGTTATTAAATCAAATAGGGTTTGTTTTATTTATTTTCAAAACTCTATTTGAAATCCAAAATAGTACCAAAACCATTCAGTAGGTTTTATTTGAAAATAATAAACACTTGGAAAACCTATTTAAAATAATTTAATAAGTTTTGATGTTTTAATTAAAATGGTAAAACCTTTTATTTAAATAAAATTGGATATTAAATTCTTATTATTTTATTTAAATAAATCTTTACTATTTTTTATCAAAACAAAATGTTTTATTTCAAAAGCTTGGCCAAGGTTTAATTTTGGCTCTATAAAATAATCCTTATTTATAAATCTACCTTTTCTTTTGAAAACCAAATCTTTTATTAAAAGATCCTAAAATAGTAATTTTAAATATTTTTAAGTTTATTGTTTATTTATCTTTTTAAACCCCTTTAGGATTTTATTTGATCCAAATAGGTTTTGAAAGTTTCCAGTTGGTTTCAAAAGTTTCTTCTCACCCTGAAAATCAACAAAGTTTTATTTTATTCATTTATTTTTCACATTACAAGATTTGGAAAATCTTGGGACGTGACAGGCTACCACCCTTAAAATAAATCTCATCCCGAGATTTGGGGAGGCTAGGGGTTACAAGTTGGCTCAAAAGCATCTAGGGTACTACCACCCTTAAAAATTTTCTAACTAAATTACATATTGGCTTGCTTGGAATCTTGATGTATCTTTCCTGGACAGAAGTTTGCATAGTGGCCTAGCTCCTTGCATTCGAAACATGTCACTTGGCTGATATCTCTCTTTTCCTTTGATATCATTGCCTCTTGTTTGTTTCTTTGGTTCTTCTTCTTTTCTGGGCATTCACTGGCATAGTGTCCCATCTCTTTGCAATTGTAACATTGCACTTGAGTAATATCCTTCTTGTTAGGGTTGGGGCATTTCTTCTTCTTCTTGGGTCTCTCCAAAGCTAGGAGTTCTTCTAGTTCATGTTCTTCATATCTCACCTCAAAGGTGGGAAATCTTTCTCTCTTCTTGGGGCATTGATCTTCATGCTCCTTGGATGTATGATCCTTGTCTCTACAAATATTGCATGCTTTGGTTCCTTCTAAAATAACATCTTTGTCATCCTTGTTGTCATTAGCTCTTTGGGAAAAGTTTTCTCCCATGTTGATCATTTGAGTAACGAATCTTTGCAACAATTGGGATTGAAGTTTCAAAATCCTTTGTATGGCTAGGTCTAGTCCATTGTTTTTGGCTAAAAGCTGATTTGTCTCTTGGCTCAACTGGGTTTGGGTTACTATGAGTTCTCTCATGTTGTCCTCTTGGTTGTTGTTGGTGTCACCATCCTTGATGTTGGAGTCTCTTGGAGAAGTCATCTGTTTGGGTTGGGTAGGGATTAGAATAGGCAAAAATATTTCTAAGGGAATAATTCTAATCACACACATCACAATTCACTCAAGCAATGTGCAAGCAATCACAAACAAACATTCCACTCAAACAACAAGTTTCAACCATATTTTTAGGCAACCAAAAATATTTTTGTTACACCACATAAGTTGGTGTGTTTGACTTAACTAAATATGGTGGTCCATCTATATGGTTCAATTGTGATCTTTCCATCTTTCTTGGTTGATTCTTCTTGCATGAGATCATGGTTTCCTTGGGAAAACTCTTGGTCACAAAACTTCAAAGGTGATGATGGCTCCTTCTATGTTGATTTTCCTTAGTCTCCAAATCTTGAGCAAGATTTCTTGTCTCACTTGTCCTTAGTGATAACCATGGTTGAAGTCCTTGGTGAATATGCTGAAGATGTTGAAGTCATTAGAGTTGAAGAAGTTGAAGTCATTAGAGTTGAAGATGTTGAAGTCATTAGAGTTGATGATGTTGAAGTCATTAGAGTTGATGAAGTCCTTCGCACATGGTGAAGTCCTTGGTCATGGGGTAGGTTTTTCCATCAAGTTGAAGTAGAAGAGATGTAGAGTTGAAACCAAAATGGTTGAGGAAAGAGTTTACAAGATTGTCTGTAAATAAGTTTTGGAACAAATATAACTCCTATTTTTCTAAGGGGTTTTTGTCCAATCCTAGGTTTACAAATCCTACAGGAAACACAATGCTCTGATACCATCTGTAAGGTTCCCAACCTTTAATAAGGTAGAGTCCCCTGTGTTTACAATGCTAGTCCCTGGATCAATAGCTAGCATCCACAGTTAAGATCTAATATCAAGAAACAAAGGTCATAATACAACTTTATAACCAGGAATATCATAATTTATTACATCTTACATAGCTCATTTGGCTATTACATTACATTGCAGCAGAATATCTAAAAGCATGGGGTCCTTCATCTTCAAAGTGCCACAGGCAGACATGTTGGTTGTAGACTTGTAATCCTAATCAATCAACTTCACTAATATTAATCAAACCTGCAACATACAAGTTACAGCCACAAGGGTCAATACATTTGAATTATATTGGCAAGTGATACTATGGTAGTATAGTGGAGTCTATCATCTATATGTATTTGGCTAAGTGGAGTTGAGGCTTGCATTGCTCAAAAATATATTTTTCCTTATCATTTGAAAACACTAAGTTTTGCTTGACAAAATAGTCTTTCCCAAGACATCTCCCAATCAAAGATTGAAGATCCTTTAACCCTTGTTCAACCACAAGTTTTTAACTTAGAAATTTGGATGATGAGATTCTTGATAGCTTCCATGTCTTGATGCTCAAATTGTCCTTTACCAGGGACATGGCTAAGTACTTAGATTTTACACTCTGCAGAGGTGGTGCACTTTCCCCACAAGACTTGGTTTCACCAAGACAAGATCTTTCAGAAGCCTTTCCTTAGACCAAATGGACGCGTTCCAACCTATCATTCCCACTACCACCAACTGTCCAAATGGCTAAGTTCTAGCAACCTATGTGATCCAGGCAGAGCCCATATTGCCAGGTGGTTGCACTTGAAGCTTCTCAACATTTGACATCTCAAATCTCTTTGTTCCTGGGTGTCCATCCACAAGTGAGATACACAAGGTTCACCAGTCCCCTGGCCTTGTGTAACCACTCAACCAAAAACCACCAAGTAATTACCATTCCACCCAGGTGATTCATTAACTTAGTTGTTTTATTAAACCAAAAACCCAAGTCCTCAGACTTAGAAATTTTTCCATAGTGTGAATATATATTCCACCCTTGTTTTCTACTAGCTAAGCTAAGCTTGATAGTATTAGGAATCTTAAATTAGGAATTTCTACTAAAGTTTCATCTACTAGGATTTCCCTTAGCATAGTTTACACTTAGCAAAATTCCATGCAAGTTTTACTTAGAAAAAAAATCACTAATGCATAGTGAAAGTAATGGGACAAAAGTATGAAGCATCACTTGCCTTTTTGGTAGAGGGTATAAGTTCACTCCTGGTCCTTGCAACAATCACACTCTTCAAGTCACTACAATTCAATCAAGCAAGGCACAATCTCAATCTACCAATCAAGCAAAACATCACATAAAATGACAAAGTCAAAGTAATGCATGCAAGCATACCAAGCTTTGTTTTGTTTGAAAAAGTGGTTCCTAATGGTTCATAAACATTTGAAAACACCTAATGGTCATTTTATAAAGTGGCAAAGTCATTTGCCAAAGATTTCACTACATAAACCATTTTCAAAACAAAGTATCATTTTATGTGGTGTAGAAATGTTTTTACTAAGGCATTAATCTATAGGGCTCACAAAATATGTTTTCAAACCATAAAACTTTGTGTTTAGGGTCAGAGAGTTTAAAACAAAACATTTCCCAAAAGTTTTCTTCCAAAACCATTTTTAATAAATAAACAATATTTTTATTTGTCTAGAAATGGTTTTAAATCAAGGAATCATTCTTTTGTTTCTCCAAATACATTTTTGAATCCACAAAGTATTTCCTATGGTCAGTAGGTTCAAAACACACCATTTGCAAAAGATTTTATCCCCAAAATCATTTTT
Source organism: Avena sativa (assembly GCA_916181665.1). Taxonomy (NCBI): domain Eukaryota; kingdom Viridiplantae; phylum Streptophyta; class Magnoliopsida; order Poales; family Poaceae; genus Avena; species Avena sativa. Next base: position 238,543,784 of record OV702283.1, on the reverse strand, counting down.
TAACAATTTTCACATCCTTAACAAGCATACAAATGTTTCTGCAAAAACAAACAATTTAACAGAAACTTTTTACTAAACAAATGAAATGGTTGGCTAGGGCTTGTTCCACTGATTCCATTGATATAAAGTTTGTAAATTTTGGACGTGTGGAACTAAAGTTATGGAATTTACAAAATGGACATCTAATAGAAAGTTTTCTGGCTTTTAAATCAAACAGAGGCCACGTGGAATGTTTTGATTGGTCGAAAACGTTTCGCGAGGATTGAGATCTGTGGAGCGTCGGATCAAAACAGATCGAGCGGCACAGAATTCTCCATACCGATTCGCTAAATGAAACTATCGCAGCGCTCGGATCAAGATCAAACGGCTCACAGCTTCTTGCCAAGAACTGGCGGCGGCGTCTGGCGGCGGAGCGGCCTGGCGGTGGTGTTGCCGGCGATACAGGAAGAAAGAGCCCCTCTGGTCCGACGTGGATTGCTCACCGGAGTCCACACGGCGTCGGGCGTGCTCTGGAGGTCGTCGAGGGCGAGGATGGAGGGCACCCTAGGACAAAAGGGAGGCACCATTAGGTTCGCAAGGGCATGGTGATCATTATAGTGTCCACGGGGAAGAGAGGGTGGTTGGGTTTACCGGGGAGACGTCGCCGCAGTTGGAGACAGACGGCGGTGCTGGCTCGGGGAAGACGTTGTCGTTCTCACGGTGCTTGCGCAGATGAACGGAAAGCTCAGGGTGATGCGTCAGAAGGTAAGGAGCGAGTTCGTGTGCTCCAGGGGCAATGGGGTTGTCTGGCTTCGCCGAAATTTGTGCTGCAGCTCGTCGGAGCAGAGTGGGTTCATGCGTGAAATCGTGGCAGCCTGGGGGCAAGGGAGGTCTAGCGTCTGAGGGAGATCAGAGAGGGGAGAGGGACGCTTAAATGCGCGCATCACGGGGCTGATTCAACGCGAGGTTATGAGGAATCAAGCGTGCAGTTATTTGACAGAAACGGCGACGAGGTTTGGGGGAGAAGAGGTCGCGGCGGGTGAGGAAGAAAGCTCGGGTGTGGGGCCATTTCGCCAGTGGAGTGAGAGAGGGAGTTGGGGTCCACCAGTCAGCGTCCTTGCGGGTTTCTTTCGCGGTGAAAAACGATTCGCTCGCTGAGAGGGAGAGGTGGGCTGCTGGGCTGGGATGGGCTGGGCTTGGTCTGATCCTTTTTTTTGTTCTGAATCTATTTTCCTTTTTCCAATTCAATTTCTGTTTTGAAAATCAATTCACAATTCAAACAAAACAAACATTCAATTCAATTCAAACTCCTCCAAACTTCTATTGAGTTTTGGTTCTGTTTAACAACATAAACCAAAGTCCAAAGACAAAAATAATATTTTTATTCTTTTTAGGATCTATTTAATAATTAAATAAAATAGATCTTAATTATTAATTCAAATAGGTTTTAATTTATTTAATAAAATATCCATTTGAAAACTAAATATTATCAAAATCAAATCAGTAGGTTTTATTTGAAAATAGAAGATATTTGGAAAACTTGCTTAAAATAAAATAACATTTTTATTTTAGGGTCCATTAATAATTAAATAAAAATGGACCTTAGTTATTAAATCAAATAGGGTTTGTTTTATTTATTTTCAAAACTCTATTTGAAATCCAAAATAGTACCAAAACCATTCAGTAGGTTTTATTTGAAAATAATAAACACTTGGAAAACTTATTTAAAATAATTTAATAAGTTTTGATGTTTTAATTAAAATGGTAAAACCTTTTATTTAAATAAAATTGGATATTAAATCCTTATTATTTTATTTAAATAAACCTTTACTATTTTTTTATCAAAACAAAATGTTTTATTTCAAAAGCTTGGCCAAGGTTTAATTTTGGCTCTATAAAATAATCCTTATTTATAAATCTACCTTTTCTTTTGAAAACCAAATCTTTTATTAAAAGATCCTAAAATAGTAATTTTAAATATTTTTAAGTTTATTGTTTATTTATCTTTTTAAATCCCTTTTGGAATTTATTTGATCCAAATAGGTTTTGAAAGTTTCCAATTTGTTTCAAAAGTTTCTTCTCACCCTGAAAATCAACAAAGTTTTATTTTATTCATTTATTTTTCACATTACAAGATTTGGAAAATCTTGGGATGTGACAAATAGTGTGATATTACTTGTTCTTGTGCTACTTGTTTCTAGTCACCCTTGTGAACTTTGAAGTTGTCCTACGCATCTATTTCCTACTCTATGAGGGACAAGCTGATTTCCACTATGCCATGTTTTTGTATGTGAAACAAACAAACATTTTTTAATGCATGTTATTCATGATCTTTGTTTGTAGCCTTTCATGTTGCATGCATAGTTACTATGTCCTATAGTTAGAACTCCATCTGTCATGCACATGTTTAGAGTTCTTTGATCCCAACTTTCAATGCTTGCAAATGGTTTGATCTTGGTTTTGATGGTGCATGTCACCTCATAAATTATTCTTTTTATCACTTACCTACTCAAGGACGAGCAGGTGTTAAGATTGGGGATGCTTGATATGTCGGAAATGTATCTATAATTTTTTATGCTCCATGCTTGTTTAGTATCTACTTTGCTTTGCTTTGTCTACACTTTGAGGTGTTTTTATATATTTTCTGGAACTAACCTATTAACAAGTTGCCACAGTGCTACTTGCCTGTTTTCTTCTATTTTTGGTTCCAGAAAGGCAGAAAATCAACATTCTCGGAATTGGAAGGGACAAAAGCCAAAGTCAATATTTACCGTGGGGGACACGAATCCAGAAGATGAGACGGAGACGCGAACCAGGGCGGCCAAACCCCCCTAGGCGCGGCCAGGGGTGGGCCCACGCCTGGGCAAGGTGTGCCCCCCTGGTCGCCTCCCGGCCTCTCCTCTTCCCCTATAAGAAGCCCCCGATGCAGAAACCCTAAACACCCGATCAAAACTCCACGAAACCGTCTGTAGCCGCCGCCACCATCATCCCTAGATCGAGGGGGATCTGAAGTTCTTCCCGGCACCTTGCCGGAGGGGAGATCATCCCGGAGGCCTTCTCTCCGGTATGATGCGTGAGTAGTTCCACCTTGGACTATGGGTCCATGTAATAGCTAGATGGTTGTATCTCCTCCTTGTGCTTTCATGTATAGATCTTGTGAGCTCCGTTCATGATCAAGATCTAATCTATTTGTAATCATGCATGTTGTGTTTGTGTGGATCCGATGGATATTGAGATTATTATGTCAGTTTGGTTAATGGTATTGTCGTTATGATTCTATCAAGTCTGTGTTGTTTGTGATCTTGCATGCTCTCTGTTGTTAGTAGCTATCTTGTCCGAGTAGTTGCTAGTGACTCCAAGAGGGAGTATTTATGCTTGATAGTGGGTTCATGCCTCTAGTTTCCAAGGGAAGTGATAGAAATATCTTTGGTTGTAGATGTGCTGCTGCCACTAGGGAGAAAACAACTGTCTCTTGTTCATGGAACAAGTGGATTGTTTACCTTACACACTTTTCTTAAAGCAGTTGTTTGTTGCTTGCAACTTAATACTGGAGGGGGTTTGGATGATAACCTGAAGGTGGGCTTCTAGTCATAGATGCAGTTGCATGGCGGTCTATGTATATTGTTGCATTGCCCAATCGAAACTCATAGGATCTGTCCAACTAGTATTGTATTGTTATGCCTTGCTCAGTTCCTGTCAATTGCCCTACTGTAATTTGTTTACCCTTCATGCCATGTTGTTTATCGAAGGAGAGCACCTCTAGTGAACTATGGACCCCGGTCTAATATTTACCATTGATACATCTTCCACTGTTACTGTTTACTTGCTGCAAACCACCATTACCTTCCACACCATACAGTTAATCCTTTCTTACAGCAAATCGGTGAGCTTGACAACCTCACTGATTCGTTGGGACAAAGTCTTGAGTTTGTGTTGTGCAGGTCTCCATGTTGTTTGCTATTGTTGTGTGCGTTTCCTTCCTCCTTATGGTTCAATAACCTCGGTCCCTACTTAGGGAAACTTGCTGTTCTGCTCATCACACCTTGCTCTTGGGGTTCCAACGAAGTATCACACGTCAACATTGGGTGCACGCATCACTTGGAGACCTGCACAACACAAACTCAAGACTTTGCCCCAACAAACAGTGAGGTTGTCAATCTCACCGGTTTGCTGTAACAAAGGATTAACTGTATGGTGTGGAAGGTAACAGTGGTTTGCAGCAAGTAAACAGTAACAGTGGAAGATGTATCAATGGTAAAGATTGGACCGGGGTCCATAGTTCACTAGAGGTGTTCTCCTTACATAAACAAATATGGCATGCTCGGTAAAAAAATTACAGGACGGCAATTGACAGGACTGAGCAAGGCATACCAATGCAATACTAGACATCAAGATCCTATGAGATTCGATTGGGCAATACAACAAGATACATAGACCGCCATCCAACTGCATCTATGACTAGAAGTCCACCTTTGGGTTATCATCCGAACCCCCTCCAGTATTAAGTTGCAAGCAATAGACAACTGCTTTAAGTAATAGACAAAACCATTAATCAATCTGACATAGTAATCTCAATATCCATCGGATCCCTGAAAACACAACATGCATGATTACAAAAGATGAGATCTTAATCATGAACGGAGCTCACAAGATCTAGACATGAAAGCACAAAGGAGGAGATACAACCATCTAGCTACTACATGGACCCGTAGTCCAAGGTGGAACTACTCACGCTGCATACCGGAAGCTGGCATGATGAAGAAGAAGGCCTTCAGGATGATCTCCCCTCTGGCAGGGTGCCGGGAAGAGCTTCAGATCCCCCGATCTACGGACGATGGTGGCGGCGGCTACAGACGGTATCGTGCAATGTTGATTGGGTACTTAGGGTTTAGGCATCGGGGGCTTCTTATAGGCGAAGAGGCGAGGCAGGGAGGCGGACAGGGGGCCCACCCCTGCCTAGGCCCGACCTAGGATGGGCCCACACCTGGGGGGGGGGGGCGGCCGGCGGAGGAGCTCGTGACCTACCTCTGCTCTGCTCCTGGAAGCCCCGTCTCCTATGCTCATGGAGCGGTTGTGGCGACCGGAGGGGGTGCGGGCTCACCGTCGACGTAGATCAACCTGAGTGCGCGAGGCCAGCTCCGGCGCGTCCCATGGACGGAGCTACGTCAGGAAGTTTGCTTTTGATTTGAGGAGCAGTATTTGTGAAGAATTAAATCTGCGAGGGGGTTTTCACAAAATTGTGTTTGTACACGGGCCGCGTCAACTAATTCTGGCTGGAGGGAGTATCTTAAAAATACATCTCCTTCTAAATAAATTCCAAGAAATTCCCCAATATGTGAATTGGTAATTATGACCATCTCACATCCAAAACCAACCTTGTACAATGTAAAAATATAAAATGAGCTTCTAGAAATCATTTCAGCACTTTTTAATAATAAACAAAAGGAGGATCTCAAATATTCAAAAAATCCTCAAATAAATATTGAAGGTCTATATTGACCATATCCATCTATCCACACCTTTACCTCATCTTGCCAGGAACAAAAACCAGGATTCTCTTCATAATCATTATGACAATTTGGATCATAAGGCAAAATCCCTAAGAAAATTACCTCCAAACCCCATCCAATCTTGCCCAGCACTTCTCTCCAGCACCCAGCACTCCCTCCTAGTCGAAATCACTATATCACTTCTATAGAAAACCCTCCCATTGTCCTATTTTTCTTGTAACTACTTTCCAGCACCCAGCACTCCCTCCTTGTCGAAATCACTATATCACTTCTATAGAAAACCCTCCCATTGTCCTATTTTTCTTGTAACTAGGGGAGACACATGTGAAACATCAAATCTTGCCCTCTTTACTTGCTTGCAGTTGCTGCTCCCTTCCCTCTCTACTCCCTAAACAACCTTGGACCCCTCACCCATCTATCCATCGCCCAGGCCAGCCAATGGTCTACCCTCACCTCCTCACTCTTTCTCTCATAGACCATGTCCATCATGAACATCTCCACTCGGGATAAAACAGCCTTAGGCCATCAAAGCCAATCCCTACGCTTCATTCCACTCCCTCACTCCCACCTACCTCGCCCCGATCCCCAGAGCTCTCCCCTGCCTCTGCATGCACCTGGAGAAGCAGATCTCTCCTCGTCGGCCATTGCCAAGTATATGAACAAGACACCCTATTCCGAGCTCCTCTCTCCCCGCATCTCACCTTGCTAGACTCCTTCGAACACTCATGCATCTAATCCCCCCTTTTTACTTAGGACATGCTCCGTCAGCACCGCCACCAAGCTCCGACAAGGCTCCTCTCAGCCATCTCGTGCGAGCCCCTTTCCAGAAGCAAAACAGGTCGTGCCGCCCCTCGAACTTCTCCTCGTCATCGACCGCGTCACCCTAGATCCTCGTCACTTCCTCCCCTCTCCTTGGTGAGCTCCCTGCCGCCTCCCTCTCCTCATCTAGGTTTCATCCCGGGAGGTATACAGTGAGCCCTGGCCGTTGATCTGGATCTAATCCAGCAGCGAGGAGCTCCCCATACCCCTTCACCCCCCACCACCACTGACAAGCGGGACCATCTCACCCGTGATATGGTGGCCTAGATCTGGCAGCCCGTGCCCTCCTACAAACCTTCCTAGCCTCCCATTTTTTATTAGTTTTCTGGATCTGCTGAAATAGGCTGCTAGTTTTAAATCAAGATAAAAATGTAAAAGACCAAATTTTTCTCAGATCTATTCTTCTTAGGGTTCCTGAATTCCTTCGCTAATATGCAATACACTTTGGTAACCAAAATAATGTCCACATTAATCAATATAAATCACATGCCCAAAGGTATGCTTTTCATTAATAAATTACTTCAAAAACTTTTGTAACTCCTTTTGGGTTGAATCCTTTTGGCAGCAAGATATCTGTGACACCTTTCCTTCTACCTTGGCCTCATATACTTTTTGGGAGCAAGCCCTCAATGAATTACTGTTATTTAAACTATTCTATGCATGGTTGATTCACTACAAAAATAATTCCAGTAGTTTTGTATCCCCAAATTTAGTAATTCCAATTACTACAGAAAGGTATTTCAAATACCTAACATGTGCATTTTGATTCACCTCAAAATCTTCTGTAAAATTAATCTGGTGAAAAAGACAAAAAGCATACTGAACTGACTTTGGGATTTTCCAAAGGGCATTCTGGTAAATATTTTAATGTAATTCCAACTCTCACTGAACCAGTCCATCAAAACCTATCCAAAACTATGAGTAAATAATTTTTGGAGCCGCATATCAATTCTGGTGAATTATTTCCTAAAACTAGAGCATTTATCACTAAGAAAATCATAATAAATCAAAGGAAAATGATAAAATAGTGAACCCACTTTTGATGGTTTCATTTTGTCATTACCTATATGATTATATAATTTTTGCATATTGATATCATACAGAACTTGGTATTTCCTTAAAACCTCTTAACTAGGTAGTTTTAGCCTCTAAATCTTAATAGGAATTTAACAAATACAATTACAATGAAATCAATTGCTTTAGTCTCAATTGTTCAAAATGTACTGAAGTGTGTGATGTATTGTATGCTTGATGTTGTATTGTACTGGTGTTTGTATGCCTTGTGTTGATTGTGGCCTTTGTTGCTTGCATGTGCAATTCTCGAGGAGGATAGTTGTGATTGTATCAAAGACAATAAGAAGGGAATTATATCATTATTATGGTTTTATAAGAAGAAGTATAGGGACATATTTCCATACTGCTAATCATAGTCAAGCCACCTTGTTGCTCATAAGCCCTTGTCCTACTATTTTACTTATGCATGTTTTATCTATTTTAATACAAAGTGCATTGTTTTTGCTATATAATGTTTATTATGAGGGAAGGTTTGGCTCCTCCAAACCATTACCACTTTAGTACTAATACGTACAACCCTTTTTGATGGCACCTACTTACCCCTAGTATAGTAAGTGGTGAATGACACCACCCTCGTTTGGAGACCACGTTTTAGCCAAAGTAAAAATATAGGATGGGAATACCCTGGAAAAAGGTTTATATAAAAATTATTTTATGAGAAAACCTTGGTAAGGTTTGGCCTGCCAAGAGAGTTTGATAAAGAATTTTGCTGAAGTGGAGAAGGAGGAAAAATGTTTACAAAAACGCACCTGGTTCTTTGTAGCTTTATCTATAACAACTTAACATATGCAACCACATTACTCTGGAATGGGACAGGGCTGGACTTGATGTTTTTGTACACTGGTATAAGATGTCTCACAACTACTACAACGGATTTCAAGGTTCTAGAGAGTGCGTCTTCTCTGGTAAAAACGGTCCATGGAAATTATCGACCGGGAAAAGAAACAAACGGTCTACGGGCCGCCACATGGTACTATGAGCCCCTCATTGAAAGCGCACACTTAGTGAAGTGGAAAAAGCGCTCCGGTTGGCTTTTGAACTATACAAGGCGTCCCGGTGTTGAGGGGAATAACTCTCACATGGTAGGCACTTATCCTGGAGTGGCATCCGGAGAGTCTCGAACGGTTACTCAACCCACAATCGGTGTAGATTAGGGCAGGGTATCCGGATGGTGTGGGTAAAGTGTACAATCTCTGCAGAGTGTAAATATATTCGAATAGCCGTCTCCGCGGTTATGGACCGGTTCGACAAAGTATTGTAGAGTGATGATGGTTTTGTTTTCATAAAGGATTTCGGAAAAGCAAGGGCTTGAAAGTGTTTTGACCATGGGATGGTCGGAAAGGAAGGAAAGGAGTTTGGTCATGAGATGACCGAAAGGAAATAAAAATGAGTGACCCAATCCTAGTCTTTTCCAAAACTTTTCAAAAAGGTTTCCAAAATGTTTTACAAAAGTTTGCAACAAAGATATAGACATGCTATATCTACAAGAGAAACTATTTTAGAAAATAACTTCTCATGGAGCCCTCCTATTACCACAACCATATTGCATATCATTTTATTCTTATTGATATCTCAAGGTGGTTTGTGAGTACATTTAAAGTACCCACTATCATTGTCCCTGGCTATTAACTTGGTCTGGTATGAAAGAATGGAAGAATAAGGTGGCATTGCCGACTATGAGATCTAGGATGTTCTCCCGGTCAGCTTCCTGTAGGTTAAGGCACGGCTCAGGCTCTAGGCTTTACTAAAGTTCCGCTAAAGATTATAGTTGTATCCATAATGGCATTAAGGTATGACTTGTATCTGCTTAAGTAATGGATGTTTAGTTTGATACTTGTCGGTTATGTGCCACGACAGACTGATCATGGGATCATGGTATATGGATAACAGGGTTTCCGGAGAACAAATCTGGGGTCCCACAGTAGGAATTGGCGAAACAATCGCCATCAGTCGCGTTCTCTATGCCAGTGACGTCCCACTCGTTCTTCTTGACGAGACCTGGAGTCCCGCTAAGGATCCCATGATGACCTTCACCATCATCCCAATCGGCGAGATCGATATCTATCTCGGTTTTGCTGAACCCACCCAATCCACCCTCGTGGTGATGACCACGGCATAAGAACAATCCAGATCTACTCTTTCTGTGGAGGCGGAAGAGTGATGTCTACGCACTTCTATTCTTGTAGACAGTTGTTGGGCCTCCAAGTGCAGAGTTTTTTAGAACAGCACCAAGTTTCCCTTAAGTGGATCACCCAAGGTATATCAAACTCAGGGAGGAAGTGGTCAAAGGTATCTCTCTCAAGCAACCCTGCAATCAAGATACAAGAAGTCTCTTGTGTCCCCAACACACCAATACACCTGCCAGGTGTATAGGTGCACTAGTTAAGCGAAGAGATAGTGAAATACAAGTGGTATGGATGATTATAAGTGGTAACAGTGCCAGAAAAGATCTTCTGACGGGGAGGAAAAGACTAAAGGCAAAAATATGGAAGCAAGCAACATGCAACAGATCTAGTTGTAAACAGTGTTTAAATGTTTAGGAACAAGGCCTAGGGATCATACTTTCACTAGTGAACACTCTCTCATATAAATATCTTCTCTTGATGATACTGCCCTGAACTACTCTTCGATTGGACACTCTAATCCATGATAGGGCTATAATAGCAGTCCTCAAAGTCCGACTTTCCCAATCTAGATAACCCCACACTGTCACCTTGAGATCTAGATGGTTCCAACAAACAACACAATTTCTTAGAGACAACCAACTCAAAATATAATCATGATAAATATATATGTAACCTAGCTTATGTGCCACACACGGTGTGCATGCTGTCACTTTTACACACGTGGGGAAAAGCATAGATCTATTAAAGCACGATGAGTATTTATGTAACCTCTAGCCTAAGTGCCACCACGGTATGCACCACTTACACACATGTGGGGAGAACTAGAGATCTATTAAACCACTTGAGTAGCAGAGTAGATCTACTTGACTACAAAGCTCATGACCACAAGATCATGCATAAAGAGAGAGATAAACACATAGCTACTGGTAGAGCCCTTAGCCTCGAGGAAGAACTACTCCATCCTCATCATGGGAGTCAGCAACGGTGATGAATATGGCGATGGAGATGGCTCCAGGGGCACTTCCCCGTCCCGGCAGGGTGCCGGAACAGAGACTTTCTGTCTCCCGAATCTCCCCTTCGGTGGTGGCGGCACTGGGGAACTTTTCGTGGGTTTCTAGTCGATCCTCTAGTGTTTCTGAGTCGGGGGCTTCTTATAGGCGAAGGAGGCAAGGTCGGTGGAGTACCAGGAGTCCCACACCCCCTATGGGCATGGCCAGGGTGGGCCCCGTGCCCACCTAGGGTGTGGCCACCCTGGTGTCATCCTCAGTCTCGTCTTTGATTTTTCGTATCGCTAAGGGAGAAATATGAACTTTGGCTTTTGTCCGGTCCAATTCCGAGAATATTCATTTTTTAGCTTTCTGAAACCAAAACAACAGAAAACAGGCAACTGGCACTATGGCATCTTGTCAATAGGTTAGTTCCATAAAGTGTATAAAAATACCTCAAAGTGTAGACAAAACATAGCAAAGTTGATACTAAACAAGCATGGAGCATCAAAAATTATAGATACGTTTCCGACATATCAAAGAGCTTAAGATCCCAGAAAAACCTGAACCCACCCAGCCCGCTCCTATAGTGGAAGAAGTGGTGGAAGAAAACTCCGGATCTGATCTCCCTGCTAAGGTAGGATACATGGATAAGGAATATATTTGCTCCGGATCCGGTTATTCCGATGTTGGAGAACAAAAAACTCTACTGAGGCACAGGATAAATTAGATGATGAAATGTCCCTACGTCGACTACGAAGGAATCACTGTGATCAAGAAGAGCTTCAAGGAGGCGGAGGCGGAAACCCAACTGTTCCACTACCTCAAGTCAATCAAGAAGAAAAGGCATTGCTTCGTGGGTTACGTGGGCTCTTTAACTGACTCTAGCGATGCCAGAGTCGAAAATAACTTAGTCCTCGATGTGATCGAAGAAAATACTGACTCACCTGCTTCCCCTCAGAAATCACTGATGTTGCAGGAACTTCGAAACTTTGATAAGTACATGGAAGCGTAGGAACAAGAATACAACTCCAAGCCAATGCAAGGTGAAGCGGAGACACCTCCAAGTCCATATGATAGCATGGACGACGACTAGACCTTGCAAGATGACATGGACACTAGAGACTCTTCCGAGGTCCAAAAGTCCAAGCCATCCATGACTGAAAGTACTGATGGAAGATTATCTCCCGGTACCAGACCAAAAGCCTTCTTTGCCACTTATACTCATGTAAAGGCTACTACGTGGTCAAATTGGAAGAAGAAGAAAAAACACCCGACATCGATAGAGCTGGTGGAGGAAGCCAATGATGAAGAAATCAAGGTGGAGAATCGGGATGGAGAACCGGTTAACCCCACACCGATCGATCCTTCGGTTGATGGACACATAGTCACCCAAGGTGCACGCAAAACTACGGAGATGCACTAACAGTGCCAATCCCAACTGCTTCGGATCTTACGGAGCTAGAGAAAAGGGTCGAGGATCTGGAGAAGCATCGCTTGCTTTTGCTCGAAGAGGTTGCATGCATCGCCGAGATTAATCAGCAGATGGACAACAATCCTGCCCAGTACCAGTCAGAATACAAGCGACTACCGAACAAAACTAAGAGGTGGACCGGTTCTTGCTAACAGGAACGCATAAGTCCACAATGATTTATTCAACAGAAAAGCCAGAGAGAAGATCTGAGTCTACAACACACTGGTGGAAAATGTTTCAGCTGCTCGAGCTATCCTCGCCAATAATCCGTCTCCAGAACAGGTCTAGCAGTGTGTAGCATTACTCTACAAAGGACTGCAGCAGAAGAAAACCGGCGCATGGTTCAGCTGGATACTGGCATCAAAGTCGAAATACTTCCACACTAATGCAGGCCAAAACACTAATGTAAGACCCCAAAGGGATACGCATCAGCCTCATCGCTCCGCCCCTACGGATGAAGAAAACTCAAGAACTGGATCAAACGGTCATCATGGTAGGACCACGAGGGGATGGAAGAATGTTCTATCAGTTGCATCCTCAGACTCCATATGAGCATTGGCTCCTCACCAGCCCACTTGTCGGAAAAATAATGGCCACAAGTATGAAGAGGAGGAGCAGCGCCAGCAAGAACGGGATCGGCAAAGAATGCCACCTTCCAAGCAAACTAAATGTCCGGCTGAACCTCGTCGCCACAACGATGATGGCAGGCAAAGGAACGACGAGGATCGTCCCGGAACAAGCCAGAATAGAGGCCGACATCGTGAAGACTCACCTTGGATCCAGCATAATGAAGCTCCAGGAGCCCGTCGCTCAGCGGAAATAACCGACCAGAGCCACCATCACCTCCCAGCAGTGATCATGAAGTATCTCATCGCAACCATGGAATCCATAGGGGTGGAGGAGGCAACGGCGGAATAAGAAGCAGAATTCCGACTCAGCTGCCACGTAGGCATAGCAAGCGCACAAGGAGCAGATCACTCGCACCCAATTACGCTCGCCATCACATTGAATCTAACATAGAAGCACAACGGTACAAGGAGAAATATGTGTACGTGGGGCCCAAATGTTTTGGTACACGTATCTATCAAACAAAGTTTCCGGTTGACTTCGGCACCGCCAAACACATTTAGCCCTACGACGGTGCGTCTCGACCAGATACTTGGCTCCAAGATTTTTCCAGTCTTGCTGCATTGCCAAAGGAGGACATAAGTTGTTCGCAGTCCGATATCTATTACTCATGCTGTGGAAGATGACGCGATCATGGCTTAATGAGCTGCTAGAGAACTCGATTCAGAACTGGTATGGTATGCAAAGTGCATTATTTTCGAACTTCGAGGATACATACAAGAGGACCTTCACAGTCGGAGACTATCAGCATTGCACCCAAAGACCTGAAGAAACTTGCCGGGATTACCTCGGATGATGGATGAACACAAAAAACTCCTACGAGGGAGTAAATGAGCAAACCGCGATTGAAGCCTTCATCGTAAGGCTCCCAGTTGGATTGCTATGTCATAGGATAAAGCATGACAACGTTACACACTTGTGAGATATGATAGAAACAGCAATCAAGTATGCAGATGTCGATGATGATTCAGATGGATTGCTTAATGTTCTGGTCAACCCAAATGCGGCCAAACAGCCAAAACATCAAATTCAGAAGTGCAAGAATACCTTGGAAGATAAGCCTAATCTGGATAATGGAGCTATTAACGCAATTTTCTGATCTAGAAGACAAGGAGGGCATGGAGGTGGCCGGGGACAAAGCTGCTGAACTTCCCGAGTCCAGTGTAGAGGATATCAACAGCCCAAAGAACGTATTCCTAGGTGGACATTGCAAACAACCCTTGTGTATATCACCCGGATGGGAACGGGGGTTCTACCCACACCAATGCTAAGTGTCGTTTCAATGATGACATCAAAAGAGACGAATCTGCTGGCTACAGAGACAAGTGACGAAAATGAAATAAAAATTCCGAGAAAGGCAAGGAGGCAAAATAAGATTCCGACATGGAAGAAGTGGATGCCGGACAACCCAAGGATTATCCTACAAAGAAAGAAACATATGTCTGCTTCTTTGGAACTCAGCCAGCTAATGTCAGAAAAGCGGTTCTCCATGAGCTCAATGCCACAGTTCTGGCTGTCCCCCAGTTTCTAGATTGGTCGGATGTAACAATCACCTTTGACCGCAACGATCACTCAAAAAAAATATATCATCGGGAAAAGTACCCTCTGGTCGTCAATCCTCCTATTGATGGCTATGAATTCTCTAAAACTCTAATGGATGGTGGCAGCATCATCAATATCCTCCACATAGAGACGCTCCACCGCATGAAGATTCACAAAAGCAAGCTAAACCATGGCAATGCGATTTTTCATGGAAATGTACCAGGAAGACATGCGGATTCGCTAGGTGAGATCACACTGGCCGTAACATTCGGAGCTCCAAAAAATTACCAGATCGAGCCATTCTCCTTCCAGGTGGTACCATTCAAAATTTCATACCACGCCATCTTCGGACGTCCGGCTTACTGAGCGTTCATGGCCCCTCCCTGCTACATCTGGGGACACCGGAAGAAAGCACGAGACTGAAAGACTCATATATTGACTTTGCTGAAATGGTGCTACACGCCCAGGAGTACCAGGATATCAAGAACAAGGTGCTGAAACCGAGTCTGCAGTTCAAAGCATCAGAAGAGACGAAAAAAATGCCACTAAAGGAAGATGATCCCTCCAAGGAGGCAAACATAGGGGTAGGATTAGACCATGCATGGGAAAGCACGCTCGTCGAGTTCCTCAATGCAAATAAAAATATCTTCGCATGGCAACCTTCTGACATGACCGGAGTACCTAGAGAACTTGCCCAGCACTCTCTTAATGCGTATCCCGACGCTAGACCCGTCAAACAGTCATTACGATGGTTTGGTAACGAAAAGCAAAAAGATATAGCTAAGGAATTAGCCTGACTATATTTATCCGGATTCATAACAGAGGTCATCCATACGGATTGGGTGGCAAATCATGTACTCTTCCCTAAAAAGGACACTATTGATTTAAGAATATGTGTTGATTATACTTCCTTGAACACAACTTGTCCTAAAGATCTGTTTCCTTTTCAAAGATTTGATCAAGTTATCGGTTCGATGGCAGGGTCAGAATTACTCTATTTTCTCGACGCATATTTCGGATATCACCAAATACTGATGAAAAATCGAATGAAATTAAGACGTCTTTTGTCACTCCTTTCAGAACCTTCTACTACAAAACTATGCCTCTTGTCCTAAGGAATGTAGGAGCAACTTAACAACGGACTATGCAGCGTTCCCTCAATCACCAAATCGGACGCAACGTCCATGTATACATGGATGACATAGCAATTATGTCCAAAAAGAAGGAAACATGAATTTCTGACTTAGAGGAAACATTTGCTAGCCTACAAAAATTCAGTATGATGCTCAACCCGAAGAAGTTCTTCTTCGGAATAACAGCCAAAAAATTGTTAGGTTTCATCGTGTCTGACAGATGGCATAGAGGTGAACCGGGAAAAATCAAGGACATACTCAATATTACCAGGCCAACTCGCCGGAAGGACGTTCAATGACTCACTGGTTGTATCGCAGCAGTAAGAAAATTTGTCTAGACAAATCAAGTTGACACTGCCCTGCAAAGTTTGAAAGACCTACTTTCAAACCAACCAATCCTTGACGTACCAGATCCATCGGAGCCTATGTTACTCTACATCGCAGTGAAAAGAAGACTCATGATTGTTGTAACATAAGTAGAGCGCAAGGAGGAGGATCACCAGTATCCAGTATAGTGTCCAACATATTACATAAGCGAGGTCCTGATAGAGTCGAAGCAAAGGTATCCACATTACCAAAATTTAGCCTATGGTGTATTCTTTGCTTCCACAAATCTACGACATTTTTTTCAAGAACACAAGATCACAATGGTGAGTACTGATCCCCTGCGAGATATAATCGACAATCGCGAAGCCCTAAGAAATTTCGCAAAGTGGGAAATATATCTTGTAGCTTTTGACATTGAGTACAAGCCACGTACAACAATAAACTCCCAAATACTTGCCGACTTTGTCGCTGATTGGACAGAAACGAAAGAAAATACAAGTCCTCTAGAACCGGAATTTTGGACCCTTCACTTCCACGGATCAAAAGCACGGGGTGGCTCGGGGCCTGGCATGGTGCTCAAATCACCACAATGAGATAAGTTTTTTCTGTGTGATAGATTCACTTCACGGCAACCAATAATATTGTCAAATATGCAGAATTGTTAGATGGAATACGCATGGCCAAAAACATTGGCGTTACCCGACTCATGTGTTACAGAGATTCAGATTTAGTTGCATAGCAAGTATCTGATATCTGTAACACAAATAAACACATGGAAGCATACAAGGCTGTTGTGGATGAATTATCCAAATCGTTTGAGGATTTTGAGGTTCAACACATTCCCCGAGCAAAAAATGAGGAAGCATAAAATCAAGGATAGGCTTTGCACGGAAACAAGTTTTGATGGTGCTTTTCTAGAGCACTTAAAAGTTCCCTCTATCACAGCAGTTAATGAGGACTATCTGCTGATATCCGACTCACCTTTAGTAGTAGTTCTGGGTATGATACCCAGCTGGACACAACCCTATCAGGATTTCCTGATAGACGTAAACTTACCAAAAGATGAAGTTCTGGGCCGACAGATTGTCCAACGATCAAAATCATATATAATCATAAATGGAGAGCTCTATAAGAAAAGTGTTTCTGGGGTTTTCCAATGTTGTATTTCTCAGGAAGGAGTGGAAATCTTACGAGAGATCCACGAAGGAAAATGCGATCATCACGCTGCAGCCAGATCTTTAGTGGAAAAAGCTTTTCAACATGGATTCTTTTGGCTCACAAGTAAGGCAAATGCCGAGAAACTAGTCAAAATGTGCAAAGGCTGCCAAAAGTACGCCCATCAAGCGCATGTTCCAGCTGATCAGCTGCGAACAATCCCTATTACATGGCCATTTGCGGTCTGGGGGCTTGATATGGTAGGACCGTTTTGGATGGCAAAATGTTGATTTACCCATCTACTAGTGATGGTGGATAAATTTACAAAATGGATCGAGGCTAAACCTATAACAAATTGTGATGGAGCCATAGCCAGAAAGTTCGTCGAGGACGTGCTCATCTGATTTGGATATCCGCATAGTATCATTACTAACAACGGGAGAAACTTTTCCATGGGAGAACTAGCTGAATTCTGCGAAGATCAAGGGATTAGACTCGATATTGCATCAGTCGCACATCCACAAGCCAGAGGACAAGTTCAAAGGGTAAATAGACTCATTTTACAAGGACTCTGACCTTGTCTCGAGTCACCACTTCGTCGTGCTGTGGGGTCTTGGGAGAAAGAATTACCATTTGTTATATGGAGCTTGTGAACAACTCCTAACAGGTCAACCGGATATACTCCTTTCTTCTTGGTCTACGGTGCAGAAGCAGTCCCTCTGAGTGATTTAATCGATCAATCTCCTCGAGTCAAAGCGTATATCGAAGAAGATGCAAAAGTTTATTGACAAGATGATCTCGATATAATCGAAGTTCGCGTCGTTGCTGAGTAGATATCTATAGCCTATTAGTAGAAGTTACGCAAGTACCATAGTCAAAGAGTTCAAAATCGTTCTTTTAGACAGGGTGATTTGGTTCTTCATAATGGATCATATTATTTAACCGATATGAGACCAATAAAGGAAATAGCTGATCCTCGGAAGAGAAAGAGAGGTAGTGGTAGTATAGACACGGATGAATTAGACTGCCCATGGAATATTGCACAGCTACGTCTCTTCTATTCTTAATTATATTTCCTTGTAATCATATGTAAATGTTCAAAGTGAAATAAAGTATTCTTTACCTCATAATTTTCTGAGATGTTTTTTACCATCTTATTTCCAAAAGAGCATGTCAATTTCAAAAATCCCATGATGCTTGAAAGTACTTTATTCTTATGCTCGTTCTGGTTATGATTTTTGAAAATCCATAAAAATGTTACTTTTGGGTGTAAATCACATTTTATGTTTATATTTTAGTTTTTTATCTAATTGCTTAGACGCGAGTATTTTCCGATTAATGAATTGTAGATACTGGAGGCTGGCTTTGTTTCTGAGTTTAAACTGGTTTAGCAATTGACCTCCATTGCTCGGCAAAGTTTTCATGCTAAAGGTTGGTCGTCTCATGAAAGGGACGAGGGAGAGAGCCATATAAAACGACAAGTGTAAACACAAAATTCTTAAGAATTTTTTGATCAAATATCCACAAAAGTGTTAAGTAGTAAAGCATTAGTTCATACATACCAGCACATAAAAACCACAAAATATAGTACCATCATTACAGACCATATAGTTTTAGGATAATGCATAGAATGTTTATGCTATAGATTCTAGTGGTGGGGGAGACCTTGGAGCCCTAGAGTCGACATTGTCGCCATCTTTCTCAGGAGACTCGGTGGTTTATTCGTCTTCGACGAGGCTATCTTCCAGATCTTTCAGAGAAGGAGGCAACACGATTGACTAGAAGAATGGCGTCATGTAGTTTGTCATCTTTGTCACACGATAAGCATAGCCTACACAAGACTCTTGGATGACCTTGATGTCTTGTGGGTTACCCTCATAATCCATGTTGGCAATGCCCTTGGTGACGTGCCATATTTGCATCACCATAGTCACGGCAGTTTGCGAGCAGTCCAGGCATATGGTATCTTCCAATGTTCGATAAGCTTCGGAATCTCCTTTGCTTTGTCCTTCATTTTGAGTATTGGCAATTTGTGAGGTCGGAAAGTTTAACCGACTCGCCAGTTTCTTCAAGAACTTGGTAGAAGGCGAAGAGAACTTCTCCGACTAACTTGATGCGCTCGGAACGAGATTCATAGGAAGAAGAGTCAGAAAGAGTCAGAGGATTTGGGAAAGAATAAAGTCAACAAATCTTACCAAGAAAAGTCGTAAAATATAAGGGAAAAGAAAATGTCAGAGAAATTTCCAATCATAGAGTGGTTCCACTAGGAGCGCTCTTCTCGGAGATAGTTTAACTCTGCTTTGGAGGACTGGGCAAGATTCTCCTAACTGTCAAACTCCCTCTTTAGATCATCATAATCCTTATTTTAGAGGGCCACTGTAACACCCCAAAACTATTGATCATGATCATCAAACTCTAATCACTAAAATTAGGGTTAACCAAAAAAAATGCATGAATGCATGTGTGTATGTGTGTATGTGATGATTTGATGAATGCATGAATGGACTTGTGTGATTAACCTAAATAGCAAGGAATGGTTTAAGGATGAAAAGCATCATATAAAACATTTCCAAGCAGAAACAAATCAAGAGAAAATCAAAAATAAATTAAATAAGGCAAATGGTTATTTTTACCAATCTTGCTCACTAGGTCACTTTGAGTGTTTCTAGTCCAAGATTTCAAACAAAAACTTTTCCATTTCTTTTCACCCCTTGCTAGACCAAGTAAAAGTGAATCAAAGCCCACCTTTCAAACTTGCAGAAACATTTAGCAATCCCATTCAAATGACAATTCAAAATTGAATCTTTAACATATGTGAAGATCACACATTTTCAAAACCCAACCAAAACAGTGCCCCTTGACTAATCCAACTAACCAGAGACTCCCTAGTATGTGCCTAGCAAACCCACCAAGTTTGAATCCAAAATTCAAATTTGAATTTCTTTTGGCCATTTCATAAAACACCTTGCTGGCATCAACCAAACAAACAACAAACATTATAGTGAGCAGTGATTTTGGCCAACCTTGTTCACTCTCTAGCTCACTCTATACTCTCAGTAGATGATCTAACCCATTTAACAAGCCTTAGCACTATTGTGAGCTTGGCATATCCATTAATGGTGACCAGGCCGAGCCTAACTTGCCACCCACATGTCGACAGCAAGCTAGGAGAAGAACCAAGCCTAGCAAGCATGAATGGAGCACTGACCACCGTCCACCGCCACCTCCTGTCCAAGCCTCGAGCACTTCCAGCCCCTGGACCACACTGCCCGAGCATGCCAAGTCCCTCTGCGTGCGAGCCGAGAGCGCGCCAGTGCACCAACCGCGACACACACCCACAGACCATGCGCCGTCCTCGCCGCTTGCAGACGTCATTGCCAGCACCCCACAGGACAACCTCGTTCGCCTCCGCGTGGACCACGCATGCTGTGCGCCATTAAAATTGCCGTCGGACCCGCCTAGAGCGCCGCGACGTTCCGACCGTTCAGCACCACCCCACGCGCGTGACCGTGCTGTTGAGCTTCGCCAGGGAGCACATCACCGCCTCCTACCTTTGCCCATGCCAATAGCTCGCTGTAACGACGACACCGACGAGCTCCGCCCGTGCCATTCGGTCCCCTTCAGCCACTATAAAACGAGGCCTCCCCCGCTTGTTTTCTTCACACAAGTTCACTCCCTACCTCTCACTGATCACACCCACTCACTCCCGGAGCAAGGCGAGCACCAGGTGGTCAGAATTTCACCAGAGTTCGCCGCTGCAGAGGAGGAGAGGTGTCGTCGATTGGAGCCGCCCCAGGAGAAGCTGCCGGTACCAGGAGAATCGTCGTCGTCGACTTCAACGTTCGCCCCCGTCACCGACCCTCCAATGAGCCCTGGTGAGACTCCCACGACCCCCACCAGCCGCGTTAGGGTTCTGTCTCGCCAGCGCTGCCCGACATGGACGATGAACCAGAGCCGTTCGATTAGAGCTAGATCCTACGGTCCTAATCGCCCCATACCGCTTCGCCCCTCGTTATCTCACTGGCGAGTGGGGTCACTCACTTAACCCGCCCGCGCGTGCGCTGTGTGTAGTGGGCCTGCCCAGTTAAACCTCCCGTGCGACCCAACAATTCATATTTAGTTTTATTTATTTAATTTCAAACACAGTTTTGTACCTAGATTCAAAAATCAACCCAGCTTGATTCGCTTAACCAAAATGCATGAAACCAATTTTGTTAGAAAGATACTGGAATGCTTAATCCAAGCCCGTTGGATTCAAACCATTTAGATTTGTAGATCATACATGGTAAAAATAACAAGGCAGAAGCTTTTTTGCATTCAAACATTTTTCAAAATTCAACCATAAGAGATTTTGAGTTGATTCCCACTCTCAAAAATCACATTTAACCATAACTTTCAGAATATATAAAAATATATTGGTTTACTTACAGAAATAATGATCAAGTAATAAAAGAATGCCACATAGGCATTTCTAGTCACTTTAATTAAATTAAATAAAAAGGTTAAGCCTTATTAAATTGTGACACCACTTTAAATCACATTCCCATGTACTGAAATATGTGGTGATGACATGTGTCAACATGATCCCATGTTTGAGTTGGAGAATATTAAATCTTTAGTAGTTTTTCAATGAGTAGAAATTACTTTTCTAAAATAAAATAAATGAGACAAGTGCTTTAATCTTGTAATGTTAGTGATGATGATAGATCATCTAGTGTGAAACTTTGTGTGATGATTAGAAATTGTTAAGTATTGTTTGGTGATTGTGTACCTCGTATTTATTTATAGACGCTATTACCGACCAAGGATACGAGGAGGAAGGAGGATACTACGAGGAAGAAGCCGGGGAGAACTTCAACCACTACTCTGCATAAGGCAAGCCAATACTTGCAAGCTATTAACTAAGCATGCTAACACTTAAAACTTCACAAGTTTATACTACTATCTTAGCAAGATAAACCATGCAAGTTTTACTTGCAAGATTACACCACTTGATACCCAATCCTAGTTTTACTTGCAGGCTTAATACTTTATTTCTTTATCAAGCTTTCCCTTACAGTTTACTTAGTAACTTGTAAATTCTAGAAAGATAATTCAAGGTAGCATAAAGAGCATAGAATTTGGCCTAAGTTAGATAATCTTGATGTCATCCTAAGGCATGAGATTGAATTTAGCTAATCCCCACTTGTTTACCACCCCTCATTAGTATTTACCCCCACTTGTAGATGCTAGTGCTAAGCATAAAATTTGATCAATGTTAGATGGGAATACTTGATGAAAATGGTTATGAAAACCTTAGAATGATGAGTCATTCTACTGACATTTTGACATGTGTTTACGAAACACCAAATGACTTTGATGATGAAAATGTTAAGGCATGAGCCTTAGCCCTTTACAAAACTGATGGTTGTCTGGATGCGATACCATTCCAATTTTATCGTACAACCACAATACACGGTATTTGGGTAGGGCTTGACTGGAAAGTTATATACCTTAGTATGGAATCCCTTGCGGCCAAGGTCTGAGCTGAGGCTACCTTGTGAAGATTGTCCACCTGTGTAGTACCCAAGATGACAGTTGGTCATGGTTGGGAGGCCAAACTCACAGGAGAGGTTCCTATACTAGGGCGTGTATTGGAAAGGTTAGGATTGCTTATCCGCATATTGAGTATGGTGAATTCCGAATTGTTCCTGACAGATGTATCAAATGTTGTGGTGAAAGTGTAAAATCTCTACAGAGTGTCAAACTATTCGAATAGCCGCATCCGCGGTTATGTACAATTGGAGTGGCCATACTGTTCCGTCGGCAGATGTTTTCAAAATGACTTATGAAATGATTTATGACTTTGACTTGACCACAACAGAGTTGTGACATGAAATTCAAGTTCCTATTTAGGTGTTATAAAACTTTTAACTATCTTTCTTTGCTTTTGAACTTAGTAGAAGTAAATTTGGCTTTTCGAAAAACAACCCTAGAGCTTAGTATATCCTATTCAAAACCACTTCACTTGTTAGTATTAGTTTGCGAGTACTTGAAGAGTACTCATGGCCTTGTCCCTGGCTATTCCCGTGGCCAGACTATGAAGAGGAGTATCAGGAAGATGGAAAGCAGGATGGTTACGACAACTAGGATCTTCTCCATCGTCAGCATTGCCTGTGACCATGAAGATGGAGCCTCGCATACGCTATCGTTATTATTACGTTATTCCGTTGCTTGAATTGTATTAAGAACTAGATCATGTGATCCTTATTTTTGTAAGACGTTATGTATGGTTTGTAATGGATGATGTACTGTGATATCAAGTCTGTTATGTCTCGCAAAAATGGTAATCCTGGGATTGCAATGTACGACATAACAGGCATCTGGGATTAAAAATCCGGGTGTTGATAGCCACCAATTTTCCGAGCCTCTCGGTCTCCAGATTACTTGATTCTAGGAGGTTCTTCACGGATTTCGCGTGCTCATCCTTTAGCTTGCTCAGCTCCTGGCGAAGTTCTTCGTTTTCCATCTAGAGGACCTTGAAGTTCTCAGCTTCCTCCACCATCTTGCTAGATGGCTGTAGCAATTCTCAAAGGGCAAAATATCAGTCGAACGAAATATTCGACTAAGAAAATAACTGTGATGAAGTGTCAGAAAATTTTACCTTCTGCCTCATCCTTCTCAATCTACAACTTGGAATTTTCAAGACACAAAGCTTTGATTTCTTTACACTTGTTGCATGTGTTCTTTAGCAGTTCTTGGTTGTAAGATACAACTTTCTGTAAGTTAAAGATGGAATACCCTTAAACGACTACTAAGACTCGGGCTGCAACTTTAACTAAGTTAAATTTCAGCACGAGCCTTGGGGTCTACACTATCTCGTTCTTTTTCATCCTATAAGCATTAACTCGGATATTATGCTATGATCTCTATCCGACTTTATTCTTGGGGGCTAGAGGATATGATAATTAATACTGCAAACGATAGTCAAAAAACTTTCAATGTGCTCCAAGTGCAGCTTCTCGAATCCAATCTTTGTGTAGTGGAAGAACTTCTTTGCCAGGGAGATAGGAGTGACATCTTTCATTGGCATTTCTTCGGCTTCGATCTTTTGATCTTTTCTTGGATTTTTTCCAATAGGTCTTCCAACTTCACATTCTCCGTCTCCTGGCTTGCTGCTGTGGCACCCCGGATTTATGGTCCGAGAATACCCGTTATGCATACACTTCACGTTCCCATGATCAGTGAGCCGTGAGCATAACCGACTAGTATCATTACAACATCCATATAGTAACAAGTAAAAAATTACAAAGTGGGCATTATGGCGAGTATAACACAAATAGTGGAAGTTTTCAGCGTAGAGCCCGTGCCTTAACCTACAGGCAACTGACTAGGGAGACGGCCTAGCTTGCATAGACGTCAACACCTTCGTTCCTTCTTAACATCTGCAATCTGGCCAAGTAAATAGCCAGGGACAATGCCGGTGAGTACTTTGAATGTACTCACAAACCACCGAGACAAGAGTAATAAGATAATCAATATCTGGCCGTGGCGAGATAGCTCTATACTAAGTTGTTTTATGAAAGAACTAACATTGACATCTGTATATCTTTTTTGAAAAAAGAGTTTTTGCAAAAAAAAATTGCCTCCTATTAGAAAACCAGGACATCTCCACATCCTTGTTAAAGAGATTTAAAACAGTTTTTTGTAAAACCCTTTTTAAAACCTTATCGATCATCTCTGGTCAAAAACCAATTTCATTCTTATCTTTCCTCGTGACCAAGTCACATCTTTTATTTCATCCCAATTTGACCGAAGGGTCCTCCTAGCACTTTCCATTCCAACCGTCCTTGACCGTGGACACGATTATTCGAATAAATTAGACTCTGCAGAGTTTGTGCACTTTACCCACAAGAATCAATACATCTGCCGGGATAAAACCACGGCCCGCCACACATGGTACACGGGTGCTCGGATAATCAAACCTAGACTTTTCATTTGTCCATCCCTAGCAATGACGGCTTTTACTTTTTGGTTGTTCTCTCCGGTACGATTATGGGGTATGACGACCCTAGTCCTTCCTCCCGTACTAACCCCTATCTCCAGACCGTAGTCTAGCAGATAGCAATAGTGACAATAAATTCCTCCCGTACTAGCCAAAAAGCATACCGTCTGCGAGAGACCCAATTGTTGCAACGGTACCTTGCCCATGGAAGCCCGGATTTCAGAGGATTTATCCCCTTTAGAGAGTACGAGTAGCCCCGGCTAAAGACCGCAAACTAGGAGCTAAGTCCCAGCGTCTAGGGTAATGTGGTTGCATGGATAAAATTGTTCCAGACATTGGCTTAGAACATCCCTTCTCTTTCTCTTACTTGAATTTATCTTCATCCACCTCATATTTTCTTTAGTAAAACTTCCGCTTGGAAACGATGCCTCTTTCCAAGGGTTTTATTTTGAAAACTTTGTAGTAGGGTAAAACCCGAAATAGTTTTATCATTGAAAATCTGTGGGTTCCAAGAGGGACGATGCTAACCATCTTAGCCTGGATCTAAAGAGGTAAAGTAGGTGTCAACAGTGTAGGTGTCCTAATGGACACTCGTCCATAACTTTGAGGAGCCAAGTTACTCACGCACTTTTATTTGAAACAAAACATGCAATTTAATTGTGCAGATGATAAATAAGATATAAAACAATTTAAACAAAGGATTATGTTAACACAGGAGTTGAGGAATGGTGGCTTTCCTATGACCAGCGAGATGTCCCTTGACTTCTCTTAGAATACCAGAATACCAATACAACAATGATAAAGATAACCGCGATGCTTCCTTCTTCTTGGCGTCACACAATCGCAATAATCGTCATTATCGAGCATACATGCAAACAAACAACCCAGAATCAATACAAGGCATCCAAGCATCAAACCATACATCAAGCAAAAGATATTTACATGGTAAACATCAGTAAGATCTTGGAGGTTTGATTTGATTGGATTGGGAGATGACTTGGAGGCATAGGAATAAGGGATCCTTTTTGGATTTAGAGTCTAGGAACTACCTAAGAGAGGGTTTTTGCTTAAGGACTTGATATGTATGATACCATTGCATAAAAATGATACCATCAGATAGGTATTGATAAAATGAAGCCAACGAAAGTGGTTTCACTCTTTTATCAATTTCCTTTGATTTATGGTGAGTTTTATAGTGGATAAAACCCTAGTTTTAGGAAATAATTCACCAGAACTATTCTGGAGTTCAAAAAATTATTTAATTGGGTGACTAGGTAGTATTTGGTGGACTTAATCAAGAGTAGTTGGAATCACTACTGGACAAGATTTGTCTTTTTCCCAAAGACAGTACTGGACAAGATTACCAGAATGCCCTTGAGAAATTCCCAAGATTTGTCTTTTTTATCAGATTTAATTTACAGAATCTTTTTAGGTGATTCCAAGGACACGTGTTAGGCACTGAAAATACCTTTCTTTAGAGATTGGAATCAACCTTTTTGGAGTTGCATATCTACTGTAGTGATTTTATTAGTGAATAAACCATGCACAAAAGATTTTAATTCACTAAAATTCAACAGATACTCATAAAAATATGAGCTGCTGGAATATGAAATATATGGTTATGTGTGTTCAAGGGAATTTGTAATTACGCCTAAACCTCATTTGGTTTTACCTAGGGAATTTCCTAAAGGCAGAAAAGGCTTTATCTTGTTATTTTTGCTACCAGCAAACTAGGAAGCAAATGGGTGTGGGACCAGTGGGAAATGAAAGGTATGGATTATATCTTTCAATACCAATTGTATTTTCTCCATTTGGAGATACCAAACTTTCTAGACAAAATATTTAGTGATCTGGACAAATCCTAGTAGGGGATTTATCAGAATTATCGACATTATTTTGGTCCAGATCAGGTAGGACATCTAGGAGGATTTGTGGATTTGAGCAAAAACATCCACTTTTCAATTTCATTTGTATTTAAACCAAAGAGGTGGTTTTCAGATTTGCAAAATGTTTAAAGAAAAAGAAGAAGGGCAGAGGGAGGGCTCCGCGGGCTCGAATCTGTGAAGGGGGTGGGCTGTCAAGGGGAGCTCGGCCCACCCAGGGCTGCTCCCTGCGCTGGAGGCACGGGTCCAAATGGCCCAGTGGGGCCTGCCCTGTGTGAAGGGGTACGGGGGGATGCCGGCCGTTGGATCCCGATAGGGATCAACGGTGGCTGGCCTTCTCCTTCCTCTGACGATGCTCGGCGGGACCTAACCCTAGCAGAGAGGGTAACGGCGGAGGGGAGGCTTACCAATGGCCGGGAGGAGGCAGGGAGGGGCCATGGAGACACGACAGTAAACGATGACCTCAGCGAGGAGCTCATCGGTGGCTCGCCGGGGTCACCTCCAGAGACTGTCCTGGACGAGAAGGAGGGCATGGTTAGATGCAGAGGAGGGAGGGGGTTCTGAAAATGTAACATGTAGAGGGAGGGGAGCTCGGGGGAGAGGGCTTTGCTCGAATTTTGGGGATGGTCGAAGCTTTCTCTATCCTTTCTTCTGGGCAGGATGGGGCTGGGAAGAGAGAGAGGGTGAGCTCGAGGGAGTAAGTGGTGGCCAGAGGGGAGAAAGGAAGGGAGAGAGGAGGGATGCAAGGGCCTCTGGCCTTATAAACCCGAGAGGAGAGGTCCATGGTGGACCTTGCTCATGGTGGCAAGGAGAGGGGGAAACTAGGGGAGGACAGTTGCTGTGGGCGTGAGAGGGGGTCTAGGTGGTTTCTGGTTTGATTTGTGGCAGGGAGGGAGAGGACAGCTGCTGCACAAGCTTTGATGGTGGGATTGGACATGACCTATGTCTCCCTCATAAACAAACATAAGGGACAAGAGGGGCGGCGCATGCTACAGTGCAGGTCGACCAGGGGAGGTGTGTGTGCTGCTGTGTAGGAGTGCTTGACAAGATTAGAGCTGGTTTGGTGTTTGTTTGAGATATGTTTGGTTGTTTGGCAAAGTGTTGGTCACTTTGATGCTTGTGAAGGAAATGGATAAAGTTGCAATGATCAAGATGTGGAAATGGTACTGGTAGGTGGAGTAGGTCAAATAATCACTCCATGATTTAAATGGGATTTTTCAAATGATTTTATCCTCATTTAAATTCACTTCTTCAAAAAGTGCTAAAGTAGATTATGGAAACAAAGATGAAAATTTTACATTGGGAAAGCTTGGTTTTTTATGTGATATGGTCCTAAATGCCATAACACACTTCGGGGAATTTTATTGGTATTTATTGAGGTGGAGAACTATTTTTAGGGAATTATTTCTTTTTTCTGCCATTTAAGAAAAAGGGCAAAAAGAAATAATAAAGAATCTCAAAAATATATATTTTTGAGTTGGAAAGATGGGATAGGATATATAGGCATAAAATGTGCCTTGAGTTGGCGAGGTGATTTGGAGAAAAACAAAATTGTCTTTAAAGACAAGGATTTTGAGAATTTGGTAATTAAAGGAAATTAAATAGTTTAGTAATCCAAATAATTGGGAGAATTATTTGGGTATTCTTCTATCCAAGGTAGATTATGTAAACTTGGTGTAGGCATCAAGGTCAACCTTGGTTTTTAAGAGAAGTGGTGAAAAGGATGGAAACTAGATTAGGGGAGGATCTAGGGTTTAGTTATTTTGATGCCACCTAAACATGGTTGGGTTAGGGAGCTCAGAGCTCACCTTGGTACAAGGGGTATATGGATGGATATACCAGGTAATATAGATGATCATGGAAGCAAGAGTTAGGCTTGGTTGGATTTGGGGAGGTGTAGAGGAGATGGCAAACATTGTTGAAAATAAGGCAGCCATATCAGGTAGCCTACTAAACCATGCGGGTTTAGGAAGCACAAGGCTCCAATAGAAACAAGTGAAGTGGGGAGTTGATAGGCCATGATTAGTAGATCATAAAGAAGCAAAGATTTGGTCAAGGGGATGTGGCATATAGATGTGAAATTCAGTCAAAGTAGGCAAGATGATAAGATTTGGAGAAAAGATTATTATCTTGACTACAAAACCATCATGGATGAGTGGGTGATAGAATGGCTTAGCCATGGGTAAGAGTGGGATTTGGTAGTACCAAATATGTACTACAATATGGTTCAAATTCATTCCCAAGAGTGCACCTAGGTTGGAAGAGGTAGAGTTCCAAAAATGGTATCCAGATAAGAAATCCAGACAGCCATTTTGGCAGATTTGTTGATTTTGACTTATATGTAAGAGGGAAACATTTGAGAGGGTGTCAAGGGTTTATCCTGCCCATCAGGTGGTTGATGTTGAGGTATATATTAAAAAGAGGGGATCCATGCTTGGATTGGGTCTCCACTAAGTTGGAAACCATCAAGAGGGATTATCCCTCGATTGAGCTGATTTGGGGAGGAGAGGGATCCAGACTTGGATGCTTGATAGGGGCTTGATGATCACATGCATAGATTGGGTCCTAAAGGATGAGATACTAGATTAGCTCATTCTAGTTCCGAAGCATGCAAGGCAAATAGCAGATCAAGGCAAATCATCAAACAGTAGATCAAGGCAATACATCAACCAGCAGATCAGGGTAATTCATCTTATTACTTATCCAACTAGTACTAGGGTTACCATCAAGCCTAGCTTGAGGTAAGGATGGGTATGTGCAAAGGGTTTTTTCTTTGAAGTAAGATAAGTACCATCTTGGTATTTCTACCAAGATTGAGATGAAAAGGTTTTAATAATGGTTTTTGGAAAACCTAGAGATAAGGATAGTTGAAGGTTCTGTCTTGAAAACATAAGAAGAGTATATATATGTCTCCATAGATTTGGCAATGGAAACTAGTAAAGTATTTGGTTGTGTCAAAGTCATCTTGGCTCAGGTTTTTCCAATCCCAGAACATTTGAGAATATGAAAGATGAGCCAAGACATCACTTTTGTAAAATACCTTTTTGTAAACTATTGTCGAGATGAGGAGTGCACAACTAATACACAAATAGTTGCTTGAGCGCAAGCAAACAAGTAAGCAAATGATGCAAGAAAAGTTTTTGTTCCCCCTGATTTTTGCCTTTCTGACATTAAATCAGGGTTGCTGAAATTGGGATGTTACAGACCTTTCCCCCTTAAAACAATCTCGTACCGAGATTAGGGAGGAGTAGGGTTCGAGTGATAACATCCGCTTGACAATTTCAGTGGTGGAAATTATTAGGCGCTAATAAGTTTTACAAGGAGCCGACGTGGTTAGTCACGGGTTGGAGCTGAGTGGTTTCGGATTTGGGCTTTTAGCTTAAGAGAGTGGAAAAGACATAGGCTTTTCCCCTTAGGACAAGTCTAGGTAATTTTAACGTCGACGGGGTACTTCCTTCTTGAGGCGGGACGGTGAGTTGAGTCTTCTCATTCCCTCGTCTCGTGGTTGACTTTTCACTCTTCAAGGTCTTGATACATTGGGGTGTTGACTGGGCGGTAGACCTTGGAGTGGAGTACTTTCATGAAATATCTTTTGAACCTGGAGATGTGCCGATTGTCGTCCTTCTTGCAGGGTCGATGATTCGGGTTTGGAGGGGTGGTCCTTAGTCGGCGTTAACTAGTTTCCTATTCTAGGGGTCTAAAGGGTTTTGGGCAGGAAATACGCAGTCTTTCCCTCTTAGAGTGACACTAGGGGTTCTTGGTGAAGTCGCCGACTTTCTTGATTGGAGTCGTATGCTGATGTTGGGGAATGGTTCTACAATTTTCCTTCGGGGTAGCTATCTTCTGCCGATGTCGTTGAAACCGCTTCAGGAGGTGGAGGGTCTATCGGAAAAGGCGTCTACTAGCTTCTAGGTAGTTAGTTTGGAGTTAGTTAGGGGTTCGACGGGTTGGAGGATACCATAGGAGTTTGGCGATCTGGAAACTAGGTCCTTTGGAATGGGGTCATTCCGTGTTCAGTCTGATGCAACATGGTGGGTAAAACATGCAAAGAAGGATAACACACTTGCATATCATCCATACATTTAGCTGGTTCAAGCCGGTCGGTGGCGGAGCTACTTAAGGGGTTACAAAATAGGTCGGTGCAGCAGGGCAACAAGGCACTTAGAGTTTTACAAAACTAATTCTGTGCGATACATGACTCTATCAGAGTTGGGGATAGGCGAGTTTTCCGGGTGCGAAACTACTTTGGAGGAACGTCCAGAGTCTTATCGCCTTTCTAGGGTGAAAGGTTTCTCCTCACGTAGTGCTTTCTCGGGGGAAGAGGAGGTTCTGGGGATAGCGGCCTCCTTATTCTTACGGCCGAAGGGGCTCGGGGTTTCTTGCCCTTTCTCGGTGTTGGGGATTCTTGCTTTGAGGCCGTCGCGTACTTCTCTGGACATTCGCGGGAGAAGTGGCCCAGACCTCCACGGGTGTAGCAACCACTTTTCTTAGCTTCGGATCCTCCTTGGGTTTGTCTTGGGATCTTTACGGGGGCAGTGGGTGTCTTGGCCTTTACCTTGGTAGGAGTGTTGTCAAGACCACGCCGGGGGCACTCTAGGCTGAAGTGACCCGGTTAATCACAGGAGAAGCAGGTGCCTTTCTTGGAACGTCCTTCTCTTAATTTCTTCCCAATGTTGACGCAGGGAAGTTGACGAGCCTTGCCGGTCAGGAGATAGAGGGGGCAGTTGGCCGGGACATGGTCTTGACCTTCACAAAGGAAGCAGGTGACTAGTTGGGTGGGGCAATCTGCAGGAGAGTGGAGAGCTCCACAATTTGGGCAGTTGACTAAGCACTAGCTGGCTTGATGTCCTTCTTCACCGCAACGGCTGCATCCTTTCTTCGGGACTCCAATCTTCCTGGCCATACTCAGGGTTTTCGGGTGGAGATGAAATCTCGGGCTGTAGAAGGAAACAGTGCGACGGAACTAGTCTTCTGTGCTTGAGGGTAGAGGAAATAGTGCGGTATAATATTGGCTGGAAGGCTATGGTTGACGATGGCAGGTCAGTAGGGGTTTATAGGAGTTGAGTGGAAAGACACCGTCTTTCCACCTTAGAGCTTTACTTTAGGTGGTCGAGGTTTTCTTAGGTGGCCATCCTGCTGAGGAGAGATTTCCGGCTAGGAGGTTGCGAGAGTTATCATCGGGGTACGCCAGCAAGGTGGTCTAATTTTTTTGGTTCGGAAGATTACCGGAAGACAAGCAACATATTCCAAGCATTAAACACACACATGACAAGCAAGCAAGGCATACCATAAGTACTAAGGGGGTGACTACATGCCATAAAAGGGGAATCCTACTTTAGGGATGATAATCCTAAGTACGGACGTTACGGGGGTCTTAGCTTCTGTCTTGATGTCCTTTGTCGTCGTTGCCATACTTGATTGGTTTCAGGGTGCTGAAGGACTCCGTTGGTAGGGCGATCTTGTAGTGTCTGTCATCGTTGGTAGCTCATTTGTTTTGCTTGTCTTGGGGTCTCTTCGTTCTGGGATCTCTGTTTTCATAGTCTCCAAGTCAGACTTGGTTTGTGAAAACTGATTAGTTGAAGTAGACGAGATATAGAGTAATCCATTTTCAAATTGTTTAAATCAGGGACGATGAGATAAGAAATCTTTCGGAAATCTTTTGAGAAAATAGTTTGTGCAAACTTGTGCTTTCATAAGTAGGGGTTGTCCTTGTCTAACGTCCATGCTAACTAAGGTCTCCTACAGTCAGGATGGCTCCGATACCATGTCTGTGGCACCCCGGATTTATGGTCTGAGAATACCCATTATGCATGCAATTCACGTTCCCATGATCAGGGAGCCATGAGCATAACCGACTAGTATCATTACAGCATCCATATAGTAACGAGTACAAACTTACAAAGTGGCCATTATGGCGAGTATAACACAAATAGCAGAAGTCTTCAGCGCAGAGTCCATGCCTTAACCTACAGGAAACTGACTAGGGAGACGACCTATCTTGCATAGACGTCAACACCTTCGTTCCTTCTTAACATCTATAATATGGCCAAGTAAATAGCCAGGGACAATGCCGGTGAGTACTTTGAATGTACTCGCAAACCACTGAGACAAGAGTAATAAGATAATGCATATCTGGCTGTGGCGAGATATCTCTATACTAAGTTGTTTTCTGAAAGACCTAACATTGGAATCTCTATATCTGTGCCGAAAAAAGAGTTTTTGCAACCAAAAAAATGCCTCCTTTTAGAAAACCCGGACATCTCCACATCCTTGTTAAAGAGATTTAAAACAGTTTTGTTGTAAAACCCTTTTTAAAACCTTATCAAATATCTCTGGTCAAAAACCAATTTCATTCTTATCTTTCCTCGTGACCAAGTCACATCTTTTATTTCATCCCAATTTGTCCGAAGGGTACTCCTAGCACTTGCCATTCCAACCGTCCTTGACCGTGGACACGGCTATTCGAATAGATTAGACTCTGCAGAGTTTGTGCACTTTACCTACAAGAATCAATACATCCACCAGGATAAAACCACGGCCCGCTACACACAGTAGACGGGGGCTCGGGTAATCAAACCTAGACTTTTCATTTGTCCATCCCTAGCAACAGCGGCTTTTCCTTTTGGGTTGTTCTCTCCGGTACGAGTATGGGGTACGACGACCCTGGTCCTTCCTCCCGTACTGACCCCTTTCTCCATACCGTAGTCTGGCAGATAGTAATAGTGACAATAACTTCCTCCCGTACTAGCCAAAAAGCATACCGTCCGCGAGAGACCCAATTGTTGCACCGGTACCTTGCCCATGGTAGCCCGGATTTCAG
Organism: Avena sativa; assembly: GCA_916181665.1. NCBI lineage: Eukaryota > Viridiplantae > Streptophyta > Magnoliopsida > Poales > Poaceae > Avena > Avena sativa. Next base: position 238,510,345 of record OV702283.1, on the reverse strand, counting down.
GGGATTTATCCCCTTTAGAGAGTACGAGCAGCCCCGGCTAAAGACCACAAACTATGATCTAAGCCCCAGCGTCTGGGGTAATGTGGTTGCACATATAAAATTGTTCCAGACATTGGCTTAGAACATCCCTTCTCTTTCTCTTGCTTGACTTTCTCTTCATCCACCTCATATTTTATTTAGTAAAACTTCCGCTTGGAAACGATGCCTCTTTCCAAGGGTTTTATTTTGAAAACTTTGTAGTAGGGTAAAACCCGAAATAGTTTTATCATTGAAAATCTGTGGGTTCCAAGAGGGAAGATGCTAACCATCTTATCCTGGATCTAAAGAGGTAAACTAGGTGTCAATAGTGTAGGTGTCCTAATGGACACTCATCCAAAACTTGGAGGAGCCAAGTTACTCACGCACTTTTATTTGAAAAAAACATGCAGTTTAATTGTGAAGTTGATAAACGAGATATAAAACAATTTAAACAAAGGAGTAGGTTAACACAGGAGTTGAGGAATGGTGGCTTGCCTGTGACCAGCGAGATGTCCCCTGACTTCTCTTAGAATACCAGAATACCAATACAACAATGATAAAGATAACCCCGATGCTTCCTTCTTCTCAGCGTCACACAATTGCAACTATCGCCGTTATCGAGCATACATGCAAACAATCAACCCACAATCAATACAAGGCATCCAAGCATCAAACCATACAACAATCAAAAGATAATTAAATGATAAACATCAGTAAGATGTTGGTGGTTTGATTTGATTGGATTGGGAGATGACTTGTGTAACACCCTCCGGATCGACCCTATGCAAGTTTTAGCAATTTCCGCCAAAACCCGCATAGAAACGATTCAAAGGTGCCCACCAGGCACTTGCGTGCGGGTGGAAAACGAAGTAATATCATTACACATTAGTCCACGATGGAACCCATAGAACATATATATACAAGAACGACTCCATGAGTCAAGAATACAGATATACCATACAAAGATCCAAATCACCTTGAAAATGATACAACGTCCGACTACGGACAAGATGCAAATGGGGCTAAGAGCCCTGAAGAATAACCAATGGCGTCCATAACCCTGCCCAGGCCAAGCCGGAAGGGTAACCCTACTAACAACGTCGATCTCAAAACCTGCTTAACAAAAGGGGTGCCGACAAAGGCGAAGGAAAAAGAGAGCGGTCAGTACTGAGGCCAGTACACGGCGATACTAGAATTCAGCGGTCCTCACCTACATGGGCATGGTGGACTGATGCGGCAGCGCAACATGCACTAAATAACCTATAGAGACTCAATACAGCTGGCGGCTATCAAATAGGGATAAGAAATACCTATTCGGATCCAACCTGAAACTATCACCAAGCATACCCATCCTGATATTTCCCCCTCGAGACCAAACAAGGAAGTCAACTGAGGAACTCACACAGTTGGCAGTTTTATTCATTCCGTTATAGTTGCGGCAATTACTAGTCAGATATAGATAGCATGAGTCATCCTGATATAATAAGTAGTGGGCATTTTTAGTTAACCATTCTGTTGTAGTTGTAGTACTTACTACTCAGATACATATAGCATGAGGCATCCCAAAACCCAGCAGTTGTTGGTACTTTTATTTAGCCATTCCGTTGTAGTTGCAATACTTACTAGTCAGATACAATGGTAACAGGTGACAACCCAAACCATCAGTTGTTGGCACTTTTATTTAGCCATTCCTTTATAGTGAAGCTGATTACTAGTCATTATAAAGTCAAATTTATAGCACTACTTTAGTTATAGTTATCTATGATCGAGATATTGTGCTCCAAGTCGTCCATAACCGCAGACACGGCTTTCAGAAAGTTTTACCCTGCAGGGGGGCACAAATAACAACACACCCATGATCAACCTCGAGAAAAAACCAAATGAAAACCCAACGAGGCATCACGACAAAGTAATTGCAAGATTCATATAAATTTCAGGGGGCCACCCCACCAAGCTACCCGCTACGAAGTTGGCCGGCTCCGAGACGGAACCAGAGGTTTTTGACGACGGCTGTAAACGACTGGGAACCCGAAAGTGTGACTGGGCTTGTCGATACCGCGAAAACGTGGCACGGGGTTCCAAAACAGTACAAGCGCTCCACGCGCAATCATAAATAAAGCAGTAAAGCATGGCATAAGTACAGGATAGTAATAAAGCCCCAAACTACTTGTGGCCCCAAGAAATAAGATATGACTCAAGCTCTGGCTAGGGGGATTCATGGTCCCACATGCGGATAGTGCGAATATTCAAAGAACAGGTATCAAGTACTCGGGGTCCTACGGGACACAAGTGGACGGTTAAAAACCAAATAATATCTATTGACCACCTGTTCCTCTGCATTATTTACCTACTTCAATTTTAGTTATTAAACGGTAATTAAAGCCATGATCATCTCCAACATAAAGCATATGGCAGTCTTCCAACAACCGTGGTACTTGACAACACGCAACAGCACTTGAGCAAGCGACTACGACGCGCAAGTCCAACTATCTACCAAACAATAGGTAATAGGATGTGTCCAAGGCAATATAAGGCTACAAGGGATAACACGGGTACGAAAACTAGAGCATCGCAACATAGATAGCAATAGATCAACATGAGGAAATAAAGACTATAAAAGTAAAATAGGTAGAAAAGGGGAGAATGCTCGCCTGAAAACATTGCCGAAGGTTCATCCGAAGATCGGGTCGACACTCGCATCAACTCATCGGCCTAATCCGTGAAGAAGCAAAGCACTAGAAGAAACAGCGGATGCACTATTTAATACTATGGCAGAAGATCGGGCATGATGCATATATGATGTATGGCATGGCGAGGATGCGATGCAATTAGGCAATATTAAGCGGAACCAGGGTCCCGACAATTAGTTAGATGATTCATGTTGTTTAGATACCCCACAATTTAAACGTTGTCTTAACATGGCAAAACATAGCCTCGGTTCGCTACACAAATTTAAATGGAGCCAGTATTAGACTAGATTCACCCGCATATGGACTCCATATTTAATTATTAGGGGAATCATCGAAATACCCCTAAACCCCCACAATATGTTTGCAAACATGTTCAATTAATATGCAACAAGTATATGTGATATGTTATAAAAAAAGGGCGGGCTTGAATAGGGGTCACACATCTCGGATCGACGAACTTGGGACTTGGAGGGGATCGGGTTCAGGCTTCGGACACCGGTATCGGTCTTCGAGGTTCCGTCGGGGTTCGATCTTGGCATTCCGGCGTCTTCAAGACGGGGTCTCGGCGTCCATGAAGAAGCTCATAACGTTCTGACTTCGTTGTCGGTGACGATCTTGGAAGACGAGGATACCAGTGGTACCCGGTGATCGCCACGGCCTCACTTCATTTCTTCTCGGTCATATATGCAGGAACAAACAAACATTGGGTCTCGAGCGGCTAACACAAGACATCAGCGCAGGACACACACTCAACCACGAACAAAACACCCACATCAGGGAGCAGCGGCGACGGACGCGCGCACGCTGGGACACGAGCGGCCAAGGCGACGCAGGCTCGAGGCGGCCTGCAGAGAAGAACTCAGGGCGCTAGAGGACGACGGGGGGGGGGCAGCAGGACGCAGGCGGTGGAGTAGGAAGCTCGATGAGGGGCGTCGGTGAGCTAACGCGGGGTGGAGGACGGCCGGCGCGAGGAGGAGGTGAAGGGCGGAAGGAGGATGGCACCCGCGGAGAAGGGGCGACCCTGGTGGTGTCCGCGGTCGACGACGGGACGGAGCCAAGGAGGAGAGCAACGGGGCATGGCGGCGTCTTGGGAAGGCAACGCATAGGCGGTTCGGCGGCTCGCGACACGGGATGAGGTGGTCCACGGGCAGAGCGCCGCTAGAGGTCGAGCACGGGGGAAGGTCAAGGCGGAGAGGCGGGTCGACAGGGTCCGCGCGGCAGCAGGTCCGCGGGGAAGACAGAGCGGCTCCGGCGGCAGGGTAGTCGTGGGCCGGGAGAGGAAACGGGGTGGGGAAGAGGAACTTCAGGGGAGAGAGAGGAGCGAGACCCACGGGGTGGGCCAGGGAGTTGGTGGGCACGTGGGGAAGCGCTGGGTGGGAGTGATGCATGTGTGGTAGGGGGTGGCGGTGGCAGAGGAGAATGGGGAGTGGAGGTCGCAGGTAGGATTAGGTCTAGGTTGGACTAGTTTTAGGGTTTGGAGGTGGCTGGCTGGGCTTTTGGGCCTGGCTGGCTGCCTCCCAAAAATAATATAAACTTTTTATTTAATATTCAAAATACATTTGTAATTAGTTTTTAGACATAAAATATCCAGGTAGACCAGGGTTTGTATTTAAAATAAAGAGAAGGATAGTTGTAGAAAGAAAAACTAGGCTTTTAGCAAAATAGTTTTAGGAAAATCGATGCATGATGATGTCATATGATGCATATAATAAAAACAACAGCAATTTCCTAGTAGCGGTTTTAACGGGGTGCAACAATTCGACACCACTAACAATGGATCTCGCCCTCGAGATCCGTCTCCTAGTATGGGGGAAATGGTTGACGATCTAGATCTTCTCGCTTTGTGGAGATCCTTAAGACACCACTAAAAAGGATTCTTTCTCCGTCTTAAAATCGGCGACACCACCAACAAGGTTCGTTGTCAATGATCCTCAAGAGAACACTCCGGAGAAATAAAGATGAAGGTCGAGGTCTTAAAAGATAAGGCTACCTCTAACTTCTATAGAAAGAGTAAAATTTCATCGATCCACCATTCAATGTGCAAAAGCGAATGATAAGAGTAGTGGTATGGTCGCGACTCCATCCCACACTCAAAGCATTACTCTGTACACGAACAGACGGATTATGCAACCAACCCTAGGAATTTAGACTGAAGATCTCGACCAACGAGGTTTGGCCAACAAGGAGGGATACAAGCTCTTCTTCGGATCTGATGTGGATGATGTCGTCGTGCAGAAAAACACCGGATGGTACAAAGAAAATATTTTAGTGAATTTTCGATCCAATGAAAGCTACAACAGAGGAAAGGTCCCTACGATAGCATAAAGACTAGATGTTGAAGCAACGTTACAAGAGGACGAAAGCGAAACCCTAAAGGTACGACGGAAACCCAACCACGAGAATTCCTGGACTCGAAGAAAAGATAAGAGAGCAGATTCAAAACACGTCGAGATAAGAGGAGAATAGAAGAGGGTAAGGAGTAAAAGAAGATCTAATCAGATCTATCCAACCGATTTTCAAAAATAGTTTTTGACACTCTACGACGTTCGTTAGCTAGGTTATCCTACAGGCTGGACCACTGGGGTATCGTAACTGCTGAGCTCTGATACCAACTCTGTAACACCCTCCGGATTGACCCTATGTAAGTTTTAGCAATTCCCGCCAAAACCCGCATAGAAACGATTCAAAGGTGCCCACCAGGCACTTGCGTGCGGGTGGAAAATGAAGTAATATCATTACACATTAGCCCACAATGGAACCCATAGAACATATATATACAACAACGATTCCATGAGTCAAGAATACATATATACCATACAAAGATCCAAATCACCTTGAAAATGATACAACGTCCGACTACGGACAAGATGCAAATGGGGCTAAGAGCCCTGAAGAATAACCAATGGCGTCCATAACCCTGCCCAGGCCAAGCCGGAAGGGTAACCCTGCAAACGACGTCAATCTCAAAACATGCTTAACAAAAGGGGTGCCGACAAAGGCGAAGGAAAAAGAGAGCGGTCAGTACTGAGGCCAGTACACGGCGAGACTAGAATTCAGCGGTCCTCGCCTACATAGGTTTGGTGGACTGAAGCGGCAGCGCAGCATGCAATAAATAACCTATAGAGACTCAATACAGCTGGCGGCTATCAAATAGGGATAAGAAATACCTATTCGGATCCAACCTGAAACTATCGCCAAGCATACCCATCCTGGTATTTCCCCCTCGAGACCAAACGAGGAAGTCAACTGAGGAACTTACACAGTTGGCAGTTTTATTCATTCTGTTATAGTTGCGGCAATTACTAATCAGATATAGATAGCATGAGTCATCCTGATATATTAAGCAGTGGACAGTTTTAGTTAACCATTCTGTTGTAGTTGTAGTACTTACTACTCAGATACATATAGCATGAGGCATCCCAAAACCCAGCAGTTGTTGGTACTTTTATTTAGCCATTCTGTTGTAGTTGCAATACTTACTAGTCAGATACAATGGTAACAGGTGACAACCCAAACCAGCAGTTGTTGGCACTTTTATTTAGCCATTCCTTTATAGTGAAGCTGATTACTAGTCATTATAAAGTCAAATTTATAGCACTACTTTAGTTATAGTTATCTATGATCGAGATACTATGCTCCAAGTCGTCCATAACCGCGGACACGGCTTTCAGAAAGTTTTACCCTGTACGGGGGCACAAATAGCAACACACCCACGATCAACCTCGAGAAAAAACCTAATGAAAACCCAACGAGGCATCACGACAGAGTAATTGCAAGATTCATATAAATTTCAGGGGCCCACCCCACCAAGCTACCCGCTACGAAGTTGGCCGGCTCCGAGACGGAACCAGAGGTTTGTGACGACGGCTGTAAACGACTGGGAACCCGAAAGTGTGACTGGGCTTGTCGATACCGCGAAAACGTGGCACGAGGTTCCAAAACAGTACAGATGCTCCACGCGCAATCATAAATAAAGCAGTAAAGCATGGAATAAGTATAGGATAGTAATAAAGACCCAAACTACTTGTGGCCCCAAGAAATAAGATATGACTCAAGCTCTTGCTAGGGGGATTCATGGTCCCACATGCGGATAGTGCGAATATTCAAAGAACAGGTATCAAGTACTCGGGGTCCTACGGGACACAAGTGGACGGTTAAAAACCAAATAACATCTATTGCCCACCTGTGGCTCTTCATTATTTACCTACTTCAGTTTTAGTTATTAAACGGTAATTAAAGCCATGATCATCTCCAACATAAAGCATATGGCAGTCTTCCAACAACCGTGGTACTTGACGACACGCAACAGCACTTGAGCAAGCGACTACGACGCGCAAGTCCAACTATCTACCAAACAATAGGTAATAGGATGTGTCCAAGGCAATATAAGGCTGCAAGGGATAACACGGGTACGAAAACTAGAGCATCGCAACATAGATAGCAATAGATCAACATGAGGAAATAAAGACTATAAAAGTAAAATAGGTAGAAAAGGGGAGAATGCTCGCCTGAAAACATTGCCGAAGGTTCATCCAAATATCGGGTCGACACTCGCATCAACTCATCGGCCTAATCCTTGAAGAAGCAAAGCACTAGAAGAAACAGCGGATGCACTATTTAATACTACGGCAGAAGATCGGGCATGATGCATATATGATGTATGGCATGGCGAGGATGCGATGCAATTAGGCAATATTAAGCGGAACCGGGGTCCCGACAATTAGTTAGATGATTCATGTTGTTTAGATACCCCACAATTTAAACGTTGACTTAACATGGCAAAACATAGCATCGGTTCGCTACACAAATTTAAATGGAGCCAGTATTAGACTAGATTCACCCGCATATGGACTCCATATTTAATTATTAGGGGAGTCATGGAAATACCCCTAAACACCGACAATATGTATGAAAACATGTTCAATTAATATGCAACAAGTATATGTGATATGTTATAAAAATAGGGCGGGCTCGAATAGGGGTCACACATCTCGGATCGACGAACTTGGGACTTGGAGGGGATCGGGTTCAGGCTTCGGACACCGGGATCGGTCTTCGAGGTTCCGTCGGGGTTCGATCTTGGCATTACGGTGTCTTCAAGACGAGGTCTCGGCGTCCATGAAGAAGCTCATAACGTTCTGACTTCGTTGTCGGTGACGATCTTGGCAGACGAGGATACTAGTGGTACCCGGTGATAGCCACGGCCTCACTTCATTTCTTCTCGGTCATATATGCAGGAACAAACAAACATTGGGTCACGAGCGGCTAACACAAGACATCAGCGCAGGACACACACTCAACCACGAACAAAACACCCACATCAGCGCTGGGACACGAGCGGCCAAGGCGACGCAGGCTCGAGGCGGCCTGCAGAGAAAAAGTCAGGGCGCCAGAGGACGACGGGGGGGGGGGGGGGGGGGTAGCAGGACGCAGGCGGTGGTGTAGGAAGCTCGATGAGGGGCGCCGGTGAGCTTACGCGGGGTGGAGGACGTCCGGCGCGAGGAGGAGGTGAGGCAAGGGCGGAAGGATGACGGCGCCCGCGGAGATGGGGGCGACCCTGGTAGTGTCCGCGGTCGGCGACGGGACGAAGCCGAGGAGGAGAGCCGCGGGGCATGGCAGCGGCTCGGGAAGGAGACGCAGAGGCGGGTCGGGGGCTCGCGACACGGGATGAGGTGGTCCGCGGGAGGAGCACCGCTAGAGGTCGAGCACGGGGGAAGGTCAAGGCCGAGAGGCGGGTCGATGGGGTCCGCGCGGCAGCAGGTCCACGGGGAAGACAGAGCGGCTCCGGCGGCGGGGTAGTCGTGGGCTGGGAGAGGACACGGGGTGGGGAAGAGGAACTTCAGGGGGAGAGAGAGCAGCGGGACCCACGGGGTGGGCCAGGGAGTTGGTGGGCGCGTGGGAAAGCGCTGGGTGGGAGTGATGCATGCGTGGTAGTGGGTGGCGGCGGCAGAGGAGAATGGGGAGTGGAGGTCACAGTTAGGATTAGGTCTAGGTTGGACTAGTTTTAGGGTTTGGAGGTGGCTGGCCGGGCTGTTGGGCCTTGCTGGCTGCCTCCCAGAAATAATATAAACTTTTTATTTAATATTCAAAAGACATTTGTAATTAGTTTTTAGACAAATAAATATCCAGGTAGAACAGGGTTTGTATTAAATAGAAGGATAGTTGTAGAAAGAAAAACTAGCCTTTTAGAAAAATAGTTTTAGGAAAATCGATGCATGCTGATGTCATGATGATGCATATAATAAAAACAACAGCAATTTCCTAGTAGCAGTTTTATCGGGTGCTACAACTTGGAGGCATAGGAAGAAGGGATCCTTTTTGGATTTAGAGTCTAGGAACTACCTAAGAGAGGGTTTTTTCTCAAGGACTTGATCTGTATGATACCACTACATAAAAATGATACCATCAGATAGGTGTTGATAAAATGAAGCCAACAAAAGTGGTTTCACTCTTTTATCAATTTCCCTTGATTTATGGTGAGTTTTATAGTGGATAAAACCCTAGTTTAGGGAAATAATTCACCAAAACTGTTATGGAGTTCCAAAAATTATTTACTTGGGTGATTAGGTAGTATTTGGTGGAATTAATCAAGGGGAGATGGAATCACCTCAAAATATTACCAGAATGCCCTTGAGAAATTCCTAAAGACAGTACTGGACAATATTTTTCTTTTTCATCAGATTTAATTTACATAATATTTTTAGGTGATTCTAAGGACACATGTTAGGCACTTAAAATAACTTTCTGTAGAAATTGGAATCAACCTGTTTGGAGTTTCGTATCTACTATAGTGATTTTATTAGTGAATAAACCATGCACAAAAGAGTTTAATTCCCTAAAATTCAACAGAGACTCATAAAAATATGAGCTGCTGGATTATAAAATATATGGTTATGTGTGTTCAAGGGAAGTTGGAATTAGGTCTAAACCCCATGTGGTTTGACCTAGGGAATTTCCTAAAGGCAGAAAAGGCTTTATTTTGTTATTTTTGCTACCAGCAAACTTGGAAGCAAATGGGTGTGGGGCCAGTGGGACATGAAACATATGGATTATACCATTCAATACCAATTGGATTTACTCCATTTGGAGATACCAAACGTTCTGGAGAAAATATTTAGTGATCTGGACAGATCCTAGTAGGTGATTTATCAGAATTATCTTACACATTATTTTGGTCCAGATCTGAGTCTACATGTTAGGTAGGACATCCAGGAACTTGAGGATTTTTGGATCTGAGCAAAAACATCCACTTTTCAATTTCATTTGTATTTAAACCAAACAGGTGGTTGTCAGATTTGCAAAATGTTTAAAGAAAAAGAAGAAGGGCAGAGGGAGGGCTCTGCGGGCTGGAATCTATGAAGGGGGTGGGCTGTCAAGCGGAGCTCGGCCCACCCGGGGCTGCTCCCTGTGCTGGAGGCGCGGGTCCAAATGGCCCAGCGGGGCCTCCCTAGGTGAAGGGGTATGGGGGGATGCCGGACATTGGATCCCGATGCGGATTGACGGTGGCTGGCCTTCTCCTTCCTCTAACGATGCCCTGCAGGACCTAACCCTAGCAGACAGGGTAACGGAGGAGGGGAGGCTTACCAATGGCCGAGAGGAGGTAGGGAGGGGCCAGGGAGACGCGGCAGTCAGCAATGACCTCAGGGAGGGGCGGAAGTGCTAGTTTCTCGGAGGGGGTGGGCCTCGCGTGTCTGCCCCACGAGAAGCTCGTCGGTGGCTCGCCGGGGTCACCTCCAGAGACTGTCCTGCACGAGAAGGAGGGCATGGTTAGATGCAGAGGAGGGAGGGGGTTCTGAAAATGTAATGTGCAGAGGGAGGGGATCTTGGGGGATAGGGCTTTGCTCGACTTTTGGGGATGGCCGAAGCTTGCTCTATCCTTTCTTCTGGGCAGGATAGGGCTGGGGAGAGGGAGAGGGTGAGCTCGGGGGAGTAAGTGGTGGCCACAGGGGAGAATGAAGGGATAGAGGAGGGATGCAAGGGCCTCTGGCCTTATAAACCCGAGAGGAGAGGTCCATGGTGGACCTTGCTCATGGTGGCCAAGGAGAGGGGGAAACCAGGGGAGGACGGTTGATGTGGGCGTGAGAGGGGGTCTAGGTAGTTTCTGGTTTGATTTTTGGCAGGGAGGGAGAGGGTAGCTGCTGCACAAGATTTTATGGTGGGATTGGACATGACCTATGTCTACCTCATAAAAAAACATAAGGGACAAGAGGGGTGGGGCATGCTACAGTGCTGGTCAACTAGGGGAGTTGTGTGTGCTGCTGTGTAGGAGTGCTTGACAAGATTAGAGCTGGTTTGGTGTTGGTTTGAGATATGTTTGGTTTTTTGGCAAAGTGTTGGTCACTTTGATGCTTGTGAAGGAAATGGATAAATTTTCATTGAGCAAGATGTGTAAATGGTACTGGTAGGTGGAGTAGGTCAAATAATCTCTCCATGATTTAAATGGGATTTTTCAAATGATTTTATCCTCATTTAAATGCACTTCTTCATTTAGGTGCTGAAGTAGATTACGAAAACAAAGATGAAAATTTTACATTGGGAAAGCTTGGTTTTTGTTGTGATATTGTCCTAAATACCATAACTCACATTGGGGAATTTTATTGGGATTTATTGAGGTGGAGAATTATTTTTAGGGAATTATTTATTGTTTCTTCCATTTAAGAAAAGGGCAAAAATAAATAATAAAGAATCTCAAAAATATATATTTTTGAGTTGGAAAGATGGGATAGGATATATAGGCATCAAATGTTCCTTGATTTGGCGAGGTGATTTGGAGATAAACAAAATTGTCTTTAAAGACAAGGATTTTGAGAATTTGGTAATTAAAGGAAATTAAATAGTTTAGTAATCCAAATAATTGGGAGGATTATTTGGGGATGCTTCTATCCAAGGTAGATGATGTAAACTTGGTGTAGGCATCAAGGTCAACCTTGGTTTTGAGAGAAGTGGTGAAAAGGATGGAAACTAGATTAGGGGAGGATCTAGGGTTTAGTTATTTTGATGCCACCTAAACATGGTTGGGTTAGGGAGCTCAGAGCTCACCTTGGTACAAGGGTTATATGGATGGATAGACCAGGTCATATAGATGATCATGGAAGCAATAGCTAGGCTTGTTTGTATTTGGGGTGGTGTAGAGGAGATGGCAAACTTTGTTGAAAATAAGGCTGCCATATCAGCTACATCAGGTAGCCTACTAAACCATGTGGGTTTAGGAAGCACAAGGCTCCAATGGAAACAAGTGAAGTGGGGAGTTGATATGCCATTATTAGTAGATCATAACCAAGCAAAGAGTTGGTCAAGGGGAGGTGGCATATAGATGTGAAATTCTGCCAAAGTAGGCAAGATGATAAGATTTGCAGAAAAGATTATTATCTTGACTACAAAACCATCATGGATGAGTGGGTGATAGAATGGATTAGCCATGGGTAAGAGTGGTCTTTGGTAGTACTAAAGATGTACTATAAGATGGTTCAAATGCATTCCCAACTATGCACCTAGGTTGGAAGAGGTAGAGTTCCAAAGATGGTATCCAGATAAGAAATCCAGACTTGTTGATTTTGAGGTATAGATTAAAAAGAGGGGATCCATGCTTGGATTGGGTCTCCACTAAGTTGGAAACCATCAAGAGGGGTTATCCCTGGATTGAGCTGATTTGGGGAGGAGAGGGTCACTTGAGTGACTTAGGATAGATCCAGACTTGGATGCTTGATAGGGTCTTGATGATCACATGCATAGATTGGGTCCTTAAGGATGAGCTACTAGATTAGCTCATTCTAGTTCCTAAGCAAGCAAGGCAAACAGCAGATCAAGGCAACATCAGACAATAGATCAAGGCAATCACTACTAGGAAAATGCCTATTTGCGGCGCACATGGAATGGCCATCCGTGGCGCACTAGCAGTGCGCCACTAGCCTCATGCTGCGGCTATCTCCTAGCCGTGGCGCACTTCCTAGTGCGCCACGATTGTGTCGAGATAGGCGTAGTGCACCTGCTAGTGTGCCACGGCTATGTGGGCAGGTGCGCTACGCGTTGAATCTTCTGTGGCGCACGTCTCAGTGCGCCACTAAGCTGCTTAGGTGCGCTTTAGATGTAGTGCGCCACAAAATCTAGGTCATGTGCACCACAGGTGATTTTTTTTGTTTTTTTTTATTTCAGAGCCAGATGATATACAATACAGATTATATACAATATTACAGGCAGATATACACGCACAGATACAAGATATACAATTATATATATAAATACACAATTTGCAAAACAAGATTGAAACAAATACATATAGATAAGTCTCATACATGAATACATAGTATAAGTTACATTGTTTCGATCAAGTTACAAAGTAGTTGGTGACATGCGAATACATGTGTCGATCGGACAAGTTAGAGCTCAGAAGCTCGCATACACATCTAAATTAGCTAGACACAAACGCGGGATAAACAACCAAAGAAGATAAGCATGATCACCGCCGCGACGAAGGTGTAGGTCTTCATCCGGTTCCTCGTCCTTAACTCCCGCTAGATAGCGCGTGTATCTAGCTTCCTCCTCCGCCATAGTGTTGTACCCTTTGTAGCTATTGCCGCTGAAATGGTGCACCTGTCTGTGGTAGTCTTCCCAATCATCGTAGACTCCGGGAACCCGTCCCTTGTACACGACGTACCACGTCATCTACAAGTTGACAATAATAATTAACCGGTGATTGAAAAAAAACATGTATAATTAAAGTCGCATATGAAGATACACTTATAGAAAGTACTTGTAAATCAAAAAGACCAAACTCAAAAAGCATGCCTCATATATAACTAGGTTGTTCGACACAGGAATATGCTATGATGAAACTGTACGCCAAGTAGGATGCACAACACCTGGTCCTGTGCATAGCACAAGGCGGGCAATCCCATCGCAGCACATTCGCATATAGTGTGCCACGACATTTCAATCATCGGCATTATTCTCGAAAAAGACCAAAGTAACTCAAAAAGCATGCCTCATATATAACTAGCTAGGTCGTTGGACACAGGAATATGCTACGACAGAACTGTTCGCCAAGTAGGATGCACAACACCTGGACCTGTGCATAGCACAAGGCGAACAATCCCATCGCATCACATTCACATATATAGTGTGCCACGACATTTCAATCATCGGCATTATTCTCGAAAAAGACCAAAGTAAATCAAAAAGAATGCCTCATATATATATATACATAGGTCGTTGGACACAGGAATATGCTACGATGGAACCGTAAGCCAAGTAGGATGCACAACATCTAGACTTGTGCATAACACAAGGCTTACAATCCCGTCGTAGCACATTCACATATATATTGTGCCACGACATTTCAATCATCGGTATTATTCTTCAAAAAGACCAAAGTAAATAAGAAAGAATGCCTCATATATATATATATAGGTCGTTGGACACAGGAATATGCTACGACGGAACCGTGAGCCAAGTAGGATGCACAAGACCTGGACTTGTGCATATCACAAGGCTCACAATCTCGTCGTAGCACATTCACATATATATTGTGCCATGACATTTCAATTATCGGCATTATTCTCGAAAAAAGACTAGTAAAGCAAGGAAAAAAAGAAGGACCAAAGTGAGCAAAGGACCAAAGAGTAAGAAAAAAAACCAAGCATTGATTGATATATAATAATAATAAGCAAAAGAAGTAAGCGATGATTCATAAACCTAATAAGATAAGTATAGTAGCATGTACACTTGTCCACATACACACAAAGGTCATCTATAGTTTGTAACTACAACTAGGCCAACATCAAGCCTTCTGGCTCGGCTTAGGGAACGGGAGGATGCCTTGTCTCGTCATGAACTTCCTATAGTCACCCTGCATCTCTAGGCGATCTTCTATGTCACGGTTATTCGGGATATTTCCTCCGTAGAAGATCCCCCCCGAAGTCATGACATCACGAAAGATGATTGCCTCAAACTGCTGTTGGATGCAATACATCTCTTGTCTAATATCTGAATCAGTGATCTTGGCCTTTGCTTCGGCCCACTGTTTGAGATGATCTGGCAGCGTAGAATTCTGCTGGTAAAGTAGGAACGCCCTCATGTGATGGAGTGTGTAGTAGGCTTCCTTCTTACTATTTTCCGGCTGCTTCATGCAGGGGAACTCCGTTACGTGGTTGAAGACGTGACTGCCGAACTTTACCTTCGTACGCACGAAGGTGGTGCCTTCCGTCGAGGCAAAGCCAGTGAGAGCATCATCCAGAACTTCCTTGATCTTGTCGTAGTTTTTCTTCTTTTCTAGACTCCCCGAGTCGAAATACGTGGCGTGGGAATGCTTCGGCGATAAGGAGATGAGCGTGTAGTGTTCATCTCTGCGCAAAAAATTCAAATGGAATGTGTTGGAAAAAGAATGATGATAATCTAATAAAGCCAATCGACGGTGGAGAGTGAATAACGACTTACTCGGGAAAGTAAGGCACGAGAATATATTCCTTTGTCTTGTTCACCACGAGGATTCTTTTTAGGTACGAGGCCACGATACGTCGTTCGGCGGGGGAACCCAAGCAGCCGTCACGCATGTAGTAGGGGTCCACTATAGCGATGCTCGGTGTGTTCTCTCTAATGATCTGCATGGCCAGGCTAAGAGAAAACAGACGGACCATGGTATAGTGCAGCGGGTATAGGTGGAATATATTGAAGATGTCGTCGAACCGAAGGAAGAACAGATCCGCAGGGGCATTGTCGACGAAGCCCAAGCCTGGTGGCACCTTAACCACGAATACCGGGTGCGAGGGATCTTTCTCTGATAGAAGGCATCTCTCTATCGTCAGCATGCCGTCATGCACACTCTGTAGTTCCGAACTGGCGAGCTTCCGCAAATTCTTAGGTCGCATGGGCTCACCCGCCACATGAATCCTCCACATAATACCCTCGGGTCTTGGTGGCCCGTCCCAAAACCTGATCGGATTCACAGTTATTGACGCCACCGGCTGGCTCGAGCTGCTAGATTTTCTTTTCCTGCCCTTTTTTTCCTTTTGGAGAGCGGGTAGGCACCGCAATCTGAGCATCGGCCGCCCTATGTAGTGTGTCAGGGCTTAGAATAAAGGGCCGGTTGGTTTTATCAGCTGGCTCTGTAAAGGCGCAAGCTGGAGGCATCTCCTAAGAACCAAATAGATGCTTGGTGATAGTGGCTTTCTCTATGGGGCCACCAGCTAGGTCTTCGTTGCTAAACTGAGTGTTGAAGAAGTGATCATTCCAGTCTTCGTCGTCCTCGGCCGGATCCTGCGCCATGTGCATATCATCAACATGATCATCCGACCCACCGTGTGGAGGTGACGGCGAGGGCGGTAA
Source organism: Avena sativa (assembly GCA_916181665.1). Classification (NCBI taxonomy): domain Eukaryota; kingdom Viridiplantae; phylum Streptophyta; class Magnoliopsida; order Poales; family Poaceae; genus Avena; species Avena sativa. Next base: position 238,494,317 of record OV702283.1, on the reverse strand, counting down.
GGGGGCCTTGCCACCGCTTGTCGCTGTTGTCTGTGGCGTGATGGCCCCCGCCGTCCCCAAACGGATCATGCTCTTTGGCCATTGCAAGAATAAGCCGAAGCAAGTTCTGAGGACAGTCGACTCTTCTTCATCCACTCCTGGGGGTTGAATGGGAGGTTCCAGGTCGTTGCAGCCTCTTAGCACCCGACTAATTTTAACCCTGTGCACGCTATCTGGCATCGGCCTTGAGTGGAACGTGCGCTGCAAGGGTTGAACGATGGTACCCTTGGCAATATCCCTCAGCTCGTTGTTCACGTAGCATAAGATAGTGCAAGGAACATCCGTCTGCGGAAAACATGTACGACGTCATCAGAGATGTCATAAGAATAATAGATGGCGTGAAGGCGGTAAAGCAATTTGTTTACCGTGATGACGTCGAGATCGGCTAATGTCGACGCACCGCATACGGCGACGGGCGTGCAAGAGACGAAAGGGCTGCTTGATGGCGCGGTGCTGGCCGCCGGTGTATTCTCCCTACTGACGGGTTCTTGGAGCTCCGTTGTCACCGCGACGATGGTAGGGGGGCACCAACATGTACTCCGGCGCCGCGGTGATGGCAGGGGGAGTCACCAACACTTGCGGTGCCGCGGTGCTAGCGGGCGGAGTCACGAACATGTAGTTAGCATGATTCGTCGGCGCCGCGTTGTTCGAGTGGCTGCTGACCATGCTTGGAATCGGGCATGGCCCTACTCGACCACCCGCACTCCAGTTCGCTATTGACTCCACCAAGGTAGGCAGGAAGGACGTGAGGGTGATTGCTAGGTTGTCTTGGACGATCTGCGGGATCCGCGCCACTTGTTCCTTAAGTTCTTGAACCTTGCGGTTTTCCTCCTCGCTCCTTCCTGACGGCTCCACATGCGTCCTCGGCGGTTGACCAAAATGATCCACCCGATTCTTACCCCCGAGGCCGGCCAGACGGCCAGCCGACGACGGCTTCTTCATAACCGGCTCTATTTTCTTGGCCCGGTTCATCGCCCTGTTAAAAGGGTTATCCCACCGGGTGCCACCGTCGACGCCTGGGATGAGGAACCCTGGGATCCATGACTAGCAACAATTTCCTCCTCCTGCAGAAGAAGTAACAGTCAATCGTTTAGATCATCGATTAGAATGCAATCGAGTTGATCCGTGGTAATTAGATTATACTTACCACAATTTCCTTGAATTCCTTCACCGCAGGATCCGCGGTGAGTTGTTTGGTTTTTGGGTCCACATGGTAACGGGCCCTGATAAAGTTTCGAACCTGCCCGGCTTCGAATTTCGCAAAGGGGTTTTCTATCCCCTTGGATCTATACTCTTCGTCCTCCTTATTCCATTTGGCCTCCGCGGTTCTGTATACACCAGATCCGAGATGGTGATGACCTATATTTATCGCCTGCAGCACCTTTCCCCGATTACTATTGGCCAGGGCTCTTTCGAATTCACACCTCTCCTTGAACTCCCGGAACTGATCTTCGGTGATCTGCGGGTCAATCTTCTGGATCTCCTCGAGACTTTTGCCTTCTTTATAGATCTTCTTCTTTATCTGGGTTCTCCAGCTGGCCAGGGCGGTGCTCATCTTTGTGAGGGCGGATTTGTTTACTTCGTTCCCATGATAATTTGTGTTCTGATACTTAGCGGGGAACTTGTATCTTGCGTACAACTTCTCGAAGAGGAGTGTGCGCAAGTGGCCATTATCTTTATGCCAGAGATTCTCGGTGTTGATCGAGATGGTTGTCCGGGTGATCGCCGCCACTTTCCCACCGTACCCTCTGACGACAAGGTCGGGCTCCAAAGGAACCCCTGATGGGCTCACTTCGGTAATTTCCTCCGTGACGGTGCCGACCGTGTTCGGGCGCCGTTCCTTTAGCTTCTTCTTCTTCTTAGGAGGATTGCTACCACTCCCTATGCCCTCGCCGCCATCAGTGGTTTCATCACCCGCTGTTCCTTCGGCTTCTTCCTCCGCGTCTTCCATCTCATCATCCTCGCTCTCCGAAAGATGGTATTCTTCATCGTCTTCTAGCCGCTGGGCCGCCTCCCAGAATGTCAATTGTTTATTCGGAGGTCTGAGTTCTCCTTCAGCGCTGATGCGATTAGAACATCCAGCCTCGTCATTGTCACACATCTTTGCACTAATAAAAATCAAATAATTGGTTAAATGCACGGAAAAATCCGGCATGACCTTTGCTAATTTTCTTAAACTAGGAGTGCCCGATTTCTGCCGAAACGAAAGTTAATCAACATTTCGGCAAAAATCAGGACTCATTTCATAAAAGAACCTGCATATATATGGCCAGCATAGCCAGCACACAATAAATGGCCAACATAGCCAGCACAACTAGCACACAATAAATGGCCAACACAGCCAGCACATAATCTGGTCACATAGGATAGTACATAATCTGGATAGTACATAGTCTGGTCACATAGGATTAAAATGAGTAATAGTGCTTTTATTTTACAATCTGGTCACATAGTACATAATCTGGATAGTACATAAATGTATCTAGTTCTTGACTAGAGTACATAATCTGCATAGTACATAATCTGGATCACAACATGTATTCAGCATTTGAGTGCTTTTACAATCAACATGTATTCAGTGTTATTAGGAGAAGTGTTTGTGTGCAATATTTAGCAAGCATATTCAGTTCAGTGGCAGTTTTTAGCAAGCAATATTTAGCAAGCATATTCAGCATATTTAGCAAGCATATTCAGTGTTATTAGCACCATACTCTGAACCCTACCATATATGCAAGGGACACCAACAACACCAGAACAAAATCAGTTCAGTGGCAGGTTTTTGTGTGCAATTATTTACCAGAATAAAACAAGCACCATATTTTTGTGTGCAATTATTTACAAAATCAGTTCGGTTGCAGGTTTACAAGGGACACCAACACTAGAGCAGCTACCACATCTATGGGCATAATGGAGCAAAGAAAATGGAGGAACCAGAACACCAGAATAGCTACCATATTTAGTCAGGGGCACAAACATGATCATATAACCTCCTGCACTACTCTGAACCCTAATGTGTCAACAACCTCCTGCACTACTTTGAACCCTAATGTGTCAATACTGTCAACAGAGATAAATCTAAACCTTATGTGTCAACAGAGCTTTAAAAAAAATTAAGTGTCCACCCAAGAGTGCAAAACCAGATGTTGTACAACCCTGAAGCATCAGCTTTCGCACTCTCTTATTTAAATTAATACCTAGAACTAGAAGTACTTGAGCATTTAAACCTTGGTGTACTGAATAATCCAAGGTCAATTTAAATTAAGATTGCATCATTAGTGATATATATATATCTGTCGACAGCATAATCCAAGGACAATTAAAAATGTTCATCAACAGCATACAATTGTACCTCTGTCAACTACCCGTATCTCTGAAACCACTCTGAAACCACTCTAATCATGGGCTAACCTCAACTTCTAATCATGGGATAACACTAGCTAATCATTTTCTAACCCTAGCTAATCATGGGCTAACATTCAACTGTTAATCATGGGCTAAAATTCCTACTACCAGCTACTGCTACAAGCTACAAGATCATTCACTACCTCACTATCTAACCTCACTGCTAATCAGTATATACATCTTTTGTTTCCTCTCTATTTCTAACGGACCATTCAGACAAGAACTACCTAAACCTAAACCTAAACCTAAATCTAATCCTAAATCAACCTAAACCTCACTGTCAACCTAAACCTAAATATAATTCTAAATCAATGCCTAAGCCTAAGCCTAAGCCTAAGCCTAAGCCTAAGCCTAAACCTAAACCTAAACCTAAACCTAAACCTAAATCAACCGAGAAGTGGAGAGGGGAGAGATGGAGAGAGGGGAGAAGACTCATCTCTGAGACGAGGACGAGGACGAGCCCGCGGGTGAGGTGGCTGGCGAGGCAGGGTTGTAGGTGATCGAGACCGCTGGCGAGGCGAGCGCACGGGCGACGCTCCTCCTCCACCTCCTCCTGGCTGGCGATGCTCCTTCTCCTCTCCTGGCACGGCGGCCTGCTCCTCCTCCTCCTCCTCCTGGCTGGTGATGCTCCTCCTCCTCTCCTGGCGTGGCGATGCTCCTCCTCCTCTCCTGGCGTGGATGCGGCGGCGGCGCGTCGATGGGCGGCGGCGCGTTGATGCAGATGGGTTCGATCCGTGTTTGAGGACGATGAGGGAGGGTAGGGCCGACGCGGTGAGTTGACTAGTCCAACCCACTTAGGCGTAGCGCACCCTGGCCAAGTGCGCTACGGTTATCCATAGCGCACTTGGCCAGGGTGCGCTATGCCTAAGTGGGTAGGACTACTCAGATAAGAGGGCTGCCACCCCCATAGTTGACAACTAACACTGCCCTATCCCAGTGGTTCTGCCCACTGCTCTAATCTAAACCTGTGAGCACCCATGTTCGAATCCTGGTGCCCACATTTTTATTTTTATTTTAAAAATATTTTTAAATGTTCCAAAAAATGCCCAAAAGTGGTGATATATTCCATAAAAGTTTTGTTTTGTTTTTAAAATACTTTTAAATATTCCAAAAATGCCCAAAAGTGATAATATATGTCATAAAAGTGGTACAAATTAAATATGATTCAAATATTTCATAATAATTTGTCCATGAATATTACAATCTTGTTCGACCACTTGTTTTACAATATTTTTTGAGCTAGCATTTTACAATCTTTTTCCCTTCTTTGTCGCGGTTGAATAATTTAGCCCTGGCACTTTAATGTTTCTTCTTTCGAACGGGCTACCTTTTTTGGGTAGGGTTGTCCTTTTTCTTCTTGTGATGTATGTTGCTGCATCATAGTCGTCGTCATCTTCAATCTTTGGATCGCCGTACTGGTCGAAGTCTTGCTCGTTGGCGACTCCATCCATTCCGATGATGTTTCTTTTTCCTCTCCTCACGACAACACGGCTAGGCTTTGTCGGGTCGGTAATGAAAAAACATTGGTCCACTTTGGTAGCCAGTACCCACGGTTCATTTTTCGCGGCCACGTTCGCACCGGCGGCCTTGGATTTGGCTGCTTCGGGTATAACCATGGTTGTGAAATACCGGTCTTCTCTTTCGACGCTCTTTGCCCATCTGACACGGAACATCGGCACCTTTTCTCCACAGTAGTCGAGCTCCCAGATCTCCTCGATTCTTCCGTAGAATCTTTCCTTCACGTTGTCATCGGTGTAGAATTCCGACGTTACGCCTGAGTTCTGATAATCACACCTGTTGTCCTTTTCCTCCGTGTAGAATGTGTAGCCGTTGATATCATAGGCCTGATAGGTCACCAGTTTTTGCATCGGTCCCTGTGAGAAGGTGAATATGATCTTTTCCGTGTCAGAAGAATGTGATCGCGGGGGATTATCAAGGAGCGTCTGCCTAATCCAACGCATGAAATCTTAGTTATGCTCTTTGATTATTTCTCCCTGCGTCCTCTGTATGCCCCGGTCACTGTACTTCTTCTCGATTAATCTTTTGTGCTTCTCTACCCAAGGATCGACCAGTTCTAAATGTTGTAGCGCGACGAGGTTTGCTCGATCAAAGTCTGCACGTTGAAAATCGAAGTCTGCATGCAGTATGCGACGACCCTCTCGGTGACCAGATCCGTCGAGCTTGCCAAGGTGCCTGTTGACAGGAAGACGACAGGGTTCTCGATGTCTAGATAATTCATGCAGAAAGAGATGCACTCTTCGGCCAGAAAGCCCTTGGCTATGCTTCCATCTGGACGGGACCTTTTGCGAACGTATCCTTTGATGTGTCCATTCATCCTTTCAAACGCCATCATGCTGCGGAGGAACATCGGCCCGAGTTGGACGATGTCCTCAACGACATGGACCAGCAGTTGCACCATAATGTCGAAGAATGTGGGTGGGAAGTAGACCTCAAGCTCACATAGTATCACCACATCTCCTCATGTAGCCTCCCGAGCTGATTCATGCCAATCGACTTCCTAGAGATGACGTCGAAAAACTTGCAGAGGCCAAATAACGTTTCACGGATGTGCTCGTCCATTATCCCTCTTAGTGCGACCGGAAGTACCTACGTCATTAGCACGACACAGTCGTGAGACTTCATGCCACTGAACCTCTGCTTCGCCTCATCTAGGTATCTGCTTATCTTGCCTGCGTAGCCGTAAGGAAATTTGACTCCTAGAAGGCACTTGAAAAACTGTTTGATCTCATCCTGGCTTAGAGTGAAGCAAGAAGGAGGGCAGTAATATTCGTTCTTCTTGAACTTTTTACCCTTCCGACGACCTTGTGTCATCTCTGACTCATGATCATCGTCATCTTCCTGATCATCAAGAGTAGTGCATCCTTCGTGAAGCTCCTTCCGGATACCCAAGCATATCAGGTCGTGCCTTGCTTTTGGACCATCTTTCGTCCTATCTGGCATGTTGATTATGGTGGCGACCAGACTCTCACACACGTTTTTCGTGATATGCATGATGTCGAGGCTATGAGGCGTGCGGAGAAACTTCCAGTATGGCAACTCCCAGAAAACAGACCTTGTTTTCCATACCTTCATCAGCGGCTTGTCTTGTTGCTGCCTCTTTCACTTCTTTCCAGGCTTAGGACAATGTTTCTAGTTTTTCAGCAACTCTTCCACTTCTTCGCTGCTCCTACGCTCTGGGATTCCTCGGGTCTCGTATTTTCCATCGAACAGGTCTCCACGTTTTCTCCATGGATCATTCTTGCTGAGCCACCTCCGGTGCGCCATGAACACGGTTTTCGATGACCTTGGATCTTTCTCTAGTTGGAGATATATTGTGTTATCCATGCACCTAACGCATGCATAGAATCCTTGGATAACCTGCCCCGAGATATACCCGCAACCTGGATAGTCTTGCACCATAGTGACCAACGCGACTCTCATAGTGAAATAATCTTGTGCGACGGCGTCGTAAGTATTGGCTCCAGATTCCCATAACGTGGCTAGCTCCTCTTTCAACAGCCCGAGATACAGATTGATGTCGGTACCAGGTTGTTTCGGCCCTTGAATTAGCATACTCATTTGTATGTACTTCTTCTTCATGCACAACCATGGAGGGAGGTTGTACATCCATACAAATACGGGCCAAGTGCTGTGCGTGCTGCTCTGGCTACCGAACGGATTGAGTCCATCGGTGCTCGCACCAAGCCTAATGTTCCTCGAATCTCCACCGAATTATGGGAATTCGAGGTCCAATGCTTTCCACTGGCTAGCATCTGAAGGGTGCGTCAGCAGCTCATCCTTTTTGGGGTCATCATCGTCATCTCCTGGCTTCTTCCTTTCCGCATGCCATTGCATGAGCTTCGCTTCCTTAGGGTCCGCGAAATAGCGCTGCAGACGAGGAGTGATAGGAAAGTACCATACCACTTTTCGAGGTGCTTTCTTCCCTTTCTTGTATCGACTCACGCCGCACACCGGACATGTGGTTTTCTCCGCGTCCTCGCCCCGATAAATGATGCAATCGTTGATGCATACGTGATATCTAACGTGCGGTAGATCGAGAGGACAGACGATTTTCTTGGCGTCCTCGATACTAGTTGGACATGTGTTCCCCTCCGGGAGACGATCGTGCCAAAATGCCATCATATCGTCGAAGCTTGCGTCGCTCAATTTGTGTTTTGCCTTCATCTCCATATCCTTGAGCGTTACATTCAACCGGGTATCATCGGGCCTGCATCCTTCATACAATGGAGTAACCGCGTCTTTCTCAAGTTGCGCAAGCTTGGCTTTCTCTCTAGCGGCAGCCCTGGCGTTACTCGTCTGCTTGAGAAGTAGCTCTTGCACATAAGGGTCCCGCACCCAGCCTGACGTTGTTCCATCATCGTCTGCTCCTCCGGCATCTAGATCATCATCATCCCGGTCTGCTTCCGCACCTTCACCATCTCCAGGAGACTCTTCATCATCTCGCCCGTTCTCGCCGTGATGATGATCATCGTCATGTTTCCCACCTTCACCGTCTCCATCGTCTTTGTCATCGCTTATCCAACGAGTGTATCCATCCATGAAACCATGGCAGAGCAGGTGCGCCTGCAGATTCTCGGAATCTGGGTCGATCACCCAGTTGAGTTTGCATCTTCTGCACGGACATCTTATCTCCGTCTTGTTATTTCGTATCATGTCGGCCGTCGCACATTTCAAAAATCTATCCACAATGTCTTCACTCATTATGAGCATCATTTTTGCCTGCACTGTGTACACGGTACAATTAGAAGTCTATTAGAACCACATAATCAATGCATGCATGCAATGGTCGATAGAAAATTTCGGCATGACCTATCCTAAAATTAGGACCTTTGCGAAATGTCAAAGTCTTGCCAAAATGGAAATGAATCAACATTTTGGCAAAAAAAATGGCAACTTGTTCACATACAAACACAAGAGAGAGAGAGACCGATCCATATACACATGAACATATCATTATCCTCTCCATACACACATGCATGAGCATCATCGATACTCTCCATATACACACACATATGACCATCGATCCTCTCATACACACATCGTGAGCATCGATCATCTACATACATATGAGCATATCATCCATATACACATGAACACATCCTTACATGGACAACTTACCGAGATGAGAGACCAATCGCGAGAAAGATGGAAATGAGAGGTGCGCACGAGACCGGAGAAGGAGATGAGAGACCAGAGACCTTCCTCTATTACTTATGTAACATCCAAGGCAAGTTCTACATGCTAAAAATGGTGAATGAGTGGAGAAATTGAGGTGGGAAGGAGAAGGACCCCGACTAGATCTAAGGAGGAAGAAGAAGGGGAAAGTGAAGTGTGGGGTGGTGGATGATGACACATGTGCACATAAAGTGGAGCTGCCAAAAAAAATCGCCACATACGTGGCGCACTCGGCCCCAGTGCGCCACAGGGATTAGTAAAATCCGTGGCGCACATGCCATAGTGCGCCACGGATGTGTCTGACCGTTTTACAGAGCAGAGGGGCATGCGCTTAGGCGTAGCGCACCCCCACAACGTGCGCCATAGGTAACACCAACAGGCGTAGCGCACATACACTATGTGCGCTACAGATGTCTGGCATGCGGCCAACAGGGCCCTGGCCCACACATATCTGTGGCGCACTATGGTCATGTGCGCCACAGTTGCTCTAGTTACTAGTAGGGCACCGCCCATAGGTGAGCCACACCTGTTTTAGCCGTGGGGCACTTCAACCATGTGTGGCATCCCGCAAAACCACTACTGGAAAATCGCGTTGTTTTTGTGCATTGCATCATCATGACCGCATGCTCAAGTCATCATGCCACATTGCATTTGAGCATCGTCATCATCTTGCATTTGCTCGCATAAAATTATTTTCGGAAAAACCTAGTTTTGTTTTCTAAACGCCCCACCTTTGTTCAACACGCAAAACCTGGGTCACCGGATTATTTTGTTTTGTTGCTATCGAGTTTCAAAAGCTTTTTTTTAAACCAACAAAATATTTAATTATTTTAGTGGGGGCAGTCGAACGGGCCGATTCGACCCGAACGACCACCCCCAGTGCAAAAACGGTACACCCAAAATCCCTAGTCTACCCAGACCTAGTCTACCCACCCTACCTCCACCTCACCCCATCCTATCCTCTCTCGCCACCTCACCTCTCTCCCTCACCCCCTCCAATCAGCTGCTGCCACCTCACCTCCTCTCAACCCACCACTCACCCACACACACACAGCACACTCGCACACCCCCTCCCCTCCTCTCACAGTTCCCCGGCCCCACCGCCCCCGCCTCCTTCCTCCCGCTCGTCTCCCTCCCTCCTCTCTGCCACCCTCTCCTCCCTCTCCTCGCCGCAGGCACCGAGCTCCGACGCGGCCTCCCTCCCCGCGCTCATCTCCCTCCCCACCTTCTTCCTCCTCTCTCCTGGCTCGCCCGCCTCCCTCTGCGCCCGCCGCTCGCCGGTTCCCCTCCCCTCCTCTTTCCTCTGTCCGCGTGGCTTCCCCGTGCCTCGCCGGCGCCGCGACGCCCCCCGCTCGCCTCGCCTCCGGCCCGCATCCGCCGCCGCCGAGCTCCGCTCCGCCCGCCCCGGCCGTTCGCGACCTCCCCGGGACCCTGCGCGGCCGAGCCGTCGTCGTCTTCCTCCCGGGCCGCCGTCCTCGGCCGCGGCCGCGACCACCTCTCCGCCCCGGAGCCCATCGGCTCCTCCCTGCTCCCAAGCTCGGCCCGCCGGTCGCCGCGCTCCCCCTCGCCGTTGTCCTCCCGCCGCCCGGCGCCCCGGTCCCGCGCGCCTCGCCCTGCGCGTCTCGCCGGTCGCCGCCCCGCCCTCCGTCCGCCGCCGGCGAGCCCGCCCCGGCGCTCGTCCCCGCCGCGTGACTGCCTCCTCTCACCCGAGCCCTCTCCTCCAGCCTCGCATCAACCTCGCCTAGGCCGCATGTGCGCCGCAGCGCCTCTGCTCGGCCTCCCGCGTGTAGCCTGCGACCGTCGCCTCCATCCGGTTCCTCCCGTCGTCCTCAGTTCTGCTTCGGGTCGGGCCTCCTGCGAGCCATATCCTTTCCGGCCTCTGGTGCTCTGCAGCTGTACGAGACAGTACCAGGACCACCCCGCGTGTGCGCACGAGTGCAAGCCAGCAGATGAAGGGACCTTCTTGGAGCTGTTGATAACCGTCTACATGGAAAACGGAAAGTTCATCTACACCGGAACGCTTTGGTTGGTCAAGATCTTCGTCATGGACCCCGATGGCCGTGGCCGGGCCGAACCTCTCAGACGTCAAGCTCTCCCTCCTGGGACCCTGAAGACCCCGTTGTCGAGCCCCAAGTTCGCCACCGCTGATCAGGATGATACCCCAAGATTGCCTTCCCGGGATTTTGACGCCTCGATCCTGCGGGCCCGAAGACCACGGACGCGACAAGGTCTACCTCACGGAACACCGAGCACTTCGCTGCAGAACGCCAAGTTCTTCACCCCGAACGCCAAGACCGACTCGGTACGCGGTCCCGACAAGATCTTCGCCACGACAAGATCGACACCGACCAGGGCGAGACCGATGCGCCCCCGACGCCGAACCAAGTCCGGCTTCCCGGAACGCCAAGATCTACCCCCGTTATCTGAGGACGATCCCGGAGTCCGAACCTCGATCCCGTCGAACCCTGAACCCTGAGACCAACCCCGAACCCGGAAACACCAAGACCGTCGAGACCCTAATGTGTGACCTCTTATCCGAGAACCCTATTTTATAAATGGTCAACTATATAAATTGTTGCATATTGAATTGTCATGCATGCATCCTCGTCATGTGGTTTGGGGGCCTTATGCCGATTCACCTAATAATTAAATATGGGGCCCATATGCGGGCAAATCTAGTCTCATATCGACCTCATTTAAATTTGTGTAGCGAACCGGTAACTTATCTCGCCCTGTTATTACAACATTTAATATGCGGGGTATCTAAACAACATGAACCTATTAATTAAATGTCGGGACCCCGGTTCCACTTAATGTTGCCCAATTGCACCGCACCTTTGCCATGCCATACATCATACATGCATCATGCCGATCTTCTGCCGTAATCTTAAATAGTGCATCCGGTGTTTCTTCTAGTGTTTTGCTTCTTCGCGGATAAGGCCGTTGAGTTGATGCGAGTGTCGCCCCGATCTTCGGTTGACCCTTCGGCAATGTTTTCAGGAGAGCATCTCCCCCTTTCTACCTATCTTACTTTTATAGTATTTATTCCCTCCTGTTGATCTATTGCTATCTGTGTCGTGATGCTCTACCTTTCGTACCCGTGATATCCCTTGCAGCCTTATATTGCCTTGGACACCTCCTATTACATGTTGTGTGGTAGTTAGTTGGACTTGCGCGTCGTAGTCGCTTGCTCAAGTGCTGTTGCGTGTCGTCAAGTGCCACAGTTGCTGGAGCATTGCCGCCGGTTGAATGCTGGAGATGATCATGGCTTTATTTATTGTTCACTTTAATTCCTGTTTAACAACTAAAATTGAAGTAAGTAAGCAGAGGCATCGGTGGGTGATAGATAATATTTGGTTTCCGACCGCCCACTTGTGTCCCGTAGGACCCCGAGTACTTGATACCTGTTCCTTGATTTATCGCGCTATCCACATCCGGGAGGCTTATGGGACCCCCCTGAGCCAGAGCTTGATTCATTCTTATTTCTTGGGGCCACAAACTAGTTTGAGGTTTTATTTACGATCCTGTACTTATGCCATGCTTTACTGCTTTATTTACGATTGTGCGAGGAGCACACTGTACTGTTTAGGATAGTGGCACGATTCCGCGGTGTCGACAAGCCCAGTTTTGGGTTCCTAGTCGTTCACAGTCGTCCCCACAACCTTGAGTCCGTCTCGGAGCCGGCCGGCTTCGTTGCGGGTCTACTTTAAGGGGTGGCCCCCTGAAATATTTCTGAATCCTGTGATTGCTTTGTCGTGAAAGCCTCGTTGGGTTTTGATTTGGTTTTTCCGAGGTTGATCGAGTGTGTGTTGCTATTCGTGCACCCCGGCCGGGTAAAACTTTCTGAAAGCCGTGTCCGCGGTTATGGACGACTTGGAGCACAGTATCTCGATCATAGACAACTATAACTAAAGTAGTGCTATAAATTTGACTTTATAATGACTAGTAATCAGCTTCACTATAATGCAATGGCTAAATAAAACTGCCAACAATTGCTTGTTTGGGTTGTCGCTCGCGACCATTGTATCTGACTAGTAAGTATTGCAACTACAACGGAATGGCTAAATAAAAGTACCAACAACTGCTGGGTTTTGGTTTGTCTCATGCTAATTTGTATTTGACTAGTAAGTGTCGCAACTACAACGGAATGGTTAACTAAAACGGCCCACTGCTTATGTTATCAGGATGATTATCTACACCTGACTAGTAATTGCTGCAACTATAACTGAATAAATAAAGCTGCCAACTGTGTGCGTTCCTCGGTTGACTTCCTCGTTTGGTCTCGAGGGGGAAACACCAGGATGGGTTTGTTTGGTGGTAATGTCAGGTTGGTTCCGAGTAGGTCTTTCTTATCCCTCTCTAATCGCCGACAATTGTATCGAGTCTCTATAGGTTGTTTAGTGCATGCTGCCGCTGCCGCTTCAGTCCACCATACCTTTGTAGGCGAGGACCGCCGAATTCTAGTCTCGCCGTGTACTGGCCTCAGTACTGACGCTCCTCTTTTTCCTTCGCCCTTTGTCGGCACCCCTTTTGTTTAAGCAGGTTTTGAGATCGACGTCGTTAGCAGGGTTACCCTTCCGGCTTGGCCTGGGCAGGGTTATGGACGCCATTGGTTATTCTTCAGGGCTCTTAGCCCCATTTGCATCTTGTCCGTAGTCGGACGCTGTATCTTTACAAGGTGATTTGGATCTTTGTACCGTATATCTGTATTCTTGACTCATGGAGTCGCTGTTATATATATCTGTTCTGTGGGTCCCATCGAGGACTGTTGTGTAATGTTATTACTTCGTTTTCCACCCGCACGAAAGTGCCTGGTGGGCACCTTTGAATCGTTTCTATGCGGGTTTGGCGGGTTTCGCTAAAACTTGCATAGGTCCGATTCTGAGGGTGTTACAGAGTGGTATCAGAGCTCAGCAGTTACGATACCCCACAAGTCCAGCCTGTAGGATAACCTAGCTAACGGCCGAAGTAGGGTGTCAAAACTATTTTTGCAAAAAAAAAAAAAATCGATTGGATAGATCTGGATAGGTCTGATTTTACTCCTTACGCCTCTGCTGTTCTCCTCTTACCTCCACGCGTTTTGAATACGCTCTGTTCTCTCTCTTCGAGTCCAGGATTCCTCGTGGTTGGGTTTCGTCGTACCTTCAGGGTTTCGCTTCCTCTTCCGGTAACGATGCTTCTACATCTGGTCTTCATGCTATCCGAGGAATCCTTCGTCTGATGGAATTCTCTTTGTTCCTTCTCGTGCCTTCCGGTGTTTTCCGACGCGACGACGTCATCTACGCCAAATCCGATGCAGAGTCTGCATCACTCCTTTGTTCCGACCCTCGCTTGTCGAGATCTTCAGTCTGGTTCCGAGAGTTGGTTGCATAATCCGTCTATTCGGGTGCAGAGTAATGGTTTGGGTGCGCGATGGACTGATCACCATCCGACTACTCTTATCATTCGCTCTTGTACATCGAATCAGTGGATCCAGCAGTTTTACTCCGTCCACGGAAGCTAGAGGTGGCTTTATTTGTTGATACCTCTACCTTCGACCTGTTGTTCCCGGAGTGTTTTCTCGACGATCACGGACAACGACCTCTTGTTAGTGGTGTCGCGAAGATCTACACGAAGCGAGAAGACGCAGATCACCGACCTTCTTTCCGGTACCATGCGGCGGATCTCGAGGGCGAGATCCATTGTTAGTGGTGTCGAATTGTGGCATCCCGCAAAACCACTACTGGAAAATCGCGTTGTTTTTGTGCATTGCATCATCATGACCGCATGCTCATGTCATCATGCCACATTGCATTTGAGCATCGTCATCATCTTGCATTTGCTCGCATAAAATTATTTTCGGAAAAACCTAGTTTTGTTTTCTGAACGCCCCGCCTTTGTTCAACACGCAAAACCCGGGTCACCGGATTATTTTGTTTTGTTGCTATCGAGTTGCAAAAGCTTTTTTTTAAACCAACAAAATATTTAATTATTTTAGTGGGGGCAGTCAAACGGGCCGATTCGACCCGAACGACCACCCCCAGTGCAAAAACGGTCCACCCAAAATCCCTAGTCTAGCCAGACCTAGTCTACCCACCCTACCTCCACCTCACCCCATCCTATCCTCTCTCGCCACCTCACCTCTCTCCCTCACCCCCTCCAATCAGCTGCTGCCACCTCACCTCCTCTCACCCCACCACTCACCCACACACACATAGCACACTCGCACACCCCCTCCCCTCCTCTCACAGTTCCCCGGCCCCACCGCCCCCGCCTCCTTCCTCCCGCTCGTTTCCCTCCCTCCTCTCTGCCACCCTCTCCTCCCTCTCCTCGCCGCCGGCACCGAGCTCCGACGCGGCCTCCCTCCCCGCCCTCATCTCCCTCCCCACCTTCTTCCTCCTCTCTCCCGGCTCGCCCGCCTCCCTCTGCGCCCGCCGCTCGCCGGTTCCCCTCCCCTCCTCTTTCCCCTGTCCGCGTGGCTTCCCCGTGCCTCGCCGGCGCCGCGACGCCCCCCGCTCGCCTCGCCTCCGGCCCGCATCCGCCGCCGCCGAGCTCCGCTCCGCCCGCCCCGGCCGTTCGCGACCTCCCCGAGACCCTGCGCGACCGAGCCGTCGTCGTCTTCCTCCCGGGCCGCCGTCCTCGGCCGCGGCCGCGACCACCTCTCCGCCCCGGAGCCCGTCGGCTCCTCCCTGCTCCCAAGCTCGGCCCGCCGGTCGCCGCGCTCCCCCTCGCCGTCGTCCTCCCGCCGCCCGGCGCCCCGGTCCCGCGCGCCTCGCCCTGCGCGTCTCGCCGGTCGCCGCCCCGCCCTCCGTCCGCCGCCGGCGAGCCCGCCCCGGCACTCGTCCCCGCCGCGTGACTGCCTCCTCTCACCCGAGCCCTCTCCTCCAGCCTCGCGCCGACCTCGCCTGGGCCGCATGTGCGCCGCAGCGCCTCTGCTCGGCCTCCCGCGTGTAGCCTGCGACCGCCGCCTCCATCCGGTTCCTCCCGTCGTCCTCGGTTCTGCTTCGGGTCGGGCCTCCTGCGAGCCATATCCTTTCCGGCCTCTGGTGCTCTGCAGCTGTACGAGACAGTACCAGGACCACCCCGCGTGTGCGCACGAGTGCAAGCCAGCAGATGAAGGGACCTTCTTGGAGCTGTTGATAACCGTCTACATGGAAAACGGAAAGTTCATCTACACCGGAACGCTTTGGTTGGTCAAGATCTTCGTCATGGACCCCGATGGCCGTGGCCGGGCCGAACCTCTCGGACGTCAAGCTCTCCCTCCTGGGACCCTGAAGACCCCGTTGTCGAGCCCCAAGTTCGCCACCGCTGATCAGGATGATACCCCAAGATCGCCTTCCCGGGATTTTGACGCCTCGATCCTGCGGGCCCGAAGACCACGGACGCGACAAGGTCTACCTCACGGAACACCGAGCACTTCACCGCAGAACGCCAAGTTCTTCACCCCGAACGCCAAGACCGACTCGGTACGCGGTCCCGACAAGATCTTCGGCACGACAAGATCGACACCGACCAGGGCGAGACCGATGCGCCCCCGACGCCGAACCAAGTCCGGCTTCCCGGAACGCCAAGATCTACCCCCGTTATCTGAGGACGATCCCGGAGTCCGAACCTCGATCCCGTCGAACCCTGAACCCTGAGACCAACCCCGAACCCGGAAACACCAAGACCGTCGAGACCCTAATGTGTCACCTCTTATCCGAGAACCCTATTTTATAAATGGTCAACTATATAAATTGTTGCATATTGAATTGTCATGCATGCATCCTTGTCATGTGGTTTGGGGGCCTTATGCCGATTCACCTAATAATTAAATATGGGGCCCATATGCGGGCAAATCTAGTCTCATATCGACCTCATTTAAATTTGTGTAGCGAACCGGTAACTTATCTCGCCCTGTTATTACAACATTTAATATGCGGGGTATCTAAACAACATGAACCTATTAATTAAATGTCGGGACCCCGGTTCCACTTAATATTGCCCAATTGCACCGCACCTTTGCCATGCCATACATCATACATGCATCATGCCGATCTTCTGCCGTAATCTTAAATAGTGCATCCGGTGTTTCTTCTAGTGTTTTGCTTCTTCGCGGATAAGGCCGTTGAGTTGATGCGAGTGTCGCCCCGATCTTCGGTTGAACCTTCGGCAATGTTTTCAGGCGAGCATCTCCCCCTTTCTACCTATCTTACTTTTATAGTATTTATTCCCTCCTGTTGATCTATTGCTATCTGTGTCGCGATGCTCTAGCTTTCGTACCCGTGATATCCCTTGCAGCCTTATATTGCCTTGGACACCTCCTATTACCTGTTGTGTGATAGTTAGTTGGACTTGCGCGTCGTAGTCGCTTGCTCAAGTGCTGTTGCGTGTCGTCAAGTGCCACAGTTGCTGGAGCATTGCCGCCGGTTGAATGCTGGAGATGATCATGGATTTATTTATTGTTCACTTTAATTCCTGTTTAACAACTAAAATTGAAGTAAGTAAGCAGAGGCATCGGTGGGTGATAGATAATATTTGGTTTCCGACCGCCCACTTGTGTCTCGTAGGACCCCGAGTACTTGATACCTGTTCCTTGATTTATCGCGCTATCCACATCCGGGAGGCTTATGGGACCCCCTGAGCCAGAGCTTGATTCATTCTTATTTCTTGGGGCCACAAACTAGTTTGAGGTTTTATTTACGATCCTGTACTTATGCCATGCTTTACTGCTTTATTTACGATTGTGCGAGGAGCACACTGTACTGTTTAGGATAGTGGCACGATTCCGCGGTGTCGACAAGCCCAGTTTTGGGTTCCCAGTCGTTCACAGTCGTCCCCACAACCTTGAGTCCGTCTCGGAGCCGGCCGGCTTCGTTGCGGGTCTACTTTAAGGGGTGGCCCCCTGAAATATTTCTGAATCCTGTGATTGCTTTGTCGTGAAAGCCTCGTTGGGTTTTGATTTGGTTTTTCCGAGGTTGATCGAGTGTGTGTTGCTATTCGTGCACCCCGGCCGGGTAAAACTTTCTGAAAGCCGTGTCCGCGGTTATGGACGACTTGGAGCACAGTATCTCGATCATAGACAACTATAACTAAAGTAGTGCTATAAATTTGACTTTATAATGACTAGTAATCAGCTTCACTATAATGGAATGGCTAAATAAAACTGCCAACAATTGCTTGTTTGGGTTGTCGCTCGCGACCATTGTATCTGACTAGTAAGTATTGCAACTACAACGGAATGGCTAAATAAAAGTACCAACAACTGCTGGGTTTTGGGTTGTCTCATGCTAATTTGTATTTGACTAGTAAGTGTCGCAACTACAACGGAATGGTTAACTAAAACGGCCCACTGCTTATGTTATCAGGACGATTATCTACACCTGACTAGTAATTGCTGCAACTATAACTGAATAAATAAAGCTGACAACTGTGTGCGTTCCTCGGTTGACTTCCTCGTTTGGTCTCGAGGGGGAAACACCAGGATGGGTTTGTTTGGTGGTAATGTCAGGTTGGTTCCGAATAGGTCTTTCTTATCCCTCTCTGATCGCCGACAGTTGTATCGAGTCTCTATAGGTTGTTTAGTGCATGCTGCCGCTGCCGCTTCAGTCCACCATACCTTTGTAGGCGAGGACCACCGAATTCTAGTCTCGCCGTGTACTGGCCTCAGTACTGACGCTCCTCTTTTTCCTTCGCCCTTTGTCGGCACCCCTTTTGTTTAAGCAGGTTTTGAGATCGACGTCGTTAGCAGGGTTACCCTTCCGGCTTGGCCTGGGCAGGGTTATGGACGCCATTGGTTATTCTTCAGGGCTCTTAGCCCCATTTGCATCTTGTCCGTAGTCGGACGCTGTATCTTTACAAGGTGATTTGGATCTTTGTACCGTATATCTGTATTCTTGACTCATGGAGTCGCTGTTATATATATATCTGTTCTGTGGGTCCCATCGAGGACTGTTGTGTAATGTTATTACTTCGTTTTCCACCCGCACGAAAGTGCCTGGTGGGCACCTTTGAATCGTTTCTATGCGGGTTTGGCGGGTTTCGCTAAAACTTGCATAGGTCCGATTCTGAGGGTGTTACACCATGTGAGCCACGGATGTGCTGATTACCTATAGCCATTTTCCTTGTAGTGAATTCATCAACCATCAGATCAGGGCAATTCATCATATTACTTATCCAAATAGTACTAGGTTTACCATCAAGCCTAGCTTGAGGTAAGGATGGGTATGTGGAAAGGGGTTTTGCTTTGAAGTAAGATAAGTACCATCTTGGTATCTCTACCAAGATTGAGATGAAAAGGTTTTAATAAAGGTTTTTGGAAAACCTAGAGATAAGGGTAGTTGAAGGTTCTGTCTTGAAAACATAAGAAGGGTATATATATGTCTCCATAGCTTTGGTAATGGAAACTAGTAAAGTATTTGGTTGTGTCAAAGTCATCTTGGCTCAGGTTTTTACAATGCCAGAACATTTGATAATATGAAAGATGAGCCAAGACATCTCATTTGTAAAATAGATTTTTGTAAACTATTGTTGAGATGAGGAGTACACAATTAATACACAAATAGTTGCTTGAGCGCAAGCAAACAAGTAAGCACATGATGCAAGAAAAGTTTTTGTTCCCCCTGATTTTTTCCTTTATGACATTAAATCAGGGTTGCTGAAATTGGGATGTTACATCTGCTTCCGGAGTTAGGACTTGCTTCTCCAAATAGTTTTGGGCCAGCTTGAGAATCTTGTCTTTCTTATTCCTCTTTAGGCTGGTAGGAGGAAACCGGCAATCTTATCTGCCTTCCGGTGTTGACTAGGTGGGTTAGCATCGTGCCAGGCTAGGTGTGTGTGGGCGGTGGATCGACTGAGTGTGGTGTGCGTGCGCGCTGCTGGGTGCACGCGAGAGTGTTGGAGGCAGGGAAGTGTTGAGTGCGGGACTAGGGTTTAGTCCATGGTAGCGCTAGGGTTTGGTGCTGTGGGCTGGGTGCCCTCCGGTTGGGCCTTTGGGCCTGGCCGTTGCCTGCCTAGCCCGTCACAAAATATTTAGGGTTTTTATTTTATTTTTAAAAGCCTTGTGTAAAACGTTTAGACAAAATAAAATATCCAGACGGCCGTGGTTTTAATTTGAATTAGAAGAGGGGAATAATTAGAAAACAAAAATATACTTTTAGGAAAATAGTTTTAGGGTTTAATATGTACGCATACATGACGATGCTCATATGCAATGTGGCATGATGACATTAGCATGCGATAATGGAGATGCACAAAACAAAACACATTGATTTTCTAGTAGTGGTTTTACCCGAGGTGCTACAATTCGACACCAATAACAATGGATCTCACCCTCGATATCCGCCTCATGGTACGGGGAAGAAGGTCGATGATCTGAATTTTCTCCCTTGGTGTAGATCCTCATGACACCACTAGCAAAGATTCTTTTTCGGTCTTGAAATCGGCGACACCACCAACATGGTTTGTTGCTCATGTTCGTTGAGAGAACACTTCGGCGAAACACAGACTAAGGCAAAGGTCTCAAAAGGTAAGGCCACCTCTAACTTCTGTGGAAGGAGTATAATTGCTTGATCCACCGATTCAGTGTACAAGAGAGAATGACAAGGGTAGTGGGATGGTGATTTGTCCATCGTGCACCCAAAGCATTACCCTGCACATGAATGGGAGAGTTATGCAACCAAGTCTCAGGATTTAGACTGGAGATCTTGATAAACGATGTTCGGAAACAAAGGAGTGATGCAGACTCTTCATTGGATCTGACAAAGATGCTGTCGTCGTCTTGGGAACACCGGAAGATACAAAGAAATATTTTACTGAATATTCGGTCCACTGAAAGGTCTAATAGAGGAAGATTCCTCAGATAGCATGACGACTGGATGTAGAAGCACCGTTGCAAGAGGAAGGAAGTGAAACCTTTAAGGTATGACGGAAACCCAACCACGAGAATTCCTGGACTCGAACAAAAGATAAGAGAGCAGATTCAAATCATGTAGAGGTAAGAGGAGAATAACATAGGGGTAAGGAGTAAAAGCAGACCTAATCAGATCTATCCAACAATTTTTAAAATATTTTTGAAACTCTACAACGTCCGTTACCTTGGTTATCCTATAGGCTAGACTAGTGGCGTATCGTAAATGCTGAGCTATGATACCACTTTGTAACACCCTCATATCGTCCCTATACAAGTTTTAGTGATTCCCGCCAAACCCGTATAGAAATGATTCAAAGGTCCCCACCAGGCACTTGTGTGCAGGTGGAAAATGAAGTAATACCACTACACAATAGTCCATGATGTAACTCATAGAATACATATATACAAAAAGGACTCCATGAGTCAAGAATACAAATATACAGTACAAAGATCCAAATCACCTTGAAAATGATTCAGCGTCCGAGTACAGACAAGATGCCAATTAGGCTAAGAGCCCTGAGGAACAACCAATGGCGTACATAACACTACCTATGGCAATCCGGAAGGGGTAACCATGGTAATGATGTCGATCTCAAACCTGCTAAAACAAAAGGGGCGCCGATAAATGGAAAAGGAAAAAAAGGAGTGGTCGGTATTCAGGCCATTACATGGCGAGACTTAGAATTCGGAGGATCTCGCCTACATAGATATGGTGGAATGAATCTGTAGCGAACCATGTGCTAAACAACATATAGATACTTAGTACATATGTCATCTATCAAAGAGTGATAAGAAAGACCTATTTGGCTCCAACCTGATACTACCACCAAACATACTCATCCTGGTATTTCCCCCTCGAGACCAAACAAGGAAGGCATGCCGAGGAAACTCACATGATTGGTAGTTTTATTCATTGTTTTCATGGTAGTTATCCAATTTACTAGTCATATCAGATACAAGTCATATTATAATAGTAAAATTTAGTTATTGTTGTCTATGATCGAGAAACTATGCTCCAAGTCATCCATAACCATGGACACGGCTTATCGAAAAGATTTAACCCTGCAGGGTGCACCAAAGTTTCCATAGATACTTCTACCCTTGTTGTCAAATCAGGTAGGTACAAGATCATAAAATATACACCCAACGGTATGTCGACTGGGCCTTGGACACGATGTTTCCTAGACCCAAAGCATGTACATCGGGGCCACCCGACTAAGCTACCCACAACAAAGTCGGCCATTTTCGATACAGACCTAGGGTGTGTGGCAACGGATATAAATGACTGGGAAGCCGAACGTGTGACTGGGCTTGTTGAGAAAGCGAAATTGTGGCATGGGGTTCCTAAATAGTATAGAATAGTAAACGCTCTCCATGAGAAGCAATAGTAATTAAAGCAGTAAAGCATGGCATAAGTACATGATAGTAATAACACCGCAAACTAGGTTGTGTCCCTCAGTATAGTACTTTGAAATCAAGTACTAAATCGATGGGGGTGCCCATACACCCCACCTTTGGTCAGCGCGCTCGATCTCGGAATAGGTGTCAAGAACTCGCGTCCTAGGTGGTCATAGGGGGCCGGGATAATAACCAGATCTCAAATATTACCCCTCTATGCCTCCGCATTAGTTATATCTACTACCAACATTTAATTAACAAGTTGTACTGAAATCCATAATCATCTCCCGCATTAAGCATGTGCCAACCCCCAACAATGATGGAACATCGATGACGTGAAGCGACACCTGAGCAAGCAACTATGACTTGCAAGGCCGGCTAACCATCAAACATCAGGTAATAGGAGGTGCCCAAAGTAATATAGGCTTCAAGGGATATAACGGTTACGAAAAGACTAAATCATCGCAACACATGTAGCAATAGATCAACAGGGGAAGTAAAGACTAGAAACTCAAAATAGGTAGAAAGTGGGAGAAATTATCGCCTGGGAAACATAGCCAAACATTCACTGAAGAACTAGTCGACACTCGCATCAACTCATCAGCCTAAACAGTGAAGAAGCAAAGCACTAGAGAAAACAACATATGCATGTGCATGTATGATGCATGACATAGCATGGGTCACACATGGGCCACACCTAAATAATTAGATCCAGTGCAACAAGTTTATATATAGAATTTGTGAAAATAGGACATCAAAAAAGGGTCACACATGGGTCCGGCAATCTTGGGCTCCCGGGGTTCGGATTTGGTCTTCGGATCTTGGTTTGGGGTCTCCACCATTGGACCTGGGGATCGAGGTCGGGGTCTTCAGGTTTTCCATGAAGAAGGTCTTGAGGTTTCCATGAAGGAGATCTTGACATTGGATGGTCATTTTTAGGGTTTTGTTGGCACCTTCTCTCGACGGTCTTGTCATCGATAGAGAACTTGGGTTCATATAGGTGGTTTTCTAAAGATCTTTACGGAATCCAGGATCGGATATCTTCACGGGGATTTGTACTATTCGAGTGGCACCAAGTACATCTCTCAGAATAATCGGCATAAACCCGGTCTTGTCAGTGTTCTCCGCATACATTTGTTCTTGGCATCAGGACAGATAACAATAGAACATGGCGAGGTAGACCTTCCTATGCACCTATTGTTAATGGGACAAGGTCGAAACACTAAGCCACGAGCACCAACAGAAAACACATGCAGGTTACAGGGATAGTGAAAACCACTAGCATCTGGACAAGATGTCAAACGTGAAGCCCTTACTTGCGTCCGAAGAGGAAAAACATCAGGGAGAGGATACAGGGTGGTGCTCGACGCCGGGCGGAGGACAATGAGCTCGGGCGCTGACAAGGTGGTCTAGCCCGGCGTGGGGAGTGACCAATGTCAGGGACACGACTTGAGATGGCGGTGGCGGTCCACGCTGATGGAGGCGGCGCTGTACTTGGCGGCGAGCACGTGATGACTGCAAGTGCACATATCATTAGTAGCTAGTTTCGAAATAAAGATATCGATCCCATAGGGAGCAGTAAGCAAAGACTAAAATGATTTTAACTAAAACTAAATGAAGTACTTAAGGAATAATTCTAGATGCAATAAAAGTAGAATTGTTTTTTGGTTTTTGGTTGAGCGAAGTAAAACTTAATGCAGAAAGTAGTAATCGCGTGTGTGAGAAAGATTGAAACTGAAATAGGGAAAAGGCATTCTCAGGGAGTGGTGGATACACTGCTAGAAATTTAGACTATGTGATAAAGATTATTATAAAGAATATTCTCATGATATGCTTGTATGTGGGAGGAGCTCTATATATGGACGATTAGGCAGCAACCACTTCGCACATCATCCTTCATAACCACAACTTACAGATAAACGACATAAATCCTATTAACCCACTACTAAGGGATTTCTCATGCGGCATGGACATGGATTAATGAGTTCTCCTTGCTTCTCCAAGTTAGTACGTAAAGGATGAAAACAAATTTATAGTCACAGTAAGTTCTACCATCCCTCCATCTACCAACAAGTAATCCTCTTCATCAAGTCCCTATAAGAGGCAAATATTAAGGAGGCGCACAACTCAAAACATCAAGATATGGACAATTAACACATACATATAATGATGTATAATATAATAATATCTAATTCATCTCAATCATATACTAGGGTTTCTCCATCTCTCCAAGAACAAATGATCTACTCAGACATACAGGCAAACAACATCATTGGAATGGTAATGGAAACGATTATTGATGAAAAGTTCTTGTATAAATCCACAACTAGTGCAAGAATTACAACAAGATATAGATGGGATGGATGGATATGATGGTGATGACAAAGATGCAACGGTTGATGAAGATGGATATTGATGTCTTGGCCTCCCAGATCTGCTTAGGGCAAAGATGGATCCCTAGGGAAAGTTCACCCTCTAGATCCCTTCCGGAGGTGAGGTTTTTGGTGATTTCTGGGTGTTCTGTATGTCTTCTCTCCAATCCAGTTGCACGGGGTAAAACTATTTGAGGAGGCGGTGTCGGCGCCAACTATACGGTCAGAAAAGTTTGTCCGCTGTATAGTTGGTCTTTAACTCTTTTGTATCCTCCAATCGCTTCGGGGTTTGTGCTGGTATTATTGATATTTCCCAAATAAGAGATTTATATTGTTTTGGGTCCTTTTCACTCCAATATAACTAGTATAAGAATTGTGTCCATCGGATCCATCATCTGTCCTGATCCTGGTGAAACTAAACATAAAAGGTGTGTGCGAACACCGTAAAATACCAAGATCCTACAACTACAATGCAAAATAATAATCTAAAACATGATGCAAATATGCACTCATCAACTTTCCCAAGCTTAGACTCTTGCTCGTCCTAAGCAAGTTTAGCTTAGTGGATGTGATCCTCATATTCATGAAGCTAAGTCGACAAAATAAATCAGGAAGTTGCATCATGTGTTTATCATAAAGGATACATATAAATAAGTTCATGAATAGTACCTTACACGAACCATCCGAATAAAATTAGCAGGCTTCCACACCTTAGAAATTAACAGTTCACAAAATATTATTATCAACATGATGTAAAAGTATCTGGTTCAACCGAATGAGTTAGTGAGGTAGTCCCAAGTGTTTTTCAGATTAGCATATTCATTTGGGATTCAATATCTCAAACGTCTCTTTGTCTTACTATAATATAGTGGTATATGCCTATTTTCTCTTTGCACATTGGCGCTTTTTCTTCATCTTTCTTTTTCTTCTTTCTCTATATATATTCATGCTCACACTTTTGTTTAAGTGTTGTGCAAAGGAGCTAGCCACATATCCCACTTCATGTATTAATTCAAAGTTTAACAATCTCAATTACCAAATTCCAAATATATATGAAGCATCTTTATAACTTGAGTATTCTACCTTAACTTGTTCTCACTATATTTGATAGCACTTATAATTTCTCCATTTTTCAAGGTTTTTCTTTTTCATCTTAATTTGTTAGATAATCTCACCTTTTTGTAAATCAAACTATTGAAATACAACATATTGTTCAAATTATCTTTGTATGTTCCATTAATGCCAACGGCATGGAAGACTCCTAATTCTATCATCAAGTGAAAGTAAAATCATATTCAAGCCATTCATATATCCAGTAAGACAAATTCAAACTCAATAGTGCTCCTATATTATAACAGACTGAGAATTTCATAAATGGGATCGACTATTCCTGAGAGGGATTCTAATGATGCAATCTTTATTTCTAAACTCGAACTAATGCAAGACTAAAAATAGTAAACTTATAAGATTGATTACAAGGTTTCAAAGATCTCCTAATCTTGGAACCAAGGTAGGCGCGATGAAATAACTCCTTGTCGGTACCTATTCCTCCTCCTGAGTAGGAAGAGCATTGCCTTCTTCTCCTGTTTTTCTAACTTTAGCTATGCTGGCGAGGCGGATGCTGAGCTCGGCTATGTCGTACTGGAGCTTCAAAATTTTCCTCTAGAGGAATTTCTTCTCATCTGTCAACTCAAAAATAGTTTTAATTAAGAAACCAACTCTACCATCGATGACCTTTTTATCAAGGTCTTTGCTCATCATCCAGTAGAAGTCAATACCTTCTTCAATAGTTTCAACACATGCCTTTGAAGCTTTTTCTATTGATAGATCTTATCATGAATCTCATCTTGCCGCACCTTTTTGGGTTTAAGAGGTTGCAGATTAAGAGGAGGTTTATAATAAGTTCCTATGTTGTGAGGTAAGGATTAGGGATATATTCATCCTTGCTCCTTCTCTGATTTGTGTGCCTCATCATATCCGTACTTTGCGGGAACATGTCCTCCCAATTTGGGAGGCTTGATCTCCACCTCGATGATGATGATTCTTTTGGTTCTACTCCCTCGATCCACTTTACGGGCTTCTCTTCCTTCTTCATCCAAATCATGTTGACATGGAAAGGCTGCATGGCTTCACTGCACGGATGTTGTTAGAAGTGGCTTGTATGGAGATGGCGATGGTTTTTCGAGGCTGGAGGTTGTAGCTCTGCGAAAACTTAATGAAAAAGGTTAGATGCGATCAACTTTAAAAGGGGAGGTCAAAAACCCTAGTCGTATTTCGTAATGAGCAACTATACGGGCGCGACCCGTATAGATCCCGTCATATTGTTATGAACCGACTATAGATTTTTTATCTACGGCAGTACCAACTATACGGCCGGGAAATTTCTTCCCACCATATAGTTGGTCGTTAAACTTTTTGTACCTTGGCATGAAAATTTGGAGATGCGATGAATATATGGCCTTAACTATATGGCTGGAAATTTAGTTCCCGCTGTATAGTTGGTCGTTAAGGCTATTGTAGTCATCAAAATTTATCTGTTTATTTGGGAATTCTTTATTAATCTAAAACTTAATGAAATACCAAGTTTTAACAGAAAAATGATAGCTTAAATTTTCGACCAACATTAACATTCACTGAACGCGATTTTTATCATAACCAGATTTCTTCTATTTCACTAGAGCTTCAAGTTTTCTTTTGTTCATTCACAAAATTAACTAAACTTACTTGAAAATTAAAAACTTACTATACCCTTTATTTAACATGGGTTGCCTCCCATGAAGCGCTCTTTTATGGTCTATAGCTTGACCATAGTGTTGCTCACTTCGTATCGATTTTATCCTTCTTCCAGTTACCGCTCCTTCCATACCTCGGCTCAATCAATTATTTTGGGGTAATTAATCTTAAATTGATTGCACTTATATCTTCTTTTGCACGATAATGCTTCAAGCGTTTTCCATTCACCACCCATGAAAGAGAGGGTGTTTTCCCATGGAGATTCACTACTCCCGATGCATAAGCTTATTCAACTATATAGGGACCTTCCCACTTGGATCTGAGCTTTCCTGGAAACAACTTAAGACGAGAATTAAAGAGAAAAACTTTATCTCCAGTTTTAAAAACCTTATTATCTATTTTTTTATCATGCCATCTTTTTACTTTTTCCTTAAACATTGTAGCGCTTTCATAAGCCTCACTCCTAAACTCATCTAAAGCAGGAATCTCTAATAAACTTTTTTCTCCTGCTGCTTTAAGATCATAGTTTAAGTTCTTGATTGCCCAAAAGGCTCTATGTTCCAATTATAAAGGTAGCACACACCTTACTATATACCATCTTATATGGTGTCATACCCATCAGATTTTTAAATGCAGTTCGGTATGACCAAAGAGTGTCATTTAGCTTATATGACCAATCTTTTCTTGATTTATCCACTGTCTTCTCAAGTATGGTCTTTAGTTCTCTATTAGAGAGTTCCACTTGACCACTCGTTTGAGGATGATATGGTGAAGCAACACGGTGATTTACTCCATATTTGTAGAGGATCTTCCTGAAAGTTCCTTTCATAAAATGAGTACCACCGTTAGTAATTAAAAATCTAGGAACTCCAAACCTGGGAAATATGACGTCCTTAATCATCTTGACGGAAGTAGATGCATCTGCATGGTTAGTTGGAATAGCTTCAACCCATTTAGTAACATAATCGACAGCAACAAGAATATGAGTGTAGCCATTTGATTCTATAAAGGGTCCCATCTAATACATTCCCCACACATCAAATGGTTCAATTATAAGACTATAAATTCATTGCCATCTCTTGTCTTTTGCCTATATTACCTATTTTCTGGCAAGCATCACAATATTCCACATACCTGTGTGCATCCTTGAACAAGGTGGGCCAATAGAATCCGGAATGAAGTACCTTTTCTGCAGTTCGCTTGCCTGCATGATGTCCTCCATATAGGCTGTCATGACAAGCTTGCAAAATTGCATTCATTTCATGATTAGGAACACACTTTCGAATCATTCCGTCAAGTCAATGACGATAAAGAAATAGATTATACCAAAATTAGTATTTAAGATCATTAAAGAATTCCATCCTTTTATTTCTTGTCATACCAGGAGGTACAAATTTTCCTGCAAGATAATTAGCATAATCTGCAAACCAAGGATCAGCGCCTTCAACATTTGCTAAGTATTCTCCTGAAATGAATCATTTATAGGTACAGGGTCGGTAATTATTCCCTCCATCCTAGAGATATGATCTGCTATTGGATTATCCTTACCCCTCCTATCTACTATTTGCAAATCATATTCTTGTAGTAATAACACCCACCTAATCAACCTGGGCTTTGCAACCTTTTTTCACAAGAACGTGACGCACAGCTTGGTGATCTGTATGAATTATTACTTTAGAATTAATAATGTAAGATCTAAATTTGGCATAGGCAAAAATTATAGCCAGGAACTCTTTCTCTATAGTAGCATAATTTTTTTGAATCTTATTAAGTGTCCTACTAGCGTAATGAATAACATTTAAATTCTTCCCGTCTCGCTTTCCTAATACAGCTCCTAAAGCATAGTCACTAGCATCACACATTATTTCAAATGGTTCATCCCACTTTGGAGATTGCATGATAGGTGCTGAAACTAATTTGTTTTAAAGATTTTCAAAACCTGTAATACAGTCATGGTCTAAGTAGAATGGAGTTTCTTTATCAAGAAAGTTAGTGAGAGGCATAGCTATTTTAGCAAAATCATGCTTGTAAAATCCTTCATGTCCCAGAAACATTTTTAATTTTTTAATGTCTTGAGGTATGGGAAGATTTTCTATAGCACTTATATTGGTCTTATCTATTTATATACCTTTTTACAAAACCTTATGTCCAAAAAAATTATCTTATCTTTCCATGAATCGACATTGCTCCCAATTCAAAACTAAATTTGATTGTCTGCATCTCTGCAAAACCTTGGTTAAATTGTAGAGACAATTATCAAATGTTGTTCCATAAACAATGAAATCATTTGTTAGAACTTCCATAGTCTTATCAACAAGATCATCAAAGATTTTGGAAACACATTATTGAAAGATTGTAGCTGCATTACATAAGCCAAACGGAATTAATCTATAAGCATATGTACCATAAGGACATGTGAAAGTTGTTTTCTCTTGATCTTCGGGTTGTATAGAAATTTGGGAATAACCAGAATAACCATCAAGAAAAGAAAAATAAGAATTATTGCTTAGCCTTTCTAAAATTCTATCCACGAACGGTATAGGTTTATGATTTTTCTATGTCTCACGGTTTGATTTTATAAAATTAATGCACATGCGATACCCAACAATAGGTCTTACAGGAACTAGCTCATCATCCTCATTCATAGTAGCATCAAGAACCCCATGTCTTGGTATGCAATGAGATGGGCTAACTCATTTACTATCAGAAATAGGATATATTATATCGGCACCTAATAAGCGTATAACTTCTTTTCTTACTACTTATTTCATTTTCGGATTAAGCCTTCTTTGTGTGTCAACTACAGGTACAACATCTTCAAGAATGGTAATATTATGTGTCATAGTGGATGGATCTATTCCTTTAATATCACTTAGAGTATACCCAAATGCTTCATGATGTTTGACCAAACTGAAATAAGTTTATTTGTTTTATTTTCTGATAAATTTTTACTAATAATAACAGGACATTTATTTTCATTATGTAAAAATTCATACCTCATATTGTCTGGAAGTCATTTCAATTCAATTGGCCGAGGTTCTTCGTCTCCTTTTATTACCAGTTATTCATAGTCATGTGGGTTTTGTGCTTCCGAAAGGGAGTCAAGGTAATCATCCATGTCTTCTCTTTCCTCATCATCTAGTGCCTCTTCCCAATTAACTAGCTCCTCTCTAATTCATCTTAGAGAGTGCCGAAATGAATTGCGACTAGATCGGCAATTGTTTTCTCTTCATATCTTCCACTTCATATGGCCTCTTCTTTAGTTTGGAGAAGTGGAATGTCATTTCCTATTCTCCAAACATCATTGAAATAGTCTCCTTCTTATTATCAATTCGAGCTTTGGTTATAGAGACAAAAGGCCTACCTAAAAGAATATGACGAAAAGTATCTCGAGTCATATCAACAATATGAAAATCAAGAGGGTACCTGAGTGATTCAATAAATACATAGACATTTCTAATAACACCTTCTGGTTTTATATTAGTTCTATTAAACAATTTAATAATGGTGTCTACCGGTTCCACATCTGGATTATTTAAATTGTAGCGAAGTTCCTCATAAAGTGATGAAGGCATAATATTTATCGTGGAAATCGGCTCACAAATTCCGTATAAGAAAGTTTCTCCTCGATATATAGGAGACATAGGTTTAGAAGTTTCTCTACCTAGTATCTTACCTATGATGAAGTCTGAAGTTTCAAAGTCTAACATAACAAATTCATTCTCCATGATTTGTGCCTCCATAAGATCCTTAAATATAACAATATTTTCAGTGGTAGCATCGGGGTTCTTATCTGGTTTCTTTGATCTTCTCCTTATAAGTTCTTCCTCCCTGCGTTTTTTCTTAATATTCTCCTGAATAGGTTTAGAGGAAAATTATACCAATGATGCGTTTTCTCTTGCTCGTTTCTTTTCTTCGAGGGGTTTAGAAGGTTCACATCCTGTAGGTACATGTAGATTCCCTACATAGTTATCAATGATTTTCTTTACCAAATAAGAATCAATACCGAGGGTTTTAATCATCGCACAAGTCCTTTCATCTCCAAGAAATTCATTAACACAAGCATATTCAGAAGAACTATTCATATTACTCTCCTCATTTTAATGACTTTCTGTTATTTCCCTTATTTTCATTATTAATTTCCAGGCTTCATCATAGGTATAAGATAGAAAACAACCATTAGAAGCAGTATCTAGGCTCGTTCTATTTTTGGTATTAAGCCCTGCATAAAAAGTATGAGTGATTAACCAATCAGGGAAACAGTGATGGGGGCAATTGTCTAGATAGCTTTTATTCCTTAGATAGCCTTCATATAAACTCTCGTCAGGATTATTTTTGAAACTGATAATAATACCTCTCATCCTGTGAGCTTTGCTTTCTGAGAAATATTTTGTCAGGAAATTGGTTGTCAAATCCGTCGACATCCTTGGTGCTTC
Organism: Avena sativa; assembly: GCA_916181665.1. Classification (NCBI taxonomy): domain Eukaryota; kingdom Viridiplantae; phylum Streptophyta; class Magnoliopsida; order Poales; family Poaceae; genus Avena; species Avena sativa. Next base: position 238,462,872 of record OV702283.1, on the reverse strand, counting down.
TGCACAAAAGGATCTATACCAGCTACAAACATTATTAGAGAGAGTTTGTCTAAACAACTAGATTTTAACTTTATCAAGGTCACAATCATCAAATATAAAGGAACCAAAATCATCTTCAAATAATTGTAAGTGTCCATATGGAATTTCTTCATTGGTTCCTACGAACTTCTTAGAGTTTAGTAATTAAAATAATAAGGGATGGATCTCGATACCATCGGAGTTTATGCTTTTATTGACAGTTATAAAGCATCCATGGGAAAACCCATATTCCTTACTTCCTCAAGCTAGATTAAATGCTGAGTGTTGTCCATTGTTAGGGTCCTGCAATTCAAATAAAAAATTAGTACAACAAAAGTAAATAACTAAAAGTAAAGTGACTTATAGCACTAAGCTCCCCAGCAACGGCGCCAGAAAATAGCTTGATGACTGCAAGTGCACAGATCATTTGTATATAGTTTCAAAATAAAGATATCGATCCCACAAGAAGTAGTAGGCGAAAGACTAAAATGCTTTTAACTAAAACTAAATGAAGTACTTAAGGAATAATTCTAAGATGCAAGAAAAGTAGAATTGTTTTTGGGTTTTTAGTTGAGCAAAAAGTAAAGTAAAGTGAAGTAGAACTTAATGCAGAAAGTAGTAATCTCGTGTGTGAGAAAGATTGAAACTACAATAGGGAAAAAGGAGTTCTCGGGAAGTGGTGGATACACCGCTAGCAATATAGACTAAGTGATCAAGATTATTATAACGAATATTATTATGCTATGCATGTATGTGGGAGGAGCTCGATATATGGATGATTAGGCAGCAACCGCTGCTCACATCATCCTTCATAACCACAACTGACAAATAAACAACATCAATCGTATTATTCCGCTATGAAGGGATTTCTTCTGCGGCATGGCCATGGCTTGATGATTTCTCCTTGCTTCTCCAAGTTAGTACGTAAATGATGACAACGACTTCATAGTCACAGTAAGTGTTATGATCCCTGCGTCTACCAACAAGTAATCACCTTAATCAAGTCCCCATAAGAGGCAAATATTAAGGAGGTTCACAACTCCCAACATCAAGATGAATACAATTAACACATACATATAATGATGTATAACATAATAATATCTATTTCATCTCAAATCATATACTATGGATTCTCCATCTCCCCAAGAACTAATGATCTACTCAGACATGAAGGCAAACAACATCATGGCAATGGTAATAGAAATGATTATTGATGAATGGTTCTTGTATAAATCCACAACTAGTGCAACAATTACAACAAGATCTCGATGGTATGGATGGATATTATGGTGATGATGAAGATGTAGCAGTTGATGAAGATGGAGATCGATGCCTTGGCCTCCTAGATCTACTTAGGGCAAAGATGGATCCCTACGGCAAGTTCCCCCCTCCAGATACCTTCCAGAGGTGAGGTTTTCGGCGATTTCTGGGTGTTCTGTATGTTATCTCTCCGATCTAGTTGCACGGGGTTAAACTTTTTGAGGAGGCGGTGTCGGCGCCAACTATATGGCAGGAACTATATGGCTGGAAAAGTTTTCCTGCCGTATAGTTGGTCATTAACTCTTATGTATCTTCCAATCGCTTCAGGGTTTCTTCTGGTATTATTGATATTTCCCAAATAAGTGATTTACGTTGTTTTTGGCTCCTTTTCACTCCAATATAACTGGTCCAAGAATTGTGTCCATCGGATCCATCATCTGTCCTGATCCTGGTGAAAATAAACATAAAAGGTGTGTGCGAACGCCGTAAAATACCAAGATCCTACAACTACAATGCAAAATAATAATCTAAAACATGATGAAAATATGCACTCATCAGCACACCGGGAAGGAGTCGAGGGCGGCGGGGGCTCGCCTGACGGAGGGAGAGGCCAAGGAAGTCTCGGTCGAGGGGCCTGCAGGGGCCAGCGGTGCCGCGACGCACGGTCGTAGCTCTGGCAACGGGTGGCGAGGAGGCGTTTTGCCGTAGGGCTCACAAGAGGTGGAACGGCGTGGTCGCGGTCGGAGCCCCAGGGCATCTTCGTGCTGCAGAGGAGGCAGGGGAAGGCTAATTTAGCGCGGGATTTGTAGGAGGAAGGTGGCGATGATGCGGGAGTGGGGAGCTCATGATGTGGAAGAGGGGTTCGTGCTGGGGCGGGGATTGCGAGCGACGGGAGTTGTGGTAGGGTGGGTCCGGATCACGTGGGCGTTGGGGTGGACGAGCTACATGGGGCGGCAGGGGTGGTTGTCGAGGGAGCATGGGTGATTATGTATAGGCGTGGTGGATTGTTTCGAGTGGAGTGGTGTCATGTTAGTATTGACTAAGTGGTTCAGTGTCGTGTCGGGCTAGCTTTGTGTGGGAGGTGGCTCGCGTGAGTGTAGTGTATGTTCGCGTTGCTGGGTGCGCGTGCGATTGCTGGCGGCGGGGCAGGGTGGAGTGCGGGGCTAGGGTTTAGTCCAACGTAGCGCTAGGGTTTGGTGGGTGTGGGCTGGGTGGCCTCTAGTTGGGCCTTTGGGCCTGGCCGTTGGCTTCCTGGCCCCTCATAAATATTTAGGGTTTTTATGTTATTTTATTTTTAAAAACATTTTGTGAAACGTTTAGACAAAACAAAATATCCGGACCATCGGGGTTTTAATTTTAAGAAGAGGGGAATAATTAGAAAACAAAAATACACTTTTAGCAAAATAGTTTTAGGGTTAAATATGCATGCAGATATGAAAATGTTCAAATGCAATGTGGCTTGATGACATGATCATGCGATTTTCTAGTAGTGCTTTTACCTGGGTTGCTACATAAGCTGAGTGTGTCGGTAGTGTAAGGAATTCCAGCAGTAATTGAGTTTTTTCGGGTACCATAATAGTAGTAGAAAAGTGTGAGATTCGTCCTAATGCCAAGAAAACCCTCGCTAAAAGCTGCGTGAGCGCTAAGTTCAAGCAATGAATTGGGGGAGATTGTGTAGCTATACGCCATAATATAGGAGAACCTCTGTGAAGAACTTTGAGGGAGGAAGGTTGAGGCCGCGATCTACATGTGTACCAAAGAGGACCCGCTCGCCATCGTGGGCGCGGAAACAAGATCGCTGAGGCTGCTCCGCCACGCGCGGGCGGTGAGGTATCCCACGTCCTCCATAGATTTGAGATTTTTATCATCCATCACACTAGTGACCCAAAGCCTCCGGTGCTTCTTGTTATCTGCCGCCGCCAAGGACTCCACCGCCGCCGCACCTGAACTGGACGATTCCGCCATTCCATTGGAGTAGGTTAAGAAGTGGCGACGCTTGTCGTTGGATTGTCGACAAGTACGCCATAGGGGGTCCTAGTGGCATTGGAAAGAAGGGGTGTGAGACGTCGGATGTTCCAAGAGCGGTGAGCACAAGTTTACCCAGGTTCAGATCCGACTACGGTGATCGGATCCTACTCCTGCTAGCAACCCAGTAATATGTCGGCGTAAGCCGGATGTTACAGCGGATTACAAGAGAGGTTCGCCTGTGCGAGTTGGTTGTGGTTATTGGTGCCCTAATGGCTCCCATAGGGCCGGTTTATATAGTCACCGGGGCCTAGGGTCATAGGGAGTGTCAACACCCAGATTTTTCAATCCTAGATGCCTGTTATGCCATACATCGCAATCCCAGGATTACCATTTTTGCGAGACATAACAGAATTGGATACCATAGTACATCATCCATTCCAAATGATACATAAGTTCTTACACAAATAGGGATCTCATGATCCAGTTCTTAACACAACTTCAAGCAGCGGAATACGTAATAATAACGGTAGCGTAGGCGAAGCTCCATCTTTGGGGTCACAGGCAATGCTGACGATGGGAGATGATCCTAGTTGTCGTAACCTTCCCGGGGTCCATCTTCCAGGTACTCCTCTTCATAGTCTGGCCATGGGAATAGCCAGGGACAAAGCCATGAGTACTCTTTAAGTACTCGCAAACTAATACTAACAGGTAAAGGGGTTTTTGGATAATAGGACACTAGGCTCTAGGCTTGTTTTGCAAAAGCCAGATTTATCTCTACTAGATTCCAAAGCTAGTCACAATTTTATAACTCCTAAGTGGGAACTTGTATTTCATATCACAACCCTGTTGTGGTCAAGTCAAAGTCTCAATTCATTTCACAAGTCATTTTGAAAAGTCTGACGGGGGAACAGTATGGCCACTCCAACTATCGATAACCGCGGACACGGCTATTCGAATAGTTTGACACTCTGCAGAGATTGTACACTTTCACCACAACATTCGATACATCCGTCAGGAACAAATCTTGAATTTACCATACTCAGTATGCGGATAATCAATCCTAACCTTTCAATTACACGCCCTAGTATAAGCACCTCTCCTGTGAGTTTGGCCTCCCAACCATGACCAACTGTCATCTTGGGTACTGCACAGGTGGACAATCTTCACAAGGTAGCCTCAGCTCAGACCTTGGCCGTGAGGTAACTTGTCACATCCCAAGATTTTCCAAATCTTGTAATGTGAAAATAAATGAATAAAATAAAACTTTGTTTGATTTTCAGGGCCAGAAGAAACTTTGAATTCAATTGGAACTTCAAACCCATTTGAATTAAATAAAATCCCAAAGGAAATTAAAGAGTTAAACATTTAATAAAAAGAAAATAAAATATTTTGGTATTACTATTTTGGAATCTTTTAATAAAAGATTTAGTTTTCAAAAGAAAGGTGGATTTATAAATAAAGATTATTTTTTAAAAAACCAAATTAAAACTTGGCCAAGCTTTTGAAATAAAGTATGATAAAAAATAGTAAAGGCTTAATTAAATAAATTAATAAGGATTTAAAATCCAATTTTATCTAATTAAAAGGTCTTACCATTTTTATTAAAACATCAAAATTTATTAAATCATTTTCAAATACTTTATATTCTCAAATAAAAACCTACTGAAGTGTTTTGGTTTTATTTTAAATTTTCAAAATAAAGATTTCAATAAAACAAATCCTATTTAAACTAAATGAATAAAGTCTATTCATTTAATTATTAAGGGACCCTATAACAAAAATGTTATCTTATTTTAAACAAGCTTTCCAAATATTCCTTATTTTCAAATACAACCTACTGAATGGTTTAAAATTATTTAGTTCTCAAGAGGAGCTTTGAATTAAAACAAAACCTATGAATTTAATAATTGGTATATCTATTTATTTAATTAATAATGGATCCTATTATTAAAACTATTATTTTGAATTTGGTTTTTGGTTCATGCTACTGAGCAGAACTAACTTCAATATTACAAAGTTTGGTGTTGTTTGAATTGTTTTGGTTGATGTTTGAATGTTTGGGAATTCAAAACAGAAAAATAGAATTAGAAAAGGAAAAATAATTCAGAAGGAAAAAAAAATATGAATTGGACCTGACCCAACTGAGACATCCCAATAAGCCCACTCGCAGCCCACCTCCTCTTCCCCCCGAATCGTTTTTCCTCACCGCTGAAACAGCCCGCAAAGCCACTGACTTGTGGACCCTCCTCCCTCACTCCTTTTCTCGCTGACACTAGGCCCCACCGCCACGTTCCCCTACTTCCCCACCCGCAGACGACGCCCACCCCTCGCCGGCCGTTGCAGGCGGAATAACTCCGGCGTAATACGTCTTAATCACGCAATGAAGCTGCCCCTTGACCACGCAGGATAAATCGTCTGCCTCCCCTCTTCCGTTTCCCTCAGGCGCCAACCTCTCTTAGCCACCAGGCTGCTCGTATTGTTCGTGGCAAGCATACTACTCCGACGAGCTTTCTTCCCAAAATCCGGCCAGCACACACCACCCCGAGCCCCCCTGAGCACCCTGGCAGTTTTCCCACTCCCAGACACATTCCCCCGTACCACCCATTCGACCGCGGGCGCACCGGAGCTTCGGCAATGACAAGCTTCTGAACGCCGCCGCGACTAGTTCTTCTCCGACGACGATTTCCAGGTGAACCAGACCGCCCCTTCATCTCTCGTTCACGCACACAACCCTTCCTTGGTCCTGCGCATCTAACTGCGTTTTCGCTATGCCTTGGGGTGAACCACAGCACAGCACACGACGACCACCTGACGCGCCCGACGCCGCCACCTACTCCGGCGAGCAATCCACATCGGACCAGAGCGCCCCTCATCGAACCATCGGCACGTTGAGCATCGCCGTGACCTCCTGAACCCGGTGAGCCCCTCCTCCCTCTCCCTCTCTTCCTAGAATAGCCGGAACGCCTCTGCCTGGCCATCGCCGCCGCGCGCAGTCCCCGAGCGCCGCCAAACTTTGGACGAGTACTGCAGACCGTAGGATCCTAATCTGACGCTCACGATAGTTTAACTTAACCGCGAAGGGGTATGCGCTCAGTACCGCACGATCTGACTTAATCCAACGCGCCACAGCCGCGATCCACACCGAACCGGTACCAGCGAATGACGTTGCGCCGCGTGTCACCAGATGGATTGAAATTAGAATTTGAAATCTGATTTAGGTATGATTTTGAAACCACTATATCTTTGGATCCACACGTCCAAATTTTGCAAATTTTATGTCGTTGGATTCAGGAGAACAAGACCTGGCCAACCATGCCCTTAGTTTAGTAAATAGTATCTGTTATCTTGTTTGAATTTGCAGAAACTTTTGTGTGCTTGTTTAGATTAGAAAAATTGTTTAAAATTTATTTTAGGGTTAAAACTTTTGCAAAATGGTTTGTTGTGACCTTACTGACCCTAGGAACCAACCCATGATTTGCAAAATGGATTTGGTAAATTTTAGGATGGAAAACTTGATTTAGTCATTTCTAGCCAAAAGAAAATAATGATTTTTGTTATGAAAATGATTTTGAGTAAAAACTTTGGAAAAATGGTTTAGACCAAACCTACTGACCCAAAACACCAAGTTTTGCAATAGCAACTCATTTGGTGAAAAACATAAAGTTTTTGCTTTGATAAAAATAAATTTTCACCACATAAAATAATGATTAGATTTAAAAATGGTTTATAGACCAAAACCCTTTTGCAAATGACTTTGCCACTTTGGAAAATAACCACTTTTGACTTTACAAGTTTAGAAGCCTAGTGGAGACCACCTTTGCAATTAGAACCATCTTTTGCATGCTTGCATGCATTTCTTTGACTTTGTCATTTTATGTGTTGTTTTTCTTGATTGGTAGATTGAGTTTGTGCCTTGCTTGATTGATTTGTAGTGACTTGAAGAGTGTGATTGTTGCAAGGACAAGGAGTGAATCCATACTCTACCAAAAAGGAAAGTGATGCTTCATACTTTTGTCCCATTACTTTCACTATGCATTAGTGATTTTGCTAAGTAAAACTTGCATGGATTTTGCTAAGTATAGACCTTGCTATAAGAAAACCTAGTAGATGAATCCTTAGTAGGATTTTTCTAAGTTAAAGATTCCTACTACTATCAAGCTTAGCCTAGCTAATAGAAAACATGGGTGGAAAATATATTCACACTATGGAAAAATCTCTAAGTCTGAGGACTTATGATTTTGTTTAATAAAACAACTAAGTCAATGAATCCCCTAGGTGGAATGGAAGGATTGGGTTATGTTGAGTGGTTACACAAGGCCATGACTTGGTTTGTGTATCTCACTTGTGGTATGCCACCCAGGAACAAAGAGATTTGAGATGTCAAATGTTGAGAAGCTTCAAGTGCAACCACTTGGCAATATGGGCTCTGCCATGATCATATAGGTTGCAAGAACTTAGCCATATGGACAGTTGGTGGTAGTGTTTGATAGGTTGGAGTGCGTCCATTTTGGTCTAAGGGAAGGCTTCTGAAAGATCTTGTCTTGGGAAACCAAGTCTTGTGGGGAAAGTGCACCACCTCTGCAGAGTGTAAAATCTAAGTACTTAGCCATGTCCCTGGTAAAGGACAATTTGAGCATCAATATATGGAAGCAATCGAGGATCTCATCATTCAAATTTCTAAGTTAAAACTTGTGATTTGAACAAGGGTTGTTTGAAATCTTCAATCTTTGATTGAGAGATGCCTTGTAAAGGATCTTCAATCTTTGGTTGAGAAAAATGATTTTGTCAAAGCAAAAACTTAGTATTTTCAAATGTTAAGGAAAAATCTATTTTGAGCAATGCAAGCCTCAACTCCACTTAGCCAATTGCATATAGATGATAGACTCCACTATACTACCATAGTATCACTTGCCAATACAATTCAAATGTATTGACCCTTTGTGGCTGTAACTTGTATGTTGCAGGTTTGATTGTTTTTAGTGAAGATTGATTGATTAGGATTACAAAGTCTACAACCAACATCTGCCTGTGGCATTTTGAAGATGAAGGACCCATGCTTATAATTATTCCGCTGCAATGTAATGTAATAGCCAATGAGCTATGCAAAGATGTAATAAAATTTATGTTATTCCTGGTTATAAAGTTATATTATGACCTTTGTTTCTTGATATTACATCTGAACTGTGGATGCTAGCTATTGATCCAGGGACTAGCATTGTAAAACACAGGAGGAATCTACCTTATTAGGTTGAGACCTCTACAGATGGTATCAGAGCATTGTGTTGCCTGTAGGATTTGTAAACCTAGGATTGGAAGAAAACCCTTAGAAAAATAGGAGTGTAATTGTTCCAAAAACTTATTTACAAACAATCTTGTAAACTCTTTCCTCAACCAATTTTGTTTTCAACTCTACTTCTCCTCTACTTCAACTTGATGGAAAAACCTACCCCATGACCAAAGACTACACCATGTGCAAAGGACATCTTCAACTTCTTCAACTCTAATGACTTCAACATCTTCAGCATATTCACCAAGGACTTCCAACTTGGATACTACTAAGGACTACAAGTAAGACAAGGAAATCTTGCTCAAGATTTAGAGACTGAGGGAATGCAAAAGTAAGAAGGAACCTACATCATTAGAAGTTTTGTGACCAAGAGTTTTTCCCAAGGAAACCATGATCTCATTCAAGAGGATTTATGAAGGAAGGAAACATCACAAGTAAACCATATAGATGGACCACCATGTTTTAGTTAAGACAAAACCCACCAACTTATGTGGTGTAACAAAAATATTTTATTGCCTAAGTATGTGCTTGATCTTTGTTTGAGTGAAATGTTTTGGTTTGTGATTGCTTGCACATTGCTTGTGTGAATTGTGATGTGTGTGATTAGAATTATTCCCTTAGAAATCTCATGCCTATTCTAATCCCTACCCAACCCAAACAGATGACTACTCCAAGAGACTCCAACATCAAGGTTGATCACAACAACAACAACCAAGAAGACAACATGAGAGATCTTATAGAAACCCAAAACCAGTTGAGCCAAGAGACAACTCAGCTTTTAGCCAACAACAATGGACTAGACCCAGCCATACAAAGAATTTTGAAACTTCAATCTCAATTGTTGCAAGGAATGGTTACTCAAATGATCAACATGGGAGAAAACTTTTCCCAAAGAGCTAATGACAACAAGGATGACCAAGATGCTATTCTAGAAGGAACCCAAGCTAGCAATATTTTTAGAGACAAGGATCATGCATCCAAGGAACATGAAGATCAATGCCCCAAGTAGAGAGAAAGATCTCCCACCTATGAAGAACATGAACTAGAAGAACTCTTAGCTTTGGAGAGACCCAAAAAGAAGAAGAAAGACATAAGCCAAGTGCAATGTTACAATTGCAAAGAGAAGGGACACTATGCCAGTGAATGCCCAGAAAAGAAGAAGAACCAAGGAAACAAACAAGGTGTAATGATACCCAAGGAAAAGAAAGATATTAGCCAAGTGATGTGCAAGCACTGCAAAGAGTTAGGACATTATGCAAGCAACTGTCCAGAAAAGATGAAGCATAAGATAAACCAGCCTATGAGGGATCTCAGCCTTGTCACATGTTTCAAATGCAGGGAACTAGGCCACTATGCAAACAATTGTCCAGAAAGGATGGAGAACAAGTTAAACAAGTCTATGAAGGATCTCAACCTTGGCCCATGAGTCAAGTAAAGAAACCAAGGACACCGTGCAAAAGTTTGCTTAGAGAAATTTCCCATGATCCCAAGAAGGACAATGTGTAATTTTTGTTTGAAAATTTTTAAGGGTGGTAGTACCCTAGTTGTTTTGAACCTGCTTGTAACCCTAGCCTCCCCAAATCTCGGGACGAGATTTATTTTAAGGGTGGTAGCCTGTCACATCCCAAGATTTTCCAAATCTTGTAATGTGAAAATAAATGAATAAAATAAAACTTTGTTTGATTTTCAGGGCCAGAAGAAACTTTTGAATTAAATTGGAACTTCAAACCCATTTGAATTAAATAAAATCCCAAAGGAAATTAAAGAGTTAAACATTTAATAAAAAGAAAATAAAATATTTTGGTATTACTATTTTGGAATCTTTTAATAAAAGATTTAGTTTCAAAAGAAAGGTGGATTTATAAATAAAGATTATTATTTTTAAACCAAATTAAAACTTGTCCAAGCTTTTGAAATAAAGTATGATAAAAATAGTAAAGGCTTAATTAAATAAATTAATAAGGATTTAAAATCCAATTTTATCTAATTAAAAGGTCTTACCATTTTTATTAAAACATCAAAATTTATTAAATCATTTTCAAATACTTTATATTCTCAAATAAAAACCTACTGAAGTGTTTTGGTTTTATTTTAAATTTTCAAAATAAAGATTTCAATAAAACAAATCCTATTTGAACTAAATGAATAAAGTCTATTCATTTAATTATTAAGGGACCCTATAACAAAAATGTTATCTTATTTTAAACAAGCTTTCCAAATATTCCTTATTTTCAAATACAACCTACTGAATGGTTTAAAATTATTTAGTTCTCAAGAGGAGCTTTGAATTAAAACAAAACCTATGAATTTAATAATTGGTATATCTATTTATTTAATTAATAATGGATCCTATTATTAAAACTATTATTTTGAATTTGGTTTTTGGTTCATGCTACTGAGCAGAACTAACTTCAATATTACAAAGTTTGGTGTTGTTTGAATTGTTTTGGTTGATGTTTGAATGTTTGGGAATTCAAAACAGAAAAATAGAATTAGAAAAGGAAAAAGAATTTAGAAGGAAAAAAAATATGAATTGGACCTGACCCAACTGAGACAGCCCAATAAGCCCACTCGCAGCCCACCTCCTCTTCCCCCCGAATCGTTTTTCCTCACCGCTGAAACAGCCCGCAAAGCCACTGACTTGTGGACCCTCCTCCCTCACTCCTTTTCTCGCTGACACTAGGCCCCACCGCCATGTTCCCCTTCTTCCCCACCCGCAGACGACGCCCACCCCTCGCCGGCCGTTGCAGGCGGAATAACTCCGGCGTAATACGTCTTAATCACGCAATGAAGCTGCCCCTTGACCACGCAGGATAAATCGTCCGCCTCCCCTCTTCCGTTTCCCTCAGGCGCCAACCTCTCTTAGCCACCAGGCTGCTCGGATTGTTCGTGGCAAGCACACTACTCCGACGAGCTTTCTTCCCAAAATCCGGCCAGGACACACCACCCCGAGCCCCCCTGAGCACCCTGGCAGTTTTCCCACTCCCAGACACATTCCCCCGTACCACCCATTCGACCGCGGGCGCACCGGAGCTTCGGCAATGACAAGCTTCTGAATGCCGCCGCGACTAGTTCTTCTCCGATGACGATTTCCAGGTGAACCAGACCGCCCCTTCATCTCTCGTTCACGCACACAACCCTTCCTTGGTCCTGCGCATCTAACTGTGTTTTCGCTATGCCTTGGGGTGAACCACAACACAGCACACGACGACCACCTGACGCGCCCGACGCCGCCACCTACTCCGGCGAGCAATCCACATTGGACCAGAGCGCCCCTCATCGAACCATCGGCACGTTGAGCATCGCCGTGACCTCCTGAACCCGGTGAGCCCCTCCTCCCTCTCCCTCTCTTCCTAGAATAGCCGGAACGCCTCTGCCTGGCCGTCGCCGCCGCGCGCAGTCCCCGAGCGCCGCCAAACTTTGGACGAGTACTGCAGACCGTAGGATCCTAATCTGACGCTCACGATAGTTTAACTTAACCGCGAAGGGGTATGCGCTCAGTACCGCACGATCTGACTTAATCCAACGCGCCACAGCCGCGATCCACACCGAACCGGTACCAGCGAATGACGTTGCGCCGCGTGTCACCAGATGGATTGAAATTAGAATTTGAAATCTGATTTAGGTATGATTTTGAAACCACTATATCTTTGGATCCACACGTCCAAATTTTGCAAATTTTATGTCGTTGGATTCAGGAGAACAAGACCTGGCCAACCATGCCCTTAGTTTAGTAAATAGTATCTGTTATCTTGTTTGAATTTGCAGAAACTTTTGTGTGCTTGTTTAGATTAGAAAAATTGTTTAAAATTTATTTTAGGGTTAAAACTTTTGCAAAATGGTTTGTTGTGACCTTACTGACCCTAGGAACCAACCCATGATTTGCAAAATGGATTTGGTAAATTTTAGGATGGAAAACTTGATTTAGTCATTTCTAGCCAAAAGAAAATAATGATTTTTGTTATGAAAATGATTTTGAGTAAAAACTTTGGAAAAATGGTTTAGACCAAACCTACTGACCCAAAACACCAAGTTTTGCAATAGCAACTCATTTGGTGAAAAACATAAAGTTTTTGCTTTGATAAAAATAAATTTTCACCACATAAAATAATGATTAGATTTAAAAATGGTTTATAGACCAAAACCCTTTTGCAAATGACTTTGCCACTTTGGAAAATAACCACTTTTGACTTTACAAGTTTAGAAGCCTAGTGGAGACCACCTTTGCAATTAGAACCATCTTTTGCATGCTTGCATGCATTTCTTTGACTTTGTCATTTTATGTGTTGTTTTTCTTGATTGGTAGATTGAGTTTGTGCCTTGCTTGATTGATTTGTAGTGACTTGAAGAGTGTGATTGTTGCAAGGACAAGGAGTGAATCCATACTCTACCAAAAAGGAAAGTGATGCTTCATACTTTTGTCCCATTACTTTCACTATGCATTAGTGATTTTGCTAAGTAAAACTTGCATGGATTTTGCTAAGTATAGACCTTGCTATAAGAAAACCTAGTAGATGAATCCTTAGTAGGATTTTTCTAAGTTAAAGATTCCTACTACTATCAAGCTTAGCCTAGATAATAGAAAACATGGGTGGAAAATATATTCACACTATGGAAAAATCTCTAAGTCTGAGGACTTATGATTTTGTTTAATAAAACAACTAAGTCAATGAATCCCCTAGGTGGAATGGAAGGATTGGGTTATGTTGAGTGGTTACACAAGGCCATGACTTGGTTTGTGTATCTCACTTGTGGTATGCCACCCAGGAACAAAGAGATTTGAGATGTCAAATGTTGAGAAGCTTCAAGTGCAACCACTTGGCAATATGGGCTCTGCCATGATCATATAGGTTGCAAGAACTTAGCCATATGGACAGTTGGTGGTAGTGTTTGATAGGTTGGAGTGCGTCCATTTTGGTCTAAGGGAAGGCTTCTGAAAGATCTTGTCTTGGGAAACCAAGTCTTGTGGGGAAAGTGCACCACCTCTGCAGAGTGTAAAATCTAAGTACTTAGCCATGTCCCTGGTAAAGGACAATTTGAGCATCAATATATGGAAGCAATCGAGGATCTCATCATTCAAATTTCTAAGTTAAAACTTGTGGTTTGAACAAGGGTTGTTTGAAATCTTCAATCTTTGATTGAGAGATGCCTTGTAAAGGATCTTCAATCTTTGGTTGAGAAAAATGATTTTGTCAAAGCAAAAACTTAGTATTTTCAAATGTTAAGGAAAAATCTATTTTGAGCAATGCAAGCCTCAACTCCACTTAGCCAATTGCATATAGATGATAGACTCCACTATACTACCATAGTATCACTTGCCAATACAATTCAAATGTATTGACCCTTTGTGGCTGTAACTTGTATGTTGCAGGTTTGATTGTTTTTAGTGAAGATTGATTGATTAGGATTACAAAGTCTACAACCAACATCTGCCTGTGGCATTTTGAAGATGAAGGACCCATGCTTATAATTATTCCGCTGCAATGTAATGTAATAGCCAATGAGCTATGCAAAGATGTAATAAAATTTATGTTATTCCTGGTTATAAAGTTATATTATGACCTTTGTTTCTTGATATTACATCTGAACTGTGGATGCTAGCTATTGATCCAGGGACTAGCATTGTAAAACACAGGAGGAATCTACCTTATTAGGTTGAGACCTCTACAGATGGTATCAGAGCATTGTGTTGCCTGTAATATTTGTAAACCTAGGATTGGAAGAAAACCCTTAGAAAAATAGGAGTGTAATTGTTCCAAAAACTTATTTACAAACAATCTTGTAAACTCTTTCCTCAACCAATTTTGTTTTCAACTCTACTTCTCCTCTACTTCAACTTGATGGAAAAACCTACCCCATGACCAAAGACTACACCATGTGCAAAGGACATCTTCAACTTCTTCAACTCTAATGACTTCAACATCTTCAGCATATTCACCAAGGACTTCCAACTTGGATACTACTAAGGACTACAAGTAAGACAAGGAAATCTTGCTCAAGATTTAGAGACTGAGGGAATGCAAAAGTAAGAAGGAACCTACATCATTAGAAGTTTTGTGACCAAGAGTTTTTCCCAAGGAAACCATGATCTCATTCAAGAGGATTTATGAAGGAAGGAAACATCACAAGTAAACCATATAGATGGACCACCATGTTTTAGTTAAGACAAAACCCACCAACTTATGTGGTGTAACAAAAATATTTTATTGCCTAAGTATGTGCTTGATCTTTGTTTGAGTGAAATGTTTTGGTTTGTGATTGCTTGCACATTGCTTGTGTGAATTGTGATGTGTGTGATTAGAATTATTCCCTTAGAAATCTCATGCCTATTCTAATCCCTACCCAACCCAAACAGATGACTACTCCAAGAGACTCCAACATCAAGGTTGATCACAACAACAACAACCAAGAAGACAACATGAGAGATCTTATAGAAACCCAAAACCAGTTGAGCCAAGAGACAACTCAGCTTTTAGCCAACAACAATGGACTAGACCCAGCCATACAAAGAATTTTGAAACTTCAATCTCAATTGTTGCAAGGAATGGTTACTCAAATGATCAACATGGGAGAAAACTTTTCCCAAAGAGCTAATGACAACAAGGATGACCAAGATGCTATTCTAGAAGGAACCCAAGCTAGCAATATTTTTAGAGACAAGGATCATGCATCCAAGGAACATGAAGATCAATGCCCCAAGTAGAGAGAAAGATCTCCCACCTATGAAGAACATGAACTAGAAGAACTCTTAGCTTTGGAGAGACCCAAAAAGAAGAAGAAAGACATAAGCCAAGTGCAATGTTACAATTGCAAAGAGAAGGGACACTATGCCAGTGAATGCCCAGAAAAGAAGAAGAACCAAGGAAACAAACAAGGTGTAATGATACCCAAGGAAAAGAAAGATATTAGCCAAGTGATGTGCAAGCACTGCAAAGAGTTAGGAAATTATGCAAGCAACTGTCCAGAAAAGATGAAGCATAAGATAAACCAGCCTATGAGGGATCTCAGCCTTGTCACATGTTTCAAATGCAGGGAACTAGGCCACTATGCAAACAATTGTCCAGAAAGGATGGAGAACAAGTTAAACAAGTCTATGAAGGATCTCAACCTTGGCCCATGAGTCAAGTAAAGAAACCAAGGACACCGTGCAAAAGTTTGCTTAGAGAAATTTCCCATGATCCCAAGAAGGACAATGTGTAATTTTTGTTTGAAAATTTTTAAGGGTGGTAGTACCCTAGTTGTTTTGAACCTGCTTGTAACCCTAGCCTCCCCAAATCTCGGGACGAGATTTATTTTAAGGGTGGTAGCCTGTCACATCCCAAGATTTTCCAAATCTTGTAATGTGAAAATAAATGAATAAAATAAAACTTTGTTTGATTTTCAGGGCCAGAAGAAACTTTTGAATTAAATTGGAACTTCAAACCCATTTGAATTAAATAAAATCCCAAAGGAAATTAAAGAGTTAAACATTTAATAAAAAGAAAATAAAATATTTTGGTATTACTATTTTGGAATCTTTTAATAAAAGATTTAGTTTCAAAAGAAAGGTGGATTTATAAATAAAGATTATTATTTTTAAACCAAATTAAAACTTGTCCAAGCTTTTGAAATAAAGTATGATAAAAATAGTAAAGGCTTAATTAAATAAATTAATAAGGATTTAAAATCCAATTTTATCTAATTAAAAGGTCTTACCATTTTTATTAAAACATCAAAATTTATTAAATCATTTTCAAATACTTTATATTCTCAAATAAAAACCTACTGAAGTGTTTTGGTTTTATTTTAAATTTTCAAAATAAAGATTTCAATAAAACAAATCCTATTTGAACTAAATGAATAAAGTCTATTCATTTAATTATTAAGGGACCCTATAACAAAAATGTTATCTTATTTTAAACAAGCTTTCCAAATATTCCTTATTTTCAAATACAACCTACTGAATGGTTTAAAATTATTTAGTTCTCAAGAGGAGCTTTGAATTAAAACAAAACCTATGAATTTAATAATTGGTATATCTATTTATTTAATTAATAATGGATCCTATTATTAAAACTATTATTTTGAATTTGGTTTTTGGTTCATGCTACTGAGCAGAACTAACTTCAATATTACAAAGTTTGGTGTTGTTTGAATTGTTTTGGTTGATGTTTGAATGTTTGGGAATTCAAAACAGAAAAATAGAATTAGAAAAGGAAAAAGAATTTAGAAGGAAAAAAATATGAATTGGACCTGACCCAACTGAGACAGCCCAATAAGCCCACTCGCAGCCCACCTCCTCTTCCCCCCGAATCGTTTTTCCTCACCGCTGAAACAGCCCGCAAAGCCACTGACTTGTGGACCCTCCTCCCTCACTCCTTTTCTCGCTGACACTAGGCCCCACCGCCATGTTCCCCTTCTTCCCCACCCGCAGACGACGCCCACCCCTCGCCGGCCGTTGCAGGCGGAATAACTCCGGCGTAATACGTCTTAATCACGCAATGAAGCTGCCCCTTGACCACGCAGGATAAATCGTCCGCCTCCCCTCTTCCGTTTCCCTCAGGCGCCAACCTCTCTTAGCCACCAGGCTGCTCGGATTGTTCGTGGCAAGCACACTACTCCGACGAGCTTTCTTCCCAAAATCCGGCCAGCACACACCACCCCGAGCCCCCCTGAGCACCCTGGCAGTTTTCCCACTCCCAGACACATTCCCCCGTACCACCCATTCGACCGCGGGCGCACCGGAGCTTCGGCAATGACAAGCTTCTGAACGCCGCCGCGACTAGTTCTTCTCCGATGACGATTTCCAGGTGAACCAGACCGCCCCTTCATCTCTCGTTCACGCACACAACCCTTCCTTGGTCCTGCGCATCTAACTGCGTTTTCGCTATGCCTTGGGGTGAACCACAGCACAGCACACGACGACCACCTGACGCGCCCGACGCCGCCACCTACTCCGGCGAGCAATCCACATTGGACCAGAGCGCCCCTCATCGAACCATCGGCACGTTGAGCATCGCCGTGACCTCCTGAACCCGGTGAGCCCCTCCTCCCTCTCCCTCTCTTCCTAGAATAGCCGGAACGCCTCTGCCTGGCCGTCGCCGCCGCGCGCAGTCCCCGAGCGCCGCCAAACTTTGGACGAGTACTGCAGACCGTAGGATCCTAATCTGACGCTCACGATAGTTTAACTTAACCGCGAAGGGGTATGCGCTCAGTACCGCACGATCTGACTTAATCCAACGCGCCACAGCCGCGATCCACACCGAACCGGTACCAGCGAATGACGTTGCGCCGCGTGTCACCAGATGGATTGAAATTAGAATTTGAAATCTGATTTAGGTATGATTTTGAAACCACTATATCTTTGGATCCACACGTCCAAATTTTGCAAATTTTATGTCGTTGGATTCAGGAGAACAAGACCTGGCCAACCATGCCCTTAGTTTAGTAAATAGTATCTGTTATCTTGTTTGAATTTGCAGAAACTTTTGTGTGCTTGTTTAGATTAGAAAAATTGTTTAAAATTTATTTTAGGGTTAAAACTTTTGCAAAATGGTTTGTTGTGACCTTACTGACCCTAGGAACCAACCCATGATTTGCAAAATGGATTTGGTAAATTTTAGGATGGAAAACTTGATTTAGTCATTTCTAGCCAAAAGAAAATAATGATTTTTGTTATGAAAATGATTTTGAGTAAAAACTTTGGAAAAATGGTTTAGACCAAACCTACTGACCCAAAACACCAAGTTTTGCAATAGCAACTCATTTGGTGAAAAACATAAAGTTTTTGCTTTGATAAAAATAAATTTTCACCACATAAAATAATGATTAGATTTAAAAATGGTTTATAGACCAAAACCCTTTTGCAAATGACTTTGCCACTTTGGAAAATAACCACTTTTGACTTTACAAGTTTAGAAGCCTAGTGGAGACCACCTTTGCAATTAGAACCATCTTTTGCATGCTTGCATGCATTTCTTTGACTTTGTCATTTTATGTGTTGTTTTTCTTGATTGGTAGATTGAGTTTGTGCCTTGCTTGATTGATTTGTAGTGACTTGAAGAGTGTGATTGTTGCAAGGACAAGGAGTGAATCCATACTCTACCAAAAAGGAAAGTGATGCTTCATACTTTTGTCCCATTACTTTCACTATGCATTAGTGATTTTGCTAAGTAAAACTTGCATGGATTTTGCTAAGTATAGACCTTGCTATAAGAAAACCTAGTAGATGAATCCTTAGTAGGATTTTCCTAAGTTAAAGATTCCTACTACTATCAAGCTTAGCCTAGCTAATAGAAAACATGGGTGGAAAATATATTCACACTATGGAAAAATCTCTAAGTCTGAGGACTTATGATTTTGTTTAATAAAACAACTAAGTCAATGAATCCCCTAGGTGGAATGGAAGGATTGGGTTATGTTGAGTGGTTACACAAGGCCATGACTTGGTTTGTGTATCTCACTTGTGGTATGCCACCCAGGAACAAAGAGATTTGAGATGTCAAATGTTGAGAAGCTTCAAGTGCAACCACTTGGCAATATGGGCTCTGCCATGATCATATAGGTTGCAAGAACTTAGCCATATGGACAGTTGGTGGTAGTGTTTGATAGGTTGGAGTGCGTCCATTTTGGTCTAAGGGAAGGCTTCTGAAAGATCTTGTCTTGGGAAACCAAGTCTTGTGGGGAAAGTGCACCACCTCTGCAGAGTGTAAAATCTAAGTACTTAGCCATGTCCCTGGTAAAGGACAATTTGAGCATCAATATATGGAAGCAATCGAGGATCTCATCATTCAAATTTCTAAGTTAAAACTTGTGGTTTGAACAAGGGTTGTTTGAAATCTTCAATCTTTGATTGAGAGATGCCTTGTAAAGGATCTTCAATCTTTGGTTGAGAAAAATGATTTTGTCAAAGCAAAAACTTAGTATTTTCAAATGTTAAGGAAAAATCTATTTTGAGCAATGCAAGCCTCAACTCCACTTAGCCAATTGCATATAGATGATAGACTCCACTATACTACCATAGTATCACTTGCCAATACAATTCAAATGTATTGACCCTTTGTGGCTGTAACTTGTATGTTGCAGGTTTGATTGTTTTTAGTGAAGATTGATTGATTAGGATTACAAAGTCTACAACCAACATCTGCCTGTGGCATTTTGAAGATGAAGGACCCATGCTTATAATTATTCCGCTGCAATGTAATGTAATAGCCAATGAGCTATGCAAAGATGTAATAAAATTTATGTTATTCCTGGTTATAAAGTTATATTATGACCTTTGTTTCTTGATATTACATCTGAACTGTGGATGCTAGCTATTGATCCAGGGACTAGCATTGTAAAACACAGGAGGAATCTACCTTATTAGGTTGAGACCTCTACAAATGGTATCAGAGCATTGTGTTGCCTGTAGGATTTGTAAACCTAGGATTGGAAGAAAACCCTTAGAAAAATAGGAGTGTAATTGTTCCAAAAACTTATTTACAAACAATCTTGTAAACTCTTTCCTCAACCAATTTTGTTTTCAACTCTACTTCTCCTCTACTTCAACTTGATGGAAAAACCTACCCCATGACCAAAGACTACACCATGTGCAAAGGACATCTTCAACTTCTTCAACTCTAATGACTTCAACATCTTCAGCATATTCACCAAGGACTTCCAACTTGGATACTACTAAGGACTACAAGTAAGACAAGGAAATCTTGCTCAAGATTTAGAGACTGAGGGAATGCAAAAGTAAGAAGGAACCTACATCATTAGAAGTTTTGTGACCAAGAGTTTTTCCCAAGGAAACCATGATCTCGTTCAAGAGGATTTATGAAGGAAGGAAAAATCACAAGTAAACCATATAGATGGACCACCATGTTTTAGTTAAGACAAAACCCACCAACTTATGTGGTGTAACAAAAATATTTTATTGCCTAAGTATGTGCTTGATCTTTGTTTGAGTGAAATGTTTTGGTTTGTGATTGCTTGCACATTGCTTGTGTGAATTGTGATGTGTGTGATTAGAATTATTCCCTTAGAAATCTCATGCCTATTCTAATCCCTACCCAACCCAAACAGATGACTACTCCAAGAGACTCCAACATCAAGGTTGATGACAACAACAACAACCAAGAAGACAACATGAGAGATCTTATAGAAACCCAAAACCAGTTGAGCCAAGAGACAACTCAGCTTTTAGCCAACAACAATGGACTAGACCCAGCCATACAAAGAATTTTGAAACTTCAATCTCAATTGTTGCAAGGAATGGTTACTCAAATGATCAACATGGGAGAAAACTTTTCCCAAAGAGCTAATGACAACAAGGATGACCAAGATGCTATTCTAGAAGGAACCCAAGCTAGCAATATTTTTAGAGACAAGGATCATGCATCCAAGGAACATGAAGACCAATGCCCCAAGTAGAGAGAAAGATCTCCCACCTATGAAGAACATGAACTAGAAGAACTCTTAGCTTTGGAGAGACCCAAAAAGAAGAAGAAAGACATAAGCCAAGTGCAATGTTACAATTGCAAAGAGAAGGGACACTATGCCAGTGAATGCCCAGAAAAGAAGAAGAACCAAGGAAACAAACAAGGTGTAATGATACCCAAGGAAAAGAAAGATATTAGCCAAGTGATGTGCAAGCACTGCAAAGAGTTAGGACATTATGCAAGCAACTGTCCAGAAAAGATGAAGCATAAGATAAACCAGCCTATGAGGGATCTCAGCCTTGTCACATGTTTCAAATGCAGGGAACTAGGCCACTATGCAAACAATTGTCCAGAAAGGATGGAGAACAAGTTAAACAAGTCTATGAAGGATCTCAACCATGGCCCATGAGTCAAGTAAAGAAACCAAGGACACCGTGCAAAAGTTTGCTTAGAGAAATTTCCCATGATCCCAAGAAGGACAATGTGTAATTTTTGTTTGAAAATTTTTAAGGGTGGTAGTACCCTAGTTGTTTTGAACCTGCTTGTAACCCTAGCCTCCCCAAATCTCGGGACGAGATTTATTTTAAGGGTGGTAGCCTGTCACATCCCAAGATTTTCCAAATCTTGTAATGTGAAAATAAATGAATAAAATAAAACTTTGTTTGATTTTCAGGGCCAGAAGAAACTTTTGAATTAAATTGGAACTTCAAACCCATTTGAATTAAATAAAATCCCAAAGGAAATTAAAGAGTTAAACATTTAATAAAAAGAAAATAAAATATTTTGGTATTACTATTTTGGAATCTTTTAATAAAAGATTTAGTTTCAAAAGAAAGGTGGATTTATAAATAAAGATTATTATTTTTAAACCAAATTAAAACTTGTCCAAGCTTTTGAAATAAAGTATGATAAAAATAGTAAAGGCTTAATTAAATAAATTAATAAGGATTTAAAATCCAATTTTATCTAATTAAAAGGTCTTACCATTTTTATTAAAACATCAAAATTTATTAAATCATTTTCAAATACTTTATATTCTCAAATAAAAACCTACTGAAGTGTTTTGGTTTTATTTTAAATTTTCAAAATAAAGATTTCAATAAAACAAATCCTATTTGAACTAAATGAATAAAGTCTATTCATTTAATTATTAAGGGACCCTATAACAAAAATGTTATCTTATTTTAAACAAGCTTTCCAAATATTCCTTATTTTCAAATACAACCTACTGAATGGTTTAAAATTATTTAGTTCTCAAGAGGAGCTTTGAATTAAAACAAAACCTATGAATTTAATAATTGGTATATCTATTTATTTAATTAATAATGGATCCTATTATTAAAACTATTATTTTGAATTTGGTTTTTGGTTCATGCTACTGAGCAGAACTAACTTCAATATTACAAAGTTTGGTGTTGTTTGAATTGTTTTGGTTGATGTTTGAATGTTTGGGAATTCAAAACAGAAAAATAGAATTAGAAAAGGAAAAAGAATTTAGAAGGAAAAAAATATGAATTGGACCTGACCCAACTGAGACAGCCCAATAAGCCCACTAGCAGCCCACCTCCTCTTCCCCCCGAATCGTTTTTCCTCACCGCTGAAACAGCCCGCAAAGCCAATGACTTGTGGACCCTCCTCCCTCACTCCTTTTCTCGCTGACACTAGGCCCCACCGCCATGTTCCCCTTCTTCCCCACCCGCAGACGACGCCCACCCCTCGCCGGCCGTTGCAGGCGGAATAACTCCGGCGTAATACGTCTTAATCACGCAATGAAGCTGCCCCTTGACCATGCAGGATAAATCGTCCGCCTCCCCTCTTCCGTTTCCCTCAGGCGCCAACCTCTCTTAGCCACCAGGCTGCTCGGATTGTTCGTGGCAAGCACACTACTCCGACGAGCTTTCTTCCCAAAATCCGGCCAGCACACACCACCCCGAGCCCCCCTGAGCACCCTAGCAGTTTTCCCACTCCCAGACACATTCCCCCGTACCACCCATTCGACCGCGGGCGCACCGGAGCTTCGGCAATGACAAGCTTCTGAACGCCGCCGCGACTAGTTCTTCTCTGACGACGATTTCCAGGTGAACCAGACCGCCCCTTCATCTCTCGTTCACGCACACAACCCTGCCTTGGTCCTGCGCATCTAACTGCGTTTTCGCTATGCCTTGGGGTGAACCACAGCACAGCACACGACGACCACCTGACGCGCCCGACACCGCCACCTACTCCGGCGAGCAATCCACATCGGACCAGAGCGCCCCTCATCGAACCATCGGCACGTTGAGCATCGCCGTGACCTCCTGAACCCGGTGAGCCCCTCCTCCCTGTCCCTCTCTTCCTAGAATAGCCGGAACGCCTCTGCCTGGCCGTCGCCGCCGCGCGCAGTCCCCGAGCGCCGCCAAACTTTGGACGAGTACTGCAGACCGTAGGATCCTAATCTGACGCTCACGATAGTTTAACTTAACCGCGAAGGGGTATGCGCTCAGTACCGCACGATCTGACTTAATCCAACGCGCCACAGCCGCGATCCACACCGAACCGGTACCAGCGAATGACGTTGCGCCGCGTGTCACCAGATGGATTGAAATTAGAATTTGAAATCTGATTTAGGTATGATTTTGAAACCACTATATCTTTGGATCCACACGTCCAAATTTTGCAAATTTTATGTCGTTGGATTCAGGAGAACAAGACCTGGCCAACCATGCCCTTAGTTTAGTAAATAGTATCTGTTATCTTGTTTGAATTTGCAGAAACTTTTGTGTGCTTGTTTAGATTAGAAAAATTGTTTAAAATTTATTTTAGGGTTAAAACTTTTGCAAAATGGTTTGTTGTGACCTTACTGACCCTAGGAACCAACCCATGATTTGCAAAATGGATTTGGTAAAGTTTAGGATGGAAAACTTGATTTAGTCATTTCTAGCCAAAAGAAAATAATGATTTTTGTTATGAAAATGATTTTGAGTAAAATTTTTGGAAAAATGGTTTAGACCAAACCTACTGACCCAAAACACCAAGTTTGGCAATAGCAACTCATTTGGTGAAAAACATAAAGTTTTTGCTTTGATAAAAATAAATTTTCACCACATAAAATAATGATTAGATTTAAAAATGGTTTATAGACCAAAACCCTTTTGCAAATGACTTTGCCACTTTGGAAAATAACCACTTTTGACTTTACAAGTTTAGAAGCCTAGTGGAGACCACCTTTGCAATTAGAACCATCTTTTGCATGCTTGCATGCATTTCTTTGACTTTGTCATTTTATGTGTTGTTTTGCTTGATTGGTAGATTGAGTTTGTGCCTTGCTTGATTGATTTGTAGTGACTTGAAGAGTGTGATTGTTGCAAGGACAAGGAGTGAATCCATACTCTACCAAAAAGGCAAGTGATGCTTCATACTTTTGTCCCATTACTTTCACTATGCATTAGTGATTTTTCTAAGTAAAACTTGCATGGATTTTGCTAAGTATAGACCTTGCTCTAAGAAAACCTAGTAGATGAATCCTTAGTAGGATTTTCCTAAGTTAAAGATTCCTACTACTATCAAGCTTAGCCTAGCTAATAGAAAACATGGGTGGAAAATATATTCACACTATGGAAAAATCTCTAAGTCTGAGGACTTATGATTTTGTTTAATAAAACAACTAAGTCAATGAATCCCCTGGGTGGAATGGAAGGATTGGGTTATGTTGAGTGGTTACACAAGGCTATTACTTGGTTTGTGTATCTCACTTGTGGTATGCCACCCGGGAACAAAGAGATTTGAGATGTCAAATGTTGAGAAGCTTCAAGTGCAACCACTTGGCAATATGGCCTCTGCCATGATCATATAGGTTGCAAGAACTTAGCCATATGGATAGTTGGTGGTAGTGTTTGATAGGTTGGAGCGCGTCCATTTTGGTCTAAGGGAAGGCTTCTGAAAGATCTTGTCTTGGGAAACCAAGTCTTGTGGGGAAAGTGCACCACCTCTGCAGAGTGTAAAATCTAAGTACTTAGCCATGTCCCTGGTAAAGGACAATTTGAGCATCAAGATATGGAAGCAATCGAGGATCTCATCATTCAAATTTCTAAGTTAAAACTTGTGGTTTGAACAAGGGTTGTTTGAAATCTTCAATCTTTGATTGAGAGATGCCTTGTAAAGGATCTTCAATCTTTGGTTGAGAAAAATGATTTTGTCAAAGCAAAAACTTAGTATTTTCAAATGTTAAGGAAAAATCTATTTTGAGCAATGCAAGCCTCAACTCCACTTAGCCAATTGAATATAGATGATAGACTCCACTATACTACCATAGTATCACTTGCCAATACAATTCAAATGTATTGACCCTTTGTGGCTGTAACTTGTATGTTGCAGGTTTGATTGTTTTTAGTGAAGATTGATTGATTAGGATTACAAAGTCTACAACCAACATCTGCATGTGGCATTTTGAAGATGAAGGACCCATGCTTATAATTATTCCGCTGCAATGTAATGTAATAGCCAATGAGCTATGCAAAGATGTAATAAAATTTATGTTATTCCTGGTTATAAAGTTATATTATGACCTTTGTTTCTTGATATTACATCTGAACTGTGGATGCTAGGTATTGATCCAGGGACTAGCATTGTAAAACACAGGAGGAATCTACCTTATTAGGTTGAGACCTCTACATAACTAATACTAAGGGATATAAGTTTCCAGTCAAGCCCTACCCAATATTCGGGTATTGTGGTTGTACGATAAAATTGGAATGGTATCGCATCCAGACAACCATCAGTTTTATAAAGGTTAAGGCTCATGCCTCAACATTTTCATCACCAAAATCATCAGGTGTTCGGAAACACATGTCCAAAACATTCAATAGAATGATCCATCATTCCAAGGTTTTCATAACCATTTTTCCACCAAGTATTCCCATCTAAAAGTTGATCAAGTTTTATGCTTAGCACTAGCATCTATAAGTGGGGGTAGGCACTAATGAGGGGTGGTGGACTAGTGGAGTTTCAACTAAGTACAACCTTATGTCTTAGGATGATATCAAGGTTTCTAACTTAGGCCCAATTTTATGCTCTTCATGCAACCTTCAGAATCTTTCTAGTATCTATAATTCACTTAAGTAAACTCTAAGTAAGCTTTGATAAAGAAATAAAGTAAGAAGCTTGCAAGTAAAACTAGGATTGGTTTATCAAATGGGTATGATCACATATGCTTAAGGCATATGGTGGGCATAGTAACAAGTAGTAGTTTGTTGCATCAGTAGGGTATCTTGCAAGGGTAGCTTGCATTGGTCCACTTAGTTAATAAAGCTTGCTAAAGTAGAGTGTCTTGCAAGTTTTAGCTTGCATTGGTATAGTATCAGCTTGCATAGGTAAAGTATCTTGCAAGTGTTAGCTTGCCTTGTGCAGAGCAGTGGTTGAAGTTCTCCTCGGTTTCTTCTTCGTAGTATCCTCCTTCCTCCTCGTATCCTTGGTCGGTACTAGCGTCTATGAATAAATACGAGGTACATAATCACCAATCAATACTTAACTACTTGCAATCATCACACATAAGGGTCCTATAGATGATCTAGCATCATGTCTAACATTACAAGATTAAAGCTTGGTTTAATTCCTTTTATTTTTAGAAAAGTAATTTCTACTCATTGAAAAACTACTTCAGATTTAATATTCTCCAAACCAAATATGGGATCATGTTGATACATGTCATCACCACATATTGTAGTCCATTGGAATGTGATTTAAAGTTGTGTCACAATTTAATAAGGTTTCACCCTTTTATTTTAATTAATTAAAGTGGCTAGTAATGCCTATGGGGCATTCTTTTATTACTTGAACATTATTTCTGCAAGTAAACCTATATATTTTTATATATTCTGAAAGGTATGGTTAATGTGATTTTTGAGAGTTGGAATCAACTCAAAAGCTATTATGGTTTAAATTTGAAAAAGGTTTGAATGCAGAAAAGCTTCTGCCTTGTTATTTTTACCATGGGTGATCTATAGATCCAAATGACTTGAATCCAACGGGCTTGGATTCAGCATTCACAGACCTTTCCAACAAAATTGGTTTCATTCAATTTGGTGCACTGAATCGATCTGGGTTGATTTTTGAAGTTGGGTACAGAAGTGTGTTTGAATTGAAATGGAAAAAGTTTAATTTGAATAACTGGGCTGCGCGGGAAAAGTAAACGGGCCGGCCTGCTAAGCGCAGTGCTCCCGCAGGCTGCTTAAGTGGGTGTCCCCACTCGTCAGTGACACGGGGCTGGGCGAAGCGGTATGGGGCAACGTGGAACCTTCGATCTAGTTCTAATCCAACGGCTGGGAGTCATCGTCGACGCGAGATAGCGCCGGCGAGAACGAAACCTAGCGCGGCCAGTGAGGGGTGCTGGGGGCTCACCGGGGTATGGGCGAGGGTCGGCGAGGCGGGCGAATGACGAAGTCGACGACGGCGAACTCAGGGGTGGTCGCGGCAACTCCTGGGGTGGACGAAATCGATGG
This sequence comes from Avena sativa, assembly GCA_916181665.1. Lineage (NCBI taxonomy): Eukaryota > Viridiplantae > Streptophyta > Magnoliopsida > Poales > Poaceae > Avena > Avena sativa. The sequence continues at coordinate 238,435,459 of OV702283.1, read as the reverse complement.
CTCCCTTCTTCTCCAGAGGCGGCGGGCTCCGGTGAAATTCCGGCGGGGTGGTGCTCGCCTTTCTCTGAGAACGGTGTGGCATGATCAGTGAGGAGAGGCGAGTGAGATGGTGTGAAGAAATCGAGCGGGGGTGGCCTCTATTTATATTCGAGCGAGGGGACCGTCGGGGCGCACGGTGAGCTCGTCGGGGGCGATGTTACAGGCGGCTAATGGCATGGGCAAGGGTAGGGGGCGGTGCGGTGTCTCCTGGCGATGCTCAACGACATGGTTTCGAGGCTTGGGGCGGTGCGGCTTGGTCTGGAACAGGTGATGCTCTGCGCGGCAGAGGCGGCGTCTTCGACGGCGGGCGGTGGCTGTGCGGCACGGGGTGGCAAACGGGGATGTCTAGCGGTCTCCTGGGTCAGTGGCGATCGTGTGTGCATGCGGTGACGGCGGCGCGCGGTCTGTGGGCGCTGGTCGAGGGTGGTGCTCTGGCGCACGCTCGGCATGGTCTCTGGCGGTGTGGGCGAGGTTTGTGCGCGTGGTCCAGGGCTTGGCAACGCTCACGGCTGGGACAGTGAGTGGCGGTGGACGGTGGGCTGCCTCCCAGACATGCTGGCTAGGCTTGCTGCTGCTCCTAGCTTGCTGTCGACTATGTGGTGGCAAGGGTGTGCTCGACTGTTCACCATTGATGGCAATGGCAAGCTCACAGTGGTGCTAGTGCTTGGCTAATCTTCCTAGATGATCTACTGAGCTGGTTGTGAGCTAACTAGGGAACAAGTTAGGCAAGAATCACTGCTCACAATAGTGTTTGATGTTTGTTTGATTTGTGTCTGCAACCTGTTTGATGAAATGGCCGCATGAAATCAAGTTTTGAATTTTGAAAAGATTTTTGGTGGGTTTGCTAGATTGGTGCTGGTGAGTCTGCAGATGCTGGGGTTTTGAAAGTTGAGCTTGTTTGAGTGGTTTTTGAAAAAGTGGGATCTTCCCATATGATAAAGATTCAATTTTGAATTGTCATTTAAACTATGCATTTGAAAGTTTCTGGATGATCACAAAGTGGGCCTTGATACTTTGTTATGATTACATTCAAGGGGTGCAAAGATCCAGAAAAGTTTCTGTTAGGTTCTGAAAGTTTGAGACAGCCAATGTAGGCATGAGAGTTAAATTGGTCAAAGTGACCATTCATTTAATATATGTGTTTTGATTTACTTGTCTTTACGAAAAGTGTGGGAAATGTTATAGATGATGTTTATTTCACCTAAGAAACATTTTACAAGCAATGAAACAAACAAACAAGGTGGTTTTAAAAGAAATCAAAATCCATGCATACATATATGCATGCATTCATAATTTTATTTAACAAAGTTTTTGCTAACCCTAATTTTGATGATTAGAAATTGATGATCCAAGTTTAGTATTTTTGGGATGTTACAAACCTTACCCCCTTAAACAAAATCTCGTCCCGAGATTTGAAAAAGGACGAAAAGATTACCTAGGATTTGAAGAGATCGGGAAACTCCGTCCTGATGTGATCTTCGCGCTCCCAGGTAGCTTCCTCTTCTGTGTGGTTGCTCCACTGAATCTTGAGAAACTTGATGCTTCGGGTTCGGGTAGTTCGAAAAGCTTCTTCCAAAATGCGGATGGGTACTTCGGGATAGGTTAGGTCATCTTTATCTCTATGGTCCGATGGTCGATATTCTTGAACACTTCGGTCTTCTCGGGGACTTAGAGACACTTGCGAAGTAACGAGATATGGAACACATTGTGTACTACTGACATCTCTTCGGGTAGTTCCAATTGATACGATACTTCTCCTCGACGGTTCAGAATTTTGAAAGGTCCGATATATCTGGGGGCTAACTTTCCTTTGAGTTGGAAACGCTGCATTCCCTTCAATGGCGACACTTTCAGATAAACAAAATCTCCTATATTGAAGGCGAGGTCTCTACGTCTCTTGTCGGCGTAACTCTTTTGTCGGGATTGGGCGGTCTTGAGGTGCTCACGAATCTTGTGAACCTTCTCTTCTACTTCTCGTAGGATGTCAGGTCCGAAAATCTGACTCTCTCCTACTTCCGACCAGTTCAAAGGGGTGCGACACTTTCTTCCGTACATGAATTCAAATGGGGCCATTTGCAGACTGGCTTGATAACTATTGTTGTAAGAAAATTCTGCGAACGGCAGACAGTCTTCCCACTTGGATCCATATTCTAACATGCATGCTCTTAGCATATCTTCGAGTATTTGATTTACTCGCTCCGTTTGTCCATCGGTCTGAGGGTGATACGCGGTACTGAAATCTAGACGGGTTCCTAAACCTTCTTGAACTTTCTCCCAAAATCTCGAGGTAAACTGAGTTCCTCGATCCGATACTATGTTCTTGGGGACTCCATGCAAACTGACGATTCTCGCTATGTACAACTCCGCTAGCTTCGAACTCTGATATGTGGTCTTGACGGGCAAGAAATGGGCGACTTTGGACAATCTGTCCACTATGACCCAGATAGAGTCATTTCCCCTACTAGAAGTAGGTAGTCCAGTGATAAAGTCCATTCCTACAGAATCCCATTTCCATTCCGGAATCTGCAAAGGTTGCAACAATCCAGCAGGTCTTTGATGTCCTGCCTTGACTCGTTGACATATATCAAAATTGGCGATATAGCTTCCGATTTCTCTCTTCATCTTATGCCACCAAAATTGCTCTTTCAAATCTTGATACATCTTAGTTCCTCCGGGATGGATAGAATAAAGAGTATCATGAGCCTCCTTCAAAATAACTTGCTTCAACTCAGAATCTGCTGGTACACAAAGGCGTCCTTTGTACCACAACACTCCTTCTTCGTCCTCGATGAATCCGGGTACTTTGCCTGTACCGATACGACGCTTGATTCCGTCGATACTAGCATTTTCCTTCTGCGCCTCCTTAATCTAACTGATCAAAGTGGGCTGGAGTTCTATGCTAGCCAAAAATCCTTCACTTACTAATTCCATTCGAAAATCTTCCATCTCCTTGTGCAAACTTGGTTGCTCCTTCAAAATCATGGAGTTCAAGCGGCACGGCAATCTGCTAAGGGCATCGGCTACCACGTTGGCTTTGACAGGGTGATAGTGAATGTCCAGGTCATAATCCTTGATTAGCTCAATCCATCTTCTCTGCCTCATATTCAGCTCCTTCTGAGTGAATATATACTTTAGGCTCTTGTGATCTGAATAAATCTCACAACGATTTCCCATCAGGTAATGTCTCCATGTCTTCAGGGCTAGGAATACGGCTGCGAGTTCGAGGTCATGGGTTGGGTAGTTTTGCTCATGTTGCTTTAATTGTCGAGATAGATAAGATATAACTTTGCCTTCTTGCATTAGCACACATCTGAGACCAATCTTGGATGCGTCACAATACACATCGAAGGGCTTCGTGATATCCGGCATGATCAAGATTGGGGCTGAAATCAATCTCCTTTTGAGTTCTTGAAAACTCGCTTCGCATTTGTCGGTCCATTCAAACTTCTTGTCCTTCTTCAGCAATTGGGTCATGGGTCTGGCGATACTCGAGAATCCTTCTACGAATTTGCGGTAATATCTCGCCAATCCGAGAAAAGCACGAACTTGGGTTTGAGTGGCTGGGACTTGCCAATCTTCTAAATCTTTCACTTTGGCAGGGTCAAGGGCAATTCCTCCGGCGGATACAATGTGACCGAGGAATCCTACCTCCTGTAACCAGAATTCACATTTGCTAAACTTGGCATACAACTGATGCTCTCTAAGGGTTCCAAGAATGGTCCTTAGGTGTAGCTCATGTTCTTCTTCTGATTTGGAATAAATCAGGATGTCATCGATGAAAACAACGACAAACTTATCCAGGAAGTCCATAAAAATCTTATTCATGAGGTTCATGAAATAAGCGGGGGTATTGGTTAATCCGAAAGACATGACGGTATACTCATACAATCCATATCTGGTGGTAAAGGCAGTCTTTGGAATATCCTCTGCACGAATTTTGAGTTGATGATAGCCAGTTCTAAGATCAATCTTAGAAAACACTTTGGCACCGGTCAACTGATCAAACAAATCTTCTATCTTGGGCAAGGGGTACTTGTTCTTGATGGTGACATCATTCAACTTCCGATAATCCGTACACAAACGGTTACCTCCATCCTTCTTGTCCACAAACAAGACAGGTGATCTCCATGGGGACGCACTTGGTTGAATCAATCCGATTTCTAGCATGGAATCCAGTTGCTTCTTCAGTTCTTCTAGTTCCGACGGGTTCATACTATAGGGTCTCTGGGCTATGGGTCCGGTTCCGGGGATTAGTTCAATGATAAACTCGATATCCCTATCTGGGGGCATACCGGGCAAAACATCTGGAAATACATCGGGGTATTCACAGACTATCCGGACTTGGTCAATGGTAGGTTGGGCTATACTCTTGTTGCATTTAAATTGGCGAGGTAAGGTTTCAGATATATGCTCGACTGATATTCCGGCTGTACTGGTCATGGTGATGGCTTTCTTGGCACAGTCAATCAATCCTTTATGTTTGGAAATCCAATCCATTCCTAGTACTACTTCCAATCCTTTAGTTCCGAGTACTATCAGATTAGCATAAAAATCTATGCCATGGATTCAGATAGGGACGGCTTTGCAAATTTGCCTAGCCTTGGTGGTTGATCCGGGAATTTGCACAATCATCACATGCTTCAATTTGGTTGGTTGAATTTTACTAGTGCATGCAAATTCTTCGGTGAAAAATGAATGCGATGCACCAGAATCAAACAACATTCTTGCAAGTACTGAATTAACAGAAAACATACCCAGCACGACGTCTGGCGCTTCCTGAGCTTCATCAACATGCATGAGAAAAAGACGGCCATTGTGGTTGAGTGAATTCCCTGGGGCAAATCTTCTTCCGGGCTGAACACGACGCTGTTGTTGAGCTGGGGCATTGGCATTGGGGGCTGTAGCATTCTTCTTGTTGGGGCACTCATTAGAATAGTGGCCTTTATTTCCACAGTCATAACAAGTCACTTGCGACTTGTCCTTGGTTGCTACAGGCACAGCATTGGTTCCAGTCCTCGGGGCAGTCTTCGTGTTGGCGGTAGCATTGTTGGTGTTGAACTTGGGTGGGGCACGGGTGAAATTGCTAGAGTTGCCGGGGTTGTTGTGATTTCCTCCGGGTCTAGGGTTTCCACGGTTGGGATAGGTCGGACGGTTCATCGGGGGTCTGTTGGTTCTTGGGGCAAATCCTGGAGATGGGTTGGGGCGGTACTTTGGGGTCTGATGGGTTCCTGGCTGATGCATCATACGACGCTTGCGGTTCTCATTGGCTTGGTTGATCTTTCCTTCCATCTGGATGGCAGAGTCGACAAGGGCTTCAATATCCGCAAAGGGGATATTGACTAACACCGTCTGCATCTCGTCATGCAGACCATTCAGGAATCTTTCTTTCTTCTTGGCTTCGGTGTCTATCTCGTCCGGGGCATACCTAGCTAATGACAAAAATTTGTCACGGTATTCCACTACAGTCATTCTTCCTTGCTTCAGCTCTCTGAACTCGTCTCTCATTCTCTTGATCAAATCTGGTGGCACATGGGTTCTGCTAAACTTGACCTTGAATTCCTCCCAGGTCATCATCTGGCCTCCGGTCATTGCGCGAACACTATTCCACCATGCTCTGGCATCTCCGGCTAGATAATGGGTGGCGAACAGGACTTTCTCGTTGGCTTCCACTCCGGCGACTTCTAGGTTATTTTCCATGGTTTGCAGCCAATCATCAGCGTCTAGGGGCTCTTCTGACTTAGTGAAAACAGGTGGGTTGGTGTTCTGGAAATTCTTGATCTTAGATCCATGGTGGTCCTGATTTCCGTTGCCTTGATTGTTGTGGGCTAGCTGGGCTATCTGTTGCAGGGTGGCTAGGTTGGCTTGACGTTCCACTCTTTCAGCTTCGCGGTCAGAAGTCAACAGTTGCAGGATCTGCAACATCGGGTCCGGGGCTGAACCACTTCCTCCACGTGGCATCTAAAGATTTAGATCGATAATGAGAAAAGAGGGAAATTTCTAAGGTTTTGGGTCTTTGAAAAGTTTTTAAAGTTTGACTCAGGTTTTTCTAGCAACTTGCTTTTTCATTCATTCATTCATAGCACACAGTACAACACACACCACAACAAAGAAAAACAGATGGTTTTAAGAACCATTCTGGAAACTACGATACAGTGGGACCAAATACTACTCACTATGCTAGTGCTCAAGTGCTACTACTCCTCGGAGTCTGTGGCTTCATCATCTTCATCATCATCGATGAAGGCGAAATCATCCTCATCGGTGAAGAAGTCCATGGCCTGATCCTCCAGAAAATCGTCGTCATCGCTGAGATAGGAGTAAGGGTCTCCACGAAGATCCTCTCTGGCATTCTCCCTTTCTTCCAACTGCATGTCTCTCTCGTGGATATTCTCCTCCAAAGATGAGATGCGGTGGCGAAGACGAGCAATAATGCGCTCCTTCTTTTCGAGCTGACGGCGGCGAGACTTGCAATCCCTTGCTAGCATGGCGATGGTCTGGTCCTTTATCTTGATGATGGCAGACTTGTGGTTGCAGTAGTCATGGCAGTTGTCTAACTCCTGCTGACGATCATACATCATGAAGCTAAGGTGGTCCAATTGGGTCTTCAGCTCGGGGTGGTATGGGGCTTCCAGTGGTTGTCCATTTGCATCACGCCTTGGGCAAAACTCAAAGCGAGTACCCTTGATCTGATTGATGCTCTGCCCACACAGACGGGAAAGAGCTTCCTGCATTGCTCTAGCAAGTCCATCGAGCCAGTTGTTTTCCCTCAAGGTAAACTGAATTCCCTCCGCAGTGGGAGGTTCAATCTTTCCTCCGAGACTCGCAACAATTAGCCACTGCAGGTCTTCTCCTCCTTGACCATTGAGCTGAGCTCCGAAGAACTCGGGGTGCGGACGCTCTAGAAGTTCCGAAAGCTGGTCCAGATCCCTCTCAAAGATAAGGTCTCCTCCATTCCCAAGTTGGTAAAACTTGCTGTACTTCACGTCCATCTATAAAAATAGAGGATGAGTAGATTAGCAGGGTGATCAAGTGTGTCAAAATTTTATGTATTTTGCAAGAGTTTTTGAGGAACATGAATTTTTAGGAAAGAATTAAAGAGATAAGAATAAGAATAAGTTTTTGTAAATATTTATTTTCTTTGGTTTTGAAACTAAGTTTTTGGGTTCAAACGTCCAGTCTAACTAGGGTCTCCTATGGTCAGGATGGCTCTGATACCAACTTGTCAACACCCGGATTTTTCAATCCTAGATGCCTGTTATGCCATACATCGCAATCCCAGGATTACCATTTTTGCGAGACATAACAGAATTGGATACCATAGTACATCATCCATTACAAACGATACATAAGTTCTTACACAAATAGGGATCTCATGATCCAGTTCTTAATACAACTTCAAGCAGTGGAATACGTAATAATAACGGTAGCGTAGGCGAAGCTCCATCTTCGGGGTCACAGGCAATACTGACGATGGGAGATGATCCTAGTTGTCGTAACCTTCCTGGGGTCCATCTTCCAGGTACTCCTCTTCATAGTCTGGCCATGGGAATAGCCAGCGAAAAAGCCATGAGTACTCTTTAAGTACTCGCAAACTAATACTAACAGGTAAAGGGGTTTTTGGATAATAGGACACTAGGCTCTAGGGTTGTTTTGCCAAAGCCAGATTTATCTCTACTAGATTCCAAAGCTAGTCACTATTTTATAACTCCTAAGTGGGAACTTGTATTTCATATCACAACTCTGTTGTGGTCAAGTCAAAGTCTCAATTCATTTCACAAGTCACTTTGAAAAGTCTGACGGAGGAACAGTATGGCCACTCCAACTGTCCATAACCGCGGACGCGGCTATTCGAATAGTTTGACACTCTGCAGAGATTGTACACTTTCACCACAACATTCGATACATCCGTCAAGAACAAATCCTGAATTTACCATACTCAGTATGTGGATAATCAATCCTAACCTTTCAATTACACGCCCTAGTATAAGCACCTCTCCTGTGAGTTTGGCCTCCCAACCATGACCAACTGTCATCTTGGGTACTACACAGGTGGACAATCTTCACAAGGTAGCCTCAGCTCAGACCATTTGTTGTGAGGTAACTAATACTAAGGGATATAAGTTTCCAATCAAGCCCTACCCAATATTCGGGTATTGTGGTTATACGATAAAATTGGAATGGTATCGCATCCAGACAACCATCAGTTTTATAAAGGTTAAGGCTCATGCCTCAACATTTTCATCACCAAAATCATCAGGTGTTCGGAAACACATGTCCAAAACATTCAATAGAATGATCCATCATTCCAAGGTTTTCATAACCATTTTTCCACCAAGTATTCCCATCTAAAAGTTGATCAAGTTTTCTGCTTAGCACTAGCATCTATAAGTGGGGGTAGGCACTAATGAGGGGTGGTGGACTAGTGGAGTTTCAACTAAGTACAACCTTATGTCTTAGGATGAGATCAAGGTTTCTAACTTAGGCCAAATTTTATGCTCTTCATGCAACCTTCAGAATCTTTCTAGTATCTATAATTCACTTAAGTAAACTCTAAGTAAGCTTTGATAAAGAAATAAAGTAAGAAGCTTGCAAGTAAAACTAGGATTGGTTTATCAAATGGGTATGATCACATATGCTTAAGGCATATGGTGGGCATAGTAACAAGTAGTAGTTTGTTGCATCAGTAGGGTATCTTGCAAGGGTAGCTTGCATTGGTCCACTTAGTTAATAAAGCTTGCTAAAGTAGAGTGTCTTGCAAGTTTTAGCTTGCATTGGTATAGTATCAGCTTGCATAGGTAAAGTATCTTGCTAGTGTTAGCTTGCCTTGTGCAGAGAAGTGGTTGAAGTTCTCCTCGGTTTCTTCTTCGTAGTATCCTCCTTCCTCCTCGTATCCTTGGTCGGTACTAGCGTCTATGAATAAATACGAGGTACACAATCACCAATCAATACTTAACTACTTGCAATCATCACACATAAGGGTCCTATAGATGATCTAGCATCATGTCTAACATTACAAGATTAAAGCTTGGTTTAATTACTTTTATTTTTAGAAAAGTAATTTCTACTCATTGAAAAACTACTTCAGATTTAATATTCTCCAAACCAAATATGGGATCATGTTGATACATGTCATCACCACATATTGTAGTCCATTGGAATGTGATTTAAAGTTGTGTCACAATTTAATAAGGTTTCACCCTTTTATTTTAATTAATTAAAGTGGCTAGTAATGCCTATGGGGCATTCTTTTATTACTTGAACATTATTTCTGCAAGTAAACCTATATATTTTTATATATTCTGAAAGGTATGGTTAATGTGATTTTTGAGAGTTGGAATCAACTCAAAAGCTATTATGGTTTAAATTTGAAAAATGTTTGAATGCAGAAAAGATTCTGCCTTGTTATTTTTACCATGGGTGATCTATAGATCCAAATGACTTGAATCCAACGGGCTTGGATTCAGCATTCACAGACCTTTCCAACAAAATTGGTTTCATTCAATTTGGTGCACTGAATCGATCTGTGTTGATTTTTGAAGTTGGGTACAGAAGTGTGTTTGAATTGAAATGGAAAAAGTTTAATTTGAATAACTGGGCTGCGCGGGAAAAGTAAACGGGCCGGCCTGCTAAGCGCAGTGCTCCCGCAGGCTGCTTAAGTGGGTGTCCCCACTCGTCAGTGACACGGGGCTGGGCGAAGCGGTATGGGGCAACGTGGAACCTTCGATCTAGTTCTAATCCAACGGCTAGGAGTCATCGTCGACGCGAGATAGCGCCGGCGAGAACAAAACCTAGCGTGGCCAGTGAGGGGTGCTGGGGGCTCACCGGGGTACGGGCGAGGGTCGGCGAGGCGGGCGAACGACGAAGTCGACGACGGCGAACTCAGGGGTGGTCGCGGCAGCTCCTGGGGTGGACGAAATCGATGGCTCCCTTCTTCTCAAGAGGCGGTGGGCTCCGGTGAAATTCCGGCGGGGTGGTGCTCGCCTTGCTCTGAGAACGGTGTGGCACGATCAGTGAGGAGAGGGGAGTGAGATGGTGTGAATAAATCGAGCGGGGGTGGCCTCTATTTATAGTCGAGCGAGGGGACCGTCGGGGCGCACGGTGAGCTCGTCGGGGGCGATGTTACAGGCGGCTAATGGCATGGGCAAGGGTAGCGGACGGTGCGGTGTCTCCTGGCGATGCTCAACGACATGGTTTCGAGGCATGGGGAGGTGCGGCTTGGTCTGGAATGGGTGATGCTCTGCGCGGCAGAGGCGGCGTCTTCGACGGCGGGCGGTGGCTGTGCGGCACGGGGTGGCAAACGGGGATGTCTGGCGGTCTCCTGGGTCGGTGGCGATCGTGTGTGCACGCGGTGAGGGCGGCGCGCGGTCTGTGGGCGCTGGTCGGGTGGTGCTCTGGCGCACGCTCGGCATGGTCTCTGGCGGTGTGGGCGCGGTTCGTGCGTGTGGTCCAGGGCTTGGCAACGCTCGCGACTGGGACAGTGAGTGGCGATGGACGGTGGGCTGCCTCCCAGACATGCTGGCTAGGCTTGATGCTGCTCCTAGCTTGCTGTCGACTATGGGGTGGCAAGGGTGTGCTCGGCTGTTCACCATTGATGGCAATGGAAAGCTCATAGTGGTGCTAGTGCTTGGCTAATCTTCCTATATGATCTACTGAGCTGGTTGTGAGCTAACTAGGGAACAAGTTTGGCAAGAATCACTGATCACAATAGTGTTTGATGTTTGTTTGATTTGTGTCTGCAACCTGTTTGATGAAATGGCCGCATGAAATCAAGTTTTGAATTTTGAAAAGATTTTTGGTGGGTTTGCTAGATTGGTGCTGGTGAGTCTGCAGATGCTGGGGTTTTGAAAGTTGAGCTTGTTTGAGTGGTTTTTGAAAAAGTGGGATCTTCCCATATGATAAAGATTCAATTTTGAATTGGCATTTAAACTATGCATTTGAAAGTTTCTGGATGATCACAAAGTGGGCCTTGATACTTTGTTATGAGTACATTCAAGGGGTGCAAAGATCCAGAAAAGTTTCTGTTAGGTTCTGAAAGTTTGAGACAGCCAAAGTAGGCATGAGAGTTAAATTGGTCAAAGTGACCATTCATTTAATATATGTGTTTTGATTTACTTGTATTTAGGAAAAGTGTGGTAAATGTTTTAGATGATGTTTATTTCACCTAAGAAACATTTTACAAGCAATGAAACAAACAAACAAACAAGGTGGTTTTAAAAGAATTCAAAATCCATGCATACACATATGCATGCATTCATAATTTTATTTAACAAAGTTTTTGTTAACCCTAATTTTGATGATTAGAAATTGATGATGCAAGTTTAGTATTTTTGGGATGTTACAGGGAGAGACATATCCGGCTACGTTACAGAATTGGTAACTACGTACAACTTGGACTACAAGTAATATTATAGGCCTAAGTCGGTAACTCTTCTGGGCCTTATCGTAGCCGGAACTGGCTCCTCCTCTTTCTCTGACTGGGCCGCCCGTGAAGCAAAGCTCTAACCCGTTGGTGGGCCACCCTGGTCAGTGAGTCCTGTGGGTATACCCGGAAAGTATATACCGAATAGTAGCCCCCGGAAGTCTCCAAGATCTTAAGTCGGATAAATCGTCTAGTTTATGGTTTCTTCATCTTGAGAATATTGAAGGGTTCCCGAAAACTTCTTTTATTGATGTAGGATTTCGAGTCAGTTGAGTCGGATATATTCTGCTCTGACCTTGATTTTTCCGTTGCTTGATTTGAAACATAAGCCGGACTTTACGGCGGCGTGCTAACTGACAACTTTATAGGTCAGGTCCCATCAATGACAGGATTTCCATCAGCATGACCGTTGGTGGGTCTGTTCCTTACGGAACGGAAAACCATTTCAATGCCTGCACGAAAATTGAGGGGGCGGAAGAGTCGCGAGGAAGCTAACTCCCCCTCTCCTATACGCGTGGCGATAATCACGCGTCTCACCGCATGAATCTTGACAGAGGAAAATAAGAGGAGAGAAAACCCTTCATCCTAGATTCACTTCTCCATTGAGTCATCCATTCATTGCTTCCTCGTACTCCTCGAGCTCTCCGCCCTAGTTCACATCTGCCCTCCGTTGAGAAAAAATCTCTCCTTCCCACACCAGCCCATCTTTCTCCAAAAAACTATGGCATCTGCCTCATCTTCGGGAGCGGTGGCGGGTTCGTCGGCGGTGGACGAGAAAAAGATGTGGGGTCTATGGATCCCCAGCGCCATGGACACTGCGGAGCTCCAGGTCATGGAGGATGAGGGGTTCATCGCTGCTGGCGTGTGGCAGAGCGCTGCTGGACACGCCATCCCCGCGCCGAAAGACGGCGAGAGGGTGTTGTTCAGAACTCACGTCGACCGTGGCCTCAGTCTGCCACCGTCGAACTTCTTCGTCGAGGTCCTCAACTATTACGGTGTGCAACTCCACAATCTTCCTCCCAACTCTCTGCTTGAGCTTAGTGCTCACGCAGCTCTATGCGAGGGGTTTCTTGGCATTAGGCCAAGTCTCACACTTTTCTGGTACTACTATGGTACCCAGAAGAATTCCATGAGTGCTGGTGTGCCTTATGTCACCGGCACTCTTAGCTTAGTCCTTAGGAGGAAGCGAATCTATCCTTGGATTAATGCTAGTGAGTCCGTCAAACGTTGGGCCGGAACTTTCTTTTACCATAAGGATATTCCAACTCCGGGTAAGGCGGAAGGTCTTCTGGCGTTTGCCAATGGCGCCGCTCCCCACCAAGACTCATGTGATGCGGAGGCACCGGAGCTGTCAGATATTTTGATCCTTGCCAAGAGGCGGATCGAATTTCTGATGAAGCATGAGGGCCTTCGTGGATCCGACCGCGGCCTCAGTCTCCACTAGAGGGCTATGCTTTAGACGACCCGGAGGCGACAGAGGATGATGAGGTGTAAGAAGTTGCCGCCTCCGCCACCAAGAAGCGTAAGGCGAAGGAAGTTGTCGCTGCTGGTAGTCAAGTGCTGCTAGTAGTTAAAAAGTAAGCATCTCAGCTTTTATTTTTGTACTCCTGTACCTTTGTTATCTTTCCATAGCACACCTAATATTTAGGATTTCTGTGTTCTATAGTTAAATCATCGTTAAAGAGCAAGATTAAGCCGGAAAGCAAGCCAGGCAAGCAGCTACGTTAGCAGAAGCTTGTTGTTTCTCCAGCTGTGCTGCTGTCGACCCCATCCACTGCTCCGTCAGCACAGGGATCCTCTGCATCCCTTGACGCTGGCAAGATCTCAAAAGCCCTGATCACCGTTGATGACCAGGCAACTAATAAGGGTGAAACCGTAAAGGGTAATGATCCCATGGTTATGACCACATGTACTGTGGATAAGGCGATTGACTCTGCTGTTCCTGGCCTCAAGAGGAAGTAGAAGGAAGAGATCCTCAAACTGGCTCAGTCTAGCCTTGAGAAACAAATCTTGACCCCAAAAGCAGCGAGCCAAGAGGAGGAATACCTCAATCTGGTCAGCCTCTTGGACCAGATTTGGGTCCGGGACGCTAAAGTCACATCTGGCAAACTTCCAGCGACGGATGTTCCGTCCCTCACCCTTACCGAGAAGGTGTTTCACAGCACCAAGCTCGGATTCAAAAAGTTGGACCTGGAACACATTGTAAGTTTCCGATTCTTATTTGAATTTATTATCATATCCTCTACCCCTAAGCATAAAGTCAGATAAATATTTCTGGATCCGGGTTGATGCTTTTAGGTAGCAAAAGAGCGATGTAGTGTAGCCCCCAAGGCTCGTTCTGTAATTTTACTTAGTTAAATTTGCAGCCCGAGTCTTAGTAGCCGTCTGATGGTATCCTGTCTCTAAACTTTACAGAAAATTGCATCTTCCAACCAGGAATTGCTCAAGAATATTTCCAACAAGCGCAAAGAAATCAAAGCTTTGCGCTTTGAAAATTCAAAGTTAAAAGTTGAAAAGGATGAAGCAGAAGGTAAACTTTCCTGGCTTCCTCTTCATCAGTTTTTGTCATAGTCGGATTTTGCGTTATCCGATTGATATTTTTTTCTTTGCGGAATTGTTGTGCCAATCCAGCAAGATGGTGGAGTGGGCCGAAAACTTCAAAGTCTTGGAGGCAGAGAATACTGAACTCCGGCAAAAGGTTGAGACCCTAACTGTGGAGTCGGAGAAATCGGTAGCTGCAGTTTTGGAATCAAGCAATCACGAGACCGTGAGGCTCGAGAAGCTCCTAGCCCTCCGAGATAAAAAACTTTCTGATCTCAAGAAGGAGTTTGATATTCAGAAGGATCTTTCCGAGGCCTCATCAAGTGAACTAGACAGCCTCCGCAAGGAGCATGCTGAATGGAATCACTCTATGCTTGCTAAGATTTCCGAGTCTTTTCTTTGTGTTATTCATTTTTCGACTTTTGTTTTAGTCGGAATTTTTACTTTTGGTTCTTTCCCAGCCCCCTTGAATCTTGCCGACTCTTCCACTTCTGATCCTTGCCTCGAGTGCATTAAGCTCATCGAAGATGTCTTGTTTGACTTCCGCCAAACTCTAGAAGAGGCTGGAGAGGCCGTCAAGCTTTCCGATTTGCACAAAATGCCAGTGCATGAGGTGAGGGAAAAGTGAAGGATATTCCAAAGTTGATTGAGGACTAGAAGATCTCCTACGCTCGGACTACTGCGTAAACAGCTCCTACCATGGTGACGAGCCATCATAGCGAGATGGAAATCTGGCACGTCACCAAGGGCATTGCCGAGGAGGATGATGAGGGTAACCCGCAAGATATCAAGGCCATCCAAGAACCTTGTGCAGTTTATGCTTTTTGTGTGGCGGAGATGACCAACTATACAACGTCATTCTTCAAATCCGTCGCCGTGCCTCCTTCGCCTCAAGAGCCAGAAATTAGCAATGCTTCCGAGTTTGAGATCGAGGGTGACACTGCTGACGACTCCAGTGTTCCACCTGCTTCATCACCATCGCCTGCAACATAAACATTTGTTATGCGTTATTTGAAACTTATGGCAATGTAATGATGGCTACAATATTTTATTTTATGTTGTTCTGTAAAAACTGATGCTTTTACTATCTTAGCACTTTTTGTTTATATATTTTTATACTTTGTGCTTTGAAAATTTCTGAAGCACTCCCTTTTTTTATGCTTATACTTATCGGTTTATCTGGCTCTCTCCCTCGTCCCTTTCATGGGTCGGCCAACCTTTAGCACGGAAACTTTGCCGAGCAACAGAGCACAATTTCTAAACCAATTTAAACTCGAAAACAAAGGCGGCATCCTATACCAACAACTCATTACTCGGAAAATACCCGTGTTTAAGAAATCAGATAAAGAATCAAAGTATAGGTAATAATTTAAACTTTGTACCCTAAGGTAACATTTTTAGATTGTTCAAAAATCGTAACCAGAACAAACATGAGCATAAAGTACTTTCAAGTATTCTGGGATTTTTGAAATAATTACATGCTCTTTTGGAAATAAGATGGCAAAAATGTCTCAAAAATAACAATATGAGGGAAGCAATATTTTATTTCACTTTGAACATGTACATATATGATTACAAGGAAATAGAACTAAGAACAGAAGGGACGTAGTTGTGCAATCTTCCATGGACGGTCTATTTCATCCGGGTGTGTGCTGCCACCAGCTCTCTTCCTTTTCCGAGAATCAAGTCTTTCCTTGACTGGTCTCATGTCCGTTAAATAATATGACCCATTATGTATAACTCTGCTAACCATAAAAGGTCCTTCCCAAATTGGGGAAAGTTTGTGCTTTCTCTTTTGCACAAGTTGGAGAACTAAATCGCCGTTTCTGAAAGAACGGTTTTGCACACTCTGACTATGATACTTGCGTAACTTCTGCTGATAGGCTGTAGATCTCTGTTCAGCAAAGACGCGTACTTCTTCGATTATATCGAGATCATATTGCCGAGAAACTTCTGCATCTTCTTCGATATACGCTTTTACTCGTGGAGCTTGATGGATCAAATCACTCGGAAGAACTGCTTCTGCACCATAGACCAAGAAGAAAGGAGTATAGCCGGTTGATCTGTTAGGAGTTGTACGTAAGCTCCAAATCACAGACGGTAATTCTTCCGCCCAAGCCCCCGCGACCCGACGAAGCGGTGCCTTGAGGCGAGGTCGGATTCCTTGTAGAATAAGCCCATTGGTTCTTTCGACTTATCCATTGGCTTGTAGATGTGCGACTGATGCAATATCAAGTCGGATCCCTTGCTCTTCGCAGAATTCGGCAAGTTCCCCCATGGAAAAGTTGCTCCCGTTGTCAGTAATTATACTGTGCGGATATCCGAATATGATGATTACGTCCTCGATGAATCTTCTGGCTGTGGCTCCATCGGAACTTGCTACGGTTTTAGCCTTAATCCATTTTGTAAATTTATGCAACATCACTAGTAGGTGAGTGAATCCACATTTTGCCGTGCAAAACGGCCCTACCATATCAAGCCCCCAGACCGCAAATGGCCATGTAATAGGGATTGTTCGCAACTGTTCAGCCGGAACGTGTGCCTGATGAGCGTACTTTTGGCAGCCCTTGCATGTTTTGACCAGTTTATCGACGTCTGCCTTTGCTGTAAGCCAAAAGAATCCGTGTCCAACAGGTTTTTCCACTAAGGATCTGGCTGCAGCATGGTGACCACACTCGCCTTCGTGGATTTCTCTTAAGATTTTCACTCCCTCTTCCGAAGAAATACATCTCTGAAACACGCCAGAAATACTCCGCTTATAGAGCTCACCATTTATTATAGTGTATGCTTTTGCTCGTCGGACAATCTGCCAGCTCAAGACTTCGTCTTCGGGTAATTTACCGTCTATCAGGAAATCTAGATAGGGTTTTGTCCAGCTGGGAACTACAGCCAGAACTCCTATTAAAGGTGAGTCAGATTTCGTCGGATAGTCCTCGTCAACTCCGACTATGGAAGGGACCATTAAATTCTCTAAAAAAGCTCCATCCGGTACTTTTTTCCGCGCAGAGCCTATCCTTAATAGGGAATCTGCTTCCTCATTTTCTGCTCGAGAGATGTGTTGAACCTCAAAACCCTCGTACGATTTGGATAATTCATCCACAACAGCTTTGTATGCTTCCATGTATTTTTTTGCGTTAAAAATGTCGGATACTTGCTGAGCAACTTAATCCAAATCTCCGTAACACATGTGTCTTGATATGCCAATGTTTTTGGCCATGCGTATTCCATGCAGCAGTGCTTCGTACTCGGCAATATTATTCGTTGTCGTGAAGTGTATTTGCAACATATAGAACATCTTGTCTCCTTGGGGTGATTTGAGCACCACGCCAGCCCCCGAGCCTCCTCGTGCTTTTGATCTATCAAAGTGAAGGGTCCAAAATTCTGAGTCTAGAGGGCACGTGTTTTCTGCCGTTTCTGTCCAATCAACAACAAATTCGTCAAGAATTTGGGATTTGATCGTTGTACGTGGTTTGTACTCAATGTCGAAAGCTGCAAGCTCTATTCCCCATTTTGCAACACGTCATGTGGTGTCACGGTTGTTGATTATATCTCACAGAGGAGCCGTGCTCACTACTGTGATCTTGTGCTCTTGAAAATAGTGGCGTAGCTTTCTAGATGCAAAGAACACTCCATAGGCTTGCTTTTGATGATGTGGATACCGTTGTTTTGATTCTGTTAGGACCTCACTTAGATAATAAGTTGGCCGCTGCACCTTATACTCGTGACCTGCTTGCTCGCGCTCAACTACTGTTACCACGCTTATGACCTTGTTGGTCGCTGCAATGTAGAGTAACATAGGTTCCTGAGGCTCTAGCGCTGCGAGAATTGGTGGATTTGAAAGCAAATCTTTTAAACTTTGCAGTGCAGTTTCAGCTTCTGGGGTCCAGACAAATTTGTTGGTTTTTTTCAAGAGTTTATATAAAGGTGCGGCTCTTTCACCGAGTCGGCTAACGAACCGACTCACTGCCGCAATGCAACCAGTGAGGCGCTGTACGTCCTTCAGGTGAGTTGGCCTGGTAATGTTTAAGATAGCCTTGATTTTGTCCCGGTTCACCTCGATGCCTCGTTCAGAGACGATGAAACCCAACAATTTTCCTGCTGGAATTCCAAAGAAACACTTCTTCGGATTTAGCATCATGCTGAATTTCCGTAGACTAGCAAACGTTTCATCCAAGTTGGAAATTAAAGTTTCCTTATTTTTGGACATAACTGCTATGTCGTCTACGTATACATGGACGTTGCGTCCGATTTGGTCATTGAGGGAATGTTGCATGGTACGTTGATATGTTGCTCCTGCGTTCTTTAAGCCAAAAGGCTTAGTTTTGTAGCAGAAGGTTCCGAAAGGAGTGACGAAAGACGTCTTAATTTGATCCGACTTTTTCATCGGTATTTGGTGATATCCGGAATATGCGTCGTGAAAACAGAGTAATTCCGACCCTACTGTTGAGTCGATAACTTGATCGATTCTTGGCATAGGAAACGGATATTTTGGGCATGCCTTGTTCAAAGCGGTATAATCAACACACATCCTTAAATCAATGGTGTCCTTTTTAGGGATGAGTACATGATTTGCCACCCAATCTGTATGGATGACCTCTATTATGAAATCCGCTAGCTCTAAGCGGGCTAATTCCTTGGCTATTGCTTTGCGCTTTTCATCACCAAACTGTCGTCAGGACTGTTTGACGGGTTTAGCGTCTGGGTATACATTAAGAGAGTGATCGGAAAGTTCCCTAGGTACTTCGGTCATGTCAGATGGCTGCCATGCGAAGATATCACTATTAGCTTTGAGGAACTTGACGAGCACGCTTTCCTATGCATGGCCTAAGCCTACCCCTATGTTCGTCGTCTTGGAGGGATAATCTTCCTTCATCGACGTCTTCTTCGTCTCTTCCGACACCTTGAACCGCAAACTCGGCTTCAGCACCTCGTTCTTCATAGCGGGCATCTCGGACAGATTAATGGTCTTCTTGATCTCCTAGTACTCCTGGGCGTGCAACACGGCTTCGGTGAAGCCAGCAGATCCTTCGTCGCACTCTCGCGCCTTCCTCGGATTTCCTTGTACGGTGATTATGCCCTTTGTACCTGGAAGTTTAATCATGTTGTAGATGTAACAGGAACGGGCCATGAACGCCCAGTAAGCCGGACTCCCGAAGATGGCGTGGTAAGCACTTTTGAACGGTACCACCTCGAAGGAGAGTGGCTCGGTCCGGTAATTTTCTCGGGTTCTAAATGTCACATCCAGAGTAATCTCACCCAGAGAATTTTCCTATCTCCCTGGTACAATGCCATGGAAAGTTACAGTGTTTTAACTCAACTAGCTCTCGTGTAGCTTCATGCGGTGGAGTGTCTCGACGTAGAGAATGTTGATACTGCTCCCACCGTCCATGAATGTTTTTGAGAACTCATAGCCGTCAATAAGAGGATTGATGACCAGAGGATACTTTCCCCGACGATATGTTTTCCTCGGGTGATCTGAACGATCAAAGGTGATGGTCACCTCTGACCAGTCCAGGAATTGCGGGACAGCCAGAACCGTGGGATTAAGCTCAAGAATAACATCCTTTTTGTCCTTAACTGGTTGGGATCCAAGGAAGCAGATGTATGCGTCTTTCTTATTCGAAAAGGTCTTCTTTCCATCCGACCTGGGCTCTGTGGCAGCTTCTGCCTCTTCCATGTCGGAATCTTCCTTGGGCTCCTTTCCTTTCTCAGAATTTTTCTTTCCTTTGCGTCGCTTGGCTCTGTAGCCAGTGGATTCGTCTTTCTTGATGTCGTCATTCAAACGACACTCGGCATTTGTATGGGTAGATCCTCCGTTACTATCCAAGTGGTGGACACAGGGATTATTGGCAATGTCATCCCATGTATAGGTTCTTCCGGGTTGTTGGTATCCTCTGCCCTGGATTCGGGAAGTTCCTCGGCCTCCACCACGGTCGCCTCCGCGCCCTCCTCATCCTCCATATCCGAACGTTGTGTTGACAGCTGCGTTGTCCAAAGCTGGCTTTTCGTCCGAGGTGTTCTTGCGCTTCTGAGTTTGTTTTGGCTGTTTGGCCGCATTGGGATTGGCCATAATATTTAGTAGCCCTTCTGAATCATCATTGGCATCAGCATACTTGCTTGCCATCTCTATCATTTCTTCCAAATCTGTGACGTGGTCACGCTTCAGTCTGTGACGTAAAAGTCCGACCGGAAGTCCTGCAATGAAAGCTCCTATCGCAGTTTGCTCATTTACTCCTTCGCAGGAGTTTTTCGTATCGATCCATCATCCGAGGTAATCCCGGCAGGTTTCTCCGGGTCTTTGGGTGCAACGCTGCAAGTCTCCGACTGTGCAGGGCCTCTTGTATATTCCCTCGAAGTTTGTAAAGAACGCACTTTGCATATCATACCAGTTATGAATTGAATTCTCTGGCACTTCATTGAGCCATGATCGAGCCGTTTTCCTCAACATTAGTGGGAGATATCGGACTGCAACCAGGCTGTTTCCTCCTTTAGCGATGCACCAAGCCTGGAAAATATCTTGGAGCCAAGTATCTGGCCGAGCTACGCCGTCATAGGGCTGAATGCGCTTGGCGATGCCAAATTCAACCGGAAATTTTGTCTGACGTATACGTGGACCAAAGCACTTGGGTCCCACATACACATCTTCTTCCTCGTACCTCCGTGCTTCTATATTTTATTCAATGCGATGGCGAGCATCGTTTGGCGAGAGTTATCTGCGCCTTGGAGGCTCGCGGCTTCTGCGGGGTGGAGTCAGATTTCTGCTTCTCCTCTCACATTTCTGCCTCCACCCCTACAGCTTTCGTGGCTATGACGTGATCCTTCATGGTCGCTGTCAGAAGGCGATGGTGGCCCTGGTGGATTATTTCTGGCTGGATTTATTGGTGGTGGCGGTGGAGCCTCATTATGCTGACTCTGATGCCTGTTTCTTCGGGCATTGTCCCTACTAGATTCAGGACGATCCAGATCATCTCTTTGTCTGGCATTGCCAGCCAGACGGCTTGGTGGTGGCATCCTTAGCCGATCTTTCTCCTCTCGCTGGCGGCGTATTTCCGGGTCTTCCCTATAGCGATTATTTTGCTGACGATGGTCCTGATGGGGAACCATTGCCCTGATGGCGTCTTTGGCCGCAGCTAGAATAACTCTTGCCCAGTCACATGCCAGCCGGCGAGAGTGGCTGTTGGAGTCGGTCCTGGAATTTTCTTCTTCTCCACGGGGACGGTAGCGTTGAGCCGTATCCCTGCGGAGCCTTACGTCAGCGCTTTGGCCAGCGCCAGTGCGGCAAAAATCGGATTTTGAGGCCACCTTGCCACTGAATGACGTGGCCGTCTTCTGCTGCTTTAGTCCTTTGTCCAGCAACGCGATGCACTGTTGGACCTACTATGGAGACGGATTGTTGGCGAGGATGGCTCGAGCTGCAGCAGCGTTTTCCACTGGTGTGCTGTAAAGTCGGATCTTCTCTCCATATATTCCGTCGAATAGATCTTTGTGGATATCCGGATTCTTGTTTGCAAGAAACGGACCTCCCCTTGTTTTGTTAGGATGTCGCTTGAAATCTGACTGATATCTGGCAGGGTCACTGTCTAACTGCTGTCTCATCTCGACGAGGCGTGGGGCCTCTTCAAGTAGAAACAAGCGGTGCTTTTCCAGGTCCTCAGCCCTTTTCTCCAGCGCCTCCGGTGTAAGATCTGAAGCTATTGCGATTGGAATTGTGAGAGCATCTCCATAGATTTCATGTGCACCTTTGGTGAAAGCATGTCCATCCACAGGAGGGTCGATCGGGGTGGGATTAATCGTATCTCCGTCCTGATTCTCAATCTCGATCTCTTCATCAACTTTTTGTTCGTTGGTTTCCTTGATGTCCGGCTCTGCCGGAGTCGGATTCTTGTTCTTCTTCTTCTTATATGATCGCCCAATAGCCTTAACGTGCGTACTAGTGGAAAAGACGGCTTTCGGTCCGATACCGGAGGATAAACTTCCGTCGGTACTTTCCGTCATGGTTGGCTTGTAGACCTCGGAGGAATCTCCGGTGTCCATGCCATCCTGCAAGGTGTAGCTTTCATACATGCTATCATATGGACTAGGAGGAGGTTTCGGCTCGCCTGGCATTTGTTTGGAGACGTGCTGCTGCTCGTACTCCTCTATCTCCTTGTCGAAGTCTCGAAGTTTCTGTGACGTGATTGACCCTATTGGGGAGCCAGGTAAGTCGGCGTTTTCTTCGATTGCGTCTAGGACCGAGTCGCTACCAGCCCCAGCATCGACAGAGTCGGATCCAGTGCTTATGTGGTACACAAAACATTGCTTCTTCTTGTTCATGTTCTTGAAGTTGTGGCACGGCTGGGTTTTCACCTCCTCCATCTCAAAGTTCTCCATGATGTCGGCGATTGCTTCGTAATCGATGTAGCGGCGCTTCATCATCTCCTTCATCCTGTGCTTCAAGGGTAGTTTTTCTGCTACAACGTCCGGTGTGGCAGAGCCGTAGAGAATATATTCTTCATCCGTGTATCCAATCTCATTTGGGATATCATATCCGAATTTTACTTACACCTCTTCTTGCACGACAGGAGTAGGCTGGGTGGGTTCGATTTTCTCTAGGACCTTGAACTCTTCCGCCTCTGCGGACAAAGTAGATCAGGATTTTTCTTCCTCCATGGTCATCACCTCAAGGGTGGGTTGGGCGAGTTCAGCGAAACCGAGATAAATATCGATCTCGCTGATTGACATGATTGTGTAGGTCGTCACGGGCCTGGAAGCCGGAATCCAAGTCGCATCTAGGAGGATGAGAGGGACATCACTGGCTTAGACCACGCGACCCATGGCGATTGATTCGTCGATTCCTGCACGTGCAGATTCTTCCTGGAACGATGCTCCAAAGGTCACTTGCCCCACGGTGGGCGCCAATTGTCGTCGGATTGTAGACAAGTACGCCATAGGGGGTCCTAGTGGCGTTGGAAAGAAGGGGTGTGAGACGTCAGATGTTCCAGGAGCAGTGAGCACAAGTTTACCCAGGTTCAGATCCGACTGCGGTGATCGGATCCTACTCCTGCTAGCAACCCAGTAATATATCGGTGTAAGCCGGATGTTACAGCGGATTACAAGAGAGGTTCGCCTATGCGAGTTGGTTGTGGTTATTGGTGCCCTAAAGGCTCCCATAGGGCCAGTTTTTATAGTCACCGGGGCCTAGGGTTATAGGGAGAGACATATCTAGCTACGTTACAGAGTCGGTAACTACGTATAGCTTGGACTACAAGTAATATTACAGGCCTAAGTCGGTAATTCTTCTGGACCTTATCATAGCCGGAACTGGCTCGTCCTCTTTCTCTGACTGGGCCGCCCATGAAGCAAAGCTCTAACCCATTGGTGGGGCACCCTGGTAAGTGAGTCCTGTGGGTATACCCGGAAAGTATATCCCCAACAACGCTGGAGGTGTTTGTTGGTTGCGGTGGAGGAGGAGAACTCGAGGAGTACGAGGAGGCAGAGAATGGCGAGGAATGGATCTGGGGAGGAGAGAAAATTCCCAAATATAATAACCTCCGTGCCAAGATTTGCAGGAAGTGCGCGCGATTAATGCCACACGTATAGGAGAGAGAGGTGGGTTCTTCGTGAAGCCTCCGCCCCGTCGATCTTTGCATGTGCATTGAAACGTTTTTTCGGCTCCACGCAATTCAGACCCACCAATGGTCGTGCTGACAAGGTACTTGTCAGTGACAAGACAGAACATGAAAAGTTGTCAAGCAAACGTCACCACATAGATCCGGCTCATGTTTGAATCGATCATGCAAATGACTGAAGTCAAGAACTTATATCTGACTCAGATACGACTCAGAATCCTACATAATTGAATGAAGTTTTTCGGAACCCTTCAAGATTCTACAAGCCAAAGAAACCATCAAGCTAGAAGATTATTCTGACTTTGGATCTTGGAGATTTCCGAGGGTACTATTGGGGATATACTTTCCGGATATACCCACAGGACTTGCTGACTAGGGTGTCCCACCAACAGGACTTGCACAATCATAGAAATAACCACAACCAACTCGCAAAGGCGAATCTCTCTTGTAATCTGCTATAACATCCGGCTCTCTCCAATATATTACTGGGTTGCTGGCAGGAGTAGGATCCGATCTCCACAGTCGAATCTGAATCTAGGTAAACATGTGCTCACTTCTCACCGAACACCGTTTGGCTCACACCCCATATTCTCAACGTATTTAGGACGCCCTATGGCGTACTCGTCATCAATCCAAAGACAAGGGAGTCGTTGGAAGTCTGATTATAGGCAAAGAGGATTACAGAGTCGCTGATTCTCTAGATGCAATCTAAGTCACAGTGGGTTGTGGTTGTTTAAATCTAAGGTGGCCTCTTCCTTGGCTCCTCCCAGCCTTTATATAGGAGGCTAGGTCTCAGAGCCAAATTCGAGACTGTTACAAGTTAGAATCGCGACTCAATAGCTATGTTGGTTTGTACATGTATCTTGATCCCCACGTCTGATTCATGGGCTTTGGTTGCTTCTAGGACTCATGGTTCCATCTAGGCTTCATGGGTATTATCATAGGTAAGTACCAATTGTGGGAACTCGATAATTCATATCCATGTTAGGGTGTCTGGATGAGTAAACTCATTACAGAACTTGGTGTGGTTCTTAAAGGGGTTAGTTGCAGAAAAAACAAAAAAAATCCAACGATTTCAACTACCAAGATCAAATCTAGGAGACATTTGTAACGATTTAATAAGGACTCACCCTTGAAGTCCGTAAGAGGGATAATGTTCTCGCAAAAAACATGTTTGTTGTAGATGTACACGACCGTCCTCAACAACGTGCAGACAATCAGCGCCACAAAGGGGCATCGCCTCCGTAATCTCTCACACTTTCAGCGTGCCGACGACTTCTGTCCCTTGCTCCAGTTGGGAAGCGGAAGTAGGGGATCCTCGGGAACTCCAACAGCACTACGATATGGTAGTGGTGGTGGTGGGGAAGATATTGAACAGTACTTCGCCTCAGCAACATGATTGTGTCAATGGACAAGGCTAGCAAGGGGAGGAAGATGCTAACCAAATGGAATATGAGAAGGAGAAGGAATGAGTGAGGAAGAGAGGAGGAGGGGACTTTTTATAGGTGATGGTGGCAGCCCCAAGGGCCATGGCATGGCAGCCATGGTGGTGCCCCCACCTCTCCCCCATTTATGTGGATGGACACTCCATTCACATTCATTCATCTCCACTTTCTTCCATTTAATATCCACTCAAAAATCAAGAGTAATTTCATTAAAACCACCTTTAATTCACTTGATTTAATGTTAGTCATTTAATAAACACTTTATTTAATGAGTACTTTATTTAATAAACACATTAACAATTCAATCCCTTGCAATATTTCGATGCACCAAAACTATTCCGGCAGATTCATAGGAACAATTCCTGCGTTGTCTAGTATTTTCTCCTGCGTTTCCTATCCACTCAAATGTGTCGAACCTTAAGTGTGCATCCCTATGGGTTCGTGAATAGAGCGTACATGATCGAGACTCTCTTCGATCAATAGTCATTAGCAGGACCGGGAGTTCCATAATGACTCCCACCTATTCAACAATGAACATTTGATCGCGTGAACCTTTTTCATAGTAACCAATTACTTTTGTCTCGCAATATTTTACTTGTACAACATCCGATCATTTATTATCATCCATACCTATTTCGATATCTTTACCGATAACTACTCTTTTTTCTCGTCCCCGTGATATAACATTCTTAATGATCAAATCGCTTGCTTGCAAGCAATGTTAATGTGATATCACTGAGAGGGCCCTGAGTATATAACTTCGTCATTGGGTTGGAAAAATCTCACTCTTGATCCATGATCCTCAACTAACACTGTCTATGTATCTGACGACATATTTATAATCACTCTGTTATGGTGTTACATTTGATGGAATCAAAGTACTCTCACTACAAGCAAAATCGCCTTTTACAACGAACGATTTTCGTGGTTGAAGGCCCATTTTTCGTGGTTGAAAATTCTACTACGATGAATGCCCTTGGTGGTAGAATCCCCGTCACAAATGAATCTACCACGTTTTTTTTTACCATAGCGGATCACACGCTTTAGCCACGAAAAGTTGTTCCATCATAGATCTATTCGCCAGCCACGTTGACTACTGACGTCATGCAAACTCCACGTGGGAAACGCCATTAATGGCTAGTTAGCACCATTAACTGTCAATGAAACTGTGGTAGAAACCAGGCCCAGCCAAGGCCTGATAATTATGGGCTGACCCATTATGAGAGCCCAACAGAAAGGCGGCTCATTACTATTTCATACTACACTATTTGAAATGGGCCGTTGGTGCTTCCCGCTGCATCCCCTAACCTTACGGGCCTATTACTGTTTGGGCCTACATGAGCTCGCCTCGGCTCAATACTTTATGGCCCATTAACGGCATGCGCAATCTCGGCCTGGTACTCTTAAGGCCTACGGTCGGCCCATCATTGTTCCTACAGCTAGTCATGGGGGCCCACTGATGGCCCATTTATTTGAAGGCCCGTCACTATTCTGACTCATAAGCGGCCTTCTCAGGTTCTGGCCTATTATTGTTCTGCCATGGTAAGTTTTTTGGCCTATTATTGTTCTGGCGTGGTATAATTCTGGCCTATTACTATTCTATCCTGCTATAGTCCTGGCCCTTTTTGCTGCCCTGCCCTGCCATTGTTCTGGCTAGTTATTGTTTTGGCCTTTTAAGGTTATGGTTCTTTTACTTTTCTATCCATTTACTACTTTGGCATGTTACTATTTTGTCCCGTTACTGTTTTGGCTCATAACCAATCTGTCCCGTTACTGGTAGGGACTTTCCGTGGTTCTAGCCCGTTACTGTATGGGCATTTTCATGGTTCTGTCTTGTAACTATATATGGCATGTTACTGTATATGGCTTGTTTCTGTATACAGCATGTTACTATATACAACATGTTATTGTATTGTCCTGTTACTGTTTCATCATGTTACTATTATGGTCTTTCACATTTTTAGCATTTCTAGGGCCCATTCTGATATCATAAAAGATGTACAACTGGCGAGAATATTTTACTGTTCATTGTTAGCCTAATACAAGACGGGCCAATAACAAAGACCGATAATGTACCCTAATCGACATGTCTACCACAGGCATGGTACTGCCTACCGCTAGGTGTGGACAACGTCAACGAAATGCCTACACGACCTATGTGATTTATCTGAATATTATAGCAGCTACAAAATACTTAAAATTATTACATATTATCAACTCAATGGAAAGAAAATTCAGCATTTTCGTTGACAATCGAGTTGAAACAAGTCCTCAATTTTCTTTCTCCATCTATCACCTGCATCTCCCTTTTGAGTGTGACATCTACATTGGAAAACAGCCTTGAGACATAATCTTGCAGCCCCCTCTTTGGTGGTGATAGCAATAATTGCAGTTTGATAAGGAAAACTACTCATTTAACTGATACGACTGGAGCTATGAATTGGATTTTACTATTGGTCAATGGTTTAAATATATTGGCCATCACGTCAAACAAACTGGAGAAGCAAGCATTAAACAAGTGTGCCTATCGTGAAACGAGCAATATAACAATGTGTATGGCTTAGAATTTTAGCAAATATAAACTATCCATGTCATTTCAACAAATATAAATATAAGAATAAACCAGACAATGGCATGTAGTTACTATTGTAGATAAGAATGAACGAGACAGAAATTATAACAACATCATGCAATAACTTGTATAGCAGGAATGCAAACCACAAATGAACTATACAGTACAAGATAGTTATGTCGTTGCTTAGGACGAACCAGAACCAGATACGAAATATAATGGTGTCGCTTGTGAACCTAAAGAACAGGACAAACAAGCATTGGACAAGTGTGCCGATAATGAAATGAGCAATCAGACAAAGTGTTTCTTAGAATTTCAGCAAATATAAACTAGCCAGGTCCTTTCAACAAATATATATGGAAGCAGTCGTATATCCTGGAAAGCAAGAGACATTGGTTGACTCAGAATTTGCGGTGAGTTACACAATGGCATGAAGTTACTATCGTATCTAAGAATGAACCAGATAGAATTTATAATGGCATCATACCAGAACTTGCAGAGCAGGAATGCAAACCAAGAATGAACCACACAATAGAGGATAGTTATGTCATTCCTTAGGATGAACCAGCACCAGATAAGGAAACAATGGCTTCGCTTGTGAACCTGTAGAAGAGTACAAGCAAGCGTTAGACAAGTGTGCCTACAATTAAATTAACAATCAATGTGGTTTTTAGAATTTCAGCAACTATAAACTAGCCAGGCCATATATATGGAAGCAGTTTTTTATCCTAGAATGGAAGAGAGATTAGGTGACCCAGAATTTGTGGTGAGCTACATAATGGGCAGCATTTACTATCGTAGGTAGGAATCAACCGAATAGAAATTAAAATGGCTTCATAAGAGAAATTGTAGAGCAGGAATGCAAACCACGAATGAACTATATATACAGTAGAGTATGGCTATGTTGATGCTTAGGAAGAACCATTAGAAATGAATATAATGACATTGCTTGTGAACCTGTAGAATAGGACAAGCAGGCATTACACAAGTATGCCTACAAATTAATTGAGCAATCGAATAGAGTGTTTCCTTGAATTTCAGCAAATATAAACTAGCCAGGTCATTTCAACAAATATATATGGAAGTAGTATATCTTGGAATGCAAGAGAAGTTGGGTGACTCGGTATTTGTGGTGAGCTACACAATGGGAATGCAGCTACTTTCGTAGCTAGGATTCAACTAGATAGAAATTATAATGGCATCATAAGAGAACTTGTAGAGAAGGAATGCAAACCACAAATGTACTACATAGTAGAGGATAGTTATGTCATTGCTTAGGATGAACCAGCACTAAATAAGGAAACAATGATATCGCTTATGCATCTGTAGAAGAGGCTATGCAAACCAACATATTCAGTGTTCCCTTTTGATCTCTATGCAAAGAAAAAGAAAATAGTCAGTGTTGTAGCTTTTAAAGATCCATATGGCAACAACAAAATTATAATCGAACTAGTACGATAAGCTTAAACGGGTACATTAGGATAGTAGAACGATGCCAGGGAGGAAATAATAGCATGAACTTAGCTCGGGATGAACCAGATAGACTCAGTAAGTATGGATCAGGGAATCCACACTAATATTTTCCACTTACTGTATATTTTGCAAGAACTACACAATAGCAGGCAATTACTGTTGTAGGGAGTAGCTAAGAACATGTGCATATCAAAATAAAAAACTTGTGCATGACTTGAAATTTGTAGAGCAGCGAATGCAAACCAACATGTCTAGGGACCTTGTATGTATAACAAAGAACATGCATGCCTAGTAACTTGTATGTACTAGCACAATTAAAAAAATTTAGTTCACTACGACAGGCTTGACCCTGCTATACTGCTGACAGAACAAAAAGGGGTTATAGATTTGGTTACCTTGGTCGGAGAGGCGTCTAAGCATCATCAATAATGTGCGGTTGACGTCCAGGTAACTGAGGGTGCTGTAGTTGCGGGGAAACAGATCTTGGGCGGTCGCAGAAGCAGATCTTGGGCGGTTGCGGAAGCAGATATTGGGTATTCGATGACGGCTTGAGCATGGTGGATGAGAGCATGGCTAAGGAAGATGCGGTTATAACATCCCAAAAATACTAATCAAGATTATCAAGTTCTAATCACTCAAGTTTAGGGTTAACAAAAACTTTTGTTATTAAAATTAATATGAATGCATGTTTGTGTGATGAATGCATGAATGCTTGTATTGCCATGTTTGATTGCTATGAATGGCAAGGATTGGTTTAAAGATGAAAACAACATCATCTAAAACATTTCCCAGCAGAATCAAATAAAGAGAAATTCAAAAATAGGATATATGAGCAAATGGTCATTTTGACCAAAGTTAACCACTAGACCACTTTGAGTGTTTCTAGTCCAAGGTTTCTAACAGAGAAAAATCCAATTCTTTTCACCCCTTGCTAGACCAAGTGAAAATGAACCCAAGCCCACTTTACAAACCAACAGAAACAGATTTCAAATCTATTCAAATGACAATTCAAAACTGAATCAAGTGTAGGTACTAAGATCACCATTTCTCAAAAATCACTCAAACTAGTTCACTTTGCCAAACCCAAGCAACCAGATTCTACCAACTATGTGACCAAAGCACTCACCAAATTTCATTCAAAAATTTCAAACTTAAATTCTTGCGGCCATTTCATCAAACAGTTGGTGAGCACAGTAAACACTGCCTAACTTCTACTGTTTCTGATCAAAGCTTTGTCGAATTCTTGTCTCCAATTCTCACCCTTGTCTCCCCCAGTGACTACCAGTGCATTGATCAACCTATCATCCCTACCCTTGCACCAATGCCATGCCACCCGAGCTCCCCCTTGCCATCAAACCATGGCTAGCTAGCAGGAGGCAACGCCGTGCCCGTTCACCATGTCCAGGAGGCAGTTGACCGTCCACTGCTACCCCCTGTCCAACACTCGCACGCAACTAGGCACTGGACCACAGAGGAAACACCGCGCCCATTGTCTATGCGCCATGCCGAGAGCATGACAGAGTGCCACGCCCGACACGCACGTACACACCGTGCCTCGCCTTCGCCGCCCGTGCCTACAATCACCGCGACACCAGCAACCCCCCAGACATCCCCGTTCGCCACCGTGCGACCCGTAGCACCCGTGTGTCGTCAAAACCACCGTCGGTGCCGCTCAGAGCACCAGCCCGTTCCGACCAACCTCGACCGCCCCTTTCCGCGCCATTAAGTCCTTGAGCATCGCCAGGAGACCGCACACCGGCCTACACCCTCCTCCATGCCATTAGCTCGCTGTACCATCAACCCCGACGAGATCTACCCATGCCGCACTGCCTCTCTCGCTCGGCTATAAAACGAGGCCACCCCAGCCCCAATTCACCACACCATCTCACTCCCCACCTCTCACAGAACATCCCACGCCTCTCACCGGAGCAAGGCGAGCTCCGCATCGCCAGAATTTCACCGGAGCCCACCGCTGCAGAAGGAGAAGGGAGCCTTTGATTGGAGCCACCCCAGCAGCCTCCGTGACCACCGTTCAAACCGCCATCATTGACAACGTCGTTCACCCCCAACACCGACCCTAGCTGGAGCCCTGCTGAGCCACGCACGACCCCCACTTCCGCGTTAGGGTTTAGACTTCGCCGGAGCTGTTCGTCGTCGATGATGAACCCCAGTCGTTAGATTATATTCTAATCATAGGGCCGAGATAGAAGGATACCGCTTCGCGTAATTAGAGTCGCTGACGGATGGGTCCATCACTTAAGTCAGCCCGGGCGCCTCGCTATGCGCAGTGGGCCGGCCAGTTAGTTCTTGCGTGACCCAGTAGATTCAAATATAGATTTTTCAATTTAGTTCAAACTCTAGTTCTGTCAGTTGATTCAAAAATTGATTCAGAGAGATTCACTGAACCAAATTGCATGAAACCAATTTTGTTAGAAAGGTATTGAAATTATTAATCCAATCCCGTTGGATTTAAACCATTTGAAATTATACATCATCTATAGTAAAAATAACAAGGCAGAGACTTTTCTACATTGTAACATTTTTCAAAAATCAACCATAAATGCTTTTGAGTTGATTCCAAATCTCAAAAATCTTATTTGACAATTACTTGCATTATTAATAGACAAGTATTAAAATAATGCCCTATAGGCATTTCTAGTCACTTTAATTAATTAAAATAATAATGTTAAACCTTATTAAATTGTGACACCACTTTAAATCACATTGCCAAGTATTAAAATATGTGGTGATGACATAGTCAATATGATCCCATATTTTCAATTGGATAATATTAAATCTTAAGTAGTTTTCAATGAGTATAAATTACTTTTCTAAAATAAAATAAGTAATACTAATGCTTTAATCCTTGTGATGATTGTGATGATGCTAGATCATCTAGTGTGAACCTTGTGTGCCTATTTTCTACTTGATGGGAAAAACTTCAACATGAGCAAAGACTTCACCATCACCAATGACTTCAACTTCAGTTTCACCAAGGACTTCAACTTGGACATCACTAAGGACTTCAAGTGAGATAAGAATAATACTCAAGACTTGGAGACTAAGGAAACACAACTTAGGAGACTAAGGAAACACAAGTGACATCACTAAGGACTTCAAGATGCAAGAATTTCTTCCAGAATACCATGATCTTGTGCATGATGTAATAACTGAGGAGAATTGAATGATCTCAAGTGAACCCCATAGTTCGACCACCACACTAGATGTTTAGTTTAAATCAATTTATTGATCACACCAACTTATGTGGTGTAGCAAAAATATTGTGTTGCCAAAATTATGCTTAGACTTTGTTGTTTGAGTGGAATGCATGATTGTGATTACTTGCAAATTACTTTGTGTGATTTGTTGTGTGTGAGTAGAATCCTTCCTCTAGAAATCTTTTGCCTAATCTAATACCAATCCAACCCAAGCAGATGACTTCTCCAAGAGACCAGAACTCCAACATCAAGGATGGTGACAAAAACAACCTAGAGATGCACATGACAGAACAACTGCTAGCAACCCAAGCTAAGTTTAATCAAGTGATAACCTAGTTTTTAGCCAACAACATTGAGTTAGACCCATCCATGCTAAAGTTCTTGGAATCCCAATCTCAATTGTTGCAAAGGATGACCAATCAGATGATCAACATGAGAAGCAACCCTTCCCAGAGAGATTGTGACAACAATGATATCAAGGATGATATTATAGAAGGAACTCAAGCCTGCAAAATGCATGGAGACATAAGACACACTTACAAGGAACACATTGATCAATGCCCTAATTGTGAAGAGAAACATCTAGCTAGACAATGCCCCACATCTTAAGTTACATGTTTTCTATGTGAAGGAAATGATCATGTTCCTATCCAATGCCCCATATATCCTATAGTTAAACAGATGAAACAAGATGGGAAACATCAAATGTTTGGAAAAATCCATGAACGAACAACTTCTTCCAAGAAGGATGAAGACAAAGTCAAATATCAGTATGCACCTCCATACATTGTAACCCACTATGGTGGACATAAGAGGAAACATGGACGTTATCCTAGGAACCATTCTAAGAACCGAGGAAGTTTTCCCACATTTGTGGTGAAGTATAAAGAGCATGAACTAAGAGCCCTCCTAGCTTTGGAGAAACCCAAGAACAAGAAGAGATGCCCCAACCCTAGCAAGAAAGGCACTAGCCAGATACAATGTTACAATTGTAAAAAGACGAGACACTATGCTTATGAATGTCGATAAAAGAAGAAGAACCAAGGAAACAGGCAAGATGTAGTCAAACCAAAGATCAAAGAGGATATTATCCTAGTGATGTGCCACAAATGCAAAGAGCTAGGCCATTATGCATCACATTGTCCAAAAGAGGAGAAGGACAAGACAAGCAAACCTATGAAGGATCTCAACCTTGTCACATGTTTCAAATGTGGAAACAAAGGACACTATGCAAACAATTGTCCAGATAAGTTACATCAAGACCTCAAGTAAGCCAAGATATAATCTACTTAAAAATCTTTTTAGGGTGGTAGTACCCTAGTTGTCTTGAAGCCAACTTGTAACCTCTAGCCTTCCCGAATCTCGGGACAAGATTCCTTTTAAGGGTGGTAGTCTGTCACATCCCAAAATTTTCCAAATTGTGAAATATGAAAAATAAACAAACAAAAGAAACAATTGTTGAAATTTAGGGTGAAAAGAAACTTTTTGATTCTAAATGGAAACATCAAAACCCTAATTGAACAAAATTTGAATGAAAAGGTAACAATTTTTTTCAAAGAATCAAATATATTCATAAATGGATGTATCTTGAATTTAAAGCACTTGGGAAAAGTTAAACCAAAACCCTAAACCCTAATGAAAGAAATCATTTCCAAGATCACTCTAAGACTATGGCTTTGATCCATATAAAAAGTTAGCAACAAACATTTCTAAATGATCAAAAATGATAAACAAAAATATTACAAAACCATGGAAATTGGTTTCATTCAATTTAGAGCCAAGGATAAAAACTTATGAATTTCATAAGATAAAAGAAAGTAATTTCCAAGGATAATAAAGCTCCTAACCAAAATCAATACCAAATTGTGAGTAAAGTAATCCTAAAAGGATTTTAAAATATAAACAAATATTAAATAAAATTATACAAAGTGGAATCACCATATTTGGAGCTATAAATAAAAAGATATGGATTTTATAAGATAAAGAGATAAATAAATAAATAAATAAATAAGAAATATTTAAAAGAAAAATTAAATCTTGGCCAAATCCATAAGCAAATGGAATAAAAGTAATTCAAATAAAAATAAAAGAATAAAGGATTATTTGAATAAAATTATATGGGATTGAACCATATTAAATTATATTTGAATAAAGACAGAAAGCCTCATTTAAATAAATATTAAATCATAAGAGAATATTTGAAATGATTTAAACACACTTAAATAGTATAAAGACAGAAAGCCTCATTTAAAAAGGTTGTGCAAAAATTTAAATTCAAATTGAAGCTTGAAACAAATGAATTGAATTAAAACAAAAATTAAAAATGGAAAAGGAATAAAGAATTCAAAAGAAAAAAAATAAGAAAACCACCCAACCCAACTAACCTACCCAGCCCCTAGCCCAATCTGGCCCAACACCAGCCCACCCGGCTCACCCCTCTCTCCCTGCTGGACTTTTCTCACCCCGCGCTCACCCCACGCCCTCTCACTGACAGCGCGACCCCACGACCATGTCATCATCGTCTCCAACATGCTGACCCTGCCCCCATTCCTCCTCGCCGTTTTTGTTGTTGATGAATCGCGTTAATGCTGCACCGATTCCTCCCCGCGACCATTCCCTCTTAACCGCCTCCCTCTCCCCTCCTTTTCCCCTCAGACGCTTCCCCCAGTGAGCCCCTAGGCTGCTCTAATTTTTCGCTTGAAGCCCCACTGCTCCTCTGCACTCCGGTGTCAATTCCGACGAGCTCGGCCCTTCCCCTACCACCTAGTGCACGCTATCTTGCTCCCCATCAACATGTGCATCTTACAGTAACCTTTGCTTTCTCGCGCACGCCCAGAGGCTCGGCAATGACCACGTCTGAGCGCCACCGTCTTCTGCCTCAACTCCGGCGACTTCTCCTGGTTAGCTCTGACCGCCCCTCTCTCTCATTGATGCTCCTACACTCGCCTCCTCGCGCATCTAACGCACCATTTATCTTTCCTTAGCGCGCTCTGTAGCCTCACCCCCGATGACGGCCGTGCGTGCCCGTCGACAAGCGCAGCTCCGGCGAGGAATCAACGACGACCCTGTGCGCCCCTTCGTCAATAGTGACTATCTTGAGCATCATTGCGACCCTGCGAACCTGGTGAGCCACTGCATCCTCTCCCTTGCTTCCTAAATTTGCCAGAACACTACCACCAGATGCGCTGCCGCCGCTGACCGTCGCCAACGCCACCCGTCTTTGACCAGTGCATCCTGATCCGTTAGATTTAGATCGCAAGGTGTAGAATAGATGACTTAACCGAAGCAGTATTGTTGATCTGAGCCACACGATGTTAGTTAGATCCTACGGCCCATGTTGCACAATCCAAACGAAACGATATCGTCCAGTTAGAAACAGACACGTGGCCTGACTGTTGTTTTAAAAACAGAAATGGATCTATTAGATGTTTGAGTTTTAACAATTCATAAATTTTGATCTGTAAGTCCAAAATTTGCAAACTTTATATCAATGGATTCATAAAAATGAAACCTTTGCAACTATAGCCTGGTTTGGTCATTTGCTGTCAACACGCGGATTTTTAATCCCAGATGTCTGTTATGCCATACATCGCAATCCCAGGATTACCATTTTTGCGAGACATAACAGATTGGATATCACAGTACATCATCCATTGCAAACCATACATAAGGTCTTACACAAATAAATTATCTCATGATCCAGTATTAATACAAATCAAGCAGCGAAATACGTAATGATAACGATTGCGTGGGTGAAAATCTATCTTCATGGTCACAGGCAATGCTGACGATGGGAGATGATCCTAGTTGTCATAACCTTCCTGTTGTCCGTCCTCCTGATAGTCCTCTTCATAGTATGGCCACGGGAATAGCCAGGGACAAAGCCATGAGTACTCTTTAAGTACTCGCAAACTAATACTAACAAGTGAAGTGGTTTTTGAGTAGGAAATACTAAGCTCTAGGGTTATTTTGCAAAAAGCCATATTTACCTTTACTGAGTTCAGAAGCAAAGAAAGCTAGTTGAAAGTTTTTATAACACCTAAGTGGGAACTTGAATTTCATATCACACCCCTGTTGTGGTCAAGTCAAGTCATGAATCATTTCACAAGTCATTTTGAAAACGTCTGACGATGGAACAGTATGGCCACTCCAACTGTCCATAACCGCGGACGCGGCTATTCTAATAGTTTGACACTCTGCAGAGGTGGTACACTTTCACCACAACATTCGATACATCTGTCAGGAACAATCCTGAATTCACCATAATCAGTATGCAGATAATCAATCCGAACCTTCCAATTACACGCCCTAGTATAGGCACCTCTCCTTTGAGTTTGGCCTCCCAACCATGACCAACTGTCATCTTGGGAACTGCACAGGTGGACAATCTTCACAAGGTAGCCTCAGCTCAAACCTTGGCCGCAAGGGAATCCATACTAAGGTATATAAATTTCTAGTCAATCCCTACCAAATTTTCGGGTATTGTGGTTGTACGGTAAAATTTCAAGAACACATGTCAAAACATTTCAGTAGAATGACTCATCATTCTAAGGTTTTCATAACCATTTTCACCAAGTATTCCCATCTAAAGTTGTCAAGTTTTGTGCTTAGCACTAGCAACTAAAAGTGGGGGTAAATACTAATGAGGGGTGGTAAACAATTGTATCTTATCTAAGTTCAATATCATGCCTCAGGATGACATGAAGATTATCTAACTTAGGCCAAGTTTTATGCTCTTTATGCTACCTTCAGATATCTTTCTAAAGTCTACAAGTCACTAAGTAAACTCCAAAAGAGAGCTTTGATAAAGAAATAAAATACTAAGCTTACAAATAAAACTAGGATTATGTGTCATCAAGTGGGTATAATCACATAGGATTAAGGCATCTAGTTTGCATAGTTGTCATGCAAGGGTTAACTTGCAAATTCAATAGCTTGCCTTGTGCAGACCAGTGGTTGAAGTTCTCCTCGGCTTCTTCCTCGTAGTATTCTCCTTCCTCCTCGTATCCTTGGTCGGTACTAGCGTCTATAAATAAATACGAGGTACACAATCACCAAACAATACTTAACTACTCTTATTTACCACACCAAGGATTTCACTAGATGATCTAGCATCATCTCAAACATCACAATGATGAAGGCAATAGTTTTATTTATTTTATTTTAGAAAAATAATTTCTACTCATTGAAAAACTACTTAAGATTTAATATTCTCCAACTAAAACCTGGGATCATGTTGACACATGTCATCACCACATATTTCAGTACTTGGGAATGTGATTTAAAGTGGTGTAACAATTTAATAAGGTTTAACCTTTTTATTTTAATTAATTAAAGTGACTAGAATGGCCTATGAGGCATTATTTTATTGCTTGACCATTATTTCTGCAAGTAAACCTATATATTTTTATATATTCTGAAAGGTCTTGTTAAATGTGATTTTTGAGAGTTGGAATCAACTCAAAAGCTTTTGTGGTTGAATTTTGAAAAATGTTTGAATGCAGAAAAGCTTCTGCCTTGTTATTTTTACTATAGATGATCCACTATTCCAAATGAATTGAATCAAGCGGGCTTGGATTAAGCATTCTAGTACCTTTCTAACAAAATTAGTTTCATGAATTTTGGTATAGTGAATCGAGATGGATTGATTTTTGAATCAAGGTACAAAACTAGGTTTGAAACTAAAAGAATAAATCTAAATTTGAATTACTGGGTTGCGCGGGATGCTAACTGGGCTGACCCATGGTGCACAGTGCACGCGTGGGTGAGTTTAAGTGAATGACCCCACCAGTCAGCGAGACAGAGGGTGCGAAGCGGTACGAGGTGATCTAGGCCGCACAATCAAACTATAATCCAACGGTTGGGACATACCATCTCCATCGGGCAACACCGACGAGACAGAACCCGAGAAGGCCAGTGGGGGTCTACGGGGGCTCAGGCGAGGGTCGGCAATGGGGGCGAACGACGAAGTCGACCACGGCGAACCTCCTGGTACCGGCGACTTCTCCTGGGGCGGCTCTAATTATTGGCTCCTTTTTATCTCCTCTGCGGCAGACTCCGGCCAAATTCCAGCGATGTGCTGCTTGCCTTGCTCATGGGGTGAGGTGGGGTGCTTTTGAGAGAGAGGGGAGTGAGATGGTGTGCTAAGTTCAAAAGGGGTGCCCTCTATTTATAGTGCAGCGAGGGGAATGAAGGGCGTGGGCGGAGCTCGTCGGTGTCGTCGGCACAGCGAGCTACTGGCATGGGAAAAGGTAGGGGACGGTGTTGTGTTTCCTGGCGAAGATCTACGGCATGGTTACGTGGACTGGGGCGATGCAAGATGGTCGGAACAAATCGACGCTCTGGACGGGTCTGACGGCTGTTTTAATGGCGCACAAGCTCTCCTAGTCACGCGGCGACGAACGGGCATGTCTGCGGGGTTGCTGTGATGGTGGTGATCATGCTCGCACGCGGCGAGGGCGGCGCGCGGTCTGTGGGCGTGTGTCGCGGGTGGCGCTCTGGCGCGCTCCCGGCACGCTCGCAGAGAAGCTGGGCATGCTCGTGCTGTGTGGTCCAGGGGCTGGATGCGCTTTGGCATAGGACAGTGTGTGGCGGTGGACGGTGGTCAGCGTCGTAGACATGATTGGCGAGGCTAGAGCTGCTCCTAGCTGGATGGCGACAATGGGGTGGCAAGGGTGCTCTCGGCATGCTTGCCATTGATGGCATTGTCTGCTTTACAGTGAGCTAGAGTGGCTTAAACAAGTTAGATGATCGACTAAGGGTGTAGTGTGAGCTAGATAGGGAACAATTTAGGCCAAACTTACTGTTCACTATAGTGTTTAATGTTTTTGGGTTGGTGTTTCCAAGGTGTTTGATGAAATGGCCGAAAGAGATTCAAATTTGAATTTTTGATTCAAACTTTGTGGGTGTACTAGTTACATACTAGGGAGTCTCTAGTTAGCTGGAAAGGTCAAGGGGTACTGGTTTGGTTGGTTTTTGAAAATGGGTGATCTTCACATATGTTAAAGATTCAATTTTGAAATGTCATTTGAATCAAGTTGCCAAATGTTTCTGTGGGTTTGAAAGGTGGGCTTGGGTTAACATTTACTTGGTCTAGCAAGGGGTGAAAAGAAATAGAAATGTTTCTGTTTGAAATCTTGGACTAGAAACACTCAAAGTGGCCTATTGAGCAAGATTGGAATAAAATGACCATTTTCTTTATTTGTTTTGTTTTTGATTTTCTCTCGATTTGTTTCTGCTTGGAAATGTTTTAGATGATGTTGTTTTCATCTTTAAACCATTCCTTGCTATTTAGATCAATCACACAAGTCCATTCATGCATTCATACAATCATCACATACACACATGCATTCATGTGATGTTAATAAACAAAATTTGTTAACCCTAATTTTGGTGATTGGAATATGATAATGATGATCAATATTTTTGGGATGTTACAAGCCTTCCCTCCTTAAACAAAATCTCATCCCGAGATTTGAGAAAGAAGAAAGAAGAAAACAAGGATTTAAAAAGATCGGGAAACTCCATCTTGATGTGATATTCTTGTTCCCAGGTAGCTGCTTCTTTAGTGTGGTTACTCCACTGAATCTTGAGAAACTTGATGCTCTGGGTCCTGGTGGTCCTGAAAGCTTCCTCAAAAATACGGATGGGTACTTCGGGATACGTCAGGTCATTGTTGATCTCTATGGTGCGGTGATCAATGTTCTTGAAAACTTCAGTCTTATCCGGGACTTCAAGGCATTTGCGAAGTAACGATATATGGAACACATTATGCACTGATGACATCTCCTCTAGCAGCTCCAGTTGATACGATACTTCTCCTCGATGATTCAGACTCTTGAATGGTCCGATATATCTGGGGGCTAACTTTCCTTTGAGCTGGAAACACTGCATTCCCTTCAAAGGCGACACTTCGAGATACACAAAGTCTCCGATATTGAAAGCGAGGTCTTGACGTCTCTTGTCGGCATAACTCTTTTGTATTGACTGGGCGGTCTTGAGGTGCTCACGGATCTTGTGCACTTTCTCTTCTGCTTCTCGTAGGATGTCGGGTCCAAAAATCTAACTCTCTCCTACTTCCGACCAATTCAAAGGGGTGTGGCACTTCCTTCCATACATGAATTCAAATGGGGCCATTTGCAGACTAGCTTGATAACTGTTGTTGTAAGAAAATTCTGCGAAAGGTAGACAGTCTTCCCATTTAGATCCATACTATAGCACACATGCCCTCAACATATCTTCGAGTATTTGATTTACTCGTTCTGTTTGTACATCGGTCTGAGGGTGATACGCTGTGCTGAAATCCAGTCTAGTTCCTAATCCTTCTTGGAATTTCTTCCAGAATCTCGAGGTAAACTGAGTTCCTCGATCCGACACAATGTTCTTGGGGACTCCATGCAAACTGACAATTCTAGCAATGTACAACTCTGCTTGTTTTGAACTCTGGTAGGTGGCCTTGACTGGTAAGAAATGGGCGACTCTGGACAATCTATCAACTATGACCCAAATAGAGTCATTTCCCCTACTAGAAGTAGGCAATCCGGTGATAATGTCCATTCCAACTAAATCCCATTTCCATTCTGGAATCTGTAGTGGTTGCAATAGTACTGTGGGTCTCTGATGTCCCACCTTGACTCTCTGACATATATCACACTTGGCTATATAGCTTCTGATTTTTCTCTTCATCTTATGCCACCAAAATTGCTCCTTTAGATCCTGATACATCTTCGTTTCTTCGGGGTGGATAGAATAAAGAGTATCATGGGCCTCTTTCAAAATAGTTTCCTTCAACTCTGAATATGCTGGTACACAGAGACGTCCTTTGTACCACAACACTCCTTCCTCATCCTCGATGAATCCGGGTACTTTGCGTGTACCGTTACGACATTTGATTCCGTCGGTATTAGCATTTCCTTTCTGTGCCTCCTTGATCTGACTGATCAAAGTGGGTTGAAGTTCTATGCTAGCCAAAAATCCTTCATTCACTAATTCCATTCGGAAATCTTCCATCTCTTTGTGCAAACTTGGTTGCTCCTTTAGAATCATGGAGTTCAAGCGACACGGCAATCTGCTAAGGGCATCTTCTACCACATTGGCTTTACCGGGGTGATAGTGAATGTCCAGATCATAGTCCTTGATTAGCTCAATCCATATTCTCTGTCTCATATTTAGCTCCTTCTGAGTGAATATATACTTCAGGCTCTTGTGATCCGAATAAATCTCACAACGGTTTCCCATAAGGTAATGCCTCCATGTCTTCAGGGCTAGAACTACAGCTGCTGGTTCAAGGTCATGGGTAGGATAATTCTGCTCATGTTGCTTCAGTTGTTGGGACATCCGAGACCGATCTTGGATGTGTCACAATACACATCAAAGGGCTTCGTAATATCCGGCATGATCAAGATTGGTGTTGAAATAAATCTCTTCTTGAGTTCTTGAAAACTCGCTTCACATTTGTCCGTCCATTCAAACTTCTTGTCTTTCTTTAGCAATTGGGTCATGGGTCTTGCAATACTCGAGAATCCTTCTACGAACCTACGGTAGTATCCCGCTAATCTGAGAAATGCACGAACTTGGGTTTGAGTGGTTGGGGCTTGCCAATCTTCAACATCCTTCACCTTTGCAGGGTCAACGGCAATTCCTCCGGCTGATACAATATGTCTGAGGAATCCTACCTCCTGCAACCAGAATTCACATTTGCTAAACTTGTCATACAACTGATGCTCCCTAAGGGTTCCAAGGATGGTCCTTAGGTGTAGCTCATGTTCTTCATCTGATTTAGAATAGATCAGAATGTCATCAATGAAAACAATGACAAACTTATCCAGGAAGTCCATAAAAATCTTATTCATGAGGTTCATAAAATAAGCGGGGGCATTGGTTAATCCAAAACACATGACTGCATACTCATACAGTCCATATCTGGTGGTAAAGGCAGTCTTTGGAATATCCTCTGCGTGAATCTTGAGTTGGTGATAACCAGTTCTAAGATCAATCTTAGAAAATACTTTGGCACCAGTCAACTAGTCAAACAGATCTTCTATTTTTGGTAGTGGGTACTTGATGGTGACATCATTCAACTTCTGATAATCTGTACACAAACGGTTACCTCCATACTTCTTGTCCACAAACAAGATAGGTGATCTCCATGGCGACGCACTTGGTTGGATCAATCCTATTTCTGGCATAGCATCCAGTTGCTTCTTCAGCTCCACTAATTCAGACGGGT
Source organism: Avena sativa (assembly GCA_916181665.1). Lineage (NCBI taxonomy): Eukaryota > Viridiplantae > Streptophyta > Magnoliopsida > Poales > Poaceae > Avena > Avena sativa. The sequence continues at coordinate 238,392,916 of OV702283.1, read as the reverse complement.
TCATACTATATGGTCTCTGGGCTATGGGTCTAGTTCCAGGGATTAGTTCAATAATAAACTCGATACCCCGATCTGGGGGCATACCAGGAAAAACATCTGGAAATATATCGGGGTATTCACAGACTACTCTGACTTGGTCAATGGTTGTCTGGGCTATACTCTTGTTGCACTTGAATTGACGGGGCAAGGTTTCCGATACATGCTCTACTGATACTCCGGCTGTACTGGTCATGGTTATGGCTTTCTTGGCACAGTTGATTAATCCTTTATGTTTCGACATCCAATCCATTCCTAGTACTACTTCCAAACCTTTTTTTCCCAGTACTATTAGATTAGCATAAAAATCTATGCCATGGATTCGGATAGGTACGGCCTTGCAAATTTGTCTAGCTTTGGTGGTTGAACCAGGTATTTGAACTATCATAACATGCTTCAATTTGGTGGGTTGAATCTTACTAGTGCATGCAAATTCTTCCGTAACAAACGAGTGCAATGCTCCAGAATCAAACAACACTCTTGCAAGTACTGAGTTAACAGAAAACATACCCAGCACAACATCTGGCGCTTCTTGGGCTTCTTCAGCATGCATGAGAAAGAGACGGTTGTTGCGGTTGAGCGAGTTCCCTGGGGCAAACCTTCTTCCGGGCTAAACATGACGCTGCTGCTGAGCTGGGGCATTTGCATTGGGGTCTGCGGCAATCTTCTTAGGACAGTCATTGGAATAGTGACCCTTGGTTCCACACTCATAACAAGTCACCTGAGAATAGTCCTTGCTGCAACAGGCACAACATTGCTTCCAGTTCTCGGGGCAGTGTTGGTGTTGGTGGCGACATTGTTGTTGTTGAACTTAGGCGGTGCACGGTTGAAATTACTGGGGTTGCCGGGGTTGTTGTTGTGATTTCCTCCGGGCCTTGGGTTTCCAAGGTTGGGATAGGTCGGACGGTTCATCGGGGGTCTATTGGTTCTTGGGGCAAATCCCGAAGATGGGTTGGGTCGATACTTAGATGTATGATGGGTTCCTAGTTGATGCATCATGCGACGCTTGCGGTTCTCATTAGCTTGGTTGATCTTGCCTTCCATCTTAATGGCAGAGTCCACTCAGGCTTCAATATCAGTAAAGGGGATGTTGACTAACACTGTCTGCATCTTATCGTGTGGACCATTCAGGAATCTCTCCTTCTTCTTAGCTTCTGTGTCAATCTCATCCGGTGCATACCTAGCCAATGACAAAAATTTGTCACGGTACTCAACTACTGTCATCCTCCCTTGTTTCAGTTCTCTAAATTCATCTCTCATCCTCTTAATCAAACCTGGTGGCACATGGGTTCTGCTGAACTTGATTTTGAACTCTTCCCAAGTCATCATCTGACCTCCATTCATGGGACGAACGCTGTTCCACCATGCTCTTGCATCTTCGGCCAGGTAGTGGGTGGCAAACAGTACTTTCTCATTAGCTTCCACTCCTGCAACTTCTAGGTTGTTCTCCATGGTTTGCAGCCAATCATCTGCATCGAGGGGCTCTTCCGACTTAGTGAAGATAGGTGGATTGGTGTTCTGGAAATTCTTGAGCTTGGACCCATGGTTGTCCTGATTTCCATGGCCTTGATTGTTGTTGGCCATGTGAGCTATCTGTTGTAGGGTGGCTAAGTTGGCTTGACATTCGGCTCTCTCAGCTTCGCGGTCAGAAACCAACATTTGCAAGATTTGCAACATCGGGTCCGGGGATGAAGTGCTTCCTCCGTGAGGCATCTGAAGATTGAGATAGATCATGAGAAAAGAGGGTAATTTCTAAGGTTCAGGGTTTTGTGTTTGAAAAGTTTTCAAGGTTTGACTCAGGTTTTTCTAGAAACTTTCTTTTCATTCATTCATTCATTCATAGCACACGATACAAACACACACCACAACAAAGGAAAACAGATGGTTTTAAGAACCATTCTATGAAACTACGATACAGTGGGACCGAATATAACTCACTAACGCTAGTGCTCAAGTCCTACTACTCCTCGGAGTCGGTGTCCTCATCATCCTCATCATCATCATCAATGAAGGCGAAGACATCCTCATCGGTGGAGAAGTCCATGGCCTGATCCTCCAGAAAGTCATCATCATCACTGAGATAGGAGTAGGGGTCTCCACAAAGGTCTTCCCCTCCATTCTCCCTCTCCTCCAGCTGCATGTCTCTCTCGTGGACAGTCTCCTCCAACTCTGTGATCCTGTGGCGAAGACGGGCAATGATGCGCTCCTTCTTCTCGAGATGACGGCGACGAGACTAGCGATCCTTCACTAGCATGGAAATGGTCTGATCCTTCTTGGCGGTGATGGTGTACTTGTGGTTGGAATAGGAGCGGGCATTGTCTAACTCCTTCTACCGTTCATACATCATGAAGCTGAGGTGGTCCAACTGAGTCTTCAGCTCATGGTGATATGGGGCCTCCAGTGGCTGTCCCATAACATCACGCCTTGGATAGAACTCAAAGCAGGTACCCTTGATATGATTGATACTCTGCCCAGTCAGACGGGCAAGAGCTTCCTGCATGGCCCTGGCAAGTCCATCCAGCCAGTTGTTCTCTCTTAAGGTGAACTGAATTCCCTCTGAAGTTGTGGCTTCAATCTTTTCTCGGAGACTTGCAACAACTAGCCATTCCAGCTCCTCTCCTTCCTGATCGTTGAGCTGAGCTCCGAAGAACTCGGGGTGCGGACGCTCCAGCATCTCCGACAGCTGGTCTAAGTCACGCTCAAAGATGAGATCTCCTCCATTCCCCAACTGATAGAACTTTCTATAATTCACATCCATCTATAAGAATATAGGATGAGTAAGTTAGTAGAGTGATCAAGTGTGTCAAATTTTATGTAAGTTTGCAAGAATTTTTGAAGAATGTGAATTTTCATGAAAGAGTCTAAGTGATAAGAATTAGAATAAGTTTTCATAAATACTCACTTCCTTGGTTTTGAAACTAAGTTTTTGATTCAAACATGAATTCTAAACTAGGGTCTCCTATGGTCAGGATGGATCTGATACCAACTTTTCAACACCCGGATTTTTAATCCCAGATGCCTGTTATGCCATACATCACAATCCCAGGATTACCATTTTTGCGAGACATATCAGATTGGATATCACAGTACATCATCCATTACAAACCATACATAAGGTCTTACACGAATAAAGGATCTCATGATCCTGGCTTAATAAAAATCAAGCAGCGGAATACGTAATGATAACGATAGCGTGGGGGAAGCTCCATCTTCATGGTCACAAGCAATGCTGACGATCGGAGATGATCCTAGTTGTCGTAACTTTCCTGCTGTCTGTCCTCCTGATAGTCCTCTTCATACTCTGGCCATGGGAATAGCCAGGGTCAAATCCATGAGTACTCTTTAAGTACTCGCAAACTAATACTAACAAGTGAAGTGGTTTTTGAGTAGGAAATACTAAGCTCTAAGGTTATTTTGCAAAAAGCCAGATTTACCTCTACTTAGTTCAGAAGCAAAGAAAGCTAGTTGAAAGTTTCTATAACACCTAAGTGGGAACTTGAATTTCATATCACAACCCTGTTGTGGTCAAGTCAAGTCATGAATCATTTCACATGTCATTTTGAAAATGTCTGACGACGGAACATTATGGCCACTCTAACTGTCCATAAACGCGGACACGACTATTCGAATAGTTTGACACTCTGCAGAGCTGGTACACTTTCACCACAACATTCGATACATCCGTTAGGAACAATCCTGAATTCACCATACGCAGTATGCGGATAATCAATCATAACCTTTCAATTACATGCCCTAGTATAGGCACCTCTCCTGTCAGTTTGGCCTCCCAACCATGACCAACTGTCATCTTGGGAACTGCACAAGTGGACAATATTCACAAGGTAGCCTCAGCTCAAACCTTGTCCGCAAGGGAACCCATACTAAGGTATATAAATTTCCATTCAAGCCCTACCCAATTTTCGGGTATTGTGGTTGTACGGTAAAATTGGAATGCTATCGCATCCAGACAACCATCAGTTTTAAAAAAGTCTAAGGCTCATGCCTTAACATTTTCATCATCAAAATCATCTGGTGTTCAAGAACACATGCCAAAACATTTCAGTAGAATGACTCATCATTGGTTTTCATAACCATTTTCACCAAGTATTCCCATCTAAAGTTGTCAAGTTTTATGCTTAGCACTAGCAACTACAAGTGGGGGTAAATACTAATGAGGGGTGGTAAACAACTGTATATTATCTAAGTTCAATCTCATGCCTCAGGATGACATCAAGATTATCTAACTTAGGCCAAGTTTTATGCTCTTTATGCTACCTTGAGATATATTTCTAAAGTCTACAAGTCACTAAGTAAACTCCAAAAGAGAGCTTTGATAAAGAAATAAAATACTAAGCTTGCAAATAAAACTAGGATTATGTGTCATGAAGTGGGTATAATCACATAGGCTTAAGGCATCTAGTTTGCATAGTTGTCATGCAAGGGTTAACTTGCAAAGTTAATAGCTTGCCTTGTGCAGAGCAGTGGTTGAAGTTCTCCTCGGCTTCTTCCTTGTAGTATTCTCCTTCCTCCTCGTATCCTTGGTTGGTAGTAGCATCTATAAATAAATACAAGGTACACAATCACCAAACAATACTTAACTACTCTTATTTACCACACCAAGGCTTTCACTAGATGATCTAGCATCATCTCAAACATCACAAGGATGAAGGCAATAGTTTTATTTCTTTTATTTTAGAAAACTAATTTCTACTCATTGAAAAACTACTTAAGATTTAATATTCTCCAAATAAAACATGGGATCATGTTGACAAATGTCCTCACCACATATTTCAGTATTTGGGAATGTGATTTAAAGTGGTGTCACAATTTAATAAGGTTTAAACTTTTTATTTAATTAATTAAAGTGACTAGAATGGCCTATGAGGCATTCTTTTATTGCTTGACCATTATGTCTACAAGTAAACCTATATATTTTTATATATTCCGAAAAGTCAAGTTAAATGTGATTTTTGAGAGTTGGAATCAACTCAAAAGCTTTTGTGGTTGAATTTTGAAAAATGTTTGAACGCATAAAAGCTTCTGCCTTGTTTTTTTTACTATAGATGATTCACAATTCCAAATGGATTGAATCAAACGGGCTTGGATTAAGCATTCTAGTACCTTTCTAACAAAATAGATTTCATGCATTTTGGTCCAGTGAATCAAGCTAGGTTGATTTTTGAATCTAGGTACAGAACTAGGTTTGAAACTAAAAGAATAAATTTAAATTTGAATTACTAGGTCGCGCGGGATGCTAACTGGGCCGGCCCACAGTGCACAGCACACGCGCGGGTGAGTTTAAGTGAATGACCCCACCAGTCAGCGAGACAGGGGGTGCGAAGCGGTATGGGGTGATCTAGGCCGCACGATCAAACTCTAATCCAACGGTTGGGACCTATCGTCTCCGTCGGGCAACGTCGGCAAGAAAAAACCCTAGCGCGGCCAGTGGGGGTCTACGGGGGCTCACCGGTGCTCAGGCGAGGGTCTGCGATGGGGGCGAACGACGAAGTCGATGACGGCGAACCTCCTGGTACCGGCGTCTTCTCCTGGGGCGGCTCCAATCGCTGGCTCCTTTCTTCCTCCTTCGCAGTAGACTCCAGCCAAATTCCGGTGATGTGTTGCTCGCCTTGCTCCGGGGGTGAGGTGGGGTTCTTATGAGAGATAGGGGAGTGAGATGGTGTGCTGAGTTTAAACGGGGGTGGCCTCTATTTATAGTGCAGCGAGGGGACCGAAGGGCGCGGGCAGAGCTCATCGGTGTCGTCGGCACAGCGAGCTACTGGCATGGGCAAAGGTAGGGGACGGTGCTGTGTTTCCTGGATAATCTCAACGGCATGGTTATGCGGAGTGGGGTGGTGCGAGATGGTAGGAACACGTCTGCGCTTTGGTCGGGTCCGACAACTTTTTTAATGGCGCACAGGCTCTCCTGGTCGCGCAGCGACGAACGGTCATGTCTGCGGGGTTGCTCGGATGGTGGTGATCGTGCTTGCACGCAGCGAGGGCGGCGCGCGGTCTGTGGGCGTGTGTCATAGGTGGCGCTCTGGCGCGCTCTTGGAACGCTCGCAGAGAAGCTAGGCACGCTCGGGCTGTGTGGTCCAGGGGCTGGCTGCGCTTTGGCATCGGAAAGGGGGTGGCGGTGGACGGTGGTCAATGTCTCACACATGGTTGGCGAGGCTAGAGCTGCTCCTAGCTGGCTGGTGACATTGGGGTGACAAGGGTGCTCTTGGCATGCTTGCCATTGATGGCATGGTCTGGTTTACAGTGATCTAGAGTGGCTTAAATAAGTTAGATGATCTACTGAGGGTGTGGTGTGAGCTAGATAGGGAACAAGTTAGGCCAAAATTACTTCTCACTATAGTGTTTAATGTTTTTTTGGTTTGGTGTTTGCAAGGTGGTTGATGAAATGGCCAAAAGAGATTCAAATTTGAATTTTTTATTCAAACTTTGTGGGTGTAATAGTTACGGAGTCTCTGCTTAGCTAGAAAGGTCAAGGGGTACTGGTTTGGTTGGTTTTTGAAAATGGGTGATCTTCACATATGTTAAAGATTCAATTTTGAAATGTCATTTGAATCAAGTTGCCAAATATTTCTGTGGGTTTGAAAGGTGGGCTTGGGTTCACTTTTACTTGGTCTAGCAAGGGGTGAAAAGAAATAGAAATGTTTCTGTTTGAAATCTTGGACTAGAAACACTCAAAGTGGCCTAGTGAGGAAGATTGGCAAAAATGACCATTTGCTTTATTTGTTTTGTATTTGATTTTCTATTGATTTGTTTCTGCTTGGAAATGTTTTAGATGATGTTGTTTTCATCTTTAAATCATTCCTTGCTATTTAGATTAATCACACAAGTCCATTCATGCATTCATATAATCATCACATACACACATGCATTCATGTGATGTTAATTAACAAAAGTTTTTGTTAACCCTAATTTTGGTGATTGGAATTTGATAACCATGATCAATATTTTTGGGATGTTACATTTACTTCTGAAAAATTAGGTGTTTTTGCGGAAACATAGTGTAGGACTATTTTGGATATAAAAATTGTTTTAAAAATAATTTTTGAGTGAAACCTTTTGCAAATGGATTTGTTTTGAAATCTCTCACCATGATGACTAACTTTTGAATTTAAAAACATAATTTGTTAACACTAGAAATTATTACTTTGAATAAAAGCATTTCTAGCAAAACAAAAATGATTTAAAAGGGTCATTTTCACTGACTTGTTTTCAAATGATTTTCCACATTTTATAAATGACAGTAGGTGTTTTGAAATGTTTAGAACCTTATTAGAAAACACTTTTTTCAATAAAACAACCTTTTGCATGCTTGCATGCATTTCCTTGTTTTTATCATTTTATGTGGTGAAATGTTTGAATGCTAGTTTTGAATGTGTGCCTTGCTTGATTGAATTATAGTGAACCTTGAAGAGTGTGACAATTGCAAGATAAAGGAGTGTATCTAGTTTCTCTACCAAAAAGGCAAGTGATACTTTAGTCATCAAAAGTCCTATTTTTTCAATATTGCGTTAGTGATATTTTTGTAGTATGCATGATAGGACTATCTTTTATATATTGCTATTCTATAGTAGATCCTATAGAATATATCTTGGTAGGAATCTTCCTAAGATAAAAGACAAGTTATGCTAGTATGCTTAGCCTAGCTAGTAGAAAATACAAGGGTGGAATATTCATGCTATGATAATATGATTATGTTTTTTATTAATAAAACAACTATGTGAATGAATCACCTGGGTGGAATGGTAGGAATGGTTTGTGTTGAGTGGTTACACAAGGCCCATGTATATTGTTTACTTTGTGTATCACACTTGTGGATGGCCACCCAGGAACAAAGAGATTTGAGATGTTTTGTGTTGAGAAGCTTCCAGTGCAGTCACATGGCATATGGGCTCTGCCTTGACTACATAGGTTGCAAGAACTCAGACAGGCAGACAGTTGGTGGTAGTGATGATAGGTGGAACGCGTTTGTGCTGATCTAAGGGATTTTTTCTGAAAAGTATCGTCTCGGTGCATGTCGAGTCTTGTGGGAAAAGTGCACCACCTCTCGAGAGTGTAAAACCTAAGTACTTAGCCGTGTTCCCGGCAATGGGCAATTTGAGCATCAATGACATTGAAGCTATCAAGAATCTTCTCATCCCAATTTCTCTAAGTTAAAAACTTGTTGGGTAAACAAGGAAAGCACCTGGTGTGTAACCAGTGTGCCATTGTGTGATGAAATGTTTTGAAAAGAGAAATATCTAGTTTCAAAGGTTAGGGAAAACATGTTTTATGCAAAGGCCAGCAAAAACTCCACTTAGCCAAATATTCATGTAGATGTTAGATTCTCCATATCAATATGACATCACTTGCCAATACAATTCAAATGTATTGACCCTTGTGGTTGTAACTTATTATGTTGCAGTTTTGTTTGATGTTCGTGAAGTTTGTTGAGTAGTGATTACAAGTCTACAACCAACATGATTGCCTGTGGCATATGAAGATGAAGGACTCCATGCTATATAGTTATATCTGTTGCATTGTAATAAGATAACCATATGAGCTATGTAAGTTGTATTGAATTATTTTATTCATGGTTATAAGTTGTAATATGACCTTTATTTCTTGATATTACATCTTAAACTATGGGTGCTAGCTATTCGAATAAGGGACTAGCACTAAAAACACAGGGATCTATATCTTATCTGGTTGGGACCTCTACAAGCAGTGGGACACCGCATACTGGTGCCTCTCTAGTATTTGCAGCACTTTTAAGCACATGCATGAATCCACCTACCACCCCATTTTCTTCTTCTCTTGCTCCTCCACAAAAAAAATATATGGATGGATGAAATTATTAATCGACTTGTTCTTATCTTGTAATTTTCATCCCATTCCCCCCTCCTCTTGCTCCTCCCCAAAAAAGTATATATGGATGGATGAAATTATTTGTCGACTTGTTCTTATTTTGTACTTTTCCTTTTATGATTTTTACAAATATTATAACATCTAAAATATTAAAACTATGTTTTATAGTTTATATATATTATATTTTGATAATGTCTCTACATCTAAAATATACTTTAGAAGAATCTAAAAAAAAATTGGGTACCGGGTATACCTGGGTTGCTAGCTTCATCAGAGTAGCTAGAACAAACGGCCAGCCACTAGGCTATGTGTAGAAAACATAAATGAAAATCCATGTGTTGTTTTTGTCTTGGTGCCCCTACTTAATATGTTATATCCCGACAGTTAAGCGCGACGGCATATTATTTATTTTCTAAAGTCAACTCCTACTCGTCCACTACTCGAATCAGTCGCCACCGCTCCTACCTACCGCCGCGAGAACCGACGAGGTGAGCGCCACTCCCCTCCGCCACGCCCCATCCCCCTCTCCCCAATATCATAGCGCTGCGGTCCCCCACCCCTTTCTTCTTTCTTAGATCGATCCAGCCGAACCCGAAGACCACAAGGCCGCTCTTCGCCTCGCGCGCCTCGATCCGCCGTTGTCGGCGTGTCGTGGAGCCTGGAGCCGCCTGTGGATCCAGACCCACCCATGGAGCAGCCCGTGGAGGTGCCGCCCATGGAGGAGTCTGCCGGAGGAGCCGCCCGTGCAATCGCCGTCCGCGACCGCGTCGTCCTCACCCTCTGCCGCCTCGGAGGTAAGCCCTTCTTGAGACGTACTTTATGATTTGGAAGCTCCGGATTATTGAATCTTCATATGTAAATAGCAGTATATTTTAATGTGTTTTTAAATTTGAATTTTTGGTAGGACTACACAACTCCTACTTTGTGTGAGAAATCTTGAGATATAGATGAAGGGTTTCGCGGCATAGTAAATCAAAATTTTCTACGGATGCGAACAGAGGGAAAGCCAAGATCTAATCTAGGAGATGCAAACAATGAGAGAGATTGGATTAGATCTTCATACCCTTGAAGATTCGCACAGCGGAACGTTCGTCGGAACGTGGGTGATGTAGTCGTACTCGCTTCTCCTCCTCGCGATCCGATCCGATCTAGCACCACAAGTGGCGGTGCCTCTGTGAGATGCACACGTGCAGAACCTCGACGTATCCTCCTTCCTTGGTCAAGCAAGTATGGTGGAGAGATGGGTTGGATCTACAACGTGACGGCGCGGTGCAATTGGTGGAGAATTTCTGCAGCAGGGCTTCGCCTACAAGCAGTCGGGAGGGAGAGAGGAGGGCAGCAGGGCGGCTAGATTTGGATGGGAAGGTGTAAGGGGTTGGTGCGCCCCCACCCCTCTTTATATAGAGGGGGGGCGCAGCCCTAGCCCCTCCCCCAAGCCCAAACCGGCGGCCCCAGAGGATAAGGAGTGGGGGGCAAGGAAACCCCCCCTTCTAGAAGGTCTATCTCGAGTTTAAACCTCTCTTGGCCGGCTGGGCCCTATGGGGCCTTGTGCCCCTGGCCCAATGCGGCCAGGCCACTCCCTCATAGGCCCATGCCCCCTCCCGGAAGGTGTGTCCACGTTGGTCCCCTTCCGGAAGGTTCTAAAAGCTTCCGGTACAATACCGATTAATTCGGAACAATTCCGAACTCCAAAAACTGCACTGCCTTATATGAATCTTATTCTCCGGACCACTCCGGAACCTCTCGTGATGTCCCGGATCCCATCCGAGACTCCGAACAAAAACTCATAAACCAATTATCCAATCTATCCTAGCGTCAAGACACGTTAAGTGTGTGACCCTGCGGGTTCGAGAATATGCAGACATGATCTTCTATCAATAATCAACAGCGGGGTCTGGAAACCCATATTGACTCCCACACATTCATCGATGATCATATCGGATGAACCACGATGTCAGGATTCAATCAATCCCATATGTATATTCCCTTTCTCTCGCGATATTTTACTTGCCCGAGATTCGATCGTCGGTACCGTCATACCTAGTTCAATCTCGTTCACAGCAAGTACTTTACTCGTTCCGTAATCCGATATCACTTTGTGATTAACTCCTTAACCACATGCTTGCAAGCGGTGTTGATATCGATTACCGAGTGGGCCCGAAGTATATCTCTCCGACTTGGGAGGGACAAATCCCATCTCGATACATACAACCCAACAGATACTTTCCGATCACCTGAGAGACACCTTTATGATCACCCTCTCATAGGATGACGTTTGATGACCTCAAAGCTTTCTTCCGATACCAGGGAGTTGTATTATCTCATGGTCTAAGGAATACAATATTTGACATAATAAAAAGCTTCGCAAAGACGAACACGATGACACGATCTAATTGCTTCGCTTAGTTTGGTTCTGTACACCATATCATTCTCCCAATGATATGATCTCATTATTAATCGACAACTCATGTCCATGGTTAGGAAACCTTAACCATCATTAATCAATGAGCTAGTCCATAGAGGCGTACTAGGGACACGGTGTTGTTCACAAACCACACAAGTATTAAAGTTTTCGCTTAATACAATTCTAGCATGGAATATAAACATTATCATGAACAAGAATTATAATAATAACATCTTTATTATTGCCTCTAGGGCATAATTCCAACAGTCTCCCACTTGCACTAGAGTCAATAATCTAGTTTACATTTGGCAACAATCTCACACCCATGGCACTGAGGTGCTGATCATGTTTTGCACACGGAAGAGGTTTAGTCAATGGATCTGCGACATTCAGATCTGTATGTACTTTGCTAATCTTCAGATCTCCATCTACTATATAATCTCGGATTATATGAAACTTGCGGTTGATATGCTTGGTCTTTGGATGATATCTTGGTTCCTTAGCGAGTGCTATGGCGCTAGTGTTGTCACACAATATCTCTAGTGGGTCCAATGCACTTGGAACCACGCCAAGCTCAGTGATGAAGTTTCTGATCCAAACTCCTTCACTTGACGCTTCTACAGCAGCCATGTATTCCGCTTCTACTGTAGATCCCGTGATCACGCTTTGCTTGCAGCTTCTCCAGCTCACAGCTCCTCCATTCAAAATATACACATATCCTGTCTGAGATTTAGAATCATCCTTGTCGGTGTCGAAACTAGCATCGACGTAACCTTTTACGACGAGCTGTTCATCACCCCCATAGACTAAGAACATTTCTTTAGTCCTATTTAGGTACCTTAGGATGTTCTTCACGGCTGTCCAGTGTTCCACTCCTGGATCACTTTGATACCTGCTCGTCAAACTAAGAGCATTGGACACATCCGGTCTAGTACACAGCATGGCACTACATGATAGAACCTATGGCCGAGGCATAAGGCACTTTGCTCATAGCTTCCCTATCATTTACCGTAGCTGGACACTGAGCCTTGCTCAATATCTTACCTGACAACATAGGCACTGAACCTTTCTTTGCCTTATCCATTCTGAACCTTTTCAGAACTTTGTCTAGGTATGTACTCTGGCTTAAATCTATCAGGCGTCTTTGTCTATCTCTATAGATCTTGATGCCCAATATATAAGCAGCTTCACCTAGGTCTTTCATTGAAAAACACTTGTTCAAATAACTCTTCACATCGTTAAGCATGTTGATGTCATTTCCAATAATCAATATGTCATCCACATATAGTACCAGAAACGTCACCGAGCTCCCACTCACTTTCTTGTAGATGCAAGCTTCGTAGCAATTTAGAACAAATCCAAAGCTCTTGATCACTTGATCAAAACGAAGGTTCCAACTCCGAGATGCTTGCTTCAGTCCATAAATGGAACACTGAAGTTTGCACACCTTATCAGCATCCTTAGGATCGACAAAACCTTCGGGTTGCATCATATATGTAACACCCTCAGAATCGACCCTATGCAAGTTTCAGCGATTCCCGCCAAACCCACATAGAAACGATTCAAAGGTGCCCACCAGGCACTTTCGTGCGGGTGGAAAACGAAGTAATAACATTACACAACAGTCCTCGATGGGACCCACAGAACAGATATATATAACAGCGACTCAATGAGTCAAGAATACAGATATAATATACAAGGATCCAAATCACCTTGAAAAATGATAGAGCGTCCGACTACGGACAAGATGCAAATGGGGCTAAGAGCCCTGAAGAATAACCAATGGCGTCCATAACCCTGCCCAGGCCAAGCCAGAAGGGTAACCCTGCTAACGGCGTCGATCTCAAAACCTGCTTAAACAAAAGGGGTGCCGACAAAGGGCAAAGGAAAAAGAGGAGCGTCAGTACTGAGGCCAGTACACGGCGAGACTAGAATTCGGCGGTCCTCGCCTACATAGGTATGGTGGACTGAAGCGGCAGCGGCGGCAAGCAAAAAAACCTATAGAGACTCGATACAACTGGCGGCTATCGGAGAGGGGTAAGATAGAGCTATTCGGATCCAACCTGAATCTTACACCAAACAATCCCATCCTGGTATTTCCCCCTCGAGACCAAGCGAGGAAGTCAACCGAGGAACTCACACCGTTGGCAGTTTTATTTATTCAGTTATCGTAGCAGCAATTACTTGTCAGGTATAGATAATCATCCTGATAAAATAAGCAGTGGGCCATTTTAGTCAACCATTCCGTTGTAGTAGCGACACTTACTAGTCAGATACAATTAGCATGAGATAACCCAAAACCCAGCAGTTGTTGGTACTTTTATTTAGCCATTCCGTTATAGTTGCAATATTTACTAGTCAGGTACAATGGTTGCAAGCGACAACCCAAACAAGCAATTGTTGGCAGTTTTATTTAGCCATTCCATTATAGTGAAGCTGATTACTAGTCATTATAAAGTCAAATTGATAGTACTACTTTAGTTATAGTTGTCTATGATCGAGATACTGTGCTCCAAGTCGTCCATAACCGCGGACACGGCTTTCAGAAAGTTTTACCCTGCAGGGGTGCACAAATAGCAACACACACTCGATCAACCTCGGAAAAACCAAATCAAAACCCAACGAGGCTTTCACGACAAAGCAATCACAGGATTCAGAAATATTTTAGGGGGCCACCCCTTGGAGTACACCCGCAACGAAGTTAGCTGACTCCGAGACGGACCCGAGGTTTGGGTGGACGGCTGTAAACGACTGGGAACCCAAAACTGGGCTTGTCGATACCGCGAAATCGTGTCCCGATCCTAAACAGTACAGTGTGCTCCTAGCACAATCGTAAATAAAGCAGTAAAACATGGCATAAGTACAGGATAGTAAATAAAACCTCAAACTAGTTTGTGGCCCCAAGAAATAAGAATGAATCAAGCTCTGGCTCAGGGGGGTCCCATAATTCCCCCGTATGTGGATAGCGCGAATATTCAAGGAACAGGTATCAAGTACTCGGGGTCCTACGGGACACAAGTGGACGGTTAACAACCAAATAACATCTATTGCCCACCTGTGCCTCTGCTTACCTACTTCAATTTTAGTTGTTAAACAGTAATTAAAGTGAACGATAATTAAAGCCATGATCATCTCCAACATTAAACATGCGGCAAGGCTCCAACAACTGTGGTACTTGACAACACGCAACAGCACTTGAGCAAGCGACTACGACGCGCGGGTTCAACTATCTACCAAACAACAGGTAATAGGAGGTGTCCAAGGCAATATAAGGCTGCAAGGGATATCACGGGTACGAAAGCTAGAGCAACGCAACACAGATAGCAATAGATCAACAGGAGGGAATAAATACTACAAAAGTAAGATAGGTAGAAAGGGGGGAGATGCTCGCCTGAAAAACATTGCCGAAGGTTTATCCGAAGATCGGGGCGAAGCTCACATCAACTCAACGGCCTTATCCGCGAAGAAGCAAAACACTAGAATAAACACCGGATGCACTATTTAATACTATGGCAAGATCGGGCATGATGCATGTATGATGTATGACATGGCAAAGGTGCGATGCGATTAGGCAAGATTAAGCGGAACCGGGGTCCCGACAATTAATTAAACGGTTCAAGTTATTTAGAACCCCCGCAATTTAAATGTTGTCTTAACATGGCAAAATATATCACCGGTTCGCTACACAAATTTAAATGAGGCCAATATAAGACTAGATTTGCCCGCATATGGGCCCCATATTTAATTATAAGGTGAATCGGCATAGTGCCCCCAACCCACATGACAAGTATGCATGCATGAACAATTAAATATGCGACAACTTATATCATTTATAAAAATAGGGGCTTAGGGTCACACATTAGGGTTCGGCAGATCTTGGGGTTCGAGGGTTCGGGGTCGGTCTCAGGGTTCAGGGTTCGACGGGATCAGCGGGATCGGATACAAGATGGAGAACTTGGGTCCAAGCGGTTGATCTTGCCACATCCGAGAAGAAGAACTTGGTTGGCGTCGGGGGCACATCGGATCCGCCCTGGTCGGTGTCGATCATGTCGCATCCGTGGTCTTCGGGTCCGTGTAGACGGTCATGGCGTTCAAGGCGGCGAACTTGGCGTTCCGTGTAAGCGACCTTGGCGTCCGGTCCTCGGGGTTCGGTCTTGGTTCCATTGTCGATGGCGATCTTGGCGGAACACTTCGAGTGGTGAAGATCTTGAGGTTCCGAGGGGTTCGACAATCTTGGTGCTCGGAGGTGTTCGGGTTCGGGTTCTCCGGGATCGGTCTTCGGGGAGGAAGGAGAATGCGTCGGGTTTGATCTTCGGGTCCCGCGTAGTAGGTCTTGTCAGTCTTGGTGAGGTGCTCGTCTAACTCGTACGACAGAGGGTTGTCAGGAGCGAAACATCACCATGGATCCATCTTCACACGGTCTTCACCGTTGCAACACCGAACCGCCACAAACATCACCACCATAACACACATGCGCACATTATCAAACACATGGCGTGCGGACAGGACGGCCCACAATGGGGAGGTTGGAGAGCTCGCTGGCGGGAGACGCGCGTGCAGAGGGGGCCAGGTGGGCAGAGGCATGCGGACGGCGCAGACGACGCGGCGCACGGCATGGTCGGAGCTCGGGCGAGGGCGCAAGGAGGAGGAGGGAGGCGGCGAGCGGAGGCAGAGCTCGGGCCAGAGCCCGCCGGCGACGGCGAGGTCGGGGTACCGCGGAAGAGGGCGGCGAGCGCGGGGAGAGCGCGGGCGGCGGCACGCTGGTGCGGGCGCGCGGGGCACGCGCTGGCGGAGGTGGGGAAGATGCGAGCGGCGGTGTCCGGCGTGCGGAGGAGAGAGGCAGGCGGGGGTGAGGAAGGCGACGCCGGTGGAGACCTGGCGGCGGCCGGCGGGACCGGCGCGCGGGAGGCGGGGAGGAGGCCGCGGGGACACGGGCGCGTCGGGAGGGGACGCCGGCGTGGCGGCTGCGGGGAACTCGGCGGCGAGGAGCTGCAGAGGGTGGGCGACGCAGTGGGGGAGGCGCTGTGCGGGGGAGGTGGTCGCGAGGCGAGCGGCGGGCCGGCGCCGTCGGTGACGGAGACGAGCCGAGGACGAGGTGCAGAGATGGGCCGCGACGGAGGAGGAGACGCTGCGGCCTGCGCGGCGGCGGGGCGCGCGGCGGTCGAAGGGCGGCCAGCGGCGGTCTCGCGTGGAGGCGGCCGGCGAGGAGGCCGACGGGGGAGGGGGTCGCGCGGGGCTGGGAGAGAGAGGGAGGAGGGAGACGCGGGGAGAGAGGAGGGTAGGTGGGGGAGTGGCGGGTCCCGCGGGTGGGGTCACGGTGTGGGGCCAGGGTGGCAGGTGTGGGTGAGTGGGTTTGTGCGTGTGTGTACTGCGGGTGGGGTCGGGCTGGCAGAGAGAGTGGGGAGAGAGAGGTGGGGACGCGCCCAGGTGGGCCTGGGGAAGGTGGGGTGGTGGCTGGTGGATTGGTGAGGTGACGGTGGTTGTGATGAGGTGGAGGGAAAGGTGAGGTGGCGTGCTGTGGTTGGTGGGTAGACTAGGTTTGGGTAGGAATAGGAATTAGACAGGCTGTTTTGTACTGGGGGTGGCCAACTGGGTTGGATCGGCCCGGTTCGGCTGCCCCCTAAAAATAATTAAAAAATTTATTCGATTAAAACCGGGCTTTTGCAAACCGTTGGCCGACAAAACAAAATAATCCGGAGACCCGGGTTTTGCGTTTGAACAACGACGGGGCGTTTAGAAAACAAAATTAGGTTTTTCCGAAAATAGTTTTATGCGAACAAATGCAAGATGATGACGATGCTCAAATGCAAGGTGGCATGATGACATGAGCATGTGATCATGACGATGCAATGCACAAAAACAATGCGATTTTCTAGTAGTGGTTTTACGGGATGCCACAATTCGACACCACTAACAATGGATCTCGCCCTCGAGATCCGCCTCATGGTACCGGAAAGAAGGTCGGTGATCTGCATCTTCTCGCTTCGTGTAGATCTTCGCGACACCACCAACAAAAGGGTCGTTGTTCACGTTCGTCAAGAGAGCACTCCGGATAACAGCGGACGAAGTTAAAGGTAAGGCCACCTCTAACTTCCATGGAAGGAGTAGAATTGCATCGATCCACCATTCAATATACAAAGCAAATGATAAGAGTAGTGGTATGGTCGCGACTCCATCCTGCACTCAAAGCATTACTCTGTACACGAACAGATAGATTATGCAACCAACCCTTAGAATTTAGACTGAAGATCTCGACAAACTAGGTTCGGGAACAAAAGAATGATGCAGACTCTGCATCGGATCTGGCGTAGATGATGTCGTCGCGTCGGAAAACACCGGAGGCACGAGAAGGAACAAAGAGAAGTCCACCAGACGAAGGGTTCCTCGGTTAGCATGAAGACCAGATGTAGCAACACCGTTACCAAAGGGGGAAGCGAAACCCTGAAGGTACGATGGAACCCAACCACGAGAAATCCTGGACTCGAAGAGAGAGAAGAGAGCGGATTCAAAACACGCAGAGGTGAGAGGAGAGCAGCAGAGGGGTAAGGAGTAAAATCAGACCTAATCAGAACTATCCAACCGATTTTTCAAAAATAGTTTTGACATTCTACTTCGGCCGTTAGCTAGGTTATCCTACAGGCTGGACTTGTGGGGTATCGCAACTGCTGAGCTCTGATACCACTCTGTAACACCCTCAGAATCGACCCTATGCAAGTTTCAGCGATTCCCGCCAAACCCACATAGAAACGATTCAAAGGTGCCCACCAGGCACTTTCGTGCGGGTGGAAAACGAAGTAATAACATTACACAACAGTCCTCGATGGGACCCACAGAACAGATATATATAACAGCGACTCAATGAGTCAAGAATACAGATATAATATACAAGGATCCAAATCACCTTGAAAAATGATAGAGCGTCCGACTACGGACAAGATGCAAATGGGGCTAAGAGCCCTGAAGAATAACCAATGGCGTCCATAACCCTGCCCAGGCCAAGCCGGAAGGGTAACCCTGCTAACGGCGTCGATCTCAAAACCTGCTTAAACAAAAGGGGTGCCGACAAAGGACAAAGGAAAAAGAGGAGCGTCAGTACTGAGGCCAGTACACGGCGAGACTAGAATTCGGCGGTCCTCGCCTACATAGGTATGGTGGACTGAAGCGGCAGCGGCGGCAAGCAAAAAAACCTATAGAGACTCGATACAACTGGCGGCTATCGGAGAGGGGTAAGATAGAGCTATTCGGATCCAACCTGAATCTTACACCAAACAATCCCATCCTAGTATTTCCCCCTCGAGACCAAGCGAGGAAGTCAACCGAGGAACTCACACCGTTGGCAGTTTTATTTATTCAGTTATCGTAGCAGCAATTACTTGTCAGGTATAGATAATCATCCTGATAAAATAAGCAGTGGGCCATTTTAGTCAACCATTCCGTTGTAGTAGCGACACTTACTAGTCAGATACAATTAGCATGAGATAACCCAAAACCCAGCAGTTGTTGGTACTTTTATTTAGCCATTCCGTTATAGTTGCAATATTTACTAGTCAGGTACAATGGTCGCAAGCGACAACCCAAACAAGCAATTGTTGGCAGTTTTATTTAGCCATTCCATTATAGTGAAGCTGATTACTAGTCATTATAAAGTCAAATTGATAGTACTACTTTAGTTATAGTTGTCTATGATCGAGATACTGTGCTCCAAGTCGTCCATAACCGCGGACACGGCTTTCAGAAAGTTTTACCCTGCAGGGGTGCACAAATAGCAACACACACTCGATCAACCTCGGAAAAACCAAATCAAAACCCAACGAGGCTTTCACGACAAAGCAATCACAGGATTCAGAAATATTTTAGGGGGCCACCCCTTGGAGTACACCCGCAACGAAGTTAGCTGACTCCGAGACGGACCCGAGGTTTGGGTGGACGGCTGTAACGACTGGGAACCCAAAACTGGGCTTGTCGATACCGCGAAATCGTGTCCCGGTCCTAAACAGTACAGTGTGCTCCTAGCACAATCGTAAATAAAGCAGTAAAACATGGCATAAGTACAGGATAGTAAATAAAACCTCAAACTAGTTTGTGGCCCCAAGAAATAAGAATGAATCAAGCTCTGGCTCAGGGGGGTCCCATAATTCCCCCGTATGTGGATAGCGCGAATATTCAAGGAACAGGTATCAAGTACTCGGGGTCCTACGGGACACAAGTGGACGGTTAACAACCAAATAACATCTATTGCCCACCTGTGCCTCTGCTTACCTACTTCAATTTTAGTTGTTAAACAGTAATTAAAGTGAACGATAATTAAAGCCATGATCATCTCCAACATTAAACATGCGGCAAGGCTCCAACAACTGTGGTACTTGACAACACGCAACAGCACTTGAGCAAGCGACTACGACGCGCGGGTTCAACTATCTACCAAACAACAGGTAATAGGAGGTGTCCAAGGCAATATAAGGCTGCAAGGGATATCACGGGTACGAAAGCTAGAGCAACGCAACACAGATAGCAATAGATCAACAGGAGGGAATAAATACTACAAAAGTAAGATAGGTAGAAAGGGGGGAGATGCTCGCCTGAAAAACATTGCCGAAGGTTTATCCGAAGATCGGGGCGAAGCTCACATCAACTCAACGGCCTTATCCGCGAAGAAGCAAAACACTAGAATAAACACCGGATGCACTATTTAATACTATGGCAAGATCGGGCATGATGCATGTATGATGTATGACATGGCAAAGGTGCGATGCGATTAGGCAAGATTAAGCGGAACCGGGGTCCCGACAATTAATTAAACGGTTCAAGTTATTTAGAACCCCCGCAATTTAAATGTTGTCTTAACATGGCAAAATATATCACCGGTTCGCTACACAAATTTAAATGAGGCCAATATAAGACTAGATTTGCTCGCATATGGGCCCCATATTTAATTATAAGGTGAATCGGCATAGTGCCCCCAACCCACATGACAAGTATGCATGCATGAACAATTAAATATGCGACAACTTATATCATTTATAAAAATAGGGGCTTAGGGTCACACATTAGGGTTCGGCAGATCTTGGGGTTCGAGGGTTCGGGGTCGGTCTCAGGGTTCAGGGTTCGACGGGATCAGCGGGATCGGATACAAGATGGAGAACTTGGGTCCAAGCGGTTGATCTTGCCGCATCCGAGAAGAAGAACTTGGCTGGCGTCGGGGGCACATCGGATCCGCCCTGGTCGGTGTCGATCATGTCGCATCCGTGGTCTTCGGGTCCGTGTAGACGGTCATGGCGTTCAAGGCGGCGAACTTGGCATTCCGTGTAAGCGACCTTGGCGTCCGGTCCTCGGGGTTCGGTCTTGGTTCCATTGTCGATGGCGATCTTGGTGGAACACTTCGAGTGGTGAAGATCTTGAGGTTCCGAGGGGTTCGACGATCTTGGTGCTCGGAGGTGTTCGGGTTCGGGTTCTCCGGGATCGGTCTTCGGGAAGGAAGGAGAATGCGCTGGGTTCGATCTTCGGGTACCGCGTAGTAGGTCTTGTCAGTCTTGGTGAGGTGCTCATCTAACTCGTACGACAGAGGGTTGTCAGGAGCGAAACATCACCATGGATCCATCTTCACACGGTCTTCACCGTTGCAACACCGAACCGCCACAAACATCACCACCATAAAACACATGCGCACATTATCAAACACATGGCGTGCGGACAGGACGGCCCACAATGGGGTGGTTGGAGAGCTCGCTGGTGGGAGACGCGCGTGCAGAGGGGGCCAGGTGGGCAGAGGCATGCGGACGGCGCAGACGACGCGGCGCACGGCATGGTCGGAGCTCGGGCGAGGGCGCAAGGAGGAGGAGGGAGGCGGCGAGCGGAGGCAGAGCTCGGGCCAGAGCCCGCCGGCGACGGCGAGGTCGGGGTACCGCGGAAGAGGGCGGTGAGCGCGGGGAGAGCGCGGGCGGCGGCGCGCTGGTGCGGGCCCGCGGGGCACGCGCTGGCGGAGGTGGGGAAGATGCGAGCGGCGGTGTCCGGCGTGCGGAGGAGAGAGGCAGGCGGGGGTGAGGAAGGCGACGCCGGTGGAGACCTGGCGGCGGCGGCTGGCGGGACCAGCGCGCGGGAGGCGGGGAGGAGGCCGCGGGGACACGGGCGCGTCGGGAGGGGACGCCGGCGTGGCGGCTGCGGGGAACTCGGCGGCGAGGAGCTGCAGAGGGTGGGCGACGCAGTGGGGGAGGGAGCTGTGCGGGGGAGGTGGTCGCGAGGCGAGCGGCGGGCCGGCGCCATCGATGACGGAGACGAGCCGAGGACGAGGTGCAGAGATGGGCCGCGACGGAGGAGGAGACGCTGCGGCCTGCGCGGCGGCGGGGCGCGCGGCGGTCGAAGGGCGGCCGGCGGCGGTCTCGCGTGGAGGCGGCCGGCGAGGAGGCCGACGGGGGAGGGGGTCGCGCGGGGCTGGGAGAGAGAGGGAGGAGGGAGACGCAGGGAGAGAGGAGGGTAGGTGGGGGAGTGGCAGGTCCCGCGGGTGGGGTCACGGTGTGGGGCCAGGGTGGCAGGTGTGGGTGAGTGGGTTTGTGCATGTGTGTACTGCGGGTGGGGCCGGGCTGGCAGAGAGAGTAGGGAGAGAGAGGTGGGGACGCGCCCAGGTGGGCCTAGGGAAGGTGGGGTGGTGGCTGGTGGATTGGTGAGGTGGCGGTGGTTGTGATGAGGTGGAGGGAAAGGTGAGGTGGCGTGCTGTGGTTGGTGGGTAGACTAGGTTTGGGTAGGAATAGGAATTAGACAGGCTGTTTTGTACTGGGGGTGGCCAACTGGGTCGGATCGGCCCGGTTCGGCTGCCCCCTAAAAATAATTAAAAAATTTATTCGATTAAAACCGGGCTTTTGCAAACCGTTGGCCGACAAAACAAAATAATCCGGAGACCCGGGTTTTGCGTTTGAACAACGACAGGGCGTTTAGAAAACAAGGTTTTTCCGAAAATAGTTTTATGCGAACAAATTCAAGATGATGACGATGCTCAAATGCAAGGTGGCATGATGACATGAGCATGCGATCATGACGATGCAATGCACAAAAACAACGCGATTTTCTAGTAGTGGTTTTACGGGATGCCACAATATACAACTCTTCATCAATGTTGCCATTGAGGAACGCAGTCTTGACATCCATCTGCCATATTTCATAATCATGAAACGCAGCAATTGCTAATAAAATCCGAATGGACTTAAACATCGCTACGGGAGAGAAAGTCTCATCGTAGTCAACACCTTGAACTTGTCGAAAACCTTTCGCGACAAGCCGTGCTTTATAGACGGTAACATTACCATCCGCGTCCGTTTTCTTCTTGAAGATCCATTTGCACTCAACGGCCTTTCGGTCGCTAGGAGGGTCCACCAAAGTCCATACTTGGTTTTCGCTCATGGATCCCAATTCGGATTTCATGGCTTCTAGCCATTTCTCAGAGTCTGGGCTCATCATCGCTTCCTCATAGTTCGTAGGTTCATTGTCTTCTACTAACAAGACAGTCAAGACAGGGTTGCCGTACCACTCAGGAGGGGCACGCGACCTTGTCGACCTGCGACGTTCAGTAGCAGCATCGTCCGAAGCTTCATGATCCTTGTCATTAGCTTCCTCTATTGTTGGTGCAGGCGGCACTGGAACAATTTCAGGTGCTGCGCTACTCTCCAATTCAAGAGAAGGTTCAATAACCTCGTCTAGCTCTACTTTCCTCCCACTCACTTCTTTCGAGAGAAACTCCTTCTCAAGAAAGGAACCGTTCTTTGCGACAAACACTTTGCCTTCGGTTCTGTGATAGAAGGTATACCCAATAGTTTCCTTAGGGTATCCTATGAAGACGCATTTCTCCGCTTTGGGTTCGAGCTTGTCCGGCATCAACTTCTTGACGTAAGCTTCGCATCCCCAAACTTGAAGAAACGACAACTTAGGTTTAGCACCAAACCACAGTTCATACGGTGTCGTCTCAACGGATTTAGATGGAGCCCTATTTAAAGTGAATGCAGCGGTTTCTAATGCATAACCCCAAAATGATAACGGCAAATCAGTAAGAGACATCATTGATCGGACCATATCTAATAGGGATCGATTCCGGCGTTCAGACACACCATTGCGCTGTGGTGTTCCGGGTGGCGTGAGTTGCGAAACGATTCCGCTTGCTTTAAGATGCGTGAGAAAATCATAACTCAAATATTCACCTCCACGATCGGATCGTAGAAACTTAATCTTTCTGTTACGATGGTTCTCCACTTCATTCTGAAATTCTTTGAACTTTTCAAACGTTTCAGATTTATGTTTCATGAAATAGATATACCCATATCTACTTAAGTCATCGGTAAAAGTGAGAAAATAGCGATATCCACCGCGTGTCGAAACACTCATCGGTCCGCATACATCGGTATGTATGATTTCCAACAAGTCCGTTGCTCGCTCCATCATACCGGAGAACGGGGTTTTGATCATCTTGCCCATGAGGCATGGTTCGCATGTGTCAAATGATTCAAAATAAAGAGACTCCAAAAGTCCATCAGAATGGAGTTTCTTCATGCGCTTTACACCAATATGACCTAGACGACAGTGCCACAAATAAGTAGTATTATCACTATCTACTTTGCATCTCTTAGCCTCAATGTTATGGATGTGTGTTTCATCCCTTTCGAGATTTAGAAGAAATAAACCATTCACAAGAGGTGCATGACCATAAAAGATGTTACTCATATAAATAGAACAACCATTATTCTCCGATTTAAATGAATAACCGTCTTGCAATAAACACGATCCATAAATAATGTGCATGCTCAACGCAGGCACATAATAACACTTATTAAGGTTTAAAACTAATCCCGAAGGTAAAACTAAGGAGAGCGTGCCGACGGCATCACATCAACTCTTGATCCGTTGCCAACGCGCATCGTCACCTCATCCCTCGCAAGCCGCCGTCTATTCCGTAGCTCCTGTTTCGAGTTACAAATATTAGCAACTGAACCGGTATCAAATACCCAGGCACTACAACGAGGGCTAGTAAGGAAAACATCAATAACATGTATATCAAATATACCTTTGATGGTGCCAGCCTTCTTGTCCGCTAAGTACTTCGGACAGTTGCGCTTCCAGTGACCCTTGTCCTTGAAATAGAAGCACTCAGTGTCCGGCTTAGGACCAGACTTGAGCTTCTTCTCAGCAGGGGCAGTGCGCTTGCCGCCGCCCTTCTTGAAGGGCTTCTTTGCTCCCTTACCTTTCTTAAAGGTGGGCTTGTTGACCATCAACACATGATTATCCTTTTTGATGTCCACTTCCGCGGCCTTCAGCTTTGCGAAGAGCTCGGTGATCGTATCAGTGGAACCAATCTGATTGTGAGTCACTACAAAACTTTTGTAGCTGGGAGGGAGTGATTGCAGAACCCTGTCAATCTTGAGCTCCTCTGGAATCGTGCATTCCAGTTGCTCAAGGCGTTGAGTGTAGCCCGTCATCTTAATGGCGTGCTCACTAACGGAACTCCCTTCCTCCATCTTGCAGTTAAAGAACTTCTCAGAGATCTCATATCTCTCAGAACGGGCCTGAGTCTGAAACATGGTTTCCAGCTCTTCGAGAATCTCAAAGGGCCCGGGATAGTCTTCAAAACGATTTTGAAGTTCCGGTTCCATAGCAAACAACATGGTGCTCTTAATCACACCATAATCATCTTTGCGCTACTGATAGATAGTTTTCTCATCAGCCGGCGCAGTTGCAGCAGGGGGGTCACCTAACGCCTTCCCAAGGACATAGTCTTTTTGACCGCCAGAGAGAATGATTCTTAGATAGCGGAACCAAATGGTGAAGTTAGACCCATTGTTTCTAAGCTTTTCCTTCTCAGCAAAAATGTTGAAGTTGAAGTTGGACTTAGCCATTTGATCTACAGTATTTGCAAGTACAAATTAGACCATGTTCATGATAACTAGTTCAACTTTTAATCAAATTACTAGATGAACTCCCACTAAATTCAACATCCCTCAAGTTGTTTAGTGAACACGATCCAAATTCACCACACCTAATCCGATCTTCACGAGAAGAGATGTGGTTTCAATGGTGGACAACGAAGTGTCGATCATATCATCCATATGACTCATGCTTAACCTTTCGGTTCATGTGTTCCGAGGCCATGTCTGTACATGCTAGGCTCGTCAAGTTAGACCCAAGTATTTCTGCGTGTGCAAAATTGGCTTGCACCCGTTGTATGTGAGCGTAGAGTCTATAGCACCCGATCATCACGTGATGCTTGGACACGACGAACTTTCGCAACGGTGCATACTCGGGGAGAACACAGTTTTTATCTTGATCTTTAAGTGAGGAATCATCTTATAATGCTACCGTCGCGATCTAAGCATAATAAGATACATAAAAGGATAAACATCACATGCATATAACTTTAATGTGACATGGTATAGCCAATCTTCGCGCAATGATCTCCATCTTGTGCGCTCCGGCATGATCTCCATCACTCCACCATGATTGCCTCCACCACGAATAACAACTACAACTATTGCTAACTACTTAGCGATAAAGTGAAACTATTACATGGCGCATAAGAAGTTGACACACAGGTCATACACAATTATAAAGACAACCATATGGCTCCTGCCGGTTGTGTACTCATCGACATGCAAGACGTGAAACATTACAAAACATGATCATCGCATACATTATACACATCACATCTTGGGCCATACCATATCACAGAAAACACTCCCTGCAAAAACAAGTTAGACGCCTCTACTTTGTTGTTGCATGTTTTACGTGGCTTATGGGAGTAGATGCTAAGAACGATTCTTACCTACGGAAAGCCACAACGGTGATATTATGGTTGCCAAACTCCGGTGTTAATCCCATGACAACTATAGTGAGAGAAACTGACATCCACCAACCGCATGTGTGGAACAAGCCACACGTCAAGTGCGGAGCCGGTCTCGCGAGCGACGTCGCGTAAGGTTGGCCTGGACCGCTTCAATCTCACTATCCCGCGTCATAAGAAGAACACAAACAAGAGGCTTGCAACAGAAAACATCAACGCCCGCAACAACCATGTTGCGTTCTACTCGTGAAACACATCTACGCATAGATCTAGCTCTGATACCACTGAAGGGTTTTGCGGCATAGTAAATCAAAATTTTCTACGGATGCGAACAGAGGGAAAGCCAAGATCTAATCTAGGAGATGCAAACAACGAGAGAGATTGGATTAGATCTTCATACCCTTGAAGATTCGCATAGCGGAACGTTCGTCGGAACGTGGGTGATGTAGTCGTACTCGCTTCTCCTCCTCGCGATCTGATCCGATCTAGCACCACAAGTGGCGGTGCCTCCGTGAGATGCACACGTGCAGCACCTCGACGTCTCCTCCTTCCTTGGTCCAGCAAGTATGGTGGAGAGATGGGTTGTATCTACAACGCGACGGCGCGGTGCAATTGGTGGAGAATTTCTACAGCAGGGCTTCGCCTACAAGCAGTCGGGAGGGAGAGAGGAGGGCAGCAGTGCGGCTAGGGTTGGAGGGGAAGGTGTAAGGGGTTGGTGCGCCCTCACCCCTCTTTATATAGAGGGGGGCGCAGCCCTAGCCCCTCCCCCAAGCCCAAACCGGCGGCCCCAGAGGATAAGGAGTGGGGGGCAAGGAAACCCCCCTTCTAGAAGGTCTATCTCGAGTTTAAACCTCTCTTGGCCGGCTGGGCCCTATGGGGCCTTGTGCCCCTGGCCCAATGCGGCCAGGGCACTCCCTCATAGGCCCATGCCCCCTCCCGGAAGGTGTGGCCACGTTGGTCCCCTTCCGGAAGGTTCTAAAAGCTTCCGGTACAATACCGATTAATTCGGAACAATTCCGAACTCCAAAAACTGCACTGCCTTATATGAATCTTATTCTCCGGACCACTCCGGAACCTCTTGTGATGTCCCGGATCCCATCCGAGACTCCGAACAAAAACTCATAAACCAATTATCCAATCTATCCTAGCGTCGAGACACGTTAAGTGTGTGACCCTGCGGGTTCGAGAATATGCAGACATGATCTTCTATCAATAATCAACAACGGGGTCTGAAAACCCATATTGACTCCCACACATTCATCGATGATCATATCGGATGAACCACGATGTCAGGATTCAATCAATCCCATATATATATTCCCTTTGTCTCGCGATATTTTACTTGCCCGAGATTCGATCGTCGGTACCATCATACCTAGTTCAATCTCGTTCACAGCAAGTACTTTACTCGTTCCGTAATCCGATATCACTCTGTGATTAACTCCTTAACCACATGCTTGCAAGCGGTGTTGATATCGATTACCGAGTGGGCCCGAAGTATATCTCTCCGACTTGGGAGGGACAAATCCCATCTCGATACATACAACCCAACAGATACTTTCCGATCACCTGAGAGACACCTTTATGATCACCCTCTCATAGGATGACGTTTGATGACCTCAAAGCTTTCTTCCGATACCAGGGAGTTGTATTATCTCATGGTCTAAGGAATACAATATTAGACATAAGAAAAAGCTTCGCAAAGACGAACACGATGACACGATCTAATTGCTTCGCTTAGTTTGGGTCTGTACACCATATCATTCTCCCAATGATATGATCTCATTATTAATCGACAACTCATGTCCATGGTTAGGAAACCTTAACCATCATTAATCAATGAGCTAGTCCATAGAGACGTACTAGGGACACGGTGTTGTTCACAAACCACACAAGTATTAATGTTTCCGCTTAATACAATTCTAGCATGGAATATAAACATTATCATGAACAAGAATTATAATAATAACATCTTTATTATTACCTCTAGGGCATAATTCCAACAATAGATTGGAGCGAAAATATTGGTTATATTATTGTGCCTTATTCATGTGAGAATCTAAGAGAGACTCTAGAAATTAAAATATATGATGAGTGTTGTGGAGAGGGGATACAAACGAATGATTGGTTAGTGTGTTTATGGGCAGCAACCCAAGTAGAATCGTATGTATCATGCTCAGGTATATCTCTGAATTTTGAAACCAATGTGTGCTCTATTCTAAAAATGAAAACTGCTATTGTTCATCTTTATAAATGCAGCAAAACAAATTCTTTGAAATTTCGAACTACAGTAGTGTTTTGTTTAATTTATTAACTACAACTGCACCTCCTGCAAATGTTGGAGCGAATGATGTTGGCCGTATCAATTGCATCCTGTAAAGCTGGCGCTGATTAGAAAGAGGTATTAATTGTTTTGTCTAATTTTGAGATGCTATATGGCAGTTTATTAGTATCAATCAACCTGGCCTATCAAGCACGCTAGAAGTTGAAAATTCAGCTGCCCTAGTTATTATGATGCATAGTACTGACTGAAAATACAACATTAATATTTGTTCTTCTCTTATAAAGATTAAAAAGGGAGAGGAATATGTGTATTAAGAAACAGTATAACTTAACCACCTACAGCTTCTCACAGCGATTTCGTGTTCCCCACCATTAGATCTAGCTCGTCGACGCTCCAGATTGCCCCGTCGCTGGAACCAGTTCTCAACAGCAATTCCCGTAAATGGGCCAGATCACATTACAGGGCTTCTACTCCGCAGGCTGAATTCGGCGTCCTCTGGTTAATCGGGCCGGAAAACTATGGAATCGTTAGAGGGGCTTACGAAATGTGTGATGCAGGCCTAATCCCGAGAAATCCATGCGTCGGTTTATCTTCTCTCCTCCACTCGAACCTCTCCACCCTCCCGACCATGCCATCCTCTGTAATCCCGTCCCGACCGGGAAGAAACCTGCGCGTGCCACCCACTATCTGGAAGGGAGATGCAAGGTGGAAGTAGGCTGCAGGAACCCTCGTGCGCCGTCAAACACTACATCGAGCGAGTGGAGGTGCCCACTGCGACAAGAACTTGTCCGGTGGCGGCACGATCTGAACTGGTGTTTACTGGAGCGGTGTCCAAGATGAACAGTTGCCGTGCTTTCACGTTCCCTCAACGTCGGCCCTTCATTTTTCCTTGCAGGTACCAATCGCGCGCCGATCTATCAGGATCACGCCAAGAGCCGCCGGAGAATTGCCATGGAGATGCGTCGCCGTTAAGGAGTCAAGCGCACTTTTCTGTCTGCCGCTGCACCTTCTCCTTGTTCCGCTTCTGCATAAGCATCCTCACATCCCTTACCTATGTAACTGTGTTGATACTTCTTCCTCCGATTAATGTGAATCCAAAACTGAAGAGATATGTGTGTTGGGATCTCTATGCTTTACACAATTGCGTGACTCGTCCTTTTTTTGGAATTCTTGTGTGCATCTAATGATCGCTGTAGTGACTAAATAGATAGTCCATGCTAATCAGTTTGCAACGGACGATAGGTTGAATGAACTTTATCAATTTCTTTGTTTTGTGCGGTGCTGCCGCCAGTTCCTAGATTTGTAAATTTTCTGAACATTACATCATATAATTGATGTCAGCTGTATTTTGCAATCTGCTCAGATGTGAAAAGCGACCTTTTGCTGAA
The DNA here is from genome assembly GCA_916181665.1 of Avena sativa. Classification (NCBI taxonomy): domain Eukaryota; kingdom Viridiplantae; phylum Streptophyta; class Magnoliopsida; order Poales; family Poaceae; genus Avena; species Avena sativa. The sequence continues at coordinate 238,363,133 of OV702283.1, read as the reverse complement.
ATTTTTGGGCGGAACTGGTCACAAGTTTTTAAGTTCTTGTAAGTGCAATTCAGTGTTAAGTTCGCAAGTTTTTTAGGGAGAGGATCTTGCAGAATGGAGTTGGTCTATTATGCCACAGCGATGGGTCAACCATGAGGAATTTCTGCTCCACATGTTTGCTTCTCGGAACACTCCGCCTTCGCAACCGCACATTGTGCACAAGCCTCCATTGGTACTCTCTTTCCTTGTCGCTATCTTGCCGCATCGGCTATGATACTCCTAACACTATCCTTGCCGTCACAGCCTCAATGGATCGGAGTTGGGACGTGTCGTAGTTGTATTGTATATCTTTCAAAATAATGTTCCTGAACCGAGTGTGGCCTTATGGCCTTCGAATCTTCTTCCTAATTTAGTCTGAGATTCGTTGTAAAGGTTTATTTCATTTCATCACGCTCGCGCTCCTTCTCATCGCATACATGGGACACCGCCGCCTCCAGCAGTCTAGCACGTCCTGTGTGATGTAGGGAAGACCGGGAGTAGTACGTTGCTCTACTTTCAAAATACAACTATATCTTTGTCATCTTAATTATATTTGCTTCGCCGTGAAACTGAAGTGTTGTGTACCTGTAACTGAAGGTTTCAGAAAACAAAGGTTTGTAGGCCTGGTCAGAAGACGCAACAAAGAATCTTAAATAACTTTCTGCAGATGAGGTGTTCACGGAAAGACAGGCGAACGTAAAGAATGTCAATAGCTTGCTGGTACTACCCTGAAACATGCTTTTCCTGCCTTCTAATCCTTGAAAATATCTATCGAATTACCAACCCGAACCTGCATAAGGATTTAACGCGTTCGAGGAGATGATTCATAGTCGATACTACAATTGGCACTATTAAATTGTGGAACATTCAACAAATCTATGATGGTTTCTAATTAGTCTTTCATTTAACATCTTGTTGGTGCATCCTGGTTAGGTAAACTGTGATAACAAAGCTCATTGCTAAAAACAGGTGTCTAAGTTGGAAAATAGATTTGTCTTTTCATTTATTCGTACAACACTGTAGAAAATGCCTTTGCATGATTTCTCCGGGATAGTGATGCTAAGAGTCTGAAAAAGACCTCCTTTGAAAAATGTTCTCTAAGATTCTACAGAGGGTGGTATTAACAAATCCTTAGCAAACTTTCTCATGTCATCTTACTGTCAACGAAGGCCACACTACGATGTGTGTGCTCTTGGTGGATGACCTGCAGTCTGTTATTTGTTTGACAATAGTGCTATTTACGAGTTGTTTCTTATGGAAATGAATCTACGGGATTACGGGGAATAGTTGGTTGGTGGAAACCTTTTTGCCTCCCATGATTTCATGACCACAATAGCTGATTCTATCCGCGTCATTCCGTAGATTAATCCGTAAACTGCAGCCTGTAAGTTTTTTTTTTATTTTTTTTTAGGGCAACCGGCAGGAGCACTGCCTAATTCTATTAGAAGAGGAAAAAACCATAGTTAAGGTGGGAAAAAGCCAAAAACCACCAAGGAGCAAAAAGAAAAAACCTAGAGCCTAATCGGGCTCACCCGGAATATTGGGCACATAGGATGCAGCAGCGCACTCCCTTTGGCGAATGTCGTCTCTAGCAATGGCGGCCACCTCAATGTAGGTGAGTCATTTCCCGGTGAAAATTCTCCGATTCCGCTCCTTCCAAGCATTCCAGAGGACATAAAGCAGGCGGACGCTAAGACGTCGCTGTTCGGAATTTGTCTTCCCCTTTATTAAATTGTCCCACCATTCCGAGATGGAGTTGAAGGATTGTCCCTGTTTGCCCGTGCCCTCATTGTCCCAAGATTGCGTGGTGTTCCAGATCGCCTTTGTGAATGGGCAGTCTTTGCAGAGGTGGTCGGCTGTTTCGGGGGCAGAGACACAAAGAGGACAAAGGGGGGCATGAGGCCATCCTCGGATCGCAAGCATATCAGCGGTCAAGAGCTTGCCATGCAGGGCGAGCCAGGAGAAAAGCTTGCATTTAGGCTCCGCATGTGCCGACCAAATCTTCTGTGCTTTGAACTTTGGGAAACTTCCATTGAATTGCGCGTGGTAAGCCGAAGCAGCACTGTAGTTTCCGTCCGTAGTCAGTGTCCATTTGATCGAGTCGGACTGAAGGGGGGTCAGCTGGGTCTCCTGAATGAGGTCCCAAACCTGCAGGTATTGGGTTAGGTGTATAGGCGTGTTGAGGCGAGCGACGGAGCGGATCCAACTGTTATTGCTGGTCTCTTTCGCAACAGTCCTATTCTTTCTAGTGGCGATCTTGTATAGATCAGGTGCCCACAGCCAGATTGGGCCCCGATTGCTCCAGTTGTCATGCCAGAAGGAGGCCCTCTCACCGTTTCCTAGAGTTATTTTTGTCGAGGCTCTGAAAAGTGTCATATCGGCCGAGTTGCAGGGAAGCTTTGACCCAGCCCAAGTGCGCTCGGGGTCGGTCCATTGTATCCAGGGCCATCGCAGTCTCAGAGCTCTCCCAGTGCGTTCCAGGTCTGGCATTCCCAGTCCACCCAGCTCCTTTGGTCTACAAACCGTCTTCCAATTGACGAGCGCCTTGCCCTTTGATGCGTGCTCCCCTTCGTCGCCTGCCCAGACGAAAGTACGGACAATCTTAGAAATTTGGTTGCGAGCCCATTTCGAGAGAGGAATGGAGGTGGCGTGGTATGTTGCAGTGGCCATTAGGACATTCTTTGCCAAAATTAATCTTCTGGGTCTCGCGATGTTTTTCCCAAACCAGTCAGGCAGCTTATTTGCGATTTTGTCGAGTAAAGGCTGAAAGTCCACTTTGCGTAGGCGGCGGATGTGTAGTGGGAGGCCCAAGTATCTTCCTGGGAAGGAAGCTTTCTTGGCGGGGAAGGAGGACAACACCTCATCCAAGTTGATTTGCCCGCACTAAATCGAAAAAACCTCCGTCTTGGTCATGTTGGTGACAAGGCCACTGGCATTTCCGAAGCAAGCTAGGATGGCGGAGATAGCATCCAACTCCTCTTTGACGGGGTTTACAAAAATTCCGGCGTCATCGGCGTAGAGGGAGATTCTGCAGGTCGTCGATTTAGAACGGATGGGACTTAGAATTCCGCTAAGAGTAGCCCTGGCCAAAATGCGTTGAAGAGGATCGATGGCCAGGATGAAGAGCATCGGGGATAGCGGGTCGCCTTGCCTTAGGCCATGGGCATGCCTGAAGGCCTTGCCAGGATTTCCGTTTAGGAGCACACGCGAGGATGAAGTAGCCAGAGAGAGGCAGATCCAGTTGCGCCAAGTTGGACCGAAACCTAGGGCGGCCAACACCTCGAGCAGGTAGGCCCAACCGACCGAGTCGAAGGCCTTTGAGATGTCAAGCTTCAGGAATAGGCCTGGGGTCCTTGATGACTGTAGCTCTTTGATCAGGTTTTGCACATGCATAAAATTGTCGTTAATGCTTCTCTTTTTGACAAACGCACTTTGGCAATTGGAGACAATATCCGGAAGAATCGGGGTCATCCGGTTGGCGAGCACTTTAGAGAAAATCTTTGATAGGCTATGGATCAGGCTAATGGGTCTGTAGTCTCCGACAGCCGTGGCGTCAGATTTTTTCGGGATGAGAATGATGTTTGCGGAGTTTATGAGGTTAACGCAATTTCCTCGTAGCTCAGACATGCGGATGATGGCTTTGGTGACATTGCTCTTGATGATATCCCAACAGGATTTGTAGAAAGCTCCAATGTAACCATCAGGACCTGGGGCCTTGACCGAGGGCAAGGAGAAAACAGCCTCTTTTATCTCGTTATCATTGAAAGGGGCGTCGAGGTCGGCTAGGTCATGGGGGGCGTAGTTCAGTCCTTCCCAGTTGAGGCTCGTCTGCCTGTGGGCTTTTGTCCCAAGTTGATCCTTGAAATGTTGAAGCAGGATATCCTCTTTGTCCTGCGTCGTAATAGCCGTTCTGGTACCGGTCGTCAGAGATTGAATGTAGACTTTCCTTCTTCGCCCGTTAGCTCTAGCATGAAAGAGCTTCGTGTTCGCGTCGCCCAGCCTGATCCAGGTTAGCCTCGATCTCTGTCGAAGCTTAACTTTTTGAAGGGTGAGCAATCCGATGTAATTTGCTTTTAGACGTCGCCTCAGATCTCTTTCCTCGTCTGTCAAAGGTCTGGATTCTTCCGCCAGATCGAAACGCCAGATGATTTCTTTTGCCATAGCAATCTGCTTCCGCAGGTCACCTATACTTTGGCGCTGCCAATTCTTGAGCGCCTGAGCCGTGCGGGACAGCTTTATGTGTATCCTGCGGATGGGGTCCGGGTCTTGGATGACCTTGTTCCAGGTCTCGGTAACCGTTTCTTTGAAACCCTCCATACGTAGCCAGTACTCCTCAAATTTGAAGGAAGGTTTCCTAGTCGTTGCAACACATCCTTGAAGAAGGAGGGGAGCATGGTCCGAACAGGCCGAGGTGATGGCCTGAAGATGAGCGTCTGGAAAGAGCATGTAAGTTTAGCATTGTTGTTTTTTATATAGGATTTTCACAAGATTTACGAGTTGTTTCTTATGGAAATAAATTTACGGGATTACGGGGAATAGTTGGTTGGTGGAAACCTTTTTGCCTCCCATGATTTCACAACCACAATAGTTGATTCTATCTACGTCATTTTGTAGATTAATCCGTAAACTGAAGCCTGCAAGTTTAGCATTGTTGTTTTTTATATAGGATTTTCACAAGTGGTGCTTGAAACAATTTGATAGAGCGCACAAAATCTTTATACATATTAGTCTATTTTATGCAATAACATTGTTGCTGAAGTTACAAACTGGAAAAAGAAAGCGAATACATATGGAGCAACATTTTATCAATTGTATGTATGCGTATGTGCTCAATCCATTACAAACATCAACGGGCGCAGCAACGCGCGCTTTCCTGGTCTAATTTGTTCCTGAGATCTGTAAATGCATAGCCCCGGTGGTGTTGTCATCAAACCGATCCTATCAAACCCTGCTGCTACTTCTTGTTCGTGTATAGTATTAGTTCTTGATCTTTGGTGTGCCTAGTTACTTCCGTGAATTAGTAGTGATGGACTGAGATCAACTTAGCTCCTGTAAATATCCTTCACACTACTACTGCTACTTCTACTTAGACAATCTTGATTTGTGTGTTTTCTCTGATCAAACTTGTTGGGTAGCGGCTGCTGGCAGGATTAAAACAAACCAAAAAGCTACACCACTCTCCACACAGGGTTTAGGGTCTCCGTCTTATCTTGCACCGAAGGCTTCGGCCGCAGCCATAGTCGTGCAGCCATCGCCATGCTGAAGGGCCGCAGGGCATCAAGTCCGCCGTCGTTCCTGGCAATGCGCCCTCGCTTGCCATGGTACAACTTGCTTAGCTTATTAGTTGTTGTTCACTGCAGGCACGCTAGAGGCTCAACCAAATGCCTGAGTGGCCGAGTATGTATATGTTGTCTTTGGTATTTGCGTTCATTTAGTAGATGAAGTTTAAGCCGTGTTCTATAATTGTTGCACATACGTGTAAACACTAACTACGGTAGAGTTTTTTTGGCACTTTTAATAAGGTTTAGGTGTATTGCCATGCTTAAATATCCCTATATGATTTTATTGTTGATTCCTACACTTGGTAATATTCAATGTTTCTTTTGGTGACAACTCATAATTAACCGTATGATTTAATTACCATGTAAACAAAGCTCTGTGTCACTTACGATCATTTTGTTTATCAACAACTACCAACTACTCCCCATTTCGAAAAAAAACTATCAGTTGTATCTTCCAATGTCTTAAATTTTAGTGAAATATGCATACATTGATAAATATAACTTTGAATTGCACATTTGAATTTGATCGAGAGAAAGTACGAAAGAATAAAAACATGTCACAGTGTAGTGATAAGAGAGGAGACAGAATGATGCACGATGGGGAGATATGTTCTATATTTTTCATTGTCATTTACACTACTTAATCAAGACGTGCATGGCACACTAACTGATTAAACTCAATGATGATATTGTCATAGCACTTCTATGTAAACCTGAGAGTAATCCCTAACCCAAAACTTTCCTTTTTGTTTCTTTATTTTCTTTTTTTTTGTTCCAGCCGGGATAAAGTGAAGTGAAGTAAAAGAAAAATTTACTAGAACACTAGTTTTAGGCTTTTCTTTTATTTCCTTGCAATTTTCCTTTTACTGGATACTTGTAAAGACATTGTAATATTATTATTGTAATAAAAGTATGATTTTATTACATTTCTTGTTTTAAATTATTTTTTAATTTAGGTTGTATTTTGTAAATTTGGATTTTTTTTGTTTTTCATATATATTACTAGTGAGGCACCAGCTTTGCTACTAGTGACACACTATATAGGTGACGCATCTAGTTAGTGCCTACGGTGTATGTTATAAGTGGAGCACCTAGATTGTGCCTCGCTACTATTTGAAGTTTAAGTGGCGCAGCTCACGGCGTGCCACTAGTAAAATTTACTAGTGGCGCCTCGCTAGTGAGGCACCTCTAGTGCGCCACTAATGACCAAAAACGGTGCCTCACTAGTAGGGTATTTCCTACTAGTGCATAAAACTTGGCCTAAGTTAGTTAGAACTAGATGTCATGCTAAGGCATGAGATTAGATTTGGATAAGTCACACTTGATTAGCACCCCTCATTAGTGACTATCCCCAACTTTAGTGGCTAGTGCTAAGCATAAAACTTGATCACTTTAGATGGGAATACTTGGTGAAAATGATTATGAAAACCTTAGAATGGTGAGTCATTCTAATGAAATGTTTTGACATGTGTTATGAATACCATATGATTTGACGATGAAAATGTTGAGGCATGATCCTTAGCCCCTTTATAAAACTGATGGTTGGGTTCAGATGCGATACCATTCCATTTTTACCGTACAATCACAATATCCGAATTTGGGTAGGGCTTGACTAAAAGTTTATATATCTTAGTATGGGTTCCCTTGCGGAAGAGGTTTGAGCTGAGGCTACCTCGTGATGATTGTCCAGCTATGCAGTTCCCAAGATGATAGATGGTCATGGTTGGGAGACCAAACTCATAGGGGGGTTGCCTATACTAGGGTGTGTAATTTAAAGGTTAGGATTGATTATCCGCATATTGAGTATGTTGAATCAGGAATGTTCCTGACGGATGTATTGAATGTTGTGGTGAAAGTGTACCACCTTTGCAGAGTGTCAAACTTTTCGAATAGCCGCGTCCGCGGTTATGGATAGTTGGAGTGGTCATACTGTTCCGTCGTCAGATATTTTCAAAATGACTTGTGAAATGAATCATGACTTTGACTTGACCACAACAGGGTTGTGAACATGAAAACTAAGTTCCCACTTAGGTGTTGTAAAACAATAAGTTAGTTTTCTTTACTTCTAAACTCAGTTAGAGATAAACCTGCCTTTTTGCAAATAAACCTAGATCTTAGGATTCCTACTTGAACCACTTTACTTGTTAGTGATAGTTTGCGAGTACTTAAAGAGTACTCATGGCTTTGTCCCTGGCTATTCCTATGGCCAGACTATGAAGATCACTACCAGGATGATGGACAGCAGAAAGTATATGACAACTAGGATCATCTCCCATCGTCAGCATTGCCTGTGACCATGAAGATGGAGCTTCGCCCATGCTACCGTTATTATATTATTCCACTGCGTTGACTGTATTAACACTGGATCATGAGATCCTTTATTTGTAAGACCTTTATTATGGTTTGTAATGGATGATGAACTATGGTACCAATTTGTTATGTCTCGCAAAAATGGCAATCCTAGGATTGCGAGATATGGCATAACAGGCATCTGGGATTAAAACTCCGGGTGTTGACAAGTTGGTATCAGAGCCATCCTGAACATAGGAGACCCTAGTTAGAATGGACGCTTGAATCAAAAAACTTAGTTTCAAAACAAAAGAAGTGAGTATTTATGAAAACCTATTTTCATTCTTATCACTTAGATTCTTTCATGAAAATTCATATCCTTAAAAAATTCTTGCAAACTTACATAAAATTTGACACACTTGATCACTCTACTAACTTACTCATCCTATATTCTTATAGATGGAGGTGAAGTATAGAAATTTCTACCAGTTGGGCAATGGAGGACAGCTCATCTTTGAGCGCGATTTGGACCAACTCTCGGTACCTCTTGAGCACCTGCACCCCGAGTTCTTCGGAGCTCGGCTCAACGATCATCAAGGAGGAGAACTACAATGGCTGATTGTTTCCAATCTTAGAGGCAAGATGGAGGCACCCACCTTAGAGGGAATCCAATTCACCTTAAGGGAGAACAACTGGCTAGACGGACTCGCCAGGGCTATGAAGGAAGCTCTTGCCCGTTTGTGTGGGAAATCATCAACCAGATCAACGGCACTCGCTTTGAGTAATACGCAAGGCGTGATGCTATGGGACAACCATTGGAGGTGCCACAACATCCCGAGATGAAGAATCACGTGGATCATCTCAGCTTCCTGATGTATGACAAGCAGAAGGAGTTGGACAATGCCCACGCCTACGCCAACCACAACTATGCCATTGCAGTCAAGAAGGACCAGACCCTCGCCATCCTCTCGAAGGAGCGCAAGACCTTTCGCCGTCTGCATGACAAGAAGGATTGCATTATTGATCGCCTTCGTCACAAAGTGATAGACTCTGAGGAGACCATCCATGAGCAAGACATGCAGCTTGAGGAGAGGGAGAATGCAGCAGAAAATATCCGTGGAGATCCCTACTCCTACCTTAGTGATGATTATGACTACCTGGAGGACCAAGCCATAGACTTCCACACTGATGATGATGATTCCGCCTTCATTGATGATGATGAAGAAGCCACCTATTCTGATGAGTAGTAGCACTTGAGCACTATCGTAGGTGTGAGTTGTATCCGGTCCCATTCTATCATAGTTTCACAGAATGGTTCTTAAAACCATCTGTTACCTTAGTGTAGTGTGTGTTTGTATTGTGTCATATGAATGAATGAAAGCAAGTTGCTAGTTAGCAAAACCAGAGTGAAAACTCAAAGTTTAAAAACTTTTCAACAACAAAGCCATGAACCTCATGATCTATCTCAATCTTCAGATGCCTCGCGGAGGAAGCAGTTTATCCCCGGACCCAATGCTGCAAATTTTGCAAATGTTGGTTTCGGACCATGAAGCTGAAACAGCCGAACGTCAAGCCAACCTAGCCACCCTTCAACACATAGATCACATGGCCAACAACAATCAAGGCCATGGAAACCAGGACAACCATGGATCCAAGATCAAGAACTTTCAGAACACCAATCCACCCATTTTTAGTAAGTCTGAAGAGCCATTAGATGCGGATGACTAGCTGCAGACCATGGAGAACAACTTAGAAGTCACAGGAGTGGAGTCCAATGAGGAGGTACTGTTTGCCACCCATTATCTGGCAGGAGATGCAAGAGCTTGGTGGAATAGCATTCGCACCATGAATGGAGGACATATGATGACTTGGGTTGAATTCCAACTCAAGTTTAGCCGAACCCTTGTGCCACCGGGTTTAATCAAGAGGATGAGAGATGAATTCAGATAATTTAAGAAAGGGAGGATGACGGTAGTTGAGTACCGTGACAAATTTATGTCATTAGCTAGGTATGCACCAGATGAGATTGACACTGAAGCCAAGAAGAAGGAGAGATTCTTGAATGGTCTGCATGATGACATGCAGACGGTGTTAGTCAATATCCCGTTTGCTGACATTGAAGCCTTAGTGAATTCTGCAATCCAGATGGAATGCAGATCAACCAAGCCAATGAGAATCGCAAGCGTCGAATGATGCATCAACCAGGAACCCACCATACCCCAAAGTATTGCCCCAACCCGTCTGCAGGATATGCCCCAAGAAACAATAGACCCCCAATGACCTGTCTGAACTATCCCAACCGTGGAGGAGGAAATCCAAGGCCCGGAGGAAACCACAACAACAACCTCGGCAACTCCAACAATTTCAACCATGCGCCGCCCAAGTTCAACAACAACAGCAACCCCCACAACACCAATATTGCCCCAGGGACTATAAGCAATGTTGTGCCTATTACATGAAAAGACAAGTCTGAGGTTACTTGTTATGAATGTGGAACCAAGGTTCACTACTCCAACGAGTGCCCCAAGAAGCTTGAAGCAGCCCCCAATGTGAATTCCCTAGCTTAGCAGCAGCGTCGTGTTCAGCCTGGAAGGATATTTTCCCCAGGGAACTCACTCAACCGCAATGGCCGTTTGTTTCACATGAATGCTGAAGAGAGCCCAAGAAACGCCAGATGTCGTGCTGGGTATGTTTTCTGTTAACTCATTACTTGCAAGAGTGTTGTTTGATTCTGGAGCATCACACTCGTTTGTTACAAAATAATTTTCATGCACTAGTAAGATTCAATAAACAAAATTGAAGCATGTTATGATAGTTCAAATACCTGGTTCAACCACCAAAGCTAGACAAATTTGCAAGGCCGTACCTATCAGAATCCATGGCATAGATTTTTATGCTAATCTAATAGTACTTGGAACCAAAGCTTTGGAAGTAGTACTAGGAATGGATTGGATGTCGAAACATAAAGGATTAATCGACTGTGCCAAGAAATCCATAACCATGACTAGTATCATTGGTGTATCAGTAGAGAATGTATCTAAAACCTTGCCCCGTTAATTCAAGTGCAACAAGAGTCTAGCCCAACCAACCATTGACCAAGTCAGAGTAGTCTATGAAGACCCCGACGTATTCCCAGATGTATTGCCCGGTATGCCTGTAGGGGTCCCAATCTTTAATAAGATAGAGCCCTCTGTGTTTTACAATGCTAGTCCCTGGATCAATAGCTAGCATCCACAGTTTAGATGTAATATCAAGAAACAAAGGTCATATTATAACTTTATAACCAGAAATAACATAATTTTATTACATCAATACATAGCTCATTTGGCTATTACATTACATTGCAGCGGAATAATTATAATCATGGGGTCCTTCATCTTCAAAGTGCCACAGGCAGATGTTGGTTGTATACTTTGTAATCCTAATCAAACAATCTTCACTAAAATCAATCAAACCTGCAACATACAAGTTACAGCCACAAAGGGTCAATACATTTGAATTGTATTGGCAAGTGATACTATGGTAGTATAGTGGAGTCTAACATCTATATGCATTTGGCTAAGTGGAGTTGAGGCTTGCATTGCTCAAAATAGATTTTTCTTATCATTTTGAAAATACTAAGTTTTTGCTTGACAAAATCATTTTTCTCAATCAAAGATTTCAAGATCCTTGTACCAAGCCATCTCTCCATCAATGATTGAAGAATTCAAACAATCCCTTGTTCAAACCACAAGATTTTAACTTAGAAATTGGAATGATGAGATTCTTGATTGCTTCCATTTCTTGATGCTCAAATTGTCCTTTACCAGGGACATGGCTAAGTACTTAGATTTTACACTCTGCAGAGGTGGTGCACTTTACCCACAAGACTTGGTTTCCCAAGACAAAATCTTTCAGAAGCCTTCCCTTAGACCAAAATGGACGCGCTCCAACCTATCAAACACTACCACCCACTGTCCATTTGGCTAAGTTCTTGCAACCTATATGATCATGGCAGAGCCCATATTGCCAAGTGGTTGCACTTGAAGCTTCTCAACATTTGACATCTCAAATCCCTTTGTTCCTGGGTGGCATACCACAAGTGAGATACACAATCCAAGTCTATGGCATTGTGAACCACTCAACCAATCTCCACCAAGCAAGCCCATTCCACCCAGGTGATTCATTAACTTAGTTGTTTTATTAAACAAAACTTAAGTCCTCAGACTTAGAATATTTTTCCATAGTGTGAATATATATATTCCACCCATGTTTTCTATTAGCTAGGCTAAGCTTGGTAGTAGTAGGAATCTCTAACTTATGAAAATCTTACTAAGGATTCATCTACTAGGTTTTCCTATAGCAAGATCTATACTTAGCAAAATCCATGCAAGTTTACTTAGCAAAATCACTAATGCATAGAAAAAGTAATGGGACAAAAAGTATGAAGCATCACTTGCCTTTTTGGTAGGAATGGTGGTTCACTCCTTGATCTTGCTAGTCTCACACTTCTCTACAAGTCAATCAAGAAAACACCAATTCAATTTATATTCCAACCAATAATCACTCAAACAAATTCACACCCACAAGACAAAGAAAACCAATTCATGCATGGGAGCATGCACAAGATAGTTTTATTTTGCAAAGGGGGTCTCTATGGGATTTCTAAACTTTTTAAGATCCAAATTGGTCATTTACCAAAGTGGCAAAGTCATTAGCAAGAGGGTTTTGTCCAAAAACTATCTTTAAATCCATTCATCATTTTATGTGGTGAAAAATGTTTTTATCAAGGCAAAACTCTTAAGTTGTTCACCAAATGAGTTGCTAATTTGCAAAACTTGGTGTTTTGGTTCAGTAGGTTTGGTCCAAAACATTTCCTTAAAGTTTTCTTTCCATAAACATTTTTATAACAAAAACCATTCTTTTTATTTGGCTAGAAAATGACTAAGTCAAGTAATCCAACTAAAATCTTTCCAAAATCATTTTTAACACAAAGGGTTGGTTCCTAGGGTCAGTAAGGTCACAACAAACCATTTTGCAAAAGTTTTAACCTTAAAAACAATTTTAAACAATTTTTATACTCTAAACAAGCTCATAAATGAATCTGCAAATTCAGGCAAACTAACATATACTATTTTCTAAACTAAGGCCACAGTTGGCTAGGGCTTGTTCTCCTGAATCCATTGATACCAAATTTGTAATTTTTGGACGTGTGGTTTGAAAGTTACAAAGGTTTGAAGTTTGCAAATAATTCTGATTCAAAAATCTGTTTTAACACAAACTCTGGCCACGCGTCACGTCGTCATTCGTTGGTAACGGTTCGGCCGGATCACGCGACGACGTCCGTTGGATTTCAGTTAAATCGTGCGGCACAGGAGCACCACTTACTGCTTCGCTCTACTTTCTATCCTATCCACTGGATCAAGATCGGACGGCTGCTGCTGCCTGGCCAAGGACTGGCGGCGCGATGACAACGGCGAGCGGCGGAGCAACCAGTTGGCGGTGGCGCTGGCGAGGCAGGAAGCAAGAAAGGGTAAGAAGATGCTCACCAGGCTCAGGAGGACACGGCGAAGCTCAAGGTACTGCTGGTTCGACGAGGGGCACGCGAAGTTGTGATTAATTGCTCGCCGGAGACTTGGTCGGCGTCAGATGGTTCTAGAGCTCGTCATGGGTGGAGCTGTGATTCGCCCCGAGGGAAAACGAGTACACGATTAGACGCAGTCGAGTGTGGCGAGTGTAGGAGCATGAACGAGAGAGCACGGGGCGGTCGGTGTTTACCAGGGGACTTCGTCGGAGTGAGGCAGACGCGGCGGCGCGGTCAGATGTTGTCGAAGTCGATGCTCTGGGCGCCCGCGGATGAATGATTGGCACGGTAAGATGCGCCAGGATGCGGTGAGCGTGCTCGTGTGTTCGGGGAGGCAGGAGGTGGTGTGGCTCGGCCGTATTCGTCGGTGGAAGCTCGTCGGAGACGGAGCTGTTCGAGGACAAATTTCGACGGCCTGGAGGCGTGCTCGGGGAAGGAGGCAGAGGGGAAACGGAGAGGAGTGACTGGTGATTTAACACGCGTGATCACTGCAGGTTTTACTCGTGGCATTAAAGCGAATTAAGTCTGAGGAATCAAGTCTGCAACAGCGAAGTGAGCAGGAAGAACAGTTCGCGGGGTGGGGAAGAAGAGACGTGGCAGTGGGGTCCTCTGGTCAGTGGGAAAAGGAGAGGAAATGGGGTCCAGTGTTCAGTGACTGTGCGGGTTGCTTCTGCGGTAAAGAAAACGCTTCGGGGGCGTGGGAACAGGTGGGCTGGACTGGGCTGTTGGGCCAGATTGTTGGGCTGGGTCTTTGCACTATTTTTTTTCTGTCTGATTCTTTTTCCTTTTCTATTTCTATTTTCCTGTTTTGAGATTCAAACAACCAAACACATTCAAAATGATTCAAACAATCATCAAGATTTTCAAATATGAATTTGGTTCTGTTTATCAATAGAAACCAAATTCCAAAAATAAAATAATTTTTTTATTCTTTTTAAGACCATTCATTAATTAAATAAAAGTGGTTCATTAGGTATTTAATAAAATAGGGTTTGATTTAATTAATAGAGTCTCCATTTGAAATCCAAATATTTTCAAAAACAAATCAGTGGGTTTTATTTGGAAATAAAGAATACATGGAAATTTGTTTAAAATAAAATACCCTTTTATTTTAGAGTCCATTATTAATTAAATATAATAGACTTTCATTATTAAATCAAATAGTATTTGTTTTATTGAGATATTTATTTTGAAATCTAAAAACAAAGCCAAAACACTTTAGTAGGTTTTATTTGTGAATATGAAATATTTGGAAAAATTATTTTAAATACTTTTAATAAGCTTTGAAGTTTCAATTAAATTGGTAAAACCTTTTATTAAATAAAGTTGGGTATTAAATCCTTATTAATTTATTTAAATCAACTTTTGCTATTTTAATTCAAAACAAAATGTTTTAAATCCAAAGCTTGGCCAATGTTTAATTTGGCTTTATAAAATGTTCTTTATTTATAAACTTCTATTTCATTTGAAAACAAAATCTTTTATTAAAAGATCTATAGTAGTAGTACCAAAATATTTTATTTTCCTTTATTTAAAATGTTTATCCTTTTAAATCCCTTTAGGATTTTATTTAATTCAAATGGGTTTGAAGTTCCAATTGAGTTCAAAAAGTTTCTTCTGGCTCTGAAAATCAAACAAAGTTTTATTTTATTAATTTATTTTCACATTACAAGATTTGGAAAATCTTGGGATGTGACAGGCTACCACCCTTAAAATAAATCTCGTCCCGAGATTTGGGGAGGCTGGGGTTACAAGCAAGTTCAAAACAACTAGGGTACTACCACCCTTAAAAATTTTCAAACAAAAATTACACATTGTCCTTCTTGGGATCCTGGGGAAAACTTCTCTAAGCAAACTTTTGCATTGTGTCCTTGGTTTCCATACTTGACTCATGGGCCAAGGTTGAGATCCTTCATAGACTTATTTAACTTGTCTTTCATCTTCTCTGGACAAACATCTGCATAGTGTCCTTTGTTTTCACACTTGAAACATGTGACAAGGCTGAGATCCTTTATAGGTTGGTTTATCTTATGCTTCATCTTTTCTGGACAGTTGTTTGCATAATGTCCTAACTCTTTGCAGTGTTTGCACATCACTTGGCTAATATCTTTCTTTTCCTTGGGTTTCATTGCCTTTTGTTTGTCTCTTTGGTTCTTCTTCTTTTCTGGGCATTCATTGGCATAGTGTCCCATCTCTTTGCAATTGTAACATTGCAACTGGCTTATGTCCTTCTTCTTCTTTTTGGGTCTGTCCAAAGCTAGGAGTTCTTCTAGTTCATGTTCTTCATAGGTGGGAGATCTTTCTCTCCTCTTGAGGCATTGATCTTCATGTTCCTTGGATGCATGATCCTTGTCTCTAAAACTATTGTTGGCTTGGGTTCCTTCTAGAATAGCATCTTTGTCATCCTTGTTGTCATTAGCTCTTTGGAAAAAGTTTTCTCTCATGTTGATCATTTGAGTAACCATTCCTTGCAACAATTGGGATTGAAGTTTCAATATCCTTTGTATGGCTGGGTCTAGTCCATTGTTGTTGGCTAAAAGTTGAGTTGTTTCTTGGCTCAACTGGTTTTGGGTTGCTATAAGTTCTCTCATGTTGTCTTCTTGGTTGGTGTTGATGTCTCTTGGAGTAGTCATCTATTTGGGTTTGATAGGAGATTAGAATAGGCAAGATATTTCTAAGGAAATATTTCTAATCACACACATCACAACTCACACAAGCAATGTGCAAGCAATCACAAACAAACATTTCACTCAAACAAGGTTCAAGCACATACTTAGGCAACAAAATATTTTTGTTACACCTCACAAGTTGGTGGTTTTGACTTAACTAAAATATGGTGGTCCATCTATATGGTTCACTTGTGATCTTCCTTCTTTCTTGGTTTCTTCCTCTTACTTGGGATCATGGTTTCCTTGAGAAAACTCTTGGTTGCAATACTTCAAAGTTGCTGATGGCTCCTTCTTATTTTGCATTCCCTCAGTCTCTAAATCTTGAGCAAGATTTCCTTGATTCACTTGTAGTCCTTGGTGAATATGCTGAAGATGTTGAAGTCATTAGAGCTGAAGATGTTGAAGAAGTCTTTTGCACATGGTGTAGTCTTTGGTCATGGGGTAGGCTTTTCCATCAAGTTGAAGTAGAAGAGATGTAGAGTTGAAACCAAAATGGTTGAGGAAAGAGTTTACAAGATTGTTTTGTAAATAAGTTTTTGGAACAAATACAACTCCTATTTTTCTAAGGGTTTTTGTCCAATCCTAGGATTTACAAATCCTACAGGCAACACAATGCTCTGATACCATCTGTAGGGGTCCCAAATCTTTAATAAGATAGAGCCCTCTGTGTTTTACAATGCTAGTCCCTGGATCAATAGCTAGCATCCACAGTTTAGATGTAATATCAAGAAAGAAAGGTCATATTATAACTTTATAACCAGAAATAACATAATTTTATTACATCAATACATAGATCATTTGGCTATTACATTACATTGCAGCGGAATAATTATAATCATGGGGTCCTTCATCTTCAAAGTGCCACAGGCAGATGTTGGTTGTAGACTTTGTAATCCTAATCAAACAATCTTCACTAAAATCAATCAAACCTGCAACATACAAGTTACAGCCACAAAGGGTCAATACATTTGAATTGTATTGGCAAGTGATACTATGGTAGTATAGTGGAGTCTAACATCTATATGCATTTGGCTAAGTGGAGTTGAGGCTTGCATTGCTCAAAATAGATTTTTCTTATCATTTTGAAAATACTAAGTTTTTGCTTGACAAAATCATTTTTCTCAATCAAAGATTTCAAGATCCTTGTACCAAGCCATCTCTCCATCAATGATTGAAGAATTCAAACAATCCCTTGTTCAAACCACAAGATTTTAATTTAGAAATTGGAATGATGAGATTCTTGATTGCTTCCATTTCTTGATGCTCAAATTGTCCTTTACCAGGGACATGGCTAAGTACTTAGATTTTACACTCTGCAGAGGTGGTGCACTTTACCCACAAGACTTGGTTTCCCAAGACAAAATCTTTCAGAAGCCTTCCCTTAGACCAAAATGGACGCGCTCCAACCTATCAAACACTACCACCCACTGTCCATTTGGCTAAGTTCTTGCAACCTATATGATCATGGCAGAGCCCATATTGCCAAGTGGTTGCACTTGAAGCTTCTCAACATTTGACATCTCAAATCCCTTTGTTCCTGGGTGGCATACCACAAGTGAGATACACAATCCAAGTCTATGGCATTGTGAACCACTCAACCAATCTCCACCAAGCAAGCCCATTCCACCCAGGTGATTCATTAACTTAGTTGTTTATTAAACAAAACTTAAGTCCTCAGACTTAGAATATTTTTCCATAGTGTGAATATATATATTCCACCCATGTTTTCTATTAGCTAGGCTAAGCTTGGTAGTAGTAGGAATCTCTAACTTATGAAAATCTTACTAAGGATTCATCTACTAGGTTTTCCTATAGCAAGATCTATACTTAGCAAAATCCATGCAAGTTTACTTAGCAAAATCACTAATGCATAGAAAAAGTAATGGGACAAAAAGTATGAAGCATCACTTGCCTTTTTGGTAGGAATGGTGGTTCACTCCTTGATCTTGCTAGTCTCACACTTCTCTACAAGTCAATCAAGAAAACACAAATTCAATTTACATTCCAACCAATAATCACTCAAACAAATTCACACCCACAAGACAAAGAAAACCAATTCATGCATGGGAGCATGCACAAGATAGTTTTATTTTGCAAAGGGGGTCTCTATGGGGTTTCTAAACTTTGTAAGATCCAAATTGGTCATTTACCAAAGTGGCAAAGTCATTAGCAAGAGGGTTTTGTACAAAAACTATCTTTAAATCCATTCATAATTTTATGTGGTGAAAAATGTTTTTATCAAGGCAAAACTCTTAAGTTGTTCACCAAATGAGTTGCTAATTTGCAAAACTTGGTGTTTTGGTTCAGTAGGTTTGGTCCAAAACATTTCCTTAAAGTTTTCTTTCCATAAACATTTTTATAACAAAAACCATTCTTTTTATTTGGCTAGAAAATGACTAAGTCAAGTAATCCAACTAAAAACTTTCCAAAATCATTTTTAACACAAAGGGTTGGTTCCTAGGGTCAGTAAGGTCACAACAAACCATTTTGCAAAAGTTTTAACCTTAAAAACAATTTTTATACTCTAAACAAGCTCATAAATGAATCTGCAAATTCAGGCAAACTAACATATACTATTTTCTAAACTAAGGCCACAGTTGACTAGGGCTTGTTCTCCTGAATCCATTGATACCAAATTTGTAATTTTTGGACGTGTGGTTTGAAAGTTACAAAGGTTTGAAGTTTGCAAATAATTCTGATTCAAAAATCTGTTTTAACACAAACTCTGGCCACGCGTCACGTCGTCATTCGTTGGTAACGGTTCGGCCGGATCACGCGATGACGTCCGTTGGATTTCAGTTAAATCGTGCGGCACAGGAGCACCACTTACCGCTTCGCTCTACTTTCTATCCTATCCACTGGATCAAGATCGGACGGCTGCTGCTGCCTGGCCAAGGACTGGCGGCGCGATGACAACGGCGAGCGGCGGAGCGACCAGTTGGCGGCGGCGCTGGCGAGGCAGGAAGCAAGAAAGGGTAAGAAGATGCTCACCAGGCTCAGGAGGACACGACGAAGCTCAAGGTACTGCTGGTTCGACGAGGGGCACGCGAAGTTGTGATTAATTGCTCGCCGGAGACTTGGTCGGCGTCAGATGGTTCTGGAGGTCGTCGTGGGTGGAGCTGTGATTCGCCCCGAGGGAAAACGAGTACACGATTAGACGCAGTCGAGTGTGGCGAGTGTAGGAGCATGAACAAGAGAGCACGGGGCGGTCGGTGTTTACCAGGGGACTTCGTCGGAGTGAGGCAGACGCGGCGGCGCGGTCAGATGTTGTCGAAGTCGATGCTCTGGGCGCCCGCGGATGAATGATTGGCACGGTAAGATGCGCCAGGATGCGGTGAGCGTGCTCGTGTGTTCGGGGAGGCAGGAGGTGGTGTGGCTCGGCCGTATTCGTCGGTGGAAGCTCGTCGGAGACGGAGCTGTTCGAGGACAAATTGCGACGGCCTGGAGGCGTGCTCGGGGAAGGAGGCAGAGGGGAAACGGAGAGGAGTGACTGGTGATTTAACACGCGTGATCACTGCAGGTTTTACTCGTGGTATTAAAGCGAATTAAGTCTGAGGAATCAAGTCTGCAACGGCGAAGTGAGCAGGAAGAACAGTTCGCGGGGTGGGGAAGAAGAGACGTGGCAGTGGGGTCCTCTGGTCAGTGGGAAAAGGAGAGGAAATGGGGTCCAGTGTTCAGTGACTGTGCGGGTTGCTTCTGCGGTAAAGAAAACGCTTCGGGGGCGTGGGAACAGGTGGGCTAGACTGGGCTGTTGGGCCAGATTGTTGGGTTGGGTCTTTGCACTATTTTTTTTCTGTCTGATTCTTTTTCCTTTTCTATTTCTATTTTCCTGTTTTGAGATTCAAACAACCAAACACATTCAAAATGATTCAAACAATCATCAAGCTTTTCAAATATGAACTTGGTTCTGTTTATCAATAGAAACCAAATTCCAAAAATAAAATAATTTTTTTATTCTTTTTAAGACCATTCATTAATTAAATAAAAGTGGTTCATTGGGTATTGAATAAAATAGGGTTTGATTTAATTAATAGAGTCTCCATTTGAAATCCAAATATTTTCAAAAACAAATCAGTGGGTTTTATTTGGAAATAAAGAATACTTGGAAATTTGTTTAAAATAAAATACCCTTTTATTTTAAAGTCCATTATTAATTAAATATAATAGACTTTCATTATTAAATCAAATAGTATTTGTTTTATTGAGATATTTATTTTGAAATCTAAAAACAAAGCCAAAACACTTTAGTAGGTTTTATTTGTGAATATGAAATATTTGGAAAACTTATTTTAAATACTTTTAATAAGCTTTGAAGTTTCAATTAAATTGGTAAAACCTTTTATTAAATAAAGTTGGGTATTAAATCCTTATTAATTTATTTAAATCAACTTTTGCTATTTTAATTCAAAACAAAATGTTTTAAATCCAAAGCTTGGCCAAGGTTTAATTTGGCTTTATAAAATGTTCTTTATTTATAAACTTCTATTTCATTTGAAAACAAAATCTTTTATTAAAAGATCTATAGTAGTAGTACCAAAATATTTTATTTTCCTTTATTTAAAATGTTTATCCTTTTAAATCCCTTTAGGATTTTATTTAATTCAAATGGGTTTGAAGTTCCAATTGAGTTCAAAAAGTTTCTTCTGGCTCTGAAAATCAAACAAAGTTTTATTTTATTAATTTATTTTCACATTACAAGATTTGGAAAATCTTGGGATGTGACAATGCCCCTAGATCGGGATATCGAGTTTATCATTGAACTAATCCCTGGAACTGGACCCATAGCTCAGAGACATTATAGTATGAACCTATCTAAATTAGTGGAGCTAAAGAAGCAACTAGATGCTATGCTGGAGATAGGTCTGATTCAACCAAGTGCGTCGCCATGGAGATCACCTGTTTTGTTTGTGGATAAGAAAGATGGAGGTAACCATTTTTGAACGGATTATCGAAAGATGAATGATGTCACCATTAACAAAAATTACCCACTACCAAAGATAGAAGACATGTTAGACCACTTGAATGGTGCCAATCTATGTCTCGCAAAAATGGTAATCCTGGGATTGTGAGGTATGGAATAACAGGCATCTGGGATTAAAAACCAGGTGTTGACAGCGGTATAGTAAACGGCGACAACTGTACAACTGGTCTAGAGCGGTGGACATGGAACTCGTTGAACTAGATCATGTCTGATGGACACTGGTGAAGTGGCTCAGGTATAGTTGGATAGCTTTCGGCAGCTGGGACGCAGAGCTTGAGTAGTCTGTAACATCCCAGTTTTAGCTAACCTGATTTGTTGTCAAAAAGGAAAAAATTAGGGGGAATAAAAAAATTTCTCTTAAGTATTGCAATGTTTGCTTGTGCTTATGCAACTGATGGTGTACTAGATGATATACTCCTTACCTCAACACTAGTTGACAAAAACTATTTTACAAAAGAGATATCCTAGCTCATCTTTCATTTTCTCAAATGTTCTAACAATTCAAACTTGAGCCAAGATGACTTCGACATAACAAAATGTTTTACTAGTTTCTATTACCAAAACTATGGAAACCTATACATAATCTCCTTGTGTTTTCAAGACAGAACTCTCAACTTCTCTTATCTTTAGGTTTTCCGAAACCTTTCCTAAAACATTTTTATTCCAATTTTGGTAGAGTTACCAAGAGTTCCTTACCTTACCTCATAGAACAACCTCTTCAAAACACCCATGCTTACCTCAAGCTAGTCTTGAGGGTAACCCTTGGTAGAAGTTGGGTAAGTTTGTTTGATGAACTGCTCTGATCTGTTGATTGTCTTGCTTTCTTAGGAACTAGAGTGAGGTAATCTAGTATCTCATTGTGTAGTATCAAACCATTATTTGAGATCATCCATCTCAAACTAAGCAATCCCATGTTGGACGTATCCTAATTCACTCAGGTGACCATCTAATCCCCTTAATCGGATCTATCCTGAACTAATCATTTCCCTTAGCATCCAACTCATCAATGCACAAATAGATACCTGGAATCCCTCTAATTAATATATACTTAAATATCATCCACTTGATGATAACAATGAACCCTTGCATATTCCCCAACTTTTTGACTCTTGCATACTAATCCAATCTGGAATCCTTAACTAGATTCAATATTTGGAACTTCACCTCCTCCAATATGTGTGCATTCTTGAAAATGTATTTGAACAATCTTGTAATACATCATTTGTACTACCAAATACCACTCTTTCCCTTGGCTAATCCATTCTGGTACCCACTCGTCCATGATGGTTTTGTAGTTAAGAAAATAACCATTTATGCAAATCTTATCATCTTGCCTACTTTGGCAGATGCTCAGATCCATATGCTACCTCCCCTTGACCAACTCTTGGCATGGTTATGATCTACTAACCAAGGTCTACCAATACCCTCTTCACTGGTTTCCATTGGAGCTTTGTGTTTCTTAAACCCACCTAGTTTATGAGGCTTCATGATGCATCTTTTATGACAGCCTTATTTTCAACAAAGTTTGTCATCACTTCTAGACCACCTCAGGTACAACCAAACCAAAGTCTTGCTGCCATGATCATCCATATAACTTGGTCTAACTATCCATGCATCTCTTTTTCCAATGTGAGCTTTGAGCTCCCTAATCCAACCAGGTTTATATCGTATAAAAATATCAATGCCCTAGATCCTTTAATCCTTGTTCTTTTCCAAAATCCACCTTGATTTGCAAAACCCAAGGTTTCCAATGATGGATAATTAAAGTTGACATCACCCACCTTGGATATAATCATTTGCCAAATAATTTCCATAATTATTTGGAACCTAAAACTATTTAAATTCTCTCCTTTGCAAAATTCCCAAAACCTTTTCTATACAGGCAAGTTTGTTTCTCTCGAAACTACTTTGCCAACCCAAGGCACACATGATGCCTAAATATCCTATCCTATCTTCTCATCTCAAAAATAAATATTTTTGAGATCCTTTATTATTTCTCTTTGCCCTTTTTCTTGAATGGCAAAAACAAGAAATAATTGCTTAAAATGACCTTCCCTTCTAAATAAATTCCAAGAAAATTCCCCAAAGTGTGATATGGTATTTAAGGCCATCTCACACTAAAAACCAACCTTGTACAATATAAAAATATCAAATGAACTTCTAAAAACCAATTCAGCAATTTTTGATTAATTGCTTTTACGTGGGCTAAAAATCCTTGGATAATTCCAAAATAATTCACGGAGAGTTCTCTTAACCACATCTACCAACCAACACACTTGCTCCATCTAGGCAAGTTCAGAAATCATTAAGTTGCTTCATGATCATAAATATTGGCCTAATTGATGTATGATTCAAACCATGGGCTATACCTCATCAAACTAACATCAACCCACTTCCTTGTTCAGCATAGCACTCCATCTCACTCTCTGGTCGTGTGCTATAGTATTATCACTATAGCAGAACCATACCCTTGTCCTTTAGTTCTTGGTGCAAATGAGAGAGAGGCTGTGGCATCCCGCAAAACCACTACTAGAAAATCGCGTTGTTTTTTGTGCATTGCATCATCATGACCGCATGCTCATGTCATCATGCCGCATTGCATTTGTGCATCGTCGAGTCATCATGCATTTGTTTGTCGAAACCTATTTTCTAAAAGCCTAGTTTGGTTTCCAAATATTCCCCGTCTCAATTTCAAATTATAGCGCCGGGCTTTTCCGGGTCCTTTATTTGTCTAAAACTATTTACAAAAGTTATTCTTATATAAAAGAAAAACCCTAGACTAAAATATCTAATCAGCCCACCCGAATTCCTAAAGCTACCTAGTCCTAATCTACCCACCACTCACAGCACGCCACCTCACCCTCTCCCCCAATCCCTACCCACCCTGCCACCTCCCATCCCCCTCGCTCGCTCCCGCCGCGCGGCCCTCCTCCGGCCCGAGCTCGCCCCGCCTCTGCACCTCCCCTCCCCACCCTCTCTCCACCGCCGGCCGCCTCTCCCCCGAGCCTCCTCCCCTCCGCCGGCCGACACCAACCTCCTCCCCGTCGCCTCCCCGCGGTGCCGCCTCCACCCGACGCCGGCCCCGCGTGGCTCCTCCCCGAGCTCGGCCCCGTTCTCCCCTTCCCCCACCGCCGCTCGCCGCCAGAGCAGCCCGGCCCGCCGCTCGTCGTCGAACCCGCTGCCGGCCGCGCCTCGTCCGTCGCCGGCGCCTCCCACCTCGCCCGCCTTCGGCTACAACCGCCGATGCGCCCCCCGTCGACCTCCTCTGCCGGCCTCTGCCCCCATCAGCGAGCCCGCTGTCCCCCGGCGCCGACCTCCGCCTCGCGCCGCCCTCCTCCGTCCGTCCCCGCGGCTTCCCCTCAGGCGCCCGCCTCCGTCGTCCAAGCAGGCGCCCGCCAGCGACCACCGCGGGTCGGCCCTGCATGCTCGTCGCCGTCCCGCGCGAGCCCGAGCCCCACCGCCATGAGCTCCTCCTTGCTTGCGACCTGTTCCTGCGTTGATGAGGGATGCCTCCACCAATACCGAGATCGGCCGACGCCGAGACTGACAAGAACCACCGTGATGCCACTCCAAGACCGGACGATGAAACCAAGTCTGCCATCGATGAACAAGACGGAACCCCAAGATCCTCATCGACCATTGAAACGGGCACCCAAGATCTGCATGAAGACCCAGCCGAAAACCGTCGAACCCTCGGAACCGCCAAGGTCGCCGAGACCCCCATACCCGAAGGCCGCCGACGCGGAACCCCAAGATCTTCTCCTGGAGCACCAAGGCCTCCTTCATGGAATCGCCAAGATCCACCGGCGCCAAACCCAAGACTGACATCGTCATCCGAGAACTCCGACAAGGACGCCAAGCTCGTCAGACTCCCAGACGCCAAGTACTCCCTCGAGGACGCCGAGTACTTCACCCCGGACACCGAGACCCTGGACGACAAGTTCTCCTTCCCGGAAGCATTGACGCTCGTGCGACAAGATCTACTTCCCCAATCCGAAGACCCTAAATACCGGAGTCCGAGAACGTTTCCATCGAACCCTGAGACCGAACCCCGAACCCCGGAAACACCAAGACCGTCGAGACCCCTCAATGTGTGACCCTTATCTGAGAACCCTATTTTATAAATGCCACCTATACAATTGTTGCATATAAATTGTTCATGCATGCATACTTGTCTGTGGTTTGGGGGCCTTATGCCGACTCACCTTATAATTAAATATGGGGCCCATATGTGGGCAAATCTAGTCGTATATTGGTCCCATTTAATTTGTGTAGCGAACCGGTGATCTAATTTTGCCTTGATAAGACAACATTTAAATTGCGGGGTAGTTAAATAACTTGAACCGTTTAATTAATTGTCGGGACCCCGGTTACGCTTAATATTGCCTAATTGCATCGCACCGTTGCCATGTCATGCATCATACATGCATCATGCCCGATCTTCTGCCATTGTATTAAATATTGCATCCGGTGTTTATTCTAGTGTTTTGGTTCTTCGCGGATAAGGCCGATGAGTTGATGCGAGAGTCGACCCGATCTTCGGTTGAACCTTCGACAATGTTTTCAGGCGAGCATCTCCCCCTTTCTACCTATCTTACTTTTATAGTATTTATTCCCTCCTGTTGATCTATTGCTATCTGTGTTGCGATGCTCTAGTTTCGTACCCGTGTTATCCCTTGCAGCCTTATATTGCCTTGGACACATCCTATTACTTGTTGTTTGGTAGATAGTTGGACTTGCGCGTCATAGTCGCTTGCTCAAGTGCTGTTGCGTATCGACAAGTACCACAGTTGTTGGTGTATTGCCGCATGTTTGATGTTGGAGAAGATCATGGTTTTACTTATCGTTCACTTTAATTCCTGTTTAACAACTAAAATTGAAGTAAGTAAGCAGAGGCACAGGTGGGCAATAGATGTTATTTGGTTGTTAACCGTCCACTTGTGTCCCGTAGGACCCCGAGTACTTGATACCTGTTCCTTGAATATTCGCGCTATCCACATCCGGAAGGCTTATGGGACCCCCCTGAGCCAGATCTTGATTCCGTCTTATTTCTTAGGGCCACAAACTAGTTTGAGGTTTTATTTACGATCCTGTACTTATGCCATGCTTTACTGCTTTATTTACGATTGTGCGATGGATAGCACACTGTACTATTTAGGAAAGCGGAGTGTTTTCGCGGTATCGACAAGCCCCGTTTGGGGTTCCCAGTCGTTTACAGCCATTGATGCAAACCTTGAGTCCGTCTCGGAGTCAGCTAGCTTCGTTGCGGGTCTACTCAATGGGGTGGCCCCCTGAAATATTTCTGAATCCTGTGATTGCTTTGTCGTGAAGGACTCGTTGGGTTTTGATTTGTTTTTTCCGAGGTTGATCTAGTGTGTGTTGCTATTTGTGCACCCCGGCCGGGTAAAACTTTCTGAAAGCCGTGTCCGCGGTTATGGACGATTTGGAGCACAATATCTCGATCATAGACAACTATAACTAAAGTAGTGCTATAAATTTGACTTTATAATGACTAGTAATCAGCTTCACTACAATGGAATGGCTACATAAAACTGCCCACAATTGCTTGTTTGGGTTGTCGCTTGCGATCTTTGTATCTGACTAGGAAGTACTGCAACTACAACGGAATGGCTAATAAAAATACCAACAACTGCTGGGTTTCGGGGTTATCTCATACTAATTGTATCTGACTAGTAAGAATTGCAACTACAATGGAATGGTTAACTAAAACTGCCCACCGCTTATTATATCAGGATGATTACCTATACCTGACTAGTAATTGCTGCAACGATAACTGAATAAATAAAACTGCCAACTGTGTGAGTTCCTAGGTTGACTTCCTCGTTTGGTATCGAGGGGGAAACACCAGGATGGGTTTGTCTGATGGTAGCATAAGGTTGGTTCCGAATAGGTCTTTCTTACCCCTCTCTGATAGCCGCCAGTTGTATCGAGTCTCTATAGGTTGTCTAGTGCATGCTGCCGCTGCCGCGTCAGTCCACCATACCTATGTAGGCGAGGACCGCCGAATTCTAGTCTCGCCGTGTACTGGCCTCAATACTGACCGCTCTCTTTTTTTTTTCCTTTGCCCTTTGTCGGCACCCCTTTTGTTTAAGCAGGTTTTGAGATCGACGTCGTTAGCAGGGTTACCCTTCCGGCTTGGCCTGGGCAGGGTTATGGACGCCATTGGTTATTCTTCAGGGCTCTTAGCCCCATTTGCATCTTGTCCGTAGTCGGACGCTCTATCATTTTCAAGGTGATTTGGATCTTTGTATATTACATCTGTATTCTTGACTCATTGAGTCGCCGTGTATATATATATCTGTTCTGTGGGTCCCATCGAGGACTGTTGTGTAATGTTATTACTTCGTTTTCCACCCGCACGCAAGTGCCTGGTGGGCACCTTTGAATCGTTTCTATGCGGGTTTGGCGGGAATCGCTGAAACTTGCATAGGGCCGATTCTGAGGGTGTTACAGAGTGGTATCAGAGCACAGCAGTTGCAATACCCCACAAGTCCAGCCTGTAGGATAACCTAGCTAACGGCCGAAGTAGAGTGTCAAAACTATTTTTGCAAAATCGGTTGGATAGTTCTGATTAGGTCTGATTTTACTCCTTACCCCTCTGCTGCTCTCCTCTCATCTCTGCGTGTTTTGAATTCGCTCTCTTCTCTCTCTTCGAGTCCAGGATTTCTCGTGGTTGGGTTCCATCGTACCTTCAGGGTTTCGCTTCCTCCTTTGGTAACGGTGTTGCTACATCTGGTCTTCATGCTATCCGAGGAATCCTTCGTCTGGTGGACTTCTCTTGGTTCCTTCTCGTGTCTTCCGGTGTTTCTGACGCGACGACATCCTCTACGCCAGATCTGATGCAGAGTCTGCATCACTCCTTTGTTCCGAACCTCGTTTGTAGAGATCTTCAGTCTGATTCCGAGAGTTGGTTGCATAATTCGCCTATTCGTGTGCAGAGTAATGGTTTGGGTGCGCGATGGACTGATCACCATCCGACTACTCTGATCATTCGCTCTTGTACATCGAATCAGTGGATCCAGCAGTTTTACTCCGTCCGCGGAAGCTAGAGGTGGCTTTATTTGTTGATACCTCTGCCTTCGACCTTTTGATCCGGAGTGTTCCCTCGACGATCACGGACAACGACCTCTTGTTAGTGGTGTCGCAAGGATCTACACATAGCGAGAAGACGGAGTTCGCCGACCTTCTTTCCGGTACCATGAGGCAGATCTCGAGGGCGAGATCCATTGTTAGTGGTGTCGAATTGTGGCATCCCGCAAAACCACTACTAGAAAATCGCGTTGTTTTTTGTGCATTGCATCATCATGACCGCATGCTCATGTCATCATGCCGCATTGCATTTCTGCATCGTCGAGTCATCATGCATTTGTTTGTCAAAACCTATTTTCTAAAAGCCTAGTTTGGTTTCCAAATATTCCCCGTCTCAGTTTCAAATTATAGCGCCGGGCTTTTCCGGGTCCTTTATTTGTCTAAAACTATTTACAAAAGTTATTCTTAAATAAAAGAAAAACCCTAGACTAAAATATCTAATCAGCCCACCCGAATTCCTAAAGCTACCTAGTCCTAATCTACCCACCACTCACAGCTCGCCACCTCACCCTCTCCCCCAATCCCTACCCACCCTGCCACCTCCCATCCCCCTCGCTCGCTCCCGCCGCGCGGCCCTCCTCCGGCTCGAGCTCGCCCCGCCTCTGCGCCTCCCCTCCCCACCCTCTCTCCACCGCCGGCCGCCTCTCCCCCGAGCCTCCTCCCCTCCGCCGGCCGACACCAACCTCCTCCCCGTCGCCTCCCCGCGGCGCCGCCTCCACCCGACGCCGGCCTCGCGTGGCTCCTCCCCGAGCTCGGCCCCGTTCTCCCCTTCCCCCACCGCTGCTCGCCGCCAGAGCAGCCCGGCCCGCCACTCGTCGTCGAACCCGCTGCCGGCCGCGCCTCGCCCGTCGCCGACGCCTCCCACCTCGCCCGCCTCCGGCTACAACCGCCGATGCGCTCCCCGTCGACCTCCTCTGCCGGCCTCTGCCCCCGTCAGCGAGCCCGCTGTCCCCCGGCGCCGACCTCCGCCTCGCGCCGCCCTCCTCCGTCCGTCCCCGCGGCTTCCCCTCAGGCGCCCGCCTCCGCCGTCCAAGCAGGCGCCCGCCAGCGACCACCGCGGGTCGGCCCTGCATGCTCGTCGCCGTCCCGCGCGAGCCCGAGCCCCACCGCCATGAGCTCCTCCTTGCTTGCGACCTGTTCCTGCGTTGATGAGGGATGCCTCCACCAATACCGAGATCGGCCGACGCCGAGACTGACAAGAACCACCGTGATGCCACTCCAAGACCCGACGATGAAACCAAGTCTGCCATCGATGAACAAGACGGAACCCCAAGATCCTCATCGACCATTGAAACGGGCACCCAAGATCTGCCTGAAGACCCAGCCGAAAACCGTCGAACCCTCGGAACCGCCAAGGTCGCCGAGACCCCCATACCCGAAGGCCGCCGACGTGGAACCCCAAGATCTTCTCCTGGAGCACCAAGGCCTCCTTCATGGAATCGCCAAGATCCACCGGCGCCAAACCCAAGACTGACATCGTCATCCGAGAACTCCGACAAGGACGCCAAGCTCGTCGGACTCCCAGACGCCAAGTACTCCCTCGAGGACGCCGAGTACTTCACCCCGGACACCGAGACCCTGGACGACAAGTTCTCCTTCCCGGAAGCATTGACGCTCGTGCGACAAGATCTACTTCCCCAATCCGAAGACCCTAAATACCGGAGTCCGAGAACGTTTCCGTCGAACCCTGAGACCGAACCCCGAACCCCGAACCCCGGAAACACCAAGACCGTCGAGACCCCTCAATGTGTGACCCTTATCCGAGAACCCTATTTTATAAATGCCACCTATACAATTGTTGCATATAAATTGTTCATGCATGCATACTTGTCTGTGGTTTGGGGGCCTTATGCCGACTCACCTTATAATTAAATATGGGCCCCATATGCGGGCAAATCTAGTCGTATATTGGTCCCATTTAATTTGTGTAGCGAACCGGTGATCTAATTTTGCCTTGATAAGACAACATTTAAATTGCGGGGTAGTTAAATAACTTGAACCGTTTAATTAATTGTCGGGACCCCGGTTCCGCTTAATATTGCCTAATTGCATCGCACCGTTGCCATGTCATGCATCATACATGCATCATGCCCGATCTTCTGCCGTTGTATTAAATATTGCATCCGGTGTTTATTCTAGTGTTTTGGTTCTTCGCGGATAAGGCCGATGAGTTGATGCGAGAGTCGACCCGATCTTCGGTGGAACCTTCGACAATGTTTTCAGGCGAGCATCTCCCCCTTTCTACCTATCTTACTTTTATAGTATTTATTCCCTCCTGTTGATATATTGCTATCTGTGTTGCGATGCTCTAGTTTTCGTACCCGTGTTATCCCTTGCAGCCTTATATTGCCTTGGACACATCCTATTACCTGTTGTTTGGTAGATAGTTGGACTTGCGCGTCGTAGTCGCTTGCTCAAGTGCTGTTGTGTATCGACAAGTACCACAGTTGTTGGTGTATTGCCGCATGTTTGATGTTGGAGAAGATCATGGTTTTACTTATCGTTCACTTTAATTCCTGTTTAACAACTAAAATTGAAGTAAGTAAGCAGAGGCACAGGTGGGCAATAGATGTTATTTGGTTGTTAACCGTCCACTTGTGTCCCGTAGGACCCCGAGTACTTGATACCTGTTCCTTGAATATTCGCGCTATCCACATCCGGGAGGCTTATGGGACCCCCTGAGCCAGAGCTTGATTCCGTCTTATTTCTTGGGGCCACAAACTAGTTTGAGGTTTTATTTACGATCCTGTACTTATGCCATGCTTTACTGCTTTATTTACGATTGTGCGATGGATAGCACACTGTACTGTTTAGGAAAGCGGAGTGTTTTCGCGGTATCGACAAGCCCCGTTTGGGGTTCCCAGTCGTTTACAGCCATTGACGCAAACCTTGAGTCCGTCTCGGAGTCAGCTAGCTTCGTTGCGGGTCTACTCAATGGGGTGGCCCCCTGAAATATTTCTGAATCCTGTGATTGCTTTGTCGTGAAGGCCTCGTTGGGTTTTGATTTGGTTTTTCCGAGGTTGATCGAGTGTGTGTTGCTATTTGTGCACCCCGGCCGGGTAAAACTTTCTGAAAGCCGTGTCCGTGGTTATGGACGACTTGGAGCACAGTATCTCGATCATAGACAACTATAACTAAAGTAGTGCTATAAATTTGACTTTATAATGACTAGTAATCAGCTTCACTACAATGGAATGGCTACATAAAACTGCCCACAATTGCTTGTTAGGGTTGTCGCTTGCGATCTTTGTATCTGACTAGTAAGTACTGCAACTACAACGGAATGGCTAATAAAAATACCAACAACTGCTGGGTTTCGGGGTTATCTCATACTAATTGTATCTGACTAGTAAGAATTGCAACTACAACGGAATGGTTAACTAAAACTGCCCACCGCTTATTATATCAGGATGATTACCTATACCTGACTAGTAATTGCTGCAACGATAACTGAATAAATAAAACTGCCAACTGTGTGAGTTCCGAGGTTGACTTCCTCGTTTGGTATCGAGGGGGAAACACCAGGATGGGTTTGTCTGATGGTAGCATCAGGTTGGTTCCGAATAGGTCTTTCTTACCCCTCTCTGATAGCCGCCAGTTGTATCGAGTCTCTATAGGTTGTCTAGTGCATGCTGCCGCTGCCGCGTCGGTCCACCATACCTATGTAGGCGAGGACCGCCGAATTCTAGTCTCGCCGTGTACTGGACTCAGTACTGACCGCTCTCTCTTTTTTTTCCTTTGCCCTTTGTCGGCACCCCTTTTGTTTAAGCAGGTTTTGAGATCGACGTCGTTAGCAGGGTTACCCTTCCGGCTTGGCCTGGGCAGGGTTATGGACGCCATTGGTTATTCTTCAGGGCTCTTAGCCCCATTTGCATCTTGTCCGTAGTCGGACGCTCTATCATTTTCAAGGTGATTTGGATCTTTGTATATTACATCTGTATTCTTGACTCATTGAGTCGCCGTGTATATATATCTGTTCTGTGGGTCCCATCGAGTACTGTTGTGTAATGTTATTACTTCGTTTTCCACCCGCACGCAAGTGCCTGGTGGGCACCTTTGAATCGTTTCTATGGGGGTTTGGCGGGAAGCGCTGAAACTTGCATAGGGCCGATTCTGAGGGTGTTACAGAGATTACCTCATATCATGTCATTAGAGCTTGCACAACAGGTCCAATAGCTCTCTCCACCCCCGCTGCCTCGACCACAAGACCCCCACACACCTCTCAGCACCGCCCAGATCAACCAATCAGTGCCCTAGTCTCTTCCCCAAGTCCACCATGGTCTTGGTCCACCATGGTCTTGGTCCACCATGGATCTCTACCACTCGGGTTATAAGCTCATAGACCACCCCAGCACTCCCACGCGTTCTCATTTGTTCACTCTGCTTGCCACCTATCTCCCCCGATCTTCCCTCCCTCTCCTCTGTCCTGGTCAAGGAGAAAGAAAGATAGCCTCTCGTCTAGTGTCAAGATCTTAGTGCATCTACCCCTCCCATGTTCTCCTTCTTCTGCATGTATCACAATGGAGGTATCCTACCCCTGATCTATATCCCCCTACTTTTCTCTATTCTTTAGGACCATCGGAGGCCGACGTCGAGCTCCTCCCACACCTCGAAGATCCTAAGCCCTGTCTACACCTACATGCAGCACAACTGGATGCCATGGGGCCGTCGCATCTGAAATGGGACCTCTCCGTCATATTACATGCCCCCGGGGATTCTCCGACCAGTTCCTGAACCTACTCCGCCGCAAGCTGATCGACCATTGATCTGAGCCCCACCTGTCGACCATCCCCCGTCTCTCCTTCGACTTCCGCAACTCATCTGTGCCTTCCGAGCCGCTGACACGGCCCTAGGTGAGCTCCCCCATTTTGTTACTATGCTGTGTTATGGTTTTGCAGCCGGCGCCATCGTCGGAAGGAAGAGGACGAGTGACCTCCATACATCCCATTCTAATCGGACAACCTCCCGTGATTCTTACCCCTTCAGTCCCCTAACCCAGCGACAGCCCGGCCCGGTGAGAGAATTTAAATCCTATTCTCCCGCCCGTGAGAAAGCGGAGCTAGGACGGATCCACCCTTGAGGCCCATCCCCACTACAGAGCCAGCCCACGATCCACTTTTCTTTTATCAATTGTTTTAGATCTAGAAATTGCAAGTCAATTTAATTACAAAACAAAATGAAAAATGCCATATTATTTTCGGAGACAAATTTACACATGTACAAACATGTTTTTCCTAACATGCGGAGCCAAACCCTGTCCAAAAATAATTTCCCTTAAATTCTTGAAAATAAATCTTTTAAAATGTAGCTTTTGTAATCAATAAATTACTCAGCAAGTTTTATAAACTCAATTAATGTGAATCCAATTGCAACTAGAAGATTATTGAAGAACCAACCTGCCGGCCTTGGTACCATTTCAAGTTGAGCAATAGATATGGAGTATTAAAAATACCAAAATCATCACATATCTGACCTGGGTAAATTATTTAAGTAAATATGGTGCATATTTGAGTTGTTTCCATCTCTCTATGATGTGGCACATTAGAACCTATCAGAAACCAGGAGTTCAAGAATTTTTGATCTTCCGAGGAATTTTAATGATTTAAATAAATCTGCATGTGGTTTTATCACTAGATAAATCATTTCAGAAGCTTAAAACTCCAAAAATAGTGGTTCCAATTACTACTAGAAGGTATTTTTAATACTTATCTAAAGCCCTTGGCATTATACTATTTTGACATGTAAAACAAACCTCATACATCACTGACTTTGGAATTTTCCCAAGGGCATTCTTTAAAATATTTTCAGTTGATTCCACCTCCCAGTTCATCATTCCATCAAACCCAGCCTAATCATCCAAGGAAATAAATTTTGGAGCTCCATAAATTTTCTAGTGAATTATTTCCTAAAACTAGAGTTCTTTTCTCTAGAAAATATCATTATAAATGAAAGAAGATTGATAAAATAGTGAAACCACTTTTATTAGTTTAATTTTATCAACACCAATGTGATGATATAATTTTTGTACAATGTTATCTTACATAATATTCCCTTAGTCTAAAAACCCTTTCATACCTAGTTTCTAGACTTTGAAAACCCATAGGAATTCCTTCAAATGATTCCCAGACCATTCCAATCTTTCTAAATCCATTCTCCCCAAACCATACTAATTTATAAACTTGTATTGTCAATTTTCTTGCTATATGTATTGATGCTCGTATGCATTGTATTGATTGATGCATTGTTTGTATGCATGTTTGCTCGATTCATCGATAGTTGCGATTGTGTGACGCCGAGAAGAAGGAAGCCCCGGATCTTATTATTATTGTTATTGTGGTATTTTGGTTTTCTAAAGCAGAAGTCAAGGGACATCTCGCTGGTCACAGGCAAGCCACAATTACCAAAATCCTTTGTTGACCTACTCCTTTTATCAATGGTTTTGTATCTCGTTTATGAACTTCATGGTTAAATGTATGTTTTGTTTCTAAAAAAATACGTGATTAACTTGGCTCCTCCAAGTTGTGTTGGAGTTTCCATTATGACACTTACCCTTATTGACACCCACCCTTACCCCTTTAGATCGAGGATGAGATGCTTAACATCTTCCCTCCTTGGAAACTACGGTTTTCGATGATAAAACTATTTTGGGTTTTTACCCTAATACAAATTTTTCAACACAAAACCCTTGGAAAGAGGCATCATTTCTGAGCATATGTTTTACTAAGGAAGATATGAGGAGGATAAAGAGAAAGTTCAGGAAGAGAAAGAGAAGGTATGTTCTACGCCTTTACCGAAACAATTTATCCGTGCAACCACACAACCCCAGGAGCTGGGACTTAGCTCTAGTTTCTTGTCTTTAGCTCGGGAAGCGTGTACTTGCTAATTGGGAGAAATCCCTTGAATTCCGAGTGGGCTCTACACAGATCTACGGATCTGGGGCCAATAGCCTGCTATGACAGGAGTATTGGTGCAATAGTTGGGTCTCTCGCGGACGGTATGCTTAACGAGTGGAGAAGGAAGTGGAGTCAAATCACTATATTCCAAGTTACGATTTGGGTATAGGCTTGTACGGCAGGGAGGACTATGGCGCTAGGCCACATACTCGTTGTCGGGGAGAACAAACCCAAAAGTAAAAGCCGCCTTTGCTAGGGATGTACAAATGAAAATTTAGGTTTGATTATCCGAACCCTCGTTTACCGTGTGTAGAGGGTCGTGGTTGTATCCCGACAGATGTATTGATTCTTGTGGGTAAAGTGCATAAACTCTGCAGAGTGTAATCTATTCGAATATTTGTGTACACGGTCAAGGACGGTTGGAAAGGTGATTGCTAGGAGTATCCTTGAGATGGTGTTGAGATAAGTAAAAAGGATGTGACTTGGTCACGAGGAGGTAATGAGAACAAGTTTTGTTTTGACCATAGATGGTCGAAAATGTTTAAAAATGGTTTTTCACTAAACCTATTTTCAAAAAGGTTTTTAACAAGGATGTGGAGATATCCAAACTTTCTAAATGGAGAAATGTTTTCAGAACTCTTTTTCAACAAAGATATAGAGATGCCATTTTAGGCCTTTCAAAAAACAACTATAGTATAGAGCTATCTCGCCATAGCGAAAGTGCATTATCTGTTTACCTTGTCTTGGTGGTTTGCGAGTACATTCAAAAGTACTCACGACTTTGTCCCTATCTATTTACTTGGCCAGAATTTCAGAAGCAAGAAGAACGATGGAGTTGCCGACATCTATGCGAGCTAGGCCGTCTTCCCAGTTAGTTGCATGTAGGTTAAGGCATGACATGGGATCTACAATTGAAGAATTCCTCTATTGATGTTTGTAATTGCCATAATTGCAATAATGTAAGTTCTTGAATTCGCTACTTATGGATGTTGTAATGATACTCGTCGGTTTTGATCATGGGAATGTGAATTTCAAGCATAACGGGGATTCTCGGACCATAAATCTGGGGTCCCACGGACATGGTATCAGAGCCATCCTGACTATAGGAGACCTTAGTTAGCATGGAAGTGAGACAAGACATCCCCTATTTCTGAAAACAAGTCCGACTTGGAAACCGTGAAGACGGAGATCCCGAGATGAAGAGAAACAAAGACAAGCAAACCAAAGGAGTTACCAATGACCGACACTACAAGATATCCCAACCAACAAAGTCC
The DNA here is from genome assembly GCA_916181665.1 of Avena sativa. NCBI lineage: Eukaryota > Viridiplantae > Streptophyta > Magnoliopsida > Poales > Poaceae > Avena > Avena sativa. Next base: position 238,327,054 of record OV702283.1, on the reverse strand, counting down.
TTCATCGCCCCAAATAAATCAAGTACGGCATCAACGACCAAGATGTCAAGCCCTCGTAATTCCAGTACTTAGGATAAGTATCCTCAATATAGGATTCCCCTTATGGCGTGTAGTCACCCCTTAGTTCCTATGGAACGCCTTGTTTGCTTGTCATGTGTTTATGTGATGCTTGATATGTGTTGCTTGTCTGCGTAGGATCATTCGACCATATTGCTTAGATCCCTTGTTTGTGTATCCCCACACCAACGACCCTAACCCCGTAATCTAAAACATCTCCCCAGTAGGATGGCCACATAAAGAAATATAAGACAACCTCATTCCATTCCTAGTTCTAACCACCCCCAAAAGCACGATGATCTTATTCAACCCTCCGCTGAACGCACGGGAAGTCCTCGCCATAAAACAAATGCCCAGAAAACCTGAAGATAGGGATGCCCAAAGACAACGAGGCTACTCTGTCATCAAACCGAAGCAACACAAGGAGTTCAAGCAAAGACAACCTCTCCGAAGCTAGCATGCCTCCACCTCAACAAAACACCCAGTAGAAACATCGCTAACCTCTCAACCTACCTAGAGTTAACACCTCTGTCTTCGTTAGGTAGCCACCATGGCAAGGTAGTCACAATAAGGCGCTACTCGGAGACCTCTATTCAAGCGTCACGCCAATGCTCCAAGATGAAGGATCTACCCTAGCTTCGACGACCCTAAGTAAAGCTCTAAGGTGGAAAGACTATGTCTTTCCACTCAAATCCGAAAGATCAACCCGTCGAAGCAGCCACCAGAGAAAGGCACTACCCTTACCTTCACTACTTCAGAGCTAAATATCCCTCGCACCCCCGAGGATTTACAGTAACCGAAGCTAGTATCCCAACCCAAGGATGGCAACAAGAATCAAGAAGTACCCATGGGATAGTCTTTCACACCCTGCAACTCACCCTTATGGCATAGGATAGATTTATGTATCGTCCTAGAACCTATTATGTAAAACCCCAAGTACTTGACACTTGTTAGCTCCTACTTGACTGCCATATAGGAAAACCCTTTGTATAATATTCCCATCAGATGTGCCCCTCTTTGGTGTTTTACCCAAGGCATTGCATCAGACGGAATCCGGAACAAACACATCCTATAAGACCGCGCTCCTAGACTGCCAACCGAAAACCGGCATCCTCCCAGCTAGATACCTCTTTAACCAGCTCAGACGCCTCTCAAGAAGCAGCATCTACAAGGTCGACGGAAGACACCCAACTCTGGACAAAGGGTGCAGCCTTCTCCCAATAACTCCAACAAAGCAGGACCACAACTTCACCAAGAACCCTGAGTCTCTCTCTAAGGGGGAAAGACTGCGACTTTCCTGCAAAACCGTAATAACCCCGAGAAATACGACTCCTAGTGGTCGTCAGGTGATACCCACCCCCAAACGCGGAATCATAGACCCTACATGAAGGACAACAATCAGAACTTCTCCAGAATCCGAAGATACTCAGGAAAGTTGTCCATCGCAAAGTCAACCGTCCAGCCAACCCTCCCGGCGTTTCAAGACCAAGAAGGCAGAAGAGCGGACTCCAGCAGTAAAGGATCAAAGAAGGCTCAAATCGTAGCCTCCTCAATAATAAAGTACCCTGTCGACGCTAAACCTACCTAGAATTGTCCTAAGGTCTTTTCCACTAGTTTAATATAACCCTCTCAATCTTAAGCCACTCAGCTCCGACCCGTAGCTGGCCAAGCCTGTTTGTTGTAAAATCTTTTATCATCTATTAATTCCACTACTGAAAGTTGTTAAGATGATGTTCTTACCTAAACTTACTCCTCCCTAATATCGGGACGAGATTATTTCAAGGGGGGGAAGGTCTATAACTTCCCAATTTCAGCAACCCTGATTTGTTGTCAAAAGGCAAAAATCAGGGGGAACAAAAAATTTCTCTTGAGTATTGTAACGTTTTCTTACTTGTTTGATTGTGCTTATGCAATTGATTGTGTATTGTATGATATACTCCTTACCTCAACACTAGTTGACAAAAACTATTTTACAAAAGAGATATCCTATCTCATCTTTCACTCTCTCAAATGTTCTGGCAATTCAAATTTGATCCAAGATGACTTTGACACAACAAAACCTTTTACCAGTTTCTATTAACAAAACTATGGATACCTATACATAATCTCCTTAATTTTTCAAGACAGAACTCTCAACTTCTCTTATCTCTAGGTTTTCCAAATCCTTTCCTAAAACCTTTTTATTCCAATCTTGGTAGAGGTACCAAGATTTTCTTACCTTACCTCAAAGCACAACCTCTTCAAAACACCCATGCTTACCTCAAGCTAGTCTTGAGGGTAACCCTTGGTAAAAGTGGGGTAAGTTTGTCTGATGAACTGCTCTGATCAGTTGATTGTCTTGCTTGCTTAGGGACTAGAGTGAGGTAATCTAGTAGCTCATCCTGTAGGATCAAACCGTTAGTTGAGATCATCCATCTAAAACTAAGCAACCGCAGGCTGGACCTATCCTAAGTCACACAGGTGACCTTCTAATCCCCTTAATCAGATATATCCTGAACTAATCCTTTGCCTTAACATCCAACTCATCAATGAGCAAATAGATACCTGGAATCCCTCTACCTAGTCTATACTTCAATATCTTCCAATTGATGATAACAATGAACCCTTGCATATTCCCCAACTTTTTCCCTATTGCATACTAATCCAAATCCACAAATCTGCCTAAATTAGTTGTCTGGAATCCTAAACTAGATACAATCTTTGGAACTTCACCTACTGCAATATGTGTGCATTCTTGAAAATGTATTTGAAACATCTTGTAATACATCATTAGTACTATCAAAGACCATTCTTTCCCTTGGCTAAACCATTCTGGTACCCACTCATCCATGATGGTTTTGTAGTCATGAAAATAACCATTTCTGCCAATCTTATCATCTTACCTACTTTGGCAGAATCTCACATCCATATGCTACCCCCCCCCCCCTTGACCAAATCTTGGCATGGTTATGATCTACTAATCATGGTCTACCAATACCCTCTTCACTGGTTTCCATTGGATCTTTGTGTTTCTTAAACCCACCTGGTTTATGAGGCTTCATGATGCATCTTTTATGACAGCCTTATTTTGAACAAAGTTTGTCATCACTTCTAGACCACCTCAGGTACAACCAAGCCAAAGTCTTTCTGCCGTGATCATCCATATAACTTGGTCTAACTATAAATCTATCTCTCCAAGGTGAGCTCTGAGCTCCCTAATCCAACCATGTTTAGATGGTATAAAAATATCAAAGCCCTAGATCCTTTAATCCTTGTTCATTTCAAAAATCCACCTTGATTTGCAAAACCCAAAGTTTCCAATGATGGATAATTAAAGTTTACATCATCCACCTTAGATATAATCATTTTCCAAATAATTTCCATAATTATTTGGAACATAAACTATTTAAATTCTCTCCTTTCCAAAATTCCCAAAACCTTTTCTATAAAGGAAAGTTTGTTTTTCTCCAAAATACTTTGCCAACCCAAGGCACACATGCCTATATATCCTATCCTATCTTCGCATCTCAAAAGTAAATATTTTTGAGATCCTTTATTATTTCTTTTTTGTCCTTTTCTTGAATGGTATAAATAAGAAATAATTGCTTAAAATGACTTTCCCTTCTAAATAAATTCCTAGAAAATGCCCCAAAGTGTTATATGTTATTTAAGGCCATCTCACACTAAAAACCAGCCTTGTACAATATAAAAAAATATCAAATGAACTTCTAAAAACCAATTCAGCAATTTTTGATTAATTGCTTTTAAGTGGGCTAAAAATCCTTGGATAATTCCAAAATAATTCACGAAGAGTTCTATTGACCACATCTATCAACCAACACACTTGATCCATCTAGGAAAGTTCAGAAATCATTAAGTTGCTTCATGTACATCAATAGTGGCCTAATTGATGTATGATTAAAACCATGGGCTATACCTCATCAAACCAACATCAACCCACTTCCTTGATCAGCACAGCATGCCACCTCACTCTCTAGTCATGTGCTATAGTATTATCACTATAGCCGAACCATACCCTTGTCCTTTAGTTCTTGGAGCAAGTGAGAGAGAGAGGACAACCTCATATCATGCCGTTAGAGCTTGCACATCAGCTGCAGTAGCTCTCTCCACCCCCTCTGTCTCGACCACATGACCCCACACATCTCTCAGCACCGCCTAGATCAACCAATCATTGTCCTAGCCCTCCTCCCAAGCCCTCCATGGTCTTGGTCCAACATGGATCTCTCCCCCTTAGGTTATAAGCTCATAGACCACCCCAGCACTCCCACGCGTTCTCATTGGTTCACTATCCTTGCCACCTACCTCCCTCGAGCCTCCCTTTCCTCTCCTCTATCCTGGTCAAGGAGATAGAAAGATAGCCTCTCGGCTAGTTTCAAGATATTGGTGCATCTCTCCCTCCCTTGTTCCCCTTCTTAAGCATGTATCATAATGGAGCTATCCTACCGCTGATCTATATCCCCCTGCTTTTCTCTCTTCTACAGGACCATTGGAGGCCGCCGTCGAGCTCATGGCCGAGTCGAGCTCCTCCCACACCCCAAAGCTCCTGAGCCCCATCTACACCTGCATGCAGCACCACTGGACGCCATGGGGCCACCACATCTGAAATGAGACCTCTACGTCATCTTACATGCCCCTCCCCCCGAGGCTTCTCCGACGAGTTCCCAAACCTTCTCCACCGTGAGATGCACGTGACCGTAGATCTGAGCCCCACCATCGATGCCGACCATACCCCATCTCTCCTTCGACTTCCGCACCTCCTCCACGCCTTCTGGGCCGCTGACACGGCCCTACGTGAACTCTCCCACTTTGTTTCTGTGACGCATTAGGGTTTAGCAGCCGGCACCATCATCGAAAGGAAGAGGACGAGCGAGTGTCGTCCTGTGGCATCCCACAAAACCACTTCTAGAAAATCGCTTGTTTTTTTATGTTCGAGCATCATCATTACATCATCATGCAAGCTTTGCCTAAAACTATTTTCGAAAGTCCCTATTTTTGTCTTCGAAAAATATCCCTTTCTTTATTCAAATGCGAAACCCTGTTATTTCCGGATATTATATTTGTCTAAAAACGGCTTGCAAAAATCCTTTAAAAATAAAATAAACATGAAATGTTTTTTTAGGGGAGGCAGCCGGCCAGGCCCAAAGGCCCAGCCAACCAGCCTACAACCCCAAACCCTAATTCTACTCTACCCAACCCTAACCCTGTTTCCCAAACCACCCAACCCCCCGCCGCCGGATGCGTCCTACCCAACCTCCCGCACACACCCAGCCTGGTACACACGCACATAGCACACACGCATCGCACGCACCCGACACGACCCAGGACAAACCCACGCTAGCACACCACCCGGACCCACCCCGCGTGCCCCCACCAACCCCGCATGCGACCGAACCGCCCTCCTTCCCCACCTCCTCTGCCCCGCATCGTTCCTCCCCACCCAGCGCCGCCACCACCTCTCGTGCTCGCCTCTGCATCCGCCTGCGACCCCCCCCCAGCCGCCGTCGCGCTTGCCCCCGGCGCTCCTCTTCCTCGCCACCCCGGCAGCGCCGCCCATCCTCAACCACCGTCGGCCTCACCCCTCCCGCCTCCCGCTCTCTCCGCCTCCTGCTCGCTGGCCGACAGTAGCCGGCGCCGCCGCCCGCTGCCTCCATCGTCGACCCCGCCGTCTACCTCCCCGGCCGCCTCCTCCCGAGCGACCCGCTCTTCCGCGAGCGCCGCTCCCCTCGCCAGCACGTCTCCGACCGCGACCGCCCCCGCCGGCCACGGTACCTCGTCCGCGCCCTCGCCGTCCTCTCCCTGGACCTCCTCTCTACACCACCACGGGGCCCGGCCCGACCCTCTTCTGCAGCAGCTCCTGCGAGCCCCGCAAGCCGCAGGCACTCACCGCGCCCCTCCTCGTCAGCTCGTCAGCTCGTCTCACCGCCAAGCTCCTCGCCGGCCCGCCTCTCTGGCCGCACGGCTCTGCTCCATGCGCCTCCCGACGCGTACCAAGTGCGAGTCCAAGATCTGCCGCGATGCATGGTCTCCACAAAATGCAAGGATGCGACACCCTCTTCGTTGACAAGTTCTGCTACTAACCCGATCGTGGACGTTGGCAAGGTCCCCCGGAGAAAGAACATGGTGTCGCCCAAGGGACCATACCGAACCCGGCACCACTCAAAGAACCACCAACAAGATCTTCGACCCAGGACATCCCACCCGCTTCACAAAACGCCAAGATCTCCCAGTGCCGAGACCACGAGTCCTCCTTCACGGAAACCACAAGATCTCCGTCCAGAACCCGACGAACCATCGGCAGTGGATCCGAGTCCGTCGCCAACGCCATGACTTTCGGAAAGGACCCGACAAGATCGTCTACCTAGACGTAAAGTTCTCCACCCCGAAGACCGATCCCCGAAGGCCGAACCCTAGGACGCCAAGATCGCCACAAGGACGACGAGTTCTACTTCCGAACGACAAGACCGGCCGATCCGTGGACCCGACAAGAACGACCGCTTGGAACCAAGATCTCCGGCACGTCACGACAAGTTCTCCGTCTTGTATCCGAACCTCGAACCTGTCGAACCCCGAACCCCGGAACCAAGATCGCCGAACCCTAATGTGTGACCTCGATCCGAGCCCCTATTTTATAAATGCCATCGATATGAATTGTTGCATATTTAATTGTTCATCTCGCATGCATCTTGTGTGGTTTGGGGGCCTTATGCCGATTCACCATATAATTAAATGTGGGGCCCATATGCGGACAAATCTAGTCTTATATTGGCCTCATTTAAATTTGTGTAGCGAACCGGTAACTTATCTTGCCCTGTTTTTACAACATTTAATTTGCGGGGTAGATAAATAACTTGAACCGTTTAATTAATTGTCGGGACCTCCAGTTCCGCTTAATATGATCTAATTGCATCGCATCTTTGCCATGTCGTTCATCACACATGCATCATGCCCGATCTTCTGCCATTGTATTAAATAGTGCATCCGGTGTTCCTTCTAGTGTTTTGCTTCTTCGCGGATAAGGCCGTTGAGTTGATGCGAGTGCCGACCCGATCTTCGGATGAACCTTCGGCAATGTTTTCAGGCGAGCATCTCCCCCTTTCTACCTATCTTAATTTTATAGTATTTATTCCCTCCTGTTGATCTATTGCTTTCCGTGTTGCGATGCTCTAGTTTCCGTACCCGTGATATTCCTTGCAGCCATATATTGCCTGGGACACATCCATTACCTGTTGTTTGGTAGATAGTTGGACTTGCGCGTCGTAGTCGCTTGCTCAAGTGCTGTTGCGTGTCGTCAAGTACCACAGTTGTTGGAGAATTGCCGCCTGTTTAATGTTGGAGATGATCATGGATTTATTTATTGCTCACTTTAATTATTGTTTAACAACTAAAATTGAAGTAGGTAAGCAGAGGCACAGGTGGGCAATAGATGTTATTTGGTTGTTAACCGTCCACTTGTGTCCCGTAGGACCCCGAGTACTTGATACCTGTTCCTTGAATATTCGCGCTATCCACATACGGGGAATTATGGGACCCCCCTGAGCCATAGCTTGATTCAGTCTTATTTCTTGGGGCCACAAACTAGTTTGAGGTTTTATTTACTATCCTGTACTTATGCCATGCTACTGCTTTATTTACAATTGTGCGAGGAGCACACTGTACTGTTTAGGATCGGGACACGTTTTCGCGGTGTCGACAAGCCCAGTTTTGGGTTCCCAGTCGTTCACAGCCGTCCACCCAAACCTCGGGTCCGTCTCGGAGTCAGCTAGCTTCGTTGCGGGTGTACTCCAAGGGGTGGCCCCCTGAAATATTTCTGAATCCTGTGATTGCTTTGTCGTGAAGGCCTCGTTGGGTTTTGATTTGGTTTTTCCGAGGTTGATCGAGTGTGTGTTGCTATTTGTGCACCCCGGCCGGGTAAAACTTTCTGAAAGCCGTGTCCACGGTTATGGACGACTTGGAGCACAGTATCTCGATCATAGACAACTATAACTAAAGTAGTGCTATAAATTTGACTTTATAATGACTAGTAATCAGCTTCACTATAATGGAATGGCTACATAAAACTGCCCATAATTGCTTGTTTGGGTTGTCGCTTGCGACCATTGTATCTGACTAGTAAGTATTACAACTAGAACGGAATGGCTAAATAAAAGTACCAACAACTGCTGGGTTTTTGGGTTATCTCATGCTAATTGAATTTGACTAGTAAGTGTCGCCACTACAACGGAATGGTTAACTAAAAGTGCCCACTGCTTATTTTATCAGGATGATTATCTATAATTGACTAGTAATTGCTGCAACAATAACCGAATAAATAAAACTGCCAACTGTGTGAGTTCCTCGGTGGACTTCCTCGTTTGGTCTCGAGGGGGAATACCAGGATGGGATTGTTTGGTGTTAGTATCAGTTTGGTTCCGGATAGGTCTTTCTTACCCCTCTCTGATAGCCGTCAGTTGTATCGAGTCTCTATAGGTTGATTAGTGCATGCTGCCGCTGCCGCTTCAGTCCACCATACCTATGTAGGCGAGGACCGCCGAATTCTAGCCTCGCCATGTACTGGCCTCAGTACTGACGCTCCTCTTTTTCCTTTGCCCTTTGTCGGCACCCCTTTTGTTTAAGAAGGTTTGAGTTCGACGTCGTTAGCAGGGTTACCCTTCCGGCTTGGCCTGGGCAGGGTTATGGACGCCATTGATTATTCTTCAGGGCTCTTAGTCCCATTTGCATCTTGTCCGTAGTCGGACGCTCTATCGTTTTCAAGGTGATTTGGATCTTTGTATATTACATCTGTATTCTTGACTCATGGAGTCGTGTTGTATATATATCTGTTCTGCGGGTCCCATCGAGGACTGTTGTGTAATGTTATTACTTCGTTTTCCACCCGCACGAAAGTGCCTGGTGGGCACCTTTGAATCGTTTCTATGCGGGTTTGGCGGGAATCGCTGAAACTTGCATAGGGTCGATTCTGAGGGTGTTACACGTCCACCCCCTTCTAATCGGACGGCCTCCCGTGCTCCTTACCCCTTCAGTCCCATGACCTGCCGACAACATGGCCCCGCTGAGGGGATTTAAATCCTAATCTCCCGCCCACGAGAAAGAGGAGTTGGGCTGGATCCGCCCTTGAGGCCCATCCCCGTTACAGAGCCAGCCCATGATCCACTTTTCTTTTATCAATTGTTTCAGATCTAGAAATTGCAAGTCAATTTAATTAGAAAAAACAAAAAATGCCCTATTATTTATAGAGACAAATTTACACATGTAGAAACATGTTTTTCCTAACATGCAGAGCCAAACCCTATCCAAAAATAATTTCCCTTAAATTCCTGACAATAAATCTATTAAAATGTAGCTTTTGTAATCAGGAAATCACTCAGCAAGTTTTATAAACTCAATTATTGTGGTCCAACTGCAACTGGAAGAATATTGAAGAACCAACCTACCAGCCTTGGAACCATGTCCAATTGAGCTATAGATATGGAGTAATAAAAATACAAAAATCATCACATATCTGACCTAGATAAATTCTTTACGTAAATATGGTGCATATTTTGAGTCATTTCCAACTCTCTGTGATGTGGTACATCAGAACCTATCAGAAACCAGGAATTCAATTTTTGAGCTTCTAAGGATTTTTAATGATTTAAATAAATCTACATGTGTTTTTTTCACTAGATAAATTATTTCAGAAGCTTAAAACTCTAGAAATAGTGATTCCAATTGCTACTAGAAGGTATTTGTAATACTTATCCAAAGCCCTTGGCATCATACTATTTTGACCTGTAGAATAAATATGGTTAAAAAGACAAACCTCATAGAGGACTGACTTTGGAATTTCCCAAGGGCATTCTTTTAAATATTTTCAGTTGATTCCACCTCCTAGTGAATCAGACCATCAAACCCTACCTAATCATCTAAGGAAATAATGTTTGGAGATCCAGAAATTTTCTGGTGAATTATTTCCTAAAACTAGAGTTCTTTTATCTAGAAAATTCATTATAAATCAAAGGAGATTGATAAAATAGTGAAACCACTTATATTAGTTTCATTTTATCAACACCTATCTGATTATATAATTTTTGTACAATGTTATCTTACAGAATATGGCCTTGGTCTAAAAACCCTTTCATACTGATGGCTGGAAATATAGCCATCCACGTCCGCATTTAAACTAGATATTATTCATATATTTGATGAAATATCTCTCTATTTCCTGCCACTAATGCCTAATGATCAGAGGGGTATGCAATCCTTTCTTGCTATTTTTGCCTGTGGAGATAATGATGTATTATGAAGGGAATCGCTACATAAATGCCAAAGATACGAGATTTCCAACACACCAAAGAAACCAGGAGCCGTGAGGAGGCAACTGCAAGTTTAACGACCAACTATATGGCCCGATTGTTTGCACCAACCTCCTTAGGTCAAATAGAACAACTTTCGTGAAGGGACCCCTATATAAAGAGTCTTCAGGCGATGAGAAACGAGCCCCCATCTCCACAACATCGATTCTTTCATCCTCAACTCTCCCCGCCGCCACGCCGGAGGAATAGATCTAGATCTAAACCTATAAACCCTTCTCCACCTAGCCGTCTTCCATCACTTCTAATAGTAGATCTCATCTCCAATTGGTTACATTGTAAGATTATTTGTTCTCAACCTTATGATCTCTATTACAATGTTTATGATTGTTGATTTCATCTCTATGTGTGAGTAATCCTCCTTGGGATAAGGGCTTCGGCCTAGCCATGTAGCTTTTGTTCATGTTGTTTATCATAGATGCGATGTCAACACCCGGATTTTTAATCCCAGATGCCTGTTATGCCATACATCGCAATCCCAGCATTACCATTTTTGCAAGACATAACAGAATTGGATACCATAGTACATCATCCATTAAAAACCATACATAAGGTCTTACACAAATAAGGATCTCATGATCCAGTTCGTAATACAACTTAGGCAGCAGAATACGTAATAATAACGGTAGCGTAGGCGAAGCTCCATCTTCGGGGTCACAGGCAATGCTGACGATGGGAGATGATCCTAGTTGTCGTAACCTTCCTGGGGTCCATCCTCCAGGTACTCCTCTTCATAGTCTGGCCACGGGAATAGCCAGGGACAAAGCCATGAGTACTCTTTAAGTACTCGCAAACTAATACTAACAAGTGAAGGGGTTTTTTGTAATAGGACACTAAGCTCTAGGGTTGTTTTGCAAAAGCCAGATTTACATCTACTAAGTTTAGAAGCAACGAATGCTAGTTGAAGTGTTATAACACCTAAGTGGGAACTTGTATCTCATGCCACAAATCTGTTGTGGTCAAGTCAAAATCTCAATCCATTTCACAAGTCATTTTGAAAACATCTGACAGGGGAACAGAATGGCCACTCCAACTGTCCATAACCGCGGACGCGGCTATTCGAATAGTTTGACACTCTACAGAGATTGTACACTTTCACCACAACATTCTATACATCCGTCAGGAACAAATCCTGAATTCACCATACTCAGTATGCGGATAATCAATCCTAACCTTTCAATTACACGCCCTAGTATAAGCACCTCTCCTGTGAGTTTGGCCTCCCAACCATCACCAACTGTCATCTCGGGTACTGCACAGGTGGACAATCTTCACAAGGTAGCCTCACCTCAGACCTTGGTCGTGAGGGAACCAATACTAAGGTATATAAGTTTCCAGTCAAGCCCTACCCAATTCTCGGGTATTGTGGTTGTACGGTAAAATTGGAATGGTATCGCATCCAGACAACCATCAGTTTTATAAAGGGCTAAGGCTCATGCCTCAACATTTTCATCACCCAGATCATCTGGTGTTTGGAAACACATGTCAAAACATCTCAATAGAATGATCCATCATTCCAAGGTTTTCATAACCATTTTTCCACCAAGTATTCCCATCTAAAGTTGATCAAGTTTTATGCTTAGCACTAGCATCTACAAGTGGGGGTAAGTACTAATGAGGGGTGGTAAAATAGTGGAGTTTAACTAAGTTCAATCTCATGCCTTAGGAGGACATAAAGATTATCTAGCTTACGCCAAGTTTTATGCTCTTTATGCAACCTTCAGTTATCTTCCTAGAATCTACAATTCACTTAAGTAAACTCTAAGTAGTTGCTTTGATAAATAAATAAAGTATAAAGCTTGTAAGTAAAACTAGGATTGGTTGGTCAAGTGGGTAGGATCATATATTCTTAAGGCATATAGTTGGCAAGTATCTTGCAAGTATTTGCTTGCATAGGTCAATTGGATTAGTAAGGCATGCTAAAGTAGAGTATCTTGCAAGTGTTAGCTTGCCTTGTGCAGAGCAGTGGTTGAAGTTCTCCTCGGCTTCTTCTTCGTAGTATCCTCCTTCCTCCTCGTATCCTTGGTCGGTACTAGCGTCTATAAATAAATACGAGGTACACAATCACCAAACAATACTTAACTACGTGCAATCATCACACAAAGGGGTTCTATAGATGATATAGCATCATCACTAACATCACAAGAATAGAGCATTTGACTTAATGATTTTAGTTTTAGAAAAGTAATTTCTACTCATTGAAAAACTACTTAAGATTTAATATTCTCCAAACCAAACATGGGATCATGTTGACACATGTCATCACCACACATTTCAGTATATGGGAATGTGATTTAAAGTGGTGTCACAATTTAATAAGGTTTAACCTTTTATTTTACTTAAATAAAGTGACTAGAAATGCCTATGTGGCATCCTTTTATTACTTGATCATTATTTCTATAAGTAAACCCATATATTTTTATATATTCTGAAAGGTATGATCAAATGTGATTTTTCAGAGTTGGAATCAACTCAAAAGCTATTACGGTTTAAATTTTAAAAATATTTGAATGCAGAAAAGGTTCTTCCTTGTTATATTTACCAAGGTTGATCTATAGATTCAAATGATTTGAATCCAATGGGCTTGGATTAAGCATTTCAATATCTTTCTAACAAAATTGGTTTCATTCAATTTGGTTCACTGAATCGAGCTGGGTTGATTTTTGAAACTTGGTACAAAACTATGTTTGAATTAAAATGGAAAAGTTAAATTCAAACGACTCGGCTGCGCGGGAAACGATACTGGGCCGGCCTGCTAAGCACAGCGCTTACGCGGGCTGGTTAAGTTGCTGTCCCCACGCGTCATTGAGACAGGGGGGTGCGAAGCGGTACGGGGCAACGTGGTGTGTTGGATTTGAAGTAAGATCAACGGCTGAGGGTCGTCGTCGACGATGAACTAGTCACCGGCGAGCTCGAACCCTAGCGGCACAGTGGGGGTCGTGGGAGGCTCACCGGGGCTCAGGCGAGGGTCGGTGTTGCGGGCGAACGACGAAGTCGACGACGGCGAACCTCCTGGTACCGGCAGCTTCTCCTAGGGTGGACGAAATCGACCGTGCCCTTCTTCTCCAGAGGCGGCCTACTCCGGCCAAATTCCGGCGATGCGCTGCTCGCCTTGCTCCGGGAACAGGGTGGAACGATCAGTGAGGAGAGGGGAGTGAGATGGTGTGAAGAGTTTGAGCGGGGGAGGCCTCTATTTATAGTCTCGACGACGAGACCGAACAGGATGGGCATGCGACGGTGACGACATGGCTACGGGCTGCTAGAGGCATGGCCGGAGGTGGCGATCGATCGGTGGTCTCCTGGCGATGCTCTATGGCTTTAATGCGCGTGTAGGGGCGGTGGCAAACGGTCTGGAACATGCGATGCTCTGCACGGCAGAGGCGGCGTCTTCGATGGCGAGCGGTGGATGTGAGGCATGGGGCGGCGAACGGGGATGTCTGGCGGGGTCCTGGGACGGTGGTGATCGCGTATGCACGCGGCGAGGGCGGCGCGCGGTCTGTGGGCGTGTGTCGAGGGTGCCGCTCTGGCATGTTCTCGGCATGCGTTCAGAGAAGCTTGGCATGGCTTGGGCGTGTGGTCCAGTGGCTGGCAGGGTTCGAGCGCTAGACAGGGGGTGGCGGTGGACAGTGGGCTGTGTCCTAGACATGCTGTTTAGGCTTGGTGCTTTCTCTGGCTAGCTAGCCATGGTCGGCTGGCAAGGGAGTGCTCGGGTTGGCATGGCATGGGAAAAGGGTAGGGGCTAGGGTTTGTCCAAGAACTGTTTGGCACTGAGGGATACAAGGGAGATCAATGGTGAACATTGCTTAGCCAAATTACTGCTCAAAACAGTGAAGTTAGGCCAGTTTGATTTGTTGTCTCCAAGTGTTTGATGAAATGACCGCAAGAACTCAAGTTTTGAATTTTGAAAATATTTTTGGTGGGTGTGCTAGGCATGTGCTGGTGAGTCTGTAGATGCTTGGGTTTTGAAAGTTGAGCTTGTTTGAGTGGTTTTTGAAAAAGTGGGATCTTCCCATATGATAAAGATTCAATTTTGAACTGTCCTTTAAACTATGCATCTGAATGTTTCTGGATGATCACAAGGTGGGCCTTGATACTTTGTTATGAGTACTATCAAGGGGTGCAAAGATCCAAACAAGTTTCTGTTAAGTTCTAAAAGTTAGAGATAGCCAAAGTAGGCATGGGAGTTAAATTGGTCAAAATGACCATTCCCTTATTTTGTTTGTTTTGATTTATTTGTCTTTGGGAAAAGTGTGGGGATTGTTTAGATAATGTTTATTTCACCAAGAATCCTTTTACAAGCAAAGAAACACATAAACAAGGCAATTCAAAAGAATTCAAAATGGGATGCATACACACATGCATGCTTTCCTATTTTTATTTAGAAAAGTTTTTGTTAACCCTAATTTTGAAGATTAGTGTTTGATGATTCTAGTTTAATATTTTTGGTATGTTACATGGGATCATGTATTAGTTTGTATGACTTCATGATTGTAGTACCCTCTCTTGCCTCAATCGAAGGACTTGTCAGGTACCCAAGACCGTGAGGATTGATCCAGGTAAAGGGAGTATGATTAACGATAGATCTACAGGATAGGAACCCCAGTGACAGAAAGGGTAGTACGAATGTATGTGAGGAACTTACTTGGGATTAACGGTGACATCACTATGCATATCATTAGTTCTATTTCTTCCATGGATGAGACAAGTAGGTTATGGCCCTAAGCGGTTGCGGAGGCGATAACATTTATGGATGCACTGCCCACATATAATTATCTTGCTCTAACAATTACATGAGTACTTTATTACTATCTATTATTCCCATCAGATGTTTTGCATAACTACTGGTGAAAACCAAAGACCCTAGGCCCTCTCTCTCTATCATCAATAACTACAAGATTGCAAACTCTTGGTCTGGTGAAAACGCAATAGGAATTCTAAAACTCTCGAAGGTCCGTTAAGGTCATCTCACTTTGCTTTCTGCTTCCCGAGGATTCGATAAACCTAGGTCAGTAGGGAAAAAGAGCTATACTACATCTGTAATCCGGATCGAAGGTATCAACCCTTTTTCTAGCGCCGTTGCCGGGGAAGAAATAGCTACCCTAGTGAGGTTAGTAGGAACCTTGCTAGTTTTAAATTCTCGTTTTTAATTTTGTTAGTTTGCTTTCAGTTTTTATTTAAAAAACAAAAAAATTAGTTAATCTTTTAAATTCTTGCTTTATCATCATTAGTACTTGTTTAAGAAAATATAAAAACATAGGATGTATGGCTGTAAAGAATCTTGGGGAGTTTGCAACTCCAAAAAATGATTATTTGCGTACTCCTATTACTCAGCAAGCAATTACTTCTGAAGATTATGAAATTAAGCCACACTATTTAAGTTTGGCTCAACAGAATCAATTTGGAGGATCTGCTATAGAAGTTGCAGTATGCACTTGAATACTTTCACTCAAATATGTGATATGATGCGCATTAAAGATGTTTCCCCGATGCGGTCAAATTGCGCTCATTTCCTTTCTCTCTTAGAGGAAGAGCAAAAGAATGTTTGCTATCTTTGCCTAGAAAGACTATTCCATCATGGGTGGAATGTACTTCTTTATTTATGACTAAATTATTTCCACCTACAAAGACTATGCAACTCAGATCTAATATTACTGGTTTTAGACAGGAAGAGCGTGAGCCACTAGCGCTTGCATGGGAGAGAATGAAAGAATGCATGAGAAACTATCCCAGCCATGGGATGAAATATTGGTTAATTCTCCATTTATTTTATAATGTTCTTAACCCTATTTCTGAGTCTATGTTATATACTGCAGTTGGAGGAACATTTATGGGTAAGCAAATTACCGAAGCAAAACAGCTGCTAGACAATATGAAACACAACCATGCCCAATGGCATGTAGAAAGATCAAACACGAAGAAGGTGAACTCCGTCACACCTCAAGAGAACGAAGAACTCAATGCTAAGTTGGATGAGATTATCTTAGTCGTTAAAGGTAAGGAAACCCCGGTAATAACTACTCTAGAACCAACTATTGAAGAAGTAGACTTTGTAGCTCGTAATGACTATAACCCCTGCTTGGAAAAAGAATTACAATCCAAACTTTTAGAAACATTACTCTAGTCTAGCAGGTAGCTCTATTAATAATATGGCATCAAGCAATACTAGTCTCCAAGAAAATCTTAAAGCTTTTATGGACTCACAAAATGAGGAAAACAATATTCTAGTCAAAATTACGGAGAATCATGATGCTATGCTTGGTAAATTATCTAACCATGCTGTTAGTTTAAGAAATGATTTGCAGGCCCTCCAAGAAAGAACAAGGATCGTTGAGGCACAGCTAGGTAAGATAACCTAAAAACTCTCATTCTAGCAAAATTTGAATGTAAAGCTGAGCCCAATCCAGTAGAAGAGCTCAATAAGATAAGAATCCAAAAGAAGGTTCCCGAAGAACTTGATTATAGTAATGCTCCTTCACCAAACTACACTATTAAAGATCTCGTAAAAAGGACCAATGTCAAGATTCTAGTAAGTAGAGGAAATGAAGAAGCCATGTATCAAAACTTCGTTAATCAGGTAGAAATAAAGATACGTGAGCTTGAAGAAGAATACAAGAAAATTGCTGAAAAATTTCCTGTTAAGCTAGATGATATATTTGAGCCTACCATTAAGATTAAAATTGGGACTAATGAAATAGCTGCACTATGTGATCTAGGATCAAATGTTTCAACAATTCCAATGAGTCTTTTTAACAAGTTAAATCTTGGCTCTTTTGAAATCACCGAACTGAAATTACATCTACCAGATTCTACCTATAAACAAGCAGTAGGTGTGGTGGTATTGCTGGCGAGTATGCCATGGAGGGGTACTCACAGAGCGTGTTTAGAAAGTTGGGGTAAGGCGGAAGGTTGGAGGGTACGAGGTAGCACAGCTTACCCAGGTTCAGATCCCACGATGGTGGCGGAATCCTACTCCTGCTATAAATCACTATAATGGCAATACGCCGAGTTACAAAGATCGGTTTGCTGTGCCCGATATGAGTTGTTCTATCCTAAGGCTCCCATTGGTCAGGCTTATATAGTCACTAAATCCTAGGGTTACAGGCAAATTCCTAGCTGCACAGGTTACAGACTCCTACAGAGTACACAACTAGTCTAACATGTTTTGCACCTCAAGGCTCCGGGTACGCTAGTGACTCCTCCAAAGCCTTCCTTTATCCGGCATGGGCCTCCCTTTTGGATCCATCTAACTGGGCCGCCCAGAAAGCCATGGGCCTTGCTACCAACTGTGGGCCACCTGGGTTATCCGGATTAGAGACATGCTATGGTGATACCCATTTAGCATATCCCCAACAGTAGCCCACGGAGAACTCTCAGATCTTGCGTCGTCTTGCCTCTTCAGGCTGAATGCTCCATCTAGATGAATGTCGTCAAATCGTCAAGCAATATCTTGTAGTCCTCTCAAGAACCCTGCAATGCCCGCCGTCTTCAACATGTAAGTCGGAGAACAGCTGAATATTCCATCGTACTCTTCTCGTAGCCGGACAGGATCCGTCCATGCCGGAATCTTCAGATGGGATGGTTCACCTGCCTATGTCAGTAGAGCAACGTGGAACATAGGTCAGTGACGCCTCGTAACTCACACATGCATAGAACAAAATAATAGCCATTCTTCTCGAACGAAAGATGCGAAACATTGGTGGCGGCAGAGGTGGAAACGTGGAGAAATTTCCATGTACGCGCACACACGCGCTGTCCACATAGCAACCGTCCGATCAACTTGCATGAATCTTGATGCTGAGTACTATAAGTCATAACCGTGGTAATTTTTATCCTTTCACCGCATTCTTCCTCGCATCATCTTCTTCCTCCAGCGAACGCCTCCTCGAGCTCTCCGCGCGCACTGAGAAAAACCCTGGCTTTCCCCCAATACCACAGTCACCTTCCTCCCCACTCCAATGGACAGTAGCAACGCCACCCCATCCATGGCAGCATCGAGTGATGCAACGGCCAAGCCGACGGGCTCTGTTCATGTGCCTCCAGAGTGCCTGGTGCTGCCACGCACCGCGATGGTGGAATCCACCGGCAGTGACCATATTCCAACGGGGGTGGAACTGCTGGAGGAGGAGGGCGACTCTACAAGGGAGAGTGGTGCGGCTCCGATATCGCCGAGAGCAATCTCAGGGAGATAATCGCCAAGGGGTATCTCCCCATGATGGAGAAAAGGTGTACCTCAAATCCCAACTGGTACACGACGTCTCCCTCCCAATCTCTGACTTCTTCATAGAAATCCTTAGTCACTACCGAGTTCAACCTCAGAACCTTTATCCGATAGCATCCTTGCGCTTAGCAACTACGCGGTGCTTTGTGAGGGAAACCTAGGAATTAGGCCTAGGTTAGATCTGTTTATATATTTTTTCACCGTCAAGAGGGAAGCCGGAGTTAGAAAGGACGAGCTCAAAAATTGTGGAAACATTAGCTTCAAGATCCAGCCTGGTCGGCGGTTCCCCGACATTGTAGGCCACGAGTCCTGCAAAAACTGGCAGAGGACGTACTTCTATGGCCCAGATATCCCTCTGGCTGGCCGAGAAGCATCCTATCCGGACTTTGTCAACGGGGCTGCCGCTGAAGCCCCGACATGGAGATCCCAAGACCTCCTTCCCTCGAACGATGAAGCCTCCCGCGCTATTAGGCGGATGGAGTGGTTCATAGACACGGGTCTAACCGGGTTGGACCTAGCCATGTGCTAGTTCATCAGGCGGATCCAGCCTCTACAGCACCACGCGAATATGATGCACCAGTATACCAAGGATAGGAAGGATAGCCTCCGCATTAGGGCTGTCAACGAGCCGGACTCGAGCGAACATTGTTAGGCTCGGCTCAAGCTCGGTAGAAGCTCGAGCCGAGCTCGAGCGAGCCTAGGTTTACCTTCGAGCCTACAACTAAGCTCGAGTTTGGCTCGACCAAAGATCAAGTAGGCTTGAGCTTGGTTCGTTGAAGCTCGGTAAGAAAATTTCAGTACATCCAAATATAGACATGCAGCTACATAGCTAGAAAATAGTAAATCTTGAAAACCAAATAGTAGAAATGGCTCGGAGTCTCACGTGATAGTAGTCTCACATAATAGTAATATAGTTCCAACATGCCAGCACAATTATTTTAGCAGCCTTACAACAGATGGAATAATAATAGCAGTCTCAATTTTGTGGTTGTACAAAAATCACGAGCTTTATCGAACCGTTTGAGTCCGGCTCGTCTAAGCTCGTGAGCTCGAAAACAGGCTCGAGCTTGGTTTGTTAGAGAGATGAATCAAGCTCGAGCCGAGCTGTTAACGCACCGAACTCACACAGTTTGTCAAGCCTAAACTTTTTTGACAGCCCTACTCCGCATCTCCGAGGACAACTTCTCAAGTGACTCCATGATACATCGGAAACGTATGTATAATTTTTTATGTTCCATGCTTGTTTAGTATCTACTTTGCTTTGCTTTGTCCACACTTTGAGGTGCTTTTCATATGTTTTCTGGTACTAACCTATTAACAAGTTTCCACAGTTCCAGTTGCCTATTTTCTGCTGTTTTTGGTTCCAGAAAAGCTAGTAAGGAAATATTCTCGGAATTGGACGGGACTGTAACACCCTCAGAATCGGCCCTATGCAAGTTTTAGCGAAAATCGCCAAACCCGCATAGAAACGATTCAAAGGTGCCCACCAGGCACTTTCGTGCGGGTGGATAACGAAGTAATAACATTACACAACAGTCCTCGATGGGACCCACAGAACAGATATATACAACAGCGACTCAACGAGTCAAGAATACAGAGATAATATACAAAGATCCAAATCACCTTGAAAATGATAGAGCGTCCGACTACGGACAAGATGCAAATGGGGCTAAGAGCCCTGAAGAATAACCAATGGCGTCCATAACCCTGCCCAGGCCAAGCCGGAAGGGTAACCCTGCTAACGACGTCGATCTCAAAACCTGCTTAAACAAAAGGGGTGCCGACCAAGGGCAAAGGAAAAAGAGAGAGCGGTCAGTACTGAGGCCAGTACACGGCGAGGCTAGAATTCGGTGGTCCTCGCCTACACAGGTATGGTGGACTGCAGCGGCAGCGCAGCATGCACTAAACAACCTATAGAGACTCGATATAACTAGCGGCTATCAGAGAGGGGTAAGAAAGACCTATTCGGAACCAACCTGAATCCAACACCAAACAAACCCATCCTGGTATTCCCTCTCGATACCAACCGAGAAAGTCAACCGAGGAACTCAACAGTTGGTAGTTTTATTTATTCAGTTATCGTTGCAGCAATTACTAGTCAGGTATAGATGGTTATCCTGATAAAATAAGCAGTGGGCACTTTTAGTTAACCATTCCATTGTAGTTGCAACACTTACTAGTCAGATACAATTAGCATGAGATATCCCAAACCCAGCAGTTGTTGGTACTTTTATTTAGCCATTCCGTTGCAGTGAAGCTGATTACTAGTCATATCGGATACAAGTCAAATTATAGCAGTAAACTTTAGTTATAGTTGTCTATGATCGAGACCTGTGCTCCAAGTCGTCCATAACCGCGGACACGGCTTCTCGAAAAGATTTAACCCTGCAGGGGTGCACCAAAGTATCCACACGCACTTCGACCCTTTTTGCCAGATCAATTAACATACACCCATCGGTATGTCGGCGGGGCCTAAGTCATGACGTTTCCCAGACCCAAAGCAAGCACGGGGGGCCACCCCACTAAGTCTACCCACAACGAAGTCGGCCGGTCTCCGAGACGGACTCAGGGATTGGGTGGACGGCTGTAAACGACTGGGAACCCGAAAAGATGACTGGGCTTGTCGATACAGCGAAAACGTGTCCCGATCCTAAACAGTACAGTGTGCTCCTCGCACAATCGTAATTAAAGCAGTAAAGCATGGCATAAGTACAGGATAGTAAATAAAACCTCAAACTAGTTTGTGGCCCCCAGTACAGTACTTTGAAATCAGGTACTAAATCGATGCGGTGCCCATACATCCCACATGTGGTTAGCGCGCTCGATCTCGGAACAGATGTCAAGAACTCGGGGTCCTACGGGGCACCAGTGAGCGGTCGGAAACCAAATATTATCTATCACCCACCGGTGCCTCTGCATTTACCTACTTCAATTTTAGTTATTAAACGATAATTGAATTAAACGATAATTAAATCCACAATCATCTCCAACATTAAACATGCGGCAAGACTCCAACAACTGTGGTTCTTGGCAACACACAACAGCACTTGAGCAAGCGACTACGACGCGCAAGTCCAACTATCTACCAAACAACAGGTAATAGGATGTGTCCAAGGCAATATATGGCTGCAAGGGATATCTCGGGTACGGAAACTAGAGCATCGCAACACAGATAGCAATAGATCAACAGGAGGGAATAAATACTATAAAAGTAAGATAGGTAGAAAGGGGGAGGTGCTCGCCTGAAAACATTGCCGAAGGTTCAACCGAAGATCGGGGCGAAGCTCACACCAACTCAACGGCCTTATCCGCGAAGAAGCAAATCACTAGAATAAACACCGGATGCACTATTTAATACTACGGCAAAAAATCGGGCATGATGCATGTATGATGTATGACATGGCAAAGGTGCGGTGCAATTAGGCAATATTAAGCGGAACCGGGGGTCCCGAAAAGTGATTATATGGTTCAAGTTGTTTAGAACCCCCGCAATTTAAATGTTGTCTTAACAAGGCAAAAGATAACACCGGTTCGCTACACAAATTTAAATGGGACCAATATAAGACTAGATTTGCCCGCATATGGGCCCCATATTTAATTATAAGGTGAATCGGCATAACGCCCCAAACCACAGACAAGTATGCATGCATGAACAATTTAATATGCAACAAGTTGTATGTTATTTACAAAATAAGGGTCTCAGGAAAAGGGGTCACACATCTGGGTTCGGGAGATCTTGGGGTTCCGGGGTTCGGGGTTCGGTCTCAGGGTTCAGGGTTCGACGGGATCGGTCTTCGAAGGTCGGACACAAGATGAAGAGCTTGGTTTCCAACGGTCGATCTTTCCGCTGACGACGAACTTGAGTAGATCGGGTACCGGGGGTCTTCGGATCCGTGGAGTAGATCTTGTCGCACGGTGCCCGCGAAGTAGATCTTGTTGTTCTGTGTCGGTGACCTCGGCATCCGGGTTCTCGGCGAGCTCGACGTCCGGGAAGGACTACTTGTCGCACATGTGGTCTTCGGGTTCAGGATCGGCGTCGGATCCAAGAAGGAGAACTTGGCGATTCCGAGGGTCTTGGTGAGGTACTCGTCAGACTTGTTCGGTGGAGGACACTGAAATCAGATAAATCGCCACTGATCCATCTTCACACGGTCGCTGTTGCAATCATCTGCACACCCCACCTTTTCCTGATCATCACCAAAAAACGGCACATGGGGCAACCCGCTGGTACTAGAGGAACCTTGAACTAGCACCAAACACCACGGCAGCACCAGCATAACATGCAGAGGACATGCGGCCCCCGGGCGGTGGTGGTCGAGGCGAGTCGCGACGGAGGCGAGGGAGTGCACGCGCCGGGAAGAGGACGGCAACGGTGGATGCGGCCACGAGCAGGAGGCCTCAGGGACGCGCGCGACGGGCGCTCGCGAGGCCGAGAAGCAGCGGCATGGCTGGGGACCGCTCGCGGCGCTGACAGACATGATCCCCGGTGGCGCGCTCGCGGGAGGAAGGTGGCGGAAGAACTGGAGGAGGGCGGTCAACGGGGTCCATGGAGCTCCCGGCGGCCGGTCGCGGAGGTGCCGTCGGCCGAGGAGGAGAAGACGCAGAGGGGAGAGGGCGAGGTCAACCGGCGGCGGGGCTCTGGCCGGATGCAGCCCAGGCGAGGCGGTGTCCCGGCGGAGCTCGGGCTCGGGCGGAGGCGAGGGAGGCGACTGGCGGAGGCGGTTGCCAGAGGGGAGGAAGGACGCGAGGCCGGCGTGGGGTCGCCGGGCGAGGGGGTTCTGGCGGCGGGGACCGGTGGCCTGGTGGCGGTGAAGCTCGAGGGGGGCGCCGCGGTTGGGGCCAGGTGGGGAGAGGAAGGAGAGGAGGGCGCCCGACAGAGGGAGGGGAGGCCGGAGGGAAGGAAGAAGGGGGCGGGGTCGTGGGTGGTGTGAGTGGAGCGGGGGCAGGGGAATCCCGAGGTGGGGCGCGTGCGGGGGAGGTGGGATCGGGTGCAGGTAGCGGTGGGGGGTCAGGCCAGGTGGTGGGGCCGGTTCCAGGGAGTGGTGGCGTGGGTGTGTTGTGTGTGTGGTGGGTGAGGGAGTGGGGGTGAGGTGTCAGGCTCTGATTGGGTGGGGTTTGGGCTAGGGGGATGTGGCGAGCCGTGAGTGGCTGGGGTGAGGTGGCTGGGGATGGGTAGATTAGGACTAGGTAGGAAAAAGGTTTAGGTGGACCGTTTTGAACTGGGGGTGGCCGACTGGGTCGGATCGGCCCGGTTCGGCTGCCCCCTAAAAATAATATAAATTTTTGTGTTGTTTAAAAGACTTGTGCAATTTATTTTTAGACAAATAAAATATCCGGAAGGGTCCGGGGATTATTTTGAAATGGAGAGGGATCTTTGTAGAAAGCAAAAGTAGGTTTTAAGAAAATAGTTTTAGTCAAAGAGATGCATGATGATGTCATGATGATGCACAAAACAAAAATACCAAGCGATTTTCTAGTAGTGGTTTTAGCGGGATGCCACAATTCGACACCACTAACAATGGATCTCGCCCTCGAGATCCGCCTCATGGTACCGGGAAGAAGGGCGGCGGTCTGAATCTTCTCACATCGTGTAGATCCTCGCGACACCACTAACAAGAGGTCGTTGTCCGTGATCGTCAAGAGAACACTCCGGGAAACAAAAGGTCGAAGGTAGAGGTATCAACAAGTAAAGCCACCTCTAGCTTCGATAGAAAGAGGGAACCGATGCATTCTCATCCACTTCAATGTACAAAAGCGAATAGAGTGAGTAGTCGGCATGGGGGCCAATCCATCACGCACCCAAACTATTACTCTGCACAATCAGTAGAAAAGCGTGCAACCATTCTCGGAATCAGACTGAAGATCTCGACAATCGAGGTTCAGAAACAACGGAGTGGTGCAGACTCTGCATCGGATCTGGCGTAGATGATGTCGTCGCGTCGGAAAACACCGGAAGGCACGAGAGGGAACAAAGAGAAGTCCACCATACGAAGGGTTCCTCGGATAGCATGAAGTCCAGATGTAGAAGCATCGTTAACCAAAGAGGAAGCGAAACCCTGAAGATACGACGAAAACCCAACCACGAGAAATCCTGGACTCGAAGAGAGAGAAGAGAGCAGATTCAAAACGCGTAGAGGTGAGAGGAGAGCAGCAGAGGGGTAAGGAGTAAAATTAGACCTATTCAGAACTATCCAACCGATTTTGCAAGAATAGTTTTGACACTCTACTTCGGCCGTTAGCTAGGTTATCCTACAGGCTGGACTTGTGGGGTATCGCAACTGCTGAGCTCTGATACCACTCTATAACACCCTCAGAATCGGCCCTATGCAAGTTTTAGCGAAACTCGCCAAACCCGCATAGAAACGATTCAAAGGTGCCCACCAGGCACTTTCGTGCGGGTGGATAACGAAGTAATAACATTACACAACAGTCCTCGATGGGACCCACAGAACAGATATATACAACAGCGACTCAACGAGTCAAGAATACAGAGATAATATACAAAGATCCAAATCACCTTGAAAATGATAGAGCGTCCGACTACGGACAAGATGCAAATGGGGCTGAGAGCCCTGAAGAATAACCAATGGCGTCCATAACCCTGCCCAGGCCAAGCCGGAAGGGTAACCCTGCTAACGACGTCGATCTCAAAACCTGCTTAAACAAAAGGGGTGCCGACCAAGGGCAAAGGAAAAAGAGAGAGCGGTCAGTACTGAGGCCAGTACACGGCGAGGCTAGAATTTGGCGGTCCTCGCCTACATAGGTATGGTGGACTGCAGCGGCAGCGCAACATGCACTAAACAACCTATAGAGACTCGATATAACTGGCGGCTATCAGAGAGGGGTAAGAAAGACCTATTCGGAACCAACCTGAATCCAACACCAAACAAACCCATCCTGGTATTCCCTCTCGATACCAACCGAGAAAGTCAACCGAGGAACTCAACAGTTGGCAGTTTTATTTATTCAGTTATCGTTGCAGCAATTACTAGTCAGGTATAGATGGTTATCCTGATAAAATAAGCAGTGGGCACTTTTAGTTAACCATTCCGTTGTAGTTGCAACACTTACTAGTCAGATACAATTAGCATGAGATATCCCAAACCCAGCAGTTGTTGGTACTTTTATTTAGCCATTCCGTTGCAGTGAAGCTGATTACTAGTCATATCGGATACAAGTCAAATTATAGCAGTAAACTTTAGTTATAGTTGTCTATGATCGAGACCGGTGCTCCAAGTCGTCCATAACCGCGGACACGGCTTCTCGAAAAGATTTAACCCTGCAGGGGTGCACCAAAGTATCCACACGCACTTCGACCCTTTTTGCCAGATCAATTAACATACACCCGTCGGTATGTCGGCGGGGCCTAAGTCATGACGTTTCCCAGACCCAAAGCAAGCACGGGGGGCCACCCCACTAAGTCTACCCGCAACAAAGTCGGCCGGTCTCCGAGACGGACTCAGGGTTTGGGTGGACGGCTGTAAACGACTGGGAACCCGAAAAGATGACTGGGCTTGTCGATACAGCGAAAACGTGTCCCGATCCTAAACAGTACAGTGTGCTCCTCGCACAATCGTAATTAAAGCAGTAAAGCATGGCATAAGTACAGGATAGTAAATAAAACCTCAAACTAGTTTGTGGCCCCCAGTACAGTACTTTGAAATCAGGTACTAAATCGATGGGGTGCCCATACATCCCACATGTGGTTAGCGCGCTCGATCTCGGAACAGGTGTCAAGAACTCGGGGTCCTACGGGGCACCAGTGAGCGGTCGGAAACCAAATATTATCTATCACCCACCGGTGCCTCTGCATTTACCTACTTCAATTTTAGTTATTAAACGATAATTGAATTAAACGATAATTAAAGCCACAATCATCTCCAACATTAAACATGCGGCAAGACTCCAACAACTGTGGTTCTTGGCGACACACAACAGCACTTGAGCAAGCGACTACGACGCGCAAGTCCATCTATCTACCAAACAATAGGTAATAGGATGTGTCCAAGGCAATATATGGCTGCAAGGGATATCTCGGGTACGGAAACTAGAGCATCGCAACACAGATAGCAATAGATCAACAGGAGGGAATAAATACTATAAAAGTAAGATAGGTAGAAAGGGGGAGGTGCTCGCCTGAAAACATTGCCGAAGGTTCAACCGAAGATCGGGGCGAAGCTCACACCAACTCAACGGCCTTATCTGCGAAGAAGCAAATCACTAGAATAAACACCGGATGCACTATTTAATACTACGGCAAAAGATCGGGCATGATGCATGTATGATGTATGAAATGGCAAAGGTGCGGTGCAATTAGGCAATATTAAGCGGAACCGGGGGTCCCGACAATTGATTATATGGTTCAAGTTGTTTAGAACCCCCGCAATTTAAATGTTGTCTTAACAAGGCAAAAGATAGCACCGGTTCGCTACACAAATTTAAATGGGACCAATATAAGACTAGATTTGCCCGCATATGGGCCCCATATTTAATTATAAGGTGAATCGGCATAACACCCCAAACCACAGACAAGTATGCATGCATGAACAATTTAATATGCAACAAGTTGTATGTTATTTACAAAATAAGGGTCTCAGGAAAAGGGGTCACACATCTGGGTTCGGGAGATCTTGGGGTTTCGGGGTTCGGGGTTCGGTCTCAGGGTTCAGGGTTCGACGGGATCGGTCTTCGAAGGTCGGACACAAGATGAAGAGCTTGGTTTCCAACGGTCGATCTTTCCGCTGACGACGAACTTGAGTAGATCAGGTACCGGGGGTCTTCGGATCCGTGGAGTAGATCTTGTCGCACGGTGCCCGCGAAGTAGATCTTGTTGTTCTGTGTCGGTGACCTCGGCATCTGGGTTCTCGGCGAGCTCGGCGTTCGGGAAGGAGTACTTGTCGCACATGTGGTCTTCGGGTTCAGGATCGGCTTCGGATCCAAGAAGGAGAACTTGGCGATTTCGAGGGTCTTGGTGAGGTACTCGTCAGACTTGTTCGGCGGAGGACACTGAAATCAGATAAATCGCCACTAATCCATCTTCACACGGTCGCTGTTGCAATCATCTGCACACCCCACCTTTTCCTGATCATCACCAAAACACGGCACATGGGGCAACCCGCTGGTACTAGAGGAACCTTGAACTAGCACCAAACACCACGGCAGTAGCAGCATAACATGCAGAGGACATGCGGCCCCCGGGCGGTGGTGGTCGAGGCGAGTCGCGACGGAGGCGAGGGAGTGCACGCGCCGGGAAGAGGACGTCAGCGGTGGATGCGGCCACGAGCAGGAGGCCTCAGGGACGCGCGCGACGGGCGCTCGCGAGGCCGAGAAGCAGTGGCACGACCGGGGCCCGCTCGCGGCGCTGGCAGACATGATCCCCGGTGGCGCGCTCGCGGGAGGAAGGTGGCGGAAGAACTGGAGGAGGGCGGTCAACGGGGTCCATGGAGCTCCTGGCGGTCGGTCGCGGAGGTGCCGTCGGCCGAGGAGGAGAAGACGCAGAGGGGAGAGGGCGAGGTTGACCGGTGGCGGGGCTCTGGCCGGATGCGGCCCAGGCGAGGCGGTGTCCCGGCGGAGCTCGGGATCGGGCGGAGGCGAGGGAGGCAACTGGCGGCGGCGGTTGCCAGAGGGGAGGAAGGACGCGAGGCCGGCGCGGGGTCGCCGGGCGAGGGGGTTCTGGCGGCGGGGACCGGTGGCCTGGTGGCGGTGAAGCTCGAGGGGGGCGCCGTGGTTGGGGCCAGGTGGGGAGAGGAAGGAGAGGAGGGCGCCCGGCAGGGGGAGGGGAGGCCAGAGGGAAGGAAGAAGGGGGCGGGGTCGTGGGTGGTGTGAGTGGAGCGGGGGCAGGGGAATCCCGAGGTGGGGCGCGTGCGGGGGAGGTGGGATCGGGTGCAGGTAGCGGTGGGGGGTCGGGCCACGTGGTGGGGCCGGTTCCAGGGAGTGGTGGCGTGGGTGTGTTGTGTGTGTGGTGGGTGAGGGAGTGGGGGTGAGGTGTCAGGCTCTGATTGGGTGGGGTTTGGGCTAGGGGGATGTGGCGAGCCGTGAGTGGCTGTGGTGAGGTGGCTGGGGATGGGTAGATTAGGACTAGGTAGGAAGAAGGTTTAGGTGGACCGTTTTGAACTGGGGGTGGCCGACTAGGTCGGATCGGCCCGGTTCGGCTGCCCCCTAAAAATAATATAAATTTTTGTGTTGTTTAAAAGACTTGTGCAATTTATTTTTAGACAAATAAAATATCCGGAAGGGTCCGGGGATTATTTTGAAATGGAGAGGGATCTTTGTAGAAAGCAAAAGTAGGTTTTAACAAAATAGTTTTAGTCAAAGAGATGCATGATGATGTCATGATGATGCACAAAACAAAAATACCAAGCGATTTTCTAGTAGTGGTTTTAGCGGGATGCCACAGGGACAAAAGCCAAAGTCAATATTTCACCAAGGAGAACACGGAGTACAGAGGAGAGACGGAGGGGCGCCACAGGGCAGATGCACCCCCCAGGCGTGGTCCCACCCTGGGCCATGCCTAGGCACGGTGTGGGCCCCCTGGACACCTCCCAGCCTTGCCTCTTCGCCTATAAGAAGCCCCCTGATGCCTAAACCCTAAGCACCCGATCAATATTCCATGAAACCGTCTATAGCCGCCGCCACCACCATCCCTAGATTGGGGGAGGGGATCTGAAGCTCTTCCTGGAACCCTGCCGGAGGGGAGATCATCCCGGAGGCCTTCTTCTTCATCATGCCAGCCTCCGGTATGAAGCGTGAGTAGTTCCACCTTGGACTACGGGTCCATGTAGTAGCTAGATGGTTGTATATCCTCCTTGTGCTTTCATGTCTAGATCTTGTGAGCTCCGTTCATGATCAAGATCTCATCTATTTGTAATCATGCATGTTGTTTGCGGGGATCCGATGGATATTGAGATTACTATGTCAGATTGATTAATGGTTTTGTCTTATTGATTCTATCATGTCTGTGTTGTTTGTGATCTTGCATGCTCTCCGTTGTTAGTAGCTATCTTGGCCAAGTAGTTGCTAGTGATTCCAAGAGGGGGTATTTATGCTCGATAGTGGGTTCACGGCTCTATTTAATCAAGGGAAGTGACATAAATCTCTAAGGTTGTATATGTGATGTTGCCACTAGGGTGAAAACAACGGTCTCTTGTTCATGGAGAAAGTGGATTATTTACCTTACACACTTTGCTTAAAGCAGTTGTTTGTTGCTTGCAACTTAATACTGGAGGGGGTTCGGATGATAACCCAAAGGTAGACTTCTAGTCATAGATGCAGTTGGATGGCGGTCTATGTATCTTGTTGTATTGCCCAATCGAATCTCATAGGATCTTTATGTCTAGTATTGCATTGTTATGCCTTGCTCAGTCCTGTCAATTGGCCTTCTGTAATTTGTTTACCCATCATGCTATGTTTGTTTATCTAAGGAGAACACCTCTAGTGAACTATGGACCCTGGTCCAATCTTTACCATTGATACATCTTCCACTGTTACTGTTTACTTGCTGCAAACCATCATCACCTTCCACACCATACAGTTAATCCTTTGTTACATCAACAGGTGAGATTGACAACCTCACTGTTAGTTGGGGCAAAGTCTTGAGTTTGTGTTGTGCAGGTTTCCATGTTGCTTGCAACACCTTTGAGACATTTCCTTCCTCCTACTGGTTCGATAACCTCGGTTTCTTACTGAGGGAAGACTTGCTGTTGT
Organism: Avena sativa; assembly: GCA_916181665.1. NCBI lineage: Eukaryota > Viridiplantae > Streptophyta > Magnoliopsida > Poales > Poaceae > Avena > Avena sativa. Next base: position 238,296,727 of record OV702283.1, on the reverse strand, counting down.
GCTGCATCATACCTTGCTCTTGGGGTTTCCCGACGAAGCGCTCCATGTTGACGCAGCGCCATCACTCCATCAAGCTCCGCCTCAAGGACATCGTCAAGGTGAAGGACAAGAAGCGTGGCTTCACCATCACCTACGACATGTTCGAGGGTGGCACGTGCCAAGAGGTATCTGTTTTATTTTCCGTGTATGACATATACTCCAGTTCTTTAGTCTAGCCATTACCATTGCATTTAACACTTCAGGATTCACTTAACAACTTAAGAGTATAGACGAGGATAGCTGATGACCCACAAGTATAGTGGATCACAACAGTCTTCGCGGGTAGTATTACCCAATTTATTGATTCGACACAAGGGGAGCCAAACTATACTTTCAAGCCTTAACAACTGAGTTTTCAATTCAGCTGCACCTGGAAATAGTTCTTGCTCACAGAAGTTTATCAGTAGCAACAGTTTGTAGTAGCAACAGCAAAGCAACAACAGCATTAAAACAAGAGAAATAGTAACAGTAGTAGCAAACAGTAGGATATGAGCGCGGTAGGCATAAGGATGGACGGACGGGCATTGCTTGGATGAGTCTAAACATGTAACTTCAAGTTCTAGGGCATTGCAGATAAATAAGAACAAGGATCCAAGTAATAAACAATCTTAGGCATGTGCTCCATATATAGTCATATGTGCTCGCAATGAGAACTTGCACAACATATTTTGTCCTGCCAGCCCGTGGCAGCGGGGCCTCTAGGGAACTACTGGCAATTAAGGTGCTCCTTTTAATAGAGCACCAGAGCAAAGCATTAACACTCCGTGAACACATGTGATCCGCACACCACAGCCATCCCCTCCGGTTATCCCAATTTCTGTCACTTCGGGGCCTTTGGATCCGGACAATGATATGCGTACACAACTTGCAGATAATATCACAAAAAATACTATCATAATGATTCAATAATAAGTTCAGATCTGAGATCATGGCACTCGGGCCCTAGTGACAAGCATTAAGCACAACAAGTTGCAACAAAGGCAAATAGCACTAATAGAGATATTAGGCACTATGCCCTAACAATCTCATTCGATTACATGATAGAACTCATCCAGTCCCTACCATCCCCATAGCCTACAGCGGGGGATTACTCACTCATGGATTAGGGGAACACTGATGGTTGATGGAGAGGCGTTGGTGATGACCATGGCGATGATCCTCCCAAAATTCTCCATCCCGACAGGGTGCCAGAATGGAGTTTCTGGTTCCAAATCGCGGCTTCTGGTGGTGGCGGCGCAGAGGAACTCTTTCTAGAAAAACGTCGAACCCCCCTCGGTTTTTAGGTCAAGGGGTAACTTATAGGCGAAGAGGGAGCCCGAGGGGGTGTCTGGGGTGGCCGCACCTCCCCTAGGCGCGGGCTGGGCCCACCCACGCCTGGTAGGGGTGTGGGCCCCCCAGGCCTCCACTCCGTCTCGTCTTCTGGCTCCGTGGATCTTCTGGCGAAATAGGATTTTTATCATATTTTCCGGGATTTTTCCTGATAGTTGATTTTCTGCACGAAAACTAGATACCAAGGTAATTCTGGTGAAAACAGCGTCAGTCCGTGTTAGTTGTATCCAAATAACACAAGTTTAGAGTAGAAACAATAACAAAAGTTTTCGGGAAAGTAGATACGTTTTGGACGTATCAACTCCCCCAAGCTTAGCTTATTGCTTGTCCTCAAGCAATTCAGTTGAAAACTGAGTGCGATAAAAGAACTTTCACAAATACATTTGCTTCATATGATGTATATATTCTCAACACAGGAGTAGATACTTAAACCATTCATAATAAGAAGTATGCAACTAAGTCTACAAAATAGTCATTGCAAGCTATGAAGAGAAACCAACTCAATAATAATAAGTAGCATGGAACATAAACATAAGCAACATTGCAATGCTGATAGGAAGGTATGATAGAGTGGTATCTCACTTGCCTTTGTTTCTAGAGCACAATATAAATGCCAAGGCACCTCTGAAGTTCACATGAAGACTAGAATTAAAGATATCAGATATACAAGCATCAAAGTCATGACATAATTAACCAAGTTTTGAGACAAACACAAGAATGACAACTATGCTCTCAAGAAGGTGCTCATAGAATAAGTGGTGACTCAACAAGGAAGTGAAAAGGTTTTGAAAGGCTTCCAAATCCTGAAAGTAAGGTACTCACTAGCTTTCAGCTCTCATTGCCCTTATCATAGGCATCTTTATATGGTTAAGGTGAAAGTGAGGTCCAATATGAGTTATATGCTTGGCATACCAAAAAATGGAAATTCCATGTCCCTTGAGTACGAGGGCCGCTCCGCATGCTACTCAACTTTGGTTACCTATAAGTTCTTGTCATTATAAATGCATGTATATCATAGAAAACCGCCAACGGGGTACCCCTTGCACATGATATAGGAGCTATCTCGTGATCAAAATGACAAGGGAAGCAGACAAGCATCTCAGCGATCTTTTTATTTACTATGTGCATAGCTTTTTATTGAGGATGCTTCACAGAATGCTCATTATGGTGATGCTGCAAGTTTCCACCATGATTAGGCATGGCTTAGGCTAGCATCCCAACCGTTTCTCTAACACATATATATACTCCATGAACTCACAAGCTCCCCTTTTATTTCACACTGACGGCATCCGTAAACAAAAGAGCATGGTATCAACTGGATATGTATCCATAACTGTTGAAAGCGTTCCCCGTGACAGCACGGTTCTGCTAACTCCCAACCTATAATTTGCAAGCATATAACTTTCATGCACAGGTCACAATGGTTCAGGATTATTAAGTGCAAGGAATAAAGTGTGCCATCATGTTCGTGAGAGCTTTACTAACTAACTTTCTCAAAACAGACAAACATTTTATTTCGAAGAAAACAAGGCATATAGAATATGCACTGAAATAGCAAATGATGCTAATAGGTAGGTATGGTGGACACAGTGGGCAATATTAGTTTTGGGGACATGCACAAGTAGAGCTCATACTCAGTGCAAGTGAAGGCTAGCAGAAGGAGGGAGCGACAAACGAGAGATCAATAACTGTCATAATCATGCTTGCAACAAAACAGGACTAATTATGGCATGAAAGTGATACAAGGACTCTGAGGAAAAATAAATCATCGAGGCTTACTAACTATTGTTTAGTCATATGCATGCGCGAGCATGTGCCAAGTCGATTCACATGAAAATTTTAGAGGAGGATACCACAAATATCATACCAAAATATGAATAAAACAATGCAAGCAAACATTCATATGACATGCTACAAACTATTAGCAAGTTGGAGCTAATCACAGACAAGCAAGAACTACTAAGCATCCATCAGTAACATACTCCTTACATGAAAAGACTAAGCATGCTCACAATGATGAGTATATGTACAAAAATGAAAACAAATAGAGTTCGTTACCAGCCTCTTACCACACCTCAAGTTGTCTCAATCTTCATTATTGCCCTTCACTTGTGTGACTTGAATAATAACATGAAACCAAAATCCACTGAGGATGGCTGAACCCTGCAAAGAACTCACAAAACAAAAGAAGAAGAAGAACAAATATTTTTGGTGTTTTCGATTTTTCAAACAAGCAAACAAAGCAAAAACAAACCAAACAAAGCAAAATCTTTTTTGTATTTTTCTTTTAAGGAAAACCAAAGCAAAGAAACAAACCAAGAGAAACAACAAAAATATTTTTGGTATTTTTGTGTTTTAAGAAAGCAGAAACAAAAACCAAAAAGAAAGCAAAACAATGGATATACAAAGAACCAACCGAACATGATATATAGATGAGTGTGATGTCGGTATACCTCCCCTCAGGCTTAGGCTTTTGGCCTAAGTGGGGCTCAACTCCATGGTGACCAAGTAGGTGCACCTCCATAGTACGACGAGGAGGCCCCCTCGTCCTGGTACGAGCTCGAGGACTCCCCTGTGTAGTATACAGAGGGGTCATATGAGGGCGCGTCCCCCTGATAGTGTCCATGGAAACCAAGAATGCGCATCTTGTCATCCATCTCCTCCTTGGAGCGCGTCAAGGTCCCTAAGAAATACTGAACAAAGTGGTTTGGGGCAGAGGGATCTCTCTCTTCCCCGTCAATAGACAACATTCTATAAACCAAACTCTCAAGGGTAGAGCTAGTAGTACCAAAGTGGTGCGCCTTCATGGCAGCAAGCTCAAGCCTCTGAGGATCCAAAACTGTATCATTTGGATCAACAACAAGGTCTAACGCAGCAGCAACACGTGCATCAATAATTCCCCCATAAATTGGTCCCTTAGCAGCTAAGCGACGAGCAATGAGAGAACCAAGATTGTACTTAGTTTCATTGTTGAGCGCAATAGCTATGAAGGCCAAATGATAGTTGGAAATATTTCTAGTGTTCTCCGTACCAAGAACACTAGTGGCAAGATAGTAAGCAAAATACCTGATGGCTGGGAGTTGAATATTTCTTATCTTTCCCCGTTGGGATATACGGTTATCATCATTAGTTATCGCGCGTTAGAGCTCCAACAAATCAGCGGGTTGAGCTGGAATATTCTTCGCCGACCTAGCTGTACCAAGTCCCAGGGCCTCACAAAATTTCTTCAATGTCATATTATAAGACCTGCCATAAATTTTGAAGGACACATCTGGTTTGAACATGCTATTAGTAAAAGAGATGCTATCCACAAATGTTTTAGTGAGCGTAGCATATTGCACGCTCTCATCCTGCATATAGCATGTTAGTACAACCCTCTGAACCAAGGTTATAAAATCATCAAGAATCCTAGCAGCCCGCAAAAAGGTCTGGTAAGGAAAGGTGGAAGGGTGAGCATCCCCCTCATCTCCTTCGTCGCCGAATCATGGAGTAATGAGATCCTCATTGTATGAGGGCCTAGATCGGGAGGATGATCTTGAAGGCCTTGCCCTCCTCGGTGCATCACTCCCAAATATTTCACTAAATGTGTGGTTGTCCATGACCTCTTTTTTTCTGAAATTTTTAGACAAACATCAAACCATGTCATTTGCAAGTTGATAAATGATGAGAAACTTGCTAGAGGGCTACACATGCATCAAAATGAAATCTCTAAGCATAGAACAAGCATGCAAGATCACACAACCTGTACCTATAGTAGCAAAATACTCAAGATACAATCTATCAATCACAAATCTAATTGGACAAGTGGAGGAGGCACATACCAAGGAGCAATCCCTCCAAAAATCAGCAACAAAGATAGGCTGAGCAAGTAGATCAAAATTCGCGAGCAAAAATAGCAGGAACTCGAGGTTCAGAAAGTTTTCCGATGTTTTTTGGGAGAGAGAAAGAAGATGGCTGGGAGGAGATACCTTGGAGGGGCCCAGGTGGGCCACACCCCACCTAGGCGCCACTTGTAGGGAGGTCGCGCCCACCAGGGGTGTGGGTGCCTGGGGTGGCCCCCTAGGTTACTCCAGGTGTCCCTCTTCCCCTTTTTTTGAGGAGAAAATTATTTTGAATTTTCTGGAATTTTTTGGGAAACTTTATTTTTGGCCAATTTTCAGGGTATGAAAATTGATTTTCTCGCAGAAACAATTTTCTTAGAAGAAGCAAAAGCAAACCAAATACCAAACTACAGAATCTCCAAGACACTCTAACAAGCAAACAACTAACAAAACCAAAGCTAGCAAAAGAAAAGGCAAGGACTAGGAAGGAGAAAAGTAAAAGAAAGAAAGTATGACCACAGTGAAAACATTATTTTGTTCATTAAAATCCTTTTGTTAATAAGGTTGATCAAGTCTTGTTACCAAAACAATCTTATATGAAACAAAACTTTGTATTCCAAAAGGTGATTATGTTACCTCATACTTGATAGCAATGGTCCCAATCATGATAGTTTCAAAATTTTCTTGTGGAATGGGACAATATATTTCTCCAACCTTGATGCTCTCAATATTTTCAATGGAATCCAGGCAATAGCTCTTAGCAAACTTCTTGGGGAAATAAAAAGTATGCTCTTTGTCAATAATATTGAATGTTACTTTCCTTGATTGCAATTGATGACAGCACCTGCAGTATTAAGAAAAGGTATCCCAAGAATAATAGACATATTATCATCTTCAGGCATCTCAAGCATAACAAAATCAGTTAAAACTAAGCAATTATGAGCCACTTGAAAAGGAACATCCTCACATATACCAACAGGAATAGTAGTTGACTTATCAGCTATTTGCAAAGATATATCAGTTGGTATCAATTTTTCTAACTAGAGTCTCTTGTAGAGAGAAAAAGGCATAACACTATCTCCAGCTCCCAAATCACATAAAGCAGTTCTAACATAATTATTCTTAATAGAGGAAGGAATAGTTGGTATACCTGGATCACCAAGTTTCTTTGGAACCTTACCATTGAAGGAGTAATTAGCAAGCAAAGTAGAAATTTCCTCATTAGGAATCTTCCTTTTATTAGAGACAATATCCTTCATATACTATGAATAAGGAAGTAACTTAATAGCACCAGTCAAAGGAATTTGCAAAAAAAAAGGTTTCATCCACTCACTAAACTTGTTGTAGTGTTCTTCCTCCTTTGACTTGTGTTTCTTATCTAGAAAAGGCATAGGTTTCTGCACCCAAGGTTCTCTCTCACTACCATGTTTCTTAGCAATAAAATCTTCCTTACTGTACCTGGTGTTCTTAGTGTGCTTCTCAGGCTCTTCCTCAACTTCCTCCTTATCAGGAGCATCATTTTTATCATTAGCACTCTCAGTTTCAGCATCAGAGACGGATATACTATTAGGATCTACAGCAGGTTCAAGTGGTTCCTAAACTATCTTATGTTTGTTTTTCTTTCTCTTACGAGAACTACCAATACTTTCACCTTGTTGAGAATCCTGCTCAATTATTTTAGGGTGTCCTTCAGGATATAAAGGATCTTGAGTAGCTATACCACTCCTAGTTCTAATTCCATAAGCATGTTTATCTCCTAAGGCATTAACTAGCATATCCTTTTGTACCTTAGCAAGTTGATCAAGTTGGGTATGAACCATTTGAAAGTTTTTACAAAGATTTTAATATCATTAGAAGTTCTTTCCACAATATCTTTCAACTCTTTAATAGCTCTAGAGTTTTTCAATAAATGATTATGAACTTGTTTATTAAAATTACCTTGTTTAACAATAAATGTGTCAAGTTCCTCTAAGCATTGATCAGGAGGCTTACCATAGGGAATATCACCTTCATCAAAGTGGAGAGAGTGTACCTCAATAGTGGATGAGTGGGGAATTGGCTTACATAATTATCCTTTAGACACTTCTTAGGTTCTTTCATCACTTCATCATTTAATGCAATAACTCCCCTCTTCTTTGGTGTTGGTGTTGGAATTGGTTCAGGAGTAATAGGCTCAGGTGTATTTAGCTTAGTTGAAGTCCAATCATCATAATTCTTGCTTATTTTAGCCATTAATTCTTCAACGGCTATAGGAGTCCTTTTCCTGAAAACACAATCAGCAAATCTATCTAGGTATGTCCTAGAATCATTAGTTAGTCCATTATAATAAATATCAAGAAGCTTATTCTTAGGAAATGGACATCCAGGATGTGCATGAAGCAAGGCATAGAACCTTGTCCATGACTTAGGCAATTTCTCTTCTACTCCCTGTTTAAATTCAAAAAGTCTCTACAAAGCAGTATGTCTAGCACTGGGAGGAAAATATTTCTGGAAGACAATCAAACAATCAGGGCTATTAATGGAACCAAGAGGTAATCTATTAAACCAGGACCTAGCTTCTCCTTTTAGTGACAAAGGGAAGATCTTTGTAACAAAGTACTTGTGCATCTTAAAATCATCAGAGAATAAAGCACTCATAGTAGAAAGCTCATTCATATGAGCCACAACACTCTCATTTTCAGTCCCACAAAAAGGTTCTTTCTCAACAATGTCCAAATAGGATAAATCAAGAGAGAAATCGTAATCTTTATCTTTAATATCCATGGGAGAGGTAGCAAACTTAAGATCAAAGGACAGTTTAGAAATAATGGTACGTCTAGCAAGGAGACTCTTAATAGCACTAGCACCATGTGTGTTTCGGCACTCTTCAACAAATTCATCAGTAAACTCAATGTAGCCATCATTAATATCATAACTCTCTCTAGACTCAGGTGAGCTAACAGGTGTAACAGTATTTTCACTAGGAGTTTCAGTATTCCCTAGACTAGCCATAGTAGCATCTATGAAAGGACCTAATGAACCACTCGCATCAAGCACAATAGAAGTAACATCGTGAGTATCAAAAGCAGTTTAAGATTCAGCAGTAGTAGTAGTGTGTGTAGCATGAGTACGTGGTGGTGGTGTAACAAGCTTGTTTATAAAAGACGGTGAATCAAGAGCAACAGAGGTGTTTAGGACGGTACCTCTTCTTGTAGTGGATGGTAAAATAGGAAACTTTCCATTAGGAGACTTCCCCATGATGAAAGGAGTAGCATTGAACAATAGTAGATCCAAGTGAACTTACAAATAAAGCTATGCTCCCCAGCAATGGCGCCAGAAAATAGTCTTGATGACCCACAAGTATAGGGGATCGCAACAGTCTTCGCGGGTAGTATTACCCAATTTATTGATTCGACACAAGGGGAGCCAAACAATACTTGCAAGCCTTAACAACTGAGTTGTCAATTCAGCTGCACCTGGAAATAGTTATTGCTCACAGAAGTAGCAACAACAACAATAAAACAGGAGCAATTGTAACAGTAGTAGCAAACAATAGGATATGATCGTGGTAGGCATAGGGATGGACGGACGGGCGTTGCATGGACAAGTCTAAACATGTAACTTCAAGATCTAGGGCATTGCAGGTAAATAAGAACAAGCATCCAAGTACTAAACAATCTTAGGCATGTGATCCATATATAGTCATGCGTGCTCGCAATGAGAACTTGCACAACATCTTTTGTCCTGCCAGCCCGTGGCAGCGGGCCTCTAGGGAACTACTTGCAATTAAGGTGCTCCTTTTAATAGAGCATTGGAGCAAAGCATTAACACTCCGTGAACACATGTGATCCTCCCACCACATCCATCCAATCCGGTTGTCCCAATTTCTATCACTTTGGGGCATTTGTATCCGGACAATGATATCTGTACACAACTTGCAGATAAGATCACAAACAATACTATCATAATGATTCAATAATAAGTTCAGGTCTGAGATCATGGCACTCGGGCCCTAGTGACAAGAATTAAGCACAACAAGTTGCAACAAAGTCAACTAACAATAATAGAGATACTAGGCGTTATGCCTTATCAATCTCATTCGATTATATGATAGAACTCATCCAATCCCTACCATCCCCATAGACTACAGCGGGGGATTAATCACTCATGGATGAGGGAAACATTGATGGTTGATGGAGAGGCGTTGGTGATGACGATGGCGATGATCCTCCCCAAATTCCCTGTCCTGGCAGGGTGCCAGAACGGAGTTTCTGGTTCCGAATCGCGGCTTGTGGTGCTGGTGGCGCAGCGGAACTCTTTCTGGAAAAACGTCGAACCCCCCTAGGTTTTTAGGTCAAAGGGTAACTTATAGGCGAAGAGGGAGCCCGAGGAGGTGCCTAGGGTGGCCGCACCCCCCTAGGCACGGGATAGGCCCACCCGCGCCCGGCAGAGGTGTGGGCCCCCAGGCCTCCACTCCATCTCGTCTTCTGGCTCCGTGGATCTTATTGCGAAATAGGATTTTTGGCAGATTTTCCGGGATTTTTCCTGATAGTTGAGTTTCTGCACAAAAACTAGATAGCAAGGTAATTCTGCTGAAAACAGCGTCAGTCCGTGTTAGTTTTATCCAAATCACACAAGTTTAGAGGAGAAACAATAGCAAAAGTGTTCAGGAAAGTATATACATTTTGGACGTTTCAATAGCATGGCTGTCCAAGTATATGACCCAAGATGAAGGAAGTCACCGTCATGTCCGACGACAATGTTCCATTGACGTGTAAGCGGAAGAGCTCCACCTCTGACTCTGCCGATGGAGGCAATAATAAGAAGACAAAGGGTGGAGCCTCCAAGAAGTCCACCGCCGCCCTGGAGGCGGAGAAAATAAGAATGATTGGTATCTCGTTGACCAAAGCACCAACCGTTGTGTAAGCTTCTTAACTTATGACATTGTCTCTTGCTCGTCTTGTTCCTGTACTTATATTTTTTGCATGTTTCAGGAATAAGGTCAGTAAGAGTTTGAAGAAGACCTCCAAAACATTGGGGGCTTCTAAAAACATCAAAGATATGTTTCACCAAGCATCTCCCGCCATCTCCCCTACAACTCCCAGCGTCCAGCCTGCTGCCGCACCGACAAGCTCTCCAGCTAAGGTAACATCTGAACCTTCCACCATGGAAGTGGACCCAGGTGTTGCCGCGGAACTTGCTATTGTCGGCGAGCAGGCGACACAAGAAATTACTGCATCCAAAGTGGCTGAAGCTCTGGCTAAGCATGCCACTGGTAGCAGTAAGGCGATGGTGGAAGGCGGAACTTCTGCCGCAGGCGGCGCCACTACACCCAGGACACCAGTAGAGTTTTCGAAGATCGTCTACCCGGTGCTTACACCGAGTAGATCAACTCTGGTTCCTGGTGCTGCATCGACTTCTCCAACATGTGGTCTTGAGGAGTTGCTCAAGCAGGCGGATATCCTTCGCGGAAATAGCCTTACCTTCAGCAAGATACTTGTCGAGCGTGCCACCAACCTCAAGATCATTGCACTTGTAAGTTATGTATGCCTTTTGCATTTCATATGTAGTATCCCACTGTAGCCCCTGGGGATTTTGACGGAAAACCATAGGTCTTTGTGTCTGAATCCTCTAAGAGTGACTAAGCTAGAAAACTTCACACTATAACCCCCAAGTATGTAGTTTGAATGAATTATTCCGACTAGATACTTTTAGTAGCATACGTAGTGTTTGTAAATTTTAATACTGTAGCCCCCAAGCCTCCAGTTGAAACAGAATTAGTTCTGACTAGATGCTTAAAGAAAGACTAAGCATATTGCCGAGTTAAAAACTCTCACTATAGCCCCCAAGCCTCTACGTGGATACTTATCCGGCTAGATGCTCCAAGTAGACTAAGTAATTTTGAATTTCTTCACAGAATGAGAATGCTCGTAGAGGCGTCGCCAACGAGAAGTTCCACAAGATGTGTGCTGATTTGGGTAAAACTTCCTTCTTGAAGGATCAAATCACCAAGAGCAAGAGTCTTTTTTTTCTTTTCATTTTCGCACTCAAACTTGGTATTGTGCCATCACTCTCCGAATACTCATTGTGTGCTGTCATTTCTCCGGCATGCAGAAACTATTGCCAAGGCGAAGGACATTTTCGAGAAATCCAAGCACATCGAACTGCTGGATAGTGAGAACATGATCCTCAAGCAAGAGAGGGTTGACACTCTGAAGATGCATGAAGCGTCTATGAAGGCCGTGCAAGAGTCTGCCAACATGAAGATCAACCGACTGAAGGAGGAAATTGTGATCCTCAAGGAGCAGAAGAAAGCCGTTGAAGAGCAGAATAAACGCAACCTTGAGGGTTACAAGGTCCTATGACAGGAACGGGACTCCATGGAGGAGACGCTCCAACAAGCTGAGGCGAGCATCTTTGGTAATCAATCTCCGTCTTGTACTTTCTATAAGTCAGGTACTCTGAACTTTTTGTGTTACTGAACTCATGAACTCCATTGCTTGGTCGGAAATGCAGCTCCTATTGTTTTAACCAATACTCCTCCTCCGCCAAAGGAATGCATGGTCCTCGCCGGCAACTTCATCAGTACCGCCATCTAGCAAGCCAAAGAGATTTCCAAGCCCCTGAACATCAACATCAAGGCGGTGGATTTTGTCACGAAGTACTCAGAAATTCTGCACCAAGCCCCCGAGCGTATCATAAGCTATAAAGCTTCATGTACCCGGTCTGGTGCAAGAATGTCGCTGGCGATGGTCAAGGATCACTACGAGAATGCCGACATTTACATGGTGACCTCGGTTTTGCCCGACGTAGACGATGATGGCCAAAATATTGATCACAAAGCTATCTGGGCATCATTCGCCGGCTACGACACCAGGGTCGCTGAGTTGGTCGATCCAAACTCCTTTATGCCTCTTGAGATCATTGATGGCGACCAGCCTAGCTCCTCTGAGTCCCTCAAGACCGCCGACTTTGAAGATGATCAGGATGACTCTCCTGCCGCCGATGATGCTGCCTCAAAGTCTCCTGCACCAGAGGAATGAAAAACACTTTGTAATATATGTTTCCTCTAGATGTATGTATGCGGAAAAAACTATGGTTTTAATCTTAAGGTGAAAAACAATAGTTTTATGTTTTCTGCTACTTAAGTACTATTTCCAGCATGTATATATTTTTTAAGCAAGTGCTGGCTTATCCATTAGTTTGGCTTTTATTCTCGACTTTTCGTGAGTCGGAAGACTCGTAGTCTGAACCATGCGCTCAGGCGATGATGCCCAATGGCACCGTCAAAAACCTAAGCACAAAATTGCCGACTTCGAGTGCCGAAATTCGTACTCCATAATCCACATAAAAACAAAAAAACATGTAGACCAGAAAACTTAAGCTAACGCCCGTAGGTGGAATTTTCATAAGTGCAAATGCAAAACTTGCGCATAAAGTTTTTATACGATCCAAAAATGAACACTAAAGGAGGTAAAAGACTCAAGAATATGAGTGAACCAAAGAGATTTATTTCATTGATCATATAAGAGCTAGACAGTAGATAAAAAATTTGCTAAATGTAAAGATGACGTAGCTATGCTATGTTCCATGGACGATCAAGATCCGGGTAGTCATCATCTGGGTCATGTCGCTTACGCTTATGATCATTGTTGGGTCTATCCTCAAGTTCATGATTGCCAACAAGGTAGTAAGACCCATTGAGTAGCGCCTTGCTTATGATGAACGGTCCTTCCCATGGCAGGGATAATTTGTGTGACTTCCTCTGCTTAAGTCGGAGCACCAGATCCCTCTCTTTAAACGAGGGATGCCGAACGCGGTGACTATGGTAGCTACGTAGCTTCTGCTGATAGATGGAGGATCTTTGGCATGCCAATACGCGCTCTTCCTCGAGAAGGTCCACATCTAGGCGCCTGGATTCTTCAGCGTCATCTTCGTCGTAGCCGGCAACTCTTGGTGAATCGTAAAGGATGTCGGAAGGCAGAATGGCTTTTGCTCCATATACCATGAAATAAGGGGTGTAGCCGGTAAATCTATTGGGTGTAGTTCGTAAACTCCACAAATCATATGGTAACTCCTCCGCCCAGGCTCCAGCTGCTCTATGTAGCGGTGCCTCGAGACGTGGCTTGATTCCCTACAGAATTAATCCATTGGCTAGCTCAACTTGCCCATCGGATGCCCTTCTCCCAACAATAGGCTTCCACTTCTCCGAGTGACAAGTTGCTGCCGTTGTCGGTGATAATGCTATGTGGGAGACCAAATCTCACCACTAGATCCCGGACAAACAAAAAGGCAGTTGCCCCATAAGGCTTTCTAATGGGTTTAGCTTCTATCCATTTGGTGAATTTATCAACTGCTACTAGCAGATGCGTAAACCCACATGGTGCCATCTGTAATGGACCAACCATGTATAGCCCCCAGACTGCAAACGGCCAAGTTATTGGTATTGTTCACAATTCTTGAGCTAGAACATGTGGTTGTCGGGCATAGTACTGGCATCCCATGCATGTCTCAACCAGTAGAATCCTTGCTGGAAGGCTTTGGAGACCAACGATTCAGGAGCGGCGTGATGCCCTCAATCTCCGAGATGGATCTCACGAAGGATTTCAATACCCTCTTGATGGTAAACACACTTGAGGTATACACTAGTGGTGCTTCTTTTATAGAGCTGTCCATTGATTATGGTATAGCCCTTTGATCGGCACACTATTTGCCGGCTTTCGACCTCGTCGATAGGCAAAGTTCCATGTACGAGATATTACATGAATGGTTTCCACTTTGTGAACAAAAGAGTCAACTCTATCCGGGTTCTCAGGGTCCGCTCCCTTCACGGATGGTGTCCGTAGATGTTCTAGAAAAACGCCGGGTAGAATTTGTTTATGGCCTGATCCAAGATTTAATAGCAGATCTGCCGCCTCATTTTCTTCCCTTGGGACATACTTGACTTCATAGCCCAAGAAGCTCTTGGCTATCTCGTCCACTTCGTCTCTATATGCCGCCATCATAGGGTTCTGCGTTCCAGGTGCCAGCCACCTGCTGGGCAACCAAGTCGGAATCTCCACAGCAAACTATGCGCTTGATGCCAATATCCTTGGATACGCGAAGTCCATGAATGAGTGCTTCATATTTCGCCATGTTATTTGTAGCCTCGAAGTGGATCTGCAGAATGTAATGTAGCTTTCCCCCTGTTGGTAACTGTAGCAGTACACCAGCCCCCGAGCCGTTGAGTAGCTTTGATCCGTCAAAGTGCATCACCCAGTATTCTGGCTCTAGAACCATGGTAGCATCTGGCATATCCGTGCAATCTGCGATGAAATCCGCCAAGACCTGAGATTTGATAGCGTCGCATCTCTTGTAGGTCATCTCGAAGATGGAAAGCTCAATGCCCCACTTCACGATCCTTCCTATAGCGTTGCTGTTATTGATGATGTCGGACAGTGGAGCTTTGCTCATAACTGTGATAGGGTGCTCCTGGAAGTAGTGCCTGAGCTTCCGAGAAGGAAGGAACACTCCATAAGCTAGATTCCGGTAGTGCGGGTAACGCTTCGTGGACTCCGGCAAGACCTCGCTTACATAGTAAACTGGTCGTTGCACTCCGTACTCATGCCCTGGTTACTTCCGCTCTACCACGACGACGATGTTGATTACCTGGTTGGTGGCCGCCATGTAGATCAACATAGGCTCCACAGGCTCGGGTGCTGCAAGTATGGGTGCCGAGGAAAGTATATCCTTTAGCTTCTTGAGTGCAGCATCTGCTTCGTCCATCCCTGTAAATTTGTTTGCCTTCTTCAGCAACTTGTACAGCGGCAAAGCCTTCTTTCCAAGTCGGCTGACGAACCGGCTTACTGCTGCAACGCAGGCTGTTAGCCGTTGGATGTCGTTCCGGCATGTCAAACGGTTTATGTTTAGTATGGCCTTGATATTCTCCGGGTTGACCTCGATTCCATGCTGGGAAATGATGAAGCCCAACAATTTGCCGGTTAGAACCCCGAAGATGCACTTCTTAGGGTTAAGCATCATGTTGTATTTCCAAAGATTATCAAAAGTTTCTTTTAAGTCGGATATTAAGTCGTTTGACTTTTTATACATCACCGCTATATCGTCCACATAGGCGTGAACGTTCCAACCAATTTGATCGTGTAGGCAATGCTGCATAGTCCGCTGGTACGTAGCACCTGCATTTTTAAGCCCAAAGGGCACTGTGACATAACAAACGTGTCGTAAGGTGTGGTGAACGAAGTGGCCAATTGGTCCGATTTCCTCATCTTTATCTAGTGGTATCCTGAGTATGCATCGAGAAAACACAAAATTTCTGAGCCATCCGTCGAGTCACTGACTTGGTCAATGCGAGGCAAAGCAAACGGATCTTTGGGACACGCTTTGTTCAAGCCGGTGTAATCAACGCACATTCTTAATTCTTTGGTTCCCTTTTTGGGGAAAAGTACAAGATTGGCCACCCGTCGGGTGTGAAGGACCTCTCGGATAAAACGAGCCTTAAGTAACCTAGATATCTCTTTGCCTATGGCGCATCTCTTCTCGTCTCCGAAGCGTCGTAGAGGTTGTTTCACCAGTTTGCATTTTGGATCAATATTCAAGATGTGCTCGGCAAGTTCCCTAGGTACACCTTTCATGTCGGCAGGTTGCTAGCCAAAGATGTCCCTATTCTCACGGAGGAACTCGACGAGCGCGCTTTCCTATTTGGGATCTAGGTTCGTACCAATGGTAGTGGTCTTGGAGGCATCGCCTACCACAAGTTCCACCGGCTTGGTCTCGATGGCGGCCTTGAAGGTGGGATAGGAGTCAGAAATCTTCTTCTTCTATGCCGGCATCTCCGTTGCATCGACCTTGCTTTGTATCTCCTTGAATCTTTGTTGTAGAGGACAACTTCTACAAAGGCTGCTTCTCCAATCTCGTAGTCCCTTGCCTTGGTAAAGCTTCCGGATACGGTGATTATGCCGTTTGGCCCGGGTATCTTTAGTTTGTTGTAGACGAAGCATGGCTTGGCCATGAAGGCGTGGAAGATGTCGCTCCGAAGATGACATGGTACAAGCTCTTGAAGGGGACCACCTCGAAGGTTACGTGTTCTTGGCGGTAATTATTAACATCGCCAAAAGCGACCTGAAGTGTGATGCACCCAAGGGACTGAGCCTCCCGGCGAGGAACTACGCCATGGAACATGGTGCTGGTCCGCCTTAGGTTGGCCTATGTCAAGTTCAACTTGTGCAGCGTATCCAGGTACATGATGTTGATGCTGCTTCCACTCTGCACCATGCACTTGGTGAACTCGTCGCCGTCAATCAGGGGGTTGATGACCATGGCGCACTGGTTTTCCATAGGGATGAAGTCTTGGTGATCCTTTCTGTCCCAAGTGATTGGAATCTCTGACCAGCGTAGGTACCAGGGAACTGCGGGTAGGGTGGCCATCAGTATCCACATGGAGGTTTTCTGTTCCCGGATAGTAGAGTGGCCATTACTATCCTCAAAGAAAGTGTGGTAGACGGCGGCCTTATTCTCGAAGGGGTTCTTTCCTTTGTCATCGCTCTTGTCGGCGTGCTTGGGGTCAACATCCTCATCCATGTCATTGAATCCTTGGACTCCTCTTCCTTCTTCTTCCCTTTGCCCTTGCCTCGCGGTCTGTCCTTCCGGCTTCACTTGTAACAGGACTCTGTGTCCTCCTTGAGGTCGTTGACGAATTTGCAATGGTGATTGGTGTGAGTGGCCTTGCCGTTGGCATCCAGGTGTACGAGGCATGGCATATCATGGTACTCTTCGTACGTTTGGGGAACATGGAGTGCTGTCGGGGTAGTTTCACTACCTCGCTGCTGCCCACGACCAGCCCCCTGTCCTCGGCCACGCTGTCCGCCATCACCTTGTCCTACAAATGTCATGGCGACCATGTCGGAGGTTTTCTTTTCTTCTGGCGGGTTCTTCCTCTTGGTGCTATTTTTCCTCTTAGCTTGAGTTGGAACGGCTGTTGCCGGCAAGGAGCCGCGAGCATCTTCGTCGGCAGCCGTGAACTCACTGGCCAGCTGGATCATCTGGTTGAGATCGAGCCTGTGATTGTACTACAGGCGCTTCAACTTATGTCAGAGCAATGTACCTTTCTGCAAACCATCAATGAAGGCGGCCATGGCGGTCTGAGCGTGCACTCCTGCACAGGAATTCATCGTATCTAGCCAGCGGGAGAGGTAGGCGCGAGATGACTCGTCTTTCTCTTGCACGTACCACTGTAGAACACCAACAGTGTAGGGACGCTTATACGTACCCACGAAGTTCTTCGTGAATGCTTCTTGCATGTAAAACCAGTTGCAGATGGACTTCTCCAGCAAGTCATCAATACATTGGCGGGTCGTGCCCGTCAACATCAGTGGGAGGTATTTGACGGCAATGTTGGGGTTACCCCCGGCGAGCTCCACCCCGTTGATGTAGTCCTGCAACCATGTAGCTAGTTTGGCGGTGCTATCATAGGGCTTGATCGTCTTGTCAATCTGGAAACCCCTGGGGTAACTTGCGGTCCGTATTATAGGTCCAAAGCAACATGGTCCCAGGTATGGTCCTTCCCGGGCCTCGTGAATCTTGTCCAGGCGTGAACTTGCGTCGTATGGCTTTGGTCTTGGTTTTTTCTTCTTACCGTCAGGGGATCGGCTGCGTGAACGATGCGGCCCCCCTCCGCCATGGTGGCTGCTAGGTGGTGACGGAGGCGGAGGTGGCGGTGGGTTAGCTTTCTTGTTGTTACCCTCCTGCGACTCCTCGCGCTTATCGCGGTTACTTGTCGGGCGCGGAGGGTCATGACGCGGCCTACTCTTGTGTCCTTGGTTGCGCTTCCCATCGCAACGAGGCTGCTCCGTGTTGTCGCGGATGACCATGCCGCTTTGCCTTGGCAGATTCATGTCTGTGCGATGGTGAGCCTTGGGGTATTCGTGATGTCGAGGAGATCGAGGCGATGGAGATGGGCGACGCGGCTGAGCCTTGCCTCCGTGGTCGGAGGATATGGGGATAAAGTCCTGCATGTTGTGTGCATCCCTCTGTCTTCGTTCTGATGAACCCGTCTGTGACCCGATATCCTGAGGAGATTGGTCCCTTGGCGGCTTAGGATTGCTAGACTGACAATATGCTGGGTTAGACTCAAGCCTCCGAGAGGTGGCCTTTTCCTGCTGTTTGACCGCCTTTGCTACAAGGTCATAGACCTATTCCACAGCTGCGGGTGATCTATCCTGCGTTCAGAGATGGGCATTGTTCACTTGTGGCACACGCTAAGTGAGGAGTCCTACGGCCTGCTGTCGTCTTAGCGTGTGCCAGAGAAGTGTACCGCGGTCCAATCCTTCCACAAAGTGATAGATGGCATCATCATGTGGGTAATGTTCCAGATCGGCTCGTATATAGAGCCACCTGGCTAGGTAATCGCGAGGGTTTTCACTCTCTCTCTCTGAACGCAACGTGCCAGATCGAAGATAGTCACCACGCCGATAAACTTGGATCTCTGCTGTCCAGACGCACGGGCGAAGCAGGCGGACTTGCAGCGATCTTCCACCATTATATCCTGCACAGGGGCGGTTTGAGGTGAGCCTTGAGTTTTTTAGATCTATGTCGGCAAACTCTGAAGAGAGATCCGACTTCAATCCTTCCGCGAACATGTCCTTCCTGTAAGCGGTCCGTGCGGGCCTTCCAGCTTCCAGGGAACTAGTGCCCGAGTCGGTTTCGCCAATGAAGAGGTGGATGTTCCCGATTAGGACGGTTGAGCAGCGGGTGGGGTTCATCTTCGCCGGGATCCAGAACTCGTCGGGAGGGACGATCGGAACATTGCCGGAGAAGAGAACACGGCCGATGGCTACGGTTTAGCCGATTACCTCGAAGAGCTTGGACCTTGCCCGTTGAAGAGCCTGAAGCAACTCTTGCCCCATGGTGGGCGCCAACTGTCGTGGTATTTCCGACGAGTACGCCATGGACGGGTCCTCATAGAGCGTGTTTAGAGATGTGGGGTAAGGCGGAAGGTTGGTGGGTACGAGGTAACACAGCTTACCCAGGTTCAGATACCATGACGGTGGCCGAATCCTACTCCTTCTATAAATCACTATAATGGCAACACACCGAGTTACAGGGATTGGTTCGCTGTGCACGATATGAGTTGTTCTATCCCTAAGGATCCCATAGGTCCGGCTTAGATAGTCGCCAGATCCTAGGGTTACAGGCAAAGTCCTAGTCGGACAGGTTACAGAGTCCTACATTATACACAACTAGTCTAACATGACTTGCACTCCAAGGCTCCGGGTACACTGGTGACTCCTCCGTAGCCTTCCTTTATCCGGCATGGGACTCCCTTCTAGATCCATCTAACTGGGCCGCCCAGCAGGACATGGGCCTTGCTACCAACTGTGGGACACCCGGGTTATCCGGATTAGAGACATGCTATGGTGATACCCATTTAGCATGTCCCGAACAGTAGGCATAAAGGAAAATACTTTGGTTTATATTAAAGGATGTCATGCTCTTATTGATTTTGTTATTGTTGACATGCCTGAAGATTATACTGCCCCTATCATATTAGGCCGTCCTTTCTTAACAACTATTAAGGCTTTGATCAATTTGCATGAAGGGAACGTGAAGCTTCAATTACCTTCGCGGGATCTTTTTGTTATTCATTTGCCCAGGAAAAAGAAAGCCAAGCAAGATGATAAGGAGGCCATCACTTTGAAGGCCAATTACTTCGGAGTGGGTGTTCCACTCATATGGCCTAAGTGAACGATATCAAGGTCAAGCTATTGACCATAAAAGAGCAATGCATGGGAGGCAACCCATGTGAAATAAAGGTTTGACTTTTTTATAAGTTTTAGTTTAAGTTTTGTTTAAATAAAGTGTGCTAGAAAACTCTAGCGAGAGGAAGAGATTTAGCGGTACCAAAAATTCTTGTTATATAGATGCCATAGTTGGTCGAAATTTTAGTCTGTCTTTTTTTCTGTCAAAACAAGGTGTTTTGCTAAGTTTCAGTATAAAAAGTAATCTACAAAGAAATAGAATTTTTTTGATGTGTATAGAAAGGTTGACGACCAACTATTCGACGGGAATAAAAATTACCGCCGTATAGTTGCAGCCATATAGTTATGCTACCCATCGACAATTTTTCATCCCGAAGTATAGAAGGTTTGACGACCAACTATATGGCGGGAACAAAAGTTCCTTCCATATAGTTGTCGCTGTATAGTTACAGCCGCCAAACATAAACCCTAGGAAACCCTAAAATTTTGCCGTCGGATCAACTATATAGCCAGAACGCCCTATTCCCACCATATAGTTGCCACCGTATATGTAGAGGCCTGAACCCAAGAAGGTACGAGTCCCTGTGTTTACAGTGCTAGTCCCTGGATCGATTAGCTAGCACCCATAGTTTATGATGTAATATCAAGAAACAAGGTCATATTACAACTCATAACCAGGAATAAAATAGTTCATTACATCTTACATAGCTCATATGGCTATCTTATTACAATGCAGCAGATATAATATAGCATGGAGTCCTTCATCTTCATATGCCACAAGCAAACAAGTTGGTTGTAGACTTGTAATCCCTACTCAACAAACTTCACTAACATCAAACAAACCTGCAACATAATAAGTTACAGCCACAAGGGTCAATACATTTGAATTATATTGGCAAGTGATATCATATTGATATAGAGAATCTAACATCTACATGATTATATGGCTAAGTGGAGTTTTGGCTGGCCTTTGCATAAAATAAGTTTTCCTTATCCTTTGTAAAATAGTTTTTCTCTTTTTCAAAACATCTCATCACACATGGAACACTGGAGTCACACCAGGTGCTACCCTTGTTCACCCACAAGTTTAACTTAGAGAAATTGGGATGAGGAGATTATTGATCATTCCAATGTCTTTGATGCTCAAAATGTCCATTACCGCGGGCACAGCTAAGTACTAAGGTTTTACCCTCTCGAGAGGTGGTGCACTTTCTCCACAAGACTCGACATGCATCGAGACGAGACTTTTTAGAAGCAATCCCTTAGACCACCATGGACGTGTTCCATCATATCATCACTACAACCTTCTGTCCATCTGGCTGAGTTCTTGCAACCTAGTTGGTCATGGTAGAGCCCATATGCCATGTGGCTGCACTGGAAGCTTCTCAATACTAAACATCTCAAATCTCTTTGTTCCTGGGTGGCCATCCACAAGTGAGATACACCAGGGTAAGCCATATAAATGGGCCTTGAGTAACCTATCAACACAAACCATACTTTCCATTCCACCCAGGTGTTTCATTAATAAGTTGTTTTCTTAGTCAAAAACTCGTAGGCATAACTTTTCCATAATATCATAACATGATTTCCCACCCTTGAATTCTAATAGATAGGCTAATCATACTAGCATAACATGTCTCTTAATTTAAGAAGATTTCTACCAAGATATATTCTATAGGATCTACCATAGCATAGCATTATACAAAATAGTCCTATCATGCATACTACAAAAATATTACTAATACAATATTGAAAAGATAGGAATTTTGATGACCAAAGTATCACTTGCCTTTTTAGTAGAAAATCTAGGTACTCTCCTTGATCTTGTAATTGTCACACTCCTCAAAGTTCACTACATCACAATCAAGCAAAGCATACATTCAAAACTAGCACACAAAATGATAAATCAAAACAAGAAAACAAAGAAATTCATGCAAGCATGCAAAAGGTCATTTTATTGAAAAAGTGGTTTCTAACAAGGTTCTAAACATTTCAAAACACCTACTGGTCTTTTATAAAAGTGAAATTTTCTTTGAAACCAATTTAGTGATAATAAGTCATTTAAATCATTTTTCTTTGGTTAGAAAAACTTTTATTCAAAGGAATAATTTCTAGTGTTAACAAAATATATTTTTTTAATTTCAAATGTTAGTTTTTATGGTCAGAGAGTTCAAAACAAAACCAAACTAATTAACACAAAATTAAGAAAGATGCTCGTTAGTCAATAATTAAATCTAGCAATTACACTTATAGGAAATTATGGGACAAAACATCAGAGAGAGTTTAACATCTAATTGTACTGAATAAATCTAAATTAGACATCCATAATCGAGTTGTAAAAACTACCACAGGATTTAACGTTTGCAAACTAGTAAGATGGCATTCGGTTCATACTGATAAAACTAATTCAAATGAGGCAAACACGAATACGTAGAAATAACAGAACCGGTAGCAATACAGGAGGCAAAAGCAACTACACGGACAAGACCATATGCATAGTGTATCAAGATAAACTGAATTCCATAGCTTTTCAAAATACACTGAAAACATCATAGATATTCACAACTAATAATACCAGTGGGGTCTTAGATTTACTAGGAACATTATCTAAATTGGGACCAAGATCCTCGGGGTGTGCATGGTGGTCTAATCTGCTGATGCCACCAAACGACATTCGGTTCACCGGCACCGCTGTCAACAAGAAAACTGCAGCGAGAAACCATGTCTAGGAGGTAGGCATACGTGCGGCTAGAGTATGTGCAAAAGGATTTGTAACGGAGATCATCGAGTGCGATGAAATCTTCCGAGGAAGTCGATGAACCGAGCTGCAACGACGGTGAAGTGCGTCGTCGGTGATCCACGGCTTGAACTTCTGGCCTCACGAATCTTCTCTCCACCTCTTCATGGTCGCTGTGTAGCAGCAGCTCGTCCTCCTGTAGCCGGACTCGTCGGGAACGCCGGCGACGTCAAGCGACGGACTGACGGAGCTCCAAGATGGAACTGAGATGGGAACTCAAGGCTCCGATAGAAGTGTGGAATGTTAAAGAAGAGAAGAGAGTCTTAGTTTGTGGCTGTAAAGAATGAGAATGTTGAGTACTTGATTGTAAAATTAATAAGAGGTAATGGCAGCAGTTTCTAATTTGATATAGATTTCCAGTCTGGTTATTGCTATGCGCGTACGTGCAAGAGAAGAAGAACAGAGTGGCCGCTTCATTTCTGTACAAACTAGGTGTATGTGTGGTGCTGGGGTTCTGTACTGTCTCATGCGCGTGCGTGTTGAATAGAGCCGAGTTGAATGGTTCGGATCAGCATCGGTAAAAAGGAATAGATAGAAAACAAGTATTTAGAAGGAAAAGTCATAGCAAAGCCACGACAAATAAGATTGGGTGCAGCTTGTACATGAGAAAGAAAGTAGAAACAAAATAAGAATGGAAGCTAGCTATTTTCCATGCATTGTTAGAAAAGGAAATAGAGAGAATGCTACTACTATGGGAAAAGACATAGAAAAAGAACGACATGTTAGTGTACCCATGCATGCATGCACGTGCATGTGCACAACCATAGGACCAAGTCCAAAAATGAAATGTTTTGAAAGAATCAAATTAAAAATAAGTTAGAAAAATCAAAACAAGATTCAAAACAAAATACAAGTATTATGAGAAAATATTCTCCATTTTTTATATGTCAAATTAATTTCAAAACATTTGGAAATAATTTTTAACAACTCGAAACAAAATATTATTTTATCACGTTGCAACATCCCTTGTTCTTTAAAAAGAAAAAAATGACCCATAAAAATCAGGATGTTATAATTCTATCCCCTAAATTTCATCATTTGTTTCTTTTGTTTGTTTATTTTTCACATTTCAAAATTTGCAAAATTTTGGGATGTGACAGTATAGTTGCGTCCGACCACTTAAACGCTCGGGGAGGTACCCCAACCATCAAAAACATAATCCTTTTTCTCTCTTATACCTCCAAATTCTCTCAAAACCTCAACGGATCTTCACCCCTGCTCGATTTCATTCGAATTCCTCGCACACAAGTGATCTACGGTATGTTTCTCCTCCGATCATCCAATTACTTTTTGCAAATTCATCTCTGCTCTATTATCATTATCAATGTAAGGTAAGACTTATATTTGAACAATTGTCATGATTATATTGCCTAGATTAATATGTTGAGGAGATTCTTTAGTATGCTATGATGAGGATTATGCTATGACTATTACTGTTGGATCAAAAAGTTTTATATTGTATTTTCTATTATTTTCAGAAGATGAACACGAGGAGCCAGACACGTGCTTTTGCCGCAGCTAGTTCTTCTCGGGCTGCAGCTGAGGAACGCATGGGGATTCGATTCAAGAACGAAGCCAACCTTGATCGTTTCTACAGGATCAAAAACAGAGAAGTCAAGGCAACCAAGTGGGCTTGCCCCGTCACTTTGAACCAACTCGGTATTTCTGATGATTTTAATTTAATTTGCAGTAGAGTTGGCCCGCAAACCTTTGTATTCCATGATGCACCAATCTATCGCCGGTTAACCATTGAATTTCTTAGCTCTTTGCAAAGCACCATTAAGGCATGACATGGGGAGGATAAGATTTATTTCCGACTCATGAACAATAATTATTATCTAATACTAGATGGATAGTGCAATTGTTTTGGTTTACCAAACAATGATCCTAATGCTCTACGCGCAGCTTTTACCAACATGGAACCTTCCCCTGAACTCTTTTATAATTGAATGAGCCTTACTTCTAGAGTTAGCAGAGGGAATAATATTCAACATCCTGCTATTCATTATTTGTTCTATGTTATTGCTAACACCTTGCAGGTGCATAATGAGTTTACAAGACTCAACGAGGAGGACATCTTAGTCCTTGCGAAAGCTGCTTTCAACTATGATAACTTGTCACTTGACTTGGGCATAATACTTATGCGCTACTTGGAGTACCAATACCACCAAAGCCAAGGACCAACCACTTGTGGAGGCGTCATCACCGTGCTTGCCAATGCATTGGGCATCGACCTAGGTGAGTTACAGCCGGTGCTAGGTGAGGGACGTGTTGGTTACTCTACTGTAAGGGCTTGTGGAATTCTTGCTAGGAGAGGTGGTGTTTATTATCTGCATATTGCTGGAGCTAGGAGTATCTACCCTGATCCTTTGCCTAATTATCTTTTCTCTATCGAGGAAGGACGTGTGCTTTATGACTTGCAGCTTGAGCAACACCAACCCAAGGAGGAAATTCCGGAGGAGGATGAGGACCAAGAGGAAGAGCAAGAAGTCCCTCATCAGGAGCAGAAGCCACCAAACCAGTTTGCTACATATCAAAATTTTCATGAACTTGGAGGAACTATGGAGGGAATGCACAATCTCGCCCTGAACCTCCGAGAAACAACAAGTAACCTTCCAACTCAATTTGCGGACTAGAGTTACAACTTTTTCCCCCACCACAATAATTTTTAGGGCTTGCAAAAGCCTAAGCTTGGGGAGGTTTTCTATCTATTTTATATTTTGGTTTTCATTTTCTTTATCTTAATTTCGAGGTTATGCTTTTATTTGAGTTTATAAGCACTCGTGTTGGTTTTCCCAACACTTTATCTTAGGTGTTTTATTTTGTTTGATATTTTCAAGACGATCTTTGCCACCAATTTTCTATTCTTTACTCCCCCTTCTCAAAAACCACAAAAAGATTTCTCCATTTATCTTTATTTTCCCTCTCTCTTTTTCTTTCCGCCTCGAAGTTCTCGTTGATTCGCAGGAGAGTGATTGTCTTCGAGTTTCCAAGAAACAAATAAAAAGGAAAGAGATAAGTGGAACCAAACATGAGAGGTATGCCTTATGACTCCCCACTTTTGAAGTTTGAGAAACCCATGCTAGTTAGTAGTAATGTTGAGATGTTATATCGGTGGAGTGAGTCTCTATATTGTAGTAAAATTTTGTTTGCATGGGTATTTAACTGGATATGTTTTGTTCCAGCTCTTGTAGTTAACCAAGTCATGCCTAAAAATTTTCTAAAAAATTGAAATAAGAAAAGTCTCACAATTAAAGACTTGGGTGTTATAGTGTTTAGTCTTGAAAGCTTATTCTTAGAGACACTCGACACCATAGAAAATAATGATTGACTTGATAGCTCTCTTTGAAAAGATTTGTTCAATTGAATTAATGTTTAGCGGTTTTGTGAGCATGCCAAATTTGACTTGTAAATTATAAGAATGATATAGCTTTATGTGTGTCAAACTTTCATGGGATGCCAACAAATCCACTGTCCTACGAACGATCTTCATGGAGGAAACTCCTAGATTTTCGGTGATGAGTTTATTAAACATTTGTAGAAGCAATGCTATAATGGGTAAGATTCTTGGCATTCCCGGGTAGTTGTAACATGATGGAATCACTCCTCTGGCTGATATGAGTTATCATTATGCAAAAGGAACAAAAACCTTAGTGATGCCACGAGTGTCCATCTCAGCCCGATAAACTAATGAATTTTTTTGGCATGCTCTCAATTACTAAAGAACTGAAATTCTTGAAGGACAATGAATAGAAAAGTAGTGCTTGAAAAGTCTTGATTTATTGATATGGGAGTGATACATCGTAAATGTATCTATAAGTTTTGATGCTCCATGCTTGTTTAGTATCAACTTTATTATGTTTTGTATACAGTTTCTAGAACTAATCCATTGACAAGATGCCACAATGCCAGTTGCCTATTTTCTGCTGTTTTTAGTTTCAGAAAAGCTAAAAAATGAATATTCTCAGAATTGGACGGGACAGAAGCCAATCTTCATATTTTTCCCGGAACGATACGGAAAATCGAAGCAGAGACGGAGTAGGGAACCAGGGTGGCCACACCCTATGGTGGCATGGGCCCACCCTGGCAGTGCCACCAGGGGGTGTGGGCCCCCTGGCTGCCTCCTCGCCTTGCCCCTTCGCCTATAAGAAGCCCCCGGGAAGAAAACCCTAGATCATCAATCATACATCCACAAAAATTTCCATAGCGCTGCCGCCACCAAAGGGGAGATTTGGGGGACAAAAGTCTCTGTTCCGGCACCCTGCCGGGACGGGGAAGTGCCCCCGAAGCCATCTCCTTCGATCTCCACCACCATCTTCATCGATATCCATCGCCATCTTCATCACCATTGCTGATTCCCATGATGAGGAGGGAGTAGTTCTTCCTCGAGGCTAAGGGATCTACCGATAGCTATGTGTTCATCTCTCTCTATGCTTGATCATATTGTGATCATGAGCTTTGTAATAAAGTAGATCTACTATGCTACTCAAGTGATTTAATAGATCCGGCTCTCCCCACGTGTGTGAAAGTGACAACGTGCATACCGTGGTGGCACTTAGGCTAGAGTCTACATAAATAATCAAGTGCTTCAATAGATCTCTGCTCTCCCCACGTGTGTGAAAGTTACAGCGTGCATGCCGTGGTGGCACTTAGTCTAGAGTTCACAAATATTTATCTTGAGTATATTTGGAGTTGGATGTCTTTATGAAATTGTGGTGTTTGTTGGAACCATCTAGCACTCAAGGTGACAGTGTGGGGTTATCTAGATGGGGAAGGCAGACTTTGAGGAGTGCTATTATAGCCCCACCATGGATTAGAGTGTTCAACCCGAGAGTAGTTCAGGGTAGAATCATGAAGATAATATATTTATTGAGAGTGTACACTAGTGAAAGTATGATCCCTAGGCCTTGTTTCTAAACATTGAAACACCGTTTCCAACTAGATATGTTACATGTTTTCTTGATTTAGTCTTTTCCACGCCATAAAAGCTCTTTTCTGGGGACGTAGTCGGGGATCTACAGGACACTTCAACCTGTTACTCCCCGTCAAAAGCTCTTTTCTAGCATCATTACCACTTATACTCATCCATACCACTTGTATTTCACTATCTCTTCGCCGAAATAGTGCACCTATACACCTGACAAGTGTATTGGGTGTGTTGGGGACACAAGAGACTTCTTGTATCTTGATTGCAGGGTTGCTTGAGAGGGATACATTTGACCACTTCCTCCCTGAGTTTGATAAACCTTGGGTAATCCACTTTAAGGGAAACTGGCTGCTATCCTACAAACCTCTGCACTTGGAGGCCCAACAACTATCTACAAGAATAGAAATGCGCAGACATCAAGCTCTTTTCTGGCACCGTTGCCGGGAAGGTAAGGTAAAAGGTACTCACATCCTCCAGTGTGAGTGCTCGAAGTTATCTCCTTTAGATTCTGCAGTTTTATCTTTTTGTTTCTTGTTTTCACTAGTTAGGCTTAATGGAAAACAACAACAAAATTAGAGAGCTTTATAGTATTTATATTGAGTTAGGACATGAAGTGTTTAAAGAGAAAATTAAAAAACCTATGGAACTTTATTTGCATGCTAATAGAAATGCTATTAGTATGAATTCTTTGAACACCATTATTGCTAATGCTATAGAAACATCTAAGCTTGGGGAAGCTAGTTTTTATGAAAATGATCTTTTTAGTTCCCCATCTTTGGAAGATAGCTATTCTATTGCTTATGATGATACCAAAACCTCCAATATATGATGATTACAATGATGAATATGATATTTTCAGCCATCTACTATTGAGGAGAAAATTAATTATGATTACAATATGCCTCCTATATTTGATGACTATGGTGATGAGAATAATAATGATAGCTATTTTGTTGAATTTGCTCCCACTACAATTAATAAGAATGATTATATTCTTATGTGGAGAGTAATAATTATTTTATGCGTGTGGCTCATGATAAGAATGTTTTATGTGATAGTTATATTGTTAATTTTATTCATGATGCTACTGAAAGTTATTATGAGAGAGGGAAACATGGTTTTATCCATCTCGATAATATTAAGTTTCCCCTCTTATGTTGAAAATTTTGAAGTTGCACTTGTTTTTCTTTCCTATGCTTGTTTCTTTGTGCTTTCATGACTTATTTCTTTACAAGATTCCTATGCATAGAAAGTGGTTTAGACTTAAATGTGTTTTGAATTTGCTTCTTGATGCTCTCTTTTACTTCAATTCATATTTCTTATGTGAGCATCTTCTCAAACTATGATGCCTAACTTAAAGGCATTAAAGAAAAGTACTTCTTGGGAGATAACCCAAAATTTTTCTTGAGTCTTGGCAGTTATTACCTCAGTAATAACCTCTCTTTATCCTTTATATTTGATTTTTGTGCCAATAATAACCTCTAATGAGAGAGAAGTAAGATTTGGGGAAGTGTTGTCCCGAAACAGATTTTTGTGCTTCACTATAAAAATTTGTGAAAGATCTCTGTATGTCGGATTGAGCTGTAATTTTCTGAATAAATCCCCTAGGTTGTTAGAAAACTTTAGTTAGTTCAACACTTCGTGATTTGAGCAATAGAAGGTCTTCAAAAAAATCAGTTTCTAGCTGCTGGTCTGTTTTGACTGATTTCTGCCATTATTTGCATTTGCTTCTTTATTGATTTATTTTTGGGTTCTCTTTGGGAAATTGAACTTTTTGAGGGAATTGATACAGTAGCTTGTGTCTTTAATGAAAGTTTTGCTGTTTTGAAACTAAACCCAAAGGTCTATTATCTTTTGAATGCACTAATGTTGCTAATGAAGATTGTGTGAAGTTTGGTATAAAGGAAAATTTTCAGGTGTAGGGGAAGAATGAGGTGATGAGATGAAGAATGGACAAAATCTCAAGCTTGGGGATGCGAACCCGTGTCACCCAAGAAATATTCAAGAGGTCCAAGTGTCAAAGCTTGGGGATGCCCAAGGCATCCCCTTCTTCATTAATAAAAATCTCAGGTCTTTCTAGACACTTCGTTTTTATTGTTTCATGCACAGTTGTGTTGTTCTTGGAGCGTCTTTGTTTTTTTAGTTTTCTTTTGCTTGGTTTTCTTCAATAAGTTGGTTGGATCCTAGCACACTTCTTTTGGAGAGAGACAGACTTTGTCTTCATTGCCTAGAACACTCTTTTTTTCACTCTTATTGTCTGTGAGTGTTCACTTTTTCTAGCACTGTGTTTAGCCTTAGTTTTCTTATGCTTTTTTCTTAGAACTTTTTAGTTCTTATTTGTGGATTTGTGAGACATTCTCACTGATCTTTATTGATTATTATCTTTGTGAGTTGTTTCAAATAAGTCGAATTGTGTTGGAAAGGAGTAGAAAGTTTCTTGCTTATAGTGGTACAAAGGGAGCTTGCTTTGACTGTGACTTAGACTTTATCATGTCATGCTAGATGTTATTCTGACCTTATGCTAAGTGATTATTTCTGTAGCATGACTTGTTCCAAACAATTGGGATTGCTTAGTGTGCCTTGAAAGAATCATGTGTTGTTTTAGCATACAAAAGCATAATATTATGGTATTCTCCTTTGATGCTTTGTTTGGGTTGACTTGGAACATGCTTATACCATGTTATGACTATGAACGAGTCACCTTAGCCTCTATGATCATTTAGTTTTTGACTTGTGGTACCACTTTATGCTTTGATTGATAATGTTTTGTCGCCCTGCATTATTATGTACATTATTGATCTCTTAGTTGGTCGCTCTCACTCTTTTGCTAGCCTCCACTTGTATTGAGTAAGCTCTACTCATGCATCCAACTCCCAAGAAACCAAGTTATTCCAAAGTGTCCACTATAAATTCCTATTCATGGTGTGTTACACCATTCCAAGTATATTCTTGTTTTATCTATCTTCCAAATTAAACTTGTTATGTGAAAATTATTGATTAAACCTCTCACAAACTTGATGGCACACTTTATTTTTCTTGCCCCTAATAAACTTGAACCATTGTGTCATCTATGTTGTATATGCTTGCAGTTATACGTTGGGAATTAGAATAACCGTGTTGTCATGGGGAACACTTTCAACATTGCACTTGTACATTGTACCCAGTTGATATCATGCTCTTTTGTTTGCGGATGTCGTCGGTGTGAAATAAAAGGGGAGCTTGTAAGTTCATGGAGTTATGTATGTGTGTTAGAGAAACGCCTGGGACGCTAGCCTAAGCCATGCCTAATCATGGTGGAAACTTGCAACATCACCATTGTGAGCAATCTATGAAGCTTTCTTCTTATAAAAAAAGAGAGACATTGAAAAGAGGAAAGAGAGAAAAAAACACCATTTTCCCATGGTAAATAAGAGGATTTCTGAGATGCTCATTGTCTACTTGCCTTGTCATTTTGATATGGGATATCTCCTGTATCATGTGCAAGGGGTACCCCATTGGCGGTTCTCTATGATACACATGTACTTACTATGACAAGAACTTACCGGTGACTAAAGTTGAGTAGCATGAGAAGCGGCCCTTGTACTCAAGGGACATGAGATTGCTAACTTATACTTTGTCAAGCATATACTCCATAGTTTGTTCACTTTAACCTTAATCACCTTAGGATGCTTATGATAGGGGCAATGAGAGATGAAAGCTAACAAGTACCATAATTTTTGGAAGCTCTTTATGAGACTTGAAATCCCTGCTTCCCTTTGAAGGGTCTTTCTTCCACTATTATATTGAGTCTCCACCATCTATCCTTAGGCACCAATTAAGAGAGAATAGTTGCCATTCTTTAGTTCTATGTGCATTTTCCCAAAACTTATTGATTGGTTCATATTGTTGATATTGCTTGTTCTTGAACTATTTGTATGTAGTCACTCTTATGAACTTTGAAGGTGTCCTATGCATTTATTGCTCCTCCATGAGGGACAAGCTGAATGCCACTATGCTGTGTTTTCTATATGTGAAACAAACAAACTCTCAATGCATTGTTATTCAGGTTATTTTGTTTGCACCTTTTCATGTTGCATCATAGTTGCTATGTCTTATTGTTAGAACTACATCTTTCATGCTCATGTTTAGAGTACTTTGATCCCATCTTTCATTGCTTTGCAAAAGGTTTGATCATGATTGTGATGGTGCATGTCACCTAAAAAATTATTCTTTTTATCACTTACCTACTCGAGGATGAGCAGGAGTTAAGCTTGGGGATGCTTGATATGTCGTAAACGTATCTATAATTTTTTGATGCTCCATGCCTGTTTAGTATCAACTTTGCTATGTTTTGTCTATACTTTGAGGTATTTTTCTACACTTTATGGAACTAACCTATTGATAAGATGCCACAGTGCCAGTTGCATGTTTTCTGTTGTTTTTGGTTTCAGAAAAGCTAAAAAAATGAATATTCTCGGAATTGGACGGGACAAAAGCCAATTTCATATTTTCCCGGAATGATACGGAAAATCGAAGTAGAGACGGAGTCGGGAACCAGGGTGGCCACACCCTAGGGTTGCGCAGGCCCACCCTGGTAGCACCACCAGGGGTTGTGGGCCCCATGGATGCCTCCTCGCCTTGCCCCTTCGCCTATAAGAAGATCTCGGGGAGAAAACCCTATATCATCAATCATACATCCACAAAAAGTTCCGCAGCGCCACCGCCACCGAAGGGGAGACTCGAGGGACAGAAGTATCTGTTCCGGCACCCTGTCGAGACGAGGAAATGCCCCCAGAGCCATCTCCTTCGATCTCCACCACCATCTCCATCGATCTCCATCGCAATCTTCATCACCATTGCTGATTCCCATGATGAGGAGGGAGTAGTTTTTCCTCGAGGCAAAGGGCTCTACCGGTAGTTATGTGTTGATCTCTCTCTATCTATGCATGATCATATTGTGAGCATGATCTTTGTAATCAAGTAGATCTACTCTGCTACTCTAGTGCTTTAATAGATCTCCGGCTCTCCCCACGTGTGTGAAAGTGACAGCGTGCATACCGTGGTGTTACTTAGGCTAGACTCTACATAAATACTCAAGTGCTTCAATAGATCTCTTCTATCCCCACGTGTGTGAAAGTGAAATCGTGCACGTCGTGGTGGCACTTACCGCTAGAGTTCACAAATATTTATCATGAGTATATTTGGAGTTGGATGTATTTATGAAATTGTGGTGTTTGTTGGAACCATCTAGCGCTCAAGGTGACAGTGTGTGGTTATCTAGATGGGGAAGGAGGACTTTGAGGAGTGCTGTTATAGCCCTACCATGGATTAGAGTGTTCAACCGGAGAGTAGTTAGGGTACAATCATGAAGAGAATATATTATTTGAGAGTGTTCACTAGTGAAAGTATGATCCCTAGGCCTTGTTTCTAAACATTGAAACACCATTTCCAACTAGATATGTTACATGTTTGCTATCTTTAGTCTTTTCCATGCCATAAAAGATCTTTTCTAGGGTCGTTGCCGGGGATCTACGGGACACTTCAGACTGTTCCTCTCCGTCAAACACTCTTTTCTGGCATCATTACCACTTATAATCATCCATACCACATGTATTTCACTATCTCTTCGCCGAACTAGTGCACCTATACACCTGACAAGTGTATTGGGTGTGTTAGGGACGCAAGAGACTTCTTGTATCTTGATTGCAGGGTTGCTTGAGAGGGATACTTTTGACCACTTCCTCACTGAGTTCAATAAACCTTGGGTAATCCACTTAAGGGAAACTTGCTGCTATTCTACAAACCTCTGCACTTGGAGGCCCAACAACTGTCTAAAAGAATAGAAGTGTGTAGACATCAGGGAGAATTGAGATACTCTAGTATGTATGCTTTTCATGACAAACTCTCACACTCTTAATTTTACATGATTAGACTTTATTGTTTAAAGGCAAGCCTATGAGTTAACTACATGACATGGAATAAAGTTTACTCTTTTGAATCTTACATGCTTATAATAATTTTGATGCGCTATAAGGATTCATGAAACCCGTATGATATGCTTGCCATTACTCTATCTATGCTAAAGTTTTTCAGATTAATAAAGTGGAGGAAACAGGAGACTACCAATCATGAGTAAGTTCATCATCTCGTTATTTCAATTTAAATGCTGAGTTCCCTTTTGATTTTGGTTTTCTTGCTCGAGGACGATCAAGTTTAAGCTTGGGGAGGTTGATGGCTATGAAATATAGCCATCCACGTCCGCATTTAAACTAGATATTATTCATATATTTGATGAAATCTCTCTCTATTTCCTACAACTAATGCCTAAATATTAGAGGGCTATGCAATCCTTTCTTGCTATTTTTGCCTACATATATAATGACGTATTATGAAGGGAATCACTACATAAATGCCAAAGATACGAGAATTCCAACACGCCAAAGAAACCAGGAGCCTTGAGGAGGCAACTGCAAGTTTAATGACCAACTATACGGCTACCGCAGTATAGTTGCGGCCGTATATTTTCGTGACGGGACCCCTATATAAAGAGTCTTTAGGCAACGAGAAATGATCCCCCGACTACACAACATCGCTTCTTTCATCCTCAACTCTCCCTGCCGCCACGCTGGAGGAATAGATCTAGATCTAAACCTATAAACCCTTCTCCACCACCATAGCCATCTTCCACCACTTGTAATAGTAGATCTCATCTCCAATTGACGACATTGTAAGACTATTTGTCATCTACCTTATGATCTCTATTACAATGTTTATGATTGTCGATTCGTCTCTATGTGTGAGTAATCCTCCTTGGGATAAGGGCTTCGGCCTAGCCATGTAGCTTTTGTGCATGTTATTTATCATAGATGGGATCCTGTATTAGTTTGTATGACATGATGATTGTAGTACCCTCTCTTGCCTCAATCTAAGGACTTGTCAGGTACCCAAGACCCCGAGGATTTATGCAGGTAAAGGGATTATGAGTAATGACTGATCTGCGGGATAGGAACTGCAATGATAGAAAGGGTAGTACGGCTGTATGTGAGGAACTTACTTGGCATTAACGGTGACATCACTATGCATATCATTAGTTCTCTTTTTTCCATGGATGAGTCTAGTAGGTTATTGCCATAAGCGGTTGCGGAGGCGATAACATTTATGGATGCACGGCCCACCTATTATTATCTTGCTCTAACAATTACATGAGTACTTTATTACTATCTATTATGAGAGAATTCCTTATTTGACACTACTTCCCAATATGATTCCTTATTTGACACTAAATTTTTTTTACTTCCTTATTTGACCACTTAGGTAAATTTTTTGCCTTATATGACACTCTAGTGCATTTTGAGAACTAACGGGGTTAACTAGAGACCTATAAAGACGCCTTTGTCCCTGGTGCTTAATGTGACAAAATTATAAGGAACATGCGATGAAACCGATTATAATTCAAAGCATAGTTTTGTTTAGCATGTGCACTTGATTCCCACCGTGCATGTTCAGTCATTTGCTTGCATGTTCAGTCATTTGCGAGTACTTGACAACAGAGGGAGAGCTACTTGTTCATTTAGACTAAATTCAGACTAAGCCTAATAGCTTGAATGCTAATTTTAAAAATTCAAACATTGGACCGAACCTTCCTGCATTTTGATGGCATGGTCGTGCACCCAGTCACGACCCTCTTCAGTTCGATCTCGATCTTCTCCAGCCAGCGGCTAGCTAATTGATCGGCAATGCGGGATCTGGCATGGAGTCTCGCCCGTAATCAAAATTAGGCACCAATCCAATAGACCAACATCACGGCAGGCTCTCCTAACGTGACCTTGCACTAAATTAGAAACCAGGGTAACGGACACGTCAACCATTGGACCAAGCAGCAAATCATGCCCGCCCCAGAATGCAGAGCGACGCGTCTGCATGTAGAGCTTAAATGCCCGCCCCGAGTGATAATAATCAAAATAAGGCAGAGGAACACACGCGCGTTCGAGCTGACGGGTAGTTTCGTCTTTGAAAAAATAAACTAACGGAGGAGTCTAACGGTATCACGGCAGTGTCGTATAAGGCAAAAAATTACACAAGTGGTCAAATAATGAAGTGAAACAATTTAAGTGTTAAATAAGGAATCATATTGAAAACTAGTGTCAAATAAGGAATTTTCTCATCTATTATTATGATCAGATGTTTTGCACAGGTACTAGTGAAAACAGAATACCCTAGGCCATCTCTCTCCATCGTCAACAACAACAAGATCGCAAACTCTTATTCCGGTGAAAACGCAATAGGAATTCTAAAACACTCGAAGGTCCATTAAGGTAATCTCACTTTGCTTTCTGCTTCCCGAGGATTCAATAAACCTAGGTCTATTAGGGAAAAAGAGGTATACTACATCCGTAATCCGGATCGAAGGTATCACATACCTAGTTTCTAGACTTTGAAAACCCATAGGAATTCCTTCAAATGATTCCCAGACCATTACAATCTTTCTAAATCCATTCTCCCCAAACCATACTGATTTGTAAACTTGTATTGTCAATTGCTGTATGTATTGATGCTTGTATGCATTGTATTGATTGATGCATTGTTTGTATGCATGTTTGCTCGATACGGCGATAGTTGCGATTGTGTGACGCCGAGAAGAAGGAAGCCTCAGATCATATCATTATTGTTATTGTTGTATTCTGATTTTCTAAAGAAGAAGCCAAGGGACATCTTGTTGGTCACATGCAAGCCTCCATTACAAAACTCCTTTATTGACCCACGCCTTTTATCAATGGTTTTGTATCTCGTTTATGAACTTCATGGTTAAATGTATGTTTTGTTTCTAATAAAATACGCGAGTACTTGGCTCCTCCAATTTGTGTTGGAGTGTCCATTAGGACACTTACCCTTATTGACACCCACCCTTACCCCTTTAGATTGAGGCTGAGATGCTTAGCATCTTCCCTCCTTGGAAACTACGGTTTTCGATGATAATCTATTTTGGGTTTTTACCCTACTACAAAGTTTTCAACATAAAACCCTTGGAAAGAGGCATCGTTTGTGATCGGATGTTTTACTAAGGAAGATATGAGGAGGATAAAGCGAAAGTTGAGGAAGAGAAAGAGAAGGGATGTTGTACGCCTTTACCAAAACAATTTATCCGTGCAGCCACACAACCCTAAGAGCTGGGGCTTAGCTTGTAGTTTGTTGTCTTTGGCCGGGGAAGCTTGTACTTGCTAATTGGGAGAAATCCCTTGAATTCTGAGTGGGCTCTACACAGATCTAGAGATCTGGGGAATATAGCCTGCTATGGCAGGAGTGTCCGTACAATAGTTGAGTCACCCGCGGACGGTATGCTTGAGTGGAGAAGGAAGTGGAGTCAAATCACTATATGCCAAGCTACGGTTTGGGTATAGGCTTGAAACGTGAAGGGAATATGCCCTAAGAGGCAATAATAAAGTGTTTATTATGTGTATTCCAAGTATATGATAGATGTTTATTTTGCATGCTATAATTGTATTAATACGGAAACATTAATACATGTGTGTTTAATAAACAAACAGAAAGTTCCTAGTTATGCCTCTCTCATAAACTAGCTCGTTGATTAACAAGATGATAAAAGTTTCCTGATCATAGACATTGGATCTTGTTAATAACAAGGTCACAACATTAGTGTAATAATGTGATGAACATTCATCCGAAGTATAGCATTACGATCAAAGTCATTGATTTTATATTGCTATAACAACTTACGAAGTGATCCTAATCCTTAGACCATGAGATCATGTCAATCACTAACACCAGAAGAGTTTCCTGATAACATCAAACGTCACACCGTAACTGGGTGATTATAAAGATGGGTTCAGAACTACTAAAGTGTTATGTTGAGGCCCATGGATCAAGAGTGTAATTTGTTCATCCCGATGACGGATAGATATGATATGGGCCCTCTCGGTGATATCACATTGATTAGCATGCAATCAAGTGATTTGATCACTAGAATGTTGTATCACGGGAATGAGAAAAGAGTGCATCTTAGTAACGAGATCAAACTAGGTATGGAGATACCGATGATAGAATCTCGGACATGTAATATATCGCGAAACAAAGGGATTAAGATACTAGGGTAAAAGGTTCCGACGATCACAAGAAAGTCATTGTTGAATGTGTGGGAGTCAGTATGGGTCTCCAGATCCCGCTTTTGATTATTGATCGGAGAAGGGTCTCGATCATGTCCGCATTATTCGCGAACTGTAGGGCGTCACACTTAAGAGACACTGACATCCAATTGGAGCAAAAGTTTCATACCGGAAAGAATAACAAGCGCAGGAATTTATTTCACTAGATACCGAAACAGGTGTTCGGGTGCAATTGCAGAAAGTGTTTTTGCATGTGAAATGAAATACTAGCAAGGGGTTATATGTGAATGTTTTTCATTAAAGTAATTGACAAAAATATGAATAAATAAAAGGAGTTTTATTTAATGAGAGTTTGCATTAACTTTGGTGGAAATTTAATGGGAATTTGAGTGGGATTTTGAGTGCAGGGAATTGAAAGGAATTTGAGTGAGTGGAGTGTCTACCCAGATGAATGAAGGAGGGGAGGGGGCAGCCCCATGGCCGGCGGCCACCCCCTTGGGTGCCCCCTTCTCCTATAAAAGGATCCCCCTCTCCTCTCTCTCTCACTCACACCTCCTTGTGAAGGATCTCTCTCCCCCTCTAGTATTTATCCCCCATGGTCTCGGACTAGCAAGATAAATGTTCCCGGTGGCTATTCGGCAAGAAAGAGTTGTGCTTCCGTTGCATCGCTGGAGCAATGAGGCGGAGGTTGCTCGGTTCCTCGTACGTGTGTGCGAGCATGGATGCGCTGCTGATTTGCAGCGCTAGGACTTTCTCTCGATCTCGAGATCGACAAGAGATCGTCTACATCAACCATGAGTTTTACTTGTTAAGCTTTGTAGGTCTTCAAGGGTATGTTCTCTACGGATATACATCCGCCCGTTGTTTATATCTAGTAGATAGATCTTGGTACATAGTTGTTCCTATTGTAGGAATTTTTTTTTGTTTTCTATGCTGCGAACCCTACAGTGGTATCAGAGCCGGATCTATGCGTAGATGCTTTACACGGGTAGTACACATATGATTATGTGGGCGATGATGATCATGTTATTGCTTCTTAGTTGTATTTTGATATTGGTCGCATAGTGGGATGAAGCGGCCCGGAAAAACTTTACGTGTCCGCACACACGAGACCTGTTCCACGCTTGACATGCAACTAGTTTTGCATAAGTGGCTAGCGGGTGTCTGTCTCTCCTACTATAGTCAATATCTAATTTGCAACGAGTTGTCAACAATTTGGTTATCCTCGTTGTGGTTCATGTTCGTAGGTATGAACGGTTCTATCTTCGAAAGCCCTAAGCCACATAAAACTTGCAATGGATGAATTAGAGGCGTCTAGTTTAGATTGTTGTTGGGCTAATGTTATGATATTGTGATGTTATAGGTAGAAGTATGAGATGATACTCTTACAACACACATAAAGTGTAAGTACCATAGACCTTGGCCTTACACGTAGAGGTATGATAGTGATCACACCAAGGAGCACATGATGGAGATCATATGCAGGAACCATATCATTTCACTTACAAACATGTGATGTTTGATTGCATCTTATATTGCTTGTTTGGCATTTTATTAGCATAATAAGATGATCTCTCATTTAAATATCAAGATAAGAATGTGTTCTTCCTTAAGTATGCACCGATTATGTTTCGTCGCTCCAAGACATCATGTGATGATCGGGTGTTCTTGGATCCACGACCATATTACGGGTGTAAGACAGTTACACACACCAATACTAAGATTCTTACTTGGCGAGCCTAGCATGTACAGACATGGCCTCGGAACACGGACCGAAAGGTTAAGCATGAGTCATATGGTAGATATGATGCCCATTTGATGCTCACCTTTGAAGCTACACTAGCTCACATGATGATCAGACTTGGTGTAGTGGATTTGGTTCATGTAATCACCAAAAAGGCACGAGGGATGTCGTTTTTGAGTGGGAGTTCATTTGTAATGTGAATTAGTTGAACTCAATCTATCATAAACTTAGTGTAAACTTTACAAATTCTGTTGTAGATGGCACCACCTGCTTTTAATTTCAATGTGTTCATGGAGAAAGAAAAACTTGCAACAAATGGTAGCAACTTTACCGAATGGGCCATGAATTTGAGGATTCTCCTCTCTGCTGCACAAAAGCAATATGTTCTAGAAGCGTCGCTATGCCCCCCACCATTCGATGATGCCCCTGACGAGGAGAAGAATGTCTATCAGACTCGTCAGGAGGACCACAACTTAGTTCATTGCGGCATATTGTATGGACTAGAGCCAGAACTTCGAAAGCGTTTCGAAAACGGCAATGAATTTGATATAGTGGGTGAGTTGAAAATGATTTTCGACACACATGATGCTGTAGAGAGCTACAATGCTTCAGAAAAGTTCTTTAGCTGCATGATGGAAGAGCACAACTCCTTAAGTGAGCATGTACTCAAGATGTCGGGTTACGCCGATAAGCTTGTGTCCTTGGAAATATCGATTCCCATTGACTTAGGCATCCATCGTGTTCTGCAGTCTCTGCCACCTAGCTATAAGAGCTTCGTGATGAACTATAATATGAAAGGCATGAAGAAGTCTCTCCCCGAGCTTCTGTCAATGATTAAAACTGCAAAAGTGGAGATCAAGAAGGAACATCAAGTGTTGATGATCAATAAGAACACTGGTTTCAAGAAAGACAAGAAGGGAAAACGGAAGGGAAGTAAGGGTGGCAAGCCGGTTGCCGTTTCTGAAAAGAAGCCCCGAGTTGGACCTAAGTCTGATACCGAGTGCTAATATTGTAAGTGGACTGGCCACTAGAAGCGCAACTGCCCCAAGTATTTGGCAGACAAGAAGGCCGGCAAGGGAAACAAAGGTATATATGATATACATGTTATTGATATGTACTTGACTAGTACTCGTAGTAGCACCTGGTTATTTGATACCGGTTCAGTTGCTAATATTTTTAACTCGAATCAGGGGCTGCGGAACAAGCGACGGCTAGCAAGGGGTGAGTTCAAGATGTGTGTCGTCAATGGATCAAGTGTTGATGTGATCGCT
Organism: Avena sativa; assembly: GCA_916181665.1. Taxonomy (NCBI): domain Eukaryota; kingdom Viridiplantae; phylum Streptophyta; class Magnoliopsida; order Poales; family Poaceae; genus Avena; species Avena sativa. Next base: position 238,255,967 of record OV702283.1, on the reverse strand, counting down.
GTCGGAATGCTACCTCTCCACTTACTGTCGGTATTAGTAATAAACTTGAATAATTGTTATCTGGTGCCTGCACCGAGCATGAACATTGTATCTGGATCGTGTTTGATGCGAAGTGGTTATTCATTTAAATCCAAGAACAATGGTTGTTCTATTTATGAATGAAATCTTTTATGGTCATGCACCGATGATGAATGGTTTATTTCTGTTGGATCTCGATAATAGTGTTACACATATTCATAATGTTGATGCTAAAAGGATTAAACTTAATGATGATATATCCGCATATATGTGGCACTGCCGTCTAGGTCATATTGGTGTTAAACGCATGAAGAAGATCCATTCAGATGGACTTTTGGAATCACTTTATTTTGAATCATTTGATACATGTGAGCCATGCCTTATGGGCAAGATGACTAGAACGATGGGTTCAATGGAACGGGCGACAGATTTATTGGAAATCATACATTCTGATGTATGTGGTCCAATGAGTGTGTCGGTGCGAGGTGGATATCGTTATTTTGTTATTTTCACAGATGATTTGAGTAGATACGGTTATATCTACTTGATGAAACACAAGTCTGAAACCTTTGAAAAGTTCAAGGAATTTCAGAATGAAGCGGAAAATCATCATAATAGAAAGTTCAAATTTCTACGGTCCGACCATGTAGGAGAGTATCTAAGTTACGAGTTTAGCACTCATATGAAAGAGTGTGGAATTGTTTCACAACTCACACCTGCCAGAACACCACAGCGAAATGGTGTGTCGGAACATTGTAATCGTACTTTATTGGATATGGTTCGATCTATGATGTCTCTAACGGACTTGCCGTTGTCATTTTGGAGTTATGCACTAGAAACTGCTGCATTCACTTTAAATAGGGCACCATCTAATTCCATTGAAAAGACACCATATGAATTGTGGTTTGGAAACAAACCTTAGTTGTCATTTCTTAAAGTTTGGGGATGCGATGTTTATGTGAAGAAACTTCAACCGGATAAACTCGAACCCAAAGCGGAAAAATGCGTCTTCATAGGATACCCTAAGGAAACTATTGGGTATTCCTTCTATCACAGATCCAAGGGCAAGGTTTTTGCTGCCAAGAATGGATCCTTTCTAGAGAAAGAGTTTCTCACAAAAGGTGTGAGTAGTCGGAAGGTAGAACTCGAAGAGGTTATTGAACCTTCTCTTCAAAGTATGGCAAGTAGCGCAGCGCCGGAAGTCTTTCCGGAGTTGGCTTCACCAGTTGAAGAGGCAACTAATGATAATGATCATGAAACTCTGAAAGAGAGTACTACCGAACCTCGCAGGTCTAGCAGGACGCGTGCAGCTCCTGACCTGTACGGAAACCCTGTTATGAATTTCATGGTTGATGAAAATGATGACCCTACGATTTATGAAGAAGCGATGATGCGCCCGGATTCCAACAAATGGTTAGAAGCCATGAAATCCGAGATGGAATCCATGTATGAAAATCAAGTTTGGAACTTGGTGGACTTACCTCACGACCGAAAGGCCATGGAGAATAAATGGATTTTCAAAAGGAAAACTGATGCTGATAGTAATGTGATCGTCTATAAAGCTCGACTTGTCGCAAAGGGGTTTTGACAAATTCAAGGAGTTGACTACGATGAGACATTCTCTTCCGTAGCGATGCTAAAATCAGTTAGGATTATGTTAGCAATTGCTGCATATTTCAATTATGAGAAATGGCAGATGGATGTCAAAACCGCGTTCCTCAATGGTAATATTGAAGAAGAGGTGTATATGATACAACCAAAGGGTTTTGTCGATCCTAAGGATGCTAACAAGGTGTGAAAGCTTCAGCGATCCATCTATGGACTAAAGCAAGCATACGAAGTTGGAATCTCCACTTTGATGAGGTGATCAAAGAGTTTGGTTTGTCCAAACTTATGGAGAAGCTTGTATTTACAAAAAAGTGAGTGGGAGCAATGTGGCATTTATGATATTATATGTGTATGACATATTATTGATCGGAAATGATATAGATCTTTTAAACAGTGTTAAAAGTTATCTAAAGATCAAATTTTCAATGAAGGACCTAGGTGAAGCGTCATACATATTAGGCATAAAGATCTATAGAGATAGATCTAGGCGCCTAATAGGGCTATCACAAAATACATACCTTGATAAGATTTTAAAGAAGTTTAAAATGGACGAAAGTAAGAAGGGGTTCTTACCTATGTTGCAAGGCAAGACATTGAGTAAGACTCAAAGTCCGGCTACGGCGGAAGAAAGAGAGATAATGGACAATGTCCCCTATGCTTCAGCCATAGGATCTATAATGTACGCCATGCTATGTACAAGACCAGATGTGGCACATGCTATTAGTTTGACTAGTAGGTACCAATCAGATCTAGGTATGGAACACTGGATAGCGGTCAAGAATATCCTTAAGTACTTGCGAAGAACTAAGGATATGTTTCTTGTATACGGAGGTGAAGAAGAGCTCGTCACTAAGTGTTATGTCGACGCTAGCTTTGACACCGATCCGGATGACTCTAAGTCTCAATCCGGATACGTATTTCTCATGAATGGCGAGCGGTTAGTTGGAAGAGTTCCAAACAAACTGTGGTGGCGGGATCAACAACGGAGGCCGAATATGTTGCTACTTTAGAAGCGGCTCAGGAAGCAGTTTGGATGAAGGAGTTCATATCCGAACTAGGTGTGGTTGCAAGCACGTTGGACCCAATGGTGATCTATTGTGACAAGAATGGTGGCATTGCCAATGCCAAAGAACCAAGGTCTCACAAGTATTCCAAGCATATTAAGCGCCGGTTTCACTCCATTCGTGAACATGTCAAGGATGGAGATATAAAGATTTGTAAAGTACATACGGATCTCAATGTAGCAGATCCGTTGACTAAAACTCTCCCTACAGCAAAACATGATCAACACTAGAACTCCATGGGTGTTATATTTATGACTATGTAACTAGATTATTGTCTCTAGTGCAAGTGGGAGACTAAAGGGAATATGCCCTGAGAGACAATAATAAAGTGTTTATTATGTGTATTCCAAGTATATGATAGATGTTTATTTTGCATGCTATAATTGTATTAATATGGAAACATTAATACATGTGTGTTTAATAAACAAACAGAAAGTTCCTAGTTATGCCTCTCTCATAAACTAGCTCGTTGATTAACAAGATGATCAAAGTTTCCTGATCATAGACATTGGATGTTGTTAATAACGAGGTCACAACATTAGTGTAATGATGTGATGAACATTCATCCGAGGTATAACATTACGACCAAAGTCATTGAGTTTATATTGCTATAACAACTTACGAAGTGATCCTAATCCTTAGATCATAAGATCATGTCAATTACTAACACCAGAAGAGTTCCTTGATAACATCAAACGTCACACCATAACTGGGTGATTATAAAGATGGGTTCAAAACTACTAAAGTGTTATGTTGAAGCCCATGGATAAAGAGTGGAATTTGTTCATCCCGATGATGGATAGATATGCTCTAAGCCCTCTCGGTGATATCACATTGATTAGCTTGCACGCAAGTGATTTGATCACTAGAATGTTGTATCATGGGAACGAGAAAAGAGTGCATGTCAGTAACGAGATCAAACTTGGTATGGAGATACCGATGATCGAATAACGGACATGTAATATATCAGGAAACAAAGGGATTAAGATACTAGCGTAAAAGGTTCCGACTATCACAAGAAAGTCATCGTTGAATGTGTGGGAGTCAATATGGGTCTCCAGATCCCGCTTTTGATTATTGATTGGAGAAGGGTCTCGATCATGTCCACATTATTCGCGAACTGTAGGGTGGCACACTTAAGAGACACCGACATCCAATTGGAGCAAAAGTTTCATGCCGGAAAGAATAACAAGCGCAGAAAGTTATCTCACTAGATACCGAAACAGGTTTTCGGGTGAAATTGCAGAGAGTGTTTTTGCATGTGAAATGTAATAGTAGCAAGGGTTTATATGTGAATGTTTGTCATTAAAGTAATTGACAAAATTCTGAATAAATAAAAGGAGTTTTATTTAATGAGAGTCTGCATTAAATTTGGTGGAAATTTAATGGGAATTTGAGTGGGATTTTGAGTGGAGGGACTTGAAAGGCCACATGAATGAAGGAGGGGAGGGGGCAGCCCCATGGCTGGCGGCCACCCCCTTGGGTGCCCCCCCTTCTCCTATAAATGGAGCCCCCTCTCCTCTCTCTCTCACTCTCACCTTCTCGTGAAGGATCTCTATCCCCCTCTAGTATTTATCCCCATGGTCTTGGACTAGCGAGATACATGTTCCCGGTAGCTATTCGGCAAGAAAGAGTTGTGCTTCCGCTACATCGCTGGAGCGAGGACGTGGAGGTTGCTCGGTTCCTCGTACGTGTGTGCGAGCATGGATGCACTGCTGATTTGCGGCGCTAGGACTTCCTCTCGATCTGGAGATCGACAAGAGATCTTCTACATCAACCACCAGCTTTACTCGTTAAGCTTTGTCGGTCTTCAAGGGTATGGTCTCTACGGATATACATCCGGCCGTTGTTTGTATCTAGTTGATAGATCTTGGTACATAGTGGTTCCCATCGTAGGAAATTTTTTGTTTTCTATGCTGTGAACCCTATAGTACGTGTAAGATCCCTCCTTTGTAAAGGAAAAGGATCCCTGTGATTGCAATGCTAGTCCCTGGATCATTGCTAGCATCCATAGTTTAAGATGAAGTACACAGATACAAAGGTCATTTATTACATCCATTCCAGAGATAAAACATAGTCTTTTACAACTCAAGGCCACAGGCCTAATACAAGAGTTTGGAATAAGTAAATAAACATAAGTCTTCATCTTCATGTGCCACAGGCAAGCATGTTGAGTGTAGACTCATGACACCTAATCATCATCGGAGTAACCTGCAACATCACAAGTTACAGCCACAGTGGGTCAATACTTTGGAAATAGTATTGGCAAGTGATACCTTAGTAAATTTTAAGTGGACTATATTACTATATGCATTTTGGCTAAGTGTAGCTTGGCTTGCTTTGCTCAAAATAGATTTTTCCTATTAGTTGAAATCACTAAGTTTTTCTTTGTCAAAAACTTTTCCCAAGAAACCATCAATAGACATTGAGGTCCTTCACCCTTGTTCACCCACAAGTTTTACTTTTGAAGTTGGAGTGATGAGATTCTTGATAGCTTCCATGTCTTGATGCTCAAGTTGTCCATTGCCATGGACTTGGCTAAGTACTTAGATTTTCCATCTGCAGAGGTTGTTGTAACACCCTCAGAATCGGCCCTATGCAAGTTTCAGCGCTTCCCGCCAAACCCGCATAGAAACGATTCAAAGGTGCCCACCAGGCACTTGCGTGCGGGTGGAAAATGAAGTAATAACATTACACAACAGTCCTCGATGGGACCCACAGAACAGATATATATACAACAGCGACTCAATGAGTCAAGAATACAGATATACGGTACAAAGATCCAAATCACCTTGAAAACGATAGAGCGTCCGGCTACGGACAAGATGCAAATGGGTCTAAGAGCTCTGAAGAATAACCAATGGCGTCCATAACCTTGCCCAGGCCAAGCCGGAAGGGTAACCCTGCTAACGACGTCGATCTCAAAACCTGCTTAAACAAAAGGGGTGCCGACGAAGGGCAAAATAAAAAGAGAGAGCGGTCAGTACTGAGGCCAGTACACGGCGAGGCTAGAATTCGGCGGTCCTCGCCTACATAGGTATGGTGGACTGAAGCGGCAGCGCAGCATGCACTAAACAACCTATAGAGACTCGATAAAACAGGAGGCTATCAGAGAGGGGTAAGAAAGACCTATCCGGAACCAACCTGATACTAACACCAAACAATCCCATCCTGGTATTCCCCCTCGAGACCAAACGAGGAAGTCAACCGAGGAACTCACACAGTTGGCAGTTTTATTTATTCAGTTATTGTTGCAGCAATTACTAGTCAGGCGTAGATAATCGTCCTGATAAAATAAACAGTGGCCGTTTTAGTTAACCATTCCGTTGTAGTTGCAACACTTACTAGTCAGATACAATTAGCATGAGATATCCCAAAACCCAGCAGTTGTTGGTACTTTTATTTAGCCATTCCGTTGTGGTGAAGCTGATTACTAGTCATATCGGATACAAGTCAATTTATAACAGTAAACTTTAGTTATAGTTGTCTATGATCAAGCATTGTGCTCCAAGTCGTCCATAACCGCGGACACGGCTTCTCGAAAAGATTTAACCCTGCAGGGGTGCACCAAAGTATCCACAAGCACTTCGACCCTTTTTGCCAGATCAGTTAACATACACCCATCGGTATGTCGGCGGGGCCTAAGTCATGACGTTTCCAGACCCAAAGCAAGCACGGGGGGCCACCCCACTAAGTCTACCCGCAACGAAGTCGGCCGGGCTCCGAGACGGACTCAGGGTTTAGGTAGATGGCTGTGAACGACTGGGGATCCAAAACTGGGCTTGTCGACACCGTGAAAACGTGTCCCGATCCTAAACAGTACAGTGTGCTCCTCGCACAAATGTAAATTAAGCAGTAAAGCATGGCATAAGTACAGGATAGTAAATAAAACCTCAAACTAGTTTGTGGCCCCCAGTACAATACTTTGAAATCAGGTACTAATCGATGGGGGGCCCATATCTCCCCACCTGTGGTTAGCGCGCTCGATCTCGGAACAGGTGTCAAGAACTCGGGGTCCTACGGGACACCAGTGAGCGGTCGGAAACCAAATATTATCTATCACCCACCGGTGCCTCTGCATTTACCTACTTCAATTTTAGTTATTAAACAATAATTAAATTAAACGATAATTAAAGTCATGATCATCTCCGACATTAAACCTGCGGCAATACTCCAACATCTGTGGTACTTGGCGACACACAACAACACTTGAGCAAGCGACTACGACGCGCAAGTCCAACTATCTACCAAACAACAGGTAATAGGATGTGTCCGAGGCAATATGAGGCTGCAAGGGATATCACGGGTACAAAATCTATAGCATCGCAACACAGATAGCAATAGATCAACAGGAGGGAATAAATACTGTAAAAGTAAGATAGGTAGAGAGGGGGAGATGCTCGCCTGCAAACATTGCCGAAGGTTCAACCGAGATCGGGGCGAAGCTCACATCAACTCAACGGCCTTATCCGTGAAGAACCAAAACACTAGAATAAACACCGGATGCACTATTTAGTACTACGGCAAAAGATCGGGCATGATGCATGTATGATGTATGACATGGCAAAGATGCGATGCAATTAGGTCATATTAACCGGAACTGGGGGTCCCGACAATTAATTAAACGGTTCAAGTTATTTATCTACCCCGCAAATTAAATGTTGAATTAGCAAGACCAAACATGGCTTCGGTTCGCTACACCAATTTAAATGGGGCCAATATAAGACTAGATTTGCCCGCATATGGGCCCCATATTTAATTATAAGGTGAATCGGCATAACGCCCCCAAACCACATGAGATGTATGCGAGCATGCTCAATTAATATGCAACAAGTTATATAGTTGGCAATTTATAAAATAGGGGCTCGGAAAAGGGGTCACACATTAGGGTTCGGCGAGCTTGGTGTTTCCGGGGTTCGGGGTTCGGTCTCAGGGTTCAGGGTTCGACGAATTCGTTCTCGGCGGAAACGGCGTCCGGGAAGGAGGACTTGGTTCGGTGTCGGGGGCGCATCGGATTCTTCCGGGTCGGTGTCGTTCTTATCGTCGCGAAGATCTTGTCGGTTCCGCGTACCGGTCGGTCTTGGCGTTCGGGATGCAGAACTTGGTGTCCGGGACGGAGTACTTGTCGCCCCGGGGTCTCGGGTCGAAGAACTTGGCGCGCCCGGGTTCGGTCTTCGGATCCGGGAAGGAGGCCTTCGGATCCTCGGGTCTGTGAAGGAGTACTTGGCGTCCGGCGGTAGATCTTGTTGGTTCCACTCCGAAGGACTTGTTGTTCTGCAGTGGAGATCATGGGGTCATCGGGGTCCGGGTTCGCCGGGATCGGTGCAGGGTCTCGGACATCGGATCCTTGAAGGAGGTCATGGCGTCCGTGTAGAATTACTTCGGTCATCGAATCCGTGTAGGCGCACTCGGGTCTCGACGTCTAGGTTCCGTGAAGATCTTGGCTAAACTTGTCAATGGTCCTTCTTGTGCTTCCCGTTGTCGATCTTGTCGCATGGCCTCTTACAGTTCCGAAGCATACACCCCCTCGGCAGAAGACCAAACCACGCATCCTTGTTGTCATCGACACGGGCAGCAGGGTCGCAGCTTGCTAGACGGGGGCGCCAAGGCGGGCGCGACCGAGGCGAGCTCAAGAGGCGGCGGTGAATGGCGGTCCCGCAGCGGCAGAGGGGCGCCGACGGGGACGCGGCAGGACGGGGCCAGAGGGACGGCACGGGGCTTGGTGGATGCAGGCGGAGCGGCGGACAGGCGGTGGAGGTGACGACCGAAGGGGAGGGGTGGTCGGTGGCCGCGGTACCGCGCGCCGGCGGCGTCGGGTGGAGCCCCGGCGACGGGGTGGTGGCGTGGCGTGCTCGGGAGGAGGCGACGTCCAGACGCGGTGCGGCGGCGCTCGGGTCCGAGCGGCGGCGCGGGGGCGCCGGAGCGAGCATGGCAGCGGGGAAGGAGGTTGGGGAAGGGCGGCCGCGCGCCGGAGCGAGCATGGCGGCGGGGCGCGGTGGGGCGACCGGCGACGAGGGGCGCGGCCGACGACGAGGAGGGCCGCGGTCGAGCAGAGGCGAGAGGGGCGGCCCCGGCGGGAAGGAGGGCACGGCGGCGAGGATGGTGAGCGGAAGGCGCGGCCGGAGGCGGGGCGAGGCCAGCGGCCGGTGCCGAGGGGGCCGCGGGGCGGCGGAGCTCCGTGGAGGAGGGAGACGTGGTGAGGGAGGGGAGCAGAGGAGCGGGTCGGGGGTTGGGGAGGCGCGGCGGTCGGCCGCGAGAGAGAGAGGCCAGGGAGGAAGAGGAGCATCGGGGGTGGGGAGCGGGGTCGCGTGTGGGTCCGGGGGGGGGGGGGTTCGGTGCGTGGTGGGGCCGGGTACCGCGTGGGTCCAGGGTGGCAGCGTGTGTGGGTGTGTGTGTGCTGAGTGTGTGTGGCGTTGAGTGGGGAAGTGGATGGTTGGATCGGTCAGGGGGAGGGGCTGCCCAGGTGGGTGGGGCCCAGGTTCCAGGGAGAGGGGTGAGGAAGTGGGTCGGCGCGGTGGGACCAGGGTGGAAGGGAGAGGGGGTAGGTGGGGTCTAGGTGAGAGAGAGAGGGGTGTAGGTGGGGCTGTGGATTGGTGAGGTGGCTGGGCTGAGGGTGAGGTGGAGGGACGGTGAGGTGGCGAGCTGGGGTTGGTGGGTAGACTAGGATTGGGTAAATTTAGGACTAGGAATTTATACTAGGGTTTTTCTTTTATTTAAAAATAAATTTTGTAAATAGTTTTAGACAAATAAAAGACCTGAACAGACCGATGTTTTAATTTGAAATAAGACGGGGGCTATTTAGAAAACAAAACTAGGCGTTTCGAAATAGTTTTAGACAAACAATGCATGATGATGGCGATGCAATGCACAAAAACAACGCGATTTTCTAGTAGTGGTTTTACGGGATGCCACAATTCGACACCACTAACAATGGATCTCGCCCTCGAGATCCGCCTCATGGTACCGGAAAGAAGGTCGGCGATCTGCGTCTTCTCGCTTCGTGTAGATCTTCGCGACACCACTAACAATGGTTCATTCTCCATCTTGAAATCGGCGACACCACCAACAAAAGGGTCGTTGTTCACGTTCGTCAAGAGAGCACTCCGGATAAACAACGGACGAAGTTAAAGGTAAGGCCACCTCTAACTTTCATGGAAGGAGTAAGAGTTGCATCGATCCACCATTCAATATACAACAGCAAATGATAAGAGTAGTGGTATGGTCGCGACTCCATCCCGCACTCAAAGCATTACTATGTACACGAATAGACAGATTATGCAACCAACCCTCAGGATTCAGACTGAAGATCTCGACAAGCGAGGTTCGGAAACACAGGAGTGATGCAGACCCTGCATCGGATCTGGCGTAGATGATGTCGTCGCGTCGGAGAACACCGGAAGGCACAAACAAGGAACAAAGAATGGTACCGCAGATAAAGGACCACTCAGATAGCAGAAATACCGGATGTAGAAACACCGTTACCAAAAGAGGAAGGGAAACCCTGAAGGTACGACGGAAACCCAACCACGAGAATTCCTGGACTAGCAGAAGGAAAGGGAACAGATCCAAAACACGCAGAGGTAAGAGGAGAACAGCAGAAGGTAAGGACTAAAAGCAGACCTAATCAGATCTATCCAACCGATTTCTCGAAAATAGTTTTGACACTCTACTTCGGCCGTTAGCTAGGTTATCCTACAGGCTGTACTTGTGGGGTATCGCAACTGCTGAGCTCTAATACCACTCTGTAACACCCTCAGAATCGTCCCTATGCAAGTTTCAGTGATGCCCGCCAAACCCGCATAGAAACGATTCAAAGGTGCCCACCAGGCACTTGCGTGCGGGTGGAAAACGAAGAAATAACATTACACAACAGTCCTCGATGGGACCCACAGAACAGATATATATACAACAGTGACTCAATGAGTCAAGAATACAGATATACGGTACAAAGATCCAAATCACCTTGAAAACGATAGAGCGTCCGGCTACGGACAAGATGCAAATGGGGCTAAGAGCCCTGAAGAATAACCAATGGCGTCCATAACCCTGCCCAGGCCAAGCCGGAAGGGTAACCCTGCTAACGACGTCGATCTCAAAACCTGCTTAAACAAAAGGGGTGCCGACGAAGGGCAAAATAAAAAGAGAGAGCGGTCAGTACTGAGGCCAGTACACGGCGAGGCTAGAATTCGGCGGTCCTCGCCTACATAGGTATGGTGGACTGAAGCGGCAGCGCAGCATGCACTAAACAACCTATAGAGACTCGATAAAACATGCGGCTATTAGAGAGGGGTAAGAAAGACCTATCCGGAACCAACCTGATACTAACACCAAACAATCCCATCCTGGTATTCCCCCTCGAGACCAAACGAGGAAGTCAACCGAGGAACTCACACAGTTGGCAGTTTTATTTATTCAGTTATTGTTGCAGCAATTACTAGTCAGGCGTAGATAATCGTCCTGATAAAATAAACAGTGGCCGTTTTAGTTAACCATTCCGTTGTAGTTGCAACACTTACTAGTCAGATACAATTAGCATGAGATATCCCAAAACCCAGCAGTTGTTGGTACTTTTATTTAGCCATTCCGTTGTGGTGAAGCTGATTACTAGTCATATCGAATACAAGTCAATTTATAACAGTAAACTTTAGTTATAGTTGTCTATGATCAAGCACTGTGCTCCAAGTCGTCCATAACCGCGGACACGGCTTCTCGAAAAGATTTAACCCTGCAGGGGTGCACCAAAGTATCCACAAGCACTTCGACCTTTTTTGCCAGATCAGTTAACATACACCCATCGGTATGTCGGCGGGGCCTAAGTCATGACGTTTCCAGACCCAAAGCAAGCACGGGGGGCCACCCCACTAAGTCTACCCGCAACGAAGCCGGCCGGGCTCCGAGACGGACTCAGGGTTTGGGTAGACGGCTGTGAACGACTGGGGACCCAAAACTGGGCTTGTCGACACCGCGAAAACGTGTCCCGATCCTAACAGTACAGTGTGCTCCTCGCACAAATGTAAATAAAGCAGTAAAGCATGGCATAAGTACAGGATAGTAAATAAAACCTCAAACTAGTTTGTGGCCCCCAGTACAATACTTTGAAATCAGGTACTAATCGATGGGGGGCCCATATCTCCCCACCTGTGGTTAGCGCGCTCGATCTCGGAACAGGTGTCAAGAACTCGGGGTCCTACGGGACACCAGTGAGCGGTCAGAAACCAAATATTATCTATCACCCACCGGTGCCTCTGCATTTACCTACTTCAATTTTAGTTATTAAACAATAATTAAATTAAACGATAATTAAAGTCATGATCATCTCCGACATTAAACCTGCGGCAATACTCCAACATCTGTGGTACTTGGCGACACACAACAGCACTTGAGCAAGCGACTACGACGCGCAAGTACAACTATCTACCAAACAACAGGTAATAGGATGTGTCCGAGGGAATATGAGGCTGCAAGGGATATCACGGGTACGAAATCTATAGCATCGCAACACAGATAGCAATAGATCAACAGGAGGGAATAAATACTATAAAAGTAAGATAGGTAGAGAGGGGGAGATGCTCGCCTGCAAACATTGCCGAAGGTTCAACCGAGATCGGGGCGAAGCTCACATCAACTCAACGGCCTTATCCGCGAAGAACCAAAACACTAGAATAAACACCGGATGCACTATTTAGTACCACGGCAAAAGATCGGGCATGATGCATGTATGATGTATGACATGGCAAAGATGCGATGCAATTAGGTCATATTAACCGGAACTGGGGGTCCCGACAATTAATTAAACGGTTCAAGTTATTTATCTACCCCGCAAATTAAATGTTGAATTAGCAAGACCAAACATGGCTTCGGTTCGCTACACCAATTTAAATGGGGCCAATATAAGACTAGATTTGCCCGCATATGGGCCCCATATTTAATTATAAGGTGAATCGGCATAATACCCCCAAACCACATGAGATGTATGCGAGCATGCTCAATTAATATGCAACAAGTTATATAGTTGGCAATTTATAAAATAGGGGCTCGGAGAAGGGGTCACACATTAGGGTTCGGCGAGCTTGGTGTTTCCGGGGTTCGGGGTTCGGTCTCAGGGTTCAGGGTTCGACGAATTCGTTCTCGGCGGAAACGGCGTCCGGGAAGGAGGACTTGGTTCGGTGTCGGGGGCGCATCGGATTCTTCCGGGTCGGTGTCGTTCTTATCGTCGCGAAGATCTTGTCGGTTCCGCGTACCGGTCGGTCTTGGCGTTCGGGATGCAGAACTTGGTGTCCGGGACGGAGTACTTGTCGCCCCGGGGTCTCGGGTCGAAGAACTTGGCGCGCCCGGGTTCGGTCTTCGGATCCGGGAAGGAGGCCTTCGGATCCTCGGGTCTGTGAAGGAGTACTTGGCGTCCGGCGGTAGATCTTGTTGGTTCCACTCCGAAGGACTTGTTGTTCTGCAGTGGAGATCATGGGGTCATCGGGGTCCGGGTTCGCCGGGATCGGTGCAGGGTCTCGGACATCGGATCCTTGAAGGAGGTCATGGCATCCGTGTAGAATTACTTCGGTCATCGAATCCGTGTAGGCGCACTCGGGTCTCGACGTCTAGGTTCCGTGAAGATCTTGGCTAAACTTGTCAATGGTCCTTCTTGTGCTTCCCGTTGTCGATCTTGTCGCATGGCCTCTTACAGTTCCGAAGCATACACCCCCTCGGCAGAGGACCAAACCACGCATCCTTGTTGTCATCGACACGGGCAGCAGGGTCGCAGCTTGCTGGACGGGGGCGCCAAGGCGGGCGCGACCGAGGCGAGCTCAAGAGGCGGCGGTGAATGGCGGTCCCGCAGCGGCAGAGGGGCGCCGACGGGGACGCGGCAGGACGGGGCCAGAGGGACGGCACGGGGCTCGGTGGATGCAGGCGGAGCGGCGGACGGGCGGTGGAGGTGACGACCGAAGGGGAGGGGCGGTCGGTGGCCGCGGTACCGCGCGCCGGCGGCGTCGGGTGGAGCCCCGGCGACGGGGTGGTGGCGTGGCGTGCTCGGGAGGAGGCGACGGCCAGACGCGGTGCGGCGGCGCTCGGGTCCGAGCGGCAGCGCGGGGGCGCCGGAGCGAGCATGGCGGCGGGGAAGGAGGTTGGGGAAGGGCGGCCGTGCGCCGGAGCGAGCATGGCGGCGGGGCGCGGTGGGGCGACCGGCGACGAGGGGCGCGGCCGACGACGAGGAGGGCCGCGTTCGAGCAGAGGCAAGAGGGGCGGCCCCGGCGGGAAGGAGGGCACGACGGCGAGGATGGTGAGTGGAAGGCGCGGCCGGAGGCGGGGCGAGGCCGGCGGCCGGTGCCGAGGGGGCCGCGGGGCGGCGGAGCTCCGAGGAGGAGGGAGACGTGGTGAGGGAGGGGAGCAGAGGAGCGGGTCGGGGGTTGGGGAGGCGCGGCGGTCGGCCGCGAGAGAGAGAGGCCAGGGAGGAAGAGGAGCATCGGGGGTGGGGAGCGGGGTCGCGCGTGGGTCCAGGGGGGGGGGTCGGTGCGTGGTGGGGCCGGGCACCGCGTGGGTCCAGGGTGGCAGCGTGTGTGGGTGTGCGTGTGCTGAGTGTGTGTGGCGTTGAGTGGGGAAGTGGGTGGTTGGATCGGTCAGGGGGAGGGGCTGCCCAGGTGGGTGGGGCCCAGGTTCCAGGGAGAGGGGTGAGGAAGTGGGTCGGCGCGGTGGGACCAGGGTGGAAGGGAGAGGGGGTAGGTGGGGGCTAGGTGAGAGAGAGAGGGGTGTAGGTGGGGCTGTGGATTGGTGAGGTGGCTAGGCTGAGGGTGAGGTGGAGGGACGGTGAGGTGGCGAGCTGGGGTTGGTGGGTAGACTAGGATTGGGTAAATTTAGGACTAGGAATTTAGACTAGGGTTTTCTTTTATTTAAAATAAATTTTGTAAATAGTTTTAGACAAATAAAAGACCTGAACAGACCGATGTTTTAATTTGAAATAAGACGGGGGCTATTTAGAAAACAAAACTAGGCGTTTCGAAATAGTTTCAGACAAACAATGCATGATGATGGCGATGCAATGCACAAAAACAACGCGATTTTCTAGTAGTGGTTTTACGGGATGCCACAGTTGTGCACTTTCTCGACCAGACTTGGTTTCCCAAGACAGGACCTTTTAGAAGCCTTCCCTTAGCCAAATGGACGCGTTCCAACCTATCATCCCACTACCACCAACTGTCCAAATGACTAAGTTCTAGCAACCTATGTGATCAAGGAAGAGCCCATATTGCCAAGTGGCTGCACTATAAGCTTCTCAACATTTGGCCTCTAAAATCCCTTTGTGCCTGGGTGGCATACCACAAGTGAGATACACAAGGTAAACCATGTCCATGGGCCTTGTGTAACCACTCAACCAAAAACCACCATTCAAGTCCCATTCCACCCAGGTGATTCATTGACTTAGTTGTTTTATTAAGAAAACATAAGTCAAAAGACTTAGAAATATTTTCATCATAACATGTATATACTTTACCAACCCTTGTTTGCTACTAGCTAGGCTAAGCATGGCATAGTAACTTAGGAAATTTCCTAGCAATTCTACAACTACTTAGGATTTCCCAACATAGCATTTGGCACAATAACAACATGCAAGACTTAGCAAAATATTTCTAATGCTTGTACAAAATATAGGGATGGAAATATTCATGAAGTACCACTTGCAAAGTCACTAGCAAAGTCTACACAAAAATGGTAGCACAAAATTACACACAATTCATATACGAACATAAACATATATGCATGCAATGCAAAAATACTAAGTGATGATTTTTAAAACTCCACCAAGCAAGTGCATGATACTGAAACATAAATAAGTCAAAAACTTGCTAACTAAACTTATTTAGCACTAAAACAATTTACTAAACAAATTCTATACTCAAACTAGTCGTAAACAACTTTCTGCATAAAAACTCATTTTAACAGAAACTTTTCACTAAAAACATTGCAGAAACAGAAAGAGCTTGTCTTCTTGAATCCAACGGTATAAAATTTGCAAAAATATAACGTGGGAATCAAAAGTTATAGCCATTTCAATTTTGGATCTAAATCTGATTTCAAATCTGTTTTTGAATCAAACCCTAGCCACGCGTCATATTCTTACTGGCGCGTACCGCTTCGCTCCGGATCACGCTCGTGAGCCTTAGGATCTAACTAACGATGCACGGTTCAGATAAAAACATACCGCTTCGCTAAGTGGTTCTATCGCACACGTTGGATCTAGATCCAAGGGCTCTTGATCAAGCGACCACGTTCTGGCGGCGCGCGGCGATGGCGAGCGGCGGAGCGCTCTGTCAGCGGCGGCGCTAGCATTCTAGATCGCTCGGGGAGGGGAGGGTGTGCTTACCAGAACCGCGAGGTCGAGGCGAAGCTCAACGTGTAGGTGGCTGGGCAAGGGGCACACGGCTGGGGCTGCTGGAGCTCGTCGAAGTTGCGCACGGTGTCGGGAGGTTGCTGTCGAGTTAGTTGCCGAGGTTTTGCGTCGCCCTAGCACGAACCAGAGGGATTAGGAGATGCACAAGACGAAGGCGAACATCCTCGTATGTAAGAGGGGGCAAGGGGCCCTCGGGACTTACCGCGATTGGTCGCCGGAGTTGAGCGACGGCTCGGTCGGTTGCGGGCACGAACGGGGACGGCGTTCTGGGTCACGAGGATGCAAAAGAAAGATGTCAGGGGATTCACGAGACCACGCTGGACACGATAGTTTGAACCAGAGGGAGGGGGCGGTCGAGGCTCACCGGAATTAGTCGCCGGAGTCGTCGGTACTGCGGGGTTTCGAGGTCAAATGCGCGCATCCTGGTGGCGGAGTGAGCGAGGAGAGTGGGGGGAAATGACCGCGGCGGCGAGGGGTTCTTATAGGCGAGAGGGGAGCGGCGATTAAGCGCGGAATCAAGGGCAATTAAGCGAGGAATCAATCGCGGCAGTGATGGGCGGAGGAAACGGCCGGCGATGGGGTCGGGCGCCATTTGGGGAAGACGAGGGTGAGCTGTCGAGGTCCACCAGTCAGCGAGTGAGACGAAGAGGGGGTGGGGTCTGGGTGTCAGCGACCGCGTGGGTGCGTCTGCGCGTGCGAGCGAGCGAGAGAGTGGCCGGGTGGGCTAACTGGGCCGGTTCTGCTGCTGGGCTAGAATAGGAGCGCCTGGCCCTTTTCTTTTCTTTATTCTTTATTCTTTTTTTCTGTTTTGATTTTCAGGAATAGTTTTCAAATAAATTCAAACTCCTTTTGAATTCAAATCTTTCTGGGGTTTTTGTAGTGTGCAACAGTCTCAAATCTAGGCATAGAACCATATGGTTGCTTTGTAAAGGCTTGGTCATTTTTGGAGAAACAAAATAACAAGGACTTTGCACTTGATTTGCAAATGTTTGAAAAATTATTTTTGAAACCATTTCCATTTTTTAAGGCTTGGTTCAAATTCCACACTCAAACCATTCAACAAGGGAGACAAACAATCTAGGTTTAAAACATTCAAACTCTCAAATGGGAATGGCCATTTGATTTAAGTTTGCTCACATAAAATGATAGCACTATGTGCTTCTGTTTTTCTGAAATGAGTTTTGAAATTGATCTCAATTCTATATGCATGCATGAATGATATGCAATCTTTGAAATCATGATTTTAGGGATGTTACAAATCTAACCCCCTTAAGGTGAATCTCGCCCTCGAGATTCGGATTGGCTAGCAAATAGGTGAGGGTGGTCTTTCCGAAGATCATCTTCTCTTTCCCATGTTGCTTCCTCTTCGGAATGATGATTCCACTGCACTTTGCAAAACTTGATAGTCTTTGTCCTTGTGACTCTTTCTGCAGTCTCAAGAATTTTTATAGGTTTCTCTTCATAAGTGAGATCACTTTCTAGTTGCACTTCCTCCAAAGGTATAGTATCTTTCAAGGAAGTTTCTTCCATTTCTGGGTGACATTTCTTAAGCTGACTCACATGAAACACATTATGGACAGCTGATAGAGATTCTGGCAATTCAATTTCATAGGCAACTTCTCCTTTGCGACTCAGAATCTTGAACGGTCCAACATATCTTGGTGCCAATTTTCCTTTGACTCCGAATCTTTTCACTCCACGAAGTGGTGACACTCTAAGATAGGCTCTATCACCAACTTCGTAGGTGACTTCTCTACGCTTAGGATCCGTGTAGCTTTTCTGTCGGGACTGTGCTATCTTCAACCTGTCCTTAACCAACTTGACTTTCTCTTCGACTTCTTTGATAAGATCTGGCCCAAATAAACTTCTTTCTCCCACACCATTCCATAACAATGGGGTGGTACACTTCCTTCCGTAGAGAAACTCAAATGGTGCCATCTCAATACTGGCTTGATAGCTGTTGTTATAAGAAAATTCTGCGTAAGGCAGACTTTCGTCCCAACTGGCTCCATAGTCTAGGGCACATGCCCTCAACATGTCTTCAAGAATTTGATTAGTCCTTTCTGTTTGTCCATCGGTTTGAGGATGAAAAGCAGTACTGAATTCCAACCTCATTACCAATGACTCATGTAGCTGTCTCCAAAAGTGGGAAGTGAATTGAGTTCCCCTATCAGACCCAATACTCTTGGGCACACCATGTAGACATACAATTCTACTCATGTAGATTTTGGCTAACTTGGCACTCGTATAAGTTGTTTTCACGGGTATGAAATGAGCCACTTTAGTTAGGCGATCCACTACTACCCATATGGAATCATATCCTGACCTGGTCCTTGGTAGTCCGGTAATGAAATCCATACCAATCTTGTCCCACTTCCAATCAGGAATAGGTAGTGGTTGAAGCAAACCTGTTGGTTTCTGATGCTCCGCTTTTACTCTACTACATACATCACACAAAGCAATATGTTCGGCGATGTCCCTCTTGAGATTATTCCACCAAAATCTTTCTTTCATGTCCATGTACATTTTGGTGTTACCCGGGTGAATAGAATACGGAGAGTTGTGTGCTTCCTGCAAAATCAGTTTCCGCAACTCCGGATCTTGTGGAACACAGATACGTTTCCCATGCCATAAAGTACCCTGTTCGTCTTCATGGAAATTTTTAGCTTTCCCCTGGCCAATCTTTTCCTTAATCTCTTCAATTTCCTTATCAGTCTTCTGAGTTTCTCGGATATTGTCCAACAAAGCGGGTTGAACATCTAAAGACATGAGATGTCCTTCAGGCACAATCTCCAATCTGAGTTTTCTGAATTGGGTACACAAATCATCCGGCAATTCTCCTTTGGTAAGGCCATTCACAAATACCTTACGACTTAGAGCATCTGCTACAACATTTGCTTTACCGGGATGGTATTGCAAACTTAGGTCATAGTCTTTGATAAGTTCTAGCCATCTTCTTTGTCTCATATTAATTTCCTTCTAGGTGAAGATATACTTCAAACTTTTGTGATCTGTGAACACTTCACAACGCTTTCCCAAAAGGTAGTGTCTCAATGTTTTGAGTGCATGGACGATAGAGGCTAACTCTAAATCATGAGTAGGATAGTTTACTTCATGAGTTTTGAGTTGTCTCGAGGCATAAGCTACAACTTTACCGTCTTGCATAAGTACTGCACACAAACCTTGGTGAGATGCATCACAATATACTTGGAAAACCTTTTCCAAGTCTGGCAGACACAAGACTGGTGCTGTCACAAGTCTCTTCTTCAACTCCTGAAAGCTGACTTCACAACCTTCAGACCAAGCAAACTTCTTGTCTTTCTTTAACAATTCAGTCATGGGCTTAGCTACCTTAGAGAAATTCTCGATAAACCTTCTGTAGTAACCTGCTAAGCCAAGGAAACTGCGAACTTCTTTCACGGACTTGGGAGATTCCCATTCAGTCACAGCTGAAACTTTAGCAGGATCAACTGCTACACCATCCTTTGTCATAACATGACCAAGAAAACCAACTTCCTCTAACCACAAACTCACACTTGCTGAATTTGGCATAATGTTTATGCTCTCTCAACTTCTCAAGTATCAAACGCAAGTGTCCTTCATGTTCTTCTTTGCCCTTGGAGTAGACTAAGATGTCATCTATGAAAACGACAACAAACTTGTCAAGAAATTCCATGAACACTTTGTTCATCATATTCATGAAGTATGCTGGAGAATTGGTTAAGCCAAAAGGCATCACGGTATACTCATACAATCCATACCTTGTGGTGAATGCTGTTTTAGGTATGTCTTGTTCTCTTATCTTGAGTTGAAAATAGCCTGACCTTAGATCAATCTTTGAAAACACACATGCTCCTTCAAGCTGATCAAATAAGTCATTGATTCTAGGCAAAGGATATTTGTTCTTGATAGTTACCTCGTTGAGTGATCGGTAATCTATGCATAACATTTGACTTCTATCCTTCTTCTCCACGAACAAAACTGGGGCTCCCCAAGATGAAGAACTTGGTTGAATAAAACCTTTCTGCAACTGTTCTCCAAGTTGCTTCTTGAGTTCTTTCAGTTCATCAACTGACATTTTATACGGTCTCTTTGCTATTGGTCCAGACCATGGTACCAAATCTATCAGAAACTCCACATCTCTATCTGGTGGCAATCCCGTCAATTCTTCCGGAAACACATCCGGATACTCACTCACGATTGGCACACAGTCCATGCTAACCCCCTTAAGAGAATTAAGCATACTCCTTTTTGTTTCAAAGCTGGTCTTGAATCTGATCCTTTTATTTTCTGGAGTTGTGAGTGAGACAGTGTGGCTGGCACAATCTATCACTCCTTTGTACTTAGTCATCCAGTCCATTCCCAGAATGACATCCAATCCTTGGGAGTTTAGTATTATCAAGTTAACGGGAAACTTATACTTCCCAAATTCTATGACTAGATCATGGCATCCTGAATTCACTATCATTTCTCCAGCAGGAGAACTTACTTTTATAGGACACCCAATAGTTTCTACCGGTAGTTCATTTCTTTCAACAAATGCTCTTGATATGAATGAATGAGATGCACCAGTATCAAAGAGTACAAATGCTGGAATGGAATTGAGTCTGAACTTACCAGCGACAGCATCAGGCTCCTCATAGACCTCCTCCACATTGATGTGGTTCACCTGTCCTTTCTGGAAAGGATTGGGCTTGACAGGTCCTTCAACTTTCTTTTCGGGGCACTCATTTGCATAGTGTCCCATCTTCTTGCATTTGAAGCATTCAACCTGACTGATGTCTCTCTTAGCAGGCTGACTTCCACTTCCACTTCCATTACCACTTTGGTGGCTCTTATGTCCACTCTTGTGGTTCTTGTACTTGTCATTGTCATGACTGCGGTGATGCTTGTTGTCATGACGGTTGTGGTTGTGGTGCTTGTTGAATTTCCCATGCTTGTGGGATCCTGAGCTTCCACTGTCATCATAGTGAGATCGTTTGTGAGACGATCCCGAGTTGTGCTTGTCGGAGTGCTTTCTCTTTCTACTCTCGACTTGCTTCATTTTGTTCTCCAATATAGCAGCCTTGTCACAGAGCGACTGATAAGTGGGAACATATGCCACAGCCAGCTGCAGATTCAGCTCATCATTCAAGCCCTCCAGAAATTTTTCCTTTCTCTTGGCATCTGTGTCAACCTCATCTGGTGCATAACGCGCCAGATTGTTGAACTCTTCAATGTATTCAGCCACGCTGCGGTGGCGCTGCTTCAGATTGTGGAACTCTTTCTTTTTCAGGCTCATTATTCCTGATGAGATATGAGCAGTTCGAAAGCCATCCTCAAAGATAGCCCAAGTCACCTCATCTATAGGAGTGGTGATTTGGAAGTTGTCCCACCAAGTGGCGGCTGGCCCTTCCAGCAGATGTGCTGCAAATCTGACCTTTTCGGCATCCGTGCAGCCCACGGTTACTAAGTCCTTGTTTACAGAACGTAGCCAATCATTGGCCACCATAGGATCAGTCGTCCCTGAGAACTTAGCTGGCCTCAACCTCAAGAATCGGGTAAGCATATCAAAGCCCGAAGGGTTGTTGTTGTTATTGTTGTTGTTATTGGGGTT
The DNA here is from genome assembly GCA_916181665.1 of Avena sativa. Lineage (NCBI taxonomy): Eukaryota > Viridiplantae > Streptophyta > Magnoliopsida > Poales > Poaceae > Avena > Avena sativa. The sequence goes on along the minus strand of OV702283.1, from coordinate 238,234,303 downwards.
GTTGTTGTTGTTGTTGTTTTGGTTCTGAATGAATGTTGTCATCATCTGCATGAGCTGTGTTAGAGCAGTCATCATTTGTTGCATTTCTGGTGTGATGTTGTTGTTTTTGTTGGGGTTGGGGTTTGCGCGACGGGGAGGCATCTGTGGTTTGTTCAAATAGAGATAATAATGAGATACCCATAGATGTTTTCATGCACATTACATCACATAAGAAAACACATAGCATGCAACACAAGATAAAAGTTCAACATCAAGATAACAAGTTCACAAAGTAAAACACACAAGTAGCAAGCCATCCACATGTCGGATGGTCCAATAACAAGTTCTCAAATAACAAGTACGATGATAAAAGATAAACGAGTAGTCAAATCTACTCATCAGCATCAATCTCCTCCTCGACAAAGGTAAGACCTGCGTTCTCCATCGCGGTCTTGTTCTCCTCAATGGTAGTGGTCAAGGACTCAATCTTGGCCTTGAGATCCCTCTTCTGGGAACGAAGCCTCTCTATCACCGTCTGCTGCTGCTCTAGCTCGAAGTCCTTGGACTGCAGTTCTCCAGTCATGTCCCGGATCTTCTTGTTCCTATCCTGGACACGTTTCTCCTGACTCTTGAACTTCCGGTCCTGGGTCTCGAACTTCGCCTCCATTTCCTTGACTATCTCGTCCTGCTGTGCGAAAAGCTTGTCCTTCTCGCGAAGCTGCACCTGGAGCTCGTCATTACTGAGCATGACATTGGTCATGTCCGTGTCCACGTGCCTAATGAGAGACTCTAAGTCCTGGAGATACAGACGTATCGGCTCTGCGGCGTCCCTCGAGTCATCCTCGAAGTCGATGGACTCTCCATCCTCATCACGTCTTCCGAAGACGTGGAAGTGGGTGCCTCTAACCTGTCGGGAGTGTCGACCTAGCAGACGTCCTATCAGGTCCTGCATAACTACCTCCATGCCTCTCTCCCTGTCATCGTGCAAAAGCTTGAAGACGATGGCCTCCATAGTAGGCTCTGTCTGGCGTCCGGGCTGGTTCACCTTGAAGCCCCAGAGGTCCTTCCTCTCGAACTTGGTGAGTGGATGCACCATGATGGTGGGAAGAGGGAGATTGAGCAAAGTGGTAAGCTCAACGATACGAGGACCAAAACGGGTAACCTGGAACTCCTCAACAGTGCTGATGGTAATAGGCATTTATTTAAGATAGAAAAGTTAGAACAACACAATTCAAGATAAACAAAAGTCATAACACACATACATATCCTTGGAAAGCAAAATCACACAAGTCATGCATACATGAATCCATTACATCAACCAAGGTCCAATCTTATTTAAGGTATCATTTTGGAAAATAAGGTGATAGGTGGTGGTCCAACTAACGAAGTACGTTTACAATCCTATCTCACTGGATCTATTGGCTAACACAATGTTCCTAGAGGCAATCAGCCTATCTTGCTCACATGATTCCATCACTAAGTCTATAATATCTCCTCTTAAGGTTTGGTTGGTAGCTTCCAACTCTTGGGTATGTTCCTTCTCTTTCTCTAAGTCTTTTTGGAGGTTGAGCATTCTGCACTTGACTCTAGAACTAAGTTCTTTGATAGTCCTCCAAGCTGCTTCTCTTGCTGACTCAAAGAATGTGGTGTGCACCACAGTGTTGGTGTACATGCAGAATCCTTTTTCTTTGTGGTTGTCTTCCTTGTTTTTGTACAAGTGAAGTTGCACCCACCAGTGCTCAACTCCTTCATCCATTACTGGAAAGCCTTTGTACACAGCTGCACCATGTATTTCCATTGCCACCATGAGGTCCTTGAGAATTTTGGGAAACTCAGTCTCACACTCCAAGGTCATGGTCATGAGTGGTCCTTTATTTACGGCTTCGTTGATGGAGTTCATCTACAAATAGAGATGAGAATGAGAAGATTAGAAAAGTTTTACGAGAAGAATAGACAAGTGTAGAAGTAGTTGAAATTTTTTCCTTAGTGGTTTCCAATCCTAGGGTCATAATCCTACAGGCAACACAGTGCTCTGATACCATCTGTAAGATCCCTCCTTTGTAAAGGAAAAGGATCCCTGTGATTGCAATGCTAGTCCCTGGATCATTGCTAGCATCCACAGTTTAAGATGAAGTACACAGATACAAAGGTCATTTATTACATCCATTCCAGAGATAAAACATAGTCTTTTACAACTGAAGGCCACAGGCCTAATACAAGAGTTTGGAATAAGTAAATAAACATAAGTCTTCATCTTCATGTGCCACAGGCAAGCATGTTGAGTGTAGACTCATGACACCTAATCATCATCGGAGTAACCTGCAACATCAAAAGTTACAGCCACAGTGGGTCAATACTTTGGAAATAGTATTGGCAAGTGATACCTTAGTAAATTTTAAGTGGACTATATTACTATATGCATTGGCTAAGTGTAGCTTGGCTTGCTTTGCTCAAAATAGATTTTTCCTATTAGTTGAAATCACTAAGTTTTTCTTTGTCAAAAACTTTTCCCAAGAAACCATCAATAGACATTGAGGTCCTTCACCCTTGTTCACCCACAAGTTTTACTTTTGAAGTTGGAGTGATGAGATTCTTGATAGCTTCCATGTCTTGATGCTCAAGTTGTCCATTGCCATGGACTTGGCTAAGTACTTAGATTTTCCATCTGCAGAGGTTGTGCACTTTCCCCACCAGACTTGGTTTCCCAAGATAGGACCTTTCAGAAGCCTTCCCTTAGCCAAATGGACGCGTTCCAACCTATCATCCCACTACCACCAACTGTCCAAATGACTAAGTTCTAGCAACCTATGTGATCAAGGCAAAGCCCATATTGCCAAGTGGCTGCACTATAAGCTTCTCAACATTTGGCCTCTAAAATCCCTTTGTGCCTGGGTGGCATACCACAAGTGAGATACACAAGGTAAACCATGTCCATGGGCCTTGTGTAACCACTCAACAAAAAACCACCATTCAAGTCCCATTCCACCCAGGTGATTCATTGACTTAGTTGTTGTAACTACCTCGGTGAATTACGCTCCTAGTTACAAGCCTGGATGAGCGGAAATGGTTGAAATAGTACGGTGGGGCCCAAATGCCACTCACAGGTAGACCTTTCGGCTGTCCCAACCATTTCCAGACATCGGGACAAGAACGGGCGGCGTAATCGGCAGGCGAAGGGATCAACTACATACACAAATGAGTATGTATGCAAGCCACCATACAACAGTACATCAGAGCCATACCATCTAAAAAGAAAGGAAATATAGCAACGCCATACGGCAAGATTCAAATGTCCTGGATAGATATATAGTTTAGGATATCTCCTCATACATCAAACATCAGAGTATCAGGCGGAAGCGGAAAACAAGATCCGAGTACGGATAAGAAGCAAATCGGCATAAGATGCCCCATAAATAAGCACATCCCGCCCACAGATCCCACGGATCCCCGTTCCCGGAATCTCTACACCGAATGATCGTTCCCCACATCGTCCGTCGCTCCCACCCAGTCTCCATCTCGTGAGTGTACCTGTTCATCTGAATCAAACATTTTATCGTGTGAGACCCTAGGGGTACTCAGCAAGTCTTTATGCCTCTAAAGGGGACACAACCTGGGGTGACGCAATTGCAGCAAAAGATAATACCTAGCAATTCTATAGATACTCGCTAACCATCCGCCTAACCAAAGATAGACGGATGTCCGTGAATTAATGACAACAGTGATAACAGTAATATCCACAGATCCATCCTCCTCCTCGCTTACCAACGAGGAAGCGGACGAACAACCCCCCATCTGTTGGCAATTTTATTAACCACTCCATGAGTGTTGCACTATTTACTAGTCAGTTACTTAGTCAAATTAAAAGCGGTACTTTAGTTATGCTTGTCTATGATCGAGAAACTGTGCTCCAAGTCGTCCATAACTGCGGACACGGCTTTCAGAAAGTTTTACCCTGCAGGGGTGCACAAATAGCAACACACACTCGATCAACCTCGGAAAAACCAAATCAAAACCCAACGAGGCTTTCACGACAAAGCAATCTCAGGATTCAGAAATATTTCAGGGGGCCACCCCTTGGAGTACACCCGCAACGAAGTTAGCTGACTCCGAGACGGACCCGAGGTTTGGGTGGACGGCTGTAAACGACTGGGAACCCAAAACTGGGCTTGTCGATACCGCAAAATCGTGTCCCGATCCTAAATAGTACAGGTGCTCCTCGCACAATCATAAATAAGGCAGTAAAGCATGGCATAAGTACAGGATAGTAAATAAAACCTCAAACTAGTTTGTGGCCCCAAGAAATAAGAATGAATCAAGCTCTGGCTCAGGGGGGTCCCATAAGCCTCCCGGATGTGGATACCGCGAATATTCAAGGAACAGGTTTCAAGTACTCGGGGTCCTACGGGACACAAGTGAGCAGGAAAAACCAAATAGCAGATATTGCTCACCGGTGCCACTTTCATTAGTTATCCCATTACTACTCAGGTTAAGTTGTTTAGGTGCCTCGTTATCCATCAGACTCTCACATACCCTACACATGCTGTTCTACGACTCGCATGGCTCAAACAACTCCTGTAGTAATGGCTCATGGGATGGAGGAACAAGCTTTGGTGGGGTTTAAAAGTAAAGGCTATGCAATACTTGGGATTCAGTTTAATGCAATCGCGACTCGATGATGCAAGAATAAGATAGAGGCAATAGGTACTATATGTGTGCAAGCATGTGGTAGTGCTTGCCTGACAGCTCAGTTGAAGCGAGAGACGGATCTGGGTAGTGCTCCTGGGTTTCTTGGTATATCCCCTGCTCAGCGTCTATTCGAAGAAGAACCAAACAAACAAGGGCCAACATAAACAAAGTGCACATTCATAAGAATAAAGTGCGACAAGCAAACAATCATGCCATGATGAATGATGCACAATTTGCATGGCAATAAAGTAGCATGGCATGGGTGAGGTGTAGAATACAAGAAATAAACATTTTATTGAGTTTTAATCATGTTTTATACTCAATTAAGTTGCTGTATACTTTATATTTATATGATGCATGCTGCAAAACAGAACATGGAATGCATAAACAGAAAGGTCTCGTCGAGCTGATCGTTTTAGACATATCATTTGTTAAATTTGGAGTTATAAATCAAAAGTTATTAATTAATTAAGAAAAGGGCATTTTATTGTAATTTAATTCAACTTGAAATTTTAAGTGCCCAAAATATATTTTGGATGGCATATTTGAAATCGCCACATTTTTCTGATCTAAAAACATATATCATTTGTATTATTTGGAATTATGAATTTAAATTTATTTAAAAGTCAAAATTATTAAATAGGGTCAAAGTCAAGGTTGACTATTTAAATTAATTCTGAAAATATTTGATTAAAGATTTGAATTCACATTCAAAAACAAAACATTTTTCATATTAAGTTTGAATTCAAATTCCAACCCATTTGAAAGTTATGAATTAATTCATATTTAAACAGATTATAAACATTTGAATTTGAATTCAGAAAAGGTTCTGGACTTTTGTCACTCAGCCAGATACTAGCCAAGGAGGATGACAGGTGGGCCAGGGGCAGAACAGGGGCCACGCACGTGCATGGCTAGCTGGGATGCGACACGTGGCCAATCTGGACCGCGGGTTGAGGATAAAAAAAACGTGGGTGGCTTTTTGCAAAAGGTTGAGAAGAGATGGACCGCGGGTTAGGAAGAAGGAGAAGTCAGGGGTTTCTTTGCAAAACGTCTGGGGCTGTCGCTGACGAAACTGAAGATCTGATCGCGAATGAGGCTAGCTGATTCGATTTTTGGTTGAATATGGCGAGGAAACGGAACAGAATTCAGGGTCGCCTCAAAAACAAAACTTGTAGCTATCGTCCAACTCTACAACTTTGGTGTAGAGCGATCCTACAGAAGAGTAGTGATGGAGCCGGAAACAAACGATGAACACGTCGGATTCAGGCAAGGGATTTCTGACGGAAAGTCGACGATTTCGACAGAAAAATCTGGCTGCTTTCGGAGGAGAAAAACCAGAGCTATGGTGCTCCGATCTGGCCGAGGTTTGGACCTAGAGATGGAGGGGGAATAGGGCTACAAAATTGGTCAAGGCGTCTGGGCAAGATCTGGGATGCATCTCTCGGAAACTTGACGACAACAGAGAGGTTCGCGGGCGGTTCGCGGTATCTGCAGGGTTGTTCTGCCGCTGCCAGGCGCGACGCGTGCAGGGCGCGACAGAGCTCGGCGAGGCTGCCGGGCGTGGCACAGGCGAAGGGGAAGGGCATCTTGTCTAGGAGGAAGGTAGGTGCTCACCGAGGTTATGGTTGGCGGCCGAGGTAGCGGGACGACGCGGATCAGCGGCGACGCTCGATGGCTGCAGCGTCCAGCGGTCCCGGGCACGGCGGCGACAAGGAGAAAACCGGCGAGGCAGCGGCTTCTCCGGCAGGTGTTTGACGGCGGCGACTGCTACTCCAGCTTCCACGATGCCCTGGCTCCTTGTTCCTGTCTCCTCGACGCCGATGGCAGGTAGCCTGAAGCTAGGTGGCGGTGGCGGCAGAGACGGCCATGTCTAGGTGGAACGGGAGGAAGGGGGGGTGGATAGTGCCGGTGTGCGTACTGGTTTGGGGTAGATAAGGACGAGGCATAGGATGGCACATGGGGAGGATCGGGGCTAGGGTGGAAAAAGTGGAGGAGGCCACCTCTCTCCCTCCTTTCTCTCTTGTCTTGAAGCCAAAGAAAAAGTGGGCATAGGAGGGGTGTGCTTGGGTCGGACCAAGGAGAGGGAGGGCCAGGTGGGGTCGAGCTAGGTGGGGAGAGGGGGTGAGGAAGGTGGGTAGCTAGGGTTAGCTTAGAGGGGCTCGGTTTAGCTAGGTTTAGAGAGAGGGGAGGGTAGATGGGGTAGATCATGGTGGGGGTAGGGTTTAGAGATAGAACTAGAGAGGGGGGTTTTGGTTAGGGTTTTGGTTTAGGTGAGGGGTAGAGGGGGTGATAGGGTTAGGGGGTAATCATGGACACTCATGACCAAGAACAAGGTTTTATGGATTAAGGCAAGACCAAAACAAGAGGTGGTACATGGAGAGGAAAAAGGGTTAGGGAGAGGGATTAGGGTTTAGATTAGATGGGGAGGATAGTTTAGGTTTCTCTTATTTCTATTCATTTATGTATTTGTTTTGTTTTAATGATTTGATCAAACTCTTGAATAAGATACAAAGGACATCAAGTCAAATGGAAAACAAATGGATCATAGATGGAACAAAGGATGGTCTATTGAGATTGCCACTAAACTTGATCAAACTTGAGTGGATTTAAACCACCAAGCATCTCACAAATTTAAAGGAAAAATCAATAGAAGAAGGATGGTGCAAGCTTGCATGGGCCATGCACAAGCATTAAATGCCCTCTTGATAATTGTGAAAACAATTATAACTACACATGGGCATTTATATCATGCATGCACTCAAATTTGATCACTACCATGCAATGTGGAAAATATTGATCCTATGCACATATATGGAGCTATATGACCATACTAGTGTGTGTTTCTCCACTAGATCATCACATGGCCAAATTATAGCTTCATGCATGTACACATATTGGATAGTCCCCACATGGAAGCTAGTAGAGGCAAAACTGCCACATAGCATGCAAAGGTGGCTATGTGGCTCTCCACATATCACTAATGTGAAACCACATGATGCTAAGATGAGAGCATGTGGAGATAGAATAGGATCCATCCCAACCCACATGAGCTAGAGGTAGAACCAACTAAGTTGCAATGCTCATATATGGTGGCATGGTGGAATGATGGGGTGATGACAAGAAAGGTGGTGGAGTCAATAAAAGATATGCCCCCAACTCAACTTGGGCATTTTAAACGATATATCAAGAACCAAATACAATATCAAGAGGCAAATACAATTTACAATGCATATGAGAGAAGAACCAAAACAAAAGGGTTTTATATGATTCTCAAATGCAAGGTGGCATGATGACATGAGCATGATATAATTATGATGCAACAATTATATGTAGGAAGTAGCATTTATATAGACTAGGCTAGTAGCATTGCAATTGTTAGACAATTGTGATGCTACAACTCTCCCCCACTAAACAAGAATCTCGCCCCGAGATTCCTAGGAAAAAGAAAACAACACAAGGAGAGGCGGGTGTTCGAACGAAGGTGACCCTCACGTTCCCAAGTTGATGAACAACGGAATGGTGCGACCACTACACCTTGCAAAACTTGCTAGACTTGTTGCGAGTTTTGCGTTTTGCTTGAGAAACAACGGGTTAGAAGAGTTGAAGGATTGTCGTGAGACAAGAAGGATATGATGGGCATAGCTCCGGTTTTCCCAAGAATCATGATAAAAGAATATAACCACTTGTGAAAGAAAAGGAGAAGATGATGTATCATGGATAAAGAAAAACACACCATTAAGATTAAAGATTTACCGATACGAGAGAGGATGAATCTTTGTCTCGCCGGAAGAAAGGAGCTAGATTGGAGAGGTTTTGAACCACTATTACAATAGCATCGTATCTTCTCTCGGATTTGAGAAATGAAGTTCGGAAACAATATTGCCTTCAAACAATAGAGTCCCTTGATATGAACAGAAAGATTTAGTTAGACATCGTCAGATTAGATTCTTGTTGCGCCGGTAAGAACCAAGGATCACGCAATTTAGGTGCGCAGATATAACTTCCAGAGATGGATGTGAAGCCAGATCATGGTGGAATCCCGAGAAGCAAAGAATATGGAGGATCTGGAGTTTATTGTAGAGACACTTATTGCTTTCTTTAGCCTTGAGGTTAACGCAATAGATTTGCGGCTGATGGCATCAACCATAATTGGCTTTACCACAGAAAAAGAATTGATGAAACAAAGAGAGAGATAGTTTCCCTTAATCTTGTTTGGGTATATCGAGCATCGGTAGAAAGACGAGGATAGAAAAAGGTTTGCATTTGTTTCCACCAGATAATTGAGGATTTTGCTCCGTGTAGAAAGGGTGAGATCACCAACAAGAGATTATTGATTTCTTTCTTCGAAAGAGCACTCCGGAAAAACAAGGACGGAAGTAAAAGTATCAAGGGATAAAGGCCACTTCTAACTTCCGTGGAATTAGTGAAATCACATAAATTCACCAATTCAATGTACAAGAGCGAATGATAAGAGTAGTGGTATGGTAGCTACTCCATCCCGCACTCAAAAGCATTACTCCGCACATGAATAAGAAAATCATGCAACCCAACTACCGAAACAGACTGAATGTGTTGGCAAAAACTCATAGAACTCCGTTAGAAAACAAGGATAGATGCAAACGATTCGCCGGATTCATAGATAGATAAAGATGATGATGTTGTCGTCATGTCATAAGTAGCCAGCCACCGGAAAGATATGAAGGAAGATCACGGAGACAACTGCAAGATTCAACAGCTACAGAAAGATAGCACCAACTTGAACAGAAGGAAAACAAGATCTGGAAGGTCTTCATGGCCTCCGGTGGATTGAGCATAGACGATAGAGCGAGAGGGTTTTCAAGAGATTACTTAACGAGATTGAGGTGAAAGAACTCCATGTTCTTCTTGAAATGATTGAGAGAGATTTAGCAGCCTTGAGGAAATCTTCAGCGGAACGACGATGATAACTTGCCAACAAGGAACAACTCCGGATTGGTTGAAGATGGAGGATGGAATTAACAATGGACTTGCTGATTCCAGAGTTGAAGTAATGTATTTAGCAGAAGGACGTGGTCGAGATATGTGACTTCAAAAAGTCAGAATTCTCACTTTGAGACTTTGCACACAGGCAGTGCTCACGAAGCTCGAGAGAAAGAGACACAGATGATCTTCCATGTCCTTCCATTGATATGGAATAGGCAAGCATATAATCAACATATACGACCATGGATTAACAAGATATTCCCAGAATACCAAGTTCAAGAGGCGGGAGAACGAACAAATGCTCGAAACACTTTCTGAGCTCAACGCTCTTAGAAAGATCAATATTAAGAGCACGGGTTCGTGTTGAAGAAGATGCACTGGAAGAATAGATTATCTGGTCCTTCGGAAGAAAAAGAGATGTCACCTGGTTCACATTGTCGATCGGATCACCGGTTACAAAGATAAAGAGATCTTGGATAAGAACCGATGATAGCTCATACCTTAAGCAAAGCTATCAGAGACGAAAAGATGTAATTCCCTCGTATCCAGGAGAATTGTGCAGATATGGGGTGCAAAAGGATGTGCAGCATGATGGACAGATGATAGACCGCCGTAGTGCTTGGAGAAACTCTGGATTGCCAAAGATGCTTGAATATGCATAGATATGATCGCGGAGTACTCAAAATCACAGGAGATAACCGTCACCATTGGAGGATAGAGTTGATAGCATTTTCCATATCCCACTCCATCATTCAGATCGATATGACACTTATCATGAGTGGAATATAGCTATGCCGAGAACCAAATTACAATCATCAGCATCGGATCGACACATGTTATGTAATTAGCCCAAGAGAATTGGGGATGAAAAGAAACTCCAGGGTTAAGCGCCGGTGACAAAAGAATGAGTTAGCATGGACATGCTGATAAGAGAGAGATAGATAATGTTTCACACACGACTGAAAAGGAGTGTGGAAGCACAGATGTATCAAAGAAAATTTTTCCGCATTTTCGGCATTAAAATACCAATAAATGCGCAAAATCACTTATCAGGTGGAGATTAGCAACTGATGATTATACAGAATGAGGAGTTGCTAGAAGGAAGGACACCCTTAAGAAGATGGCACCGGTTAACAAGGAGTCAGATAGATTGCACCAGTTTTCAAAATCCTGTCAGTATGGATTGTACCAACAGTTGATAACCAAAAGGCAGATAAAGATAACATGTTGGATGCAACAGATAGACAAGGAATTACACACACTCACACACACACACACACACACAACCTATGGTACTACAGAAACCCAGAACACGTGAATCCTAGTTTGAATGTTAAGAAGAGGATTGAAAACGTTACACTTCCTTACCAGAAAAGGGTGGGTGGGTGGTTAAGAAGAAAAGTGGAAGCAGTCCTACTCTCGCGTTTTGTTTTTCCCTAGTATACATAACTACCAAAATATTTGCTAGACTGACAACGACCATTTGGCTGAGACCCTGAAGGGCGGGATGGCTCTGATACCAATTGTAACTACCTCGGTGAATTACGCTCCTAGTTACAAGCCTGGATGAGCGGAAATGGTTGAAATAGTACGGTGGGGCCCAAATGCCACTCACAGGTAGACCTTTCGGACGTCCCAACCACTTCCAGACATCGGGACAAGAACGGGCGGCGTAATCGGCAGGCGAAGGGATCAACTACATACACAAATGAGTATGTATGCAAGCCACCATACAACAGTACATCAGAGCCATACCATCTAAAAAGAAAGGAAATATAGCAACGCCATACGGCAAGATTCAAATGTCCTAGATAGATATATAGTTTAGGATATCTCCTCATACATCAAACATCAGAGTATCAGGCGGAAGCGGAAAACAAGATCCGAGTACGGATAAGAAGCAAATCGGCATAAGATGCCCCATAAATAAGCACATCCCGCCCACAGATCCCACGGATCCCCGTTCCCGGAATCTCTACACCGAATGATCGTTGCCCACATCGTCCGTCGCTCCCACCCAGTCTCCATCTCGTGAGTGTACCTGTTCATCTGAATCAAACATTTTATCGTGTGAAACCCTAGGGGTACTCAGCAAGTCTTTATGCCTCTAAAGGGGACACAACCTGGGGTGACGCAATTGCAGCAAAAGATAATACCTAGCAATTCTATAGATACTCGCTAACCATCCGCCTAACCAAAGATAGACGGATGTCCGTGAATTAATGACAACAGTGATAACAGTAATATCCACAGATCCATCCTCCTCCTCGCTTACCAACGAGGAAGCGGACGAACAACCCCCCATCCGTTGGCAATTTTATTATCCATTCCATGAGTGTTGCACTATTTACTAGTCAGTTACTTAGTCAAATTAAAAGCGGTACTTTAGTTATGCTTGTCTATGATCGAGAAATTGTGCTCCAAGTCGTCCATAACCGCGGACACGGCTTTCAGAAAGTTTTACCCTGCAGGGGTGCACAAATAGCAACACACACTTGATCAACCTCGGAAAAACCAAATCAAAACCCAACGAGGCTTTCACGACAAAGCAATCACAGGATTCAGAAATATTTCAGGGGGCCACCCCTTGGAGTACACCCGCAACAAAGTTAGCTGACTCCGAGACGGACCCGAGGTTTGGGTGGACGGCTGTAAACGACTGGGAACCCAAAACTGGGCTTGTCGATACCGCAAAATCGTGTCCCGATCCTAAACAGTACAGGTGCTCCTCGCACAATCATAAATAAGGCAGTAAATCATGGCATAAGTACAGGATAGTAAATAAAACCTCAAACTAGTTTGTGGCCCCAAGAAATAAGAATGAATCAAGCTCTGGCTCAGGGGGGTCCCATAAGCCTCCCGGATGTGGATAGCGCGAATATTCAAGGAACAGGTTTCAAGTACTCGGGGTCCTACGGGACACAAGTGAGCAGGAAAAACCAAATAGCAGATATTGCTCACCGGTGCCACTTTCATTAGTTATCCCATTACTACTCAGGTTAAGTTGTATAGGTGCCTCGTTATCCATCCGACTCTCACATACCCTACACATGCTGTTCTACGACTCGCATGGCTCAAACAACTCCTGTAGTAATGGCTCATGGGATGGATGAACAAGCTTTGGTGGGGTTTAAAAGTAAAGGCTATGCAATACTTGGGATTCAGTTTAATGCAATCGCGACTCGATGATGCAAGAATAAGATAGAGGCAATAGGTACTATATGTGTGCAAGCATGTGGTAGTGCTTGCCTGGCAGCTCAGTTGAAGCGAGAGACGGATCTGGGTAGTGCTCCTGGGTTTCTTGGTATATCCCCTGCTCAGCGTCTATTCGAAGAAGAACCAAACAAACAAGGGCCAACATAAATAAAGTGCATATTCATAAGAATAAAGTGCGACAAGCAAACAATCATGCCATGATGAATGATGCACAATTTGCATGGCAATAAAGTAGCATGGCATGGGTGAGGTGTAGAATACAAGAAATAAACATTTTATTGAGTTTTAATCATGTTTTATACTCAATTAATTTGCTGTATAATTTATATTTATATGATGCATGCTGCAAAACAGAACATGGAATGCATAAACAGAAAGGTCTCGTCGAGCTGATCGTTTTAGACATATCATTTGTTAAATTTGGAGTTATAAATCAAAAGTTATTAATTAATTAAGAAAAGGGCATTTTATTGTAATTTAATTCAACTTGAAATTTTAAGTTCCCAAAATATATTTTGGATGGCATATTTGAAATCCACACATTTTTCTGATCTAAAAAAATATATCATTTGTATTATTTGGAATTATGAATTTAAATTTATTTAAAAGTCAAAATTATTAAATAGGGTCAAAGTCAAGGTTGACTATTTAAATTAATTCTGAAAATATTTGATTAAAGATTTAAATTCACATTCAAAAACAAAACATTTTTCATATTAAGTTTGAATTCATATTCCAACCCATTTGAAAGTTATGAATTAATTCATATTTAAACAGATTATAAACATTTGAATTTGAATTCAGAAAAGGTTCTGGACTTTTGTTACTCAGCCGGATACTAGCCAAGGAGGATGACAGGTGGGCCAGGGGCAGAACAGGGGCCACGCACGTGCACGGCTAGCTGGGATGCGACACGTTGCCAATCTGGACCGCGGGTTGAGGATAAAAAAAACGTGGGTGGCTTTTTGCAAAAGGTTGAGAAGAGAGGGACCGCGGGTTAGGAAGAAGAAGAAGTCAGGGGTTTCTTTGCAAAACGTCTAGGGCTGTCGCTGACGAAACTGAAGATCTGATCGCGAATGAGGCTAGCTGATTCGATTTTTGGTTGAATATGGCGAGGAAACGGAACAGAATTCAGGGTCGCCTCAAAAACAAAACTTGTAGCTATCGTCCAACTCTACAACTTTGGTGCAGAGCGATCCTACAGAAGAGTAGTGATGGAGCCGGAAACAAACGATGAACACGTCGGATTCAGGCAAGGGTTTTCTGACGGAAAGTCGACGATTTCGACAGAAAAATCTGGCTGCTTTCGGAGGAGAAAAACCAGAGCTGTGGTGCTCCGATCTGGCCGAGGTTTGCACCTAGAGCTGGAGGGGGAATAGGGCTACAAAATTGGTCAAGGCGTCTGGGCAAGATCTGGGATGCATCTCTCGGAAACTTGACGACAACAGAGAGGTTCGCGGTATCTGCAGGGTTGTTCTGCCGCTGCCAGGCGCGACGCGTGCAGGGCACGACAGAGCTCGGCGAGGCTGCCGGGCGTGGCACAGGCGAAGGGGAAGGGAATCTTGTCTAGGAGGAAGCTAGGTGCTCACCGAGGTTATGGTTGGCGGCCGAGGTAGCGGGACGACGCGGATCAGCGGCGACGCTCGGTGGCTGCAGCGTCCAGCGGTCCCGGGCATGGCGGCGACAAGGAGAAAACCGGCGAGGCAGCGGCTTCTCCGGCAGGTGTTTGACGGCGGCGACTGCTACTCCAGCTTCCACGATGCCCTGGCTCCTTGTTCCTGTCTCCTCGACGCCGATGGCAGGTAGCCTGAAGCTAGGTGGCGGTGGCGGCAGAGACGGCCATGTCTAGGTGGAACGGGAGGAAGGGGGGTGGATGGTGCCGGTGTGCGTACTGGTTTGGGGTAGATAAGGACGAGGCAGAGGATGGCACATGGGGAGGATCGGGGCTAGGGTGGAAAAAGTGGAGGAGGCCACCTCTCTCCCTCTTTCTCTCTTGTCTTGAAGCCAAAGAAAAAGTGGGCAAAGGAGGGGTGTGCTTGGGTCGGACCAGGGAGAGGGAGGGCCAGGTGGGGTCGAGCTAGGTGGGGAGAGGGGGTGAGGAAGGTGGGTAGCTTGGGTTAGCTTAGAGGGGCTCGGTTTAGCTAGGTTTAGAGAGAGGGGAGGGTAGATGGGGTAGATCATGGTGGGGGTAGGGTTTAGAGATAGAACTAGAGAGGGGGGGTTTTGGTTAGGGTTTTGGTTTAGGTGAGGGGTAGAGGGGGTGATAGGGTTAGGGGGTAATCATGGACACTCATGACCAAGCACAAGGTTTTATGGATTAAGGCAAGACCAAAACAAGAGGTGGTACATGGAGAGGAAAAAGGGTTAGGGAGAGGGATTAGGGTTTAGATTAGATGGGGAGGATAGTTTAGGTTTCTCTTATTTCTATTCATTTATGTATTTGTTTTGTTTTAATGATTTGACCAAACTCTTGAATAAGATACAAAGGACATCAAGTCAAATGGAAAACAAATGGATCATAGATGGAACAAAGGATGGTCTATTGAGATTGCCACTAAACTCGATCAAACTTGAGTGGATTTAAACCACCAAGCATCTCACAAATTTAAAGGAAAAATCAATAGAAGAAGGATGGTGCAAGCTTGCATGGGCCATGCACAAGCATTAAATGCCCTCTTGATAATTGTGAAAACAATTATAACTACACATGGGCATTTATATCATGCATGCACTCAAATTTGATCACTACCATGCAATGTGGAAAATATTGATCCTATGCACATATATGGAGCTATATGACCATACTAGTGTGTGTTTCTCCACTAGATCATCACATGGCCAAATTATAGCTTCATGCATGTACACATATTGGATAGTCCCCACATGGAAGCTAGTAGAGGCAAAACTGCCACATAGCATGCAAAGGTGGCTATGTGGCTCTCCACATATCACTAATGTGAAACCACATGATGCTAAGATGAGAGCATGTGGAGATAGAATAGGATCCATCCCAACCCACATGAGCTAGAGGTAGAACCAACTAAGTTGCAATGCTCATATATGGTGGCATGGTGGAATGATGGGGTGGTGACAAGAAAGGTGGTGGAGTCAATAAAAGATATGCCCCCAACTCAACTTGGGCATTTTAAACGATATATCAAGAACCAAATACAATATCAAGAGGCAAATACAATTTACAATGCATATGAGAGAAGAACCAAAACAAAAGGGTTTTATATGATGCTCAAATGCAAGGTGGCATGATGACATGAGCATGATATAATTATGATGCAACAATTATATGTAGGAAGTAGCATTTATATAGACTAGGCTAGTAGCATTGCAATTGTTAGACAATTGGGATGCTACAGTTGTTTTATTAAGAAAACATAAGTCAAAAGACTTAGAAATATTTTCATCATAACATGTATATACTTTACCAACCCTTGTTTGCTACTAGCTAGGCTAAGCATGGCATAGTAACTTAGGAAATTTCCTAGCAATTCTACAACTACTTAGGATTTCCCAACATATAGCATTTGGCACAATAACAACATGCAAGACTTAGCAAAATATTTCTAATGCTTGTACAAAATATAGGGATGGAAATATTCATGAAGTACCACTTGCCTTGGTAGTGGGGAGAGTAGCACTCTTCACAATCACAGTCACTAGCAAAGTCTACACAAAAATGGTAGCACAAAATTACACACAATTCATATACAAACATAAACATATATGCATGCAATGCAAAAATGCTAAGTGATGATTTTTAAAACTCCACCAAGCAAGTGCATGATACTGAAACATAAATAAGTCAAAAACTTGCTAACTAAACTTATTTAGCACTAAAACAATTTACTAAACAAATTCTATACTCAAACTAGTCGTAAACAAGTTTCTGCATAAAAACTCATTTTAACAGAAACTTTTCACTAAACACATTGCAGAAACAGAAAGAGCTTGTCTTCCTGAATCCAACGGTATAAAATTTGCAAAAATCTAACGTGGGAATCAAAAGTTATAGCCATTTCAATTTTGGATCTAAATCTGATTTCAAATCTGTTTTTGAATCAAACCCTAGCCACGCGTCATATTCTTACTGGCGCGTACCGCTTCGCTCCGGATCACGCTCGTGAGCCTTAGGATCTAACTAACGATGCACGGTTCAGATAAAAACATACCGCTTCGCTAAGTGGTTCTATCGCACACGTTGGATCTAGATCCAAGGGCTCTTGATCAAGTGACCACGTTCTGGCGGCGCGCGGCGATGGCGAGCGGCGGAGCGCTCTGTCAGCGGCGGCGCTAGCGTTCTAGATCGCTCGGGGAGGGGAGGGTGTGCTTACCAGAACAGCGAGGTCGAGGCGAAGCTCAACGTGTAGGTGGCTGGGCAAGGGGCGCACGGCTGGGGCTGCTGGAGCTCGTCGAAGTTGCGCACGGCGTCGGGAGGTTGCTGTCGACTTGGTTGCCGAGGTTTTGCGTCGCCCTAGCACGAACCAGAGGGATTAGGAGATGCACAAGACGAAGGCGAACATCCTCGTATGCAAGAGGGGGCAAGGGGCCCTCGGGACTTACCGCGATTGGTCGCCGGAGTTGAGCGGCGGCTCGGTCGGTTGCGGGCACGAACGGGGACGGCGTTCTGGGTCACGAGGATGCAAAAGAAAGGTGTCAGGGGATTCACGAGACCACGCTGGACACAATAGTTTGAACCAGAGGGAGGGGGGCGGTCGAGGCTCACCGGAATTAGTCGCCGGAGTCGTCGGTACTGTGGGGTTTCGAGGTCAAATGCGCGTAGCCTGGTGGCGGAGTGAGCGAGGAGAGTGGGGGGAAATGACCGCGGCAGCCAAGGGTTCTTATAGGCGAGAGGGGAGCGGCGATTAAGCACGGAATCAAGGGCAATTAAGCGAGGAATCAATCGCGGCAGTGATGGGCGGAGGAAACGGCCAGCGACGGGGTCGGGCGCGATTTGGGGAAGACGAGGGTGAGCTGTCGAGGTCCACCGGTCAGCGAGTGAGACGAAGAGGGGGTGGGGTCTGGGTGTCAGTGACCGCGTGGGTGCGTCTGCGCGTGCGAGCGAGCGAGAGAGTGGCCGGGTGGGCTAACTAGGCCGGTTCTGCTGCTGGGCTAGAATAGGAGCGCCTGGCCCTTTTCTTTTCTTTATTCCTTTTTCTTTTTCTGTTTTGATTTTTAGGAATGGTTTTCAAATGAATTCAAACTCTTTTTGAATTCAAATCTTTCTGGGGTTTTTGTAGTGTGCAACAGTCTCAAATCTAGGCATAGAACCATATGGTTGCTTTGTAAAGGCTTGGTCATTTTTGGAGAAACAAAATAACAAGGACTTTGCACTTGATTTGCAAATGTTTGAAAAATGATTTTTGAAACCATTTCCATTTTGTAAGGCTTGGTTCAAATTCCACACTCAAACCATTCAACAAGGGAGACAAACAATCTAGGTTTAAAACATTCAAACTCTCAAATGGGAATGGCCATTTGATTTAAGTTTGCTCACATAAAATGATAGCACTATGTGCTTCTGTTTTTCTGAAATGAGTTTTGAAATTGATCTCAATTCTATATGCATGCATGAATGATATGCAATCTTTGAAATCATGATTTTAGGGATGTTACAGTACGGCAGGTAGGACTATGGCCCTGGGCCACATACTCGTTGCCGGGAAGAACAAACCCAAAAAGAAAAGCCGCCTTTTCTAGGGATGGACAAATGAAAAGTTAGGTTTGATTATCTGAACCCCCGTTTACCGTGTGTAGAGGGCCGTGGTTGTATCCCGACAGATGTATTGATTCTTGTGGGTAAAGTGCATAAAATCTGTAGAGTGTAATCTATTTGAATAGCCGTTTCCACGATCAAGGACAGTTGGAAAGTTGATTGATAGGAGTATCCTTGTGATGGTGTTGAGATAACTAAAAAGGATGTGACTTGGTCACGAGGAGGTAATGAAAACAAGTTTTGTTTTGACCATAGATGGTCAAAAATGTTTAAAAATGGTTTTTCACTAAAACTATTTTCAAAAAGGTTTTTAACAAGGATGTGGAGATATCCAAACTGTCTAAATGGAGACATGTTCCCAAAAATCTTTTTCAACAAAGATATAGAGATGCCATTTTAGGCTTTTCAAAAAATAACTATAGTATAGAGCTATCTTGCCACAGCCAAAATGCATTATATTGTTTACCTTGTCTTTGTGGTTTGCGAGTACATTCAAAAGTACTCACGGTTTCGTCCCTGGCTATATACTTGGCCAGACTTTCAGAAGCAAGAAGAACAATGAATTTGCGGACGTCTATGTGAGCTAGGACGTCTTTCCAGTTAGTTTCATGTAGGTTAAGGCATGACATCGGCTCTGCGATTGAAGACTTCCGCTATTGATGTTTGTAATCTCCATAATGGCAATAATGTAAGTTCGTGTATTTGCTACCTATGGATTTTGTAATGATACTCATCGGTTATGCTCACGGCTCACTGATCATGGGAACATGAATTAAAAGCACAACGGGGATTCTGGGACCGTAAATCTGTGGTCCCACACGGTCGACGATGCCATCAGCATGGTCAGTGAGACCGTAGCTCCGGTGAAGTGTAAGAGCGACCCGGTGAACTAGATCTAGTTGGTTGGGAGTTGGTGAAGTGGCTCCAGGGTGGTGCACGAGACCGCAGCTCTAGTGGCTCCTACCGCTGTGGAATTCCCACTGGCTGGTGCGTGCGGTGGTTGTGGAGCTAAGGGCATGGGAGAGGAGCCTGGGATTTTTGGGAGGGCACGTGGGAAAAACTGCGCAAATCGGGACTATGGAGGTGAAAATAAAAATAATTACGATCATGCCCCCAAGCTACCGACGATATCGAGACTCCCAGGAGTAATGTGAGATTACTACTCCCACTATGGCTAGCCTAATGGAATCTCGCTTGCTAGTTTATCGAGACTCCCAGGATCCGAACTACGCTTGTGTGCACGTCCATTCTCCCGTAATTAGTGCGCGTGCGCATGCTAGTGTGGGTTATTAGCAGTTTGATGAAACGCGGTTGCAGTTGTGGTTTTGCGCTTGCGAGTGTTGTATGCATGTCGTCGTCTCATTTCCACACGCTTCCCTTGTCATTCTGCGGTGACCCAGCATACCACTGCATGATGTAGTATACTACAGTCGTTGACATAACACCAATGAAACATCGTTCACTAGTATTACATCCCTCAGAATGGTACAACAGAAGCACAACAGGTCCAAGACATTACTATAGGTTACAACTCGACTCTTTATAGAAGATCCAGAGAACACTCTAGGTTAAAGAGAGAGAAAGAAACTTCTTATAAAGAACAATTAGAAATAATCAACACATAACTATCATACTAATAGACTAGTATTTAAACTATTGGGCTTGCATTGCTTCTATTGCAATACTCTACAGAAGTAGATTCTATGGCTAGAGATTATATTCCTATCTAATCAGCAACTACGTCTTCACTTTAGTTGATGTATATGTTGACTTCATTGAAGACTTTGATCTATTGATGACGATTCCCTTGAGTATAACTTGATGTAGACATCATCTGTATTGGCTTCAGAATCTAGCAAGGTTTAAGAAGATACATTGAGTACGAGCGTACTCAGCAAGTTCACTAAAAAGGAGTGTATGATGCACTATATCTACAGCCTCATACCATATGTCGTAGGAAATGCAGGTTTTCATAAACATTTCCTCAAAGGATGCTTTTATTCTGAAAAGCTATCTCCATCATTCTTCACAGGTTTACCAAAACTTTTATGGAGTTCCTTTCCTGCCGTGTTCGTAGCTCCTTCCCGGAACAAGGAGTAACAAGTTAGAGTTGTTACACTCTGCAGAGGTGCGTTACTTTTCGCATAAGAGACCTTAGCCTTGTTGCACAACCAAGTCATGAGCTTTTCCACACTTCCTTTGTATGGGGCCCAGTCTAATATCCAAACCAATCACTGCCCTTCTCCGCGACCCCACATAGAACAAGACCCCCTAAGCAGAACAACCTCTGTTAATCCGCATAGAAGATATAACTATGATTGACTTCATGAGGACTCTAGTGAGCATACGAGAACCTAGTCGCCCCATTGATATGAGGACATGCCTATGATCGTCCCTCACAAATAGTCTAGACACCAATATCGCAGGGAACTAAGATGTCCCACCCATGCTGAGCCTTGTAAGGTACACAACACCACGAGATGGTCATCCGTTCATGTGAAAGGAAGAAGATCCCACTCACTTCTCCGTCCCATTCCAAATCTCATGGTTAACATGTGATATATGGCGCAAGACTCACTAGCGACATTGGTTGTTAATTCCTAGATAATATGTTCCTTTACCATTGAAACTTTCATAGTAGGTTATTACCTCTTGGTAAATAACCTATAATCATATTATTGTGAAAATATTGTTTTTCTGACCTTTTTGAAATGCAGGTGATGACAACACTTGATTTTGAAAATAGTTGATAGAAAATAACCAAAGGACATGAGCAAGTGTGAACTTGCCTTCTATGATTGCAAGGTTATGCACTCATGGTCTTTGAGATAATAAAAGATCCAATATTTGAAATCGTCATCACTGGTTCTATAAGGACTAATTTTTTAAAAAGCAAGATGCTATTATACATAAGTAACGTAATGCAATTTGATAAACTCGAATCCCTGGAATAAGCATTGATCTAGGGTTTGGAAACTGGAAATGGTTTCTTTGGAATGTGTTGCTCTTTTAGATAAGTTTCACACTTGTGCTTCTTATTAGGGTTTGTGAGTGTGTGTGAAACAACATGCAAGTATAATCAGTAGCATAATAATAGAATACTCAAGTGTGGAATGTATCTGAAGACTGTGTATATAATTATTGTTCATGATTTAGAGCTTTCATAGAATGATTGTGTCTTGCTTTAAAATGTACCTTAAAAGAATAACTTTCAAAGAAAAGTTTACTTAACTAATTAAAAGTGCTTAAACTTTAGTTAACATTTTTAGGTTTCTTACTAATTATAGTTCTCAAGTAAGAAAGAAATTACTTCATTTGAATAACAACATCATTAGTAGTTTAGACTTATCTATCTTGGTCATTAGATGGTATTATACTTTGTTCACTTCATTATGTTTATTTAAGGTTAATTAAGAGTCCTTTTAGAAAATAATTTACACGTATAGATGTATGATAATTCAACAAAATTGTATTTAAAATGTGTTGAATTATTTTTAGTTCATATTATCAATACTTAACGAAAATACTATTATTAGACCTTAATTGGATAATTTTAGAATATTAACAAATTTTACTTACTCTTTTATGAATTATTAGTTAAGGAAATAGATTAAAATTCAATTTTTTAAAGTATTATATATTTATTTACTTTAAAAGTGAAATATTATTATTTTAAGTTGTAGATATTATTTTTTGTGATCATTTTAGTATATTATAAGTATTTTCAGGAATTTTAAATATTAAGATATGGTTTTTATAAGATTTATTACTCTATAAGCACTTAATAAATAATAAATATTTAGTAAAGTGAGATAATTAGTTATGTTTATAGTTTTACATGGTTGTTTTTATTTTTCTAAGAATTTTACTATATTATTTATATTTTTCTCATTTACCAATATTAAAATATGAATTTTTAAAGTTTTATTACTTATTAAATATTTATTAAATAATAATTATTTAAATAGTTAACATAACAATGTACGGTAATAGTTTTATGTTGTAGATTTTATTTTTATAAAAAATTTCATATATTAAACATATTTCTCTAAATTATAAAACAAAAGTTATTGAATTTATAAGATTTAATCATTTTCTAATTTAATTCTAAATAAAAAATTACTTTTTACAGCAAGACTAGACCTACCCTAAGTCACTGACTAGTGGGGTTAGGGACACGTTGGACTAGGTGTGAACTGGGTCAAACCTGCTGACTAGACGAGGGGTGATGTGACCATGTCATCATTGTGCCGTCAGCATGGCCATCATCACCAGTTTGTGGTCGCGGTGGCTATCCACGGTGCCCTAGCAAGTATGGTTGGTTGCATTGGAACCGGAAGACGATGGTGATTCTACAGCTAATAACAACGCTCAGTTTTGGTTACCAGAGTCTCGTCGGCGACGAGCCTCCGTGGCGGTGCGGTAGGGTCACTCGTGGGTTGGCTGGTATGGTGAACAGGCAACGAATCGGGAAGGACCAGGAGGTTTAGGAGCTCACCGGGAAGAAGACGAGATGGTCAACGAGGCAGGGACTTGCCGGAATCGCCGTGGAAGACGGTGGTCGATCTTCGGGAAGGAGGTGTCGATGTGTGTGATTACGGGCTTCTCGGCTCGATTCCTTCATCGTGGATATGAAGTAGACCATGGCAGAGCTTGTAGCACCCTTGGCTAGTCCTAGAGAGGTCTCTAACATCGACGACGAGCAGCTCCGATGAGCTAGGGTTTCGGCCCCGAGAGATATTCAAGAGAGAGAGAGAGGTTGGGTTAGAGAGGAAATGGATGAGGATGAACGTGATTGTCATCATGGTCTTCTTATCCTTGCAGTTGACAGCAGCGAGCATTACAGCGCGCGACTGATGATGGCGGCGGAGAGGGTGATTCCAGGCAGCATCTTGTGAAGGACGGCGAACACGACGAAGCGATACGGGCCAGGTGGGTTGTTCCTGGTCCGTAACAAAGTGAGTGGAATGGCAGTGGGAACATGCACGCGAGCGATGGATAGCGCGAGAAAGTACTGGGTCGTGGGCTGGTACTGCTGGTTTGTTTTTCTTTTTCTTTTTCCCTTTTTAATTCTATTTTCGCAGATCCTTTTCAATTAAGAATTTCTTAAGATTTAAAACATATCCAGAATTTGTGTAAATTTATAGAAATACTGCAAGGATTATCGTGGTTAGTTGTTTTAATATTCTTTTAGGTATTTGTATGGATCCTATTTATTTGTAAGATGTAGATAAGAAAACTAATTATTAACTTTAGGGCTTAAGATTTTTTTTCTTATTTAGAAACCTTCTTTCAATTATACCTTTATTTATCTATTGATATTTGTGGTTTTAAGATATCTATAAAATCATTAGAGAGGGCTTCATATAATGATTACTTAATGTCGTTAATGCCTTAATGTGTTGGTGAATAATGATTGCAATAGCCTTGGTTATATCATCATATATATATTGATAATTATGACTAAAGTATAAGTTAGTGTTTTGAATTTTAGATGTTTACCATAAGTTTTAGGAGATTTAATATACTTATATTCTTTGATATGCATGGATGAAAATTAGGAGATGGGACATATTGCTTTTATGCTTGCGTTCATGAATGATATAACCATCCAGGATAAAATGGTAAGGTTGTACTCTAGAATAAATTATGATAAAGAATTGTTAAAGATAGTCTCTAAGCACATTTGATTTAAGCTTCTACTATAAATATATACTATGAGCTTAAGAGGATTTAATATGCTTATGTAAATTAATGAATATTGCTAAGGATCAAGGTTAAAGAACATCTCCTTTCATTTTATGATCATGAATAACATTCCGTCTAGGTTTAAAATATTTAGACTATCTTCTAATGTGAATTTGATAATCTCCTATTAGTACTAAGTTTTAGGGTTTAGAAGTATGAGATAGATATGGAACTTGATATATTTATGTTTAAGGGTTTGTTCAACATTCCTACTTTCAATACTTCATAATTGTTGATTCCTTCTTAAGGAATTCCTTTCCTAGATATATTACTTACTCATATCCATCATTATGTATTAACATGATGATCTTTACTTCATAAGTATATTCTTACCAATAATTTCCTTCTACTAAATCCATGTGTGCATACAATGAGCTTGACACTAAAGCTCTATATGATCTCCTCATAGAGATAATTCTTATCTCTAGAATGCTTCTAATGAATCCAATTCAACTTGACTGATTATTGTCTTTCTTAATGAATTACTTTATACTCTAACTTATGAATCTCAAAAGCTTGTAACTGAAGCTTTTCATAATCTTCTCATATCTATACTTGGTTAAATCAAACTACTCTACTAATGATGACCTCCAATCCAACAAGTAGTTATTCCTACCTTCATTCATACTCTTCCTTTATCATACATCACTATATTCCTCCAATGGATGTATATATCAAATTATACTTTCCTCAAGTGCTTACTATTCTTTAAGAGGAATATTACTACTTCAATAACTCAATGTTGCTCTAGCATCATCTTAGACATACTTTCTTACCTTTACTTACCTCTAGTAATTCATATTCTAGATTCACATTATATCATTGTGACTTTCCATGACTATCCTAGGAAAACATATTTACACTAGGGTCTAATCATGTTCTATCCACCAATGTCACTTATACATCATATAATCATTCACTCTTTTCTTATTATCCTTTGATCATTTCGGGTTTAGATTTCCAGTTGGCTAATCAAGGCTTTTATCAGTACATCATTATAGTTGTATTATGATTATATTTTCAGTATCTCTAACTGACGAGGAGGTATTATTTATTGATGATGCCTAATTAATCCAATAGGATTACTCCTTGGTAACAACCTTCAAAATTCATCCTTATGATCATATTTGTTACCACATATATCTTTATTTCAGATAACTCTTCTAACCTTTTAGGAGTGAGTTAACTCCATCAATTATCATATTGATTTGATTCTCTTCAAACTCTCCCATCCTATAGATGATATCAAAAACTAGCATTCCTACTTACCTCTTCTTACTTCTTTCTCTAAAGGCTTTTAAAGTGAATGCTATGATAAGAACAAGAGTTGATAGGCTAAGAATTGATTAATCACTAGTTTATTACTCAACATTGATGAACAACAGATATTAGAATAAGATTCAAAATAGATGATAAGGATTGATGTGAAAAGAAAGATATGTGGTGAATGGTCTTGACATGATTTCCTTCTTACTTAATATAACAAAAGAGTTAAGGTTAGGTATTACAAGGATAGTCATGGTAGAAATATATAAAGAAAAAATAGAGCAAGATTTAGTTATTGAATTCGTGTTACTTGAGTTATATATTTAACTTGGTATTCACGAGTTGTTGTAATGAATACTATGATATGATCTCTTAAGGATCAGATATTAATCATTAAGCAATGTATGGTGTTTTAGTTTTATTACATTTGATCTACCCTTAGATCAAATTATCTTTACCCAAAATAAGGTTTTAGAAAAGGTCATATTGAAACTTATCATAGTTAACTTGATGATCTACTTCAATTCCATCAAGTTAAGAGAAGCTTCAATCACTTTGACAAGTTTTCAAGAAAATTATTCGGATTTTCTATGCATGAATTCAATACACACATATGAGTTCAACTTATTTCTAAGCTCTAATGTTGGGATGTTATAGACTCTCCCCCTTAAAATAAAATTCATCCTCGAAGTTCGTATACTTTCACATTTCGGGATGAGGAATTGACTTGTATTGGTTACGACATTTCTCAACTCCATGGTAACCTCAAATGGGAATAATTGTAGTATCCCATATCCAAAAAAAATTCCTTGAATCCTCTTCACACTTGACAATCTCCAAATTGTTATCTACAATACCCCAAAGTTCCTTTTACTATCATCCCTTAGGGATATGTCCTTACTATAAAATTCTTAAATTGGAGTCTCTTCTTTAGTTCATTTCCCTGATTAAGTATTCTAGTCCAACTACTTTACTTGATCATTGAGATTCCTTACTATACTATGTAAGGTCTAGGAAGTCTCACTAAAATAGGGTTTTAAATTTATTAGAAATAGTTGTGGCCAAAAGACCAATTTTTTTATTTGTCATTATATGGTTTATACTGGTAGTCCTTCTGAAGATTGGTTTTGAACACATTTAGTCCATACCCATCGGAATTTCTTGTTTCTCTACACATGTCCAATTGGATGTGCTCTATTACTTCTTAATACCACTTAAGAGTTGTTTCTCTTTTAAAATTAGTCTATTAAAATTAATCTATTTTACCACCTTTAAGACTTTACCTTATCAAGATTTAGATAATCTTTTGTTATCACCTTAAGTACTTCTTCAACTACCATTTATTAATTAACTTATGGTCTAAGCACTACTATCTTGAAGTAAAGTTCGATATCTTATCAAGACATACTTCTGAAAGTACCTTTATAATGATGACTTCTTTTAACCTTATAAAAATAAGGCTTAATGTTGTCATAGTTTAGTACTTATTCTCCAACCTTTACTTGGAAAGTCAGATAAAAATACATACATTTTACTGTTTACTCTCCCCCTTGTGGATTTCCAATAATCTCTAAACTGCCTATATAGTAACCATTGGCTTTATAACTAGGATGTTTGTCTTTGTCTGGCTTATACTTTACCTATTTGAGGTTTCACGAAAGAACTTACGGTATACCCACAAAATTGTGGATCTCTGAAATAGATCTTCCAAGATCATTTGTATTACTTACTATTTGGACATTCTCTCTTTGGTAGGTATGATTTCATGAAGCATCTCAAAAAATGGTCTCTTTAATTTCATACTGTTTTATGTCTTACTTAACTTAGGCTAAGTTTTATGCTATTTATGGAATACTAGGATGATCTGGTTAACTAAGTCAAGAACATACCAGCTGTGGACCATCCTAGGTGTATGAATTACCCTAAGGTTCTTAATTTGTTATTGCTATTCTCTCTGAATTGTTAGAGCTTGAATACCATTTTATTCCAAAGCTTCTTCTTTGCACTCATTCATAATACTTCCATGAACTTGGTACAACTACTTCAGGCCTTAGTTGCTCAGTATTATCCATAACCGGGGACACGGCTAAGTACTTAGAATTTGATCTTCTGCAGAAGTTGTACACTTTATCCACATGACACAATCTCGTCTTGACGCCACCATTGGTCGCTGGATAAGTACACACCAAATAGAGTACCAGTAGATCGAGAATGTGACAAAGTCTTTCCATAGAAGTCCTCCCAATACACAATGCTAGCTTGTCTACCAGGCACCAATGTAAGGATATATTTCCAATACACAATTCTAGTTAACCTGAAGATGCCAATGCAAGGGTCTTCCACTATGTAGTTGACTAAGCCAGAGCCCATTTAGCATGTGGCTGTACACGGAAGCCACTGTACGAGAAACATGTTCAATCTCTAAGTCCCTGGGTGGTTTTCTTCTAGTGCACAACAAAAAGAGATTGCCATATAAACATGGCTCCTTTTGTTGCCACCTTGTCCAAAAGCTTGAGTATCCTTGTCCACCCAGGTGGTTCATTGAGTACTTGTTTTATTATATAAAACATAAGTCTTTTCAATACTTCACATAATCATAACATGTATCCCATCCCAATATATAGCTGGGCTAAGCATACTACAACTACATTGTTTTCACTAAGGAATATATAGGGTTATCCTATTAGGATTTAGCATAGCATAAAGTATAGAAATCCTTTTCATGCATGTTTCAAAAATCTACTAAGTATAATGAAAATAGTAGGACGTGGATGATAGTGTCACTTGCCTTTTTTGTAGGGGATGTTGGTTCACTTCTTGATCTTGCTAATATCACACTCTTCTAACTTCACTACAAATCAATCAAGCAAACATAGATTCAACTAGCATTCCAACCAATATTCAATCAATTTAGCACACATAAAATAATAGAAATAGGGTCATGCATGCAAGCATGCAAAAGATAATTTCTTTGCAAAAGTGGTTTCTACTAGGCTCTAAACATTGTAAGGTTCAAAGTGGTCATTTCCTAAAGTGGCAAAACCACCTGCAAAAAGGGTTTTATCTATAAACCATTTTTAAATCCAATCATTATTTCATGTGGTGGAAAATGTTTTTTAGCAAGGCAACAATTTTATTTTGTTCACCAAATAAGTTGTTAATTCACAAATCTTGGTGTTTAGGGTCAGTAGGTTTGATTCAAATCATTTCCCAAAGGTTTTACTCAAAATTCATTTCCATATTAAAATCAATATTTTTATTTGACTAGAAATGAGCTAATTCAATTATTCAATCCTAATCTTCACAAAAATCATTTTTAAATCCATGAGTTGGTTCCTAGGGTCAGTAAGTTCACAACAAACCATTTTGCAAAGATTTCAACCCCAAAATCATTTTGGAATAAATTTTATATCCTAAACAAGCATACACAAGTTTCTGCAAAAACAAACATTTTACCAGCAACTTTTTACTAAACAAAGTGCATGGTTGGCTAGGGCTTGTTTATCTGAATCCATTGATATAAAATTTGCAAATTTTGGACGTGTGGATTAAAAGTTATGCAATTTACAAGTTTGCATTTAAATCAGATTCTAAATTCTATTTTAATCCAAACAAGTGCCACGCGGCGTGTCCTTATTGGTCGGTACCGTTTCGTTCGGATCGACTGTTACAGACCGTAGGATCTCATTTAGATCACACGGTGCAGATCAGCTGATACTTCTTCGCTAAGCTGTTATATCCTAGCCACTAGATGGTGATCCAACGGCTCACAACAGCCAGACTATAACTGGGCGGCGCTAGCGGCGGTGGACGGCGGTGCGTGCTCGGCCAGTGAGCTTGCCGGCGAATTAGGTCGCGCGGGAGAGGGAGAGGATGCTCACCGTGCTCGCCGAAGTGCAGCGAAGCTCAAGGCGTGATCAGTTCGTCGAGGGGCGCACAGGAACGGGGTGGATTGCTCGCCGGAGCTTGCAGCGGCGTCGGTTGCTTCTGGTTGTCGTCGGAGGCAAGGTTTGAGGGCGCGCTAAGGCAAACAGAACATGCGGTTAGCTGCGTACGGTACTGGGGATCCAAGGAGCATCATTGGGAGGTGCTGGGGCAGTCTGTACTCACCGGGGAACTCACCGGAGTCGAGGCAGGAGGCGGCGATGCTCTGATGTTGAGGTTGCCGAGGCTACGGTGCTCGCGCGGGTGTGGGGTTGGTGCTGGGAGATGCGCAAGAAGAGGGGTAGCAGGCTCGTGTGCTCTGGGAGGCGAGGGGCGGTTGGACGGCGCCGGAATTTGGTCGGAGACGTCGTCGGAGTAGTGGCAAAGCAAAGGGAATTGGGGGCAGCCTGGTGGCTCGCTTGCTGCGGGGTTTGAGGGGAAAGAGAGGGAAGACGCAGGCGGTTAAATGTGCACGGTTACTGGGAGGAATCAACGCCTCTATCAACACGTATTCAACACCGGAGTTACTGACTGCAACGGCAGGGCGACGGGGTCGTGGTTGAAGACGATGAACAGGAGGGGTGGGGCCTTGCTGTTAGCGAGGGAGAGAGGAGAGGCATGGGGTCCACCTGTCTGCGACTCTGCGGGTGCTTTTCCTGGTGCATAACGTTTCGCTGCGGGTGAGCTAGTTGGGCTGGCTATTGGGCTGTTGGGCCAGATGGGTTGGGCTGGTTTGATTCTTTTTTTTATACAGAAAGCCTTTTTCTTTTTCTATTTGATTTTCTGTTTTGAATTTCAATCAACAATTCAAACAACCAAATCAAACCAAACTTCCACCAAACTTTGTATTGTGTTTAGTTCTGTTTAAAAACACAAATCAAAGTCCAAAACAAAATAAAATAATATTTTTATTCTTTTTAGGATCCATTAATAATTAAATAAAATGGACCTTAGTTATTAAATCAAATGGGTTTTGATTTATTCAAAATCTCCATTTGAAACCTAAATAATATCAAAACCACCTTAGTAGGTTTTATTTGAGAATATAAAATACTTGGAAAACTTGTTTCAAATAATTTAACAAGTTTTTGATGTTTAATTAAAATGGCAAAGCCTTTGCTTTAATAAATTTGGATATTAATAAATCCTCGTTTTTTTAAATAAACTTTTACTCTTTTAATCAAAACAAAAATATTTTACTTCAAAAACTTGGCCAAGGTTTAATTTGGCTCTATAAAATAGTCCTTACTTATATTTCTACCTTTTCATTTGAAAACTAAATCTTTTTATTAAAAGATCCAAAATAGTAATTCTTCTTATTTAAAATTTTCTTTATTAAGTGTTTATATTTTCAAATCCCTTTAGGATTTGTTTGATCAAAAAGGTTTGAAGGTTTCCAATTGGAATCAAAAAGTTCTTCTCACCCTGAATTTCAACAAAGTTTTATTTTGTTTATTTACCTTTCACATAACAAGATTTGGAAAATCTTGGGATGTGACAGGCTACCACCCTTAAAATAAATCTCGTCCCGAGATTTGGGAAGGCTAAAGGTTACAAGTTGGCTCAAAACAACTAGGGTACTACCACCCTTAAAATAAAGTCTCATAGGGTTACATTGATGGTTCACTTGACTAAAAGTTCAACACAATATCCAGACAAGGAATCCTTATTTGACTCAACTGAGTTATATAAATCCTGACATCCACTTCTTCTATCTCTTCAAAGTTTCCATCCATATCAATGTGGTTCACATGTCCTTTCTGGGTCACATTGGAGCCATTTCCATTGGCTCTTCTAGCATCCTTTTTCTTTTTCTTCTTAGGACAGTCTGATGCATAGTGTCCAAGTTCCTTGCAGTTATAGCATTGCAACTGGCAAATGTCTTTCTTCCTGAAAGTGTCATGTTGGTTCTGACCAAGGTCATCTCCATTGTCAGTATCATTTCCATTATTCTCACTTCCATTGTTGTAGTGGTGATGCTGATGTGGTTCAGAATCTTCATTGCTCTTTTTGAATGAATGCTTTTTCTTTGATGATCCTGAATGATTCTTGAGTTTATGCTTCCTCTTTCTGTTCTCAACTTGATTCATCTTGTTTTCCAATATTGTGGCTTTGTCACAAAGTGATTGATAAGTTGGGACATAGGCAACAGCTAGCTGCAGGTTCAACTCATCATTAAGTCCTTCAAGAAATTTTTCTTTTCTCTTAGCATCTGTATCAACTTCATTTGGTGCATAGCGTGCCAGATTGTTGAATTCTTCAATATACTCAGCCACACTGAGGTGACGTTGTTTCAGATTGTGAAACTCCTTTTTCTTCAAGTACATTACTCCAGGTGAGATGTTAGTGGTTCTGAATCCATCCTCAAAAATAGCCCAAGTTACATCTTCAAGGGGAGAGGTGATTTGAAAGTTGTCCTACCATGTTGCTGCTGGTCCTTCAAGCAGAAATGCTGCAAACCTTACTTTTTCTTCATCAGTGCAGCCAACAGTCACTAGGTCTTTGTTCACTGAACGTAACCAATCATCAGCTTCCATTGGATCAGTTGTTCCAGAGAATCTTGCAGGCCTAAGTTTCAGAAACTTGGTGAGCATGTCAAGTGCTGGAGGGCTATTCTGATTGTTGTTATTGTTGTTGTTGTTGTTGTTGTTGTTGTTGTTCTGATTCTGTATGAATGTGGTCATCTGTTGCATCAACTGTGTCTGAGCTGCCATCATCTGTTGCATCTCAGGGGTGATGTTGTTGTTGTTTTGGTTGGGGTTGGCACGACGGGGAGGCATCTGTTGGTTTGATAGGGATAAGTATTGGTGGATAGGTTTTTAAGAAGTTTTAACACACAACTCAAAAACAACCAAGTTCAATCAAACAATCAAACCATCAAACAATCAACAAGCAACTATCCACTTAACAACTTATGAGCTTAACTCATGAGTTGAAGGAAACAACAAGTTTTCTTGAAAATAATAACTTAGTGTAATCATACCTCATAGGTCAATATGATCCATACTCTAACTTGATAACAATAACTTTGGTGGGCAATCTAATGTCTCTTGGTTCTCACTTGTAGTTTAGTGATATCCAAGGTTGAAGTCCTTGGTGAAAATGTTGAAGATGTTGAAGTCATTAGAGTTGAAGATGTTGAAGTCATTAGAGTTGATATCTAAGATTGAAGAAGTTGAAGTCATTAGAGTTGAAGATGTTCTTAGCCCATGGTAAAGTCTCTGGCCATGGGGTAGGCTTTGTCCATCAAGTTTGAAATAGAAGAGATGTAGAATCAAAACCAAAATGGTTTGAGGAAGGATCTTACAAGATTATTTGTAAATAAGTTTTTGGAACAAAACAACTCCTATCTTTCTAAGGGGTTTTGTCCAATCCTAGGGTTACAAATCCTACAGGCAACACAGTGCTCTGATACCATCTGTAAGGTTCCCAAGCTTTAATAAGGTAGAGATCCCTGTGTTTAAAATGCTAGTCCCTGGATCAATAGCTAGCATCCACAGTTAAGATGTACTATCAAGAAACAAAGGTCATAATACAACTTTATAACCAGGAATAACATAATTTTATTACATCTAACATAGCTCATTTGGCTATTACATTACATTGCAGCAGAATATCTATAAGCATGGGGTCCTTCATCTTCAAAGTGCCACAGGAAGTCATGTTGGTTGTAGACTTGTAATCCTAATCATTAAACTCCACTAACATCAAACAAACCTGCAACATAACAAGTTGCATCCACAAGGGTCAATACATTTGAATTGTATTGGCAAGTTTCACTACTATGTAGAGATAAGTGGATCCTATCATTACATGCATATTTGGCTAAGTGGAGTTTAGGCTCATTTGCAGAAAGCAATATAGTTTTATCCTATCTTTTCAAAATAGTTTTGATCTTTTGTCAAATCTTTCTGAACTTCTTGGAAAACTCCAAGTGTTTCAAAATCCCTTGTTGTCACCCTCAAGTTTTTAACTTTGAGAAGTTGGAATGTCGAGATCTTCCATAGCTTCAGGCCTTAGTTGCTCAGTATTGTCCATAACCGGGGACACGGCTAAGTACTTAGAATTTGATCTTCTGCAGAAGTTGTACACTTTATCCACATGACACAATCTCGTCTTGACGCCACCATTGGTCGCTGGATAAGTACACACCAAATAGAGTACCAGCAGATCGAGAATGTGACAAAGTCTTTCCATAGAAGTCCTCCCAATACACAATGCTAGCTTGTCTACCAGGCACCAATGTAAGGATATATTTCCAATACACAATTCTAGTTAACCTGAAGATGCCAATGCAAGGGTCTTCCACTATGTAGTTGACTAAGCCAGAGCCCATTTAGCATGTGGCTGTACACGGAAGCCACTGTACGAGAAACATGTTCAATCTCTAAGTCCCTGGGTGGTTTTCTTCTAGTGAACAACAAAAAGAGATTGCCATATAAACATGGCTCCTTTTGTTGCCACCTTGTCCAAAAGCTTGAGTATCCTTGTCCACCCAGGTGGTTCATTGAGTACTTGTTTTATTATATAAAACATAAGTCTTTTCAATACTTCACATAATCATAACATGTATCCCATCCCAATATATAGCTGGGCTAAGCATACTACGACTACATTGTTTTCACTAAGGAATATATAGGGTTATCCTATTAGGATTTAGCATAGCATAAAGTATAGAAATCCTTTTCATGCATGTTTCAAAAATCCACTAAGTATAATGAAAATAGTAGGACGTGGATGATAGTGTCACTTGCCTTTTTTGTAGGGGATGTTGGTTCACTTCTTGATCTTGCTAATATCACACTCTTCTAACTTCACTACAAATCAATCAAGCAAACATAGATTCAACTAGCATTCCAACCAATATTCAATCAATTTAGCACACATAAAATAATAGAAATAGGGTCATGCATGCAAGCATGCAAAAGATAATTTCTTTGCAAAAGTGGTTTCTACTAGGCTCTAAACATTGTAAGATTCAAAGTGGTCATTTCCTAAAGATTTGCAAAAAGGGTTTTATCTATAAACCATTTTTAAATCCAATCATTATTTCATGTGGTGGAAAATGTTTTTTAGCAAGGCAACAATTTTATTTTGTTCACCAAATAAGTTGTTAATTCACAAATCTTGGTGTTTAGGGTCAGTAGGTTTGATTCAAATCATTTCCCAAAGGTTTTACTCAAAATTCATTTCCATATTAAAATCAATATTTTTATTTGACTAGAAATGAGCTAATTCAATTATTCAATCCTAATCTTCACAAAATTCATTTTTAAATCCATGAGTTGGTTCCTAGGGTCATTAAGTTCACAACAAACCATTTTGCAAAGATTTCAACCCCAAAATCATTTTGGAATAAATTTTATATCCTAAACAAGCATACACAAGTTTCTGCAAAAACAAACATTTTACCAGAAACTTTTTACTAAGCAAAGTGCATGGTTGGCTAGGGCTTGTTTATCTGAATCCATTGATATAAAATTTGCAAATTTTGGACGTGTGGATCAAAAGTTATGCAATTTACAAGTTTGCATTTAAATCAGATTCTAAATTCTATTTTAATCCAAACAAGTGCCACGCGGCGTGTCCTTATTGGTCGGTACCGTTTCGTTCGGATCGACTGTTACAGACCGTAGGATCTCATTTAGATCACACGGTGCAGATCAGCTGATACTTCTTCGCTAAGATGTTATATCCTAGCCACTAGATGGTGATCCAACGGCTCACAACAGCCAGACTATAACTGGGCGGCGCTAGCGGCGGCGGACGGCGGTGCGTGCTCGGCCAGTGAGCTTGCCGGCGAATTAGGTCGCGCGGGAGAGGGAGAGGATGCTCACCGTGCTTGCCGAAGTGCAGCGAAGCTCAAGGCGTGATCAGTTCGTCGAGGGGCGCACAGAAACGGGGTGGATTGCTCGCCGGAGCTTGCAGCGGCGTCGGTTGCTTCTGGTTGTCGTCGGAGGCAAGGTTTGAGGGCGCGCTAAGGCAATTAGAACATGCGGTTAGCTGCGTACGGTACTGGGGATCCAAGGAGCATCATTGGGAGGTGCTGGGGCAGTCTGTACTCACCGGGGAACTCACCGGAGTCGAGGCAGGAGGCGGTGATGCTCTGATGTTGAGGTTGCCGAGGCTACGGTGCTCGCGCGGGTGTGGGGTTGGTGCTGGGAGATGCGCAAGAAGAGGGGTAGCAGGCTCGTGTGCTCTGGGAGGCGAGGGGCGGTTGGACGGCGCCGGAATTTGGTCGGAGACGTCGTCGGAGTAGTGGCAAAGCAAAGGGAATTGGGGGCAGCCTGGTGGCTCGCTTGCTGCGGGGTTTGAGGGGAAAGAGAGGGAAGACGCAGGCGGTTAAATGTGCACGGTTACTGGGAGGAATCAAGGCCTCTATCAACGTGTATTCAACGCCGGAGTTACTGACTGCAACGGCAGGGCGACGGGGTCGTGGTTGAAGACGATGAACAGGAGGGGTGGGGCCTTGCTATTAGCGAGGGAGAGAGGAGAGGCACGGGGTCCACCTGTCTGCGACTCTGCGGGTGCTTTTCCTGGTGCATAACGTTTCGCTGCGGGTGAGCTAGTTGGGATGGCTATTGGGCTGTTGGGCCAGATGGGTTGGGCTGGTTTGATTCTTTTTTATATACAGAAAGCCTTTTTCTTTTTCTATTTGATTTTCTGTTTTGAATTTCAAACAACAATTCAAACAACCAAATCAAACCAAACTTCCACCAAACTTTTTATTGTGTTTAGTTCTGTTTAAAAACACAAATCAAAGTCCAAAACAAAATAAAATAATATTTTTATTCTTCTTAGGATCCATTAATAATTAAATAAAATGGACGTTAGTTATTAAATCAAATGGGTTTTGATTTATTCAAAATCTCCATTTGAAACCTAAATAATATCAAAACCACCTTAGTAGGTTTTATTTGAGAATATAAAATACTTGGAAAACTTGTTTCAAATAATTTAACAAGTTTTTGATGTTTAATTAAAATGGCAAAGCCTTTGCTTTAATAAATTTGGATATTAATAAATCCTCGTTTTTTTAAATAAACTTTTACTCTTTTAATCAAAACAAAAATATTTTACTTCAAAAACTTGGCCAAGGTTTAATTTGGCTCTATAAAATAGTCCTTACTTATATTTCTACCTTTTCATTTGAAAACTAAATCTTTTTATTAAAAGATCCAAAATAGTAATTCTTCTTATTTAAAATTTTCTTTATTAAGTGTTTATATTTTCAAATCCCTTTAGGATTTGTTTGATCAAAAAGGTTTGAAGGTTTCCAATTGGAATCAAAAAGTTCTTCTCACCCTGAATTTCAACAAAGTTTTATTTTGTTTATTTACCTTTCACATAACAAGATTTGGAAAATCTTGGGATGTGACAGGCTACCACCCTTAAAATAAATCTCGTCCCGAGATTTGGGAAGGCTAAAGGTTACAAGTTGGCTCAAAACAACTAGGGTACTACCACCCTTAAAATAAAGTCTCATAGGGTTACATTGATGGTTCACTTGACTAAAAGTTCAACACAATATCCAGACAAGGAATCCTTATTTGACTCAACTGAGTTATATAAATCCTGACATCCACTTCTTCTATCTCTTCAAAGTTTCCATCCATATCAATGTGGTTCACATGTCCTTTCTGGGTCACATTGGAGCCATTTCCATTGGCTCTTCTAGCATCCTTTTTCTTTTTCTTCTTAGGACAGTCTGATGCATAGTGTCCAAGTTCCTTGCAGTTATAGCATTGCAACTGGCTAATGTCTTTCTTCCTGAAAGTGTCATGTTGGTTCTGACCAAGGTCATCTCCATTGTCAGTATCATTTCCATTATTCTCACTTCCATTGTTGTAGTGGTGATGCTGATGTGGTTCAGAATCTTCATTGCTCTTTTTGAATGAATGCTTTTTCTTTGATGATCCTGAATGATTCTTGAGTTTATGCTTCCTCTTTCTGTTCTCAACTTGATTCATCTTGTTTTCCAATATTGTGGCTTTGTCACAAAGTGATTGATAAGTTGGGACCTAGGCAACAGCTAGCTGCAGGTTCAACTCATCATTAAGTCCTTCAAGAAATTTTTATTTTCTCTTAGCATCTGTATCAACTTCATTTGGTGCATAGCGTGCCAGATTGTTGAATTCTTCAATATACTCAGCCACACTGAGGTGACGTTGTTTCAGATTGTGAAACTCCTTTTTCTTCAAGTACATTACTCCAGGTGAGATGTGAGTGGTTCTGAATCCATCCTCAAAAATAGCCCAAGTTACATCTTCAAGGGGAGTGGTGATTTGAAAGTTGTCCCACCATGTTGCTGCTGGTCCTTCAAGCAGAAATGCTGCAAACCTTACTTTTTCTTCATCAGTGCAGCCAACAGTCACTAGGTCTTTGTTCACTGAACGTAACCAATCATCAGCTTCCATTGGATCAGTTGTTCCAGAGAATCTTGCAGGCCTAAGTTTCAGAAACTTGGTGAGCATGTCAAGTGCTGGAGGGTTATTCTGATTGTTGTTATTGTTGTTGTTGTTGTTGTTGTTGTTGTTGTTGTTGTTGTTGTTGTTGTTGTTGTTTTTGTTGTTGTTGTTGTTGTTGTTGTTGTTGTTGTTGTTGTTCTGATTCTGTATGAATGTGGTCATATGTTGCATCAACTGTGTCTGAACTGCCATCATCTGTTGCATCTCAGGGGTGATGTTGTTGTTGTTTTGGTTGGGGTTGGCACGACGGGGAGGCATCTGTTGGTTTGATAGGGATAAGTATTGGTGGATAGGTTTTTAAGAAGTTTTAACACACAACTCAAAAAAACCAAGTTCAATCAAACCATCAAACCATCAAACAATCAACAAGCAACTATCCACTTAACAACTTATGAGCTTAACTCATGAGTTGAAGGAAACAACAAGTTTTCTTGAAAATAATAACTTAGTGTAATCATACCTCATAGGTCAATATGATCCATACTCTAACTTGATAACAATAACTTTGGTGGGCAATCTAATGTCTCTTGGTTCTCACTTGTAGTCCTTAGTGATATCCAAGGTTGAAGTCCTTGGTGAAAATGTTGAAGATGTTGAAGTCATTAGAGTTGAAGATGTTGAAGTCATTAGAGTTGATATCTAAGATTGAAGAAGTTGAAGTCATTAGAGTTGAAGATGTTCTTAGCTCATGGTAAAGTCTCTGGCCATGGGGTAGGATTTG
Source organism: Avena sativa (assembly GCA_916181665.1). Classification (NCBI taxonomy): domain Eukaryota; kingdom Viridiplantae; phylum Streptophyta; class Magnoliopsida; order Poales; family Poaceae; genus Avena; species Avena sativa. The sequence goes on along the minus strand of OV702283.1, from coordinate 238,195,602 downwards.
TCCATCAAGTTTGAAATAGAAGAGATGTAGAATCAAAACCAAAATGGTTTGAGGAAGGAGCTTACAAGATTATTTGTAAATAAGTTTTTGGAACAAAACAACTCCTATCTTTCTAAGGGGTTTTGTCCAATCCTAGGGTTACAAATCCTACAGGCAACACAGTGCTCTGATACCATCTGTAAGGTTCCCAAGCTTTAATAAGGTAGAGATCCCTGTGTTTACAATGCTAGTCCCTGGATCAATAGCTAGCATCCACAGTTAAGATGTAATATCAAGAAAAAAAGGTCATAATACAACTTTATAACCAGGAATAACATAATTTTATTACATCTTACATAGCTCATTTGGCTATTACATTACATTGCAGCAGAATATCTATAAGCATGGGTTCCTTCATCTTCAAAGTGCCACAGGCAGTCATGTTGGTCGTAGACTTGTAATCCTAATCATTAAACTCCACTAACATCAAACAAACCTGCAACATAACAAGTTGCAGCCACAAGGGTCAATACATTTGAATTGTATTGGCAAGTTTCACTACTATGTAGAGATAAGTGGCTCCTATCATTACATGCATATTTGGCTAAGTGGAGTTTAGGCTCATTTGCAGAAAGCAATATAGTTTTATCCTATCTTTTCAAAATAGTTTTGATCTTTTGTCAAATCTTTCTGAACTTCTTGGAAAACTCCAAGTGTTTCAAAATCCCTTGTTGTCACCCTCAAGTTTTTAACTTTGAGAAGTTGGAATGTCGAGATCTTCCATAGCTTCAGGCCTTAGTTGCTCAGTATTGTCCATAACCGGGGACACGGCTAAGTACTTAGAATTTGATCTTCTGCAGAAGTTGTACACTTTATCCACATGACACAATCTCGTCTTGACGCCACCAATGGCCGCTGGATAAGTACACACCAAATAGAGTACCAGCAGATCGAGAATGTGACAAAGTCTTTCCATAGAAGTCCTCCCAATACACAATGCTAGCTTGTCTACCAGGCACCAATGTAAGGATATATTTCCAATACACAATTCTAGTTAACCTGAAGATGCCAATGCAAGGGTCTTCCACTATGTAGTTGACTAAGCCAGAGCCCATTTAGCATGTGGCTGTACACAGAAGCCACTGTACGAGAAACATGTTCAATATCTAAGTCCCTGGGTGGTTTTCTTCTAGTGCACAACAAAAAGAGATTGCCATATAAACATGGTTCCTTTTGTTGCCACCTTGTCCAAAAGCTTGAGTATCCTTTTCCACGCAGGTGGTTCATTGAGTACTTGTTTTATTATATAAAACATAAGTCTTTTCAATACTTCACATAATCATAACATGTATCCCATCCCAATATATAGCTGGGCTAAGCATACTACAACTACATTGTTTTCACTAAGGAATATATAGGGGTATCCTATTAGGATTTAGCATAGCATAAAGTATAGAAATCCTTTTCATGCATGTTTCAAAAATCCACTAAGTATAATGAAAATAGTAGGACTTGGATGATAGTGTCACTTGCCTTTTTGGTAGGGGATGTTGGCTCACTTCTTGATCTTGCTAATATCACACTCTTCTAACTTCACTACAAATCAATCAAGCAAACATAGATGCAACTAGCATTCCAACCAATATTCAATCAATTTAGCACACATAAAATAATAGAAATAGGGTCATGCATGCAAGCATGCAAAAGATAATTTCTTTGCAAAAGTGGTTTCTACTAGGCTCTAAACATTGTAAGGTTCAAAGTGGTCATTTCCTAAAGTGGAAAAACCATTTGCAAAAAGGGTTTTATCTATAAACCATTTTTAAATCCAATCATTATTTCATGTCGTGGAAAATGTTTTTTAGCAAGGCAACAATTTTATTTTGTTCACCAAATAAGTTGTTAATTCACAAATCTTGGTGTTTAGGGTCAGTAGGTTTGATTCAAATCATTTCCCAAAGGTTTTACTCAAAATTCATTTCCATATTAAAATCAATATTTTTATTTGACTAGAAATGAGCTAATTCAATTATTCAATCCTAATATTCACAAAATTCATTTTTAAATCCATGAGTTGGTTCCTAGGGTCAGTAAGTTCACAACAAACCATTTTGCAAAGATTTCAACCCCAAAATCATTTTGGAATAAATTTTATATCCTAAACAAGCATACACAAGTTTCTGCAAAAACAAACATTTTACCAGAAGCTTTTTACTAAACAAAGTGCATGGTTGGCTAGGGCTTGTTTTTCTGAATCCATTGATATAAAATTTGCAAATTTTGGACGTGTGGATCAAAAGTTATGCAATTTACAAGTTTGCATTTAAATCAGATTCTAAATTCTGTTTTAATCCAAACCAGTGCCACGCGGCGTGTCCTTATTGGTCGGTACCGTTTCGTTCGGATCGACTGTTATAGACCGTAGGATCTCATTTAGATCACACGGTGCAGATCAGCTGATACCTCTTCGCTAAGCTGTTATATCCTAGCCACTAGATGATGATCCAACGGCTGACAACAGCCAGACTATAAATGGGCGGCGCTAGCGGCGGCGGACGGCGGTGCGTGCTCGGCCAGTGAGCTGCCGGCGAATTAGGTTGCGCGGGAGAGGGAGAGGATGCTCACCGTGCTCGCCGAAGTGCAGCGAAGCTCAAGGCGTGATCAGTTCGTCGAGGGGCGCACAGGAACGGGGTGGATTGCTCGCCGGAGCTTGCAGCGGCGTCGGTTGCTTCTGGTTGTTGTCGGAGGCGAGGTTTGAGGGCGCGCTAAGGCAAACAGAACATGCGGTTAGCTGCATACGGTACTGGGGATCCAAGGAGCATCATTGGGAGGTGCTGGGGCAGTCTGTACTCACCGGGGAACTCACCGGAGTCGAGGCAGGAGGCGGCGATGCTCTGATGTTGAGGTTGCCGAGGCTACGGTGCTCGCGCGGGTGTGGGGTTGGTGCTGGGAGATGCGCAAGAATAGGGGTAGCAGGATCGTGTGCTCTGGGAGGCGAGGGGCGGTTGGACGGCGCCGGAATTTGGTCGGAGACGTCGTCGGAGCAGTGGCAAAGCAAAGGGAATTGGGGGTAGCCTGGTGGCTCACTTGCTGCGGGGTTTGAGGGCAAAGAGAGGGAAGACGCAGGCGGTTAAATGTGCACGGTTACTGGGAGGAATCAAGGCCTCCATCAACGCGTATTCAACGCCGGAGTTACTGACCGCAACAGCAGGGCGACGGGGTCGTGGTTGAAGACGATGAACAGGAGGGGTGGGGCCTTGCTGTCAGCGAGGGAGAGAGGAGAGGCACGGGGTCCACCTGTCTGCGACTCTGCGGGTGCTTTTCCTGGTGCATAACGTTTCGCTGCGGGTGAGCTAGTTGGGCTGGCTATTGGGCTGTTGGGCCAGATGGGTTGGGCTGGTTTGATTCTTTTTTTATACAGAAAGCCTTTTTCTTTTTCTATTTGATTTTCTGTTTTGAATTTCAAACAACAATTCAAACAACCAAATCAAACCAAACTTCCACCAAACTTTGTATTGTGTTTAGTTCTGTTGAAAAACACAAATCAAAGTCCAAAACAAAATAAAATAATATTTTTATTCTTTTTAGGATCCATTAATAATTAAATAAAATGGACCTTAGTTATTAAATCAAATGGGTTTTGATTTATTCAAAATCTCCATTTGAAACCTAAATAATATCAAAACCACCTTAGTAGGTTTTATTTGAGAATATAAAATACTTGGAAAACTTGTTTAAAATAATTTAACAAGTTTTTGATGTTTAATTAAAATGGCAAAGCCTTTGCTTTAATAAATTTGGATATTAATAAATCCTCATTTTTTTAAATAAACTTTTACTCTTTTAATCAAAACAAAAATATTTTACTTCAAAAACTTGGCCAAGGTTTAATTTGGCTCTATAAAATAGTCCTTACTTATATTTCTACCTTTTCATTTGAAAACTAAATCTTTTTATTAAAAGATCCAAAATAGTAATTCTTCTTATTTAAAATTTTCTTTATTAAGTGTTTATCTTTTCAAATCCCTTTAGGATTTGTTTGATCAAAAAGGTTTGAAGGTTTCCAATTGGAATCAAAAAGTTTCTTCTCACCCTGAATTTCAACAAAGTTTTATTTTGTTTATTTACCTTTCACATAACAAGATTTGGAAAATCTTGGGATGTGACATCAGGCCGGCTGGGGCAGCCAGCCGGGTCGAAGCTCCTTGCCCTCTTCACTTATGTTGATGGGTACGCAGGAGCGCTCCAACTGGGTGTAGTCCCCGAGGTTCGGCCCGGCTGGGGTAGCCAGTCGGGTCGAAGCTCTTTGCCTTCATATTTCCTGCCAAGTTGTGGCTCGTGTTGCACGAGACACAGCGTTGCTTTGGGTTAGTTTCATTATACGTGAATGTGTTCGTAGTTAGGGCGGAATGAAAAAAGAAAAAAAGAGACGTGCCCTTTCGAGCTAGGCTATTAGAACTCCCCTTTTCTCAGCGAGTATTGGCCTTTCGAGCGCTACCCTTGTCGGCTGCCAGCCGGGTTGCGGTCTGCATCTGGAACCGAAGGAAAGGCTGAGCTGGTGTGCCTCGCGATACTTTGGTTTGTTGTTGTTGGCTTAACTCGTGCAGGCGTGACCGGTTTTCCCAGGCGCCCCTATCTTCTGCGTTGGCATTTTATTGAAGTGTGTTCTTTGAGCTTTGCTCTTGCTGGGTCGACAGCCGGCTTGCAGTCTGAAGCCGGAACCGAAGAGTTTGCTCTAGGCACTTTGTGCAATATTATGCCGCATGTAGAAGTGATCGGCGTCCGGGCCAGCCGGTACAGGGGTGAATATGGTATTTAAAATTGGGACAAAGTCCTCGGTACTATGCCAAGGCTTCCAAGATTGTTCATTTATTACATGGAAAGGGAGGTACATACACTTCTTGCTCAAGTGTAAAATGGCCGGAGTAGGCTCGCATTCCATGGGCGTTCCGTCCCCTCGTCTGAGCGATCTGCCTTGTTCTTCACCGGCTCCTAGGTGTCGATCAAATAGTCTGAATTGTTGTGAAGCGCCCGGCTGACGATGAATGGGCCTTCCCATGGTGGGGACAGCTTGTGCATTCCTTTGTGCTCTGGACTAGGCGCAGCACCAGATTTCCCTCGCGGAAAGCAGTAGGCCGGATCCGGCTGGCGTGGTATCGGCGTAGGTCTTGCTGATAGATTGCTGACCTGGACAAAGCTAACTCTCGTGCTTCCACGAGAAGGTCCACATTGTATTCTCGTGCTTCTTTCGCCTCCTGCTCCGTGTAGAGCTGTTTGCGGGGTGCGTCGAACTATATGTCTGTAGGGAGAACTGGCTCTGCCCCATAGACCAGGAAGAACGGTGTGAAGCCGGTTGAGAGGTTGGGGGTGGTGCGTAGGCTCTAGAGCATGGCCGGCAATTCCTCTATCTAGCATTTGGGTGATCTGATGAGTGGTTCGATCATCCTTGGCTTGATTCCGGCTAGGACCAGTCCGTTAGCACGCTCGCACTGTCCATTGGACTATGGGTGCGCAACTAATCTCAGATCCAGGCGGATTCCCTTCTCTCCGCAGAAGCGGGTGAAAACTCCTTTCGTGAAGTTGGTTCTATTGTCTGTGATGATGCTGTGCGGGTAGCCGAATCGGATGATGATGTCCGTGAAGAACTTGATCACCATTTCTCCGTCCAGCTTCTTGATGGGCTTTGTCTCGATCCACTTGGTGAACTTGTCCACGGCTATGAGTAGGTGCGTCATGTCGGATCGAGCTGTTTTGAACGGGCCAACCATGTCTAGCCCCTAGACTGCAAATGGCCAGGTGATTGGTATTGTCTTTAGTGTTGCAGACGGTGTGTGTGCTTCATCTGGCTAAATCCCTGACAACCGTTGCATGTTTGGACCAACTCCTCAGCGTCCTTCAGCGCTGTGGGCCAGTAGAAACCGTGACGAAGAGCCTTGGCTGCTATTGCCCTTGATCAAGCGTGGTGGCCGCATTCACCCTGGTGTATGTCATCTAGGAGCCTGGTTCCCTCCTCTTGGCTTACGCATCGCTGATAGATGCCCCCGACGCTGCGCTTGTATAGCTCGTTGTTGATGATGGTGTAGGCGCTTTCTCTTAGCCGCACTTGTCGTGCTGCCACTTCCTCCGTCCGGAGTTCATCTTTGGCCAAGAAGTTCATGAACGGCTTCGCCCAGTCGGGTGTTTTGTGAATGGTGTGCACTGTCTGCATGATGAGCTTGATCTCCTCACGGATGGTGGGCTCCGGAACATCGGGAGGCTTGTCGGGTGGTCGCTTGCTAGTGTCAACCGCGGGCTGCGTTGCAGTAGTCCCTGGGTGCAGCGAGGCGGTCCTTGGGTGCGACGCGGCACCGGCTGTTCCTGGATCTGCGCTGAGTACGATGGAGTCGGATTCTAGTGACAGAGTGATGGAAGGCTTGTGTAGGTGTTCGAGGGAGACTCCAGGAGGTATGGCCTATCTTGTTGAGCCAACCCTAGCCAAGGCGTCAGCGGCTTCGTTGTTGGCTCTAGGTACGTGGTGGAACTCGCATCCTTTAAAACAGGCACTTAGCTGCTGAACGAAGAAACGGTAGAGAGCCATGTTTGCGTCCCTTGCGTCCCACTCACCGGGTACCTGCTGCACCACCAGGTCTGAATCTCCAAAGCATAGTACCCTCTCGATGCCTATCTGCTTGGCCATCTTGATCCCATGAATGAGCGCTTCATATTCCTTGAAGTGGATCTGGAGGACGTACTCCAGCCAGTCGCCTTCGGGCGAGGTTATCACGATTCCGGCTCCGAGTCCTCCTTGCATCTTGGAGCCATCAGAGTGTAGCTTCCAGTAAGTTGAATCAGGCACTAGTGGCATGTACTGTGTCTTTGCCCAATCGACGATGAAATCAGCCAGTGCTTGGGACTTGATAGCTGTCCATGGCTCTTACTGGATGTTATGCGCAGCGAGCTCGATGGCCCATTTTGCCACGCGCTCGGTGGCGTCCTTGTTGCCGATAATTTCCGCAAGCGGGGCCAATGCCACTACCCGGATGGAGTGCTCTTGGAATTAGTGCTTGAGTTTCTTGTTGTCCATGTACACGCCATACACTAGCTTCTGGTAGTGGGGGTAGTTCTGCTTGGAGAGCGACAGTACCTCGCTCAGGTAGTATACGGGACGCTGTACCGGCTGGGCCTTCCCCTCTTCTGGCCTTTCCACTACCAGTACCACGCTAACCACTCTATTTGTGGTAGCGATGTACATCAGCATAGGCTCCTTTGCTGCTGGCGCCGCCGGAATGGGCGGTGAGGTGAGCATGCGCTTGAGGCCTCGAAAAGCTTCGTCTGCATGAGCTGTCCAGACGAACTTGTCTGTCTTCTTCATCAGCTGGTACAAGGGAAGGGCTTTCTCACCCAGCCGGCTGACGAACTGGCTGAGGGAGGCCAGGCACCCGGTGAACTTCTGTACGTCGTGCAGGCTCTACGGCAACTCCATGCGCTCAATGGCTCCGATCTTCTCCGTGTTCGCCTCGATTCCTCGCTCAGAGACGAGGAAACCCAGGAGCTTGCCGGCTGGGACACCAAACACGTACTTCTCCAGGTTCAGCTTGATCTGTAAATGGCGGAGGTTGTCGAATGTTTCCTTCAGATCCTCGAGGAGTGTGTGCCGCTCCTTGGTCTTGATGACGACGATGTCATCAACGTAGGCGTGCATGTTTTTGCCAATCTACGTCTGCAAGCATTTCTTCATGTAGCGCTGAAAGGTTGCTCCTACGTTCTTCAAGCTGAAGGGCATGGTGGTGTAGCAGTAAGCTCCATACGGGGTTATGAATGATGTCTTTATTTGAGCGGCTACATTGAGCTTGATCTGGTGATAGCCCGAGTAAGCGTCCAGAAAAGACAACAAATCACACCCGGTGGTGGAGTTGATGACTTGATCAATCCGCGGTAGAGAAAAAGGGCCCTTGGGGCATGCCTTGTTGAGACTGGTGTAGTCAACACACATGCGCCATGTCTTGTTCTTCTTCAGCACCAGCACTGGGTTGGCGAGCCATTCGAGGTGGAAAACTTCCATGATGAAGCCGGCTGCGAGCAGCCGTGTGATCTCCTCACCGATGGTTCTTCTTTTTTCTTCTGCGAAGCGGCGTAAAGATTGCTTGATCGGCTTCATGTCTGGTCGAACATGAAGAGAGTGCTCGTCGAGTTCCCTCGGGACACCTGGCATGTCTTTGGGGCACCATGCAAAAATGTCCCGATTCTCATGGAGGAAATCGACGAGCGCGCTTTCCTATTTGCTGTCCAGACCGTCTCCAACCAGGACGAACTTGCTTGGGTCCTCCTTGTTCAGCAGGATCTTCCTTGTTCCTTGCGAGGACTTGAACTGTGATTCTCCAGCCGATTTAGGTTCTCCAGCTGGCATATCCTTCTGCAAAGCCGCCATGTTCTATAGTATGACGCGCTTCTCCCCAGCGATGATCATTCCTTCGGATAGCTTGGAGCCGTCTGAAGCACACTCAATCGAACGCTTGTACCATCCGTCGACGGTTATCACTCCCTTTGGGCCTGGAAGCTTCATCTTGAGGTACGCGTAGTGCGGCACTCCCATGAAATTGGTGAGGGCTGGGCACCCTAGTATGCCGTGGTAGGCGCTGGAGAGGTTCACGACCTCAAACCAAATTGGTTTGCGATGAATGTTGTTCTCGCTGCCGAAGATGACGTCCAGCCGGATCTTGCCGATTGGCGAGTGCAACGTACCTGGTACCGCTCCGTGAAACGAAGTATGATGGCTGCAACTGGGACTCGCTGATGCCGAGCCGCTCGAGACTGCTGCGGTACAGGAGGTTGATGCTACTGCCGCCATCGATCAACACACGGGAGAAACGGCACGAGTGCTTCTTGGAAATGATGATGGGGTCGAGGACCAGCGCGAAGCTGCCCGGGCTTGGTAGCACAGTCGGCTGATCTTCCTTGCTCTAGGTAATCGCCTGGTCCGACCAATGTAGGTATTGCGGGACGGGAGGGACGATTGTGTTCACCTCCGCCTCGCGCCTCCGCTTGGTGATGGGGATGCGCCTACCAGGGTATACCCAGCAGGACGTTTCCGACTGGCCCAAGACCTGGCGAGTGGGCCTGCAGGACGGCGACTGGATCAAGGCCCGGCGTGGATCCAAGCGACTGGAAGCTGAAGGCCCAGGCGAGTAGATAGGCCCAGTCAGATTAGTTAAACGAGTACCGAAGCCTTAACTGATTCGGTTGAGATATGTAAACCCTAGGGAAGGTGAGCCTATATAAACCTCCCTGTGGGGCGTGTAGAGATATGTTCCATCATACACCCAAGCGACTCGCCGCCTAGCCGCCGAGCTCGCCCATTGTACCACCTCCATAATACAATCTAGCAGGAGTAGGTCTTTACCCTCCGGGGGGCCGAACCTGGGTAAAACCCTGTGTCTCCGCCCTCATCTCGCACCGCAGATGGCTGGCCGCCCTTGCCCCTCGTTCTACTACTCGCTGCCGATTGCAGCATCTGCCGTGACCATTCCCACGACACTTGGCGTGCTTTGTTTCCGGCTCCGTGACGAATATGTGGTAGTTGCCCAATTGTCGCGGGTAACCGTCCTTGTCATCCTCGCGGCGGTTGCGCTGCTCCCTGTTGTCCGGTGGGCCTCCGGCTGGCGGTGGAGGTGGTGGTGGGAGACCACCGGCTTCGGCTATCTTCTTCATATAGTTGCACTGGCGTGTTATGTGGTTCGCAGGCTTGCTGCCGCCGCAGTGGAATTTGCATGGCCCATCGAGCATGGACTCCATGGTGTACTTGGGCCGAGGTGGCCTATCGTCCGGTCTCTGCCTCCGGCTGCCGCCTGCAGCAGGGTCCTCATGCATGGCGGCTACTTGCTTGGTGCCATACCGGCTGTCCGGTTGGTCGTCTTTCCTCTTGCCATGGCGGTTTTCATGGCCGTGCTGCCTAGGATGATGGTCGCCCGGCTGGCGGAGCTCCGTCTGCTCGTCCGTCATGATTTGGCCTTGGTCATCCACCACGATGGGCTTCTTCGTGGCCGCATCGGCGGTGGCGTACTTGTCCGTGATGGCCATGATCTGGGCCATGGTTTGCAGGTATGCTAGGCTGAGTTTATGCTTTAGCATGGTGCCATCTCGGCAGCCGTTGGTGAAGAAGTCTATCGCCTGGTGCTCGCGCACTCCTTCGCATGAGTTGTGCATGCTAGTCCACTAGATGAGGTAGGCACGGTCTGACTCATCCTTGCCTTGCACGCAGAGGGCGAGCTCGCGAGGTCGACCCGGCCGCTTGTATGTTCCGGTGAAGTTGCGAATGAACGCTTCTTCAAAGTCTAGACAGGCGTTAATGCTGTTGTCGGGGAGGCTATTGAGCCATGTTCTTGCCGAATCGACGAGCATGAGGGGGACGTAACGGATGGCCAGGCAGAGGTTTCTGTTGGCGATTCCCACTACGGTAGTGTAATCCACCAACCAATCATCAGGCTTGACAGTGCCGTTGTACTTTGGTGTATCCCTTGGAAGCGAAAAACCCTTTGGAAACGGTTCGTTCCGGATGCGCGGGTCGAAAGACTTCGGGCCAGCCGGACTTTCCTCTTCCAGCGTGCGTGACTGCACCACGAGGTCGATGCGCTCGCGCGCTTCAGCCGGTTCTCGGGGGCCGAGCCAGCCCTTCAGGCGTGATGCAGGCGGGTCCTTGTTCACGTCTGCTCCTTCATTCGGGGCGCGCATCTTCTTCCCTTGGGAAACTCCTGCTACCGGCGCGCGGTTTACGCTGGAAGCGGCAGCGTCTAGGTTGTGGCGGCCACGGTTCCCGGATTCGCCACGCGGGCGGCTGTTTTGCCCGACTCCTCCTGGGGAGGATGCCTGCTGATGCTTGCTTCCCCCGTGTGCTGTCTGGTCCACGTCTTTGCGAACGACAATGTCCCGGGAGTTGCCCATCTGGCTGGGGGTGCCTTCGACTTGCTGCTTGTTAGCGGTGGCGACGAGGAGCTGGACGTGCTCCTGCTGGCGAAGAAGTTCCTTGCCCTCGAGGTGCTTCAGCTCCGCGGCTTCCGCCTCAGCTGCCCTCATGTTCTTGGCGGGGGTGCTGAAAACGGGCTGCACCACACCTGCATGTGAATCGGCGGCACGATCCAGTTCTGACGCTAGGTCGCTCCCCCGGTGCTGGATCTTCTTGACGAAGCCGTGGGTCATGTTGTACTCATGCACAGTGGTGTTAATCCGACGTTGGTTAGCCGTGACCTTGGTGGCCTCCTCCAGGAGCTTCTGGCGTGTAGCTTCGAGCGCGGACGCGGCAGCTGTCGGTTCCGCCTCGACGACGACCGGAGCGCGCAAGTGTTGGATGGAGGCAGTGAGCAGGTCTTCCTCTTGCTCAGGCACGGAGTTCTCTCCTCCTGCTCGGCGCTCCTGAGGCGGACGATGGTTTTCACAGGCGTCTACCACCATGACTTCGACGCAACCACTCACCGCGGCTAGGCCGTGGGCGAGGGGCACGTCGAGGACAGGGCGACCATGCTGGGGAAAGCCTCAGCGACAGTGGCGATGTAGACGCGGATGTCTCCAAAACGCAAGATGGAGCCGTTGATGGGGAAGGTGTTCCCAGCGAAGCACGCGGCGTTGTCGATGACGCAGTCGAAAGCGCCGAGCGTGAGAACGAGGCCGGAGGCCACGCGTTCACCTGCGATGACCGGAAGTCCCGTGCGGAAGATGATCCCAGCCGAAGCGTTGTGCCCCACGGTGGCCGTCAATTGTCGTGGTGTGGAACACGACAGTGCCATCGGGAATGGCAAAGAAGGGACACTCGGATGCAATCGGTGGCTCTCACAACGGATTGGGCATGGTAGACTGCAAACACAGCAACGTACCCAGGTTCGGGGCCCTCTCGGCGAGGTAACACCCCTACTCCTGCCAGATGAACTATATGAGGGTGCTAATGATCTGTACAGATGATCCTTGAGTTCTTTCCTTAGCTACTATCGAGAGCACGAGGAAGATGGGAATTAGCTACCAACACTTCTCTCCTTCTATTGTTGCCTACCTAGAACCCTAGCTCTGCCCTCCCTTATATACTGGTCTGGGGGGCAGATTACAGATCGGGCCCTAGGGTTTACTATTTGGATATGGGTTTATAGGACAGGGCCGCCTGCAGGGTCCAACCAGTGGGCCAGGACCCAGTCCGCCCTTCTTTCAGCGTCATCGTATTCTTTAGCGGTCACCCGGGCTTCCTTCGGGGCGTCACCCTCGCTTTAATGGTCACCTGGACTTCTTTCGCCAGTCAGCCGACCACTTTGCTTTATCTTCGTCGAGTAGCACTGGTCATGACGGCACGCTAGCTTGCCTGATGACGAGGGAGAGCCAGAGGCATACCCCGCAAGGAGCTTTAGCCCTTCAGTGCTCTCCATTGAATCCGAGGTGAGCCGGGTGGAAACGGCCACCCGACCGGTTCTTCTAGCTACCGGCTATACGGGCCAGCCGAGAAGGTTATAAGCCCAGCCGGGTGGTGTTCGCCAACCAGCTGGAGTTGTCCTTCTTGAGGGCCAGACAGCCTGTTCCTTCTGGAGCCGGCGTACTTGTGCTTGGCTTTCCCCACCTGGGGGTTATCCCCCCGACAAAGTATGATACTTGCGTAACTTCTGCTGATAGGCTGTAGATCTCTTCTCAGCATTGACGCGTACTTATTCAATTATATCGAGATCATCTTCTTGAGAAACTTCTGCATCTTCTCGATATACGCTTTGACTCGTGGAGACTGATGAATTAGATCACTTGGAAGAAATGCTTCTGCGCCATGGACCAAGGATAAAGGAGTGTATCCGGTTGATATGTTAGGAGTTGTACGTAGGCTCCATATTACAGACGGTAATTCTTCCGCCCAAGCCCCCGCGTTACAACGAAGAGGTGCCTCGAGACGAGGTCGGAGTCCTTGTAAAATAAGACCGTTAGTTCTTTCGACTTGTCCATTAGCTTGTGGATGCGCGAATGATGCAATATCGAGTCGGATCCTTGTTCTTCGCAGAATTCTGCAAGTTCTCCCATGGAAAAATTGCTCCCGTTGTCACTAATTATAGTATGCAGATATCCGAATCGGATGATCACGTCCTCAACAAACTTTCTGGCTGTGGCTCCATCACAACTAGTTACGGGTTTAGCCTCAATCCACTTTGTGAATTTATCCACCATCACTAGTAGGTGAGTAAATCCACATTTTGCCGTACGAAATGGTCCGACCATATCAATCCCCCAGACCACAAATGGCCATGTAATAGGGATTGTTTGCAGCTGTTCATCCGGAATGTGTGCCTGATGGGCGTACTTTTGGCAGCCTTTGCATGTTTTGACTAGTTTGTCCGCATCCGCCTTAGATGTAAGCCAAAAGAATTCGTGTATAAAAGCTTTTTCCACTAAGGATCTGGCTGCAGCATGATGACCACACTTGCCTTCGTGGATTTCTCGTAAGATTTCAACTCCTTCCAAAGAAATACATCGCTGGAAAACGCCAGAAACACTCCGCTTATAGAGCTCACCATTTATTATGGTGTAGGCTTTTGCTCATCGGACGATATGTCGGCTCAAGACTTCATCTTTGGGTAATTTTCCGTCTATCAGGAAATCTAGATAGGGTTTTGTCCATATGGGAATTATAGCCAAAACTGCTATTAAAGGTGAGTCGGATTTTGTTGGATAGTCCTCATCAACTCCGGTTATGGAGGGGACCCATAAATTCTCTAAAAAAACGCCATCTGGTGTAGGGGTTCGTAGCATGGAAAACAAAAATTTTCTATCGCATACAAACAAACAAGCCAAGATCTATCTACTAGATTGTAGCAACGAGTCGATGGAATAACTTACCCTCGAAGATTCCAAAGCGGTTAACGAGAGCAGATTCTCGTGGGTGATGTAGTCGTACTCTTTCCGATCTCAAGATCGTGTAGACGATCCTTCCGGCGCTGCGTTCCGGCAGCGCTTCCGCAGTCGGTCACACGTTCGGTACTCGATGAAGACCTTTCTCTCCCTTGTTCCAGCAGGCAGCGGAGGTTGTAGCACTCTCCTCGCGATTCCGGCAGCACAACGACGTGGTACCGGAAGTAGAGGGGAGATCCCGCAGGGCTTCGCCTTAAGCCGGAGCGAGTATGGTAGATTATGAGAGAGGGCTATTAGTGGTCTAGAGATTAGACACACCAATTAGAAGGCTCTAAACCGCAGGCTAAAGCAATTAGAAGCTCTAAACCAAAACGGCTCTAAACCGGAGATTAGAGGTAGAAACTTGTGTGTCTCAAGGAGGAGCCCTGCCCCTCCTTTTAAAGGTGGAAGGGCTAGGCGCGCCAGGGAGGGAGGGAGTCCCTCCCCAACTCGGCCTAGGGCTGGGCGCCGGCTTGGAGGAGAGGAACTCCTCCTCCAAGTTGGTTTCAACCTCCTCTTGCTTGTTTCCCACAGTTTCCTGCTTCCCACAGTTTCCTGTTTTCCACAGTTTCCTGTTTTAGCCGTTTGACTTTCAAACTGGCAATTTGACTTTCATGTTTTTGGAACAGCAAGAACACTTAGTACATGATGCAATCATTCAATGACACATTCATGTACCCTTCCCCCCCCGGAGTGCCGGACAATCCGGAACCTTCTAGAACATTCCCGATGAAAACACCGGAATCATTCCCGAACTCCGAAACGGGACTTTCCTTATATGAATCTTATTCTCCGGACCATTCCGGATTACCTCGTGATATCCCGGATCCCATCCAAGACTCCGAACAACATTCGGTCTCTTTCTCATAATACCATAACTACTCAAAACAACGTCGAATCCTTAAGTGTGTCTCCCTACGGTTCGTGAATTATGCGGACATGATCGAGACACTTCTCCGAACAATAACCAATAGAGGAATCTGGAAATTCATATGGCTCCCACATATTTCTACGATTACTTTGCGATCGAATGAACCACTTACATACGATACCAATTTCCCTTTGTCTCACGATAGTTTACTTATCCGAGGTTATGATCGTCGGTATCTCTGCATACCTAGTTCAACCTCGTTACTGATAAGTACTCTTTTCTCGTTCCCGTGATATGTGATCCCTTGTGAGCCAGTCACATGCTTGCAAGCTAATTGGATGACATTTCACCGAGAGGGCCCAGAGTATATCTATCCGTCATATGGATGGACAAATCCCACTCTTGATCCATGTGTTTCAACCAATACTTTCCGAACACTCAATGCCACCTTTATAGCCACCCAGTTACGGTGTGGTGTTTGATGACATCAAAGCATCCATCCGGAAAAGGTGATATGCATGATCTCATGGTCGAAGGAATCAGGTTACTATGTATCAGAAAGCATATAGCAATTGAACTATTTAAATGACTTGATCTTTATGCTACACTTATCTATAGGAGTATGTCCATCACATCATTCTCCTAATGATATGATCCTGTTGTCAATAACATCTCTATGTTCATGATCAGGAAACCATGATCATATATTAACCAACAAGCTAGTTTAACAAGAGGCTTTACTAGGGACTCTTATTTTAGTTTACAAATCACACAAGTATTAATGTTTCCGGTTAATACAATTATAGCATGGTATGTAAAAATTTATCATAAGTGTGAAGATATGATAATAACCACTTTATTATTGCCTCTTGGGCATATCTCCAACAGTCTCCCACTTGCACTAGAGTCAATAATCTAGTTTCAAACCTTTGTGTATTCAACACCTATGGCTTTCCGGTGTTGTATGTACACGATTGCTAGTGGTCAACTGATCTCCGGATCTGACACTTCCAGGTCCGTGTGTAATTGCATGTCTTTGCGTCTCTACGCATCACTCATTCTCTAATGAGATGGCTTTGTATAAATTTGGTCTTTCGGTGTGACCTTTAGCTCTTTGGGGTTAAAACATGTTGATAATATTGTCGCACAATATATCTTCATAGTATTATCCCACTGTGAACTACACCTAGTTTGATAACAAACTACTTGACACAAATGCCCTCTTTTTGCTGCTATAATAGCAGTCATATACTTAGCCTTTTGTTGTAGTATCTGTCACAATGTCTTAACTTTGGAACTCATCCAAATCCATTATGGAACTCACTTTCCATTATATTGTGCCACCCTTAGTTTAGATTGAGATAAACTTAATTTGTACTTTGTGACAAAACTAGTATCAATGTAGTACTTTTACAATGAACTAACCATCTATTTGTCACTTCTACAAATATTATACTCTTAGTTCTTCCAAAAGATCATAAGAATATCCTTACTATTGTCCAATGATCATCTTACGAATCATTCTGGTATATGCTCACAACATTTAGAGCATAGGACATATCTGGATTTGTACATATCACAGTATGATTGATATAAATACTCTTTGTGATCAAGTATCAATCTATACTTGATTATTTGTTTCACTTTACCAAATGTCAATACACTTGAATATATCATCAACATATGAACTCTTTCAATCCTTTCTGTGCGACAAGAACCTTTCTTGTAATTTCTATATTGAACTCATTCAATATCTCGTCTATGTACTTCTGGCACAACCATATTAGCGTCTATTGATGCTAAATATTTGGGTTTTGCCTAAGTCTTTCATCGGGATGAAATTCTTAATATATGTTAATAAAACATACATTATTTCCAATAAACAATATGTCTTCCACATAATGTATTAGAAACATGTCTTAGCGCTCCCACTTAATTTCTTGCAAATGCAAGCATCTTCATTGTCTCTAATGAACTTTTAAACTCCTTTAACAGTTTCATCATAGTGAATATTCCAACTCCGCGATGCTCACTTTAACCATTGAAGTTTGCATATGCTTTTAGCATCCTTTGAATTAACAAAACCCTATGGACCGTGTTATGCACATGTCCTAGGTAACGATTCTATTAGAAGAACTTGTTTTGTTTATTCAACTACCATATAACAAATTATATGTAGTGGTTGCTACATTAATCCGTCTAGACTAAATATCACTATGAAAGATCAAATCTTGTCATAGTCAACCTTTGAACATTTTGTGAACTCTTTCCCAACATGTCGACTATTTCATAGATGTAAAACATCCATGTCTATTTCTTTATAGATCCAAACACAACTGTAAGGTCTTACACCTTTCTCGAGGGTCCTTCAAGTTTATGGCTTCAAGCCATTTGATGGAGTCAGGGCCCATCATCGCTTCTTTGCATGTAGTCGGTTCATTATTCTCAAATAATGATTCAACCCTCAAATCTTGGTATTTGATTTTTTACCCGATCTACTTGTTTCAATAGGAACTTAGATCTCTGTGACCACAACCTTTGAGGTACGTGAGCCATGAGCATTGTTGCTGCCTCCGGAACACTTTTCGGCACTGCGCAACTCTGCACATATAGCTAAGGTTCTTTTAACCTTATCAAAGTTCTATTGTCCTCCCACTTAACTTTTCACGAAAAATTCCTTCTCAAAGAAACTTGACGTTCTAAGCAACAAACACTTTTGTCTCTGGTGTTTATGGAGGAACACCTAACAGTTTATACAAAGACAGGTTCATCCGACTTTGGTTGCACACATCTTTCTTATGCATAGCATACCAATGTTTAAGAAAGGACAACTTGGGTTTTATCCCAAACCATAACTTTATATGGTGTCAATTCAACGGATTATGATGAAGCTCTTTTCAGTGGAAAAACGGTAATCTCTAAAGCTTTTAATCTTTAAAATATAATGGCAGTTTTATGAATTACACCTTCGATCTTACCATGTCAAACAAGGTTTAATTACATATCTTGAACGCTCCATACTCTTATGGTGTTTCGGGAAATGCAAATCCACGGAACGATTCCTTAAATCTTAGGTATTATGCTAAACCTGTAACTCAAATATCTTCCTTTATGATCTTATCATAAACTATTTATATTCTTGTTACAATGATTTTGCACTTCATCTTGAAAGTCTTTGAACTTTTCAAATATTTCACACTTCATCCTTATTAAGTAAATATTCATATATTCACTCAAATTTTTGGAGAAAGCATATGAAGTTGAAATCCATCGCTCTTGACTATACATAATGGACTTCATACAACAATATGTACAAGTTCCAGTAAGCTAGTCATTCGTTCCTTTTTGGCCTATGAACGAAGTTTTAATTATCTCTAGGAAAGTTTCATAAGCGTCATTTGATCAAAAATCAAAAGACTCCAAAATTCCATCCACATGGAGTTTCTTCATGTTATCTTTCCAATATTATTTAAACGGCGATGTCACTTCCTAAGTGATCTTTCAATCAATTTGTCTTTCGACATTTTAGCACTAGTTTTATGGATGTGATTTCTCCAACGAGATTTATGAATCATCCATCTTTTATGGATTACGGCAATTATTTGAACAACCCTTTTGTTCTCATAATACCTGATAAAACAAATCTTGAAGGCAAGCTTTAATGTTTAACGAGCAACACAATAACCCTTTATTTGTTCTCGATGAACATCATCACATATTCTTTCGCTAGTTACTTAGGCCATTGTAGTTCATGAATTGTGTTGTTTCGTATGACGATTCACACCAACAAATTCAGTATCAAATACTTAAGAACCACATTGTTTAATAAGCAAAGAATATAGCCATAACATGTATATCATCTATATACTTAAACTGAACAATTCTAGTCTTTTCTTTTCTGCCATATATTTATGAGATTCTCTTTCAGTTATTTCCTTTTCTGTTTGAAAGAATCTATCAACATCAATAGTGGAGTCATACATATGACATATAGTCCAAAGCGTGTATAGTTAAATACCAATTTCTTTGGACTTTGCACTTTGAAGTAGATCACCATCATCAAATGTTTGGTGTTCTTTCAAATTCCTTTCTTTAGTAATCTCTTGGTGTAGTAAACATTTTACCTACATCAAATATTCACCCTTATCATGGAATCGTCCATGATCAAGCTACTTTTAGCTTATAACGATGAATTATGAGTATAATGTTGCTATCCAAAAACCTTTTGGAGGATTAGGACAACAAGTGTCTCCAACCTTTTGCAAATTCTCATCAAAATATGAGAACATGAACTTTGCCATATTATACTCTATCATGTTGTAACCAAAACTTCGTTTCAGATATCACAATACACATTATGGTTTCTGAAACAACTCTTTCAGATCCTAGATAACCTTGATATTAAGAGAATCCTTTGAATATCAAGAATCATGGAGACAAACATGATACTTATATACTAACACTTGGAATTGTTACTCTTGATTTAATACTAATTATTAAACTTCATGGAGTAACCGGAATTTACTGAAAGTTTGCAATAGGACTTTTAAACTTTAGATTAACACTACAAAAACAATACGATACCAGTTCGTAAAGTAACTAACCAGAATTCTATAGTTCTATCATCTCAATTATAACTAAGCGTAAGGTGGTAAACGGATGCCAATGACTACAACAACTATGCAAATTCACTTTGATTTAGTTTATGATAAATTGAGTTCTAATTAATAATTAAATTAATCTAGGTGAACTCCCACTCAAAACAATATCCCTCACATTGTTTTAGTGATCACACGAACCAAATCCACCACATCAAAACCGATCATCACGAGAGTTGATATAGCTTCAATGGCGAACAATCAACATGTTCATCATATCTACTATATGACTCATGCTCTACCTTTCGGTAATCCGTGTTCCTGAGGCCATGTCTGTACATGCTAGGCTCGTCAAGATCAAACCTTAGTTTCCGCATGAGCAAATCTGGCTTGCTCACGTTGTATACACTTGTAGAATCTAACACACCCGATCATCACGTGGTGCTTCGAAACAACAATCTTTAGCAACGGTGCTAACTAAGGGTGAACACTTTATGACTTGAAATTCATGTGCATGAGGGATCATCTTATAATGCTACCGTCGTCTACTAAGCAATACAAGATGCATAAAGGATTAACATCACATGCAATTCATAATATGTGATATGATATGGCCTTTCTTCTTTGTGCTTCCGATCTCCATCTTCAAGCACGTACATGATCTCCATCATCACCGGCATTGCATCAAGGTCAATGACGCTTCACCATGGTTGTTGTCCACCGGCTTCAACTATTACAACTACTTTGAATAGACACGCGGGCCTTAACATAAATTAAAGACAACCATATGGCTCCTGCCGGTTGCCAACTTACAATAAGGAACATTGCATACATCAAATATAATCACAATCATGGCCATATCACATCACTGCACACCCCTGCAAAACAAAGTTAGACGCCTCTACTTTCTTTGCATATTTTACGTGGTTTGGGGCTTTCAATAAGTGTCGTTCTAACTTACGAACAAGAACCACAACATTGATACTAGCATTGTTGATCACCCGTTGTAAATTGGATCTTAACTATGCTAGGAGAAACAGGCACCCGCAAAGCCACTTATGCAATACAAGTTGCATGTTAAGCGTGGAGAAAGTCTCATGAACGATGTCATGTAAGGTTAGCCCGGGCCGCTTCATCCCAACATACCGCAAGATGCAAATTACACAAGAAGCAGTCGACAATAAAAGCATCAACGCCCACAATGACCATTGTGTTCTACTCGTGCAACAGATCTACATATAGACACGGCTCTGATACCACTGTAGGGGTTCGTAGCATGGAAAACAAAAATTTTCTATCGCATACAAACAAACAAGCCAAGATCTATCTACTAGATTGTAGCAACGAGTCGATGGAATAACTTACCCTTGAAGATTACAAAGCGGTTAACGAGAGCAGATTCTCGTGGGTGATGTAGTCGTACTCTTTCCGATCTCAAGATCGTGTAGACGATCCTTCCGGCGCTGCGTTCCGGCAGCGCTTCCGCAGTCGGTCACACGTTCGGTACTCGACGAAGACCTTCCTCTCCCTTGTTCCAGCAGGCAGCGGAGGTTGTAGCACTCTCCTCGCGATTCCGGCAGCACAACGGCGTGGTACCGGAAGTAGAGGAGAGATCCCGCAGGGCTTCGCCTTAAGCCGGAGCGAGTATGGTGGATTATGAGAGAGGGCTATTAGTGGTCTAGATATTAGACACACCAATTAGAAGGCTCTAAACCGCAGGCTAAAGCAATTAGAAGCTCTAAACCAAAACGGCTCTAAACCGGAGATTAGAGGTAGAAACTTGTGTGTCTCAAGGAGGAGCCCTGCCCCTCCCTTTAAAGGTGGAAGGGCTAGGCGCGCCAGGGAGGGAGGGATTCCCTCCCAACTCGGCCTAGGGCTGGGAGCCGGCTTGGAGGAGAGGAACTCCTCCTCCAAGTTGGTTTCAACCTCCTCTTGCTTGTTTCCCACAGTTTCCTGTTTCCCACAGTTTCCTGTTTTCCACAGTTTCCTGTTTTAGCCGTTTGACTTTCAAACTGGCAATTTGACTTTCATGTTTTTGGAACAGCAAGAACACTTAGTACATGATGCAATCATTCAATGACACATTCATGTACCCTTCCCCCCCGGAGTGCCGGACAATCCGGAACCTTCTAGAACATTCCCGATGAAAACACCGGAATCATTCCCGAACTCCGAAACGGGACTTTCCTTATATGAATCTTATTCTCCGGACCATTCCGGATTACCTCGTGATATCCCGGATCCCATCCGAGACTCCGAACAACATTCGGTCTCTTTCTCATAATACCATAACTACTCAAAACAACGTCGAATCCTTAAGTGTGTCTCCCTACGGTTCGTGAATTATGCGGACATGATCGAGACACTTCTCCGAACAATAACCAATAGAGGAATCTGGAAATTCATATGGCTCCCACATATTTCTACGATTACTTTGCGATCGAATGAACCACTTACATACGATACCAATTTCCCTTTGTCTCACGATAGTTTACTTATCCGAGGTTATGATCGTCGGTATCTCTGCATACCTAGTTCAACCTCGTTACTGATAAGTACTCTTTTCTAGTTCCCGTGATATGTGATCCCTTGTGAGCCAGTCACATGCTTGCAAGCTAATTGGATGACATTTCACCGAGAGGGCCCAGAGTATATCTATCCATCATATGGATGGACAAATCCCACTCTTGATCCATGTGTTTCAACCAATACTTTCCGAACACTCAATGCCACCTTTATAGCCACCCAGTTACGATGTGGTGTTTGATGACATCAAAGCATCCATCCAGAAAAGGTGATATGCATGATCTCATGGTCGAAGGAATCAGGTTACTATGTATCAGAAAGCATATAGCAATTGAACTATTGAAATGACTTGATCTTTATGCTACGCTTATCTATAGGAGTATGTCCATCACATCATTCTCCTAATGATATGATCCTGTTGTCAATAACATCTCTATGTTCATGATCAGGAAACCATGATCATATATTAACCAACAAGCTAGTTTAACAAGAGGCTTTACTAGGGACTCTTATTTTAGTTTACAAATCACACAAGTATTAATGTTTCCGGTTAATACAATTATAGCATGGTATGTAAACATTTATCATAAGTGTGAAGATATGATAATAACCACTTTATTATTGCCTCTTGGGCATATCTCCAACATCTAGTACTTGTTTCCGTGCAGAGCCTATCCTTGATAGAGCATCTGCTTCCTCATTTTTTGCTCGAGGGATGTGTTGTACCTCAAAACCCTCGAACGATTTAGATAATTCATCCACGATAGCTTTGTATGCTGCCATGTGCTTGTTTATGTTGCAGATATCGGATACTTGTTGAGCAACTAAATCCGAGTCTACGTAACACATGAGTCTTGTTATGCCAATGTTTTTGGACATGCGTATTCCATGCAGCAATGCTTCATACTCGGCAATATTGTTGGTTGCCTTAAAGTGTATTTGTAACACATAGAATAGCTTATCTCCTTGGGGTGATTTGAGCACGACGCCAGCCCCCGAGTCTCCTCGTGCTTTTGATCCATCAAAGTGAAGGGTCCAAAATTATGAGTCCGGAGGACTTGTATTTTATGTCATCTCTGTCCAATCAACAACAAAGTCGACAAGTATTTGGGACTTGATTGCTGTGTATGGCTTGTACTCAATGTCGAAAGCCGCATGCTCTATTCCCCACTTTGCGACACATCCTGTGGCATCGCGATTATTGATTATATCTCGTAGGGGAGCGGTGCTCACCACTGTGATCTTATGCTCTTGAAAATAGTGGCATAGCTTTCTGGATGCAAAGAACACTCCGTAGGCTAGCTTTTGATGGTGTGGATACCGTTGTTTCGACTCTGTCAGGACTTCACTCAGGTAATAAGTTGGACGTTGCACCTTATGATCGTGGCCTTCTTCCTTGCGCTCCACTACTATTACCACACTTATGACCTTGTTGGTCGCTGCAATGTAGAGTAACATAGACTCCTGAGGTTCTGGCGCTGCGAGGATTGGTGGGTTTGAAAGTAGGTCTTTTAAACTTTGTAGGTCAGTCTCATCTTCCTGGGTCCAGACAAATTTGTTGGTTTTCTTCAAGAGTTTGTATAAAAGTGCGGCTCTTTCGCCGAGCCGGCTGATGAACCGACTCGCTGCTACGATGCAACCAGTGAGACGTTGCACGTCCTTCAGGCGAGTTGGCCTAGTAATGTTTAGTATATCCTTGATTTTGTCCTGGTTCACCTCTATGCCTTGCTCAGAGACAGCTGGAATTCCAAAGAAACACTTCTTCGGATTTAATAACATATTAAATTTTCATAAACTAGCAAATGTTTCCTCCAAGTCGGAAATTAAAGTTCCCTTCTTTTTGGACATAATTGCTATGTCATTTACCTATACATGGACGTTGCATCCTATTTGATCATTGGGACAATGTTGCATAGTACGTTGATATGTTGCTCATGCGTTCTTTAAGCCGAAAGGCATAGTTTTGTAGCAGAAGGTTCCAAAAGGAGTGATGAAAGACGTCTTAATTTGATCCGACTCTTTCATCGGTATTTGGTGATATCCGGAATATGCGTCGAGAAAGCAGAGTAATTCCGACCCTGTCGTTGAGTCGATAACTTCATCAATTATTGGCAAAGGGAACAGGTATTTTGGGCATGCCTTGTTCAAAGAGGTATAATCAACATACATCCCTAAATCAATAGTGTCCTTTTTAGGGACGAGTATAGGACTTGCCACCCAATCTGTGTGGATGACCGATGTTATGAATACGGCTAATTCTAGTTGGGCTAATTCCTTGGCTATTGCTTTGCGCTTTTCATCACCAAACCGTCGTAAGGACTGTTTGACGGGTTTAGCGACAGGGTACACATTAAGAGAGTTCTTGTCTAGTTCGCTAGGTACTCCGGTCATGTTAGAAGGATTCCATGCTAAGATGTCACTATTATCTTTGAGGAACTCGACGAGCACACTTTCCTATACGAGGTCTAAGCCTACCCCTATGTTCGTCGTCTTTGAGGGATCATCTTCCTTCAGCGACGTCTTCTTCGTCTCTTCCGACGCCTTGAACTGTATGCTTGGCTTCAGCACCTCGTTCTTCGTAGCGGGCTTCTCGGACAGGTTGATGGTCTTATTGATCTCCTGGTACTCCTGGGCGTGCAGCACGGCTTCAGCAAAGGTAGTAGATCCTTCGTCGCACTCTCGCGCCTTCCTCAGATTTCCTTGGATGGTGATGATTCCCTTTGGACCTGGAAGTTTAATCATGTTGTAGATGTAACAGGGACAAGCCATGAACGCCCAGTAACCTGGACGGCCGAAGATGGTGTGGTAAGCACTTTTAAACGGTACCACATCAAAATAGAGTGGCTCGGTCCGGTAATTGTCTCGGGTTCCGAATGTCACGTCCAGAGTAATCTCACCCAGACAATCCGCCTGTCTCCCTGGTACAATGCCATGGAAAGTTACACTGTTGTAACTCAACTAGATCTCGTGTAGCTTCATGGAGTGGAGCGTCTCGATGTAGAGGATGTTAATGCTGCTTCCACCGTCCATGAGAGTTTTAGAGAACTCATAGCCATCAATAAGAGGATTGACGACCAGAGGATATTTTCCTCGACAATGTGTTTTCCTCGGGTGGTCTTAGTGATCAAAGGTGATGGTTATGTCCGACCAATCCAGAAATTGTGGAACAGCTGTAACCGTGGCATTGAGCTCACGAAGAACCGCCTTCTTGTCTTTAGCCGAATGAGATCCAAGGAAGCAGACGTATGCGTCATTTTTAGTCGGAAATTCCTTCTTTCCATCCGACCTAGGCTATGCAGTATCCATTTCTTCCATGTCAGAATCTTCCTTGGGCTCCTTGCCTTTCTCGGAATTTTTCTTTCCTTTTCGTCGCTTGGCTCTGTAGCCAGCGGATTCGTCTTTCTTGATGTCGTCATTGAAATGACACTCGGCGTTTGTGTGGGTAGATCCTCTGTTACTATCCAAGTGGTGGACATAGGGATTGTTGGCAATGTCGGCCCAGGTGTAGGTTATTCCGGGTTGCTGTTCTCCTCTGCCCTGGATTCAGGAAGTTCCATGGCCTCGACTCTGGCCGCCTCCGCGCCCTCCTCGTCCTCCAGATCCGAACGTTGTGTTGACAGCTGCTTTTTCCGGAGCCGGTTTATCTTCCGAGGTGTTCTTGCGCTTCTGAGCTTCTTGTTTTGGCTGTTTGGCCGCATTGGGATTGTCCAGAATATTTAGTAACCCTTCTGAATCATCGTCGGTCTCAGCATATTTGCTAGCCGTCTCTATCATTTCTCCCAAATTTGTGACGAGGTCACACTTCAGTATGTGATGCAAAAGTCCGGCTGGGAGTCCTGCAATGAAAGCTTCTATCACAGTTTGCTCGTTTACTCCCTCACATGAGTTCTTCGTGTTAATCTAGCGTCCGATGTAATCCTTTTAAGTTTCTCTAGGTCTTTGCGTGCAACGCTGCAAGTCTCCGACTATGCAGAGCCTCATGTATGTTCCCTCGAGGTTTGAAAAGAACACACTTTGCATATCATACTAGTTATGAATTGAGTTTTTTGGCAGTTCATTGAGCCATGATCGAGTCGTCTTCCTCAGCATAAGCAGGAGATATCAGACTGCGACTAGGCTGTTTCCTCCTTCGGCGATGTAGCAGGCCTGGAAAAAATCCTGGAGCCAGGTATCTGGCTGAGCCGTGTCGTTGTAGGGATGGATGTGTTTGGCAATACCAAAGTCAGCCGGAAATTTGGTCCGACGTATGCGTGGGCCAAAGCACTTGGGTCCCATAAACACATCTTCTTGCTTGTACCACTGTAATTCTATGTTTGACTCAATGCGGTGGCGAGCATCATTTGGCAAGAGAGATCTGCGCCTTGGAGGCTCGCGGCTTTTGCGTGGTGGAGTCGGATTTCTGCTTCTCCTCTCACCATTGCCACCTCCGCCCCTGCGGCTTCCATGGCTACGTCGATATCATTCATGGTCGCTGCCTAGGGGCGAGGGTGGCCCTGCTGGATTATTTCGGGTTGGGTTACATGGTGGTGGTGGAGCCTCATTATGCTGACTCTAATGCTGGTTTCTTCGGGCTCCATCCCTACTTGATTTAGGACGATCCGGATCATCTCTTCGTCCGGCGTTACCAGCCAGACGGCTCGGTGGTGGCATTCTTAGCCGCTCTTTCTCTCGCTGGTAGCGCACTTCTGGGTCTTCTCTATGGCGATTGTTTTGTCGACGATGGTCCTGATGAGGAACCATTTCCCTGATGGCATCTTTGGATGCAGCCGGAATAACTCTTGCCCAGTCACGTGTCGGCATGCGAGAGTGGTCGTTTGAGACGGTTCTTGAATTCTCTTCTTCTCCACGGGGACGATAACGTTGATATGTATCCCTGTGGAGCCTTCTGTCAGCTCTTTGGTCGGCGTCAGTGTGGAAAAATTCCGACTTTGAGGCCATCTTGCCACTGAATGACGCAGCCGTTTTCTGCTGCTTCAATCCTTTGTCCAGCAACACAACGCACTCTGGAGCTGTTGTGGAGACGGATTATTCGCGAGGATATCTCGAGCTGCAGCAGCGTTTTCCAATGGCGTGCTATAGACTCTGATCTTCTCTCCGGTTTTTCCATCAAATAGGTTTCTATGGATATCCGGGTTCTTGTTGGCAAGAAACGGACCTCCTCTTGTTTTGTTTGGGTGTCGCTTGAAATCTGACTGATATTTGGCAGGATCACTGTCTAACTGTTGCTTAAGCTCGATGATGCGTGCGGTCTCTTCGAGTAAAAACAGACGATGTTTTGCCAGGTCCTCAGCCCTTTTCTCCAGCGCCTCCGGCGTAAGATCCGAAGCCGTTGGGATTGGAATCATGCGAGCATGTCCAAAAATTTCACATTCATCCTTGGTGACAACGTGTCTATCCATAGGAGGGTTGATTGGCGTGGTATTAATCAGATCTCCATCCTGATTCTCCATCTCGATCTCTTCATGAACTTTTTCTTTGTTGGTTTCCTTGACATCCGGCTCTGCCAGTGTCGGATTCTTGTTCTTGTTCTTCCTCTTATTTGACCGCCCAGTAGCCTTGACGTGTGTACTGGTGGAAAAGACGGATTTTGGTCCAGTACAGAGGGATAAACTTTCGTTGGTACTTTCCGTAGTGGTTGGTTTGTGGACCTCGGACGAATCTCCAGTATCCATATCATCCTGCGAGGTGTAGCTTTCATCCATGCTATCATATGGACTAGGAGGATTTTACGGCTCACCTTGCGTTGGCTTGGAGGCGTGTTCTTGTTCGTACTCCTCCATCTCCTTGTCAAAGTCTCGAAGTTCCTGCGATGTTATTGACTCCTGAGGTGAGCCAGGTAAGTCGGCGTTTTCTTCGATTGCATCGAGGACTGAATCTTTGCCGGCTCTAGCATCGACAGAGTCGGATCCAGAGCTTATGTGGTACATGAAACAGTGCCTCTTCTTGTTCATGTTCTTGAGGTAGTGGCATAGCTGGGTTTCCGCCTCCTCCATCTCAAAGCTTTCCTTGATATCGGTGATTGCTTCGTAATCGATATAGGGGTTTCTCGTCATCTTTTTTATCTTGTTCCTCAAGAGTATTTTTCTGCTACGACATCGGCAGGGCCGGATCCGTAGAGGATATATTCTTCGTCCATGTATCCGATCTCGTCAGGGAAATTCCAGATTTTTCTTCCGCCATGGTCATCACCTCAAGGGTGGGTTGGGCGGGTTCAGCGAAGCCAAGATAAATATCGATCTCGCCAATAGACATGATCGTGTAGGTCGTCACGGGTTTTCTAGCCAAAATCCAAGTCTTGTTGAGAAGAACGAGATGGACATCACTGGCGTAGACCACGCGACCCATGGCGATAGTTTTGCTGATTCCTTCATGCACAGATTCCTCCTGGAACGAAGCTCCAAAGGTCACCTACCCCACGGTGGGCGCCAACTGTCGTCGGATTGTCGACAAGTACGCCATAGGGGGTCCTAGTGGCATTGGAACGATGGGGTGTGAGATGTCGGATGTTCCAGGAGCAGTGAGCACAAGTTTACCCAGGTTCAGATCCTACTGCGGTGATCGGATCCTACTCCTGCTAGCAACCCAGTAATATATCGGTGTAAGTCCGAAGTTATAGTGGATTACAAGAGAGAGGTTCGCCTGTGCGAGTTGTGATTGTGGTAGAAAGATTGTTTGTTCCCTAAAGGATCCCATAGGGCTGGTTTATATAGATACCAGGACCTAGGGTTACAGGAGAGACCTATTCGGCTAGGTTATAGAGTCGGTAACTAGATACAACTTGGACTACAAGTAATTCTATAGGCCTAATTCAGTAACTCTTCTGGCCTTGTCGTAGCCGGAACTGGCTCATCCTCTTTCTCTGACTGGGCCGCCCATGAAGCAAAGCTCTAACCTATTGGTGGCCCACCCTGGTCAGCGAGTCCTGTGGGTATACCCGGAAAGTATATCCCCAAAATCTGGATAACTGAATCCACTAAAGCTTCTAGAGCAACAAACGGGATATTGACTAGCACCGTCTGCATCTCATCATGCAGACCATTCAGGAATCTATCTTTCTTCTTGCCTTCAATACCAATCTCATTAGGGGCATACCTAGACAAAGACAGAACTATGTCATGGTACTCTACCACGGTCATCCTTCCATGCTTCAGCTCCTTGAATTCATCCCTCATCCGAAGAATCAAACCTGGTGGCACATGGGTTCGGCTAAACTTGAGTTTGAATTCATCCCAAGTCATCATTTTTCCTCCATTCATGGTACGGGTGCTATTCCACCATGCTCTTGTAGAACCTACCAAATAGTGGGTGGCAAACAGTACTTTCTCTGCCTCATCTACTCCGGAAACTTCTAAGTTTTTCTCCATCATTTGCAGCCAATCATCGGCATCTAGGGGTTCTTCACATTTGCTAAAGATAGGGGGATTGGTGTTCTTGAAATTCTTAAGTTTGGATCCATGATGATCCGTATTTCCATGGCCTTGGTTGTCGTGCGCCAGTTGGGCGATCTGTTGAAGAGTGGCAAGATTGGCTTGACACTCGGTTCACCCGCTTCTCGATCGGCTACTAACAATTGCAGGATTTGGACCACCAGGTCTTGAGATGAACTGCTTCCTCCATGAGTCATCTGGAGATTTAGGTAGATCATGAGACAGGAGGGAAATTTTTCTATGGTTTCTGAGTTTGTTTTAAAAGCTTTTAAACTTTGAGTAAGGCTATGGTTTGAAAGCAAACAACTCATTCTCATTCATTCCAAAGTCACACAATGCAAACAACACATTCCAACATAGCACAACACAAACAGATGGTTTTAAGAACCATTCTAGCAAGCTACGATACAGTGGGAACGGATACAACTCACACCTATGACAGTGCTCTGGTGCTACTACTCATCAGAACCGGTGGCCTCTTCATCATCAATGAAGTCGCAGTCCTCATCATCAGTGTGGAACTCCTGGTCCATGTCCTCCAAGTAGTCATCATCATCACTGAGGTATGAGTAGGGATCTCCACGAATATATTCCCCTTCGTTCTCCCTCTCATCAAGCTGCATGTCTCGCTCATGGATGGTCTCTTCCAAGGACAACACTTTGTGACGAAGGCGAGAGATGATGCGATCTTTCTTGTCATGCAGACGGCGAAGTGACTTGTGCTCCTTCACGAGAATGGTGAAGGTCTGGTCCTTCTTGGCGGCAGCAGGTTGCTTGTCGTTGGCGTCAGCACGAGCGTTGTCCAGCTCTTTCTGATTCTCATGAAGCAAGAAAGCAAGATGGTCCACATGATGTCTCAACTCAAGGTGTCCTGGCAGGTACAATTTGAGAGGAGTAAGTTAGAGAAGTGATCAAGTGTGCCAAATTTTATGTAAGGTTGCAAAAATTTCAAGAAACATATGACTCTCTTTTGGAAAGAATTTTCAAGGATAAGAGTGAGAATAGGTTTTCATAGATACTTACTTTCTTTGTTTTGGAAACTAAGTTTTTCTAACGTCCATGCTAACTAGGGTCTCCTATGGTTAGGATGGCTCTGATACCAACTTGTCAACACCCAAATTTTTAATCCCAGATGGCTATTATGCCGTACATCGCAATCCCAGGATTACCATTTTTGCGATACATAACATATTGGTAGCATAGTACATCATCCGTTACAAACCATAATAGTTTTACAAATAGTTGATCTCATGATCACGTCTGATTACAATCAAAGCAGCGGAAATAATAATAGTAGCGGGGTCGGGGCTCCATCTTCAGGGTCATAGGCAATGCTGACGATGGGAGATGATCCTAGTTATCGTAAGCGTCCTACTATCCATCCTCCTCGTAGTCTCCTTCATAGTCTGGCCATGGGAATAGCCAGGGAAAAATCCATGAGTACTTTGAAGTACTCGCAAACTATTACTAAATCAGTAAGACCATTCTAATAAGAATCCTAAGCTCTAGGTTTGTTTTCCACAAGCCAATTTTATTTCAACTAGTATATAGTAATAAAATCCTAACTTTAGTTGTCTAATTTACTTAGGTGGGAACCTACTTTCATCTCCACAACCTGTGGGGTCAAGTCAAAGTCACCATTCAAGTCACGGGTCATTTTGGAAAACATCTAACAAGGGAACAGTATGGCCATCCAACTATCCATAACCACGGACGCGGCTATTCGAATAGTTTGACACTTTGTAGAGGTGGTACACTTTCACCATAACATTCGATACATCTGTTGGGAATAACCTGAATCATCATACTTGGTATGTACATAATCAATCATATCCTTTCAATTACACACCCTAGTATAGGCACCTCCCCTATGAGTTTGGCCTCCCAACCATGACCATCTGTCATCTTGGGAACTGCATAGGTGGATAGTCACATTCACAAGGTAGCCTCAGCTCACCTTGTTCCACGAGGGAACCCATACTAAGACACATAAACTTCTAGTCAAGCCCTACCCAAATTCGGGTAGTGTGGTTGTACGTTAAAATTGGAATGATATCGCATCCAAACCCAACCATCAATTTTTTTATCAAAGTCAGGTCACATACTTTATTCATCATCATCGTCAACTCATCGTGTCCATAGAACATGTCAAAACATTTCAATAGAATGACTCATCTTTCCAAGGTTTTCATAATCATTTGTTCACATCTAGATTGATCGGGAGTAATTTAGCACTAGCATCTACTAATGATGGTGTCACTATTTGAGGGGTACTAAACTAGTGTTTCTACCTACATCAAGCTCCAAGCTCTTGATAGCACTCTCCTACCTTTCCACTAATAATCAATTTAATTAACTACTTGAACAACTTTGTAAAAAGGGTAAAAGGTAAAGCTTGCAAGTAAAACATGAAAAAATAAAAGTGGTATCACAAAGGCTTGCAAGTGAGGCTTGCATGGTTTATATTATCTTGCATAAAATAGCTTGCCTTGGTTGGTAAGGTGGTCGACGTTCTCTTCCTCGTCTTTGTAAAATTCTTCCTCCTCGTAGCCCGGATTGATACTAGCGTCTATAAATAAATACGAGGTACCTAATCACTAAACAATACTTAGATACCTCTATTTAACACACAAGGAGTTACTATAGAAGATCTAGCATCATCTGTATCATTACAAGAAAAGGGTGATAAGATTTTATGTACCTTATTTTTAGAAAAGTAATTTCTACTCATTAAAAAGTTACTTAAGATTTAATATTCTCTAATTCAAATATGGGATCATATGGACATGTCATCACCACATATTCTAATACTTGGGGATGTGATTTAAAGTCATTGGCCTAAATTACAAAGTCTAACAATGTCATTTAATAATATTTGTGTGACTAGAAATGATTATAAATCCATTCTTTAATTTTGGTCCAGGACTACTGTATGTAAGTATGTAAATTTTTACATATTCAGAAAGGTCTTGTCCAATGTGATTTTTGAGAGTTGGAATCAACTCAAAATCACTTATGATTGATTTTAGAAAAATGTTTGAAGTGCTAAAAGCTACTGTCTTGTGTTTTTTTACTGGGGGTGATCCATAGTTTCAAACTATTTGAATCCAACGGGAGTGATTAGATATTTCCATCTACTTTCAAACAAAATTAGATTCATTCAATTTGATGTTCTGAATCTTTCTGAATTGATTTTTAAAGTTAGCTATAGTATGGAGTTTTTCAAATAAAAGACAAATCTAAATTTGAATTGATCGGTTGTGCGCGGGAATGCTAATGGGCTAGCCCAACTACATAACGCGCGCGTAGCGGGCCGCTCCGGGGCTGGTTCTACCTGTCAGTGGCTAAGAAAACGCGAAGTGGTATGAGCTAATCTGGGCCTTAGGATTAGAGCGCGATCAATGGCCGATCATTGTCGTCTCCGTCGCAGGGCTCGCGCGAAACAGAACCCTAGCGCTACGGCGGGGGTCGTCGGGGGCTTACCAGGTCTCCAGATAGGTCAGGCGATGGGGGAAAATGAACGAGTTGATGACGGCGGTTCGATGGGTGGTTGTGGCAGCTCCTGGGGCGGCTCCTAGCGTCGGCTCCTTCCTTCCTCTACAGCGGCGGACTCTGGCAAAATTCTGGCGAAGTGGTGCTCGCCTTGCTCTGGGTTGGGTCAGAGAGGTGCAATGGTGTGCATTTTGAGGTCGGGGGAGGGCTCTATTTATACTACGGCAAAGGGGGCACGGCGGCATGGCTCGGGCTTGCCGGCGATACAGTTACAGTGAGCTATCAGCATGGTCAAGGGTGTAGGTCGACATGGTGCTTCAGGGTGATCGTCATGCACACAGTGGCACGGCGAGGCGTGGTCTTAATCATTCTAGAACGTCCATGCTCTGCAGCGATATTTTCGGCAATCTTCACGGCATACGGTGGTTTTCATGGTGGTGGCACGGCAGATGCCATGGGTATGCTTAAGTTGGGGGTCAATGGATGCTAGTGGGATCCAGGGAGGGAAGATGTAGTGGTTTCTACACACAGAATGCTACAACTCAATCTTTATTCAACACTGGTGGAGCTACACTTGCTCCTCGAGCTGTACTAGCAAGAGGAAGAAGAAGCTACAACCAGTGCCTGGTGAAGAAAAATCAATCGACCCCCTCTTCAGGACGCCCAGCCCCTCCTTATAAAGGAGAGGCTTGGTTCCTCCTAGGGCTGACATGGACAAGCATATTCCACGAATATGCTTGTCCCGGAGTGGTAATTCGGCAGGCCTCTTTCCATGTCCCCCTCCTATCGACAGCAAAGACACAGAGTCCACCACAACTGATGATATGGGGTGGCCCGATTTTCTCAGCAAGCACTTGTCGATGATGAGGGTGGATGTAAGATAACTAGCATGTAGCTATGAACTCTCCTGCTCGAACCTTGGTGCCAATGCAACAGATCTCAAACCCTGTGGGATATTCACAACACCACGCTCTTGCGCACGCAGCCGTCAACCATGAATGATAGTTCGCAATCTACTGATTCCCAGTGGAACAATAGATCACACTCAATTCTAGTTGGTAGAAATCGATCACAAGTAATTCCAGAGGTTCTAGGTAGAAACAACTCCAAAATATTTTAATATGGTCTCACTGGAAAGAAACGGTGCCCCGTCTATTTAAGAGAGAGAGGCGGCTAGGCTAAGAGTCCAAGACGCAAACGACTACAACTAAGATACATGCCGACCCAGGTGGGACAACATTCTAGGCGCACAGGCCTGTTCCTTGCCATGGCAGCATATTGGGCCTAAAACGTGCCACGGCAGGACTCTCTGTCGTGGCAGGATTTCAGCCACTTCCTGTGCCGCGGCAGCCTGCCGTGGCAGGATTTGGCATCGTTTCTCTGTCGCGGCAGACACTCTGCCAGGTGTTGATCCCTTCCTTTCTAGCTCCTTGCGCTTCCTCCATCTCCTCCCTCGCGCTTGCTTCATTGATCAACACGCCTTTCTCCATGTGCTTCACCTCCTTGCTCTGTGCTATGCCTTCTTTTCCAATGTACCTGATCATACAATAACACAAAGACTTAGGCAGTATAAAATTCTCATTAAGTAAAACATCAGGCTCATTCAGAAATAAATTCACCTGTTTCTCTAGTAGCTTAGCACGAGCTCTTGTAATAGTTCCAATTCTAATCTCATTAGACTTATCCTTATTAACAGCAGCTGGAGCATCGTCAGTAGTAACTTGGGTAGGTGTAACTATAGGGATGTCCTCATCATCTCCCCCCCTTCAAAAGGCGTCGACCTCGAAGCTCCAAGGTCTTCTCCATCATATGGTGATAAATCAGCAACATTGAAACTGTTGCTATCTCTACCAAATTCAGCAATAGGTATATCAATCAAGTAGGAAATATCATTAATCTTCGCTAACACCTTGTAAGGACCAGCACCACGCGGCTTCAACTTGGATTGGCACAGTAATGGGAACCTATCCTTGCGCAGATGTACCCAAACCATATCACCAGGCTTGAACAACACTTCCTTCCTTGCTTGATTTCTTGCAGCAGCAATGTTCTTGCCTTTCTTCTCAATAGCCTCTCGAGTCTTCTCATGAATCTTCATCACATATTCTGCACGTCTTGATGCCTCCATATCAAGTCTGTAATGTAATGGCAGAGGCAACAAATCCAGTGGCGTCAATGGATTGAAACCATACACCACCTCAAAAGGACAAAGATGAGAGGTTGAATGCACTGCCCTATTGTAAGAAAACTCGACATGTGGCAAACACTCTTCCCACTCCCGCAGATTCTTCTTTATCATAGTCCTTAATACCCGTGACAATGTTCTATTCACCACCTCTGTCTGACCATCTGTCTGGGGATGACAAGTATTACTGAATAGTAGCTTCGTTCCCAGCTTCCCCCATAAGGTCTTCCAAAAGTAGCTCATAAACTTCACATCATGATCATAAACAAATGTTCTTGGTACTCCATGTAATCTCACAATGTCCCTCAAAAATAGGTTAGCAACATGCGACGCATCGTCGCTTTTGTGGCAGGCAATAAAATGAGCCATCTTAGAGAATCTATCTACTACCACAAATATAGAATCATGCCCTCTCTAGGTTTTAGGTAGATCTAGCACAAAATCCATACTAATGTCTTCCCGTGGTGCAGTTGGCGCAAAGCGAGGGGTATACATACCATGATGCTTCAATTTGTATTTTGACTTGTGGCATGTAATGCATCGGCTCACAAATCTATACACATCACGCCTCATCTTGGGCCAATAAAAATGATCAGCAAGCATGAGTAATGTCTTCTCATGCCCAAAGTGACCCATCAAACCACCAGCATGTGATTCATGCACTAAGAACAAATGCAACAACGATTCTGGAATACATAGTTTGTTAGCTCGAAACAAATATCCATCATGTATATGATACTTATACCATGCGTTTCTAAGAGAACACAAACGATATGGTTCAGCAAAATCATTTTCAGTTGCATAAAGTGCACAAATACTCTCTAATCCAGGAATTTTAACATCAAGAATGGTTAATAGCATGTTTTTCCTAGACAAAGCATCGGCAACTACATTCTCTTTTCCCTTCTTATATTTAATGATGTATGGAAAGGATTCAATAAACTCAACCCATTTAGCTAATCTCCTACGCAAGTTTGATTGAGCTTTTAGATATTTTAAAGCTTCATGATTAGAATGTATGATAAACTATTTTGGCCACAAATAATGTTGCCACACTTCTAGTAGTTTAACAAGTGCATATAATTCTTTATCATATATAGGATAGTTCAATCTAGCACCAGTATGTCTCTCAGAAAAATATGCTATAGGGCGACCCTCTTGCATCAAAACGCCACCAATACCTATACCACTAGCATCACATTCAACTTCAAATTGCTTTGAAAAATCAGGCAATGCAAGTAATGGTGCAGAAGTAAGCAAATATTTCAATGTATCAAATGTAATGTCTTGTGCTGTGCCCCACACAAATGGCACACCTTTCTTAGTCAAATCGTTCAATGGTGCAGCAATAGTGCTAAAATCCTTCACAAAGCGTCTATAGAATCCAACTAATCCATGGAAACTACGCACTTGACTAACATTCATTGGAATAGGCCAATTCTGAATTGATTCAATTTTAGATTGATCTACTTCTACCCCATGCTTAGATACAACATACCCCAAAAATATGACCTTATATTTTGCAAATGTGCACTTCTCAAGATTAGCATACAATTTATTATCACGCAACACTTGCAAAACTTGTCGGATATGATTACAATGTCCAATTTCGTTGTGGCTATAGATAAGAATATCATCAAAATAAACAACCACAAAACGACCAATGAATTGTCTCAAAACATGATTCATTAGTCTCATGAATGTACTAGGTGCATTAGTAAGCCGAAAAGGCATGACTAGCCATTCATATAAGCCAAATTTAGTTTTGAAAGCAGTTTTCAACTCATCCCCTTCTTGCATCCTAATTTGATGATAACCACTACACAAATCAATCTTGGAGAAAATAGCAGCACCACTCAATTCATCAAGCATATCTTCTAAGCGTGGAATAAGATGACGATATCGAATAGTGATGTTATTAATAGCCCTACAATCTACACACATGCGCCATGTACCATCTTTCTTAGGAACTAAAATAACAGGAACAACACAAGGGCTAAGACAAACACGAATGTACCCTTTGTCAAGTAGTGCTTGTACTTGTTTCTGTATCTCCTTAGTTTCTTCGGGGTTGGTCCTGTAGGGTGCACGGTAGGTAATGTGGCGCCTGGAATAAGATCAATTTGATGCTCTATGCCACGCATGGGAGGTAGCCCAGTGGGCACATCCTTCGGAAACACATCACCAAAGTCCTACAAAACAGTAGAGACACCAAGAGAAATAGGGGTCATGTCGTTAGAAACTAAAAGCTCGCCCTTATACATGAGCACAAGCGGCATGGCACTAGGATCATCTCGAAACTCTCTCATATCTTCCTTGGTGGATAGCATTAATAGGTTAGGCACTCTCTCTCTCTTTTCGTTATATCACTCTCCGTAGGATCTATTACATCATGTATAGCTGCAACACTCTCACGGCCTCCAATAGATGCATCTTTCAAATTCGCCTCTATTTTTTGTCTAGACTCATTGATAATCTGTTGTGGTGTCATTGGTTGTAGGTTAATCTTATAGCCCTTAAAATCCAAGTGATAAGTATTGGCACGGACATTGTGTTGCACATGGCGATCATATAACCAAGGCCGGCCCAATAGCAAATGGCAAACAGTCATAGGAACCACATCAAACTCAACAGAATCTTTGTATGGCCCTATTTCAAAATTCACTCTCACCATATGGTTTACCTTCATATCACCACTATCACTTAAACATTGTATGTAGTATGGCTTAGGATGAGGCAAATAAGATAAATTTAGCTTGGCACATAACTCCTTGCTTGCAAGATTCCTACAGCTACCTCCATCAATAATAACTTTGCAAGCTTTGTTAGGGCCAACGAGAGCTTTTGTTTGGAACAAATTGCAACGCTGAGAGTCAACAACGGGCTGCACACTAAGAATGCGTGGAGATACCACTATAGTAGGCGCATGCTCAGGAAAGGCATCCATACCTTCCTCTTCATAATCAGTACCATGATCATCAGGATCAACATCATCTCCACTCTCATACTTTCCTTGATCATTGACAAACATCACCTTGCGGTTTGGATAATCTCTCTTGTAGTGACCTCTACCTCCGCAAGTGTGACACTCCACATCACGAGTATGTGCAGTTGACATATTCGAACCTGAACTAGCAGCAGGAGCAGCTGGTTCTTAGCATTAGAACCAAAAAAGGGCGAGGGAACAGGCTTGGCTGCTGGTGTAGTAGGGTAACTGGTCGCTGCAGGGGAGCCATAGGCGATGGCGTGGCCTTGGGGAACCGGCTAGTGGCTAGAAAACGACGTGCCTTAGCTTCCTCCGTGAGCTGTGACTCGACATCTCTAGCATGATGCAATAGCTCGTTCATGTTCTCATACTTGTGATGACGCACTATGCTCTTTATTGGTAACCTCAAATTGTTGAGAAATTGTTGCATGGTCATCTCAAGTGATTCTCGGATTCTAGCACGTTGCATAAGCATCTCCATCTCCATGTAGTACTCATCAACTGTCAAGTTCCCTTGCTTCATTGTGTCAACTTGTCAAAAACTGAGCGCAAGTAATAGGTGGGTACAAAACGTTCCTTCATGATACGCTTCATCTCTTGCCAAGTCATCACCGGAAGGTCATTGGCATCCCTTCTATGTTGAACCAGTGCATCCCACCAACGCAAAGCATAACCATCAAATTCTGATGCTGCAAGCTTGACCTTCTTTTCTTAAGTATACTCATACAAGCGCCAGAGCTTCTCTATCTTCAACTCCTATGTAAAATAATCTTCAGGATCAATGGAACCATCAAACTTGGGAATTGAGAATTTAGGCTTTCCCAAACCATCATCAACCGGCTGTAGAGGTACACGCTGAGCACGTACAATAGGGGCAAAACCACGACAATGTAATGGTACAGGTGCAGGAGCATTAGGACGTCCCCTACCTAGTGGCACAGCGCCAGCAACACTGCCATCAGCTTCATCCTCGAGCTCCTCATGCATTGGTTGTTGCTTCCGTTGCTCAATAGCAAGTGTCAAGGCCTCTATGGAACACTACAAAGTTGTAACATTGGTGTTGAGGCCCGTCACTTGTGTCTTGATCGTAGCTACATCCTGAACGTTTGCTTCCAAAGTCACTTGCACGTCTAGAAGACTTTGGTCAATGGCATCTGTTGTGTTGTTAAACACTAGTGTCAAATGGGACCTCAATGCTTCATATTCCCGCCAATTGACAAGATCATCATCCTTCTTTTTCTGTGCTACAACATCAGAAGCACTAGTAGACATGATTAGTAGATTAGTGCAATAAACAAAATCTGTTTGGCGGAACACTCAACTCACTGACAACTAACAAGGAAGTAGATCTTACGGTTCCAAAGTGAATAGAGATGCGTTACCAAAACAAGATCAAGACTGATGCACTGATGTGATGAACTGAATATCAAGGGTATAGAGAACGATCACAGGGCACACAGGTTATTTAAGGTGGAGCTGTAGGTATGGAATCCTAACTACACCGCAAACAAGTCCTAGTGCTGATCATACAATCACCCAAGAAACACACACATGGAGATAAATGTGGCAATGCAACTATGAAGGGTGTTGCACTACGCTGGAGAGACACTAGCAAGGATCAATGTCACAGGAACAAGATTGCTCAATCTACCGGTGCACAAAGAAATCAGTAGGCCTCTTGCACAATTCACTTCTCCATCTCTCTCTATTTTTTTATACAATCCTTTTTTGCTCTTTATTTTGCTCTATTCTATTTTTTTATATACTATGAAGCACACTTTGATCACGGCCAATTCCCAAAAACAGCACCACAACCTATGAGAAGCCTGGAGGAGCGAAAACTAGTCTCAATGGGCAAGTTCCTAACACCTATGTATGAATTGCTGTGTCTAAAGGTTGCAAGAAAACAATGATCAAAAGTTTATGTGTAAAGTTGTCGCGGCAGAAAAAAAGGGCAAAAACGTGTCGTGGCAGAAATCTGGCAGCCCTATCGCGGCAGACAAAGAGGCCTTTTCTCTGCCGCGGCAGAAAAATTTTCTCGCCTGGGCTGAGAATTGTCTCAAGTCCGGCAACAGATCCTGTCGCGGCAGGAAAACGGGGCTTTTCTATGCCGTGGAAGACCAGGACTCCAAATTTTTTTTTGTGAATCCGAATTGGCAAAAGTAATCTAAAAGGACTCTTTGCTTGGATCAGATCTGAGGTGATGGCGGCGGAAAAGTAGATGGCAATTACGACTAGAAACAGAATCTAACTATTATAAGAAATCTAGATTGGATCTAACGGAAGAAAACGATCAGCAACTAAAACTCGAAAGCAATGTAATCTAGTCTATGGCAAATCTTTTTGTGAGGCTTTTTCTGTATAGGACGAAAAATAAACTAATCTATGGATGGATTTGTGGATGCTCACTGAGTAAACGAGGAAATCTGATACCAAGATGATATGGGGTGGCCCGATCTTCTTAGCAAGCACTTGTTGATGGTGATGGTGGATGTAAGATAACTAGCTGTAGCTATGAACTCTCCCGCTCGAACCCTGGTGCCAATGCAACAGATCTCAAACCCTGTGGGATATTCACAACACCACGGTTTTGCACACACAGCCGTCGACCACGAATGGTAGTTTGCAATCTACAGATTCCCAGTGGAACAACAGATCACACTCAATTGTAGTTCGTAGAAATCGATCACAAGTAATTCCACAGGTTCTAGGTATAAACAACTCCAAAATATTTTAATGTGGTCTCACTGGAAAAAAATGGTGCCCCATCTATTTAAGAGAGAGGGGGCGGCTAGGCTAAGAGTCCAAGACGCAAACGACTACAACTAAGATACATGCCGACACAGGTGGGACAACTTTCTAGGAGCACAGGCATGTACCTTGTCGTGGCAGCATATTGGGCCTAAAACGTGTCGCGGTAGGACTCTCTGCCGTGGCAGGATTTCAGCCACTTCCTGTGCCGCGACAGCCTGCCGTGGCATGATTTTGCATCTTCTCTGTTGCGGCAGAGACTCTGCCAGGTGTTGATCCCTTCCTTTGTAGATCCTTGCGCTTCCTCCCTCTCCTACCTCGCGCTTGCTTCATTGATCAACACGCCTTGCTCCATGTGCTTCACCTCCTTGCTCCGTGCTATGCCTTCTTTTCCAATGTACCAGATCATACAATAACACAAAGACTTAGGCAGTATAAAATTCTCATTAAGTAAAACATCAGGATCATTCAAAAACAAATTCACCAGTTACTCTAGTAGCTTAGCACGAGATCTTGTAATTGGTCCAATTATAATCTCATTGGACTTATCCTTATTAACAGCAGTTGGATCATCATCAGTAGTAACTGGGGTAGGTTTAACTATAGGGATGTCCTCATCATCTGAGCCTTGAGCCTGAGGACTGTCACCTCCGTGACCTTCTTCTGCTCCTCTGCCACTCTACTTCTTGTCTGTAGCGCTTGGCACTATGCAGATTCCTGAGGAGATATAGTGGCCGAAGTTGACTTCGGGACTTGCCTTCTCCTTCATGGGCAAGCTTCCCTTAACTCGGACTCGCCTCGCGTGACTCGGCTTGACCTTCGCCTGCACTTAAGTTGTACGCCGACATAATGCATATGTCGGCCGAGTCAGGTCTTAACTACCTAACTCAGAACAGGTCGGATCTTATTCGGTTGACCCCTTCATGACTTGGACGGATCATGGCATGATCCGGCTCTGAACATGAAGGCTCCTTCCCTTTCTTACTTATATTGACCCTACATGGGGTCATCCCCCCAACATTAGTCCTCGAAGCTGGTGTGGTCATGCCGAATACGTCGGCCAGACCACATCAGTTTCCAAATACTCATTCTTTATACTTGTCTCTACGACTCATTACTTAGTCAGTGCTTCTCTCATTCTATCTCCTTTTTTCTCACCCTCTTTTACCGAGGTGTGACTCGTTTTCCGAGTCATTCTCTTTTGTCCGAGGTATCCTTTTAGCTTCACAAGTAAGCTTCATCCTAAGTGTACCAATCATTACCTCTTGTCTTGTTTTTTCTACCGCTACAGCGTATCCTGACATTGCTACAGTAATTACTGCAGCAGTCATATCGGTGCAGTGACTCTTCGATCATCGCTACACTCATGGTGGCCGGATCTCATCTTGCGTCATGTGATCCTAGATGTGGTTCCAATCACCGATCGAGAACGCACGATATACGCCTTTTTGCGGTTACCGCGGCGCACTTACGATCCCACTAATTCTCACCATGCACGGTTATAAATAGGGTGAGTGGGGAAGGGTTGGTTCACTTTCCCATTCTCAACTTCCCTCGTCTTCCTTCTTGCGCCGTTGTCGCTATGCTTCTGTTCTCGCGACCACGCTGCTGCGCTCCCCCTCACGTGACGCCGCCGTTGTTTGGTCCATTCTCGTCGTGCTTCGCCTCCTCTTCAGGCTTCTGTGGTGGTTCTCCTCTTCTTCCGCCACCGTGCTCATCGTTGTTGCGACGGGGCCTTGGATTTCGAGGCCTCTCCCCGCTGCCAGCGACTCTTCCTCTGTTGTCTCCTCCGACGAGCCCATGTCGAGCTCTCTTAGTGGAGCCATCGTGGGAGAAGCAGATCTCATGGTGGGCCCAGTGCGTGGTTCGTGGCAAGGATCCACGGTCACCCGCCGAGAAATTGAGTGGATACGCAAGACCCGCCGAGTTCCTATCGAGGTACAGTGTCGCTTACCCGGCAAGGAGTCTTCCCCCGTGCTTGAGGATGGCGAGTATGTAGTTTTATGTCGCATTTTGCCAGAGGATTCGGTCTCCCTCTTAGCAACTTCGCCAAGAGATTCCTTGAATTCTTCGGCCTTCAGCCTCATCACCTGTCGGCTAATGCCATTGCCTCTCTGTCGTCTTTTATCTCGGCCTCAGTGGGATACTTCGGCCTCTGGCGTTCCGTAGATGTCTGGTCGAAGTTTTTCTAGATCCGAGCTAATGTAATGCCGGATAAATCTCTCCATCCCTCCGAGAAATCTCTTACTCAGTGCGGGGCTGATTCTATTACACCCCGGAAGAATTCCTTGTTCCCCCGAGTCACCGGCCTAGAGTCTTGCAAGAAGTGGCACAGTTCGTTTTTCTATGTCAAGTACACTGGAAAGGAAGACAAGATTTGGCTCCCTGCCTTCTCTATTGGTCCTCCTTCTAAACAGAACTGGACTTATAATCCAAAGAAGACTAATGCTCTTGCTGAAACGTTCGAGCTTTGGCTGAAGGAGTTAACTCGGGCGGGGCTTCACGGGGAAGATTTGATGGCCGTGTTCATCAGTAGCCGAATCTGCCCTTTCGAACTCTGCTCTCATAAGCTTTGCTACATGAGCGGTCCTTTGGATCCCAACCGAGTCTCAACGGTTGAGCTTGACGACATTCAGAGTCAGAAATGCGTCTGAGCTATCTTCAAAACCGAGATGCCCGAGGAATGGGTGTGGGGAATGAAGCCATTTTCCCGCAATAATACCCCTCCTCAGGTAATTCAAACTTGAATTTCCCCATCCGAGTTATTTTCCATGGTTTATCCTGCTAACTTGTGTCTGTTCT
Organism: Avena sativa; assembly: GCA_916181665.1. Taxonomy (NCBI): domain Eukaryota; kingdom Viridiplantae; phylum Streptophyta; class Magnoliopsida; order Poales; family Poaceae; genus Avena; species Avena sativa. The sequence continues at coordinate 238,152,107 of OV702283.1, read as the reverse complement.
TTCTGCAGAAATTTGACGAGCAAATTTCGAAAGATGCCGAGGTGCTGGCTCTTCCCTGGAGCGATGACCGGAGCACCCCGGATAACGGGGAACCAGACCCAGAGGAGTTTATCCCCAAACCCGGGGCTACTCCTGCTCGTACCCTGGTAAATCCTTTTCCCGCGCTGATGAAGGTGATTCGGACGACGTCCAAATTCTCGAGGTAGTTGTCGTGGTGCCTATCTCTTACGCATTTTCGGCTCCTTCTTTACTAGCTAACCCTGCTGGCCAGGTCCATGAGGTCGATCCCCTTGCTTCTGAAGCTCCCGCTTCATCAAAGAATCATGCTGCTTCTAACGATCCTTCGGATGAGGGTCCCAAGAAGCGACTAAGAGATCCTTCCAGCATATTTCGAAGCGCAAAACTATGCCCGGAGTTTCTGGGTACGTTACTTTGCTTATTTTAATTTGTATTTCTTGTTTTTCTCTTTCTATTTCTATGTTGGTCTTTACCTTTTTCCAAGCAGTGTCCCCGTTTCTGCTAAGCCTAGTGGTCCGAGCATGACCTCACATACTACTTGTCCGCCCTCGCCACCTCCTCAAGGGGATGTTTGAGTTTTGAGCCCTCTTCGCGATCATTCGCATATCATGCCGACTAACTGCCCGTCTCATCGTGACAAGGCCGAAGCTTCCTCTCTTGTTGATGCTGATGTCATTACGCTGGATCACTCAATTGATCCGGTAATTCTTCCATGGTTCCCGAAGTTGCTCCTGCTGAGCCTTCCGCTGCCGAAGTTCCTACTGCTTCGGTTATTGCCGAAGTTGCCTCTACCTTGGCTCCTTTGGAGGTCACTACGCCTTCTTCCGTAGAGGTTATTGCTCTGAATATGGTTCGCCTCCCTAAGTCCTTGCATGTTGTCGCCGTTTCTGCCAAGACCAAGAAAGATGATACTACCAAATCCAAACCAGCTCAGAAAGGAAACCTGGTTCCTCTCAGCTGAGTGTCGCCGACATGCTCCACAAAGGAGCTTCTGTGGCTAAGCCTGGGCCTGCCTTCGCCACTGACACACAGCTCGTTCTTCATAAGAGCCCGGCGGCCGAGGCAGCTGCACAACAGGCGCGAGAGGCCAAGGGCATGGTTTTGACACGCACAGAGAGCGGAGGTAGCCTCGGATCGTTGGTAGAATATGCCAATAATTGGAATGTTGCTGATCAAATTGAGGGTAACCCAAGTAAGCAATCTTTCCAACTTTCCGACATCAGTAGCCGCTTACACATGGCTGCTAAGGTTGTACTTGAAAGTGATAAGATGAACGAGGTATGTGCTTCAATCCACATTTTATCTTTTGCGCACAGTATAATATATGCCCGCTTGTCCCCAAACTTGCAACCAAATAACTTGTTATTCATTTGGAAGCTTCCCTTGCTTAATATATAGTTACCTTCTTGCGTAATAGATAATTTTTGTTGTCCATGTTTGTGATTAAAACGCATCTAACCACCTAGATCCGAGTCAAGTTGTTCTTGATTCGGATCTTTTTAAGTTCTAGCTTTGAATATCCAGCCACCTAGATTCGAGTCAAGTTTTACTTGATTCAAATCCTTTTAAGTTTTAGCTTTGAATATTGCGGTGACCCAACATACCACTGCATGTGTAGTACACTATAGTCGTTGACATGACATCCACAGAACACCGTTCCGTAAATATCACATCCCTCAGAGTGGTACAACAGAAACATTGTGGGTCCATATTACAAATATACACACATTATTATTATTACAATAACGGAAGTTCAAGACTTCCTAAAGATTCAACTTACAAACCAAAATATAAAGTGTTTCAGCGGAATTTAAAAGTAGCAACTCCGACTAGGAGTTGAGCTCAGCATCTTATTCTATAGAGCTCATGCTGCTCGGCTCTGTTGGTTACTACTAACTAGGGATACTTAGTTGTCTTCGTTATAATCGACACCATAGCGTATTTTGTAATCCACTCCTTCAACACCTCCGGACAGATCAGGTTCCTTGTAGAACACTTCTTCTTGACATTCGGTTGCATACATTGGCACGTCTTCGGGATCCTTAGAGTCTAAGCAAGGGACCAAAGGAAAGGATGAGTAACAGCGTTACCCAACAAGTTCATTATATGCAAGGTGGGAAGTTTGATGCTCTAACTACCACCTCGGATGATAAATCCTTGGCACTATGCAATTTTTGTAAATCTTTCTTCAAAGATTGATTTTATTATGAAAATCTATGACCATAAGCCTTCACAGGTTGACTAGAACTTTCATGGAGTTCCTTTCCTGCCACGTTCGTAGCTCCTTCCCGGAATAGGGAGTACCAAGTTACATTTCTTACACTCTGTAGAGGTGCGTTACTTTACCCATGAGAGATCAACTCCTTGTTGCACAACCGGGCATACTTTCCCGTCCACAATTCCATGATGTGGGGCCCAATAGTTGGTCCAAGCCAATCACTGCCCCCTTCATGACCTCACATGCCTCCTTGGTGTACACCATGCCCACATAATGAATTACGCCAATGGTTTGTACAAACCGTTAGATGCCAGAACTATCATGGGACGATGAGGGTTCCCACCCATATGCTGCATATCCTCTATGAATTACCAATTAATATGCACGCTACGAGGATAACAGCCACGACCTGCACATCTGGCTTCATGCGAAAGGAAGAAGATACAGCTGACTTCTCTGTCCCATTCTAAATCTCATGGCTAACGCGTAATTTACGGCGCTAGAATCACTGATGTTAGGGGTTATTAAGTCCCTAATTGACTATCATTATTGCAAATAGAACCCTAAGTTCTATTTCTCCATTATATCATCACTTAGGATGATATCTATGATTTCTTTATTTGTGAAAATAATATTTTCTTTCTTTTATAGCATATATGATAACACACAATTTGCAAATACTTTGATAAAGACTCTTCAAAGGACATGAGCAAGTGATGAACTTGCCTTGTGATGGCAAGGTAGTGAAGTCTGATGCTTGCACTCGACCTTGAGCTTCTATGTCTACAAAAACATCATCATTGCCCGGTAAGGACAATATTTAAAGAAGCAAAATGATTATGCAAGTAATGTAATGCATCATTTAATTTGATATGCATTTCCCCATTATTAATAAATTTATTTCTAATAATAAAGGATTTATAAATATTATATTCTAATATTTATAATATATATTGAATTATTTTATTTTATTTCTTTTTATTTGACTTTTATTGATTTAATAATTCTTTTAAAATTATCATTTAAATATCAAAAATTGTTATTAAATATTTGTTTAGTATTTTTCTAAAATACAACAATATTAATATATAATGAAAGTGAATTTTAATTAATTTTATCACCTTTCAATAATTTTGTAAAATTCCATAAGGTTTATAAAAATTACAAAATTCTAAATAAAATTGATGTGTTTGAAATTTTATTTCGTAAGTTATTTGGATAGTGTGGATTATTGTGAATCCAAAAATATTTTATTTATAATTTTTGGACTTTTATTTTATTTTCTACAATTTAATTAAGTTCAGGGGTATTTTGGTCCTTTCCTATTTATTAAAACAGGCCTTAAAGGTTTCTGGGCTGGCTTGTTCTTATTGGGCCCTGGGGGCCCATGATACTTAGTTAAAACAGCTACCCCGAAGTGTTCTGGCCCACTCAGCCCACCTCCTTGCTGCCTCTCACCCTTGAGCTCACTCCTCTCCTCTTCTGCCCCCGACCCCATGGTCGGTGATATCGCCGCCGGCGATTCCCACCGTCGTGGGCCGTTCTGGTCGCTGCCGTGGTGTAGTAGGAGGTTGTCGACTACGCCCATCCTTTCTATCCAACTGGATTTGAGCATGGGTCTCTCCTGTGATGGATCGATGTCGTCCCGAACCCTAGGGTTTGGGGGTTGGCGTGGATCTTAGCGCTGCCGCTGTCGTCATGCGTTGTGGTGATTCACCTCGCCTCTAGGCGTGGTCATGGTCGCCGCCGTTGTGCTGTATGGGTCGCAGCGCCCCTCCTGGGGGTGCTCCCCATGCTGCCATGGTCGTCGGCCACCTCTGCTTCCTCTTCTGGTCTTCAGCGAGGACCTTTGGTAAGTTATTTTCCTCTTCCCCTTGTGCTCTCTCTCTCTGTGCTCGATCATCCTGTGCTAGATGTTGGTAGTGACCTCTTTGGTTACTGTCTTGTCCTGGTTAAGATGATTTGTTCCATTTAGGGTTCATATCCTGGTGTTGATTACCTACTGGATGAATTAGATCATGTGTGGATGGCCTGTAAGCATGCTAAATGATTATTAGCTTGAGGATTGTTGCTTGAGATGAACTATAATGGTTCTGGTGGCTTATTGGATGATTTTATGCTTAGATTTCATATGATCCAGACGATATAGTTGCTCTGAAATCAATGCTTGGTATAGTCAGTGGGCTTGATAACTTACCCCTACCCTTACTTGATTAAGGATAATGAGTATGGTGTGATGTAATCACTGTCCTAGTGCTATTGGCTTGAGAATTCCTGTGTGGTTTGAGATCACAATGATCTCAAACAGTGAAGATTTACATAGGAATGTCCTAATTATGATTCCTGTGATGACAGGAAATGATTGGTAGATTGATTGATTGAATCTGTGATGCTGGAATGCTTATTCTGATTTATGTAGAATTGTTCTTGTGACACCATCTTTGTATGGCACGCAAGATTGATTTTACTCATTTTATTGGGTTGGTTTAAGCTTAAGACAAGCTTGGCTTTAAAAGATAAGTAGAAATGTTATTTTATGAAATCCCTAAGACCAATGATGTTGGTCTGAGGCTTAGGGGTTAGGCTTTATCTAAATGATTTATATGGATAGTTCTGGTAGTGGTACCAGCTATTGTTTCTTGAATCAAAGATTGGAAAAAATGATAGTAGGCTTGATCACTTATATGGATCCAAAAGATTAACTTCTAAGGTGTTACCCTTATCTTAGGGATGTGCCTAGAAATTAAATCTTAGCTATATTTATTATTGAATTGGAATATAGCTTGATTCCCAAAATCAATGATGTTGTTTGAGTTTTGGTTGGATCCTTGTATTTTCCTGTTTGCTCTTAGAGTTTAAAATCTTAATGAAGGATTCACCTCACTTGGGTGCTTTCTGAGAGTTTGAATATGATACAGATCATGTATGCTTGTCTAATCTTAGACAGATAGATCATATGATGGTCTATCAACTCACCACTGTCACTGGTTGTTGTGGTTGCTAGTGGTGGATCTTGTGGTAGCTTGGTCTTGTGCTCCCCTGGTATATTTAGCTCCTGGCTTGTCCTTGATCTAGCCCATCATCTCCTGATCCTAATGGCTTGATCTTGGTCTTGCTATCCCCCTGATCTTCCCCCTCCTTAAGTCACCATGCTGGTGATTTGATCTTGGGATTTGGTTGATTTGGCTGCTGGCTGTTGTGGTTGGTTTAGCTGCTGGCTGCTAAGCTTGATGTGTAGGAGCAAAAGATTGATGTGGTTGTGTGCTTGCCCACGGCTGTGTTGATGGTTTTGTGTTGCTGGGCTGTTGCTAAGGTGCTGACAGCACACACCATGCAATCTGGTGTGTGTTGCCTGTGTGCTTGCTGTGCACTTGTGGATATGTTCTGAATTTTGAAATTGACTGTTATTTGGTTAGTTTTACCTGGCTGGTGAAACTTGTCCCTCTTTGCTGTCATTTGACTTCTGGCTAAAAATATGAAAGATACATTCTTTCAGTTTGGTGAAACTTGCCCCTTTTTAATAGAATTACTCAATGATGAATCTTGATCAGTGCAGTTCACTGACAAGTCTGAGAGTAAACATTACTAACCCTAACTTTCTTTATTTTTTTATTAGTGTTTGTTTTGCAGGTATATATTTGAAGATGAAGATTTTAGTTTAGGTTTCCTTTATAGAATAGTTAATGTAATCTTATTTATTCTTTTGTAATTTTCATTTTATTATTTTGTAATCTTCATTTTATTATTTTGTAATAAAGATTAGATTATTATCAATAAAGAAATATTCTTATTCTTTATTTATTTACTATTGTGAAGTTTGTGGATTATTTTAATAAGTTACATTTTTGTAACTTATTTATTGAATGAAAATATGAAATAAATATTCATATTCTTAATTGTTTTCTTTAGATAAAGTTTGAGTTATATTGATTAACTCTTAATTAAATCAAGATTCAAAAATCATTTGAATTATAATTCAAACACTCAAGTTCTAAATTCAAATTTCATTTCCCAAAACACATAATTTCACAAAGATCATATCAAAGTCATTAACAAACATTCTTTAAGACTAAATCTAATCTCAAAGTATGAAAGTAACCTTGATCACTTTAATTTTTTATTTGGCAAAAAATTTACCCACATTTTCACAGATGAATGCATGCAACATTTCAATTTCTGAAATCTACCCTTCGTTAGTTCCTAAATTCTGGGATGTTACAGACTTACCCCTTAAATTAAACTTCGTCCCGAAGTTTGTTGAGATGTACCTGAATAGTTCTGGATAGGCTTTCCTTAAATCCTCCTCTTTCTCCTAGGTAGCTTGTCACATCCCAGCATTTAGGAACTAACGAAGGGTAGATTAGGAATTTGGAATGTTGCATGCATTCATTTGTGAAAATGTGGGTAAATTTTCGCCAAATAAAAAACCTAAAGTGATCAAGGTTTCTTTCATACTTTGAGATTAGGTTTAGTCTTAAAGGATGATTGCTATAGACTTTGATATGATCTTTGAGGACTTATGTGTTTTGGAAAATGAATTTGAATTTTAAACTTGAGTATTTGAATTATAATGCAAATGAATTAGGAATAAGGTTTGAATCTTGATTTAATTAAGAGTTAATTATTATAACTCAAACTTTATCCAAAGAAAACAATTAAGAATATGAATAATTATTCCATATTTTCATTCCATAAATAAGTTACAAAAATGTAACTTATTGAAATTATCCACAAACTTCACAATAGCAAATAAATAAAGAATAAAAATATTTCTTCATTGATAATCATATAATCTTTATTACAAAAGAATAAAATGAAGATTACAAAGATAATAAAATGAAAATTACAAAAGAATAAAGAAGATTACATTAACTATCTTATAAAGAAAACCTAAACTAAAATCTTCATCTTCAAATCTGTACCTGCAAGACAAACACTAAAAAAAGGTTAGGGTTAGAATTGTTTTACTCTCAGACATGTCAGTGTTGTGCAGTGAACAAGTTTCATCATTGAGAAATTTCTAAAAGGGGCAAGTTTCACCAATATGAAAGAATCTATCTTTCACAAGTTTTAAGCCAAAAAGTCAAATTGACAGCAAGGAGGGGCAAGTTTCACCAGCCAGGTAAAAGTAATCAGATCAAAGTAACTCTCAAGTCCAAAGCATATCCACAAGTGCACAGCAAGCACACAGGCAGGACACACACCTAAATGCATGGGGTGTGCTGTCAGCTTCACAGCACAGCTCAAACACACAAAACAATCAGCACAGCCGTGGAGAGGCACTAGTGTATCTCTTCACTGCACACACACACAAGAACAACCAGCTTAGCCAGCAGCTAAACCAAGCACATCAGCGAGCAACCAAACCAACCAAAGCCCAAGATCTCATCACCGGGATGGTGACATAAGGAGGGGGAAGGATCAGGTGGAGAGCAAGACCAAGTCCAGGAGCTAGGAGGAGCAGGCTAGCTCAAGTTCAAGCTCAGGAGCTCAACAAAACAAGATCAACATCATCACCCAACTCCATAATCAGCAGTTTTTGTGGTGAGTATCATAAAACCCTCACATGATCTAATCATATTATCTAGACAGAAGCATGTGTTGTTTTATAAAACAAACTCTCAGAAAGCACCCAAGCGGGGTGAATCCATCATTGAGATTTTAAACTCTAAAATCAAATAGCAAACTACAAGGATCCAACCAAAACTCAGAACAACATCATTGATTTGGTTGTCAAGCTATATATTTCAATTCAAGCACAAATATAGCTAAGATTTAATTTCTAGGCACATCCCTAAGATAAGGGTAGCACCTTAGAAGCTAATCTTTTGGATCCATATAATGATCAAGCCTACTATCATTTTTTTCCAAGCTTTGATTCAAGAAACAATAGCTGGTACCACTACCAGGACTATCTATATGAATCAACTAGATAAGGCCTAAACCCCTAAGCCTTAGACCAACATCATTGGTCTTAGGGATTTCAGAGAAGAAAATTTCTACTTATCTTTTAAAGCCAAGCTTGTCTTAAGCTTAAACTAACCCAATCAATGAATAAGAATCAATCTTGTGTGCCATACCAAGATGGTGTCACAAGAACAATTCTACATGAATCAGGATAAACATTCAATCATCATAGATTCAATCAATCTACTAATCATTTTCCTATCGTTACAGGAATCATAACTAGGACATTCCTATGTTTATCTTCACTATTTGAGATCATTGTGATCTCAAACCACACATTAATTCTCAAGCCAACAGCACTAAGACAGTGATTTCATCACACCATACCCATTATCATTAACCAAGAAATGACAGTGGAAAGTAATCAAACCCACTAACTTTACCAAGCATTGGTTTCAGAGCAACTAGGTCATCTAAATCATATGAAATCTAAGCATATAATCATCTAATAAGCCACCAGAACCATTATAGTTCATCTCAAGCAACAAGCCTTAGGCTAATAACCATTTAGCATGCTTACAGACCATCCACACATGATCTAATTCACCTAGTATATGATCAACCACGGGATAAGAACCCTAATTGAAATAAATCATCTTAATCAGGACAAGACAGTAACCAGAGAGGTCACTGCCAACATCTAGCATAGGATGAGCGAGCACAGAGAGCACTAGGGGAGAGGAACAGAACTCACCAAAGGTCCTCGCTGAAGACTAGAAGAGGAAGCAGATGTGGCCGACGACCATGGCGACACGGGGAGCACCCCCATGAGCACTGCAACCTATACAGTGCCACGGCGGCGACCATGACCATGCCTTAAGGCGAGGAGAATCACCACGACGCACGATGGCAGCGGTAGCACCAAGATCCACGCCAACCCCCAAACCCTAGGGTTCGGGACGACATCGATCCATCGCAGGAAAGCCCCATGCTCAAATCCAATTGGACAGGATGGAGAGGCATAGTCGACAACCTCCTCATGTACTACGGCGGCGACCAGGACGGCCCACGAAGGCGGGAATCGTCGGCGGCGACATCACCGACCACGGGGTCGGGGACAGAGGAGGAGAGAAATGAGCTCGAGGGTGAGAGGCAGCGAGGGAGTGGGCTGAGTTGGGCCAGACCCTTCGGGTGGCTATTTTGACTTTGTCTAATGGGCCACCAGGGCCCAATAAGATTAAGCCAGCCCAAAAACCTTTAAGGCCTGTTTTAATAAATAGGAAAAGACTAAAATACCCCCGAACTTAATTAAATTCTAGAAAATAAAATAAAAGTCCAAAAATTATAAATAAAATATTTTTGGATTCACAATAATCCACACTATCCAATAAATTAAGATATAAATTTTAGACATTTAAATTTTATTAAGAATTTTGTAATATATATATTCCTTATGGAATTTTACAAAAGTATTGAAAGATGGTAAAAATAAATAAAAATCACTTTCATTATATATTAATATTGTAGTATTTTTGAAAAATACTAAATAAATATTTAATAACAATTTTTGATATTTAAGTGACAATTCCTAAAAGAATTATTAAATCAATAAAAGTCAAATAAAAGGGAAATAAAATAAAATAATTCAATATATGTTATAAATATTAAAAAGTAATATTTATAAATCCTTTATAATTAAAAAAGATTTTTTATAATAATGGGGAGATAACATATGAAGTTAAATGATGCATTACATTACTTGCATAATCATTTTGCTTCTTTAAATATTGTCCTTACTGGGCAATAATGATGTTTTCGTAGACATAGAAGCTCAAGGTCCAGTGCAAGCATCAGACTTCACTACGTTGCCATCACAAGGCAAGTTCATCACTTCTTCATGTCCTTTGAAGAGTCTTTATCAAAGTATTTGCAATTTGTGTGTTATCATATATGCTATAAAAGAAAGAAAATATTATTTTCACAAATAAAGAAATCATAGATATCATCCTAAGTGATGATAAAATGGAGCAATAGAACTTAGGGTTCTATTTGCAAGAATGATAATCAATTAGGGACTTAATAACCCCTGACATCAGTGATTCTAGCGCCGTAAATTACGCGTTAGCCATGAGATTTGGAATGGGATGGAGAAGTCAGTTGTATCTTCTTCCTCTCGCATGAAGCCGTATGTGCAGGTCGTGGTTGTTATCCTCGTAGCATGCATATTAATTGGTAATTCGTAGAGGATATGTAGCATATGGGTGGGAACCCTCATCATCCCACAATAGTTCTGGCATCTAACGGTTTGTACAAACCATTGCCGTAATTCATTATGTGGGCATGGTGTACACCAAGGAGGCATGCGAGGTCGCGAAGGGGGCAGTGATTGGCTTGGACCAACTACTGGGCCCCACATCATGGAATTGTGGACGGGAAAGTACGCCCGGTTGTGCAACAAGGAGTCGATATCTCATGGGTAAAGTAACGCACCTCTGTAGAGTATAAGAACTGTAACTTGTTACTCCATGTTCTGGGAAGGAGCTACGAACGTGGCAGGAAAGGAACTCCATGAAAGTTCTGGTCAACCTATGAAGGATGATGGTCATAGATTTTCATAATAAAATCAATCTTTAAAGAAAGATTTACAAAAATTGCATAGTACCAAGGATTTATAATCTGAGGTGGTAGTTAGAGCATCAAACTTCCCACCTTGCATATAATGAACTTGTTGGGTAACGCTGTTACTCATCCTTTCCTTTGATCCCTTGCTTAGACTCTGAGAATCCCAAAGACGTGCCAATTTATGCAGCCGAATGTCAAGAAGATGTGTTCTATGAGGAGCATGATCTGTCCGGAGGTGTTGAAGGAGTGGATTACGAAATCTGCTATGGTGTCGACGATAACGAATCCAACTAAGTATCCTAGTTAGTAGTAACCAATAGAGCCGAGCAGCATGAACTCCATAGAATAAGCTGCTGAGCTCAACTCCTAGTCGGAGTCGCTACTTTTAAATTCCGCTGAAACACTTTATATTTTGGTTTGTAAGTTGAGCCTTTTGAAGTCTTGAACTTCTGGTGTTGTAATAATAATAATGTGTGAATGTTTGTAATATGGACCCGCAAAGTTTCTATTGTACCACTCTAAGGGATGTGATATTTGCAGAACGGTGTTCTGTGAGTGTCATGTCAACGACTATAGTGTACTACACATGTAGTGGTATGTTGGGTCACCACAGTTGGTATCAGAGCAAATTGCTTTAACCTTAGGTTGGAAACCTAGTAAAGGGTATTACCTGTAGAAAAGTTTAGCAACGATAAAGAATTCTCTAAAAGTACTATAATGGGTATTCAGTTGAGAATATTCCGTTATATATTTTAGTGCGATAATTCTTTGTTATGATGCAATATATTATTGGATACTAATCAAAACTATTTTTCTGATATACAGAGATCTGGCACCAAAGTTTCCAAAATAGACTTTGGTAAGGAAAGAGGAGACTCTTGATGATTATCAAGGATCATTCACAAACCAACTCCGTCAACTTTTAAAGCTCTTTAGTTGTCCAACTAGAATTCCAGTGAACACTATCACTTACCTTGATGGCCGAATGTTATCCAAGTATCGTGTGAGTATCCAACTTCCAGAGGAGCTTGGATTATATCACGATCTACCTATAGGTGAAGTTAGGAGTCATTTATCAGCATATCATGTTGCTGTTGTGGAGGCGATAGCTAATATCCGGGAACAGAAAACCAAGGAGTTAGAAGGTAGCACATTCTATGTGATACCCCATGATTCCATAGACTCGGAGCCTATACCGGATCATCTTACTATGATTAAGAAGCATCCTAAGTTAGCTTCCAAGTTTATGGATAGATACCGAACACTCGTTGCGTCTTTTTATAAGACACATCAAGTGATTGTCGAAGATAAAAATGATATGTTAGAGGATCTAACTGATCCGGAAAGGAGGAAGCAGTTAGCATTCCAGGTATAAAAGGAAGCAAGTAGTAGTGCAACACCTATCTTTAAGGATATACCTATAGATCCTGAATCTTTTGTACCATATCCTTATTCACCAAGACCTGAACCTATAAATGATCCTACTATGGATATGAGGTATGCAGTACCACAGGGCTCAGAGGAGGGTTCTGACTCAGAACTTCCTATTGATAATTCATATGGTTGGAGAATGGGATCGTATGAAATATCTTAAGAACACCAGATGTCCACAGATGGTTCTGACAGAAATGCTGGACAATCCAGCTGGATGGGTGCAAGAATTAACCCTAGTAATAGTAGTAGAAATACCATGTCAATAGATGATCAGGATGAATAAGAAGATCCTAAGGAGAGAGAGTGTTTGAATCATCAACATCTTCTCAAAACCTGGGGAATATACATGTAGGGTTCGCAGCATAGAAAACAAAAAAATTCCTACGATGGGAACAACTATGTACCAAGAACTATCTACTAGATACAAACAACGGGCGGATGAATATCCGTAGAGAACATACCCTTGAAGACCGACAAAGCTTAACGAGTCCAACCTCGTGGTTGATGTAGACGATCTCTTGCCGATCTCAAGATCGAGAGGAAGTCCTAGCGCCGCAAAACAGCAGCGCATCCGTGCTCGCACACACGTTCGAGGCACCGAGCAACCTCCGCCTCCTCGCTCCAGCGATGCAGAGGAAGCAGAACTCTTTCTTGCCGAAAAGCCACCGGGAACATGTATCTCGCTAGTCCGAGACCATGGGGAATAAATTCTAGAGGGGGAGAGAGATCCTTCACGAGGAGGTGTGAGAGACAGTGAGGAGGGGGGCTCCTTTTATAGGAGGAGGGGGGCACCCAAGGGGTGGCCGCCGGCCATGGGGGCTGCCCCCTCCCCTCCTTCATTCATGTGGGTGGACACTCCACTCACAAAATGCCCTTTAAATTCCCCCCACTCAAAAGTCCACTCAAATTCCCATTAAATTTCCACCAAATTTAATGCAAACTCTCATTAAATAAAACTCTTTTATTTTATTCAGAATTTTGTCAATTACTTTAATGACAAACATTCACAAATAACCCCTTGCTAGAATTCCATTTCACATGCATAACCACTTTATGCAATTTCACCCGAAAACCTGTTTCGGTATCTAGTGAAATAAATTCCTGCGCTTGTTTATTCTTTCGGCATGAAACTTTTGCTCCAATTGGATGTCGGTGTCTCTTAAGTGTGTCACCCTATGGTTCGTGAATAATGCGGACATGATCGAGACCCCTCTCGGATCAATAATCAGAAGCGGGATCTGGAGACCCATACTGACTCCCACACATTCAACGATGACTTTCTTGTGATCGTCGGAACCTTTTACGCTAGTATCTTAATCCTTTTGTTTCGCGATATATTACATGTCCGAGATTCGATCATCGGTATCTCCATACCTAGTTTGATCTCGTTACCGACATGTACTCTTTTCTCGTTCCCGTGATATAACATTCTAGTGATCAAATCACTTGCTTGCAAGCTAATCAATGTGATATCACCGAGAGGGCCCAGAGCATATCTATCCGTCATCGGGATGAACAAATTCCACTCTCGATCCATGGGCCTCAACATAACACTTTATTAGTTCTGAATCCATCTTTATAATCACCCTGTTACGGTGTGACGTTTGATGTTATCAATTAACTCTTCCGGTGTTAGTGATTGACATGATCTCATGGTCTAAGGATTAGGATCACTTCGTAAGTTGTTATAGCAATATAAACTCAATGACTTTGATCGTAATGCTATACTTCGGATGAATGTTCATCACATCATTACACTAATGTTGTGATCCCGTTATTAACAACATCCAATGTCCATGATCAGGAAACCTTGATCATCTTGTTAATAAACGAGCTAGTTTATGAGAGAGGCATAACTAGGAACTTTCTGTTTGTTTATTAAACACACATGTATTAACGTTTCCGTATTAATACAATTATAGCATGTACAATAAACATTTATCATAAATAAGGAATATGATAATAACCACTTTATTATTGCCTCTCGGGCATATTCCCTTCAGTCTCCCACTTGCACTAGAGACAATAATCTAGTTTGAGAACTTTGCGTATTGAACACCTATGGCTTTCTGGTGTTCCATATATGCAATTGCAAGTGGTTAACATAATCTACGGATCTGACGCTTTCAGGTCCGTGTGTATTTGCATGTCTTTGCATCTTCACGCATCACTCATTCTCCAATGAGATGGCATTGTATAAATTTGGTCTTTCGGTGAGACCTTTAGTTCCTTGGGGTTAAAACACGTCGATACTATTGTCATACAATATATCTTTAGTGTTAGCCCGTTGCGAACCACACCTTAGTTTGATAACAAACTTCTTGACACAAATTCCCTCCTTTGTTGCTACTATAGCAGTCATATACTTAGCCTTTTGTTGTAGTATTCGTCACAATGTCTTAACTTTGGAACTCTTCCAAATCCATCATGGAAACTTTATTTCCATTTCATTGTGCCACTCATAGTTTAAATTGAGATAAACTTAATTTGTATCTTGTGACAAAACTAGTATCAATGTAACGCTTTACAATGAACTATTTGTAATTGTTTGTCACCTCTACACAAATATATTCTTAGTTCTTCCAAAAGATCATAAGAATATCCTCACTATCGTCCAATGATCATTTTATGATTCATTCTGGTATATGCTCATAACACTTAGAGCATAGGACATATCTGGATGTGTACATATCATGGTATGATTGATCAAAACATTCTCGTGATTTCACTCATCAAGTGTCAAAACACTTGAATCTTGTTTCACTTATCAAGTGTCGATACACTTCAATCTTGATACAATTCCTTTCCATGCAACAAGAACTGTTTCTTGTCGTTTCTATATTGAACTCCTTCAATATCTCATATATGTACGTTTGGCACAACCATATTGGCGTCACAGTCTATCCACTATAGACATTCACGCTAAATATTCGGGTTTTGCCTAAGTCTTTCATCAAAATGAAATTCTTAACCTTTGTCAATAAAAGATACATCATTTCCAATCAACAAGATGTCCTCCACATAATGTATTAGAAATATGTCTTAGCGCTCCCACTTAATTTCTTGCAAATGCAAGCATCTTCATCGTCTCCTGATGAAAACTCCTTTTCATCACGGTGAAGATTCCAACTCCGCGATGCTTACTTCAACCATTAAAGTTTGCATGCCCTTTTAGCATCCTTTGAATTAACAAAACCCTTTGGATCGTGTCATGTACACGTCCTAGGTAACCATTCTATTAAAAGAACTTTGTTTTGTTTATTCATCTATCATATACCAAATTATATGTAGTGGTTGCTACTTTAATCCGTCCAGACTAAATATCGCTATGAAAGATCAAATCTTGTCATAGTCAACTCCTTGAACATTGTCATAAAATACTTTACGACATGTCGACTATTTCATAGATGTGAAACATCCATGTCTGTTTCTTTATAGATCCAAATACGACCGATAGGTTTTTACACCTTTCCGGAGGGTATTCCAAGTTCAAAACTTGATTTCTCGTGTATGGAACTATCACGGATTTTATGGCTTCAAGCCATTTGACGGAGTCAGGGACCATCATCTCTTCTTTGCATATAGTCGGTTCATCATTGTCAAACAATAATGATTTACTCTCAAATCTTAGTATTTGATTGTTTATCCGGCCGACTTGGTTCAATAAGAACTTAGATCTCTGTGACCACAACCTTTGAGGCACATAAGCTATGAGCATTATGGCAGCCTCCGGAACCATTTCCGGCGCTACGCAACTCAGCACATTTAGCTAAGGTTCGTTAACCTTATCAAAGTTCTATTGTCCTCCCACTTAACATTTATGAAAAATTCCTTCTTCAAGAAACTTCACGTTTCAAGCGACAAACCCTTTTGTCTTTGGTGTTATGGAGGAATAACCAATTGTTATTCGAAATAACCTACAAAGACATGCTCATCCGACTTCGGTTGTAAACATCTTACTTATGTTTAGCATACCAAAATTTAAGAAAGGACAACTTGGGTTTTACCCCAAACATAACTCATATGGTGTCATTTCAACGGATCAAGATGGAGCTCTTTTCAGTGTAAAAGCGGTAGTATCTAAAGCTTTAATCTTTTAAAACATAATGGCAGTTTTATAAATAACACCTTTGATCCAACCATGTCAAACAAGGTTTCCTTACAAATCTCAAACACTCCATATTCCTATGGTGTTTCGGGAGATGTAAATCTAGGTGTTTTGCTAAACTTGTAACTCAAATAAAGCCCTTTTATGATAAAATCATAATTCATTTATTTTTCTTGTTACACTTGTAACTCAAATAAATCCCTTATGATAAAATCATAAACCATTTATTTTCTTGTTACAATGATTTTCACTTCATCTTGAAAGTCTTTGAAACGTTTTTCAAATATTTCATACTTCTTTCTCATTAAGTGAACATTCACTCAAATTTTCGGAGAAAGCATATGAAGTTGAAACTCATCGCTTACGACTACACATAATGGACTACATACATCGATATGTATAAATTCCAATATTTTAGTCGTTCGTTCTTCTTTGGCCTTTGCACGAAGTTTTTAATTATCCCGAGGAAATTCTCACAAGCGTCACTTGATCAAATCAAAGACTCCAAAAATCCATGAATATGGAGATTCTTCATGTTTTCTTTCCAATATAATTTAAACGGCGATGTCACTTCGTAAGTGATATTTCAATCATTTGTCTTGCGACATTTTAGCATTAGGTTTTATGGATGTGATTTCTCCAACTAGATTTGTAAATCATCCATATTATATGGAACACGGTAATTATTTGAACAACCTTTGTTCTCATAATACCTGATTTAAATAATAATTATTAAAACAAATCTTGAAGTCAAGCTTTGATGTCAACGAGAAATACAAACAACGGTTTGTTTGTTTTCGATGAACATCATCACATATTCTCTTGCTAGTTACTTAGGTCATTGTGGTTCATGAATTGCGTTGTTCCGTATGACATTTCATACCAACCAATTCGGTATCCAATACCCAAGAACCACATTGTTTAACAAGCAAAGAATACAACCATAACATATATATCATATATATACCTAAATTGGATATTTCCAATCTTTTCTTTTCTGCCAAATATATTTTATAGATTCTCTTTCAGCATTTCCTTTTCCTTTTAAAAGAATTTATCAACATCAAAAGTGGCGCCATATACATGACACATAGTCCAAAGCGTGTATATTCAAATAATAATACCTTTGGACTTGCACTTTGAAGTAGATCACCATCATCAAATGATCGGTATTCTTTCCAAATCCATTCTTTAGTAATCTTTTAGTGTAGTAAACATTTTACATACATATTCTATTCACCCTTATCATGACGACTTTCATGATCAAGCTACTTTAGCTTATAAAGGCGAATCGTCAGTATAACATTACTTTCCAAAACCCTTTTGGATAATTAGGATGTCTAGCATCTCCAACCTTCACAAATTCTCATCCAATATGAGAACATATATTATACTCTATCATATTGCAACCAAAACATTGTTTCAGATATCGTTATATCTGCCACACATGATGGTTTCTGAAACAATTCTTTCAGCTCCTAGATAAACTTGATATTAAAACAATCAAGAATCGTGGAGGCAAACATGATACTTAAGATACTAACACTGGAATTGTTACTCTCGATTTAATACCAACTATTAAATTTCCTGGAGTAAATAGAGTTTGCTGAAAGTTTGCAATAGGACTTTAAACTTTAGATTGACACTCAACACAATACGATACCAGTTCGTAAAGTATATATCTAGAATTCTATAGTTCTATTATCTCAATTATAACTAAGCATAAGGAGGTGAACGAATGCCAATGACTAAAACAAATTATGCAAATTCACTTTGATTTAATTTATGATAAATTGAGTTCTACTAATCCAAATTAGAAATAAACTCCCACTCAAAAACACATCCCTCGTGTCTTTTTGGTGATTACATGAACCAAATCCACTACACCAAGTCCGATCATCACGTGAGTCGGTATAGCTTCAAAGGCGAGCATCAAATGGTCAACATATGACTCATGCTTAACCTTTCGGTCCGTGTTCCGAGGCCATGTCTGTACATGCTAGGCTCGTCAAGTAAGAACCTTAGTATTCGCGTGTGTAACTGTCTTACACCCGAGATATGCTCGTGGATTCAAGTACACCCGATCATCACGTGATGTCTTGAAGCGACGAAACATTGTCGGTGCATACTTAAGGAAGAACACATTCTTATCTTGATATCTAAATGAGGGATCATCTTATTTTGCTAATAAAACGCCAAACAAGAAATATAAGATGCTATCAAACATCACATGTATATTAGTGAAATGTTATGGTTCCCGCAGATGATCTCTATCATGTGCATCGTGGTATGATCACTATCATACCTATATGTGTAAATCCAAGGTCTATGGAGTTTACACGCTATGTGTGTTGTAAGAGTAACATCTCATACTTCTACTTACAACACTACCATATCATAACACTAGCCCAGCAACAATCTAAACTAGACGCCTCTAATTTATCCATTGCAAGTTTTACGTGGCTTAGGGCTTTCGAGATAGAACCGTTCTTACCTACGAACATGAACCAGAACGAGGATAACCAAATTGTTGACAACTCGTTGCAAATTAGATATTGACTATAGTAGGAGAGACAGACACCCGCTAGCCACTTATGCAAAACTAGTTGCATGTCAAGCGTGGAACAGGTCTCATGTGCGAGGACATGTAAAGTTTGTCCGGGCCGCTTCATCCCACTATGACACCAATATCCAAAGTACAACTAAGAAGCAATAAAATGATCATCATCGCCCACATACTCATATGTGTACTATCCGTGCAAAGCATCTACGCATAGATCCGGCTCTGATACCACTGTAGGGTTCGCAGCATAGAAAACAAAAATTTTCCTACGATGGGAACAACTATGTACCAAGATCTATCTACTAGATACAAACAACGGGCGGATGTATATCCCTAGAGAACATACCCTTGAAGACCTACAAAGCTTAACGAGTCCAAACTCGTGGTTGATGTAGACGATATCTTGCCGATCTCAAGATCGAGAGGAAGTCCTAGCGCCGCAAAACAGCAGCGCATCCGTGCTCGCACACACGTTCGAGGCACCGAGCAACCTCCGCCTCCTCGCTCCAGCGATGCAGCGGAAGCACAACTCTTTCTTGCCGAAAAGCCACCGGGAACATGTATCTCGCTAGTCCGAGACCATGGGGAATAAATTCTAGAGGGGGAGAGAGATCCTTCACGAGGAGGTGTGAGAGACAAGTGAGGAGGGGGGCTCCTTTTATAGGAGGAGGTGGGCACCCAAGGGGTGGCCGCCGGCCATGGGGGCTGCCCCCTCTCCTCCTTCATTCATGTGGGTGGACACTCCACTCACAAAATGCCCTTTAAATTCCCCCCACTCAAAAGTCCACTCAAATTCCCATTAAATTTCCACCAAATTTAATGCAAACTCTCATTAAATAAAAATCTTTTATTTTATTCAGAATTTTGTCAATTACTTTAATGACAAACATTCACAAATAACCCCTTGCTAGAATTCCATTTCACATGCATAACCACTTTATGCAATTTCACCCGAAAACCTGTTTCGGTATCTAGTGAAATAAATTCCTGCGCTTGTTTATTCTTTCGGCATGAAACTTTTGCTCCAATTGGATGTCGGTGTCTCTTAAGTGTGTCACCCTACGGTTCGTGAATAATGCGGACATGATCGAGACCCCTCTCGGATCAATAATCAGAAGCGGGATCTGGAGACCCATACCGACTCCCACACATTCAACGATGACTTTCTTGTGATCGTCGGAACCTTTTACGCTAGTATCTTAATCCTTTTGTTTCGCGATATATTACATGTCCGAGATTCGATCATCAGTATCTCCATACCTAGTTTGATCTCGTTACCGACATGTACTCTTTTCTCGTTCCCGTGATATAACATTCTAGTGATCAAATCACTTGCTTGCAAGCTAATCAATGTGATATCACCGAGAGGGCCCAGAGCATATCTATCCGTCATCGGGATGAACAAATTCCACTCTCGATCCATGGGCCTCAACATAACACTTTATTAGTTCTGAATCCATCTTTATAATCACCCTGTTACGGTGTGACGTTTGATGTTATCAAGAAACTCTTCCGGTGTTAGTGATTGACATGATCTCATGGTCTAAGGATTAGGATCACTTTGTAAGTTGTTATAGCAATATAAACTCAATGACTTTGATCGTAATGCTATACTTCGGATGAATGTTCATCACATCATTACACTAATGTTGTGATCCCGTTATTAACAACATCCAATGTCCATGATCAGGAAACCTTGATCATCTTGTTAATCAACGAGCTAGTTTATGAGAGAGGCATAACTAGGAACTTTCTGTTTGTTTATTAAACACACATGTATTAACGTTTCCGTATTAATACAATTATAGCATGTATAATAAACATTTATCATAAATAAGGAATACGATAATAACCACTTTATTATTGCCTCTCGGGCATATTCCCTTCAATACATTATCCAGTGTTTAATTATCTTGCCCAAGAGAGCACCTGGGAAGCAGCAGGATCTGCGTATCCTATTGACAACTCAAGGAATGAAGCTCATGAGATGCAGGCTGGAGATAATGTTGAATATGTTTCTAAAGACTTTTCAGCTGAGCTAGAGGGAGTCAATGCGCTCAGGTTGAGTAATGACTCAAGTCCTGACACTTCATATATAGAGTATGTTCCTTCTGGAAGGCCATTTATTCAACAAACTGTGCGACGAACAACACGTCATCCCGGTTGGACATCAGGCATGTATGATGAGCGTAGTTACTACTAAAAGGAGGCAACTAGTTAGTGATATCAAATACCGTGTATTATACTCCAAGTAATAAGGTAGTGAGATGAATACGATAGTTTTGTGATTATACATATGTGGTATATGTTGTAAGAAATTTGTATCATTATGATATTATGTAAAATATGTGAAATGCATATTTGGATTTTCTTTGTATCTTCATTATGTGACTAGTTTTGTGCGTAAAGTCGAGCTCAGAACACATGTGCATGATGTAATTATGAGTATTCGCTTTATGTTGCAGGACTAGAGGGTCATGGATACGGGTGTAGAAATGGAAACTGGACAGCAGCAGATGGAGCGAGAGGCTAAGGAGAAGGCCGATGCGGATGCAGCAAATCAAGGAGCATTACCACCACCACCACCAATGAGGCCGTTAATGGAGCAGAACTTTATGCAATGCATGCAAATGATGTAAGAGACCCAGAACAAGTTCATGGAAGTGCTGCTGGGACGAGAAAATCAGAGGGCACCTGAAGGTGGAGGCGTGAGTCTATCTGATTTCCAGAATGCAAGACCGTTACCTTTTGCATCAGCTCCTGAACCAATGGATGCAGAAGATTGGCTAGCAGATACTGAAAGGAAGCTGAAGACTGTAGGTTGCAATGATGAGTAGAAATTGAGGTATGGAACTCATCTTCTGACTGGACCTGTAGCATCATGGTGGGAGAATCGGTTGGCCATGCAACCACCAGGAAGGGAGTTTACCTGGGAAGAGTTCAAGCAGAGATTCCGTGAATATCATGTTCCGGAAAGTGTTATGGAGTTGAAGCGGAGAGAATTTGAGGAGCTTCAGCAAGGATATACTAGTGCTATGAAGTACATCTGGGAGTTTAGTCAACTATCTCGCTATGCTGAGGAGGATGTGGACACTGAAGAGAAGCGGAAGAGGCATTTCCTACGTGGATTAAATCCATTTGTGAAGATGCGGCTAAGGTTAGCCAATAAGCAAACTTATCAGCAATTGCTGGATGCATCCATTACTTTTGAAGATGATCATAAGAATGTCCAAGAGGATAGGAGGAAGAGAGCCAAAAAGGAAACCAAGAGGATTCAGGCAAGCAAACCTAAACCTAACCTAGAGTTCAAACCTCGGAATAGGAATTATGGCAACAATAACAATAACAATAACAAGGGCAGTGGTGGAAATCAATCCAATCCGAGAAGGAATGTTATTTGTAACAATTGTGGAATTTCAGGGCATTTCCAGAGGGAATGCAAAAAGCCTAAAGTGATCTGTTACGGTTGTGTTCAGAAGGGACATATCAAGCCAGATTGTCCGAGCAAACCACCAGGAGGTTGGCCTACCAAGGGAGGAGGACAAGCCAGTGGAGGAAATGGACATTATTTCCTCCTTTATTTCCTCTTGCCATTGTTGTTCTTGACATTATTTCCTCCTTTATTGGTCTGTCCATTTCCTCCACTGGCTTGTCCTCCTCCCTTGGTAGGCCAACCTCCTGGTGGTTTGCTCGGACATTCTGGTTTGATATGTCCCTTCGGACCACAACCATAATAGATCACTACAGGCTTTTTGCATTCCCTCTGGAAATGACCTGGAATTCCACAATTGTTACAAATAACATTCCTTCTCATATTGGATTGATTTCCACCACTGCCCTTGTTATTGTTATTGTTGCCATCATTCATATTCCAAGGTTTGAACTCTAGGTTAGGTTTAGGTTTGCTTGCCTGAATCCTCTTCGTTTCCTTTTTGGATCTCTTCCTCCTATACTCTTGGAGATTCTTATAATCATCTTCAAAAGTAATAGCTGCATTTAGCAACTGCTGATAAGTTTTCTTATTGGCTAACCTTAGCTGCATCTTCACAAATGGATTTAATCCACACAGAAAACGCTTCTTCCGCTTCTCTTCAGTGTTGACATCCTCCTCAGCATAGCGAGACAGTTGACTAAACTCCCGGATGTACTTCATGACACTAGTATATCCTTGCTGAAGCTCCTCAAATTCTCTCCACTTCAACTCCATAACACTTTCCGGAACATGATATTCAAGAAATCGCTGATTGAACTCTTCCCAGGTAAACTCCCTTCCTGGTGGTTGCATGGCCAACTGATTCTCCCACCATGATGCTGCAGGTCCAGTCAGAAGATGAGTTGCATACCTCAATTTCTCCTCATCATTGCAACCTACAGTCTTCAGCTTCCTTTCAGTATCTGCTAGCCACTCTTCTTCATCCATTGGTTCAGGAGCTGATGCAAAAGGTAACGGTCTTGCATTCTGGAAATCAGAGAGACTCACGCCTCCACCTTCAGGTGCCCTCTGATTTGCTCGTCCCAGCAGCTCTTCCATGAACTTGTTCTGGGTCTCTTGCATCATTTTCATGTATTGCATAAAGTTCTGCTCCATTAACGGCCTCATTGGTGGTGGTGGTGGTGGTAATGCTCCTTGATTTGCTGCATCCGCATCGGCCTTGTCCTTGGCCTCTCGCTCCATCCGCTGCTGCTCAGTTTTCATTTCTACACCCATATCCATGACCCTCTAGTCCTGTAACATAAAGAGAATACTCATAATTACATCATGCACGTGTGTTCTAAGCTCGACTTTACGCACAGAACTAGTCACACAATGAAGATCCAAAGAAAATCCAAATATGCATTTCACATATTATACATAATATCATAATGATACAAAGTTCTTATAACATATACCATATAGGTATAATCACAAAACTACCGTATTCATCTCACTACCTTATTACTTGAAGTACAATACACGGTACTTGATATCACTAACTAGTTGCCTCCTTCTAGTAGTAACTACGCTCATCATACATGCTTGATGTCCAACCATGATGACGTGTTGTTCGTCGCATAGTTTGTGGAAAAAATGGCCTTCTAGAAGGAACATACTCTGTATCTGAAGTGTCAGGACTTGAGTCCTTACTCAACCTGAGCGCATTGACTCCCTCCAGCTCAGCTGAAAAGTCTTCAGAAACATATTCAACATTATCTCTAGCCGGCATCTCCTGAGCTTCATTCCTTGAGTTGTCAACAGGATATGCAGATCCTTCTGCTTCCCAGGTGCTCTCTTGGGCAAGATAGTTAAACACTGGATAATGTATATTCCCTGGGTTTTGAGAAGATGTTGATGATTCAAACACTCTCTCCTCAGGATCTTCTTCTTCATCCTGATCATCTATTGACATGGTATTTCTACAACTGTTACTAGGGTTAATTCTTGCACCCATCCAGCTGGATTGTCCAACATTTTTGTCAGAACCATCTGTGGACATCTAGTGTTCTTGAGATATTTCATATGATCCCATTCTCCAACCATCCGAATTCTCAATAGGAAGTTCTGAGTCAGAACCCTCCTCTGAGCCCTGTGGTACTGCATACCTCATATCCATAGTAGGATCATGTATAGGTTCAGGTCTTAGTGAATAAGGATATGGTATAAAAGATTCAGGATCTATAGGTATATCCTTAAAGATAGGTGTTGCGCTACTACCTGCTTCCTTCTCTAACTGGAATGCTAACGGCTTCCTCATTTCCGGATCAGTTAGATCCTCTAACATATCATTATATCTTCAACAATCACTTGATGTGTCTTATAAAAAGACGCAACGAGTGTTCGGTATCTATCCATAAACTTGGAAGCTAACTTAGGATGCTTCTTAACCATAGTAAGATGATCTGGTGTAGGCGCCGAGTCTATAGAATCATGAGGTATCATAGAGAATGTACTACCTTCTAACTCCTTGGTTTTCTGCTCCTGGATATTAGCTATCTCCTCCACAACAGCAACATGATATGCTGCTAAATGACTCCTAGCTTATCCTATAGGTAGATCGTGATATAATCCAAGCTCCTCTGGGAGTTGGATACTCACACGATACTTGGATAACATCCGGCCATCAAGGTAAGTGATAGTGTTCACTGGAATTCTAGTTGGACAACTAAAGATCTTTAAAAGTTGACGGAGTTGGTCTGTGTAACACCCTCAGAATCGGCCCTATGCAAGTTTCAGCGCTTCCCGCCAAAACCCGCATAGAAACGATTCAAAGGTGCCCATCAGGCACTTGCGTGCGGGTGGAAAACGAAGTAATACCATTACACAATAGTCCTCGATGGAACCCACAAAACATATATATACAACAGCGACTCAAAGAGTCAAGAATACAGATATACAGTACAAAGATCCAAATCACCTTCAACACGATATAGCGTCCGAGTACGGACAAGATGCAAATTGAGCTAAGAGCCCTGAAGAATAACCAATGGCGTCCATAACCCTGCCCAGGCCAAGCCGGAAGGGTAACCCTGCTAACGACGTCGATCTCAAAACCTGCTTAAACAAAAGGGGTGCCGACAAAGGGCAAAGGAAAAAGAGGAGCGTCAGTACTGAGGCCAGTACACGGCGAGGCTAGAATTCGGCGGTCCTCGCCTACATAGGTATGGTGGACTGAAGCGGCAGCGCAGCATGCACTAAACAACCTATAGAGACTCGATACAGCTAGCGGCTATCAGAGAGGGGTAAGAAAGACCTATTCGGAACCAACCTGATACTACCACCAAACATACCCATCCTGGTGTTTCCCCCCTCGAGACCAAACGAGGAAGTCAACCGAGGAACTCACACCGTTGGCAGTTTTATTCATTCCGTTATAGTTGCGGCAATTACTAGTCAAATAAAGATGGCATGAGACATCCTGATATAATAATCAGTGGGCAGTTTTAGTTAAACATTCCGTTGTAGTTGCAACACTTACTAGTCAGATACAAATAGCATGAGATATCCCAAACCGAGCAGTTGTTGGTACTTTTATTTAGCCATTCCGTTGTAGTGAAGCTGATTACTAGTCATATCAGATACAAATCAAATTATAGCAGTAAACTTTAGTTATAGTTGTCTATGATCGAGACCTGTGCTCCAAGTCGTCCATAACCGTGGACACGGCTTCTCGAAAAGATTTAACCCTGCAGGGGTGCACCAAAGTTCCCACACGCACCTACACCCTTGTTGTCAGATCAGGTAGGTACAAGATCACAAAACATACACCCAACGGTATGTCGACGGGGTTTCGGACACGATGTTTCCCAGACCAAAAGCAAGCACGGGGGGCCACCCCACTAAGCTACCCGCAACGAAGTCGGCCGGTCTCCGAGACGGACTCAGGGTTTGCGTCAATGGCTGTAAACGACTGGGAACCCGAAACTCTCGGGCTTGTCGATACCGCGAAAACACTCCGCTTACCTAAACAGTACAAGTGCAGTACCTCGCACAATTTAAATAAAGCAGTAAAGCATGGCATAAGTACAGGATAGTAATAAAGCCCCAAACTAATTGTGGCCCCCAGTACAGTACTTGGAATCAGGTACTAAATCGATGGGGGTGCCCATACACCCCACCTGTGGTTAGCGCGCTCGATCTCGGAACAGGTGTCAAGAACTCGGGGTCCTACGGGACACAAGTGGGCGGTTAACAACCAAATAACATCTATTGCCCACCTGTGCCTCTACATTTACCTACTTCAATTTTAGTTATTAAACAGTAATTAAAGCCATGATCATCTCCAACATTAAACATGCGGCAATACTCCAACAACTGTGGTACTGGACGACACGCAACAGCACTTGAGCAAGCGACTACGACGCGCAAGTCCAACTATCTACCAAACAACAGGTAATAGGATGTGTCCAAGGCAATATAAGGCTGCAAGGGATATCATGGGTACGGAAACTAGAGCATCGCAACACAGATAGCAATAGATCAACAGGAGGAAATAAAGACTATAAATGCAAAATAGGTAGAAGGGGAAGGGATGCTCGCCTGAAAACATTGCCGAAGGTTCATCCGAAGATCGGGTCGGCACTCGCATCAACTCATCGGCCTAGTCTGTGAAGAAGCAAAGCACTAGCACAAACACCGGATGCACTATTTAATACTACGGAAGAAGATCAGGCATGATGCATGTATGATGTATGACATGGCAAAGGTGCAATGCAATTAGATCATATTAAGCGGAACCGGGGTCCCGACAATTAATTAATAGGTTCATGTTGTTTAGATACCCTGCAATTTAAATGTTGTCTTAACATGTTAAATCATGGTATCGGTTCGCTACACAAATTTAAATGGAGTCCGGAATAAGACAAAGGTATTCCGCATATCGACTCCATATTTAATTATGAGGCGAATCGGCATAATGCCCCCAACCCACATGATATGCATGCGAGATGAACAATTAATATGCAACAAGTTTTATATAAAGCATTTATAAAATAGGGGCTCGGGAAAAGGTTCACACATCTGGGTTCGGAAGATCTTGGTTCCGGGGGTTCGGGGTTCGGTCTTAGGGTTCAGGGTTCGACGGGATCGGTCTCGGCCGAAACATTCTCGGACAACGGAGTAGATCTTGTCGCATTCGGGAAGAAGGACTTGGTTGGCGTCGGGGGCACATCGGATCCGCCCTGGTCGGTGCCGATCTTGTCGTCACGAAGGTCTTGTCGGGTCGTCATAACGGGTTGGTCTTGGCGTTCGGGAAGAAGAACTTGGCGTGCGACGTCGTCGGCATCGGTGCGGGAAGGAGGTCTTGCCGTTCCGTGTCGGTGACCTTGGCATCCGGGTTATCGGCGAGCTCGGCGTCCGGAAAGAAGATCTTGGGGTCCTATCTTGTTCATCGGTGGCGAACTTGGGGCTAGACGTCGGGGTCTTCAAGTGGCGCCATGTACATTCTTCGAACTCGTGAGCGCCGGTGTACGAGTACCAGACAAGGTGAAACTGGAACTGATGATCATGGACCTAGGGGAGGCAAATTCGGCGAACATGTATACTCAGAAGATCTTGTAGATGGCCCCAAATAGGAGCACGGTTAACTTCGGGCTGGAACAACAGCAGTGCACAAGCCCGTACAGGCACAGACAACAAACAGGAGGTGGACGTGCAGCTCGGCGCTAGCGGCCGGTGCGCAGGAGGCCGACGACGGGGCGAGGGGTGCGTGACTGCGGGCCGGAGGAAGGCCGAGCGGACGGCCAGGGGCGGCGAGGGCTCTGCTCCGGGCGCAACTGCCGAGGGAGGCCGGCCGCTGCTCTTGGGCGCTGGGTTGGGGACGGACCGGTGGCGAGCTTCACGGGGCGGCAGCGGCTCTAGGCCAGGCGGCGGCAGGCCCGAGGACGGCGCGCCGGTGAGCTTGCCGGACGTTGGCGGAGGGGAGGTCGAACAGAGGAGAGGAGGAGGCCCGCGATGACGCGGTGGAGGGGGGCAGCCGGAGGAGCTCCGGGCTCAAGGAGGTACCAGGCGACGGGGTCGGGCCTGCGGCGGCCTGACGCGGTGGCGGAGGGCGGAGTGGCCGGCGCATGCCGAGGAGGGCACCACAACACAGCCGGAGCCAGGGAGGAGGAGGTGCGGGGCCGGGCTTTGCGGCGGAGGAGGAGAGACAAGGTGGGCGAGGCAGAGAGGAGACGGGGAGGGCGCGCAGGCGGCGGGGTCACGCGCCAAGCGGAGGTGGCGGCTTCGGTGCCTAGGGGGATCCCGTGTACGGGGGTGGGGAAACAGGGGGAGTGGGAGAGGAGCGGGGTGGGGGAGAGGGAAGCGGGACCCACGGGGTGGTGGGGCCAGGGAGCGGGGCGTGCGTGGAGAGGGGGTGGCGGCGGCAGATGGGGAGTAGAGGGATGGGGTGGCCGGCTGGGATAGTAGAGGGAGTTGGGGTGAGGTGGCAGCGGGTGAGTGGTGGGGATTGGGGCCAGGGTGATGTGGCATGATAGGATAGGTTGGGGTGAGGTGGAGGGGCTGGGTAGAATAGGATGGGTAGGTTATTTGGTAGCTTAGGTTTTGGGTGTTCTGGGGTAGATAGGGTTTTTGTCTGGAGGTGGCCGGCTGGGCTTTCGGGCCTGGCTGGCTGCCTCCCAAAATAATTTAAATATTTTATTTATTACAAACGAGGCATTTGTAAACCGTTGGCAGACAAAACAAAACATTCCGGAGACCCGGGTTTTGGATTTGAAATAAAGGCGGGGTATTTAGAAAACAAAATATGTTTTTCGAAAATAGTTTCAGACAAACAAATGCATGATGATGACGATGCTCAAATGCAATGTGGCATGATGACATGAGCATGGGGTCATGATGATGCAATGCACAAAAACAACGCGATTTTCTAGTAGTGGTTTTTGCGGGGCGCCACAGTCTGTCAATGATCCTTGATAATCATCAAGAGTCTCCTCTTTCCTTACCAAAGTCTGTTTTGGAAACTTTGGTGCCAGATCTCTGTATATCAGAAAAATAGTTTTGATTAGTATCCAATAATATATTGCATCATAACAAAGAATTATCGCACTAAAATATATAATGGAATATTCTTAATTGAATACCCATTATAATACTTTTAGAGAATTCTTTATCGTTGCTAAACTTTCCTACAGGTAATACCCTTTACTAGGTTTCCAACATAAAGTCAAAGCAATTTGCTCTGATACCAACTGCGGTGACCCAGCATACCACTTCATGTGTAGTACACTATAGTCGTTGACACGACATCCACAGAACATCGTTCCATAAATATAACATCCCTTAGAGTGGTACAACAGAAACATTGCGGTTCCATATTACAAATATACACACATTATTATTATTACAATACCGGAAGTTCAAGACTTCCTAAAGATTCAACTTACAAACCAAAATATGAAGTGTTTCAGCGGAATATAAAGTAGCAACTCCGACTAGGAATTGAGCTCAGCATCTTATTCTATAGAGTTCATGTTGCTCGGCTCCGTTGGTTACTACTAACTAGGGATACTTAGTTGGCTTCGTTATCATCGACATCATAGCGGATTTCATAATCCACTCCTTCAACACTTCCGAACATATCAGGTTCCTCGTATAACACTTCTTCTTGACATTCGGTTGCATACATTGGCACGTCTTCGGGATCCTCAGAGTCTAAGCAAGGGATCAAAGGAAAGGATGAGTAACAGCATTACCCAAAAAGTTCATAATATGCAAGGTGGGAAGTTTGATGCTCTAACTACCACCTCGGATGATAAATCCTTGGCACTATGCAATTTTTGTAAATCTTTCTTCAAAGATTGATTTTATTATGAAAATCTATGACCATCAGCCTTCACAGGTTGACCAGAACTTTCATGGAGTTCTTTTCCTGCCGCGTTCTTAACTCCTTCCCGGAATAGGGAGTAACAAGTTATAGTTCTTACACTCTGTAGAGGTGCGTTACTTTACCCATGATAGATCAACTCCTTGTTGCACAACCGAGCGTACTTTACCGTCCACAATTCCATGATGTGGGGCCTAGTAGTTGGTCCAAGCCAATCACTGCCCCCTTCGCGACCTCGCATGCCTCCTTGGTGTACACCATGCCCACATAATGAATAACGGCAATGGTTTGTACAAACCGTTAGATGCCAGAACTATCGTGGGACGATGAGGGTTCCCACCCATATGTTGCATATCCTCTATGAATTATCAATTAATATGCATGCTACGAGGATAACATCCATGACCTCCACATCCGGCTTCATGTGAGAGGAAGAAGATACAGCTGACTTCTCTGTCCCATTCCAAATCTCATGGCTAATGCGTAATTTATGGTGCTAGAATCATTGATGTCAGGGGTTATTAAATCCCTAATTGATTATCATTGTTGCAAATAGAACCCTAAGTTCTATTGCTCCATTATATCATCACTTAGGATGATATCTATGATTTCTTTATTTGTGAAAATAATATTTTCTTTCTTTTATAGCATATATGATAACACACAATTTGCAAATACTTTGATAAAGACTCTTCAAAGGACATGAGCAAGTGATGAACTTGCCTTGTGATGGCAAGGTAGTGAAGTCTGATGCTTGCACTGGACCTTGAGCTTCTATGTCTACAAAAACATCATTATTGCCCGGTAAGGACAATATTTAAAGAAGCAAAATGATTATGCAAGTAATGTAATGCATCATTTAATTTGATATGCATTTTCCCCTTTATTAATAAAATTATTTATAATAATAAAGGATTTATAAATATTATCTTTTAATATTTATAATATATATTGAATTATTTTATTTTATTTCTTTGTTATTTGACTTTTATTGATTTAATAATTCTTTTCAGAATTATCATTTAAATATCAAAAATTGTTATTAAATATTTGTTTAGTATTTTCTAAAATACTACAATATTAATATATGATGAAAGTGAATTTTAATTAATTTTATCTACTTTCAATAATTTTGTAAAATTCCATAAGGGTTATAAAAATTAAAAAATTCTTAATAAAATTGATGTGTCTAAAATTTTATGTCTTAATTTATTTGTATAGTGTGGATTATTGCGAATCCAAAAATATTTTATTTATAATTTTTGGACTTTTATTTTATTTTGTAGAATTTAATTAAATTCATGAGTATTTTGGTCCTTTCCTATTTATTAAAACAGGCCTTAAAGGTTTCTGGGCTGGCTTGTTCTTATTGGGCCCTGGTGGCCCATGAGACTTAGTTAAAACAGCTACCCCGAAGGGTTCTAGCCCACTCGGCCCACCTCCTCGCTGCCTCTCACCCTCGAGCTCACTCCTCTCCTCTTCTGCCCCCGACCCCGTGGTCGGTGATATCGCCGCCGGTGATTCCCACCGTCGTGGGCCGTTCTGGTCGCTGCCGTGGTGCAGTAGGAGGTTGTCGACTACGCCCATCCTTTCTATCCAACTGGATTTGAGCATGGGGCTCTCCTGCGATGAATCGATGCCATCCCGAACCCTAGGGTTTGGGGGTTGGCGTGGATCTTAGCGTTGCTGCTGCCGTCATGAGTCGTGGTGATTCACCTCGCCTCTAGGCGTGGTCATGGTTGCCGCCGTGGCGCTGTATTGGTCGCAGCGCGCCCCCTGGGGGTGTTCCCCGTGACACCATGGTCGTCGTCCACCTCTGCTTCCTCTTCTGGTCTTCAGCGAGGACCTTTGGTGAGTTCTTTTCCTCTTCCCCTTGTGCTCTCTCTCTCTGTGCTTGATCATCCTATGCTAGATGTTGGTAGTGACCTCTCTGGTTATTGTCTTGTCCTGGTTAAGATGATTTGTTCCATTTAGGGTTCATATCCTGGTGTTGATTACCTACTGGATGAATTAGATCATGTGTGGATGGCTTGTAAGCATGCTAAATGATTATTAGCTTGAGGTTTGTTGCTTGATATGAACTATAATGGTTATGGTGGCTTATTGGATGATTTTATGCTTAGATTTCATATGATCCAGATAATATAGTTGCTCTGAAATCAATGCTTGGTATAGTTAGTGGGCTTGATAACTTACCCATGTCCTTACTTGATTAAGGATAATGAGTATGGTGTGATGTAATCACTGTCCTAGTGCTGTTGGCTTGAGAATTCCTGTGTGGTTTGAGATCACAATGATCTCAAATAGTGAAGATTTACATAGGAATGTCCTAATTATGATTCCTGTAATGACAGGAAAATGATTGGTAGATTGATTGATTGAATCTGTGATGCTGGAATGCTTATTCTGATTTATGTAGAATTGTTCTTGTGACACCATCTTTGTATGGCACACAAGATTGATTTTACTCATTTGATTGGGTTGGTTTAAGCTTAAGACAAGCTTGGATTTAAAAGATAAGTAGAAATGTTCTTTTCTGAAATCCCTAAGACCAATGATGTTGGTCTGAGGCTTAGGAGTTAGGCTTTATCTAATTGATTTATATGGATAGTTCTGGTAGTGGTACCAGCTACTGTTTCTTGAATCAAAGATTGGAAAAAATGATAGTAGGCTTGATCACTTATATGGATCCAAAAGATTAACTTCTAAGGTGCTACCCTTATCTTAGGGATGTGCCTAGAAATTAAATCTTAGCTATATTTATTATTGAATTGGAATATAGCTTGATTCCCAAAATCAATGATGTTGTTTGAGTTTTGGTTGGATCCTTGTATTTTGTTGTTTGCTCTTAGAGTTTAAAATCTTAATGAAGGATTCACCTCACTTGGGTGCTTTCTGAGAGTTTGAATATGATACAGATCATGTATGCTTGTCTAATCTTAGACAGATAGATCATATGATGGTCTATCAACTCACCACTGTCACTGGTTGTTGTGGTTGCTAGTGGTGGATCTTGTGGTAGCTTGGTCTTGTGCTCCCCTGGTATATTTAGCTCCTGGCTTGTCCTTGATCTAGCCCATCATCTCCTGATCCTGATGGCTTGATCCTGGTCTTGCTATCCCCTGATCTTCCCCCTCCTTATGTCACCATCCTGGTGATGTGATCTTGGGCTTTGGTTGATTTGGCTACTGGATGTTGTGCTTTGTTTAGATGCTGGCTGCTAAGCTTGATGTGTAGGAGCAAAAGATTGATGTGGTTGTGGGCTTGCCCACGGCTGTGTTGATGGTTTTGTGTTGCTGGGCTATTGCTAAGGTGCGGACAGCACACACCATACAATCTGGTGTGTGTGCTGCCTGTGTTCTTGCTGTGTACTTGTGGATATGTTCAGAATTTTGAAATTG
Source organism: Avena sativa (assembly GCA_916181665.1). NCBI lineage: Eukaryota > Viridiplantae > Streptophyta > Magnoliopsida > Poales > Poaceae > Avena > Avena sativa. The sequence continues at coordinate 238,118,539 of OV702283.1, read as the reverse complement.
ACTGTTATCTGGTTACTTTTACCCGGCTGGTGAAACTTGTCCCTCTTTGCTGTCATTGGACTTCTGGCTAAAAAATATGAAAGATACATTCTTTCAATTTGGTGAAACTTGCCCCTTTTTAATAGAATTACTCAATGATGAATCTTGATCAGTGCATTTCACTGACAAGTCTGAGAGTAAACATTACTAACCCTAACTTTTTGTATTTTTTATTAGTGTTTGTTTTGCAGGTACAGATTTGAAAATGAAGATTTTAGTTTAGGTTTCCTTTATAGAATAGTTAATGTAATCTTCTTTATTATTTGTAATTTTCATTTTATTATTTTGTAATCTTCATTTTATTATTTTGTAATAAAGATTATATTATTATCAATAAAGAAATATTCTTATTCTTTATTTATTTACTATTGTGAAGTTTGTGGATAATTTTAATAAGTTACATTTTTGTAAATTATTTATTCAATGAAAATATGAAATAAATATTCATATTCTTAATTGTTTTCTTTAGATAAAGTTTGAGTTGTATTGATTTAACTCTTAATTAAATCAAGATTCAAAAATCATTTGAATTATAATTCAAACACTCAAGTTCTAAATTCAAATTTCATTTCCCAAAACACATAATTTCACAAAGATCATATCAAAGTCATTAGCAAACATTCTTTAAGACTAAATCTAATCTCAAAGTATGAAAGTAACCTTGATCACTTTAGTTTTTTTATTTGGCAAAAAATTTACCCACATTTTCACAGATGAATGCATGCAACATTTCAATTTCCTAAATCTACCCTTCGTTATTTCCTAAATGCTGGGATGTTACAAATATCCAGCCACCTAGATTCGAGTCAGGTTTTACTTGATTCGGATATTTTTAAGTTTTAGCTTTGAATATCCAGCCACCTAGATTCGAGTCAAGTTTTACTTGATTCGGATATTTTTAAGTTTTAGATTTGAATATCGAGCCACCTAGATTCGAGTCAAGTTTTACTTGATTAGGATCTTTTTAAGTTTTAGCTTTGAATATCCAGCCACCTAGATCCGAGTCAAGTTTTATTTAATTCAGATCTTTTTATGTTTTAGCTTTGAATATCCAGCCACCTAGATTTGAGTCAAGTTTTATTTGATTCGGATCTTTTTAAGTTCTGGCTTTGAATATCCAGCCACATAGATTCGAGTCAAGTTTAACTTGATTCGAATGTTTTGCATACTTTCCCTTTATAACCCGCTATTGTCTTAGGTTACTCACAATCGGCCTACAGCCGAATTCCAGAAGCTGCTCTTTTCGCATAGGAAGCTTCAGGACAAGTTTGACAAGATGGTTCCCATTTTGAAGAAAACAGGTAAATCATTCGGCTCTTGCACTCAAGTTCTTTGTACAAGTCTTTGCTTCCTAATTAATTTGTGATTTATCCTTACTCAGCTAACATTAATAATCAAAATACTCGGCTGAGGAAAAAGGTTGCCAGCCTTGAAGGTTAGTCATCCATCCTCTCTGTACTCTTCTATTTCTTCTCTAGGCGAATTCCGAGTATCTTATAGTGCTCCAACTTCGTCTCAGCCAAATTACAAAGATTTGCAGCATCGCATCAAGAGTGCATACCAATGCCTGATATGATGCTGCATTTTTTAGAGCAAGCGGGGACTCACTCGGCGCAGCTAAAGGAAAAGGATGACGAGATAGCTCGACTTCGTGCCAAGGTTGAGTCCTTGAAATCATCTCATAAATTCGAGCTGGAGAAAATTGACCAGTTTTTCGAGGAAAAGAACCGGTTAAGTATCCAGCTTCAGAAGGACAAAGAGCTCCTTGATTCGGCCGAGCTAAAAAATCAGACGACGACTGAGGAGATTACTCGGTTTGAGAATAAACGGGTTGGCTGGGCCATGGATCTTCAGAAGATGCTGCGATATATCCATCATAAGCTTATTTGCCATGTTTTTCCTCTTGGTCCCTGGCCGAGTCATTTTTTTCTCGTTGTTCCCCTTGACTTATATCATGTTTTGTTTTACAGATCACTTTCCGGAAGCTGAAGCCGTGAGTACTAAAGCCGTGATAGCTGCCTATTCCCGCTGAGGTGTCCCCAATACCCCGGATCAGGAGTATTCTGTGGAGGATTTCCTGGTTGTTGTCGTTGCTGCCATTGAGCCGATGAAAATCATGGGAAGAGACTTGGTGAAAGCAGCAATTTGGTCCTACAATGTGCTCTGGACGAATGAACCAAAAATAAGCAAGGTGGAAGTGCTCGTGGTGAAGCTAATGGCTTCTCAAAATCAGTTGAACCTCTAGAGAGAATCCGCCGGGCGAGCCAGGGCTGACATGGCGCTTACTGCCATTCTTTCATGGTACGAGGATATCTCCCTCGACACCTTGATGAATTTGTGTATCGGCTCTCCTTGGGTCGAGAATCCGGATTACGTTGCTCACCACCAAGCCTGTGCCTATCAACTCATTGAGTATGCAAATGTGCATCAATGGAATGAAGGGCCGAGTTTCCTCCCCGACGAGGCCGAAGAGAATGTTGAATCTGCTAATGATGATGAGTGTGACAAAGATTCTGGTGATGAACATGATTCGGATGAAGATTCTGATGGTTCTGACAAGTCGGGTGGCAGTTCGGGAAAAAATAATGAAGCTCGGTCTTCCTCAAAGGGAACTGAAGCTTCCCAAGCCCAAGGTGGAGCTTCACGTCACATGGCCCATTCTCAAGATTCCATGGCTACTTCGGTCGATGCCGAGGTAACTTCCACGGAGGTTTAGGCAACTTCAAAGATCCATGTTCCTGAAACTACTCATTCTACCGAGGCTGAGGTACCTTCGGTCATAGCCGAGGAAACTCCTGCCACTGTCGTTACCCCTCCTGCCGATGACTCGGCTGTCGTTAATGCCTGAGCTGAAAAATTCTTATTTTCTAAGTCCCCGGTATGCCGGGCGTATGTTGTTTAAAGATAATCTGTCTCTTTTGGTACTGTTTCATCTATATAAGTTCGGAATCTCTGATACGCTATGGTGATCGTTAAGTTATTATCGTTCTATCAATCGTTAAGTTATTATCTATCATAAGTTCTCTCTTTAGATCGTGAAAGATCATGGATGTTGCTTCCGATGTCCACATGTTACTCAGACGGATGGATATACGAATCGTTTGACATATCGAATAAGTACGGGTAAGATAGATAACATGGGGTAGTCCCCGAGTCACCGCTTGAGTTGCCGAGGTCTCATTCATATCAAACACATAATCATAGTAACAAAATAATATGGGGCAGTCCCCGAGTCACTGCTCGAGTTGCCGAGGTTTCATTCATATCAAACATATAATCATAGTAATAAATAATATGGGGCAGTCCCCGAGTCACTGCTCGAGGTGCCGAGGTTTCATTCATACCAAACATATAATCATAGTAATAAATAATATGGGGTAGTCCCCGAGTCACTGCTCGAGGTGCCGAGGTTTCATTCATACCAAACACATAATCATAGTGATAAATAATATGGGGCAGTCCCGAGTCACTGCTCGAGTTTCCGAGGTTTCATTGATTCGTTCCTAACACAATAAACCGATACATAATAATACTGGATACAGTACACTTCCTCTAAGTGTAAAATGGACAAAGTAATGCTACATTCCATGGTCGTTTTGACTCTCCGGATTTATCCGCCTTGTTCCTTTTTGGTGCTGGACCATCTATGAGGTAATATGCATTGTTATGCAGCGCCTTGCTCACGATGAATGGCCCTTCCCATGGAGGCGACAGCTTATGCATGCAGTGCATGCAGGAGGTGCGTTGCACTATCCGGAGAACCAGATCTCCTTCCTTGAAAAATCTGGGATTTACTTTCTTGCTATGGTATCGCTTGAGGTCTTCTTGATAAACAGCTAATCTGGACAATGCTAACTCTCTTGCTTCCTCTAGTAAATCCACATCATATTGCCAAGATATTTCATTTACTTCGGCGTTCATGTACTGGGTGACTCATGGCGAGTCATGTACTATCTCGGCTAGGAGCACAGCTTCTGCCCCATATACGAGGAAGAATGGGGTGTACCCCGTTGATCTATTCGGGGTGGTTCGTAAACTCCATAGCACTGCTGGGAGTTCCTCAATCCAACAACCTGCCGACCTCTGGAGTGGTTCTATCAGCCGATGTTTTATTCCGGATAACACGAGTCCATTCGATCTTTCTACTTGCCCATTTAATGTCCGGTGAGCTACCGAAGCAATATCGAGTCTTATGTGCTTTTCTTGCCAGAATCGAGCAAAGGCTCCTTTAGCAAAATGTGTGCCATTATCCATAATGATACTGTGTGGGTAACCATATCTCAGAATGATGTCCTTGAAAAAATTTACTGTTGTGGGCCTGTCACATTTTCTTATTAGCTTTACCTCTATCCATTTTGTGAATTTGTCCACCATGACCTAAATGTGAGTTATGCCTCCGCGAGCCGGCTTGAATGGACCTACCATATCTAGGCACCATACTGAGAATGGCCAAGTAATTGGTATTGTTTTTAACTCGGATGAAGGCATATGTATTTTGCTAGCATATCTTTGGCAGCCATTGCATCTTGCTACCAATCCTTTTGCTTCCTTTAGCGCGCTTGGCTAGTAAAACCCATGTCGGAATGCTTTGGCCACAAGGGCTCTGGATGAGACATGGTGCCCACATTCTCCTTGATGTATGTCCAAGAGGATCTCTTGTCCTTTTTCCGGTTAACACATTGTTGCAGCACGTTTGTTACGCTTCTCTTATAAATCTCATTATTTATTAGTGTGTAAGCTTTCGCCCTTCTTACTGTCTGCCTAGCAAGGACTTCATTATTCGGCAGGGTCTCATTTTTGAGGAATAAGAATATGGTTTGTGCCCACTCCGGTATGTCCCTTTCCAGGGTAACTGTTTTATCAATTTCCATCACTTCTGCCGATGTAACGTTCACCGAACTGTCCCAATCATCTCTCCGGTTAGCTGAATCAGTCCCCGGGTTATTCGGCTCATGTCCCTTGTCAATTTCCATTGGGATACACTCAGATTTCTGATCCGATGAGAGGCGAATTGATTCGGACTCTAGTGAAGGTATGATTGATGGCTTTCTCAGGTGTTCTAAGGCGACACCAGGTGGAATTTACTGTCTGGTTGATCCGAGCTTTGACAGGGTAACTGCAGCGTCGTTTTCCACCCAAGGTATGTGATGAAATTCACACCCGTCGAAATAACCACTAATTTTCTATACATGAAACCGATATAAGGCCATGTTCGCATCCAATGCGTCCCAATTTCATGATACTTGCTACACTACAAGGTCTGAATATCAGAAACATAGAATTTGACATATGCTGATCTCCTTTGCCATCTTTAGGCCATGGACAAGTGCCTCATATTCGGCTACATTGTTTGATGTAGTGAAATGTATCTGCAATACATATTTCAGTTGATCCTTCTTTGGTGAGGTTAATGCTATTCATGCTCCTAACCCTCCTTAATTTGGATCCATGAAATTGCATTGTCCAATAGTTCGGATCAGGTAATGGGGGTTCATACTGTATCTCGGCCCAATCGACAAAAAAGTCGGCCACTGCCTGAGATTTGATTGCATCTCGTCTATCAAATTGTGGGGCATAAGGGGATAACTCAATTTCCCATTTTGCTATTCGGCCGCTTGCATCTTCATTGCTCATTATCTCGGCTATTGGTTCTTCTCAAATCACCTTTATGGGGTGTTCCTCAAAATAATGCTTGAGCTTTTTGCCGACATATACACTCCGTAAGCCATTTTTTGGTAGTGTGGGTAGTTTTGCTTTGACGCTGATAATACCTCGCATAGGTAATACACCGGTCTTTGCACCGACTTACCTTCCTCATTATGCACCACCACTATCACAGCGCTCACGACTCGGTTCGTTGCTGCTACATAGAGCAACATAGGCTCTTTTGATAATGGGGAAGCTAAAATTGGCGTTGTGGCCAACATCTTTTTAACTCATGAAAAGCGCTATCAGCTTGAGGTGTCCAGGTGAACTTATTAGATTTTTTCATTAACTAATACAAAGACAATGCTTTTTCACCTAGCCGACTCACGAACCGACTTAAGGATGCAAGGCATCCTCTAAATTTTTGAACATCATTGAGGCATTTTGGCAGTTCCATCGTTTCAACTACACGAATTTTAGTCGGATTTGCCTCTATACCTCGGCTGGATACGAGGAAACCGAGTAATTTTCCGGCTGGTACACCGAAGGTGCATTTTTTCGAGTTAAGCTTCATTCGGAATCTCCTTAGATTCGCGAATGTTTGCTGGATATCTTCTAGAAGCGTATGGCTCTCTTTGGTTTTTATAACCACATCATCAACATATACTTGAACATATTTTCCAATCTGATCATGCAGACATTTTTGCATACATCTTTGGTACGTGGATCCTGCATTGGGCAGGCCGAATGGCATGGTGCGATAGCAATAAGCCCCATAGGGGGTGATAAACGTAGTTTTTATTTGATCAGCCGGGTTTAATGGTATCTGGTGGAAGCCAGAATACGCGTCTACAAATGATAATAGTTCACAACCTGTAGTTGAATTAATAACCTGGTCTATCCTAGGTAAAGGAAAAGGATCCTTAGGACACGCGTTGTTAAGGTTCGTGTAATCGATGCACATACGCCAATGACAGCTATGTTCGGGTCATACTTTTTCTTTTCTACCAACACCGGGTTAGACAGCCAATCCAGATGAAGTACTTCCATAATGAACCCGGCCGCCAGGAGCCGAGCTATTTCATCCCCTATAATTTTTCTCCTGTCTTCGGCGAAGCGGTGGAGAGGTTGCTTCATTGGCCTTGCTCCTGGCCTTACATACAAAGAGTGCTCAGCCAACTCCCTCGGTACTCCGTGCAGATCTTGTGTGGACCATGCAAAGGTATCCCGATTCTCATGGAGGAAGTTGGTGAGCTCGCTTTCCTATTTGTCATTCAGGACGGCACCAATGGTGATAGTGCTCTCTGTGAACTGATCATCAATCTGAATCTTCTTTGTCTCCTTAGTCAGCTGAAAAGATACAGTTCCATGCATGTTAGCAAGTGTCGGCATGTTAAGATGTGCCGACTGAGCTAAAGCTGCAACCTCCTGAATTATCCTTTTCTCCCTTGAAATCACCAAAGATTCGGGCTGATTTGATCTGGCCGAAGCACATTCCATTGACTTCCGGTAGTCTCCTGCTATAGTTATCACCCCCTATGGTCCTGGCATCTTCATTTTCAACTAACCAATGTGACAGCTGCTCAAAAATTTGGCTAATGACGGCCGTCCGAGTAACGCGTGATAACAGCTTTCTAGATTCACCACCTCAAATTCCAAATTCTCTGCTCCGCAATTCTCCCTTGTGCTGAATAAGACGTCTACTCGGACCTTCCCAATGGGCTCGTAGGATAGTCCTGGCACTATCCCATGAAAGGTTGTCCTGGTCGACTGCAGCATATTCGGAGATATACCGAGCTTATGCATTATATCCTTGTACATAATGTTGATGCTGCTTCCATTATCTATCAGCACTTTGAGAATTTCACATTGATACTGGGCCCGACAAATGTTGGTTCTAGCACCAAGGCATATGACCCGGGGTTCGGCATGATCTTTGTATGATCCCTAATTCTCCAAGTTATCTATTGATCTGACCATGGCATATACCTCGGAACTGCCGGCATAACTGCATTTACTTCCATGTGCCGGCGATGTACGCTCTGCCTGTCCTGCTGCTCCGTGGTGAATACACAGTATGACTGGTAGTGCTCCCTGTAATCATTGTGTCCATTATTTCTGGGGTTTCCTCTGCCATCTTGGTTCTGATTTACCAAATGGTGAACTACATCCCTCCGGTCTTGATTGTCGTACCTCGGAGGTGGTGGAGGCAACATCAACTGTTGTGCATTTCCTCCTGTAAGCTATGGTTGTTGTGGGTGGTGTGTTTGCTGTTGTGGAGCTTGCATTGCTGTCGGCTTCCCCATTGAACTCTTCATCCAAGCGCATTGGCGAGTCGTGTGGTTAGCTGGTTTGGCCAGGTTAGGCGTGTGAAACTTACACGGTTGATCCAACATTGACTCAAACGTGTACTTCGGCCTCTCTTGCCACTGTTTCTTCTGTTCTGTAGTACACTATTTCTTCCCATCATTTCTCGATGTCCATTGTTGAGGACCATTCTTCTGACGCTGATTGCTTCCTGCCCCCGGCTGGTCCTGTACAACTATAGCAACCTAATTCGAAATGTATCTATAATCCGGCCTGTCATCTCTTCTCCTACCTCGGAACTCATTCCGCCGGGATGAACCTGCACCATCACGAGCGTAATGGTCGTGCTGCTCCAGGTGCTCTGCCGACATAAGCTCGGGCTGAGTCGGATCACCCAACGCATATGAATCTGCTATTCTGATAGTCTCTGCCAACGTAGTCGGCATATCTCTTTGTAGCCTTTGCCACAACACACTTTCGTATCTGCACCCTTGTGAAAACCAAGCAATTGCTTGTGATTCAATTACTCCTTCACATGAGTTTCTGAGATTACACCATCGAGTTAAGAATTATGTATTAGTCTCATTCGGTTTTTGCTTGCACATGGCCAGCTGTTGAGGCTTGTTCGGCCTCTTGTATGTACTGGTGAAGGTACTGACGAACATTTCCTCGAAGTCCAACCAACAGTTGATACTGCCAGCTGGTAAGTTATTTAGCCAGACCCTGGCCGGCCCTTCCAACATCTGTGGCACATATCTCACAGTCCATCTCAAATTTCCTCCTGCTATCTTCACTGTAGTGGCATAGTCAATCAACCAATCTTGTGGCTTAGTACTTCCATTATATGATTTTGTGCCTCTTTCCAACTGGAAGTTTGGGACAGGTGGCTCGCCCATGATCCGAGGTCCAAAACACGCCGGACCAGGTGGACCTTGCTCTTCCAATAACTCGGACCTATATAGCTTATCCAGTTTTAATCTTGCGTCATTCGACGGCAAGTTTCTGTACATAGCTCTTTCTTGCACCCCATAGTGGTTTTGCCCAACATACCCGGCATTTTCCATTTCCGAATAACCATCATTATACCTGTCATGTGCCTAGTTATGTGGAGCATGTCTTGCTTCTCTATCCTGCCGAGGTTCATGCCTTGGCTGATGATCTTGTGGATGGTAACGTCTCCCTTTAGCCGGGTTATTGTTCTCGGGGTTTCCCCTTCCGAGATTCCCATGCTCTCTATTGCCATGGCCGGGTTTCTTTCTCCGATGTTACCTCGTCTTCCGTTGCCCTTATTCTCATTAATTTTTCCGGCCACCGCTAGGTCATATGGGACAATTTCTTTGTTTATTTTTCCCGAAGTTACTGCTTTATCTTTCCGTGCACCATTTCCGAGTGAGGATGCCACCGCAGCTAATAATGCGGGGGCAGCCCCAGCCGAGTGAACCATGCGTGAAGCCCCTGGCTTCGTCAGGTTAGCTCTGAGTATCTCCTCATTTTGCTATTCGTGATGCGTACAAGCTCATTTACTCTTTCTTGCTGCCTTTGCCGGGCTTCTCCGGTCAATTCCTCCAACTCGGAGGCTGATGCATTCGCTGCCCTGATGTTCTTTGTTGGGGTACTATACCTCGGCAGCCCCGGGTCAGCCGAGTCACCCAGCTGAGACTCATGTTCCTTGTTAATATCACTAAGGAGATTATTTCCTTTCATTCTCGGGTCATCTATCCATGTAGGATACGTATCTAGATTTTTTGCCCTAGCGTACTCTCGCAAGGTCCTATTAAAGGACTCCTATAGCGCAGATACTTTCTTGGCTTATTCTAACATTCTCAACCTAGTCTCTTGTAGTTCTGCCTGTGCATTTGCCGGGTTAACTATTTGTGATACAGGTGTTGTTAGGTTATCTATGGCTGCTTGCAAGATATTCTCCGGCCTCTCCAGAGGTGGCCATATTACCCTTGGTGCCTTGGGGGTTACCTCTTGCACCTCGGGTTCTTTGGCTGCTGACGAATCTATGCTGCCGGCGTCGTGGCTACCGGCTTAACCACTACTTGGTCTGCTGCCGCCGGGTTCTTGCTTGGTCCGGCGCCTGCTCCTGCTGCTGGCGCTGGCATCGTCATCATCACCTCTACACTGCCTGCGGGGCGAGTGTTACGCTGACTGCTAGAAGTGCTGAGGGGAGGGTAACCCGCGAGGAATACCCGGCATGGGTAAACACAAGATGTGTTGATGCCAATGTCGATCTTGTGAGCACCCAAGTTGATGAAGATGCCGTTGCACGGGGGCTACCTCGCTCAGAAGCTGCCAGCATTGTCGCTGACGTAGTCCCAGATGTCGAATCTCTGGACTAAGCCAGAGACGATGCGCTCGCCTGTGTTGATGAAGTTTCCCGTCTGGATATTGACTCCAGCTAGCACCGCTGTTGGCCCCATCGTGGGAGCCAACTATCGTGGTGGTGGCACAGCATATGCCATGGGTAGGCTTAAGTTGGGGGCCAATGGATGCTAGTGGGATCCAGGGAGGGAAGATGTAGTGGTTTATACACACAGAATGCTAGAACTCAATCTTTATTCAAAACTGGTGGAGTTACACTTGCTCCTCGAGCTGTACGAGCGAGAGGAACAAGAAGCTACAACTAGTGCCTGGTGAAGAAAAATCAATCGACCCCCTCTTCAGGGCGCCCAGCCCCTCCTTATAAAGGAGAGGATTGGTTCCTCCTAGGGCTGACGTGGACAAGCATATTCCATGAATATGCTTGTCCCAAAGTGGTAACTCAGCGGGCCTCTTTCCACGACCCCCTCCTATCGACGGCAAAGACACAGAGTCCACCACATGTGAGCCTTGGGCCTGAGGACTGTCACCTCCGTGACCTTCTTCTGCTGCTCTGCCACTCTGCTTCTTGTCTGTAGCGCTTGTCACTGTGCAGATTCCTGAGGAGAGACAGTGGCTGAAGTTGACTTCGGGACTTTCCTTCTCATTCATGGTCAAGCTTCCCTTAACTCGGCCTCGCCTCGCGTGACTCAGCTTGACCTTCTCCTACACTTAAGTTACATAACAGCGGTACGCCGACATAACTCATATGTCGGCCGGGTCAGGTCTGAACTACCTGACTCGGAACAGGTCGGATCTTATTCGGCTGACCCCTTCATGACTTGGCCAGATCATGCCATGATTCGACTCTGAACATGAAGGCGCCTTCCCTTTCTTACTTATCTTGACCCTACCTGGGGTCATCCCCCCAACAGTGGTCACGGCAATCGCGCGGTCAAACAAGCATGTCTGGGAGCTTGCTAGAGTCATGGCGAACGTAATGGTGCAAAGCGAGAGCGAGGCGCGCGCGGGATTGCTCGGCGCTCTGGAGCGGCGACCGACATGGTCTGGCGTTAAATGGGCACGGCTTTGCTTGTGTCTCCTTGAGAAGTCTTTGGTCGGGGCATGCACAGGCAGAGGCGGTGAGGTCAGGGCTACCTCCTAGACATCATGGGCGAGGGCGGCGCGGTCCGTGGCGTCCTGTCCGCGTCGGGGTGGCAAGGTGAGCTTGGGTACAATTTTTGCACTGCTTATTTGATCGAGTGAGAGAGCTCCTTCGCACGGGCTGGTACTAAGGGCGTTAAAGGCACGATGTGTGAGCTCGGTGAGGTCACAAGATGAGGAAAGGTTTGATCAAAACAGTGAATAGTGGTTGAGTTTGTACTATGATCACCAAGTGTTCGATCTAATGGCCGCAAGAACTAAACCATCATATTTTCCAGTGATTTTTGGTGGGTGTTCTGGTACTAATTTTGGTAGTCTCTGGGTGCAATGGTTTGCTAAGTGGTGAAGGATTGAGTGGTTTTCCAAAAAGGCTATCTTGATACATAAGATAGATTCAATTTTGAATTGCCTCACAAATGGGTTTAGATTTGTTTCCGCTAGGTGGGAAAGCTCCATTGGGTTTAGTGTCACTAGGTCTAGCAAGGGGAGAAAAGAAATGGAAAAGTTTCTGTTTGAGATTAGTTGCTAGAGATGCTCAAAGTGAGCTAGTGGTTAACTTGGGCAGAAATGACCATTAGGTCATATGCTTCATATTTGGATTTTAGTTTATTTTGATCTGATTTGGAAATGACCTAGATGATACGGTTTTGATCTTTAAACCATTTCTCATCATTTACAACAATCAAACATGGCAGTGAAAACATTCATGCACACAAGCAAATAAAATTTGAATTTAATTCATAAAAGCTTTTGTTTATAGATGTAGATAAGAAAAGCTCTTGGTTAATTAGAACTTGATCCTCATTAATATTTTTGGGGTGTTACAGATTTAGATAAGAAAACTAATTATTAACTTTAGGGTTTAAGATTTTGTTTCTTATTTAGAAACCTTCTTTCAATTATACCTTTATTTATCTATTGATATTTGTGGTTTTAAGATATCTATAAAATCATTAGAGAGGGCTTCATATAATGATTACTTAATGCAGTTAATGCCTTAATGTGGTGGTGAATAATGATTGCAATAGCCTTGGTTATATCATCATATATATATTGATAATTATGACTGAAGTAGAAGTTAGGGTTTTGAATTGTAAATGTTTACCATAAGTTTTAGGAGATTTAATATACTTATATTCTTTGATATGCATGGATGAAAATTAGGAGATATGACATATTGCTTTTATGCTTGTGTTCATGAATGATATAACCATCCAGGATAAAATGGTAAGGTTGTCCTCTAGAATAATTTATGATAATAATGGTTAAAGATAGTCTGTAAGCACATTTGATTTAAGCTTCTACTACATGTATTTACTATGCTTATATTCATTAATGAATATTGCTAAGGATCAAGGTTAAAGAACACCCCCTTTCATTTTATGATCAGGAATAACCTTCCATCTAGGTTTAAAATATTTAGATTGTATTCTAATGTGAATTTGATAGTCTCCTATTAGTACTAAGTTTTAGGGTTTAGAAGTATGAGATAGATATGGAACTTGATATAACTAGATATAGTTTTGGTTAAGGGTTTCTTCAACATTCCTACTTTCAATACTTCATAATTCTTGATTCCTTCTTAAGGAATTCCTTTCCTAGATATATTACTTCCTCATATCCATCATCATGTATTAACATGATGATCTTTACTTCATAAGTATATTCTTACCAATAATTTCCTTATGCTAAATCCATTTGTGAATCCAATGAGCTTGACACTAAAGCTCTATATGATCTCCACATAGAGATAATTCTTATCTCTAGAATGCTTCTAATAAATCCAATTCCACTTGACTGATTACTGTCTTAATGCGTTACTTTATTATCTTACTTATAAATCTCAGAAGCTTGTCACTGAAGCTTTTCATAATCTTCTCATATCTATACTTGGTTAAATCAAACTACTCTACTAATGATGACCTCCAATCCAACAAGTAGTTATTTCTACCTTCATTCATACTCTTCCTTTATCATCCATCACTATATTCCTCCAATGGATGTATATATCAAATTCTACTTTCCTCAAGTGCTTACTATTCTTTAAGAGGAATATTACTACTTCAATAACTCAATGTTGCTCTAGAATCAGCTTAGTCATACTTTCTTATCTGTACTTACCTCTAGTAATTCATATTATAGCTTCACATTATATCATTATGACTTGCCATGATTATCCTAGGAAAACATATCTACACCAGGGTTTAATCATGTTCTATCCACCAATGTCACTTATACATCCTATAATCATTCACTCTTAGTGACTTGAGAATGATCATTATAATCCTTTGATCATTTAGGGTTTATGTTTCTAGTTGGCTAATCAACGCTTTTATCAGTACAACATTAAGTTGTATTATGATTATCTTTTCAGTATATCTAACTGGCTAGGAGGTATTATTTATTAACTATGCCTACTTAATCTAATAGGATTACTCCTTGGTAACTACCTTCAAAATTCATCCTAATGATCCTATTTGTTACCACATATATCTTTATTTCAGATAACTCATATATCCTTTCAGGAGTGAGTTAACTCCATCAATTACCATATTGATTTGATTCTATTCAAACTCTCCCATCCTATAGATGATATCAAAAACTAGCATTCCTACTTACCTCTTCTTACTTCTTTCTCTAAAGGATTTTAAAGTGAATGCTATGATAAGAATAAGAGTTGATAGATCAAGAGTTAATAGGCTAAGAATTTATTAATCACTAGTTGATTACTCAACATTGATGAACAACAGATATTAGAATAAGATTCAAAAGAGATGATAAGTATTGATGTGAAAAGAAAGATATGTGGTGAATGGTCTTGACTTAATTTCCTTCCTACTCAATATAACTAAAGAGTTAAGGTTAGGTATTACCAAGATAGTCATGGTAGAAATATATAAAGATAAAATAGGGCAAGATTTAGTTATTGAATTCTTGTTACTTGTGTTATATACTTAACTTGGTATTCATGAGTTTTTGTAATAAATACTATGATATGATCTCTTAAGGATCATATATTAATCATTAAGCAATGTGTGGTGTTTTAGTTTTATTACATTTGATCTACCCTTAGATCGAATTATCTTTACCGAAAATAAGGTTTTAGCAAAGGTCATATTGAAACTTATCGCAGTCAACTTGTTGATCTACTTCAATTCCATTAAGTTAAGAGAAGCTTCAATCACTTTTACAAGTTTTATTCAAAAGCGCGAAAATTATTCGGATTATCTATGCATGAATGCAATGCAACACATTTGACTTTAGCTTATTTCTAAGATCTAATGCTGGGATGTTACACATTCCCTGGCCTTCTTAAATATGTGTCTCTAGAAGGGACCGAGACCACACAAACATCATCATCCATGGCCGGCAACAAGCAGCAGGATTCGCTGTGGGCTTGTCTCCATGAGGGAGTTATCCAAAAGGTAGGTGACATCTTCCTTTCGGCGGGTGACTTCGACTACTATGCCACCTTCCGGGCAATCTGTAGCGCCTGTCGCGGCCTCATGGAGGATCTCTTTACGCCAGCCAACTGGATTTTTCTAGAGCACCAATTGTCGAAGGAGTATTGGGTAGACGACACCGCCATCACATTGCTGAACATGAGAACTAGCCGCCACCTTGAGAAGAAGATTAGCCTAGTTATTCGCAGGTGGTTTCTTTATATTCATCCACATATTCTTTTTTTGTGTTCACCTCCTATATGATATGTTTTTGAAGTTCTGTTTCTTCATCTACTTGTTGGCCAGGGTTTTTCTCCATGGTTTACGTTGATTGAATCTCTATTTGTTTATCTTGACTGCATCTTTGTTTCTCCTCTCTGTCTATGTGTGTGTCTGTCTGTCTGTCTCTGGAAGGTACTTTTATGTCGTTAGCACAATCGGTGGCCTCCTTGTGCTTGTATAAAGGGTGCAGCCATACAAGACCCGGTTGTACAACCCCTTCTCGGGCGCTATCAAGGGCCTGAGGACGGAGATACCGACCGAGCAGGTGGCTTCTGTCGATGTGACAATGTTTTTGTCGTTGATGGTGTCTACATCAAACCATCGAAACACCATCATTTGTCGGGCAGATGAGGGCACGAAGGAAGGGAGTCGCTCGGTCTTTGGTTCGCGGAATGACTTCGCGGAACTCTGGAGTATGACTTCTTATGCCGGTGATGTTTTT
This sequence comes from Avena sativa, assembly GCA_916181665.1. Lineage (NCBI taxonomy): Eukaryota > Viridiplantae > Streptophyta > Magnoliopsida > Poales > Poaceae > Avena > Avena sativa. The sequence continues at coordinate 238,102,912 of OV702283.1, read as the reverse complement.
GTCACAGACAGATACGGGTATGTCCTCTCGACTATGTGTGGTGCTGCTCATGGAGATGTCCAGATGTAGCGCTCCGCATGGAACCTGAAGATGCATGCCACCGTTGCAGGCCCTGTTCCGGCCTGCCAGTACCCGGAGAATCATTTTTACCTCATCAAGTCTAAAAGGGAGTTGTGGTTCGTTGTGAGTGGCCGGGTCTACGGCAGCAGGCCTGTTGTTTACCAGGTTGATACCTAGAACCGTGTACTTTAGCCGGTCAAAGTCATCGGTAGTCGTGCTCCTTTGTTGCTGACAATCGGTGCATCTGCATCGACAGCGCTAGGGTATCCATGGTGCAGGCCGACAGCATCTACTATTCGGACCTATTCGAGATTAGATCTTACAAATTTGAGGCTCTTGCGTGGGAAGAGGAGCCAAGGGTTGTACATGGGTACGGAGTAGGAGGATTATGGATCAATGACCGTCCTTTCGAACTCAATCGATTGTTGGCAGAGTATTGCAGAATCGTTGAGCATTCTGAGCTGCAGATGGTGCCGCCATATGGAGAATATGATACCATCCACTATGATTACTACGGTGGCTATCCGTCAGATTGATGGATCATGTGGGTCTGCTCCTGTTATAATCTCTATCTGTGAATTATGCAAGTGCAAGTTTTATGATGTGCCTGTAATACAATGTATGTTCTCTATTTCAAAAACGATCGTGTGTTGTACCTCTTTCAATTTTATTGTTTTTCTATGCACATGTAGTAATTTTGATATATGCTCGGTTTGTAACAATCCTTAAACAACTTACGACTGCGAATTACAATCCTCAAACAACTTGAAACGGCGAATTATAGTAGATTATTAGTTGAATGCCCGTGCATTGCTATGGTTCCTAATTTTTTTCTTGGCATGTTGCATGTGAAAATTATGGTGTTGTGGAGTCTATGCCTCACATGGAAAGCTTTTAAATTAACATTACAATGACACAATCCATCCGAGAGGAGCATGCAATTTGGATTAATCAAACTTTGTTATTATTGCATGTTGAATTTTATGTTTGTTGTTGGTTCCTACGTTAAGCAACTATAAGAAAAATGTATATTCTTGGGTTTTGGCGAATCTGTATATGTTCTCTTCCTATTCTCTTGAATCTTTGTTAGGACTTTTGGTAAATGAGATAATTTTTTCCTAGAACTTTGATATCTAGTTTTTTGGTTGTTTCTTAATACTTTATTGTAATTATTTTCACTTTACCGTATTATCGCTATTTTCTAAATAAACATCTAGTGATGTAATTTATATGTAGACATCCCGGCGGTCAAAACCTCTCGTATGTAAAAAAAAGCTATGGAAAACAATGCTATTGAGCGAAACATACTCAAATAGTTCATCAATTCCTCCATCTCAATTGACATGTTTCTACAAAAATAACAAAGATGTATATATAATTTGATGAAAAAAATGTACTATGCCATGTGTACGTGTGTTATGCCATGTGTACATGTGTCAAGATGTATGGCAAAAGACCGGTCGGTGTCCTCCTATTTTCCCTTATTACACCATCTTAGTTTCACATGTTTCCTCCTGTTTTTTTGATATGCACCCAAATGACCCTGTTCTTCTCAGGTTGTTCATGACATACTATGAGATGAATTTGTGGTCTTCCATATCCACTCAACACTCTTTGTCCGCCGTCTTTGTCTTTAGTTCCTTCTCCAATTTTTGTTGATCCAACTTCTTTACCTCAAGTGATTGCGTACTAATATGGCATATAAAAAATATACAAAAGGCTGCAATTTATCAATAATATATTGAAAGCATAGGTACTCACTTGTAATCAAGGAAGGCTAGCTAGCACCCCGTAAACAATATTTTTATTTTATGAAAAAAGTATCTGTGAATATTGTTAATGTGTTACCCAAAACAAACTCGCCAGGTAATAATTATGAAATATACATTGAGAGTGATGCGTCAACCAACTACGACGACCCTGCGAGGTTATACATGTAAGTAGACATAATGTTGATTTTTTTTAGGAGTCCATGTTTTTTAAAGGAAGAAGTATTTTAATCATAAATACCTTACATTGCGACAACTTGCTTAGCACCATAAGTTTGAGAAATAAAAATAAAAATATTACAAGACATGTATCTCGACAAATCAATGTGGCTCATACACTGGTAGAAAACGCCACATGTGTCCCGGTTGGTAAGGGCCATTAGTCCCGGTTGCCCAACCGGGACGGGGCAAATCGGGACTAAAGCTCTAACCTTTAGTCCCGGTTGCCCCACCAACCAGGACAAATGGGGGCACACGTGGACCGGGACTAATAACCTGCTGCCGCGGCAGAGATTTGGCCCATTTCTCTGCCGCGGCAGAGAATTCATTTTGGCACATTTTGTTGCCGCGGCAGCATTTTCGCCACTTTTTGTGTCGCGGCAGAGAATTCATTTAGGTTGTTTTATTGTTTATTTAGTGTTTTGCACTTATCAACGAAGGAACCTTATATTACACAAGATCATCATGACAATATTACATTCAATACACGGATCGAGTTCATGCACTACATACAAAAGTTGCTATTCGATGCTACCGGCCAATTCCTTCAAAGTTGCTATTTTTACAATCCCTATTGTCTATACATAGCAGAATAGTATTCCCCTTTCGGGTCTAGGACTTCTGCATCCAAAAATCCCGCCAATTCCTCCTGAAATTGCTCGTACGCGATCCGTTGGCAGAAGACCGTCCCGTAGACGTTCGATCTGATTTAAAAAAGGAGTCAGCCTATATGAATGAAACTAAACACAATTTGTTTGAAATTAGAAACTATAGAAATTGTTTACGTACGTGGAGTTGCTCTAAATTTCTGCCCTTCTCATCGCACGTCTGCCGGATGAACTCGCAAACATAGTATCCACAGAGATTGTTACCTGGTCCCTGTGTCAGGCACTTTACGAGAACAGAGTTCAATCAAAATAATAATCAAGCATGATAATAACTGTATCAAAACTAGAATCAAAGAGATGCGCGGATATAGCTAGTGGTGCTTACATCTAGTGCTTCAAATGTAAGCTCCTCTTTCCAAACACCCCTAGCCTTTTTGGTGAACCTTTTCCAAGCGCTGCCCGGCGAAGAAAACGAATAAAATAAGTTATTAAGTACTTGATATCATAAAATTCACGAACGTTGCCGATATAGTGTCGTAATGATTAGAATTACCGCTGGAGAAGTATCTGCATGTCCTTCCACGTCTCAAGGGGTTTATGTTTCGAGTCCATGACTAGTACACGCCCTTTGTCAAGTTGAATGATTAACAGAATATAGTGGTACCTGCGAATGCAGAACTAATCAATTATATACTTAACATCGAGTAAGCGAAATAGAAAGTGTATACAAGACAATAACACTCACTGGAAGTTGTAAGGAAATAGTATTTCCCTTTTGGTTTCTTGAAACCTTAACGCGTGTACTATATTATCCTTCGTATCCTGGGGGCTTATTTTGAGATTAGCTTCATGAACCCAATATGGGTCAATGAAGCCAATGTCATAGATTTGTCCTCTGCTGCATTCGAGAATCTTCATTCTGCATATTATAGTATGATTATATACATGCAATAAACAAAATAATATAGCTGGAGACTAAATTAATTACAGAATTAGTACTTACAGACAATAGGCACTGATGATCGATTTGTCCAAGGCGTCTTGATTGAATAATTGAAATAGTTCATCAAATTCATTGGATATCATGTCATCCCATTCTTTCCCATGATGCTTTTTTGTAACCCTCAGCACTATCCAGTTAGCCCCGGCGGACGTGGCATGCATGTACCAGTTATGCAATCTTCGCATTTTTGTTGAAAGATTGTTTACCTCCTCAGGTTTGACGAGAGGTTTGCCGTACTGGTATTTGTATGCTACTTCACTCACGGGGAAGAACTCTAACTGGGATAAGTACTGGGCAATACTCATACCTTGAGCAGCGGCAGCTTCTCCGTATTGTGCAACTACCTCTGGATCATACTGCTCTTCGGCCCCATATTTGCTCGACCCCACATTGGTTTGAGAAATCACCTTGAGAGGGGCGCAAGTCTGTTTTGCTTGTTCTCCGAGCTGGGCAACAGATTTCCCGCTTGCATCAGTACTGCTCTTCGAGGCTTTTTGTGACGCATGTGACTTGAGAATAGAATGGTCATAGTCTGATGACAGCTTTGGCTTGGGTTGATGAAGATTCTTTAGCATTTTAAACACTTTGGCTTTTTCTTCTTTGGTGCTGGGGAACTCTGGCTCTTTCGGCCGCCTCAGCTTAGCGAAAAACGCTGTCGTTTCCGCATCAACGATCGCCGCAGTCTCCTCTTCAGTACAGTCATAAGCTCTCTTGGGAGGAACCTTTGGTACTTTTGGAAGAGGCTCTTGTTTACATTTCGGCGATCGCTTACGACGCACAGTAGCGGTACGCTTACGCTTTTTATCCTGAGGCGCCGGCGATGGCTCCCGCGGCGATGGCTGCACCGGAGATTGGTGAGGCGACGGAGCCGGGTGAGGCGACGAAGACGGCTGCCGCGGCGGCGACGACCTCGCTGGAGACGGGTGAGGCGGCGGCGAAGATGGCCTTGGCGTGTGATTTCGAAGCACGATACATTCCTTCGGCCATAGAATGGTGACGTTTTTTGCGTCACCCAGCACAGTCACATCCCCTTCACCAGCAGGGTAGTGAAGATCCAAAACCTCAAAGGTGGGCATGATTTCATCCACACCGACAACAGCGTAGCCCTCTGGAACCGGACGACAGTGGTAAGTTGGTGTGGGTCCAATTAGTAAGGCATAGCCGACCGCCACCTTCATTGATATGTTCACAACTTTGACATGTAGCTCGCAGTGTGTCATCTCTGTGATATCATCCACTGGGTAGCCAACAGGAGCCATCGTCGGTGCATCATCGTCATCGCCATTGTCATCACCCGGGACCTCGGTGGAAGCCACACTGCTTTTTCGATTATTCGATAGGCCGGTAGCATCGAATGCAGTGTGCTGCTGAGATGGGCCGGTAGTACTTTGCTCTTTAAGTGCATTAATTTCATCTTGTTGTTGCTTTAATCGTTCTTCAATTAAACGCATTTGCTCTTTCTGACTATCTGCTTCAACTGCCGTCCTGTCCTTACTCCTCTGACGGCTTCTATCAGGATATTTCTTCCTCTCTTCGGGAAACCCAGTCCTCCATGGTTGGGAGCCGCTTGTGCCTCGTGTTCATCCATCATGTTCCTTATTTCCAAGGGCGAGTGTGAGCTCATCATTCTCTCTATCGGGAATGAAGTCCCCATCTTTAACAGCCTTTACTGCTTTTCTGATCCTCTCGATTTGCAAGGGGTCTTCTTTATGTCGTATGTTATATATACACCTCCCTTCCGAGTCCAACGTGCCCCCATGCCCGTAAAACCAATTCCTTGCACGTTCTACCCAATCGTCTGTCTCTGGGGTGATCTTTTTATCACGCAGTTCCTGCTCAAGTTTCTCCCACTTAGGAATGCCAGCCCTGTAGCCACCTTGCCCCATAGTATGGTGATACTTCTTGTTAGCAGCATTCAGCTTATTTGTTTCAGACATTTTCTTAGCCTTTTCTGATGTCTTGTATTCCACAAACTCAGCCCAGAATGGTTTTATCTTCTCAAACTGAATATTCTTGAAATCGGGAGTCTCCTTTTTCACGACATAGTCAAGGTGCAATCTTTTCTTCCAGTTGGTGAAACACTGGGCCATCTTCTTCAAAGCCCACTCCCTGACCTTAGCCTCCATGGCTCTCCCATGTTGTAAGGCGTCCTCAACTGGATCCTCCGCATTTGGATCCAGCTCTATCTTCGGTAGTTTGAAATTAACCATGAGCCTCTTCCACAGTAAATCTTTGGCGTGGTTAGGGACAAATAAACATGTTCCCTCTTCATCCGCATTAGCAGGCCTATTCCAATTTCTAATGGTGATCGGGATTAAGTCCCTAACGATTACTCCGCATTGTGCCACAAATTTGCTTGCGACAACTTCGGGAGCTGTCGGTTTGCCGTCTTCAGCGACATCTTCGATCCTGAACCTCTCATGGTCTTGCAAATTTTTGGTTGGGCCTCGTCTGCTCTTTTAACTAGATTCCTTCGATCCGGAGGGATAAAAGAAGAAAGATCATCGTTACTATTTCTATATAGATAGCAGACGATTAATTAATGAATTGATTTATATTACATGCACCTCACCGGAGCGGTCGTCTTCTTGATTACACAAGGCATCGCCTTCTCCCTCGCGGAAGGCAACACCTTCAACCTCAAACAAGTTGTCTATTCCGGTAAAAAGAGGATCACCCTCACCGGAGTTGTTCAGAAACGTTGATACGTCTAAATTATCTTCCCCACGGATCACACCTTGGATCAACTCTTCCTTTTCTTCGTCTCTGACGTGTGGGTCCATATAATCTGCAAAGGTGGAAAAACGAATAAGTCAAAGCGGCTAAAGGAGAAAGTTAAGGAGAAACCCTAATATATACATACACAATAATAAAAATGAAGAGAAACCCTAAACCCTAAACCTAGCTACAAAAAGGAAACCGTGTAGTAGATAGGTAAATCTAGCTAAAATCAACTAAAATCAATATTCCAGAGTTCCGAGGGGTGTAAAACCTAGTTCGGAGAAACCTCGGATGCATATGAGAGGGGTGAAGGGAATATGCCCGAGAGGCAATAATAAAGTGGTTATTATTGTATTCCTTGTTTATGATAAATGTTTATTTTGCATGCTATAATTGTATTAATACGGAAACGTTAATACATGTGTGTTTAATAAACAAACAGAAAGTTCCTAGTTATGCCTCTCTCTCATAAACTAGCTCGTTGATTAACAAGATGATCAAGGTTTCCTGATCATGGACATTGGATGTTGTTAATAACGGGGTCACAACATTAGTGTAATGGTGTGATGAACATTCATCCGAAGTATAGCATTACGATCAAAGTCATTGAGTTTATATTGCTATAACAACTTACGAAGTGATCCTAATCCTTAGACCATGAGATCATGTCAATCACTAACACCGGAAGAGTTTCTTGATAACATCAAACGTCACACCGTAATAGGGTGATTATAAAGATGGATTCAGAACTAATAAAGTGTTATGTTGAGGCTCATGGATCGAGAGTGGAATTTGTTCATCCCGATGACGGATAGATATACTCTGGGCCCTCTCGGTGATATCACATTGATTAGCTTGCAAGCAAGTGATTTGATCACTAGAATGTTATATCACGGGAACGAGAAAAGAGTGCATGTCAGTAACGAGATCAAACTAGGTATGGAGATACCGATGATCGAATCTCGGACATGTAATATATCGCGAAACAAAGGGATTAAGATACTAGCGTAAAAGGTTCCGACGATCACAAGAAAGTCATCGTTGAATGTGTGGGAGTCAGTATGGGTCTCCAGATCCCGCTTCTGATTATTGATCCGAGAGGGGTCTCGATCATGTCCGCATTATTCGCGAACCGTAGGGTGACACACTTAAGAGACACCGACATCCATTTGGAGCAAAAGTTTCATGCCGAAAAGAATAACAAGCACAAGAATTTATTTCACTAGATACCGAAACGGGTTTTCGGGTGAAATTGCAGAAAGTGTTTCTGCATGTGAAATGAAATACTAGCAAGGGGTTATATGTGAATGTTTGTCATTAAAGTAATGGACAAAATTCTGAATAAATAAAAGGAGTTTTATTTAATGAGAGTTTGCGTTAAATTTGGTGGAAATTTAATGGAAATTTGAGTGGGTTTTTGAGTGGAGGGAATTGAAAGGCTTTTGTGTGAGTGGAGTGTCCACCCACATGAATGAAAGGAGGGGAAGGGGAAACCCCATGGCTGGGCGCATGGCCCCTTGGGTGCCCCCCTCTCCCTATAAAAGGAGCCCCCCTCCCTCTCTCTCACTCACACCTCCTCGTGAAGGATCTCTCTCCCCCTCTAGAATTTATCCCCCATGGTCTCGGACTAGCGAGATACATGTTCCCGGTGGCTATTCGGCAAGAAAGAGTTGTGCTTCCGCTGCATCGCTGGAGCGAGGAGGCGGAGGTTGCTCGGTGCCTCGAACGTGTGTGCGAGCACGGATGCGCTGCTGTTTTGCGGCGCTAGGACTTCCTCTCAATCTTGAGATCGGCAAGAGATCGTCTACATCAACCACGAGTTTGGACTCGTTAAGCTTTGTCGGTCTTCAAGGGTATGTTCTCTACGGATATACATCCGCCCGTTGTTTGTATCTAGTAGATAGATCTTGGTACATAGTTGTTCCCATCGTAGGAAAATTTTTGTTTTCTATACTGCGAACCCTACAAGGGGAACATGAGTATAAGGCTACAAAAGGGAAACTATCCAGCAGATAGGTAAGACTAGATACTAACAAAATACCATATTGGAATCGATTTAAGAGGGTTCGGAATGCCGTGGCGAAGGCACATCGTCGAACCCACATGCACCTAAGGGGCATGCAATTTTATGGGAAGATTTACGCGCGACCGAGCCAGACCGAGCTTTCCTACGTCGAACACAATGGTTTTGACCGCGCGACCCCTTCGCCCATGTCTCGCCCATGTGTGAGCGAACAGGAGAACTCCCATCGGCGCCGCCTCCTCCCCCTATCCTCACCTTCCCCTCGTCGCTGCGCTGTCAGGGCGGGCCACCGGGCCTTGCCTGTGCGTTGCCGGCACCGGCGGTGGCGGCTTGATACTGTAGATGTGGTGCATATCTAGAGTAAACGTTGGCCCTTTTTCCAAGACAATTCGGTGTCTTACCCTTTCACGATTCCACCGTCTATCCGATGTTTCTCGGCACCGCTAACCGAATCCCGAGCAAAACAGAGCTTCTGCCTCTCTCTTGCCACAATACACCCGCCCCACGCGTCCCTGCACGCCTCCCATGTCCTGCGGAACCGGCCACCGACATCCCCTTTTCCCGAGCCTCCGACCGCCGTCTAAGACTAGGACTAGTCGGGAAAAAATATTATAGTATTTGCCACGTCCACAATCTGAACACCATAATCTGATTGCACAATATACCCAACGTGATGCACATGAAGAACTTTGCATAAGCCATCTATATTAATAGCAAAAAATACCAAAGCATCCATTATCAAATGCATTATCCAAAAAATTGTGACAAATTACATAATTATTAGAATAACTATTAGACATAATTACGACAAGCAAAGTAGCAAAATTCTTTCAACACAACAATATCACTCACATATATTGCAAATTCTTTCAACACAACAATATCAATATCAGAAATGACCCTACCAAGTTCATCAGCCGGCTCATCTGATGCCCGTTCTTCACCTCTTTCCTCTCCATTGTCTTCCATTGCAGTATCACTGTATTCAGGAAACATATGATGATAGTTGTTATTATCATCATCTTCTTCTTCACCATCTTCCATCATAACCCCTCTTTCCCCGTGCTTGGTCCAGCAATTATAGTTGGGCATGAAACCTTTCATAATCAGGTGGCCGCGAATGATTTTCGAGGAAGAGTACTCCTTGTTGTTCCGACATTGAACACATGGACAACGTATAAATCTATTCTCTTTATTTGCCGTAGCCACATCGATAAATTTATCCATGCCTTTGATATACCCGGCTACCCGCCGGTCACCGTACATCCATTCCCGACCGTTCATCTACATCATATAAATAAGTTTATCAAAAAACAGGACATCATAAATAGTGAAATAACCAATTCACACCGACACATGAATTGTATCAATGACCTAGAAAAGATAAGATTGCTAACCTCGATCGAGAGAAATAAAGAGGAGAAAGCTCAAGTGCGTCTCGGACACCTTCTATATTTTTGTTCTATGAGAAATTCAACGGGATTATTCACTCAAACATTTCAACAAACACCTTCAATGCATGCATGAGAAAAAAACTAGCACACCCCCTCACACCTTCCACCATTCGAAAAAACAGAGTGGAGGCAGAGGGGGCTGGGGCGTTGCATTTATAGAGGGCAGGGGTCTTTAGTCCCGGTTGGAGCCAGCAACCGGGACTAAAGGTGCGTGCCACGCCACGTGGCTGTGGCCAAACCTTTAGTCCCGGTTGCTGGCTCCAACCGGGACGCATGCCCCCTGGCCCCGTGCCCGCTCCAACCGGGACGCGTGCCAGCATTAGTCCCGGTTGGTGGCGCAACCGGGACTAATGCTCCGAGGGGTCGCGAACGGATAGCCCTTTTTCCTCTAGTGATAGTATCGCATGTTTATGATGCAAAATAAATAAATACATGATGGCAGTAACACTCTCCGGTTAGTAAGGTAGAAAAGTTGTACTTCCTCCGTCCTAAAAAAAGATGTCAGAGATTTGTCTATATTCGGGTCTATCTAGACACTCTTTAGTATATAGATATATTTAAATAGACAAATTTGCGATATTCTTTTTGGGATGGAGGGACTACAGAAAATCCAAAGTAGCAAAAAAATTATCCGGTGTATAAAATTATTAGCATCCCTAATTTTTAGCACACAACCATACTTCACAAATAAATCTTTGCTTTCCAAAAGCTACATGTACAATTACATACTGATAAAAATACATCACTGAAGGCATAATACCAGACTTGTCTTTTCTTAGTTGGACGCATACGTGTTGCTGACGATGACATTTTACTTTATCCCATTTGTGAACAACCGAGCCCTTTTATAGTTTTATCTGCAATACTTATTAGGTTTCAGCACTTCCCAGTTAGTAAGTTAAGAAAGTTGTACAAAAAATCCAAACTAGAAAAAAATTGTACGTGTATCAGATTATTAGACTCTCTAATTTGTAGCACCCAAATATAAAATATTTTCTTTCTAATGGATAAATGTACAACTCCATTGTGATAAAAAATACATGATTGCAAGCCGAACATGAGACTTGGGTTTTTAGTCGGAGGCATATCGGGTAGTTGACGATGACATTTTACTTGCTCACATGGCGAACAAAAGATTGCCCTTTTATCTTAATGCTTATCAGGTTTCAGTAATTTTCTCCAATTGTTTCTTAGAGGGCAAAACCCAAAAATATCTTAAATGCATGATGTACAAATACATAGGTAAATAAAAAAATCGAAACCTTTAATTAGTTAACAACCTAGGAATTTTAATGTATTCCTTTATACAAGGCAATTTGCTTTAGCTCTAAATGAAGCATTTCCTTTCTTCGATCATCACTTGAGCAACCTCCTGACATTCAACTTGCAAGTAGAGAAGTACATCACTGGACTAACAACCTTGGGCATAGAAAATGCTTCAATTAATAAGCATAGTAGCATATGATGCCCCACTCAATCTCCAGCTTCCTAGTAGCATCCATCTCATCCTTCCCCGCTAGCAAAAAATAGCCATATTGTTTATGTAGTTGCTAGGATCGCTAGCAATGGTGATTGTGTGAGATTTACAGAACAGAGAACACAAGGCAAAAAAAAATTGCGTCGCGCACAACCGAGCGACCTTTTCTGTTTCTGTTTATTTACGGATAATGTGATCCGATAAAAGCTCAACTGAAAACAGCCACTATACCCGAACTTACAGGCTGCGCCATCCCACAGCGTTCGTGTGCAGAGACCCACTAATGTCGCCCACGATCAAACTTGCCACCATGCCATCCCACGGGACTTGGTCGAGGCGACCTGTTCTACAACTAAGAAAAATTGAAAGAGAGAGCTACTTCACGAGGTGTGGACATGTACACACTGCTCGCCAATTATTCAGAAACGTAAAAGCCTGTCTGAACTATCCTATGTATCAGGATTATCCTTCAAATCACCCCCTAATCCTGACACATTCAGCTCAACTTCATCACTCCAAGCATCTGCCGCAGTTCCACGAACTTAGCACGCCCAAGGGATTTGGTGAAAATATCCGCCAGTTGTTCTTTAGTACGAATATGGTCGACATCCACCTTGCCTTGCTCGATGCATTCTCGGATGAAATGATATCGAGTGTCTATGTGTTTGCTCCTGTCGTGGTACACAGGATTTTTGCAAAGTGCAATTGCCGACTTGTTATCAACAAACAGCTTCACCTTCTTTGGTTCTTCTCCAATCATCTCTCCCAAAAGTCTGCTGACCCATATTGCCTGACAGGACGCTGTAGAGGCCACTATGTATTCCGCCTCACAGCTTGATAGCGCAACAATCTTTTGTTTTTGGGAGGACCAAGTGATTGCACTGGATCCCAGGAGAAACACCAATCCAGTAGTGCTTTTGCGATCGCTCAGATCTCTAGCAAGGTCACTATCACTAAAACCAGTGACACTTTCAGCTCCAGCTCCTGCTCTGAAAATGCAGCCCAAATCTACAGTACCTTTCACGTACCCGAGGATCTGTTTCAGTGCCGCCTAGTGTTGTTTACTAGGTGACTCCATGTACCGGCTTACAATGCCCACTGAGTAGGCTAAATCAGGCCTTGTATTGACTAGGTACCTGAGGCTGCCAACTAGGCTTCTGTAAGCACTAGAATCTATCACAACAGACTTGGTCAGCTTCAGACGATTTTCCATAGGGACGTGACAGCAGTTGCACTCTGTCATCCCAGCCACTTGCAGAATCTTCTTAGCGTAGCTGGACTGTGCGATCATAATTTGGTCCTCCTCCTGTTTCACTTCAATTCCCAAGTAGTAGCTCAAAACCCCAAGATCGCTCATCTGAAACTTTTCTTGCATCTGTCCATTGAATAGATCAATTTCAGAGCTGCTGGTTCCGATAATGATCAGATCATCAACATAGATGCCAACGACCAAGAACTCACCCTTCTCCTCTCGCATGTATAGTGCATCATCAAGCTCGCATCTGGTAAAACCGAGATCGACCATGGACTTGTCCAGCTTTGCGTTCCATGCTCGAGGTGCCTGACGAAGACCATACAATGCCTTGCGCAACCTTAGTACTTTGTCAGACTTGGTGTTGTTGACAAAACCTGTTGGCTGGTGAACATATACCTCTTCGATGAGATCTCCGTTGAGGAAAGCTGATTTTACATCCATATGATGGACCTTCCACCGCCTGTGAGCCACCACGGAGAGTAGCATCCGCACGGTCTCGAGACGCGCCACCGGCGCGAATACTTCGTCGAAATCAATGCCTTGGTGTTGTGCGTAGCCTTTTGCTACCAGCCTTGCCTTATGCTTCACAATCTTTCCTGCAGGATCCCTTTTGACCTTGTACACCCACTTTAGGCCAATGGCGCGATGTCCTGGTGGCAGCGTAGCGTACTCCCACGTGCCGTTCTCCTGGATGCATCTCATCTCTTCTACCATAGCGTCACGCCAAGGTGCCTGCTCTAGTGCCTCATCAACAGAGTCTGGCTCCTCAGCAGCAGTGGGACACAGCTCACCAAGCTCGAGTTCGCCGGTGTACTTAGGGTTTGGCTTGAAGATTCCATCCTGAGCTCGTGTGCGCATTGGGTGTGAAGGGACCGGCGGTGGCGTCGGTGCTCTTGCGGCTCTGGATCAGGGATTTTTTGTGGTGATGTCGAGTTGCTCGCCACGGTTGCTGGTGATTGAGGTGGCGATGACTGTGGGGATTCTGACGGCTGCTGCTCATGTTCTGAACCATGTCTGCCTGAAAAGCTTCCCACTTCGTCGTCAGAGTACACCACTGTGAATGGCTCTTGTCGTTCAGCTGATGTGCTCCAATCCCACTTCCGCCCTTCCTCAAACACCACATCACGTGTGATGTACAGCTTTTTCTCCACCGGATCGAAAACACGATATGCCTTTGCTCCGTCCTCGTAGCCAACAAACACCCCAGTGCGTGCTCTATCAGACAACTTGGTGACGCCGGGTCCGACAATCTTCATGTGATCAACACACCCAAAAGTGCGCAGGTAATCCACCTTGGGCTTCTTGCCACGCCACGCCTCATACGGAGTCACCCCCTTAAGGATGCGTGTGGGCGATCGATTCAGTATGTGTACTACCGTTTTGACAGCTTCTGCCCAGAATGTGCACGACACAGAAATGCCCTTCATGAGACTGCGCGCCATCTCAACAACAGTTTGGTTGCGTCTTTCAACATCACCATTCTGTTGTGGAGAGTATGGGGCTGTTGTGTTTCTTCTGATCCCTTCCTCCTCACAGAACTTTGTGAATTCATTTGAGTTGAACTCTCTGCCTCGGTCAGTTCTGAACTCCCTTAGTTTCACATCTTTGTCAGTTTTAGCTATGGCTTTGATTTTTCTGAAGTAACGGAATGCTTCGTCTTTGCTCCTAAGAACCTCAAGCCACATATATCAACTGTAATCATCAACAATTAGCAGGAAATATTTGTTACCGCTTGTCGTGGCTGGTGAGATTGGGCCACACAGATCTCCATGAACAAGGTCGAGCGCACGCCCAGCGCGATATGCCGTGGCACGGGGAAACTGCATGCGATGCATCTTTCCCAAAGCACACCCATCGCATAAGTGCTCGACGTGATCCACCATAGGCATCCCGCGAGCCATGCCTTTAGCGCCGAGGTCATGGAGTGCGCGGAAATGGAGGTGACCAAATTGCGCGTGCCATCGCCACACCGAATCCTCACCTGTAGCCGATAAGAGGCACACAGGTGCCGCAAGGTCGAACATGACAGGGTACAGGCGATTGCTCGCCCTGCGCACCTTGGCCAGTAGCTTGCATTGGCAATCATAGAGGCGCAGCTCGCCTCCACCGATGATGGACTCACAGCCCACCTCATCCAGTTGTCCTAGGCTCACGATGTTTTTCCACAGCCTCGGGATGTAGTAGACGCAGGTCAGGGCATGATGTTCGCTGCTGGTGCCGACGAAGAGGACGACGCCGCACCCACAGATCTGGACGATAGAGCCATCCCTGAACCTGACAGTGTCGTGCACGCTCTCGTCTAGATCGGTGAGCATCTCCCGGCATCCTGTCATGTGGTTGCTTGCCCCAGAGTCAAAGAACCAGCGCTTGTTGTTAGTGGGCGTGGGCACGACGCGTTCCTCATTGAGAAACACGTACTGCGTGGCGGCGAGGGTGAAGGGCATGACCGGCGCGCGCCTTGTTCCAGCATCAGCTGCGCCGTGTGCTCCCAGAGCACGTTCTGTCGCGCCGGGAGTTGGTTCCGTGGAGTCGCTGACGTCCACGACGCTGACGGCAAGGATCGTTTCGGGTTGATCCTCCTCGGCCTGTGCGATGTGGGCCTCAGGCCTTTTCTCGCGCTGGTCATGTTCCTTCTTCCAGCATTCCTTGGCCCAGTGGCCACGAATGCCGCAGTAGTGGCACTCGCCCTTGCGACGCGGCGTTGCGTCACCGCTGGTCTTGGCTTGCCCGCCGCCGCCGCCGAACGGCTTTGGCTTGTCGTTTTTGCCCTTGTACTTGGCCTTGTCTGCTCCACCTGAGGATCCTTCACCAACAGCACGACCGGCACTGCGGGCACGCCATTCCTCCTCTATGAGAAGTAGTCGGCCGCCTTCGTCTGCCTCCGGCTCGCCACGTCCCTCTGACGCCGACAGCCATCCGCTGAGCTCCTCAAGTGTCATGTGTTCTAGATCAAGTAGGGTTTCAATAGCAGGCCATTTGCGCATTCCTTGGTGGGACGACTCGGAGATATTTCCGCACGGCGGCGAGCTCGTTGTAGGACTCGTCGCCAAGTTACTGCAACTCGTTCACAAGGCTGGAGATGCGTAGGGTGAAATCCTCGACGTTCTCACCACTCTTGAAAATGAGATTCTCGAAGTCCTTCCTGAGCTTCTGCCGACGCGCCTCGCGGACGCGGTCCACGCCGACGCGCATGACCTTGATCACCTCCCAGGTCTCCTTGGCGTTGTCCTTCGCGGCGAGCATCGGGATCATCTCCGGCGGTACTGGCCCCAGTATTGCACCGAGAGCGCGCCATTCCTGGCGACCTCCTTGCTAGAGGCCGAGATCGATGGCTTCCCAGAGCCCCGCCCCCTAAAGCTGCACGCGCATGAGGATGGCCTACTTGGAGTAGTTCGTGCGCGTGAGGGTGAGAAACGTCACAGCACCGCCGCAGCCTCCTCCTCCGCCTCCTTCTCGGATGATCTCTTGCACCACGATCTCACCACCACCACGCCGAGCTAGGCTTCCGCCACGGCTGAGCGAGCGCCTGCGCACCGGGGTCAATGACCTGTCCGATGCACGGCCCACCTGTTCCGTCGCCGCTCTCACCTCAGCAGCTCCCGCCGCCGCTGGTGGTGGTGTTCCGATCATGATCACCAAAGCCTGAGGCTTTGATACCACTTGTAGTTGCTAGGATCGCTAGCAATGGTGATTGTGCGAGATTTAGAGAACAGAGAACACAAGGCAAAAGAATTTTGCGTCTCGCACAACCGAGTGACCTTTTCTGTTTCTGTTTATTTATGGATACTATGATCCGATAAAAGCTCAACTGAAAACGACCACTACACCCGAACTTACAGGCTGTGCCATCCCAAAGCGTTCGTGTGCAGAGACCCACTAATGTCGCCCACGATCAAACTTGCCACCGTTCCATCCCACGGGACTTGGTCGAGGTGACCTGTTCTACAGCTAAGAAAAACTGAAAGAGAGAGCTACTGCACGAGGTGTGGATAGGTACACACTGCTCGCCAATTATTCAGAAATGTAAAAGCCTGTCTGAACTATCCTATGTATCAGGATTATCCTTCAGTTTACATAATAATTACTCGGTTTGTCATCCTGATGCCACTACGGCACACAGGCTCTTTGCCGTGTGGCCAAAAGACATGGCAAAGGCCTTTCAGAACATGGCAAAGGCTTTGCCGTGTGTATACACATGGCAAATGCCACACGGCAACGTTCGCCACGGCAAAGGCCCTTTGCGGTGTATTTTCTAAATAAGTCACGACAAAGGCTTTGCCGTGTGTCTCACGCGTAGACACGGCAAAGTAAAGTAAGATAACGGTTTCCGCGGAGATGACGGTGTCTATTCTTTGCCGTGTGTCTTCTCGAAAAGTACATGGCAAAGAAGTTGTCTTTGCCGTGTGTCTCCTCAAAAAGTACACGGAAAAGAAGCTGTCTTTTCCGTGTATCTCGTAGAAAAAGTACACGGCAAAGAAACTGCCTTTTAAAAAAAATTGTTTCAAACTTTTTTGAATATTATTTACTTGATAATCTCATATAGAATATTTTAACCCTTTGTATGTTAAATATTAGGTCAAATTGCACTCATAATAAAACTTCCCCTGTGGTCACCCATCCTAACACTACTCTAGCTCTAGCAAGCTTAACTTCTTTTTTCCTTCCGAATGAGCTTCCGAGAAAGAAATCATACCTTGTTGCTAATAGTTCCACATCAATCCTATTAACTCTTGGGCCATGATGTCACACATCTCAGTTTTAGATTCCAAACAATTGTTTAAGTAAACAATAATGTAAAGTAATAATAATCTTGAATCCAAATAAAAAAATAAAATGGTTTTATTTTATTTCCTTTTTCTATTTAATATGGAAGAATTCATATATTTAAATCCGTAAATCGGAATTCGACAAATAAAATATCTAAATCGATAAGAAAAATGTGAGGGATTCCAAATATGACATCCATATAATCTTGTGAAAATGGGGTGGTATCATTTTGAATTATCCATTTGGTGGTTGCTTCATAAAACCCCCCCTTTTTTGTGCCCGAAAAATAGAAAATGGCTTTTTGGTGCGAGAAAAAAGAAAACTTCCTCCAGCAACATTATTCGCCATTCCATGATGCACATGCATGCACGATATGGGCACATTATCACAAACTATGCCTTGATTCTAGCCATAATATTGGTCATTTGACCCGAAAGCCAGGAAATCTCGAATGAGATAGGTCATTTTGTGAAGGTTTTTTTGAGACATATTAAATATAACAAGTTTGATATTTTTCCTTGCAACCATGTCACATAATATGACACCACGTGAAGGTTTCGCATTGTTTCGATCGTTTTTGAATTTTTTATGACTCTTTTAAACAATCGACAAACTTTATCGAACGACGGGTATGAAGATTCTTAGCTCGGAGCTGATCCCCTCTAAATTTTCACTGGATCTTTGATGAAATAGCATATTGCGAATCTAAAAATTATTTTTGTAAAAAATCATGCACATCCGATCATGTACCTGTAGTTCATATCTGACCCACTTCCTACCGATTCGGCAGGAATTTGTCTTTTTCACCTGGAGTGGACGGAAAGGTTTGAGATCCCCCCGTTGGGACATTGTACATTTAAGGTGGTCTATTATTTTTGAAACATAGGGTGGTAGCATTTTAAATTAGCCACTTGGTGGTTGCTTCATAAAATCTCTCGTTTTTTCGCTCAGAAAATAGAAAATGGCTTTTTGGTGCGACGAAAAGAAAAACTTCCTCCTGCAACATTATTCGCCATTCCATGATGCACATGCAAGAACAATATAGGTAGATTATCACAAACTATGCCTTGATTCTAGCCATAACATTGGTCATTTGACCCAAAAGCCAGGAAACCTCGAATGAGATAGGTCATTTTGTTTTTTTGAGACATATTCGATATAACAAGTTTGATATTTTTCCTTGCAACCATGTCACATAATATGACACCACGCGAAGGTTTCGCATTGTTTCGATCGTTTTTGAATTTTTTATGACTCTTTTAAACTATCGACCAACTTTGTCGAACGACGGGTATGAAGATTCTTAGCTCGGAGCTGAGCCTCTCTAAAATTTCACTGGATCTCTGATGAAATAGCATATTTTGAATCTAAAAATGATTTTTGTAAAAAATCATGCCCATCCGATCATGTACCTGTAGTTCATATCTGACCCACTTCCTACCGATTCGGCAGGAATTTGTCTTTTTCAACTGGAGTAGACGGAAAGGTTTGAGATCCCCCCGTTGGGACATTATACATTTAAGGTGGTCTATTATTTTTGAAAAATAGGGTGGTGGCGTTTTAAATTAGCTATTTGGTGGTTGCTTCATAAAATCTCTCTTTTTTTCGCTCAAAAAATAGAAAATGGCTTTTTGGTGCGACAAAAAAAAAACTTCCTCCTGCAACATTATTTGCCATTCCATGATGCACGTGCATGCATAATATGGGCAGATTATCACAAACTATGCCTTGATTCTAGCCATAACATTGGTCATTTGACCCGAAAGCTAGGAAACCTCGAATGAGATAGGTCATTTTATGAAGGTTTTTTTGATACATATTCGATATAACAAGTTTGATATTTTTCCTTGCAACCATGTCACATAATATGACACCACGCGAAGGTTTCGCATTGTTTCGATCGTTTTTTAATTTTTTATGACTCTTTAAAACTATCGACAAACTTTGTCGAACGACGGGTATGAAGATTCTTAGCTCGGAGCTGAGCCTCTCTAAAATTTCACTAGATCTCTGATGAAATAGCATATTGTGAATCTAAAAATGATTTTTGTAAAAAAATCATGCCCATCCGATCATGTACCTGTAGTTCATATCTGACCCACTTCCTACCGATTCGACAGGAATTTGTCTTTTTCACCTGGAGTGGACGGAAAGGTTTGAGGTCCCCCCGTTGGGACATTGTACATTTAAGGTGGTCTATTATTTTTGAAAAATAGGGTGGTATCATTTTAAATTAGCCATTTGGTGGTTGCTTCATAAAATCTCTTGTTTTTTCGCTCAGAAAATGGAAAATGGATTTTTGGTGCGACGAAAAGAAAAACTTCCTCCTGCAACATTATTCGCCATTCCATGAGGCACATGCATGCACAATATGGGT
This sequence comes from Avena sativa, assembly GCA_916181665.1. Lineage (NCBI taxonomy): Eukaryota > Viridiplantae > Streptophyta > Magnoliopsida > Poales > Poaceae > Avena > Avena sativa. Next base: position 238,083,179 of record OV702283.1, on the reverse strand, counting down.
AGATTATCACAAACTATGCCTTGATTCTAGCCATAACATTGGTCATTTGACCCGAAAGCCAGGAAACCTCGAATGAGATAGGTCATTTTATGAAGGTTTTTTGAGACATATTCAATATAACAAGTTTGATATTTTTCTGTGCAACCATGTCACATAATATGACACCACGCGAAGGTTTCGCATTGTTTCAATCGTTTTTGAATTTTTTATGACTATTTAAATCTATCGACAAACTTTGTCGAACGACGGGTATGAAGATTCTTAGCTCATAGCTGAGCCTCTCTAAAATTTCACTGGATCTCTGATGAAATAGCATATTCTGAATCTAAAAGTGATTTTGTAAAAAATCATGCCCATCCGATCATGTACCTGTAGTTCATATCTGACCCACTTCCTACCGATTCGGTAGGAATTTGTCTTTTTCACCTAGAGTGGACAGAAAGGTTTGAGATCCCCCCGTTGGGACATTGTACATTTAAGATGGTCTATTATTTTTGAAAAATAGGGTGGTAGCATTTTAAATTATCCATTTGGTGGTTGCTTCATAAAATCTCTCGTTTTTTCGCTCTGAAAATATAAAATGGCTTTTTGGTGCGACGAAAAGAAAAACTTCCTCCTGCAACATTATTCGCCATTCCATGATGCACATGCATGCACAATATGGGCAGATTATCACAAACTATGCCTTGATTCTAGCCATAACATTGGTCATTTGACCCGAAAGCCAAGAAACCTCGAATGAGATAGGTCATTTTATGAAGGTTTTTTTGAGACATATTCGATATAACAAGTTTGATATTTTTCCTTGCAACCTTGTCACATAATATGACACCACGTGAAGGTTTCGCATTATTTTGATCGTTTTTGAATTGTTTATGACTCTTTAAAACTATCGACAAACTTTGTCGAACGACGAGTATGAAGATTCTTAGCTCGGATCTGAGCCTCTCTAAACTTTCACTGGATCTCTCATGAAATAGCATATTGTGAATCTAAAAATTATTTTTGTAAAAAATCATGCCCATCCGATCATGTACCTGTAGTTCATATCTGACCCAACTCCTACCGATTCGGCAGGAATTTGTCTTTTTCACCTGGAGTGGACGGAAAGGTTTGAGACCCCCCCGTTGGGACATTGTACATTTAAGGTGGTCTATTATTTTTGAAAAATAGGGTGGTAGAATTTTAAATTAGCCATTTGGTGCTTGCTTCATATAGAAAATGGCTTTTTGGTGCGACAAAAAAAAAACTTCCTCCTGCAATATTATTTGCCATTCCATGATGCACATGCATGCACAATATGGGCAGATTATCACAAACTATGCCTTGATTCTAGCCATAACATTGGTCATTTGACCCGAAAGTCAGGAAACCTCGAATGAGATAGGTCATTTTATGAAGGTTTTTTTGATACATATTCGATATAACAAGTTTGATATTTTTCCTTGCAACCATGTCACATAATATGACACCACGCGAAGGTTTCGCATTGTTTCGATCGTTTTTTAATTTTTTATGACTCTTTAAAACTATCGACAAACTTTGTCGAACGACGGGTATGAAGATTCTTAGCTCGGAGCTGAGCCTCTCTAAAATTTCACTAGATCTCTGATGAAATAGCATATTGTGAATCTAAAAATGATTTTTGTAAAAAAATCATGCCCATCCGATCATGTACCTGTAGTTCATATCTGACCCACTTCCTACCGATTCGACAGGAATTTGTCTTTTTCACCTGGAGTGGACGGAAAGGTTTGAGGTCCCCCCGTTGGGACATTGTACATTTAAAGTGGTCTATTATTTTTGAAAAATAGGGTGGTAGCATTTTAAATTAGCCATTTGGTGGTTGCTTCATAAAATCTCTTGTTTTTTCGCTTAGAAAATGGAAAATGGCTTTTTGGTGCAACGAAAAAAAAAACTTCCTCCTGCAACATTATTCGCCATTCCATGAGGAACATGCATGCACAATATGGGTAGATTATCACAAACTATGCCTTGATTCTAGCCATAACATTGGTCATTTGACCCGAAAGCCAGGAAACCTCGAATGAGATAGGTCATTTTATGAAGGTTTTTTGAGACATATTCAATATAACAAGTTTGATATTTTTCTTTGCAACCATGTCACATAATATGACACCACGCGAAGGTTTTGCATTATTTCAATCGTTTTTGAATTTTTTTATGACTCTTTAAATCTATCGACAAACTTTGTCGAACGACGGGTATGAAGATTCTTAGCTCGGAGCTGAGCCTCTCTAAAATTTCACTGGATCTCTGATGAAATAGCATATTGTGAATCTAAAAGTGATTTTTGTAAAAAATCATGCCCATCCGATCATGTACCTGTAGTTCATATCTCACCCACTTCCTCCCGATTCGGCAGGAATTTGTCTTTTTCACCTGGAGTGGACAGAAAGGTTTGAGATCCCCCCGTTGGGACATTGTACATTTAAGGTGGTCTATTATTTTTGAAAAATAGGGTGGTAGCATTTTAAATTAGCCTTTTGGTGGTTGCTTCATAAAATCTCTCGTTTTTTCGCTCATAAAATAGAAAATGGCTTTTTGGTGCGACGAAAAGAAAAACTTCCTCCTGCAACATTATTCGCCATTCCTTGATGCACATGCATGCACAATATGGGCAGATTATCACAAACTATGCCTTGATTCTAGCCATAACATTGGTTATTTGACCCGAATGCCAGGAAACCTCGAATGAGATAGGTCATTTTATGAAGGTTTTTTTTTTAGACATATTCGATATAACAAGTTTGATATTTTTCCTTGCAACCATGTCACATAATATGACACCACGCGAAGGTTTCGCATTATTTCGATCGTTTTTGAATTTTTTATGACTCTTTAAAACTATCGACAAACTTTGTCGAACGACGGGTATGAAGATTCTTAGCTCAGAGCTGAGCCTCTCTAAACTTTCACTGGATCTCTCATGAGATAGCATATTGTGAATCTAAAAATTATTTTTGTAAAAAATCATGCCCATCCGATCATGTACCTATAGTTCATATTTGACTCAACTCCTACCGATTCGGCAGGAATTTGTCTTTTTCACTTGGAGTGGACGGAAAGGTTTGAGATCCCCCGTTGGGACATTGTAAATTTAAGGTGGTCTAGTATTTTTGAAAAATGGGGTGGTAGAATTTTGAATTATCCATTTGGTGGTTGTTTCATAAAATTCCCCGTTTTTTACGCTCGTAAAATAGAAAATGGCTTTTTGGTGCGACGAAAAGGAAAACTTCCTCCTGCAACATTATTCGGCATTGCATAATGCACATGCATGCACAATATGGGCAGATTATCACAAACTATGCCTTGATTCTAGCCATAACATTGGTCATTTGACCCGAAAGCCAGGAAACCTCGAATGAGATAGGTCAATTTGTGAAGGTTTTTTTGAGACATATTCAATATAACAAGTTTGATATTTTTCCTTGCAACCATGTCACATAATATGACACCACGCGAAGGTTTTGCATTGTTTCGATCGTTTTTCAATTTTTATGCATGTTTAAAACTATGGTCAAAACGGCGAGCATGAAGATTCTTATTCAATATAAATATCTAATTTTTTAGTGTATAGATAGATCTTATTTTTCTGCAAATTTTGATATATTATTTGTATTTTTCTAAATTAGAATAATTTTTTATGATTTTTCTAAGAGTAATGTGATAAAAGGAAAAAAAAGAAGAAAAAGGGACTTTGCCGTGTGTACTACGGAATACACACACAAAGGCCCTTTGCCGTGTGTACTACGGAATACACACGACAAAGGGCCTTTGTCGTGTATACTGCAGAATACACACGGCAAAGGACCAGCGAGTGCACACGACAAAGAGACCACCGTCTGCGGCCGTTAGCTCCTCCCGTTAAATGGACTTGTGGGGTCACGGTTCTCACCTCGTTGCCGTGACAACACCTATGCCGTGTGCCGTTGTCGACTTTGCCGATTGTATTTTCTTTGCCGTGTTCCTTTATGGGTCTTTGCCGTGTATATTTCTTTGTCGTGTTCTTTTTCAGAAATTTGCCGTGTTCACGTACTTTGCCGTGTATTTTCTGAGTTACACACGGCAAAGACTGTCTTTGCCGTGTTCCGGTGCATTTGGCACACGGAAAAGACGTGTCTACACGGCAGCGTAGTGTGCTCAAGTTCATCTCTATACCACACTTGAGCAGTTGCAGCCGATCATCTCAATATTGATTCTATTTAAGGTAAACGATAACTAAATCAAATAGTGGTACAAAAATATTGTTAATAGTTACCTGTTATACCTTGAGGAATTACAAAAACGTTGGTAATAATTTCATCGAGCAACTGACAGGCAATATAACCCAGAGTTGTCAACACAAATTGGGAATTTGAGTCTTCCACGTGTTCCTATTCCATAAAAGCGAGAGCAGCTCTTTCCCGTATCAAGTAGTCGAAAACGGGATAGTATAAGTCTTCATACTTGGGTAAACGCACCTGGTAGTGCAAACTCCCGGCTCCATCAAGGCACATCAGGTGGCGAGATGACTTTCATGCATCCTTTCTTCGGCATCGACAAGCACGAAGTAGATGCAGGGCATGGGAGCATGGGATTCATATTACACAACAATCAAGATATTAACTACATAGTTGAATTAGTGCAGAATCAAATTACAAACGATGCATAAAATGATTGTTATATAACTCGGCTGAAGATGAGCACATCAGCATTTTTTGCAATCTAGTTTGATTGTGAACATAATAAGAATGGTAACACGTCAAGATTCAGGATGCAAAGATTCTCTCAACCTCCTGATAGGGAGCGGGATGGGTTCTTTTCACCTGTAATCTGGTGAAGTGAAGAGCACTCGATGCATGTATCGATATCACAGAAAGACTTCATGGCGGGCTCCATGGTCTGCTCAAGGTTGTTCTTCTAATCATCCCTCTGATCCAGTTTACACCCCACCAAGATCACATGCGCCTTCAACTGCATCACAGAAATATCACAAATCATAACCACGGGCAATGTAAAGAATCATGGCTAACCCAGACCTATATGGACCATGAACCAAGCCATAGAAAGCAAGAAGATTAACGGTATGCCCATGAAACCGTAAACTCCGAGAACTAGTACGTGTTGAGTCTGTCGAGCGTGGAGAGCCAATAATAGGCGTTGGTGAGCACCAGAGCATCCGCCACCTAACACTCGATGACCGTCTTTGACTTTTGCCCGGGCTGCGATACACACAACAAGAATAACGAGTACAGCTTCGAATAATCAAGCCACAACATAATCGATACATCTAAAGGATGTTTAATCTAAGGATGAAACGAGTACAGCTTCGAATAACTGTACATGCACGGTGCACCGCCCCTACACCAAGCAGGAGTATCCAGGTCATGAATCAAAGGACATTGACCAGCATCGACACCGAGCACAGTACCCACCACACCATGTTGGTATGTCGATGGTCGTCACCGTCACCGCCACTATGCTAGACATGGTCGTCGGGGTGCCGCTTAATGAGGGTGGCTGCTGGTGGTGGGGGTGGTGGTAGGTGAGTGGTATGCTTTTGTATAAGGGGAGAGGCGACAGGGAAGGGTGGAGGAGGGGGAAAGAGCGGCGGCAGCAGTGCCGCTGGGTCCGGAGTTATACACGAAGGAGGAGAGACCATGTGAGGGTTTATGAGGGAGGGAGCTGAATTTTCAACGACGGTATTTGTTCCATAATTGTTGGTATTCAATGTTTTATGACACGGAGAAAGAGAGAGCAGTGGGCAATCTGACGGACGGTGACGATGCTTTCAATGTTTGGTTGATGTGTTTGAAAGTGATTTGAATGTCCAACCCGTGGGCATGGTTATTATCTAGGAGGCTAAATGAATCGGAAAGAAATAATTTGATTTGATTCATCTGCAAACAATTGGGAATTGGAAATTGCTCATGCGATTGGGTGGTGTTAATAAAGGGTATTTCCAAATATTTATCACAGAACAAGGCAGCCATGTGATATTAGTGTGATTGTACCGAGCATGTCCTCAGTCTGGCTGCCTTCCTCCCCTGGGTCATTCCTTGCATGCACAATCAAGAAACAAACGAAACACCGTGCATGCAAGTTTAATTGTTGTTGCAAATATGCATGCAAGCCCCAAAATAGCTCATGGGTTTTAATGGTAGAGAAAAATAGATAGTTAACTCTCGAATGATTTTGTTTTCCCTTTACATTTATTGACTTCATGAGCTATCGTTTAGTGGGTGGTCCAGATGCGTCCAACATTTGAAGTTGTTGTTGGATGGACAATATGTTTTTAATGTTTGATACACAAAGTGAGACACCAAGTCCCATTTAATAGTAAAGATTACAATCCTCAAACAACTTACAATAGCGAATTAAGATAGATTATTACAGTTGTTAGTAAATTTACAACAGAAAATTAAAGTTGCATCAGAGTCCAGCATAACTGAAAAAACACCATAGTTGGTGTTACGAAAAGGTCTCTATGGAGCATGCATCACGAGACACGTAACAACTAGCTTCCCATGAGAGTTGCAGATGAGATTATTAAGTATATTTTGCATCAAAGCTTGCATGTTTTTTAATTCATTTAAGTCTTTGCGTGCTAGGGCGATTATTGAATCTATTTTTTTGGCTTCATTCATCAAGGACATCCTGGAGGGAATCCCCAAATAATCTTTCGGATGGAATACGAGGGTCACTCGAAGAAGTGTTCCATAAGCAACATGTATTGTCAATGTTGCTGTCTGAAACAAACTCTAAACTTGGAGAAATCGGTATTTGTTCGGCATGCAGAGGGATATTTGCATCCTGAAACAAAACACAAAACAAGTTATAACAATATTACCATGCAATTACATCACCATGAATTTTAAATGTGTCAATATGGTGATATAAGGAGGCAATTAACAGTGGTGGCTCATATATCTATTTATTCTCGAATAACTGGACAAGTTGACGCCATAGAGCGATGCGAGCATGTGTGCTCTGCGAAATGACTGCTCTACTTAAAGATGGCTGAGACTAAGACAAAACAAGTTACTTTAACGGAAGACTTGGGAAACAAAGTACTAGTTCATTTTGAATAAATTTGGAAAGATTTCGCGGGACAAAAATAACAATGTGAGCAATCAACCAATGTACCTGATGCATATTGATCAAACTAGATTGTGCAGAACATGAATAAAACAAATGTGAAAACTAAGCCATTATGTTTCTCATAAACAGGCTAGGCACTACACAACGAAAGATGCCACTATTTTAATCATAGGGGAAAAATAGTACCCCGGTCAATTAAAACAGACCAATTGTGCGCCTCGAATATACTAGCCAGATCATTCCAGACAAACAATAAAACAAACTATTATATATTGGGTTATTCATGAATATCTAGATCATTTCAATGGTTTAGCGGCCCGAGAACAGAACAAACTGAACCATCGTGTGCCTCATATTAAAAATAGCCAGTTCATGTAACTATGATACACAGTAGATACAAGAGTGAGATGAAGTGCACAGAGTTCATTATGATACATGTGTATTATATAGGATCTAATCGCTAGTGTGACATTGTTCTTATTATTAGCTAACTCGGATGCAATACACCCAGCCTATGCATATCTAGGAAATTGAAAATAAGCACATGGAACAAAAACAGACCATAGTAGGGATAAAATGTTTAACGCCATTTTTTGGCTAAAAAATGAAAACATGACACACAAATGGTAAGTTTAAGCAATAAAATATGGCAAGGACCAAACTTTGGATGCCAAACTTCGGGTGGGGGGCTTACGGTATGTGTTACACGAGTTTTACGGTGGCTCATGTGGATGGGCATACTATGTAATCCATTGTTGCTCCTCTGCATTAAGGTTAGGCCAACTGTAAATAGAAACAGGTCCCAACATGATATATGTTGGTATGAAGTGAAACAAAAATGATGGGGTCTTACGAGATTGTAGGAGACATTCAATCTATGGGATGCTCGTTGCATAATAACACCAAAAAGTTAGAGCCACATGTTAAGAGGGATCATAACGATATTACATAATGGTCAAATAGTATGATGTGTGTAAACGTGCAGTACAAGATAGCAGGACAATAGCAGGATGGAAATACTATAGTTTGTAAATTGGCCAACGAGAGAGACATTATATAATCATATCTCCCATGGACAGGTACAGCAGAGAATGTAAACAAATATGTTAAGTGACTAATAATTTATAAAGAAATATACATAAAAACAATTCAAGGTGTGGAGTTTAAGCCTAACCACAACGAGTTAATTTAGTAAATTACAGGTATATCAAGTAAAGAAACTGTTAGTTAGGAAATTTAGCACGAATACAGTACATTGCCAAATAAAGATCTGGTTACCTCGTTCGGGCGATGTCTAGGCCTCCTCCGCATCCTCGTGGATCACGTCAGTGTCGTCGAAGGTGTTGCGGTTGTAGTGGGTGTCGATGATGGGGAAGCAGATTTTGGGCGGGCGAGGATAGGAGCAGAGCGCTAGACCACAGCATCCGTGGAGCAGATCTAGGGCGGTCTATGATGTGATCTACGAGTTGGACGAGATGATCAATTGAGAGGATCTGGTGTGGCGGTTACGTCGGCTAAGTGCAGCGGGATGTTCCGGCCGGTGACTTATTCCTGGAGGAGAGAGGGGGTGGGGTATTTGGTGTGTGTATGTTGGGGTGAGGAGGGCTTGTGCGCAGGGGAACTACGCTGAATCTGGGATTTAGAGGTACTACTAGTACTATACTAGGGAAATACGAGTGAAGCCCCCTGCCCACCGAATTCACTAGGGCTCGAATCGGAATTTCGAAATATTTGAAATTTTGGGGCACAAAATATGTCTATATAGGCGGGAAATTTTACCTCTTTATTTTAGTTTTGAATTTGGTCATGGTCTATGTAATAATAAAAAATGGTAGGCCATACTCCCTCTTTGTTCAGGAATCCAAGGCCGTACTCCCTCTCTGTTCAGAAGTCCAGCACCTCAAGTCCTCAACTAATCATCAATGTCCATACTCCCAATGTTCAGGAATCTCGAAGAAGAATGAATATTTATATTGTGCAGCCATTTCTAAAGGCTAATTAATTAGGAGTAACACAAATTAGATGTTAATAAAGATGAGGCAAATATTCTCACAAAAATGGGGAAAACTGTCTACACAATGGGATCGGGGGTCCCTTGCATTGCGATGTAGCACGTGGGCCAGGACCCATCGGTCATCGGCTCAGCAGACGAAGTGGCCAGGCCGGAGAGGGCGTAGGGCACCGTGTGCTCAACACAAGTATGGTTGTGATATGATGAAGTCTATGGAGACTAAGTGTCAACTGTGGTGTAGGTACCTATGAGCAAGACAGGCACTCTAAGACGAGCTTTGGTTCGCTAGTCGGGCGCGAAGAAGGGGGAAAATACAACAACGTAGGCGAGGCAGTCCAACCTCTCCTTTTGGGGACTGCCGGGAAGGAGGGTAAGGGCCCGATCAAGGGCAGCGAGGCTAAGGAGTGGCCTCGACTTCGCCCCGGAAGAACCATGCAAGCACTTCTCCTGGACCAGGAGCGGTCGGGAGCCAGAGTCAACTGAGCCTGACAAGGCATGTCAGGTTCAGCCTTGGGAACTAGCAACGTGCCAGTGTTGCCGGACATCATCATGGAGTTGCAGGCCGCTGGTGCGCATCACTGACAGGAGTGGTAGCTCGGAGCCTAAGCTATCACCCAGCCATCAAGTGCACTTGTGCATCGCCCCTGTCCATCTATTGGTCACAGGCGCTGCCCACCTGCCTAGAGACCGCATGGCACACCGTGATTACACCTGGGAACGCCCTTGGCATTGTTCCAAGCTAGCTTTTGTAGTGACCCCTTGTGTATAAAAGGAGGCACTTGGCCACTGAGAGAGGGGGTGGTTGATTGGAGGAGGTGGTTGATTTGAGGAGAGAGTAAGGAGTTTGAGGCTAGTAGGAGATACTCTTCGACCAATAGTAGAGCTAAGGTTTAATAGAGAAACTGAGAACCCTTCTCCCCAGCGGAGAGGAGGAAGAAAGGACATAGAGAGAGTGAGAAAGGAAGAAATAGGAAGCCCGGGGAGTGTAGAAGCTAAGCTATAAAGTGGCTCCCCGTCATAAGAGAGATCACCATCTTGTACTTTGATGCACCCCACATAATGCACCAAAGTTGGACATGGGGTTGTTAGCCAAAGGGCGGCCCGAACCTGGGTAAAAATGAATGTGTGTGTGTTGTGTTCTTGAATCAGTAGGTTCCTTCATTGCTGTTTAGGTCAAAACACCTTTACACCCACTACCGAACAAATAAGGGGTGTCCAGCATCCTCGATGTCCGCGTTAGCAAGACACGACATCTGGCGCTCCAGGTAGGGGGTGCTCTCATTTTTGGCGTCAGTAATCAGCTTCAGCATCAACAGATCTATGAGCATCGTCATCGCCATCGTATTCATCAACATAAACTGCGTCATCACCAGCCATGGCACCAAGGATAGGTCCTGGCGTCCGGACCGGTCCTTCAACCGTTGACTCGCCCGCAGCACGGACCCGCTCCCACGCCCTTCCCACGACTGGGGGCTTGGGTGCTGAGCCTTATGCACGGCCTGCGGTTACCGTTGCATGTACCAACCCTCATCAAGGTCCAAGCACGGAAGTACCACCGCCACCATAGTTTCCACCGCATCCCATGGTTGAGGAGGGCGAACATGCAGCCGGGGGCGTCGCTTCCCGAGAGATACCACCACCAGACGATGCAGGTGGCATCATGCTCGAGGATCCCTTCATCGGCAATGCAGGAGGCGCCGCCTGTGGAGCGATTATCCTCAGTGGTGTAGGAGACGCTTCCGAGGGAGGCCACTTGCCATAAGGAGTCGCGGCGGTCGGGGCCAGAGAAGCCAACCCCGAACCAGAGCATCAAGGGTCATCCCAGCATGTGGCAGTCCCTGCTCGCGTCGGGTCACGGCTTAACGTGCCAAGTACTAGCTGCCAACCCCAGTCCCACCGCTCTGGGAACCAAACTATGGGGGAAGCAATCGCTGCTGCCCATGACATAGCTCGGCACCCACCATCTCCTGGGACAGCGGAGTACGCGGCATGGAAGATGACCTCGACGCACAGTTGGAGCTTATCAGGCTGCACTAGGAGATCGCTCGCGCTCGCTCCCAGTCCAACCAGGGGGGCCGAGGCGCGGTGCGGAGCGTGCTCATGCCGCTACCGCAAGGCCCACGCAAAACCCTACCTCGGGGCCATGTTTCCGGAATGCTGCCCCCGGGCCGGGGGCTGCTGGACCCCGTGACGGTGGAATGCGAACCGACAACCACACTGCAGGCCACTTGGGTGGAGGTTTCCCCGATAAACCTAAGATACCGGGTGTGAGTGGAGGTTCCCCCGGCAAACCTAAAAACCCTGGAGCACGCGTGGTTCTCCCGGCAAACCGAAAGCCTGGAAGTGAGTGTAGTGCACCCAGCAAATGTGACGAATACTAATGTATCTGGCCTAGCCCGCCTATGTGTAAACCGCTTTTAATCGGTGGTTGCCCCTATTTTGGAATAATAAATCCCATTGCTCTCACCCTTTCGCCCATTTTATTTGTTGAGCCTCTTCGGGGATTTTGCATTCCTTTTGATCTTTCTCGAGGACCGGACATGGGTAACGAGACTGTCAGGCCAGGAAATGTCATACGCTCATGACCCACTCTGAGGTATGAGCATTGTGCTCTAGGAATTGCCGACAAGCACTAAATCACGAAGACACACCTCCCACGTCAGGCCCTCGAGTTGGCAGTCGTGCGACCTGATCAAACGCATGACACCCTTTTTTAAACCTGAGGCATGGGTAAGATACCGTAGGGTGCATTCATCGTGTTTGAGCAAGGAGAGGCCAAGGCAAGGTCTCAACGAGGATGCAAGGCTTGCCGCTGGTTCAGTGTGACAACAATCGCGTGGCCTCTAGGGGCTGCTAGCCCCGCAAGCGAGGAACGGACCGGATGAAAGGTGGGAACCCCGGAAGTAGAAGTAAGGCAATGGAAAACTCCTTCATGGGTCCTGCACTGGTGTGATAAAGGCAAAGTACAAGGCACAACAAGGACATCCATGAGCACAATACGGCAGAAAAAGGGAAAAACGACACGAAGGCAAAAGTAAATGCATTAATAATACACGATTGGCATTACACGTGAGAAGTGTACAATGCAGCAGTCGACAAATAGAAGACGCCTAGAGAAGGGGTGCATGCAAAGGACTGCATGATGGGGAAAAGGGGCAGGTGTCGCTCCTTACCACTTCCAGCGGCGTCAGGTTGCCCAGCCGACCCCTTGGCATCGCCTGCTTCAAGAGAAGAGACCCCTTGCCTCCCCGTCATCAGGGAGGTAGGGGTAGTAGCTATGGCAGCACATGGTGTAATCAAATACCTTCACTATGAACTGCTTGTTCCCGTGGAAGCAAAGTTTCAACACATGACCAGAATGAAACTGATACCACTTCGCAAACGAAGGACACCACATGCCCAGGAACATGCGACCCTTTTCACCCACCTCCATTCGGATGTACCATATGGGCTGACCGTCGCTTGGCTCCCGAAGCTCCACATCACGCAGAAAAACGCCGCTTAGTTCGTTGGCAAGCAGGCGTGGAAGCACCAGCCGCTTCTTGTACCTAGCTCTCAGGATAACCAAGAACTCGAAGCACAACATGTCCGCCATGTACTCCTCCTGGGATCGGGAGGGGGAGAACGACGGATTGATTCGATGGGTGAAACGATGGACACCCTGTCCATCATGGTGGGGGCTTCATCCGCACCTCTGAGAAGGAGAACATAGGCCAGGAGGACCTCCCCTTCCGCTGTCATTTCCCTGGCGGCCAGGACGAGGCCGAGCCTCCATATGCAGTTGCAGGAGATCTGTGCCAGCGGCCGAGGAGTTGCGTCTGCGCCTACGCTGTGGACCCTCCGAAGCCGGAGCCATCCCTCCTATCAGATAGGGAGGATATTCATTAGACGATGGATACCGGAGCCGCCCGACGCCATCGTCACCAAGCTGGGAGTTATAAGGTAAAAGGGTTGTGGGGGAACTAGATAATGAGCCACAGCCCCACACCTCCCCCCTTTTATAACAAAAGAGGAAGGGGAGCGAGTGTTGTCCACCTCACCGGTTCACGGGGAGGGCAAGAATCGCGCCCCGCAAGATTTACTTTGCAGGAACCAAAGCGGACGCAGTCAATGCTGGCTACCGTGGAAGCCAAGGCGAGGCTCGGCAGTCCCGCAACCACTTGAGTGCGCGGACATGCGCATGTCAGCATTGCGAGATGGGATAGAATACCATCCAGTATTGTCACGCTTCCCATGATATGGACTGGGCCCACGCGCTATTGAAGAGCGAAGCCCGGCAATGGCCTCTTCATCGAAATGCGGCCAGCGGTACAAGTTGTCGGCCCTCGCCCGGGGGCTTCTGTCTGCGTAATGGGATTAGGGGTCCCATGCATTGCACCATAGCGCGTGGGCTAGGACCCACCGGTCAGCGGCCTAGCAAACGAAGTGGCTTAACTAGCGAGGGTGTCGCATATACGAGCACCTTGTACTTGGCACATGTATGGTTGTGATTTGATGAAGTCTATGGAGACTAAGTGTTAGTTGTGGTGTACGTACCTATGAGTAAGACAGGCACTAGAAGACGAGCTTTGGTCCTCCAGCCGGGCGCGGACAAGGGGGAAAAGACAACGACGTAGGCGAGGCGGTCCAACCTCTCCTTCCGGGGGCTGCCCCGGAAGGAGGGTAAGGGCCCGATCAAGGGCAGTGAGGTTAAGGAGTGGGCTCGACTGCGCCTCGGAAGGACAATGGAAGCACTTCTCCTAGGCCAGGTGTGGCTCGGGAGCCGGAGTCAACTGAGCTTGACAAGGCACATTAGGCTCAGCCTTGTAAACTGGCGACGCGCCAGTGCTTCCTGACATCATCATGGCGCTGCAGCCTGCTGCTGCGCGTCACCGATAGGAGTGACAGCTCGGAGCCTGAGCTGTCACCCACCCATCAAGCACACCTGTGCACCTCCCCTAGCCATCTATTGGTCACAGGCGCAGCCTTCCTGCCTGGAGACCGCGTGGCACAGTGTGATTGCACCCGGGAACGCCCTTGGCGGTGTTCTGCGCTGGCATTTGTAGTGACCCCTTGGTGTATAAAAGGAGGCACTTGGCCATTGAGAGAGGGGAGGTGGTTGATTGGAGGAGGTGGTTTATTTGAGGAGAGAGTAAGGAGTTTGAGGCCAGTAGGAGGGACTCTTAGACCAAGAGTAGAGTTAGGGTTTGCTAGAGAAAGGGAGAACACTTCTCCCCGTCGGAGAGGAGGAAGAAAGGACATAGAGAGACTAAGAAGAGACAGAAAGAGGAAGCCCGGGGAATGTAGAAGCTAAGCTATAAAGCGGCTCCCCAGCACGACATAGAACACCATCTTGTACTTTGATCCACCCCAGATAATCCACCAAAGAAGGACGTGGGGTTGTTAGCCGAAGGGCGGACCGAACCTGGATAAAAAATGACTGTGTGATGTGTGCTCGAATTAGCAGGTTCCTTCATCGCTATTGAGGTCGAAACACCATCGTGCCCACTACCGAACAAATAGGGTGTGTACAGCATCCTCGATGTCCGTGTTGGCGAGACATGACAAAAACAAATACTGATGCAAACAATCATAACACACCCACACACACACAAACGGACCCGCACACAGTAGCAACAACTTCAAATATACTTTCTTTGTGGTTAGCGAGGTTTGTAGTCAAAATTGTGTTAGCCTGGATGATACATGGACATGGGTCATGCGTACAAGAGAGCATCTTACCTATAAGTTTTTGCTCTTAGAGCCTCCCGTATAATAGCTAGTTAGGATGAGATTATCTCCTGCAAGATTAATTTTGTGAAACTATGATGTCATATAATCATAAGATATGTTTTGATCCAAATATCGCAAATCCCTAACCCTAGGGCTTGTGCCCTGATCTTCCCGCACGAGCGAATCTCATGGTTGGATCTAGAGTATGGCGAGAGGAGGCTCGGGTGGTTCAAGCTCAAGTCCGAAGGAGTATCGTGTGCCCAACATAGAGTTGCCCATCGTTAAGTGTGACCAATGCAAGCATCGTTTCTTCAAGAATTACACCACCCAGACCAATGTCCACAGGAATCAGAACTGTATTTCTTCAAGTGTGTCCTTGTCACAAGGTTAGTGACGTGGGATGCTTTGGAGTTGCCTCCAGTTTTCTCTCGCATTTGAGATGAATTTCCTTCTTAATATGGACGTTGAGCTAATTTTGTTTTTTGGTAATCTACCCAGTGGGTCTAATATGTTGAATTGGTCTAAGCCTCACTTTTTTCCTTCTCTCAAAAAAATTGGCATGGAGGTAAAAACGGCATTGCATTGGTTACCTGGAAGGATGCACATGAAGGGGAAAGGGAGAGTTGATATGGAAATATTGGGCCTCCTATTTATTGTTCAAGATACAGGAGGCGCTACGTGCAAAATTCTATGGATCCTCTCATGCACATTGGACCCACATCGACGTGTAGTCCACACCAGCGCAATTACGATGGCAATCATAGTTCAAGACTTAAATCAAGTCGAATTGAAAAGTTTGGGCATAAATTTTCGTAAACACTGAGTTATAGGACTAAATCAAAGCACGGTAAGAATAGTTAGTGTGTTTATCTCTGGTCCATGCCATAGAAGTGAACAATTACATAAAAATTGTAATAAACCCCTCAATACTCCATAATAACATTAGCAAAAAACTTAGTTTACCTCCAAAATGCATCCTTCCTAGTGCCAAAACAGAACCTACATGCGACTACTACTAGTAGTAAATTGGATTAGTAGTACTAGTACCACTAGTAATACTATTTATCTACTAATACACCATTACATTCTTGTTTGGATCATTAGCCGTAGATTAAGATTATTTTTTCTTGTCGATGCAAACCTAGAAAGATACATGGGTGGACTCTCCAACCTTCAGCAGGAACCACGGTGGCACCCCGAAGTACATCGTGAACTTGTCGGACAGGAAGTTCGCCAGAGATGAGATGCTCGACAGCTCGATTGCCGCATTAAGTGTCTCGACCATCGAGAAGTCCACCGACCCCGGCGGGCCAGGCGCACAAAGTATCATCATTTACCGTGGCCATAAGAACCTGTCCTTCCTGATGCATACAAAGGACATGACGATGGCCGGGCCGAGCGCTCTAATGGTCAGGCCAAACATGGTACCGTCATCCCCATAGAAGATGCGCGTGAATCTCCTCATGCTTGCTGGTGGCAGAATCGGCATCAGGAAAAAAGATGCTATAGATGTCCCTGGTTACTATGATCCCATGGGCCTCCATCATGTGGGGAAGGAGCCCTGCCGGCGAGGCGATGAAATAATTGGCAGGATCCATGCAACAGCATGGGCCGTGCGGGCATGCGATATTGTGCTCATCAAACTTTTCAAATGGGACCAAGCTACAACAACCGTCTGTAATACCTCGGACACTACGCTCTAAGAAATAAGCTAGGAAGAACCAAAAGTGCATAAGGTGGTACTACCGTGGAGGCCCAAAGGCCAACCATGGGAAGACATGTCTAAGCAAAGCAGGGCACGGTACCGGCCAACCATCCTATCCACTTTGCAAGAACATCGTATCAAGTGCGAGCGGCGTAGTCGGCAGGCATGCAAACCAATTATACACAATTGTGTATGTGCATGTCAGCGATATACAAGAGAACATCAAAGCCAAACCATCTAGAAGAAATAGAAATATTCAACGCCATATGACAAGATCCAAAATACTAGATAGCTAATAGTTTAGGATACAACCTCATACATCACCCATCAGAGTATCAAGAAAAAGCGGAAATCAAGATCCGTGTACGGATAAGAAGCAAATTGGCATAAGATGCCCTGAAAATAAGCACATCCCGCCCATAGATCTCACGGATATCCATCCTTGGAATCTCTACATCAGATGGTCGTTGCCACCATCATCGACCTCTTCAAACTAGTAACCTTCCTTAGAGTATACCTGTCCATCTGAACCAATATTTTATCGTGTGAGACCCTAAGGGACTCAGCAAGTCTTTATGCATCTAATGACGATGACGCAATTGCAGCAAAAATACAGCCTAGCAGTTCTATAGAGACACGCTACATCATCCACGTAACCAATGATAGATAGACGCTCGTTAAATAAACAATAGTGAATTACCCAACATATGTATATCAACATAAATAAAATATCGCTCGCTCACCTCCCCGTTCCCGAACGAGAAGGCAGAAGAACATCTCATCCGTTAGTAGTTTTATTAATCATTCCATGAATATTGCACTATTACTAGTCATGTTTTACTCAATTCAAAAGCGATACTTTAGTTATGCTTGTCTGTGATCGAGAAACAGTGCTCGAAGTCGTCCATAACCGCGGAAACGATTTTCAAAAAGAATTACCCTACAGGGGTGCACAAATAGTAACACACGCACGATCAACCTCGGAAAAACCAAATGAAAACCCCAACAAGGCATCACGATAAAAGCAATCACAAAATTCATTAAATATTTCATGGGGCCACCCCACTAAGCTACCCGCTACGAAGTCGGCCGGCTCCGCGGTGGACCCTGGGTGTGTGGTAACGGATATGGACGACTAGGAACACGAAAGTGTGAGTGGTCTTGTCGATACAGCGAAAACATGGCGTGGGGTTCCTAAATATTACATCAGTAAACGCTTTCCACGAGCAACAGTAGTAAATAAATAAGTAGCATGGCATAAGTACAGGATAGCAGTAAAGCCCCAAACTAGTTTGTGGCCCCAAGAAATAAGAAACGATTCAAGCTCTGTCTAAGAGGATTCATGGTCCCACATGCGAATAGTGCGATAGTCAAGGAACAGATATCAAGAACCCGGATCCTACAGGACACAAGTGAGCATAAAGAACCAAATAGCAGATATTGCCCATCGGTGCCTCTTTTAATAGTTATCCCATTACTACTTAATTCAGTTGTTTAAGTACCTCATTATTCAAAGACACTCACAAACCCTACACATGCGGTTCTACGACTCGCATGGCTCGAACAACTCCTGTAGTAATGGCTCATAGGATGAGGGGAATAAGCTTCGGTGGAGTTTAAAAGTAAAGGCTATGCAATACTTAGGATTCAATTTTATTCATGATACGATTATGATGCAGGAATAAGATAGATGCAATAGGTACTATATGTAGTGCAAGCATGGGGAATTGCTTGCCTGGCAGTTCAGTTGCAAAATAATATGGATCCGGGTAATACTCCCGTGGGTCCTGATATTCTCCTTGCCTAGCGTCTATCCGGATAAAAAATCAAACACACAAGGGGCCAAAAGAAATACATTGACAATCATATAAAGCATATGCAACAAGCAAACAAAGTATGTCATGATGGAATGATGCACAATTTACATGGTATAACATTAGCATGGCATGGGTGAGGTGTGAGAACAAGAAATAACATTTTAGTATTTATTTATTCAAATTTTAGTTGCACAAAACCTGCAGCCTCAGTTATATCTATATGATGCATGCTTCAATTCATATCATGGAATACATAGTTAGAAGGGGCTCGTCGAGCTAATTGATTTAGGCATATCATTTATCGAATTTGAAGTTACGGATTTAAAGTTATCCAATTATTAAGAAATGACATTTATTAAAAATTAAATTATTTCAAAATTTTATATTGCTCAAATGATATTATAAATAGCATATTCATATTCCTCACAGTTTTCTGATTCAAAATCATATATTATTTACATTATTTGGAATTATGAATTTATATTTATATTAAAGTCAAAATTATTTAAATGGGGTCAAGGTCAAAGGTTTGACTAGTTTAAATTAGTTTTGAAAATATTTGAAGTGACCTAGGATTTCATATACATAAATAAAACTTTTTTTATGTTGGAGAATTATTCAAATTCAAAAGCATTTGTGAGTTACACAATATTTGGGATAAATGCATTCTTTGATGTTTTTTATTTGAATTAATAAAACATCATGGGCATTTGTTACTCGATCCTAACTACCCACTATCACGGATTAGTGGGTCCAACGGACACGGGCCCAGCAAGCGCGCAGGACGGCAGGGGGCATGACACGTATGAGAGCAGGGACGGCGGATTGAGTTATCAAAAACAAGGGGGGGCTTTTTACCAAATCTTCCGGTGTGTTGAAAACTGAATTCAGATCTGGCTCGTTTTGAAATGAAATTGACCCAAGTTTCGATGAACATGGCGATGAAACGGTTCGGAATGTGGACATGCCGCAAAAACGAAAGTTGTAGATCTATTCAAAATCTAAAACTTTTCTTAAGTGATATCTCTCCTCCGAGGAACAGTTGCGCCGGAAACAAGCGGAGAGGAGGACGGTTTCAGTCGGTTGTAGACAGACGGAAAACTCTGGATTTTTACAGAGTTCGGGTCGAACTGCGGGGATGATTCCTACTGCTGTGATTTACCATTTTGACCAAGGATCGGCTCGATGGAAAGAGGGACTTGAGGATTGCAACCTTGGTTCAGGGATCTAAAGCTGAAACGTGACGTCGCGTCGGCTAGATCTGGATGATCAGGGGCAAATCTGTCGTGCACAGAGCGGAAGAGCAGAGTGCAGATTGACAGGAATATGGGGTTGGCTTGAAGAGACGATTCCGGGCGATTCACTGAGGCGTTTCGGGTGTCGTTTTATCCTGGATGTTTCTGGCGGTGTTCTCGACACACTCGGAAGAAGAACGGCGCCGGAGGAGGCTGGAGTTATCCAGGAATCGAGGAGGAACAGAGGCGGTCTGGCCGCTGTTGTACGGTGAGCGCCACGTTCTGCTGCTGAGATGCAGTGCGTGGCGACGGCGTTGTTCACGGCGCGGCAGGGACATGGAACACGCGGGGAAGATCGAGTAGCGGTGAAGCTCAGCTAGCGCACGTGTCTGGCCGAGCCAGATCGAGCGGGGAGCAATAGAGAAGCAGGGGCGACGGCTGGTCCAGTCGCGGCGAGCATGCGGCTCAGCGGTGATCGTGGCGGCGAGGAGGTGCTGCACGTCTCCCTTTTGCTTCCCAGACACCAGGCAGCTTCAAGCACTGCTGGTGCACCTCCAAGGCACCTCGGCAAGTTTCCAGCGGCAGGGAAACGACGACACAGCCAGGAGGTGGTGATGGCGGCGGCCGCGGGGCTTGGACATGGTGTGGCTAGGGTTTTGCTAAGAGGAGAAGGGGTAGATCGATGAAGAGAGAGGAGGGTTTTGCTTCTCATGTATTGTCCTGAAGCATGAGAGAGGTGGATCGTACATGGAGAGAGAGATGGCGTGGGGTGGTGGGGAAAACACATGGGGTGGGAGATCGAGAGCGGCGTTTCTACCGGCGCCGGTACGAGCCGGAGTATAATCCGTCGTCCGTTTTCACTTTCAGATTTGGGATGGTCAAACATGTTGTCAGACGTGCAATTTGCAAAAACATCCAAATAGAACTCACATATCTTCTCTCTCCTCTGTATCTCACTCCATTCATCTAGTCCTGGAAATCTCGAGCATGCTGCGGCCAGGCAGCGATGGTTCGGCGGCGGTAGGGCTTGCTAGACGATGGCTCCGGGCCCCGTGTCTGCTCCTGCAGCTCCATTCGGCAAGGGCTGCGCAAGGCTGATGAAGAAGGCCCAAGAGCTCGCCATGCTCTGCGACATCAACATAGGTGCCCTAGTCTTCTTCGGTGCCCCCGTCTTCTCCGGCGCCGGGCATCCATCCAACTACTTCAGCCCATGTACCAGGTTTGTCCATTGCGTCTGTTACCCGAATTCTCTGGATATCTACCTAGCACATCTCAATCCTCGTGGATCTAGGATTATTGGTTCTTCCTGTACTCCAATTAGCTGTATTTTCTCTGAGTTCGATCACAAATTAGGAATGAAATCACATATTTTTTATAAGCTGCCAGATCTGGAGATCGGGATAAGGGAATTTTGGTGTGGATATTTATTGTTGTATTCTTGTGAACCGAATTTAGTATTTCAGATGTACTATTGCCTTTGGTATTTAAGTTGGTAGGATATTCATGTACCAGATTTATCAATCACATTGCTTTTGAATCGTTTCCAACTATATATTGTCATATGCTTAACAAACATATGACTGAATTTGCTAAGAACATCCCCTGTGTTAGAATTTGCTCAAAACATCCCATTTTTTTGCTAAGCGACTATAGAATATATCCTTAGCCCATTTCTCTTTTTTGCCAAGATCCTAGAGAACATATCTATTAAATTATATTAATTTTTTGATAGGTTCCCGGCATTCCAGCACCATGGTTAAAACTGTTTGAATTTCAGTTAAAAATCTGTTTGAATTGAGTTCCTAGTAAGCCTCTTGTTAAGCTAGCTTGTTGATTAATAGATGATCATGGACATTGGATGTTATTAATAACAAGGTCATATCATTAGAAGAATGATGTGATTGACACACACCCATAGTAAGCATAGCATTAGATCAAGTCATTAAGTTTGTTTTGCTACAAGCTTTCAGACACATAGTAACCTAATCCTTGTACCATGAGATCATGGTAATCACCGTCACTGGATGAGTATTTGATGACATCAAACGACACTTCCGTAACTGGCTGGTTATAAAGGTGGCATAGGGTATTCTGAAAGTATGTGTTTAAGCACATGGATCAAGAGTGGGATTTGTCCATCCATATGACGGATAGATATACTCTGGGCACTCTCGGTGGAATGTCATCCAATTTTCTTGCAAGCATGTGACTAGTTTACAAGGGATGTCATATCATAGAACGAGTAAAGAATACTTACCGGTAACAAGGTTGAACTAGGTATAGAGATACCGACGATCAAACCTCGGATAAGTAAAGTATCGCGCGACAAAGGGAATTGATATCATATGTAAATGGTTCGTTCGATCACGAAGTCATTATAGAAATATGTGGGAACCATATGGATTTCCAGATCCCTCTATTGGTTATTGATCGGAGAGGTTTCTTGATCATGTCTGCATAGTTCATGAAACATAGGGAGACACACTTAATGATTCGATGTTGTTTAAGTAGATATGGAACATGAGTTGGAGACCGAATGTTGTTTGGAGTCTCGGATTGGATCCAGGACATCACGAGGAGATCCAGAATGGTCCGGAGAATAAGATTCATATAAGGAAAGTGGTTTTCCCGGGTTTGGAAAAAGTTTCGGTGTTTTGACTGGATACTTCTAGAATGTTCTAGAGGGACCACTAGTGGTTCCACCACCCCAGGAGGGGGTCACTTGGACAATGGCATGCCCTAGAGGCTAGCCGCAACAAACCGTAAAGGTCCAATTCGACCAACACTAGTAAAAGGGCCAAACCCTAGTTTGAATAGTCAAATCCTAGTTTGAAAAGTCAAACTCTAGTTTTTGGTAAGAGGAAGACTTGGTGGGAAAGGTTCCAACTCTCCCCTTGCTGGCTGAATTGGGGGGACACGGCTTGGGCTGGGAACCCTTGGCCGGGCGCCCCCACCTATATAATGAGGGGTGGGGGCACCCCCCCCCACGCACACGCCCCTTATCCCTTGGAGCCTAACCCTAGCCGCCGCCTCTCTTCTCTCTCGTCCACCGTCCTGCTCCGGCTTAGTCGAAGCTCTGCAGAAATCTCTCCTCCTCCTCCACCACTACACTGTCGTGTTGTTGGGATTCCGAGGAGATCTACAACCTTCACTACCCTGCTGGAACAAGGGAGAGGAAGGTCTTCATCGACTACTGTACGTGTGACCGACTACGGAAGCGCTGCCAGAACATGATGCCGAAAGGATTGTCTACGCGATCTTGAGATCGACAAGTGATTGACTACATCGACCACAAGAATCTGATCTCGTTAAATGCTTTGGATCTACGAGGGTTATTTCTATTCCATCTCGTTGCATGGATCTCGTGGATTAGATCTTGGCTTTGCCATAGATTGGATCTTGGTTTTATGTGTTCTTGCGATAGAATTTTTTGTTTTCCATGCAACGAACCCTACATAAGTAGCACAATATATCAACATAACACATAAGTAGTACGATAGGTAGCATAACAGTCACATAAGAACATCCTAAACTCAAGTAGACCCAGTGTTAGTGACGTCGTCGTCACCCAAGATGTCCTAGAAAGACGATGTCAGGCTGCCAGAGTCGTCCTGCTATGTGCCGGAGGGGCCGGGTTGACAGTGCTGCTGAGTGCCGGATGGGCCAGCCTTGTCCTTCCCGCACTGCTGCCGCTGTCAGCTCTCGCTACGGACCTTGTACTAGACTAAAGGAAATATGCCCTAGAGGAAATCATAGAGATGATTATATTTCTTACTAGACTAAAGGAAATATTAGACTAGCACGTCGATTGGTTGATGACTATGTTTTGCAAGTCATGGACATGGAGATGTCAAACCAATGATGTGGACACATGTTATGAACATGGGGTTGGACTGACCCAACTTGAGACTGGCAATTAGACTTGCAGCTCTCTCTACACATGGTGTACGTTTTGTCCATAGACCTGAGATTGTCGCATGTAATTGAGATGTGGATCGACCTATTTTGGGGCTATCAGACGCTACTCCATAACTGGGTAGTTATAAAGGTCGCTTTCGAGTTTGTCCTGAAGCATGTTGTAAGGCATGGTCAATCAAGATGGGTTTGCCCCTCTCTACTTGAGAGAGATATCTCTAGGCCCCTCGAGTGATCGGATCTAGAAATGCATGGCCGTGCTACATAAGGTTAAGAGTTAACCTAGTAAAGAGATTCCTAATCATAGTATCAATAAAGGAATGTTAGCTTTAAGCTAGACCAAATATCGTGAGGCAAAGGGAAAGACATGCACTGAACCTTGTGATGGTTCGTCCGATATGATCTTTGTATGCATTTAGGAGTTGGCATGTCTTTCTAGAGGCCGTTACCAACTATTGACAGAATAAGTGTATTTGTGTCATGTCTATACGTATATGAACCTATAGGGTAACACACTTAAGGGGCTGGAAGCCTAATAAGGATTAGATCCGAATTAGACCAGACTTAGGCTACTAATGAGTTGCTAATGTAGAATGCCACTAGGGAGGCCTATATAAAAGAGGGTGGGGCTAGCTAACTAGGGTTAGACCATTCCACCCAGCCGCCACTCCTCACGCCTGTGTCGCAGGCGTGGACCTAGCAATCGACGTCTGACCCTTCCACCCCGCACGTGTGGATACCTTGGAGGTGCTGCATCTGTGGCACTTGGACGAGCCAAGAAAGGGGAGCTGCTCGTGGGACGAGGACGAGGAGGAGACGTAGAACATCTACACTGCATCGACGCACTTCATCAAGTTACTCAACCGCACGTCTAGTGGTAATCCCATGATCTATGACAACATTAATCTTGGTTTACGCGGTAGAATTTTTTTGATTTGCGCTACTGTAACCTACCCGTATCCCTTCAGTGGTATCAGAGCCAATGCTGTTCAGTTATAGGTTCGGGACGTTTGCATATGGCGATATGTAGATTGATATGAATGATGTGATCATTTATATGGTGGTGGTTCAGGATTGATCTGTGATCTTCCTTTTCGTGATCGTGATTCTGAGGTCGTCGAACGACTTACCCCTACCTGTCGGTTTCTGCCATCGGGGTAGACAGTGACACAAATCCTGTTGAATCATGCGAAGATCAATATGATTGATCGAATTGGAACCTAGATCTAAAATCGATGTACCGTGATCAAAGGAGTTTGGTCGAATCGAAACAATAGTCGGTTTATGGTAAATTTGATCTGCCGATCAAAATCCTTAAATAAAATTGTATAGATTCGATCTCTCATTTTTCACAGGGGGAGACACCCTAGAACCCCATAGGGGGAGACCCCCTTTATCGTAGCCCCTTTTGTATCTCGTTAAGGTAACTAGGTGCTGCGATTTCACATGATCCGGTAGAATATGATTCTATGCATAACTTGTTTTTGCAGGATGTATGTGATGCAGCCCGTCCTACGGACGCACCTCCATCTACAACACCTAGTCCCCCAAGTGGACCAATGACTCGCGCCCGAGCCAAGCTCCTCCAAGCCAAGGTTAACTCGCTCCTTTCCTCATGTGATTTTGGTCTACCTTTGGATGGCTTGCTACTTCATGCAACTACGTTATGTATACTCAGCTATGAAGCAACATCACCACACCAAGCCCCCAAGGAAGAAGGACCAGAGAAGAAGCTGCTGGAGCTCTGCACACAGGAGTCTCCGGTGTAGACCGGAGTGTCCGGTTCCCTACACCGGAGTCTCCGGACCTTCCTTCGGTCCGGCCCCAAGAACCAAGCCCGAGACAACCAGATGCCCCCTCCGGAGACGAGTCCGGAGATTGACCCAAGTCTCCGGCCCAGACCGGAGTCTCCGGACCCAACACCGGAGTCTCCGGCCTGCTCTATGCTAGGCATGTCAAGGCCTTTTGGGCCTGGCCCATGTAACCCCCAGTTTCGCCCAAACTTCCAGTTTTATTCCAAAACTACCCCTGTTTAAGTGGTTGGCCTATATAAAGCCCCACCCCTCATATGTAAACCCTAGACTTGGATAATAATAGATTGAGGACACCCCTTTGAGGATCTTTCATCTATTGGTCTCATGCTCCTACCAAGGGGCACCCTATTATCCACAACCTCTTGGATCTTGCCTAGTGCGTTCAAGTTGTATAAGGCCTTGGGTTCTCGGTTTCTCGCCACCAAGTAGTCAAGATCTCACCAAGCACCTCGCCCCCGTTGTTGGCCGTGGAGAGAGAGAGCTTCGCCCAACACCGATCCTAGGGATTATGTTGGACCGGTTGCCACCGGCGTGAGTTATCGGCGTGTATCGTGATTTGTGTGCGTGAGTTCATCGGGTTCTTAGTGTGCGTGCGTTCGTGGATTTCGTCCCCTCTTCCCCTTCCACCGCTTGTCCCTCGATTCCCGCGGAGATTCGTGAAAGATCGGGCCACCCCAAGGGGTTACCCCATAACATATTGGTATCAAGAGCAAGGTTGATCACGAATTTCCCCTCAATTTTTCTTCTATCCACCATAAATTCGAAAATTTCCCAAAAACAACCCCAGTTTGCCTTTGGATCGATCTATCGTTTTGGAGTGTTATTTGTGGTTTTGATCCGACCAAATATTGTCTAAGGTGTTGGTCCAGCTTTTGCCTGCGTTTCCCAACCCAATTTTGGCCAAATTTTCGCGGATTTGAGGACTCTAGGCGTGAATTTCCGCTCAAAAACACGAGCAGATCTTCCACACCGGAGTCTCCGGCCCTGTGCACCGGAGCGCCGATTTTGCTCTTTTTCCTCCTTTCTGCATTGGCTAATCTGTCCGCTTGTTGTTTGTGTTCCGTGTGCGTGTCATCAACTAACAAATAGCTTCCGCAACATCGCCGTGCTCTTTGACACCACGGACCCCAAACTCTTCCCCGCTCCATCGACACAAGATCATCATCAACAACTAAGGTATAACTTGTGTCAACCCTTGTAGCCATATCTTCCTTTGTGTGTACCTATCCTATGAGAGCAACTCATTTTGTGTTTGTCTAAGCATTGTGCACTTGCCATTGGAAAGTGAGAGTGTGAGGGCAAATACAAAAGTTAACATAGTAGCATAGAAAGGGAGAAAAAGAATAAAAAAAAGAGGAAAAGAAAAAGAAAAATAGAAAGATACATAGTCTCCCAATACAAAGAGAGCATCAAGCTTGTAAGCAAACGAGAGAGGAAGAAGCGCGCCAAGGCAAGTGCACAAATCCGTTGCTTACTTTCTTTTGGCAAACGAGTTGTGGTCTCTCCTTGAGTTGGCACGACAACCGAGCGTAGTCTTTGTTAGGCCATTTCGTGCTCACTTCCATAGTCGTGCTAACCTCATTTTTCTCCACGTGTGGTTTTCCCACAATCCTACCCATCCACCAAAAGCGTTTGAGAGTTGTCGCTTATTTGTGTGTGAGTTTCCTTGCCATTTCACTTTGCACGTTGTTCGCTCCTTTGTGTGGCAATTGGTTTGATATAATCTCCAAGGTGAGGTAAAAGGCTAACTTTTACGCACCCTTATTCTCCATATACAACCCTTGTCGGCTTTGCATCATGGACAGGAATGGCGAGCCGTCCCAGCCACCACCACCTCCGGAGGACGACACACAATACATGACAAGATGGGACCATTGGAAGATCCGAGGAGAATTCAACTACCGTTGTGAAGCCCTTGAGCGGCGCCAAGATTAACAATTTAGTGAAGCCCGAGTGGAGTTCAAGAACATCGACAACTGCTTCGAAGAAGTCCGAGGCCAAATGCATGCCATGCAACACAACCTCGGTCATCAAAATGAAGCTCTTGGTCGCGCCCTGGCCTCAACGGATGAGAAGCTTCAACGCCTCATTGATGGTTTAGCAAGGCCACGCTCGCGAGACTCAAGATCATCACGGCACTCCTCAAGTGAATCAAGTGCACCTCGCCGTCACACTTCAAGGCACCGGGATGGACCCGTCCTTCAATCCATGAGCTCTTCTCAAGCGGTACCATCTCCGCGACACGCCGCAACGTCAAGCTATGATGGTGACCTCTCCGCAAGACCTCCAAGACGTGAAGCGGACCGGCCACAACCAAGGGCACTTGTAATTCAACAAGAGCAACCTCACATGGACCACCAAGCCTATCGCCATCGACATGTTCTTTCAACAAGTGAAGCATCCGAAGTAGAAGAACAAGTTTGCCGTCGGCGTGAAGCACTTGACGATCCACCAAGGCGTCATCATCGACATGAACGTCAACGTCGACAACATGATCATCATGACGAGCCTCCTCCACATCAAGAAGAAAGAGAGAAGCCCATTGCGCATGCGGCTCGACGTCCTCCTCGCCACATGGCGCAAGACAATGCTCCTCGGCATCAACCACGACAAGAACAAGAGCAAGCTCCCCAAGCTCGTCGTGAGGATCAACAACCTCCTCCTCGTCCTCAACCGCGCCAACAACACGAGCAAGCTCCCCAAGCTCGTCGTCAAAACCAAGTTCCACCACCAAACGCGGCACCTCAACAACCGCAAGAGCAACGCCACCATCACCAAGCAAGACATGAGAGCTCGGATGATGAAGATGGCCGCCACAATAATGGCAACCGTCGCCACCGGAACCGCAATGAAGAAAAAACTTTTGGCAAGCTCAAATTCACCATGCCCAAGTTCACCGGTTCCAATGAGCCCGAATAATACCTCTCGTGGGAACTCAAGGTTGACAAGATCTTCCGCATGCACAACTATAGCAATGAGAAGATGATGGCCATGGCATCCCTCGAGTTTGATGAGTATGCCAACCTTTGGTGGGAATAAGTTCAACTCGCTCGTGAATCAAAAGAAGAGCCCCCAATCTCAACTTGTCAAGATATGAAGGCCCATATGAGATCCCTCTTTGTTCCTTCGCACTACACGCATGACATTTTCAACAAGCTTCAAACACTTAGTCAAGGGACAAAGACCGTGGAAGAGTACTTCAAGCAAATGGAGCTCAACATGATCCGTGCCAACATTGAAGAGCGGGATAAACAAACAATGTCACGTTTCCTCAATGGCTTGAACCATCCAATCAAGTGCATCACCGAGTTCCAAAAGTACAACAACATGGTTGAGCTTGTGCACATCGCATCAAAGGCCGAGCGTCAAGTGCAAGAGGACATCAAGTTCAACAAGCCAAAGACATACTTCACATACAAGCAAGCCCCAACCACTACTCCGACAACACCAAGTGGAAGCTCATCAAATACAACCAAGCTTCCCTTCAAGCCAACACTTCCTCAAGGAAAACCGCCCCCAAGTGGCAAATACACAAGAGATGAACAACCATTCAATGGTGAGTGCTACAAGTGTGGAGGCAAAGGACACAAGTCGGCCGCATGTGGGAACAAGAAAGTTTTGTTCATCCATGACAACGGCGATGAAGAATACTTGAATGAAGATGAGTTTGATGCAAGGGTCAAGGAAGCCATGGCAAGGCAACATTTGGAAGAGGACCAAGAACTACTTGTGTGTGAACATGACGCGAGTCCATCGCTTGTGGTCACAAGGGTCTTAACTACTCAAGCCAATGAGAATGAAGACCAACGATCAAACATCTTCCAAACTCGTGCCGATATCAATGGGAAGTCCATCAAAGTTGTCATCGATGGAGGGAGTTGCCACAATCTTGCAAGCACAGAATTGTGTGAGAAACTCAACCTCACCCTCCATCCACATAAGAACCCCTACCATATTCAATGTCTAAGTGACCAAGGGTCCGTCAAGATCAAGCACACCGTCTCGGTAACGTTCTCAATTGGACCATACAAAGACACGGTGGAATGTGACGTGGTCCCCATGACGGTTTGCCATATGTTTCTAGGAAGGCTGTGGCAATATGACAAGCGTGCTTTGCATGATGGTCACTCAAACACTTATACCTTCAAATGGCTGGAAAAAACTTGTGTTTTGCAACCAATGACTCCTAGCCAAATAATTGCGGACAATGCAAAGGCTTTAGCGAGGGCGCAATACACAAAAACACCTTGTGAGAAGAGTGGTGAGCGAGAGAACCACACTATAGTGAGTGAGTGCCACAAGCCAAACTCGAGTGGAAAAACTAAGAGTGTTCTTCTTGCCACCAAAAGTGAGATGAGAGAAGTGTGGAACAACCCATCCATCTTGCACTATGTCCTTGTATGCAAGGGACTAGCGCAAGGAACTAATGACTTGACAAATGTTCCTCCTTCTTTGATGGCTATTTTGTAGGAATTCCACGATGTATTTCCCGAAGAGATTCCTCATGGCCTACCACCCCTTCGTGGAATCGAGCACCGCATCGACCTCATACCCGGCGCCCCACTCCCAAACCGCGCCACGTATCGCACGAACCCGGAAGAGACGAAGGAGATAGAACGACAAACCAACCAACTCGTCTCCAAAGGTTTGATACAAGTAAGCACTAGCCCAAGCACGGTCCCCGTGATTCTAGTTCCAAAAACGGATGATACGTTGCGGTTATGCATGGACTGCCGTCCAATCAATGCTATCACCGTGCGTTATCGACATCCTATACCGCGTCTTGATGACATGCTTGATGAGTTATGTGGAGCCACTATATTTTTGAAAATTGATCTTCGTAGTGGTTACCATCAAATTCGCATGGAAGAAGGTGATGAGTGGAAAACCGTCTTCAAGACCAAGCTTGGTCTCTATGAATGGTTGGTTATGCCTTTTGGCTTATCAAATGCCCCATCTACCTTCATGCGCCTCATGAACCATATTTTGAGATCTCTCATTGGGAAGAGTGTCGTTGTTTACTTTGATGACATCCTTGTCTATAGCAAGTCACTAGAGGAGCATGTTACTCATGTTAAGGAGGTCCTTCAAATCCTTCGTCATGAAAAGCTTTATGCTAATCTCCCAAAGTGCACTTTTGCAAAAGACAAACTGATTTTCCTTGGTTTTATTGTGTCTTCTAATGGAATTGAAGTTGATGTCTCAAAAGTTAAGGACATACGAGATTGGCCCATACCCACCAATGTTAGTGAACTTCATAGTTTTCATGGGTTGGCTGGCTTTTACCGTCGCTTTGTGAAAGGCTTTTCCACCATTGCTTGCCCCCTCAACGAATTGACCAACAAAAATGTCACATTCGTTTGGGGAAAAGCACAACAAAAGGCTTTTGATGAGCTCAAAAAGAGGCTCACCAAAGCACCACTTCTTGCATTACCGGATTTCACAAAAACCTTTGAGATTGAATGTGATGCTAGTGGAATTGGCATTGGAGGCGTCCTTATGCAAAATGGGCGTCCTATTGCATACCATAGTGAGAAACTCGATGGCGCTTGCCTTAACTATCCCATTTATGACAAAGAGATTTTTGCCTTGGTTCGTGTCCTTCAAGTGTGGCAACACTACCTTTGGCCCAAAGAATTTATCATCCATTCCGACCATGAGTCGTTGAAATATCTTAAGGGCCAAGCCAATTTGAGTAAAAGGCACACCAAATGGGTTGAGTTTTTGGAATCTTTTCCTTACATTGTCAAGTACAAGAAGGGCAAAGAAAATGTGGTAGCGGACGCTTTGTCTCGCAAAAACACAAACCTTCTTACGCGACTCAAAGTAAAAGTCTTGGGTCTTGATGACATCAAATCTTTGTACGCGTCCGACCCTTTCTTTGGACCAATTTTTGCAAGATGTTCAATATACAAAGGGATTGGTGATTTCTATTTGCATAAGGGTTTTGTTTTCAAAGAAAACAAGCTTTGCATTCCGAAGTCGTCTCTCCAAATTTTGCTTCTTCAAGAGTCCCATGGTGGAGGCCTTATGGGTCACTTTGGCCGTGACAAGACATATGACATTCTATCCACTCACTACTTTTGGCCAAAGACGAAGCTTGACGTGGAGCGCCACGTCCAACGATGCACTACATGTATCCAAGCTAAGTATAAGTCTAACCCCTTTGGTCTTTATATGCCATTGCCTATTCCTCATGCACCTTGGTCGGACATTAGCATGGACTTTGTGTTAGGATTGCCTAGATCTAAACATGGACATGATTCTATATTTGTGGTAGTGGATCGCTTTTCCAAAATGGCACACTTCATTCCGTGCCATAAGACCGATGATGCTTCAAATGTAGCAAATTTGTTTTTCAGGGAAATAATTCGGCTACACGGTGTACCAAGAACAATCGTCTCCGACCGCGAGGTCAAATTCATGAGCTACTTCTGGAAGACTCTCATGGCCAAGCTCGGCATCAAGCTCCTCTTCTCATCCGCCTCGCATCCTCAAACCGATGGACAAACCAAGGTCGTCAATCGAAGCCTTGGCACACTCCTACGTGTGTTGATAAAGAAGAATCTTAAAGACTGGGAGGAATGTATTCCACACGCCGAGTTCGCCTACAACCGCGCCAAGCACTCCACCACCATGAGGAGCCCGTTCATGATCGTCTATGGCTTCGAGCCTCTCACCGCGCTCGATATCCTTCCACTTCCGCTTCATGAATGTGCCAATATGGACGTTGTCAAGCGTGCCCAAACAATGAAGAAACTCCATGAAGACACAAGAGCTACGATCGAGCAACAAGTCCTCCGCCAAGCATCAAGGCTAAACAAGAACAAGAAAGAGATGATCTTCGAAGAAGGCGACCTTGTGTGGATACACTTGAGTAAAGACCGCTTCCCCAAGGACCGCGACTCCAAACTCAAGCCAAGAGGTGATGGACTGTTCAAAGTACTAAAGAGGATCAACAACAACACCTACATCATCGATATCCCAACATCCAAGTATCTTGTGAGCCCGACATTCAATGTCAAGGACCTATCACCCTACCATGGCGAAGATGAAGTTGAGAAGGTTGAAGAGTCGAGGACGACTCTTTCCCAAGGGGGGGGAGCTGATGCAGCCCGTCCTACGGACGCACCTCCATCTACAACACCTAGTCCCCCAAGTGGACCAATGACTCGCGCCCGAGCCAAGCTCCTCCAAGACAAGGTTAACTCGCTCCTTTCCTCATGTGATTTTGGTCTACCTTTGGATGGCTTGCTACTTCATGCAACTACGTTATGTATACTCAGCTATGAAGCAACATCACCACACCAAGCCCCCAAGGAAGAAGGACCAGGAGAAGAAGCCGCTGGAGCTCTGCACACCGGAGTCTCCGGTGTAGACCAGAGTCCCCGATCCCCTACACCGGAGTCTCCGGACCTTCCTCCGGTCCGGCCCCAAGAACCAAGCCCGGGACAGCCAGATGCCCCCTCCGGAGATGGGTCCGGAGATTGACCGGAGTCTCCGGCCCAGACCGGAGTCTCCGGACCCAACACCGGAGTCTCCGGCCTGCTCGATGCCAGGCATGTCAAGGCCTTTTTGGCCTGGCCCATGTAACCCCCAGTTTCGCCCAAACTTCCAGTTTTATTCCAAAACTACCCCTGTTTAAGTGGTTGGCCTATATAAAGCCCCACCCCTCATATATAAACCCTAGACTTGGATAATAATAGATTGAGGACACCCCTTTAAGGATCTTTCATCTATTGGTCTCATGCTCCTACCAAGGGGCACCCTATTATCCACAACCTCTTGGATCTTGCCTAGTGCGTTCAAGTTGTACAAAGCCTTGGGTTCTCGGTTTCTCGCCCCCAAAAGATCTCACCAAGCACCTCGCCCCCGTTGTTGGCCGTGGAGAGAGAGCTTCGCCCAACACCGATCCTAGGGATTATGTTGGACCGGTTGCCACCGGCGTGAGTTATCGGCATGTATCGTGATTTGTGCGCGTGAGTTCATCGGGTTCTTAGTGTGCGTGCGTTCGTGGATTTCGTCCCCTCTTACCCTTCCACCGCTTGTCCCTCGATTCCCGCGGAGATTCGTGAAAGATCGGGCCACCCCAAGGGGTTACCCCATAACAGTATGTGATCAGTATGACCCATATATATATATATATATGTGATGCATGTATAAAATTTATCATGACCTGCGTGTCATGAGTAGGGCAACACGGCTGGAGCCATATGTGTTGTCAATTATTGCAATGGCCTACGTGCCAACTTGTGATGATCCCAATACTATGTAATTTTGATTACTAGCTGTTAGGAGTAATAGCTTGTATTAGTTCTTGGAGGACTCATCACTTGGAGGATGGCTCGCATGGAACATGAAGATGGAGATCATCATGGTGGACAATTTCTATGGCGATAGAGATCACCATGAGAGAATGGGCCATACTGTGTCACAAATATGTGAATGCTATTTTTATGAGTTTTACTCTAACATGATAGAAGTAGAACGATCCCTCACAAATTTTAAGTTAAACTGTGTCCTCCCAACCAAACCTTGCACCATCCTATGCCCTATACAATCGTTGGTGGGCCTATGAAATTAGGGTGCCGCGGTTTTCCTTGGCTGAATGGGTTTGTATCGGATACCTACACGCATAAGGGTTGGTGAGCTTGCCTAGGTCATCTTAACAGGTAAGGAACTTGGGCATAAAGGTTGGGCGCCTAGCTTTAACATAGAGATGTCACCCAACAACAAGAGTCATATGTGATATGATTAGCAAGTGTTGCTTACTGATTTACCTTGTCTTCTAGCAGTGATGCTAAAGCTCACTAGTCGACTTGTTAATTGTGGATGTTGAATCACTTAGTATCAATAGACGGATATTGATTTAAGTGGAGGTATATGCTATTAAATTGTTTAATATGTTTTACTCTTTCATGGTTACATGGCTTAGTATTTTGCATGTTTTCTGTTGTAGATCAATGGCACCAAACACTGCATCACCTTTTTCTTTGCGTTCGATTCTTGACAAAGATAAACTAAATGGAACAAACTATTCGGACTAGGTCCGTAACCTGAGAATTGTTCTCAGGTCTGATTAAAAGGAAACGGTTCTGGATACCCAAATCCCCGATGAACCTGCTGATAATGCATTTACTGCCCTTAAGAATACCTACAAGAGAGCATGTGATGATTCTCTTGAGGTTAGCTGTCTTATGCTTGCATGCATGGAACCTGAACTCCAAAAGAAGTTTGAGGATCAGGAAGCGTACGATATGATCGTCACGCTTAAGGACATGTTCCAGACTCAGGCCAGGACTGAGAGGTGCAATGTCGCCAAGTCCTTTGTGGAATGCAAGCTGGCAGAGGGAGCAGGTGTGGGCCCCCATGTGATCAAAATGGTTGGTTACAGTCAGACTTTGGAAAAGCTTGGTTTTCCACTAGGCCAAGAGTTGGCTACTGATTTCATTTTGGCATCTCTTCCATCTACCTATGGGTAGTTCATTTCGAACTACCATGTGCATGGGGTGGATAAGGGCCTTAATGAATTATGTGGGATGCTAAAAAAAGCAGAAAGTGACATGAAGAAGTGTGCAGGGCATAGCCATGTGATGGCTGTGCAGAACAAGCCTAGCTTTAAGAAAAAAGGGTACTTCTTGGTCGAAGAAGAAGGGCAAGGCTAATGATACGATCCCTAAGCCTGCACCCAAGCAAAAGGCTGGACCTGCAGATGACACTGAGTGCTTCTTTTGTCATGAACATGGCCACTAGAAGAGAAACTGCAACAAGTACCAGAATTCTTTGAAGAAGAGTGGAAGTAAGAGTACTTCCCACTCAGGTACGCTTGTTGTGGACATTCTTCTCGCAGATTCTTATGTTAACTCTTGGGTATTTGATACCGGATCGGTTGCTCATATTTGCAATTCGATGCAGGGGCTAATAAGGACTAGAGAAGTGCAGAAAGGCGAAGTGGATTTTCGCGTCGGAAATAAAGCAAGGGTTGCTGCATTGTTTGTCGGCATCATGCAACTTCACCTTCCGTCAAGATTTTATTATGGAGTTGAATAATTGTTATTACATTCCAAGTATGGGTTGAAACATTTTATCACCTTCATATTTGATGAGGGATGGATATTCATTTGCGAGTACAAACAATGGTTGTGTAATCTCTAAGAATGCTATGTTTATGGCTAATGCTCCCATTGTGAATGGGTTATTTATTTTAAATCTTGATGATGCATCTGTTTACAATGTTAGTGCTAAAAGGCTTCGGCCTAATAATTTGAGTCCTACCTATTTATGGCATTGTCGTTTGGGGCATATAAGTGAAAAGTGCATGAAGAAGCTCCATGGTGATGGTCTTCTAACTTCATTTGATTTTGAATCATACAAGACATGTCAGGCTTGTTTACTTGAAAAGATAACCAAGTCGCCTTTTTCGGGTTTACCCGAGAGAGCGATAGACTTGTTGGAACTCATACATACTGATATATGTGGACCAATGAGCACGACAGCCAGAGGAGGATATCACTACTTCATTACTTTCACTGATGATTTCAATAGATATGGTTATGTCTACTTGATGAAGCATAAGTCTGAAAATTTTGAAAGGTTCAAGGAGTTTCAGAGTGAGGTAGAGAATCAATGTGGCAAGAAAATAAAGGCCTTGAGATCTGATCGTGGAGGTGAATATTCGAGTCACGAATTTAGCAATCATCTTAAGAGTTGCGGAATTGTTCCACAACTCACGCCGCCCGGAACGCCTCAAAGAAACAAGGTCTCCGAATGATGCAATCGAACTTTGTTGGACATGGTTCGATCGATGATGAGCTAGTCAGATTTACCATTATCATTTTGGGGTTACGCTCTAGAAACGATAGCTTTCACACTCAATAGGGTACCATCTAAATCCGTAGTTAAGACACCATATGAAATGTGGACTGGAAATAATCCCAGTTTGTCTTTTCTAAAGATTTGTGGTTGTGATGCATTTGTAAAGCGACTTCAGTCGGACAAGCTAACACCCAAATCGGATAAGTGCATTTTCATGGGATATCTGAGGGAAACCTTAGGGTATTACTTCTACAACCGAGAAGAGGGCAAAGTGTTTGTTGCTCGTAGCAGTGTTTTCCTAGAGAAAGAGTTTCTCACAAAGGGAACAAGTGGAAGATTGGTGCGACTTGAAGAAGTTCAAGATGAGCCAGTCGGGGATGCTTATACGAGTTATGCTATTGTAGCAGAACAAGTTGAGGAACCCGTGGCAATCGAAGCACCACAACCACGAAGGTCGGCGAGGCTCCGCGAAGCATGGGAATTATTATTGTTAGACAATGATGAGCCTGCGACCTATGCAGAAGCGATGGTGGACCCTAACTCTGAGAAATGGTTGATCCCCATGAGATCCGAGATAGAGTCCATGGGAGACAATCAAGTTTGGAACTTGGTTGACCTTCCTGATGGTTTTAAAGCCATCGAGTGCAAATGGATCTATAAGAAGAAGATTTATATGGATGGAAATGTTCACATCCATAAAGCTCGACTTGTTGCAAAGGTTTTCGACAAGTTCAAGGAGTTGACTACGATGAGACTTTCTCCCATGTAGTGATGCTTAAATTGAAGTGTTTTGCAGCATAGTAAATCAAAAAAATTCTACGGATGCGAATAAGAAAGCCAAGATCTAATCTAGGAGATGCAATCAACGAGATAGATAGATGAGATCTTCATACCCTTGAAGAAATCGCGCAGCGGAAACGTTCAACAGAACGTGGGTGATGTAGTCGAACTAGCCTTCTTCTCCTCGCGATCCGATCCGATCCAACGCCGCAAGTGACGGCGCCTCCGAGAGATGCACAAGTACGGTGCCGCGACGTCTCCTCCTTCCTTGGTCCAGCAAGTGGGGTGGAGAGATGGATTGGATCTGCAGCACGACGACGTGGTGCTATGGTGGAGAGTTTCTGCGGCAGGGCTTTGCCTACGCGCAGTCGGGAGAGAGAGAGAGAGAGAGAGAGAGAGAGAGAGAGAGAGAGAGAGAGAGAGAGAGAGAGAGAGAGAGAGAGAGAGAGGTGGAGGGCAGCAAGACGGCGGCTAGGGTTGGAGGAGTAGGAGGGGGAGGGTGCGCCCCTGCCCTCTTTATATAGGAGGCTGGACGGCCCCCTTGGCCCCTCCTCCAAGCCCTAGGGTGGCGGCCCCAAGGGTTGGAGTGGGGGGCAAGTTTCCCCCCTCCTTCTAGAAGATCCCTTTATGGTTTCCCCTAGGGTTTGGCCGGCTGGGCCTTTGGGGCCTTGTGCCCCTGGCCCAAAGCGGCCAGGGCACTCCCCTTCAGGCCCACGCAGCCCTCCGACAAGTGGGCCCACGTTGGTCTCACTCCGGAACCTTCTAGAACCTTCCGGTACAATACCGAATACTCTGAAACGATTCCGAAATCCAAAAACTGCTTTCCTTTATATGAATCTTATTCTATGGACCATTTCGGAACCTCTCGTGATGTCCTGGATCTCATCCGAGACTCCGAACAAAAATTCATAAACCAATTATCCATTCTATCCTAGCGTCGAAGCACGTTAAGTGTGTGACCCTACGGGTTCGAGAATATGTAGACATGATCTTCTATCAATAATCAACAGCGGGATCTGGAAACCCATATTGACTCCCACACATTCATCGATGATCATATCGGATGAACCACCATGCCGCGATTCAATTAATCCCATATATGTATTCCCTTCGTCACGCGATATTTTACTTGCCCGAGATTCGATCTTTGGTATCGGCATACCTAGTTCAATCTCGTTCACAGCAAGTACTTTACTCGTTCCGTAATCCGATATCACTTTGTGATTAACTCCTTAACCATGTGCTTGCATACCGAGTGGGCCCGAAGTATATCTCTCCGACTTGGGAGGGACAAATTCCATCTCGATACATACAACCCAACAAGTACTTTCCGATCACCTAAGAGACACCTTTATGATCACCCTCACATAGGATGACGTTTGATGACCTCAAAGCTTTCTTTCGATACCAGGGAGTTGTATTATCTCATGGTCTAAGGAATACAATACTTGACATAGGAAAAAGCTTCGCAAAGATGAACACGATGACACGATCTAATTGCTCTGCTTAATTTGGGTCTGTCCATCATATCATTCTCCTAATGACATGATCTCATTATTAATCGACAAATCATGTCTATGGTTAGGAAACCTTAACCATCATTAATCAATGTGCTAGTCCATAGAGGCATACTAGGGACTCGGTGTTGTTCATAAACCACACACGTATCAAAGTTTCCGCTTAATACAATTCTAGCATGGAATATAAACTTTATCATGAACAAGAATTATAACAATAACATCTTTATTATTGCCTCTAGGGCATAATTCCAACAGTCTCCAACTTGCACTAGAGTCAATAATCTAGTTTACATCTGGCAATAATCTAACACCCATGGCATTAAGGTGTTGATCATGTTTTGCTCGTGGAAGAGGTTTAGTCAACGGATCTGCGACATTCAGATCCGTATATACTTTGCTAATCTTCAGATCTCCATCTGCTATATAATCTTGAATTATATGAAAACGGCGGTTGATGTGCTTGGTCTTTGGATGATATCTTGGTTCCTTAGCCAGTGCTATGGCACCAGTGTTGTCGCATAATATCTCCAATGGTTCCAAGGCACTTGGAACCACACCAAGCTCAGTGATGAAGTTCCTGATCCAAACTCCTTCACTTGACATTTCTGAAGCAGCCATGTATTCCGCTTATGTTGTAGATCCCGTGATGACGCTTTGCTTGCAGCTTCTCCAGCTCACAGCTCCACCATTCAAAATATAAACGTATCCTGTCTGAGATTTAGAATCATCCGGGTCGGTGTCGAAACTAGCATCGATGTAACCTTTTACGACGAGCTGCTCATCACCTCCATAGACCAAGAACATTTCTTTAGTCCTATTTAAATACTTTAGGATGTTCTTTACGGCTGTCCAGTGTTCCACTCCTGGATCACTTTGGTATCTGCTCGTCAAACTAAGAGCATTGGACACATCCGGTCTAGTACATAGCATGGCATACATGATAGAACCTATGGCTGAGGCATATGGCACTTTGCTCATAGTATCTCTATCGTTTATCGTAGATGGACACTGAGCCTTGCTCAATATCTTACCTGACAACATGGGCAATGAACCTTTCTTTGCTTTATCCATTCTGAACCTTTTCAGAACTTTGTCTAGATATGTACTTTGGCTTAAAGCTATTAGGCGTGTTTGTCTATCTCTATAGATTTTGATGCCTAATATATAAGCAGCTTCTCCTAGGTCTTTCATTGAAAAACATTTATTCAAATAACTCTTCACATCGTTAAGCATACCAATGTCAACAATAATCAATATGTCATCCACATATAGTAGAAAAAATGTCACTGAGCTCCCACTCACTTTCTTGTAGATACAAGCTTCGTAGCAATTTGGAACAAATCCAAAGCTCTTGATCACTTGATAAAAATGAAGGTTCCAGCTCCGAGATGCTTGCTTCAGTCCATAAATGGAACGCTGAAGTTTGCACACCTTATTAGCATCCTTAGGATCGACAAAACCTTCGGGCTACATCATATACAACTCTTCATCAATGTTGCCATTGAGGAACGCAGTCTTGAAATCCATCTGCCATATTTCATAATCATGAAATGCAACAATTGCTAATAAAATCCGAATGGACTTAAACATCGCTACGGGAGAGAAAGTCTCATCGTAGTCGACACCTTGAACTTGTCGAAAACCTTTTGCGACAAGCCGAGCTTTATAGACAGTAACATTACCATCCGCGTCCGTTTTCTTCTTGAAAATCCATTTGCACTCAACGGCCTTACGGTCGCTAGGAGGGTCCACCAAAGTCCATACTTGGTTTTCGCTCATGAATCCCAATTCGGATTTCATGGCCTCTAGCCATTTCTCAGAGTCTGGGCTCATCATTGCTTCCTCATAGTTCGCAGGTTCACTGTTGTCTAACAACAAGACGGGTAAGACAAGGTTGCCGTACCATTCAGGAGTGGCACGTGACCTTGTCAACCTGCGAAGTTTAGTAGTAGCACCGTTCAAAGTTTCATGATCCTCGTCATTAGCTTCCTCTCTTGTTGGTGCAGACGACACTGGAACAATTTTAGGTGCTGCACTACTCTCCGACTCGAGAGAAGGTTCAATAACCTCGTCTAGCTCTACCTTCCTCCCACTCACTTCTTTCGAGAGAAACTCCTTCTCAAGAAAGGATCCGTTCTTTGCACAAAAACTTTGCCTTCGGATCTGTGGTAGAAGGTACACCCAATCATTTCCTTAGGGTATCCTATGAAGACGCATTTCTCCGCTTTGGGTTCGAGCTTGTCCGGCATCAACTTCTTGACGTAAGCTTCGCATCCCCAAACTTTAAGAAACGACAACTTAGGTTTAGCACCAAACCATAGTTCATACGGTGTCGTCTCAACGGATTTAGATGGTGCCCTATTTAAAGTGAATGCAGCGGTTTCTAATGCATAAACCCAAAATGATAACAACAAATCTGTAAGAGACATCATTGATCGCACCATATCTAATAGAGTTCGATTCCGGCGTTCAGACACACCATTGCGCTGTGGTGTTCCGGGTGGCGTGAGTTGCAAAACGATTCCGCTTGCTTTAAGATGCGTGAGAAAATCATAACTCAAATATTCACCTCCACGATCGGATCGTAGAAATTTAATTTTCCTGTTACGATGGTTTTCCACTTCATTCTGAAATTCGTAGAACTTTTCAAATGTTTCAGATTTATGTTTCATTAAATAGATATACCCATATCTACTTAAGTCATCAGTAAAGTGAGAAATTAGCGATATCCACCGCGCGTCGAAACACTCATTGGTCCGCATACATCGGTATGTATGATTTCCAACAAGTCCGTTGCTCGCTCCATTATTCCGGAGAACGGGGTTTTGATCATCCTGTCCATGAGGCACGGCTCGCATGTGTCAAATGATTCAAAATCAAGAGACTCCAAAAGTCCATCAGAATGGAGTTTCTTCATGCGTTTTACACCAATATGACCTAGACGGCAGTGCCACAAATAAGTTGGATTATCACTATCTGCTTTGCATCTCTTAGCCTCAATGTTATGGATGTGCGTTTCATTTCTTTCGAGATTCAGAAGAAATAAACCATTCACAATAGGTGCATGACCATAAAAGATGTTATTCATATAAATAGAACAACCATTATTCTCCGATTTAAATGAATAACCGTCTTGCAATAAACACGATCCAGATATGATGTTCATGCTCAACACAGGCACATAATAACACTTATTAAGGTTTAAAACTAATCCCGAAGGTAAAACTAAGGAGAGCGTGCCGATGGCCATCACATCAACTTTTTATCCATTGCCAACGCGCATCGTCACCTCATCCCTTGCTAGCCGCCGTCTATTCCGTAGCTCCTATTTCGATTTACAAATATTAGCAACTGAACCAGTATCAAATACCCAGGCACTACAACGAGCGCTAGTAAGGTAAACATCAATAACATGTATATCAAATATACCTTTAATGGTGCCAGCCTTCTTGTCCGCTAAGTACTTCAGACAGTTGCGCTTCCAGTGACCCTTGTCCTTGCAATAGAAGCACTCAGTGTCCGGCTTAGGTCCAGACTTGAGCTTCTTCTCAGCAGGGGCAACGCGCTTGCCGCTGCCTTTCTTGAAGGATTTCTTTGCACCCTTACCTTTCTTGAAGCTAGGGGTCTTGTTGACCATCAACACATGATTATCTTTCTTGATATCCACCTCCGCAGCTTTCAGATTAGAGAAGAGCTCAGTGATCGTATCAGTGGAACCAATTTGATTGTGAGTAACTACAAAACCTTTGTAGCTAGGAGGGAGTGATTGCAGAACTCTTTCAATCTTGAGCTCTTCTAGAATCTTTGCAGTCCAGTTGCTCAAGACGTTGAGTGTAGCCCGACATCTTAATGGCGTGCTCACTAACCGAACTCCCTTCCTCCATCTTGTAGTTAAAGAACTTCTCAGAGATCTCATATCTCTCAGAACGGGTCTGAGACTGAAATATGGTTTTCAGTTCCTCATGAATCTCAAAGGGCCCGGCAAACTCCTCAAAACGATTTTGAAGGTCCGGTTCCATAGCAAACAACATGGTACTCTTAATCACTCCATAATCATCTTTGCACGACTGATAAACAGCTTTTTCATCAGCCGGCGCATCAATAGCAGGGGCGTCACCTAGCGCTTTCTCAAGGACATAGTCCTTTTGTCCGCCAGCGAGAATGATTCTCAGTTTGTAGAACCAGTTGGTGAAGTTAGACCCATTATTCTTAAGCTTTTCTTTCTCTGCAAAAACGTTGAATTTGAAGTTGGACTTAGCCATTTGATCTACAAAATTTGCAAATACAATTTAGACTATGTTCATGATAACTAGTTCAACTTAATCAAATTACTAGATGAACTCCCACTAAATTCAACATCCCTCAAGTTGTTTAGTGAACATGATCCAAATTCACCACACCTAATCCGATCTTCACGAGAAGAGATGTGGTTTCAATGGTGGACAACAAAGTGTCGATCATATCATTCATATGACTCATGCTTAACCTTTCGGTTCGTGTGTTCCGAGGCCATGTCTGTACATGCTAGGCTCGTCAAGTCAAACCCAAGTATTTCCGCGTGTGCAAAACTGGCTTGCACCCGTTGTATGTGAACGTAGCGTTTATAGCACCCGATCATCACGAGGTGCTTGAACACGACGAACTTTCGCAACGGTTCATACATGAGGAGAACACAATTTTATCTTGATCTTTAAGTGAGGAATCATCTTATAATGCTACAGTCGCGATATAAGCATAATAAGATATATAAAAGGATAAACATCACATGCATATAATTTTATGTGACATGGTATAGCCAATCTTCGCCCAATGATCTCCATCTTGTGCGCGCCAGCATGATCTCCATCACTCCACCATGATTGCCACCACCACGAATAGCAACTACAACTATTGCTAACTACTTAGCGATAAAGTAAACCTATTACATGGCGTATAAGAAGTTGACACACAGGTCATACACAATTATAAAGACAACCATATGGCTCCTGCCGGTTGTGAACTCATCGACATGCAAGTCGTGAAATATTACAAAACATGATCATTGCATACATCATACACATCACGTCTTGGGCCATACCATATCACAAAACACTCCCTGCAAAAACAAGTTAGACGCCTCTACTTTGTTGTTGCATGTTTTACGTGGCTTATGGGAGTAACAAGCTAAGAAAGATTCTTACCTATGGAAAGCCACAACGGTGATATTATGGTTGCTAACATCCGGTGTAAATCCCATGACTACTATAGTGAGAGAAACTGGCATCCACCAGCCGCATGTGTGGAACAAGACACATGTCAAGTGCGGATCCGGTCTCGCGAACGAGGTCGCGTAAAGTTGGCCTGGACCGCTTCGATCTCACTATGCCGCGCCATAAGAAATACACAACAAGTGGCTTGCAACAGAAAACATCAACGCCCGCAAGAAGCATGTTGCGTTCTACTCGTGAAACACATCTATGCATAGATCTAGCTCTGATACCACTGAAGGGTTTTGCAGCATAGTAAATCAAAAAAATTCTACGAATGCGAACAAGAAAGCCAAGATCTAATCTAGGAGATGCAATCAACGAGAGAGATATATGAGATCTTCATACCCTTGAAGAAATCGCAAAGCGGAAACATTCAATAGAACGTGGGTGATGTAGTCGAACTAGCCTTCTCCTCCTCGCGATCCGATCCGATCCAACGCCGCAAGTGACGGCGCCTCCGAGAGATGCACACGTACGATGCCGAGACGTCTCCTCCTTCCATGGTCCAGCAAGTGGGGTGGAGAGATGTATTGGATCTGCATCACGACGGCGTGGTGCTATGGTGGAGAGTTTCTGCGGCAGGGCTTCGCCTACGCGCTGCCAGGAGAGAGAGAGAGAGAGAGAGAGAGAGAGATAGAGAGAGAGAGAGGTGGAGGGCAGCAGTACGACGACTAGGGTTGGAGGAGTAGGAGGGGTAGGGTGCGCCCCTGCCCTCTTTATATAGGGGGCTGGTCGGCCCCCTTGTCCCCTCCTCCAAGCCCTAGGGCGGCGGCCCCAAGGGTTGGAGTGGGGGGCAAGTTCCCCCCTCCTTCTAGATCCCTTTAGGGTTTTCCCTAGGGTTTGGCCGGCTGGGCCTTTGGGGCCTTGTGCCCCTGGCCCAAAATGGCCATAGCACTCCCCTTCAGGCCCACGC
This sequence comes from Avena sativa, assembly GCA_916181665.1. Lineage (NCBI taxonomy): Eukaryota > Viridiplantae > Streptophyta > Magnoliopsida > Poales > Poaceae > Avena > Avena sativa. The sequence continues at coordinate 238,038,589 of OV702283.1, read as the reverse complement.
AGCCCTCGGACAAGTGGGCCCACGTTGGTCTCACTCCGGAATCTTCTAGAACCTTCCGGTACAATACCGAATACTCTGAAACGATTCCGAAATCCAAAAACTGCTTTCCTTTATATGAATGTTATTCTATGGACCATTCCGGAACCTCTCGTGATGTCCTGGATCTCATGCGAGACTCCGAACAAAAACTCATAAACCAATTATCCATTCTATCCTAGCGTCGAAGCACGTTAAGTGTGTGACCCTACGGGTTCGAGAATATGTAGACATGATCTTCTATCAATAATCAACAGAGGAATCTGGAAACCCATATTGACTCCCACACATTCATCGATGATCATATCGGATGAACCACGATGCCAGGATTCAATTAATCCCATATATGTATTCCCTTCGTCACGCGATATTTTACTTGCCCGAGATTCGATCGTTGGTATCGGCATACCTAGTTCAATCTCGTTCACAGCAAGTACTTTACTCGTTCCGTAATCCGATATCACTTTGTGATTAACTCCTTAACCACGTGCTTGCAAGCGGTGTTGATATCGATTACCGAGTGGGCCCGAAGTATATCTCTCCGACTTGGGAGGGATAAATTCCATCTCGATACATACAACCCAACAAGTACTTTCCGATCACCTGAGAGGCACCTTTATGATCACCCTCACATAGTATGACATTTGATGACCTCAAAGCTTTCTTTCGATACCAGGGAGTTGTATTATCTCATGGTCTAAGGAATACAATACTTGACATAGGAAAAAGCTTCGCAAAGATGAACACGATGACACGATCTAATTGCTCTGCTTAATTTGGGTCTATCCATCATATCATTCTCATAATGACATGATCTCATTATTAATTGACAACTCATGTCTATGGTTAGGAAACCTTAACCATCATTAATCAATTAGCTAGTCCATAGAGGCGTACTAGGGACTCGGTGTTGTTCATAAACCACACAAGTATCAAAGTTTCCGCTTAATACAATTCTAGCATGGAATATAAACTTTATCATGAACAAGAATTATAACAATAACATCTTTATTATTGCCTCTAGGGCATAATTCCAACATAAATCTATACGGATCATTCTAGCCATTGCTGCACATTTCGACTATGAAATATGGCAGATGGATGTTAAGACGGCTTTCGTAAATGGAATCCAAACTGAGGACGTGTATATTATGCATCCCGAAGGTTTTGTTGATCCAAACAATGCTGGAAAGGTATGCAAACTTCTAAAGTCTATTTATGGGTTGAAGCAAGCATCTCGGAGTTGGAACATTCGATTTGATGAAGTTGTAAAGGAGTTTGGCTTCATCAAAAATGAACAAGAACCTTGTGTTTACAAGAAGGAAAGTGGGAGAGCACCTATATTTCTAATATTATATGTAGATGACATATTGCTAATTGGAAATGACATTCCTATGCTCGAGTCTTTAAGACCTCATTGAAAAATAGTTTTTCGATGAAGGACTTAGGAGAAGCGGCATATATTCTAGGCATAAAGAACTATAGAGATAGATCAAGAAGGCTAATTGGATTAAGCCAGAGTACATACGTTGACAAAGTGTTGAAATGGTTTAGCATGGAAGGGGCTAAGAAGGGGTTCTTTCCCATGTCTCACGGCATTAAACTCAGCAAGACTCAGTGTCCTTCGACTACTGATGAGCGTGAGCGCATGAGCAGGGTTCCATATGCTTCGGCTATTGGATCCATCATGTATGTGATGATATGTACTTGCCCAGATGTTTCCTATGCTCTAAGTGTTACGAGCAGATACCAAGCTGATCCAGGTGAAGGTCATTGGATAGAGGTGAAGAATATCCTTAAGTACTTGAAAAGGACTAAGGATGTGTTCCTAGTTTATGGAGGTGAGGATGAACTCAGTGTAAGGGGTTACATAGATGCGAGTTACCTTAACGACTTAGATGACTCCAGATCGCAATCTGGTTATGTGTTTGTCATGAATGGTGATGTCGTGAGTAGGAAAAGTTCCAAGCAAGATACAATGGCCTCCTCTTCAACAGAAGCTGAATATATTGCCGCCTCGGACGCTACAAAGGAAGCTGTTTGGATTAGGAATTTCCTGATTGCTCTCAGTGTGGTTCAGGGCACGTCCAATCCCATGGACGTTTCTTGTGACAACAATGGTGCTATTGCATAATCCAATGAGCCTAGACAGCACCAGAAGAACAAACATATTCGCATGCGTTACCATCAAATTCGTGAGTTCGTTGAGGATGGTAGTGTCATGATATGCAAATTACATACGGACTCAAATGTTGCTGATCCTTTTACAAAGCCACTCCCGCAGCCTGCGCATGAAGCGCACGCAAGAGCAATAGGTATTAGATGCAATCTAGATTGACTCTAGTGCAAGTGGGAGACTAAAGGAAATATGCCCTAGAGGCAATATAGAGATGATTATATTTCTTATGTATCCATGAGTTATTGTAATGTTCCTTGAATATCCATATCAGGCAACTTGTATTGATTGGCAATTATGTGAATTGTTTGTGAAACTCTATACTTGTATGGTTATCTAATAGTTGTCCCTAGTCGTAGTTCATGTGAGGACACACGTGAATATTAGACTAGCACATCGATTGGTTGATGACTATGTTTCGCAAGTCATGGACATGGAGATGTCAAACCAATGATGTGGACACATGTTATGAACATGGGGTTGGACTGACCCAACTTGAGACTGGCAATTAGACTTGCATCTCTCTCTACACATGGTGTACATTTTTTCTTAGACCTGAGATTGTCACATGTACTTGAGATGTGGATTGACCTACTTTGGGGCTATCAGACGCTACGTCATAACTGGGTAGTTATAAAGGTAACTTTCGGGTTTGTCCTGAAGCATTCTGCAAGGCATGGTCAATCAAGATGGGATTTGTCCCTCTCTACTTGAGAGAGATATCTCTGGGCCCCTCGAGTGATCGGATCTAGAAATGCATGGCCGTGCTACATAAGGTTAAAGTTAACCTAGTAAAGGGATTACTAATCATAGTATCAAAGGGAGGTCAGCTTGAAGCTAGACCAAATATCATGAGGCAAAGGGAAAGACATGTACTGGACCTTGTGATGGTTCGTCCGATATGATCTTTGTATGAGTTTAGGAGTTGGCACGTCTTGCTAGAGGCCGCTACCAACTATTGACAGAATAAGTGTATTCGTGTCATGTCTATACGTATATGAACCTATAGGGTAACACACTTAAGGGGCTGGAAGCCTAATGAGGATTAGATCCGAATTAGACCAGACTTAGGCTACTAATGGGATGCTAATGTAGAAGCCCACTAGGGACACCTATATAAGAGAGGGTGGGGCGAGCTAACCAGGGTTAGACCATGCCACCCAGCCTCCACTCCTCACATCTGTGTCACACGCGCGGACCTAGTAGTCCGCGTTTGACGCTTCCACCCCGCACGTGTGGATACCTCGGAGGTGCTGCATCTGGATGAGCCGTGCAAGGGGAGCTGCTCGTGGGACGAGGACAAGGAGGATACATAGAACATCTACACTGCCTCGACGCGCTTCATCAAGTTCCGCAACCGCGCGTCTTGTGGTAATCCCGTGATCGATGGCAACAGTAATCCTGGTTTACACAGTAGATTTTTTTTGATTTGCGCTAGTGTAGCCTACCCATATCCCTTCATGGACCACCATCACCTGGGAATCAAGTACGACATCCCTGAACAAGGGGTCATCCTCCTCGCGACGGTGGCATGCCAGCTGCCTATCTGCCTAGCTGTGGTCCCTCTCCTCGGTGCTCGTGGCGATCCTCATGCCCTCTGGCGCTAATAGATGCACCAGCGATGTTCCTCCTCAAATTTGAGGACCGCTCTCGCCCCCAAGTGCTGGACCGAAACATATTCGTAGGCGCGGGCCGCTTGCCATGGGCACCTGAAGGTACCTAGTTGGATCTTCCAATTGTTCATTGTGAGCTGAGCTTCCCAAGTTGGGGTCCTCGTGGGTTTTCGGTGAACACCATGAAACCTCGGCTCCGGCTCTGACATGATACTAATTAAATAGCAACATTTTCATAAAATAGTTAGTCAACATATAATAAATGAATATATATGTACATTAAATCATCTATACTAAATCATCTACACTAAATCATCTACACTAAAATTATCTATACTAAATCATCTACACTAAAATCATCTATACTAAATCATCTACAGTAAATCATCTACAATCATTTACTCTAAAATCATCTAAACTAAATCATCTACCCTAAATCATCTAAACTAAATAATCTACAATCAATCCACACTAAATCATTTATACTAATAAAACAAATAAAAAGGGCGGAAATGGGCTCATCGGCAGAGGCGGTGATGGGGGAGACGGGAATGAGGCAGTGGTGGCCGATGCGGTCGAGGCGGGGGAGCGGCGGTGGTCGAGGAAGGTCGAGGTGGTGGCGGTGATGGGGGAGACAGGACGAGGCGGTGTCGGTGAGATGGGGACAAGGAGGCGGTGGCTGATGCGGTCAAGGCGGGGGCAGTTAAGGCAGGGGCGGCGACGGTCGATATGGAGTTGGGGAGTGAGAGGGAGAGTGAGAAAATAAGGGGGATTGCAGGGAGTGTGCAGTTCTCTTGGGGCAACACAGGTGAAAAATGTCGTCCAGATTGGTGGCCTTTGCTAATTATAAACGCCACCTCTAAATCTGGTCCGATTCCACCTATGGGTCCGCTATAATAGTGGCGTCTGCACTCCGTAGAACGCCACCGTTAATGACTAGCAGTGGCATTCGTTTTACTCAAGACCCCACTAATATTTTGCCTTGCAGTAGTCACGCCCAATATGTTTTACACGCCACTAGGAAAATGACTATTATAAGCCTTTTCCTACTAGTGTACATCTTGCAGGAACCTTGCTACTCTGCCTCGCCGTGTCTTGGAGCCTCGGATGCTTCAGAGAGTGCCAGGGGCAGGTTGGTAACCTCGTATGTTAGGGGTGACCCCTTGGGGTGGCCCGATCTTTCACGAATTCCATGGGGATCGAGGGGAAGGCGGTGGAAATAGGGAGGGGATGCAATCCACGAACACACACGTGAAGAACTCGATGAACACACACACACACGAAAACATGATACAAGCCGATAGCTTACGCCGGTGGCAACCGGTCCAACACAATCCCTAGGATCGGCGTTGGGCAAGGCACTCTCCCACGGCCAACAACGGGGGCGAGAGGCTTGATGAGATCTTGACTATTTGGGCACGAGACACCGAGATCCCAAGGACTTGTACAACTTGAACGCACGAGGCAAAATCCAAGAGGTTGTGGATAATTTGGTGCTCCTTGTCAAGGAGCATGAGACAAATAGTTGATAGATCCTCAAAGGGGTGTCTTCAACTACAATTATCCAAGTCTAGGGTTTACAATAGAGGGGTGGGGCTTTATATAGGCCAGCCACTTAAACAGGGGTAGTTTAGGGATAAAACTAGAAGTTGGGGCGAAACTGGGGGTTACATGGGTCAGGCCCAAAAGGCCTTGACATGCCTGGCATCGAGCAGGCTGGAGACTCCGGTGATGGGTCCGGAGACTCTGGTCTGGGACGGAGACTCCAGTCAATCTCCGGAGCCGTCTCCGGAGGGGCCTTCTGACTGTCCCTGGCTTGGTTCCTGGGGCCGGACCGGAGGATGGTCCGGAGACTCCGGTGTACAGGACCGGAGACTCCAGTGTACACCGCAGATTACGATGTGCAGTGCTCCAGCAGCGTCTTCTCCTGGTCCTTCTTCCTTGGGGGCTTGGTGTGGTGATGTTGCTTCATAGCTGAGGATACACAACGTAGTTGCATGAAGTATCAAGCCATCCAAAGGTAGACCAAAATCACATGAGGAAAGGAGCGAGTTAACCTTAGCTTGTAGGAGCTTGGCTCGGGCGCGAGTCATTGGTCCACTTGGGGGACTAGGTGTTGTAGATGGAGGTGCGTCCGTAGGACGGGCTGCATCAGCTCCCCCCTTGGGAAAGAGTCGTCCTCGACTCTTCATGGTTGACATCTTGATTCTCTCCATGGTATAGCGACAGGTCCTTGACGTTGAACGTATTGTTCACTAGGTACTTGGAGGTTGGTATGTCGATGACGTATGCATTGTTGTTGATTCTTTTGAGGACCTTGAAGGGGCCATCTCGCCTTGGTTTGAGCTTGGAGTCACGATCATTGGGGAAGCGGTCTTTTCTCAAGTGTATCCACACAAGGTCGCCTTCTTCGAAGATTAGCTCCTTCTTGTTCTTGTTCAGCCTTGATGCTTGGCGAAGTACTTGTTGCTCGACCGTAGCTCTTGTGTCTTCATGGAGTTTCTTCATTGTTTGGGAACGCTTGTCAACGTCCATATTGGAGTGTTCATGAAGGGGAAGGGGAAGGATATCGAGCGCAGTGAGAGGCTCGAATCCATAGACGATCATGAACGGGCTCCTCATGGTGGTGGAGTGTTTGGCGCGGTTGTAGGCGAACTCGGCATGAGGGATACATTCCTCCCAATCTTTAAGGTTCTTCTTTATCAACACACGTAGAAGTGTGCCAAGGCTTCGATTGACGACCTCGGTTTGTCCATCGGTTTGAGGATGCGAGGCGGACGAGAAGAGGAGCTTGATGCCGAGCTTGGCCATGAGTGTCTTCCATAAGTAGCTCATGAATTTGACGTTGCGGTCGGAGACGATTGTTCTTGGTACACCGTGTAGCCGAATTATTTCCCTGAAAAACAAATTTGCTACATGTGAAGCATCATCGGTCTTATGACACGGAATTAAGTTTGCCATTTTGGAAAAGCGATCCACTACCACAAATATAGAATCATGTCCATGTTTAGATCTAGGCAATCCTAACACAAAGTCCATGCTAATGTCTGACCAAGGTGCATGAGGAATAGGTAATGGCATACAAAGACTAAAAGGGTTGGACTTGGACTTAGCTTGGACACAAGTAGTGCATCGTTGGACGTGGCGCTCCACGTCGCGCTTCATCTTTGTCCAATAGGAGTGAGTGGAGAGCATGTCATATGTCTTGTCACGGCCAAAGTGGCCCATAAGTCCTCCACCATGGGACTCTTGAAGAAGCAAAATTTGGAGAGACGACTTCGGAATGCAAAGTTTGTTTTGTTTGAAAAGAAAACCCTTATGCAAATAGAAATCATCAACCCCTTTGTATATTGAACACTTTGCAAAAATTGATCCAAAGAATGGGTCGAACGTGTACAAATATTTGATGTCATCAAGACCCAAGACATTTACTTCGAGTCTCGTAAGAAGGTTTGTGTTTTTGCGAGACATGGCGTCCGCTACTACATTTTCTTTGCCCTTCTTGTACTTGACAATGTAAGGAAAAGATTCCATGAACTCAACCCATTTGGCGTGCCTTTTACTCAAATTGGCTTGGCCCTTAAGATATTTCAACGATTCATGGTCGGAATGGATGATAAATTCTTTGGTCCAAAGGTAGTGTTGCCACACTTGAAGGACACGAACCAAGGCAAAAAGCTCTTTGTCATAAATTGGATAGTTAAGGCGTGAGCCATCAAGTTTCTCACTATGGTATGCAATAGGACGCCCATTTTTCATAAGGACGCCTCCAATGCCAATACAACTAGCGTCACATTCAATCTCAAAGATTTTTGTGAATTCCGGTAATGCAAGAAGTGGTGCTTCGGTGAGTCTCTTTTTGAGCTCATCAAAAGCCTTTTGTTGTGCTTTGCCCCAAACGAATGTGACATTTTTCTTGCTCAATTCGTTGAGGGGGCAAGCAATGGTAGAAAATTCTTTCACAAAGCGATGGTAAAAGCCAGCCAACCCATGAAAACTACGAAGTTCACTAACATTGGTAGGGATGGGCCAATCTCGTATGTCCTTAACTTTTGAGACATCCACTTCAATTCCATTAGAAGACACAACAAATCCAAGGAAATCAGTTTGTATTTTGCAAAGGTACACTTGGGGAGATTAGCATATAGCTTTTCACGACGAAGGATTTGAAGGACCTCCTTAACATGAGTAACATGCTCCTCTAGTGACTTGCTATAGACAAGGATGTCATCAAAGTAAACAACGACACTCTTCCCAATGAGGGATCTCAAGATATATGAGGCTCATGAAGGTAGATGGGGCATTTGATAAGCCAAACGGCATAACCAACCATTCATAGAGACCAAGCTTGGTCTTGAAGGCGGTTTTCCACTCATCACCTTCGGCCATGGGAATTTGATAGTAACCACTACGAAGGTCAATTTTTGAAAATATAGTGGCTCCACACAACTCATCAAGCATGTCATCAAGACGCAGTATAGGATGTCGATAACGCACGGTGATAGCATTGATTGGACGACAGTCCATGCATAACCGCAACGTATCATCGGTTTTTGGAACTAGAATCACGGGTACCGCGCTTGGGCTAGTGCTTACTTGGAACAAACCTTTGGAGACGAGTTGGTGGATTTGTCGTTCTATCTCCTTCGTCTCTTCCGGGTTTGTGCGATATGCGGAGCGGTTTGGGAGTGGAGCGCCGGGTATGAGGTCGATGCGGTGCTCTATTCCGCGAAGAGGGGGTAGTCCATGAGGAAGCTCTTCAGGAAATACATCTTGGAATTCCTGCAAAATATCCATCAAAGAAGGAGGAACATTTGTCAAGTCATTAGTTCCTTGCGCTAGTCCCTTGCATACAAGGACATAGTGCAAGATGGATGGGTTGTTCCGCACTTCTCTCATCTCACTTTTGGTGGCAAGAAGAACACTCTTAGTTTTCCCACTTGAGTTTGGCTTGTAGCTCTCACTCACTATAGTGTGGTTCTCTCGCTCACCGCTCTTCTCACAAGGTGGTTTTGTGCTTTGCGCCCTCGCTAAAGCCTTTGCATTGTCCGCAATTATTTGGCTAGGAGTCATGTGTTGCAAAACACAAGTCTTGTCAAGCCATTTGAAGGTATAAGTGTTGGTGTGACCATTATGCAAGGCACGCTTGTCATATTTCCATGGCCTACCGAGCAACATATGGAAAACTGTCATTGGAACCACATCACACTCCACCGTGTCTTTGTATGGTCCAATTGAGAAGGTTACCGAAACGGTGTGCTTGATTTTGACGGACCCTTGGTCACTTAGCCATTGTATATGGTATGGATTCTTGTGTGGGTGGAGGGTGAGGTTGAGCTTCTCACATAATTCCGTGCTTGCAAGATTATGGCAACTCCCTCCATCAATGATAACTTTGATGGACTTCCCATTGATACCGGCACGAGTTTGAAAGATGTTTGATCTTTGGTCTTCATTCTCATTGACTTGAGTAGTTAAGACCCTTGTGACGACAAGCGATGGACTTGCGTCATGCTCACACACAAGTAGGTCTTGTTCATCTTCCAAATGTTGCCTTGCCATTGCTTCCTTGACCCTTGCATCAAACTCATCTTCACTCAAGTATTCTTTATCGCCATTGTCATGGATGAACAAAAATTTCTTGTTTCCACATGCGGCTGACTTGTGTCCTTTGCCTCCACACTTGTAGCACTCACCATTGAATGGTTGTTCATCCTTTGTGTATTTGCCACTTGGGGGCGGTTTTCCTTGAGGAAGTGTTGGCTTGAAGGGAAGCTTGGTGGTACTTGATGAGCTTCCACTTGGTGTTGTTGGAGTAGTGGTTGGCGCTTGCTTGTATGTGAAGTACGTCTTTGGCTTGTTGTACTTCATGTCCTCTTGCACTTGACGCTCGGCTTTAGATGCTATGTGTACAAGCTCAACCATGTTGTTGTACTTTTGGAAATCGGTGATGCGCTTGATTGGATGGTTCAAGCCATTGAGGAAACGTGACATTGTTTGTTCATCACGCTCTTCAATGTTGGCACAGATCATGTTGAGATCCATTTGCTTGAAGTACTCTTCCACGGTCTTTGTCCCTTGACTAAGCGTTTGGAGCTTGTTGAAAAGGTCACGCCTGTAGTGCGAAGAAACAAAGCGGGATCTCATATGAGCCTTCATATCTTGCCAAGTTGAGATTGGAGGCTCTTCTTTTGCTTCACGAGCGAGTTGGACCTGTTCCTACCAAAGGTTGGCATACTCATCAAACTCGAGGGATGCCATGGCCATCATCTTCTCATTGCTATAATTGTGCATGCGGAAGATCTTGTCAACCTTGAGTTCCCACAAGAGATATTCTTCGGGTTCATTGGAACCGGTGAACTTGGGCATGGTGAATTTGAGCTTGCGGAAAGTTTCTTCTTCATTGCGGTTCCTGTGGCGGCGGTTGCCATGATTGTGGCGTCCATCATCATCATCCGAGCTCTCATGTCTTGCTTGGTGATGGTTGCATTGCCCTTGCGGTTGTTGCGGTGCCGCGTTTGGTGGTGGAACTGATTTTGATGACGAGCTTGGGGAGCTTGCTTGTGTTGTTGGTGCGGTTGAGGACGAGGACGAGGTTGTTGGTCCTCACGACTAGCTTGAGGAGCTTGCTCTTGTTCTTGTCGAGGTTGATGACGATGAGCATTGTCTTGCGCCATGTGGCTAGGAGGACGTCGAACCGTATGTGCAATGGGATGCTCCCTTTCTTCTCGATGTGGAGGAGGATCGTCATGGTGATCATGTTGTCGACGTTGACGTTCATGTCGATGATGACGCCTTGGTGGATCTTCAAGTGCTTCACGCCGACGGCGACCTTGTTCATCCACTTTGGATGCTTCACTTGTTGTTGACGGGACATTTCGTTGGCGATGGGCTTGATGGTCCACGTGAGGTTGCTCTTGTTGAATCACGAGTGCCCTTGGTTGTGGACGGTTCACTTCACGTCTAGGAGGTATTGCGGAGAGGTCACCATCATAGCTTGACGTCGCAGCGTGTCGCGGAGATGGTACCGCTTGCGAAGAGCTCATGGAGTGAAGGACGGGTCCATCTTGGTGCCTTGAAGCGTGACAGCGAGGATCGCTTGATTCACTTGAGGAGTGCCGTGACGAGCTTGAATCGTGCGATTGTGGCCTTGCTAGCCCATCAATGAGGCGGTGAAGCTTCTCATCCGTTGCGGCGAGGGCGCGACCAAGAGCTTCATTTTGATGGTCGAGGTTGTGTTGCATTGCATGCATTTGTCCTCGGACTTCTTCGAAGCGGTTGTCGATGTTCTTGAATCCCACTCGGGCTTCGCTGAATTTTTCGTCTTGGCGCCGCTCAAGGGCTTCACAACGGTAGTTGAATTCTCCTCGAACCTTCCAATGATCCCATCTTGTCATGTATTGTGTGTCATCCTCTAGAGGTGGTGGTGGTTGGGACGACTCACCATTCCTGTCCATGATGCAAAGCCGACAAGGGTTGTATATGGAGGAGAAACATGGAGAGTTAGCCTTTTACCTCACCTTGGATATTGTATCAAACCAGTTGCCACACAATAGAGCGAAAAGCTTGCAAGTGAAATCGCAAAGAGACTCACACACAAGGAACTACACTCTCAAAAGATTTTGGTGGAAAGGAGGGTGGAAAGCCAAAGAACCAACCAAACGAAAAGGATAGTCAAAAGTGGAGAAGATCCAACAAAACTCAAGTAAAAAGGGAATGGTCAACTCAAAAGGTGACGAGAACCTACGACTACACACACGCGTGGGAAAAAATGGGGTTAGCATGACTATGGAAGTGAGCACAAAAGGGCCTAACGAAGACTACGCTCGGTTGTCTGCCAACTCAAGGAGAGACCACAACTCGTTTTCCAAAAGAGGGTAAGCAACGGATTTGTGCACTTGCCTTGGCGCGCTTTTTCCTCTCTCTTTTGCTTACAAGCTTGATACTCTCTTTGTATTGGGAGACTACGTATCTTTCTATTTTTCTTATTTTTTTGATTCCTTTTGTTTTTATCCCTTTCTATACTACTATGATAACTTTTGTATTTGCCCTCACACTCTCACTTTCCAATGGCAAGTGCACAATTCTTAGACAAACACAAAATGAGTTTCTCTCATAGGATAGGTACACACAAAGGAAGATATGGCTACAAGGGTTGACACAAGTTATACCTTAGTTGTTGATGATGATCTTGTGTCGATGGAGCGGGGAAGAGTTTGGGGTCCGTGGTGTCGAAGAGTGCGGGCGATGTTGCGGAAGCTATCTGTTAATTGGTGACACGCACACAGAACACAAACAACAAGCGGACAGATTAGCCAATGCAGAAAAGAGGGAAATGTCAAAACTGGCGTCCAGGGCCGGAGACTCCGGTCTGGGCCAGAGACTCCGGTGCACAGGGCCGGAGACTCCGGTGTGGAAAATTTGCTCGTGTTCTTGAGCGGAGATTCATGCCTAGAGTCCTCAAATCCGCGAAAATTTGGCCAAAATTGGGCTAGGAAACGCAGGCAAAAGCTGTACCAACACCTTAGACAAGATTTGGTCGGATCAAAACCACAAATAACGCTCCAAAATGATAGATCGATCCAAAGGCAAATTGGGGCTATTTTTGGGAAATTTTCGAATTTATGGTGGGTAGAAGAAAAATCGAGGGGAAATTCGTGATCAACCTTGCTCTTGATACCAATATGTTAGGGGTGACCCCTTGGGGTGGCCCGATATTTCAAGAATTCCGTGGGGATCGAGGGGAAAGCGGTGGAAAGAGGGAGGGGATGAAATCCACGAACACACACGTGAAGAACTCGATGAACACACCCACACGAAAACACGATACAAGCCGATAGCTCACGCCGGTGGCAACCGGTCCAACACAATCCCTAGGATCAGCGTTGGGTAAGGCACTCTCCCACGGCCAACAACGGGGGCGAGAGGCTTGATGAGATCTTGACTACTTGGGCACGAGACACCAAGATCCCAAGGACTTGTACAACTTGAACGCACGAGGCAAAATCTAAGAGGTTGTGGATAATTTGGTGCTCCTTGTCAAGGAGCATGAGACAAATAGTTGATAGATCCTCAAAGGGGTGTCTTCAACTACAATTATCCAAGTCTAGGGTTTACAATAGAGGGGTGGGGCTTTATATAGGTCAGCCACTTAAACAGGGGTAGTTTAGGGATAAAACTGGAAGTTGGGGCAAAACTGGGGGTTACATGGGCCAGGCCCAAAAGCCCTTGACATGCCTGGCATCGAGCAGGCCGGAGACTCCGGTGATGGGTCCGGAGACTCCGGTCTGGGCCGGAGACTCCGGTCAATCTCTGGACCCGTCTCCGGAGGGGCCTTCTGACTGTCCCTGGCTTGGTTCCTGGGGCCGGACCGGAGGGTGGTCTGGAGACTCCGGTGTACACCGGAGATTCTGGTGTACACCAGAGATTCCGGTGAGCAGTGCTCCAGTAGCGTCTTCTCCTGGTCCTTCTTCCTTGGGGGCTTGGTGTGGTGATGTTGCTTCATAGCTGAGGATACACAACGTAGTTGCATGAAGTAGCAAGCCATCCAAAGGTATACCAAAATCACATGAGGAAAGGAGCGAGTTAACCTTAGCTTGTAGGAGCTTGGCTCAGGCGCGAGTCATTGGTCCACTTGGGGGACTAGGTGTTGTAGATGGAGGTGCGTCCGTAGGACGGGCTGCATCATCATCGGACGGGGCGCAAGCCATGTCCCTACAGGGAACACAGCAGCCCTGTGGCTCTAGTTTTCCTCGGTATAGCGAGACCCGGTCCCCCCTTTTCTACAGGAAGAGGACAGATGACCTCGTGGTGGAAGGCTCCTCCCCTTGCCATTTAGGTGTAATAAGGAAAAGAAGAGAACGTCGGATGAAGACAAACAGTGCCAAAGAAGGCCACTTTGTAGAAGGACGGTGGATAGCCCGGCGTCCTAGACTTAGTCCACCAAAATCAGCCTCATATACCAGTTCCTCGAGGAGCGGCACTGTATAAGACCTTCCCGCCCAAGAATTAGGAGAAGAGGCCCAACGCCCCTACATAAGGAGCCCTTCTACCTTAGAACGGGTCGATCCCAGAGATCTCAAACCCTAGACTTTCATCCACCATTGTACCCTCATGAAGCATGCGAGCAATACAACAAAGCAGGAGTTGGGGCTTTACCTCATCACGAGGGTCCCAAACCTAGGTAAATAAACCATGTCACCTCTCTGTCATGTTCATGCTTTTCCGTTGCCACCATCGTCGTGGCTTCTTGGAACCGCGTGTTCAGCCCCCTCAAGGACCAATGGATCATTGGGACCTAATTTCCTTCATGGGATAAATCTACGACAATCCTTAACTTGTGTAAATAAACGATACATCATTTCCAATCAACAATATGTCTTGTACACAATGTATTAGAAATTTGTCTCAGCGCTCCCACTTAATTTCTTGCAAATGCAATCATCTGCATCGTTTCTAATGAAACTAAACATTTTAAAAGTTTCATCACGGTGAAGATTTCAACTCCGCTATGATTATTTCAACTATTCAAGTTTCCATGACTTTTTAGCATCCTTTGATTTAACAAAACCCCTCGGACCGTGTCACATACACATCCTAGTTAACCATTCTATTATAAGAAGGTTGTTTTGTTTGTTCAACTAGCATATATAAAAATTGACATATGTAGTGGTTGCTATACTAGTACTTCTAGACTAAATATCACTATGAAAGATCGAATCTTGTCGTATTCAACTCTATGAGCATTGTCGTAAACTCTTTACCGACATGTCGACTATTTTATTGATGTGAAACATCCATGTCTGTTTCTTTATAGATCCAAATACAAATGATAGGACCCCTCTATGGCGTACTCGTCGGTAATACCACGACAGTTGGCGCCCATCGTGGGGCAAGAGGCGCTTCAGGTTCTTCAGCGGGCGAGGACCAAGATCTTCGCGGGAATCGGCGAAACCGTAGCCATCGGTCATGTTCTCTTCTCCGGCAACGTTCCGATCGTCCCTCCTGACGAGTTTTGGATATCGGCGAAGACGAACCCTACGCGGTGTTCGATCGTTCCTATCGGAGACATCCACCTCTTCATCGGCGAAACCGACTTGGGCACTAGTTCCCTGGGAGTCGGAGGAGAACCAAGGCCCGCACGGACCGCCTACGGGCAGGATACGTTCGCAGAAGGATCAATGTCGGATCTCTCCTCAGAGTTTTCCGGCAAAGATCGGAAAAATTCAAGGCCCACCCAAACCGCCCCTGTGCAGGATATAAAGGTGGAAGATCAGTGCAAATCCGCCGGCTTCGTCCGTGCGTCTGGACAGCAGAGATCCAAGTTCGTCGGCGTGGTTACCATCTTCTATCTGGCGCGCTGCGTTCAGAGAGAAGGCGAAAACCCCCACGATTACCTGGCCAGGTGGCTCCGTATACGAGCCGATCTGGCCCACTACCCCGATGATAACGCTGTGTATCACTTCGTGGAAGGACTGGACCGTGGCACGCTTCTCCGACATTCTCTAAGACGGCAACAGGCAACAGGACGTCTTACCCTCGAAGATATGGTGAGCACCGTCAACAACTACGCGGAAGCTGACGCAACAGCCCAGATGGCGCTTGCGCTCAGGGACGGAGAACCTCCGATTCAGCAACCGCCACCACCGCCTCCCGCCGCCATCGTCGCAGCAGCACCACCAGCTCTAGTCATCGTCGAGGCCGTCACACCTCCACCGCCCGTCATCGAGAAAGTCCTGGCACCCTCCGACTCTGTCATGGACGCACTTTATGTTGATTTCAATGCAGATTCAGAGGAGATAGATTTCAGTCCAGAAGAGCTAGACTCCGCTATGCAGGAGATGGAGGAGGAGTACTCGCGCGACGAGCAAGCCAACAATGCCTTCACATCTCGAGGGGTGTTCGTCACCATTGGGACGGCGATGGATGAAGATCAACTCGGACGAGCTCCGCCTACAGCTCTGGAAAAGGGGAAGGGGCCACTCATTGCTGCTGATGATGATCGCGCAAAGGTCATGCCTCCTCCGCCTAACCCAGTGCAGCAGCCGCAAGAACTCGGCACCGGCCCGAGCAATAACAACACCGCAAACTTGCCGCCTCTAACATCTACGTCTGCATTAGCCCAAGTTACTCCCGCTGATAGAGTGATGTACGACAATCTCCTCGTTGAGCCACTGACCGTTGCTCATATCCGGAACGTGACCCAGCTTGACGAGAAGCGCCAGCAACTTCTGGAGGAAGCGCAAGCCATCGCAGAGCAAGGCGCTAAGCTAGATCGAGATCTGGTCAACACACAGAAGTCCATAGAGAAAGCTAGAACAATGGAGGCCGAGTACAAGACTTTGCTGCAGCAGCAGAAGGCTAAGAAAGCTCCGGCTCGCGTCATCAATGATCCTGGTGTGCGGCGTAACCTAGGATGGGCCCCCTCGAAGCCGGCATAGGCCAAGCCATACATTAACAGTGAAGGCAAGCAGGTGATGCCCACCCCACTCCTTAACCTCGCCGTCACCAAGACCCTTCTGGAGCAGGATAGATCATCTGAGGCAGTGGAACAGGTCTATGACATAGTGGCCAAGGCGGTGAAGCAGCAGGAAAATTCCACTTCTCAGAGGCTTGAGTCTGACCCAGCGCTTTGCCAGTCTAGCCAGTACAAGCTGCCAAGGGACAGATCTCCTCTTGATGTCAGGTCCCAGATGGGTTCATCAGAACGAAGACGGAGGGACGCGCGCAACAGGAATGATGCCATCCCCATATCCTACGACCACAGAGAAAAGGCCCGACCTCGTCGCCTGTCGCCACCGCCCCGATCTCCCCGACATCGCGAAGATTACATGGCTCACCATCGTATGGATATGCCCCCATCAAAGCAGTGTGGCATCGTCATCCGCGACAACACGGAGCAGACCCGTCATGATGGAGAGCGCAACCACGGGCACAGGAGCAGGTCACACCATGACCCTCCATGTCCGACAAGCAACCGTGACAGGCATGAGGCATCGCAGGAGGGTAACAACAAGAAGGCTAACCCACCTCCACCTCCGCCTCCGTCACCACCAAGCAGTCACCATGGCGGAGGAGGCCCGCGTCGTTCACGCAGCCCATCCCCTGTTGACAAAAAGAAGAAGAACCCGGAGCCGTACGATGCACGTTCGCGGATCGATAAGATCCACGAGGCTCGGGAAGGACCATACCTGGGACCATGTTGCTTTGGACCTACAATACGGTCCGCAACTTACCCCAAAGGTTTACGTATTGACAATACCATCAAGACCTATGACGGCACCGCCAAGCCAGCCACATGGTTGCAGGACTATGGCAACGCGGTGGAGATTGCCGGAGGCAACCCCAACGTCGCCATCAAGTACCTCCCATTAATGTTGGCGGGGCACGGCCCGTCAATGGATTGACGACTTGACGGAGAAATCTATCTACAACTGGCTGGACATGCAAGAAGCGTTCACCAAGAACTTTGAGGGTACATACAAGCGTCCCTGCACTATGGGCGATCTACAGCGGTGCATGCAAGAGAAAGGCGAGACATCTCGCGCCTACCTCTCCCGCTGGCTGGATATGAAGAATTCATGCGCATGAGTGCACGCTCAGACCGCCATGGCCGCATTCATCGATGGGTTGGAAAGGGGCACGTTGCTCTGACATAAGCTGAAGCGCTTGCAGGACAATCACCAGCTTGACTTGAACCAGATGATTCATTTGGCTAGTGAGTTCGTAGCTGCCGATGATGATGCTCGTGGCTCCTTGCCAGCAACAGCCGTTCCAACTCAAGCTCGGAGGAACAGCAGTACAAAGCGGAAAACCGCTCCAGATGAAAAGCAATCTACCGACATGGTCGCTATGACTTTTGCAGGACGAGGAGAAGGCGGACAACATGGCCGAGGAAGGGGAGCTAGTCATGGGCAGCAACGAGGAAGTGAAACTACCTCGACGCCGCTCCGCGTTCCCCAAACCTACGAGGAGTACCGCGATATGCCGTGCCTCGTACACCTCAATGCCAACGGCAAGGCCACCCATACCAATCGACACTGAAAGTTCGTCAACGACCTCAAGGAAGACCCGGAGTCCAGCTATAAGCGAAATCGGAAGAACAGACCGCGAGGCAAGGGCAAGGGGAAGAAGAAGGAGGAGGTGTCCAAGGATTCAAGTGACATGGACAAAGACTTTGACCCCAAGCACACCGCCAAGAGCGACGACAAGGGCAAGAACCCCTTCGCAAAGAAGGCTCCAGTCTACCACACTTTCCTTGGCACCCCCACCGTCCGACAACAGAAGACCTCTCTGAGGATCCTGATGGCTACTCTCCCCCCAGTTCCCCAGTACCTGCGCTGGTCGGAAGTTCCAATCACTTGGGACAGGACGGACCACCCAGACCTTATACCTACGAAGAACCAGTATGCCATGGTCATCAACCCCTTGATTGACGGCGTGGAGTTCACCAAGTGTTTGGTGGATAGTGGAAGCAGCATCAACATCATGTACCTGGATACACTGCAAAAGATGAACTTGACGGAGGCAAACCTAAGGCGGACAAACACCATCTTCCACGGCGTAGTTCCTGGTCGGGAGGCTCGGTCCCTTGGGTGCATTACACTTCAGGTTGCCTTTGGCGATGTTAATAATTACCGCCAAGAGCGCATGATCTTCGAGGTGGTCCCCTTCAAGAGCGTGTACCACGTCATATTTGGCCGCGACATATTCCACACGTTCATGGCCAAACCATGCTTCGTCTACAACAAACTCAAGATACCCGGACCAAACGGTATCATCACCGTATCCGGAAGCTTTACCAAGCCAAGGGACTGCGAGATTAATGAAGCAGCCGTTGCAGAAGCTGTCATCTACAACAAAGAATTCAAGGAGATCCAGAGCAAGGTCGATGACTCAGAGATGCCTGCATCGAAGAAGCAGATCTCCGACTCCACTCCTGCGTTCAAGGCCGCCATCTTGACCAAGCCGGTGGAACTTGTGGTAGGCGATGCCTCCAAGACCGTCGCCATTGGGACGAACCTGGATCCCAAATAGGAAAGCGCGCTCGTCGAGTTCCTCCATGAGAATAGGGACATCTTTTCCTGGCAAGCTGCCGACATGAAAGGTGTACCTAGGGAACTTGCCGAGCACAGCTTAAACATCGATCCAAAATGCAAACCAGTGAAACAACCTCTACGACGCTTTGGAGATGAGAAGAGACGCGCCATTGGCAAAGAGATAGATAGGTTACTTAAAGCTAGATTTATCCGAGAAGTCCTTCACACCCGATGGGTGGCCAATCCTGTACTTGTCCCCAAAAAGGGAACCAATGAATTAAGAATGTGCGTTGATTACACCGGCTTGAACAAAGCATGTCCCAAAGATCTGTTTGCTTTGCCTCGCATTGACCAAGTCATTGACTCGACGGCTGGCTCAGAACTTTTGTGTTTTCTCGATGCATACTCAGGATACCACCAGATCAAGATGAGGAAGTCGGACCAATTGGCCACTTCGTTCACTACCCCATACGGCACATTTTGCTATGTCACGATGCCCTTTGGGCTGAAAAACGCGGGTTCCACCTACCAGCGGACAATGCAACGTTGCCTCCACGACCAAATCGGTCGGAACGTTCACGCCTATGTGGACGATATCGCGGTGATGTCTAAAAAGTCAAATGACTTAATCTCCGACTTAAAAGAAACCTTTGATAATCTTCGGAAATACAACATGATGCTTAACCCTAAGAAGTGCGTCTTCGGGGTTCCAGCCGGCAAATTGTTGGGTTTCATCGTTTCCCAATGCGGAATTGAGGTCAACCCGGAGAAAATGAAGGCCATCTTAAACATAAACCGTTCGACTTGCCTAAAGGACATTCAACGACTAACAGGTTGTGTTGCAGTAGTTAGTCGGTTCGTTAGTCGACTTGGAGAGAAGGCTCTGTCGATGTACAAGTTGCTGAAGAAGGCGGACAAATTCACGTGGACGGACGAGGCAGATGCAGCATTGAAGCAGCTCAAGGAGATTCTTTCCTCAGCCCCTGTTATTATACATGGCGGCAACCAACCGGGTAATCAGCATCGTCGTCGTGGTAGAGCGGAAGGAACCAGGCTATGAGCACGGAGTTCAACGACCAATTTACTATGTAAGAAAGGTCTTTACGGAGTCCAAGCAACGTTACCCACACTACCAGAAGATAGATTATGGAATATTCCTCGCTTCCCGGAAGCTGAGGCATTACTTTCAGGAGCACCCAATCACAGTGGTGAGCAAGACTCCACTATCCGACATTATCAATAACAGCGACGCTACAGGAAGGGTCGCGAAGTGGGGAATTGAACTTGCCGCCTTCGAGATCACCTACAAGAGACGCGACGCTATCAAATCGCAAGCCTTGGCGGATTTTGTTGCAGATTGGACGGAGATGCCAGATGCTACTCCGTTGCCGGAACCAGAGTATTGGGTGATGCACTTTGACGGATCAAAGCTGCTCAACGGCTCGGGGGCTGGTGTATTGCTACAGTCACCAACAGGAGACAAGCTACACTATGTTCTGCAAATCCACTTCGAGGCTACAAACAACATGGCAGAGTATGAAGCACTCATTCACGGACTACGTGTAGCCAAGGATATTGGCATCAAGCGCATAGTTTGCTGTGGAGATTCAGACTTGGTTGCCCAGCAGGTGGCTGGCACCTGGAATGCGCGGAACCCTATGATGGCGGCATATCGAGACGAAGTGGACGAGATAGCCAAGAGCTTCTTGGGCTACGAAGTCAAGTATGTACCTAGGGAGCAAAACGAGGCGGCTGATATACTGTCTAAGCTTGGATCAGGGCGCAAGAAAATTCCGCCAGGAGTTTTCCTAGAGCACCTGCGCACACCATCTGTGAAGGGAGCCGACATCGACAACCCAGATAGAGCTGACTCTTTCGTCAACATGGCGACTAAGGTCCCTCCGGCTTGGACAAGACCGTTCATGGAATATCTCGAACACGGAACTTTGCCCGACGACAAAGTCGAAAGACGGCAAATAGTACGACGAGCAAAGGGTTATACCATAATTAATGGGCAACTCTACAAAATAAGCACTACTGGTGTATACCTAAAGTGTGTTTCCCAGCTAGAAGGTATGGAAATCCTACGCGAAATCCATCTCGGAGATTGTGGGCATCACGCCGCTCCTCGATCGTTGGTCGCGAAAGCCTTTCGGCAAGGATTCTACTGGCTGACCGCGAAGGCGGACGCCGACAAGCTGGTTGAGACATGCATGGGATGCCAGTATTATGCCCGACAACCACATGTTCCCGCTAAAGAACTGCGAACAATACCAATAACTTGGCCATTTGCAGTCTGGGGGCTAGACATGGTGGGACCGTTACAGACGGCACCTTGTGGGTTTAAGCATTTGCTTGTAGCAGTTGACAAATTCACTAAATGGATAGAAGCTAAATCCATTAGAAAGCTTGATGGGGCAACTGCCCTCAGGTTTGTCCGGGATCTAGTGGTGAGATTTGGTCTCCCACACAGCATTATCACCGACAATGGCATCAATTTATCACTCGGAGAAGTGGAAGCTTATTGATGGGAGAAAGGCATCCAACTTGACCTTGCATCTGTGGCACACCCACAATCCAATGGTCAGGTTGAGCGAGCCAATGGATTAATTCTGCAGGGAATCAAGCCACGTCTTGAGGCACCGCTACATAGAGCAGCTGGAGCCTGGGCGGAAGAATTGCCATGTGTGCTGTGGAGTTTGCGAACTACAGCCAACAGATCCACCGGCTACACCCCTTACTTCATGGTATATGGAGCAGAAGCAATCCTGCCTCCCGACATACTTCACGATGCACCAAGAGTTACCGCCTACGAAGAAGATGACGCTGAAGAATCCAGACGCCTAGATGTGGACCTTCTCGAGGAGGAGCGCGTTTTGGCATGCCAAAGATCCGCCATCTACCAGCAGAAGCTACACAGCTACCATAGTCGCCGCGTTCGGCATCGCTCGTTTAAAGAGGGGGATTTGGTGCTCTGACTTAAGCAGAAGAAGTCACACAAATTATCCCCGCCATGGGAAGGACCGTTCATCATAAGCAAGGCGCTACTCAATGGGTCTTACTACCTCGTTGACAATCGTGAACTGAAGGATAGACCCAACGAGGATCATAAGCGTAAGCGGCGTGACCCGGATGATGACTACCCGGAGCTTGATCGGCCATGGAACATAGCACAGCTACGTCCTTTTTACACTTAGCATTTTTTATCTAATTGTGTACCTCTTATATGATCAATGAAATGAAGCTCTCTGGTCCACTCATATTTCTGAGTCTTTTACCTCCTTTAGTGTTCATTTTTGGATCATGTAAAACCTTTATGCACAAGCCTTGCGTTTGCACTTGTGAAAAATTCCGCCTACGGGCGTTAGCTTAAGTTTTTTGGTCTACATGTTCTTTGTCGTCTTTATGTGGATTCTGGAGTAGTGACTTTTGGCACTTATTGTCGGCGATTTTGTGCTCAGGTTATTGACGGTGCCATTGGGCATCATCACCTAAGCGCATGGTTCTGACAACAAGTCTTCCGACTCACGAAAGGTCAAGCATAAAAACCAAAGTAATGGATAAGCCAGCACTTGCTTAAAAAAATATATACATGCTAAAAACTAGTTCTTAAGTAGCAGGAAATAACAACCATTGTTTTCCGCCTTAAGTTACATCAATAAGTTTTTCCCGCACATACACCAAAGGTGAAACAAATAATACAAAGTTGTTCTTCATTCCTTTGGCGCATGAGACTTAGACGTAGTGTCGTCACCAGCCGGAGAGCCACCCTCGAAGTCGGCGCTGTGGTTGGACTCGGAAGAATCTTGGTTGCCACTGTCGATGGTGTTCATGGGCACGAGGACGTCGATATCCACCAACTCAGCAACTCTGGTGTCATAACCCGCGAGAGACGACAATATGGCTTCGTGATTAATCTCTTTACCATCATCGTCGACGTCGGGGATGCCAGAGGTCACCGTGTCGATGTTGGCACCTTCGTAGTGTGCCTTCACCATTGACAGCGCCATCCTCGCGCCAGCCCGTGCACATGAAGCTTTCCAGCTTGTGACACGCTCGGGGGCTCGGCGCAGAATCTCCGAGTACTTCGCCATGGAGTCTGATGCCTTGATGTGTATCTGGAGGGGCTTGGCAATCTCTTTGGCTTGGGTGATGGCGGTGTTGATCAAGTTGCCGGCAAGAACCATGCATTCCTTGTCCGAAGGAGGCAATCGGGTTAAACCCATAGGAGCTGCAAGTTCCGACAAGGAGCGCATGAGTTCAATAAATTCAAAGTATCCAGACTACAGAAATACAAGGCGGAGGAAACTTACTGAAGATGCTGGCCTTAGCCTGCCAGAGGGTGTCTACCAGGGATTCTTTCTCTTGTTGGAGGAGCTTATACGCCTCGTTGTGGCCTTGGTTTTGCTCATCAGCAGCTTGCTTCTGATCTTTTAAGATCGCAAGCTCCTCCTTCAAGCGATTGATTTCCGCGGAGGCAGAGTCCTACAGGGCCTTCATTGAATCCTTATGCATTTTCAGCATGTCTTTCCTCTCCTCCTTAAGGATCTTGTTCTTGCTGTCCAGCTGCTGGATGTGCTTGGACTGCTCGACAATGTGCTTGGCCTTGGCAACATGTTCTGCAAAGTCAAAGAAAACAAAGTACATAGTAAGTACTCGGAGAATGTAGGCACAAAACCAAGACGGAATGCACAAAAATAAAACAAACTCTTGTTTTTGATGATCTGTTCCTTCAAGATGGCAGTTTTACCCTTTTCGGCTTCAAGATCTGCGGGCATCTTCTGGTACTTGTCATTGGCCATACCCCTCCGAGCATTCTCGTTCTGTGGAAAAAAGAACAAAGTTAAACCGTTGTTTAGTCTACTTGGAGCATCTAGTCGGAAATTTTCCACCTGGTTGCTCGGGGGCTACAGCGAGAGTTTTGGACTTAACAATATGCATAGATTTCTTTAAGCATCTAGTCGGAACTAACTTAGTTGCAACTAGAAGCTTGGGGGCTACTGTATAAAGTTTTCAACTCGGATATATGCTTAGCTTTCTTTAAAGCACCTAGTCGGAACTAATTCAGTTACATCTAGAAGCTTGGGGGCTACAACGCTGAAATTTATAAACACTGTGTATGCTACTCTTAAAGCATATAGTCGGAACATTTCATTCCATCTACATTCTTGGGGGATACAGTGAGAAGTTTTCTAGCTTAGTCACTCTTAGAGCATATAGATGCAAAACCTATGGTTTTTCGTCTACATCCTCGGGGGTTATAGTGGGATACTCATATGAAATGCAAAAGGCAAAGTAAAACTTACAAGTGCAATGATCTTGAGGTTTGTAGCGCTCTCGGCTAGCAGCTTGCCAAAGGAGATGTTATTTCCTCGCAATATTTCTGCTTGTCGGAGGAGCTCCTCAAGACCGCATGTCGGAGATGTCGGTGCTGCTCCAGGAACGAGAGTTGTGCTGCTCGGTGCCGGGTAGACTATCTTGGGGAACTCAAAAGTTTTCTGGGGAGCAAGGGCGCCGCCTTCGGCAGAAGTACCAACTTCCACCACCGCCTTGCCACCAGGGATGGCATCCTTAGCCGGAGCTTCAGCCATTTGTTGAGCGGTGCTCTCCTGCGTTGCTTGCTCGCCGACAACAGCGAGTTCGGTAGAGGCGCCAGAATCCACTTCCATGGCGGAAGGGCCTGATGCCTCCTTAGCTTGTGAGCTTGTCGGAGAAGACAAAGGCTTGACGGCAGGAGTAGCAGGGGCGATGGAGGGAGAGGCGTCGCGATGCAGCATGTCCTTGATATTTCGAGAAGCCCCCGATGTTTTGGAGGTCTTCTTGAGGCTGGTCATGGATTTCTTCCTGAAACATGCGAAATGCATAAGTACAGGAGCAAGACAGATAAATAGACAATGTCGGAAAATGAGAAACTTACACAAGTGGGGGTGCTTTGGCAAAGGGGATCCCGGTAACTTTTCTCTTTTCCGCCTCCAGGGCGGCGGTAGTCTTCTTGGAGGCTCCACCCTCCGTCTTCTTCTTCTTGCCTCCGTCGACAACGTCAGAGGTGGAGCTCTTCCTCTTCCGCGCCAATGGAACCTCGTCATCGGACACGACCGTGACTTCCTTCATCTTTGGATCGTAGATTTGGGCAGCCAGGTTGCCCTCCTCTAGATCGCTAAGCTATTAAGTGAGAAATCACCGTGTTAGATAAGATGGTATTGGCAAGACGGAAGAACTGGAGCATATGTCGTACATGGAAAATAAATACCTACCTTTGGGCACTTGCCGTCTACGAACATGTCGTAGGTGATGGTGAAGCCACGCTTCTTATCCTTCACCTTGACGATGTCCTTAAGGCGGAGCTTGACGGAGTCACTCGAGAAGTTGTCCACGGAGATGCGGAGACTATCCCTTCTGTCGCTGGTATACTCATGCATGTACTTCGCGCGATGCTGCAGAGGTTGGATTCGCCTGATGAACCAGCACATGGCTAGGTCCAAGCCGGTTAAACCCATCTCTACGAACCATTCGATCCACCTTATAGCACGAGAAGCGTCGAGGTCGGAGGGAAGGGAGGCTTGGGATCTCCATGTGGAAACTTCAGCGGCGGCTCCGTCCACGAAGTCCGGGTACGTTACTTCTCGGCCAGCCAGAGGAATGTCTGGGCCGTAAAAGTACGTTTGTTGCCAATTCTTGCAGGACTCGTGGCCGACGATGTCGAGGAACCGCCGGCCAGGTCCAATCTTGAAGCTTATGGTGCCGCAGTTCCTAAGCTCTTCCTTGCTGTGTCCGGATTCATGTTTGATGGTGAAGAAGTACACGAAAAGGTCTAACCTAGGCCTTATCCCTAGATATCCCTCGCAAAGTGCCGCGTAGTTTCTAAGCACTAAGATACTATTGGGGGAAAGGTTCTGGGGCTGGACCCTATAGTGATTCAAGACGGAGAGGAAGAAGTTGGAGATAGGCAGAGAAATGCCGCGTACCAGCTCAGCTTTGAGGTACACCTTTTCTCCGGCTTGGGGAGAAGGTGTCACCTCGCCGGACGGCGCGGCCTGCCAGGTGAGCCCCTCCGTCGCGGGAAGGTAGCCTTCGGCGATCATCTCTTGGATATCACGGTCAGTGATATCCGAGCCGCGCCAGTCGCCCTTGTGCGAGTCTGGTTCCTCCTCCAACGGCTCCAGCGCCGCCATATTAAGGTCACCGCCGGTGGACTCGATGACCACCGATGCAGGGATGACTAGCCCCTCTGGAGGCACGACGATGGAGCTCGCCGGCTTCGCCGTGGCTTCGCTCGACGCCCCTAGGGAAGGAGAAGTGATGCTGCTGGCCATGGAGTGAGGATGGACGCAGCTCGAAGGGGCGTGTGCTGGAGGAAGAAGATGATGCGAGGAGAATGAGGTAAAAAGTGGAAATTTCCCCACGGTTACTATTTATCATCCTCGGCGTCAAGATTCGTGCAGCTTGATCAGACGGTTGCCGCGTAGACGACGTGTTCGCGAGCGTGCGCGGAAATTTCGCCACGTCTCCAATCGTCGCCGCCGACGGTTCGTATCGCTCGCTCGGGAAAATCGGACATGATTGCGTTCTCTGCATGTGTGAGTTACGAGGCATCGCTGACCTAAGCCTACGTCGTCCTAGCTGACATGGGTAGATGAGCCGTCACATCGAAGATTCCGACATAGACGGATCTAATCCGACTACGGAAGTGTACGATGGAAGATTCAGCATTTCTCTGGCTTACAAGTTGAAGACGGAGAAAGTTTTGCAGGGTTCTTTGGGAGGACTACAAGATATTGCTTGACGATTTTCCGACATCCAACTAGATGGAGCATTCATCTGAAAAGGCAAGACGGCGCAAGATCTCGGAGTTCTCCGAGGGCTACTGTTGGGGATATGCTATATGGGTACTCATAGCATGTCACCTATCCGGATAACCCGGGTGGTCCACAGTTGGTAGCATGGCCTATGGCCTGCTGGGCGGCCCAGTTAGATGGATCCAGAAGGGAGGCCCATGCCGGATAAAGGAAGGCTACGGTGGAGTCACCAGCGTACCCGGAGCCTTGGTGCAAGATACACAAGACTAGTAATAGACGGTGTAGAACTCTGTAATCTGTCCGGCTAGGACTTTTCCCTGTAACCCTAGGACCTGGCGACTATATAAGTCAGGCCTATGGGAGCCTTTAGGGCATAACGTTCATAGACAACTTCATATAATCTCGCACAGCGAACCAATCCCTGTAACTCGGCGTATTGCCCTTATAGTGATTTATAGCAGGAGTAGGATTCTGCCACCGTTGTGGGATCTGAACCTGGGTAAGCTGTGTTACCTCGTACCCGTCAACCATCCGCCTTACCCCACGTCTCTAAACACGCACTATGAGGACCCCTCTATGGCGTACTCGTCGGCAATACCACGACAGTTCAGTAACTTGGTTTCTCGTGTATGGAACTATCACGGATTTTATGGTTCGAGCCATTTGACGGAGTCAGGTCTCATCATCAGTTCTTTGCATTTAGTTGGTTCATCATTGTCAAACAATAATGATTAATCTCAAATCTTACTATTTGATTGTATTACCTGAATAACGACGGTGCAATGGGAACTTAGATCTCCGTGACCACAACCTTTGAGGCACGTGAGCCATGAGAAACTCATCACATATAGCTAAGGTTCAATAACCTTATCAAAGTTCAACTGTCCTCCCACTAAAAATTTTGCGAAAAATTCCTTCTGAAGAAATTTGATGTTTCTAAGCGAGATTTCTTTGTCTTGTGTTATGGAGGAACACTCAACTGTTATTTGGAATAACCTATAAAGACATGCTCATCCGACTTTGGTTGTAAACATTTTACTTATGCCTAGAATAACAAATTTTAAGAAAAAACAACTTGGGTTTTATCCCAATCCATAACTCATATGGTGTCATTTCAACGGATTAGATGGAGCTATTTTCAGTGTAAAAGTCTTAGTCACTAAATCTTAACCTTTAAAATATAATGGAAATTTTATAAACAACACTATTGATCCTACCATGTCAAACAAGGTTTGATTACATTTCATGAACACTCCATATTCCTATGGTGTTTCGAGAAATACAAATCCATGAAACGATTCCTCAAATCTGAGGTGTTTTGCTAAACTTGTAACTCAAATATCTTCCTTTATGATCCAATCATAAATTCTTTATTTTCTTGTTATAATGATTTTCCACTTTATCTTGAAATCATTTGAACATTTTCAAATGTTTCATGCTTCTCCTTTATTAAGTAAATATACACATGTATTTACTCAAATTTCAGACAAAGCATATGAATTTTAAATCCATCGCTCATGAGTACGCATAATGGACAATGTACATCAACATGCACTATGTCCAATAGGTTAGTCGTTCGTTCTTCTTTGGCCCATGAACAAGGTTTTAATTATCTCCAAGAAAGTTTCACAAGCGTCAATTGATCAAAATTAAAAGACTCCAAAATTCCATTAACATGGAGTTTTCTTCTTGTTTTCTTTCTAATATAATTTAAACGGTGATGCCACTCAAAATTGATATTTCAATCAGTCGTCTTGCGACTTTTTAGCATTAGTGTTATGAATGCGATTTCTCCAACATGACTTTTAAAAGTTCATCCATCTTCTATGGAATACATTTATTATTTGAATAACCATTATTATCATAACACCGTAACAAAATAACAATTATAAAAACAAATCTTGAAGCCTAGGTTTGATGTCAATGAGAAACACAAAAACACTTTATTTGCTTTCGGTGAAATCATCCCATATTCTTTTGCCAGTTACTTAGGTCATTGAAGTTCATGTGTCCTGTGTGACACTTCACGCCAACCAATCCGGTATCCAATACCTAAGAACCACATGGTTTACATGCAAAGAATATATCCACAACATGTATATTATATATATATACCTAAGCTGGACATTTCTAGTCTTGTTCCTTTCTGCCAAATTTTTACCAGATTCTCTTTCAGCATTTCCTTTCCTTTTAAAAGAATCTATCAACATCAATAGTGGTGCCATACATATGACACATAGTCCAAATCCCGTTAGTCAAACACTAATATCCTTGGACTTTTACTTTTGATGTAGATCACCATCATCAAATGTTTGGTGCTCTTCCAAATTACATTCCTTTTAGTAATCCTTTTCATGTAGTAAACATTTTACCTACATATTCTATCCATCATTATCATGAAAACTTTCATGATCAAGCTACTATAGCACATAAGGACGAATCGTGAATATAATATTTAATTCCTGAAAACTTTTCGGCAGACCAAGACGCCTAGCGTGTCCAACATTCGGAAATTCTCATACAATATGAGAACATATATCTTACTAAAATTATATCCTATCATATTGCAACCAAAACTTATTTTAGATATCACAATATCTTTCACGCGTGATGGTTTCTGAAATAATTCTTTCAGCTCCTAGATAACCTTGATACTAAAACAACTTTCGAGTATCAACAATCATGGAGGCAAGCATGATACTTAGATACCAACGCTGAAATTTGTTAGTCTTGATTCAATACTACTTATTGAATTTCATGGAGTAAGTGAGGTTTTGATGAAAGTTTGCAATAATACTTTATACTTTTTCATCAATTGATGAAGAAGCCCTAGAATTGTTGAGCTGAATGGGGGCTTTAAAAGTCACATAAATTGTCTAATTGCTGATTGTCTGGTTTGTAATGCTGTTCCTCCTTGCCTGAATTCTAAAGTGCTTAAAAATCTTGCTGCCTCCTTCTGCAAGGTTAAGGATGGGTACCTAGAGAAGAGGTTGCTGAAGAAAGGGAAGGCCAATGAAGTGGAAGTTAAGGCTCCTCCAAAAGGCAGCATTAAAGGAAGTGCCTCCTCTAGCTTGGGCATTGGTGGCAAGAAGAAACCTGGGGCTGCTGGAACCTGTGGACAGCAAGCCAAGAAGAAGCCCTCCTCTTAAGTGTTTAAATGTATCAAACTAAGTCTTTTGCTGGAGTCTTGTTGACTCCCTGTCATGTGATCAGTTCTTGTGATCTTGTCATGTGTTTGGTACTTGTTGTGGAATATGTCTGTGGTGCCTTGATATGGATTGCCTTTTGCCTATGTGATTGTTGTTTCCACTCTTGGGTGATTACATTATTTATATCACCCCATATCTATACTTTCTTTTGGTTTCTTAATGAATAACAAAAGAATTTGGAAGATCTTGAATTGGAATATCTGGGGAATTAATTCTAAAAAAAATGGATTGCTCTCAGAAATAAAATTGAGGAGTCTGGCTGTGACATTATTTGTCTTCAAGAAACTAAGAGAGAGGATTTTGAAAGCTCTTTCATCAAAAAATTCTGCACCCCAAATTTACCAATTTTGAATTTCTTCCCTCCAGAGGAGCATCTGGAGGTTTGATCACCATTTGGAATAGTTCCCTATTCTCTGGGCATCTTTCCTTCCAGAATGAGTTTTCCATCTCCATCACCTTGACATCTCTCTTGTCCAGTGAATCCTGGATCCATACCAATATTTATGGGCCATGTTTACCTGAAAAAAAGGCTGAATTTTTGGATTGGTTTGGAAACATTGATATGCCTGATAATTTGGAATGGCTCATTGTGGGATACTTCAACTTTTGTAGACAGCCTTCTGATAGAAACAAATTGGGTGGAGATGTGAATGGTATGCTTCTATTTAATGAAGCCATTAATAATTTGGGTCTCATAGAGTTACCACTTAAAGGTAGAAAGTTCACTTGAAGTAATATGCAAAAAGATCCCCTTTTGGAAAGGTTGGACTGGTTTTTTACTTCTGCTTCCTGGACTCAGAGTTTTCCCTCAACCTTTGTTGCTCCTCTTGCAAAGCCTACCTCTGACCATCTTCCTTGTGTCATTTCCATTGGCACAGTAATTCCCAAAGCCCAGATGTTCAGATTTGAAAATCATTGGATGCATCATAAGGAATTTAAAGCTATTGTTCAAAATGCCTGGAATATTCCTGTGGGTTTCCAGGATTCTGCAAAAAAAAATCAATGCTAAATTCAAAAATGTGAGAAGGGGGCTGAAGATCTGGGCCAAAAATCTGCCTTGCCTGAAATCACAAATCTGTAATGTTAATGCCACCATTGATTTTCTGGATGTCATGGAGGAAATGAGAACCCTTACTGTCCAAGAATGGAATCTCAGGGATCTAAAATCTTATAATCTCTCTGTTACAGGATCAAAATACTTATTGGAAACAGAGAGGGAAAATCAAATGGGTTAAGCTGGGTGATGAAAACACAAAATTCTTTCACTCCAGAGCTACCATAAGCTTTAGGCATAACTACATTTCCATGCTAAAGGACGTTTCTGATCTTGAGATTTATGATCATGATGGCAAAGCAAATCTCCTTTGGAATTCCTTTAAAGATAGAATGGGTACTTCTGATAAGCCTGAAATGCACTTCAATCTTAATGACTTGGCTGCGGAATGCTTACGGCAAGAGGAAAGGGATGCTTTGTAAAAACCTTTCTCTGATGAGGAGATTGATGAGGTCTTTAAAGATCCACCAAATGATAAATCCCCTGGCCCTGATGGTTTTAATAATGAATTCATGAAACATTGCTGGCCTATTATTAAGGATGATGTGAAACAACTCCTTGTGGATTTCTATGAGGGGCAAACTTCCTTGGAAAGCATTAATGCCTCTTTTATCACCCTCATTCCAAAAATTGCAGCTCCTTTCACTCCTGCTGATTTTAGGCCTATTTCTCTGCTCAATAGTGTCTTTAAGATTATCACCAAAATTCTGGCTAATAGACTGCAGAAGGTCATCCTTAAGCTTGTTCACAAGAATCAATATGGTTTCCTCAAACAAAGATCTATCCAAGATTGTTTAGGTTGGGCTTTGAATTCCTTGATCAATGTCACAAGTCCAAGGAAGAAATTTTAATTCTTAAGCTTGACTTTGAAAAGGCTTTTGACAGAATTGAGCACTCTGCAATTATGAATATCCTTAAAGCCAAAGGTTTTGGTGATAAATGGATTTCTTGGGTTCAGTTGATCTTTGGTTCAGCTTCTTCCTCTGTGCTTTTAAATGGAGTGCCTGGGAAAAAAAATTATTGCAGAAGAGGTGTTAGACAGGGGGATCCTTTAGCTCCCTTCTGTTTGTCTTGGCTGCTGATCTCCTTCAAAGTATCCTCAATAAGGCAATGAATCTTGGTCTTCTTTCTCTTCCCACTGAAGATGTGTTCTGTCCTGATTTCCCTGTGGTTCAGTATGCAGATGACACTTTATTAATCCTTAAAGCTGATTTTGAGCAACTTTTGTGCCTTAAGGCCATTCTTCATACTTTTGCTCTCTCCACTGGACTCAAAGTTAATTACTCCAAATCCAGCATGATGCCAATTAACATGGACTCTGAGAGGCTTGGACACATTGATAATACTCTTTCTTGCCTCACTGGCTCTTTGCCTTTCACCTACCTTGGTTTGCCTCTAAGTTTAAATAAACCTGCAGTGGAAAATTTCCTGCGTATTGTTCAGAGAGTTGAGAGAAGATTGTGTGGGATAGCTGATTTTCTTAATTATGGGGGGAAGCTGCAGCTAGTTAAATCTGTTTTTTCTTCCCTTCCCATATATTACATGAGCTGTTTTGATCTTCCTCTCACTATTAAGGAACAGTTGATTAAATATATGAGGCAATGTCTGTGGAGAAAGAAAACATCTGATGTTCAAGCTAGAGGTAATGCTCTTGTAGCATGGAAGAAAGTTTGTCGACCCAAGAACCAGGGGGATTGGGAGTTCTTGACCTTAATATCCAAAACTCTGCACTTCTTTTGAAGAATTTGGATAAATTTTATAATCACAAGGATATCCCTTGGGTTCACCTTATATGGAACACTTATTACTATAATGGTAAACTCCCTGGAAGAAGTCTTGAGGGATCCTTTTGGTGGAAATCTCATCTGAAATTGATTGACATTTTTAAAGGAATTGCAAAGTGCTTGGTGGGAGATGGAAAATCCACACTTCTCTGGACTGATATGTGGAATGATAGGTGTCTTCAACATAAGCTTCCTCATCTCCTCTCCTATGCAAAAAAGCCACACATCTCTGTCAGTGAGTTCCTGCAGACAGATAATACTCAAGACCTTTTTTCCTCCCTCTGTCACAGCAAGCTTACCATGAATATCAAAGTCTTGAGCAAATTGTTAGTACTGACAGGCAGGGGGAAGCTGATAATTGGAGTTACATTTGGGGCAGTATTTTTTCGGTCAAAGAGGCTTATTGTTCCTTATCTGGTTGCCAACCTGTGCAGCCACATTTCTCTTGGTTGTGGAAATCCTCTTGTCAGCAAAAGCACAAATTCTTATTCTGGCTCTTACTGCTTGATAGGCTAAACACAAGAAACCTTCTGAAAAGGAAATGTTTTTCTCTGGCATCTTATGAATGTGTGTTCCATGGCTGCACCAGTGAAGAAACCATTCTACATTTATTTTGGGACTGCCCTTTTGCAAGAGCCTGCAGGGCTGAAATCTCGCATGTCCAAGTGGCTGATCAAAATCTTTTTGAAGCTTTAGCCAGTATTAAAAAAGATCTTAATGTCCCTTTTGCAATGGAAATTCTTATACTTGGAGGTTGGGGCATTTGGATTTGCAGAAACAATGAAATCTTCAACAACAAGCATGCTTCGCTTGAGGAATGGAGAGCTATTGTAGCTCAGGAGTTAAGATGGGTCCTATATAGAATTAAGAAGAAGTATTATCAGGGCCTCAAAGTTTGGATTGAAAATAATTTAGACAGGAGATAGTTGCTTAGAATGTTATCCCTCTTTTTGAGGTGGATTGAGATTGTAAATATTCTTTGTAACACTCTATGATATATAAAAATTGCATTGGGGTTTTTTGCCCTACTGTTTTACCCTCAAAAATACTTTATACTTTAGATTGACACTCATAAAACAGCACGATCCAAGATAGTAAAGTAAAATATCCAGAAATCTATATCTCAACTAAAACTAAGCGCAATGTAGTAACCGAATGCTAACAACTACAACAAACTATGAAAATTCACTTTGATTTAGTTTATAATAAACTAAGTTCAACTTTAATCATAAAACTATGTGAACTCCCACTCAAAACCAACATCCCTCGGGTCTTTTTGGTGATTACACGAACCAAATTCACTACACCACTTCCGATCATCACGTGAGGCGATGCAGCTCCAATGGCGAGCATCATATGGACATCATATCATTCATATGACTCATGCTTTACCTTTCGGTTCATGTTCTGAGTCCATATTTGTACATGCTAGGCTCACCAAGTAGAACCTTAGTACTCGCGTGTGTAAAATTGTCTTACGCCCATTGTATGCGAACATAGAGTCTATCACACCTGATCCTCATGTGGTGATTCGAAACGATGAACTTTCTTAATGGTGCATACTAAGGAAGAACATATTATTACCTTGATATTTAGTGGGAGGGATCATCTTATAATGCTACTATGGTGATTAAATACTACAAAGATGATCAAATCAAAACAATATAAGATGCGTCAAAGGATAAACATCAGACGCATGAATAATGTGATATGATATGGTCCTTCTCGCATTTGATCTCCATCTTGTGTGTCATGGTATGATCTCCATCATACCATCAGCGTGCCACCAAGGTCCATGGCGCCACCATCATGGTTATTCTCCACTAATCTAAATTACATGGATTTCCATTTCCATCACACATGCCATAAAATAAAAATTACAACCATATGGCTCCTGCCAATTGTTTTAACCTACAATAAAACACATTGCATAGAATTTTTTGTATCAATTATCATATCATATCATATGCCCTGTAAAAACAAGTTAGAGGCCTCTAATTTATTTTTGCATATTTTACATGGTTGTGGGTTTTCTAGGAAAGAACTGTTCTACCTACGAACTTCAGCCACAACTGTGATAATCAAGTTATTAGCATACCGTTGTAAATCAGATATTAATTATAGTGGGAGAGATAGACACCCACTAGCCACTTATGCAAAACTAGTTGCATGTCAAGCATGGAATAGGTCTCATGTGTGAAGACATGTAAATCTGTCTGGGCCGCTTTATCCCACTATGCCACTAATATCCAATGTACATGAAAGTATGCAATAACATGATCATCAATGCCGAACATATTTATGTGTTCTAACCATACAAAGCTTCTACACATAGACAAATCTTTGAAACCACTGAAGGGGTTCGTTGTAGAGAAAATAAAAAATTTCCAACGATTGCAACTGCTAACATCGAATCTAGGCGACACTTGTAACGGTTTCAGAAGGACTCAGCCTTGAAGACCGTAAGTGGGATACCATTTCTGCAAACAAACGTTGTTGTTGTAGACAATGTTCGGGATATCTCTTATCGTTAACTTATCGGCCGGCCTCAAAATAGAGATTAATCGTTTATCGGCCGATTAATCGATTTTACTGGTCGCCCATTTATCGGCCAACTTTTTTCTAAATTTGAGAATTTAGCACTTGTAAATAACCAAATATGCTATGCAAAAAATATTACCTTGATTCCTTACGTTTGAATAGAACTTGTAATATTACCTTGATTCCTTACGTCTGCATGCCAACACAGATGATATGATAGTATATTAAAAGGGCAGAAACACGCCATGTCATCTAGACACACACACATGTCAAACAAAATAGGGAGCAACAAGCCAGCACATATTAGATAATTAGACAATACATAACTAGATCCACCGAACACAAATAAACAGTTGAATCTTGCATGACAAAAGAAACAAGGGAAAAAGCAAACAGTATCACACATAGTTATCTCACAGTCGCAGTCTGAACCAAATAAATTTTAGCAAACAAAACTTCAAAAGATAGTGCTAAGATAGTAAGATTATGCATCAGGAAAAGCTTCAAGGTTGGGTTGGTTCCTCCTCATCTTCATTACCATTGTTTCGTAGCACTCCCTCATCATCCTACTCAAACTCT
Organism: Avena sativa; assembly: GCA_916181665.1. Classification (NCBI taxonomy): domain Eukaryota; kingdom Viridiplantae; phylum Streptophyta; class Magnoliopsida; order Poales; family Poaceae; genus Avena; species Avena sativa. The sequence continues at coordinate 238,002,763 of OV702283.1, read as the reverse complement.
ATCTCGTCCTCATTGATAAGGATAGGTTCCTCATCATCATTGGAAATGAATTCCTCCACCTCATGGAGTTCTCTCACTCTTGCACTTCTACGAGGCTCCATAGCTTCTTCGTTACCTCCCACTGCTTCTTCATTACCTCCCGTAATTGGATCAACATTTTCATCCATGTAAGCTCCTTCACATATCCAATCTTGTGTCGTGGAAGCATCTTGACCAAGGAGAACATCACATGATGATTCATACTTCTTTCTCTTGTCTATCATTCTTCCATTGAATTGGATATAAACCACATCATCCCTACGGCGGATATCTAGCCTATTTATCCTCTTTGCATCTACCTAAAAAGAAAAGTTAAGTTGAGTGAGAGTGACTCACATTTGTTATAAAAGAAATAAAGATCAGAATTGAGGTTTAGTGATTTACTTGCTCAAAAACGCTCCAATTTCTTTCACAACCGGACGAACTTGTGGTCAAGTTGAGTATCCTCACAGCCATGTGCATCAATGTAGGAGTTTGTAGTCCATAAGTTGCCCACCACTCGCCTGCATTTAGATAAACACCAAACATTATGCATCAGCCCAAAAAATTAGAACTGCAATATGGGAAAATATACTTGACAATAAGCTTACCAACATTGAAATTTGCATTGGTAATAGCTTTTTTGGCAAAAACCTTTCCAAACATGCCATCCATCTTTTTAAACTTGGGTAATTCTATGTTAAGCACCTTATTTATCGCCTCATCATCATCATGATAAAATTGTTCAACAACTTCCATCAACCCGGACATGACTTCTACATCACTAAATATGCTCGTGTTAGCATAACTATAATAGGGATTCAAGGCATATGTTGCCATGTGCAATGGTGTATCAAGCCTCCCATTCATCTTGCTCTCCATGGCTGTTGTGATCATCCTATAGTCCTTCTCCGAGATTTCAACCGCGAGCATTATTTCCTTTTTTGGCTCTAGTATTTCTCCATACATAGAGGCCATAGACTGCCCATCTCCATCAGCCAATCGAAGTATCTTCACTAAGGGCTCAAAAACCTTTAATACACAAGCACACATTTAACATACACCAGTACATAAAAAAGACTACACGAGTACAAGACCAATAAGACACAAATTGTAGTTTAGCTAATAATACCTTGATGCAAAGAGACACGTTGTTCCAAAATGCCCTGCTCATTATTTTGGCTTGAGATGTCCTTACTTTCTTTCTTTGTTTTTGTTTGCTTGCATTCTTCCCAAGTATCACTACAACACATCTCCCTTAGTTGGTTTTTCTTGGCAGCGATACTTTGCAAGGTAAGGAAAGCCGAAGAAAATCGAGTCACTCCCAGCCTAACAATGTCTCTCTTTTTTGTATGCAACCTCATCAATGCCAATGTGGCATGGTGTGCATAGAGGAAGATAGTCATCTCTTTGGCTTTGATAATTGTAGGACCAAATTGCTTCAACCTAGCAACTTCTTCTACCATTAAGTTGATGGTGTGAGTTGCACATGAGGTCCACAATATCTTTGGACTTTTCTCTTTCAACATCCCTTTTGCTCCCATGTTGTTTGAAGCATTATCGGTGACTACTTGGACAACATTATCAACACCTATGAAACACCATTGCACAACACAATAATCAGCCCAAAAATTTCAGAAATGGAACTACATGATGAAAACTTGAAAAGCAATGAGAGATGGTCAATACCTATTTTCTCAATACATTCATCCACATAATTGAAGATGTATAGACTTGTGCGTGCATCATCCGATGACTCCTTTGATCCAATAAAAACAGTACCCAACTTGCAATGCACACACAAGTTCATGATACTCCTTCTTTTCTTGTCTGTCCAAGCATCCGTCATGATAGAGCACTCGGTGTTCGCCCTCTCATCAACATGTGGCTTCAACAAATCCCTAGTTTTTTCCACCTCTTGTTGCAACATCTTCTCTCGGATAATATATTGAGAAGGTTGAATCCATCTAGGACCATAACGACCAAGAGCTTCACAAAACTGTTTGAAATCATCATCATTGATAGCATTGAAGGGTAGATTTTTTTGTACAACCACCTAGCCAAGTACTGCCCCACTCGGTAGCTTCTCTCCCTATCAATAGCATCATTTATATTCTGTTGATGTTTATTCTTATTCAACGGAATTGAAGGATCTATTGGAGCAAGATAATGATCCGTAGGCCCCTTCTTTGGATCACCATGACCAACATCATTAAGCTCTTCTTGATCTCCCTCTATCTCTATGGTCACCGCAGCTCTAACTTCTTCTTCTTGCTTTTGCTTTTGTATCTTCCTCTTTTTTGGTGCCTCATGTGCTGCCTTACACCAAGCTTTCTGATCTGGTGTGGATTGTAAACAAGGTGTCACTGCACCCCAGATTCCTGCTATGTGTTCCTTCATCCTAGTCACCCCTCCCAACATTTCTTTTCCACAAACATTGCACTTGACTCTTTGTAGATCATCCGAATTAATCAGCACAAAAAATTCCCACCCCATATCATCTGAATTCCTCTTTAGAGAGGAACTTGCAACCTGAGATGAACCAGAAGCACTACAGGGAGCAGCCATTTACAAAATATAAAAGGGCAGCAGCAGAACATGTATCAGATTCGAGCTAATGAAAAATCTACACATGAATGCTTGAACTAGACTCTAGCTATCAAATTCAAGCTAATTAATAGAACTAGATTGCAGTCAATTCGAGATAATTACTACTTACTAGAAGAGTAGAACTCGATTCCATTAATTCTACACACGTGCAAATTCGAGCTAATTGCAGCCAATGAGTTCTATCAAATTCGATATTGCTAGAGTAGATACTAAGAGAGGAAGCAGAGAAACCATACCGTAGGTGGCCGACGGACAGCTGCTGATGGAAGAAGGTCGCGGGCGGACAGTTTCTGCTAGAGGAAGGGGTCGTCCGTCCTGCTGCCGCCAGAGGAATGGGTCGGCGTCGTGCTGCCGCTGAAGGATGGTGCCGGCGTCGTTTTCCCGCATGAGGATGGGGCTAGGGTCGTGCCGCGCCGCCTGGGGTGCTAGGATATGCTCTTCTTGGGGTGTTGCGTGGCCTGCGGTGCTGGGAGGCGCTCGGTGCCATATCTGCTGGGAAGACGGGGAAGGGCCGAAGGGAAACGGCAGGGGAGGGAGGCCGAGCTAGCTCCGGCCACCGGAGGAGGCCATGGTGGCGACGACGTGGTGCATCTGCGGCTGGTGGCGCATGAGGCGTCTGTCAGCTCTAACCCTATGGAGGGGAACCGTCTGTGGGAAGAGGCGGTGGGTTCATTTTTTATGATTTTTTTGGCTTCTAGACCCTATCTGATTTATCTTTTTTGCCGATAAATCGCTTGTCAGAGCGCTAAATCGCCCCAAACGAGTGACACAGATGATAAGGAAAAATCTTTTTGGCTACCCTGCGATTCACGATTAATTGGCCGAGTAATCGGAAAATCGGCCGATTTTTTGAACACTGGTTGTAGATGTACATGTCCATCCTCAAGGATGTGTAGATGATTAGCGCCACAAAGGGGAAGCGCCTCCATATTCAGTCACACGTTCGGTGTGCCGACGACTTCCGTTCCTTTCTCTAGTTGGGCAGCGAAAGTAGGGGATCCTTGGGAACTCCAAAAGCACTACAACATGGTAGTGGTGGTGGTGGTGGTGAAGATCTTGAATAGGTCCTCACCTAAGCACCATGCTCGTGGCAATGAACAAGGCTAGCAAGGGGAGGAAGACGCCAACAAGAGGTCATATGAGAAGGATAAGGAAGGAGTGAGGAAGAGAGGAGGAGGATGGGCCTTTTATAGGTGAGGAGGAGAATGCTCATCACATTATTCCACCAATGTTGTGACCTTGTTATTAACAACATCCAATGTCATGATCAGGAAACCTTGATCATCTGTTAATAAACAAGCTAGTGTAATGAGAGGCATTAATAGGAATCTTTTATTTGTTTACTAAACAAAGATATATTAAAGTTTCTGGTTAACACAATTATAGTATGAGAAATAAACATTTATCTTAAACATGGAATACGATAATAACCACTTTATTATTGCCTCTCGGGCATATACCTTTTAGTTCTAGGTCCATTAGAGACAATGGAGGTTCATTGTGACAACAATGGTGCCATCAATCAAACTAAAGAACCAAGGTCCCACTATAAGAACAAGCATGTCCAACTTCGGTTTCATGACATCCGACAGTTTTTCAATGACGGTGATATCAAGATGTGCTAAATTCATACATATCTGAATGTGGTAGTTCCTTTGAAAAAGTTACTCATTCTTGCAAAGCACGACTAACACCGGGAAGCCATAGGTGTTAGACTACTAAATGTAAACTAGACTATTGACTCTAGTGCAAGTGGGAGACTGATCAAAATATGCCTTAGAGGCAATAATAAATGGATTATTATTATATTTCTATTTCATAATTTAGTTTATTGTTATGTGCTATAATTGTATTAGTTACAGATAATGAGTATTTGGAGGAAAGCCCTACTACATATGCGGAATTATAAACAACATTAGATATCCATGGTCTTGCCTCTAAGACTAGTTTATATATCATTGATAGTCTCAGTTTCCTAACTACGGGAAAAATACAATGTGTTGTAGACTTTCCAATGATATATGAGATCGGAGTTGTTAATATTACAACAACAATGGATAGACCCAACATGACATACCATGAAACGAATCATCGATATTGTTATCGATAGTTTCTCATTAACAAGTATTACCATTATTAAATGATCATTGGACCACGAAACACATATGAGTTTGAATACGATATGGACATGGAGGGATTCTTCAAACCTTATTCTGATAATGAGTAATTATAAAGTTGGTTTTCCCTCTTATCGGATACTATATGCCAATGTGTCATATGTTGTAGTCGTGAGAATTGGTACTCCTGACGATGGAGAGATACACTTTGGGTCCACTCATGTACTATGGTGTTCGTCATTGTCTGGCTGGACAAGTGATCAAGTTGTTAATCACAAGAACATTGATAGTATGGAATTAGTAAAGAGTACATGCCAAGTAACGAAGATAACATGATGTTTCACCTCGGGAAATATAAAGTATCAAGAAGAAATACGACGTGTATCGAAGTAATATAAACGTTCACACGAGAAAATAACTTTGTATATATATGTGAGGACCACTATATGCATCAAGGTACGGATGGTGATCATTGTGAAGGAATGGAGATCCGGAACATGTTCGTGCATATACCAACCCATAGGTTCACACACTTAAGAGAATAAGGCATTTATAATGTGAATGTGATGAAAGATTTGTGAATGAAGTGATTCCGAAGTGAGTTTGGAATGTTTCGGGATGAATCGAAGGATTCCAGCACATCGCATAGAGGTGTTCAGAATGGTTCTGCACCATGAAGGAATGCATCAGATTAATTTAGGAATGTTCTAGAACAATTTGTAGGTGTCTGGGATTTTTTAGAATAATTAATAAAAGGAAAAAGCCCTAGGTGGCGCCATGGTCTGAAGGGGTCCATGTGCCCCTAGGGCATGGCACGCGCCAGGGAGGGAGGCGAAGAGTCTGAGTCAGACTGCAGCCAACCTCTAGGCCGGAGGTGAGAGAGGGAGAGGAGGGAGTTCGGGTTTGACCCCAACTCCCCTCCCTTTGGTGTTTGAGAGAGAAGAAAAGGGTGGTCCTATTGGGACTCCGAGTCCTACTTCTACTCTCGCTGGGGCTTTCCTTGACCTATTTAAAGAGGGGCAAGGGCAAGGACACAACTTTCATGTGACCACACCCAACCCCACACCCGCTGCACCCGCACCCACGCCACCGCTACGCTGCCCGCCGCCGCATCGGCACCGTCGTCCTCCTCCACTGCCAGCCACGGCAACCTCTCGGTATCCTCTTGCTTCTTCTTGTGTCGTCTTCTTCGCTGTCACGTGGAGACCTTCATCGCCACCGAGTAAGTGCTACCGAGTTCTACCTATGGTTAGATCTAATCTAGCCGTGACTGCGGAAGTACTCACTACTAGGAAAATGGCTATAGGTAATCAGCACATCCGTGGCTCACATGGTTGAAGTGCCCCACGGCTAAAACAGGCGTGGCTCACCTATGGGCAGTGCCCTACTAGTAACTAGAACAACCGTGGCGCACATGACCATAGTGCGCCACAGATATGTGTGGGCCAGGGCCCTGTTGGCCGCACGCCAAACATCCGTAGCGCACATAGGGTAGTTGCGCTACGGTTGTTAGTGTCAACCGTGGCGCACGTGGAGGGGGTGCGCTATGCCTAAGCGCATGCCCCTCTCTGCTGTGAAACGGCCAGACACATCAATGGCGCACTATGGCATGTGCGCCACGGATGTATAAACTTAGTAGTAGGGCACCTTGCCCTAGTGCCCTACGCCTAACTATCCTGCACCAACTCCACACCCCCCCCCCCCCGTGGATCGCCTTTTTAGGCTTTGCAAAAAATAAAATAAAATGATAAACACTTCAACAAATTAAATCCTTTCATATTTAGGTAGGTAATGTGGTATAGCTTCTAGTAAAATTAACAAACATGAGTTTCGACTTTATTTGCAAAAAAAAGTCATGCCACGGTAAAAAGGCCGTAACTTTTGCATATGATATCGAAAAAAACGTATAATATACCAAAATGACGAGAACAAGATTTCGCATCCGCTCGCAACGACCTTTGATCGTTTAGCGATTTTTTAGATTTTCAAAATTCGAAAAGAGTAAAAAGTTACGGTCAAAAGACCGTTTTTTCCTGCAGAAAAAAATAGAGGGCGACTTACCCGTAGCGCACAACCACCTAGTGCGGCACGGATAAGCTTGGGCGGGATTCAAATTTGAATCCCCACCCCGCCCTCCTCCCTTTTCCTTTCCCCTTTTCCCTTCCCCTTTTCCCTCTTCCTCTCCCTTTCCCTTCTCCTTCTTCCTTCCTCCTTCTCCCTTCTTCCTTCTCCTCCTTCCCCTTCTCCTCTCCTTGCAGTGACGGCGCGACGTCGGCCTCCTTCTCCTCCTCCTCGCAGTGACAACGGGCGATGGCGGTGCAACGGTAGCCTCCTTCTCCTCCTCCTCGCAGTGACAACGGGCGACGGCGGCATCCTTCTCCTCACCGACCTTCCTTCCTCCCTCTCTTCCTCCATCTCTTCCTACCTCCCTCTCTTCCTCCATCTCTTCCTACCTCCCTCTCTTCCTCCATCTCTTCCTTCCTCCCTCTCTTCCTCCATATCTTCCTTCCTCCCTCTCTTCCTACCTTCCTTTCTCCAAGCACACCCTTCCTACCACCTCGACGCCGGCGAGGACTAGAGCGGCCACGACCCCTCCCGCACCTCCCTGCCACGGCCATGCTCCGGCGAGGTGACACGACTGCGGCGGCGATGCATGGACCCGATTGCTTTTGCAATTCAAAACGAGGGTGTTTTTGCATTTTTTTTGTTTTTTAAAAAACACATCTGTGGCGCACCCTGTACCCCTACCCGTGGCGCACCTGGTAGTGCGCCACGCCTATCTCGATATAACCATGGCGCACCATGCAGTGCGCCACGGCTACGAGATAGCCGTAGCGCGAGGCCCGTGGCGCACTGCTAGTGCGCCACGAAAGGCCTTTTCAGGTGCGCCACGAATAGGCGTTTTTCTAGTAGTGACTGCCGGATCTTCATCAACACGTTCCTACTTCGACCATGTGCTTCATCACACCTTGAAGCAGTTTTATTGATATCATATTTGTCGATACCGGTGGAGGTGCCACGTTTGGAGCACTTGATCCTGGGTGCCGTCCGTGGGATAATACATCTCCTCGTGACTTGCTAAGTCTTGTTGTGGAGATCAACGCTCGTCTTCATCAGACTTGGCATCGATAAACTTCCACTAGTTTGATCATCAAGGGTATGATCCATCACCTATATCGTATCATTGGATGTTGGTTATGCACTGGTTTTTTTGTTTTGTGTAACGTGTCCCCCCAACACATAGTAGTTCTGCCGAAAGGCTGTAGGATGAGCACCGTTGGCGTTGAACTTTGCATGGTAGAACGATGACTGGTCAAAGGACTAGACGTGTGCAGTCCACAGAGGGATCGTCCGTTCGATCCTAACATCGAGTGGACACTCTCCTCACAGCCGGGAAGGATACACCTAGCTGCGGGGATTGACTCGTTCATCTTCAACATCTACACCGACTGACGTCACATTCCCCATCAACATCAACATGATATCTAGATCTAATCTCGTTAGTGTCTTCATGGTTAGATCTTGGATATTCATGTAGGGCGATTTTTGTGCATGCACGAACCCCAACATTGTAGAGGTTCGATATGGAAGATTCCACAAAGGGAAATCTTCCAATGGTGCATGCACTATTAGGAAAAGGCTGATAGTAGTCATTTTCCTAGTAGCGTGTAAAACATATTGGGCGCCAGTACTGCAAGGCAAAATAGTAGTGGCGTCTCGAATAAAACAAATGGAGCTACTACTTATTAACAGTGGTGTTCCATGTACCGCAGACGCTACTACTAAAGCGGACCCATAGGTGGAACCGAGACAGATTTAGAGGTGGCGTTTGGAATTTTCAAATGCACCAATCTGGATGACATTTTTCACCCGCCCCGCCCCGCGAGAATTGCATCTCCCTGCAATTCCCCTTCACACTCTACCTCTCACTCCCCAACTCCCTGTTGACCGTCGTCGCGCCCCCGCCTCGACCACATCGGCCACCTCCGCCTCGTACTCATCTCGATGACACTGCCTCATCCAATCTCCCCCGTCACCACCCCCGCGTCGTCTTTATCAGCCACCACCGCCTCGTCCCCATCTCGCTGACATTGCCTCGTCCCCATCTCCAGTGTCGCCTCCCCCGCCTCAACCGCATCGGCCACCGCCGCCTCGTCCCCGTCTCTCCATCACCGCCTCTTCCCCGTCTCCCCCGTTGCCTCCTCTATCGGTAAGCCCCTTTTCCCCCCTTTTTATTTTTTTATTAGTATAGATGATTTAATATAGCTCTATTGTAGATGATTTAGGGTAGATGATTTAGTTTAGATGATTTAGGGTAGATGATTTTAGAGTAGATGATTGTAGATGATTTAGTATAAATGATTTTAGTGTAGATGATTTAGTATAGATGATTTTAGTGTAGATGATTTTAGTGTAGATGATTTAGTGTAGATGATTTAATGTACATATATATTCATTTCTTATATGTTGACTAATTGTTTTATGAAAATGTTGTTGTTTAATTAGTATCATGTCAGAGCTGGAGCCAAGGTTTCGTGGTGTTCACCGGAAACCCACGAGGACCCCGACTTGGGCAGCTGAGATCACAGTGGACAACAGGAAGATCCAGCTAGGTACCTTCAGGTGCCCGTGGCAGGTGGCCACGCCTATGACTGCACCGCGGTCTAGCACTTGGGGGAGAGAGCAGTCCTCAACTTTGAGGAGGAATGTCGCATGGCGCATCCGTTACCGCCAGAGGGCATGAGGATCGCCACGAGGGACGAGGAAGAGAGGCAGCTAACATGCCACCTCCGCGAGGAGGATGACCCCTTGGTCAGGGATCTTGTACTTGATCCCCAGGTGATGGCGGTCCAGTATGAGGTCCTTAGAGAGAGCTAGCAGCAGCAACAACACGAGCGGGACGAGGCTGGCCCCTCTGGCACGCAGCAACAGTCTAAGCTCGGCCCCTCTTACAAGTAGCAGGACAACTCTGGCAGCCTGACGTCCTCTTTCTGAGACATCTTGGGTGACGACGACGTCACTGACACTGGGTCTAGTCGAGTTTAGGATGTTCTCATGTGACTATTATGCTACCTATCATACTACTTATGTGTTATGTTGATATATTGTGCTACTCATGGTGCTAGCTAATCTTACTTATGTGTTATGTTGATATATTGTGCTACTCATGGTGCTAGCTAATCTTACTTATGTGTTATGTTGATATATTGTGCTACTTATGATGATAAAATGGTCTATATAACTAAGTTTGCATGATCATATATAGGTATAATGAATGATGATGGGTGTGAGCATTGTGGTTACCAATGGTGCAAGAACAAGGTTGTCATAGTGCTCCCTTATGACTGCAAAGTTAGTATGGTATATACATTCACAAACAATCAATCTATATATACACTGCAACTGAATTACATGCTAATTGTTGCTTTCTTATGATTCTCTATGTAGAAATACCCTCCAAGTTTAGAGTTGAGTTCCTGAACTATTTTGATTGGCCGTTCTAGCAGCATGGACAGTTTCAGGTTGATCTACTGCCTCTAAAGCAACATGCATATACCTACACGGTCCAAGTCACTAACGAGGCGAACCGTACCTATTTTGGTGGTACGAGGCGGACTGAGATGGTCTATGCCTATAAGATGGACGTCCAGGAGAAGTTGGTCTTCCATCTCTGTGAATATTGCATGAGCTACTTCAACTACCTATGCCGTGAATCATCGACAGATTCTAACCCTTCTTTAGATGACGAGATTCCTGCTGCTTCCATTAGGTATGGCACGGACATTGCCGATAATCCTTTTGAGGACTAGTAATTAGTGCTATGTAGTTAGCTAGCTTAACTATATATCTAGTTGACTGTAATGATGTGCTACTATATGTAGTTTACTGTATGAATATATCCCGTTGTGTTGTCAATATATCCTGTTGTGTTGTGAATATTCAATTGGATGCACCAGATTTTTTTTTAATTTTCTAAACTCAATTGTGGCGCTCAAAATAAGAGGAACACCACAAATAAGTATCTAATGGTGGTGCTTACAGAAAACGCCACTATTATGACTTATAGTGGCGGCGTTTTACATAAACGACACCACTAGATCAACTACTGGTGGCGTTCACTGAGGACGCCACCACTATCTTCTACTAGTGACGTGATATTACTGGCATGCCGGTTCACACTTGTGGATGGCCACCCAGGAACTTGTCTTAGTAGTTTTTCCCTAAGTTAAGAAACTTGTTATACTAGTATGCTTAGCCTAGCTAGAAGAAAACAAGGGTGGATTAGTCATGCTATGATAATATGCAAAATCTATGACTATGTTTTTGGATTAATAAAACAACATGTGAATGAATCACCTGGGTGGAATGGAAAGATTGGTTTGTGTTGAGTGGTTACACAAGGCCCATGTCTATAGTTTACCTTGTGTATCACACTTGTAGATGTCCACCCAGGAAACAAAGAGATTTGAGATATTTAGTGTTGAGAAGCTTCTACTGCAACCACATGGCATATGGGCTCTGCCTTGACCAACTAGGTTGCAAGAACTTAGCCAGATGGACGGTTGGTGGTAGGGTTGTTAGGATGGAATGCGTCCATGGTCGTCTTGATGCATGTCGAGTCTTGTGGGGAAAGTGTACCACCTCTCGAGAGGGTAAAACCTAATTACTTAGCCGTGTCCCCATTAACGGACATTTTGAGCCTCAAAGACATTGAAATGATCAAGGATCTCTTCATCCCAATTTATCTAAGTTAAAAGTTATGGTTGAACAAGGGTAAAGGTTCACCAATGTCTATTTGTGGTTCCTTGGGTGTTTTTGTAAAACAAAAACTTAGTGATTTCATCTAATAAGAAAAACCTTATTTTTGAGCAAAGCCAGCCTAAACTACACTTAGCCAAATTCATATAGTTATTAGATGTTACTATACTACTATGGTATCACTTGCCAATACAATTCCAAATGTATTGACCCTCTGTGGTTGTAACTTATTATCTTGCAGGTTACTTTGATGGTGACTAGGGTTATGAGTCTACACTCAACATGTTTGCCTATGGCGCATGAAGATGAAGACTTTATTTATTTTGTTAAGTATTGTGAACTCTATGTATTAGCCTTGGGATAATGAGTTGTAAGAGCTATTGTATCTTTGGATATTATGATGTAATAATGACCTTTTTATTTGTGTACTTCATCTTAAACTATGGATGCTAGCAATTCGATCCAGGGACTAACATTGCAATCACAGGGGCCTTTACCTTAAAAGGTGGGGTCTTATAGATGGTATCAGAGCACTGTGTTGCCTGTAGTATTATGAACCTAATATGGATTAGACTAAGGAAACCACTAGGAAAAATGCAAACTCCTTTGTAAATTTCCACACTTGTCTCTTTTCTTCTTGTAAACCTCTCCTAATGTTCTTTCTCATCTCTATTTGTAGATGGCCGCCATCAACAAAGCCGTCAGGAAGGGACCACTCATGACCATGACCTTAGAATGTGAGACGGAGTTTCCCAAGGCACACAAAAAGCTCATGGTTAGCTTGGGAATACATGGTGAAGCCATGTACAAAGGATTTCCAGTGATGGATGAAGGAGAAGAATATTGGTGGGTACAACTCCACTTGTATAAAAACAAGGAGGACAACCACAAAGAGTCGGGATTCTGCATGGTCACCAACTCTGAAATGCATATGTCATTCTTTGACTCTGCAAGGAATGCAGCTTGGAATGCTATTAAGGAGCTTGGTGAAATACTCAAGTGTAGAATGCTCAACACTCAAAATGACCTTAGAGAAGAGAAGAAGTATACCCAAGACTTAGAGACCTCCATAAAACTTCTAAGGGAAGATATCGTAGACTTAGCATATGAGTGAGAATTGTGACGTACTCCAATAGTTGGACCACCACACTTCTCGTTTTATCGCGTTAGTAATTTGATCATACCAACCTATGTGGTATGACAAAAATTTGTCTACGTTTTGTTGAACCTTGGTGTTTGTGTTTGATTATTGTATGCCATGAATTTTGTTTTTCATGTATGCTTTTGTCTTTTGTTTCACTACCTTATATTTTTTCTCTTTACTGGTGTTGTTTCTAATTTTTCTCTACCCTTTGCAATAGATGCCTACCTTTGTTATAAGCACCGCCGAGGAGTTCAAGGGAACTCGTTTCGGATCTCGTATTATGGAGCTCACTAGTGTGCTCAATCTCCCCTTCCCTAACATTAAGGGACTCCAACTTACGAAGTTCGAGAGGAAGGATATATGGGGATTTAGAGTCTCGCAGCCAGGACGCCAGTCGGAGCCACCCACCAAGGATATTTCTTTCAAGTTACTCCATGATGACAAGGAGAAGGACTCGACGTTGCCATGCAGGAGCTACTTGGTCGTCTATGTGGACGTCACTCCACCAAGCTCAGGGGCCTCTACTTCCACCCATTTGGGAGACATGACGAGGAGGCAGAGGTTGTAGTGTATGACGATGCCACTAGAAAGACTATTGAGCCTATACGTCTCTATAAGGTTGTAGTGTCGACAATCCGAAGAAATTTGGCGCCCACCGTGGGGCAGGTGACCTTTGGAGCTTTGTTCCAGGCGGAATCTGTGCGTGCAGGAATCGGCAAAACTATCGCCATGGGTCGCGTGGTCTATGTCAGTGATGTCCTCTCGTTCTTCTTGATGAAACTTGGATTTCGGCTAGCAAACCCGCGACAACCTACACGATCATGTCTATCGGCGAGAATGATATTTATCTCGGCTTCGCTGAACCCGCCCAACCCACAATTTAGGTGATGACCATGGCAGAAGAATAATCCGGATGTACTTTGTCCAAAGAGGCAGAAGAGTTCATGATCCCGGAAAAAATCGAGCCCACTCAGCCCACTCCTGTAGTGGAAGAAGCGGTGGAAGAGAAGTCCGAGTCTGGTCTCCTGCTCGAGACCGGATACATGGATGAGGAATATATCCGCTACGGATCCAGTCCCGCTGAGGCCGTAGCAGAAAAAGTACTCTTGAGGAGTAAGATAAAGAAGATGACGAGACGCACCTACATCGATTATGAAGCAATCACCGATATCAAGGAAAGCTTTGAGATGGAGGAGGCGGAAACCCAGCTGTGCCACTACCTCAAGAACATGAACAAGAAGAGGCACTGTTTCGTGTACCACATAAGCTCTGGATCCAATTCTGTCGATGCTGGAGCATGCAACGCGATTCAGTCCTTGACGCAATTGAAGAAAACGCCGACTTACCTGGCTCCCCTCAGGAGTCAATAACGTGGCAGGAACTTCGAGACTTCGAGAAGGAGATGGAGGAGTACAAAGAAGAACACGCCTCCAAGTCAACGCAAGACCCGAAAAATCCTCCTATTCCATATGATAGCATGGACGAAAGCTACACGTTGTAGGATAATATGGATACCGGAGATTCGTCCGAGGTCCACAAGCCAACCACTACGGAAAGTACCGACGGAAGCTTATCCCCCGGTACCGGACCAAAAGCCGTCTTTGCCACCGTTACGCACGTTAAGGCTACTGGGAGGTCAAAGAAGAAGAAGAAGAACAAGAATCTGACACCGGTAGAGCCAGACGTCATGGAAACCAAGGAAGAAAACATTGATGAAGAGATCGAGATGGAGAATTAGGATGGAGATACGATTAATATAACGATGATCGACCCTCCTGTGGATGGACGTGTCGTCACCAAGGGTGCACGTGAAATTTACGGAGATGCTCTTATGATTCCAATCCCAACGGCTTCGGATCTCACTCCGGAGGCGCTGGAGAAAAGGGCCAAGGACCTGGAAAAGCACCATTTGTTTTTGCTCGAAGAGGGCGCGTGCATCGTCGAGCTCAAGCAACAGTTAGACAGTGATCCTGCCAAAAATCAGTCAGATTTCAAGTGACACCCAAACAAAACAAGAGGAGGTCTGTTTCTTGATAACAAGAACCCGGATATCCAGAGAGACCTATTTGACAGAAAAACCGGAGAGAAGATCTGAGTCTACAACACGCTATTGGAAAACGCTACTGCAGCTCGATCCATCCTCGCCAATAATCTGTCTCCACAATAGGTCTAGCAGTGCGTTGCGTTGATGGACAAAGGATTAAAGTAGGAGAAAACGGCCGTGTCATTCGGTGGCAAGTTGGCCTCAAAATTGGAATTTTTCCACACTAGTGCCGACCAAAGCGCTGATGGAAGACTCCGTAGAGATACAGATCAACGCGATCATCCTCGTGGAGAAGAAGAGAATTCAAGAACCGGCTCAAATAGCCACTCCCGTAGGCCGGCACGTGACTGGGCAAGAGTTATTCTGGTTGCATCTGAAGATGCCATTAGGGCAATGGTTCCTCATCAGGACCATCGTCGGCAAAACAACCGCTATAGAGCAGACCCGGAAGTGCGCTGCCAGCAAGAGCAAGATCGGCTAAGGATGCCACCACCGAGCCGTCCGACTGGTATAGCCGGATGAAGAGATGATCCGGATCATCCTGAATCAAGTAGGGACGGAGCCCGAAGAAACCAGCATCAGAGTCAGCATAATGAGGCTCCACCACCACCACCGCGTAACCCAGTCGGAAATAATCCACCAGGGCCACCCTCGCCCCCAGGCAGTGACCATGAAGGATCCCGACGTAGCCATGGAAGCCGCAGGGGCGGAGGTGGCAATGGTGAGAGGAGAAGCAGAAATCAACTAAGCCGCGCAGAAGCCGTGAGCCTCCGAGGCGGAAATCTCTCTCGCCAAACGACGCTCGCCATCACATTGAGTCAAACATAGAGGCGTGGCGGTACGAGGAAGAAGATGTGTACGTGGGACCCAAGTGCTTTGGCCCATGCAAACCTCGGATGCTGGATTGACACGAAGAACTCCTGTGAAGGAGTAAACGAGAAAACCGCGATAAAAGCTTTTGTTGCAGGACTCCCAGTCGGACTTTTGCGTCACAGATTGAAGCGTGACCACATCAAAGATTTGGGAGAGATGATAGAAACGGCTAGCAAATATGCTGATGCTGACAATGATTTAGAAGGGCTGCTAAATATTTTGGCCAATTCCAACGCGGCCAAATAGCCAAAACAACAAGCTCAGAAGTGCAAGAACACCTCAGACGATAAACCGGCTCTTGGCAACGCAGCTGTCAACGCAACGTTCGGATCTGGAGGAAGAGGAGGGCGCGGATGCGGCCGGGGTCGAGGCCACGGAACTTCCCGAATCCCGAACAGAGGGGAACATCAACCCGGAAGAACCTACACCTAGGCCAACATTGCCAACAATCCCTGTGTCCACCACTTGGATAGTAATGGAGGATCTACCCACACAAATGCCGAGTGTCGTTTCAAGGACGACATCAGGCGAATCCGCTAGCTATAGGGCCAAGCGACAAAAAGAAAAGAAAAATTCCGAGAAAAGCAAGGAGCCCAAGGAAGATTCCGACATGGAAGAAGCGGATGCCGCACAGCCCAAATCAGCCCAAGGAATTTCCGACTAAAAAAGACGCATACGTTTGCTTCCTTGGAGCTCAATGCCATGGTTCCGGCTGTTCCACATTTTTTGGATTGGTCGGATGTAACCATCACCTTTCATCGCTCAGACTACCCGAGGAAAACACATCGTCGAGGAAAGTATCCTCTGGTCGTCAATCCTCTTATTGATGGCTATGAGTTTTTTAAAACTCTCATGGACGATGGTAGCAGCATTAACATCCTCTACATAGAGACGCTCCACCGCATGAAGATCCACGAAAGCCAGTTACGTTTCAGCAGTGTAACTTTCCATGACATTGTACTAGGGAGATAGGCGGATTCTCTAGGTGAGATTACTCTAGAAGTGACATTCGGAACCCGAGATAATTACCGGACCGAGCCACTCTCTTTTGAGGTGGTACCATTCAAAAGTTCTTACCACGCCATCTTCAAACGTCTGCTTACTGGGCGTTCATGGATCGTTCATATTATATATACAATATGATAAAACTTCTAGGTCCAAAAGGCGTAATCACCAAAATCCGAGGAAGGCGCGAGAGTGCAATGAAGGATCTGCTGCCTTTTCCAAAGCCGTGTTGCATGCCCAGGAGTACCAGGAGATAAAAAAGACCATCAACCCGTCTGAGATGCCCGCTACGAAGAACGAGATGCTGAAGCCAAGAATGCAGTTCAAGGCATCGGAGGAGACGAAGAAAACGTCGCTAAAGGAAGATGATCCCTCCAAGACGACGGACATAGGGGTAGGATTAGACCTTGCATAGGAAAGCGCGCTCGTTGACTTCCTCAAAGCTAATAGTGACATCTTTGCATGGCAGCCTTCAGACATGACCGGAGTACCTAGGGAACTTGCCGGACACTCTCTTAATGTGTACCCTGACACTAAACCCGTCAAACAATCCTTACGACGGCTTGGTTATGAAAAGCGCAAAGCAATAGCTAAGGAATTAGCCCGACTTGAATTAGCCGAATTCATAACAGAGGTCATCCACAAAGATTGGATGGCAAATCTTGTACTCGTCCCTAAAAAGGAAACTATTGATTTAAGGATGTGTGTTGATTATACCGCTTTGAACAAGGAATGCCCAAAAGATTCCCTTTGCCAAGAATCGATCAAGTTATCGACTGAACGGCAGGGTCGGAACTACACTGTTTTCTTGACGCATATTCTGGATATCACCAAATACCGATGAAAGAGTTGGACAAATAAAGACATATTTTTTCACTCCTTTTGGAACCTTCTGCTACAAAACTATGCCTTTTGGCTTAAAAAACGCAGGAGCAACATATCAACATACTATGCAACATTGTTTCAACGACCAAATAGGACGCAACGTCCGTGTATACGTAGACGACATATCAGTTATGTCCAAAAAGAAGGGAACTTTAATTTCCGACTTAGAGGAAACATTTGCTAGCCTACGAAAATTTAATATGATGCTAAATCCGAAGAAGTGTTTCTTTGAAATTCCAGCCAGAAAATTGTTAGGTTTCACCGTCTCAGACCAAAGCATGGAGGTGAACCGGGACAAAATCAAGGCTATACTCAACATTACCAGGCCGACTCGCCTGAAGGACGTGCAATGTCTCACTGGTTGCATTGCAGCAGTGAGTCGGTTCGTTAGCCAGCTCAGTGAAAGAACCTCACCTTTATACAAACTCTTGAAGAAAAACGACAAGTTTGTTTGGACCCAGGAAGCCGATACTGCCCTACAAAGTTTGAAAGACCTACTTTCAAACCCACCAATTCTCGTAGGGCCAGAACCTCAGGAGCCTATGTTACTTTACATCGCAGCAACCAACAAGGTCATAAGTGTGGTAACAGTAGTGGAGTGCGAGGAAGAGAGCCACGAGCATAAGGTGCAGCGTCCAACTTATTACCCGAGTGAGGTTCTGACAGAGTCGAAACAACGGTATCCACACCATCAAAAGCTAGCATATGGAGTGTTCTTTGCATCCAGAAAGCTATGCCACTATTTTCAAGAGCATAAGATCACAGTGGTGAGCACCGCTCCCCTGCGAGATATAATCAATAATCGTGACGCCACATGATGTGTCGCAAAGTGGAGAATAGATCTTGCAGCTTTCAACATTGAGTACAAGCCGCGCATAGAAATCAAGTCCCAAATATTTCTCAATTTCTATGGGAGTAATCAAGTCCTAGATACCCGCATAGTATAATTACTGACAACGGGAGCAATTTTTCCATGGGAGAACTTGCCAATTTCTGCGAAGAACAAGGGATCCGAATCGATATTGTATCGGTCGCGCATCCACAAGATAATGGACAAGTCGAAAGAACTAATGGTCTTATTTTACAAGGACTCCGACCTCGTCTCGAGGCACCGCTTCGTCGTGCCGTGGGGGCTTGGGTGGAAGAATTTACGTCTATGATATGGAGCTTACGTACAACTCCTAATAGATCAACCGGATACACTCCTTTCTTCTTGGTCTATAGTGCAGAAGCAGTTCTTCCAAGTGATCTAATTTATCAGTCTCCACGAGTCAAAGCGTATATCGAAGAAGATGCAGAAGTTTCACGACAATATGATCTCGATATAATCGAAGAAGTACGCATCATTGATGAGCAAAGATCTACAACCAATCAACAGAAGTTGCGTAAGTACCATAGTCAGAGAGTATAAAACCGTTCTTCCAGAAAAGGCGAATTGGTTCTCCGACTTGTGCAAAAAAGAAAGCACAAACTTTCCCCAATTTAGGAAGAACCTTTTATGATTAGCAGAGTTCTGCATAATGGGTCGTATTATTTAACCGAGAGACCAGTCAAGGAAAGACCAGATACTCAAAAAGAAAGAGAGTTGGTGGTAGTACAGACCCGGATAAGATAGACCATCCATGAAATATTACACAACTACGTCCCTTCTATTCTTAGTTATATTTCCTTGTAATCATATATGTACATGTTCAAAGTGAAATAAAGTTTTGGTTTCCTCATAAGTTATCTTTGAGAAGTTTTTTGCCATCTTATTTCCAAAAATAACATGTCATTTTCAGAAATCTCGGAATGCTTGAAAGTACTTTATGCTCATGTTCATTCTGGTTATGATTTTTGAATATCTAAATAATGTTACCTTAGCGTAAAAAATTCAGTTTATTGTGTATACTTTGGTTTTTTATCTAATTGCTTAGACGCGGTTATCGTCTGAGTAATGAATTGTTGGTACTGGAAGCCGGCTTTGTTTCCGAGTTTAAACTGGTTTAGCAATTGAGCTCCGTTACTCGACAACGTTTTCGTGCTAAAGGTTGGCCGGCTCATGAAAGGGACGAGGCAGAAAGCCAGATAAAACGATAAGTATGGGCATAAAAAGAGTGCTTCATAAAATTTTCAAGCACACGCATAGAAATATATACAAACAAAAGTGCTATGATAGTAAAAGCATTAGTTATTACATACCAACACAATAAAAATAGTGTTTCCATCATTACATGCCCATGTTCAGAATAATGCATATAAACAGTTTATGCTGCAGACTCAGGTGGTGGTGATGAAGAGCGTGGAGCACTGGAGTCGATAACATTGTCGTCCTGAACCTCGGACTCGGAAGCTGCTTCAGCGAGGCTGTCTTATGGCTCTTGACGCGAGGTAGGAACAACGACGGATTCGAAGAATGGTGTCATGTAATTGGTCATCTCCACCACAGGACAAGCATAACCTGCATAGGAATATTGGATAGCCTTGATGTCATGCGGGTTACCCTCATCGTCCTCCTCGGCAATACCCTTGGTGACATGCTAGATTTCCATCTTGCTGTGGTGGCTCATCACCATGGTATGAGAAGTTTGTGCAATAGTCTGAGCGTAGGAGATCTTCCAGTCCTCAATTAGCTTCGGAATCTCCTTGGCCTTGTCCCTCACTTCTTGCACTGACATCTTGTGCAAGTCGAAAATTTTGACCGACTCGCCAGCCTCTTCAAGAGTCTGGCGGAAGTCGAACAAAATATCTCCGATGAGCTTGATGCGCTCGAGGCGAGGTTCGGTGGTACGAGAGTCAGAAAGATTCAGGGGGCTGGGACAGAACCAAAAGTCAAAATTTGACTCAAAATAAAGTCGAAAAATCAAACAAATAAAGTAAGTCGGAAATCTCACCTAGCACAGAATGATTCCACTGGGCATGCCCCTCACTAAGGCTGTTCAGCTCACTCTCTATGGCATGGGCTAGATCACTCTGACTATCAAAGTCCTTCTGAAGATCATCCAATTGCTTATCTCGGAGGGCTACTAGCGTCTCGAGCCTCACGGTCTCATGGTTGCTTGACTCCAGGACAGCATCTATGGAGATTCAATAGTAAGCTTTTCAAGCTTATCCCGGAGCTCAGCATTCTCCAATTCCAAGACTTTGAAGTTATCGGATTGTTCCACCATCTTGATAGACTCACATAATAGTTCTGCAAAGGAAAAATATCAGTCAGACAGAGTAAGTTTGTCATGACCCGGGATCAGGGCTAGACAAATACCAGATCCTCATCTGATATAAGCCTAACCTAAATCCCGAAATGCGCAGGGGCACGACTGGCCAGGGGCACGAGTCGTCGCCCGAGCCAGCAGTTGTAGAGCTTGATGGTTTGGAGACCTTTCTTCTTCAAATTGCGAATGGTCTGCAGCATTTCGTCGACGACCATCCACTGCTCCAGCGGGAGCTTCATGACCTGAAGCCGACGCGGCTCGGGCCGGTTGGCGGAGTACCTTGGAAGAGCCACTTCGTCTCCTGGAGTCGACTCGGTGACATAGAACCAGCTTTTCTTCCACTCATTCGCTGCTTTGGTGGGCTGCATCAAATCGAAAAATGATGCCTTCGACTTCAGATGGAACGTCAGGCCGCCCGCGGCTAGCATTGGGCCGCCTGTCTCTTCGCGGCTGATTCTCCTGTGGAATAGGTCTTGCCATAGGGGGAAGTAGGGCCTGCAGCCTAGATAGCATTCGTAGAACGCCATGAAAATGGCGAGTTGCTCGATGCTGTGCGGACCCAGATCCGACGGCTGGATTCCGTAGTAGGCGCAGAAACACCGGAAGAAGAGGGAGGTTGGGAAGCCAAGCCCCCGCTCCAGGTGACTAGTGAAGCAGATGAACTCCCCTTCGCGCGGATCCGAAATTACTTCTCCGGCCGCAGGGATGCACCATCTCCCGGCACGGAGATTCCCCGCCTCCTCGAAAGATTTTAGCAGTGCCTTCGTGCACTTGGATCTGCCCCATGGTTTGGTGGGGGAAGCCATCAGCTGGAGGATCGTGGGATTCGGAACTCTCTGGATCGTTCTGGTCGCTGCGTGGAATGGGGAAACAAGGATGCGCGAGATCGGAGGAAGTGAGGGAAGCTTTTTCCCCGTTCGCCCTTCACTCTCCTTATATAGCAGTTGTTACCCGCCATTTTCGGCAGCCGTTACTATGCGGTAATTACGGCAATATTACCGTTGGGTTACCCAACGGCTAGTTTGACTAAAACTGATGGTCCAACTTCGTCTACTCGACTCACTGCTCCTAGCGACTCGATGATTCGCCGACCCGATCAATATAACAGTGACTAATTACTCGCCGACCCGTTCGTCGAGTTGTGACACGATTGATCGCCGTTATCGCGACTAAAGTGACTGGTTCTTTCCTTTGTTCAGGAGTCCACCGCCGATTCGACTAGGCGTCCGCATTGGACCCGCATACTCCGACTGCCAGCAAACACCTACGACGAATCAATGACGGCCTCGGGGACTACTGATGGGGATATGCCTACCGGGGTATACCCAGCAGGACATTTTCTATTGGCCCAAGCCGCCAGCGAGTGGGCCTGTAGGACGGCGACTGGATCGAGACTTGGCGTGGACTCAGGCGACTAGAAGCTGGAGGCCCAGAAGCATAGCTAGGCCCTAGAACCTCTGAATCCTTAACTAATTCGGTTGTAATCTGTAAACCCTAGCGAGGTGAGCCTATATAAACCTCCCTAGGGTACGCATAGGGGATACATTCCATCATACACCCAAATGACTCGCCGCCTAGTCGTCGAGCTCGCCCTTGTACTCTCACCATAATACAATCTAGCAGGAGTAGGTCTTTACACTCCGGGGGGCCGAACCTGGGGAAACCCTTGTGTCTCCGCCCTCATCTCACTCCGCAGATGGCTGGCCGCCCTTTCTACTACTCGCTACCGATTGCAGCATCTGCCATGGTCATTCCCACGACATCCGTTCCCAAGTCGTCCATAACCGTGGACACGGCTTTTCGAAAATATTAATAACCCAGCAGGGGTGCACAACTTTACCCACACGTACCAACCGATTCTTAATGCCAAATTATTAGCCCTCTTCCTTGGAAGGCTAGTAGAGAGTGGTTGACCACGAACTTTACCTTGCTTTCGCTAAGACCATGAGTCATGCACTAGGGAGATGCCGCCATAACGGGTCAAGTCCCGAAGCCGGTCCCTAATGATGTGCGCAGGGTTCAAGATTACGGATGCCGGGCATCTCTTGTTACTGGACACGCTTACCTACCTGTTATGAATGCACCTCCTTCACCTCCATTCAAGAAAAACCAAGATTCGTATGTCGAATGGAAAGCCCAAACTATGTGACTCATGGAATCTACTAGGCAAGTTAGTTGGTCGAGGGGGTTTCTAGGCCCCCGTGTGGTTGTATGCTCGTCTTGGTTCAAGAGGCAAGAACATCGGGTCCTAGGGGTGGCAAGTATGGGACTACAAAAACCACAACCCACGTGGCCTCCCATACAAGGCTTAGCATGTCTATCATCCATCTCTGATCACATCATCACATCCTACCATACTAGATTCATTCGCATCTCCGGTGTATCACCTGAATGATCAACATTTGACCACTAAGCATGGCTAAGATTGACCGAACTGTGGCACTAGTGACGCTCATAAGCCAAACCATAGTTATGCTAGGAGCGGTGGATCAGGTAATATAGTTCACAAAGGAAAACATGCATCAGATAGGGTTACCTTGTCTACTGATAAAAGACTGTTGAACCGAATGCATATGATGAGAATGAAATACTTTGTAATCATAGGATTCTTATGTATGAGTGGGGCTTTGCTTGCCTTGTCCGTTGTTGGACTGATACTGCTCTTCGGGTTCGGTTCCTATTCGCGAGAACCAATCACCGGAAAATAGAAAACAACACTCAACACATGGCATGTGCAATGCTCATACAATATGGATGATATGACAAGTTAAATAGTGTTGAAGTGAACCCTAGAGCATCCTTGGTCACTTTAAAGGGGGTTCCGAAAGTCCAAACCCTAAAACAGGGGGATCATCGGAATCACCTGTGGGGTTCAATTGGTTCTTCTAATTAAACTTGCTATCAAAGTTGATTAACAGTGTATGATTATAGCTTAGTTAGATAGGTTTCATTTTTCTAAACATTTTGGTATATTATTTGTATTTCTGATTTAAAATGAATTAGTTATGAACTTCCCAAATTTTAATTCATTTTAAACATTTTTGGAATATTTAAAATAATTTCCAACTTGGGCCCACATGTCAGACTTTTATTAATTTCAGAAAATATTTATGGAATTGATTAAAACCCTGGCAGGTATGGCCCACCTGTCATACATTTTCCATTTCAGAAATAATTAGAGAAAAAGAAAAAGGAAAAATGACATCAGCATGACATCATGCTGATGTCATCTGGGGCTTGATCCTTAGATCGATGCTCGATCTGTCGATCGAGCGCTTGCGAGGAAGCGGGGCTGCGTGCACTGGACTCAGCGCATCGCGCTGAGCCAGAAAGTGGCGGCGTGGCGTGCAGGGGGTTACCGGAGTGGCGGGAGCAACGGTGGCTGACGGCGGCGGCTGCAGGTGGTCGAGGGGAGGGGCTAGAGGCCGAGAGAGAGGAAAACGAGTGGTCTGCGAGGACCAGAGGCTCACCCTGAGCATGATGGAGGTGGTGGCGAGGCAAGGCGAGCACGGGGGACACCGGAATCGAAGAAGAACGTAGTGGCCGAAGTTGGGAGAGGTGAGGTCAAGGGAGACGATTCCGAGCGCCCGCGTCTGATTCCTTCGAGGAGAAGACCAGGGCGACGAGGCGGAGCTCAAGGCGGGTTCGACGGGGCACGGGGAGGCTTCAAACGACGGCGGCGCGAAGCTCTGGCCGGACTAGGGTTCGGCCATGGAGCGGGAGAGATAGGGAGAGGAAGAAGTGGCGGTTTAGGGTTCATCGACGGCGGCCTGGGTTACTTGTAGACGCTCGGGGGCGGCGGTACGCATCGCGGTGCCGGTGGGAATCGTGGTGCAGACGAGCGGCGGTGACGGCTCCACGCAGCTGCTTGCCGGCAACGGAAAAGAAGAAAGGGGAGAGGCCGAAGGGGTACAGGCCTGGCTGGGCCGGCTTGGGCCCCGGGTGGGCTGGCTGCTAGCGCTGCTGGTGGCAGGGAGAGAGGAGAGGAAAGATGGGCTCGGCCCAGAGAGGGTTAGGTTTAGATTTTTTTCTAGGAAATCTTTTTCTATTTCTGTTTTTCTGGTTTCTTTTTATATTTGGAATTCAAACCTGTTTTGAATGATTTCAATTTACAAAAACTTTTGTATAATATCTGAAGACACTAAGGGGCACTTATAACTATTTGAGATCCATGCATTTTGAGAATTTTCAAAATATAGAAACCATTTGAATTGATTCAAAAAGAGAGAGAAAGCTATTAGGGTTTAGGGTTTTGTTTGTTCTTCTTTAGTTGAATCAAAGTGCAAGTGTTATGCATGCATTCAATGTCAAACATGTCCTTATTTATTACACAAAAGGGTGGTATGTTACAATGTTTGACTATGACAACAACTAAATGACAAAGAAGAAGTCGGAAAAGTTTACCTTTTGCTTCATCTTTTTCAACTTTTAACTTTGAATTCTCAAGGCGTAGGGCTTTGATTTCCTTGCGTTTATTGCATAGGTTCTTGAGCAATTCCTGGTTGGAAGATGCAATTTTCTGTAAGTTTAGAGACAGAATACCATAAGACGGCTACTAAGACTCGGTCTGCAAATTTAACTAAGTAAAAAAATAGCACGAGCCTTGGGGGATACACTACATCGTTCTTTTGCATCCTATAAGCATCAACTCGGATTCAATGAAGTTTATCCGGATTTATGCTTGGGGGATAGAGGATATGATCATAAAATAACTGCAAATAAGAATCACAAACTTACAATGTGTTCTAGGTGCAACTTCTGAAATCCGAGTTTAGTGTTGTGAAACACTTTCTCGACAAGGGAGATGGAGGGAACGTCTGTCGCTGGGAGTTCGCCAGACTCTATCTTCTCTTCCTGGACCAAAATTTGGTCCAGGAGGCTGACTAGATTTCCTCCATCTCCTGGCTTGCTGCCTCTATGGTAAGGGTTTGCTTCTCAAGATTGGACTGAGCCAGCCTGAGGATCTCCTCCTTCTTCTTCCATTTTAGGCCGAAGGCAGCAGAGCTAGCCACTTTATCTAACACTCCTATAGATATTACCATGGGATCATTACCCTTGATGGGTTCACCCTTGTTAGTTGCCTGGCGACCAACAGTGACCAGGGCTTTCGAGATGTTGCCAGCACCAGGAGAGGCGGATGCCTCTGGTGCTGATGGAGTACTAGATGGAGTCGGTGGCAGCATGGTAGGGGAGATAACAAGCTTCTTCTAACGCAGTGGCTTGCCTGGTTTGCTGTCTGGCTTAGTCTTACTCTTCAAAACTATTTTAGCTCTGAAGCATGAAAAGCCAAATGTTAGGTGTGCTTTGGAAAGAAAGGTACAGGTACTAAAAACGAAAGACATGGTGCTTACTTTTTAACTACTGGCAGCACTTGGGTACCAGCAGTGGTAACACCTTCCTTCGCCTTGCGCTTCTTGGAGGCTGAGGCAGAAACTTCTTGCACCTCATCATCGTCCGTCACCTCCGGATCGTCTAAAAGACAGCCCTCTAGTGGATCTAGCTCAGACTAGGGGAGTTTCTCGAGCTAACAAAGTCAAAAAGCAACCATAAAAATAGAGTCGAAGAAAGAACAGAAAAGAACGACAAAGCGCGAAAGCAGAGTCGAAATATTTACGGGAGTCAGTGGACGATGGGACGTGAACATCTTCATGGAGACATCCGGAACTTTTCGTTCCACTCTCTCCTTGATCAAATACTGCATAAGGGTCTTGTAATCCTTCGCTGGAATCCGGTTTGGGCTGATTCGCATGCTGTCCTTCTTATCGCCGGTGATGGTGTACATGAGGCGATCTCCATGGTGCTGCAGAGGCTGAATCCGGGGCTCCAGCCAGCAGTGGATCAAGTCGGATCAACGGAGCCCCATGTGCTTCATCAGAAACACAATCCTCCTCTTGGCGAGGATCAAGATCTCTGATAGTTC
The DNA here is from genome assembly GCA_916181665.1 of Avena sativa. Taxonomy (NCBI): domain Eukaryota; kingdom Viridiplantae; phylum Streptophyta; class Magnoliopsida; order Poales; family Poaceae; genus Avena; species Avena sativa. The sequence continues at coordinate 237,976,197 of OV702283.1, read as the reverse complement.
CGGCGCCTCCACGTCCCATGAATTTTGGTGGGGAGCGGCACCATCAATGAAGGCCAAAAGATCTTCCGATTTTCTAGGAGCCAGAATATCCTTATGATAAAAGAAGGTTCTGGCCCAGCGTTTGACGGATTCGCTAGCGTTAATCCTAGGATACACTTGGTTTCTCATAAGAACTAAGCTAAGAGTGCAAGTGGTGTAAGGCACACCGGCACTAATGGAGTTCTTCCAGGTACCATAGTAGTACCGAAAAAGCGTGAGACTCGGCCTAATGCCAAGAAACCCCTCGCACAAGGTTGCATGAGTACTAAGCTCTAGCAGGAAGTTTGGAGGAAGATTATGGCGCTGCACACCGTAGTATTTGAGGACCTCGATGAAGAAGTCCGACAGTGGCAGGCTAAGGCCACGGTCGATGTGCGTGCCGAATAGGACCCGCTCGCCGTCGCTCGGGGCGGGAGTGGCGTGTCCTGAGGCACTTCAATGAAGCCCTTATCCTCCATCACCTGGATCTCGGCGTCATCCTTGACTCTAGGGACCTACAGGCCCCGCATCTTCTTCTCGTCAGCCGCCGAGCTACCCGCCACTGCTCTAGAACCAGATGCAGATGCCATTGCTGTGGGAAAGATTGAGAATTGGTGGGGTGAAAGAGATTTTTCTCGCGGTGTGTAGATGGGAATGGATGTGGAGAGCTCGAGGAGTATGAGGAGGCAGTGAATGAAGCGGTGGAGAGATGAATCTAGGAGAGAAGGGTTTTCTCCTCTCTTTTATTTGCCTCTACACCAAGATTTGTGTGTTGGTTGCGCGATTTACGCCACGCGTATAGGAGAGAAGCGGTAGCTTCCTCGCGACTCTTTCGCCCCCTCGATTCTCGCGTGGGCATTAAAACGCTGCTCTGTTCCGTAGGAAGCAGACCCACCAATGGTCATGTCGATGGGACTCCTGTCAGTGACAGGACCAGGTCTAAAAAGTTTTCATCCCGCACGCTGCTGCAAGAACCGGCTCTTGTTTCAAACTGAGCAAGGAAAAGACTAAAGTCAGAACAAAACATATCTGACTCAACTGACTCGGAATCCTACACTACTAAATGAAATTTTCGGGAACCTTTCAAGATTCTCAAGATGAAGAAACCATCAAGCTAGATGATTTATCCGACTTTGGATCTTGGAGACTTCCGGGGGCTACTATTGGGGATATACTTTCCAGGTATACCCACAGGACTCGCTGAACAGGGTGGCCCACCGACGGGTTAGAGCTCTGCTTCCTGGGTGGCCTAGTCAGAGAAAGAGGATGAGTCAGTTCCGGCTACGACAAGGCCCAGAAGAGTTACTGACTTAGGCCTGTAGTATTACTTGTAGTCCAAGCTATATCTAGTTACCGACTCTGTAACGTAGCCGGATAGGTCTCTCCTATAACCCTTGGTCATGGTGACTATATAAACCAGCCCTATGGGATCCTTTAGGGAATAACCAATCTTATAACAACAATTACAACTCGCACAGGCGAACCTCTTTTGTAATCCGCTGTAACATCCGGCTTACGCCGATATATTACTAGGTTGCTAGCAAGAGTAGGATCCGATCATTGCAGTCAAATCTGAACCTGGGTAAACTTGTGCTCACCGCTCTTGGAACATCCGACGTCTCACACCCCATCTTCCCAACACCACTAGGACCCCCTATGCCGTACTTGTTGACAATCCGATGACAAGTCCGCCGTGACTCGTCCCACTAAATCTCAGCTTGAGGCCGTAGGACCCCCTATGGCGTACTTGTCGACAATCCGACGAAAAGTCCGCTGTGACTCGTCCCACTAAATCTCAGCTTGAGGCCGAGTCAGCTGCCAAGAAGAAGGGCAGAGCTGCAACCAAACCATCTCATCCCTCCATTGTCAAGATACTCAAGAATGGCGCCTCTCCCTCTGCCTTGGCTGTGGGTACACAGATGGTACTTCATAAGAGTCGAGTAGCTTAAGCGGTAGCTAAGCAGGCCCGAGAGGACAAAGGCAAAGTGCTGATGCAACATTAAGTTGGTAGAGCCTTGGTTCCTTGGTTGAATATGCCAACAGCTGGAATGCTGCTGAATACATTGACGTCAGCTCTGGTGCTAATCCAGGACAAAAGAGCTTTGGCCTAGGTGATATCAGCAACAGGTTTCACCCTGCCAGCAAAGTCATCGTCGAGGCTGATAAAATGAATGAGGTAAATACCTCGTCTTACGCTCTAGATTTTCACATAATGTATCATATAAACATTAGTCCCCGAGCCTCTGGCGCAATGAGTTATCATTCGACTGGATGCTATTCTTATTTAGTGCTTTAGTGTAGCCGGGATTTTATGCCAACTCATTTTAACTTACGTAATTTTTCTTCTTAGCTTCAAATATCCATCCCCTAGATCTGGATCAAGCTTTGCTTGGTTCAGATCTTTTCATTTCTTTGAATATCTAGCCACCTAGATCCGATTTAAGTTCTACTTGGCTTGGATCTTGAGTTAGCTTAGAATATCAAGCCATCTAGATCCGGATCAAGCTTTGCTTGGTTCGGATCTTTTTATTGCTTTGAATATCTAGCCACCTAGATTTGAGTAAAGTTCTACTTGGCTTGGATCTTGAGTTAGCTTCGAATATCCAGCCACCTAGATCCGGATCAAGTTTTTCTTGCTTTGCATCTTTTTATTGCTTTGAATATCTAGCCACCTAGATCTGAGTCAAGATCTACTTGGCTTGGATCTTGAGTTAGCTTTGAATACCCAGCCACCTAGATCTGGATCAAGCTTTGCTTGGTTCGGATCTTTTTATTGCTTTGAATATCCAGCCACCTAGATCTAAGTCAAGATCTACTTGGCATGGATCTTGAGTTAGCTTTGAATACCCAGCCACCTAGATCTGGATCAAGCTTTGCTTGGTTCGGATCTTTTTATTGCTTTGAATATCCAGCCACCTAGATCCGAGTCAAGTTCTACTTGGCTTGGATCTTGAGTTAGCTTCGAATATCCAGCCACCTAGATTCGGATCAAGCTTTGCTTGGTTTGGATCTTTTTATTGCTTTGAATATCCAACCACCTAGATCTGAGTCAAGTTCTACTTGTCTTGGATCTTAAGTTAGCTTTGAATATCGAACCACCTAGATCCGGATCAAGCTTTGCTTTGTTTGGATCATTTTATTGCTCTGAATATCCAGCAACCTAGATCCGTGTCAAGTTCTACTTCGTTTGGATCTTTTTATTGCTTGAATATCCAGCCACCTAGATCCGAGTCAAGCTTCGCTTGGTTCGGATCTTTTATTGCTTTGAATATCCAGCAACCTAGATTTGAGTCAAGTTCCACTTGTCTTGGATCTTTAAATTTAGCTTTGAATATCCATACTGCTGATTTCTCATAACCGGCACACCGCCGAGTATCAAAAGCTGCTTTTTTCCCATAGGGAACTGCAGACCAAGTACAAGAATATAGTGCTCATTCTGCAGAAGACTGGTAAGCTCTTTGTCACATTACTTCCTACATTCTCTTTTGGTTCGTTCAGCCGAGCTAATTTTTGATTCTCCCTTGCGCACCCAAGATAGATATCCAGAACAAGGCGCTTACCAAGAAAGTTGCCAAGCTGGAAGGTAATTTGGCTATTTTAACTCGGCCTTTCATATATCACATCTTTGCCGTTTGTGAAATTCCTCATGATATTTTATCTCGGCTTAGCCGAATTAAAATACTTTGCAGAATCCCACCAAGACTGCACTTCTATGCATGATTTGATGCTGCATTTTCTCGAACAAGCAGGAGATCATTCGGCCAAGCTTAAGGAAAAAGACGATGAAATAGCTTGGCTTCCTGTCGAGGTTGAGGATCTGAAGAAAACTCAGAAGTCCGAGCTTGAAAAACTCGACCAAGAGTTCTCTGAGAAGAACCACATGGCCTTCCAGCTGGAGAAAGACAAGGAGCTCCTCAAGTTGTCAAGGCTTCAACCCAATCCTACAAGGACGAGCTTGCAAGGTTGGATAAGGAGCACATCGGCTGAATCGCCGACCTTAGCAGGATAGTTTCGTTTATCCATTGTAAGCTTCTTTCCTTATCTTATACTTCATGTCGACTTATCTTGAACCTCTTTATTGACTGTGCCCTTTACTTATTTTTCAGATAATTTCCCGGAGTGCAAAGCCCAGAGTGCTGAATGCATGGTGAATGCTCGACTCCGCCATGTAGAAACCAACGACTCGAACCACGCTTACTCCATGGAGGATTATCTTGTCAGTCTCAGAGCCGCTACCAAGCCCATGAAAGCATTTGGTGTAGACCTCCTTGACGCTTCCATACGGGTTCAAAGTGTCCTCTGGCCGAATGAAGAGAAGCTGCAACATGTGGGAGCACTTGCCAAGAGGCTGATGGATTGTGAATCTAAGCTTTGCCTTTGGAGAGAGTCAACGGATCTTGGGGATATACTTTCTTGGTATACCCACAGGACTCGCTGACCAGGATGGCCCACCGATGGGTTAGAGCTTTGCTTCATGGGTGGCCCAGTTAGAGAAAGAGGATGAGCCAGTTTTGACTACGACAAGGCCTAGAAGAGTTACCGACTTAGGCCTGTAGTATTACTTGTAGTCCAATCTGTATCTAGTTACCGACTCTGTAACATAGACGAATAGGTATTTCCTGTAACCCTAGGTCCTGGTGACTATATAAACCAGCCCTATGGGAGCCTTTAGGGCACAACCAATCTTATAACAACAATCTGAACTCGCACAGGCGAACCTCTCTTGTAATCCGCTGTAACATCCGGCTTACGCCGATATTACTGGGTTGCGAGCAGGAGTAGGATCTGGTCACCGCAGTCGGATCTGAACCTGGGTAAAATTGTGCTCATCGCTCCTGGAACATCCGATATCTCACACCCCATCTTCCCAACGCCACTAGGACCCCCCAATGGCGTACTTGTCGACAATTCGACAACAGTTTGCGCCCACCGTTGGGCAGGTGTCTTTTGGAGCTTTGTTCCAGGCGGAATCTGCGCGTGCAGGAATCGGCAAAACTATCTCCATGGGTCGTGGGGTCTATGCCAGTGATGTCCCTCTCGTTCTTCTCGATGAGACTTGGATTCCGGCTAGCAAACCCGTGACGACCTACACGATCATGTCTATTAGCGAGATAGATATTTATCCCGGCTTCGCTGAACCCGCCTGACCCACCCTTGAGGTGATGACCATGGCGGAAGAAAAATCTGGATCTACTTTGTCCGTAGAGGCGGAAGAGTTAAACATCCTGGGAAAAATTGAGCCCACCCAGCCCACTCCTGTAGTGGAAGAAGTGGTGGAAGAAATGTCCAGGTCTGATCTCCCGGTCGAGATCGGATACACGGATGAGGAATATATCCGCTATGGATCCAGTCCCGCTGAGGCCGTATCAGAAAAAGTACTCTTGAGGAGCAAGATAAAGAAGATGACGAGACACCCCTGCATCGATTATGAAGCAATCGCCGATATCAAGGAAAGCTTTGAGATGGAGGAGGCAGAAACCCAGCTATGCCACTACCTCAACAACATGAACAACAAGAGACACTGTTTCGTGTATCACATAAGCTTTGGATCCGACTATGTCGATGCTGGAGCCAGCAGCGATTCAGTCCTCGACACAATTGAAGAAAACACCGACTTACCTGGCTCCCCTAAGGAGTCAATAACGTCGCAGGAACTTTGAGACTTCGAGAAGGAGATGGAGGAGTACGAAGAAGAACACGCCTCCAAGCCAACGGAAGGTGAGCCAGAAAATCGTCCTAGTCCATATGATAGCATGGATGAAAGCTACACCTCGCAGGATAATACGGATACCGGAGATTCGTCCGAGCTCCACAAGCTAACCACTACAGAAAGTACCGACAGAAGCTTATCCCCTGGTACCGGACCAAAATCCGTCTTTGCCACCCGTACGTACGTTAAGGCTACTGGGTGGCCAAATAAGAAGTAGAAGAATAACAAGAATCCGACACCGGCAGAGCCGGACATCGATGAAACCAACAAAGAAAAGTTGACGAGGAGATCGAGATGGAGAATCAAGTTGGAGATCTGATTAATATCACGCTGATCCACCCTCCTGTGGATGGACACGTCGTCACCAAGGGTGCACGTGAAATTTATGGAGATGCTCTCACGATTCCAATCCCAATGGCTTCGGATATCACTCTAGAGGCGCTAGAGAAAAGGTCTGAGGACCTAGAAAAGCACCGTCTGTTTTCACTCGAAGAGGCCGCGCGCATCGTCATGCTCAAGCAACAGTTAGAAAGTTATCCTTCCAAATATCAGTCAGATTTCAAGCGACACCCAAACAAACCAAGAGGAGGTCCGTTTCTTGCTAACAAGAACCCAGATATTGACAGAGACGTATTTGACGAAAAAACTGGAGAGAAGCCGAGTCTACAGCATGTCATTGGAAAATGCTGCTGCAGCTCGAGCCATCCTCGCCAATAATCCGTCTCCACAATAGGCCCAGCAGTGCTTTGCATTGTTGGACAAAGGATTAAAGTAGTAGAAAATGGCCGCATCATTCAGTGGCAAGCTGGCCTCCAAATCGTAATTTTGCCACACTGGCGCCGACCAAAGCGCTGACGGAAGACTACAGAGATACGAATCAATGCTATCGTCCTCGTGGAGAAGAAGAGAATTCAAGAACCGGCTCAAATTGCCACTCCCGCAGGCCGACACATTACTAGGCAAGAGTTATTCCGGCTGCATCCAAAGATGCCATCAGGGCAATGGTTCCACATCAGGACCATCATCGGCAAAACAACTGCTATAGAGAAGACCCGGAAGTGTGCTGCTAGCTAGAGAAAGATCGGCTAAGGATGCCACCACCGGGCCGTCCGGCTGGTAATGCCGGACGAAGAGATGATCTGGATCATCTTGAATCAAGTAGGGACGAAGACCGAAGAAACCAGCATCAGAGTCAGCATAATGAGGCTCCACCACCACCACCATCGCGTAACCCAGCCGGAAATAATCCACCAGGGCCACCCTCGCCCCCAGGCAGCGACGATGAAGGATCCTGATGTAGCCATGGAAGCCGCAAGGGCGAAGGAGACAATGGTGAGAGGAGAAGCAGAAATCCAACTCTACCGCACAGAAGCCGTGAGCCTCTGAGGCACAGATCTCTCTCGCCAAACGATGCTCGCCATCGCATTGAGTCAAACATAGAGCCGCGGCGGTACAAGCAAGAAGATGTGTACGTGATATCTAAGTGCTTTGGCCCAGGAATACGTCGGACCAAGCTTCTGGTTGACTTTGGTATTGCCAAACACAGCCAGCCCTACGATGGCATGGCTCGGCCAGATACCTGTCTCTAGGACTTTTTCCAGGCCTGCTGCATTGCCAAAGGAGGAAACAGCCTGGTTGTTGTCCGATATCTCTCACTTATGCTGAAAAAATCGGCTCGATCATGGCTCAATGAACTACCAGAAAACTCAATTCATAACTAGTATGATATGCAAAGTGCGTTCTTTTCAAACTTCGAGGGAACATACAGGAGGCCCTGCACAGTCGGAGACTTGTTGCGTTGCATGAAAAGACCCGGAGAAACTTGTCGGGATTACCTCAAATGCTAGATTGACACGAAGAACTCCTGTGAAGGAGGAAACGAGCAAACTGCGATAGAAGCTTTCATTACATGACTCCCATTTGGACTTTTACGTCACATATTGAAGCGTGACACGTCACGGATTTGGGAGAGATGATAGAAATGGCTAGCAAATATGTTGATGCCGACGATGATTCAGAAGGGCTGCTAAATATTCTGGCCAATCCCAACGCAGCCAAACAACCAAAACAACAAGCTCAAAAGTGCAAGAACACCTCAGACGATAAACCGGCTCCGGACAACACAGCTGGCAACGCAACATTCTGATCTGGAGGACGAGGAGGGCGTAGAGGCGGCCAGGGTCGAGGCCGCGGAACTTCCCGAATCCAGGGCAGATGAGAACGGCAACCTGGAAGAATCTATACCTGGGCCGACATTGCCAACAATCCATGTGTCCACCACTTGGATAGTAACAGAGGATCTACCTACACAAATGCCGAGTGTCATTTTAATGATAACATCAAGAAAGACGAATCTGCTAGCTACAGGGCCAAGCAACTAAAAGGAAAGAAAAATTCTGAGAAAGGAAAGGAGGCAAGGAAGATTCTGACATGGAAGAAGCGGATGCCGCACAACCCAAGTCGGATGGAAAAAAGGAATTTTCGACTAAAAAAGACGCATACATCTGCTTCCTTGGATCTCAGGCGACTAAAGACAAGAAGGCGGTTCTCCGTGAGCTCAATGCCATGGTTCCAGCTGTTCCACAATTACTGGATTGGTCGGATGTAACCATCACCTTTGATCGCTTAGACCACCCGAGCAAAACACATCTTGGAGAAAGTATCCTCTGGTCGTCAATCCTCTTATTGATGGCTATGAGTTTTCTAAAACTCTCATGGACGGTGGAAGCAGCATTAACATCCTCTACATAGAGACGCTCCACCACATGAAGATCCACAAAAGCCAGTTAAGTTTCAGCAGTGTAACTTTCCATGGCATTGTACTAGGGAGACAGGTGGATTCTCTAGGTGAGATTACTCTGGACGTGACATTCAGAACCCGAGATAATTACCGGATCGAGCCACTCTCTTTTGAGGTGATACCATTCAAAAGTGCTTACCACGCCATCTTCGGACGTCCGGCTTACTAGGCGTTCATGGCTCATCCCTATTATATATACAATATGATAAAACTTCTAGGTACAAAAGGCGTAATCACCATCCAGGGAAATCCAAGGAAGGCGCGATAGTGCGATGAAGGATCTGCTGCCTTTGCCAAAGCCATGTTGCACGCCCAGGAGTACCAGGAGTTCAAGAAGATCATAAACCCGTCCGAGATGCCCGATAATAAGAACGAGTTGCTAAAGCCAGGAATACAATTCAAAGCGTCGGAGGAGACGAAGAAAATGTCGCTAAAGTAAGATGATCCCTCCAAGACGACGAACATAGGGGTAGGCTTAGACCTTGCATAGGAAAGCACGCTCGTCGAGTTCCACAAAGCTAATACTGACATCTTTGCATGGCAGCCTTCTGACATGACCAGAGTACCTAGGGAACTTGCCGCGCACTCTCCTAATGTGTACCCTAACGCTAAACCCGTCAAACAGTCATTACAATGGTTTGGTGATGAAAAGCACAAAGCAATAGCCAAGGAATTAGCCCGACTAGAATTAGCCGGATTCATAACAGAGGTCATCCACACAGATTGGGTGGAAAATCCTGTACTCGTCCCTAAAAAGGACACTATTGATTTAAGGATGTGTGTTGATTATACCACTTTGAACAAGGAATGCCCAAAGACCCGTTCCCTTTTCCAAGAATCGATCAAGTTATCGACTCAATGGCAGGGTCGAAACTACTGTTTTCTCGACGCATATTCCGGATATCACCAGATACGGATGAAAGAGTCGGATCAAATAAAGACATCTTTCGGCACTCCTTTTGGAACCTTCAGCTACAAAACTATGCCTTTTGTCTTTAAAACGCAGGAGGAACATATCAACATACTATACAGAGTTGTCTCAATAACCAAATCGGACGTAACATCCATGTATACGTAGACGACATAGCAGTTATGTCCAAAAAGAAGGGAACTTTAATTTCTGACTTAGAGGAAAAATTTGCTAGCCTACGAAAATTTAATATGATGCTAAATCCGAAGAAGTGTTTCTTTGGAATTCCAGCTGGAAAATTGTTAGGTTTCATCATCTCAGAGCGAAGCATAGAGGTGAACCTGGACAAAATCAAGGCTATAATCAACATTACCAGGCCGATTTGCCTGAAGTACGCGCAATGTCTCACTAGTTGCATTGCAACAGTGAGTCGGTTCATCAGCCGGCTCGGTGAAAGAGCCGCACTTTTATACAAACTCTTGAAGAAAAATGACAGGTTTGTCTAAACCCAGGAAGCCGATACTGCCCTACAAATTTTGAAATACCTACTTTCAAACCCACCAATTCTCGTAGCGCCAGAACCTAGGGAGCCTATGTTACTTTACATCGCAACAACCAACAAGGTCATAAGTGTGGTAATAGTAGTGGAGCGCAAGGAAGAGGGCCACGAGCATAAGGTGCAGCGTCCAACTTATTACATGAGTGAGGTTCTAACAGAGTCAAAACAATGGTATCCACGCCATCAAAAGCTAGCCTATGGAGTGTTCTTTGCATCCAGAAAGCTACGCCACTATTTTCAAGATCATAAGATCACAGTGGTGAGCACCGTTCTCCTACGAGATATAATCAATAATCGCGATGCCACAGGACGTGTCACAAAGTGGGGAATAGAGATTGCGGCTTTTGACATTGAGTACAAGCCACGCACAATAATCAAGTCCCAAATATGACGTGGTACACGCTCTTGAAGGGGACCACCTCAAAGGTCATGCGCTCTTGGCGGTAATTATTAACATCACCAAAGGCAACCTGAAGTGTAATGCACCCAAGGGACTGAGCCTCCCAACCAGGAACTACGCCATGGAAGATGGTGTTGGTCCGCCTTAGGTTTGCCTCCGTCAAGTTCATCTTCTGCAGTGTATCCAGGTACATGATGTTGATGTTGCTTCCACTATCAACCATACACTTGGTGAACTTCACGCCGTCAATCAAAGGTTTGATGACCATGGCGTATTGGTTCTCCGTAGGGATAAGGTCTGGGTGGTCTATCCTGTCCCAAGTTATTGGAACCTCCAACCAGTGCAGGTACTGGGGAACTGGGGGCAGAGTAGCCATCAGGATCCTCAGAGAGGTCTTCTATTGTCGGACGGTGGGGGTGCCAAGGAAAGTGTGGTAGACTGGTGCCTTCTTCACGAAGGGGTTCTTGCCCTTGTCGTCGCTCTGGGCGGCGTGCTTGGGGTCAACGTCCTCGTCAATGTCACTTGAATCCTTGGACTCCTCCTTCTTCTTCCCCTTGCCCTTGCCTCGCGGTCTGTTCTTTCGACTTTGCTTGTAGCCGGACTCCGGGTCTTCCTTGAGGTCGTTGACGAACTTGCAGTGTCGATTGGTATGGGTGGCCTTGCCGTTGACATCGAGGTGTACGAGGCACGGCATATCGCGGTACTCCTCGTAGGTTTGGGGAACGCGGAGTGGTGCCGAGGTAGTTTCTCTTCCTCGTTGCTGCCCACGGCCAGCTCCCCGTCCTCGGCCACGTTGTCCGCCATCACCCCGTCCTGCAAAAGTCATAGCGACCATGTCGGTAGATTGCTTTTCTTCTAGAGAGGTTTTCCGCTTTGTACTGTTGTTCCTCCGAGCTTGAGTTGGAACCGCCGTTGCCGGCAAGGAGCCGCGAGCATCATCGTCGGCAGCTGCAAACTCACTAGCTAACTGAATCATCTGGTTCAAGTCAGGCTGGTGATTGTCCTGCAAGCTCTTCAGCTTATGTCGGATCAACGTGCCCCTTTCCAACCCATCGATGAAGACGGCCATGGCGGTCTGAGCATGCAGTCCTGCGCAGGAATTCTTCATGTCCAGCCAGCGGGAGAGGTAGGGGCGAGATGTCTCGTCTTTCTCTTGCACGCACCGCTGTAGATCGCGAACAGTGCAGGGACACTTGTACGTACCCTCAAAGTTCTTGGTGAACTCTTCTTGCATGTCCAACCTATTTCAGATGGATTTCTCCGGCAAGTCGTCGATACTTTGACGGGTCGTGCCCGCCAACATTAACGGGAGGTACTGGACCGCGACGTTGGGATTTCCTCCGGCAATCTCCACCGCGTTGTCGTAGTCCTGCAACCATGTGGCTGGCTTGGCGGTGCCGTCATAGGGCTTGATGGTTTTGTCAATCCGGAAACCCTTGGGGTAAGTTGCGGACCGTATTGCAGGTCCAAAGCAACGTGGTCCCAGGTATGGTCCTTCCTGGGCCTCGTGGATCTTATCGATCCGCGAACGTGCATCGTATGGCTCCGAGTTCTTCTTCTTCTTGTCGATAGGGGATGGGATGCGTGAACGACACGGGCCTCCTCTGCCATGGTGACTGCTAGGTGGTGACGGAGGCGGAGGTGGCGGTGGGTTAGCTTTCTTGTTGTTACCCTCCTGCGACGCCTCACGTCTATCACGGTTGCTTGTCGGACGCGGAGGGTCATGGCGTGACCTGCTCTTGTGTCCTTGGTTGCACTCACCGTCATGACGGGTCTGCTCCGCGTTGTCGCGGATAACGATGCCGCACTTCTTTGGCGGGGGCATATGCGTGCGATGGTGAGCCTTGGGATCTTCGCGATGTCGGGGGGATCGGGGCGGTGGCGATGGGCGACAAGGTCGGGCCTTTTCTCCGTGGTCAGAGGATATGGGAATAGCATCCTTCCTGTTACGCGCATCCCTCTGTCTTCGTTCTGATGAACTCGTCTAGGACCCGACATCAAGATGAGATCTATCCCTTGGTGGCTTATACTGGCTAGATTGGCAAAGCACTAGGTCGAACTCAAGCCTCTGAGAGGTGGCCTTTTCCTGCTGCTTCACCGCCTTGGCCACTAGGTCATAGACCTGTTCCACTGCCTCGGGCGATCTATCCTGCTCCAGAAGGGTCTTGGCGACGGCGAGGTTAAGGAGTGGGGGTGGGCATCACCTGTTTGCCTTCACTGTCAATGTATGGCTTGGCCTGTGCCGTCTTTGAGGGAGCCCATCCTAGGTTTCGCCGTACACCAAGATCGTTGATTACGCGAGCCGGAGCTTTCTTGGCCTTCTGCTGCTGCAGCAGAGTCTTGTACTCGGCCTCCATTGCTCTAGCTTTCTCTATGGACTTCTGCGCGTTGACCAGATCTCAATCTAGATTAGCACCTTGCTCCGTGATGGCCTGCGCTTCCTCCATCAGCTGTTGGTGCTTCTCGTCAAGCTGAGTCACGTTCTGGATATGAGCTACGGTTAGTGGCTCAACGAGGAGATTGCCGTACATCACTCTATCAGCCGGAGTAACTTGGGCAGCAGCAGACGTAGATGCCGGAGGCGGCAAGTTTGCGGTGTTGTTGTTGCTTGGGCCGGTGCCAAGTTCCTGCGGCTGCTGCACTAGGTTAGGCGGAGGAGGCATGACCTTTGCGCGATCATCGTCAGCAGCAATAAGTGGCCCCTTCCCCTTTTCTAGCGCAGTAGGCAGAGCTCGTCCGGGTTGATCTTCATCCATCGCCGTCCCAATGTTGACGAACACCTCTCGAGACGTGACGGTGTTGTTGGCTTGCTCGTCGCACGTGTACTCCTCCTCCATCTCCTGCATGGCGGAGTCTAGTTCCTCTGGACTGAAATCTATCTCCTCTGAATCTGCACTGAAGTCAGCATAAAGTGCGTCAATAACAGAGTCGTAGGGTGCCAGGACTTCCTCGATGACGGGCGGTGGAGGTGCAACAGTAGCGACGATGACTGGAGGTGGCGGCGCAGCTGCGATGATGGCGGCCGGAGGCGGTGGTGGCGGTGGCTGAATCGGAGGGGCTCCGTCAATGAGCGCAAGCGCGTCTGAGCTGCTGCTTCAGCCTCCGCGTAGTTATTGACGATGTTCACCATGCCTTCGAAGGTAAGGCGGCCTGACGCCTGCTGCCGTCTTAGAGAATGTCGAAGAAGCGTGCCATGGTCCAGTCCTTCCACAAAGTGATACATAGCATCATCATTGGGGTAGTGGGCCAGATCGGCTCGTATATGGAGCCACCTGGCCAGGTAATCACGGGGGTTTTCGCCCTCTCTCTGAATGCAACGCACCAGATCAAAGATGGTAACCACGCCGACGAACTTGGATCTCTGCTGTCCAGACGCACGGGCGAACCCGGCGGACTTGCATCGATCTTCCACCTTTATATCCTGCACAGGGGCGGTTTGGGTGGGCCTTGAATTTTTCGAATCTTTGCCGGCAAACTCCAAAGAGAGATCTGACATCGATCCTTCCGCGAACGTGTCCTGCCCGTAGGCGGTCCGTGTGGGCCTTGATGCTCCTCCGACTCCCAGGGAACTAGTGCCCGAGTCAGTTTCGCCAATGAAGAGGTGGATGTCTCCGATAGGAACGATCGAACACCGCGTAGGGTTCGTCTTCTCCGGGATCCATAACTCGTCGGGAGGGATGATCGGAACGTTGCCGGAGAAGAGAACGCGACCGATGGCTACGGTTTCGCCAATTCCCGCGAAAATCTTGGTCCTCGCCCGCTGAAGATCCTGAAGCGCCTCTTGCCCCACGGTGGGCGCCAACTGTCGTGGTATTGCCGACGAGTACGCCATGGAGGGGCACTCACAGTGCATGTTTAGAGACGTGGGGTAAGGCGGACGGTTGACTGGTACGAGGTAACATAGCTTACCCAGGTTTAGATCCCACAACGGTGGCGGAATCGTACTCCTGCTATAAATCACTATAAGGGCAATACGCCGAGTTACATGGATTGGTTCGCTGTGCGAGGTTGTATGAATCGATGTGGGTTGTGCCCTAAAGGCTCCCATAGGCCCGACTTATATAGTCGCCAGGTCATAGGGTTACAGGGAAAAGTCCTAGCCGGACAGGTTACAGAGTCCTACACTGTATATTACTAGTCTTGCGTGTCTTGTACTCCAAGGCTCTAGGTACGTCGGTGACTCCAACCGTAGCCTTCCTTTATCCGGCATGGGCCTCCCTTCTGGATCCATCTAACTAGGCCGCCCAGCAGGCCATGGGTCATGCTACCAATTGTGGGCCACCCGGGTTATCCGGATAGGAGACATGCTATGAGGATACCCATATAGCATATCCCCAACATACCGATTTCGTTGTCGATTAGACAGACATGGCAGAAAACACAAGCCCTCCAGACTCGGAATTTTGGACCCTTCACTTTGATGGATCAAAAGCATGAGGAGGCTCGGGGGCTGGAGTGGTGCTCAAATCACCCCAAGGTATGTGTTACAGATACACTTTACGGCAACCAAGAATATTGCCGAGTATGAAGCATTGTTGCATGGAATACGCATGGCCAAAAACATTGGCGTAACAAGACTCATGTGTTACGGAGACTCGGATTTAGTTGCTCAGCAAGTATCCGATATCTATAATGCAAACAAGCACATGGCAGCATACAAATCTATCGTGAATGAATTATCTAAATCGTTCGAGGGTTTTGAAGTACGACACATTCCTCGAGAAGAAAATGAGGAAGCAGATGCTCTATCAAGGATAGGCTCTGCACGGAAACAAGTACCGGATGACTCTTTTTTAGAGCATTTAAGGGTCCCCTCCATAACCAGAGTTGATGAGGACTAAAGGGAATATGCCCTGAGAGGCAATAATAAAGTGTTTATTATGTGTATTCCAAGTATATGATAGATTTTATTTTGCATGATATAATTGTATTAATACGGAAACATTAATACATGTGTGTTTAATAAACAAACATAAAGTTCCTAGTTATGCCTCTCTCATAAACTAGCTAGTTGATTAACAAGATGATCAAAGTTTCCTGATCATAGACATTGGATGTTGTTAATAACAAGGTCACAATATTAGTGTAATGGTGTGATGAACATTCATCCGAAGTATAGCATTACAATCAAAGTCATTGAGTTTATATTGCTATAACAACTTACGAAGTGATCCTAATCCTTAGACCATGAGATTATGTCAATCACTAACACCGGAAGAGTTTGTTGATAACATCAAACGTCACACCGTAACTGGGTGATTATAAAGATGGATTCATAATCGGAAGTGTTATGTTGAGGACCATGGATCGAGAGTGGAATTTGTTCATCCCGATGACGGATAGATATACTCTGGCCCTCTCGGTGATATCACATTGGTTAGCTTGCAAGCAAGTGATTTGATCACTAGAATGTTAAATCATGGGAACGAGAAAAGAGTCCATGTGAGTAACGAGATCAAACTAGGTATGGAGATACTGATGATCGAATATCGTACATGTAATATATCGCGAAACAAAAGGATTAAGATACTAGCGTAAAAGGTTCCGACGATCACAAGAAAGTCATCGTTGAATGTGTGGGAGTCAGTATGGGTCTCCAGATCCCACTTCTGATTATTGATCGGAGAGGGGTCTCGATCATGTCCGCATTATTCGCGAACAGTAGGATGGCACACTTAAGAGACACCGACATCCAAATGGAGCAAAAGTTTCATGCCGGAAAGAATAACAAGCGCAGGAATTTATTTCACTAGATACCGAAACAGGTTTTCGGGTGAAATTGCATAAAGTGTTTTTTCATGTGAAATGAAATACTAGCAAGGGGTTATATGTGAATGTTTGTCATTAAAGTAATTGACAAAATTATGAATAAATAAAAGGAGTTTTATTTAATGAGAGTTTGCATTAAATTTGGTGGAAATTTAATGGGAATTTGAGTGGGATTTTGAGTGGAGGGAATTGAAAGGCATTTGAGTGAGTGGAGTGTCCACCCACATGAATGAAGGAGGGGAGGGGCATCCCCCATGGCCGGCGGCCACCCCCTTGGGTGCCCCCTCTCCTCCTATAAAAGGAGCCCCCTCTCCTCTCTCTCACTCACACCTCCTCGTGAAGGATCTCTCCCCCCTCTAGAATTTATCCCCCATGGTCTCGGACTAGCGAGATACATGTTCCCGGTGGCCATTCGGCAAGAAAGAGTTGTGCTTCCGCTGCATCACTGGAGCGAGGAGGCGGAGGTTGCTCGGTGTCTTGTACGTGTGTGCGAGCAAGGATGCGCTGCTGATTTGCGGCGCTAGGACTTCCTCTCGATCTTGAGATCGGCAAGAGATCGTCTACATCAACCACGAGTTCAATTCGTTAAGCTTTGACGGTATTCAAGGGTATGTTCTCTACAGATATACATCCGCCCGTTGTTTGTATCTAGTAGATAAATCTTGGTACATAGTTGTTCCCATCGTAGGAAATATTTTGTTTTCTATGATGTTAACCCTACAAGGACTATCCGACGCAATCCGACTCACCTTTAATAGCAGTTATGGCTGTAATTCCTAGCTGGAAAAAACCCTATCTGGATTTCCTGATAGACGGAAAAACCCCGAAGACGAAGTCTTGAGCCGGCAGATTGTCCCACGAGCAAAAGGGTACACTATAATAAATGGTGATCTCTATAAGCGGAGTGTTTCTGGCGTTTTTCAGCGATGTATTTATTCGGAAGGAGTGGAAATCTCACGGGAAATCCACGAAGGCGAGTGTGGTCACCATGCTGCAACCAGATCCTTAGTGGCAAAAGCTTTTAAACACGGATTCTTTTGGCTTATAGCTAAGGCGGATGCCGACAAACTGGTCAAAACGTGCAAAGGCTGTCAAAAATATGCCCATTAGGCACATGTTCCGGCTGAACAGCTACGAACAATCCCTATTACATGGCCATTTGCGGTCTGGGGGCTTGATATCGTATGTCAGTTTCGTACAGCAAAATGTGGATTTACTCACTTACTAGTGATGATGCATAAATTTACAAAGTGGATTGAGGCTAAACCCGTAACCAGCTGAGATGGAGCCACAGCCAGAAAGTTCGTTGAGGACGTGATCATCCGATTCAGATATCCGCATAGTATAATTACTGACAACGGGAGCAATTTTTCCATGGGAGAACTTGCCGAATTCTACGAAGAACAAGGGATCCGACTTGATATCGCATCGGTCGCGCATTCACTAGCTAATGGACAAGTTGAAAGAACTAATAGTATTATTTTACAAGGACTCCGACCTTGTCTCGAGGAACCGCTTTGTCATGCCGTGGGGGCTTGGGCAAAAGAATTACTATTTGTGATATGAAGCTTACGTACAACACCTAACAGATCAACCGGATACACTCCTTTCTTCTTGGTCTATGGTGCAGAAGCAGTTCTTCCAAGTGATCTAATTCATCAGTTCCCACGAATCAAAGCGTATATCAAAGAAGATGCAGAAGTTTCTCGATAAGATGATCTCGATATAATCTAATAAGTACGCGTCGTTGTTGAGCAGAGATCTACAACCTATCAGCAGAAGTTGGGTAAGTACCATAGTCAGAGAGTACAAAACCGTTCTTTCAGGAAAGGCGATTTGGTTCTTTGTGCAAAAAAGAAAGCACAAACTTTCCCCGATTTGGGAAGCAGCTTTTATGATTAGAAGAGTTCTGCATAATGGGTCTTATTATTTAAACGATATGAGACCGATCAAGGAAAGACCAGAGACTCGGAAAAGAAAGAGAGCTGGCGGTAGTACAGACCCAGATGAGATAGACTGTTCATGGAATATTGCACAGCTACGTCCCTTCTATTCTTAGTTATATTTCCTTGTAATCATATATGTACATGTTCAAAGTGAAATAAAGTGTTGGTTTCTGCATAAGTTATCTTTGAGAAGTTTTTTTCCATCTTATTTCCAAAAAGAACATGTCATTTTTAGAAATCCCGGAATGCTTGAAAGTACTTTATGCTCATGTTCATTCTGATTATGATTCTTGAATATCTAAATAATGTTACCTTAGGGTAAAAAATCAGTTTATTGTGTATACTTTGGTTTTTATCTGATTGCTTAGACGCGGGTATCTTCCACGTAATGAATTGTTGGTACTAGAAGCCGGCTTTGTTTCCGAGTTTAAACTGGTTTAGAAATTGAGCTCCGTTGCTCGGCAAAGTTTCCGTGCTAAAGGTTGGCCGGCTCATGAAAGGGATGAAGCAGAAAGCCAGATAAAACGATAAGTATGAGCAAAAAAAAAGAGTGCTTCAGAAAATTTGCAAGCACACACATAAAAATATATACAAACAAAAGTGCTACGATAGTAAAAGCATTAGTTCTTACAGACCAGCACAATAAAAATAGTGTTTCCATCATTACATTCCCAAGTCCAGAATAATGCATATAAATTGTTTATGCTGTAGACTCAGGTGGTGGTGATGACGAGCGTGGAGCACCGGAGTCGACAACATTGTCGTCATGAACCTCGGACTCGGAAGTTGCTTCAGCGAGGCTGTCTTCTGGCTCTTGAGGCGAGGGAAGCACAACAATGGATTCGAAGAATAGCGTTGTTTAATTGGTCATCTCCGCCACACGGCAAGCGTAACCTGCACAGGAATCTTGGATAGCCTTGATGTCCTGCGGGTTACCCTCATCGTCCTCCTCGGCAATACCCTCGGTGACATGCCAGATTTCCATCTTGCTATGGTGGCTCATCACCATGGTAAGAGCAGTTTGTCCAGCAGTTCGAGCGTAGGAGATCTTCTAGTCCTCAATTAGCTTAGGAATCTCCTTGGCCTTGTCCCTCACTTCTTGCACTGACATCTTGTGCAAGTCGGAAAGTTTGACCGACTCGCCAGACTCTTCAAGAGTCTAGCGAAAGTCAAACAAAATATCTCTGACGATCTTGATGCGCTCGAGGCAAGGTTCAAAGGTAGGAGAGTCGGAAAGGTTCATGGGGATGGGAAAGAACCAAAAGTCAAAATTTGACTCAAAAGAAAATCGAAAAATCAATCGAATAAAGTAAATCGGAAATTTCACCTAGCACAGAATGATTACACTGGGCATGCTCCTCGTGGAGGCTGTTCAGCTCACTCTCTATGACCTGGGCTAGATCCCTCTGACTATCAAAGTCCTTCTAAAGATCATCCAATTGCTTATCTCGGAGGGCTAACAGCCTCTCGAGCCTCACGGTCTCAAGGTTGCTTGACTCCAGGACAATAGCTCCATATTTCTCCGATTCAATAGTAAGCTTTTCAAACTTGTCCCGGAGCTCAGCATTCTCCAATTCCAAGACTTTGAAGTTCTCAGATTGTTCTAACATCTTGCTAGACTCACATAACAGTTCTGCAAAAGGAAAAATATCAGTCGGGCAGAGTAAGTTTGACTATGACAATAGCTAAATGACAAAGACGAAGTCAGAAAAGTTTACCTCCTTCTTCATCTTTTGCAACTTTTAACTTTGAATTCTCAAGGCGCAGGGCTTTGATTTCCTTGCATTTATTGCATATGTTCTTGAGAAATTCCTGGTTGGAAGATGAAATTTTCTGTAAGTTTAGAGACGAAATACCGTCAGACGGCTACTAAGACTCGGTTGCAAATTTAACTAAGTAAAAATATAGCATGAGCCTTGGGTGTTACACTACATTGTTCTTTTGCATCCTCTAAGCATCAACTCGGATTCACAGATGTTTATCCAACTTTATGCTTGGGGCTAGAGGATGTGATAATAAAATAACTGCAAATAAGAGTCAGCAACTTACATTGTGTTACAAGCGCAACTTATCAAATCCAAGTTTAGTGTTGTGAAACACTTTCTCGGCCAGGGAGAGGAAGGGAACGCCTATCGCTGGAGTTTGCTAGACTCTATCTTCGCGTCCCGGACGAAAATTTGATCCAGGAGGCTGACTAGCTAGACGTCCTCCATCTCCTGGATTGTTGCCTCTGTGATATGGGTTTGCTTCTCAAGACTGGACTAAGCCATCCTGAGGATCTCCTCCTTCTTCCGTTTTAGGCCGGAGGCAGCAGAGCTGGCCACTTTATCTAACACTCATGTAGATATTACCATGGGATCATTACCCTTGACGGGTTCACCCTTGTTCGTTGCCTGGCCACCAACGGTGACCAGGGCTTTCGAGATATTGCCAGCACCAGGAGAGGCGGATGCCTCTGGAGGAGATGGAATACTGGATGGAGTCGGTGGCGGCATGGAAGGGGAGATAACAAGCTTCTACTGACGAAGTGGCTTGCCTGGTTTGCTGTCTGGCTTAGTCTTACTCTTCAAAACTGATTTAGCTCTGAAGCACGAAAATCAGAATATTAGTTGTGCTTTGGAAAGAAAGGTACAAGGTACTGAAAATGAAAGACAGGGTGCTTACTTTTTAACTACTGGCAGCACTTGGCTACCAGCAGTGATAACAACTTCATTCTCCTTGCTCTTCTTGGAGGCGGAGGCAGAAACTTCTTGCACCTCATCATCCTCCGTTGCCTCCGAATCGTCTGAAAGATAGCCCTCTAGTGGAGCAAGCT
Source organism: Avena sativa (assembly GCA_916181665.1). Taxonomy (NCBI): domain Eukaryota; kingdom Viridiplantae; phylum Streptophyta; class Magnoliopsida; order Poales; family Poaceae; genus Avena; species Avena sativa. The sequence continues at coordinate 237,955,270 of OV702283.1, read as the reverse complement.
CAGACTCGGGGAGTTTCTCGAGCTGACAAAGTCAAAAAGCATCGATAAAAATAGAGTTGGAGAAAGACCAAAAAAGAACGACAAAGAGCGAAAGGAGAGTCAAAATATTTACCAGATTTAGAGAATGGTGAGACGTGAACATCTTCATGGAGACATCCGGAACTTTTTGTTCCACTCTCTCCTTGATCAAATACTGCATAAGGGTCTTGTAATCCTTTGCCAGAATCCGGTTCGGGCTGACCCGCATACTGTCCTTCTTGTCGCCAGTGATGGTGTACATGAGGCGATCTCCATGGTGCTTCTACGGCTGAATCCGGCACTCCAGCCAGTAGTGGATCAAGTCGGATCCACGGAGCCCCATGTGCTTCATCAAAAACTCAATCCGCCTCTTGGCAAGGATCAAGATCTCTGACAGTTCTGACGCTTCCACGTCCCATGACTTTTGGTGGGAGTGGCACCATCGACGAAAGCCGGAAGACCTTCCACCTTTCCAGGAGCCAGAATATATTTACGATAAAAGAAGGTTGCGGTCCAGCGTTTGATGGATTCGGTAGCGTTAATCCTAGGATAAACTCGGTTTCTCCTAAGGAATAAGCTAAGAGTGCCAGTGCTGTAAGGCACACCGGCACTAATGGAGTTCTTCTGGGTACCATAGTAGTACCGGAAAAGGGTGAGACTTGGCCTAATGCGAAGAAACCCCTTGCACAAGGCTGCATGAGTACTAATCTCTAATAGGGAGTTGGGTGGAAGATTATGAAGCTGCACACCGTAGTATTTGAGGACCTTGATGAAGAAGTCTGACGGTGGCAGGCTGAGGCGCTCCGCCACACGCCGGCGATGATGAAACCCTCATCATCCATGACTTGGAGCTCGGCGGCGTCCATGACGCTAGGGACCCAGAGGCCCCGCATCTTCTTCTCGTCCGCTTCCAAGCTACCCGCCACCGCTCCGGAACCAGATGCAGACGCCATTGCTCTAAGAAAGATTGAGAATTGGTGGGGGGAAAGATATTTTTTTCTCGCGGTGTGTAGATGGGAATGGCTGCGGAGAGCTCGAGGAGTACAAGGAGGCAGTGAATGAAGCAGTGGAGAGATGAATCTGGGAGAGAAAGGTTTTAACCTCTGTTTTATTTGCCTCTATGCCAAGATTCGTGCGTTGGTCACGCGATTTACGCCACGCTTATAGGAGAGAGGGGGTAGCTTCCTCGTGACTCTTCCGCCCCCTAAATTCTCGCGTGGGCATTAAAACGGTGCTCTATTCCATAGGGAGCGGACCCACCAACGGTCGTGTATATGGGACTCCTGTTAGTGATAGTACCTGGTTTGAAAAGTTGTCAGTCCTCACGCTACTGCAAAAACTGGATCTTGTTTCAAACTGAACAATGAAAAGAATAAAGTCAGAAAAAAACATATCCGACTCAACTGACTCGGAATCCTACACTACTAAATGAAGTTTTTGGGAACCCTTCAAGATTCTCAAGATGAAGAAACCATCAAGCTAGACGATTTATCCGACTTTGGATCTTGGAGACTTCCGGGGGCTACTGTTGGGGATATACTTTCTGGGCATACCCACAAGACTCTCTAACCAAGGTGGCCCACCGACGGGTTAGAGCTTCGCTTCACGGGCGGCCAGTCCGAGAAAGAGGATGAGCCAGTTTCGGCTACGACAAGGCCCAGAAGAGTTACCGACTTAGGCCTATAGTATTACTTGTAGTCCAAGCTGTATCTAGTTACCGACTCTATAACTTAGCCGTATAGGTCTCTCCTTAACCCTAGGTCATGGTGACTATATAAACCAGCCCTATGGGAACCTTTAGGGCACAACCAATCTTATAACAACAATCAGAACTCTCACAGGTGAACCTCTCATGCAATTCGCTTTAACATCCGACTTACGCTGATATATTACTGGGTTGCTAGCAGGAGTAGGATCCAATCACCGCAGTCGGATCTGAACCTGGGTAAACTTGTGCTCACCGCTCCTGGAACATCGACGTCTCACACCCCATCTTCCCAATGCCACTAGGACCCCCTATGGCGTACTTGTCGATGATCCAACGACAGTGGCGCGAGCTGGTGCTAATACGGCATTGTCCCTTGTATTTTCTTGGTACGAAGGTATCTTCCTGTACACTTTCCAGAATCTCCGCACCGGCTTGCTCTGGACCACTGATCCGGATCACATTGCACGCTGGCAAGCTTGGTCCTATCAATTCATTTAGTACGCCAATCTTCATGGCTAGAATGGAGGGTCGAGCTTCCTGTTGGATGAAGTCGAACGGGACCCCGAAGTGGAAGATGATGAAGAGTCCGAGGAATATGCCGATGATGAAGAACGAAACTCGGAGGAAGAGTCGCGAATCTCCAATGAGCATGAAGGAGTTTGGAGAAAAATGTCGAAACTGAGGCTGCTTCCAAGGGGACCAGTACTCCTCGCAGTGAGTACGAGGATCCTTCCATTGAGGCCGAGGTTCATACCTTAGAAACCCCAGCCTCAGAATCTAGTGCTCCGCCTCCGAATGCTGATGATTTGGAATCTACTGCTCCCCCGCCGACTACCGATGATTCGGCATATGCTACTCCCCCGCCAACTACCAAGGATCCGGCATCAACTGCTCCTTGAGCGCTGCAAAATTTAAATTTCTTTAATTCCCCGGTATGCCGAGCGTCAGATGTAAGTTACAATTTAAGTTATTTTGCAACTACTAAATATGTAAATATTGAACCCTTTGGGGCGTAGTCCCCGAATTTCATATTTCTTGTTCTCTCGAACTTGTCATTCAGACCACGTCTACCATTTTTCGGCATTCGACTTATAGGTCCGAATCAACAAATCGAACTAACAATACTTAGAAATTTGGAGAATCACCTCAAAACAATCTCACAAGATAATTAAATAAATTAAGAACAAGGGTTAGTCAAAACATGAGTTGGCTCGCGTACTTTTCCCTCCTTAGTCGTTTTTCATGTGTTCAACAATTTCCGGCTTTTCTGTTGCTTGCCATGAATCCTATTTTTGGACAGCAGCAATTCGAAGAGTTGGCCTTTGTTGCCGACACATTACTAACTCATCATTTGGATAAGGAAATTTAAGCCAGCCAACATATAGAAGATAAATGCATAAGAGACAATTTTATTAAGGCAGTCCCCGAGTTATAGCTCGAGGTGCAGAGGTTTCATTCATTATCTCATTGCCGGCATATAATCCAATGTGTGAGAGTTTTGAGATACAATTCACTTCGGCTAGGTGTAAAATGGAAGAAGTAAAACTACATTCCATGGCCTCTTTGATTCTTCACATGACCAGTCCGCCTTATTATTCTCTTGTGCTTGAGCATATATAAGATAATATGCATCATTGTGCAGTGCTTTGCTCACAATAAATGGACCCTCTCATGGAGGTGATAGATTATGCATGTCGGCCGTGTGCTGCACGAGCCAAAGCACCAGATCTCCCTCTCAAAATACTCGGGATTCACTTTCTTGCTATGATAGCGTCTGAGGTTTTGTTGATATATGGCAGATCTAGACAATGCCAATTCCCTAGCCTCTTCTAGTATATCAACATCATTTTGCTGAGATATCTCATTTACTTTGGCTCCTGTGTATTGGGTGACTCTAGGCGATTCATGCACTATGTCGGCTGGTAATACAGATGCTGCCCCATATACTAGGAAAAATGGTGTATAGCCTGTTGATCGATTCAGAGTTGTCCTCAGGCTCCATAACATGGCCGGGAGCTCCTCAATCCAATACCCCGCTGATATTTTCAGTGGCTCAATGAGCTGGGGTTTTATCCCAGACAATACTAGTCCATTGGATCATTCCACTTGCCCGTTCGATGTGGGATGTGCGACTGATACAACATCGAGTCTTATCATATTTTGTCCGCAAAATCGAGCAAATTCTCCTTCGGAAAAATTTGTGCCATTATCTGTTATGACGCTACGTGGGTACCCATATATCGGGCTAATATCCTTGAGGAATCTCACTGTTTTGGGCCCATCACACTTCCTTATTGGCTTCACCTCAATCCACTTTGTGAATTTATCAACCATGACCAAAATATGGGTCATCCCACCACGAGCTGGTTTAAATGGTCCGACCATGTCCAAGCACCACACATCAAATGTCCAAGTGATTTGTATGGTTTTTAACTCGGATGATGGAATATGAATGCTCGCATATCTTTGGCAGTCATTGCATTTTTTACTAGTTCCTCTTCCTCTCGCAGATCACTAGGCCAATAAAACCCATGGATGAATGCTTTGGCAACTAAGGCTCTAGATGAAGCATGATAAGCACATTCACCTTGATGTATCTCTAGTAGGATTTCTCGGCCTTCTGCCGGATCAACGCACCTCTACAGAATATTGGTTACACTTCTCTTATATAGATCATAGTTTATTATGGTATATGCATTGGACCTTCTTTGGATCTTTCTGGCGAGGACTTCATCACTCGGAAAAATTTCATCTTTTAGAAACAGGAAGATTGGCCGTACCCACTCTGGTACTTCATGTGCCGAGGTAGCTATTTCATCAATCTCCATCACATCTGCCGACATAACCTCTGTCGAATTATGCTGACCAGTCCCCGAGTTCTGCGAGGCAGTCCATGGGTATGTCGAGTCAGTCCCCGGGTTATTCGTATTAATCCTCCCATCTATGTCCATTGGGTCAAACTTGGGCGTGGTGCTGGCTGAGATACGTATTGATTCAGATTTAGGTGATGGTATAATTGACGGTTTTATGAGGTGTTCAAGGGTTATGCCGGGTGGGATGGACTGCTTGTATGAGCCGAGTTTTGACAATGTGTCGGTCGCATCATTTTCTGTCCTGGGTACATGATGGAACTCACATCCGTCAAAGTACCCTCTTATCTTTTGCACCTGAAACCTGTATAATGCCATATTAGCATCCAGTGCACCCCCATTGACCTGATACTTGTTGTACCACTAGGTACGAATCACCAAAACATTGTATATGATGTATGCGAATTTATTTTGCTACCTTTAAGCCATGGACCAGTGCCTCATATTTCTTGGGTGAGGTGAGGACTATGCCGGCACCAAATCTATTTTTCAACTTTGAGCCATCAAAGTGCATTATGCAATAATTCGGATCGGGTAAGGGCGGTTCATATTGCATTTCAGCCCAGTCTACGAAACATTCGGCCAATACTTGATACTTGATTGCCTCCCTTATATCAAATTGTGGAGCATAAGGGGCTAGATCAATTGCCCATTTGGCTATTCGGCCACTTGCATCTTTGTTGCTCATTATCTCGACAATTGGTGCTTCACATATCACCTTTATAGGGTGTTCCTCAAAGTAATGATTCAGCTTTTTGCCGGCATATGTACTCCGTATGCCATTTTTTGATAATGGGCATAATTCTGTTTTGATCCTGAGAGTACCTCGTTTAGGTAATGTATTGTCCTCTTGTCAACACCTGGGTTTTTTAATCCCAGATGCCTGTTATGCCATACATCACAATCCCAGGATTACCATTTTTGCGAGACATAACAGATTTGGATATCACAGTACATCATCCATTACAAACCATACATAAGGTCTTACACAAATAAGGATCTCATGATCCAGTTCTTAATACAACTCAAGCAGCGGAATAGCGTAATAGTAAAGATAGCGTAGGCGAAGCTCCATCTTCGAGGTCATAGGCAATGCTGACGATGGGAGATGATCCTAGTTGTCGTAACCTTCCTGCGGTCCATCATCTTGGTACTCCTCTTCATAGTCTGGCCACGGGAATAGCCAGGGAGAAAGCCATGAGTACTCTTTAAGTACTCGCAAACTAATACTAACAAGTGAAGGGGGTTCTTGTAGTAGGACACTAAGATCTAGGGTTATTTTGCAAAAAGCCAGATTTACCTCTACTAAGTTCAGAAGCAAAGAAAGCTAGTTGAAATTTTATAACACCTAAGTGGGAACTTGAATTTCATGTCACAACCCTGTTGTGGTCAAGTCAAAGTCTCAATTCATTTCACAAGTCATTTTGAAAACATCTGATGGGGGAATAGTATGGCCACTCCAACTGTCCATAACCGCGGACGCGGCTATTCGAATAGTTTGACACTCTGCAGAGATTGTACACTTTCACCACAACATTCGATACATCCATCAGGAACAAATCCTGAATTCACCATACTCAGTATGCGGATAATCAATCCTAACCTTTCAATTACACGCCCTAGTATAGGCACCTCTCCTGTGAGTTTGGCCTCCCAACCATGACCAACTGTCATCTTGGGTACTGCACAGGTGGACAATCTTCACTAGGTAGCCTCAGCTCAGACCTTGGCCGTGAGGGAACCCATACTAAGGTATATAAGTTTCCAGTCAAGCCCTACCCAATTTTCGGGTATTGTGGTTGTACGGTAAAATTGGAATGGTATCGCATCCAGACAACCATCAGTTTTATAAAGGGCTAAGGCTCATGCCTCAACATTTTCATCATCCAAATCATCTGTTGTTTGGAAACCCATGTCAAAACATTTCAGTAGAATGATTCATCATTCCAAGGTTTTCGTAACCATTTTCACCAAGTATTCCCATCTAAAGTTGATCAAGTTTTATGCTTAGCACTAGCATCTACAAGTGGCGGTAAGTACTAATGAGGGGTGGTAAACAAGTGGAGATTAATTAAGTTCAATCTCATGCCTTAGGATGACATCAAGATTATCTACTTAGGCCAAATTTAATGCTCTTTATGCAACCTTCAAATATCTTTCTAGTATCTACAATTCACTATGTAAACTCTAAGAGAAAGCTTTGATAAAGAAATAAGGTATAAAGCTTGCAAGTAAAAAATAGGATGGTTTATCAAGTGGGTATGATCACGTATACTTAAGGCATCTAGTGGTCATGGTAACAAGTAGGGTATCTTGCAAGGGTTATCTTGCTAAATCAACTAGTAGTATTAGGCTTGCCTTCTGCAGAGCAGTGGTTGAAGTTCTCCTCAGCTTCTTCCTCGTAGTATCCTCCTTCCTCCTCGTATCCTTGGTCGGTACTAGCGTCTATAAATAAATACGAGGTACACAATCACCAAACAATACTTAACTATTTTCAATCATCACACAAAGGTGTACTATAGATGATCTAGCATCATCACCTATCATTACAAGCTTAAAACATTTGTCTTATTTATTTTAATTTGAGAAAAGTAATTTCTACTCATTGAAAAACTACTTAAGATATAATATTCTCCAACTCAAACATGGGATCATGTTGACACATGTCATCACCACATATTTCAGTACATGGGAATGTGATTTAAAGTGGTGTCACAATTTAATAAGGTTTAACCTTTTTATTTTAAATAAATAAAGTGACTAGAAATGCCTATGTGGCATTTTTTTGTTGCTTGAACATTATTTCTGTAATTAAACCCAAATGTTTTTATATATTCTGAAAGGTATGATCAATTGTGATTTTTTAGAGTTGGAATCAACTCAAAAGCTATTATGGTTAAATTTTGAAAAATGTTTGAATGCAGAAAAGCTTCTGACTTGTTATTTTTACCAAGGTTGATCTATAGATCCAAATGATTTGAATCCAATGGGCTTGGATTAAGAATTTCAGTACCTTTATAACAAAATTAGCTTCATGCATTTTGGTTCACTGAATCGAGCTGAGTTGATTTTTGAATATAGGTACAGAACTGTGTTTGAATTAAAATAGAAAAATCTAAATTCAAACAGTTGTTCGCGCGGGAGAGGTTAATGGGCCGGCCTAGTGTCACTCCGCAGCGCGGGGCTCAGCTAGCAGGGGGTTCCACCAGTCAGTGGCTCATAACGCGCGAAGCGGTACAGGGCTGTGTTGGTCGTTGGATTAGAAGGGAGATCGACGGCTGGGGATCGTCGTTGAAGATGAACATGTCACCGGCGAGCTCAAACCCTAGCGGCTCAATGGGGGTGCATAGGAGGCATACCAGGGCTCCAGCAATGACGGCGAGGCGGGCAAACGAACGAGTGGTCAATGGCAAGCTCAGGGACGGTCGAGGCAGCTCCAAGGGTGGTCAAAATCAACGGCCCCCTTCTCCTCCAGAGGCGGCCTGCTCCGGCGCAGTTCTGGCGAACTGCTGCTCCTCGTGCTCCGGTTAGAGGGTGGAACGATCAGTGAGGTGAGGGGATTGGAATGGTGTGCTTCAAACGGCTGGGGGTGGCTTCCTTTTATAGGCTCGACGGCGAGACCGAGAGGGATGGGCAGGCGACGGTGGCGACATGGCTACGGGCGGTTAGAGGCATGGCTGAGGTTGGCGATCGACGCGCGGTCTCATGACGATGCTCTAGAGCTTAAATGCGTGCGTAGGGGCGGTGGCAATCGGTCGGGAACATGCGGTGCTCTGCGCGGTACCGACGGCGAACTCCGCGGCGTGTGGTGGCTACGGGGTACGGGCGAGGAAATGATCATGTCTAGTGGTCTCCTGGGACGGTGGGGTTCATGCTGGCGGGCGGCAAGGGCTCGAGGTGGTCGGGTTGAGTGGGAACAGCGCGTGCACGGTGGTGCGCGTCGGCATGGTTGACAGCGGTGCGGGCACGGTGTTCCTGGCGGTTCTTGTCTCTGTCTTTGAGCTAGGGTTGGTCGAGAGGGGGCGGTGTGGCATGGGCAGCATGCTAGACAAGGTGGGCGCAGCTAGTTCTTCCCCTAGCTTGCTGTCCACCTTGGGGTGGCATGGTGAGGCTCGGCCTGCTCACCATTGATGGCAAGGCAAGCTCATAGTGGTGCTAGAGGTTTACAATTAAGCTAGATGATGTACTAGATGTTTGCTGTGAGCTAGAGAGGAGACAAGGTTGGCCAAATCACTGCTCAAAATAGTGTTTGTTGTTGGTTTGATTTGAAACTGCAAGGTGTTTGATGAAATGGCCGCAAGAACTTGAATTTTGAATTTTGAAAATATTTTTGGTGGGTGTGCTAGGCCTGTGCTGGAGGTTCTGTAGGTGCTTGGGTTTTGAAAATTGATCTTGTTTGAGTGGTTTTTGAAATAGTGGGATCTTCCCATATGAGATAGATTCAATTTTAAACTATCATTTAAACTTAGCATTTGAATATTTTTGGAAGACCACAATGTGGGCCTTGGTACCTTATTATGAGTACTAACAAGGGGTGCAAAGATCCACAAATGTTTCTGTTAAGTTTTAAATGCTTGGAATAGCCAAAGTAGGCATGAGAGTTAATTTGGCCAAAGTGACCATTCACTTCATTTATTCATTTTGAGTTGTTTGTCTTTGGGAAAAGTTTGGGAATGATTTAGATGACGTTTATTTCACCTAAGAATAATTTTACAAGCAAAGAAACACAGAACCATGGCAATTCAAAAGAATCCAAATTTTGAATATACACACATATGAATGCTTTCTTATTTTTAGTTGGGAAAGTTTTTGTTAACCCTAATTTTGATGATTAGAATTTGATGATCCATGTTTAATATTTTTGGGATGTTACACCTCTACACCGACTTACCTTCCTCGTTACGCTCCACTACTACCACAGCACTCACAACTCAGTTGGTCGCTGCTATATAGAGCAACATCGGCTCTTTTGAAAATGGTGAAGCTAACATAGGTGCAGAGGCTAGTATTTTCTTTAGTTCATGAGAAGCACTGTCAGCTTATGATGTCCAAGTGAATTAATCCAATTTTATCATCAGTTGATATAAGGGCAATGTGTTTTCTCCAAGCTGACTTACGAACTGACTCAATGATGCCAGGCAACCTGTGAACTTCAGTACATCATTGAGACACTTTGGAAGCACCATGCGTTCTATCACCCGAATCTTTGTCGAATTTTCTTTGATATCGCGGCTTGATACGAGGAAACCGAGTAATTTTCTGGCCGATACACCAAAGGTGCATTTTGGTGGATTAAGCTTCATTGGGAATCTTCTTAGATTCGCGAATGTCTGCCAGATATCATCTAATAGTGTGTGACTTTCTTTGGTTTTTATTACCACGTCATTTTTGCCAATTTTATCATGTAAGCATTTTTTGCATGCATCTTTGATATGTTGCCCCTGCATTACGTAAGCCGAATGGCATGGTAGGATAGCAATAAACCCCGTATGGGGTAATGAATGCAGTCTTTATTTGATCGGACAGATTTAATGATATCTGGTGGAAACCAGAGTACGCATCTACAAATGATAGTAATTCACAACCAGGGGTCGAATCAATAACCTGATCTATCCTCGGCAAAGGAAGTGGATCCTTTAGATATGCTTTGTTCAGGTTGGTGTAGTCGATGCACATACTCCACACCAATGCTACATTCGGATCATATTACTTTTTCTCTACCAGCACCGGATTAGAGAGCCAATTTGGATGAAGTACTTCCATAATGAACTCGGCTGCAAGGAGCCGAGCTATCTCATCTCCAATTATTGTTCCTCCTATCCTCGGTGAAGCGGCGGAGAGGTTGCTTCACCGTCCTTGCATCTAGCCTCACATGTAAAGAGTGCTCTGCTAGCTCCCTCGGCATACCTTGCAGATCCTGAGTGGACCAAGCAAAGATATCCCGATTCTCACGGAGGAAGCTAACGAGCTCGCTTTATTATTTAGCATTTAATCCGGCACCAATAGTGATGGTGCGCTCTGGGAATTGGTCATCAATTTGAATCTTCTTGGTGTCCTTAGTCGGCTAAAAATATACACTCCCATCTGGGTTGGTGAGTGCTCACATATTCAGCTATGCCGACTGAGCCAGTGCTGCCACTTCCTAAATCCTACTCTTTTCACCTGGCCAAGGCACATTCCAAAGATATTCTGTAATCCCCTGCAATGGTGATGATCCCATTGGGTCCTGGAATCTTCATTATCAAGTAACTGATATGAGAGAAAGCCATGAATTTTGACAATGTCGGTCTTCCGAGCAGTGCATGGTAACAGCTTTCCAAGTCCACAACCTCGAACTCCAAATTCTCGGTCCTGCGGTTCTCCCTTGTGCTGAATAACACATCGATCCGGACTTTACCAATTGGATCACAAGACAACCCCGGCACAATGCCATGGAAAGTAGTCTTAGTCGCATACAACATGTTCTCGTTGATACCGAGCTTGTGCTTTGTGTCCTTGTATAGTATGTTTATGATGTTGCCATTGTCAATCAGCACCTTCGAGAATTTTACATTGATATTCAGCCCAATGAATGTTGATCAAGCACCAAGGGATATGATCCGGGGTTCTCCATGATCTTGGGGTGATCCCTTATACTCCAAGTGTTTTCCTGATCTAACTAGTTCATGTATCTCGGCACTGCCGGCATAACCACGTTCACCTCCATATGCCTCCTCTGCATGGTTTTCGTATCTTTCTGATCCGTAGAGAAAACACAGTATGCATGATGATGTTCTCTGAACTCATTCCTGCTTCCTTGTCCAGGGTCTCCAGGGTTCTCCTAGTTCTGATTCGCCACTTGGTGTATAGTTTCTTTGCTGTCATGGTTCTCATACCTCGGCGGTGGTTGGTTATCATACCTCGGTGGCGATGGAGGTAGAGCTAGCTGTTGCTGTGCATTGCCTCCTGTGAGCTAAGGTCTGTGATTCGGCTGGTTTGGTTCTGCATCACCCATGTCCATTTTCATCCTGTACACTATCGAGTTGTATGATTGGCCGGCTTGGCCGGGTTAGGAGTGCGAAATTTATAAGGCTAATCCAACATGGATTCATACGTGTACATTGGCCTCTCTTGTCACTACTTCTTTTGCTCAGGGGTCCACTGCTTTTCCATCATTTATCGGAGTCCACTATTGCGAACTATTCTTCTGACGCTGATTACCCCAAGCACTTGGCTAATCTTGGGTTACATCGGCAACTTGACTCGAATTGTATCGATAATCCGTCCTATCATATCTTCTCCTACCTTGGAGTTCATTCCTCCAGGATGACCCAGCACCATCAGGAGCATAACGCTCATGATTCTCATTCTGATATGCCGGCATAAGCTCTGGCTGAGTTGGATCTCCCAATGCGTATGATTTAGCTATCCAAATTGTCTCGGCCAACGTAGTCGGCATATCTCTCTATAGCCTCTGCCACAACACACTTGCATATCTGCACCCTTGTGCGAACCAAGCAATCGCTTGCGATTCAATCACCCCTTTACATGAGTTCCTTAGGTTACACCACTGAGTCAGAAATTCTCGGTCAGTATCATTCGGTCTCTGCTATTGCGGTCTATTCGGCCTCTTATATGTGCTCGTGAAGTTGCTCACAAATATCTCCTGAAAATCTAACCAGCAGTTGATACTTCCTGCTGGCAAGTTGTTCAACCAAACTCTTGCTAGTCCTTCTAACATTTGCGGCACATATCTCACAGTCGATCTAAGTTTACCTTCTGCAATTTCACTGTAGTAGCATAATAAATCAACCAATATTGTGGCTTTGTGCGTCCATTATATGTTTTTGTTCCTCTTGGCAGCTAGAAATTCGTCACAGGAGGCTCCCTCATGATCTGAGGTCCAAAGCACGCTGGACACGGAGGACCTTGTTCTTCCAACAACTCAGATTTTTATATCCTGTCCAATTTCAACCTCGCATCATCCGACTGCAAGTTTCTGCTTCCCATTCTTTCTCCTATCACATGGTTATTAGGACTAGAAAATCTGGCATTCTCCATGGTTGAATATCCATCATTGTATTTGTTCTGTTCCGGGTTATGCGGAGCGTGTCTAGCATCCCTTTCTTGTCGTGGTTCATACCTAGGTTGGCGCTATTGTGGAGGTTGTTGCCCTCCTCCAGCTGAGTGATGTTGGTCGGGGTTACCCCGCCCATTGTTTCCTTGGCCACCATTGCCATGACCGGGGTTTCTATTCCCACTATTTCCTCGGCTTGCATTTCCTTGGTTCATATTTTCCTTCCCAGCCACTGCCTGATCATAAGGCAACATTTACTTATCTCTTCTTCCCTAGGTTACTGCCTTATCCTTTCTTGTTCCTCCGCCGGGTGAAGATGTTGCGGCTGCTGATACTGTCGGGGTGCCTCCAGCCGAATGGACGACACAAAACCTCCAGGTCTTGTCGGGTTGTTTTTGAGTAATTCCTCATTTTGCTGGTTTGCGGTGCGCACCAGCTCAATGACTCTTTCTTGTTGCCTCTACCAGGCTTCACCGGTCAGACCATCTATCTCGGAAGCTGCCGCATCTGCAGCCCTGAGGTTTTTCGCAGGTGTGTTATACCTCGGCAACCCTGGGTCGGCCGAGTCACCCTGCCTAGACACATGTTCCTTGTTGATATCACTAAGGAGATTCTTTCCCCTTATTATCACACCATCTAAGCGAGTTGGGCTAGTGTTAAGCTTGTTAGCCCTAGCATACACACGCAGTGTGATGTTAAGTGACTTCTGCAGAGCTGCTACTCTCTTAGCCTCATCTAGCATTTTCAACCGAGTCTCCTCTAGCTCGGCCTATGCCTGACCAGGTTTACAATGGGAGCTACATGAGTGGTTAAGTTTTCTATTGCTTCCTGTAAGATATTCTCTAGCCTTACTAAAGGAGGCCCTCTGATACGAGGTGCCTTAGGAGTTACATTACGAGCCTCTGCCGGATCAACTCCTGCCAGATTTGCTGCTGCTGGGTCCCTGCCTGGGCCGGCTCCTGCGCCTACTCCTGGTGTGGGCGTGGTCATCATCACCACAACACTTCCTGCGGGGCGAGTCATACGCGGACCGCTAGAAGCCCTGAGGGGAGGTTCTCCCGCGAGGATGACTCGCTGCGGATAGATGAAGGAGACTTCGACACCGACGTACACCTTGTGTGCTCCTAGGTTGATGAATACTATGTTGCATGGAGGAGGGCGCCTGGCATAGTTATGCGCGTTGTCCCTGACGTAGTCCCACATGTCGAAGCGCTGCACAAGCCTGGAGACGATGCGCTCGCCGGTAGCAATGAAGTTTCCCGTCCGGATCTTGACTCTAGCTACGACCACTACTGGCCCCATGGTGGGTGCCAACTGTCGTGGTGGTGGCACGACATATGCCATGGGTAGGCTAAAGTTGGGGCAATGTGTACTAGTGGGATCCAGGGAGGGATGATGTAGTGGTTTCTACACACGAAGAACTCACTCATGATCTTTACTTAGATCAACAATGGTTACACTTTCTCCTTGAGCTATACCAGAGGGAGAGGAGGAACAAGCTCTCCACTATGCTTTAAGTGTAAAATGAATCGATACCTCTACTAGGAGGTCCTGTCTCACCTTATAAAGGGGTGGCCAGGTTACATTAGGGCTGACGTGGATGGCATATTCCTCGAATATGCTCATCCAAAGAGATAATTTGGTGGGAGTCTTTCCCTGTCTCCCTTCTATCGACGGCAATAACCCAGAGCCCACGACATGTGAACATTGAACTCTAGAACTATCACCTCCGTGATGGTTTTTCTGCTCTTCTGTCCCTTGTCTGTAGCTCTTGGCTCTGTGTAGATTCCTGGGGGGAGAGACAGAGCAATGTGTTGACTTTGGGGTTTGCTCTCTCCTTCTCGAGCAAGCCTTCTCATGACTCGTCCTCGTACAAGATGACTCGTCCAATCCCAAACCTGCAAATAGATAACACGCCTAACATCATTCCGACATACCTCGTATGTTGGCCGAGTCAAGCCTTAGTTGTACAACTCCGAGTAGTCTGGCCCTTATTCGGCCGACCCTCTTATAATTCGACCTGGTCATTCTTTGACCCGGTCAACACCTCGGTGGGTTTTGTCCTTTTATCTTAGCTTGACCCTACCCGGGGTCATCCCCCCAACACAGCTCCTTCCCGAAACAAGGAGTAACAAGTTATAGTTCTTTCACTCTGCAGAGGTGCGTTTCTTTACCCATGAGAGATCTTAGCTTTGTTGCACATCTGAGTTGTAGGCTCATTCACACTTCCTTGGTGTCAGGCCCAGACTATGATCCAAGCCAATCACTTCCCTTCTCCATCACCCCGCATGTCTCCTAGGTGTACCCCATGCCCACATATTGAATTACAACAATGGTTAGTACAGACAGTTCAGATGCCAGAACTACCATGGGACATTGAGGATTCCCACCCATATGATGCATATCCTCTACTAATTACCAATCACGTTACAAGGATAACATCCATGGCCCGCGCATCCGTCTACATGCAAAAGGAAGAAGATACAGCTTACTTCTATGTCCCATTCTAAATCTCATGGTTAACACGTAATATATGGTCCAAGAATCACTGGCGACATTGGTTGTTAAGTCCTAGATATTATGTTCCTTTACCACCGAAACTTTCATAGTATGTTATTACCTCTTGGGCAATAACCCATAATCATATTATTATGAAAATAGTGTTTTCTGACATTTTTGAAATGCAGGTGATGACAACACTGGATTTGCAAAATATTTTATAGAAAATAACCAAAGGACATGAGAAATTGTGAACTTGCCTTTTGTGATTGCAAGATTATGCACTCACGGTCTTCAAGACAATAGAAGATCCAATATCTGAAATTAGCATCATTGGTCTGGAAAGGACTAATGTTTAAAGAAGAAATATGCTATTATGCATAAGTAATGATATGCATTTTATAAAACTCCCAAAGTGAATCCCCAATAGTATAGGTGGGTTAAACTTAGGTGATTTTTTAAGATTTGGTTTATCTTCAATTTTTAGTTCAAAAATAAAATGCATTTACAAGGAACTTAAGTTTTCACATAATAGATATAAAAATAGAGTACAAATTAATCTATAATTGAGGTTAACTACCATCTGGTAGCTAGGATGAAAGTCCATGTGTTAAGTTGTTAAGGGTTGAAAGAACTATCATAGAGTTGTTGTTTGAAGTGGCAAAAAGAATAACATTTGAAGAAATTAGTGATTAGGTTAGATTAATCAATCTTGAAGGTTACTAGGTTTACATTAGGGTTTTTGATGGTTACAAAGGATGTTGAGTTATTATACTTTAATTTGTTGTATAAGTGACCAAAGTTAAGTATAAAAACATGAATAAACTTCAAATAAGATGTTTATGATTGTTTAGACCAAAGTTAACTATAAAACTAGAAGTGAACCTTAAGGTGTAAGGTGTTTAGAAAATTATCAGGTTTTGGGATTTTGACAAGTATAATTATGAATGTGGGATGATTCACTTTCTATGAATGATGAGCTTAAGATTTGATTTATTATTATGAAAATAACATGCAACTTATTAATGGGAGCATTATTCGATGATCTTAGTAATTTGTTAGGATTTAGAGTCATTTTAAGTGTGGTTAAAAGATGAAGATTCTTCACAATAGTATATATGAGTGATAAAAAATATTTATTAAAAAGGGTTTTAAGTTGAATTTAAGATTTTTAAAAGAGTATTTTAAAGTTAATAGTTATACTTAAGCTTGATTATGAATCCAAGTTATGGTTTTGGAATTAGTATTTAGATATAAAATATTTAAGGTTTTATATAAAATTGTGATTATTTCTCACTTAAGAAATGTTTTTAAAGAATTTACAAAATAGGTAATAGATAAGGATTTATTACTTTAAAAACTTAAAATCCTTTCTAATAATATATTTTATATATTTCTACTATAATATATTTATTCAATATATTAAAAATGATTTTTATTTATTTTTAAGTATTATACTTATGTTTGTAAAATTCCATAAAGGTTCAAATGTCTTTGAATACTTATTTCACATTTTATTTAAAAAATAATTAAGTTAGTATTTTATAAAGTAGTAGATTTAATTTTTATACACAAAAATGATTTTTATTCATTTTTAGGATTTTCCTTATTTTATTAAATTTTATTTAGTATTTTAGTAACTTTAATATTTAGTTTTATTTTATTTAACTCAAACTATTAATTTCATATTTTTACTAGATAGAGATTATTCTTGTGCACATTTTAATATATCATATGTCTTTTTAGGTATTATTATATTTTTTCTGGAGTAAACAGAATCCTAAGGGCATTTTTGGAATTTCCATAATTGGTTTAATTAAATTCTCTTTCTTTTATACACTAGGCCCGGTTCTTGGGCCAGTCTAGCCAAATACACAGTCCAGCCCATATGGTTGGGCTAGACCACATGGTTCGATCGAGCCCGACCCTCACTCACTTTCGGCATCCCCTCGATCGCATCCCTCTCTCTCCCAGGTGACCCCATGGTGCCTATGTCGCTGTTCTCCGATTCTGGTCGGCTCTGGCCACCACAGCCACCATCGTGGTGTGAGAAGATGCTATGGACGATGTCGAGTCAATGTGCCTAGCTTGATTTGATGCTCGAGCCCTCTCCTATCCATGCTCCTCTCTCTAGTGGCTAGGGTTTGCGCCGTCGCCGATGATGTGGTTCTCCGACGCACTTCTGGCGCCTCCTGGGTGCGTGGATAGCACAATGGTGCGGGTTGGTGCTGCCTCCTTATCCTGTGGCCACCGTGACCACCGCTTGGCACAGGTTGCAGCGCCCTTAGGTGCTCCCCGTGCCGCCGTATTTTTCACTGTCGACCAACCTATGCTTCCTCTTCTAGTATCTAGCAAGGACTACCGGTAAGTAGTGCTTCTCCTTCCTCTCTCGATTCCTCTTGGGATACCTCTTTTTGGTGATACGACTATCCTAATTAGTGATGAGACTCTATTCTAGGATCTGTTCTAGGGTTCATCTTAATGCTAAAATTATATGTGGTTAGTGGTTAAATTGAATTGAGCTAAATAATTTCCTGGTTTTCTATTTATGTGTTGGCGTCTGGCTTGCTAGTGGTTGATGATGCTCAGTAGTATTGCTAGCTATGTGGTAGTTATTAACTTGTTGTGGTTGACCTAGTGTCTCACATATTGTAATTAACCTGTGACTTAAGTGATATTGGTGGTGATTCACTTCCTGGAGTTATGCTTAAGACATGTGATTTAGTACCTAAGGACTTGATATCCTTCCTGGTAGTTGTGAAAAGGTGCTGTGGTTATTAGGAGTAATGCCTAATATACATGGTGGATTTATGGTTTTATAGTTTGCTCAAACATCGATGAATCTCATATATGATTTCTAGTCCTAGGACTAGATAGATGACATGGACCTGATACTTGCGAACCAGAGCTTAAAGCTGTATTCATTCTTTATAGTTAACTATTTTGCTATAGCTAACCTATGATAAATAAATTGTATGAATGATTCCTAAAAAATATTAGGAAGATGATTTGAATTCAATAATAAGTGATATTGTGACCATATATATACTTGATTCTTAGGGACAATGCCTAAGAAAATTATATGAATTGGTTTCTTTCATTATTTTTTGGCTTCTCTAACAAAACGTGATGATCACTGGTTCATGTGCATACCTGATGATCCACTAGTTTCTATACTGGTGGATTACAGAACAATGGTTGTGATTTGGCTACTGATAGGGAACTTGGGAAAGTATTTGGCTTATTGTCTTTGTTGGTAGTGAAGTAAGGTATACAATTGATTCCTAGAGTCTTCTACTAGGAAAATGATAAATCTGGTTAGCTGAAATATCTGAGTGGTTATTTAGTGTGATGATACTCTCTAACGGCTCTTGTGCATAATGCTGCCACTATGGTTCCTCGATTTTGGAGTGTGCACAGTGGTATATCTTATTTTCATGATCTGCTGTTTGCTTGGTTTGCTAAAACTTATAGTCAATGCCAAGGATGCAGAGACTGAGGCATATAGTTTGATTTAAAAGAACAAATACTATTATTGCCTCCTTTTAACTCAATGATGATTTAGGCATGCCACTAGCATGTAAAGCTAAGAGTAATACCACAGTAAATAAATCTTAGATCCGAGTTGATGAAACATGTGCTAAATGATGGGCATAAGGATCAACATGCTTCTTGGGGTGCAGTTGTTGTTATTTGCACTTGATATTCTTCTGCTTACCATGATATACCTTTATACTGCTGTGCCTAGTGGCTTTACTTGATAAGATCATACACCTGACCTATGATGCAAAGGTTGAGGCTTTGCCTAGATAGGAACAGATATAATGATGTGGTAAGAAAAACCTCTAGGATGAATCTACATAGAATTTCTATGTAACTTTGAGAGGAAAACTATTCTCCTAATCCTCCTATGCAATCTCTAGTTGCAGTGTGGTTGAATAGATATTGACTTGTAGCACCCCATTATTCCCCTTAATTCTATTGGTGCAAAACAATAGAATTATATGATGCATGAGTTGGGGTATGTTCCTACTGGATCTCTACATGTTGTCCTTATTTTTCTTGCTTCACTATAACTTGAGCTTCTTGATATCCTACAGCTTGCTCTCTCCTTCCTAATTACTTCTTCTCCTTGCTAGCCTGCTTCTTCTTTATCATTTTGCTCCTGATACAGCTGTGGCATGGCCTTCTTTTCCTGAAACTGTTACCTGACCTTGATTTTTCCCTTGTGCTAACTCCTGGATGGCTCCAGGGAGAAACCCGAGTTGGGTGATGGTTTGGTGGGATGATCTGGTGTTCTTGTTGATGAAGCTGATGATGTACTCACTAAAACTACTACTATATAGTGGTGTTCTTGAGGTGGTTGTGAAATGGTTTCTTCGCTGTGTGGAGAGAGTGTGTGTTTTTCCTGGCAGCTTAGCTGCTATGGCAGCACTCCCTCTTATCCAGCTTTGGGGAGTTGTTCATGCGCTGGCAGCACAACATATGCATGTTGTGTGTATGCTGCTTGCAAGTGGGACCCTTCCCTTTTGGATCAGTTCAACTATGAAGCTTTTTTGGCTGGTTATTACTGTTTTCATTCTTACCTTTACTAGATTGGTGAAATTTGCCCCTTGGACAATGAGGTTGTACTGAGGCACTAAACTGCATAAGAACAGATTCTACTTATGCCCCTAATTACTGTTCTATGATGAAAACAAAAAGTGCATCTCACTGTTATCCTCTGAGAGCACTAACCGAACTGACCCTCTATTTTCCTTTTTACTTGTTTTTCTTTTATTTTATCCTTGCAGGGATCATAAGGATATATACAGATGAAGAAATAATATAGCTTTTAGTTTAGGATTTTCTATTCTTTTTCTTATAATTGTAATTCTTTCCTTTTAATTTGGACAAATGTATATGACTTGGTAATATTGTATTTTAATTAATAAAGTTAGAACTTTCTTTCCTGTGTAATTTGAGACTTGTAGTTTCTGGAATTCATATGTATGTAATATTTATGATTGTAACTAAAGTAGCCTTTTATTCATTTATTGTAAGACATTGTAATATTGTTTATATAAATGAAATATCCCTTTATTTTTTTATTCTTTACAACACTGTCATCACATATGTATATAGTTTTGAGACATAAGGTATATGTCTATTCCTTAAGTATTATGATTAATTTCTTTCTCTTGTATTATTCATATTGCCATATTATTTTCTATTTGAATAAATGTAATTATATTGTAACATTTTCATTAATGTAATAAAGCATTCATATATCCTTTTATTTATATCAATTACTATATTAGTATTCATTTATTATAAAATCATATTACTTTATTCAATAATTTATATTCCATTTCTCCTAAATTTCTAGGGATTTCTATTTTCGTGCCCTTGATTCGTTAGTTGTACTCACTTTTCCCCAGCCGCTTAACTTTTCCTCACTTTTGCCCTCGCCATGTTAAGAAACCCTCGCGGGCGCTCGTGGGCGCTCGGACGGAGGGATGCCCTTTAGGTCAAAGGATTAACCGTTACATGCTGACTGGTGGGACCGCGTTGGGGTAGGTCAGGCGTTGAGCATTACGTTACGAGGCCTCGACCGTTACATGCCTGACCGGTGGGGCCACGTTGGGATGGGTCCTGCATACGTGGTGAAGGGTGGGGCCTCGTTGGGACGGGCCTTGCATACTTGGTGAAGAGTGGGGCCGCTTGGAGACAAGGCGGACTGGCCATTCTCGCTCACCCAAAGCATTCGCATCCCCTGAGCCTGGAACAACTCCAACACCGCCGCTCTGCTGCCCCGCGGTGGTGCCCTCCTACCTTATGTCATCCTCGGCCCAGAGCCGCCCCCTCCCCCTAGCCGTGGAGCCCACTCCACCTCCAGCTCTACTCTCTCCCCTGCTAGATCTACCCCTTTCGCAGAATAGTATGCAACGCCGGCTGGTGCACCGTCCATCCCTGTCGAGCACGAAGAAGATTGGGTGGAATCACAGGGATCTAACGCATGGATTCCATCCGGGTAAGCATTGTTTCCCTTTTGTGGGTTGATTATTGGCAGTATTTGAATGTGAATCGCTGGTGCTCAACTAACTGCCTTGCTTTTCGAATAGGATTGATCCAATGCTGGTGTAATTCGTGGTTGTGAACAATATCTCTCTGGATTTTACTTCCCAGCAGTGGTTACAACCTCCATAAATCTCAGAGATAGATAAAAACTCCCTAAAATTTATTGTAAATTCCCCTAGAGCAGTGGCGATTCAGTTGGTTTGCAAGAGTGTTTATAATTATGAAACTCTCGCTCGGTCTGATACTATAATTGACACAACTCTCGCACGACTAGCGATTCATTTTCAAATTAAAAAAAATTATACAACTCTTAACGTAAAAGAGTGTTTATAATTGACACAACTCTTGAACACTTTCAAATTAAAAAAACTATGCAACTCTTAATGTAAAAGAGTGTTTATAATTGACACAACTCTTGAACACTTTCAAATTTTAAAAAATTATACAACTCTTAACGTAAAAGAGTGTTTATAATTAACACAACTCTTGAACACTTCCAAATTTAAAATAATCATACAACTCTTAATGTAAAAGAGTGTTTATAATTGATACAACTCTTCAACACTTTGAAATTTTAAAAAATCATAAAACTCTTAATGTAAAAGAGTGTTTATAATTGACACAACTCTTGAACACTTCCAAATTGAAAAAATCATAAAACTCTTAATGTAAAAGAGTGTTTATAATTGACACAACTCTTGAACACTTCCAAATTGAAAAAATCATAAAACTCTTAATGTAAAAGAGTGTTTATAATTGACACAACTCTTGAACACTTCCAAATTGAAAAAATCATAAAACTCTTAATGTAAAAGAGTGTTTATAATTGACACTACTCTTGAACACTTTAAAATTGAAAAAATTATACAACTCTTAATGTAAACGAGTGTTTATAATTGACACTACTCTTGAACAATTTCAAATTGAAAAATTATACAACTCTTAATGTAAAGGAAAAGGGTGTTTACCATTTCTGTAGTGTGAAAAGTGATCCCTAAACTTGCGTATACAAAAATTATAAACCTTTGAACACTATGAAATCGCACTTAATATGTGATAATGATGTCCTAAGAAAATCTTGAGAGATTATCATTTTCATAGAATGTAGGGATGTAATGCATAAACTTGCACATGGCAAAAAATTATACACCTTTGAACTCTTTGAAATCGCACTTAGGACAAGGAGTGAAATATAATGCAAAAATATACACCTTTGAACACTTTCCCTTCAAATTATATTCAAAATCGTTTGTTTATGGAGTTAAAGCATCGGTGACAAAATCGTTATTTTGCATGGATAGAGGGTGCCCCCGACAGATACAGGGGTTATCATGTCCGCTAGATCATAAAGGATTGATCAGAGGATCAACGGTTGGTGGGTACGATCCGCGTGACAACTCTCTAGACCAATCAGAGCATAGCAGCCAAGATGAGCACATGTGTAAGAGTTTGTCACTAAGAGGGAGGGGAAAACTAAGTAGAACTTAAAAACCAAGGGCAAAACTGAGTAGAACTTTAAAACCAAGGGAAAAAATGACAAGGGGCTTCAAATAGAAAACAAAAAGAGATTTAAAAAATGGAAAATGCTTCTTTTATACAATAAAATACATATGGGCATACATCAAACTATTTGCAATTCAAATATACATTAGTTTGACAATTATTGCCTCATTCAGACAAATTATGTTTTGGGGAGGGATGTTTTGGGGAGAGGCTTGAGTAGAAAGCCATGAACCTTCATAGATAGTAGGTGATTTGAGAAGTGGTGATTTAGATTAAAACTTGATTTATATACATTTCTTATGGTGGCAGGTCACATAATAAAACTCCTTGGGTAGATTCCACTATGTTTTGATATTTTTGAATTTGTTGTCCATAAAATGACTCAATTAGCTAGCTAAAACCCATTCGTTGACTCTCTGTTGAACAGCCACCGGAGGGCAAAAGTGAGTATATTGCACACAACAGTGTTAGTACTGGAGGGCAAAACTAAGTACAACCAAACTTCCAGTGCTACACTCGAGGGTATAACTGAGCACAACTAAGTGGCCAAGGTTAGAAACGAGCGGGAAAACATGACGCACGGTATGCGTGTCGCGGTGCACAGGGTGGTAGCGGACGCATGTGGTCATGCACGGTGCAGTAGCGCACGCGGTTACGCGGTGCACGGTGGTGCAAAAAAACGTCTCCTCCCTTCACCTTTATAGAGGCCTCCTCACTCTCACTCATCACTCACTCGCTCACTCACTCACGCAACCATCTCCACTATCCCATCACCTTCTGCAAACCCCCAAGAAAACCCAAACCATGCCGGCGATGGAGAAGAACGGCGTGATGGACATCGTCTTCTCCAAGGCGGCCAACGAGGAGGCCCCCTTCCCCGTAAAGGCCCCGTCGAGGCATTGAAGTCAGCCGCCATCCCCGTCCAGACCCCCGTCCCCGCTTCCGCCATAGCCGTCGCCGAGGAGGCCCCGCCATTCTCCTGCAGATCCCGCACGGCTGGGACCCCTATGGGGAAAACGATTACATCAGGCCGGAGAACCCCTTCGACACCAGCTTAGCCGACCCATGGTCAGAGGTAACTAGGGTTTTCTACCCTTCCTTTGTTCTTCCCTCATTCCCATCGTTGGATGCTAGATCGTGTGTTATTAGGGCTTGACTGTTCGTATTTTCAATCAGAGGATGCTAGGTATTTTTACAGTAGCTAATCCTCTTGTGTTAGATCTCATATTTCGATGAATACCCCTAGTTGGGATCAGTACTAGCACCATTATGTGGTTGGGATCAGTACTAGCACCGATCTATAGTTGGGATCTGTATTCGATTTGGTTTGAGATTTGGGGATTGGGGAATAATCAGGGGATCTCAATCGGTTAATTTATGCAAGTAATCAATCCCGATAATCACGGTATATCAATCATGTCCTTATTGCATGCTGCTATTTTTTATAATAGGTGGATAGCAGCGATGTTTGCAGCAACGACAAGTCCATGGACACTAAGACTCGCCAGGTGCTGAGGAAGCTGAAGTCCGGCTAGTTCAACGGCTTCTTTGCCAGTGACGTCTACAGGTGCCCCTTCTACACCAGGAGCCTCGCCACCGACTTCAACTACCTCGTGATGCATGCCGAGGACGTGAAGACCTGCGGCCCGTCAAAGAACAGCAACGCCTTCAGAGCCCAGCACAAGGCGCTCGGTTTTCACCTTCGCAAACTCTAGAAGGTTGTCGTCGAAGAGGGTCGCATGCACCCAATCAAGCCCAAGGCGCCCAAGGTCAAGGGACTGGGAAGCAGGAAGTGGAGGAAGCACCACAGGGAGGAGGCGGAGGCCCTCCTAGCGGAGGCCATGAGGGGCCACTGATCTTGTGATGATGCTGCTGCTGTAAAGTAGCTTCTTTTGTTTTGTTGTTTGTGTTGAACTTGTAAGCTGCTGCTGCTGAGCAGCCTAATTGTCAAACCTGGTTTCGATATCGTACTATATAATACTTTATTAGATGATTTATCTACAGCTGATTTGTTCATCTACATATTTATGGTGCTGGTTAGATTTGCTGCCAGATTGGGAAAATATGGGGCCAAAAGGAACCATTAATCAAGAGAGAAACTGCTCTAGATTCGCTGGCTTTTTGGGAAAAAATAACAACTATTAGCGACATGGAGGGGAAAAGACGCTCTTAAAAAGGCCAGTCATAAAAATTACAAAAAATAAATCTTCAAATTTAGGCGACAGGGCGCACGTAACTACCATACGCACCCCACATGGTCCCACACCACATCCTCCAAAATGTGTTCCCAACAAGCCGGCCCCACACGACGGAGGGTCCTACTACGGGACCTGACTGAACATGGCCCCACCTATCATCACATAACGGGGAGGGGTCCTACTTCTCAGCATGTAACGGCGAGGGTCCACTACGGGACCCACCTGAATGCGACCCCACTTGTCAGCACGTAACGGCGAGGGTCCACTAACGGGACCCGAAGGAGAGCGAGTTTCAGACCGATGTGAGAGTTCCATAATAGGAGCTGGACAAAAGTGAGGAAAAACTAAGCGGCTCGGGAAAAGTGAGTACAGCTAACGAACGAGGGGCACGAAAATAGAAATCCCAATATCTAATATTCCATAATTCAATTTGTGAATTTTTATGTTTAAACCACTTCCCTCCTAAATAAAGAATTCTACAAAGGTCATGTTTAAATCTATCGCAATTGTGCAGAAGTTTCCATCATAAGAATAGAGATCTCGATCCCTCTATAAATCTTTTTGTTCTGCGTGAAAATTTTCCGGATTTTCTTATGCATGAATGCAATGCACACACATGCGTCCTCTCCAATTCTAGGTGCTCATCCTAGGACGTTATATTACCTTAAAGGATTATTGGACATTTTGGTTCGTCCCATTAGTTTAATTTAATCGGATTATCCTAAGTAAGTAGACTAGATTATCTGCAAAAAAGGGCGGATAATCTGCATCCGCCGGATAATATCAATACCATATTCGTCAGATATCTGCGTTGGCATCCAGCGGATTCCTAGAATCCCATACCATATCCTTAAAAACGGATGCGGATGCGGATTCAGTGCAAGAATTATCCATACAGTTTATACATCCCTAAGGATTAGCAACATATAGAATGTGAGTTCAATATAAGATATGTGAGTGAAGTAATTTCGAAGTGAGTTCGAAGAGTCTAGGAATATGACAGAGGTGTATGAAGTAGCACTAGGAATGAATGGTATTGTTCTGTGTATAATATGGAACGTATATGAATGATTTAGGAAAGTTTCGAAACAATTCGGAGTTGTCCGGAATTTTCCTGATTTTGAAAAAATCATTTATATTTAATATACCTAGTGGGAACCATGGGATGGTGGACCTCATGGGCCCACTAGTTGAAACATGTGAGAGGGGGAAACCCTAGACGCGTCTTCCAAGGCCTCCCCTTGGCTGCAATTGTGGAGGAGCGGAAGGGGAAAGTCTCCCCAACTCGGATTGGGAGGGGGATTCGAAGTACGACCTGGCCCCCTTTGCTTCTCTCGATGGAGGTTTCGGGAGTCCTAGTAGGACTCGACCCCCTCCTTCACCAACCCCACATGGAGGCGGCAAGGGTGGCAGGCGGCCACCCCATACAAAGAGGGGGTGGCACACAAGGCCCCAATCCTAGCCGTGAGCTACCCCCAAGTCGCCGACAACGCTACCCCTTCCAGACACCATGCGCCACCCTTTCGCTATGTGATTCATTTCTTCCTTCTTCACTTTTATCCCATCGATGTCGAGGAAGAGATCTACTTCACCATTGACATCAGCGTGTTGTTCTAGTTCTACCTCCGTTTAGATCTAATCTAGATGGGATTGCCGAAGAGTAGCTGGATCCTCATCGACACACTCCCGCTTCAAATACGTGCACTTGAACGCACTTCGACGTGGTGTTGCTGATCTCGTACATGTGGATACCGTGGAGGTGTTACATGTGTAGTACAAGATTGTCGGAGCCATTCGTGGGATAATACATCTCCTCATGACTTCATCAGTCTTGTTGCAGGGATGAACCTTCGTCTTCATCAACCTCTTCATCGACAAAACTTCCGCTAGTCCGATTTCATGGTATTATGTTACCTCAGTCCCGCATAACTTGATACAGTTTATGCATTAGATTTTTTTTGTTTTGCATAGTGTGTTTCCCAACAACCCTCACCCTCAACTCCCAAATCCAAAACCCCAATTTCTCTCCATCGAGCTCGAGTCACCGGTCGACAGAAGGTAAGAAGGTAAGTGGAGGCAGCGATAGAGTTGTAGACGGCGACAACTACGGCGACGACTAGGCTACTATTCGCGCTTCCTTGATATATCCTCGCCGTGCTATCAGCTCCACTGATGGGTGTAAGTATCCTCACCTACTCAATTTGGTTTGTTACATCTGTGAAGTTGCAATGCTAGATCTATTTGCATGTTCATGGTAGATGTGTTTTCTCATGTTATTCGTGTGTTCCTTTAGCATTGTAGTTTGTGCACATCGATGGGTATGCTTGTCCTATGGTAGTATAATAGTTTGTGTATGTTCCACTCAATCTTTCAATTCATGCTTGTTGTAGCTCTTTAATTCCTTGTTTTGTAGCTAGATCTTTAAAATCGTTCTTGCATTTTACAAATTTATGGCATGCATTACCAATGTAGTGAAGGAAATATGCCCTAGAGGCAAATAATAAATGGTTGTTATTGTCATATTTCAATAAGTTCGTAATAGTTCCATATTGTGCTATAACTGTACCAAGTGGAAACATTGCTGCGGTTGTGATATGAAACCGATGTCCCTAGTAGCCTCTATTAATACTAATTTGTTGGGCAATCGATGATCGAAGTTTCTTGACCATGTCGGTGCTTCGGCACCAGTTGACAATGAGGTCACATCATTGGAGAATGATGTGATGAACATTACCCAAAGATTGCGACACGATCAAGTCACGAGGTTAATCATTGGAATAGTCAGAAACGTAGTCTCCTTCTCCTTAGACCGTGAGATCATATTAATCACTTTCTCCCGAGGCTGCTTGGACCGCATCAAACTTCACTCGGTGAACTGGTGATTAAAAAGGTGTACATTGGGTATTCCGGAGGAACATGTTGAGGCTTATGGATCCAGACTGGGATTTGTTCACCCAGTGACGGGTAAGATACATAAGACTGACTTGGTGAAATTACATCTATAATGTTGAAACATGTGACTAGGTCACGGGATGTAATATCACGGTAACAAGTGAAACATTACTTGTCGACAACTGTCGTGGAATTATCGACAAGTACGCCATAGGGGGTCCTGAAGGTGTTGAGAAGATGGGGTGTGAGTTGTACAGTGTTCAGAGAGCGGTGAGAACAAGTTTACATAGGTTCAGATCTGACTGCAGTCATCGGATCCTACTCCTGCTAGCAACCCAGTAATATATCAGCAAGAGCCGGATGTTACAGCTGATTACAAGAGAGGTTTGCCTATGCGAGTTTGTTATGGTTGATCTATGATCTGGTGCCCTAAAGGCACCCTCATGTCCGGTTTGTATAATCATCAGGGCCTAGGGTTATAGGACAGACCTATCCGGCTACGTTAGAGAGTCGGTAACTAGATATAGCTTGGACTACAAGTAATACTACAGGCCTAAGTCGGTAACTCTTCTAGGCCTTGTCGTAGCCAGAAGTGACTCCTCCTCTTTCCTTGACTGGGCCGCCCGTGGGGCAAAGCTCTAACCCATTGGTGGGCCACCCTGGTCAGCGAGTCTCGTGGGTATACTCGGAAAGTATATCCCCAACAATAGCCCTCGGAAGCCTCCAAGATCCAAAGTCGAATAAATCTTCTAGCTGATAGTTTCTTCGTCTTGAGAATCTTGAAGGGTTCCCGAAAACTTCATCCAGTAGTGTAGGATTCTGAGTCTTTTTTGAGTCAGATATATCTTCTTGACTTCAGTCAGTTCCCTGCTCGTTTCAAAACATCAGTCGTATTTAAACAGTGTCGCACTGTTTGACAACTTTTCAGGCCATGTCTTGTTACTGACAAACATCATATCATCATGACCATTGGTGGGTCCATTATTTACGAAACAGAACACCGTTTCAATGTCTGCACGAGAATCGAGGGGGCGAAGGCATCGCGAGGAAGCCTCTTCTCTCTCTCCTATACGCGTGGCGCAAATCACGCGAATCTTGGCACGGAGGTTACTAGAATAGAGACTTCTCTGTCTTAGATTCATTCCTCGCCTCTTCTTCATTGCCTCTTCGTAATCCTTGATCTCTCCGCATCCTCTCTCATTGATGGGGATATGCCGAGTGGGGTATACCTAGCAGGACGTTTCCTATGGGCCCAAGATGGCAGCGAGTGGGCCTATAGGACGACGACTGGATCAAGACTCAACAGGGAGCCAGGCGACTAGAGGCTGAAGGACCACAAGCATAGCTAGGCCCAGTCGGATTAGGTCAAATACCCTCTGAATCCTTAACTAATTCGGTTGTAGATCTGTAAACCCTAGTGAGGTGAGTCTATATAAACCTCCCTAGGGTGCGCATAGAGGACACGTTCCATCATACACCCCCTGCGACTCGCCGCCTCGTCATCGAGCTCGCCCTTTGTACTCTCACATCAATACAATCTAGCAGGAGTAGGTCTTTGCCCTCCGGGGGGCCGAACCTGGGTAAACCCTTGTGTCTCCACCCTCATCTCGCGCCGCAGATGGCTGGCCGCCCTTGCCCCTCATTCTACTACTCGCTGCCGATTGCAGCATCTGCCATGGCCATTCCCACAACAGTGGCGCCCACCGTGGGGCCTGGCCGGTCAGGCCGGTGTTCTGCGGCGAGATCCAATCTGCCCATCAATGAGACGATCACCACCGGCCGCATGATCGTGATCGGCGAGATCCTCCAGATCTTGCCGAGCAGCTACGTCCCGGCGGCGCGCCCCGTCACGCACAACGTGATCATGCTGGTCGGCACGATCAGTGCAACATCCCAGCATTTAGGAACTAACGAAGGGTAGATTTAGGAATTTGGAATGTTGCATGCATTCATCTGTGAAAATGTGGGTAAAATTTTCGCCAAATAAAAAACCTAAAGTGATCAAGGTTTCTTTCATACTTTTAGATTAGGTTTAGTATTAAAGGATGATTGCTATAGACTTTGATATAATCTTTGAGGAATTATGTGTTTTGGAAAATGAATTTGAATTTTAAACTTGAGTATTTGAATTATAATTCAAATGAATTAGGAATAAGGTTTGAATCTTGATTTAATTAAGAGTTAATTGTTATAACTCAAACTTTATCCAAAGAAAACAATTAAGAATATGAATACTTATTTCATATTTTCATTCCATAAATAAGTTACAAAAATGTAACTTGTTGAAATTATCCACAAACTTCACAATAGCAAATAAATAAAGAATAAGAATATTTCTTCATTGATAATCATATAATCTTTATTACAAAAGAATAAAATGAAGATTACGAAAATAATAAAATGAAAATTACAAAAGAATAAAGAAGATTACATTAACTATCCTATAAAGAAAACCTAAACTAAAATCTTCATCTTCAAATCTGTACCTGCAAGACAAACACTAATAAAACATAAATAATAAACGTTAGGGTTAGAATTGTTTTACTCCCAGACATGTCAGTGTGGTGCACTGAACAAGTTTCATCATTGAGAAATTTATAAAAGGGGCAAGTTTCACCAATATGAAAGAATCTATCTTTCATAAATTTTAACCCAAAAATTCAAGTTGACAGCAAGGAGGGGCAAGTTTCAACAGCCAGGTAAAAGTAATCAGATCAAAGTAACTCTCAAGTCCAAAGCATATCCACAAGTGCACAGCAAGCACACAGGCAGGACACACACCTAATGCATGGGTGTGCTGTCAGCTTCATAACACAACTCAAACACACAAAACCATCAGCACTGCCGTGGAGAGGCACTAGTGCATCTCTTCACTCCACACACACACACAAGAACAGCCAGCTTAGCCAGCAGCAAAACCAAGCACAGCAGCCAACAACCAAACCAACCAAAGCCCAAGATCTCATCACCGGGATGGTGACATAAGGAGGGAATGTGATTGTACGCCACATAAAACAAGATCAGGTTATCTCGATCTGTGGTTGTACATATTTCGCAGACCTTTATGTGATTCCTTTAAAGGGAATTGCAGTAGTACTGGGAATGGATTGGATGATGGAACACAGAGCTCAGATAAATTGTGAGGAGAAAACTGTCTCAATGAAAACTCCAAGTGGAGCAAGGATAGTTTACCAAGCAGATAAGCACAGTCATATCATGGTGGAACTGTAGTTGAACTCAATGAAAGAGGTCAAATTGGAAGAGATTCCTATAGTAAATGAATTTCAAGATGTTTTTCCAACAAAGCTACCAGGAATGCCACCAGACCGGGAGATAGAATTCACTATTGACCTAATTCCTGGCACAACACCAATAGCTCAAGCACCATATAAAATGGGACCCAAATAGTTAAAAGAACTCAAAGAGCAAATTGATGAGTTAGCTAGAAAAGGATTTATTCAGGAAAGTGTATCCCCATGGGGAACACTAGTAATCTTTGTGGATAAGAGAGATGGTGGAAGAAGAATGTGTGGTGATTATAGAAACCTAAACAACATTACTATCAAGAATAAGTATCCTTTACCAAGAATTCAAGATTTGTTTGATCAAGTGAAAGGGGCTGGAGTATTTTCAAAGGTCGATTTAAGATCTGGATACCATCAAATAAAAATCAAACCAGAAAATGTTCCAAAGACAGCATTTGTCTCAAGATATGGACACCATGAGTATTTGGTAGTACCAATTGGTTTGACCAATGCACCGGCAATATTCATGAATCTGATGAACAAGATCTTCATGCCATATTTGGACAGGTTTGTCATTGTCTTTATTGATGATATTCTGATATATTCCAAGGATAAGGAAGAGCATGCTGATCATTTGAGAATAGCATTGCAGACTTTAAGAGAACACAAACTTTATGCTAAGTTCAGTAAGTGTGAATTTTGGCTAGCTGACGTAGAATTCCTCGGTCATGTGATCAGTAAGGATGGAATTGCTGTGAATCCATCCAAAGTTCAGTCAGTACTAGAGTGGACTACGCCAACCAATGTGAAGCAAATTCGAGGTTTCTCAGGAATGGCTGGTTATTATCGGAGATTCATTGAGGATTTCTCCAAAATAGCCGGACCAATGACCAAATTATTAAGGAAGAATACACCATTCAAGTGGGATGAAAAATGTGAAGCAAGTTTCCAAGAGTTGAAGACTAGGTTAACCACAGCTCCAATCTTAGCAGTTCCTGAAACAGGGAAGGACTTCACAGTATACTGTGATGCATCTAAAGAAGGTTTGGGTTGTGTATTAATGCAAGATCAGAAAGTGATTGCGTATGGTTCAAGACAACTGAAACCACATGAAGTCAACTATCCAACTCATGATTTAGAGTTAGCAGCAGTAGTTTTTGCGCTAAAAGGATGGAGGCATTTTCTTTATGGAGCCAGATGTGAGTTATACACTGACTATAAAAGTCTCAAATATTTCTTCACTCAAAAGGAATTGAATATGAGACATAAGCGTCGGTTGGAACTAATCAAGGATTATGATTTAACAATCAACTACACTCCAGGGAAAGAAAATGTTGTAGTGGATGCTTTAAGCAGAAAGAGTGCAGATATTCAGCCTAGCAATAGGGAGCTACCAAAGGAGTTACAAATGGACTTGGAAAGGTTAGAACTGCAATTCATTAGAACAGAGGTTCTTGGAGGATTAGCTACTATGCAGGTAGTTGCAGAGAAGGACAATGATCTTAAGCAAGAAATTTTTAGACATCAAGCAGAAGATCCTTTTATTACTGAGGAAATTCAGAGGATATCTCAAGGGCAAAAATTAGTTTTTCGCCTTGGGGATTATAAGTCTTTATGGTTTCAAGACCGTCTATGTGTTCTAGATGTGATTGAGATTAGAGATGTCATGCTCAGACAAGAACATGAAACACCATATTCTATACATCCAGGGAGTACTAAGATGTATATGGATTTGAAAGAACTATTATGGTGGAACAACATGAAAAGAAAAATTGCTAAATATGTATCTGACTGCCATACTTGCCAAAGGGTGAAAGTTGAACATCAAAGTCTAGCAGGACCATTACAACCCTTGGAAATACCTGAATGGAAGTGGGAGGAAATAGGTATGGACTTCATCACAGAATTTACCATGACACCAAAAAGGAAGGATATGATATGGGTAATTGTGGACACACTCACTAAGAGTGCACATTTCATTCCGGTGAATCAAAAAGATAATGCCGAGAAGTTAGTTGAAGTATATGTCAAAGAGATAGTAAGTAAGCATGGAGTACCCAAAAGATCGTAACTGATAGGGGATCAGTGTTTACTTCCGCATTTTGGAAACAATTGCATGAAGCACTTGGTTCAAAGTTAGATTTCAGCACAGCATATCATCCTGAGACAGGAGGTCAAACTGAAAGAACAAATTAAATACTAGAAGACATGCTAAGATCTTGTGCACTAGATTTTGGAGGAACATGGGAAGATCATCTACCATTGGCAAAATTTTCTTATAATAATAGCTATCAGAGTAGTCTGAAGGCAGCTCCATATCAGATTCTGTATGGAAGGAAGTGTAGATCACCAATATGTTGGTATGAGCCTGGAAGCAGCAAAGAATTTGCGCCAGATTATATCAAGGAGAGACAAGATATCATTGATAAGATCAGGGATAGACTGAAAATAGCTCAGAGTAGGCAGAAAAGTTATGCGGATCAAAGTCAAAGGTCATGGCATCCAGAAGTGGGAAATATGGTATATTTGAAAGTAAGTCCAATGAAAGCGGTGAAAAGGTTCGGAGTTAAAGGAAAATTGAGTCCAGGATACATCAGACCATTCAAGATATTGAGTCAAAACAGAACTATAGCTTATGCTTTAGAGTTACCATCAAGATTAGCTCAAGTGCATAATGTTTTCCATGTGTCACAACTTCGTAAATGTTTGAAAGTTCCGGATGATGCAATCACACACCAGGAGATAGAATTACAAGAAGACTTAACCTAAATTGAAAAGCGCTGTAAGATTCTGGAAGAAAACTGGAAAAGATTGAGGAACAGAGCAATCAAATATTGCAAGGTACAGTGGGAACATCACCCTGAAAGGGAAGCCACGTGGGAGAAAGAAGAGGATTTAAGAAAAGCCTATGCAGAACTATTCAGGTACATCTCCACAAACTTCGGGACGAAGTTTAATTTAAGGGGGGAAGTCTGTAACATCCCAGCATTTAGGAACTAACGAAGGGTAGATTTAGGAATTTGGAATGTTGCATGCATTCATCTGTGAAAATGTGGGTAAAATTTTCGCCAAATAAAAAACCTAAAGTGATCAAGGTTTCTTTCATACTTTGAGATTAGGTTTAGTCTTAAAGGATGATTGCTATAGACTTTGATATGATCTTTGAGGAATTATGTGTTTTGAAAAATGAATTTGAATTTTAAACTTGAGTATTTGAATTATAATTCAAATGAATTAGGAATAAGGTTTGAATCTTGATTTAATTAAGAGTTAATTATTATTACTCAAACTTTATCCAAAGAAAACAATTAAGAATATGAATACTTATTTCATATTTTCATTCCATAAATAAGTTACAAAAATGCAACTTATTGAAATTATCCACAAACTTCACAATAGCAAATAAATAAAGAATAAGAATATTTCTTCATTGATAATCATATAATCTTTATTACAAAAGAATAAAATGAAGATTACAAAAATAATAAAATGAAAATTACAAAAGAATAAAGAAGATTACATTAACTATCCTATAAAGAAAACCTAAACTAAAATCTTCATCTTCAAATCTGTACCTGTAAGACAAACACTAATAAAAATTAAATAATAAAGGTTAGAGTTAAAATTCTTTTACTCTCAGACATGTCAGTGTGGTGCACTAAACAAGTTTCATCATTGAGAAATTTATAAAAGGGGCAAGTTTCACCAATATGAAAGAATCTATCTTTCATAAATGTTAAGACAAAAAGTCAAATTGACAGCAAGGAGGGGCAAGTTTCACCAGCCAGGTAAAAGTAATCAGATCAAAGTAACTCTCAAGTCCAAAGCATATCCACAAGTGCACAGCAAGCACACATTCAGGACACACACCTAAATGCATGGGGTGTGCTGTGAGCTTCATAGCACAGCTCAAACACACAAAACCATCAGCACGGCCGTGGAGAGGCACTAGTGCA
Source organism: Avena sativa (assembly GCA_916181665.1). Lineage (NCBI taxonomy): Eukaryota > Viridiplantae > Streptophyta > Magnoliopsida > Poales > Poaceae > Avena > Avena sativa. The sequence goes on along the minus strand of OV702283.1, from coordinate 237,920,265 downwards.
CCTCTTCACTACACACACACACACAAGAACAGCCAGCTTAGCCAGCAGCTAAACCAAGCACAACAGCCAGCAACCAAACCAACCAACGCCCAAGATCTCATCACCAGGATGGTGACATAAGGAGGGGGGTGGATCAGGTGGACAGCAAGACCAAGTCCAGGAGCTAGGAGGAGTAGGCTAGCTCAAGGTCAAGCTCAAGAGCTCAGCAAAACAAGATCAACATCATCACCCAACTCCATAATCATCAGTTTTTGTGGTGAGTATCATAAAACCCTCATATGATCTAGTCATATTATCTAGACAGAAGCATGTGTTGTTTTATGAAACAAACTCTCAGAAAGCACCCAAGTGGGGTGAATCCATCATTGAGATTTTAAACTCTAAAAGCAAACAACAAAGTACAAGGATCCAACCAAAACTCAGAACAACATCATTGATTTGGTTGTCAAGCTATATATTTCAATTCAATCACAAATATAGCTAAGATTTAATTTCTAGGCACATCCCTAAGATAAGGGTAGCAACTTAGAAGCTAATATTTTGGATCCATATAATGATCAAGCCTACTATTTTTTTCCAAGATTTGATTCAAGAAACAATAGCTGGTACCACTACCAGGACTATCTATATGAATCAACTAGATAAGACCTAAACCACTAAGCCTCAGACCAACATCATTGGTCTTAGGGATTTCAGAGAAGAACATTTCTACTTATCTCTTAAAGCCAAGCTTGTCTTAATCTTAAACTAACCCAATCAATGAATAAGATTCAATCTTGTGTGCCATACCAAGATGGTGTCACAAGAACAATTCTACATGAATCAGGATAAACATTCAATCATCACAGATTCAATCAATCAATCTACTAATCATTTTCCTGTCATTACAGGAATCATAACTAGGACATTCCTATGTTTATCTTCACTGTTTGAGATCATTGTGATCTCAAACCACACATTAATTCTCAAGCCAACATCACTAAGACAGTGATTTCATCACACCATACCCATTATCATTAACCAAGAAATGACAGTGGAAAGTTATCAAACCCACTGACTTTACCAAGCATTGGTTTCAGAGCAACTAGGTCATCTGAATCATATGGAATCTAAGCATATATTCATCTAATAAGCCACCAGAACCATTATAGTTCATCTCAAGCAATAAGCCTCAGGCTAATAACCATTTAGCATGCTTACAGACCATCCAGACATGATCTAATTCATCCAGTATATGATCAACCACAGGATAAGAACCCTAAATGAAATAAATCAGCTTAATGAGGAGAAGACAATAACCAGAGAGGTCACTGCCAACATCTAGCATAGGATGAGAGAGCAAAGAGATCACTAGGGGAGAGGAACAGAACTCACCAAAGGTCCTACCTAAAGACTAGAAGAGGAAGCAGAGGTGGCCGACGACCATGGCGGCACGGGGAGCACCCCCAGGAGGGGCGCTGCAACACATACAGCGCCACGGCGGAGACCATGACCATGCCTTAAGGCGAGGAGAATCACCACGACGCACGATGGCAGCGGCAACCAAGATCGATGCCAACCCCCAAACCCTAGGGTTCGGGACGACATCGATCCGTCGCAGGAGAGCCCCATGCTCAAATCCAATTGGACAGGATGGAGAGGCATAGTCAACAACCTCCTCCTGCACCACTGCGACGACCAGGACGACGCACGACGGCGGGAATCGGCGGCGACATCACCGACCACGGGGTCGGGGATAGAGGAGGAGAGAAATGAGCTCGAGGGTGAGAAGCAGCGAGGGAGTGGGCTGAGTTGGGCCAGACCCTTTGGGTGGCTATTTTGACTTAGTCTAATGGGCCACCAGGGCCCAATAAGATTAAGCCAGCCCAAAAACCTTTAAGTCTTGTTTTAAGAAATAGGAAAAGACTAAAATACCCTTAAACTTAATTAAATTCTAGAAAATAAAATAAAAGTCCAAAAATTATAAATAAAATATTTTTGGATTCACAATACTCCACACTATACAAATAAATTAAGATATAAAATTTTAGACAAATAAATTTTATTTAGAATTTTGTAATATATATTCCTTATGGAATTTTACAAAATTATTGAAAGATGATAAAAATAAATGAAAATCACTTTCATTATATATTAATATTGTAGTATTTGAAAAATACTAAATAAATATTTAATAACAATTTTGATATTTAAGTGATAATTCCTAAAAGAATTATTAAATCAATAAAAGTCAAATAAAAGGGAATAAAATAAAATAATTCAATATATGTTATAAATATTAAAAAGTAATATTTATAAATCCTTTTTATTAAAAAAGATTTTTTATAATAATGGGGAGGTAGCATATCAAGTTAAATGACGCATTACATTACTTGCATAATCATTTTGCTTCTTTAAATATTGTCCTTATCGGGCAATAATGATGTTTTGTAGACATAGAAGCTCAAGGTTCAGTGCAAGCATCAGACTTCACTACCTTGCCATCACAAGGCAAGTTCATCACTTGCTCATGTCCTTTGAAGAGTCTTTATCAAAGTATTTGCAAATTGTGTGTTATCATATATGCTATAAAGGAAAGAAAATATTATTTTCACAAATAAAGAAATCATAGATATCATCCTAAGTGATGATAAAATGGAGCAATAGAACTTAGGGTTCTATTTGCAAGAATGATAGTCAATTAGGGACTTAAGAACCCCTGACATCAGTGATTCTACCGCCGTAAAGTACGCGTTAGCCATGAGATTTGGAATGGGACAGAGAAGTCAGCTGTATCTTCTTCCTCTCGCATGAAGCCGAATGTGCAGGTCGTGGCTGTTATCCTTGTAGCGTGCATATTAATTGGTAATTCGTAGAGGATATGCAGCATATGGGTGGGAACCCTCATCATCCCACGATAGTTCTGGCATCTAACGGTTTGTACAAACCATTTCCGTAATTCATTATGTGGGCATGGTGTACACCAAGGAGGCATGCGAGGTCGCGAAGGGGGCAGTGATTGGCTTGGACCAACTACTGGGCCCCACATCATGGAATTGTGGACGGGAAAGTACGCCCGATTGTGCAACAAGGATTTGATCTCTCATGGGTAAAGTAACGCACCTCTGCAGAGTGTAAGAACTGTAACTTGTTACTCCCTATTCCGGTGAGGAGCTACAAATGCAGCAGGAAAGGAACTCCATGAAAGTTCTGGTCAACCTGTGAAGGCTGATGGTCATAGATTTTCATCATAAAATCAATCTTTGAAGAAATATTTACAAAAATTTGCATAGTACGAAGGATTTATAATCCGATGTGGTAGTTAGAGCATCAAACTTCCCACCTTGCATATAATGAACTTGTTGGGTAACGTTGTTACTCATCCTTTCCTTTGATCCCTTGCTTAGACTCTGAGAATCCCGAAGACGTGCCAATGTATGCAGCCGAATGTCAAGAAGATGTGTTCTACGAGGAGCCTGATCTGTCCGGAGGTGTTGAAGGAGTGGATTGCGAAATCCGCTATGGTGTAGACGATAATGAATCCAACTAAGTATCCTAGTTAGTAGTAACCAACGGAGTCGATCAACATGAACTCTATAGAATAAGCTGCTGAGCTAAACTCCTAGTCGGAGTCGTTACTTTTAAATTTTGTTGAAACACTTTATATTTTAGTTTGTAAGTTGAACCTTTTTAAGTCTTGAACTTCTGGTGTTGTAATAATAATAATGTGTGAATGTTTGTAATATGGACCCGCAATGTTTCTGTTGTACCACTCTGAGGGATGTGATATTTATAGAACGGTGTTCTGTGAGTGTCATGTCAACGACTATAGTGTACTACACATGCAGTGGTATGTTGGGTCACCGCAATCAGCCTCTTCGTTGGCTTCACCGACACCATCGTCTCGGAGGACTCGGCTCGCATCCGCGAGTCGCCACCGCGCGACCGACTCTCTGAGAGTCAAGTCCACACCATCCACCGCCTCGCCTCCGAGTACGACTTGGCCAATAGCAATGTGGCCGAGACCAGTGTGGCCACGGACGACACGACCCTCAACAACGACGCTGACTCGGCGACCCCAGCGTCAGTCACCGGATCCATCATCACCGCGTCATCTGCGGGCTCCATCACCCAGGTCTCCAACATAGGGGACTTCGAGGATCCCTCCATCCTTGGGATCTTCGAGTCCGATTCTGGATCGGAGAACTTCGGCGACTTCCACGCCGGGACCGGTCACAATGTCGCGACCTACATGGAAAGCGGCGCGGACGCCCGGCCAGACCCCTTCTCCATGCTGATCCCACCGACTGCGATGGCGACGAAGGTCGAAGAACTCCGCCTGTGACTGGAGGAGGCGGTCCGCAAAGAACAAGCCGAGCGCGATTTTTTTTGCCTCGAGCAGGTAACGGCACAGGAGCTCTCGCGCTACCACCAGCTCCACATCAGGTCGCGCCTGAACCCCACCGTTCAGGGCCGCGCCCTAAACTTCAACAACGAGACCGACCCGGCCCGCATGGCCGATCGCGTGATCTGCGAGAACGCACCGCCAGGAGGAAGTGCTCGACCACCACCAGGCGCATTAGCGAACGGCGCTCCCCCACCACCGCCCGGCCGCACCCCCCCCCCAAACCAACCACAGATCATGATCTCCGTGCAGGAGCGGGACGCGAACGGCCTTCCCCTATTTTCTACTCTGATGGACAACATCATCGCGAGCCGAGCCGCGGTCGACAACATCAACGTGACCGAGGAAGGCGCCATGCAGATCCAGTATGCCAGGGCCTTACTCGCCAAGGCCGTCGAGCAACAAGCTACGGGAGCACACTCGCGGGGACGCATCTACTCCCGCTTGTCAGGAAGCAGGGCGGCCTCGAGCGGCCGTCCGACGATGGAAAACACTCTTAATTGCCCATCCTCGAGCCCCTGCAACTCCAGCCGTGACCCGCGAACACGGCACTCTCCACCAACGACCCTCGACCGACGAACAACATGGTCGCCTCCAACGGGCAGCCAGTCGACGCGCGGACCCACATCATCAATAACTAGAGCTGGCACGCACGCCAGCCTGACGATTTGAGGCATACTCTCACCAACCGCCGCGACAGCGAGCCAAGGGGATCGCTCAGCCGAGTCGTCCCCCAGTGCTTCGGACCAATGATCCGAGGCGAAAAGTACCTGGCGAACTTCAAAGCGCCGAAGGATATCGAGAAGTACGACCCCTCGTACGACCCATCTGTGTGGCTGGCCATGTACCTCATGGCGATGGGAATTGCCTGCCACACCGACCTACTTGCCGCCCGCTACCTCCCCCTGATGATGGAGGAAGCGTTCCGGCAATGGATCCACACCCTCCCTGCAGACAGCATAGACTCCTAGGAGGAAATGTGCGACGCCTTCGTCAGGAACTTAGAGGGGTCCTACACCCGCGCCACCACCATCGAGGACCTGGAGCGATGCCTCCAGGGACCCCGCGAGTCGACCCGTAGCTGGGTCCAGCGGTGGCAGGACTTGTGATACAACGTGGTCGGAATCCACCCGGACACCGCGATCCACTGCTTCAAGACCTCGTGCCGCTACGAGCCCCTGTTCGCCAAGCTCAAGCGGTGTACAAAACACTCGACAACATACCGGACCTCCTCGAGATCGCCAAGCGGTACGCGGAGGAGGACCCGAACCAAGAAACCGACGACGAGTCGGGAGGAAACCGCCGCACGAGCGGCCAGGACAACGGGAGACGACCCGAGCTACGCTACAGCAACACTCGCCTCACCGGCAAGCGCCGCGGTGATGGGCGAGTCGACTTCATTGCCAACACCGGCTACGCGCCACGCGAGCACAAGAGCTTCCGCCGCGACGGAGGCCAGCAACATGATAGCGGCAACTACAAGGCGAAGCCAAGATTCGATCCCGTGGATCTCCTCAACCAGCCCTATGTGTTCCACAGTAGGGAGGGGAAGCCGCCATGCACAAGACCGCCGACTGCCACTCCCTGAAGGAGATCGAGAAGGCACGGTGTGCAAGGGAGCACCCCAACAACCACCCGCCAAATGGCAGGGCATTCGGCAACGACGTGGGATCACTCCATACCTTCACCGGGTTTAGCACCAAGCGCGAGAAGAAGGTCATCGCTCGCGCTGTCGCCGTGAATGCGGTGTCCCAGGTTGACGTCCCACGCTTCCTCAACTGGTCCGACCAGCGGATCACCTGGAGCCGCGAAGATCACTCGCCATGGATCGAATATCCGGGGCGAGTCGCCTTGGTGTTCAAGCCCAAGGTAGGAGACTACTGGCTCCCCAAGATGCTGATGGACGGCGAAATATCCATCAACACTCTCTACCTGGACATTTTTAGGCGACTGCGGCTCCCGCAGTCAATGATTGAGACGACCTACACCACCTTCCACATCATCGTCCCCAGTCGGAAGGCGTACCCGATCGGCAAGGTGACGCTGCCAGTCACCTTCGGCACACCAGCGAACTTCCGCACCGAGCGGATCATCTTCGATCTGGTGCCCTTCAACAAACCCTACCATTGCATCCTGGGGTGGCAGGCGTTTGCCAAGTTCATGGCAGCGCCCCACTACGCGTATAACGTGATGAATCTCCCATGGCCGTGTGGCATCATCACTGTCCACGGTGACACCGACATGGCCGCAGAGTGCAAAGCCAAGGGCGCCGAGCTCGCCGACGTCGTCATAGCCACTGAATCCAACCACCTGGAAGAGCTCGCCAAGTACACGAGTGTGGTCAACAATGACAACCCCACAATACTCAAGAATCCCAACTCGGAGGGTGGCGTCTCAATGGCCTTCGAGGCGACCACGCACACGCGTTCCGTCGAGCTGGCCCCAGGCGACTCCAGCCAGACGGTGACGATCAGAACAGGCATGAGCCCAGCATAGGAAGGCGTGCTCATCGAGTTCCTCCGTGATAATCACGACATCTTCGCATGGAAGCCATCTAACATGCCTGGTGTCCTGAGGGAACTCGCTGAGCACAAACTCAACGCCGACCCCAAAGCGCGACCCATCAAGCAGTCGCTGCGGCCCTTCAATGAAGAGCGCCGCCGAGCAATCACCGAGGAGGTGTAGCATCTACTCGCTACAGGCTTCATATGGTCAATAAAGTACTCCAAGTGGCTGGCAAACCCAGTCCTGGTCGAGAAGAAAAATGGGACCTAGAGAATGTGTATTGACTACACAAATCTCAACAGCGCCTGCCCCAAGGAGTAGTTCGTCCTCCCGCGGATCAATCAAATAATCGACTCGACCGCGGGCTCAGAGTCGCTGTGCTTCCTTGATGCCTACTCTGGTTACAACCAGATCAAAATGGCAGTCGAGGATGAGGAGATGACGGCGTTCATCACGCCATTCGGAGCATTCTGTTACACTGCCATGACCTTCGGCCTCAAGAACACTAGAGGGACCTACTAGAGGTGCATGCAGGAGTGCCTTGTGAGCCAAATTGGCCACAACATCCACGTCTACATCGATGACATGGTGGTGAAATCCACTCACCAGGGCGATCTACTCGCTGACCTGGCCGAAACCTATGCGAACCTGTGGAGGTACAAGATCAAACTAAACCCAGGAAAGTGCACCTTCGGTGTACCTACTAGACAGCTACTGGGGTACGTCGTTTCTAAACGAGGGATCAAGGCGAACCCCACCAAGATCAACACGATCGCCCGGCTCGGCAAACCCGAGTACCTGCGCGACGTCCAAAAGTTGGTCGGGCGAGTCGCGGCTCTCAGTCGCTTCATCCCTCAGCTAGGCGAGAAGGCAATGCCTCTCTACCGCCTAATGCACAAGAATCCCATGTTCCAGTGGGACAAGGAGGCAGACAACATGCTCCACGCACTCAAGGAAGTGCTACTCATGGCCCCGCTACTCGTCGCCCCGTCGACAAGGAGCCCATGCTTGCCTATGTCGCGGCCTCCGGGCGGGTCGTCAGTGCTGTCATGGTCGTCGAGCGACCAGAAGAGGGCAAGGAATGCCCGGTGCAACGACATGTCTACTACATCAGCCAAGTCCTCACCGAGTCGCGCCAGCGCTACCCGCAGTACCAGAAACTGGTATATGCGGTCTTCCGAGCCCAGCAGTGATTGCCGCACTACTTTCAGGAGCACCCAATCACGGTCGTCTCCTCAGCGTCGTTGCAGGACATCATCCGCAACCGCGAGGCGACCGGGAGAGTCACCAAGTGGGTCGTGGCGATCGGAGTCCACAATATCAGATACGATACGTGCAAGGCCATCAAGTCGCAGGCCTTGGCAAACTTCCCCGCCGACTGGGAGGAGTCACAACAGCCAGAGAAGCTATCGTACCTCCACTACTGGTCGCTACAATTTGACGGCTCCAAAAATGCAGATGGCGCAGGGGCAGGGATCGTTCTCACATCCCCAAAGGGCGACAAGCTACGCTACGTTTTGTACCTCGACTTCACCCACTGCACCAACAATATGGTCGAGTACGAAGCGCTACTCCATGGCATGCAAGCAGCCAAGGAAATGAACAGCAATCATCTGCGCTGCTATGGCGACTCTGACCTCGTCACCGGACAAGTCGCCGCCACATGCGATGCAGTCTCCCCCACCATGGCGGCATACCGCCAAGTCGTGGAACAGCTGGGAGGCCACTTTGCCGGCTACTCCGTTGAGTGGATCGATCGGTGCAAGAATGAGGAGGCCGACGCTCTCTCTCGCATCAGGTCGGCTCACCTCGCGCCGCCCGCTGGTGTCTTCCTCGACACCATCACCAAGCCTTCCTTCTCTCCCCCGAGGGAGATCGATATCGGAATCCCGCTACAACCAGAAGCAGCCCTGGTCGCCATGCTCGCGGAGCCAAGCGACTGGACGGCGCCATACTTTGCCTACATGGAAGGAGGAACCTTACCCGCTAATGAGATGGAGGCCCGGATGATAGTGCACCGCTGCAAGTCCTTCTTCATCATCAACGGCGAGCTCCACAAACGCAGCGTGACTGGCGTGTTTCAACGTTGTGTCCAACCCACAGAATGTCGCAAGATCCTCCAAGACATCCATGCTGGCGACTGTGGCCACCACGCTAGCGCTCGGTCCCTGGTCGCCAAGGCCATGCGACATGGCTTCTACTGGCTCACCGCGCACGCCGACGCGGTCGACATCATCCAACGCTGCGTCAGATGCCAGAAGTACGCCAACTAGACCCACGTCCCAAGCTCGGCACTCAAGACTATGCCCATCACCTGGCCATTCGTCGTGTGGGGCATGGACATGGTAGGCCCCTTCAAGAAGGCCCCTTCTGGCTTCACCCACCTCCTAGTCGCAGTCGATAAATTCACAAAGTGGGTGGAGGCCAAGCCAGTCCGCAAGTGCGAAGGGAAGACCGCCACCAAGTTCCTACGCGAGCTCATCCATCGCTATGGGTTCCCGCACAGCATCATCACGGACAACGGCACCAAAAGAGCCATGGCTGAATTCTGCGAGGAGCACCACATACGACTCGACCTCGCCTCAGTTGCCCACCCAGATTCCAACGGCCAGGCGGAATGCGCCAACCAGAGCATCCTCCATGGCATGAAGCCGCGACTGCAAGTACCCCTCGAGCGAACTCCAGGGTGCTGGGTCGAAGAACTCCCCTCCGTCATCTGGGGCATCTGCACCTCTGTCAACAGGTCGATAGGGTTCATCCCCTTCTTCATGGTGTATGATGCCAAAGCCATCATGCCAACCGATCTCGAGCACGACTCGCCTCGGGTGGTCAACTACGCGAAGGACGACAACGAGCTCGCACGCCAGGATGGGGTCGACCAGCTCGACGAAGCACGCGACCTAGCTTGCTCTCACACCGCCATCTACCAGCAAGGACTTCGCCGCTACCACAGCCGGCGAGTCCGGACTTGCACCTTCTAGGAAGGCAACCTGGTACTGCGTCTGATCTAGGGCAAGAAGGGCATGCCTAAGCTCTCTCCCCCTTGGGAGGGACCATTCGCCATCGAGCGAGTCCTGGGCAATGACGCCTACTACCTCATCGCCGTTCGAGGTGACGGGAAACTCGACGTCAAGCGGCCATGGAATGTAAACCTCCTATGGAAGTTCTACTCCTAGAACTCTAGACATGTACCTCCTACCTGCTATGAAATAAAGAAGATTGATTCGCACAAATTGTGTCAACTCTCCATACCTTATGCCATTCGCACTTGTAATAACAGCTCTATGCTACTCGCGTAAGTCAATCCTTGGTCACGCGACCGGCACGGCCAAGTAGTGCGGTACGAGGGCGCCGAAAAATTTCAGGCCTCGTACCGTCCACGAAAAAAGCCAACCCGGAGCCCCATCGGAGTCGCCTCGCTCGACTGGATTTCTGAGCCAAGACAACTGCACGCTTCCCACAGCGACCTAATCCACCACATCCTTGGCGCAACGACTCGAATGGCTAAGTACCATGCTCGGGGAATGACGACCTTCCAAACCTGAGCGACTAGGGAAAACGCCAAGTATGAGAGCATGTCCTAGACTCGCCACGCGACTGGTCCCATGGATCAGGTGGAGCGACGCGCCTAATACAAAGAGCCCGTCCTCACCTACCTAGGGCATGCGACTAGAACAGCCAAGTACCACGCTCGGGGACTTGGCCACCCGACCCCGTTCGTGCCCGGGAAAACGGCTAAGTACAGAGCACCCCTCGGAGTCGCAACGCGACTAGCTTTCCAAGCCATGGCGAGTCGACCGCAACTTACTAATAGTTTAACAACATACATACACATAACAACAAGGTAAACCCCACAAAAGGGCGGACGCGCTCGGGGACTCGCACAACCCACAATCAAATCAAAACACTCACAAAAACATCCACGCATTCCTTACGGCAGCAAAATTTGTTCGCTTACAAGGGCAGTTACATAGTTATTACAACTGACGCCACTCGGCAACTCAATTCACTACGCGTGCTTCGACGACGACACGCCACCACTCCCGCGAACACGGATGAAGGGAACCCATGGGTTTGATGGGTACGTCGTCAAAGTACCAGCCATCGCCGAGCGGAAGGGCTGATCCACCTTGGAGTCGCGGCTCGCCGGCTCAGGGTCGTTGGGCGCAACGACTGTCTCCTGGTACGGCAGGAGATCACCCATCGCCAGCACTCGGTCGGAGTAAACCGCAGCCCGCTTGGTCAGCTTCAGCACCTCAGATATTTCGACCGCGCCCATCGATGAAGGGTACCCGCTGGTGACGTCGTCCAGGTCGAAGTCGTCGGGGAAGTGCGTGAATCCAACACTCAGCACAGTCGCAGCACCACATCGGAAGGCCGAGCGCGACATGAACTCCACAACCGCTGGAGCCTTCTCCAGATAGCGCCAAACTTCGACGAGGTCGCTGGGGATCACCTCCGTCGGTGAAATTTCCTGGAGGCATGCGCGGATGCAAGTCGCCGACAGAGCAGCTGTGTCCACCAACGTAGTGACACATTGCGGAGCGTCGTACGATTGCGCTTCAGCCTCATCGTCAAGAATCCTCCCTACAAACCAGGCAAAGCTCAAAATCAGAAACGCTCAAAAGAGTAAAGCCGACCTACGCGTTCAGGAGTCGCAAGACCAATCACACAAAAATCAGACAGGATCACCGATCAATGGGCGACAGCTCCTTGTGATGAAATCCTGCAGACCGGAGAGGTCATACTACAGCCCGGCAATGAGTGCATCTGACATCTTCCGATCCTCAGCAGGAGCAGAAACGACTGCCTTGGCCCTCTCATCCGCCGAGCTCGTCTCCACCTTTGCCTCCATGAGCTCCCGCTCCAAGTTGGCGATTCGCTTCTCTGCGGCGCTCAAGTACGACTGAGCAGCCGTCAGCTCACTCGCAGGGACCATGCCTTCACGAGCCTTCTCCATCGTGACCGCATGACCCTCTGCGTCAACAAAACCATGAGTACGAAGAAAGCAAGTGATACTTCCAACAACAAGCACAGCAAACACTTACCAGCAGTCGCCCGAAGCTGCTCGTTCGCCCCTTGCATGACGTGGAGCTCCTTCTCTAGACGCTCCCTGGCAGCAAGTCGCTCTGCCGACTCGCGCTGCAGGCCCTGCACAACCAGGAAAGCATTAGCAAAAGAAATTCGTAAGTTCCTAGCCGCTGAAATTCAGCCACTAGCCACTCGGGGACTGGGCATCAAAAGAAATTCCTAAGTGCCTAGCCGCTGAAATTCAGCGACTAGCCACTCGGGGACTGGGTAGCAAAAGAAATTCAGCGAAATCAATAAGGATCCGACCGCTGAAATTCAGCGATCAGATCCTCGGGGACTGGACATACCTGGATCGCTGCACCTAGCATGTTGTGGAGTTCAACGGCGTCCACCGATGGGAGCACAACAGGTGTGCGCCCGCGATGCTGCTCCACTTCCGCTGACTGCGTTGGAGCACTCGCCGTGGAGGCCCTCGCCAAAAATCAAGGGAAGGTAGCCACCGCCGCCCCAGCAGCACTCACCGTTGGGCCCGTCGCTCCAGCTGGTGTCGTGGGCTTGACCTGCTGTGACTCCGCGTCCACCATGGCCGTCGCAACCGCACCCGCTCTAATCGGAGCCTCACTTGGGGCACCGACTGGCTCGTCCGAGATTGCGATGACTTCGTCGCCCTTTGACTTCTTCGCGCCCTCAACGGGCGCCTCGACCTTGTCGCCCTTCCTTTTCTTCGAAGAGTCGACTCGCGCTTCGGCGGCACCCAACGGGACCTTGGCCACCGAAGGGTGACCTATTTTATTCACTCCATTCCTACAACACAATGCCATCAGCAAACCCGCCAGCCAGATATGAACTGATTGGACAAACGAATAACCTAAAGGGTACTCACTTGGCGACTGGGATAAAACGCAAACTAGTACGAATGCTGGCTGGCTTCTGCAACTCGGGCCCCAGTTTCCGACTGAGGCCCATCTTGAACACACTTTGTGCCTAGGACACTGAGGGCTCTTCGAGGATGAAGCCGCGGCAGGAGGATCAGCGGCGATCGCCGGAGGCGCTCCCCTAGGCGGTGAGGCCCCCGCGCATGGAGCGGCCCCGAGCCCGGTGACTGTGGTGAAGGGTGGTGGAAGCGATGCCAATGGTACCTCACCCTCTACCACGGCCGCGTCGGCCGCCGCAGTCGCATGCGCCGGCGCACCGGCCCCAGCTTTATCGGTCACGCTGGTAGCGTCGGAGCTACTCGCGGACCGAGGCGGTGACGTCGGCTTAGCCGGCCTCTTCTTCTGTGGCGATTTCTTCTTCGACGGTATGGCCACGCGCCGTGAAGTGTTTTCGGCGAGCTCGTCGTCGTCACTGTCGTGAGCCTCGAGGCTCTTGCTGTCATCGAGCTCGTGTTGCCGCTACCCATGGGTCTTACAGACTGTGGGTGCGGCAACCTCCATGGCTTCGTCATCATCTTCATCATCGTCATCGTCACCATCATCAACATCGTCGCCTCTGGTGTGGACCTTGTCGAACGAGGACTCGCTCTTGTCCTTGGCAGACTCGGTCGAGTTTTCTTCATCAGCGGGTGGAAGCCAACCTTCCACCACTTGGAACAACTTTAAAGATAAAATGCGATTAGCACGAACCGTGACTGCATATCTGTGACTGTGAAATATACAAGAAAGTACGAATTTACCGTTGGAGCCTTGCGATTCCCGGTGTAAGGGGGAACCCTGGCCTTCGCGTCGAGGTATTCTGCTCGGTGATTTTATTCAGGGCCAAGGTATAATCTTTGAGCCTCCACTCAGCAGTGCAAGACTTTGTCGGGTCGTCCTTGCCCATGTACTCGTACATGCAGTGGGCATGACTGGCCAGAGGCACTAGACGCCGCCCAAACCAACAATTATACAAGTTGATCGTCTCGAGGCCCTTCTTCTTCAAGTTGTGGATTGTCTACATAATTTCGTCGACCACCATCCGCTGGTCGTGCGGAAGCTTGGCGACTTGGAGTTGACGTGGCTCGGGTCGGTCGGCGGAATACATCGTAAGCGCCACCTCGTCGTCTGGCGGCGATTCGGTCACGTAGAACCAATGCTTCTTCCACTCGTTCGCTGCCTTCTTTGGCAGCATCAGGTCGAAGAAGGAGGCCTTCGACTTCAACTGAAAGGTGGGGCTGCCCACGGCCAACATCGGGACGCATGTTTCTTCACGCCCGATCCTCCTGTGGAACAGTCTTGCCACAGGGGAAGTATGGCCGGCAGCCTAGGTAGCACTCGCAAAACGCCACAAAGATGGTGAGTTGCTTGATCCTTGCGGCCCTAGGTCTGACGACTGGATGTCGTAGTACGCACAGAAGTGGCAAAAGAAGAGGGAGGTGGGGAATCCGAGCCCCCTCTCCAGGTGGCTGGTGAAGCAGATAAACTCTCCGTCACGCGGATCTGGTACCACTTCTCCGGCCGCGGGGATGCGCCATCTCCCAACGTGGAGGATCCCTGCCTCCTCGAACGATTTCAGCAGCACTTTCGTGCACTTGGATCTCCCCCATGGTTCTCCCCCATGGTTCCGTCGAAGGCGCCATTAGTTGGAAGATCTAGGGTTGTGGGTCGCTCTGGGTCGCTCTGATCGCTACGGGGGAACAGAAGACTGGAGATGTGCGAGGTCGAATGAAATGTGGGAAATGATCGCCCTTCACCCGTCACTCTCCTTGTATAGCGGTTGCTACCCGCCATTTTCGGGGAGCCGTTACTGTGTGGTGATTACGCTGACAGTCCAACTTCGTCTACTTGACTCGCCGGTTTCAGCGACTCGACAACTCACTGACCAGATCGCCCTAGCTACGATTCGACTGCTCGCCGACCTGATCACCGAAGCAGTGATTCGACTACTCGCCTACCCATTCGCCATGCTGCGATTCGACTGGTCGCCGTTATTGCGACCAAAATAACAAGTTCCCTCTTTCATTCAGGGAGCCCACCGCCGATTCGACTGGGCGTCCAAATTGGACCCGTATACTCTGACTGCCAATGAACACCTGCGATGGCCTCAGGGACTACAGATGGGGATATGCCGAGTGGGGTATACCCGGCAGGACGTTTCCTATGGGCCCAAGCTGCCAGCGAGTGGGCCTGCAGGACGGCGACTGGATCAAGACTCAACGGGGAACCAGGCGACTGGAGGCTGAAGGCCCAGAAGCGTAGCTAGGCCTAGTCGGATTAGGTCAAACACCCTCTGAATCCTTAACTAATTCGGTTGTAGATCTGTAAAACCTAGCGAGGTGAGTCTATATAAACCTCCCTAGGGTGCGCATAGAGGACACGTTCCATCATACACCCCCTGTGACTCGCCACCTAGTCGTCGAGCTCGCCCTTTGTACTCCCACATCAATATAATCTAGCAGGAGTAGGTCTTTACCTTCCGAGGGGCCGAACCTGGGTAAACCCTTGTGTCTCTGCCCTCATCTCGCACCGCAGATGGCTGGCCGCCCTTGCCCCTCGTTCTACTACTCACCGCCGATTGTAGCATCTGTCGTGGCCATTCCCACGACACTCATCTACACACCCAAAAAACCCTAGCGCTGCCAATCTTTGACCCTCTCCGGCAAGATGGAACCATCATCAAGCTCTGGGGCAGCGGCAGCAATGGGCGCTGTGGCGGCGGACGAAATAAAACTGCGGGGCCTCTAGGTCCCTAGTTCCATGGACAGCGCCGAGCTCTAACCCATGGAGGACGAGGGATACGTCATCGCTGGCGCATGGCGGAGAGGCGCTGGAAATGTCGTTCCCGCACCGCGGGATAGCGAGCGAATCCTTTTCGGGACGCATGTCACCTCAGCCTCAGCCTCCCGTCATTGGAGTTCTTTATGGAAGTTCTCTAATATTACGGTGTGCAACTTCATAACCTCCCCCGTAATTCCTTACTTGATCTTAGCACTCATGCAGCTCTTAGTGAGGGATTTCTTGGCATTAGGCCGAGCCGTACCCGTTTCCCGTACTACTATGGTACTTAGAAGAATTCCATATGTGCCAGAGTTCCTTATACTAGAGGCACTCTTAGCTTAGTCCTTAGGAGGAATCATATTTATCCTAGGATTAATGCTAGTGAATCAGTGAAGAGATGTTCCAAAAACTTTTTCTACCATAAAGATATCCCGGCTCCTAAAAAGATGGAAGGTCTTCTGGCCTTCATCAACGGTGTTGCTCCCCACCAAGGATCATGGGATGCAGAAGCGTCAGAACTGTCTGAAGACTTGGTCCTTACCAAAAGGTAGATTCAGTTTTTGATGAAGAACCAGGGTCTCCGCAGATCCAATTTGATCCACTGCTGGCTGTATCGCCGGATTTAGCCATTGCAGCATAATGGAGAGCGCCTGATGCACACGTTCACTGGAGAACGGAAGGACAACCTGAGGGCCAGTTTGAATCGCATTCCTACGAAGGACTACAAGACCCGGATGCAGTTTTTGATCAAGGAGAGGGTGAACAAGAAGATCCCCGAAGTCTCCATGAAGATGTATACAGCTAAACGACCTCTTACTCCGGTGAGTTTTTTGACTTTGTCTTTATGATTATGCCTTTTCATCTCGCATCTGACTTTATTTGACACTGATACTTTTATAACTTATCAGCTCGAGCAGCTCCCCGAGTCTGAGCTTTCCCCTCTTGAGGGCTATCCTTCATATGACTCGGAAGCGACGGAAGGATGACGAGGTGAAGGAAGTTCCTATCTCTACTTCCAAGAATCATAAGGCCAAGTAAATTGTTGTTACTGCTGGCACACAAGTGCTGCCAGTAGTTAAAAGGTAACTATTTTGTAATCTTTAGTACTTATGTATTGCTTCCTTTCGAATCACACCTGACATATATTTTTGTGTGTTTCAGACCTAAGTCAGTTTTGAAGAGTAAGCCCAAGTCAGAGAGCAAGCCGGCAGAGGAACTGCGCTAGCAGAAGCTTGCGTTATCCCCAGTCGTGCCTCCTCAAACTCCGAGCAGCACTCAAACCTCGGCACCATAGGCTTCTATCTGTCCAAGTAGTGGCTCCGTCATCCTAGACACTACCACGACCTCGCAAGCCTTGGTTACCACTGGTAGCCAGGCATCTAACAAGGGTGAACCCGCCAAGGGTATGATCCCATGGAAATGTCGCCAGGGAAGATTGACAAGATGGCCGACTCTGCTACCACTGGTCTGAAACGAAAGAAAAAGGAGGATATTCTGAAGTTGGCGCAATCCAGACTTGAGAAAAAAATCCTCACTCTGGAAGCAGCGAGATAGGAGATGGAGGAAGTCAAGCTAGAGAGCCTCCTGGACCAAATTCTGGTCCAAGATCAAAATATTGAAGCCGGAGAACTTCCAGCGATGATCGTTTCTCCACTCTCCCTTGCCGATAAAGTGTTCCACAACACGAAACTTGGATTTGAGAAGTTGCACCTAGAGCACATTGTAAGTTTTTCTGACAATCATTTTGCAGTATTTATTATCATATCCTCTAGCCCCCAAGAATAAAGTCAGATAAAGATCGCAGCATAAGATCCGAGTTGATGCTTATAGGATGCAAAAGAACGATATAGTGTAGCCCCCAAGGCTCGTGCTGGATTTTGACTTAGTTAAAGTTAAAGCCCGAGTCTTAGTAGCCGTCTGAAGGTATTTCTTCTTTAATTTACAGAAAGTTACATCTTACAACCAGGATTTGCTCAAGAACATTTGCAATAAGCACAAAGAGATTAAGGCTTTGCGTCTTGAGAACTCCAAGGTGCAGGTTCAGAGAGATGAGGCAGAAGGTAGGCTTTTTCGACTATCAACCATAGCTTTTTTCATAGTCAAATATTTCTTCCGACTGATATTTGCTTGTCCTTTGCAGAATTGCTGAACTAATCTAGCAAGATGGTGGAGGAGGCCAAGAACTTCAAGGTCTGCCAAATGGAAAATGCTGAACTCCGAGATGAGCTAAAGAAGCTTAAAATCGAGTCGGAGAAATCCGTGAATCCCATTAGAGTCAAGCAATATGGAGACTGAGAGGCCCAAGAAACTGGTGGCCCGCCGTGATGAACAAATTGAAGATTTGAGGAAGGACTTGAATAGCCAGAAGGATCTTGCCCAAGCCTACGAAGCAGAGCTGAGGAATCTCCGAGAGGAGCGATCTCAGTGTAACCACTTCGTGCTAGGTAACTTTTCCGACTTAACTCTTCCTTTGATTTCTGACGTTTCTTTGGTCAGATTTTGACTTTTGGTTCTGTCCTAGATCCTCTGCATATTTCCGACTCCCCTACCTCTGAACCTCGCCTCGAGCGCATCTAATCATTTGGATATGTTCGTTTCGACTTCTGCCAAACTCTTGAGGATGCTGGCGAGTAGCTTAGACTTTCTGACCTGAACAACTTGCTAGTTCTTGAGATGAGGGATAGAGCAAAGGAGATTCCGAAGCTCATTGAAGATTGTAAGATATCATACACCTAGACCACTACACAGACTTCCCTCACCATGGTGATGAGCCATCACAGTGAGATGCAGATCTGGCATGTCACAAAGGGCATCGCCACCGAGGATGATGAAGGCCAGCCACAAGACATCAAGGCTATCCAAGAGTATTGTGTTGGTTACGCTTGTCGCGTGGTGAAAATGACAAACTATGCAACGCCATTCTTCAAGTTTGTCACTATGCCTCCTTCTCCCCAAGAGCCGTAATATAACCTCGTTGAAGATGAAGAAATTTCTGAGTCTCCTGAGCAAGGTGGCGACAATGTCGACTCCAGTGCTCCAAGGTCTGCACCACCACCATCTGAATCTGCAGCATAAGACATTTGATGCATTATCCTGAACATTTCACTTGGTCTGTAATGATGGAACAATATTTTGTGTTTGAATGTGCTAGTTTGTAAGAACTAATTCTTTACTACTTAGCACTTTTTGTATATATTTGTTGTGTGTGCTCGAAAATTTCTTAAGCACTTCATGTTTATACTTTTCGTTTTATCTGGCTCTCAACCTCGTCCCTTTCATGAGTCGGCCAAACCTTAGCAAAGAAAATTTGCTAAGTCAATGAAGTGCAATTGCTAAACCAGTTTAAACTCGGAAATAGAGTCGGACTCTAGTACCAACAATTCATTACTCGGAATATGCCCGCGTCCAAGCAATCGGATAAAAAACCAAAGCACAAACATAAAATGAGCTTTACACCCTAAGGTAACATTTTTATAGATATTCAAAAATCATAACCAGAATGAACATGAGCATAAAGTACTTCCAAGCATCCTCAGATTTTTGAAGTTGACATACTCTTTTGGAAATAAGATGGTAAAAAACTTCTCAAAAATAATATATGAGTAAACCAATACTTTATTTTTCTTTGAACCTGTACATATATGATTACAAGGAAATATAACTAAGAATAGAAGGGACATAGCTGTACAATATTCCATGGATGGTCTAATTCATCTGGATCTGTACTACCGCTAGCTCTCTTTACCTTCTGAGTATCAGGTCTTTCCTTGATTGGTCCCATATCGGTTAATAATATGACCCATTATGCAAAACTCGGCTAATCATAAAAAGGTCCTTCCCAAATCAGGGAAATTTATGCTTTCTTTTTTGCACGAGTCGGAGAACCAAATCACCCTTCCTAAAAGAAGGATTTTGTACTCTTTGACTATGATACTTGCGTCACTTCTGCTGATAGGCTGTAGATCTCTGCTCAGCAATGATGCGAATTTATTCGACTATGTCGAGATCATCTTGTCGAGACACTTCAGCATCTTCTTCGATATACGCTTTGACTCTAGGAGAATGACAAATTAAATCACTCAGAAGAACTGCCTCTACAACATAGACCAAGAAGAAAGGAGTATATCTGGTTGACCTGTTAGGAGTTGTATGCAAGCTCCATATCACAGACGGTAATTCTTCTGCCCAAGCCCCCGAGGCATGACGAAGTGGTGCCTCAAGACTAGGTCAGAGTCCTTGTAAAATGAGACCGTTTGATCTTTCGACTTGTCCATTGGCTTGTGGATGTGCGACCGATGCAATCTCGAGTCAGATCCCTTGTTCTTTGTAGAATTCGGATAATTCTCCCATGGAAAAATTGCTCCCGTTGTTAGTAATGATACTGTGTGGATATTCGAATCTGATGATCACGTCTTCAACAAACTTTCTGGTTGTGTCCCCATCGCAATTTGTTACGGGTTTAGCCTTAATCCACTTGGTAAATTTATCCTCCATAACTAGTAGGTGAGTAAATCAACACTTTGCCGTTCAAAACGGCCCTACCATATCAAGCCGCCAGACCGCAAATGGTCATGTAATTGGGATTGTTCACAGCTGATCTGCTGGAACATGTGCTTGACGGCCGTACTTTTGGCAGCCTTTGCACATTTTGAGTAGTTTCTCAGCATCCTCCTTAGCTGTGAGCCAAAAGAATTCATGTCAAAAAGCTTTTGTCACTAAATATTTGGCTGCAGCATGGTGACCACACTCGCCTTCATGGATTTGTCGTATGATTCCCACTCCTTCCTATAGACAAATACAGCTGGAAAACTCTAGAAACACTCCACTTATAGAGCTCGCCGTTGATTATCGTATAGGCTTTTGCTCGTCGGATGATATGTCGGCCCAAAACTTCATTTTTGGGTAATTTTCCATCTATTAGGAAATCCAGATAGGGTTTTTTCCACCTAGGAATTACAGCTAGAACTTCTACTAAAGGTGAGTCGGATTTCGTTGGATAGGCCTCATCAAATCCTGTGATAGAGGGAACTTTTAGGTTCTCTTAGAAAGCACCATCCGGGACTTGTTTCCGCGTAGAGCCTATTCTTGGTAGAGCATCTGCTTCCTCATTTTTTGCTCGAGGGATGTGTTGAACCTCAGAACCCTCGAACGATTTCGATAACTCATCCACAATATCTTTGTAAGCTGCCATGTGCTTGTTTGCATTGCATATATTGGATACTTGCTGGGCTACTAAATCCGAGTCTCTATAACACATGAGTCGAGTTACACCAATGTTTTTGGCCATGCGTATTCCATGTAACAGTGCTTCATACTCGGCAATGTTATTGGTTACCGTGAAGTTTATTTGTAATACATAGAACAGCTTATCTCCTTGGGGTGACTTGAGCACCACGCTAGCCCCAATCCTCCTCGTCCTTTTGAGCCGTCAAAATGTACGGTCCAAAATTCCGAGTCTGGAGGACTTGTGTTTTCTGTCGTCTCTGTCTAATCTGCGATGAAATTGGTGAGTATTTATTATTTGATTGATGTTTGTGGCTTGTACTCAATGTCGAAAGATGGAAGCTCTATTTCCCACTTTGCGACACGTCCTGTGGCGTTGTGATTCTAGATTATATCTCCCAGGGGAGCAGTACTCACCACTGTGATCCTGTGCTCTTGAAAATAATGTCGTAGCTTTCTGGCAGCAAAGAATACTCCATATGCTAGCTTTGGTGATGTGGATATCTTTGCTTCGACTCTGTTAGGACCTCACTTAGGTAATAAGTTGGACGCTGCACCTTATGATCATGGCCTTCTTCCTCGCTCTCCACTGATGTTACCACACTTACGACCTTGTTAGTCACTGCAATGTAAAGTAACATAGGATCATGTGGCTCTGGTGCTACTAGAATTGGTGGATTTGAATGTAGATCTTTCAAACTTTGTAGAGCAGCATCGGCTTCCTTGGTCCAAACAAATTTGTCAGTTTTCTTCAAGAGCTTGTATAAAGGTGTGAATCTTTATCCGAGCCGGCTGACGAACTGGCTCACTTCTGCGATGCAACTAGTGAGATGTTGCACGTCCTTCAGGCGAGTCGGCCTGGTAATGTTTAGTATAGCCTTTATTTTGTCCCGGACACCTCTATGCCCCTTTCAGACACGATGAAACCTAGCAATTTTCCGGCTGGGATTCCAAAGAAGAACTTCTTCGGATTTACTATTATGTTGAATTTTCGTAGGATAGCAAATGTTTCCTCTACGTAGGAAATGAGTGTTTCCTTCTTTTTGGACATCACTTCTATATCATCAATGTATACATGGACATTGCATATGATTTGGTCGTTAAGGCAACACTACATGGTGCATTGATATCTAGCTCCTGCGTTCTTCAAGCTGAAAGGCATAGTTTTATAGCAGAAGGTTCCGAAAGACATCTTGAGTTGATCCAATTCTTTTATTTGTATTTGGTGATATCCAGAATATGCATTGATAAATCAAAGTAATTCCGACCCTCCCATGGAGTCGGTAACTTGATCGATTCTTGGCAAAGGGAATGGATCTTTAGGACAAGCCTTGTTGAAGGCGGTATAATCAATGCACATCCTTAAATTGATAGTGTCCTTTTGAGGGACGAGTACAGGATTTGCCAACTATTCAGCATGGATGACCTCTGCGATAAATCCGTCTAATTCTAGTCAGGCTAATCCCTTAGCTATAGCTTTGCGCTTTTCATCACCAAACCGTCGTAAGGACAATTTGATGGGTTTAGTGTCACGGTACACATTAAGAGAGAGTTTGGCAAGTTCCCTAGGTACTCCGGTCATGTCAGATTGCTGACATGTGAAGATATCTTTATTAGATTTGCTCAACTCGACGAGCGCGCTTTCCTATGCGAGGTCTAAACCTACCCCTATGTTCGTCGTCTTGGAGGTATCATTATTCCATCAGCTACGTCTTCTTCGTCTCTTCTGACGCCTTGAACTGCAAACTCGGGTTCAGCACCTCGTTCTTCATAACAGGCATCTCGGACGGATCATTGTTCTTCTTGATCTCCTGGTACTCTTAGGCGTGCAACATGGCTCCAGCAAAGGAGACATATTCTTCCTCACAGTCTCGTTCTTTCTTTGGGTTTCCCCAGATGGTGATGACGCCTTTTGGACCTGGAAGCTTTATCATGTTGTATATGTAGCATGGGCGGGCCATGAACACCCAGTAAGCCGGATGCCTAAAGTTGGTGTGGTAAGCACATTTGAACGGTACCAGAGTGGCTCGATCCGGTAATTGTCTCGGGTTCCGAATGTCACGTACAGTGTGATCTCACCCAGAGAATCCACATGTCTCCCTGGTACAATGCCATGAAAAGTCACGTTGTTGTGATTTAACTGGCTTTCGTGGATCTTCATGCGGTGAAGCGTCTCAATGTAGAGGATGTTGATGTTGCTACCATCGTCCATGAGAGTTTTAGAGAACTCATAGCCATCAATGAGAGGATTTAGGACTAGAGGGTACATTCCCCGGTGATGTGTTTTCCTCAAGAGATCATTGCGGTCAAAAGGTGATGTTTACATCCGACCAGTCCAAGAACTAGGGGATAGCCGAAACCGGTATGTTTATCTCATGGAGAACTGCCTTTCTGACCTTAGATGGATGATTTCAAAGGAAGAAGACATATGTGTCTTTCTTTATGTCGCTTGGCCCTGTAGCCATCAAATTCATCTTTCTTGGTGTCGTCATTGAAACGACACTCGGTATTGGTATGGGTAGAACCTCCATTCCCATCCAGGTGGTGAACACAAGGGTTTTTGGCAATGTCGGTCCAGGAATATGATTTTCTAGGATGTTGATCTCCTCTACCCTGGACTTGGGAAGTTCCGCGACCTAGTCCCTGTCCGCCTGCGCTCCCTCCTCGTCCTCGGATCCAAACATTGCGTTGACAGCTGCATTGTTGGGAGCCGGTTTATCTTCTGAGGTATTCTTGCACTTCTGAGTTTGTTGCTTCTGCTGCTTGGCCGCATGTGGATTAGCAAGAATATTCAGTAGTCCATCTGAATTGTCATTGGCGTTGGCATATTTGCTCGCCGTTTCTATCATCTCTCCCAGATATGTGACATGGTCACGCTTCAGTCTATGACGCAATAATCCGACTAGGAGTCTTGCGATGAAAGCTTCAATCGCAGTTTTCTCGTTTACTCCTTCGCATGAGTCCTTCGTGTCAATCCAGTGTCCGAGGTAATCCTGGCAAGTTTCTTCGGGTCTTTGAGTGCAAAGCTGTAAGTCTTCGACTGTGAAGGGCCTCCTGTATGTTCCCTCGAAGTTTGAAAAGGACGCACTTTGCAAATCATACCAGTTGTGAATCGAGTTCTTTGGTAGTTCATTGATCCATGATTGAGCCATCTTTCACAACATGAATGGGAGATACCAAACTGCGACCAAGTTGTTTCCTCCTTTGGCGATGCAGCAAGCTGTAACACCCTCAGAATCGACCCTATGCAAGTTTTCGCGAAACCCGCCAAACATGCATAGAAACGATTCAAAGGTGCCCACCAGGCACTTTCGTGCGGGTGGAAAACGAAGTAATAAAATTACACAACAGTCCTCGATGGGACCCACAGAACAGATATATATAACAGCGACTCAATGAGTCAAGAATACAGATATAATATACAAAGATCCAAATCATCTTGAAAATGATACAGCGCCCGACTACGGACAAGATGCAAATGGGGCTAAGAGCCCTGAAGAATAACCAATGGCGTCCATAACCCTGCCCAGGCCAAGCCGGAAGGGTAACCCTGCTAACGACGTCGATCTCAAAACCTGCTTAAACAAAGGGGTGCCGACAAAGGGCAAAGGAAAAAGAGGAGCGTCAGTACTGAGGCCAGTACACGGCGAGGCTAGAATTCGGCGGTCCTCGCCTACATAGGTATGGTGGACTGTAGCGGCAGCGGCAGCGGCAGCATGCACTAAACAACCTATAGAGACTCGATACAACTGGCGGCAATCAGAGAGGGGTAAGAAGGACCTATCCGGAACCAACCTGACACTATCATCAAACAAACCCATCCTGGCGTTTCCCCCTCGAGACCAAACGAGGAAGTCAACCGAGGAACTCACACAGTTGGCAATTTTATTTATTCAGTTATCGTTGCAGCAATTACTAGTCAGATTTGGATAATCATCCTGATAAAATAAGCATTGGGCACTTTTAGTTAAGCATTCCGTGGTAGTTGCAACAATTACTAATCAGATACAATTAGCATGAGATAACCCAAAAACCCAGCAGTTGTTGGCACTTTGATTTAGCCATTCCGTTGTAGTTGTCATACTTACTAGTCAGGTACAATGGTTGCAAGCGACACTCCAAACAAGCAATTGTGGGTAGTATTAATTAGCCATTCCATTATAGTGAAGCTGATTACTAGTCATTATAAAGTCAAATTTATAGCAATAAACTTTAGTTATGCTTGTCTATGGTCGAGATACTGTGCTCCAAGTCGTCCATAACCGCGGACACGGCTTTCAGAAAGTTTTACCCGGCCGGGGTGCACCAATAGCAACACACACTCGATCAACCTCGGAAAAACCAAATCAAAACCCAACGAGGCCTTCACGACAAAGCAATCACAGGATTCAGAAATATTTCAGGGGGCCACCCCATTGAGTAGACCCGCAACGAAGTAAGCAAGCTCCGAGACGGACTCAAGGTTTGGGTAGACGGCTGTGAACGACTGGGAACCCAAAACTGGGCTTGTCGACACCGCGGAATCGTGTCCCGCTCCTAAACAGTACAGTGTGATATCCATCGCACAATCGTAAATAAAGCAGTAAAGCATGGCATAAGTACAGGATCGTAAATAAAACCTCAAACTAGTTTGTGGCCCCAAGAAATAAGACTGAATCAAGCTCTGGCTCAGGGGGGGTCCCATATACCTCCCGGATGTGGATAGCGCGATAAAGCAAGGAACAGGTATCAAGTACTCGGGGTCCTACGGGACACAAGTGGGCGTTCGGAAACCAAAAATTATCTATCACCCACCGATGCCTCTGCTTATTTCAATTTTAGTTGTTAAACAGGAATTAAAGTGAACGATAAGTAAAACCATGATCATATCCAACATCAGCATGCGGCAATACATCAACAACTGTGGCACTTGACGACACGCAACAGCACTTGAGCAAGCGGCTACGACGCGCAAGTCCAACTATCTACCAAACAACAGGTAATAGGATGTGTCCAAGGCGATATAAAGCTGCAGGGGATATCTCGGGTACGAAACTAGAGCAACGCGACACAGATAGCAATAGATCAACAGGAGGAAATAAATACTATAAAAGTAAGATAGGTAGAAAAGGGGGAGATGCTCGCCTGAAAAACATTGCCGAAGGTTCATTCGAAGATCGGGTCGACACTCGCATCAACTCAACGGCCTTATCCGCGAAGAAGCAAAACACTAGAATAAACACCGGATGCACTATTTAATACAACGGCAGAAGATCGGCATGATGCATGTATGATGTATGGCATGGCAAAGATGCGATGCAATTGAGGCAATATTAAGCGGAACCGAGGTCCCGACACTTAATTAAACGGTTCAAGTGAATTAGCTACCCCGCAATTTAAATGTTGTTTTAACATGGCAAAATAAGTTACCGGTTCGCTACACAATTTAAATGAGGCCAATATGAGACTAGATTTGCCCGCATATGGGCCCCATATTTAATTATTAGGTGAATCGGCATAAGGCCCCCAAACCACATGAATGTATGGAAGCAAGACAATTATTATGCGACAAGTTGTACTATGTTATAAAATAGGGTTTCGGGAAGGGGAATCACACATTAGGGGTTCTCGACGAACTTGGGGTTCCGGGGTTCGGGGTCGGTCTCAGGGTTCGGGGTTCGACGGAAGCGTTCTCGGGCTCTGGGATCGTTCTCGGTAACGGGGTAGATCTTGGCGCATTCGCGATGGTCAGGCCATGCGGTCGGTCCTATCGTTCGGGCTGAAGCACTTGTCGCATCGGGGTCTCGGTGTCCGGGGTGAAGTACTTGACGTTCTCGAGGGAGTACTTGTCGCACATGTGGTCTTCGGGTTCCCTGTCGATGATCTTGTCGTCGAGAAGAACTTGTCGGGTTCGCGTATCGGGTCGGTTCTGGCATCCGGGTGAAGTTCTTGGCGTCCTACGGTTCCATGTCGACGACCTAGGTTTCCTCGATGGAGAACTCGGAACATTCGTGTCGTGGTTCTTTTCGGGGTTCTCGGCTTCGGCGCCGGGGTTCGGAGTTGGGGCCTTTGGATCCTTGAGGCGATCTTGGCGTTCCGGGCATCTTCGGTCCTCGGATCCGAGAGGGGGTACTTGATGTTCCATGTAGGCGGCCTTGTCGTGCGTATCCTTTTTGATGTCGAACTTGAGTTCCAGATCGACCAACACGCGCACAGGCGGAAACACATAGAGGAGGTTGGTGGAGGCGCCCATGACGGAACAGCACGCAGCGGTGAAAGGTCGTTGAGGAGAGCTTCCAGGCAGGCAGAGATGTCCAAGAGGGGCTCGAGGCCGACATGGCCAGGGACGCGGGCCCGAGGCAGACGCAGGGTGGCAGCAAGGTGAGGGGCGGCCAGAGGTTGCTGGAGACGAGGCGGCTCGGCGACGGTCGGCGGAGGGCGGCCGTGGCGCTGGGAGGCGAACGGCGGGGCGGAGAGAGCGCGTCGGAGGCGCGGCGGGGGAGACCGGAGACGAGGAGGCCGACGGGCGGGGAGGCCTGGGGAGGAAAGGCGGCGCGCGGGAAGGGCGGAGGAGGCCGGCGGCGTCGGAGATGCAACGGCCGGAGGCGAGGCGCGGCGGAGGAGGGAGATGAGGTGAGGGGGCGTCGGCGGTTGCTCGGGAGGACGGGCCGGTGCTCGAGGTGGGAGGTGGGGTGATAGCCGACGGACGGGGAGGCGCCGCGGGGCGAGCGGAGGCGCGCCGGAGGAGGCGGGGCAGGCGGCGAGGTAGACGCGGCAGCCGGAGAGGGGTCTCGCGCGGGGGCGAGCTCGGGACTGGAGGCGGGCGGAGCAGAGCGGCCGCGTGCGCGGATGGTGGCGGGGCCGGTGGGACGCGGCCTAGAGAGGGGGTGAGGAGGAGGCGACGCGGGGCGGGGCGGTGTGCTGAGGGAGCGGCGGCGGCGGACGGGCTGGAGGAGAGGCCCAGGCGAGGGGAGGCGGGAGGAAGGAGACGGGGGTGGGGAAGAGAGAGGAGAGAGCGGGAGCACGCGCGGGCGTGGGGACAGGTGGGGTCCGGGTTGCGGGATCGGGGTGGGGACGCGCGGGTCCAGGGGGGTGTGGGGCGGTTGACCAGGTTGGGTGCGTGTGTGGTGGTTGAGGCCAGGGTGTGCTGGCAGGGTGGGGTGGGTTTAGGAGAGAGAGAGAGGCCAAGTGGCAGCATCTGATTGGGTGTGGGCAGAGGAGAGGTGAGGTGGCGCGACGGGGTTGGCCGGGGTGAGGTGGAGGGGAGGGCTGGGTAGGTTAGTTGGTAGCTGTAGGATTAAGGGGTGGACCGATTGGTATTTTCTGGGGTGGTCCTTCGGGTCATTCGGCCCATTCGACTGCCCCACTAAAAATAACTTAATATTTTATTTACTTTAATTGGACCGTTTGCAAACCGATAGCAACAAAACAAAATAATCCGGAGACCCGGGTTTGGCGTTTGAATAAAAGACGGAGCGTTTTCGAAAACAATTTGGGGTTTTCTCGAAATTAGTTTTATGCGAACAGATGCAAGACGATGACGATGCTCAAATGCAATGTGGCATGATGACATGAGCATGCTGTCATGATGATGCAATGCACAAATTTAACGCGATTTTCTAGTAGTGGTTTTTGTGGGATGCCACAATTCGACACCACTAACAATGGATCTCGCCCTCGAGATCCGCCTCATGGTACCGGAAAGGAAGGTCGGCGTTCTGCGTCTTCTTGCTTCGTGTAGATCCTCGCGACACCACTAACAAGAGGTCGTTGTCCGTGATCGTCGAGAGAACACTCCGGAAACAAAAGGTCGAAGGTAGAGGTATCACAAATAAAGCCACCCCTAACTTCCGTGGACGGAGTAAAACTGCTGGATCCACTGATTCGATGTACAAAAGCGAATGATAAGAGTAGTCGGATGGTGATCAGTCCATCGCGCACCCAAACCATTACTCTGCACACGAATAGGCGGGTTATGCAACCAACTCTCGGAATTAGACTGAAGATCTCGACAAGCGAGGTTCGGAAACAAAGGAGGGGTGCAGACTCTGTATCGGATCTGGCGTGGATGATGTCGTCGCGTCGGAAAACACCGGAAGGCACCAACAAGGAACAAAGAATGGTACCGCAGCAAACGGATTCCTCAGGCAGCACGAACACCGGATGGTAGAACACCGTTATCAGAGGAGGAAGCGAAACACTGAAGGTACGACGGAAACCCAACCACGAGAATTCCTGGACTCGAAGAAAGGGACGAGAGCGGATTCAAAACACGTAGAGGTAAGAGGAGAATAGCAGAGGGGTAAGGAGTAAAATCAGACCTAATCAGAACTATCCAACCGTTTTTGCAAAAATAGTTTTGACACTCTACTTCGGCCGTTAGCTAGGTTATCCTACAGGCTGGACTTGTGGGGTATCGCAACTGCTGAGCTCTGATACCACTCTATAACACCCTCAGAATCGACCCTATGCAAGTTTTCGCGAAACCCACCAAACATGCATAGAAACGATTCAAAGGTGCCCACCAGGCACTTTCGTGCGGGTGGAAAACGAAGTAATAACATTACACAACAGTCCTCGATGGGACCCACAGAACAGATATATATAACAACGACTCAATGAGTCAAGAATACAGATATAATATACAAAGATCCAAATCATCTTGAAAATGATACAGCGCCCGACTACGGACAAGATGCAAATGGGGCTAAGAGCCCTAAAGAATAACCAATGGCGTCCATAACCCTGCCCAGGCCAAGCCGGAAGGGTAACCCTGCTAACGACGTCGATCTCAAAACCTGCTTAAACAAAGGGGTGCCGACAAAGGGCAAAGGAAAAAGAGGAGCGTCAGTACTGAGGCCAGTACACGGCGAGGCTAGAATTCGGCGGTCCTCGCCTACATAGGTATGGTGGACTGTAGCGGCAGCGGCAGCATGCACTAAACAACCTATAGAGACTCGATACAACTGGCGGCAATCAGAGAGGGGTAAGAAGGACCTATCCGGAACCAACCTGACACTATCATCAAACAAACCCATCCTGGCGTTTCCCCCTCGAGACCAAACGAGGAAGTCAACCGAGGACCTCACACAGTTGGCAATTTTATTTATTCAGTTATCGTTGCAGCAATTACTAGTCAGATTTGGATAATCATCCTGATAAAATAAGCATTGGGCACTTTTAGTTAAGCATTCCGTGGTAGTTGCAACAATTACTAATCAGATACAATTAGCATGAGATAACCCAAAAACCCAGCAGTTGTTGGCACTTTGATTTAGCCATTCCGTTGTAGTTGTCATACTTACTAGTCAGGTACAATGGTCGCAAGCGACACTCCAAACAAGCAATTGTGGGCAGTATTAATTAGCCATTCCATTATAGTGAAGCTGATTACTAGTCATTATAAAGTCAAATTTATAGCAATAAACTTTAGTTATGCTTGTCTATGGTCGAGATACTGTGCTCCAAGTCGTCCATAACCGCGGACACGGCTTTCAGAAAGTTTTACCCGGCCGGGGTGCACCAATAGCAACACACACTCGATCAACCTCGGAAAAACCAAATCAAAACCCAACGAGGCCTTCACGACAAAGCAATCACAAGATTCAGAAATATTTCAGGGGGCCACCCCATTGAGTAGACCCGCAACGAAGTAAGCAAGCTCCGAGACGGACTCAAGGTTTGGGTAGACGGCTGTGAACAACTGGGAACCCAAAACTGGGCTTGTCGACACCGCGGAATCGTGTCCCGCTCCTAAACAGTACAGTGTGCTATCCATCGCACAATCGTAAATAAAGCAGTAAAGCATGGCATAAGTACAGGATCGTAAATAAAACCTCAAACTAGTTTGTGGCCCCAAGAAATAAGACTGAATCAAGCTCTGGCTCAGGGGGGTCCCATATACCTCCCGGATGTGGATAGCGCGATAAAGCAAGGAACAGGTATCAAGTACTCGGGGTCCTACGGGACACAAGTGGGCGTTCGGAAACCAAAAATTATCTATCACCCACCGATGCCTCTGCTTATTTCAATTTTAGTTGTTAAACAGGAATTAAAGTGAACGATAAGTAAAACCATGATCATATCCAACATCAGCATGCGGCAATACATCAACAACTGTGGCACTTGACGACACGCAACAGCACTTGAGCAAGCGGCTACGACGCGCAAGTCCAACTATCTACCAAACAACAGGTAATAGGATGTGTCCAAGGCGATATAAAGCTGCAGGGGATATCTCGGGTACGAAACTAGAGCAACGCGACACAGATAGCAATAGATCAACAGGAGGAAATAAATACTATAAAAGTAAGATAGGTAGAAAAGGGGGAGATGCTCGCCTGAAAAACATTGCCGAAGGTTCATTCGAAGATCGGGTCGACACTCGCATCAACTCAACGGCCTTATCCGCGAAGAAGCAAAACACTAGAATAAACACTGGATGCACTATTTAATACAACGGCAGAAGATCGGCATGATGCATGTATGATGTATGGCATGGCAAAGATGCGATGCAATTGAGGCAATATTAAGCGAAACCGGGGTCCCGACACTTAATTAAACGGTTCAAGTGAATTAGCTACCCCGCAATTTAAATGTTGTTTTAACATGGCAAAATAAGTTACCGGTTCGCTACACAATTTAAATGAGGCCAATATGAGACTAGATTTGCCCGCATATGGGCCCCATATTTAATTATTAGGTGAATCGGCATAAGGCCCCCAAACCACATGAATGTATGCAAGCAAGACAATTATTATGCGACAAGTTGTACTATGTTATAAAATAGGGTTTCAGGAAGGGGAATCACACATTAGGGGTTCTCGACGAACTTGGGGTTCCGGGGTTCGGGGTCGGTCTCAGGGTTCGGGGTTCGACGGAAGCGTTCTCGGGCTCTGGGATCGTTCTCGGTAACGGGGTAGATCTTGGCGCATTCGCGATGGTCGGGCCATGCGGTCGGTCCTATCGTTCGGGCTGAAGCACTTGTCGCATCGGGGTCTCGGTGTCCGGGGTGAAGTACTTGACGTTCTCGAGGGAGTACTTGTCGCACATGTGGTCTTCGGGTTCCCTGTCGATGATCTTGTCGTCGAGAAGAACTTGTCGGGTTCGCGTATCGGGTCGGTTCTGGCATCCGGGTGAAGTTCTTGGCGTCCTACGGTTCCATGTCGACGACCTTGGTTTCCTCGATGGAGAACTCGGAACATCCGTGTCGTGGTTCTTGTCGGGGTTCTCGGCTTCGGCGCCGGGGTTCGGAGTTGGGGCCTTCGGATCCTTGAGGCGATCTTGGCGTTCCGGGCATCTTCGGTCCTCGGATCCGAGAGGGGGTACTTGATGTTCCATGTAGGCGGCCTTGTCGTGCGTATCCTTTTTGATGTCGAACTTGAGTTCGAGATCGACCAACACGCGCACAGGCGGAAACACATAGAGGAGGTTGGTGGAGGCGCCCATGACGGAACAGCTCGCAGGGGGGAAAGGTCGTTGAGGAGAGCTTCCAGGCAGGTAGAGATGTCCAAGAGGGGCTCGAGGCCGACATGGCCAGGGACGCGGGCCCGAGGCAGACACAGGGTGGCAGCAAGGTGAGGGGCGGCCAGAGGTTGCTGGAGACGAGGCGGCTCGGCGACGGTCGGCGGAGGGCGGCCGCGGCGCTGGGAGGCGAACGGCGGGGCGGAGAGAGCGCGTCGGAGGCGCGGCGGGGGAGACCGGAGACGAGGAGGCCGACGGGCGGGGAGGCCTGGGGAGGAAAGGCGGCGCGCGGGAAGGGCGGAGGAGGCCGGCGGCGTCGGAGATGCAATGGCCGGAGGCGAGGCGCGGCGGAGGAGGGAGATGAGGTGAGGGGGCGTCGGCGGTTGCTCGGGAGGACGGGCCGGTGCTCGAGGTGGGAGGTGGGGTGATAGCTGACGGACGGGGAGGCACCGCGGGGCGAGCGGAGGCGGGGCGGGCGGCGAGGTAGACGCGGCGGCCGGAGAGGGGTCTCGCGCGGGGGCGAGCTCGGGACTGGAGGCGGGCGGAGCAGAGCGGCCGCGTGCGCGGATGGTGGCGGGGCCGGCGGGACGCGGCCTAGAGAGGGGGTGAGGAGGAGGCGACGCGGGGCAGGGCGGTGTGCTGAGGGAGCGGCGGCGGCGGACGGGCTGGAGGAGAGGCCCAGGCGAGGGGAGGCGGGAGGAAGGAGACGGGGGTGGGGAAGAGAGAGGAGAGAGGAGAGAGCGGGGGCACGCGCGGGCGTGGGGACAGGTGGGGTCCGGGTTGCGGGATCGGGGTGGGGACGCGCGGGTCCAGGGGGGGTGTGGGGCGGTTGACCAGGTTGGGTGCGTGTGTAGTGGTTGAGGCCAGGGTGTGCTGGCAGGGTGGGGGTGGGTTTAGGAGAGAGAGAGAGAGGCCAAGTGGCAGCATCTGATTGGGTGTGGGCAGAGGAGAGGTGAGGTGGCGCGACGGGGTTGGCCGGGGTGAGGTGGAGGGGAGGGCTGGGTAGGTTAGTTGGTAGCTGTAGGATTAAGGGGTGGACCGATTGGTATTTTCTGGGGTGGTCGTTCGGGTCATTCGGCCCGTTCGACTGCCCCACTAAAAATAACTTAATATTTTATTTACTTTAATTGGACCGTTTGCAAACCGATAGCAACAAAACAAAATAATCCGGAGACCCGGGTTTGGCGTTTGAATAAAAGACGGAGCGTTTTCGAAAACAATTTGGGGTTTTCTCGAAATTAGTTTTATGCGAACAGATGCAAGACGATGACGATGCTCAAATGCAATGTGGCATGATGACATGAGCATGCTGTCATGATGATGCAATGCACAAATTGAACGCAATTTTCTAGTAGTGGTTTTTGCGGGATGCCACACAAGCGTGGAAGAAATCCTTAAGCCAAGTATCTGGCCGAGCTACACCATCATAGGGTTGAATGTGTTTGGAAATGCCGAAGTCAACTGGAAACTTTGTTTGACGGATATGTGGGCCAAAGCTTTTGGGTCCCACATACACATCTTACTCCTTGTATCGCCGTGCTACCATATTGGATTCAATGCGGCGGCGAGCATCGTTTGGAGAGACAGACCTACGCATTGGATGCTTGCAGCTTCTGCGTGGCGACGGAGTTGGATTCTTGCTTCTTCTTCCACCATCGCCGCCTCCGCCCCTGCTTCTCCCATGGCTGCGATGAGATCCTTCATGGTCGCAGCTGGGCAGTGATGGTGGATCTGGCGGGTTATTTCCTGCTGAGCGGCACGGTCCCGGAGATTCATTATGCTGACTCCAAGGTTGATTTCGTCGAGCTTTTTCCCTGCTTGACTCAGGGCGATCCGGGTCGTTTCTTCGTCCAGCGTTGCTAGCCGTACGGCTGGGGGATGACATCCTTAGCCGATCCTGTTATCATTGGGCACGAACCTCTGGGTATCCCCTGTGGCGATTATTCTCCCGACGATGGGTTTGGTGAGGCACCAATTCCCTAATGGCATCTTGAGACGCAGCCAGAATAACTCCTGACCAGTCCCGCGCAGCCTTGCGAGGATGACCGTTTGATCCGGTTCTTGAGTTTTCTTCCTCCCGGGGACGATGACGTTGGTCTGTATCCCTGCGGGATCTTTCATCAGTGTTTTGGCCTACGTCAGTGTGGTAAAATTCCGACTTTGAGAACATCTTGCCACTGAATGATGCAGCTATCTTCTGTTGTTTCAATCCTTTGTCGAGCAATGCTACGACTGACAGACCAACTCTAGAGAAGGATTATTAGCGAGGATGGTCCGAGTGGCTGCAGCATTCTCCACTGGCATGCTAAAGACTCAGATTTTGTCTCTGGTTTTACCGTCAAATAGATCTTTGTGGATATTCGGGTTCCTATTAGCAAGAACCGGACCACCCTTGTCTTGTTTGGAAGTCACTTGAATTCTGACTGGTACTGGGCGGGATTTTTGTCTATCTACTGTCTAAGATCGACGATGCTTGTAGCTTCTTTGAGCAAAAACAAGCGATGATTTTCCATGTCCTTGGCCCTTTTCTCCAGCTCCCCCAGAGTAAGATCCGAAGAAGTGTGGATTGGTATCGTGAGTAAATCTCTGTATATTTCACGTGCACCCTTAGTGACAATGTGTCCATCCACAGGAGGGTCGATCGGCGTGGGATTAACCGGACTTACGTCCTAGTTCTCCATCTCGATCTCTTTGTCAAATTCTTCCTCGTTGGATTCCTCAACCGACTCTTTCGGTGTCGGGTTCTTGTTCTTCTTCTGTGACCGCCCAGTAGCCTTAACGTGCGTACCGGTGGCAAATATGGCTTTCGGTCCGGTACCGGGAGATAAACTTTCATCGGTACTTTCCGTCGTGGTTGGCTTCTGGACCTCGGACGAATCTTTTGTGTCCATGTCATCTTGCAAGGTGTAGTCTTCATCCATGCTATCATACGGACTTGGAGGGTTCTCCGGCTCACCCTGTGTTGGCTTGGAGGTGTACTCTTCTTTGTCCGCTGCCATCTCCTTCTCGAAGTCTCGGAGTTCCTGAGATGTCAGTATTCCTAAGGGGAAGCATGAAAGTCAATATTTTCTTCATTTGCATCAAGAACTGAGTTGTTACTAACTCCAACATCAACAGGGTCGGATCCAGAGCCAACATAGCACACGAAGAAATGTTTCTTTTTCTTCATGGACTCGAGGTAGTAATGCAGTTGGGTTTTCGCCTCTGCCATCTCAATGCTCTGCTTGATCTCAGCGATTTATTTATAATCGATGTAGGGGTGCTTCATCATCTAGTTTATCCTGTGCCTCAACAGTGTTTTTTCTTCTCTAGAATCGGTAGAACCGGATCCAAAGCAAATATACTCCTCATCTGTGTACCCGATGTCAATAGGGAGATCAGATTTGGATTTTTCTTCCACCACTTCTTCCACTATGAGAGCGGGTTGGGTGGGTTTAGGTTTTTCCGGGATCTTGAACTCTTCCGCCTCTGCGAACAGAGTAGATCCAGACTTTTCTTCCCCTTGGTCATCACCTCACGGGTGGGTTGGGCAGGATCAGCGAAACCGGCATAGATGTCGATCTCACCGATAGGCATGATTGTGTAAGTCGTCACGGTCTCCTCAGCTGGAATCCAGGTCTCGTCGAGAATAATGAGAGGGACATCACTGGTATAGACCACATGACCAATGGCGAATGTTTTGCCGATTCCTACATGCGTAGATTCTGCCCGGAACGAAGATCCAAAGGTCACCTGCCCCACGGTGGCCGCCAACTATCGTCGGATTATAGACAAGTACGCCATAGGGGGTATTGAAGGCGTTGAGAAGATGGGGTTTTTTCCGTACCGTATTCCGGGAGCGGTGAGCATAGGTTTACCTTGGTTTAGATCCGACTGCGGTGATCGGATACTACTCCTGCTAGCAACCCAGTAATATATCGGAGAGAGCCAGATGTTACAGCGGATTACAAGAGAGGTTCTCCTATGCGAGTTGGTTGTGGTTGATCTATGATATTGTGCCCTAAAGGCTCCCTCAGGTCTAGTTTATATAGTCACCAGGGCCTAGGGTTACAGGAGAGACCTATCCGGCTACGTTATAGAGTCAGTAACTAGATACAGCTTGGACTACAAGTAATACTACATGCCTAAGTCGGTAACTTTTCTAGGCCTTGTCGTAGCTGGAAGTGACTCCTCCTCTTTCCTTGACTGGCCCGCCCGTGGAGCAAAGCTCTAACTTGTTGGTGGGCCACCCTGGTTAGTGAGTCCTGTGGGTATGTCCTGAAAGTATATTCCCAGCAGTAACGAGTTTGAACAATGTATTAGATACCAAATGGTCAGATCTCGAGCAAGTTGTATCAAAGAAATAAAGGGAATTGGACTCGATGTTTATGGTTCAAATGATATCGTCATCGTGGAATGTACAGGGGTCAATATGGGCATCACGGTCCCGCTGTTGATCATCAATAGAGATCATGTATGTGCCATTCCTGGGCCATGGGGGATACACTTAAGGGTACGATGAGCTAGAGATCATTTTTAAGTTAGAATCACATTAGAGAAAGAGAGAACCAGTTGTTTCGAGGAGTGATCCGAAGTTGTTCGGAGAAAGAAAGAAAGAAAGAAAGAAAGGAAATGACCAAAATGTGTATCGAATAAATGGAAATTTATAATATATATTTATGATATGGTAATTGTGAATTAATATGTATTAAATAAATATTTAAATTAAAAATTATAGGGCAAATTTCTCATTAGGCCAAAATATCAAAGGTAATTGGCCCAAGAGAAAGCCACCCTAGAAAAGAAAAAGGAAAACAGCAAAACAGCCTATGTTGGGCTAGTTTTGAACCAGCCTAGACGGATAGGTAGAAGATACTAGACGCCCCACGGGAGCAGAGCGCAGTCTAGCCATGCGCTAGG
The DNA here is from genome assembly GCA_916181665.1 of Avena sativa. Lineage (NCBI taxonomy): Eukaryota > Viridiplantae > Streptophyta > Magnoliopsida > Poales > Poaceae > Avena > Avena sativa. Next base: position 237,883,086 of record OV702283.1, on the reverse strand, counting down.
CCGCATACGGGCAGTAGGCCCACCTGGGTGATCGAGCTGGGCAGCAGGGCACCACGCTGGGCCACCGCGCATAGCCGGCCCACCCGGGGCCACCCCTCTACTCCACGCTGGGCCACCGGGGGTGCACAGGCCCACCCAGGCCACTATCGCCGTGGGCTGGCAAGCGTCATGCACGCGGTGGGTCGCATGGGCGGCATCGGCCCACTTGGCCACTGGCTGCTGTCGTCATCTCAAGCGAGGCTGCTAGGTCGCAGCAGGAAGGCCGGCCCACCCGCCTGGCAGCTGTTGTGGCTGTTAGGCTAGGGTTTTGACCCAGCCGGCTATTGACCCTTTTTCCTGGTATTTCCTTTAGTTATTTAGTACCATGTGGCTAACCTAATGGGGAGGGCACACCCCCACCTCCTATATAAAGGGGTGCCCATGGGTGGGATTAAAAGCACCAAGAGAAGGCCTTTGGTTGCCTTTCTCTCTCTCCCTTGTGACCATGGCCGCCATGTATGGGTTGTGCGAACAAGGCTTCACTGCGGCGCGCTGTGGAATGTCTATGGGACCCCGGATTTACAGTCCAAGAATCCCTATCATGCCTGCAATTCACGTTCCCATGATCAGTGAGTCGTGAGCATAACCGACTAGTATCATTACATCATCCAGAAGTTTATAGGAACAAAGCTTACATGATTGTCATTAAGGCGGTTACAACACAAACAGAGGAAGTCCTTAAGCTCAGACCCCATGTCATGTCTTAACCTATAGGCAACTGACTGGGAGACGACCTAGTTTGCATAGACGTCATCATATTCTTCATTTCCTCGATCTTCTGAAAATTTGGCCAAGTAAATATCCAGTGACAATACCGGTGAGTATTTTGAATGTACTCTCAAACCACTTTAAGAAAATAATAAATAACAAGGGGATATGCAATATGGCTATAGTAATAGGATGGATCCAAAAGTGGTTCTTTTCTAAAATAGTTTCTCTTGTAGATATGGCTTCTACAAGCTTTGTTGGAAACTTTTGTAAAACATTTTGGAAACCTTTTTTCCAGGTTTTAGAAAGCACTAGGATTGGGTCACCCTATTTTATCTCCACGGTCCTCAAATGACCGGGTTATCCTCTTCCTTCTCTGGTGTCCCTCGGACCACCAGGTTTTAGAAAATAGTTTCTTTTTCAAAGTCCTTTTTGAAAACAAAACCAGCACCGCTCTTCAGCAACCTTCCCAACCGTCCATGACCGAGGACTCGGCTATTCAAATAGATTTACACTTTGCAGAGGTTATACACTTTACCCACACCAAACGGGTACCCTGCCCTGATCTCTACTGATCGTGGGTCGAGTAACCGATCAAGACTCTCTGGATGCTACTCTAGCATGGGCCCTGCCCTATGAGTTATTCCTCTCAACACTGGGATGTCGGGATCCATAGACCAACCGGAGTGCTCCCAACTCCTCCAGAGCCGACACTTTCAATGAGAGGCTCATAGTATCGTCCTTCCACTAACATGGGTGGTACTGCTTCCTCCAGTTGACTGCCTAGGAGTTGACCCTTTCTGTAAAGGAAGCCCAGGATTTGAGGGAGATGATCCCTTATAAGAAGTTGTGAGAATGCCCAAACCGGAGTAGCAAACATTAAGTCCCGCCATGTTCCCATTCCAGAGTAATGTGGTTGCATGGGTTAATTGTTCTGACAAAACTGCAAAGAACCAGGTGCCTTTTTGTAACCCTTTTTGCTTCGTCCTTTATCCTACCTTTTTGTAAAACAAAACCTTTTTCATTCTTCAAACTCCTCTTGGTAGGTCGAACCTCATCAAGGTTTTCTTATAAAACATTTTGTAAACATTTTCCAGGGGTCTTCCCATCCTATACTTCTACTTTGGCTAAAACGGGTCTCCAAGGGGTTATGGTGTTAAACACCATCTACCATACTGAGGACAAATAGGTGTCATCAAGGGTGTTGTACATAGTAGTACAAATGTGTAATGGTTTGGAGGAGCCAACCATTCCCACATATAAAACATGATATAGAAAAACAATGCAGTTTAATAAACAATTGGTAAAATGCAATAGTGAAATATTTGGGCAGAGGCTTATGAGCAAGAAGGTGGCTTGCCTGATGATCAGCAATTGGCATAAATTTCACTAAACTTCTTCTTATAATACCATAATATCCAAATAATAATAGGATCCCTTCTCTTTGTCATCAAACAATAGCAACTATCGTCGTAGAGGATCATACATGAAATCAAGCAAGAGGCATAATCAATCATCAAGCATGCAACACAAATACAATACATCAAACAACATACAACGAATACTCACTTTTTTTTGATAGATTGAGTTCAAAGCAATTGAGGTTACTTTGTTGGCATTAGTGGATCTTTTTATATTTGTCAAATACAACTTAATAAAGGGGTTTTGAACTAAAGTTTGTGTATGTATGATATTAATGTACAAAAATTATATCACCAGGTAGGTATTGAAATAAAAATTCATAGAAATTGGTTTTACTATTTTAGCACTTTTCTTTAATTAGTTATGAATTTTCTAGTAGAATAAACTCGAGTTTAGGTCAATAAATCACCAGAAAATATCTGGAACTCCAAAAATTATTTCCCTAGATGATTCGATAAGGTTTGATGGACTAATTCACGGTGAGTTGGAATCATCCAAAAATATTTATCAGAACATCAAACCTGTTTTTGGAGTTTTTGATATATAGGAGTTTTTGACCTAACATGAAAATACCAAATACAGTTCTGGAGGGTATTTCTCTTTTTAACCAGATTTAATATATAGGAGTTTTTGATATGAATCCAAATGAACATGTTAGGTATTTGGTATACCTTTCTGTATAAATTGGAATTACTATTTTTGGGTATACATAGATGCTAGAGTGATTTATTCGGTGAAACAACTCTCGAGAGAAATTTTTTATTCACTAAAAATCAATAACAGTTCAATAATGGTTTAGGTGCACTGAGAGTTGTAATTAGTTCAGTATCTATGTTGAGTTGATCTAGAGAATTTCCCAAAGACTGATTTGACCTGTTTTTGTTATTTTTACTACAGAAAAACTATTTATCCATTTGGCATGGGATAAGGACTAACTAAGAGGTGTATGCAATATCTTTCAACGGAAACTTAAATAAATTCCATTTGGGTATGTGTAGAACCATGTGGAATTTATTTAGTGTAAATGACACAATTTAGTAGATTTATTTAAAAGAAATAACTAAGATAAAAATTGGCATAAGACTAGCTTTGCATGTTGGAGAAAACCTCATAGAGCATGTCAAAATTTAGATATAGCCATATGTTAGTATTTTCCATTTTCTTCTAGATTAAGACCTAGCATTCAATTAACTGGATCTGGAAGAATTTCTAAAGGAAAAGATTAAAGAGGCTAGCAGGCTTAGATCTCAGTGGCCATGGGCCAGGATGGCGCAAAAGCAGCCCACCCGGACGGGGCAACGCACGGGACGCATGATTCAAACAGCCGGGATAGTGGCCCACCAGTCAGAGAGAGGGGGAGGCCGAAGCGGTACCTGTCGTCGTGGGCTGTTGGATCAGGAGGAGATCGACGACGCCAGGGAGTCTTCTTCCTCGTGACAAGAGAGACGGGTAGAAACACTAGCGCGGTGTTGGGAAGGCTCTACAGCACACTAGGGGCCTTGCCGGCGATGTAGGAATGGCTGGGAAGAGTTGGCGGTCGAAGGCGACGCTAGGGAGGGGCGGCATGGCTTGGTTCCACAAAGGGAAGTGTCCTGCACTATTGCGCCCGAGGCGAGCTTGTTGGAGCTCGACGGTGGAGGGGCCTCCCGAGGTTCTTGGATAAGGAAAAAGGAAGGGTTAGATGCAGGGGAAGCAAGAGATCACGGCGGGGTGACATCCAGGAGTGAAGGAGCAGAGGAGAGGTACGTTCGGGTACATCCATGGAGAGGGTCGAATCTTCTTCTCATCCTTCCACTGCGCGAGCTAGATAAAGGGAGAGGGTGAGGAGCTCGGGGTGAGGTAGGTAGATGGAGAATGAACCAGAGAGGAGATCTCCCTAGCCTCTGGCCTCCTTTTTAGGCAAGGTAAGAGAGGCATGGTGAATTATCCAATTTAGACATGGGAGTGGGGTAGGGCTAGCTTTGATGCAGCCAAGTGGAAGAGAGGGAGGGTGTGACGTGTCCTGGGTCGAGTAGGGACAGAGAGGGAGTGGGGTGGCTACTACAAGGTGAGGTAATGGCTTTGATTTGAGGTTTCTCTTTGTCTCCCTCCTAGTCAAGCACAAAGGACAAGGGTGGGGCCGAGATATAGTGCTAAGATACAGTGTAGCACGGCCAGGAGTGTGCTGGGTGCTGGAGAGATTTATTTGAGAAGCATTGAGGTAGGTGGAAAGGGGGTTTAGCTCATGGTTTAGAAGGAGTTCCATTTTTTCCAAAATGATATTTATTAAACAAAGTATCGAAATTTGGTCTTGGCAAGATGGTATAAGGATTCAGGTGGATAGGGGTGGTCAAGAGGAACCTCCAAGGATTATTTGAGATTTTTCAATGGAGTTTTGGTTCCCTTAAAACCATTTACTCAAATAATGCAGAACTGGTTTCTAGTAGCTTAGTTGGTATTTTTACATTGGACAAGATTATTTTTTATTTGGGATGGTCCTAAATACCAAGTCATGCTTTAGGGAATTTTCCAAGGATTTATTGATGTTTAAAAGTATTTAAAACCATTGTTTTTGCATTTGTGTCATTTAAGAAAAGGGCAAAAAAAATATTAAGTCACTCCAGAAATATTTATTTTTGAAGTGGGAAGATTGGAATCAATGTATAGTCCTCAATTATGCTTTTATTTGAATAAGTGATTTGAAGAAAAACAAAGTTTCTTCAATAGGGGAAGTTTTGGAGATATTGTAAAAGAAAGGAATTAAATAGTTTTAGGGTCAAAATAATTATAGAAAACATTTTATAAATCTTAATAACCAAGATGGATGATGTCAACATATTGTATCCATCATTTTCAACCATGGGTTTTGAAACTCAAACTTGATTGTGGAAGGAAACAAGAAATGTAGGATCTAGGTTTTTAATAACTTTATGCCATCTAAATAGTGTTGGATTAAGGAGTAGAGCTCACCTTGGGTCATGGAATAGATGGATAGATATACCAAGTTTTATTGATGAGCATGGTACAAGGAGTTTAGTTGTATCATGCTTGAGGGCTTCTAGAAAGGATTCCAAACTTTGTTAAAATTAAGACTATCGAAGCAGATTATCAAATAGCCTAAAAAACCATGTGGGTTTAGGAAGCACCAAGCTCCAATGGAAACAAGTAAAGTGTGGATTGATATTGAATGGTTAGTATACCATAACCATGCAAAGATTTGGTCAATAGGATATTACATGGTGATGTGAGCTTTTGCCAAAGTAGGCATGATGATGTGATTTGCAAAAGTTGTTATTTTCTTGCCTACAAAACCATCAAAAACAAGTGGGTTAAAAGTTGATCTAGCCAAGGTAAATATTGGCCTTTGGTCGTCCTTAGGATGGTTTACAATTTGGTTTAAGTGCATTTCCAAAAATGCACAAGGGTTTAGAAAAAGGGAGTCCCAAAGATGAGACATTGCTAAGAGTTTCCAAACATTGTCGATTTGGCAGATTTAGGGTTTTAGACTAGATTACAAGGGTAGATGACTTTTAGGGAAGACTAGGTTCCAAACTCATGATCAAGTGAATGTTGTTGGTGTGTTGATTAAGTAGAAAAGATCCATACTTAAATTTGGTCTTTATTGAGTTGGAACTATCAGAACGGATTAGATTAGTATAGATATGGTTAAGGGGATCGGAGGGTCACTTGAGTGAATGATGATAGATCCAGTTTGTGATTCTTCGTTTGAGATTGATGATCACAAACATAGATTGGGTCCTAAAGGATGATCTACTAGATTAGCTCACTCTAGTTCCTAAGCACACAGGACAATCAGCAGATCAAGACAATTCATCTATTCAAAATTATCAACTACTACTAAGGTTACCATCAAGTCTATCTTGAGGTAAGCATGGGTGTTTTGAAGGGTTTGGGTTTTGAAGTAAGATAAAAACCTCTGGGTGTTTCTACCAAAATTAGAATGAAAATATTTCATGCAAGGTTTTGGAAAACCTAGAGATAAGAGTAGCTAAAAGTTCTGTAGGCCGTAGAAATCTGAGATGAAGTGAACTATATTTGTACCGTTGTAGGTCAAACATGTTAGGAACAAGGCGGCCACACACAAAGCCAAGAGCTGATTTGCTACTTGGCCGTAGAAATCTGAGATGAAGTGAACTATATTTGTACCGTTGTTGATACACACTGAATAGAACAAGAGAGTGCTGGCCAGCGTTGACTACAGACAGCGATGACCGACAGCAGGGAACGCAAGGGTTGGTCTGCTTCAGGTGCGCGCACGTATTTTGCATACTTCAGGGCAAGCTGGGGCATATGGCGTTGCATCGATGGGATCTAGGGTTAGTGGAGCCGCAGGGTCGACGGGGAGAGGCTTGCGCCCCTGCGCGCATGCGATGGCGCGCCAGGAAACAAGGAGGCTATGTAGGACGGTGCGGTGCTGTGCCTCTGCGCTGCTATTGCTTCTTGAAACAATAGAAGGCAGGCGACGCATGCGCAGGTAAAGATCTCTGCTGCTCACGACGGCTGCTTTCCTACAGCTATGCCGGTGGCCCCAAGATCTAGAAGGTGGACTAGATTTTGGATCAGGACGTCAGCTTGCCACACGAATATACCAGGAATTGACCAGATGCAGGAACATGCGCAGGAAGAATAGGAAAAACAGAAGCATGGCTTTTGTGAACAGGAGAGAAAAGTGGTGAATATGGATCTGGAATTGGGACCAAAATAAGGGGAATTACGGTCAGATTGGGGGCTAGGGTTTGAGAAGGGGAAAAGGAGAAATGAGTATTATCTAGTCCAAAGTTGATTAGATAGGGCTAAATTTGGGCCAAAACTTTATGTGGGCATTTTCCTAGTTTTATTTTTAGTAAAATAAAAAAACCTTTTGTGGTCTTATAAAAGACCAAAAATATTGTTTTATTTTAATTTGAAAATAAGAAAAGAAGGACATGCTTAATAAAACCATAGGGATATTTTAGTGAAACGGAAACAGGTTTTTAGCAAAAATAGTTTGCAGTCAAAATGCGAATGAAATATGCATGATGATGTCATGAGGATGCACAAAATAAAATAACAATCAATTCCTAATTTTAATATTTTTCGGACGTTGCAACTCGACACCACTAACAAGGATCGCGTCCCGAGATCCAAGAAAAGACACCGGGGGAGGGGGTTTGATGATCAAATCTTCTTGCATCAGGTTGATGGTCGCGACACCACTAACAAGAATATTTGCTCTGCCATTTTTGACACCACCAACAAGGTTGTTGCTCACCTTTTTGAGAGAACACTTCGGAGAGGCAAATGCGGAAGTAAATGTCTCAAAGGAAAGGCGACCTCCAACTTCAATGAAAGGAGTAATAATCACATGGATCAACCAATTCAATGTAACAAGAGCGAATGATAAGAGTAGTGGTATGGTCATGACTCCATCCCGCACTCATATCATTACCATGTACATGAATAAGGAATTCATGCAACCAAACTCTCGAGATTCAGATTCAAGATCTTGTCAAACAGTATTAACAAAGATTCAAAAAGATGATGTTGTCACAGAAGTTGCAGAACACCGAGAAACATTTGAAAAGAGATCAGGTAGAATGAAATCCATGTGTAGCTCCACCATTAAAAAGGAAGGAAGCAAAACCCTAAAGGTATGACGGAAACCCATCCACGAGAAATCCTAGACTTAAAGAAGGTAAGAGATCAGATTAAAGCACGCAAAGACAAGAGAAGAAGGATTAAAGATAAGGAGTACAAGCAGAGCTAATCACATCTATCCAATGCATTTGTAGCAAAATAGTTTTAACTCTTTACATCGTCCGTTGGCAAGGTTAGCCTATAGGCTGTACCGGTGGTGTCGGGGTGATCACCCCCGGGTAGGCGAACCGGACAAGATGCAGAGGCAATGTAACTGCCAGCCGGCTGGCCAGCCGGATGTAAAAACTCAAAATCAGGTTGGGAAGAAGACCAGACGCAGAGCAAGCTAGCAAACCAATCAGCCGGATAAAAAGCACTCCTAAAGATGTCTAGACGGTTGGATCACGCCAGCCGGATAGAGCAAGACAATCCAAGAACGAGCCGGCAGAACTATCAGCCGGACAAGATAGCGAAGGCGAGATACTTAGCTGGATGGGACCAACCACCCGGTCAAGACAGAGCGGCCAGCTAGGGCGACCTAGCCGGACCTTCAAGGAAGACGGATGACGTAGGGAACAGTGCCCCGTAGCCCTATCAGACAGAAGGACGGAGGCAGCGGCACCGACGCCGGAGGAGCCGGCCCGTACCCATGTCGGGCGGGAACAGGAGCCGTCGCCCGTGTCGGTCGGGGTGGCCTATACTGTTTTCGTGCCGGCCGAGGGACGGCCTTCACTGTTTTCGTGCCGGACGGGGAGGCGGCACTATGCAAGACGTCAGGGAGGCTGAATACTGTGTTGTAATAGTCGGTCGGGCCTGTCTGTGGGACGCGCTAGTCAGCTGTGTCTTTGCTGTAACTACCTCGGTGAATTACGCTCCTAGTTTCAAGCCTGGATGAGCAGAAATGGTTGAAATAGTACGGTGGGGCCCAAATACCACTCACAGGTAGACCTTTCGGCTGTCCCAACCATTTCCAAACATCGGGACAAGAACGGGCGGCGTAATCGGCAGGCGAAGGGATCAACTACATACACAAATGAGTATGTATGCAAGCCACCATACAACAGTACATCAGAGCCATACCATCTAAAAAGAAAGGAAATATAGCAACGCCATACGGCAAGATTCAAATGTCCTAGATAGATATATAGTTTAGGATATCTCCTCATACATCAAACATCAGAGTATCAGGCGGAAGCGGAAAACAAGATCCGAGTACGGACAAGAAGCAAATCGGCATGAGATGCCCCATAAATAAGCACATCCCGCCCACAGATCTCACGGATCCCCGTTCCCGGAATCTCTACACCGAATGATCGTTGCCCACATCGTCCGTCTCTTCCACCCAGTATCCATCTCGTGAGTGTACCTGTTCATCTAAATCAAACAATTTATCGTGTGAGACCCTAGGGGTACTCAGCAAGTCTTTATGCCTCTAAAGGGGACACAACCTGGGGTGCCGCAATTGCAGCAAAAAAATAAACCCTAACAATTCTATAGATACTCGCTAACCATCCGCCTAACCAATGATAGACGGATGTCCATGAATTAATGACAACAGTTATAACAGTAATATCCACCGATCCATCCTCCTCCTCGCTTACCAACGAGGAAGCGGACGAACATCCCCCATCCGTTGGCAGTTTTATTAACCATTCCATGAGTGTTGCACTATTTACTAGTCAGTTACTTAGTCAAATTAAAAGCGGTACTTTAGTTATACTTGTCTATGATCGAGAAACTGTGCTCCAAGTCGTCCATAACCGCGGACACGGCTTTCAGAAAGTTTTACCCTACAGGGATGCACAAATAGCAACACACACTCGATCAACCTCGGAAAAACCAAATCAAAACCCAACGAGGCCTTCACGACAAAGCAATCACAGGATTCAGAAATATTTCAGGGGGCCACCCCATTAAGCTACCCGCAACGAAGTTAGCTGACTCCGAAACGGACTCAAGGTTTGCGCCAATGGCTGTAAACGACTGGGAACCCGAAAATGTGACTGGGCTTGTCAATACCGCGAAAACACTTCGCTTACCTAAACAGTACAGGTGCAGTACATCGCACAATTTAAATAAAGCAGTAAAACATGGCATAAGTACATGATAGTAAATAAAACCTCAAACTAGTTTGTGGCCCCAAGAAATAAGAATGAATCAAGCTCTGGCTCAGGGGGGTCCCATAAGCCTCCCGGATGTGGATAGCGCGAATATTCAAGGAACAGGAATCAAGTACTCGGGGTCCTACGGGACACAAGTGAGCATGAAAAACCAAATAGCAGATATTGCTCACCGGTGCCACTTTCATTAGTTATCCCATTACTACTCAGGTTAAGTTGTTTAGGTACCTCGTTGTCCATCAGACACTCACATACCCTACACATGCTGTTCTACGACTCGCATGGCTCAAACAACTCCTGTAGTAGTGGCTCATGGGATGGAGGAACAAGCTTCGGTGGGGTTTAAAAGTAAAGGCTATGCAATACTTGGGATTCAGTTTAATGCAATCGCGACTCAATGATGCAAGAATAAGATAGAGGCAATAGGTACTGTATGTATGCAAGCATGTGGTAGTGCTTGCCTGGCAGCTCAGTTGTAGCGAGAGAAGGATCTGGGTAGTGCTCCTGGTTCTCTTGATATATCCCCTGCTCAGCGTCTATTCGAAGAAGAACCAAACAAACAAGGGCCAACATAAATATAGTGCACCAGCATATGAATTAAATGCGACAAGCAAACAATCATGCCATGATGAATGATGCACAATTTGCATGGCATTAAATTAGCATGGCATGGGTGAGGTGTGGAATACAAGAATAAATCATTTTATTGAGTTTTGGCCACATTTTATCCTCAAATAAGTTGCTGTTTACTTAATATTTATATGATGCATGTTGCAATTCAGAACATGGAATGCATAAATAGAAAGGTCTCGTCGAGCTGATCATTTTAGACATATCATTTGTTAAATTTGGAGTTATAAAACAAAAGTTATTAATTAATTAAGGGAGAAGGGCATTTTATTGTAATTTAAATAAACTTGGAATTTTAAATGTCCAAAATATGTTTTGAAGGTCATATTTGAATTCCTCATATTTTTATGATTTGAAAACATATATTATTTGCATTATTTGGATTTATATTTTAAAAGATATTTAAAAACAGAATTAAATTTGAATTTGATTTAATTTGGAAAAGATTTGAATTAAACAGATATACTGAAAAGCTTTTTATACCCAGATAGACCCAGCCACTGTCGCTGACGGGTGGGGCCAAGCTGACTCAGCAACACAGCGTGCAGCACAGGCGTTTCTCACCGCGGGGCTCCCTAGCCTATGCGACTGACGAGCGGGCCCGACAGGAACTTCGGCCCCACGTGACAGTGAAGCCCCAGGGTGGACCACGTGGCGTCGCTAGGGGAGCGCGGGTTGCGGCTGGGGTTATACGGGGGTTTCTTTGCAAGATTGATTGGGTGGCTGTCTAGTGGGCCACGAGCACCGCGGGTTGAGGCAAAAACTAGAGGAGGGGTTTTCTGCAAAACGGACGACGCGCACTGTGGATCTTCCTCTGCTCTCTGCCGATCAATCGGTGCTCGACAGGGCGCCGCGGCGGGGCTCGAACGCGCGATATGGGGCACGCGCGCAGAGGCGGAACCACTGCGGGGGCCTGGGCTTGGTGTCAGGAGAGGTGGGCGTGGCCTAGGTAGGGTTTTGCGCGGCGCGGAAGCGAGCAGACGCTGCGCTCGCCGGCGCACAGAGCGTGCTCGATGAAACGCAAGGCGGCCCTAGACGACGGTAGCGCGGCGGAGCATGTCCAGGAGGTCAGGCAGCTCATCGAGAGTGTGTCGGTGCGGTTGGATCGGCTCGAGACGCAGAGGATCGGCGTCGAGGCAGACGGCCAGAGGATCTAGGGTTTGCGTCGGGCTCGTGCTGGGGCAGCGGTTCTGGGGCTTCCTCTTCGCGGCTCCGTGTACGGGGCTGCTGCAGGGGGTCTCCTTGTACTCCTCGATCACCTCCACGTCGCGCTCGTCGCCTGGTACGGTGTAGCCGAGAGGAGGCCGAGGGTGCCGGCGATGGTGTAGACGGTGGCGATGGAGAAGAAGGGAGTAGAGGGCAGGGCGCCCTTGGGGTAGATCTGGGGTAGCTGGGCGAGGCAGAGAGGTGGTGGGGTGGTGGTAGGTAGCAGAGAGGGGGAGATGCCGTGGGGAGGTGGGGTAGATGAAAAAGGTGGCTCGGCCACCCTTTTTCTCTCCTTCCTCCTTCACGTGCTAGGGTCGGCAGGGCAGGGCAGGTAGAGGAGGGGGGCTTCCAGGTGGGGCATGGTGGTCTGGGAGGGTAGGCTCTGGCTGGGGTCCTCTTGGCAGAGAGGGGGAGCTAGAGAAAGGAGAGGGGGTAGGCTCGGGCTAGGTTAGGGTTGGAGCTAGGCTCGGGTAGAGGGTAGCTAGGGCAGGGGTGAGGTGGCCAGGGGGAGAGGGTGGCCGGTGGGGCCAGCTAGGTGAGAGGGAGGGAGAGGCCGAGAGAGAGAGAGGTATGTTTAGGGTTTAGATAGGATACACAAGATCATGCATGGATGGTGGAGAAAAAAGAGAGGGAGATGAAGAAAAGAGAGAGAGATGGATAGATGTGTGTGGTTTGGATTCACTCAAAATGCAAATAAAATCCAAATGACAAGCAAAAAGGTGGTTCTTGCATGGCCCATGCAGAATATTTATTGCCATGATGATTCTTGTGAAAACAATATTGTTGCATGGCATTACTAGTTTGCATTCCCAAAAATTGGAATAGAGGCCAAGCAAAAGAACTTAAAGGAAAATCCCAGATGGAGTAGATGGAAATGATCACATTTGAATAGAAGTGGGACTTGCTAGTGTGTATGTGCCACTAGGTATTGAGTAAGCCCAAAAATATTCCAACATGATAATATCCCCAAAACAACACATATGGAAGCTAGACAAAGGGCTCCACTCACAAGGCATGCAAAGGTGGCCATGTGGCTCTCATACATCAATAATGTGAAAACAACATGATGCTAAGATGAGAGCATGTGGAACAAGAATTGGATCCATCCCAACCCACATGAGCTAGAGGTAAAACCAAATAAATTGCAATGCTCATATATGGTGGAATGGTGGAATGATGGGATGATGACAAGAAAGGTGGTGGAGTTGAAAGAGATATGCCCCCAACTCAACTTGGGCGTTTAAACAATATATCAATAACCAAATACAATATCAAGAGGCAAATACAATTAACAATGCATATGAGAGAAGAACCAAAAACAAAAAGGGTTTTATATGATGCTCAAATGCAAGGTGGCATGATGACATGGGCATGATATAATTGTGATGCAACAATTATATGTAGGAAGTAGCCAATATATTACTAGACCAAGTAGCATTACAATTGTTAGACAAATGGGATGCTACATTTGCCCATGCCGCCTAGGCCTATATAAGGGGCGGCAGGGGCATCATAGCAAGGATTGGTCTCACTTTCTTCTAGCCAGGAACAGATACAGCTCGAGGATCCTTTGTAGTTCATCGTGTTCATCCAAATAGTCAGATCGGCAGGAGTACGGGTATTACCTCACCACGAGGGCCCCGAACTATAGAGGTCCCAACCTTTAATAAGGTAGAGATCCCTGTGTTTATAATGCTAGTCCCTGGATCAATAGCTAGCATCCGCAGTTAAGATGTAATATCAAGAAACAAAGGTCATAGTACAACTTTATAACCAGGAAATAAATAATTCATTACATCTTACATAGCTCATTTGGCTATCTCATTACAATGCAGCAGAAATAACTATAGCATGGAGTCCTTCACTTCAAAGTGCCACAGGCAATCATGTTGGTTGTAGACTTGTAATCCTAATCAACACACTTTACTAACATCAAACAAACCTACAACATAATAAGTTACAGCCACAAGGGTCAATACATTTGAATTGTATTGGCAAGTGATACTATGGTAGAATAGTGGTAACTATCATCTATATGCATTTGGCTAAGCGGAGCTTAGGCTTATTTTGCTCAAAATAGATTTTCCTTATCATTTGAAAACACTAAGTTTTTATTTGTCAAAATCACCCAAGGCATCTACCAATAGACATTGGTGATCCCTTAACCCTTGTTCAACCACAAGTTTTAACTTAGAAATTGGGATGAGGAGATTCTTGATAGCTTCCATGTCTTGATGCTCAAATTGTCCATTGCCGAGGACACGGCTAAGTACTTAGATTCTTCCTTCTCGAGAGGTCGTGCACTTTCCCCACGAGACTCGACATGCATCAAGACAAGATCTTTCATAAGCCTTCCCTTAGACCAGAATGGACGCGCTCCAAACCTATCACCCCCTACCACCAACTGTCCATTTGGCTAAGTTATTGCAACCTATATGATCCAGGCAGAGCCCATAATGCCAAGTGGCTGCACTTGAAGCTTCTCAACATTTGACATCTCAAATCTCTTTGTTCTTGGGTGGCATTCCACAAGTGACATACACTAGGGTGGTCCATAAATATGGGCCCTGTGTAACCACTCAACAAAAATCCATCCATGCAAGTCCCTTTCCACCCAGGTGATTCATTCACATAGTTGTTTTATTAAACAAAACACAAGTCATTTGACTTAGAAATATTTCATAGCATGAATATAATCCACCCTTGTTTTCTACTAGCTAAGCTAAGCATGATGGTAGTAGGAATCTTTAACTTTGGAAAATTCTACTAAAGTTTCATCTACTAGGATTTCCCATGGCATAGTTAACACTTAGAAAATTCCATGCAAGTCCTACTTACAAATATCACTAATGCATAGTGAAAATAATGGGACAAAAGTATGAAGCACCACTTACCTTTTTGGTATAGAATATAAGTTCACTCCTTGATCTTGCAATAGTCACACTCTTCAAATTCCACTACAATTCAATCAAGCAAGGCACAATTTCAAAACTAACATTCAAACAATTCAACACATAAAATAATAAAAACAAAACAATGCATGCAAGCATGCCAAAGATTGTTTTATTTGAAAAGTGGTTTATAATAGGTTATAAACATTTGAAAGCACCTATTGGTCATTTATAAAAGTGGTAAAACCATTTGATATTTAAGTTAGTGAAAATGGCCTCTTTAAATCATTTTTGTTTTGTTAGAAATGATTTAAATCAAAGTAATAATTTCTAGTGTTTGACATATATATTTTTTAAACACAAATGTTAGTGTTTATGGTCATAGTGTTTAATATTAAATCATTTGCCAAAGGTTTCACCTAAAAACCATTTTTAAATCAAAGCAACAATTTATTTTGCTAGAATGCCTTTAAACAAAGTAATAATTTTCTAGGGTTCACCAAATGTATTTTTAAATCCTAAAACTTGGTGTTTAGGGTCAGAGAGTTTAATTCAAACCATTTTCAAAAGGTTTTACTCAAAAAGCATTTTTAAAACATAAAAAATATTTTTATTTAACTAGAAATTCTTTTATTCAAAGATTTATTCTTAAGTGTCACAAAATATATTTTTAAATCCAAAAGTTGGTTTCTATGGTCAGTAGGTTCAAAAAAACCATCTACCAAAGATTTTGCCCTAAAAACATTTCTAGAATAATTTTTATATTCAAATTATGCCTACACAAGTTTCTGCAAAAACAGCTAATTTTCCAGAATAAATTCACTAAAGAAAGTGTATGGTTGGAAATTTCACATTTTTCTGAATCCAGTGATATAAAATTTGTAAAATTTGGACGTGTAGATTTAAAGTTATGAATTTTGCAAGTTTAAACATCTAATAGAAAAGTTTCTATTTTTAAAACAGATCACTGGACACGTGGCCGAATCTAACTGGATGATACTGTTTCGCGTGGATCGACAGATACTGGCCGTTAGATCTAAGTTGCATCGCACATCTCAGATGGATTCGTACCGGTTCGCTTAAGTGATATGTTCCTATCCAACGGATCATCATCCTACGGTCTAGAATGCATCGACGATAGATGGGCGGCGCAGCGACGGTGGCTGGCGGCGGCGCGCTCAGACGATGGAGTTGCCGGCGAAATAGGAAGCGCGTGAGAGGGAGAAAATGCTCACTGGGTTCTCCATGAAGTGCTTATGCTCAAGGTGGTCTTCATCGTCGAAGGGGCGCATGAGATCGAAGGGGATTCCTCACCGGAGTTTGTATCTGCGTCGGGCACGCACTGTCGTGGTTGAAGACGAGCGCCTGGGATGCAAGCGAAAGAGAGAAGGCGTCAGGAGGATGCGCACGGTCTCGGGGGTTGTAGGGGTACTCACCAGAACACGAAGGGCGCACGGGGTTGGCGCCAGTAGCTCGTCGGAGTTGGAGCAGGAGGCGGTGGCGTTCAGGCGATGACGTTGTCGACGATAGGGGCACGCGCGGGGGAGTGGTTGGTGCGTGGAGGTGCGTAGGGAGGTGGGGAGTAGACTCGAGTGGTCGAGGGGGCAAGGAGGTGGCTGGTGCTGCCGGAATTTGGGCGGTGGCTCGTCGGAGCAGAAGGAGGTCTCGGGCAAAATCGGAGCGGCCTGGTGGCGATCTGGTGCAAGCGAGAGAGGGGAAATGGAGAGGGGAGACAGGCGACTAAGTACGCACGGTCACGGGACGGTTTCATGGCGTCGTTAACACGTATTAACGCTAGCATTCAACGGCAGTAAAGTAGCCAGAGAGGGGCGTGGTCAGCGGCGGTGAGGAAGAAGATGATTGTGTGGCAGTGGGGCCTGGCGGCAGCGAGAGAGAGAGAGAGAGGGTGCGGTGGGGTCAGCAAGTCAGTGCCTCTGCGGGTTGTTTCGTGAGTGACAGAAAACAATTCAGGGGGGAAGAAGAGAGTGGGCTGGTTAGGCCTAGTGGGCTTGTTGGGCTGGGCTGTTTTCTTTATTTTTTCTTTCCTGTTTATTTTTCTTTTTCTGTTTCTTTTATTCTGTTTTGAATTTGTTCAAACAATTCAAACAAACATTTAAATTCAGAACCTTCCAAACTTTTCAGTAAGTTTTTAATCTGTTTTAAACATGTATTTAAAGTCCTTTTTAGGAATAATTCCTTTATTTATTTATGGTTTATATTTTATTTAAAATGGGCACTTTCTTTTATTTAAATAAGATTTAATTATACTTTCAAACCCTTATTTGAATTCCAATTTTCACCAAACCTTTTCAGTAGGCTTTGTTTATTTAATAGGGTGTTAAATAATTCATTTGAATTATTTGAAATATTTTTAATATGATTTATTAATCATTCAAATTGAGCATTTTTCTTTATTCAAATAAAATTCAATATGGTTTTAAATTCATATAAATTTTATTCAAATAATTCTTTTTAAGTTATTTAGATAAATTTTCAATCCACTTTGGTAAATTCCCATTTATTAATTTCTCATGATTTAATTAATCATTTATCTAAGGAATTTTATCTTTATTCAAATAGAATAGAATTTGGTTAATGTCATATTATTTTATTTGAATATTCCTTATCCCTTTATTTTATTTTATTTATCTTTATTTCATTTGCTTAGGGATTTGGCCAAGATTTAATTTGGCTTTTAAATATTCCTTATTTATTTATTTCTTTCTTTGTCTTATAAAATCTATATCTTTTTATTTAAAGATCCAAACTTGGTGATTCCAATTTGTATAATTTTATTTAATATTTGTTTATCCTTTTAGGATTAATTGCTCACAATTTGGTATGGATTTTAGATAGGAGCTTTATTAGCTTTGGAAATCATTTCATTTCATCTTATTAAATTCATAAGTTTATATTTATGGCTTCAAATTAACTGAAACCAATTTCTATGGTTTTATAATATTTCTATTTGTCATTTTTGATCATTTAAAAATGTTTTTGACAAATGTTTATATGGATAAAAACATAGTCTTTGAAATATCTTGGAAATGATTTTCTTCCATTAAGGTTTTGGGTTTTGGTTTATTTTCCAAATGTTTAAATTTTAAGGTACATTAATTGAGGAATGCGTTTCAGTTGATTGAAATTTGTTGTGTTCCTTTTTATTCAAAGTTTGTTTAAGATGGGTTTTTAAGTTTCCATTTAGAAATCAAAAGGTTTCTTTTCACCCTATATTTCTACAAGTATTTCTTTTGTTTATTTATTTTTCACATTTCACAATTTGGAAAATTTTGGGATGTGACACGAACCTAGGTACTTCTTGTGTCCCCGACGCATGCTTGTGCCCAATCCCACCTGCAGACGTTGTCGCTCATTTCCCTGCTCGCTCCCGCACCACGAACTAGCCTACTCAGGCACTGTCGTTTCCATAACAACGACAGTTAGCGCCCACCGTGGGGAAAAGATGGCGGCGACCGGAGTGACGTTGCACACGGGACCCCGTACTTCGTTCGGCGAGCGTGTGGCTTCTGGCCTTGTGCTCACGCTAGGAAAATTAGAATGCGTCGTCGACAACGCTCGCTGCTTCGCCTGTTCCGGTTTCCCGGCAGGCGGCTCCATCCTGCTGTTCGGCGACCTACCAGTCTGCGTCGCCACCGTGTCGGGGAGTTTCTCTCGGGATATTGTCTCCATCATCGACTCGCTGCCCGCAGCTGGTAGCGCGCTCGTCGCGCCCCGTAGCATGGAGGTGATGGTGGCCGGCTCTAGTCATGGCTGTCGTCCCGCTCTCGAGAGCAATATCGACCTAGCCGGCACATCCACTCCCCAGCACGAGAAGGAAATGGTGGAAGAAGTCATTGAGGAGCTCCTCGAGCCAGTTGATCTCGAAGAGAACCCCGAAGAGGCAATGACCAAGATCGAGGCGGCGCGAGAGCACTTGCTTCAGCAGGCTCAAGGCTTGGCCTCTACCAAGTACCAGATGGAGAACAACATCCGTGAGTATCACCGCACCCATGGCCTCACCCCGGATAGTCAACATCCTAGCCGGCTGGGCTCCGTGTAGCGTCACGGGGGAGAGCTAGGCGCCCGCTTCGAGCAAGATGTCGAGTCGGGTCCCCACACGTACTTCCCACCGCCTGTGTATGACACCGGGGTCAAGAATGTCCGGGCGGCACGAGCCATCACGGAGGACCTACCCCACCTGGAGGGGAAGGAAAAAATGCGGCAGTTTCAGCGGGTGTAGAACCTGCTGTGCGTAGCTGACGAGCAGGTCGAGGCCGCTCGGATCACGTACGAGGCAAGAGCCGACTCAAGAGGGAACCACCCGAGTGGAGGTAGCCGGGGAATCCCTCGCCAGACCGAGTACTCCGCGTCTCCGGGCCAGCACCATGCGCACTCGCGCTCCAAGTGTCGCCAGTCCGGTACCAGCCAACCCCACAGCGACCAAGGCGCCACGAGTCATCCGCCTCCGGCTGGCCAGAACCACCCTCCACCCCCTCCCCCAGCCCACCTCACTGGACGGGTGGGAGCGCCTAATCCGGTTGAGCCGGACGCGTGCGACCGAATCGACCTCCTAATGCAAGCTCGCATGACGGAGGAGGAAGACGCAACCGTCCTAGTATGCTTCGGGTTGCACATCCGAAAGGAGCCGTTCCCCGACAAGTTCTCCCTACCACGGGATACCCCCCAAGTAAACCAGAAGCATGAAGCCGAAGGACCGGCTGACCGACTATATCATAGCAGTCGGAATCACCCATGGCAACAAGTGCGTGGCGGTCCGCTACATCCCCCTCATGTTGACCGGCTCGGCAAGAACCTGGCTCAACATCCTCGCGCCCAACAGCATCAACACCTGGCCTGACTTCGAGAAGGTCTTCATCCGGAACTTCAACGGCACCTACAAGCACCCGGGTAGACCCCGCGATCTTTCTCTATGTGTCCAAGGAGACCGCGAGTCGGACCGCGAGTATCTCGCCCGCTGGACCGAGGTGCGCAACTCTTGTGAATGGGTGGTGGAGAACCAGGCAATCAGCTTCTTCATCGAAGGGTGCCGAGAAGGCACAATGCTGCGCCACCGGCTACTGTGCGACGAGCCCAAGACCATGGTGGAGCTGATGACCGTCGTAGACCAGTACGCCACCGCGGACGTGGCAATGAAGAAGCCCCTCCGGGTGAATGTGGAAGGATGGACGGTTCCCACCGAGCCAGCTCGAGAGAATCAAGCCGGCCAAGGTGGAGATGTCGGATCGTCCTGGCGGCATGGCAGCGACAACCGCTACCAGGGCAAGCATCCGGTTGAGCAGAACCCCCTCTACCACCAGAGGCAAGTCAACGTGGTGCAAGGCGTGCCGTATGGCAATGACAGGAAGCAGAAGAACACCTTCACTTTTGAGCAGATGTTTGACGGGTCGTGCAAGTACCACAGCGGCGCCTTCAGGCCGGCTACACACACCACTCGACAGTGCAGCTGGACCAGGCAGATCAAGGAGCAGGCGGGCTTGCCTCCTCTCCCCCACCCCTCCTGGCGGACCCCCACCACCGGCTACGCCAGCTGGCAACAACAAAGGCAACGGGGCCTACCCTCAACAGCATGAGAACTAGCACATCTTTGAGGCCGAGCCGATTGACAACCGCGGCCAGAAGCAGCAGACCGCGGAGGTGAACGATGTTGTTCCCCCAGTCCCCCTGCGCCTCAACTAGTCGGAGACTCCCATCACCTGGAGCCAAGAGGATCAGCCGGATCTGCTCCCGAATCCCGGGGGCTACGCGATGGTGCTAGACCCTCTTCACATCTCCAACGTGTGCACCTGCCAGTTCTCGCACATGTTGGTAGACGGTGGGAGCAGCCTCAACCTTCTCTATCGGTCTTCCATGGATAAGCTAGGCATCCGGGAGTGCGGCCTGCAGCCCTCGACCACTGTGTTCCATGGCGTCATGCCTGAGCCACCGTGCATTCCGTTGGGCAAGATCGGGCTGGATGTCATATTTGGCTTGGAGGAGAACTTCAGGCATGAGCCGATCTGGTTCGAGGTGATCAACCTTGCCAGCACCTACCATGTCCTTCTTGGGCACTCCACCCTCACAAAGTTCATAGCGGTCCCCCACTAGGCATACCTCAAGATGAAGTTGCCGGGGCCGAATGGTGTGATCACTGTGGTCGGCTGCTTCAGGCGGTCCATGGCTTGCGCGAAGGAAGGCGCAAAGATAGCGGAGGCCCTGCTCATCGCCGAAGAGAAGCACGAGATGATGTGCAGTGTTTCCATGCTGCAGCAGGAGGTGTCGGCTGGCTGAAACCAGCTAGGGACATGGCGTTCTAGCCATCCAAGGACACCAGGAAGATCCCGCTTGACCCGGCTGACCCCTCCAAGTGTGTCACCATTGGTGCCGGCTTGGACAACAAATAGGAAAGCGTGCTCGTCGACTTCCTCCATGAGAATCGGGACATCTTTGCATGGTCTCCCAAAGACATGCCGGGTGTGCCGAGGGAGTTCGCCGAGAACTCGCTTCATGTGCAGCCTAACACCAAGCCGATCAAGCAGCCCCTCTATCGCTTCGTGGAGGACAAGAGGAAGGTCATCGACGATGAGATCTCCTGGCTACTTGCTGTTGGCTTCATCATGGAAGTGTACCACCCGGATTGACTGGCCAACCCAGTCTTGGTGTTGAAGAAGAACAAGACTATATGGCTCGTCTCTCTCCTCTCCTCTCTCCCATGTTGGCAGCAGGTGTCTCCGGTGATCACATTGCTTTCGCAGGGAGTTGGAGGGCCATAATCAGGGAATTTGATGGTGAAACAATCAGCGTATGTCTGTAGGGTTTGATCTCGCGGGATGTTTTAGGACAGGTGTCGCTACGAGATGAATCGGGGCAGGATTTGGCAATCTGGAGATCGACGCTGGATATTACGTTTGGGTCGCGATTGGTACACAAGGGTTGGCACGTTTTCGTGGGACCGGCGGTTGTGTCGCAGGGCGCACATTCTCGAGGTATCACCGGCACGCCTCCCTATGCGCGTACGTGCCGGGTGATACGGCTGGGCGGTTCCAGGAGGCGTACGGGAGCTAACGGTGGGTCGTCGGTGGAGGAGGGCCACTTGCCAGTCGAGGAGAGGGGTACTAGTACACCAGAGCGCGCATTCCAGTCAGTCCCCCCCACCTCCCATCTCCATTAACCCTAGATCGAGACTCGGTTCCACTTCTCTCTCGTGAATCCCAGATCCCGTGAGGTGTGCATAGTGGTTTTTGTTTGGGGTTTGCCAGTTCTTCGTCCTTCGTCGCCGCAAGTTGTTTCTCTGGTGAGGTGGAGTGGTGTTGGTTCGGGTGATTGCAGATCATTTGATCAGGTTGTGGCGGCGGATTCCATTATGGATCGTCGTTTTCATGGTGGGCGCGGATCCCCTTCTCGTCCTCCAGTCCGATTTGGTCCCTATGCGAACAGATCTGGCTCTAGGTATGGACAAGGGCGCCACCCTGTTGATCGCAGAATGGTGGAGGAGAATCCCAAGGAGAGTGAGTGGATCTGGGAGCAGGATCGTTGTCGCGATGAAGCACGGCGGTGGGATGTGAGGCGCAGGGATGATATGTTGCGGCAGGCGGAGAGCGAGGCCAGATTGGAAGATCGGCGTCGTGAAGCCATGGCGTGGGACAGAGCTCTGGCTGAAGCGCGCCGTCGTGAGCCAGATCAGGCCCGCAATTGAGGCCGATGGAGTCATCATCCTTAGATGCAGCAAGGTTCTGGGTCAGATGCTACGACTTCTTCATTTCCAGGCAGATCAGGTAATTCCGATGCAAACCCTAGAAGAGGAGAGCCAGTTTTTGCTCGCATTGTGGAGCAGGTTACCATTCCTAGGCCCGCGGTGAATCCTTCCATTCCTGTGAGTCGTCCTGTGTCTGTTTTGAACACATCTGCGTCCACTTCTATTAATGTGCCTGTTGGGGGGAGTCGTCATGTGAGTTTGTCGCCGATTATGACAGTTAATCAGTCTGATGCTATGGCCACTACTCTGGTGGGGTCCTCTGTACCACCACCAGTATTAAGTGTGCAGAGGAATGTGAATGTTGTTGGTGATTCAGGTGATTTGTAGTTTCTTGATGTGGTGCGGGAAGAACAAGTTTGTGAGAATTGTGGCAAAGATCATAGTATTTTGGTCTGTCAAGAGAAGAAGCCCTGGGAGTATGTTCCTCTCTTTTTTGGCAGTACTGATTTTGAGCAGGGTTTTCATTCTATTCATGTTGTGGAATCTACTGTTCAGTCCATGGAACAGTTGCATTATGCTCATATAAGTGTGGTCAGGGGTGATGTCACTGGGAAGGACCTTGAAAAAGAATTCCAGATATGGGCTGATGCTTTGGGGTCTGGTTGGAGATTCAATGCTAGACCTATCAATGATGTGGAATTTCTGATGAGGTTTCCTTCAGCTAGATCAATTGATGACTTCCATTTTGGAAAGGTGTTTATGAAGACAATTCCAGACGCTGTTATTCAGTTGTCTAAGTGGAATGGGGATTTGGAACCAGTAGAGTGGCTAGAAGAAGCCTGGTTTAGGATTGTTGGTATCCCTATGAAATATAGGGAGAAATCAACTGTTTTCTATGTTGCTTCTCTGGTGGGCAAACCTTTGGCCCTGGACAGGAACAGCTTGAGGAATCTAGCTTATGTCAGGGTAAAGATTGCATGTTTGGATGTTACTTTGGTTCCTAATACCAGAAGGGGGGAGATGCAGGGGGATTTATGAATTCAAATACACTAGAGAGATTTTTGCTCCTGATGCACTGCCAACCATTCCTGTATCAGTAGGTGTTGATGGGCAAGATGATGTCAATGTGCTTGATGGGAGGAATGAGGGAGAGGCTAGGCAAAATAGGCCTAATGGTGGTGATGGACAAGGGCCTAGGGCTGGTGTAGGTGCAGGTGGGGTAAGTGGTGGTCGCCAACATGCTAGTGGTAGTACTGGTGGGGCTGGGTTGGAGAAAGTTAAAGGGGTGCTGGTGGAACAGGAAGATTCTGGTGAAATGTCATTTGGAACTAGAATGGCTAATATCGGGGCCATTTCTGGAAGTGGTGGACACGCAAGGGGGATTGTCATAAGGGAGAATGTGGAGGGTGGTCATACTGATCATGTTAATGCTCTGAACAAAGAGGTTGTTGTGGGTCCACAAGATGATGTTCAGGGAGCTGATGTGGGTAGTGTTGGGTTAGGTGATGTTCACATGGAGGTCATCTAGAATTTGGCTCCTCCTTTTGTTAATGAGATCATTCCTCCTGTTGCTGCTGGGCCTCAAAGCTTTGAAGATTGTATCAGAGGTTTGTTGAAGGATAGGGGCAGTGATAAGTATTATGAGCTCACAAAACAGTATGGTCATTTGCTGGGGGATGAAGGAGAACAAGGTGATGCTGATCAACAAAGGGGTGATGATATGTCTGTTGAAGAATCCTTTGGCTCATCTTCTGATAGTGGCAAAAAAGGTAATGGTGAAGGTTCTGTGATGGGTGGTGTACATGATATGGAGGTAGAGAGCCAAGATCAGCAGGTAGTAGCTGTTGGTTTGTCTCAGCCTGATGTTGTCTCCACTCAAGAAAGTGTGGGCTCTCAATATGAGAATGTGGATGGTGTGGATGAACAATTGGTAAGGATGAGTTCAAGGGTGGCTGCTCAAGGTGGGGCTGGGAGCATGGAAGAAAGGCATCTAGCTCAACAATCTATTAGAGATCTTTCAGGTACCAACTTAACTTTTTATAATTCTTTTGTTGCCCTGGATGATGATGTTATTATGCATAGAGCTTTGGAGATGGGAGTTGATTCTACATCTATATCTTTAGAACATATTAATTCCTTGAAAGATTTAGAAATTGCTAGACATAGTTTACAGGATAGGAAACAGGTTGAGGTTGTGGAAGAGGTTCGTTTGAGTGAGAAAGTTCTGTTTCTTGATTGGAAGGAGGATAGTAATGATGAAGGGGAATTTACTCCTGTGATGTCTAGAAAAATAGGAAGAAGATGAAAACTGGTTCTGGTGGGAAGAATAGAAAGTTAAAGGCTGCTGCTGTGAAGGTCCACAAATATCACCCTATGAGTAAAACTGTATTATGATAGGTGTTATTTTGAACATTAGAGGTTTGGGGAAAAAAGGTGTGAGTTCTTATTTGAGTAATTTGTTGAGACAGGAAAAAGTGGATTTCATTGGTTTGCAAGAGACTATTAAGAAGGATTATTCTACTGACTTTTTTAGGAGAATTATCCTATGAATAAATTCTCCTGGAGTTGGTTGCATTTTCTGGGGAGATCTGGGGGCATTTTGGGGGGCCTACGGTCCTCCAAATTGACCCAGATGGATGTGTCTGTGGGCAGGTTCCATGTTAAGATGAGGGTTTTTGATATCAAGAAACAGGTTCAGTGGCACTTGGTGGTGGTATATGGGGCTGCTCAAGAGGAAAATAAGGAGGAATTTTTGATAGAATTAGCTGATGTTTGTCAGGACCAGTCGATTCCTTTACTGGTGGGTGGTGATTTTAATGTGATTAGATTTGTTTCTGAGAAAAACAAAGGTCATTCTTTGAACAAGTGGGGGCACATGTTTAACTCTATTATTAATGCCTATGGTTTGAGGGAAATTCAAATTTTTGGGGGGCAGTTCACTTGGTCCAACAATCAGAAAAATCCTACTTTGGAGAAACTTGATAGGATATTAGTTTGCAAGGAGTGGGAGAGGTTATTTCCTCTTACTACAGTACATAAGCTGTCTAGGGACATTTCTGACCATAGTCCTTTGATTCTGGACAATATGGAAGGGCAGGAAGGGGCAGCAAAGAGTTCAGGTTTGAGAAAACTTGGTTGCAGAGTGATGAATTTTCACTGCGAGTGGAGAAGATTTGGAAAAAACCTGTCAGAGGTAAGAACAGTCTTGATAGTTTGCAGAAAAGCTAAAGAATGTCAAGAATGATCTGAAAGGGTGGGGTGCTCATATCAGGGGGGTGGAGAAAAAGAAGAGGAAAGAGTTAGTGGAAGAGCTTCAGGATCTGGAAAGTATAGAGGAGCTGATTTTGCTTAATGCAGAACAGTTGAAACGGAAAGCGTCAATTTAGAAAGAACTGTTGGAAGTGTATGAGAATGAAGAGAGATTCTGGCAGCAAAGGTCGAGAGATAACTGGTTGTTGAAAGGTGATAATAACACTGAATACTTTCACATGATTGCTAATGGGGTGAGGAGAAAGAAAATGATTTTTTCTATGAAAGATGGGGAGAATGAGATTCAAGGAACTCATGATCTCTTGCTGCATGCTACCAATTATTATAAAAACTTGTTTGGTCCTGCTGGAGGTTTTTCTGTTAGACTTTCTGATGATAATTGGCAGGCTTGGGAGAAACTTAATGATGAGGATAGGGAGAAGATGGGTGTGCCTTTTACTGAGAAATAAGTGAAGGAGGTTATTGATCAGATGGAGAAAAACAAAGCAACTGGTCCTGACGGGATTCATATTGAATTCTATCAGCACTACTGGTTGATCATAAGAAAAGATGTTATGACTGTGTTTGATGATTTTTATGCACATAAATTTGATCTGAGGAGTATTAACTACGGGGTGATTACTCTTTTTCCCAAAGGTGATGATGCTGATAGAATTCAAAAGTATAGGCCCATTTGTCTGCTTTAGGTGATGTTTAAAATTTTTACCAAGACACTGACAGTTAGAACAGAACCTGTGATGGGGAAATTGATAGATACATGCCAGACTACTTTTATCAAAGGGAGATTTATTGCTGATGGGGTTACTTTGCATGAAATCTTGAAAGAATCAAAAGTTCAGAGGCAGCAGGGTGTGATCCTGAAGATTGATTTTGAAAAGGCCTATGATAAGGTCAATTGGGACTTCCTGTTTTATTGCTATAAATAGAAAGGATTGACTGGTTGATTTGGTTGAAGAGTGTTGTTACTCAAGGTACTCTCAGTGTTAAGGTAAATGGGGAAGTTGGTCCTTATTTTGGCAGCTTTAAAGGGTTTAGGCAAGGGGATCCTTTTTCTCCCTTTCTGTTTAATCTGGCAGGGGAATGTTTGGCTAAGATGTTTCTTAATGCCCAAGCTAGTGGTTTGTTTACAGGGTTGGTTGATAAACTGTTTGATAAAGGGATTGCTATTTTGCAATATGCTGATGATACTATCCTTTTCATTAAGGATGATGTTGAGGGGGCTAGAAACTTGAAACTGTTGTTATATTTGTTTGAGTCCATGTCTGGTCTTAAAATTAACTTTGAGAAAAGTGAGGTGATGATGGTGTTGGATGATGAGGATAAGCTGTCCAATTATGTTGAGTTGTTTAATTGTCAAAATGGTAGTTGGCCTATTAAATATTTGGGGTTGCCGGTTTGCAGTAGAAGATGCACAATGGCTGAGATGGGCTTTATTGGGGATAGGCTGAAAAAGAAGTTAGATGGCTGGATGGGTGGAGCTTTATCTCTAGGAGGTAGGCATGTTAAAATTACTGCTTGTGTATCCAGTGTGGTTGTTTATCCCATTTCTATGTTCCTTTTGCACAAAACAAATGTGGAGGAGGTTGAAAAGCAGACCAGATCCTTTTTCTGGTATGGTAGGGTGGGTAAAAGGAAGTATCATCTGGTGAAATGGAAATTTGTCTGCAGACCCAGGAAAAAAGGAGGCTTGGGGATCAAGAATATTAGGTTGTTTAACATCATCTTGCTTTGCAAGTGGTGGTGGCGGCTTGAGGCTAAGGAAGGACCCTGGCAAGTTTTTGTGAGGAAAAAATATATGAAACGAGTGGGGGATCAGTACTATGAAACACAAACAGAGTGATTCTCCTTGTTGGACTGATTTGCTTAAGATTAGGGATCTCTATTTGGCCGGAAGAAAAATGAAAGTTGGAAATGGGGAGCTGACTGATTTTTGGCATGATGCTTGGTGTCTAGATATTCCTTTGAAAAGCAAGTTCCCTGATCTATTTGATGTTTATTAGAATCAATGGATTACTGTTGCTGATATGGCCAAAAGAGGGTGGAGATGTTCTTTTAGAAGATGGCTAGATGCTGATGGGATGAACCATCATGATCAATTAAGGTGCTTGGTGAATGGGATGAGTTTGAATCAGGAAAAAGATAGACCTGTGTGGTTGTGGAATAAATCTGGCAGGTTTTCTGTTAAATCTATGTATTCTCATCTTTCGAATGTGGGGATTGACAGGAGTTTTAAACATCTTTGGAAAGCAAAAATCCCTCTGAAGATTAAGATCTGGCTGTGGTTGATTTGGCACAATGCTATTCTCACTAAGGATAATATGAGAAAGAGAAGATGGGAATGGGATTTTACTTGCAGATTCTATCGAGAAGGAGAAACCATTGGGCACCTGTTCTTCACATGTGTGGCTGCTAAGTATGTGTGGGGTGTGGTTGCTAAATCTATCGGTGCTGGGAATAGGCCTGGGTCCTTTTCTCAGTATTTCTGGTGGGCTCCTCAGTTTTTGGGAGTTAGCAGAAATGTGCAAATTACGGTGTTAGCAGCGATCTGTTGGGATATCTGTAAGCTTAGGAACAGAGCTTGCTTTGAAAAAAACTTATTATTTCCCCTGTTGATTTGGTTATATATGCATGTGGTTTCATTCGTTATTGGGCAAGTTTGCATGGGGAGGAAGAACGGGAGATGTTGCATGCTGGGGCTGATGTCTTGCAACAGAATGCACTGGCTGATGCTGCGGCTATGGATGTGGCTCCTGTTCCTTTATCTGTTGATAATGGAACCCAATCCCTCTCTATGGGGGATTGTATGGAAAAAAATGTGTATTGACTACACGAGCCTGAACAAGGCCTGCCCGAAAGACCCTTTCGCTTTGCCCCGTATTGATCAAGTGATTGACTCTACGACTGCAATTTGCTCTCCTTTCTTGATTGTTATTCTGGCTATAATCAGATCCAGTTGAATCCGGCTGATCAATTGAAAACGTTGTTCATCACCCCGAATGGGTCTTACTGCTATGTACCCATGCCATTCGGCCTAAAGAATGCAGGTGCCACCTATCAGCGTTGCATGCAGAAATGCTTGCACTCGCAGATCGGTCAGAATGTGCACGCGTACGTGGACGATGTCATCATCAAGACGAAGGAGAAGCAGACCCTGCTAGATGACCTCGGCGAGACGTTCGTGAACCTTTGCCGGTACCAGATGAAGCTGAACCCGGAGAAGTGCGTGTTTGGCGTGCCAGCCAGACAGCTCCTTGGTTTCCTTGTGTCAAGCCGAGGGATCGAGGCCAATCCAGAGAAGATCACGGCCATCGAGAGGATGCAGCTGATGGCGCCCAATACTTGTCATGGAACGCTTTGTTGGAAACCCCAAGAGCAAGGTATGAAGCACCACAACAGCAAGTTTCCCTCAGTAAGAAACCGAGGTTATCGAACCAGTAGGAGGAAGGAAACGTCACACAGGTGTTGCTGGAAACGTGGAGACCTACACAACACAAACTCAAGACTTTGCCCCAACAAATCAGTGAGGTTGTCAAGCTCACCATTTTGCTGTAACAAATATTAAACGTATGGTGTGGAAGTTAATGGTTTGCAGCAAGTAAACAGGTAACAGTGGAAGATTTATCAATGGTAAAGATTAGACCGGGGTCCATAGTTCATTAGAGGTGCTCTCCTTATATAAAAAACATGGTATGAAGGGTAAACAAATTACAGCGGGGCAATTGACATGAACTGAGCAAGGCATAACAATGCAATTACTAGCTAGAAAGATCCTATGAGGTTGATTGGGCAATACAACAATATACATAGACTGTAATCCAACTGCATCTATGACTAGAAGTCCACCTTCAGGTTATCATCCGAACCCCCTCCAGTATTAAGTTGCAAGCAACAGACAACTACTTTAAGCAAAGTGTGTAAGGTAAACAGTCCACATGTTCCATGAACAAGAGATCGTTGTTTTCTCCCTAGTAGCAACAGAACATCTACAACCGAAGAGATTTCTGTCACTTCCCTTGGAAACTAGAGGCATGAACCCACTATCGAGCATAAATACTCCCTCTTGGAGTTACTAGAAACTACTTGGCCAAGATAACCACTAGCAACGGAGAGCATGCAAGATCACAAACAACACAGACATGATAGAATCATAAATATAAAACCATTAATCAAACCAACATAATAATCTCAATATCCATCGGATCCCCGTAAACACAACATGCATGATTACAAATAGATTAGATCTTGATCATGAATGGAGCTCACAAGATCTATACATGAAAGCACAAAGGAGGAGATACAACCATCTAGCTACTACATGGACCCATAGTCGAAGGTGGAACTACTCACAAATCATACCGGAGAGAAGGCCTCCGGGATGATCTCCCCTCCGGCAGGGTGCCGGGAAGAACTTCAGATCCCCCGATCTAGGGACGATGGTGGCAGCGGCTACAGACGGTTTCGTGGATTTCTGATCGGGTACCGAGAGTTTCTGTATCGGGGGCTTCTTATAGGCGAAGGGGCGAGACCCGAAGGCGGCCAGGAGGGGCAAACCCTACCCAGGCGCGGGGTAGGGCCCACCCGCGCCTAGGGGGGTTTGGCCTCCCTGGCCCGCTTCTCCGTCTCTCCTCTGGACTTCTTGTTCCCCGCCGAAAGTTATTGACTTTGTCCTTCGTCCCGTCCAATTCCGAGAATATTTCTTTACTAACTTTTGTGAAACAAAAAACAGCAGAAAACATGCATCTAGCACTATCGCAACTTGTTAATAGGTTAGTACCAGAAAACATATAAAAAGCACCTCAAATTGTAGATAAGTAAAGCAAAGTAGATACTAAACAAGCATGGAGCATCAAAAATTATAGATACGTTTCCAACGTATCAGCATCCCCAAGCTTAACTCCTGCTCGTCCTCGAGTAGGTAAGTGATAAACAGAATAATTTTTGAGGTGACATGCACCCTCACAATAAAAAACAACCATTTGCAAACATTGAAAGCTGGGATCAAAGAACTCTAAACATGTGCATGAAAGATGGAGTTCTAACAATAGTACATAGTAATTATGCATGCAACATGGCAAGCTACAAACAAAGATCATGAATAATATGCATTGAAAAACGTTTATTTATTTCACATGCAGAAAACATAGCATAGTGGTAATCAGCTTGTCCCTCATAGAGTAGCAATATAATGCATAGGACACCTGCAAAGTTCACAAGGGTGACTAGAAACAAGTAGCACAAGAACAAGTAATAACACAATATGCATCAATTAATAAGCTTTGGAACATTGCACACAGAATGACAACTATGCTCTCATAATGGTGCCTAAAGGTAGAAGGTGGAGACTCAAATAATGGTGGAAGAAAGGCCTTTTTGTAAAGGAAGCAGGGATTAAAAGTTTCAAAAAGAGCTTCCAAAAATTATGGTACTAGTTAGCTTTCATCCCTCATTGCCCCTATCATAAGCATCTTGAAGTGGTTAAGGTTAAAGTGGCAAAGCTGGAGTAAATGCTTGACAAAGTATAAGTTGGCAATTTCAAGTCCCTTGACTATGAGGGCTACACCTCATGGATACTCAACTTAGGGCCCATGCAAGTTCTTGTCACTATAAGTATTTGCATATCATTGAGAACCGCCAACGGGGTACCCCTTGCACATGGTACAGGAGCTTTCCCATAACCAAAATGACCAGGCAAGCAGACAATGAGCATTATTTTCCTCAGCAATTCTTCTTATGTACCATGAGAATATGGTGCTTTTTTCTCTCTTTCCTATTTTCTTAATGTGTCTATCTTTTTAATAAGAAGAATGCTTCATATATGTCACTATGGTGATGTTGCAAGTTTCCACCATGATTAGGCATGGCTTAGGCTAGCGGCCCAGGCGTTTCTCTAACACAGAATACAAACTCCATGGACTTACAAGTTCCCATTCACACCGGTAACATCCATAGACAAAAGAGCATGATATCAACGGAGTACAAAAAGTACAAGTGCAATGTTGAAAACGTTCCCCGTGACAACACGGTTTTGCTAATCCCAACTTATAAGTGCAAGCATATACAACAAATTTGCCTCAATGGTTCAAGTTTATTAGGGGCAAAGAATAAAATGTGCCATCAAGTTCGTGAGGGCTTTAATCACTAAGTTTTCACATAACAAAATAGTTTTTAATTGGAAGATAGTTGAAAACAAGAATATACTTGGAATGGTGTAACACACCATGCATAGGAGTTTATAGTGGACACTTTGGAATAACTTGGTTTCTTAGGAGTTGGAAACATGAGTAGAACTTACTCATACAAGTGGAGGCTAGCAAAAGACTAGGAGCAACCAACTAAGAGAGCAATAATGGCCATAATTATGCAATGCAACAAAGTAAACTAATCAAAGCAAAGAGTGGTACTACAAGTCAAGGACTAAATGATCATAGAGACTAATGGTGACTTTTCATAGTCATAACATGGCGTGAGGATATGCCAAGTTAACCCAAACAAAACATCAAAGGAGAATACCACAATACTATGCTTTTTGCATGCTAAAACAACGCATAATTTCTTCAAGGCACACTAAGCAATCCCAATTGTTTGGAACAAGACATGCTACAAAAATAATCACTAAGCATAATGCTAAAACAACACCTAGCATGTCATGCTAAAGTATAAGTCACAGTCAATGCAAGCTCCGCTTGCACTTCAAGCAAGAACTTACTACTCCTTTCCAAACACCAAGAAAACTTATTTGCAAAACAACACAGCGAGAGCGGGGGTCCAAACTACTAAATCAAACTAAAAAAAATAAGCAAAGCAAACTAAAACTAAGAAGCTCCAAGAACAACACAACTGTGCATGAAACAATAAAAGTGAAGTGTCTAGACAGACCTGAGCTTTTTATTGATAAAGAATTGGATGCCTTGGGCATCCCCAAGCTTTGACGCTTGTACTTCTTGGATATTTCTTGGGGTGACACCATGGTGGCAACCCCAAGATTGAGATTTTGTCCATTCTTTATCTCATTGCATCATTCTTTCTCTACACCTGAAATTTTTCCTTCATACAAAACTTCACACAATCTTCATTAGCAACATTAGCTTATTCAAAAGATATTAGACCGCTTGGAAAAGCTTTGGAACAGAAAGGCTTTTCACTAAAAACACAAGCTACTGTAGTAACTAATTCAAAAAACTCAATTTACCTGAAGAGAGCTCAAAAAGAAAACCAATAAGAAGCAAATGCAAATAATGGCAGAACTCTGTCAAAACAGACCAGCGGGTAGAAACGAATTTTTTCGAACATCTTCTGTTGCTCAAATCAAAAGGTATTGAACTAATGAAAGTTATCCAACATACTGGGGTATTTATTCTTAAATTTTGATATCAATACGAGTTACAGAGCTTCCTCACAAATGTTTTTGGTGGAGGACAGAAATCTATTTCGGGACAGCAACTCCCCAAATCTTAGTTCCCTCTCATTAGAGGTCATTCTTGGCACAAAAAGCAAACAAAAAGGATAAGGAGAGGTCATTACAGTAGTAATAACTTCCAAGACTCAAGGAAAATCTTGGGTTATCTCCCAACAAGTACTTTTCTTTAACGCCTTTAAGTTAGGCACAAGAAGGAAGAAGAGTCAAGTATTTTCAAATGAAGAAGCATTAACCTCGAATCTTGCTTTCAAAGGAGGAGCAAAAAGCAACTTTTCTCTCCTCATAGGGAAGTGATCAATACATTTCTTGAATGGAAATTGATATTTGATGGTGCCTTCTTTCATATCAATGATGGCACCAACTGTTCTAAAAAAGGTCTTCCCAAAGTAATAGGACAAGAAGCATTGTATTCAACATCCAAAACATAGAAATCAACAGGGACATAAGCATTGTTAACCATAATGAGAACATCATTAATACTCCCCATGAGTTTCTTCTTAGCATTATCATTGAGTGGGACATTCAAATAAGAATCTTCTAATGGTGGTAAATCAATCATTTCATAAATCTTCCTAGGCATAATAGAGATACTAGAACCAAGATCACATGAAGCTTTGAGATCAAAGTCATTCACTTGCATATTAATAATGGGTTCCCAACTATATTCTACTTTCCTAGGAATAGAAGCTTTGTGTTTTAGCTTCTCTTCCTTAATCTTAACAAGAGCATCTGTAATGTGTTTGGTAAAGGCAACATGCATATCACTAGCATCAGGACTTCTAGCAAGCTTTTGTAGGAACATAATAACTTCAGAAATATTGCAACCATCAATATCAAAATCAAACTTAGCATCACTAGTAGTAGGATCAATAGGCTTAGGCATAGTAGGAGGAGGAATAGGGGCTACTTGTGGTTTAGTGGTGATAGTGCACACACTATTGTTTCTATCAATTTCAGCTCCTCTTTCCCACCTAGCATGAAGTTGAGCTAATAGCCTAACATTTTCATCAATAGTAACTTGTATGGCATGAGAAGTAGCAAAGGTGTTTTCCATAGTTTCAGGTTAGCAGCCATTTTATTAACCAACGAAGTTTGAGCTTGAGACAAAGAGGATATATTTTTATCAACAATTAAAAGCTTTTCCTCTATAGTCTTATTGAAAGTGGTTTGTTTACGAATAAAGTCCTTGAGCATGACTTCAAGTTCAGAGGGGGAACTTCTAGCTTTATTGTAAGAGCTTCCATAGGAATTGCCATTATTAAGAGGATAAGGCCTATAATTGTTGTTGCTACCAAAATTATTCCTATAGGCATTGTTGTTGAAATTGTTGTTTCTAATGAAGTTCACATCAACTTGCTCTTCTTGAGCTACCAAAGAGGCAAAGTGAACACCATTAGGATCTAGAGGGGCTTTCCCATTAACAAGCATAGCCATAATAACATCATCTTTTCACTCAAAGAGGAAGTTTCCTCAACAGAATTTACCTTCTTACCATGTGGAGTTCTCTCAACATGCCATTCAGAGTAGTTAACCATCATATTATCAAGGAGCCTTGTTGCAGCACCCAAGGTGAGTCCCATAAAAGTACCTCCAGCAGTAGAATCCAACTGGTTTCTTGAGGAGAAGTTCAAACCTGCATAAAAAGTTTGGATAATCATCCAAGCAGTGAGTCCATGAGTAGGGCAATTTTTAACCAAAGATTTCATTCTTTCCCAAGCAGGAGCAACATGTTCACTATCAAGCTGTTTAAATTTCATAATATCACTTCTCATAGCAATAATCTTAGTAGGAGGGTAGTATTTTCCAATAAAAGCATCTTTGCACTTAGTCCAAGAATCAATACTATTTTTAGGCAAAGATAGCAACCATTCTTTAGCTTTTCCCCTCAAGGAGAAAGGAAAAAGCCTAAGCTTAATAATATCTCCATCTACATCCTTATACTTTTTCATCTCACAAAGTTCAACAAAGCTATTAAGATGGGCAGCAGGATCATCAGAACCAGCACCAGAAAATTGCTCTCTCATCACAAGATTCAACAAAGCAGGCTTAATTTCATAAAAGACAGCATCGGGAGCAGGTGGAGCAATAGGTGTGCTTAGAAAATCATTGTTGTTGGTGCTAGTGAAGTCACACAACTTAGTGTTCTTAGCAGAGTTCATTTTGGCAAAGGTGGGCAAGCCAAAAACAGCAGCAGCTAGAGCAGGAACTAATTTTTTTGTGTTTTTGAATAAGGCAAGCAAACCAAGCTAGACTAATTTTTTGGGGTTTTTTTTGGAAAGAGGAAAACAAAACCAAGCAAAAGAAACAAAGCAAACTAAAAACAAAGTAAATAGAAAGGAAGTGAAGGACTCCCCTAGTGAAGACGTCCTTAGCCTCCCCGGCAACAGCGCCAGAAATTAGCTTGATGGTGCCCAATACTTGTTGTGGAACGCTTCGTTGGAAACCCCAAGAGCAAGGTATGAAGCAGCACAGCAGCAAGTTTCCCTCTGTAAGAAACCGAGGTTATCGAACCAGTAGAGGAAGGAAACGTCACACAGGTGTTGTTGGCAACGTGGATACCTGCACAACACAAACTCAAGACTTTGCCCCAACGAATCAGTGAGGTTGTCAAGCTCACCGGTTTGCTGTAACAAATGATTAAACGTATGGTGTGGAAGATAATGGTTTGCAGCAAGTAAACAGATAACAGTGGAATATGTATAAATGGTAAAGATTGGACCGGGGTCCATAGTTCACTAGAGGTGCTCTCCTTAGATAAACAACATGGAATGAAGGGTAAACAAATTACAGCGGGGCAATTGACAGGAACTAAGCAAGGAATAACAATGCAATTACTAGCTAGAAAGATCCTATGAGGTTGATTGGGCAATACAACTATATACATAGACCGTAATCCAACTGCATCTATGACTAGAAGTCCACCTTCAGGTTATCATCCGAACCCCCTCCAGTATTAAGTTGCAAGCAACAGACAACTTCTTTAAGGAAAGTGTGTAAGGTAATAGGTTAGTACCAGAAACATGTAAAAAGCACCTCAAAGTGTAGACAAGTAAAGCAAAGTAGATACTAAACAAGCATGGAGCATCAAAAGTTATAGATACGTTTCCAACATATCAGCAGCCTCCTAAGAGCCTGCTCGGCGTCCGGAAGTTCACCGGATGCTTGGCCTCCCTCAGCCGATTCGTCAGCCGGCTTGGGGAGAAAGCGCTGCCACTGTACCGGATGATGAAGAAGACCGACAAGTTCACCTGGACTGCGCAGGCGGATGCCGCATTCCACGACATCAAGAACATGTTATCCACAGCGCCGCTTCTCGCCACGCCGGCTGAGAAGGAGCCGATGTTGCTCTATATAGCCGCCACCAACCGGGTCGTCAGCATTGTGCTGTCAGTGGAGCGTCACGAGGAAGGCAAGGCCCAGCCGGTTCAGCGACCTGTCTACTACCTCAGCAATGTACTTTCCCTCTCCAAGCAGAACTACCCCCACTACCAGAAGATGTGCTATGGTGTCTACCTAGCCTGCAAGAAGCTCAAGCACTACTTCCAGGAGCATCCGCTCACCGTGGTGTCCACTACGCCGTTGGGAGAGATCTTCGGCAACAAGGACGCCACGGGCCGGGTAGCCAAGTGGGCCATCGAGCTGGCCGCCTACTACATCTGGCACGAGCCGAGGATCACCATCAAGTCTCAAGCGATGGCAGATTTCTTCGTCCACTAGGCGGAGAACCAGTACCTGCCGCCGGTTCCTGACTCCGACTACTGGAAGCTGCACTTCGACGGCTCGAAGATGCGCGGGGGCTTGGGATACTGCATTATGCTCACCTTGCCCAAGGGAGACTTGTTGCAGTACGTGTTGCAGATCCGCTACACCTCCTCGAACAACGTCGCTGAGTACGAGGCTCTCGCGCACGGGCTCCAGCTCACGAAAGACATCGACATCCGCCAGATCCTTTGCTTCGGCGATTCGGATCTGGTGGTGCAGCAAGTATCCGGTGAGTGGGACGCTCGGGACGCCAACATGGACCTGTACCGGTTCCACATCCAGCTGCTCAGTGCCGGCTTCGAGGGATGTGAATTCCATCACGTTCCCCGCTCCAACAACGAGGCGACCGACGCTAGCAAAGGATCGCAAGTCTCGCCGCCGTCACTCGACAAGAAGGAGCGCATTATAGACCCGGGGGCTGCCTCCTCCTCAGGCAATCCATCGTCGAGCAAGGCAAAGGGCTCAGGGGCCGCCGACTCGGGCATCCCACCCGGCCGACCCCCGGATGAGCTCCAGATCGTGCCGGCTAGTGTCTTCACTATCCGAGACATGCCATCCTGGGCCCAGCCCTTCATGAACTACCTCCTCAACGACAAGCTCCCGGCTGACGAGGTGGAGGCAAGACAGATCCGGCGCCGCGCACACACATACACCATCATCAACAAGGAGCTATACAAGCGCAGCGCCACAGGCGTTTTCCAGTGGTGCGTCGACACGGATACCGGCTACCTGCTGTTGAAGGAAATCCACCAGGGAGAGTGCGGCCACCACGCCTCTTCTCACGCCCTAGTGATGAAGGCAATGCGCCATGGATTCTACTAGCCTACCGCCTCGGAGGACGTGGACCAGCTGGTTCACGTGTGCAACGGATGCCAGCGGTTCGGCCGGATAAGGCATATGCCGACTTCAGATCTCAAGACCATACCGATCATGTGGCCCCTTGCCGTTTGGGGGCTGGACATGGTCGGCCCCTTCAAGCGATCCCGAGCCGGCATGACCCACCTGCTGGTGGCGGTGGACACGTTCACCAAGTGGATCGAGGCGAAGCCGGTCCGGAAGCTAGACGGGTCCACGGTCGTCACCTTCTTCCGCGACATCATCATCATCCGGTTCGGGTACCCCCATATCATCATCACCGATAACGGCCTGAACTTCGCCAAGGGATCCTTCGCCTAGTTCTGCCACAACAAGGGGATCCGACTGGACCTCGCGTCCGTCACGTGCCCGCAGTCCAACGGGCAGGTGGAAAGGGCCAACGGCTTGGTGCTAGCCGTAATCAAGCCCTGGCTGATCGAGCCACTGGAGCGGTTGATACGTCGGAAACGTATCTATAATTTTTGATGTCCCATGCTTGTTTAGTATCTACTTTGCTTTGGTTTGTCTACACTTTGAGGTGTTTTTATATGTTTTCTGGTACCTATTAACAATATGCCACAGTGCCAGTTGCCTATTTTCTTCTGTTTTTGGTTCTAGAAAAGGCAAAAAATCAATATTCTCGGAATTGGATGGGACAAAAGCCAAAGTCAATATTTTACCGGGGGGAACACGAAGCTAGAGTACGAGACAGAGGAGAGCCACCAGGGCCACACCCCCTGGCCGCGCGGCCTAGGTGGGCCCACGCCTGGGGGTGCAGCCACCCTGGGTGACCCCTGCCTTGCCTCTTCACCTATAAAGACCCCCTGATACCTAAACCCTACGTACCCGATCAATCTTCCACGAAACAGCCCGTAGCCGCCGCCACCATCATCCCTAGATCGGGGGGATCTGAAGTTCTTCCCGGCACCATGTCGGAGGGGAGATCATCCCGGAGGCCTTCTTCTTCATCATTCCAGCCTCCGGTATGAAGCGTGAGTAGTTCCACCTTGGACTACGGGTCCATGTAGTAGCTAGATGGTTGTATCTCCTCCTTTGTGCTACCATGTTTAGATCTTGTGAGCTCCGTTCATGATCAAGATCATCTATTTGTAATCATGCATGTTGTGTTTGCGGGATCCGATGGATATTGAGATTACTATGTCAGATTGATTAATGGTTTTGTCTTATTGATTCTATCATGTCTGTGTTGTCTGTGATCTTGCATGCTCTCCGTTTCTAGTAGCTATCTTGGCCAAGTAGATGCTAGTGACACCAAGAGGGGGTATTTATGGTCCATAGTGGGTTCATGCCTCTATTTAATCTAAGGTAAGTGACAAAAATCTCTAAGGTTGTAGATGTGATGTTGCTACTAGGGAGAAAATAACAGTCTCTTGTTCATGGAACAAGTGGATTGTTTACCTTACACACTTTGCTTAAAGCAGTTGTTCGTTGCTTGCAACTTAATACTGTAGGGGTTCAGATGATAACCTGAAGGTGGATTACTAGTCATAGATGCAGTTGGATGGCGGTCTATGTATCTTGTTATATTGTCCAATCGAATCTCATAGGATCATGAATGTCTAGTATTGCATTGTTATGCCTTGCTCAGTCCTTTCAATTGCCCTGCTGTAATTTGTTTACCCAGCATGCCATGTTTGTTTATCTCAAGGAGGACACCTCTAGTGAACTATGGACCCCGGTCCAATCTTTACCATTGATACATCTTCCACTATTACTGTTTACCTTTCTGCAAACCACTATTACCATCCACACCATACAGTTAATCCTTTGTTTTCAGAAAACCGGTGAGATTGACAACCTCACTGTTCGTTGGGTCAAAGTCTTGAGTTTGTGTTGTGCAGGTTTCCAAGTTGCTAGAAACACCTTTGAGTCGTTTCCTTCCTCCTACTGGTTCGATAACCTTGGTTTCTTACCGAGGGAAGAACTTGTTGTTGTGCTCATCATACCTTCCTCTTGGGGTCTCCCAACGAAGCTCAACAATCAGCTGAGCCAACATCAGTGCTCACCCGGTTGTTGGATCATGGAACTTCCGGCTATGCTGTGGAGCCTCCGCATCACCCCGAAAAAATCAATAGGCTTCACCCCGTTCTTCCTCACATATGGCTCGGAAGCGGTCCCTGCGGAGGACATCGAGTTCGACTCACCCCGCAAGCTACTTTACATGAAGAAGGAGAACAAGGATGCGATGGAGGACTGCGTCGACCTCCTCGAGGAGGCCCGCAAGCTAGCTTTGTCTAGGTCGGCCATCTACCAGCAAGGGATACGCCGGTATCACTCCAACCGCATCTGTCCCGTTGCGTTCCACGAAGGTGACCTAATGCTCCGGTTGATACAAGACACGAAGGGCATGCACAAGCTGTCCCCTCCGTGGGAGGGCCCCTTCATCATCAGGAAGGCGCTGCACAACAAATCCTACTACCTCATCGACGCACAGCAGCCGTGCAAGAACAAGATGGACAAGTCGGACAAGGAGACGGAGTGGCCGTGGAACGCAGACCTGCTCTAACCATTTTACACTTAGTCGCAAATCAGTGTATGTATCTGGAACCCTTAATGATTGAAAGATGTGTCCCCGGCTGATGCTCGGGGGCTCCTTGTCATACATTTTGTTGTTGTTCGTTTCCGATTAAGTCCTGCAATGTTTTTTCGGGCTTCCATCGACCCCCAACCGCGGGGGCTCGTCGGTTGGCCCGGCCTTCTAATTCTGTAAGCCGACTGAGTAGTGTGTGCTGATGAAAGAGGCCCACTCTTCGTCTCAGCTACAGACTGCTACCCAGTTGTCCGACTAGCAAGAGAAAAAGCACGAGGCATCCCACATGAAAAACGATGAAATATGGGACAGATCGGACATTCTGACCATGTGCCTAGTTGGTATTTTCCGGCTGCTAATCCTCTAGTATCGTGCGGAATGTATTGTCAGCTCCCTTCGGTTCCGGCTCCAAACCTGTAACATCCCAAAAATACTAAACTTGGATCATCAAATTCTAATCCTCACATTTAGGGTTAACAAAAACTTTTCTAAATAAAATTATGAATGCATGCATATGTGTATGCATTGATTTTGAATTCTTTTAAACCCACCTTGTTTGTTTGTTTCATTGCTTGTAAAATGTTTCTTAGGTGAAATAAACATCATCTAAAACATTCCCACACTTTTCCTAAAGACAAGTAAATCAAAACACATATATGAAATGAATGGTCATTTTGGCCAATTTAACTCCCATGCCTACTTTGGCTGTCTCAAACTTTCAAAACTTAACAGAAACTTTTCTGGATCTTTGCACCCCTTGAATGTACTCATAACAAGGTATCAAGGCCCACTTTGTGATCATCCAGAAACTTTCAAATGCATAGTTTAAATGACAATTCAAAATTGAATCTTTATCATATGGGAAGATCCCACTTTTTCAAAAACCACTCAAACAAGCTCAACTTTCAAAACCCAAGCATCTGCAGACTCACCAGCACCAATCTAGCAAACCCACCAAAATTCATTTCAAAATTCAAAACTTGATTTCATGCGGCCATTTCATCAAACAGGTTGCAGACACAAATCAAACAAACATCAAACACTATAGTGTGCAGTAAAATTGGCCTAACTTGTTCCCTAGTTAGCTCACACACAGCTCAGTAGATCATCTAGGAAGTTTAACTAAGGACTAGCACCCCTGTGAGCTTGCCATTGCCATCAATGGTGAACAGCCGAAGCCAACCTTGCCACCCCATTGTGGACAGCAGGCTAGAGGAAGAATTAGCCATGCCAACCTTGGCTGGGAGGCAGCCCACCGTCCACCGCCACTCCCTGTCCCAGCCGCGAGCGTTGCCAAGCCCTGGACCACGCGCACAAGCCGCGCCCAGACCATGCCGAGCATGCGCCAGAGCGCCACCCTCGACCAGCGTCCACAGACCGCGCGCTGCCCTCACCGCGTGCACACACGATCACCACCGACCCAGGAGACCGCCAGACATCCCCGTTTGCCGCCCCGTGCCATACAGCCACCGCCCGCCGTCGAAGACGCCGCCTCTGCCGCGCAGAGCACCGCCCGTTCCAGACCAAGACGCACCGCCCCATGCCTCGAGACCATGTCGTTGAGCATCGCCAGGAGACACCGCACCGTCCCCTACCCTTGCCCATGCCTTTAGCCGCCTGTAACCTCGCCCCCGACGAGCTCACCGTGCGCCCCGACGGTCCCCTCGCTCGACTATAAATAGAGGCCACCCCCGCACGATTTCTTCACACCATCTCACTCCCCTCTCCTCACTGATCGTGCCACACCATTCTCAGAGCAAGGCGAGCACCACCTCGTCGCAATTTCACTGGAGCCTGCCGCTGCCGGAGAAGAAGGGAGCCAGCGATTGGAGCCGCCCCAGGAGAAGCCACCAGTATCAGGAGATTCGCCGTCGTCGACTTCGTCGTTCGCCCGCCTCGCCGACCCTCGCCCGTACCCCGGTGAGCCCCCATCACCCCTCACTGGCCGCGCTAGGTTTCGTTCTCGCCGGAGTTGTCTCGCGTCTACGATGACCCCCAGCCGTTGGATTACAACTAGATCGAACGATCCACGTTGCCCCATACCGCTTCGCCCAGCCCCGCGTCACTGACGAGTGGGGACACCCACTTAAGCAGCCCGCGGGAGCACTGCGCTTAGCAGGCCGGCCCAGTACTTTTTCCCGCGTAGCCCAGCGATTCAAATTAAACCTTTTTCTTTTTAAATTCAAACACACTTCTCTACCCAACTTCAAAATCAACCCATATCGATTCAGTGCACCAAATTGGATGAAACCAATTTTGTTGGAAAGGTCTGTGAATGCTGAATCCAAGCCCGTTGGATTCAAGTCATTTGGATCTGTAGATCACCCATAGTAAAAATAACAAGGCAGAAGCTTTTCTGCATTCAAACATTTTTCAAATTTAAACCATAAAAGCTTTTGAGTTGATTCCAACTCTCAAAAATCACACTTAACCATACCTTTCAGAATATATAATAATATATAGGTTTACTTGCAGAAATAATGTTCAAGTAATAAAAGAATGCTACATAAGCATTTCTAGCCACTTTAATTAATTAAAATAAAAGGGTAAAACCTTATTAAATTGTGACACCACTTTAAATCACATTCACATGGACTACAATATGTGGTGATGACATGTGTCAACATGATCCCATATGTGGTTTGGACAATATTAAATCTTAAGTAGTTTTTCAATGAGTAAAAATTACTTTTCTAAAAATAAAAAGAATCAAATCAAGCCTTAACCTTGTAAGGTTAGAGATGATGCTAGATCATCTATAGGACCCTTGTGTGTGATGATTGCAAGTAGTTAAGTATTGTTTGGTGATTGTGTACCTCGTATTTATTCATAGACGCTAGTACCGACCAAGGCTACGAGGAGGAAGGAGGATACTACGAAGAAGAAGCCGAGGAGAACTTCAACCACTGCTCTGCACAAGGCAAGCTAGTAACTATGAAAGCCTTACTAATCAAGTTGACCTATGCAAGCTAACCCTTGCAAGATTACCCATTTGATAAACCAATCCTAGTTTTATGTGCAAGCTTCTCACTTTATTTCTTTATCAAAGCTCACTTAGAGTTTACTTAAGTGACCGGTAGATTTTGGAAAGATGCTGAAGGTTGCATAAAGAGCATAAAATTTGGCCTAAGCTAGATAACCTTGATATCAGCCTAAGATATAAGGTTGGACTTAGTGAAACTCCACTAGTTACTACCCCATCATCAGTACTACCCCCCCCCCCCCCTCTACCTTAGATGCTAGTGCTAAGCATAAAATTGGATCAACTCTAGATGGGAATACTTGGTGGAAAAATGGTTATGAAAACCTTGGAATGAGGGATCATTCTATTGAAATGTTTTGGACATGTGTTTCCAAACACTTGATGATTCTGGTGATAAAAATG
Source organism: Avena sativa (assembly GCA_916181665.1). Taxonomy (NCBI): domain Eukaryota; kingdom Viridiplantae; phylum Streptophyta; class Magnoliopsida; order Poales; family Poaceae; genus Avena; species Avena sativa. The sequence goes on along the minus strand of OV702283.1, from coordinate 237,839,521 downwards.
TTGAGGCATGAGCCTTAGCCCTTTATAAAACTGATGGTTGTCTGGATGCGATACCATTCCAATTTTAGCGTACAACCACAATACCCGAATATTGGGTAGGGCCTGACTGGAAACTTATATACCTTAGTATTAGTTCCCTCACGGCCAAGGTCTTTGCTGAGGCTACCTTGTGAAGATTGTCCACCTGTGCAGTACCCAAGATGACAGCTGGTCATGGTTGGGAGGCCAAACTCACAGGAGAGGTGCTTATACTAGGGCGTGTCATTGAAAGGTTAGGATTGATTATCCGCATACTGAGTATGGTGAATTCAGGATTTGTTCCTGACGGATGTATCGAATGTTGTGGTGAAAGTGTACAATCTCTGCAGAGTGTCAAACTATTCGAATAGCCGCGTCCGCGGTTATGGACAGTTGGAGTGGCCATACTGTTCCCCCGTCAGACTTTTCAAAATGACCTGTGAAATGAATTGAGACTTTGACTTGACCACAACAGAGTTGTGACCTGAAATACAAGTTCCCACTTAGGATTTATAAAATTATGACTAGATTCAGAACCTAGTAGAGAAAAATCTGGCTTTTGCAAAACAACCCTAGAGCCTAGTGTCCTATTATGAAAAAAACCCCTTTACTTGTTAGTATTAGTTTGCGAGTACTTAAAGAGTACTCATGGCTTTGTCCCTGGCTATTCCCATGGCCAGACTATGAAGAGGAGTACCTGGAAGATGGACCCCAGGAAGGTTACGACAACTAGGATCATCTCACATCGTCAGCATTGCCTGTGACCCCGAAGATGGAGCCTCGCCTACGCTACCGTTATTATTACGTATTCCGCTGCTTGATGTTGTATTAAGAACTGGATCATGAGATCCCTATTTGTGTAAGAACTTATGTATCGTTTGTAATGGAAGAAGTACTATGGTATCCAATTCTGTTATGTCTCGCAAAAATGGTAATCCTGGGATTGCGATGTATGGCATAACAGGCATCTAGGATTGAAAAATCCGGGTGTTGACAAGTTGGTATCAGAGCCATCCTGACCATAGGAGACCCTAGTTAGATTGGACGGTGAACCAAAAACTTAGTTTCAAAACCAAAGAACACAAATATTTACGAAAACTTATTCTCATTCTTACCTCCTTAATTCTTTCATAAAACTTCATGTTCCTCAAAAAATCTTGCAAAATAGATAAATTGTGACACACTTGATCACTCTGCTAATCTACTCATCCTCTATTTTTATAGATGGACGTGAAGTACAGCAAGTTTTACCAACTGGGGAATGGTGGATACCTTATCTTTGAGAGGGATCTGGATCAGCTTTCGGAACTTCTGGAGCGTCCGCACCCCGAGTTCTTCAGAGCTCAGCTCAATGATCAAGGAGGAGAAGATCTGCAGTGGCTAATTGTTGCAAGTCTCCGAGGAAATATTGAACCTCCCACTGCGGAGGGAATTCAGTTTACCTTGAGGGAAAACAACTGGCTCGATGGACTTGCCAGAGCAATGCAGGAAGCTCTTTCCCGTCTGTGTGGGCAGAGCATCAATCAGATCAAGGGTACTCGCTTTGAGTTTTGCCCAAGGCGTGATGCAAATGGACAACCATTGGAAGCCCCATACCACCCCGAGCTGAAGACTCAATTGGACCACCTTAGCTTCATGATGTATGATCGTCAGCAGGAATTGGACAACTGCCGTGACTATTGCAACCACAAGTCTGCCATCATCAAGACGAAGGACCAGACCACGACATGCTAGCAAAGGATCGCAAGTCTCGCCGCCGTCACTCGACAAGAAGGAGCGCATTATAGACCCGGGGGCTGCCTCCTCCTCAGGCAATCCATCGTCGAGCAAGGCAAAGGGCTCAGGGGCCGCCGACTCGGGCATCCCACCCGGCCGACCCCCGGATGAGCTCCAGATCGTGCCGGCTAGTGTCTTCACTATCCGAGACGTGCCATCCTGGGCCCAGCCCTTCATGAACTACCTCCTCAACGACAAGCTCCCGGCTGACGAGGTGGAGGCAAGACAGATCCGGCGCCGCGCACACACATACACCATCATCAACAAGGAGCTATACAAGCGCAGCGCCACAGGCGTTTTCCAGTGGTGCGTCGACACGGATACCGGCTACCTGCTGTTGAAGGAAATCCACCAGGGAGAGTGCGGCCACCACGCCTCTTCTCACGCCCTAGTGATGAAGGCAATGCGCCATGGATTCTACTAGCCTACCGCCTCGGAGGACGTGGACCAGCTGGTTCACGTGTGCAACGGATGCCAGCGGTTCGGCCGGATAAGGCATATGCCGACTTCAGAGCTCAAGACCATACCGATCATGTGGCCCCTTGCCGTTTGGGGGCTGGACATGGTCGGCCCCTTCAAGCGATCCCGAGCCGGCATGACCCACCTGCTGGTGGCGGTGGACACGTTCACCAAGGGGATCGAGGCGAAGCCGGTCCGGAAGCTAGACGGGTCCACGGTCGTCACCTTCTTCTGCGACATCATCATCATCCGGTTCGGGTACCCCCATATCATCATCACCGATAACGGCCTGAACTTCGCCAAGGGATCCTTCGCCTGGTTCTGCCACAACAAGGGGATCTGACTGGACCTCGCGTCCGTCACGTGCCCGCAGTCCAACGGGCAGGTGGAAAGGGCCAACGGCTTGGTGCTAGCCGTAATCAAGCCCTGGCTGATCGAGCCACTGGAGCAGTTGATACGTCGGAAACGTATCTATAATTTTTGATGTCCCATGCTTGTTTAGTATCTACTTTGCTTTGGTTTGTCTACACTTTGAGGTGTTTTTATATGTTTTCTGGTACCTATTAACAATATGCCACAGTGCCAGTTGCCTATTTTCTTCTGTTTTTGGTTCTAGAAAAGGCAAAAAAATCAATATTCTCGGAATTGGATGGGACAAAAGCCAAAGTCAATATTTTACCGGGGGGAACACGAAGCTAGAGTACGAGACAGAGGAGAGCCACCAGGGCCACACCCCCTGGCCGCGCGGCCTAGGTGGGCCCACGCCTGGGGGTGCAGCCACCCTGGGTGACCCCTGCCTTGCCTCTTCACCTATAAAGACCCCCTGATACCTAAACCCTACGTACCCGATCAATCTTCCACGAAACAGCCCGTAGCCTCCGCCACCATCATCCCTAGATCGGGGGGATCTGAAGTTCTTCCCGGCACCATGTCGGAGGGGAGATCATCCCGGAGGCCTTCTTCTTCATCATTCCAGCCTCCGGTATGAAGCGTGAGTAGTTCCACCTTGGACTACGGGTCCATGTAGTAGCTAGATGGTTGTATCTCCTCCTTTGTGCTACCATGTTTAGATCTTGTGAGCTCCGTTCATGATCAAGATCATCTATTTGTAATCATGCATGTTGTGTTTGCGGGATCCGATGGATATTGAGATTACTATGTCAGATTGATTAATGGTTTTGTCTTATTGATTCTATCATGTCTGTGTTGTCTGTGATCTTGCATGCTCTCCGTTTCTAGTAGCTATCTTGGCCAAGTAGATGCTAGTGACACCAAGAGGGGGTATTTATGGTCCATAGTGGGTTCATGCCTCTATTTAATCTAAGGTAAGTGACAAAAATCTCTAAGGTTGTAGATGTGATGTTGCTACTAGGGAGAAAATAACAGTCTCTTGTTCATGGAACAAGTGGATTGTTTACCTTACACACTTTGCTTAAAGCAGTTGTTCGTTGCTTGCAACTTAATACTGTAGGGGTTCAGATGATAACCTGAAGGTGGATTACTAGTCATAGATGCAGTTGGATGGCGGTCTATGTATCTTGTTATATTGTCCAATCGAATCTCATAGGATCATGAATGTCTAGTATTGCATTGTTATGCCTTGCTCAGTCCTTTCAATTGCCCTGCTGTAATTTGTTTACCCAGCATGCCATGTTTGTTTATCTCAAGGAGGACACCTCTAGTAAACTATGGACCCCGGTCCAATCTTTACCATTGATACATCTTCCACTATTACTGTTTACCTTTCTGCAAACCACTATTACCATCCACACCATACAGTTAATCCTTTGTTTTCAGAAAACCGGTGAGATTGACAACCTCACTGTTCGTTGGGTCAAAGTCTTGAGTTTGTGTTGTGCAGGTTTCCAAGTTGCTAGAAACACCTTTGAGTCGTTTCCTTCCTCCTACTGGTTCGATAACCTTGGTTTCTTACCGAGGGAAGAACTTGTTGTTGTGCTCATCATACCTTCCTCTTGGGGTCTCCCAACGAAGCTCAACAATCAGCTGAGCCAACATCAGTGCTCACCCGGTTGTTGGATCATGGAACTTCCAGCTATGCTGTGGAGCCTCCGCATCACCCCGAACAAATCAATAGGCTTCACCCCGTTCTTCCTCACATATGGCTCAGAAGCGGTCCCTGCGGAGGACATCGAGTTCGACTCACCCCGCAAGCTACTTTACATGAAGAAGGAGAACAAGGATGCGATGGAGGACTGCGTCGACCTCCTCGAGGAGGCCCGCAAGCTAGCTTTGTCTAGGTCGGCCATCTACCAGCAAGGGATACGCCGGTATCACTCCAACCGCATCTGTCCCGTTGCGTTCCACGAAGGTGACCTGGTGCTCCGGTTGATACAAGACACGAAGGGCATGCACAAGCTGTCCCCTCCGTGGGAGGGCCCCTTCATCATCAGGAAGGCGCTGCACAACAAATCCTACTACCTCATCGACGCACAGCAGCCGTGCAAGAACAAGATGGACAAGTCGGACAAGGAGACGGAGTGGCCGTGGAACGCAGACCTGCTCTAACCATTTTACACTTAGTCGCAAATCAGTGTATGTATCCGGAACCCTTAATGATTGAAAGATGTGTCCCCGGCTGATGCTCGGGGGCTCCTTGCCATACATTTTGTTGTTGTTCGTTTCCGATTAAGTCCTGCAATGTTTTTTCGGGCTTCCATCGACCCCCAACCGCGGGGGCTCGTCGGTTGGCCCGGCCTTCTAATTCTGTAAGCCGACTGAGTAGTGTGTGCTGATGAAAGAGGCCCACTCTTCGTCTCAGCTACAGACTGCTACCCAGTTGTCCGACTAGCAAGAGAAAAAGCACGAGGCATCCCACATGAAAAACGATGAAATATGGGACAGATCGGACATTCTGACCATGTGCCTAGTTGGTATTTTCCGGCTGCTAATCCTCTAGTATCGTGCGGAATGTATTGTCAGCTCCCTTCGGTTCCGGCTCCAAACCTGTAACATCCCAAAAATACTAAACTTGGATCATCAAATTCTAATCCTCACATTTAGGGTTAACAAAAACTTTTCTAAATAAAATTATGAATGCATGCATATGTGTATGCATTGATTTTGAATTCTTTTAAACCCACCTTGTTTGTTTGTTTCATTGCTTGTAAAATGTTTCTTAGGTGAAATAAACATCATCTAAAACATTCCCACACTTTTCCTAAAGACAAGTAAATCAAAACACATATATGAAATGAATGGTCATTTTGGCCAATTTAACTCCCATGCCTACTTTGGCTGTCTCAAACTTTCAAAACTTAACAGAAACTTTTCTGGATCTTTGCACCCCTTGAATGTACTCATAACAAGGTATCAAGGCCCACTTTGTGATCATCCAGAAACTTTCAAATGCATAGTTTAAATGACAATTCAAAATTGAATCTTTATCATATGGGAAGATCCCACTTTTTCAAAAACCACTCAAACAAGCTCAACTTTCAAAACCCAAGAATCTGCAGACTCACCAGCACCAATCTAGCAAACCCACCAAAATTCATTTCAAAATTCAAAACTTGATTTCATGCGGCCATTTCATCAAACAGGTTGCAGACACAAATCAAACAAACATCAAACACTATAGTGTGCAGTAAAATTGGCCTAACTTGTTCCCTAGTTAGCTCACACACAGCTCAGTAGATCATCTAGGAAGTTTAACTAAGGACTAGCACCCCTGTGAGCTTGCCATTGCCATCAATGGTGAACAGCCGAAGCCAACCTTGTCACCCCATTGTGGACAGCAGGCTAGAGGAAGAACTAGCCATGCCAACCTTGGCTGGGAGGCAGCCCACCGTCCACCGCCACTCCCTGTCCCAGCCGCGAGCGTTGCCAAGCCCTGGACCACGCGCACAAGCCGCGCCCAGACCATGCCGAGCATGCGCCAGAGCGCCACCCTCGACCAGCGTCCACAGACCGCGCGCTGCCCTCACCGCGTGCACACACGATCACCACCGACCCAGGAGACCGCCAGACATCCCCGTTTGCCGCCCCGTGCCATACAGCCACCGCCCGCCGTCGAAGACGCCGCCTCTGCCGCGCAGAGCACCGCCCGTTCCAGACCAAGACGCACCGCCCCATGCCTCGAGACCATGTCGTTGAGCATCGCCAGGAGACACCGCACCGTCCCCTACCCTTGCCCATGCCTTTAGCCGCCTGTAACCTCGCCCCCGACGAGCTCACCGTGCGCCCCGACGGTCCCCTCGCTCGACTATAAATAGAGGCCACCCCCGCACGATTTCTTCACACCATCTCACTCCCCTCTCCTCACTGATCGTGCCACACCATTCTCAGAGCAAGGCGAGCACCACCTCGTCGCAATTTCACTGGAGCCTGCCGCTGCCGGAGAAGAAGGGAGCCAGCGATTGGAGCCGCCCCAGGAGAAGCCACCAGTATCAGGAGATTCGCCGTCGTCGACTTCGTCGTTCGCCCGCCTCGCCGACCCTCGCCCGTACCCCGGTGAGCCCCCATCACCCCTCACTGGCCGCGCTAGGTTTCGTTCTCGCCGGAGTTGTCTCGCGTCTACGATGACCCCCAGCCGTTGGATTACAACTAGATCGAACGATCCACGTTGCCCCATACCGCTTCGCCCAGCCCCGCGTCACTGACGAGTGGGGACACCCACTTAAGCAGCCCGCGGGAGCACTGCGCTTAGCAGGCCGGCCCAGTACTTTTTCCCGCGTAGCCCAGCGATTCAAATTAAACCTTTTTCTTTTTAAATTCAAACACACTTCTCTACCCAACTTCAAAATCAACCCATATCGATTCAGTGCACCAAATTGGATGAAACCAATTTTGTTGGAAAGGTCTGTGAATGCTGAATCCAAGCCCGTTGGATTCAAGTCATTTGGATCTGTAGATCACCCATAGTAAAAATAACAAGGCAGAAGCTTTTCTGCATTCAAACATTTTTCAAATTTAAACCATAAAAGCTTTTGAGTTGATTCCAACTCTCAAAAATCACACTTAACCATACCTTTCAGAATATATAATAATATATAGGTTTACTTGCAGAAATAATGTTCAAGTAATAAAAGAATGCTACATAAGCATTTCTAGCCACTTTAATTAATTAAAATAAAAGGGTAAAACCTTATTAAATTGTGACACCACTTTAAATCACATTCACATGGACTACAATATGTGGTGATGACATGTGTCAACATGATCCCATATGTGGTTTGGACAATATTAAATCTTAAGTAGTTTTTCAATGAGTAGAAATTACTTTTCTAAAAATAAAAAGAATCAAATCAAGCCTTAACCTTGTAAGGTTAGAGATGATGCTAGATCATCTATAGGACCCTTGTGTGTGATGATTGCAAGTAGTTAAGTATTGTTTGGTGATTGTGTACCTCGTATTTATTCATAGACGCTAGTACCGACCAAGGCTACGAGGAGGAAGGAGGATACTACGAAGAAGAAGCCGAGGAGAACTTCAACCACTGCTCTGCACAAGGCAAGCTAGTAACTATGCAAGCCTTACTAATCAAGTTGACCTATGCAAGCTAACCCTTGCAAGATTACCCATTTGATAAACCAATCCTAGTTTTATGTGCAAGCTTCTCACTTTATTTCTTTATCAAAGCTCACTTCGAGTTTACTTAAGTGACCGGTAGATTTTGGAAAGATGCTGAAGGTTGCATAAAGAGCATAAAATTTGGCCTAAGCTAGATAACCTTGATATCAGCCTAAGATATAAGGTTGGACTTAGTGAAACTCCACTAGTTACTACCCCATCATCAGTACTACCCCCCCCCCTCTACCTTAGATGCTAGTGCTAAGCATAAAATTGGATCAACTCTAGATGGGAATACTTGGTGGAAAAATGGTTATGAAAACCTTGGAATGAGGGATCATTCTATTGAAATGTTTTGGACATGTGTTTCCAAACACTTGATGATTCTGGTGATAAAAATGTTGAGGCATGAGCCTTAGCCCTTTATAAAACTGATGGTTGTCTGGATGCGATACCATTCCAATTTTAGCGTACAACCACAATACCCGAATATTGGGTAGGGCCTGACTGGAAACTTATATACCTTAGTATTAGTTCCCTCACGGCCAAGGTCTGAGCTGAGGCTACCTTGTGAAGATTGTCCACCTGTGCAGTACCCAAGATGACAGCTGGTCATGGTTGGGAGGCCAAACTCACAGGAGAGGTGCTTATACTAGGGCGTGTAATTGAAAGGTTAGGATTGATTATCCGCATACTGAGTATGGTGAATTCAGGATTTGTTCCTGACGGATGTATCGAATGTTGCGGTGAAAGTGTACAATCTCTGCAGAGTGTCAAACTATTCGAATAGCCGCGTCCGCGGTTATGGACAGTTGGAGTGGCCATACTGTTCCCCGTCAGACTTTTCAAAATGACCTGTGAAATGAATTGAGACTTTGACTTGACCACAACAGAGTTGTGACCTGAAATACAAGTTCCCACTTAGGATTTATAAAATTATGACTAGCTTCAGAACCTAGTAGAGAAAAATCTGGCTTTTGCAAAACAACCCTAGAGCCTAGTGTCCTATTATCAAAAAAACCCCTTTACTTGTTAGTATTAGTTTGCGAGTACTTAAAGAGTACTCATGGCTTTGTCCCTGGCTATTCCCATGGCCAGACTATGAAGAGGAGTACCTGGAAGATGGACCCCAGGAAGGTTACGACAACTAGGATCATCTCACATCGTCAGCATTGCCTGTGACCCCGAAGATGGAGCCTCGCCTACGCTACCGTTATTATTACGTATTCCGCTGCTTGATGTTGTATTAAGAACTGGATCATGAGATCCCTATTTGTGTAAGAACTTATGTATCGTTTGTAATGGAAGAAGTACTATGGTATCCAATTCTGTTATGTCTCGCAAAAATGGTAATCCTGGGATTGCGATGTATGGCATAACAGGCATCTAGGATTGAAAAATCCGAGTGTTGACAAGTTGGTATCAGAGCCATCCTGACCATAGGAGACCCTAGTTAGATTGGACGGTGAACCAAAAACTTAGTTTCAAAACCAAAGAACACAAATATTTACGAAAACTTATTCTCATTCTTACCTCCTTAATTCTTTCATAAAACTTCATGTTCCTCAAAAAATCTTGCAAAATAGATAAATTGTGACACACTTGATCACTCTGCTAATCTACTCATCCTCTATTTTTATAGATGGACGTGAAGTACAGCAAGTTTTACCAACTGGGGAATGGTGGAGACCTTATCTTTGAGAGGGATCTGGATCAGCTTTCGGAACTTCTGGAGCGTCCGCACCCCGAGTTCTTCAGAGCTCAGCTCAATGATCAAGGAGGAGAAGATCTGCAGTGGCTAATTGTTGCAAGTCTCCGAGGAAATATTGAACCTCCCACTGCGGAGGGAATTCAGTTTACCTTGAGGGAAAACAACTGGCTCGATGGACTTGCCAGAGAAATGCAGGAAGCTCTTTCCCGTCTATGTGGGCAGAGCATCAATCAGATCAAGGGTACTCGCTTTGAGTTTTGCCCAAGGCGTGATGCAAATGGACAACCATTGGAAGCCCCATACCACCCCGAGCTGAAGACTCAATTGGACCACCTTAGCTTCATGATGTATGATCGTCAGCAGGAATTGGACAACTTCCGTGACTATTGCAACCACAAGTCTGCCATCATCAAGACGAAGGACCAGACCACGACATGCTAGCAAAGGATCGCAAGTCTCGCCGCCGTCACTCGACAAGAAGGAGCGCATTATTGCCCGTCTTCGCCATCGCATCTCATCTCTGGAGGAGACCATCCACGAGAGAGACATGCAGTTAGAGGAAAGGGAGAATGCCGGAGAGGATCTTCGTGGAGACCGTTACTCCTATCTCAGCGATGACGATGATTTTCTGGAGGATCAGGCCATGGACTTCACCGATGAGGATGATTTCGCCTTCATCGATGATGATGAAGATGATGAAGCCACAGATTTCAAGGAGTAGTAGCACTTGAGTACTAGCGTAGTGAGTAGTAGTCGGTCCCACTGTATCGTAGATTCCAGAATGGTTCTTAAAACCATCTGTTTTTCCTTGCTGTGGTGTGTGTTGTATCGAGTGAATGAATGAATGAAAAAGCAAGTTGCTAGAAAAATCTGAATCAAACATTTAAAACTTTTCAAAGACCCAAAACCTTAGAAATTTCCCTCTTTTCTCATGATCTATATCAATCTTCAGATGCCACGTGGAGGAAGTGGTTCAGCCCCGGACCCGATGTTGCAGATTCTGCAAATGTTGACTTCTGACCGCGAAGCTAAAAGAGCGGAACGTCAAGCCAACCTAGCCACTCTGCAACAGATAGCCCAGCTAGCCCACAACAACCAAGGCCACGGAAATCAGGACAACCACGGATCTAAGCTCAAGAATTTCCAGAATACCAACCCACCTGTTTTCACCAAGTTAGAAGAACCCCTAGATGCTGATGATTGGCTGCAAACCATGGAAAACAACCTAGAAGTCGCCGGAGTGGAAGCCAACGAGAAAGTCCTGTTCGCCACCCATTATCTAGCCGGAGATGCCAGGGCATGGTGAAACAGTGTTCGCGCCATGATCGGAGGCCAAATGATGACCTGGGAGGAATTCAAGGTCAAGTTCAGCAGAACCCATGTACCACCAGGTTTGATCAAGAGAATGAGAGACGAGTTCAGAGAGATGAAGCAAGGAAGGATGACTGTAGTGGAATACCGTGACAAATTTTTGTCATTAGCTAGGTATGCCCCGGACGAGATAGACACCGAAGCCAAGAAGAAAGAAAGGTTCTTGAATGGTCTGCATGACGAGATGCAGACAGTGTTAGTCAATATCCCCTTTGTTGATATTGAAGCCCTTGTCGACTCTGCTATCCAGATGGAAGGAAAGATCAACCAGGCCAATGAGAACCGCAAGCGTCGCATGATGCATCAACCAGGAACCCATCAGACCCCAAAGTATCGCCCCAACCCATCTCCAAGATTTGCCCCAAGAACCAACAGACCCCCTATGACCCGTCCGACCTACCCCAACCGTGGAAACCCTAGACCCAGAGGAAATCACAACAACCCCGGCAACTCTAGCAATTTCACCCGTGCCCCACCCAAGTTCAACAACAACAATGCTACCGCCAACCCCAACACTGCCCCGAGGACTGGAAGCAATGCTGTGCCTATCGCAGCCAAGGACAAGTCACAAGTGACCTGTTATGACTGTGGAAATAAAGGCCACTATTCCAACGAGTGCCCCAACAAGAAGAATGCTACAGCCCCCAACTCCAATGTCCCAGCTCAGCAGCAGCGTCGTGTCCAGCCAGGGAGAAGATTTGCCCCAGGGAATTCACTCAACCACAATGGTCGTCTTTTTCTCATGCATGCTGAAGAAGCTCAGGAAGCGCCAGACGTCGTGCTGGGTATGTTTTCTGTTAATTCAGTACTTGCAAGAGTGTTGTTTGACTCTGGTGCATCACATTCATTTGTCACCGAAGAATTTGCCTGCACTAGTAAAATTCAACCAACCAAATTGAAGCATGTGATGATTATACAAATTCCTGGATCAACCACCAAGGCTAGGCAAATTTGCAAAGCCGTCCCTATCCGAATCCATGGCATAGATTTTTATGCTAATCTAATAGTACTCAGAACTAAAGGTTTGGAAGTAGTACTAGGAATGGATTGGATGTCCAAACATAAGGGATTGATTGACTGTGCCAAGAAAGCCATCACCATGACCAGTACCACCGGAATATCAGTCGAGCATATATCTGAAACCTTACCCTGCCAATTCAAGTGTAACAAGAGTATAGCCCAACCTACCATTGACCAAGTCCGGATAGTCTGTGAATACCCCGATGTATTTCCAGATGTTTTGCCCGGTATTCCCCCAGATCGGGATATCAAGTTTATCATCGAACTAATCCCCGGAACCGGACCCATAGCCCAGAGACCCTATAGTATGAACCCGTCAGAACTAGAAGAACTGAAGAAGCAACTGGATTCCATGCTGGAAATTGGATTGATTCAACCAAGTGCGTCCCCATGGAGATCACCTGTCTTGTTTGTGGACAAGAAGGATGGAGGTAAACGTTTGTGTACGGATTATCGGAAGTTGAATGATGTCACCATCAAGAACAAGTACCCCTTACCCAAGATAGAAGATTTGTTTGATCAGTTGACCGGTGCCAAAGTGTTTTCTAAGATTGATCTTAGGACTGGCTATCATCAACTCAAAATTCGTGCAGAGGATATTCCAAAGACTGCCTTTACCACCAGATATGGATTGTATGAGTATATAGTCATGTCTTTCGGATTAACCAATGCCCCCGCTTATTTCATGAACCTCATGAATAAGATTTTTATGGACTTCCTGGATAAGTTTGTCGTTGTTTTCATCGATGACATTCTGATTTATTCCAAATCAGAAGAAGAACATGAGCTACACCTAAGGACCATTCTTGGAACCCTTAGAGAGCATCAGTTGTATGCAAAGTTTAGCAAATGTGAATTCTGGTTACAGGAAGTAGGATTCCTCAGTCACATTGTATCAGCCGGAGGAATTGCCGTTGACCCTGCCAAAGTGAAAGATGTAGAAGATTGGCAAGCCCCAACCACTCAAACCCAAGTTTGTGCTTTTCTCGGATTGGCGGGATATTACCGCAAATTTGTAGAAGGATTCTCTAGTATCGCCAGACCCATGACCCAATTGCTGAAGAAGGACAAGAAGTTTGAATGGACCGAAAAATGTGAAGCGAGTTTTCAAGAACTCAAAAGGAGATTGATTTCAGCCCCAATCTTGATCATGCCGGATATCACGAAGCCCTTCGATGTGTATTGTGACGCATCCAAGATTGGTCTCGGATGTGTGCTAATGCAAGAAGGCAAAGTTATATCATATCTATCGCGACAATTGAAGCAACATGAACAAAATTACCCAACCCATGACCTCGAACTCGCAGCCGTAGTTCTAGCCCTGAAGACATGGAGACATTACCTGATGGGAAACCGTTGTGAGATTTATTCGGATCACAAGAGCCTAAAGTATATATTCACTCAGAAGGAGCTGAATATGAGGAAGAGAAGATGGTTTGAGCTAATCAAGGATTACGACCTGGACATTCACTATCACCCTGGTAAAGCCAACATGGTAGCCGATGCCCTTAGAAGATTGCCGTGCCACTTGAACTCCATGATTTTGAAGGAGCAACCAAGTTTGCACAAAGAGATGGAAGATTTTTGAATGGAATTAGTAAGTGAAGGATTTTTGGCTAGCATAGAACTTCAGCCCACTTTGATCAGTCAGATTAAAGAGGCGTAGAAGGGAAATGCCAGTATCGACGGAATCAAGCGTCGTATCGGTACAGGCCAAGTACCCGGATTCACCGAGGACGAGGAAGGAGTTTTGTGGTACAAAGCACGCCTTTGTGTACCATCAGATTCTGAGTTAAAAGAAGTTATCTTGAAGGAGGCTCATGATACTCTTTATTCTATCCATCCCGGCGGAACTAAGATGTATCAAGATTTGAAAGAGCAATTTTGGTGGCATAAGATGAAGAGAGAAATCGGAAGCTATATCGCCAAGTGTGATATATGTCAGCGAGTCAAGGCCGGACATCAAAGACCCGCTGGATTGTTGCAACCTTTGCAAATTCCGGAATGGAAATGGGATTCTGTAGGAATGGACTTTATCACTGGACTACCTACTTCTAGTAGGGGAAATGACTCTATTTGGGTCATAGTGGACAGATTGTCCAAAGTCGCCCATTTCTTACCCATCAAAACCACCTATCAGAGTTCGAAGCTAGCAGAGTTGTACATCGCTAGAATCGTTAGTTTGCATGGAGTCCCCAAGAACATCGTATCGGATCGAGGAACTCAGTTTACCTCAAGATTCTGGAAGAAAGTCCAAGAAGGTTTAGGAACCCGCCTAGATTTCAGTACCGCGTATCACCCTCAGACCGATGGACAAACGGAGCGAGTAAATCAAATACACGAAGATATGCTAAGAGCATGTGTGTTGGAATATGGATCCAAATGGGAAGACTATCGGCCGTTTGCAGAATTTTCATACAACAACAGTTACCAAGCCAGTTTGCAAATGGCCCCATTTGAATTTATGTACGGAAGGAAGTGTCGCACCCCCTTGAACTGGTCAGAAGTAGGAGAGAGTCAGATTTTCGGACCCGACATCCTACGAGAAGCAGAAGAGAAGGTTCACAAGATTCATGAGCACCTCAAGACAGCCCAATCCCGATAGAAGAGTTACGCCAACAAGAGATGTAGAGACCTCGCCTTCAACATAGGAGATTTTGTTTATCTGAAAGTGTCGCCATTGAAGGGAATGCAGCGTTTTCAACTCAAGGGAAAGTTAGCCCCCAGATATATCGGACCTTTCAAAATTCTGAACCATCGAGGAGAAGTATCGTATCAATTGGAACTACCAGAAGAGATGTCAGCAGTGCACAATGTGTTCCATATCTCGTTACTTCGCAAGTGTCTCGAAGTCCCCGAGAAGACCGAAGTGTTCAAGAATATCGATCACCGGACCATAGAGATCAACGATGACCTGACCTATCCCGAAGTACCCATCCGTATTTTGGAAGAAGCCTTTCGAACTACCCGAACCCGAAGCATCAAGTTTCTCAAGATTCAGTGGAGCAACCACACAGAAGAGGAAGCTACCTAGGAGCGTGAAGATCACATCAGGACGGAGTTTCCAGATCTCTTCAAATCCTAGGTAATCTTTTCGTCCTTTTCAAATCTCGGGACGAGATTTTGTTTAAGGGGGGAAGGTTTGTAACATCCCAAAAATACTAAACTTGGATCATCAAATTCTAATCCTCACATTTAGGGTTAACAAAAACTTTTCTAAATAAAATTATGAATGCATGCATATGTGTATGCATTGATTTTGAATTCTTTTAAACCCACCTTGTTTGTTTGTTTCATTGCTTGTAAAATGTTTCTTAGGTGAAATAAACATCATCTAAAACATTCCCACGCTTTTCCTAAAGACAAGTAAATCAAAACACATATATGAAATGAATGGTCATTTTGGCCAATTTAACTCCCATGCCTACTTTGGCTGTCTCAAACTTTCAAAACTTAACAGAAACTTTTCTGGATCTTTGCACCCCTTGAATGTACTCATAACAGGGTATCAAGGCCCACTTTGTGATCATCCAGAAACTTTCAAATGCATAGTTTAAATGACAATTCAAAATTGAATCTTTATCATATGGGAAGATCCCACTTTTTCAAAAACCACTCAAACAAGCTCAACTTTCAAAACCCAAGCATCTGCAGACTCACCAGCACCAATCTAGCAAACCCACCAAAATTCATTTCAAAATTCAAAACTTGATTTCATGCGGCCATTTCATCAAACAGGTTGCAGACACAAATCAAACAAACATCAAACACTATAGTGTGCAGTAAAATTGGCCTAACTTGTTCCCTAGTTAGCTCACACACAGCTCAGTAGATCATCTAGGAAGTTTAACTAAGGACTAGCACCCCTGTGAGCTTGCCATTGCCATCAATGGTGAACAGCCGAAGCCAACCTTGCCACCCCATTGTGGACAGCAGGCTAGAGGAAGAACTAGCCATGCCAACCTTGGCTGGGAGGCAGCCCACCGTCCACCGCCACTCCCTGTCCCAGCCGCGAGCGTTGCCAAGCCCTGGACCACGCGCACAAGCCGCGCCCAGACCATGCCGAGCATGCGCCAGAGCGCCACCCTCGACCAGCGTCCACAGACCGCGCGCTGCCCTCACCGCGTGCACACACGATCACCACCGACCCAGGAGACCGCCAGACATCCCCGTTTGCCGCCCCGTGCCATACAGCCACCGCCCGTCGTCGAAGACGCCGCCTCTGCCGCGCAGAGCACCGCCCGTTCCAGACCAAGACGCACCGCCCCATGCCTCGAGACCATGTCGTTGAGCATCGCCAGGAGACACCGCACCGTCCCCTACCCTTGCCCATGCCTTTAGCCGCCTGTAACCTCGCCCCCGACGAGCTCACCGTGCGCCCCGACGGTCCCCTCGCTCGACTATAAATAGAGGCCACCCCCGCACGATTTCTTCACACCATCTCACTCCCCTCTCCTCACTGATCGTGCCACACCATTCTCAGAGCAAGGCGAGCACCACCTCGTCGCAATTTCACTGGAGCCTGCCGCTGCCGGAGAAGAAGGGAGCCAGCGATTGGAGCCGCCCCAGGAGAAGCCACCAGTATCAGGAGATTCCCCGTCGTCGACTTCGTCGTTCGCCCGCCTCGCCGATCCTCGCCCGTACCCCGGTGAGCCCCCAGCACCCCTCACTGGCCGCGCTAGGTTTCGTTCTCGCCGGAGTTGTCTCGCGTCAACGATGACCCCCAGCCGTTGGATTAGAACTAGATCGAACGATCCACGTTGCCCCATACCGCTTCGCCCAGCCCCGCGTCACTGACGAGTGGGGACACCCACTTAAGCAGCCCGCGGGAGCACTGCGCTTAGCAGGCCGGCCCAGTACTTTTTCCCGCGCAGCCCAGCGATTCAAATTAAACCTTTTTCTTTTTAAATTCAAACACACTTCTGTACCCAACTTCAAAAATCAACCCAGATCGATTCAGTGCACCAAATTGGATGAAACCAATTTTTTTGGAAAGGTCTGTGAATGCTGAATCCAAGCCCGTTGGATTCAAGTCATTTGGATCTGTAGATCACCCATAGTAAAAATAACAAGGCAGAAGCTTTTCTCCATTCAAACATTTTTCAAATTTAAACCATAAAAGCTTTTGAGTTGATTCCAACTCTCAAAAATCACACTTAACCATACCTTTCAGAATATATAAAAATATATAGTTTACTTGCAGAAATAATGTTCAAGTAATAAAAGAATGCTACATAAGCATTTCTAGCCACTTTAATTAATTAAAATAAAAGGGTAAAACCTTATTAAATTGTGACACCACTTTAAATCACATTCCCATGGACTACAATATGTGGTGATGACATGTGTCAACATGATCCCATATGTGGTTTGGAGAATATTAAATCTTAAGTAGTTTTTCAATGAGTAGAAATTACTTTTCTAAAAATAAAAAGAATCAAATCAAGCCTTAACCTTGTAAGGTTAGAGATGATGCTAGATCATCTATAGGACCCTTGTGTGTGATGATTGCAAGTAGTTAAGTATTGTTTGGTGATTGTGTACCTCATATTTATTCATAGACGCTAGTACCGACCAAGGCTACGAGGAGGAAGGAGGATACTACGAAGAAGAAGCCGAGGAGAACTTCAACCACTGCTCTGCACAAGGCAAGCTAGTAACTATGCAAGCCTTACTAATCAAGTTGACCTATGCAAGCTAACCCTTGCAAGATTACCCATTTGATAAACCAATCCTAGTTTTATTTGCAAGCTTCTCACTTTATTTCTTTATCAAAGCTCACTTAGAGTTTACTTAAGTGACCGGTAGATTTTGGAAAGATGGTGAAGGTTGCATAAAGAGCATAAAATTTGGCCTAAGCTAGATAACCTTGATATCAGCCTAAGATATAAGGTTGGACTTAGTGAAACTCCACTAGTTACTACCCCATCATCAGTACTACCCCCCCCCCCCCCCCCTCTACCTTAGATGCTAGTGCTAAGCATAAAATTGGATCAACTCTAGATGGGAATACTTGGTGGAAAAATGGTTATGAAAACCTTGGAATGAGGGATCATTCTATTGAAATGTTTTGGACATGTGTTTCCAAACACTTGATGATTCTGGTGATAAAAATGTTGAGGCATGAGCCTTAGCCCTTTATAAAACTGATGGTTGTCTGGATGCGATACCATTCCAATTTTAGCGTACAACCACAATACCCGAATATTGGGTAGGGCTTGACTGGAAACTTATATACCTTAGTATTAGTTCCCTCACGACCAAGGTCTAAGCTGAGGCTACCTTGTGAAGATTGTCCACCTGTGCAGTACCCAAGATGACAGCTGGTCACGGTTGGGTGGCCAAACTCACAGGAGAGGTGCTTATACTAGGGCGTGTAATTGAAAGGTTAGGATTGATTACCCGCATACTGAGTATGGTGAATTCAGGATTTGTTCCTGACGGATGTATCGAATGTTGTGGTGAAAGTGTACAATCTCTGCAGAGTGTCAAACTATTAGAATAGCCGCGTCCGCGGTTATGGACAGTTGGAGTGGCCATACTGTTCCCCCGTCAGACTTTTCAAAATGACCTGTGAAATGAATTGAGACTTTGACTTGACCACAACAGAGTTGTGACCTGAAATACAAGTTCCCACTTAGGATTTATAAAATTATGACTAGCTTCAGAACCTAGTAGAGATAAATCTGGCTTTTGCAAAACAACCCTAGAGCCTAGTGTCCTATTATCCAAAAAACCCCTTTACTTGTTAGTATTAGTTTGCGAGTACTTAAAGAGTACTCATGGCTTTGTCCCTGGCTATTCCCATGGCCAGACTATGAAGAGGAGTACCTGGAAGATGGACCCCAGGAAGGTTACGACAACTAGGATCATCTCCCATCGTCAGCATTGCCTGTGACCCCGAAGATGGAGCCTCGCCTACGCTACCGTTATTATTACGTATTCCGCTGCTTGATGTTGTATTAAGAACTGGATCATGAGATCCCTATTTGTGTAAGAACTTATGTATCGTTTGTAATGGATGAAGTACTATGGTATCCAATTCTGTTATGTCTCGCAAAAATGGTAATCCTGGGATTGCGATGTATGGCATAACAGGCATCTAGGATTGAAAAATCCGGGTGTTGACAAAACCGCAACCCTGCTGTTCAGCAAGGTGAAGCGTAAATAGCATCACGCACGCGAAAGCGACTAAGTGTTTAGAAAAGCATGAGCTAGTTTTTGAAAAAAGAAATTTTAGTCAGACAGTAAAATGACATGCAACGTAATAATGTACTAATAAGAAATTATTTTCGTGTGTTTCCTTTTGCACAAACCGCACCGAGCTGGAGATCAAAGACGGGGAAGATTCTAAGTACCTACCTACAGTAGCCACTCCGAATCTCGGGGGCTACACTCAGTGGGTGCGCGTCAACTGGAAGCAGACAGCATCCGGCTGAAAGATGTCCCATCCGTACAGAGAAACGCGAAGCCAGATTAAAATCAAGGCAGCAAGATTACTCGGGCAGGGGTGCAGCCTCTTCCGTTCGGCGCCCAAGTTCCGTACATAGAATGCCGGGAGGTTGATGTGGTACGACGGAAACCCAACCACGAGAAATACTGGACCTAAAGAAGGTAAGGGATCAGATTAAAGCACACAAAGACAAGTGAACAAGGATTAAAGATAAGGAGTAAACGCAGAGCTAATCACATCTATCCAATGCATTTGTAGAAAAATAGTTTTGACTCTCTACATCGTCCGTTGGCAAGGTTAACCTATAGGCTGGACCGGTGGGGTATCGTAAACCTTTCCTCTGATACCACTTGTAACGCCCCCAAATCGGGTCTATGCAGGTCTTAGCATTTCCCGCCAAAACCCGCATAGAAGCGATTCAAAGACGCCCACCAGACATTTTCGTGTTGGTGGGATTTGATTACAAGTAGATACATCACAGTGGTTTACAACAGAGTCCACAAGAACTTATATATACAACAACGACTCGACGAGTCAAGAATACAAATGATACAATTCAGAGATATAACTCAAGAAGAAAGCAAAATAGTATACGAGTACGGACAATATCCAAATGGGACTAAGAGTCCTGAAGAATAACCAAGCGGTATCCGTAAACCCTGCCCAGACCAAGTCGGAAGGGTAACCTTGCTAACGTCGTCAATCACATAACTATCAAAGCCAAAGGGTGCCGGCGAAGGTTAAAGGAATACAGAAAGAGAGCGATAAGTACTGAGGCCAATACACAACGAGTCTTATAATTTGGTGGTCCTCGTCTACATAGGTATGGTGGGCTTAGCGACAGCAAAGCTTGCACTATCTAACTTATAGAGACATGCTACAACTTTGACTAGTAGAGCGAGATAAGAGAGCTCTATGTGATAACTATAATATAACACCAAACATAACCATCCGAAGATTTCCCCCTCGAAGACCAGTCGAGGAAGTCCTCTAGCAGAACACACACGGTGGCAATTTTAGTTAAACAAATGTTTAGTTGATAAAGCTAATTACTAATCATGTTATTAAAGAGGCAAAACATTAGTGGCATTGTCTATGATCATGACACTGTACTCCTGAGGTGTTCATAACAGTGGCACATGGCTTCTCGAAAAGATTTACCTTGCAGGGGTACACTACTATACCCAAACGCATGATCAACCATTCAGGCAATATATCATGCATGCCTTTTGAATCTCACAATAAGAATTGTCTCATAACTACGCACATCCAGAGGCATCACCTACTGTGTTTTACCCACACGAGAGATACAGCTGATTCTCTAGGTGGAACATCATTTAAATCTATGGTCGGGCGATGATCGGAAGATAACTCGTAGAGCTCCATCCCACCTCCAACACGATCCCAATTTTATGCAATGCAAGCCATGGAAGTCTACCAAAATATCAAGTCCGAAGACATGTCCAACTTACCCATGTCCGAGGACATATTATGCGTATGCACCAAATGAAAAACCAATTTTGTAACCCTCTGGTGAATAGTGCCGATAGTTGAGGGAGGGTTCCCAGAGGCCCCATGTTTTGTTAGCGCGATCAACTCAGAACCGGTATCGTAGAACGAATGGGTCCTAGGTCGACTCAAGCAGTTCACAAAGATGGTCTCTGTCGGGGCCTTATCATTAGGTGAAACCATAACCATAACCAACATCTCTAATTTAATTTATCTTATCACCATAAATATCCAAGTATCATGTTCCACATGTATGAGAGCAATACTAAGCATGTCTACGACTCACAAGGACAGACTAGCTACTCAAACAAAGCAATAGGATAACCAAGACAATATAGTGGAGCAGGTAAATAAAGGGACAATACTAAAGCATCGATAGAAAGGATAGCAAAAGATCAATTGGAGGAAGTAAAAACTATAAATGCAAAATATGTAGAAGGGGGGAATGCTCGCCTGAGAAACAAAGTCCGGTAGCCGGAGGCTTGTCGTTTCTCACATCGACTCATCGTCCTATCCAGCGAAGAAGCAAACACTAGAAAGTGCAACCGATGCAATAATTAATACTACGGCGGAAGATCCAGCATGTTTATGATATAATGCCTTACATTGAAATATGCGGTCCGGTTAGAAATATTAAATAAAATCGGAGTTCCGTCAAACGAATATTATGGTTCAAGTTGTTTATCTACCCTGCAATTAAATATTAAGTTAACAAGGCAAAACATGGCATTGGTGAGCTACACAAGTTTAAATGGATTAGAGATAAGACAATATTATCCCGCATATAGGCTCCATATTTAATTAATAGATGACTAGCTATTTAACCTCGGACAATAAAAATATGTATGCGAACGTAGATGATTTAATATGCAAACACAATTTATGTCATTTGTAAGAAATAGGGTACGGATTGAGGTTTTACAGTTCGGATTGAAGAGGTAAAGAGATGATCTTCAGAATATTATTGAAGCGGTCGAAGTACTCGAAGTAGCCAAAGGAAACACCAAGGAGGAGAATCCAGGGACAAATCTTCTATGGACATTTTTTCAAACATGTCAGGAACAAGGCGGCCACACATAAAACCAAGAGATGATTTGCTACTTGGCCGTAGAAATCTTGTGAACTAGATTTGTACCGTTGTTGATACACGCTGAATAGAACATGAGTGCGCTGGTCAACGTTGACTGCAGATAGCGACGACCGACGGCGGGGAACACAAGGGTTGGTCTGGTTTAGGTGCGCTTACGAATTTTGTGTACTACAGGGCAAGCTGGGGCATATGGCGCTGCATCAATGGGATCTGGGGTTAGTGGAGCCGCAGGGTCGACGAGGCGCGCATGCGACGGCACGCCAGGAAACAAGGCGGCTATGCAGGAAGGTGCGGTGATGTGCTGTTGCTGCTTGAAGCAACAGAAGGTAGGCGACGCATGCGCATGTAAAGATCTCTGCTGCTCACGGCGGCTACTTTGCTATATCTATGCCGGTGGCTACAAGATCTGGAAGGTGGACTAGATTTTGGATCAGGACATCAGCTTGGCACACGAATATACCAGGAATTGACCAGATGCATGCAAACAGGAGAGGATCAAGAAGGAACGATGGAGGACCAAGGAGCAGGAAAATGCGCAGGAAGAATAGGAAAAAACAGAAGCATGGCTTTCGTGAACAAGAGAGAAAAGTGGTGAATTTGGATCTGGAATTGGGACCAAAAGAAGGGGGAATTATGGTCAGATTAGGGGCTAGGGTTTGAGAAGGGTAAAAAAAGAGAAAGGATTATTTATCTGGTCCAAAGTAGACTAGATGAGGCTAGATTTGGGCCATAAATTTAGGCGGGCTTTGCCATTTATTTCTAGTAAAATAAAAAATCCTTTTATGGTCTTATAACGGATAAAAATATTATTTTATTTTAATTTAAAAATAAAAAAAGAAGGACGAACTTAATAAAACTATAGGGATATTTTAGTAAAACGAAAATAGATTTTTAGCAAAAATAGTTTGCGGTTAAAATGCGAATAAAATATGCATGATGATGTCATGAGGATGCACAAAATAAAATAACAATCAATTTCTAATTCTAATATTTTCCGGCTGTTACACTAAGTTGTATAGTAATAGTCATCGTTCCTGTTAGGCAGCCGACATGCCAGCCCATTAGCCCAGCCACCGGCGGTTAGGGTTTAGGCTTGTTCCCTAAGTTAACTTGTAACCCAAGATGTACGCCATCTATATATATATAGGCACGAGGAGGGCCATCGAGTCACCCGTGACCATATTGTTTCAGTTCTGATGGACGACCTACTGGTGGTGCTGTGGACTTGGCATCAGACCGATGGCAAAATGGAGATCATGCCGGAGCGCTCGATAGAGATCAAGGCGCGAGAAGGACCATATCATATCACAATATACATGTGATGTTGATACATGTTTTTACATCTTACTGTGTGCTAGTATTATATACTCAATGGTATCATATTAGATAAGATGATCCCTATTAATACCAACATCGTGTTCTCTTTTAGTGTGTGCAAACACCAAGAAAGTTCAGCGTTATGAAGCCGGTCATGACGATCGGGGGCTAGACATGACTACGTTCACATACGGTGTGGGTTACAAGCCATGTATGTACCACGCAATATACTAAGGTTGCATTGGTGAGCTTAACATGTGCAGACATGGCCTCGGAACACAAGAGACCGAAATGTCGAGCATGAGTCACATGGATGATATGATTGACATTGTAGAATGTCTACCTTTGCATCTATGTTTTCGGTCGTGATGATCGAGGGTGATATAGTGAATTGGGATCGTGTGATCGCTAAAATCGTCTAGGGGATGACAATTTTAGTGGGAGCTCAATTATAAATTGAACTCAAATGATGAACTAAGTCTAGATATCTAATTGCAAATATCTTAGTAGATCATGGCCTATCCCATTGAGTTCCTTAATGACCATGGGAAATTTCTTGCTAGATGTGGAACTTAGCAAAAGGGTCCAACTTCATAGATTAATACCCACGCTTGAGGGATGTCCTTGTAATAAAAGATCTTCTCTTCCTGATACAATAACCAATAGGAGATAGTCTGATGACTCCACAACCTTTGTGTTTTCTACATTATCATCCAATAAGTCATTCTCCATTTGATGAAGAGTTGGACTATGATTTTGTATTATGCAAAATCACATAAAGTATGAGCCATTGGATGAGTTTTCCTCCATGATGGATGAAAACATAATATTTGGACAATCACTTAGCAATCTTGCATTAGAGTTGAGAACTCTCAGAAGGGCTTGATTGCAATGGAGGTCATGGATGAAAAGTGTATATGTGAGATATATAAAGTTATAAATGTAATTCTTGCAAAAATCGTTGCAGTTTACAAAGTATTTCATACTTGCCCCATTTTGTGAAAACGGGATGGTCTGCTTGAAATTTGTTGGAATTGAGGCTATGTGGCTTGATGACGGCAAGCAAACTAGTGGATGACCGACATCACTCCTTTCCTCAAAGTTTCCATTTGGATTAGTGGACTTGAATAAAATATTGTAATCCTTGTTTGTGTTTCTTACTTTTAGTGAGTAACTTATTCATATAAATAAGTTACAAGCCAGTTGTACTATTCTTATGAATAATACCTTTATGGTCACATTATGATTATAAATGAGTTATTCTTATCACTATGTTAATGATAATAGATATCCAAAGTTTAATAATGACATGACACTATTGTTTAAGTCATGATGGCTATTGCATGTTTTTCATTCTAGATGAAAATCGGGGTCTTAGATATTTTATCTAGAGTCTTTGCAAAACCATGCCTCGTTTGGCAAGATGACTAAAACTCCGCTTTCTGGCAAAATAGTAATATGCAAAGAAATATTGAATTTTATACATAGTGATGTATCATGTTTTCAACAAATAGTGGAAATAATTATTTCATTATGAACTTAAGTAAATATGTGCATTTACTTAAGGATACATAAGTTTGAAATGATTTGAATTGTTCAAATGATTTCAAAACAAAGTGGAATATGGAATTAATAGGAATACAAAGTATCTTCGATTTGATCGATATAACTAAAGTATTTAAGTTAATTTTGGCATAAAAGGACTTGTGAAAGATGTTTCACAAATTATGATAATTGGAGAAATTCATGGTGTTGATATGTCTAAATCTCATATTCATTTTGTATTAGATACAGATGGTCTAATATTATCTCTTATCAGGGTTATAGTTATCGTTTAGAGTTAAATATCAAAATAAGAAAACACTTGTTTGAAATACAAAGGAAAATCTAAAAGATTCATGGAAACAACACCATAAGAGTTATGGCATGTTCGAGTTTCTAGAGATTTTGATAATTCAAAATAATGGCAAATAAACAAGTCTTTGTACTGTATTCCTAGGAAACTATGAATACATGTTCCACAAAGGGAAAACCTGTTGTTGTCCTGAGGTTTTATGTGTCTTGATGAAGATACAGGTGGAAGAAAGTAAAAGATCAAAACAAGGTATTTGACCTTAACTCTCGAGATTCAGATTGAAGATCTTGTCAAACAGTATTAACAAAGATTCAAAAAGATGATGTTGTCACAGAAGTTGCAGAACACCGGGAAACATTTGAAAAGAGATCAGGTAGAATGAAATCCATATGTAGCTCCACCATTACAAAGGAAGGAAGCGAAACCCTAAAGGTATGACGGAAACCCGTCCATGAGAAATCCTAGACTTGAAGAAGGTAAGAGATCAGATTAAAGCACACAAAGACAAGAGAGGAAGGATTAAAGATAAGGAGTAAAAGAAGAGCTAATCACATATATCCAATGCATTTGTAGCAAAATAGTTTTGACTCTCTACATCGTCCGTTGGCAAGGTTAGCCTATAGGCTAGACCGGTGGTGTTGGGGGGATCACCCCCGGGTAGGCTAACCGGACAAGATGCAGAGGCAATGTAACTGCCAGCCGGCTGGCCCAGCCGGATGTAAAAACTCAAAATCAGGTCGGGTAGAAGACCAGACGCGGAGCAAGCTAGCAAACCAATCAGCCGGATAAAAACCACTCCTAAATATGTCCAGCCGGCTGGATCACGCCAGTCGGATAGAGAAAGATAATCCAAGAACAAGCCGACCGAACTATCAGCCGGACAAGATAGCGAAGGCCAGACACTTAGCCGGATGGGACCAACTGTAACACCCTCAGAATCGGCCCTATGCAAGTTTCAGCGATTCCCGCCAAACCCGCATAGAAACGATTCAAGGGTGCCCACCAGGCACTTTCGTGCGGGTGGAAAACGAAGTAATACCATTACACAATAGTCCACGATGGAACCCACAGAACAGATATATATACAACAGCGACTCAATGAGTCAAGAATACAGATATAATATACAAAGATCCAAATCACCTTGAAAATGATAGAGCGTCCGACTACGGACAAGATGCAAATGGGGCTAAGAGCCCTGAAGAATAACCAATGGCGTCCATAACCCTGCCCAGGCCAAGCCGGAAGGGTAACCCTGCTAACGACGTCGATCTCAAAACCTGCTTAAACAAAAGGGGTGCCGACAAAGGGCAAAGGAAAAAGAGAGAGCGGTCAGTACTGAGGCCATTACACGGCGAGGCTAGAATTCGGCGGTCCTCGCCTACATAGGTATGGTGGACTGAAGCGGCAGCGCAGCATGCACTAAACAACCTATAGAGACTCGATACAACTAGCGGCTATCAGAGAGGGGTAAGAAAGACCTATTCGGAACCAACCTGATACTACCACCAAACATACCCATCCTGGTATTTCCCCCTCGAGACCAAACGAGGAAGTCAACCGAGGAACTCACACAGTTGGCAGTTTTATTTATACAGTTATCGTTGCAGCAATTACTAGTCAGGTATAGATAATCATCCTGATATAATAAGCAGTGGGCAATTTTAGTTAACCATTCCGTTGTAGTTGCGACACTTACTAGTCAAATACAATTAGCATGAGATATCCCCAAAACCCAGCAGTTGTTGGTACTTTTATTTAGCCATTCCGTTATAGTTGCAATACTTACTAGTCAGGTACAATGGTAGCAAGCGACAACCCAAACAAGCAATTGTTGGCAATTTTATTTAGCCATTCCATTATAGTGAAGCTGATTACTAGTCATTATAAAGTCAAATTTATAGCACTACTTTAGTTATAGTTGTCTATGATCGAGATACTGTGCTCCAAGTCGTCCATAACCGCGGACACGGCTTTCAGAAAGTTTTACCCTGCAGGGGTGCACAAATAGCAACACACACTCGATCAACCTCGGAAAAACCAAATCAAAACCCAACAAGGCATTCACGACAAAGCAATCACAAGATTAAGAAATATTTTAGGGGGCCACCCCATTAAGCTACCCGCAACGAAGTTAGCTGACTCCGAAACGGACTCAAGGTTTGCGTCAATGGCTGTAAACGATTGGGAACCCGAAAGTGTGACTGGGCTTGTTGATACCGCAAAAACACTCCGCTTCCCTAAACAGTACAGGTGCAGTACCTCGCACAATTTAAATAAAGCAGTAAAGCATGGCATAAGTACAGGATAGTAAATAAAACCTCAAACTAGTTTGTGGCCCCAAGAAATAAGAATGAATCAAGCTCTGGCTCAGGGGGGTCCCATAATCCTCCCGGATGTGGATAGCGCGAATATTCAAGGAACGGGTATCAAGTACTCGGGGTCCTACGAGACACAAGTGGACGGTTAACAACCAAATAACATCTATTGCCCACCTGTGCCTCTGCATTTACCTACTTTAATTTTAGTTGTTAAACAGTAATTAAAGTCTTGATCAACTCCAACAATAAACAAACGGCAATACTCCAACAACTGTGGTACTTGACGACACGCAACAGCACTTGAGCAAGCGACTACGACGCGCAGGTCCAACTATCTACCAAACAACAGGTAATAGGAGGTATCCAAGGCAATATAAGGCTGCAAGGGATATCACGGGTACGAAAACTAGAGCATCGCAACACAGATAGCAATAGATCAACAGGAGGGAATAAATACTATAAAAGTAAGATAGGTAGAAAGGGGGAGATGCTCGCCTGAAAAGCATTGCCGAAGGTTCATCCGAAGATCGGGTCGACACTCGCATCAACTCAACGGCCTTATCCGTGAAGAAGCAAAGCACTAGAAGAAACACCGGATGCACTGTTTATTACTATGTGTAGCATCCCATTTGTCTAACAACTGTAATGCTACTTGGTTTAGTAATAAAATGGCCACTTCCTACATATAATTGTTGCATCATCATCATATCATGCTCATGTCATCATGCCACCTTGCATTTGAGCATCATACAAAAACCCTTGTGTTTTGGTTCTTATCTCATATGCATCATTATTTGTATTTAGCCTCTTGATATTGTACTTGGTTCTTGATATATTGTTTATATGCCCAATATGAGTTGAGGGCATCTCTCTTACAAATCCTTCCATCTCACTAGCTTGATTATGCCAATTCTCTTGTTGATACCATCTATCCATGTTTTCTCTACTCTATCTATCTTTCTTCTTATTTCTTTTTAGTTGAGCTCTACTTCTTGCAATCTTTGGTCTTTTCTATTCCTTCTCTACCTTTTTTCCACCATCTGTATCCTTGTTGGGACCTAGTTCCTATGTTAACCTCTTTTTCTTTCTACTTGTTGTATGCATTATATCTTCTGCTATAGCCCTATGACATCATTTTACATTCCTTTTAGTCACATGCAATAATAAACCTCATGTGATGACGCCTCTTATTTGAGTTAGCTTTGTTAAGCTTTGTTCATCCAATTTTTATTCAAACTTGATCTTCCTAAACCTAAACTAAAACCTCTACTCTATCTACCTAGACCCCTCCCTGAGCTTCACCCCATCGCCACCCTGGCTCTCTTCTTTCTTCCTGTTGCAACCGAACCAGCCCTCCTTGTTTCCTCCCTCTCTGCTCTTCCTCACGCCGGCCCCACCCCGCAGCTAGCTCCTGGCGCCACCCGACAGGACCTCCCTGGGCGCCCCTCCCTCGATCTCTCTGCCACCTCGGCTCCACCTCGCTAAAACCCTCGTAGGCCCTGTTGATCCTCTTCCTCGATCACGTGCCGTAGCCACAACCCCCTCTCTCTCGCTCGCTTTTGCGAACGCTAGCGACAGCCCACGCCTAGTCTACCGCCCTGGTCCCCTCGCTCTCCCGTGCATAAAGCAGAGCCAGGGGAGCCTCTCTTCCCCAACCACCCCATCAGGTCGCTTTCCCCCCTCATCTTCCCATCCACCCGAAAACCCTAGCTGCCGCCGCCATGTCCATGACCAGGGCCTAGCTGCCGCTGTCGCCGCCAGCCTCGCGCCGGTGCAGCCTGAGCTCGCCTCCGGCCTCTTCTACTTGGAGCGAGGAGGAGACGTGCAGTGGAGACCCCTGTCGCCGTCCCGCTCTCGTCGCTACGCCGCCACCGTCATCATCTCCGGTCGGCTACCACGTCGCCGTCCACCCCTCCGTGAGCATCCGCAAACCCTTCCGTTCCTCTGGCCTTCCTCTGCTCCCGCTCGCCCTCTGTCGCGCTCTCGGCCATGTCCAGGAACGGCAGCGGCATACAACTCGTGCATCTCCCAAGACCCTCTTCTCTGTTTTGTACCAGCATGTGTGTTGCTAATTTGCGAAAACTCCGAACACAAAATTTGTTCTCCTACCTCCCATCTTTCCAACGAAACAAACGGCGCTCGTTTTGGTGCTCCACAGCCGAAGAAATCCTCTGTTGAAGTCAGGACCAAGTAATCGGTTTTCTGAATTTTCCGTTTAAAAGTCTGAATCCTCCCTGTTCTTCAACCTTTTTCAGCGCATACAAGCTTTATCAGAAGAAACATCCTTCTTTGAAGTTGTACAGCTTTCTGAGATCTACAATGTTTGTTTTTGTGTTGTGCCCAAATTCCCCACCGTTTGGTCGCCATCTTCTTCAGAACGCAGGACGTTTTCAATCGATACTCAGATCTCGATTTTCAGTTTCAATCAAACCTCGTGCTACTTTTCTAAATAGGCCCTTCATTTTTGCCAGAACCCAACTCGCAGTACCCATGGCCCCACAGTCAGCGTCGGATGCATTTTTTGTAAAAAGGCTCCCGTGCTTTTGGGGAATCAACCCGCGGTCCAGTCTGGCCACGTGTCAGCACCCGCGTCGGCCGCTCGCGCGCGTGGCCCCAGCCCGCAGCTGGATCACCTGTCGGTGGCTCTGGCTAGTAGTGGCTGGGTAGCAAAAATCCCTGATCGTTTTTGTTTACTTTAAACTGTTTTCAAATTAATTTAAATTCAATTCAAATCTGTATTTTTAATAACTTTTAAATTATAAATCCAAATTTAGTAAATAATATATGAATTTGAATCGGGAAAATATGAGGATTTCAAATACTCCATCCAAATTATCATTTGAGCACTTTATTTTCTGAGTTGAATAAAATTACAATAACTGCCCTTGTACCTTAAATAATTAATAACTTTAGTTCTATAACTCCAAATTTGACAAATGATATGTCTAAAATGATCAGCTCGACGAGACCTTTCTGTTTATGCTATCCATGACTTCAATTGCAGCATGCATCATATAAATATATAGTATACAGAAACTAATATGACAATAAAATGTGACCAAAACTCAATAAATTGATTTATTCTTGTATTCCACCCCTCACCCATGCCATGCTACTTTATTGCCATGCAACTTGTGCATCATTCATCATGGCATGATTGTTTGCTTGACGCATTTATTCCTATGCTTGTGCACTTTATTTATGTTGGCCCTTGTTTGTTTGGTTCTTTTTCGAATAGACACTGAGCAGGGGATATACCAAGAGAACCAGGAGCACTACCCAGATCCGTCTCTCGCTTCAACTGAGTTGCCAGGCAAGCACTACCACATGCTGGCATACATACAGTACCTATTGCCTCTATCTTATTCTTGCATCATTGAGTCGCGATTGCATTAAACTGAATCCCAAGTATTGCATAGCCTTTACGTTTAAACTCCACCAAGCTTGTTCCTCCATCCCATGAGCCATTACTACAGGATTTTTTTGAGACATGCGAGTCGTAGAACAGCATGTGTAGGGTATGTGAGTGTCTGTTGGATAACGAGGTACCTAAACAACTTAACCTGAGTAGTAATGGGATAACTAATGAAAGTGGCACCGGTGAGCAATATCTGCTATTTGGTTTTTCCTGCTCACTTGTGTCCCGTAGGACCCCGAGTACTTGATTCCTGTTCCTTGATTATTCGCGCTATCCACATCCGGGAGGCTTATGGGACCCCCCTGAGTCAGAGCTCGATTCATTCTTATTTCTTGGGGCCACAAACTAGTTTGAGGTTTTATTTACTATCCTGTACTTATGCCATGCTTTACTGCTTTATTACGATTGTGCGAGGAGCACACTGTACCGTTTAGGATCGTGACCCGTTTACGCGGTATCGACAAGCCTAGTTTTGGGTTCCCAGTCGCTTACAGCCGGCCCCACAAACCTCGGGTCCGTCTCGAAGTCAGCTAACTTCGTTGCGGGTGTACTCCAAGGGGTGGCCCCCTGAAATATTTTTGAATCCTGTGATTGCTTTGTCGTGAAGGCCTCGTTGGGTTTTGATTTGGTTTTTCCGAGGCTGATCGAGTGTGTGTTGCTATTTGTGCACCCCTGCAGGGTAAAACTTTCTGAAAGCCGTGTCCGCGGTTATGGACGACTTGGAGCACAGTTTCTCGATCATAGACAAGCATAACTAAAGTACCTCTTTTAATTTGACTAAGTAACTGACTAGTAAATAGCGCAATACTCATGGAATGGTTAATAAAATTGCCAACGGATGGGGGGTTGTTCGTCCGCTTCCTCGTTGGTAAGCGAGGAGGAGGATGGATCTGTGGATATTACTGTTATAACTGTTGTCTTTAATTCACGGACATCCGTCTATCTTTGGTTAGGCGGATGGTTAGCGAGTATCTATAGAACTGTTAGGGTTTATCTTTTGCTGCAATTGCGTCACCCCAGGTTGTGTCCCCTTTAGAGGCATAAAGACTTGCTGAGTACCCCTAGGGTCTCATACGATAAATTATTGGTTCAGATGAACAGGTACCCTCGCAAGATGGATACTGGGTGGAGGAGGCTGATGATATGGGCAACGATCGTTCGGTGTAGAGATTCCGGGAACGGGGATCCGTGAGATCTGTGGGCGGGATGTGCTTATTTCTGGGCATCTTATGCCGATTTGCTTCTTATCCGTACTCGGACCTTGTTTGCCGCTTCCGCCTGGTACTCTGATGTGTGATGTATGAGGAAATATCCTAAACTATTATATCTATCTAGGTCATTTGAATCTTGTCGTATGGCGTTGCTATATTTCCTTTCTTTTAGATGGTATGGCTCTGATGTACTATTGTATGGTGGCTTGTATACATACTCATTTGTGTATGTAGTTGATCCCTTCGCCTGCCGATTACGCCGCCCGTACTTGTCCCGATGATTGGAAATGGTTGGGACGGCCGAAAGGTCTACCTGTGAGTGGCTTTTGGCCCCACCGTACTATTTCAACCATTTCCGCCCATCCAGGCTTGTATCTAGGAGCGTAATTCACCGAGGTAGTTACAGTACGACAGAAGATCCGGCATGCTGCAAGTATGATGTATGGCATGGCAAGGATGCGATGCATTAAGGCAATATTAAGCGGAAACCGGGGTCCCGACAATTAAATATATGGTTCTAGTTGTTTAGATACCCGCCATTTAATTGTTGTCTTAACAGGACCAAACATGGCATCGGTTCGCTACACCAATTTAAATGGAGTCCGGAATAAGACAAAGATATCCCGCATTTAGACTCCATATTTAATTATGAGGTGAATCGGCATAATGCCCCCAACCCACATGATATGCATGCGAGATGAATAATTAATATGCAACAATTTGATATTACGTTTATAAAATAGGGCTCGAGAAAAGGTTCACACATCTGGGTTTGGACGATCTTGGGGGTTCGATGTGGTTCGGGGTCCGGCCTCAGGGTTTGACGGGATCGGTCTCGGCAGTAACATTCTCGGACAACGGAGTAGCTCTTGTCGCATCCGGGAAGAAGGACTTGGTTGGCGTCAGGGGCGTGTCGGATTCGCCCTGGTCGGTGCCGATCTTGTCGTTGCGAAGATCTTGTCGGGTCCGCGCCATCAAGTCGGTCTTGGCATTCGGGGTGAAGAACTTGGCGTCCTCGAGGAAGTACTTGGCGTATCCGTGTCGACGACCTGGCGTCCGGGTTCTCGGGCATCAGATCCGGGAAGAAGTACTTGTCGCATCTGTGGCCTTCGGTTCGAAGAATTTGGCATGCCCGGGTTCGGTCTTTAGGATCTGTGAAGGAGGCTCGGCGTCTTCGGTTCCATGTGGCCGATCTTGCCGTTCGTGATGAAGATCTTGTTGGTGGTTATCACGGGGGCGCGACGTCTCCGGTCACATAGCCTACGGGTGTAGGGTGATCTTAGAGGAAGGTCTTGAACTTGCGGAAAAGAATCCGAGGAAGGCCTTGCGAAGACCATCGTGGCAACACTTGAATCAGACATGACGAAAATTGGTGATAATGGTCCACGTCAACACCGAACCAAATCGGCACTATATCAGCACCACCACATCCCTATCTCCAAACCTTTTCGTCAATGCTGGATGGTTCCTGACAGCAAGCTCGGTAGCGAGAGGCGCGACGCCGATGCAAAGGAGGCCGGCGCGGGGTGGTTGGCGGGGTCGGGCTGGGGAGGAGAGAAGCCGCAGCAGAGAGCGATCTGCAGGTGGTGACCGACGAAGTTCGAGGAACACGGCGGGGTCGCCGTGGCAGAGGTGTCGTGCGGGAAGGCCAGCCGGCGGAGCTTGTGGTCTCGCGGGTGGCGAGGCGCGCAGAGGAGGAGGTGCGGCAGAGGTCGGTGATGCGGGAGCCGAGCGACGAGGCGAGGCTGGCGGTTGGCGGCGGGGGTACCGCGCGGTCGCGCACAGGAGGCAGGGCAGAAGTGGCGGCGAGGCGGCGCAGGGGCTCCGGCGGCCGCGGGCCGGAGGCGGGGCGACGGGGTCATGGCCAGCGGAGGAGGGCGCCGGGGCAGTGGAGGACATGCAAAGCAGCGGCGGCTGGAAGACGGGGCCCGACGGCCGGCCGCGAAGAGGAGAGGGGGCGCCGGAGCTCGAGGCGAAGGAGGCGCTGGCGGCGGCGATCTCGTGGGATCGAGCAGGACATCAGAGGCGAGGTGGGTGGTTCGCGAAGGGGACGGGATCCCGTGCGGGGGAGGTGGGACTGCAGGGTGGGGCCACGCGGTGTTGGCTGCTGCGTGTTGTGTGCGTGCGTGGTGGCCAGGGGAGCGTGTCGGGTGCATGCGTGCGACGCTGGTGGGGTGGGATGCTGCGCGCGGGGTCGCGTTGCTGTGCGCTATGTGGTGGCGGCGGTTGGGAGTAAGGAGTGGTGTTGGTCAGGAGGTGGACCTAGAGAGTGGGCCAGGGTGGTTAGGTGGCAAGAGCTGAGTGGATGGCATGGAGGAAGTGGTGAGGTGGCGGGCTCCGATTGGCCGGGGTAAGGTGGAGGCAGGGTGGGTAGATTAGGTTGGGTAGGAAAAGGGTTTAGGGTAGGCTGGCTTGTACTGGGGGTGGCCGACTGGGTCGGATCGGCCCGGTACGGCTGCCCCCTAAAAATAATTAAACGTTTTATTTATTTAAAACGGGGCTTTTGCAAACCGTTGGCAGACAAAACAAAATAATCCGGAGACCCGGGTTTTGGATTTGAAATGAAGGCGGGGTATTTAGAAAACAAAATATGCTTTTCGAAAATAGTTTCAGACAAACAAATGCATGATGATGACGATGCTCAAATGCAATGTGGCATGATGACATGAGCATGCGGTCAAGATGATGCAATGCACAAAAATAACGCGATTTTCTAGTAGTGGTTTTTGCGGGATGCCACAATTCGACACCACTAACAATGGATCTCGCCCTCGAGATCCGCCTCATGGTACCGGGAAGAAGGGCGGCGATCTGAATCTTCTCGCATCGTGTAGATCCTCGTGACACCACTAACAAGAGGTCGTTGTCCGTGATCGTCGAGAGAACACTCCGGGAACAAAAGGTCGAAGGTAGAGGTATCAACAAATAAAGCCACCTCTAGCTTCGATGGAAAGAGGGAACCGATGCATTCTCATCCACTTCAATGTACACAAGCGAATAGAGTGAGTAGTCGGCATGGGGGCCAATCCATCACGCACCCAAACTATTACTCTGCACAATCAGTAGAAAAGCGTGCAACCATTCTCGGAATCAGACTGAAGATCTCGACAATCGAGGTTCAGAAACAAAGGAGTGATGCAGACTCTGCATCGGATCTGGCATAGATGATGTCGTCGCGTCGGAAAACACCGGAAGGCACGAGAAGGAACAAAGAGAAGTCCACCAGACGAAGGGTTCCTCGGATAGCATGAAGACCAGATGTAGCAACACCGTTACCAAAGGAGGAAGCGAAACCCTGAAGGTACGATGGAACCCAACCACGAGAAATCCTGGACTCGAAGAGAGAGAAGAGAGCGGATTCAAAACACGCAGAGGTGAGAGGAGAGCAGCAGAGGGGTAAGGAGTAAAATCAGACCTAATCAAAACTATCCAACCGATTTTACAAAAATAGTTTTGACATGCTACTTCGGCCGTTAGCTAGGTTATCCTACAGGCTGGACTTGTGGGGTATCGCAACTGCTGAGCTCTGATACCACTCTGTAACACCCTCAGAATCGGCCCTATGCAAGTTTCAGCGATTCCGCCAAACCCGCATAGAAACGATTCAAGGGTGCCCACCAGGCACTTTCGTGCGGGTGGAAAACGAAGTAATACCATTACACAATAGTCCATGATGGAACCCACAGAACAGATATATATACAACAGCGACTCAATGAGTCAAGAATACAGATATAATATACAAAGATCCAAATAACCTTGAAAATGATAGAGCGTCCGACTACGGACAAGATGCAAATGGGGCTAAGAGCCCTGAAGGAATAATCAATGGCGTCCATAACCCTGCCCAGGCCAAGCCGGAAGGGTAACCCTGCTAACGACGTCGATCTCAAAACCTGCTTAAACAAAAGGGGTGCCGACAAAGGGCAAAGGAAAAAGAGAGAGCGGTCAGTACTGAGGCCAGTACACGGCGAGGCTAGAATTCGGCGGTCCTCGCCTACATAGGTATGGTGGACTGAAGCGGCAGCGCAGCATGCACTAAACAACCTATAGAGACTCGATACAACTAGCGGCTATCAGAGAGGGGTAAGAAAGACCTATTCGGAACCAACCTGATACTACCACCAAACATACCCATCCTGGTATTTCCCCCTCGAGACCAAACGAGGAAGTCAACCGAGGAACTCACACAGTTGGCAGTTTTATTTATACAGTTATCGTTGCAGCAATTACTAGTCAGGTATAGATAATCATCCTGATATAATAAGCAGTGGGCAATTTTAGTTAACCATTCCGTTGTAGTTGCAACACTTACTAGTCAAATACAATTAGCATGAGATATCCCCAAAACCCAGCAGTTGTTGGTACTTTTATTTAGCCATTCCGTTATAGTTGCAATACTTACTAGTCAGGTACAATGGTAGCAAGCGACAACCCAAACAAGCAATTGTTGGCAATTTTATTTAGCCATTCCATTATAGTGAAGCTGATTACTAGTCATTATAAAGTCAAATTTATAGCACTACTTTAGTTATAGTTGTCTATGATCGAGATACTGTGCTCCAAGTTGTCCATAACCGCGGACACGGCTTTCAGAAAGTTTTACCCTGCAGGGGTGCACAAATAGCAACACACACTTGATCAACCTCGGAAAAACCAAATCAAAACCCAACGAGGCATTCACGACAAAGCAATCACAAGATTCAGAAATATTTCAGGGGGCCACCCCATTAAGCTACCCGCAACGAAGTTAGCTGACTCCGAAACGGACTCAAGGTTTGCGTCAATGGCTGTAAACGACTGGGAACCCGAAAGTGTGACTGGGCTTGTCGATACCGCGAAAACACTCCGCTTCCCTAAACAGTACAGGTGCAGTACCTCGCACAATTTAAA
Organism: Avena sativa; assembly: GCA_916181665.1. Taxonomy (NCBI): domain Eukaryota; kingdom Viridiplantae; phylum Streptophyta; class Magnoliopsida; order Poales; family Poaceae; genus Avena; species Avena sativa. The sequence goes on along the minus strand of OV702283.1, from coordinate 237,802,573 downwards.
TAAAGCAGTAAAGCATGGCATAAGTACAGGATAGTAAATAAAACCTCAAACTAGTTTGTGGCCCCAAGAAATAAGAATGAATCAAGCTCTGGCTCAGGGGGGTCCCATAATCCTCCCGGATGTGGATAGAGCGAATATTCAAGGAACAGGTATCAAGTACTCGGGGTCCTACGGGACACAAAGCGACGGTTAACAACCAAATAACATCTATTTCCCACTTGTGCCTCTGCATTTACCTACTTCAATTTTAGTTGTTAAACAGTAATTAAAGTCTTGATCAACTCCAACAATAAACACACGGCAATACTCCAACAACTGTGGTACTTGACGACACGCAACAGCACTTGAGCAAGCGACTATGACGCGCAGGTCCAACTATCTACCAAACAACAGGTAATAGGAGGTATCCAAGGCAATATAAGGCTGCAAGGGATATCACGGGTACGAAAACTAGAGCATCGCAACACAGATAGCAATAGATCAACAGGAGGGAATAAATACTATAAAAGTAAGATAGGTAGAAAGGGGGAGATGCTCGCCTGAAAAGCATTGCCGAAGGTTCATCCGAAGATCGGGTCGACACTCGCATCAACTCAACGGCCTTATCCGTGAAGAAGCAAAGCACTAGAAGAAACACCGGATGCACTGTTTATTACTACGACAGAAGATCCGGCATGCTGCAAGTATGATGTATGGCATGGCAAGGATGCGATGCATTAAGGCAATATTAAGCGGAAACCGGGGTCCCGACAATTAAATATATGGTTCTAGTTGTTTAGATACCCGCCATTTAATTGTTGTCTTAACAGGACCAAACATGGCATCGGTTCGCTACACCAATTTAAATGGAGTCCGGAATAAGACAAAGATATCCCGCATTTAGACTCCATATTTAATTATGAGGTGAATCGGCATAATGCCCCCAACCCACATGATATGCATGCGAGATGAACAATTAATATGCAACAATTTGATATTACGTTTATAAAATAGGGCTCGAGAAAAGGTTCACACATCTGGGTTCGGACGATCTTGGGGGTTCGATGTGGTTCGGGGTCCGGCCTCAGGGTTTGACGGGATCGGTCTCGGCAGTAACATTCTCGGACAACAGAGTAGCTCTTGTTGCATCCGGGAAGAAGGACTTGGTTGGCGTCAGGGGCGTGTCGGATTCGCCCTGGTCGGTGCCGATCTTGTCGTTGCGAAGATCTTGTCGGGTCCGCGCCATCAAGTCGGTCTTGGCATTCAGGGTGAAGAACTTGGCGTCCTCGAGGAAGTACTTGGCGTATCCGTGTCGACGACCTGGCGTCCGGGTTCTCGGGCATCAGATCCGGGAAGAAGTACTTGTCGCATCTGTGGCCTTCGGTTCGAAGAATTTGGCATGCCCGGGTTCGGTCTTTAGGATCTGTGAAGGAGGCTCGGCGTCTTCGGTTCCATGTGGCCGATCTTGCCGTTCGTGATGAAGATCTTGTTGGTGGTTATCACGGGGGCGCGACGTCTCCGGTCACATAGCCTACGGGTGTAGGGTGATCTTAGAGGAAGGTCTTGAACTTGCGGAAAAGAATCCGAGGAAGGCCTTGCGAAGACCATCGTGGCAACACTTGCATCAGACATGACGAAAATTGGTGATAATGGTCCACGTCAACACCGAACCAAATCGGCACTGTATCAGCACCACCACATCCCTATCTCCAAACCTTTTCGTCAATGCTGGATGGTTCCTGACAGCAAGCTCGGTAGCGAGAGGCGCGACGCTGATGCAAAGGAGGCCGGCGCGGGGTGGTTGGCGGGGTCGGGCTGGGGAGGAGAGAAGCCGCAGCAGAGAGCGATCTGCAGGTGGTGACCGACGAAGTTCGAGGAACACGGCGGGGTCGCCGCTGGCAGAGGTGTCGTGCGGGAAGGCCAGCCGGCAGAGCTTGTTGTCTCGCGAGTAGCGAGGCGCGCAGAGGAGGAGGTGCGGCAGAGGTCGGTGATGCGGGAGCCGAGCGACGAGGCGAGGCTGGCGGTTGGCGGCGGGGTACCGCGCGGTCGTGCACAGGAGGCAGGGCAGAAGTGGCGGCGGGGCGGCGCAGGGGCTCCGGCGGCCGCGGGCCGGAGGCGGGGCGACGGGGTCATGGCCAGCGGAGGAGGGCGCCGGGGCAGTGGAGGACATGCAGAGCAGCGGCGGCTGGAAGACGGGGCCCGACGGCCGGCCGCGAAGAGGAGAGGGGGCGCCGGAGCTCGAGGCGAAGGAGGCGCTGGCGGCGGCGATCTCGTGGGATCGAGCAGGACATCGGAGGCGAGGTGGGTGGTTCGCGAAGGGGACGGGATCCCGTGCGGGGGAGGTGGGACTGCAGGGTGGGGCCACGCGGTGTTGGCTGCTGCGTGTTGTGTGCGTGCGTGGTGGCCAGGGGAGCGTGTCGGCTGCATGCGTGCGACGCTGGTGGGGTGGGATGCTGCGCGCGGGGTCGCGTTGCTGTGCGCTATGTGGCGGCGGCGGTTGGGAGTAAGGAGTGGTGTTGGGCAGGAGGTGGACCTGGAGAGTGGGCCAGGGTGGTTAGGTGGCAAGAGCTGAGTGGATGGCATGGAGGAAGTGGTGAGGTGGCGGGCTACGATTGGCCGGGGTGAGGTGGAGGCAGGGTGGGTAGATTAGGTTGGGTAGGAAAAGGGTTTAGGGTAGGCTGGCTTGTACTGGGGGTGGCCGACTGGGTCGGATCGGCCCGGTACGGCTGCCCCCTAAAAATAATTAAACGTTTTATTTATTTAAAACGGGGCTTTTGCAAACCGTTGGCAGACAAAACAAAATAATCCGGAGACCCGGGTTTTGGATTTGAAATGAAGGCGGGGTATTTAGAAAACAAAATATGCTTTTCGAAAATAGTTTCAGACAAACAAATGCATGATAATGACGATGCTCAAATGCAATGTGGCATGATGACATGAGCATGCGGTCAAGATGATGCAATGCACAAAAATAACGCGATTTTCTAGTAGTGGTTTTTGCGGGATGCCACACCAACCGCCCGGTCAAGATAGATCGGCCGGCTAGGGCGACCTAACCGGACCTTCAAGGCCAGATACTTTCTTTAACAAGGGTCAATTCCACAAATAGAGAAGAAACTAATGATAATGATCATAAAGTTTCATCGAATACTTTTACTAAAGAAAGTAGGATAAAATTATATATTCTACAAGTTTGCGGAATTATATTTTTGATTCGTTTGTCATGTTATTTGAACAAGACATACCTACGAATTACAAAGAAGCGTGATGGACCTAAGTGCGATAAATGACTAGAAGTCATAAAATCCTATATTAAGTTACATTTAAGATTGAAAAGTAATATGTTACTTGATCTTATTAAGTAAAGATATTTACTTGATATTTCTAAATGACTGCAATAGTCAATAGAAGTAAATGAAGCTTAATGAAAAACATAAAGATCAATTTGTCACAAAATATGTTTGGACAAATTCAAGGAGTTGACTACAAATGTAGCGATGCTTGAGTCTATTAGATTTTCACTAGCAATATATGGATATTGGGAACTCATAGCTGGAGTTCTAAATTTGATGATGATCAAAGAATTTTGGAATATCCAAGATTATTGAGAGGACTTGCATTTGAGTGGGAGCATATTGTCTTGGCTAAACCTTAATATGTGAGAGACATATGTTTGAGTTGGAGCTAAGTGAAATCCCTAGATCTCATATATGGATGCCATATTTGAGTAGGAGTGTGTCATCATTCTGAAATATGTGGATGACATATATGAATGATGAGATTGGTATTTATAATATTAAATTTAGTAAATATGGATGAAATAAATTATTAAACAATGCAATCTATCAAGATAGATTGTAAGTTTAATAAACATTAATTTTGAATGCTTCCTGGACTTGATATTGAAGATGTTCAAAATGTCCTAGGTAAGATTCTGAAGTAGTTCAGAATGGAACAAGGTAAAGAAAGAAGTTCTTACTTGTATGAAGCATTGAATTAGTCTTAGTATTACAACTATGCTTAAAAGAAAGAAATAAAGAGATGCATTGCATGTCTAATTCCTCAGTCATAGGTTCTTCCATACAACCATGTTGTATACTCGAAATATGACCCAAGGATCTGGTTGGAAGGACATGTATTGAAGTGATTCCTGAGTTAATCACTGAACCAGAGTTAATTTTGTTCTTAAATGGCAAGAAGCAAAGTTAGGCACATAGTTGCATGCTATGCACTATGATCTACATATAGATATTGAAGTATAGTTTGACTAAAGAAGTTCGATTTCTACTAAGTGTGTTTAAATGGTTTAGGTGACAATAGTGGAAGTTAAATTGACTGATCGATCATCATTGTAAACAATAAAAACAAAGTCCCGCTCTATCGCTAGACGAATACTTTAACCCATTTTAAGATAATGGAGTGAATGTCAAAATTAGGAAGACGATAACAATTTGCAAAAGACATACTGATATGGTAAAACAGAACAGGGACATGACATTTCTCATGAGTGTGCATGATCAATAAACGCATATGTGATATGGTTTATGATTAGTAAATGCGAGTTAGATTATTTGTACTCTAGTGAAAGTGGGATACTGAAGGAAATATGCCCTAGAGGCAAATAATAAATGGTTGTTATTGTCATATTTCAATAAGTTCGTAATAGTTTCATATTGTGCTATAACTATACCAAGTTGAAACATTGCTACAGGTGTGATATAAAATAGAAGTCCCTAGTATCCTATATTAATACTAGTTTGTTGGGCAATCAATGATCAAGGTTTCCTGATCATGTCGGTGCTTTGGCGCCAGTTGACAATGAGATCATTTCATTGGAGAATGATGTGATGTACATTACCCAAATATTGTGACACGATCAAGTCACGAGGTTCATCTTGCAATAGTCAGAAACATACACTACTAGGAAACTAGCTATAGATAGACATACCTTCTGTGGCGCATGGTTCTGACCATGCGCCATAAAAGTTATCCAGTGGCGCATCCAGAGCAATGCGCCACAGAACCATGAAACTTCTGTGGCGCATCTTTCACAGCCATGCGCCACAGAAGTTTGGTGGGACCCACACCAGCCGTTGGACCATGAATCTTCTGTGGCGCATCTTTCCATATGGGCCACAGAAGTTTGGTGGGACCCACAGCAAGCAGGGTCTGACCGTGCTCTGACCAAACTTCTGTGGCGCATATAAGGAGATGCGCCACAGAAGTTTATATCTTCTGTGGCGCATATCACCATATGCACCACAGAACAATTATGTGGGCCCCACTCTCTGGACACCTATGTACAAGCTTCTGTGGCGCATTGTTGCATACGCGCCATAGAAGAACAAACTTCTATGGCGCATGTGTGCAGTATGCGCTACAGAATGCTTCGTGCTACTCAGATTATTTGTTTCCTAGTACACACATTTTCCTCTTGTGCTTTTCCCAACTAAACAAATACCAGTGGAATAGGTAGAATATACTTGACAATCTAGTAGATAGACATGTGCAGTGGCATACATCGTTGCAAAATGCACATGCGCATAACCTTGAACAGCAAAACAACAATGCCATACATCATTGCAAATACACAAACTACAACATTGCAAATCCCTTCACAAAGCTGGTGGGGGCGATGGCGGTGGAAGATGCCAAACCTCCCTGTTCATGCGCGCCTGCAGTCTGCGGACGTGGTCCTCCATGGACACGTTGGGGTCGAGCACCGGCCGCCACCCGATTGGTTCCGCCATGCGCGCCCTCTCTTCCGGGGACGCGAGCACGGCGTACAACCTCATGGCCTTGTTGTAGAGGGCCTCGTGCTGCAGTCTGGCCTCCTCCTCGATTAGGTTGACCTTCGAATCCCGCGGCTGCTGACTCCGAGCACTGCCCCTCGACCTCTCCCCTCCACTGCGAGTAGGCTGCAGGGAACGCGAGCGGGCTGTGCTCTCTAGCGAGTCTTCCGACGAGTTGTGGGAACAAGACATCAGGGGTAGGTATGTAGATTTAGACAGGGAGTGTGGTATATATATAGAGGGGTATCATTAAAGAAGCTCTATCTGCCACCTTTATTTCGTGCAGATCTTCCCTCAGTGTTCTGTGGCGCATATAGCTGTCAGCAATATGTGCCACAGAAGACTGAGTGCAGGGGCCCACAGTGTCTGGCCACTGCACCCTATGGCCAAGGTTCTGTGGCGCATATGTGTGCTATGCGCCACAGAACATTGAGTCACGGGGCCCATAGTCTGGCCCCACTGCACCCTATGGCCAAGGTTTTGTGGCGCATGCACGCAGTATGCACCACAGAAGATTGAATTTCTGTGGCGCATATTATCTGTATGCGCCACAGAATCCTTCGACCAGATCTGCACAGAAAAGGTGTCAGCTTTGCACCCCTCTATCTATCACTATCCATTTCACATCCTTCTTCCCCCTCCTCCCAGCTCGTCTTCCTCCTCTCTCCCACCCCATTGTGTCTATATTTTTCTACATTTTGTTGTATTTAAACCTACTATAGTTGATAGATTGGTTAGAGAAAGCCTTTCTCCAACTAGTATATCTAAAACACACCTACTTTTCTCCTCCACATCTCTATTTGTGTACTATTATCTCTCTATAGATCTATTGATCCACACTCTCTCACATCGCGCTCTCGACTCGGTATTCAATCTACCCGGTGAGTAATTGGCCATGAATATGCATGTTTTGTAGGTGTAAAGCTTGTCGAGCGGGCGGTGTGTATATGCGATGCATGCATGGCGCAAAGATGATGTTTGTGCATGAAGCTTGTGTGGTGCATGAATGCTTGCATGGGAAGAAGTTTCTTGTTTTTGCTTGTCTATCCCGCTGTGGTGCATGGATGTTTGCCGAAATGTTGATTCATTTCCATTTCGGCAAATTTTTGCACCACCCATATGTCCTACTTTTACGAAAGGTCATGCCGAATTTTTCCGGCGATGACCATGCATGTGTGTTTTGTGTGTGCATAAGGTGTTGTTTCTAATTAACCTACTCTCTGTCTTTTGCTCTATATGTGCATACTGCGCAGGCTACCATGGTCGTCAGCATGAGCGAAGGTCGAGTTACTAGGTATAAGAAAGACGCCAAGGCGGACATGATTCGGAACAACAAGACCCAGATAAGATGTCCATGTCGAACATGCAAACTCCAGCGCTGGATCGACCCTGATTCTGGACAATTGGAGGATCACCTGCTCAGGAGCGGTTTCATGCGCGACGACTTCGATAAGGAGCTGGCAGTAAATGGTGTTAGTCATCATGAAGACTTGGGCGGGCGAGAAGACGAAGATTCTCCCGACGGGCATGGTCATGATGACGAAGAATATAACGGCGGCGGACATGATCATCATGACGAAGAAGGATATGTCCACGGGCATGACCATCATGAAGAAGGAGAAAAAGCAAACACCCAGACGCTGCTAACTTCGGTGTTAAGGGACCCTCATGTTCAGGAACTGCTTCTCAAGGAGACGAGCAACGCCAACACTGCAGCCAGAGAGAAAGCCAAGCTGGCGCAAATGGAGTTAGATGGGATGACTCCATTGTATCCTGGGTGTCGGCCCGAGGATACACGCCTGAGTGTAACGCTCAAGGCTCTAGAGATGAAGGCGGAACACAAATGGGCCGACGTGAGCTTCAATGCTAACATGGAATTCTGGCACGATCGTCTTCCCAACGGGAACACATTGCCAACAAGTATAGAGGAGTCCAAGAAAATCGTGTGCCCTCTCGACCTACCGCACGTTAAATACCACGCATGCATCAATGATTGCGCACTTTATCGTAACGAGTACGCAGAGAGAACCACATGTCCGGTGTGCGGCCATGGACGGTACAAGAGAGGGAACAAGAAAGTTCCTCGAAAAGTGGTATGGTACTTTCCTATCACTCCCCGTCTACAGAGATATTTCGTAGATCCTAAGGAAGCAAAGCTAATGCAATGGCACGCGAAAAGGGAGAAACCCGAAGATGATCCAGAGAAGGGTAAGATCCTAACACACCCTTTAGACGCTAGCCAGTGGAATGCATTGGACATCGAGTTCGAAGAGTTCGGGGGCAATGCAAGGAACGTCAGGCTAGGTATGAGCACCGATAGACTCAATCCTTTTGGCAACCAGAGTAGCACGCATAGCACCTGGCCCGTGTTTGTATGGCCATACAACATCCCCCCGTGGCTCTACACAAAGCAAAGGTACGTACACATGAGCATTCTTATTCAGGGGCCAAAACAGCCAGGTGTTGATATGCATCTTTATCTTTGGGCTGTTGAAAGAGGAGTTAGCCACGTTGTGGGAGATGCCAACCCATACGTGGGACGCCTACACTAAAAAATATTTCCCTCTGAGAGCCGTGTTGCTCATGACGGTGCAGGACTATCCTGGTTACGCATATGTATCGGCCCAGGTGAACCACGGACACAATGCATGTGTCAAGTGCATGGATAAGACCCCGCATCTCCAGCTACCCAAGGATCTCGGGTCTTCAAAAACCGTGTTCCAAGGGACTCGAAAGTGGCTTCGCATAGATCACCCATGGAGAAAACACGGTGACCTGTTCAATGGTAAAGACGAGCTTGAAAGATCCCCGCGTACAAGGAGCGACAAAGAAATCGAGGAGGTTCTGAATAATTGGGATGAGTGCCCAGCGCTAGGAAAGAAGCGACCAAGGACAAAGCTGCTTCTGGGTGTATGGAAAGCGAGGTCTATTTTCTGGGACCTGCCGTACTGGAAGGTCCTCCACACGCCCCATAGCCTCGATGTAATGCACATCATGAAGAACGTTACCGAGAGTCTGCTTGGCACTCTCCTCAATAAGCTGGAGAGGACCAAGGATGGGCCGAAAGCAAGAAACGACCTAAAATTGCTTGGAATCAAGAAGGAGCTTCGGTACCCTAATAGTGATGATGATGACGATCAAACGGAAGGGACTCGGGGTCGCCGCAAAAGGGTTAAGAAGAATGAGGTGGTTATGCTTCGCTCTACCTGCTTCACTCTGTGTCAGGAGGAGATCGAGCAGTTTTTCAGGTGCCTCCTAGGAGTCAAAGTTCCTCACGGTTACTCCGGCAAGATAAGAAGGTATCTCGACGTAGCGAAGAAGAGGTTCAGCGGTATGAAGTCCCACGATTGTCACGTGATGATGACACAGATACTTCCAGTTGCCATACGAGGGATAATGGACGAGCACGTCTGTGAGACGATGTTTGGCTTGTGCAACTTTTTCGACGTCATCTCTAGGAAGTCGATCGACATGAAGCAGCTCGACAGGCTACAGGAAGAGATCGTGGTGATACTATGCGAGCTCGAGATTTACTTTCCGCCTGCATTCTTCGACATCATGGTGCATCTACTTTTCCATGTCGTGGATGACATCATCCAGCTTGGGCCGACATTCCTGCACAACATGATGCCGTTTGAAAGGCTGAACAGTGTCATCAAAGGGTTCGTTCACAACAGGTCCCGTCAAGATGGAAGCATAGCCAAGGGCTTTCTGATCTACGAGTGTATCTCTTTCTGCCAGAACTATCTAACCACCGAGAACGAGGATGTTGGAATACCCACCAAGAAGCACCTCGGCAGGCTCGCTGGGTATGGTCACCGCGAGGGCCACCGCTCACTGCATGTCGGCATTGCTATCGACGCGCCGACTTTGGCAGGGCACACCGAGTCGCACTACAACACATTGAATTGGTCAGGCCTTGGGTGGAAGAGCACAAAAGCTTGATCGAGCAGGAGTATGTGGACCGGGCCTGCCCGAGGAAGAAAGGAGACGTAACAAGAGAACACAACTCCAGCTTCACGTGTTGGTTCAAGAAAAGGTTGCTGGACAATCCCCCGTAGACGGCTTCTACGGAAGATCAATAACTCATATTCTCCTTGTCACAGGGCCCAGCGCATAACGTAAAGACCTATCAGTCATACGACATCAACGGTTACAGATTCTACACCGAGGAAAAGGACATGAATAGCGAATATCAAAACTCAGTAGTAACTATGATGTCCTTCGCTGATGACGAGACTACTGTCATGGAAAGATTCTACGGAAGGATCAAGGAGATATGGGAGCTCGACTACTGTGGAGAGACGGTACCGATGTTTCGTGTTAGATGGGACAAGAACATCGAAAAAGAAGGCCGATATTTCACCACCTGCGTTATACCAGATGCCAAGTCGGCAAAGAAGGCCTCCACGAAAAATGAGCCGTGGATACTCGGTAGCCAAGTTGATCAATGTTTATTTATTACCGACCCGTCAAAGCCCAGTCGTGTTGTAGTGAGGAGGGGCAAGAGGAGCATCATCGGAATGGAAGGACCCGCCAACGAGCAAGACTAGAACGGCGATCCGAAGATCGAAGAGGAGTTCGACAAGTACTTCAACATGACTACTACTACAGTAAGAAGAAAGACCACACTACCTACTAAAGGTTGTCCGTTCACGAGAATAAATCTCATAGTGCCCGGGCTAAAGTATTCAACCGCGAAGAAAAAAGGCAAGAAAATTGTGAAGAGAGTCTAGCTCGACACATCACATTACGACGTGCGACCTTTTTCTGTATTAGTTAGAGAACTAAATTATATATCGTGATATTCGTATATATATGCATGTGTATGTTCTTGGTTTTAATTCTATTTGTAACATATATATATTTGTTCTTGCTTGTTTTAATATAACATAATTAAATATATTTGTATCATATAATTAAAAATATTTTTTAATTAAGAAAAAAAGTCTAAAACAGCCAGGATTCGAACCTGGGCTGCCCAGATTTAGAGCCCCAAGACTGACCACTAGGCTAGACTGTTGTTTGATGCAAACTACAACGCCGCACTGCTTTTGGACCAAGCACACATGTTATGTGGCGCATTCCTCCAATATGCGCCACATATCGGAGGAATGCGCCACAGAAGCTTCACACTTAGCCAAAATAAAGATTCGGCCCTCCCCTTCCCCCAACTTGGCAACTTCCCCCCACACGATCCCGCACGCACCTGCAGAACCCTAGCGCCACCGATTGAATCGAAACCTAGCGCCGCCGGAGCCCGTGGAGGAGCCCGCCGCTGGAGCCCGTGGAGGAGCAGGAGCAGGAGCCCGTGGTGGAGGAGGAGCCGTCACCAGAGCCCGTGGAGGCAGGCGCAGGAGCCCTTGGTGGAGGAGGAGCCGCCGCCGGAGCCCGTGGAGGAGCAGGAGAAGGAGCCCGCGGAGGAAGAGCAGGAGCGCAACCTCGCCGTCCACGCCACCTCGCCATCTACCCCTTGGTGAGCATCACGCAGTTCTCCCCTACCCTCTCTCTCTGCATCTGTTCTTCTCCTCCCAGATGCGTGACCTTGGGCTACATTCCTGGATTGAGCAGTACCATATGCTATGTGTGCATCTGGTCTTCCTTTTTCCTTGTCAAGATTGGTCAGCAGGACCATGTAAGTACCATATGTTGTGTGTGCTGTGTGTGCTTCTCTGTGAAACCAGGTGCTATTGCAAACCTTCATTAGGTGCTATTGCAAACCTTCATTAGTCAGCAGCTCTGGCTAGATGGATCCACCATCAGATCAAACCTAGCTTTGCAATGTGCACACTATACAAGTACCTTTATCCATCCTGGATCATTTTGAAGGAGTAGCCAGATGTTTCTTATGGGCATGTAAATGCATTGAGAAAAGATGAAAGTTCTAGTTAAATGGGAAATGATATACAAACCAAAAACTGCTTGCGGTTTGAGTGTCCTTAACCTAAGAACTCAGAACAGTGCTTTTCTTATGAAAATCCACATAAATTTATGAGCTGCCATGATATCCCCAGGGTAAAGCTTATTTGGAATGCTTAATACCAACCAGATTATAGCCCACACAATATTGAACATATTGGATCCTTTTGGTGGAAATGTTTTCTCTCTTTGTGGGATACATACTAGAAGATCACCACCTGTTCTCCTCACATTGGTAACACAGTTAGGCTCTAGAAAGATAAATGGTTCACTCCTACGACTCTAAAAGAATCACTTCCCCAGATGTTCTCTTTCTATAAAGATCAAGATATAACCATTAGAGAAGCATGTCAGATTGCCTCATAGGATATATATGATCATTTTCATCTCCCATTATCCACTACTGCTGATCAACAAGTGTAGATGTTGCAAACTCAACTTGAGGCATTCCTTGATAGGCAAGATAAAGACAGATGTAGATCCTTCATGGTAATTCTGACAAATATTCTAGCAAGAAAGACTATAATATTATGATTTGGCAAGTACTGCAAATGGATTTTTTTTTGTTTTTATTTCTGGATTTTATAGCTAGGTTATACCATTTATATCATTTGTCTAGTGACTCATGAATACAAGCATAGTAAACAACTAGTCCAGATTAATAGAACAACTACATACTCTGGAGTAGAACATTTATATCATTACATGTGTTTTTATTTTTACCACTTCAAGTATTTTTTTTGGAATTTACTGCTCAGTAGTTGTCGATGAAATGTCACTCTGAAATCAATACACAGTATTTGCCAAATGATCCGACCTTGTAAAGAGCACTTGTAATGATCTGACCTTGTAAATGATCTGACATATAAATAAACATGTTTCTGTTGTTTATCTGGTTGTAAAAGATATAAATAAACATGTTTATCTGGTTGTAAATGATCTGATGTTTATCTTTATTATGGTTTAGTAATGCTCATTTGAATCTGTTAATGATGGGGCTGTTGTTTACTATGGTTCAGTAATGCTCATTTGAATGATGGGGCTGCTATTTACTATGGCCTCAATATAGTTTCTGCTGTAAATGATGGGGCTGTTGTTTACTATGGTTCAGTAATGCTCATTTGAATGATGGGGCTGCTGTTTACTATGGCCTCAATATAGTTTCTGGTGTAAATGATGGAGCTGCTGTTTACAATGGTTCAGTAATGCCCATTTGAATCTGTTATGATCATTTGAATCCGTTATGGTTCAGTAGTGTTGTTCAGTAATGCTCATTTCAGTCTATGATGGATGATGATGGATGAGGTCAATGGGGTTGTCAATGGGGCTGGGGTGTTTTTTCTTGCAGGGATTTTAATTGAGTTGCCCATTTCTACCGAAGTGTTGATTCACTTCCGTTTCGGTTGATAAATGGGCACTCGTAGGTCAAAAATTAGCAAAGGTCATGCCAAATTTTTCGGTCGATATTTGTGCTAACCTTTTGCCTCTTTTGTTAGTAATAAAGCACAAACATGTCGACTAACGATGAGGCCGTCCTTCTAACCAAATGAGCGTCGAGGATCTGGCCCGAGAGGCCAACAAGTCGTTCTGGGGGCCGTCCCAAGAGCATGAGGAGGCGGAGGAGATGAGAATGACACCACCACCGACGACCGTCGTCAGAGGTGCTGGTGAAGGGTTTCACGGCATAGTAAATCAAAATTTTCTACGGATGCGAACAGAGGGAAGCCAAGATCTAATCTAGGAGATGCAAACAACGAGAGAGATTGGATTAGATCTTCATACCCTTGAATATTCGCACAGCGGAACGTTCGTCGGAACGTGGGTGATGTAGTCATACTCGCTTCTCCTCCTCGCGATCCGATCCGATCTAGCACCACAAGTGGCGGTGCCTCCGTGAGATGCACACGTGCAGCACCTCGACGTCTCCTCCTTCCTCGGACCAGCAAGTATGGTGGAGAGATGGATTGGATCTACAACACGACGGCGTGGTGTATATGGTGGAGAATTTCTGCAGCAGGGCTTCGCCTGCAAACAGTCAGGAGGGAGAGAGGAGGGCAGCAGGGCAGCTAGGGTTGGAGGGGAAGGTGTGGGGGGGTGGTGCGCCCCCATCCCTCTATATATAGAGGGGTGGGCGCAGCCCTAGCCCCTCCCCCAAGCCCAAACCGGCGGCCCCAAAGGAGGAGGAGTGGGGGGAAAGGAAACCCCCCCTTCTAGAAGCTCTATCTAGAGTTTAAACCTCTCTTGGCCGGCTGGGCCCTATGGGGCCTTGTGCCCCTGGCCCAATGCGTCCAGGGCACTCCCTCATAGGCCCATGCCCCCTCCCGGAAGGTGTGGCCACGTTGGTCCCCTTCCGGAAGGTTCTAGAAGCTTCCGGTACAATACCGATTAACCCGGAACAATTCCAAACTCCAAAAACTGCACTGCCTTATATGAATATTATTCTCCGGACCACTCCGGAACCTCTCGTGATATCCCGGATCCCATCGAGACTCCGAACAAAAACTCATAAACCAATTATCCAATCTATCCTAGCGTCGAGACACGTTAAGTGTGTGACCCTGCGGGTTCGAGAATATGCAGACATGATCTTCTATCAATAATCAACAGCGGGGTCTGGAAACCCATATTGACTCCCACACATTCATCGATGATCATATCGGATGAACCACGATGCCAGGATTCAATCAATCCCATATATATATTCCCTTCGTCTCGCAATATTTTACTTGCCCGAGATTTGATCGTCGGTACCGTCATACCTAGTTCAATCTCGTTCACAGCAAGTACTTTACTCATTCCGTAATCCGATATCACTTTGTGATTAACTCCTTAACCACATGCTTGCAAGCGGTGTTGATATCGATTACCGAGTGGGCCCGAAGTATATCTCTCCGACTTGGGAGGAACAAATCCCATCTCGATACATACAACCCAACAGATACTTTCCGATCACCTGAGAGACACCTTTATGATCACCCTCTCATAGGATAACGTTTGATGACCTCAAAGCTTTCTTCCGATACCAGGGAGGTATATTATCTCATGGTCTAAGGAATACAATATTTGACATAAGAAAAGCTTCACAAAGACGAACATGATGACACGATCTAATTGCTTCGCTTAGTTTGGGTCTGTCCACCATATCATTCCCCAATGTTATGATCTCATTATTAATTGACAACTCATGTCCATGGTTAGGAAACCTTAACCATCATTAATCAATGAGCTAGTCCTTAGAGGCGTACTAGGGACACGGTGTTGTTCACAAACCACACAAGTATTAAAGTTTCCACTTAATACAATTCTAGCATGGAATATAAACATTATCATGAACAATAATTATAATAATAACATCTTTATTATTGCCTCTAGGGCATAATTCCAACAGCTGGGGGCAACGAGGAAGATCCAAATTACGAGGGGGACGACAACGACAACTACGACGAAACTAGTGAAGGCAGGGAGGAGGGTAACACCACCACGGATGGTGGCGAGCGCACAGATGGTGGTAGTGGCAACCCGGCCGCTATACAGAAGAAGAAGAAGAAGAAGAAGGATATTAAGGATCGGAAGCCGCAAGTGCTCGCCAACATATGTGATGAGTTCACGGAGGTCACAGAAGGTGGCCAACCCATTGCACCTTCAGCGATTGCATGCGGGTACGGCATGCAACTCGGGTGCATCATCCGGGAAAGCATGTCGATCAACACAAAGTACATCCGACGTAATCATGCTTTGGTCGAGAACCTCCTTAAGAAGCTTCACAAGCGATACACATTCCCAGAGAAGTTCAGAAACCTGGAGAGTAATAAGAACCCGGTGAACAAACTAGCACTGACAAAGATGAGCAACGCCTTGAGCAGCTGGAAAACTCGGGTAAAGAACAACATTGACAAAGGTGAAAGCTGGGAGATTATAAGTAGGAAAAATCCGATGCTCGACGAAGAAGAGTTCAAGATATTCAAGGCGGACTTAGATACCGATGCTTCTAAAGCATGGACTGAGTGGGGAAAGACTATGCGAGAGAAGAACATAGGTAACCACCGGCTTGGAAGCGGCGGATACAGAGGGAAACAGCCCATTTGGGACAAGGAGGACGCCGAGCTTGAACACCTGGGTAAAGAGAACCCATGGCATAAAATCACAGACCTGCAGATCCGACAATTTGTCCGGGCCCGCTACTACCTGGACCCTGTTACAGGGGAGTTCGTCACCGATGACCCGGATGTGAAGACCTTTGAGGATGAGCTGGTAAGGAATTTACCGTGGATATCTCATTAAAATAATTAAGCCAAGAATCTAAATGCATGCATGGGTTCACCTCTCCTTGTATCTCTGCAGGAGAAGGAATTGAACGCTAGCAAGGACTTGTCGTCCCAAGATTCGGCGGCGGAGCCATGGGACACTATTTTTAACAGGGCGATGAACACTTACAAGAAGAGGGAGAAGAATTTGCCGCCAAAATCAGCTGGCCGTGTGTCCAGCTTCGGTACAAGCATGAAGTTTACCGAGTACTACAAAGAGGACGCAAAGAAGAGGAGGGAGAGGAAGAACCAGTCGGCGGCTAAAGATAAAGTCGAGGTTGAAGAGCTGAAGTTAAAGGTGAATACATTAGAGAAAAAAGTGGACGAGAAAGCAATGGACAAGTTATTGGAGGAGAAGCTTCGCGCGATCATCCCCCCTGGGTTGATGGAGGGGCTAGCTGTTTGGAATGCAGGAGGTCGACAGGGGCCGATAAACGTGCCCAGCTTTAGCGGCAGCAACTCGAGCATCAACGTTAACTCGAGCGGCTGCAAGAGCTGGTCGTCGCACAGCTGCTCCCGCCAAAAATACCAGTATCGCACAGCCGGTGGTGGCACCAGTACCGCGGGAGAATGCTGATGATAGGCCTGCCGCCGGGATCGGCCGTGTGTCGACATTAGCCGAGCTCAATGCCCTCACCAAGGTAACTAATTAGTTACTCCGCTTCATCTTCTTTATGCGCCTTTGGTGACTGCCACCTTGATCATGATGTCCAACACATATGTGTCGATATTCAGGACGCTGCTTGCGTACTACTCCACAAAGTTGCCGGCGGCGAGTTGAGGGATGTTGCCAAGGGCAATATCATACAACCGGCGAACCGCACGATGCACAACAATGCAATGGACGATGCCGTGATGAGGGTCCCGATTGCTCGGGTGTTGCCAGGGTGCGATGACATGGACCCCCCCTTTCAACCTCAGGGAGTCGACGAACACAAGACCCTTGCAGAATGCCACGGCTGGCCCTTGACATGGCCGAAGACTCAAATTCGTCTTACGGGGCACCTAAGCGCCACCTCGATCGTCCGACCACCACCTCGGATGCCACCTGTCACCGGTGCCACCTCGATCGTCCGGCCACCACCTCGGAAGCCACCTGTCGTCGTCGCCACCAACAACTGTTGGGAGCGTGTGGGCCGCCCCAAGGTGATGCCGTCGCAACGCAACCGCCGTCGCCCCTGCCACCACCATCACCACATGGAGGAAACAACGATGATGATGAAGAATTTGTCAACGTTGACGACTACATCAACACCGTGCCGGCATAGGATTGTACATGCCTGCTGTGGATGAAGAACCCTTCGTCGCTCGCGAGGGTCAAGGTGGGCGTCCCACTACATGCACGCAATGCCTGGTCTTCCATGGTTTATCTCAAGAGACGCCTCCGGCCACCGATCAACAGGAGAAACCTGTTGGATTCATCTTTAGCCCTGACACACTCCAAAAGGCGGCCGTTGAGCACTTAGCATCCCTAGTCGAGGAGCCTGCTCAGAAGACGAAGAAGCACTAGAAGAGAGGTAAGAAAGTCGAGAGCCAACCTCCTCCGAAGAGGATCCGAGCTAAGGATGACGTTGTACCAGCCCGCGAGGATGGCTTGCCCAGGATACATATAGCCGGTGAAGCGATACTGACTCCGGAGCTGCTTTGCCTTGTTGGTGGACATATGCTCGCTTTGAGTGATAGTATCAAGACACTAGAGGGCATTCTTCTTAAAGACAAAGATCCAAATTACCCGGTTTTCACTGTCAAGGTGCCATCGGACGTGGACTTCGTCCATGAAGCTCCCGCGGACGTGTTCTTCATAGCGTACGAGGACGTCTTCAAGATGTTTCTCTCAAAACGGCTGGACTATAACATGGTCCGCCTATTCGCGCTCAATCTGGCGATGAAGACCAAGAGAGAGCAAACCCCCTACATCGCGATAGTGGATCCCTACTACATGTGTGATAGCCAGTTGAGGGAAGGACCAGAGACGCGTGCCAAGGCGACGGCGTACCTCGAGAAGTTCATGGTGGACCATAAGAGGACGAACACGCTTCTTTTGCCTTTCTTTCCCGAGTAAGTAGACACACCCCCTAGAATTGGTAACTTAGGATTTCTTATAGCTTTCTTCCTTTGCCCTTTTCCAACATCCCGTTTCAATCGTGTTGTGCAGAGACAAATACTGCACACTCATTGTCATTTGCACAAAGTACTCGATAGCATCGTATTTCGACTCGGCGAGTCAGAAGAAGAAGAAGGACCACACCAGAATAAGGGGTGTTTTGAATGAGTCTCTCGAGGGCTACACTAAAAAGGGATGCCCCTTCGTCAACAAGGGGGAATGTATCAAGGATGACAAGCATGTGTTCAAGCACGTGCTCGAGTTCCCCTGCGTCAAGGAGCCGGCTACTGGTGGCACCAAGGAGGCCTTCTACGCCATGCATCACCTTAAAGGGTTTATCCAGGATTGCCAGAACCTAACTCTGCCATCTAGTTTCCGAGCATGGGCCAAAAATTTGGCGCGAAGGGACGATGATGATCTTAGAGAAGACTTCCATCGCATCCAGGTTAAGTTGTCGGAAATCATCGTGGAAGATGTCAACACAAGGGGAGGGGTCCTAAAACACAATAGAGGGTTGACTAAGAGGGAGATTGAAAATATTCTTCGTCAACAGGGTGACAACAAGACGTGGATGACGAAAGATGGCTATCTACCATTCCCAAAGCCGAGCGTTAGCAGTTCTCCACATTGATCGATGTGTGCGCCTAGAATTATCATAGATGTCTGTGTGTAATGTTGTGTCACAAACTATATACTACCATGGATGTTGTAAACTTCACTATTGTGGTCATTGTCGTCGAAGTTCTATGATTATGATCGATGTGCTATCTTCTATGTTTACTGATCTTTTACTTTAGTTTATGTGAATATATATGCATGTGAACCAATTTAGTTCTTTCTGTTGCATGATTTACATATGCCTTATCTATAGAGATGACGAAGTGGTATGTGGTGTACAAGGGTTGGGTTCCAGGAGTCTACGATGAGTGGGAGGACTGTCAGAAATAGGTGAAAAAGTTTAGCGACAACATCTACAAAGGATACGCGACTCGAGAGGAGGCGGTAGCCAAGTGGAGGAACCACCTGTGGAAGGAGAACCGGATGAAAATATTGCTAGTGCTCTTGCTCTTGCTCACCGTCATCACAGCTGTATTCTGTTTGATTCTAGTGTAGGCGATGAACACTTCATTTGTTATGTGATGAGATGGTGAACTTTGTAACAAACACTTGTATAAATATTCGCCATCTTTGACTTGTATTGTAATATGATGACCACTTGTCTATCTCGTTCGGGCTCTAAGTAGTGTGATGGCACTATATTCGTGTTTGTATTATATTTGTTTTTATATACTAAGTCAAATATACTGTTTCTGTATAATACCTGTATAATACTGTATATTTGGACAAGTTTCGATTTTTTTAATACCTGATATTCAAACCAGTGGCGCATTGTTTTTACCTTCTATGGCGCATAGCACTTCAGTGGGGCATTTTCCAGAATGCGCCACTGAACAGAGTACTGTGGCGCATCAGCCAAAATGCGCCACAGAAGTATCATGACTTCTGTGGCGCATTTTGAAATTCACCATAGAAGTTTTCATCAGTGGCGACGTAACAGTGGCGTCCCTGCCATGCGCCACAGAAGCCCAATATAGATGCGCCACTGATGAAGGATTTCCTAATAGTGATAGTCTCCTTTTCCTTAGAACGTTAGATCATATTAATCACTATCTCCTAGGGCTGCTTGGACTGCATCAAACGTCACTCAGTGAAATGGTGATTTTAAAGGTGTGTGTTGGGTATTCTGGAGGAACATGTTGAGTCTTATGGATCAAGACCAGGATTTTTTCACCTAGTGACGGGTAAGATACATAAGGCCTACTTGGTGAAATTACATCTATAATGTTGCAACATGTGACTAGGTCACGGGATATAATATCACGATAACAAGTGAAATAGTAGTTATTGGTAACAAAATTGAACAAGGTACAAGATACCAAATGGTCGGATCTTGAACAAGCCGTATCAAAGAAACAAAGGGAAATAGACTCAACGTTTATGGTTTAAATGACATCATCGTCATGGAATTAACAGGGGTCAATAAGGGCATCCCGGTCCTGCTATTGATCATTGATAGAGATCATGTCTATGCCATTCCCGAGCCGTGTGGGGGGGTACTCTTAAGGGTATGATGAGCTAGAGATCATCTGTAAGTTGGAATCACAGTAGAGAAAGAGAAAACAGGAATTGTTCCGGAGAGAGATCCGAAGTTGTTTGGAGAAAGAAAGAAATGAAAGGACAGAAAGGTGTTTCGAATAAATGGCAATTTATACTACATATTTATTATATTTCAATTGTGAATTAATATGTATTAAATAAATATTAAAATTAAAATTTATAGGGCAACTTTCTCATTAGGCCAAAACCCAGGAGGGAATTGGCCCAAGAGAAAGCCACCATGGAAAAGAAAAATGAAAACAGCAAAACGACCTCTTCTGGGATGGTTTTGAACCAGCCTAGGTGGACAGGCAGCGGATACTAGACGCCGCATGGGGCAGCGTGTGCCATCCCAATTGTTTAACAATTAAAATTCTACTTGCCTAGTCTATATATTTCAACTTTCTACATATTATTTTTGCATTGCATCATGTAGCATCCTAGGAAATCCCTATATTAGAATTTGCCTGTTATTTCATTTTCTTGCATCATGACATCATAATGCATCATCATATTCATCATGCCACATTGCATGGAACATATAATTAAATTAGTTCTCTGGTATTTGTAACTTTCTTAATTGTATTTCGCTTTTGGATCAGTTGTGGTTTCGTTTTGTCATTTGCCTCCCTCTATATTTCTCTCCCTCTATTCTCATTCTAGTTGGTGTCATACTTGATGGAACCATGATGTCTAACTTTTTTTTATTTGAGTCTTGATATTTGTATTTGTAAAATGCCCAAACTGATTTGGGGGCATCATCTCTTTAATCTACTCCATTCTATCTTGAGCTTACAAATTTTCCATATGAGCCTCTCTTCGAATTTTCCACCACATACATGAAAATTGGGATCTTTTGTTTTCTCATATGGATTTTAAATCAAGCCCATTGAAATATGTTGATCCATTCCTATTCTTGCCATTCTTATCATTCTATCATTTATCCTCAAATTCTCTCAAATATGTATGATCCTCCTTATCTCTCACAAATGCATGTGACCATCTCCATCCATCAACATGATGGCCATGTGGTTCTTTTTTATTTTATCCATGTGGGATCTACTTGCTCTTCCCAACATGATCTTTCCTCCATCATATGGTAGCACTCAAGCCCTTAGCTAATTCTATCAAACCAACATATTGGAGTTGCATTTTTTTCTACTTCTTATATCCACATATGATCTTAACCTCTCACATAAAATCCATATCTATTCTACCTTGGCGCTATTGATCTTCCTCTATTCCCCCTTATCTTTTTAGTTTCTACAAAAATCCTTTGTCTAAATCCATGCAAAATATTCAAACACAATCAAATTGTTTTGCAATAGGAAACCATCAAATAAAAGAAAATTCATTGTAAAAAAATGGAGAGAGAACACACCAGGCAGCAGCCATCCGGATGTCTACATGCCCCTTCACGTCCAGCCCACCTAGCCCAAGTAGAGCTCCTCCTTTTCTTGTTTGTCTACATCAAGATAAAGAGAGCACGAGCTCTCCGTGCTCCCTTCCAACCTGACGCTTCCCCTCCACCACATGTTCACCTGCCCCCTTCTTATCCCCATCGAGATCCCATCCAAAACCTAGCCTCCTTCCTCCTAGTTTTGCTGCCATCCGCCTTTCTTCCTCCTCCAATTGCTTACTGGTAGCAGAACTGGACAGAGGCCAGGTACACGTTTGGAATCTACCTTCCACTTGATTCTCTCCACCATGAGGTCGCACGCTGTGCTAGGAGAATCGCTAGAGACTCCACCATCATCACCTGCAAGGATCCTGGAGCCGAAGTTGCCTAGGAATGTCGTCCAGGACAAGATCTTCTACACCCAGTCGTCCCCAACTCTGTCGCAGACATCTACATCGAGTGGCGCTTCTACCCCTCCGATTCTCATCCGGCCTTGCCATGCCCGTCCTGGAACTCAAGGTGAGGTCCCCTTCCAATTCCCACTCCTACCTGTCACTTCTATCTGTTGTCCAAAACTTCCTTCATTCATCTTATGTGTGCTTCTTCCATGGATGAGCACGTCCATGTCTGTTGTTCATTTCTGCAGTCCTCTTGCTCTGTTTCACGCACACGCCTGTGGAATTCTGTCGATGAAGCGCAATGCCTCTCAGCAGTACTGCAGACACGACACCTCGCTTCACTTTGGTATGGCTTCGTCGCCATCATCCGTCGCCCGCGCCATCTGCTGAATTCAGATCGAGAGACTGAACTTTTCTGTCAGTTCCTATAGTCACCGAAGAACCTTTTCTATTCTGAAATTTTATGTTCCCCGTAACCAAAACTGAGCTAATTTACTCTATCTTTCTACCGCCTTGGTTCCTCATCTAATCAATTCCAGGTTTAGTGTGGTCATACTCGCCGGATCTCCCAGCTGATGTCGCCAAGGAGCCCAGCTCTATCCTTTTCTCTGTTTATTTTCACGTGCACACCTCCACTACGATTGATCTTGAGATCGATTTTCCCTAGCCATGTTTTATTTCCCACCGTGTTTTTCCCTCTTCTGATCATTGTTTTGGCAAGTAAAATAAATATGCACCAATCCCTTATCAATACTGAAGTGTAGCTTGTTCCCTGGACACTCACCAATTCGATCAAGATTCTAATTCTGCAAACAGCGAGAACCCCATATTTTACTACTCAATTTTTTGGATTTCAGATATGTGTCTTGACACATCAGTAAGAATCAAATCCTTCCATTGTTCTCTATTTTGATCCATGCAACCTTTGTCATATGAAAATTGCGACCGAGTGGTCTATTCTCAACCGCACCCATTCATCAGCAAAAGATCAAATCCCCTCATGCAAAATAAAATATGTCTCTTTATATTCTAATCATTCAATATATTTTGTGATGCTATATATGCAAGTTCTTCAGAATTGTTTGAACTAGATCAATGGGAACTCTGTTTATGTACTGAATAATTGAAATATGCAAACAAGTTAATTTGCTTCTATTAATTAAACTAACTTTGCAAATCCAAATCTTTTAAACCGTAGATCGAAATAAAAAGTATTTTATATGAAACTTTATCAGAAAAATATGAGGAATCCGAATATGCCATCCATACATTTGTTTGAATCTTGCATCATGTATTTATCTATATCACCTAATAATAACATATGGAATTAGAGGGGTATTAGATAAATATTGCCCCTATTCCATTTAATTTTGAGAAGATCACCTCATGCCATGTGGTTCTATGCTACTAACATTTAATCTTGATGGTTAGAAAATAACTAGAATTCTATCTTATTTGTGGACACCGATTCCTCTAATTTTGCTAAGTCGCATCATATTTGCCATGTCATGCATGTCATATCATAACCATGCAGAATCTTTTGCCGTAATATTAAATAGTGCACCTGGTGTTCTTTTTAGTGTTTTGCTTCTTCCTGGTTAGGACGATGAGATGTTGTGAAATTTGACAAGTTCTTCGGATGTATCTTCGGCAGTGTTTCCCAGGCGAGCATTCTCCCCCTTTCTACCTATTTTATATTTCTAGACTTTACTTCCTCATGTTGATTTATTGCTATCCGTATTATGATGCTTTAGTTTCCATACCCTTGTTATATTACTTGCAGTCCTTATATTGTCTTGGACACCTATTACTTGTTGTTTGGTAGTCAGTCGGCTTTGCAAGTCGTAGTTGCTTGCGTAGGTGCTGCTTCGCGTCGTCGATGTTCCACTAATGTTAGGGGTTGGCATATTCAACAAGATGGAGATGATCGTGGTTTTAATTACAGCTGGTTACTTAAGTATTAAAATGGATATAATTAATTAAGATGCACCGGTGTGTAATAGTTGAGATTTGGTTGTTAACCGCTCACTTGTGTCCATCTAGGATCCGAGTTCTTGACACATGTTTCGAGACTGAACACGCTAACCACATGTGGGGTGTCTGGGAACCCCTATCGGCTTAGTACCTGATTTCAAAGTACTGTACTGAGGGCACGAACTATTTTGGGGTTTTAATGCCATGTATGCCATGTTTATTATCTGTTGCTTGATGGGCGTTTAATACTGTACTGTTTAGGATGTGGGTCGTTATGTAGAGGATTATACCTATGGCCCCTGATCTCTTGGCCGATCTCGCAACCTCTGGGTCCATCTTCGGAGCTCGGCCGACTTTGTTACGGGTAGCTTAGTGGGGTGGCCCCCATGTGCTTACTTTGGATCTGGGAAAGCTTCGTGTCCTGGGCCCCGTCGACATACCGATGGGTGTATCTTAATTGATCTGGCAACAAGGGTCAAAGTGCATGTGGAAACTTTGGTGCATCCCTAGAGGGTTAAATATTTTCTAAAAGTTGTGTCCGGCGGTTTTGGATGACTTGGAGCACAGTTTCTCGATCATAGACAATTATAAATAAATTTTACTATTATAATTTGACTTGTATCTGATATGACTAGTAAGTTGGATAACCACCATGGAAAAAAGAATAAAATTGCTAACCGTGCGAGTTTCCTCGGCATGACTTTCTCGTTTGGTCTCGAGGGGAAAATATCAGGATGGGTATGTTTGGTGTTAGTATCAGGTTGGATCCGAATAAGTCTTTCTTAACTTTTTTTGATAGTCGTCAGTTGTACCGAGTCTCTATAGGTTGTTTAGTGCATGTTGCGCTGCCGCTTTAGTCCACCATACCTATGTAGGTGAGAGACGCCGAATTATAAGTCTCATCATGCACATGCCTCAGTACTAACCGCTCTCTCTTTTTCCTTTGCCCTTTGTTGGCATCCCTTTTGTTTAGCAGGTTTGAGATCATCGTTGTTAGCAGGGTTACCCTTCTGTCTTGGCCTGGGCAGGGTTATGAACACCATTGATTATTCTTCAGGGCTCTTAGCCCAATTTGCATCTTGTCTATACTCGGATGATGTATCATTTCCAAGGTGATTTTGATTTTTGTATTGTATATCTTTATTCTTGACTCATGGAGTCGTGTTGTATATATCTGTTATGTGGGTTCCATCATGGACTATTGTGTAATGATATTATTGCATTTTCCACCCGCACGAAATTGCCTGGTGGGCACCTTTGAATCGCTTCTATGCGGGTTTGGCAGGAATTTAAAACTTGCATAGGGCCGATCTAAGGGTGTTAAAAAGTGGTATCATAGCTCAGCAGTTGTGATGTAGAGAGTCAAAACTATTTTAAAAAATCGGTTGGATAGATTTTTTAGGTCTCTTTTTACTCCTTACCTCTGTGCTATTCTCCTCCTACATTTGCATGTTTGAATCTGCCCTCTTACCTTGTTCAAGTCCAGGATTTCTCATGGTTGGGTTTCCATCGTACCTTCAGGGTTTTAATTCCTTCTTCTTGTAATGGTGTTGCTATATCAGGTCTTCATGCCATCTGAGGAATCTTCCTCTGTATACCTTTAAGTGGACCAAAAATTCACTGAATTTTTCCTTTGTATCTTTCGGTGTTTTTCAACGCGACGACAGGATCTGCCTTAGATCCGATGAAAACCCCGCATCACTCCTTTGCTTCCAAACGCTGTTTGTCGAGATCTTTAGTCCGAATCCCGAGAATTGGTTGCATAAGCCTTCTATTCATTTACAGAGTAATGCTTTGAGTGCGGGATAGAGTCACAACCATACCACTACTTCTATCATTTGCTTTTTTACAAAAAATTGTGGACCGATGCAATTTTTACTCCTTCCATTGAAGTTAGGCATGGCCTTACCTTTGACACCTTTATCTTCGTCTTTATTTCTCGGGAGTGTTCTCTCAACAAACATGAGCAACAACCATTATTGGTGGTGTCGCCGATTTCAACACGGAGCATGAAGCTTTGTTAGTGGTGTCGTGAGGATCTACACGAAGCAAGAAGATTTAGACCGTCGGCCTTCTTCCCCGTACCATCAGGCGGATCTCGAGGGCAATATCCATTGTTAGTGGTGTCAAATTGTAGCATCCCGGGAAATCCCTAAATTAGAATTTGCTTGTTATTTCATTTTCTTGCATCATCATATTCATCATGCCACAATGCATGGAACATATAATTAAATTAGTTCTCTGGTATTTTTAACTTGCTTAATTGTATTTCTCTTTTGGATCAATTGTATTTTCCTTTTGCCATTTGCATCCCTCTATTTTTCTCTCCCTCTATTCTTGTAGCATCCCATTTGTCTAACAACTGTAATGCTACTTGATCTAGTAATATATTGGCTACTTCATAGATATAATTGTTGCATCATCATTATATCATGCTCATGCCATCATGCCATCTTGCATTTGAGCATCATATAAAATCCTGTTGATTTGGTTCTTCTCTCATCTGCATTGTAAAATTGTATTTGCCTCTTGATATTGTATTTGGTTCTTGATATTGTGTAAATGCCCAAGTTGAGTTGGGGGCATATCTTTTATTGACTCCATCACCTTTTCTTTGTCACCACCTTATAATTCTACCACCCTGATTACCCATGGGCTTTTATTTTATTTTGGCATTTACTCTAGCCCATGTGGGTTGGGATGGATCTAATTCTAATTTCTTTTGCTTGACCTTTATTCCATATTTGGGAATGCATGGAAATAAATGCCATGGGATTTAATTTTGTTCTCACAAAATCAAATGTGGCATCTACTATTCATGCATGGGCCATGCAAATTTCACCACCTTTCCCTCCCTTGGTTTTTTTTTTTTTTGGAAGTGAAGCATGGATCTTTGAGAGTCTACTCATGTTGGCCCTATTCTTTTGTTTTGTCCTTGCAACTTCACCCTCTTTCCATCACCCAAACCCCTTGTTGTTTGCCTTATCTTGTTCATGCCCAAAACCCTTTCTCCCTTCCTCCTTTAGTTTGATCTAGTGTGGTCATGCCAAAAAGTCACCACCACATCCACTTTTCTCTCCTCTCCCTTTTCTTTTCTCTCTAAGCCACACCTCATCTAACCCTAGTTACACTCTACCCCATCTCACCTCTCTCATAAACCCTAACCCGAGCCCCTCTAATCTAACCCTAGTTCCTCCCTCTCTCTCGGCCTCTCTCTCTCTCACCTAGCTCGGCCCCACCTGGTCACCCTAGCCCCACCTAGCTACCACCCTCTCTCCCTAACCACCCCATCTACCCCTCCCCTAGCCAACCCTAGCTCCTAACCGAGCTACACCCGACCCTAGCCCGAGCCTCCCCTCCCTCTCTCTTCTCTCTCTGCCATAGCTGCCCCACACCGAACCACCCCCTCCTACCTGCCTTGACCCCACCTGGAAGCCCTACCTGCCCCTCTCCTGCCCCCAGCTCGATCACGTGCGAGGAGGAGGAAAGGTGGCCGAGACCACCTTTTTCCACCCCGAGCCCCCACGGCACCCCCTCTCCTCTCCGTCCTTATCTACCCCTCTCTCGCCTCCTCTGGCCTCGCCCAGATCTGGCCCGAGCTAGCCTCCCCTCCTCCTTCCTCCTCTCCGTCCACCAACAGCCGACGCCGCCCACCGCCAGCACCTCGCCGTTCACGACGCTCCGGTCGTCAAGCTCGTCGAGGGGGTGATCACGGAGGACGAGGAGGTCCTCTGCAACAGCCCCATACGCCCCAGCGAGGAGGAGCAGGACCAGAAGCCCCCCAGGCCGACGCCGCCCCGACGGAACCCTAGCTACGCTCGGCCCCTGCCTCGTCGACGATCGCCGGCGCCTCCGCCCGAACCACCACCGGCAACAACCTCGCGGTGAGCCTCCCGTCTTCCCTGACATGGACCGCCTCGCTGTCGCCGCCTAGTGCCGCCGTTCATATCGTCGAGCAGACTGCGTGCACCGACGAGCGCGCGCGTCTACTCGCTCCCGCGTCGCGCAAACCCTACCTAGCAGCCAGCCGCCCTTCGGACACCAACCCCCACCTAGCCCAGTGGTCGCCGCGTCTGCGCGCGCGCCCCACGTCGCGGGTTCGAGTCCCGCCTCGCTGCGTCGCGCTCCGTGCGCGCAAGGCAGAGGAGAAGATCCACAGTGTCGCGTGGCTTTCCTCAGAAAAACCCCTTCCTTTTTGATTCCTCAACCCGCGATCCCTCCGGCCCCACATGTCTGCGGCTGTTGCCTTTTTGCAAAAAGGGTCCCGGCTTTTGGTTCCATCAACCCGCAGTCCCCCCCCCTTTTTCTGTGCGCGTGTTGGGCCCAGTCGACCTGGCCCCACCCGTCAGCGGCAGTGGCTAGGTCTGCCTGGGTACAAGAGGGCTTTTCTGTTATCTGTTTTAAACTAAATCCTTTCAATTGTTTTGAAATTCAAAATTCAACTCTGTTTTTAAATAACTTTTAGAATATAAATTTAAATTAAACATATGATATATGTTTTGGAATCAGAAAAATGGGAGGATTTCAAATATGCCATTCAAAATATTATTTGAACACTTTAAATTTTCCAAGTTGATTAAAATTACAACAAAATACCCTTTTCTTAATTAATTAATAACTTTTGATTTATAACTCCAAATTTCACAAATGATATGTCTAAAATGATCAGCTCGACGAGACCTTTCTGTTTATGCATTCCATGTTCTGTTTTGCAGCATGCATCATATAAATATAATGCAAACAGCAACTATTATGAGGATAAAATGTGGCCAAAACTCAATAAAATGATTTATTCTTGTATTCCACACCTCACCCATGCCATGCTACTTTAATGCCATGCAAATTGTGCATCATTCATCATGGCATGATTGTTTGCTTGTCGCATTTAATTCATATGCTTGTGCACTATATTTATGTTGGCCCTTGTTTGTTTGGTTCTTCTTCGAATAGACGCTGAGCAGGGGATATATCAAGAAACCCAGGAGCACTACCCAGATCCGTCTCTCGCTTCAACTGAGCTGCCAAGCAAGCACTATCACATGCTTGCATACATACAGTACCTATTGCCTCTATCTTATTCTTGCATCATTGAGTCGCGATTGCATTAAACTGAATCCTAAGTATTGCATAGCCTTTACTTTTAAACCCCATCGAAGCTTGTTCCTCCATCCCATGAGCCATTACTACAGGAGTTTTTTGAGCCATGCGAGTCGTAGAACAGCATGTGTAGGGTATGTGAGTGTCTGATTGGATAACGAGGTACCTAAACAACTTAACTTGAGTAGTAATGGGATAACTAATGAAAGTGGCACCGGTGAGCAATATCTGCTATTTGGTTTTTCCTGCTCACTTGTGTCCCGTAGGACCCCGAGTACTTGATTCCTGTTCCTTGATTATTCGCGCTATCCACATCCGGGAGGCTTATGGGACCCTCCTGAGCCAGAGCTTGATTCATTCTTATTTCTTGGGGCCACAAACTAGTTTGAGGTTTTATTTACTATCCTGTACTTATGCCATGCTTTACTGCTTTATTTACGATTGTGCGAGGAGCACCTGTACTGTTTAGGTAAGCGGAGTGTTTTCGCGGTATCGACAAGCCCTGTCACATTTTCGGGTTCCCAGTCGTTTACAGCCACTGGCGCAAACCTTGAGTCCGTCTCGGAGTCAGCTAGCTTCGTTGCGGGTGTACTCAATGGGGTGGCCCCCTGAAATATTTCTGAATCATGTGATTGCTTTGTCGTGAAAGCCTCGTTGGGTTTTGATTTGGTTTTTCCGAGGTTGATCGAGTGTGTGTTGCTATTTGTGCACCCCTGCAGGGTAAAACTTTCTGAAAGCCGTGTCCGCGGTTATGGACGACTTGGAGCACAGTTTCTCGATCATAGACAAGCATAACTAAAGTACCGCTTTTAACTTGACTAAGTAACTGACTAGTAAATAGTGCAACACTCATGGAATGGATAATAAAACTGCCAACGGATGGGGGTTGTTCGTCCGCTTCCTCGTTGGTAAGCGAGGAGGAGGATGGATCTGATCATATTACTGTTATAACTGTTGTCATTAATTCACGGACATCCGTCTATCTTTGGTTAGGCGGATGGTTAGCGAGTATCTATAGAATTGTTAGGGTTTATCTTTACTGCAATTGCGTCACCCCAGGTTGTGTCCTCTTTAGAGGCATAAAGACTTGCTGAGTACCCCTAGGGTCTCACACGATAAATTATTTGATTCAGATGAACAGGTACACTCACAAGATGGATACTGGGTGGAGGAGGCGGACGATGTGGGCAACGATCGTTCGGTGTAGAGATTCCGGGAACGGGGATCCGTGAGATCTGTGGGCGGGATGTGCTTATTTATGGGGCATCTTATGCCGATTTGCTTCTTATCCGTACTCGGATCTTGTTTGTCGCTTCCGCCTGATACTCTGATGTTTGATGTATGAGGAGATATCCTAAACTATTATATCCATCTAGGACATTTGAATCTTGCCGTATGGCGTTGCTATATTTCCTTTCTTTTTAGATGGAATGGCTCTGATGTACTGTTGTATGGTGGCTTGCATACATACTCATTTGTGTATGTAGTTGATCCCTTCGCCTGCCGATTACGCCGCCCGTTCTGGTCCCGATGTTTGGAAATGGTTGGGACGGCCGAAAGGTCTACCTGTGAGTGGCATTTGGGCCCCACCGTACTATTTCAACCATTTCCGCTCATCCAGGCTTGTAACTAGGAGCGTAATTCACCGAGGTAGTTATAATTGGTATCAGAGCCATCCCGCCCTTCAGGGTCTCAGCCAAATGGTCGTTGTCAGTCTAGCAAATATTTTTGGTAGTTATGTATACTAGGGAAAAACAAAACGTGAGAGTAGGACTGCTTCCACTTTTCTTCTTACCATCCACCCACCCTTTTCTGGTAAGGAAGTGTAACGTTTCCAATCCTCTTCTTAAAAGTTCAAACTAGGATTCACGTGTTCTGGGTTTCCGTAGTACCATAGGTTGTGTGTGTGTGTGTGTAATTCCTTGTCTATCTGTTGCATCCAAGTTGTTATCATAATCGGCCTCTTGGTCATCAACTGTTGGTACATTCCATACCGACAGGCTTTTGCAAACCGACGCGATCTGTCTTACTCTTTGTTATCCGACGTTATCTTGTTTGGGGTGTTCGTTTCCGTAGTTACTAATCTTTAGGTTCATCGTGAGAAGAAGGGGTTAGGATATGTGTTCTATTTATTCATGTGCGGAGTAATGCTTTGAGTGCGGGATGGAGTCGCGACCATACCACTACTCTTATCATTCGCTTTTGTATATTGAATTGGTAGAGTCACTAATCTTGATTCGTTAAGTGATTTTGCGCATCTATTGGTATTTTAATGCCGAAATTTGTGGAAAAAATTTCTTTGATATATCTGTGTACCACACTCCTTTTCAGTCGTGTGCGATATGCTTAATATCTTCTAGGTGCTTTGAACTTTGTTGATATTTTAATATCATCTTAGTAAATTGTATCCTTTAATCTTGGTTAATTCCATCTTGGTACTATTTTGGATTATTATTATTCTCCATTATAGTACTGACTTGTGTTTTATATCAATCACAGGATGGCTCCACCACGCCGTTCTGATGAGGACATACCACCTGAACTGGGATCCGCGTTGTCAAACATCGCCAATGCCTTGGCAGCAATGCAGCAGAACCAGCAACGTTTTGAAGAGAGTGTTCGGAGGAATGAGTTTGCCCCGCTACCTCCACCTCCCAAGCGAGGAGACATCAAAAGCTTCCTGAAGTTCAACCCATGCCAATTTGATGTTTCTGATCAACCACTGGATGCTGATGATTGGTTGCGTGAGATGTCAAGGCTACTGGAGACTGCTGATGTTCCTGAGCAAGAATGGGTAAAATGTGCTACTCACCTTCTGAAGGGAGATGCAGCTCTCTGGTGGGAGAATTACCTGAAGGCAAACTGCATTGGTTTTCAGCCTACTTGGGAACGGTTCACTGGAGCATTCAAAGAGCAGTATCTGTCAGAAATTGTCATGGAAAGGATGAAGGAAGTGTTTCTCAACCTCAAGCAGGGGAATGACAATGTCAATACCTACATCAGGAACTTTATGAACCTTTCTCGTTATGGTGGCGATGAGATCTCCGATGACAAGAAGAAGCAAAAGAGGTTCCGGCAAGGGCTCAATGCATCGATTAAATATGCAATCACACATGCAAGGCCGGCATCTTTTCTGGAACTTCAGCATACAGCTCTGCAGGAGGAAGCAAGTAGGCAAGTGTTTGAGGAGTCAAAGAAACACAACCGTGATGCACCAATCTCTTCAGCTATGTCAGCTCCTTCTAAGCGTCGTGTATGGGTTCCTAACACCCCACCGTCGCTCCCGGCTCCACCAAGACCTGCAAGCTACGCGGCAAGGCCACCAAACTTCCTCACTGCTGCTCCCAGGGGCTACAACCACCACTATCCTGGAGCGCCTGGCGGAGTCCCTGGCTACGTTGCTCCACGTCCACCTGGTGCTTGTTTCACGTGTGGAGACTCTGGGCATCAAAACTGGAACTGTCCGATGAAAAACAAAGCTCTTCCGCCACCACCTCCAAGATCTGCGGCAAGCTCTCCTTTGGTTCGTGCACCACCACCTTGGGCTCTCAACATCAACACCAAGCCCGGGTCTACTGTTGCTCGTGCCAACTGTGTCAACGCCGCTCAAGCTGAGCATGCACCTGGAGTTGTGATGGGTATGTTTCCCGTTAACTCAGTCCCTGCACGAGTTTTGTTTGATTCTGGTGCATCGCATTCTTTTGTTTCTATCAAGTTTGCAAATGAGAATGGGTTAGCGTTGGATCCTCTCCTTAAGCGGTTAATGGTCCTTTCTCCTGGAGCAAAGATGGCAGCTTCAAAAATCAGCCATGGCAATCAAATTGAGATTGGTGGCTCTTCGTTCTCGGCATCCTTAATTGTTCTGGGCAATTCTAACATTGATGTCATCTTGGGCATGGATTGGTTGACAGCAAATGCAGCTGTGATTGATTGTGTTGAACGCTCAGTTTCTCTGAAGATTCCTGAAGGCCATATAGTCTATTCTCCAAGTTTGACTCCTGCTATCCAGCTTTTCTCTTTGGCGGCTCTGAATGATGATGCTATGGAAGCTATTCAGAGTGTTCCGGTGGTCTGTGAGTTCCCAGATGTCTTTCCTGAAGAGTTGTCGGGTATGCCTCCGGATCGTGAGGTTGAGTTTGTAATTGAGCTTGAACCTGGAACGGCTCCTATCTCCAAGCGGCCTTATAAAATGGGTCCTGCTGAGTTGGCTGAACTCAAACGACAGCTTGATGAACAAGAGAAGTTGGGTTTCATTCAACACAGTACTTCTTCTTGGGGTAGCCCAACAATCTTTGTGAAGAAGCGAGACAGGACTGATAGACTTTGTGTTGACTATCGGGCTCTCAATGCTAAAACCATCAAGAATAAATATCCCCTTCCGCGGATTAATGATCTCTTTGATCAGCTAGCTGGAGCTGTGGTATTCTCTAAGCTGGACTTGAGAAGTGGTTATCACCAAATCAAGATTCGCAAGGAAGATGTTCCTAAAACAGCTTTCACCACCCGCTATGGCCTGTATGAGTACACGGTCATGTCTTTCGGTCTCACCAACGCACCTGCTACCTTCTCGAGGCTTATGAACTCGGTTTTCATGGAGTATCTTGATAAGTTCGTTGTGGTCTATCTGGATGACATCCTAGTCTATTCTAAGTCAAAGGAAGAACATGAAGAACACCTTTGGTGTGTCCTAAACAAGCTTCGTGAGAACCGCTTGTATGCAAAGTTCTCAAAGTGTGAGTTTTGGCTGCCTCAAGTAACCTATCTTGGTCACGTCATCTCTGCCAAGGGCATTGCAGTCAACCCGGAAACTGTAAAGACAATTGTTGAATGGCTTCCTCCTGTAAATGTCAAAGAAGTGCGGAGTTTCCTTGGTTTGGCTAGTTATTGCCGTCCCTTCGTTCAGAACTTTTCGAAGATAGCGAAGCCTCTTACCGATCTCCTCAAGAAAGGCAAGAAATACCTTTGGACTCCTGCATGTCAAGCAAGCTTTGAGACACTCAAAGAGAAGCTCACTTCCACACCAGTCTTGGTTCCTCCGGATACATCTAAGCCTTTCCAGATATTCTGTGACGCCTCTTTGCAAGGATTGGGTGCGGTCCTTATGCAAGAAAAACAAGTTGTTGCTTATGCCTCTCGACAGTTGAAGACGCATGAGATCAACTATCCTACACATGACCTCGAGCTCGCAGCAGTTGTCTTTGCTTTGAAACTATGGAGGCACTACTTGCTGGGCAACCGTTGTGAAATCTTTTCTGATCACAAGAGTCTGAAGTATATCTTCACTCAGCCTGATCTCAACCTTCGGCAGAGGAGGTGGATTGAAGCAATCAATGATTTTGATTTGACCATCAACTACACTCCGGGCAAAGCTAATGTCATGGCCGATGCTCTCAGCCGCAAAGCTTATGTCAATAACCTCATGATGGAAGAACAACAGCCTCTCTTGTGCGAGGAATTCCGTCAGCTCAACCTTGAAATTGTGGAACAAGGGCATCTCCTGAACCTTCTGGCTACTCCTCTCTTGGAAGAAAAGGTTCGCTCTCGTCAACTTGGTGATCCGCACACCAAAAAGATCATCTCCAAACTTCAGCTTCCGAAGTATGAGTCCTTCCACGTCGATGATCAAGGCACGCTTTTCTTTGAACACCGGATGTTTGTTCCGAACTACCCGGGTTTGAGAGAGCAAGTTCTCAAGGAGGCGCATGATTCTGTTCTTTCTATCCACCCTGGCAGCACAAAGATGTACATGGACTTGAAAACACAATATTGGTGGCCGGGATTGAAACGATATTGTGCCAAGTATGTCTCGGAGTGTGATGTCTGCCGCAGAGTGAAAGCTGTCCATCAGAAACCTTTCGGTCTTCTACAGCCATTGAAACCCCCGGAATGGAAATGGGAGAAAGTAGAGATAGACTTCATCACTGGTTTTCCAAGGTCGCAGAAGGGCAACAATGCAATCTTTGTTGTCATTGACAGGCTTTCTAAAGTGGCTCACTTCTTCCCCGTCAAGGAAACAATTTCTGGAATTCAGTTGGCTGAGCTCTATATCAACAGAATTGTCTCTCTGTATGGGGTTCCGCTTGAGATCAGTTCAGACCGTGGAAGCATCTTCACTTCCAAGTTCTGGGAAAGTTTCCAAAATGCTTTGGGAACAAAATTGAACTTCAGCACAGCTTACCACCCTCAGTCGCAAGGACAAGTTGAAAGGATCAATCAAATTCTGGAGGATATGCTTCGTGCTTGCGTCATCTCTTTTGGCATGAAGTGGGAGGAATGTCTTCCTTATGCTGAATTCTCTTACAACAACAGCTTCCAGAAAAGTCTGAAGATGGCACCATTTGAGGCTCTCTATGGCCGCAAATGCAGAACTCCGATTGGTTGGTCGGGTGCAGGAGAAAGAATTTGGTTTGGCCCTGACATTGTAACTCAAGCGGAGGAGAAGGTGCATATCATTCTTGAGAATCTGAAGATTGCTCAAAGTCGTCAGAAGAGCAATTATGATAGAAAGCACACGGACATGGTGTATGTTCCTGGTGATCTCGTTTACCTTCGTGTCACTCCCATGAAAGGCACGCACCGTTTTGGTATCAAAGGGAAGCTGGCTCCTAGATACATCGGTCCTTTCAAAATTCGTGGAAGAAGAGGAGAAGTTGCTTATGCTCTTGAGCTCCCGGAAAAACTCAAGGTCCATGATGTTTTCCACATCTCTCAACTCAAGAAGTGCTTCAAGGATCCCGGCAGGACCGTGGATCATGAACTAATCAATCTCCAAGAAGATCTGTCTTATCAAGAACACCCCACAAAAATCCTTGAGATCGCAGAAAGAAGGACTCGCAACAAGTCCATCAAGTTCTGCAAGGTGCAGTGGTCGCACCATTCCGTTGATGAAGCCACTTGGGAGCGTGAAGATGAGCTCCGTGCCAACTATCCTACCCTCTTTGAGTCTTCTTCTTCTTTCTAGAATCTCGGGGCGAGATTCCTGTTTAGTGGGGGAGAGTTGTAGCATCCCATTTGTCTAACAACTGTAATGCTACTTGATCTAGTAATATATTGGCTACTTCATAGATATAATTGTTGCATCATCATTATATCATGCTCATGCCATCATGCCATCTTGCATTTGAGCATCATATAAAATCCTGTTGATTTGGTTCTTCTCTCATCTGCATTGTAAAATTGTATTTGCCTCTTGATATTGTATTTGGTTCTTGATATTGTGTAAATGCCCAAGTTGAGTTGGGGGCATATCTTTTATTGACTCCATCACCTTTTCTTTGTCACCACCTTATAATTCTACCACCCTGATTAGCCATGGGCTTTTATTTTATTTTGGCATTTACTCTAGCCCATGTTGGTTGGGATGGATCTAATTCTAATTTCTTTTGCTTGACCTTTATTCCATATTTGGGAATGCATGGAAATAAATGCCATGGGATTTAATTTTGTTCTCACAAAATCAAATGTGGCATCTACTATTCATGCATGGGCCATGCAAATTTCACCACCTTTCCCTCCCTTGGTTTTTCTTTTTTTTTTGGAAGTGAAGCATGGATCTTTGAGAGTCTACTCATGTTGGCCCTATTCTTTTGTTTTGTCCTTGCAACTTCACCCTCTTTCCATCACCCAAACCCCTTGTTGTTTGCCTTATCTTGTTCATGCCCAAAACCCTTTCTCCCTTCCTCCTTTAGTTTGATCTAGTGTGGTCGTGCCAAAAAGTCACCACCACATCCACTTTTCTCTCCTCTCTCTTTTCTTTTCTCTCTAAGCCACACCTCATCTAACCCTAGTTACACTCTACCCCATCTCACCTCTCTCATAAACCCTAACCCGAGCCCCTCTAATCTAACCCTAGTTCCTCCCTCTCTCTCGGCCTCTCTCTCTCTCACCTAGCTCGGCCCCACCTGGTCACCCTGGCCCCACCTAGCTACCACCCTCTCTCCCTAACCACCCCATCTACCCCTCCCCTAGCCAACCCTAGCTCCTAACCGAGCTACACCCGACCCTAGCCCGAGCCTCCCCTCCCTCTCT
Organism: Avena sativa; assembly: GCA_916181665.1. Classification (NCBI taxonomy): domain Eukaryota; kingdom Viridiplantae; phylum Streptophyta; class Magnoliopsida; order Poales; family Poaceae; genus Avena; species Avena sativa. Next base: position 237,765,422 of record OV702283.1, on the reverse strand, counting down.
CTTCTCTCTCTGCCACAGCTGCCCCACACCGAACCACCCCCTCCTACCTGCCTTGACCCCACCTGGAAGCCCTACCTGCCCCTGTCCTGCCCCCAGCTCGATCACGTGCGAGGAGGAGGAAAGGTGGCCGAGACCACCTTTTTCCACCCCGAGCCCCCACGACACCCCCTCTCCTCTCCGTACTTATCTACCCCTCTCTCGCCTCCTCTGGCCTTGCCCAGATCTGGCCCGAGCCAGCCTCCCCTCCTCCTTCCTCCTCTCCGTCCACCAACAGCCGACGCCGCCCACCGCCAGCACCTCGCCGTCCACGACGCTCCGGCCGTCAAGCTCGTCGAGGGGGTGATCGCGGAGGACGAGGAGGTCCTCTGCAATAGCCCCGTACGCCCCAGCGAGCAGGAGCAGGACCAGAAGCACCCCAGGCCGACGCCGCCCCGACGGAACCCTAGCTACGCTCGGCCCCTGCCTCGTCGACGATCGCCGGCGCCTCCGCCCGAACCACCACCGGCAACAACCTCGCGGTGAGCCTCCCGTCTTCCCTGACATGGACCGCCTCGCTGTCGCCGCCTAGTGCCGCCGTTCATATCGTCGAGCAGACTGCGTGCACCGGCGAGCGCGCGCGTCTACTCGCTCCCGCGTCGCGCAAACCCTACCTAGCAGCCAGCCGCCCTTCGGACACCAACCCCCACCTAGCCCAGTGGTCGCCGCGTCTGCGCGCGCGCCCCACGTCGCGGGTTCGAGTCCCGCCTCGCTGCGTCGCGCTCCGTGCGCGCAAGGCAGAGGAGAAGATCCACAGTGCCGCGTGGCTTTCCTCAGAAAAACCCCTTCCTTTTTGATTCCTCAACCCGCGATCCCTCCGGCCCCACATGTCTGCGGCTGTTGCCTTTTTGCAAAAAGGGTCCCGGCTTTTGGTTCCATCAACCCGCAGTCCCCCCCTTTTTCTGTGCGCGTGTTGGGCCCAGTCGACCTGGCCCCACCCGTCAGCGGCAGTGGCTAGGTCTGCCTGGGTACAAGAGGGCTTTTCTGTTATCTGTTTTAAACTAAATCCTTTCAATTGTTTTGAAATTCAAAATTCAACTCTGTTTTTAAATAACTTTTAAAATATAAATTCAAATTAAACATATGATATATGTTTTGGAATCAGAAAAATGGGAGGATTTCAAATATGCCATTCAAAATATTATTTGAACACTTTAAATTTTCCAAGTTGATTAAAATTACAACAAAATACCCTTTTCTTAATTAATTAATAACTTTTGATTTATAACTCCAAATTTCACAAATGATATGTCTAAAATGATCAGCTCGACGAGACCTTTCTGTTTATGCATTCCATGTTCTGTTTTGCAGCATGCATCATATAAATATAATGCAAACAGCAACTATTATGAGGATAAAATGTGGCCAAAACTCAATAAAATGATTTATTCTTGTATTCCACACCTCACCCATGCCATGCTACTTTAATGCCATGCAAATTGTGCATCATTCATCATGGCATGATTGTTTGCTTGTCGCATTTAATTCATATGCTTGTGCACTATATTTATGTTGGCCCTTGTTTGTTTGGTTCTTCTTCGAATAGACGCTGAGCAGGGGATATATCAAGAAACCCAGGAGCACTACCCAGATCCGTCTCTCGCTTCAACTGAGCTGCCAGGCAAGCACTATCACATGCTTGCATACATACAGTACCTATTGCCTCTATCTTATTCTTGCATCATTGAGTCACGATTGCATTAAACTGAATCCCAAGTATTGCATAGCCTTTACTTTTAAACCCCACCGAAGCTTGTTCCTCCATCCCATGAGCCATTACTACAGGAGTTTTTTGAGCCATGCGAGTCGTAGAACAGCATGTGTAGGGTATGTGAGTGTCTGATTGGATAACGAGGTACCTAAACAACTTAACTTGAGTAGTAATGGGATAACTAATGAAAGTGGCACCGGTGAGCAATATCTGCTATTTGGTTTTTCCTGCTCACTTGTGTCCCGTAGGACCCCGAGTACTTGATTCCTGTTCCTTGATTATTCGCGCTATCCACATCCGGGAGGCTTATGGGACCCCCCTGAGCCAGAGCTTGATTCATTCTTATTTCTTGGGGCCACAAACTAGTTTGAGGTTTTATTTACTATCCTGTACTTATGCCATGCTTTACTGCTTTATTTACGATTGTGCGAGGAGCACCTGTACTGTTTAGGTAAGCGGAGTGTTTTCGCGGTATCGACAAGCCCAGTCACATTTTCGGGTTCCCAGTCGTTTACAGCCACTAGCGCAAACCTTGAGTCCGTCTCGGAGTCAGCTAACTTCGTTGCGGGTGTACTCAATGGGGTGGCCCCCTGAAATATTTCTGAATCCTGTGATTGCTTTGTCGTGAAAGCCTCGTTGGGTTTTGATTTGGTTTTTCCGAGGTTGATCGAGTGTGTGTTGCTATTTGTGCACCCCTGCAGGGTAAAACTTTCTGAAAGCCGTGTTCGCGGTTATGGACGACTTGGAGCACAGTTTCTCGATCATAGACAAGCATAACTAAAGTACCGCTTTTAACTTGACTAAGTAACTGACTAGTAAATAGTGCAACACTCATGGAATGGATAATAAAACTGCCAACGGATGGGGGTTGTTCGTCCGCTTCCTCATTGGTAAGCGAGGAGGAGGATGGATCTGATGATATTACTGTTATAACTGTTGTCATTAATTCACGGACATCCGTCTATCTTTGGTTAGGCGGATGGTTAGCGAGTATCTATAGAATTGTTAGGGTTTATCTTTGCTGCAATTGCGTCATCCCAGGTTGTGTCCCCTTTAGAGGCATAAAGACTTGCTGAGTACCCCTAGGGTCTCACACGATAAATTATTTGATTCAGATGAACAGGTACACTCACAAGATGGATACTGGGTGGAGGAGGCGGACGATGTGGGCAACGATCGTTCGGTGTAGAGATTCCGGGAACGGGGATCCGTGAGATCTGTGGGCGGGATGTGCTTATTTATGGGGCATCTTATGCCGATTTGCTTCTTATCCGTACTCGGATCTTGTTTGCCGCTTCCGCCTGATACTCTGATGTTTGATGTATGAGGAGATATCCTAAACTATTATATCCATCTAGGACATTTGAATCTTGCCGTATGGCGTTGCTATATTTCCTTTCTTTTTAGATGGAATGGCTTTGATGTACTGTTGTATGGTGGCTTGCATACATACTCATTTGTGTATGTAGTTGATCCCTTCGCCTGCCGATTACGCCGCCCGTTCTGGTCCCGATGTTTGGAAATGGTTGGGACGGCCGAAAGGTCTACCTGTGAGTGGCATTTGGGCCCCACCGTACTATTTCAACCATTTCCGCTCATCCAGGCTTGTAACTAGGAGCGTAATTCACCGAGGTAGTTACAATTCTCATTCTAGTTGGTGTCATACTTGATGGAACGATGATGTCTAACTTTTATTATTTGAGTCTTGCTATTTGTATTTGTAAAAATGCCCAAACTGAGTTGGGGGCATCATCTCTTTAATCTACTCCATTCTATCTTGAGCTTACAAATTGTCCATATGAGCCTCTCTTAGAATTTTCCACCACATACATGAAAATTGTGATCTTTTGTTTTCTCATATGGATTTTAAACCAAGCCATTGAAATATGTGGATCCATTCCTATTCTTGCCATTCTTATCATTCTAGCATTTATCCTCAATTCTCTCAAATATGTATGATCCTCCTTATCTCTCACAAATACATGTGACCATCTCCATCGATCAACATGATGGCCATGTGGTTCTTTTTTATTTTATCCATGTGGGATCTACTTGTTCTTCACAACATGATCTTCCCTCCATCATATTCTAGCACTCAAGAACTTAGCTAATTCTATCAAACCAATGTATTGGAGTTGCATTTTTTCTACTTCTTATATCCACATGTGATCTTAACCTCTCACATAAAATCCATACCTATTCTACCTTGGCGCTATTGATATTTCTCTACTCCCCCTTATCTGTTTAGTTTCTACAAAAATACTTTGTTTAAATCCCTGCAAAATATTCAAACACAATCAAATTGTTTTGAAATAGGAAACCATCAAATAAAAGAAAATTCATTGTAAAAAATGGAGAGAGAACACACATGGCAGCAGCCATCTGGATGTCTTCTTGCCCCTTAATGAACAGTCCACCTGGCCTAAGTAGAGCTCCTCCTTTTACTGTTTCTCTTCATCAAGAGACAGAGAGCATGAGCTCTTCGTGCTCCCTTCCCGACCTCACGCTTCCCCTCCACCACATGTTCACCTGCCCACCTTCTTATCCCCATCGAGATCCCATCCGAAATCTCACCCTTCCTTCTAGTTTTGCTGCCATCCGCCTTTCTTTCTCCTTCAATTGCTTACTGGAAGCAGAACTGAACTGAGGCCAGGTACATGTTTGGAAGCTACCTTCCACTTGATCCTCTCCACCATGAGCTTGCACTCTGTGCCAGGAGAATCGCTAGAGACTCCACCATCATCACCTGCAAGGACCCTGGAGCCAAAGTTGCCTAGGAATGTCGTCCATGACAAGATCTTCTGCCCCCAATCGTCCCCAAGTCTGTCGCAGACGTCTACATCGAGTGGCGCTTCTTCCCCTCTAATTCTCATCTGGCCTTGACATGCCTGTCCTAGAACTCAAGGTGAGGTCCCTGTCCAATTATTTCTCGTACCTGTCACTTGTATCTGTAGTCCAACGCTTCCTTCATTCATCATATGCGTGCTTTTGCCATGGACGAGCACGTCCATGTCTGATGTTCATTTCTGCAGCCCTCTTGCTCTATTCCGCGCACACGCCTGTGGAATTCTGTTCGACGAAGCGCAACGCCTCTCGCCAGTACTGCAGACATGATGCCCCGATTCACTTTGGCATGGCTTTGTCACCGTCATTTGTCGCCCGCACGATCTACCAAATTCAGATCGAGGACCGAACTTTTCTGTCAGTTCCGACAATCACCAAAGAACCCTTTCTATTCTGAAATTTTATGTTCCCTGTAACCAAAACTGAGCTAATTTAGTCTAGCTTTCTACCTCCTTGGTTCGTCATCTGATCAATTCTAGGTTTAGTGTGGTCATGGTCACCGGAGCTCCCAGCTGCTGTCGCCAAGGAGCCCAGCTCTAGCCTTTTCTCTGTTTATTTTCACGTGCGCACCTCCACTATCTTGATCTTAAGATCGATTTCCCCTAGCCATGTTTTCTTTCCACCGTATTTGTACTTCTTCTGAACATTGTTTTGGCAAGTAAAATAACTATGCACCAATCCTTTATCAATACTGAAGTGTATCTTGTTCCCTAGACACTCGCCAATTCGATCTAGATTCCAATTCTGCAAACAGCGAGAACCCCATATTTTGCTAGTCTATTTTTTTGGATTTCAAATATGTGTCTTGACGCATCACTACTGAACCAAATCCTTCCATTGTTTTCTATTTTGATCCATGCAACCTTTGTCATATGCAATTCTGAATTGCGACCGAGTGGTCTGTTCTCAGCCACACCCATACATCAACAAAAGATCAAATCCCCTCATGCAAAATAAAATGCGTCTTTTTATATTCTAATCATTCAATATCTTTTCTGCTGCGACATATGCAAGTTCTTCAGAATTGTTTGAACTAGATGAATGGGAACTCTGTTTATGTACTGAATAATTTTAATATGCAAACAAGTAAAATTGCTTCTATTAATTAACTAACTTTGCAAATCCAAATCTTTTAAGCCATAAATCAAAATAAAAATATTTTATATGAAACTTTATCAGAAAAATATGAGGAATCCGAATATGCCATCCATACATTTGTTTGCATCTTGCATCATAAAATTCAGTGGTATTTATGTATATCACCTAATAGTAACATATGGAATGAGAGGGGTATTAGATCAATATTGTCCCTATTCCATTTAATTTTGTGAAGATCACCTCATGCCATGTGTTTCTATGCTAATAAGATTTAATCTTGATGGTTAAAAAAAATAACTAGAATTGTATCTTATTTGCCGGGACTCTGATTCCGCTAATTTTGCTAAGTCGCATCATATTTGCCATGTCACGCGTGTCATATCATAACCATGCTGAATCTTTTGCCATATTATTAAATAGTGCATCCGGTGTTGTTTTTAGTGCTTTGCTTCTTCCTGGATAGGACGATGAGATGTTGTGAGCTTCGATAAGTTCATCAGATGTATCTTCGGCAGTGTTTTTCAGACGAGCATTCTCCCCCTTTCTACCTATTTTATATTTCTAGACTTTACTTCCTCCTGCGTATTACCATGATTTAGTTTACATACCCCTGTTATATTACTTGCAGCCCTTATATTGCCTTGGACACCTCCTATTACCTGTTGTTTGGTAGTCAGTCGGCCTTGCAAATCGTAGTTGCTTGCACACGTGCTGCTTCGCGTCATCGATGTTCCACTGATGTTGGGGGTTGGCATATTCATAAAGGTGAAGATGATCGTAGTTTTAATTACAGCTGATTACTTAAGTATTAAAATGGATATAACTAATAAAGAGGCACTGATGGGTAATAGTTGAGATTTGGTTGGTAACCGCCCACTTGTGTCCACCTAGGACCCGAGTTCTTGACACCTCTTCCGAGACTGAGCACGCTAACCACATGTGGGGTGTCTGGGCACCCCTATGGGCTTAGTACCTGATTTCAAAGTACTGTATTAGGGGCCACAAACTAGTTTAGGGTTTTAATGCCATGTATGCCATGTTTATTATCTGTTGCTCGATGATTGTTTACTACTATACTGTTTAGGATGTGGGTCGTTATGTTGAAGATTATACCTATGGCCCCTGATCTCTTGGCTGATCTCGCAACCTCTAGGTCTGTCTTCAGAGCTCGTCCGACTTCACTACGGGTAGCTTAGTGGGGTGGCCCACATGTGCTTGCTTTGGATCTGGGAAAGCGTCGTGTCCTAGGCCCCGCCGACATACCGATGGGTGTATGTTAATTGATCTGGCAACAAGGGTCGAAGTGCGTGTGAAAACTTTGGTGCACCCCTGCAGGGTTAAATCTTTTCGAAAAGTCATGTCTCTAGTTATTGACGACTTGGAGCACAGTTTATCAATCATAGACAACTATAACTAAAGTTACTGTTATAATTTGACTTGTATCTGATATGACTAGTAAGTTGGATAACCACCATGGAAAGAATGAATAAAATTGTCAACCGTGTGAGTTTCCTCGGCATGACTTCCTCGTTTGGTCTCGAGGGGAAAATACCAGGATGGGTATGTTTGGTGTTAGCACCAGGTTGGATTTGAATAGGTATTTCTTACTTTTCTCTAATAGTCGTTAGTTGTACTGAGTCTCTATAGGTTTTTTAATGCATGATGTGTTGCCGCTTTAGTCCACCATACTTATGTAGGCGAGAGCCGCCGAATTCTAAGTCTTGCCATGTACTGGCCTCAGTACTGACCGCTCTCTCTTTTTCCTTTGCCCTTTGTCGGCATCCCTTTTGTTTAGCAAGTTTGAGATTGTCGTCGTTAGCAGGGTTACCCTTCTGGCTTGGCCTGGGCAGGGTTATGAACGCCATTGGTTATTCTTCAGGGCTCTTAGCCCAATTTGCATCTTGTCCGTACTCGGACGTTGTATCGTTTCCAAGGTGATTCGGATCTTTGTATTGTATATCTGTATTCTTGACTCATGGAGTCGTGTTGTATATATTGGTTCTGTGGGTTCCATCATGTACTATTGTGTAATTATATTACTACGTTTTCCACCCGCACGAAAGTGCCTGGTGGGCACCTTTGAATGGCTTCTATGCGGGTTTGGCGTTTTCCACCTTGCATTTGAGAATCATATAAAACCCCTCTATTTGGTTCTTATCTCATATGCATTATATATTGTATTACTTGTATTTTATTTTTGATGAATTGTAGTTGGATCTTGATATATTGCTTCATGCCCAAGTTGAGTTGGGGAGCATATCTTTTCTTGATTCCACCACCTTTCTTTGTCGCCACCTTATAATTCCACCATCCAAACTATATATGGGCACTTGTATTTATTTTCGCATTTGTCTAGCTCATATGTAATAAGATGGATCCACTTCTAAATCTACATGATCCCATATATGTTCTCTATTGTTTTCACAATGTTAATATGTGGAGCCACATGGCCACCTTTGCATGCCATGGGAGTAGAAATCCCTTCTAAGCTTCCCTATGATTTGTATTGGAATTTATGCTCATGTATGGATATATATGTGGCTATACAATTATTAGTGGGACACACAGACACACACTAAATTGGGCACTTATATTCATCCATGTTATTATTCACTTATACTATATGGGAAGAAGCTCACACTTGTATTGGACTCAATGCAAACATTAGCGTTATGATGAATCAATGCCCATTCTTGCAATAGTTGTTTTCACACATAGTATTAGTGGCATTTATATCCTCATGCATGGCCCATGCAAGCTTGTCAAATTCACCACAATCTTGGGTTTACTTGCATCTTTAATTTTCCTTTGGGCAAATCCTTACCTCTCATACATGTTCCTTCTTATTTTTACAAACTAGAACCACATGCGTGCAAGGGTATATCTATATTACATGCTACCATGCAATAATAGCATCATCCCTCTCTTCCCACTTGCTTTGTGTTGTGATGGTTTAATTTGATAAAAATCAACTAAAAACAATTACTCTAAACCTATCTATCCAACACCCATATATAACTATCCTACCATACCACCTAAAACACCACCCCTCTAACCCTAATCCCACTCTCTAAGAGCATCACTAATAGTACCCTTATAACCTAGACACTTAAAACATGTTTACAGGTTGAGAAAAATGCATTTTGATGGCCGAAAACAGCCGGCGGCCGTTTGCGACTGACCGGATTCTTCTTCTTTGTCTTCGGCTCCACGGAGGGGTTCACGGCGGCGGTGGCTACCTTCGGTTGTGCGGAGGGTAGGGGGCGGGCCAGCTTCGGCGCCAGGACGGGGGCATTCTTCGGCACCAGCGTAGTAGTCGGGGAAGCCGCCGATGGAACCACGTGGGTGCCCGACCTCTGCCTCTTCTGGCTGACATGGGTCGCGCCGACCATCGCCTCTACATCGGCGGCAGTTGGGGCAGGGGCCATGGCGGAAAGAGCGGTGGCAGTGGTCGATGGAACGACGATGGGTGGAGCAACAGTGGCTGCGGGGGTCGGCGCAGGCGAGGGAGCCTCCATGGGCGCGGAGGCAGAGAAGCGGTGGCACGTGGGAGGAGGAGGAAGAGTGGAAAATTCCTGCATGCGGAAACGATGGGGAGAATACGAATGGGGTGCTAGTTTGCCTTCCAACCCACACTAGTATGGGTTGACACCCAGATTTGGGCCAAACCCTTAAAAAATGTTTTATAGGTTTAAGGGTACTAGTCTGCGCCGTTTAGAGGGTCAAAATAGGAAAAAGCGATTAATATAAGGGTTAGGCATTTTTAAGGGTACTGCTAGGGATGCTCTAATCTACCCTAGCCCAAAACCATCTACCCAAACCTTTTCAAACCGTGTACATGCCATGTGCATGTGCCATGGGTCCTCTCTCCCTTGGATCCTTTTTGACCAACCCCTTCCTCCCTAACCTGATGTCTACCCGCATGCACCACCCTCCCCCGGTCCCCTCTTCCCCCCTCTCTCTTTTCCATCAAGGAGACACCACCCGAGCCCCTCTCTTCCTTCACTTTTGGCAAAGAGGAAAGTTTCCCATGTGCTTCTCCCCCTCCATTAACTTCAAGCAGCAGTAGTAGCACGTACCAGATCATCTCAACCACCCCATCTCGTTCTGGATTGAGATCTAGCTCGACGGGAATCCCCTTTTTACTCCCCAAGCTAGCAAAGGATCTCCCATGCCGAAAACCCTAACCCCACCACTACCACATCCTCTCCTGTGTGTTCTAGGGCCCCCCAAGGTGAACCATGAGCATCAGCAGCTGCTGCTTCTTCCTCTACGATGTACTGGACTAGAGGCTGTGCGTGGAACTCGCTAGAGTAGCCTCACCACCAAAGCCATGAACCACGGGACCCGAAGAAGCTGTCTGCGAGCCTCGTCGTCGATCCACTCCGCTCCAGCGGGCATGCCTGGATCAATATCCCCCTGGTAGGCACACCTTCCTCCTTGACTTGGTATGTCATCCTTTTTCTTTCTGTCGTCACCATGCATTATGTCAAACAACCTATCTGTGTGGCTCGTTTCTCACTGTCCTCTGCAGCCCCTCGCCGTTCCGACACCATCAGCCTCCCCGTGTGCACCAGCTCGTGTCTAGAGCCACGCCGGTCTCTACCGCACCCTCCCCTACTTCATAGACACTGACACCTGCCGCCTCTCACGTCGCGCCGCTATGCAGCTCACTGTTGCGCCAGCTCCCGAGATGTCTGTCGATCCAGCAACTTCAGCAGCAGACATCGAACATTGCTTATACCCTATGTTTCTCTCCAGACCGTGTCCGCCTCCGTCCTCCTTTGTAGAATCTTGCTGAAAAAATGTTGTAGTGCTTTGCACCCTCTACAACTTTCGTTCTTAGAGTTTGGCCTTTCGCCCAGCCATTCCCTCGCCATCATCGTCGGAAGAGCGACAGACCGATGCGCGCTGCTATTCGAATCTTCAACAGTTCGTCAGAGTTCAGAGGAGGCCACGGTGGCATTCTTGCAAAACAGTCCAGCTGCTTTTTCAAGCTCAACCCGACGTCCCGACGAGCCCTTTCAGCCTCTGCAAACTGACGCACCGTTGATGCGCTCAGATCAATGTAGAGCTTCGTTGGGAGACCCCAAGAGGAAGGTATGATGAGCACATCAACAAGTCTTCCCTCAGAAAGAAACCAAGGTTATCGAACCAGTAGGAGGAAGGAAACGACTCAAAGGTGTTGCTAGCAACTTGGAAACCTGCACAACAAAAACTCAAAACTTTGCCCCAACGAACAATGAGGTTGTCAATCTCACCGGTTTGCTGAAAACAAAGGATTAACTATATGGTGTGGAAGGTAATAGTGGTTTGCAGAAAGTAAACAGTAACAGTGGAAGATGTATCAATGGTAAAGATTGGACCGGGGTCCATAGTTCACTAGAGGTGTTCTCCTTAGATAAACAAACATGGCTAGATGGGTAAACAAATTATAGCAGGGCAATTGACAGGACTAATCAAGGCATAACAATGCAATTAGTAGACATTCATGATCCTATGAGATTCGATTGGGAAATACAACAATATACATAGACCGCCATCCAACTACATCTATGACTAGTATTCCACCTTCATGTTATCATCCGAACCCCCTCTAGTATTAAATTGCAAGCAACGGATAGCTGCTTTAAGCAAAGTGTGTAAGGTAAACAATCCACTTGTTCCATGAACAAGAGACTGTTGTTTTCCCCTAGTAGCAATAGCACATCTACAACCTTAGAGATTTTTGTCACTTCCCCAGATTAAATAGAGGCATGAACCCACTATCGAGCATAAATACTCCCTCTTGGAGTCACTAGCATCTACTTGGCCAAGATAGATACTAGAAACGGAGAGCATGCAAGATCTCAAACAACACAGACATGATAGAATCAATAAGACAAAACCATTAATCAATCTGACATAGTAATCTCAATATCCATCGGATCCCCGCAAACACAACATGGATGATTACAAATAGATGATCTTGATCATGAATGGAGCTCACAAGATCTAAACATGGTAGCACAAGGAGGACATACAACCATCTAGCTACTACATGGGCCCGTAGTCCAAGGTGGAACTACTCACACTTCATACCGGAGGCTGGCATGATGAAGAAGAAGGCCTCCGGGATGATCTCCCATCCGGCAGGGTGCCGAGAAGAGCTTCAGATCCCCCCTGATCTAGGGACAATGGTGGTGGCGGCTACAGACGGTTTCGTGGAATATTGATCGGGTACTTAGGGTTTTGGTATCGGGGGGTCTTTATAGGAGAAGAGGCGAGGCAGGGGTAGCCAGGGCGGCCGCACCCCCAGGCGCGGGCTGGGCCCAGCCGCACGGCCAGGGGGTGTGGCCCCCTGGTGGCTCCCCTCCGTATCGTACTCTGGCTCCGTGTTCCCCACGGTAAAATATTAAATTTGGCTTTTGTCCCGTCCAATTCCGAGAATATTGAATTTTTGCCTTTTTTGGAACCAAAAACAGAAGAAAATAGGCAACTGGCACTATGGCATCTTATTAATAGGTTAGTACAGAAAAACATATAAAAACACCTCAAAGTGTAGACAAAGCAAAGCAAAGTAGATACTAAACAAGCATGGAACATCAAAGATTATAGATACGTTTCCGACGTATCAACCGTCCGGGCCTTTTGTTTTAAAAGTGTCCAAAGTATTGGAAAAGCAACCCACGCTCCCTGATCGCACGTGTGTCACTTCCCCAGTGGCCCGTGTGCGAGTGGACCCGCTTTACCCGTTGGCCAACCTATCTATTTCAGAGGCTAGCCCAACCCCGAGTAACAATATACCTAGATATTTTCCAGATGCAAATTCAAATCAATTTGAACTATGTTTGAATACACATTATTTTGTAACTTCCAAATACATTTGAATTTGAATAAAAACTCAACATGAAATATATTTTATGTTTAAACAGGATTTCAGTTGTAAATTCAAATCTGTTCAAAATTAAGTCAAACCATTCAAACTAATAACATCTGACCACATTAATATAAAATGACTTTAATATTGAATCAGAAAATTGTGATGAATCTGTTTATGCTATTTATAAAATCATTTGGGAAATTTAAAATTTAGAAATAATTTAATTGCCAAATAAATGTCATTTCTTAAATATTGCATAAATTTAAATCCATAACACCAAATTCGACAAATGATATGTCTAAATCGATTAGCTTGACGAGCCCATCTAACTATGCATTCCATGTTATGCATTGAAGCATGCATCATATAAATATTAAGTAAACAGCAATGTTATGGGAGCAAAACATGACTAAAAACTTAATGAAATGTTTTATTCTTGTACCCCACACCTCACCCATGCCATGCTATGTTATGCCAAGTAAATTGTGCATCATTCCATCATGGCATGATTGTTTGCTTGTTGCATATGATTTATATGATTGTGCAATGTATTTATTTCGGCCCCTTGTGTGTTTGGTTTTATCCGGATAGATGCTAAGCAAGGACAATATCAGGAGCCACATGAGTATTAGCTGGATCCATCTTATTCTGCAACTGAATTGTCAGGCAAGCATTTCCCTATGCTTGCACTATATATAGCACATATTGCATCTATCTTTTTCTTGCATCATATGTTGCAATCTGAATTAAACTGAATACCAAGTATTGCATAGCCTTTACTTTTAAACCCCACCGAAGCTTTTTCCTCAATCTATGAGCCATTACTACAGGAGTTGTTTGAGCCATGCGAGTCATAGAATTGCATGTGTAGGTTTGGTGAGTGTCTTTGAATAATGAGGTACCGAAACAACTAAATTGAGTAGTAATGGGATAATTAATGAAAGAGGAATCGGTGAACATTATCTGATATTTGGTTCTTTAAGCTCACTTGCGTCTCGTAGGACCCCGAGTACTTGATACCTGTTCCTTTACTATCGTACTATTCGCATGTGGGATCATAAATCCCCTTAGCCAGATCTTGAATTATTTCTTATTTCTTGGGGCCACAAACTAGTTTGGGGCTTTACTACTATCCTGTACTTACGCCATGCTACCGCTTTATTTACAACTATTCCTCGTGGAGAGCGTTTACTACTGTACTATTTAGCAACCCCGTGCCATGTTTCTGCTATATCGACAAGCCTAGTCACACTTTCGGGTTCCCAGTCATTTACAGCCGTCTCCACACACCCTGGGTCCATCACGGAGCTGGCCGACTTCGTAGTGGGTAGCTTAGTGGGGTGGCCCCCTGAAATATTTAATGAATCTTGTGATTTCTTTGTCGTGATGCTTCTTTTGGTTTTCATTTGGTTTTTCTGAGGTTGATCGTGCGTGTGTTGCTATTTGTGCACCCCTGCATGGTAAATCTTTCTAAAAGTCGTTCTCGCGGTTATGGACGACTTGGAGCACAATTTCTCGATCATAGACTAGCATAACTAAAGTATCGCTTTATAATTGACTAAAACTTGACTAGTAATAGTGCAATATTCATGGAATGATTAATAAAACTGCCAAAAGATGGGATGTTCTTCCGCCTTCTCGTTCGGGAATGGGGAGGTGGGGGAGTGATGTTTATTTATGTGATATATATATATTGGGTAATTAACTGTTGATTATTTTACAAGTGTCTGTTTATAATTGGTTAGGCAGATGTTGTAACGTGTCTCTATAGAACGGCTAGGCTTTATTTTCGCTGCAATTGCGTCACCCTCAGGTCGTTCCCTTTAGATGCATAAAGACTTGATGAGTCCCTTAGGGTCTCACACGATAAAATATTGGTTCAGATGAACAGGTATATCCGCAGGAAGGCTACTAGGTCGAGGAGACCGATGATGGTGGCAATGATTGTCTAATGTAGAGATTCCGGGCATGGAGATCCGTGATATCTATTGGCGGGATGTGATTATTTTCAGGGCGTCTTATGCCAATTTGCTTCTTATACATACTCGGATCTTGTTTTATGCTTCCACTTGATACTCTAATGTGTGATGTATGAGGATGTATCCTAAAGTGTTAGAACTATCTAGTTATTTGTATCTTGTCGTATGGCGTTGAATATTTCTATTTCTTTTAGATGGTTTGGATCTGATGTACTCTTGTATGTCGTTGACATACATACTAATTTATTATGCTTGACTTGTAGTCTAGCTAGCTATGTCTCTTGCACTTGAAGCTATAACCATGAGAAGTGGGTAGGGTGGTTGGCCGGTACCGTGCCCTGCTCCTCTTAGACAGGCATGTATGTGGGTGGCCTTTGGGCCTCCATGGTAGCACGACCTTATGAACTTTTAGGTTATACCATCTTGTGATTTAGATCGTAGGGTCTAGGGTATTACATCTGGTATCAGAGCCATTCCTCCCTTTAGGGTCTCAGCCAAGACGGTTGTTGTCAGTCTAGCAAATATTTTTGGTAGTTATGTATATTACGAAAAAACTAAACGTGAGAGTAGGACTGCTTCTATTTTTATTCTTACCCACCAACCCACCCTTTTTTTGGTAAGGAAATGTGACGTTTATCAATCCTCTTCCAAAAATTCAAACTAGGATTCACGTTTTCTCGGCTTCTGTAGTACCATAGGATGTGTTTGTCAAATCATTTGTCTACCTGTTGCATCCTACCTTGTTGTCGCTATCTGCCTTTGGTTATCAACTGTTGGTACATTCCATACTGATAGGCTTTTGTCAAACTAATGCGATCTATCTGATTCCTTGTAAACTAACGCGGTCTTGTTAAGGGTGTTCGTCCTTCCTGCATGCTTTCACAGAATGTGGAGTTGCTAATCTCTATCCATTAAGTTGTTTTTCGCATCTATTGGTATTTTAATACCAAAAAATGCGGAATTTTTTTCTTTGATACGTCTGTGTTTCACACTCCTTTTCAGTCGTGTGTGATACACTTTTCACCTTCTTTTTGTCAGCATGTCCATGCTAGCTCAATCTTTGCTACCGGCACTTCAATCTGGAAATTTTTCTTCATCTTCAAATTCTTTTGGGCTTAATACAAAACGTGTGTTGGTCCGATGCGTGTGAGTGTAATTTGGTTCTCGGTATAGCTATATGATACTTATCATCAGTGGAATATGGCCAATGCTATCAATCTTATCCTCCAAACGATGGCGGTTATATCTTGTGATTTTGAGTTAATGCCATGATCATATCTATATCATATTCAAGTATCTTTGGCAATTCAGAGGTTTCTTCAAGCACTGTTGTGGTTTATCATCCGTTTATCATGAATCACATCTTTTTGAAATCCATATCGACAAGGTTCTCTTTGATATGAGGGAATCTCATTCTTTCATATATGATAGCTTTGCATAAATGTATGAGTTATCATCGGTTCTTATCCAAATCTTTCCGCTTGTCAACCAGTGATCTGTTCAACAAGGTGAATGAGTCAATATATTTTTCCTAGTCCGAAGGGCCAAATAATCTGTTCTTCAATGCATCTCTCTAAACACCAATCTTTGGCCTTTATGTTGATCTTTCATGGTGGTGTATCTTGACGATATTCTCACTTATTCTATATCAATGGAAGAACATGAAGAATATATTCTTATTTCCTCTCAAGCTTCGTGAACATCGCATCTATGCAAAGTTCCGTGAGTGTAAATCTTGACTTGTATAGTCACCTTTCTTGATCACGTCCTTCTGCTAAAAGCATTGCTACAATTCTGGATTCATAAAATCAATTGTTAATTCTCACTAATCATCAGATTCCAACCAACTCTGAAGTTTCCTTTTTGGCAATTTAACATCATCGTTCTGCAGAAGATCTCCTCAAAACGGCTAAATCTCTCTTAGATCTTCTCAAGAAGGACATTAAATTCTTTGGTCTTCCGCTCGTCAACAAAACTTTTGAAACCCTCTTGCTTGATCTTCTATCCTCAATCTAACGGATTCCACGAACATTCTCCAAATCTTTTACAATTCTTCTATTCAAGTTTTTGGGGCGATATCCTTAATCTATCTTTTGAACCTTTTATCGGTCTCCATGTTCTTCATTTGTATCTTTCCGATGGCTTGCGACTTCCGACACGACGACAATAGCATCATATTCATCTACCTCGGTTCCGATGAATTGTTTGCAGCAAATCTTTGTTTTCTTGTGGAGCTTCATGAATCTTATCAAGATCTTTAGTCTGAAATTCGAGAGTTTGGTTGCATAGTTTTCCTATTCATGTATGAAGTAATGCTTTGAGTGCAGGATGGAGTCATGACCATACCACTACTCTTATCATTCGCTTTGTTATGATGAATTGGTGGATTAATGTGATTTTACTCATTCCATTGAAGTTAGAAGTGGTCGTTATCTCTTGATACTTTTAGTTCCGTCCTTGTTTCTCCAGAGTGTTCTCTCAAGAACGTAATCAATAATCTCTTGTTGGTGATCTCCTCTATTCCAAGATGGAGCAAAATCTTCAATGATCGGGTGGAATAAAGGCAAATCTTCCCTGTCTTCTTCATTTGACCAGCGTTCTACAGCATCATGCAAGATGGATGGAAGTTATATCTAACTTATTTTATAAATTCTTTTCTTTGGTAAAGACAATTAGGGTTGATGCCATGAATCGCAAAATCTATCACAATAACCTCATCATTAAGGAAAGCAATAAGCATATTTTCAATAACTCCATGTCTTCAACTTCTTTTCTAGGATTCCACCATAAACTCTTGTCACTCTTTCTCGAGGATATAAATATACACACCTCCTTTGCATGATCCTTTGATCCTTACCAGCGCAAGAAGAATCAGATCTGAGAATTAAGGAACCCAAATCTTTCTATCGATATGAAGGAACCTTATTGTTTGAAAGCAATAGTATTTCTCCAAACTCTATCCATAATCTAAGGGAAGAAACAATGTTATTCTCATAGTGTTTGGTAATTTCTCCAAAGTCGTGCTTTTCTTCCAACAAAAGGAGTGGTTATATCCGTTATCATGTTTTTCTTGAGTATCTGATCTATGTCCATCCGACCTTCCTTGTTTCGCCAAAGTCCTTTTCGTTAAGTCCTTTATTTTCAAGTAGCAAAATGCAAGGCTCGCAACAAGTCTAGCAAGTTTTGCAAGGTGTATTGGTCACACCATTCCATTGAGAAATCAATTTGGGAACATGAGGATCACCTTTGTTCCGAACACCCGCCTCTCCTTGGTCTTTTCTTGTCCTAGGAATCTGTTGTGACCTTGGATCAATAGAGATCCTAAGTCCCTGTGATTTTCATGCTAGTCCCTGGATCAATAGTAGCACTCACAGTCGATGAATATCATATAAAACACAAAGTCTTTATTACACGAGGAATCCAGAGTATGAAATTATTACAAATTTGCTTAGCATTAAGCTAGCTCAAATAACTGTGGAAACATAAAATAGCTTGAGTCCATCAACGCCACAGGCTTTGTTGAGGGTAGACTCGCGATCCCTACGCACCTTTCAATCTTCGAATTCTGCACATAAGACGTGCAGCCAACAAGTGGGTCAATACTTTGAATGTATTGACAAATTACACCAAGGAAAGAAAAGGACTAACTCTACATGCAAGGCTCGTTTAGGTTGTGGAGTTCATTTTCTCAAAGCTAATTTTCTTAAGTATGGAAAAGAGAGAGAGAATTTTCCTACTTTGTAAACATTTGCTTAAGTAATATAGGGTCGAATGGCACACGAGGATATTACTCACCAAGTGTCCAAACAACCTAACACTTGGATATTACTCACCAAGTTCCCAAAACCCACCCAATAGTGATATGACTCACGCCTTGGGTTTTTAGAAAAACTTTAAGTTTGGAAGAGAGAGAGAGAGAGAGAGAGAGAGAGAGAGAGAGAGGAAGATCCTTTAGAGGCTCCATCCTTCAGATGCTCAATGTTGTTCTGTTTCCGTGAACACGGCTGATCGATCAGATTGCAATACTCTCGAGATTTTGTGCACTTTACCCACAATCCACGACCAAGTCCTTTTACAGACAAGATCATGGCGAGGCTTTCCCTTAGTAGCCCCCTACCAACTGGATCCAACCGTGCCAAGAACCTCCAAATGTTGGTACCCCGGTGAGGTTTCCTACTAAGTACTAGGCCAAGACAGAGCCCATATGTATTGTGGTTGCACTGGAAGCTTCTGAATTCTGAAACATGGCAGACTTATTTGATTCCTGGGCGGCCGTCTTCCACCAAACTCTCACGCGTTGACCCGACAACCATTCCGCCTAGAAGAAAACTTAGTTTTTATTTTGAAGTGGATTTGAGAAGAAAAGATCGCTCAAGAGAGCCTTTATACTTAGAAGAATTCCTTGTCTTTTGAACCCCCCAACGGTACTTTATATATATAGCATAGCAACAACTTAGCAAAAACAGGGAAATCTATTAGGAGGGGAAAAATCCTAAGTATAGAGTTATTCATGGCATACTACAAAATCATCACACTTGCAAAAATAATACTAAGGAAAATTCTACTAGAACATCCTACACATGCACTCTAGAGAATTTATAGATCAAAACATGCATAGGCAAAACTGGGACAAAATATGAACAAGTGGTGTAACTTGCATTTATCCGAGCAGCACTCTACACAATAGTACTCCTCAACACACTCCGAACAGTCTAACGAAACATAAACATAGATCTAATCACAACTTGCACAAAATAATGTCACAGAAATAATATGCATGCATGCAACATGGTAATATGCAAGATTGTGTTCTAATTTGACCAAGATAGTCTTTCTGAGTTGGTAATATGTTGGAGATGTTGTTAGTATCAATTTTCCACAGATTTTAATCAATTTGGATTATTACATTAATTTATAGGCTCATAAGGAGATTCAACCATCTAATCAGCCCCGAATCAGATCTAAAGATCCTAGGCAACAAATTATAATTTTAGTCAATAGGCAACAGATAAACAAGGCCAACGCAACAAGAATCAACTAAAACGAAGTTCTAATTATTTTTCTATGAATTAAATACTCTAATCTAGGGATTAAATCCTACACAGATAAAACTGCTGAAAAAACGCAATATTTTCCAGATCTGTGTTCTACACAATTTTGTAAATCCAACGGTATATTATACGTGATTTTTGGCCAAGTGGTTGAATTACTATGAATTTCGCAAGATTTAAATATAATCCGCCTATTTAGAAAACATAGATCTAATCTAAACCAAACCCGCCACGTGGGGGGACCCGATTGGGCGCGCGGGCGAAGCGATGACGGTGTACGCTGACGTGGAACTTGCCACGCGGCGCGACGCGATAGGGTCGTACCCCTTCGCCGATCCATCTAATCTAGGCCGTAGGATATCGATCTAGCGGATGGGAGAGACATCAGTGACTTACAGGGCAGCGACGGCGGCGATGGGAGGCGGTGGCATCGGTGGTGACGGGGGCGGCATCCTGGTTGGTTCCCGGGGCGCTGGAGTGGTCTACGGCGAGCTCCGGCGGAACAACGACGAGAAATCGGGCTCGCTGTGCTGCGTTAGACAAGGGGGAAAATAGATGAGGGGTGATGGTCGAGCAAGAGGATTTCGACAAGGAAGAAATCAGGGAAAGGGGAGCTTCCTATCGCCGACAAGCTTCACCTACCGAAGCTTTGGTGGCGGCTACTCTGACGTTGTCAAAGCGAGGCAGCCCGGTGGCGGTAGATCGAGAGTTTTTTTAGGGTTTCGAAGCGGCGGGGTCGCGGGGTTTATATGAGCGAAGAAACTTGGCGAGGGGGTCACGGAATCCTCTCCGAATCGGCCAGAGTTTGCTCAACACAGGGTGGCGTCCGATTTCCGCGGGGAGAAGAAGATGACAAGTGGGCCCGTGCGGTCAGCGGGAGCTGGCGGGTTGGCGGCTGCGGGCTGGTGCTGGTGGGCTACATGTGGCGCTGGCAGGCTGCACTGCGGGTTGCGCGCTGTGGCCCAGCTAGGTTAGGCGACGCGTGCGCGAGCAGGTTTAGCGCGGCCGGCCTAGTAGATTAGGCTTTAAGTTTTTTATTTATTCATTTAGCAATTTTTGCTTTGTCTTTTCTTTAATAGCTTTTGCAAGGCAAGTCCAAAAACAATGAAACCAATTTCTAATTTTTTGTAAAAAGAGGGAGATCAACATGGGGTCATAGATTAAACCTTTTGCATAGCCCTTTTAGGATTTGGTTTAAAATAAACACCTCAAATCTTATAGGACTAAGGGAAAAGAAATGGTTTAGTTTTAGGGAGGGGGTTTTAATGCAATTAAAGAAAAGTGAGATGCCATGATGCAAAGATATGATGTATGCTTATAGTAACATCTTAATATAAAATCTGGGATGTTACAAACCTACCTCCCTTAAGAAGAATCTCGTCCCCGAGATTAGGGTTGGCTAGCAAATATGTGTGGGTGTTCCGCCTTCAAATCTTCTTCACGTTCCCACGTGGCTTCTTCCTCGGAATGGTTGTTCCATTGAACTTTGCAGAATCTGATAGTCTTGGTACGGGTAATCCTTTCGGCTATTTCCAATATTTTGATGGGCTTTTCCTCATAAGTAAGATCATTTTCCAATTGAACCTCATCTAGGGGAACTGTATCTCTTAGTGGTGTTTTGGCCATTTCTAGGTGGCACTTCTTTAGTTGTGACACATGAAACACATCATGAACAGTCAGTCCCTTCTGTAACTCCAACTGGTAAGCAACTTCTCCTCTACGGCCCAGAACCTTATATGGTCCTATGAATCGTGGGGCTAACTTACCCTTGATTCCGAATCTCTTAACTCCTCGTAGTGGTGAAAATCGGAGGTACGCACGGTCCCCTACTTTATAAGTATCTCTACGCTTGGAATCATCATAGCTCTTTTGTCGAGATTGGGCTACCTTTAGCCTATCTTGAATTTGCCGTACCTTTTCCTCGGCATCCTTGATCAACTCAGGTCCAAACAGACTACATTCTCCAACTCCACTCCATAACAGTCGAGTCCTACATTTCCTGCCATATAGAACTTCAAACGGAGCCATCTTGATACTTGTTTGGTAACTCTTATTGTACGAGAACTCTGCATACGGCAAGTTATCATCCCAACTAGACCCATAGTGTAGTGCGCAAGATCTCAACATATCCTCCAGAATCTGGTTAACTCTTTCCGTTTGGCCATCTGTTTGAGGGTGGAAAGCAGTACTGAATTCTAGTCTGGTACCGAGAGAGTCATGTAGCTGTCGCCAAAACTTGAAGTGAATCGGGTGCCCCTATCTAACACAATCCCTTTGGGAACACCATGCAGACTTACAATTCTTGACATATATATCTTGGCGAGCTTAGCACTTGTGTATGTGGTCTTTACGGGGATAAAGTGAGCCACTTTGGTAATGTGGTCCACCACTACCCGGATAGAATCAAATCCTGAACGATTCCGGGGCAATCTCGTGATGAAGTCCATGCCTACCTTGTCCCACTTCTAGTCGGGTATAGGTAGTGGTTGTAGCAATCCTGTCGGTTTCTGATGCTCGGCAACTCTATTGCATACGTCACACAGGGAAATATACTCGGCAATTTCTCTTTTCAAATTATTCCACCAGAATCTATCCTTCACATCCATGTACATCTTCGTTTTACCCGGGTGAATCGTGTATGGTGAATCATGAGCCTCTTGTAAAATCAACTTCCTGATATCGGAATCATTGGGAACGCACAAACGTTTCCCATACCAAAGGGTTCCTTGTTCGTCCAGACGAAAATCTTTTGTCTTCCCTTCACTTATTTTGACTCTTATTTCCTCCAACTCTTTGTCTCCCTTTTGTGCTTCCTTGATTCTCTCTCGAAGTGTAGGCACTATTTCCATAGTTGATATGTGTCCTTTCGGAACTATTTCTAGCCTGAGATCTTTAAATTGCTTGCATAAATCCTCTGGGAGTTCCCTCGCGGTAAGTCCATTCACATAAACTTTACGACTTAAGGCATCAGCTACTACATTAGCCTTTCCGGGGTGGTACTGTAAATCCAAGTCATAATCCTTAATCAGTTCAAGCCATCTTCTTTGCCTCATATTCAACTCTTTTTGGGTGAAGATGTACTTCAAACTCTTATGATCTATGAACACATCACAATGTTTGCCCATGAGGTAGTGTCTCCATACCTTGAGTGCATGTACCATAGACGCAATTTCCAAATCATGTGTGGGGTAGTTGTGCTCATGGTTTTTAAGCTGTCGAGAGGCATAAGATACTACCTTCCCATCTTGCATCAATACTCTTCCATGTCCCTGCCGAGAAGCATCACAATAGACTTGGAAATCCTTTTGGATATCAGACAGACACAGAACTGGTGCCGTTACAAGGCGTTTCTTCAACTCTTGAAAGCTTGCTTCCCATGCCTCGGTCCATAGGAATTTCTTTTCCTTCTTCAACAGTTCTGTCATGGGTTTTGCTATTTTGGAAAAGTTTTCAATGAACCTCCGGTAATATCCTGTGAGGCCCAAGAAACTCCAAATATCTCCCACATTCTTGGGCGACTGCCACTCAGCTATGAAAGCTACCTTACTAGGGTCTACGGCAACTCCTTTTGCTGACAGACACAACATGACCAAGGAACCCCACTTCCTTTAACCAGAACTCACACTTGATGAACTTGGCATACAACTTGTGTTCCCTTAGCTTCTCCATAATTAGGCGCAGATGCCTCTCATGTTCTTTCTCATCCTTGGATTATATAAGTATATCATCTATGAATACCACGATAAACTTGTCCAAATACTCCATGAACACCTTGTTCATCATGGTCATGAAGTACGCTGGGGCATTGGTTAGACCAAACGACATCATGGTGTACTCATACAACCCATATCTTGTGGTGAAAGCTGTTTTGGGCACATCCTGTTCTCGAATCTTTAGCTAAAATTAACCTGATCGCAGATCGATCTTCGAGAACACACTGGCTCCCTTTAACTGATCAAACAGGTCATTGATGTTAAGCAGAGGGTACTTGTTCTTGATCGTCACTTCATTCAACGAGCGGTAGTCCACAACTAGCCTCTTGGTTTTATCCTTCTTTTCCACGAATAAGACAGGCGCTCCCCAAGATGACGCGCTGGGTTGAATGAATCCCTTGTCCAATTGTTCCCTAAGCTGTTTCTTCAGTTCCTTCAACTCGTCCACATACATCTTGTATGGTCTCTTGGCTATCGGCCCTATGCCTGGCATCAAGTCAATGAGAAACTCAATATCACGTCGGGAGGCATCCCGGGTAACTCTTCGGAAAGACATCTGGGTATTCCTTCACAATGGGTACATCCTCCAAGCTAACCTCCTTAAGAGAATTCACCACAATTTCCTTAAGTGCAAAATTTGACTTGATACGAATCCTTTTCCCTTCGGGTGTCATGAGCGTGACCGTCCTTTTGGCACAATCTATGACTCCCTCATATTCGGTCATCCAATTCATGCCCAAGATTATGTCTAATCCTTGTGACTCCAGAACTACTAGACTTGTGGGAAAGATGTGTGTCCCAATCCTTAGTTCTAACCCCTAGCAACCAGAGTTTGCCACTACTTCTCCTCCGGGAGAACTTACCCTTAGGGGAGAATTTATAGTCTCCGTAGGTATATTGCCTCTATCCACAAATACCCTTGATATGAATGAATGTGATGCACCAGTATCAAAAAGAACAACTGCGGAAATGGAATTGAGCTTGAACTTACCAATCACGGAGTCCGCTGCGTCACAAGCATCCTCCATGGAGACATGATTCACTGTGGCCTTGACAAACGAATTCGGATTCTTCCCATTTCCATTACCATGGTTGTGTCCATTGCCATTCCCATTGCCATTGCTATTCCCATTCTTTTTCTCGGGGCGGGTAGTTGCATAGTTCCCTGTCTTGTTGCACTGAAAGCATGTCACCTCACTGAGATCCTTTCCATTGCTGCCATTTCCATTGCCGTGCTTATGCCCATTGTGTTTGTGACCGCCATGGTGATGACCGTTATGGTTGTGGCCATTACTGTTATAAGGTGGCGGTGATGAGGTGCGCTGCTTCTAACAGAGTGCTTGTGAGGGTTAGACTTCCTCTTGCGGTTATCTATGCTCTTCCTCTTGGATTCAACCACAATGGCCCTGTCCAAGAGCTCCTGAAAGTTGTCAAACTTCTGAGCCACAAGCTGAATAGATATCTCATCATTGATTGCTCTTAAGAATTCCTCCTGCCTCTTGGCGTCAGTGGAAACATCATCAGGTGCATAACGGGCTAGCTTGTTGAAAAGCTCTCCATACTCGGTAACAGAACAATGCAACTGGTGTAAGTCGCGAAACTCGCGCCTTTTCAGAGTCATGACACCAGTAGCCACATGATGAGTGCGGAAAGCTATCTCGAACTGATTCCAGTGATAGCAAGTGGTTAGGCGACACGCGCGCGCGGTCAGGGTTAGCGCAGCCGGCCCAGTAGATTAGGCTTTAAGTTTTTTTCTTTATTCATTTAGCAATTTCTACTTTGTCTTTTCTTTAATAACTTTTGCAAGGCAAGTCCAAAAACAATGAAACCAGTTTCTAATTTTTTGTAAAAAGAGGGAGATCAACATGGGGTCATAGATTAAACCTTTTGCATAGCCCTTTTAGGATTTGGTTTAAAATAACCACCTCAAATCTTATAGGACTAAGGGAAAAGAAATGGTTTAGTTTTAGGGAGGGGTTTTTAATGCAATTAAAGAAAAGTGAGATGCCATGATGCAAAGATATGATGCATGCTTCTAGTAACATCTTAATATAAAATATGGGATGTTACAGAATCTCGGGGAATGATTCTTGTTTAGTGGGGGAGAGTTGTAGAATCCCAATTGTCTAACAATTGCAATGCTACTTGCCTAGTCATATATTGATACTTTCTACATATCATTTTTGCATTGCATCATCATTATATCATGCTCATGTCACCATGCCACCTTGCATTTGAGCATCATATAAAACCCCTCTATTTGGTTATTATCTCATATGCATTATATATTGTATTACTTGTATTTGCTTCTTGATGAATTGTAGTTGGCTCTTGATATATTGTTGCATGCCCAAGTTGAGTTGGGGGCATATATTTTATTGATTCCACCACCTTTCTTTGTCACCACCTTATAATTCCACCATCCAAACTGTATATGGGCCCTTGCATTTCTTTTGGCATTTGTCTAGCTCATATGTAATAAGATGGATCCACTCTTAAATCTACATGCTCCCATATATGTTATCTATTCTTTTTACAATGTTAATATGTGGAGCCACATGGCCACCTTTGAATGCTATGGGAGTAGAAATCCCAGTGAGTATCTACTTTGGCATGCATGGTGGCTCTCTCCTCCTCTCCCAGAAGAAATAAGCCCATGCATTGGTCATTTAATTGGGGTTTTAATTGCTAGGAGGATTTTTAGGAGGAACGGACCATGCAAGAGAGTTAATTGGGGTAGTTAAGACACAATTTGGTCTAATAATCTGGTATGTCTCGAAAAACGCTATTAGCCCAATAATCCGGTATGGAGGGATTATTTTTTTCACAGCTAGTATTGGTGGCATTTATATCCTCATGCATGGCCCATGCAAGCATGTACAATTCACCACAATCTTGGGTTTACTTGCCTCTTTAATTTTCCTTTGGGCAAATCCTTCCCTCTCATACATGTTCCTTCTTGTTTTCACAAACTAGAACCACATGCATGCAAGGGTACATCAATATTTCATGTTACCATGCAATAATAGCATCATCCCTCTCTTCTCACTTGCTTTGTGTTGTGATGGTTTAATTTGATAAAAAACAACTAAAATCAATTACTCTAAACCTATCTATCCAACACCCCTATATAACTATCCTACCATACCACCTACACTCCACCAAAAACCCCACCCCTCTAACCCTAATCCCTCTCTATAATCTACCCTAGCCCAAAACCCATCTACTCAAGCATTTTCAAACCATGGACATGCCATGTGCATGTGCCATGGGCTCATATCTCCCTTGGATCCTTTTTGACCAACCCCTTCCTCCCTAACCTGATGTCTACCTGCATGAAAGACCCTCCCCTGGTCCCCCTTTCCTCGCTCTATCTTTTCCATCAAGGAGACACCACCCGAGCCCCTCTCTTCCTTCACTTTTTGCAAAGACGAAAGTTGCCCATGTGCTTCTCCCCCTCCTCCCTTATTTTCAAGCAGCAGCACGTACCAGATCACCTGAACCACCCCATCTAGTTCTGGATCAAGATCTAGCTCGAGGGGCATCCCGTTCTACCTCCCCAAGCTAGCAAAGGATCTCCCATGCCCAAAAACCCTAACCCCACCATGGCCACATCCTATCCCGTGCGTTCTAGGGCTCCCTAAGGTGAACCATGAGCATCAACAGCACCTGCTTCTTCCTCTTCGACATCCTGGACCAGAGGCCACACGTGGAACTCGCCGGAGTAGCCTTGTCGCCGAAGCCATGAACCGCAGGACCAGCAGAAGCTGTCTGCAAGCCTTGTCGTTGATCCACTCCGCTCCAGCGGGCGTGGTTAGCTAGACATCCCGCTGGTAGGAACACCTTCCTCCCTTACTTGATCTCTCATCATTTTTCTTCCTATCATCACCGTGCGTTACGTCAAACAAACTATCTGTGCGGCTTCCTGCTCGCAGTTCTCTGCATCCCCTCGTCGTTCTGACGCTGTTGGCCTCCCCGTGCGCACCCGCTCGTGTCTAGAGCCACGCTGGTATTCACCGCATCCTCCCCTACTACGCAGACAACGCCGCCCGCCACCTCTCTCGTTGTGCCGCCGTGCAGGTCGCTGTTGTGCCATCGAGTGCGCTCTCTATCGAGCCAGCAACTTCCGCAGAAGACAGCAAACATCGCATGTACCCTCCTGTTTCTCTCTAGATCGCGTCTGGCTCTGTCCTCCTCTGTAGAACCTTACTAAACAAATTTTTAGTGCTTTGCACCCCTACAACTTTCGTTCTTAGAGTTTGGCCTTTCGCCCAGCCGTTCCCTTGCCATCATCGTCGGAAGTGCGCCGGACCGCCGCGTGCTGCTATTCGAATCTTCGACAGTTCGTTAAATTTCAGAGGAGGACACGGTGGCATTTTTGCAAAACGGTCCCGCTGTTTTCCAACCTCATCCCGGCGTCCCGACCAGCCCATCTGTCAGTCTCTGCAAACCGAGCCACCGTCTGGGCCTTTTTTCAAAAGTACCCGAATTTTTGGAAAAGCGACCCGCGCTCCCTGATCACACACGTGTCACTTCCCCAGCGGCCCGCATGCGAGTGGACCCTCTTTTCCTGTTGGCCTTCATGTCTATGTCAAAGGCTAGCCCAACCCCGAGTAACAAAAGACCTATATCTTTTCCACATGCAAATTCAAATCAACTTGAATTATGTTTGAATACAAATTATTTTGTCACTTCCAAATATATTTGAATTTGAATAAAAACTCAACATGAAATATGTTTGTTTTTTAACATGAATTCAGTTGTAAATTCAAATTCATTTAAAACTAAGTCAAACCATTCAAACTCATAACATTTGACCACATTAATATAAAATGACTTTAATATTGATTTAAATTCATAATCTCAAATAATACCAATAATATATGTATTTCAATCAGAAAAATTTGAGGAATCTGTTTATGATATTTATAAAACCATTTGCGCAATTTACAATTTTGAAATAATTTAATTGCCAAATAAATGCTATTTCTTAAATATTGCATAACTTTAAATCCGTAACTCCGAATTCGACAAATGATATGTCTAAATAGATTAGATCGATGAGCCCGTTCTAACTAAGCATTCCATGTTATGAATTTAAGCATGCATCATATAAATATTAAGTATACAGCAATGTTATGGGAGCAAAACATGACTAAAAACTTAATGAAATGCTTGATTCTTGTACCCCCACACCTCACACATGCCATGCTATGCTATGCCATGTAAATTGTGCATCATTCCATCATGGCATGCTTGTTTGCTTGTTGTATATGATTTATCTGATTGTACAATGTATTTATTTCGGCCCCTTATGTGTTTGGTTTTTATCCGGATAGATGTTGAGCAAGAAGAATATCAGGAGCCACAGGAGTATTAGTCGGATCCATCTTATTCTGAAACTGAACCGTCAGGCAAGCATTTCCCCATACTTGCACTACATATAGCACCTATTGCAGCTATCTTACTCTTGCATCATATGTCGCAATCTGAATTAAATTGAATCCCAAGTATTGCATAGCATTTACTTTTAAACCACACTGAAGCTTGTTCCCTCAATCATATGAGCCATTACTACAGGAGTTGTTTGAGCCATGTGAGTCATAAAATTTCATGTGTATGGTTTGTGACTGTCTTTGAATAATGAGGTACCTAAACAACTAAATTGAGTAGTAATGGGATAACTAATAAAAGAGGCATCGATGGGCATTATCTGCTATTTGGTTCTTTAAGCTCACTTGTGTCCCGTAGGACCCCGAGTACTTGATACCTGTTCCTTGACTATCGCATTATCCGCATGTGGGACCATGAATCCCATTAGCCAAAGATTGAACCATTTCTTATTTATTGCGGTCACAAATGAGTTTGGGGCTTTACTACAATCATGTACTTATTCCATGCTACCGATTTATTTACAATTATTCCTCATCGAGAGCGTTTACTACTGTAATATTTAGTAACCCCATGCCATGTTTCCACTGTATCGACAGGCCCAGTCACACTTTAGGGTTCCCAGTCATTTACAGCCGTCTCCACACACCCTGGATTCGTCGCAGAGCTGGCCAACTTTGTAGTTGGTAGCTTAGTGGGGTCGCCCCCTGAAATATTTAATGAATCTTGTGATTGGTTTATCGTGATACCTCGTTGGGTTTTCATTTGGTTTTTCCGAGGTTGATCTTGCGTGTGTTGCTATTTGTGCATCCCTGCATGGTAAATCTTTCTAAAAGTCGTGTTCGCGGTTGTGGATGACTTGGAGCACAATTTCTCGATCATAGACCAACATAACTAAAGAATCGCTTTATAATTGACTAAAACTTGACTAGTAATATTGCAATATTCATGGAATAATTAATAAAACTATCGACAAATGGGATGTTCTTCCGCCTTTTTGTTCGGGAACGGGGAGGTAGGCGAGCGATGCTTATTTATGTTGATATATATATGTGTGTTGGGTAATTAATTATTGGTTATTTTACGAGCGTCCATTTATCATTGGTTAGGCGGATGTTGTAGCGTGTATCTATAGAATTGGTAGGATTTATTTTCACTGCAATTGCGCCACCCTCAGGTCGTTCCCTTTAGATGCATAAAGACTTTGCTGAGTCTCTTAGGGTCTCACACGATAAAATATTGGTTCAGATGAATAGGTATATCCGTAGGAAGGCTACTGGGTCGAGGAGACCGATGATGGTGGAAACGACCGTCTGGTGTAGAGATTCCGGGCATGGAGATCCGTGAGGTCTGTGGGCGGGATGTGCTTATTTTCAGAGTGTCTTATGCCAATTTTCTTCTTATCCGTACTCGGATCTTGTTTCCGCTTCCGCTTGATACTCTGATGTGTGATGTATGAGGATGTATCCTAAATTATTAGAACTATCTAGTAATTTGGATCTTGCTGTGTGGCGTTAAATATATATTTTTAGATGGTTTGGCTATGATGTACTCTTGTATATCGTTCACATACTTACTCATTTGTGTATGCTTGACTTGCAGTCCAGCCGGCTACTTCTATTGCATTTGAAGCTATAACCACGAGAAGTGGGTAGGATGGTTGGCCGGTACCGTGCCCTGCTCGGCTTAGACGGGCCTACACGTGAGTGGCCTTTGGGCCTCCGCGGTAGCACCACCTTATGCACTTTTGGGTTATTCTAGCTTGTGATTTAGAGCGTAGGGTCTAGGGGATTACACATCATGCAGTCTGGCCACGCACTGGGCCGCAGACGGGCAGTAGGCCCACCCGGGCAAGCGAGCTGGACAGTGGGTTGCCGTGCTGGGCCACCGCGCCTAGCCGGCCCACCCCGAGGCCACTCCTCTACTCCACGCTAAGCCGCCAGGGGTGCACCAGCCCATCCCGGGCCACTATCGCTGCGGGATGGCAAGCCTCGCATGCGCGATTGGCCCCAGGTGCGGCACCGGCCCAGTTGGCCGCTTACTGCTACCGCTGTCTTAGGCGAGGCTGCTGGGGCATGGTCGGCAGGCCGTCCCACCTAGTTGGCAGCTGCTGTAATTTTTGGGCTAGGGTTTTTCCTAGACGGCTATTGACCCTTTTTCCTGGTATTTCCTTTAGTTATTTAGTCCCATATGGCTAATCTAATGGGGAGGGCATACCCCCCTCCTTCTATATAAAGGGGTGCCCATGGGTGGGATTAAAAACACCAAGAGAAGTCCTTTGGTTGCGTTTCTCTCCTCTCTCTGTCCCTTGTGACCGTGGCCCCCATGTATGGGCTATGCGAACAAGTCTTCACCATGGAGCGTTGTTGCATTGTGGAGATTCCAAGCCAGCGATCTAATTCCACACTCCTGGTAGGGATCGGGGAGCCGGAGGTCGTCATTATACACCGTATGTGTACGAAACCACGAGGGGCCACACTTGAGCACCTTGGATGTCATGATCCGGATTTCTACACGATGGAGCGAGAGGTGACTTGCGAGGAGCTTCGTGTAACACCCCGGGTAAAACCACTACCAGAAAATTGCTCGTTGTTGTGCATCTTCATGACCGCATGCTCATGATCATGCCATATTGCATTTGAGCATCGTCATGTTATCATGCATATGTCTGTCTAAAACTATTTTCGAAAAGCCTATTTTGTTTTCTACATTAGACCTTCTTATTTCAAATAATAAAGCCGGTATGTCCGGATCTTTATTTTGCCTAAAAACTATTTGTCAAGATTTTATAAAACAAAATAATAAAAACTATTTTTCATACCGAGGAGGCAGCCCAGCCCATAGGTGTAACATCCTAGCATTTAGGAACCAACGAAGGGTAGATTTAGGAATCTGTGCAATTGCATGCATTCATTTGTAAAAATGTGGGTAAATTTTTTCGTCAAATAAAAACTTACAGTGATCAAAGTTTCTTTCACTCTTTAAGTATAGGAATAGCCTTGGCGAATGATCGTTATAAACTTTGACATGATCTTTATGGATTAAAGTGTTTTTGGGAAAGGAATTTGAATTCAAACTTGAAATTTTGATTTATATTTTTAAAAGATTAAGATTATGTTTGAGTAAATATTATTTAATCAAGAAATAATATTTAGTAACTCAAACTTTAAATAACATAATACAATCAAGTAAATGAATATTTATTCCATATATTTACTAAATGAATAAGTTACAAAATGTAACTTATGAAGATGATAAAGAAACAATACATAGTAACCAGGAACTCTATGTAAGATTAAAAATTAAATAAATGAATATTTATTTCATATAATCATTTCATCAATAAGTTACAAAATGTAACTTACAAAATTAATAAAGAACCTTTACAAGAGTGGAATTACAAAAGGAGGAAATTACATTATTATTTAACTAATACATCTTTCTTACAAAAGAATAAAATAAAGACTACAAGGGAACTATTCTATAAAGAAAAAGAAAACCTATTCTAATCTTGAATCTTCAAGTCTTGTACCTGCAAAACAAAGAACAAACAAAAAGAAAGAAAATAAAGTTTAAGATATTCTTACTCTTAGTAGTGACAGTGAGATGCACTGTTCCACTTTACATCATTGAGTAAATCTTTAGGGGCAAGTTTCACCAATATGAAATAATTAAACCTTTCATAATTATTAAGCCATAAGTCAAATGAATCCAAGCAGTAAGAGGGGAAAGTTTTACCAGGCAGATAAATGTAATCAGATAAAAAAGGTAGATTATCTCACTGAGCATATCCATAAGGATGCAGCAGGAACACATACAGCTTACACACCTAAATGCATGGTGTGTGTTGTCAACATAGCCACTGCTATCCACACAAGCAAAACAGCTCAACACATTCGTGGGCAAGCACCACGGTACCATTTCCTTGCACATACACATCAAGCATCAGCAGCCTAGCCACAGCCAAACCAAACCAACCACACACGAGATCACCCCAGTACTCACCAAGATGGTGACATAAGGAGGGGGTGGATCAGGTGGATAGCAAGGACAAGGACAAGCTAACAGGAACCATAAGGTGGATATCAAGATCAAGGACAAGTTCCAGGAGCTGGAAGTAGTAGGAACAGCATCAGGAGAAGGACCAGATCAAGCCAACAAGATTAGGCCACAAGATCAACTAGTTACAACCTCAACAACTCAATTGTTGTGGTGAGTAGTATAAAACCATCACATGATCTATCTATCTAAGTTAGATAAGAATTCATGTGTTGTCTTACATTAAAATTCTCAGTATTCATCCTAGTGAGATGAATCCATCCTAGAATATTTTGAATATTAAAGTCATAGCCATAAGAAAACCATACAAGTAACACCAGGATCACAGACTAACATCACTGATCCTGGGTATAAAAGCCAAATCTTATAATCTAATATAATCATAGTCAAGATTATGAATTCTAGGCACATCTCTTAAAAGAGTAGCACCCCAGAGTCCATAAATCTTATAGATCCATGCAAAACCAGTAGCACACCAATCATTTTATCAAAGGGAGTTCATAGTAAGTAACTGGTATCACTACCAGAACAGATCTATGAGGAACAACAAGAAAGGAACCTAGTTCCTAGGCCTCAGACCAACATCATAGGCATTGTTGTTTAAAGAAGAAGTTTCCAACTTATGTTTGACCTTAATCCATTCTTCAGAATTAACAGAATCAAGCCAAGTAGTAGAACCTAGACCCGTGTGCCATTTCAAGATGGTTTCACAAGAGTAGATTCTAAACCAAGAAGATTAAATATCTAGCTTTCATAGATAAACAAACAAGCAACTAATCATCATTTTCCTGGTATCAATCACCAAGAATCAATTCCAAGTTTATATGTATATATACAGAACATCATCATAGTAAAATTATTAATCTCAATCTGGATATAACCATACGAGCCAAAATTATATATGAAGTGAACAATCACTGATAAAACTACTGTTAGTACCAATATTTTGACAGTAGCAAGATCCCAAATCAACAGGATCCACCAGTAATAGTCTCACAATAACAGCATCCACTAAACCATACCCAATTACCAATTGGAATCAGACCAATAAAGCCACTAGCACCATGAGAATTAACTGTGGACAGTGATCACCATAATCACCATGTCCAAGGATCATCACTACTAGATCCAATTCATCATATATAATATCAACAGAGGGATGAACCCTAATCAGGACATGAACCCTAAATCAAGATATGAACCCTAATCAGGGGTAGCCACTAGAAACACACAAGACAGGGTGGCATAGTACAGAGAGCATGAGAGGTAGGAAAAAGCAACTTACTGGAGGTTGTAGCTAGGGTCGAGAAGAGGAAGCAGAAGGAGTCGATGAGCACGGCGGCACGGGGATCACCCCAAGGGGAGCTGCAACCCACACCGAGCCGAGGCGGCTACCACAACAATGCTCGAGGGCAAGCAGCACCACCACAACACGGCGGCGACGGCAGCACCAGCACCACCCCAAACCCAAATCAAGATGGACGGAAGGAAGGAGCAGGGTCAGCAACCATGCCATGCACCACGGCGGCGGCCGGAGAGGACCACGGCGGCGTGAATCGCCCGGCGGTGGTATCGGCAATCACGGGGTCGAGGGAGAAGAAGGAGAGGGGAAAACGAGAGAGAAGGACAGGGAGAGTGGGCTAAGAGGGCCAACCCTTCGGGGAGCCTTTTTGGTTCTCACCACTTGGGCCAAAACGGCTCAATAAGCCCAACAAAGCCAGCCCAACAATCCAAAGAAAGTTTTAATCAATAAGAAAAGACCAAAATACCCTTGAACTAAAATAAATTCTAGAAATTAAACTTAAAATCTAAAAATTATAAATAAAATATTTTTGGATTCACAATAATCCAATCTATCTAAATAAATTAAGAAATAATTTTTTATGCATATAATTTTTATCAAGAATTTTATAATATATATTCCTTATGGAATTTTATAAAATTAAAGAAAGATGATAAAAATAAATAAAAATAACTTTTTATTATATATTAATATTGTAGTATTTTAGAAAAATACTAAATAAATAATTAATATCATTCTTGTATTTAAATGATAATTCTTAAAGGAATTGTTAAGTAAATAAAATTCAAATAAAATGAAATAAAATAAAAGAATAAAATATTCAATAAATATTAATAATTAATATTTATAAATTCTTTATTACTAAAAAGAATTTTTGTAATTTAAATAATGGGGGAGAACACACAAAAATAAATAATGCATTACATTACTTTGCATAATCATTTTTCTTCTTTAAATATTGTCCTTAGCGGGCAATAATGATGTTTTGTAGACATAAAAGCTCAAGGTCCAGTGCAAGCATCCGACTTCACTACCTTGTAATCACAAGGCAAGTTCATCACTTTCTCATGTCCTTTTTAGAGTCTTTATAAAAGTATTTGCAAATTGTGTGTTAACATCTATATTCCAGAGAACAAGGCAAATTATTTTCTCAAAATAAATAAATATTAGGTATCATCCTAAGTGATGATATGATGGAGCAATAGAACTTAGGTTTCTATTTGCAATAATGATGAACAATTAGGGATTAATAACCCATGATATCAGTGATTCTAGCGCCGTATATTACGCGTTAACCATGAGATTTGGAATGGGACAGAGAAGTCAACTGTATCCTTTTCCTTTCGTATGGAGGCAAGACTACCTTAACGTGACGTTATGATTCCTTGTGCGGATCCAACATATGGGTGGGCACCCTTAGGCCCCGCGTTTTTGGTGTCTAGATTATCTATGAGTGGCTGCCGGGGGTTTAGCCGGACCTATAAGGTACTTACCTAGGCATCACCAGCTCATAGAGTCTTCGGGACTCATCAGGGTTTTAGCCTGCCCGAAAGGGGGCTTAACGGAGGTGAGCCAGACCAGAAGGATCGTGCAGACATATGGTGTCACGAAGAGGGTAGTGATTGGCTTGGATCATCTACTAGGCCCCACATCATGGAATTGTGGATGGGAAAGTACGCCCGATTGTGCAACAAAGAAGTTGATCTCTCATGGGTAAAGTAACACACCTCTGCAGAGTGTAAGAACTGTAACTTGTTACTTCCAGTTCCGGGAAGGAGATACGAACACGGTAGGAAAGGAACTCCATGAAAGTTCTGGTCAACCCATAAAGACTGATGGTCATAGATTTTCATAATAAAATCAATCTTTGAAAAAAGATTTACAAAAACTGCATAGTGCCAAGGACTTATAGTCCAAGGTGGTAGATAAAGCATCAAACTTCCCACCTTGCATATAATGAACTTGCTGGGTAACTGTAACACCCTCAGAATCGGCCCTATGCAAGTTTTAGCGAAACCCGCCAAACCCGCATAGAAACGATTCAAAGGTGCCCACCAGGCACTTTCGTGCGGGTGGAAAACGAAGTAATATCATTACACAATAGTCCACGATGGAACCCCAAGAACAGATATATACAACGGCGACTCAATGAGTCAAGAATACAGAGGTGCAATACAAAGATCCAAATCACCTTTAAAACGATATAGCGTCCGAGTACGGACAAGATGCAAATTGAGCTAAGAGCCCTGAAGAATAACCACTGGCGTCCATAACCCTGCCCAGGCCAAGCCGGAAGGGTAACCCTGCTAACGACGTCGATCTCAAAACCTGCTAACACAAAAGGGGTGCCGACAAAGGGCAAAGGAAAAAGAGGAGCGTCAGTACTGAGGCCAGTACACGGCGAGGCTAGAATTCGGCAGTCCTCGCCTACATAGGTATGGTGGACTGAGCGGCAGCGCAGCATGCACTAAACAACCTATAGAGACTCGATATAACTGTCGGATAATAGAGAGGGATAAGAAAGTCCTATTCGGAACCATCTTGATACTACCACCAAACATACCCATCCTGGTGTTTCCCCCTCGAGACCAAACGAGGAAGTCAACCGAGGAACTCACGCAGTTGGCAGTTTTATTTATTTAGTTATCGTTGCAGCAATTACTAGTCAGGTATAGATAGTCATCCTGATATAATAAGCAGTGGGCACTTTTAGTTAACCATTCCGTTGTAGTTGCAACACTTACTAGTCAGATACAATTATCATGAGATATCCCAAACCCAGCAGTTGTTGGTACTTTTATTTAGCCATTCCGTTGTAGTGAAGCTGATTACTAGTCATATCGGATACAAGTCAAATTATAGCAGTAAACTTTAGTTATAGTTGTCTATGATCGAGAACTGTGCTCCAAGTCGTCCATAACCGCGGACACGACTTCTCGAAAAGATTTAACCCTGCAGGGGTGCACCAAAGTTTCCACACGCACCTACACCCTTGTTGTCGGATCAGGTAGGTACAAGATCACAAAACATACACCCAACGGTATGTCGACGGGGTTTCGGACACGACGTTTCCCAGACCCAAAGCAAGTACATGGGGGCCACCCCACTAAGCTACCCGCAACGAAGTCGGCCGGTCTCCGAGACGGACTCAGGGTTTGTGTAGACGGCTGTAAACGACTGGGAACCCGAAAAGATGACTGGGCTTGTCGATACAGCGAAAACGTGTCACGATCCTAAACAGTACAGGTGCAGTACCTCGCACAATTTTAAATTAAGCAGTAAAGCATGGCATAAGTACAGAATAGTAATAAAGCCCCAAACTACTTGTGGCCCCCAGTACAGTACTTGGAATCAGGTACTAAATCGATGGGGGTGCCCATACACCCCACCTGTGGTTAGCGCGCTCGATCTCGGAACAGGTGTCAAGAACTCGGGGTCCTACGGGACACCAGTGAGCGGTTAAAATCCAAATATTGTCTATTACCCAACGGTGCCTCTGCATTTACCTACTTTCAATTTTAGTTATTAAACAATAATTAAGGCCATGATCATCTCCAACATTAAACATGCGGCAATACTCCAACAACTGTGGTACTTGACGACACGCAACAGCACTTGAGCAAGCGACTACGACGCGCAGGTCCAACTATCTACCAAACAACAGGTAATAGGATGTGTCCAAGGCAATATAAGGCCGCAAGGGATATCACGGGTACGGAAACTAGAGCATCGCAACACAGATAGCAATAGATCAACAGGGGGGAATAAATACTATAAAAGTAAGATAGGTAGAAAGGGGGAGATTTCTCGCCTGAAAACATTGCTGAGGGTTCATCCGAAGATCGGGTCGACACTCGCATCAACTCACCGGCCTAGTCCGTGAAGAAGCAAAACACTAGCACAAACACCGGATGCACTATTTAATACTATGACAGAAGATCGGGCATGATGCATGTATGCTGTATGACATGGCAAAGGTGCAATGCAATTAGATCATATTAAGCGGAAACGGGGTCCCGACATTTAATTAAACGGTTCAAGTTATTTATCTACCCCGCAAATTAAGTGTTGGATTAACAGGGCGAAACATGGCATCGGTTCGCTACACCAATTTAAATGGAGTCCGGAATAAGACAAAGATATCCCGCATATAGACTCCATATTTAATTATGAGATGAATTGGCATAATGCCCCCAAACCACAGACAAGTATGCATGCATGAACAATTTAATATGCATCAGATCAAATATCATATTATAAAAATATGGGGTTCGGAAGAGGGGTCACACATCTTGGTTCGACGATCTTGGAGGCTCGGGGTGGTTCGGGTTTCGGGGTCTCGGACATTGGCTCCGGGTAGACGGTCATGGCGTCCGGGAAGTGATCTTGGTGTACCGAGGGTTGCGAGTTCGGGAAGGGTTCTTGAGTGGCACCGTGGCATCCCTCGTCAGCATCAATCCGGTCTCGTCGGCGAGGAAGATCTTTGACGCTCGGAAGGGTCTCGTGCAGCAACATCAAATGGGGTCATCACAAACAACAACACCATCTTATCAAACGGATTGGAGGAACCACCGGGCTGGCACATCAGCACAACATCTACCATCAGCACACCACGTCCATCAACTTACCACCAACCAAAACGGAGTGGGCAACCGAGCCATTGTAGGAACAGGGATAGCAGGCACCACGCGTGTGGAAGGCAGGGCACGAGGACGACATGAGGCGGCGGCAGAGGAGCTCCTGCACGTGGGCGAGGAGGAGTCCAGGAGAGCGGCTGCAGGCCAGCGGCGGCTGCAGGCCGGCGGCGGCTCGGGCGGCCTCAGCGGCGATGCGGGCCAGGCGCGAGGAGAGCGGGAGGACGCGGCGAGCTCCTGGCAGAGCTTGGCGGGGGCGAGCCGCCGAGGGGATGCAGGGAACGCAGAGGGCGGTCGACGATGGCCTCCAGCGGGCACGGGGAGAGGGGTGCTCCGGGAGACGGTGCAAAGGGCGGTCCAGGCGCCAGGGAGGGCACCGGTGGCGCTGCAGGGTGCTGCGTCGGGGGCCCAGGGGCGAGGACGACGGGGAGCAGAGGAGGCGGGCTCGAGGGTAACGGGCGGTGCCGGGCCCAAGCGGCAGAGGCGGCGGTGAGGGGTGGAGAAGCCCTGGCCTGAAGCGACGGGGTAGGCAGCATCCGCGGGAGGACGCGGCGGTCTCTGCTTGCGGGAGAAGGGAGAGAAGCATCAGGGGAGGAGGTTGGGTACGGGAGGGGATTGTGGTCTGCGAGAGGAGAGGGATGAGCGGGGTCAGGCGGAGTGGGCCAGCAGGGTGGGGCCAGCGGGCAGAGAGCAAAACAGATGAGGAACGGACAAGAGGAAGCAAGGATTGTGGCTGGGTGGAAGCTGTGTGGCGGCGGTGATAGGGGTGGGTGGGAGTAGTGGTTAGGTAGATTAGGGTTTTGGGATGGGGATAGCTAGGGTTTCAGCCGGCTGGGCCTCTTGGGCCTGGCCGATTTAGGTCTAGGGTTTTAATATATTTATAGTTTATTTTCTGTTGTTTAAGGGGAACATTTTTTTGTAAATGTTTGGACATACAAAACATTTGGAGACACCGGGATTTTAGTTTGAATTAAAAGAAGGGAACTAACTAGAAAACGAAATAGGTTTTTATCGAAAAGTTTTAGGGCAAAATATGCATGATAATGCTATGATGATGCACAAAGTTTTATTTAACATGCGATTTTCTAGTAGTGGTTTTACCCGGGGTGCTACAGTAACGCTGTTACTCACCCTTTCCTTTGAATCCTTGCTTAGACTCTGAGGATCCCGAAGATACTCCAATGTATGCAACTGAGAGCCAAGAGGAGGTCTTCTATGAAAAGCCCAATTTGTATGGAGCCGTAGAAGGGGAGGACTACGATATCATCTACGGAGGAGAGTACCAAGAGTCAGAATAATTACTATAGTTCTAGGAGCCACTTGAGCCGAGCAACATGAACAATATATAGCATTAAGTTGTCGAGCTCAATTTGGAGTTTAAGTTTTCACTTTGAAACTTCCGTTGAAACACTTATATTTTGGTTTGTAAGTTGAATCTTTTGGAAGTCTTGAACTTCTGGTATTGTAATAATAATAATGTGTGTATGTTTGTAATATGGACCCGCAATGTTTCTATTGTACCACTCTGAGGGATGTGATATTTACGGAACGGTGTTCTGTGGATGTCATGTCAACAACTATAGTGTACTACACATGCAGTGGTATGTTGTGTCACCACAGTTGGTATCAGAGCAAATTGCTTTGACCATAGGTTGGAAACCTAGTAAAGGATATTACCTGTAGGAGTGTGTAGCAACGATAAAGAATTCTCTAAAAGAAATATAATGGGTATTCGAATGAGAATATTCCGTTATATGTTTTAGTGCGATAATTCTTTGTTATGATGCAATATATTATTGCTTATTAATAAAAATTATTTTTGACATACAGAGTTATGGCACCAAAGTTTCCAAAACAGACTTTGGTAAGGAAAGAGGGGACTCTCGATGATTACCAAGGATCATTCATGGACCAAATTTGTCAACTCTTAAAGATTTTTAGTTGTCCAACTAGAATTCCCGTGAATACCATAACCTGTTATGATGGCCGGATGTTATCCAAGTATCGTGTGAGTATCCAACTCCCAGAGGATCTTGGATTATATCACGATCTACCTATAGGTGAAGGTAGGAGTCACTTAGCAGCATATCATGTTGCTGTTGTGGAGGCGATAGCTAATATCAGGGAGCATAAAGCTAAGGAGTTGGAAGGTAGCACATTTTATGTGATTCCTCATGATTCTATTGACTCGGAGCCAGTACCAGATCATATTACTTTGGTTAAGAAGCATCCTAAGTTAGCTTCCAAGTTTATGTATAGATATCGAACACTTGTTGCGTCTTTTTATAAGACACAACAAGTTATTGTCAAATATAAAAATGACATGTTAGAGGATCTAACGGATCTGGAAAGAAGGAAGAAGTTAGCATTCCAGTTGGAGAAGGAAGCAAGCAGTAGTACAAAACCCATCTTTAAGGATATACCTATAGATCATGAATCTTTTACACCATATCCTTATTCACCGAGGCCTGAACCTATACATGATCCTACTTTAGATATGAGGTATGCAGTACCACAGGGTTCAGAGGACGGTTCTGATTCAGAACTTCCTATTGAGAATTCTGATGGCTGGAGAATGGGATCATCTGAAGGATTCCATGAACACCAAAATGTCCATAGATAGTTTTGACAGAAATGTTGGACAATCTAGCTGGATGGGTGCAAGAATTAACCCTAGTAACAGCAGTAGAAATACCATATTCATATATAGTCAGGATGAACAAGAAAATCCTGAGGAGAGAGTGTTTGAATCATCAAGACCTTCTCAAAACCCAGGGAATACACATTATTCGGTGTTTAACTATCTTTCCCAACAGAGCACCTGGGGAGCAGCAGGATCTGCGTATTCTGTTGACGACTCAAGGAATGAAGCTCAGGAGATGCAAGTGGGTGATAATGTTGAACATGTTTCTGAAGACTTTTCAGCTGAGCTGGAGGGAGTCAATGCGCTCAGGTTGAGTAATGACTCAAGTCCTGACACTTCAGATACTGAGTATGTTCCTTCTGGAAGGCCATTTGTTCCACAAACTGTGCGATGAACGTCACGTCATCACGGTTGGACATCAGGCATGTATGATGAGCGTAGTTATTACTAAAAGCAGGCGGCTTAGTAAAAAGTATCGGGTACTATGTATTATAATCCGAGAAAAAGATGTACCTAGATAAATAAGGTAGTATTGTGATTATACCTATATGGTATATGTTATAAGGACTTTGTATTATCAAGATGTTGTAATGTATAATATGTGAAATGCATATTTGAATTTTATTTGTATTTTCATTGTGTGGACTAGTTATGTGCGTAAAGTAGAGCTCAGAACACATGTGCATGATGTAATTATGAGTATTCGCTTTATGTTGCAAGACTAGGGGGTCATGGACACGGGTGTAGAAACCGAATCTGAACAGCAGCGAATAGAACGTGAGGCCAAGGAGAAGGCCGATGCAGATGCAGGAAATCAGGGAACATTACCACCACCACCAATGAGGCCGTTAATGGAGCAGAAATTTATGAAGTGTATGCAAATGATGCAAGAAAACCAGAACAAGTTCATGGAAGAGCTGCTGGGACGAGCTGGGAATCAGCGAGCACCTAAAGGTGGAGGAGTGAGTCTTTCTGACTTCTAGAATGCAAGGCCGTTACCTTTTGCATCAGCTCCTCAACCAATGGATGCAGAAGATTGGCTAGAAGATACAGAAAGAAAGCTGAAGACTGTAGTTTGTAATGATGAGGAGAAACTGAGGTATGCAACTCATCTCCTGACTGGACCTGCAGCATCATGATGGGAAAATCAGTTAGCCATGCAACAGCCAGAAAGGGAGTACACTTGGGAAGAGTTCAAACAGAGATTCCGTGAATATCATGTTCCGGAAAATGTTATGGAGTTGAAGCGGAGAGAATTTGAGGAGCTTCAGCAGGGATATACTAGTGTCATGAAGTATATTCGGTAGTTTATTCAACTGTGTCGTTATGCGGAGGAAGAAGTTATTACGGAAGAAAAGAGGAAGAAGCGTTTCCTGCGAGGGTTAAATCCATTTGTAAGGATGCAGTTAAGGTTGGATAATAAGCAAACTTATCAACAGTTGTTGGATGCAGCTATCACATTTGAAGATGACTACAAGAATGTCCAAGAGGATAGAAGGAAACTAAGAGGATACAAGCAAGTAAACCCAAGCCCAATCTGGAATTCAAACCAAGGAATAGACCATATAACAGCAACAATTCCAACCGGAGTGTAAATCCAAACACAAAGAATATTATATGTCACAATTGCAAACTTCCAGGGCATATAAGCAGGGATTGCCCGAAACCAGCAATTGTGTGCCATGCTTGTGGTCAGAGAGGTCACATAAAGCCAAATTGTCCAAGCAAACCACAAGGAGGTTGGCCTGTTAGAGATGGAAGGCAAGCTAGTGGAGGCTATGGGCAGCCAAATAAAGGAGGAAATAATGTCAAGAACAATAATGGCAAGAGGAACAGACCTACTGGGAAGCTGAATTGCGCAACCCTAGAGGAGGTGGATAACTCGGAGCATGCAGTGATAGATACGCTCAATATCCTTACCAATCCCGGCAAAGTTCTATTTGATACTGGTGCAACTACTTCATTCATTTCTAAAGAATTCTGTGATAAATTCGGGATTAGAAGGGCAACGTTAGAAACCCCTATGACCGTAGTTACGGCAGGGGGAAATGTGGTTGTACGCCACATTAAACAAGATCAGGTTATTTCGATTTGTGGTTGTACATACTTGGCGGACCTTTATGTGATTCCTTTGAATGGAATTGCAGTAGTGCTGGGGATGGACTGGATGACTGAACATGGGGCACAGATAAATTGTGAGGAGAAAACTATCTCAATCAAAACTCCCAGTGGAGCAAGAATAGTTTATCAAGCGGATAGGCACAGTCATATCATGGTGGATCTTCAGTTGAACTCAATGAAGGAGGTAAAGTTGGAAGATATTCCTGTAGTAAATGAGTTTCAAGATGTTTTTCCAGCAGAGCTACCTGGAATGCCACCAGATCGGGAAATAGAGTTCACTATTGATCTAATTCCAGGTACAGCACCAATAGCTCAAGCACCATACAAGATGGGACCAAAAGAATTAAAAGAACTCAAAGAGAAAATTGATGAGTTAGCCAGAAAAGGATTTATTCAGGAAAGTGTATCCCCATGGGGAACACCGGTAATCTTTGTGGATAAAAGGGATGGTGGAAGAAGGATGTGTGGGGATTGCAGAAATCTGAACAATGTTACCATAAAGAATAAGTATCCCTTACCAAGAATTCAAGATCTGTTTGATCAAGTGAAAGGAGCTGGAGTATTTTCTAAAATCGATTTAAGATCTAGATACCATCAGATAAAAATTAAACCAGAAGATGTTCCAAAGACAACATTTGTCTCAAGGTATGGACACCATGAGTATCTTGTAGTACCATTTGGATTGACCAATGCACCAGCAATATTCATGAATCTGATGAACAAAATCTTCATGCCATATTTGGATAAATTTGTCATAGTCTTCATTGATGATATTCTGATATATTCCAAGGATAAGGAAGAGCATGCAGATCATTTGAGAATAGCATTGCAAACCCTAAGAGAACATAAACTTTATGCTAAGTTCAGTAAGTGTGAATTCTGGTTAGATGAGGTAGAATTCCTCGGTCATGTGATCAGTAAATATGGAATTGCTATAAATACATCTAAAGTTCAATCAGTACTAGAATGGACTGCACCAATCAATGTGAAACAAATTCGAGGTTTCTTGGGTATGGCTGGTTATTATCGGAGATTCATTGAAGGTTTCTCCAAAATAGCTAGACCAATAACCAAATTGTTAAGGAAGAATACACCATTCAATTGGGATGAGAAGTGTGAAGCAAGTTTTCAGGAGTTAAAGACCAGATTAACTACCTCTCCAATTCTAGCAGTTCCAAAAACAGGGAAAGACTTTACAGTATATTGTGATGCATCTAAAGAAGTTTTAGGTTGTGTGTTAATGCAAGATCGAAAAGTGATTTCTTATGGATCAAGATAACTGAAACCACATGAAGTCAATTATCCAACTCATGATTTAGAGTTAGCAGCAGTAGTCTTTGCTCTGAAGGGATGGAGGCATTTTCTTTATGGAGCCAGATGTGAGTTATACACTGACCATAAAAGTCTCAAATATTTCTTTACCCAAAAGGAACTGAATATGAGACAAAAGCGTTGGTTGGAACTAA
Organism: Avena sativa; assembly: GCA_916181665.1. NCBI lineage: Eukaryota > Viridiplantae > Streptophyta > Magnoliopsida > Poales > Poaceae > Avena > Avena sativa. The sequence goes on along the minus strand of OV702283.1, from coordinate 237,720,510 downwards.
TCAAAGATTATGATTTAACAATCAACTATACCCCGGGAAAAGCAAATGTTGTAGCAGATGCTTTAAGTCATAAAAGTGCAGATATTCAGCCTAGCAATCGGGAGTTACCAAAAGAGTTACAGATGGATTTGGAAAGATTAGAACTTCAATGTGTTAGAACAAAGACTCTTGGAGGATTAGCTACTATGCAGGTAGTTGCAGAGCAGGATAGTGATCTTGAGCACGAAATTTTTAGACATCAAGCAGAAGATCCTTTAATTGCTGAAGAAATTCAGAGGATATCTCAAGGGCAAACATCAGTTTTTCGCCTAGGAGATTATGAATCTTTATGGTTCCAAGATCGTCTTTGTGTTTCAGATGTGACTGAGATTCGTGAAGTCATACTCCGAGAAGCACATGAAATACCATATTCTATACATCCAGGAAGTACTAAGATGTACATGGATCTGAAAGAACTATTCTGGTGGAATAACATGAAAAGAGACATTGCTAAGTATGTATCAGAATGCCATACTTGCCAAAGGGTGAAGGCTGAACATCAAAGTCCAGCAGGACCATTGCAACCTTTGGAAATTCCCGAATGGAAATGGGAGGAAATAGGTATGGACTTCATCACAGGATTGCCCATGACACCTAAACAGAAGGATATGATATGGGTAATTGTTGATAGACTCGCTAAAAGTGCACATTTTATTCCGGTAAATCAGAAGGATAATGCCGAGAAGTTAGTGGAAGTTTACATCAAAGAGATAGTAAGTAAGCACGAAGTGCCCAGGAAGATCGTAACTGATAGGGGATCAGTGTTCACTTCGACATTTTGGAAGCAATTACATGAAGCACTTGGTTCAAAGTTAGATTTTAGCATCGCTTATCATCCAGAGACAGGGGGTCAAACGGAAAGAACTAATCAAATACTGGAGGAAATGTTAAGGGCTTGTGCATTATATTTTGGAGGTTCGTGGGAAGATCATCTACCATTGGCAGAATTTTCTTACAATAATAGCTATCAGAGTAGTCTGAAGGCAGCTCCATATCAAGTTCAGTACGAAAGGAAATGTAGATCACCAATATGTTGGTATGAGCCTAGAAGTAGCAAAGAATTTGCGCCAGACTATATCCAGGAAAGACAATATATCATTGATAAAATCAAAGATAGATTGAAAGTACCTCAAAGTAGGCAGAAAAGTTATGCTGATCAAAGTCGAAGATCATGGCATCCTGAAGTGGGAGATATGGTATATCTGAAGTAAGTCCTATGAAAGGAGTTAAAAGGTTCGGAGTTAAAGGAAAGTTGAGTCCAAGATATATCGGGCCATTCAAGATACTGAGTCAGAACAGAACTATAGCTTATGCTTTAGAGTTACCCGTAAGATTGGCTCAAGTTCATAATGTTTTCCATGTGTTCCAACTCCGGAAATGTCTCAAAGTTCCTGATGATGCAATCACACATCAAGAGATAGAATTACAAGCAGACTTGACCTATGTTGGAAAACCCTGTAAAATTTTGGAAGAAAACTGGAAAAGGTTGAGAAATAGGTCAATCAAGTACTGCAAGGTATAGTGGGAACATCACCCCGAAAGGGAAGCCACCTGGGAGAAAGAAGATGATTTAAGAAAAGCCTACACAGAACTGTTCCGGTACACTTCACCAAACTTCAGGATGAAGTTTAATTTAAGGGGGGAAGTCTATAACATCCCAGCATTTAGGAACCAATGAAGGGTAGATTTAGGAATTTGTGCAATTGCATGCATTCATTTGTAAAAATGTGGGTAAATTTTTTCGCCAAACAAAAACTTAAAGTGATCAAAGTTTCTTTCACTCTTTAAGTTTAGGAATAGCCTTGGAGAATGATTGTTATAAACTTTGACATGATCTTTATGTATTAAAGTGTTTTGGGGAAAGGAATTTGAATTCAAACTTGAGATTTGGATTTATATTTTTAAAAGATTAAGATTATGTTTGAGTAAATATTATTTAATCAAGAAATAATATTTAGTAACTCAAACTTTAAATAACATAACACAATCAAGTAAATGAATATTAATTCCATGTATTTACTAAATGAATAAGTTACAAAATGTAACTTATGAAGATGATAAAGAAACAATACATAGTAACCAGAAACTCAATGTAAGATTGACAATTAAATAAATGAATATATATTTCATATAATCATTTCATCAATAAGTTACAAAATGTAACTTACAAAATTAATAAAGAACCTTTACAAGAGTGGAATTACAAAAAGAGGAAATTACATTATTATTTAACTAATACATCTTTCTTACAAAAGAATAAAATAAAGACTACAAGGGAACTATTATATAAAGAAAAGGAAAACCTATTCTAATCTTGAATCTTCAAGTCTTGTACCTGCAAAACAAAGAACAAACAAAATGAAAGAAAATAAAGGTTAAGATATTCTTACTCTCAGTAGTGACAGTGGGATGCACTGTTCCACTTTATGTCATTGAGTAAATCTTTAGGGGCAAGTTTCACCAACATGAAATAATTAAACCTTTCATAATTAATAAGCCATAAGTCAAATGAATCCAAGCAATAAGAGGGGAAAGTTTCACCAGGCAGATAAATGTAATCAGATAAAATGGTAGATCATCTCACTGAGCATATCCATAAGGATGCAGCAGGCACACATACAGCTTACACACCTAAATGCATGGTGTGTGCTGACAACACAGGCACTGTTGTCCACACAAGCAAAACAGCTCAACACAGTCGCGGGCAAGCACCACAGTACCATTTCCTTGCACATACACATCAAGCATCAGCAGCCTAGCCACAGCCAAACCAAACCAAACCAACCGCACACCAGATCATCCCAGTACTCACCAAGATGGTGACATAAGGAGGGGGTGGATCAGGTGGATAGCAAGGACAAGGACAAGCTAACAGGAACCAGAAGGTGGATATCAAGATCAAGGACAAGTTCCAGGAGCTGGAAGTAGTAGGAACAGCATCAGGAGAAGGACCAGATCAAGCTAGCAAGATTAGGCCACAAGATCAACTAGTTACAACCTCAACAACTCAACTATTGTGGTGTGTAGTATAAAATCATCACATGATCTAGCTATCTAAGTTAGATAAGAATTCATCTGTTGTCTTACATTAAATTTCTCAGTATTCATCCAAGTGAGATGAATCCATCCTAGAAGATTTTGAATACTAAAGTCATAGCCATAAGAAAACCATACAAGTAACACCAGGATCTCAGACCAACATCACTGATCCTGGGTATAAAAGACAAGTCTTATAATCTAATATAATCATAGTCAAGATCATGAATTCTGGGCACATCTCTTAAAACAGTAGCACCCTAGAATCCATAAATCTTATAGATCCATGCAAAACCAGTAGCACACCAATCATTTTATCAAAGGGAGTTCATAGTAAGTAACTGGTATCACTACCAGAACAGATCTATGAGGAACAACAAGATAGGAACCTAGTTCCTAGGCCTCAAACCAACATCATAGGCACTGTTGTTTAAAGAAGAAGTTTCTAACTTATCTTTGACCTTAATCCAATCTTAAGCATTAACAGAATTAAGCCAACTAGTAGAACCTGGACCTGTGTGCCATTTCAAGATGGTGTCACAAGAGTAGATTCTAAACCAAGAAGATTAAGTATCTAGCTTTCATAGATAAACTAACAAGCAACTAATCATCATTTCTTGGTATCAATCACTAGGAATCAATTCCAAGTTTATATGTATATATAAAGAACATCATCAGAATAAAATGATTAATCTCAATCTGGATATAACCATACAAGCCACAATTATAGATGAAGTGAACAATCACTGACAGAACTACTGTCAGTACCAATATTTTGACAGTAGCAAGATCCCAAATCAACAGGATCCACAAGTAATAATCTCACAGTAACAGCATCCACTAAACCATATCCAATTACCAATTGGAATCAGACCAATAAAGCCACTAGCACCATGAGAATTAACTATGGACAGTGATCAACATAATCACCATGTCCAAGGATCATCACTACTAGATCCAATTCATCATATATAATATCAACAGAGGGATGAACCCTAATTAGGACATGAACCCTAAATCAAGATATGAACCCTAATCAGGGGTAGCCACTAGAAACACACAAGACAAGGTGGCATAGTACAGAGAGCATGAGAGGTAGGAAAAAGCAACTTATTGGAGGTTGTAGCTAGGGTCGAGAAGAGGTAGAAGGAGTCGATGAGCACGGCGGCACGAGGAGCACCCCAAGGGGCGCTACAACCTGCACCGAGACGAGGCGGCGACCACAGCACAGCACCACGGGAACGGCGGTAGCGGCAGCACCAGCACCACCCCAAACCCTAGGGTTCGGGACGGAGCCGGTATGGCCACAGGAGAGCCCCAAATCCAAATCGACATGGGCGAAAGGAAGGGGCAGGGTCAGCAACCACGCCATGCACCACGGCGGCGGACGGAGAGGACCTCAGCGGCTTGAATCGCCCGGCGGTGGTATCGGCAACCACGGGGTCAAGGGAGAAGAAGGAGAGGGGAAAACGAGAGAGAAGGACTGGGAGAGTAGGCTGAGAGGGCCAACCCTTCGGGGAGCCTTTTTGGTTCTGACCACTTGGCCCAAAACGGCCCAATAAGCCCAACAAAGCCAGCCCAACAATCCAAAGAAAGTTTTAATCAATAAGAAAAGACCAAAATACCCTTGAACTTAAATAGATTCTAGAAAATAAACTAAAAATCTAAAAATTATAAATAAAATAGTTTTGGATTCACAATAATCCAATCTATCTAAATAAATTTTTATGCATATAATTTTTATCAAGAATTTTATAATATATATATTCCTTATGGAATTTTATAAAATTAAAGAAAGATGATAAAAATAAATAAAAATAACTTTTATTATATATTAATATTGTAGTATTTTAGAAAAATACTAAATAAATATTTAATATCATTCTTGTATTTAAATGATAATTCTTAAAGGAATTATTAAGTAAATAAAATATAAATAAAATGAAATAAAATAAAAGAATACAATATTCAATAAATATTAATAATCAATATTTATAAATTCTTTATTACTAAAAAGAATTTTTGTAATTTAAATAAAGGGGGAGAACACACAAAAATAAATAATGCATTACATTACTTTGCACAATCATTTTGCTTCTTTAAATATTGTCCTTATAGGGCAATAATGATGTTTTGTAGACATAGAAGCTCAAGGTCCAGTGCAAGCATCTGACTTCACTACCTTGCAATCACAAGGCAAGTTCATCACTTGCTCATGTCCTTTGAAGAGTCTTTATCAAAGTATTTGCAAATTGTGTGTTAACATCTATATTCCAGAGAACAAGGCAAATTATTTTCTCAAAATAAATAAATATTAGGTATCATCCTAAGTGATGATATGATGGAGCAATAGAACTTAGGTTTCTATTTGCAATAATGATGAACAATTAGGGATTAATAACCCATGATATCAGTGATTCTAGCGCCGTATATTACGCGTTAACCATGAGATTTGGAATGGGACAGAGAAGTCAACTGTATCCTTTTCCTTTCGTATGGAGGCAAGACTACCTTAACGTGACGTTATGATTCCTTGTGCGGATCCAACATATGGGTGGGCACCCTTAGGCCCCGCGTTTTTGGTGTCTAGATTATCTATGAGTGGCTGCCGGGGGTTTAGCCGGACCTATAAGGTACTTACCTAGGCATCACCAGCTCATAGAGTCTTCGGGACTCATCAGGGTTTTAGCCTGCCCGAAAGGGGGCTTAACGGAGGTGAGCCAGCCCAGAAGGATCGTGCAGACATATGGGGTCGTGGAGAGGGTAGTGATTGGCTTGGATCATCTACTAGGCACATCATGGAATTGTGGACAGGAAAGTACGCCCGGTTGTGCAACAAAGAAGTTGATCTCTCATGGGTAAAGTAACGCACCTCTGCAGAGTGTAAGAACTGTAACTTGTTACTCCCTGTTCCGGGAAGGAGCTACGAACGCGGTAGGAAAGGAACTCCATGAAAGTTCTGGTCAACCTGTGAAGGCTGATGGTCATAGATTCATAATAAAATCAATCTTTGAAGAAATATTTACAAAAACTGCATAGTGCCAAGGAATTATAGTCCAAGGTGGTAGATAGAGCATCAAACTTCCCACCTTGCATATAATGAAATTGTTGGGTAACGTTGTTACTCACCCTTTCCTTTGAATCCTTGCTTAGACTCTGAGGATCCCAAAGATACTCCAATGTATGCAACTGAGAGCCAAGAGGAGGTCTTCTATGAAGAGCCCAATTTTTGTGGAGCCGTAGAAGGGGAGGACTCGATATCGTCTACGGAGGAGAGTACCAAGAATCAGAATAATTACTATATTTCTAGGAGCCATTTGAGCCGATCAACATGAACAATATATAGCAATAAGTTATTGAGCTCAATTTGGAGTTTAAGTTTTCACTTTGAAACTTCCGCTGAAACACTTATATTTTGGTTTGTAAGTTGAATATTTTGGAAGTCTTGAACTTCTGGTATAGTAATAATAATGTGTGTATGTTTGTAATATGGACCCGCAATGTTTCTGTTGTACCACTCTAAGGGATGTGATATTTACGGAACGGTGTTCTGTGGATGTCATGTCAACGACTATAGTGTACTACACATGCAGTGGTATGCTGGGTCACCACAATAGGCCGGGCCACCTATGACCCTGGCAGATCAACCCTAAATATCTATACCTAAAACTTAATCCTAGTGATGGGATACGAGTAGGCTACACTAGCGCAAATCAAAATTTTCTACCGCGTAAACCAGGATTACTGTTGTCATAGATCATGGGATTACCACTAGACGCGCAGTTGCGGAACTTGATGAAGCGCGTCGAGGCAGTGCAGACGATCTATGACTCCTCCTCGTTCTCGTACCATGAGCAGCTCCCCTTGCGCGGCTCGTCCAAACGCTACAGATGCAGCGCCTCCGAGGTATCCACACGTACAGGGTGGAAGCGTCAGATGTCGGACTGCTAGGTCCGCGCGCGCAACACAGGCGTGAGGAGTGGCGGCTGGCTAGAATGGTCTGAGGTCTAACCATGGTCAGCTCGCCCCACCCTCTCTTATATAGGCGTCCCTAGTGAGCTTCTACATTAGGATCCCATTAGTAGCCTAAGCCTGGTCTAATTCGGATCCAATCCTTATTAGGCTTCCAGCCCCTTAAGTGTGTGACCCTATAGGTTCATATACGTATAGACATGACACGAATACACTTATTCTACCAATAGTTGGTAGTGGCCTCTAGCAAGACGTGCCAACTCCTAAACGCATACAAAGATCATATCGGACGAACCATCATAAGGTTTAGTACATGTCTTTCCCTTTGCCTCACGATATTTGGTCTAGCTCCAAGCTGACCTCTCTTTCTCGATACCGTAACTCGAAATCCCTTTACTAGGTTAACTATTAACCTTATGTAGCACGGCCATGCATTTCTGGATCCGATCACTCGAGGGGCCCAGATATATATCTCTCTCAAGTAGAGAGGGGCAAATCCCATCTTGATTGACCATGCCTTGCAGCATGTTTCAGGACAAACCCGAAAGCTACCTTTATAACTACCCAGTTACGGTGCAGCGTTTGATAGCCCCAAAGTAGGTCGATCCACATCTCAAGTACATGCGACAATCTCAGGTCTAAGGACAAAACGTACACGATGTGTAGAGAGAGAGCTGCAACTAATTGACAGTCTCAAGTTGGGCCAGTCCAACCCCATGTTCATAACATGTGTCCACATCATTGGTTTGACATCTCCATGTCTATGACTTGCAAAACATAGTCATCAACCAATCGATGTGCTAGTCTAATATTCACGTGTGTCCTCACATGAACTCCAACTAGGGACAACTATTAAATAACCATACAAGTAAAGAGTTTCACAAACAATTCACATAATTGTCAATCAATACAAGTTGCCTGATATGGATATTCAAGGAACATTACAATAACTCATGGATACATATGAAATATAATCATCTCTATGATTGCCTCTAGCAAATATTTCCTTCTGTCTCCCACTTGCACTAGAGTCAATCTAAAATGTATCTAATACCAATTGCTCTTGTGTGCGCTTCATGCGCGGGCTGCAGGAGAGGCTTAGTCAATGGATCAGCAACATTTGAGTCTGTATGTATTTTGCATATCATGACAGTACCATCCTCAATGAACTCTCGAATCTGATGGTAACGCATGCGAATATGTTTGTTCTTCTGGTGTTGTCTAAGTTCCTTGGCTTGTGCAATAGCACCATTGTTGTCACAATAAACGTCCAAGGGATTGGACGCGCCCTGAACCACACCGAGAGCGATCAGGAAATTCCTAATCCAAACAGCTTACTTTATAGCCTCCGAGGCAGCAATATATTCCTCTTCTGTTGAAGAGGAGGTCACCGTATCTTCCTTGGAACTTTTCCAGCTCACAGCACCACCATTCAAGACAAACACATAACCTGATTGCGATTTCGAATCATCTGAGTTGTTAAGGTAACTCACATCTGTGAAACCCTTTACATTGAGTTCATCCTCACCTCCATAAACTAGGAACACATCCTTAGTCCTTTTCAAGTACTTAAGGATGTTCTTTACCGTTGTCTAGTGACCTTCACCTGGATCAGCCTGGTATCTGCTCGTAACACTTAGAGCATAGGAAACATCTGGGCGAGTACATATCATTGAGTACATGATGGATCCAATAGCCGAAGCATATGGAACCCTGCTCATGCGCTCACGCTCATCAGTAGTCGAAGGACACTGAGTCTTGCTGAGTTTAATGTCGTGAGACATGGGCAAGAACCCCTTCTTAGCCTCTTCCATGTTGAACCGTTTCAACACTTTGTCAATGTATGTACTCTAGCTTAATCCAATTAGCCTTCTTGATCTATATCTATAGATCTTGATGCCCAGAATATATGCCGCTTCTCCCAAGTCCTTCATCGAAAAACTATTTTTCAATGAGGTCTTAACAGACTCGAGCATAGGAATGTCATTTCCAATCAGCAATATGTCATCTACATATAAGATTAGAAATACCAGCGCTCTCCCACTTTCTTTCTTGTAAACACAAGGTTCTTGTTCGTTTTTTATGAAGCCAAACTCCTTTAAAACTTCATCAAATCGAATGTTCCAACTCCGAGATGCTTGCTTCAGCCCATAAATGGACTTCGGAAGTTTGCATACCTTTCCAGCATTGTTTGGATCGACAAAACCTTCGGGCTGCATCATATACACGTCCTCAGTTAGGATTCCATTTAGGAAAGCCGTCTTGACATACATCTGCCATATTTCATAGTCGAAATGTGCAGCAATGGCTAGAGTTATCCGTATAAATTTAAGCATCGCTACGGGCGAGAAAGTCTCGTCATAGTCAATCCTTGAACTTGTCGAAAACCTTTTGCAACAAGTCGAGCTTTATGGAGGTGAACATTTCCATCCATATCAATCTTCTTCTTATAGATCCATTTGCACTCAATGGCTTTAAAACCATCAGGCAGGTCAACCAAGTTCCAAACTTGATTGTCACCCATGGACTCTATCTCGGATCTCATGGCGATCAGCCATTTCTCACAGTATGGGTCCACCATCGCTTCTGCATAGGTCGCAGGCTCATCATTGTCTAACAATAATAATTCCCGCGCTTCGCGGAGCCTCGCCGACCTTCGTGGTTGTGGTGCTTATGTTGCCACGGGTTCCTCAACTTGTTCTCTACAATAGCATCACTTGTAGAAGCATCCCCAACTAGCTCATCTTGAAATTCTTCAAGTCGCACCGACCTTCCACTTGTTCCCTTTGTGAGAAACTCTTTCTCTAGGAAAACAGCGCTACGAGCGACAAACACTTTGCCCTCTTCTCGGTTGTAGAAGTAATACCCTAAGGTTTCCCCCGGATATCCCACGAAAATGCACTTATCTGATTTGGGTGTTAGCTTGTCCGACTGAAGTCGCTTGACAAATGCATCACAACCCCAAATCTTTAGAAAAGACAAACTAGGATTCTTTCCAGTCCACATCTCATATGGTGTTTTAACTACGGATTTAGATGGTACCATGTTAAGTGTGAAAGCTATCGTTTCTAGAGCGTAACCCCAAAATGACAATGGCAAATCCGACTGGCTCATCATCGATCGAAACATGTCCAACAAAGTTCGATTACGCCATTCGGAGACCCCGTTCCTTTGAGGCGTTCCGGGCGGCGTAAGTTTTAGAACAATTCCGCAACTCTTAAGATGATCGCTAAACTCGTGACTCAAATATTCACCTCCACGATCAGATTGCAAGGCCTTTATTTTATTGCCACGTTGATTCTCTACTTCACTCTGAAACTCCTTGAACTTTTCAAAAGTTTCAGACTTATGCCTCATCAAGTAGACATAACCATATCTACTGAAATCATCAGTAAAAGTAATGAATTAGTGATATCCTCCTCTGGCTGTCGTGCTCATTGGTCCACATACATCAGTATGTATGAGTTCCAACAAGTCTGTCGCTCTCTCGGGTAAACCCGAAAAAGGCGACTTGGTCATCTTTCCAAGCTAACAAGCTTGACATGTCTCGTATGATTCAAAATCAAACAAAGTTAGAAGACCATCACCATGGAGCTTCTTCATGCACTTTTCACTTATATTCCCCAAACGACAATGCCATAAATAGGTAGGACTCAAATCATTAGGCCGAAGCCTTTTAGCACTAAAATTGTAAACAGATGCATCATCAAGATTTAAAATAAATAACCCATTCACAATGGGAGCATTAGCCATAAACATATCATTCTTAGAGATTACACAACCATTGTTTGCACTCGCGAATGAATAACCATCCCTCATCAAACATGAAGGTGATAAAATGTTTCGACCCATACTAGGAATGTAATAACAATTATTCAACTCCATAATAAATCCTGACGGAAGGTGAAGTTGCATGACGCCGACGAACAATGCAGCAATCCTTGCTTTATTTCCGACGCGAAAATCCACTTCGCCTTTCTGCACTTCTCTAGTCCTTATTAGCCCCTGCATCGAATTGCAAATATGAGCAACCGATCCGGTATCAAATACCCAAGAGTTAACATAGGAATCAGCGAGAAGAATGTCCACAACATTTACAACAAGCGTACCTGAGTGGGAAGTACTCTTACTTCCACTCTTCTTCAAAGAAGCCTGGTACTTGCTGCAGTTTCTCTTCCAGTGGCCATGTTCATGACAAAAGAAGCACTCAGTGTCTTCTACAGGTCCAGCCTTTCGCTTGGGTGCAGGCTTAGGGATCGTATCCTTAGCCTTGCCCTTCTTCTTCCAAGAAGTACCCTTTTTCTTGAAGCTAGGCTTGTTCTGCACAACCATCACATGGCTATGCCCTGCACACTTCTTCATGTCACTTTCTGCTGTTTTTAGCATCTCGCATAACTCATTAAGTCCCTTCTCCACCCCATGCATATGGTAGTTCGAAATGAACTGCCCATAGCTGGATGGAAGAGACGCCAAGATGAAGTCACTGGCCAACTCTTGGCCTAGTGGAAAACCAAGCTTTTCCAAAGTCTGACTGTAACCAACCATTTTGATCACATGAGGGCCTACAGCTGCTCCCTCTGCTAGCTTGCATTCGACAAAGGACTTGGCAACATTGTACCTCTCAGTCCTTGCCTGATCTTGGAACATGTCCTTTCAAAATTAAGCGCAACAATCATATCGTACGCATCCTGATCCTCAAACTTCTTTTGGAGTTCAGGTTCCATGCATGCAAGCATAAGGCAGCTAACCTCAAGAGAATCATCACATGCTCTCATGTAGGCATTCTTGAGGGCAGCAGATGCATTATCAGCAGGTTCATCGGGGATTGGGGTATCTAGAACCGTTTCGTTTTATCAGACCTGAGAACAATTCTCAGGTTATGGACCCATTCCGAATAGTTTGTTCAATTTAGTTTATCTTTGTCAAGAATCAAACGCAAAGAAAAAGGTGATGCGGTGTTCGGTGCCATTGATCTACAACAGAAAACATGCAAAATACTAAGCCATGTAACCATGAAAGAGTAAAACATATTAAACAATTTAATAGCATATACTCCCACTTAAATCAATATCCCTCTATTGATACTAAGTGATTCAAGATCCACAATTAACAAGTCGACTAGTGAGATTTAGCATCACTGCTAGAAGACAAGGTAAATCGGTAAGCAACACTTGCTAATCATATCACATATGACTCTTGTTGTTGGGTGATATCTCTATGTCAAAACTAGGCGCCCGACCTTTATGCCCCAAGGTCCTTAACCGTTAAGATGACCTTGTCAAGCTCACCAACCCTTATGCGTGTAGGTATCCGATACAAACCCATCCATCCAAGGAAAACCGCGACACCCTAATTTCATAGGCCCACCAACGATTGTACAAGGCATAGGATGGTGCAAGGTTTGGTTGGGAGGGCATGGTTAAACTTAAACTTTTTGAGGGATCGTTCAACTTCTATCATCTAAGCATGCATAGTAGTAAACACACATAAGAATAGCATTCACATAGATGTGACACGGTATGGCCCATTTTCTCATGGTGATCTCCATCGCCATAGAACCTGTCCACCATGATGATCTCCATCTTCATGTTCCATGTGAGTCATCTTCCAGGTGATGAGTCCTCCAAGAACTAATACAAGCTATTACTCCTAACAGCTAGTAATCAAAATTACATAGTATTGGGATCATCACAAGTTGGCACGCAGGCCATTACAATAAATGAAAACACATATGGCTCCAGCCGTGTTGCCCTACTCACGACACGCGGGTCATGCAAAATTTCATACATGCATCACATACATATATGGGCCATACTAATCACATACATCCTGCAAAAACAAGTTATGCATAGAATCGCATTCTACCAGATCATGTGATATCACCAGCACCTAGTTACCTTAACGAGATACAAAAGGGGCTACGATTACGGGGGGTCTAGGGGGTCTCCCCCTGTGGGGTTCGAAGGGGCAGCGCCCCTCGCGGTATCTTTAAGGATTTTGATCGGCAAATCAAATTTACCATAAACCGACTCCTGTCCCGATTCAATCAAACTCCTTTGATCATGGTACATCGATTTTAGATCTAGGTTCCGATTCGTTCAATCATATTGATCTTCGCGTGATTCAACAGGATTTATGTGTCATTGTCTACCCCGATGGCGGAAACCGACCGGTAGGGGTAAGTCGTTCGACAACCTCAGAATCACGATCACGGAAAGCAAGATCATAGATCAATCCTGAACCACCGCCATATAAACGATCACATCATTCATATCAATCTACATATCACCATATGCAAACATCCTGAACCTATAACTGAACAGCATCAGCTTTGATACCACTGATGGGATATGGGTAGGCTACACTAGCGCAAATCAAAATTTTCTACCGCGTAAACCAGGATTACTATTGTCATAGATCACGGGATTACCACTAGACTCGCAGTTGCGGAACTTGATGAAGCGCGTCGAGGCAGTGCAGACGATATACGACTCCTCCTCGTTCTCGTCCCACGAGCAGCTCCCCTTGCACGGCTCGTCCAAACGCTACAGATGCAGCGCATCCGAGGTATCCACACGTACAGGGTGGAAGCGTCAGACGCCGGACTGCTAGGTCCACGCGCGCGACACAGGCGTGAGGAGTGGCGGCTGGTTGGAATGGTCTGAGGTCTAACCCTGGTAAGCTCGCCCCACCCTCTCTTATATAGGCGTCCCTAGTGGGATTCTACATTAGGAGCCCATTAGTAGCCTAAGCCTGGTCTAATTCGGATCCAATCCTTATTAGGCTTCCAGCCCCTTAAGTATGTGACCCTATAGGTTCATATACGTATAGACATGACACGAATACACTTATTCTACCAATAGTTGGTAGTGTCCTCTAGCAAGACATGCCAACTCCTAAACGCATACAAAGATCATATCGGACGAACCATCACAAGGTTTAATACATGTATTTCCCTTTGCCTCACGATATTTGGTCTAGCTCCAAGCTGACCTCTCTTTCTCGATACCGTAACTCGGAATCCCTTTACTAGGTTAACTATTAACCTTATGTAGCACGGCCATGCATTTCTGGATCCGATCACTCGAGGGGCCCAGAGATATCTCTCTCAAGTAGAGAGGGGCAAATCCCATCTTGATTGACCATGCCTTGCAGCATGTTTTAGGACAAACCCGAAAGCTACCTTTATAAGTATCCAGTTATAGTGCAGCGTTTGATAGCCCCAAACACTACTAGAGAAAAGCTTATGCGAGGCGCACCTAAAAGCCTATCCGAGGCGCATATCATATGCGCCTCTAGCTTCAAGCCTCGGGTATTTTTTATGCGAGGCGCATATGATATGCGCCTCCTATAATTCACATATGCGAGGCGCATATCGATATGCGCCTCGCATATGTGAAGTATAGGAGGCGCATATCATATGCGCCTATGCGCCTCGCATATGTTTTATAATGCGCCTCGGATATGTATAGTATATGCGCCTCCTATAGTATCCTATATGCGCCTCCGGTAATATTTTCGAAATTCAAGTTTTACTGACCACTATAAATAATAATATACAGATATTCAAATATACAATATAGTCCAGAATACAGTATAAAGAGCACAGAATTTTTCAGAAACTTGCAATTTGCCAAAGCATAATAGAACCAACATGAATACAATACATTACACATCAATCATGACATACAAGTTCATACATCAAGTGTTTGTGCCACAAGTTCACACCTCCGAGTACAAGTTCACAATCACATTACACCTCCGAGTACAAGTTCACAATCACATTACAACTCCAACGACGTAGCTCTACCTAGATGAAGTAGAACACATAACCTACCATGAAGAGCAACAAGGTGGTGATTACGAGAAAGTTCCCCCACTTCTTCCTTCCATGCCTCCTCCACTTCTCTTTCTCCACCTCTCTACTCTCATAGCCTTGGTAGCTGTTGTCCGAGAAGTTGTTCATTTGCTTCTGGCAGTCTTTCCACTCCTCGTACACACCTAGAACCCGACCGACGTACACGACATAACACCTAGGCATCTCCTACACATAATAAAGATGATATTAATTATGTTAGTGGAAAGCAATAGCTAGCAGTTCACAAGATAGAATCATGCATATATATATATATGGGTGCAACAAAATGTAAGAAATCACGTTCTAATCATCGGCATTTCGAAGAAAGACCAAAAAAAAGCAAACCAAGAATGACTTGGATTAGTACCTCATACTTAGGTTGGGCACGGAAATAATAATGCTCGTTGTTCGATCTTGTGCGTCAAGTAGAATATATATACATCACAATTGCATGCTAGATTTAGGGGGGATAAATTGTGCTCCAATTCTGAATTCTCACAATCAGATCCTGAAGGTGAAAAATTCCAAGCATGATTCAGACTTTATGAGGCTAGAGATGATATCACACTTTTCAAGCATGATCAAGTTACAGAATGCGGCTACATATGTGATCAAACATTTAATCATCCTAACTTACAATGTAAGTCCAACATATATCCTAACTCACATCAAAAGAGTGTCTCTGGCAAATAATCGACTTATAGCTATGACCACGTGAGCTACAGCACCAAGATACTACATAAAAATAAGCAAAGAAGAGCTTCTGTTCTAGGAGAACAACTACTTATGCTGCCTTCCAAGTATTAACAACACATAGTTGCTCCAAGTTGCGTCGCAATCTAATATAACTGTCATTTTACGAGCTGGAGTAGAATACAGACAAATCTGCAATTTTTGAAACCTTTGTGCAAGCTTCGAATCTGACAGACAAAGTAAGTGACGCAATGTAGAACAGCTTATGAACCACCTATGACCGGAGAGCGTCTCTCTCGAGATCCATCTAATCGCATAATAACAGTAAAAGATGGGGTTCTTTTTCTACATACACCTACTAGGCAGCATCCTGATACAGAACACTCTGAAGTAATAAGACGAGGGATCAGAGGTACTCACCGGCGTTAGCGTGGGAGAGGTCGGAGCCCAGTCAGTGGATGCTGCTCGTGGCGGAGGTGGAACTTGGCGGCCGTGAAGGCCGTCTCCCTTCCGTGGGTCGCGTCCTGGTGGCCTCTCCGGCGGCTTGCAGCAGAGGGCTTGAATGGAAGAAGCCAGGCTTCCATGGCGGCGCCCGTGCCGGGGTACTTGGATGACCGGTCGAGGAAGGCCGGCCACGGGCTCTCCCCTTCCCAGCAGCCACCTCTGCTGGTCCCCTCGGCGGAGATGACGATCCTGAAGCGCCTCCCGTCCATGGATCTGGCGTCCCTGACGTCGTCGCCGTCGTTCGGCGGGTGGGACTACGAGGCGCAGCTCCGGGAGCTGCAGCGGCAGCGCGAGTGGTACCTGATGAGCACGGCCGCCGCGGGGGACCCGTACCTCCCGGCGCTGCTGCAGGAGGAGCGCGAGGACCCGCTCTGGGCGTCGCGGTCCTCGTCGTGCCCGGACTGCGAGGCCGCGGCCGCGACCATGCACGCGCCCGCGTTCCACTGGTGCGTGCGCGACGCGGTCACCGTCGGCTTCCGCTCGCCCGTCGGCCCCATCGAGCGGCCCAAGAAGACCCCCTCGTCCTCCCCGTCGCCCCGTCTCCCCAGCCCCGGCCGCCTGCCGGCCTTCGCGCCCGGCCTGATGCCCGTCTGCTACTAGCCGTCACCAATTAATCAGTAGTAGAAGAAACTATAGTAGAGAGAAAGTGGAATCGGAATTGGGGACGCCGCCCATGGTTGCGTGCGGGGATTGTGCAGAGGGGGGAAGGTAGGGAGGAGGACAAGATCAGAAGCAAGGCGACGACGACTTGAGAGCTGGCCTGCCTGTGTGTGTGTGGTGTGGCCGGCTGGACACGCTCCGGCTTGCGGTGTAAGGAAATTTCTCCTTTGCGTCCGTGTTTTCCTGGAGTTGGTTGGTTGTGCTAGTGCTGTGCTGTGTGGCCTGTTGCTGGCTGCTGGTTGGACGAGTCCGGAGAACGGGGCAACGTCTGTCTCTGGAATCCTCTTTTTCTTTTTCTGTTCTTTTTTTG
The DNA here is from genome assembly GCA_916181665.1 of Avena sativa. NCBI lineage: Eukaryota > Viridiplantae > Streptophyta > Magnoliopsida > Poales > Poaceae > Avena > Avena sativa. Next base: position 237,703,438 of record OV702283.1, on the reverse strand, counting down.
TTTTAGTGAGAGAGAGAGAGTGAGTGAGTGAGAGAGGGAGGGATAGCTGCCTGTTTGTTAAATGGATGGGCGATATTTTAAATACTCAAGTATTGCTAAAACAACAAAAGTGAGTATTCTCAATGAATGTGTCTCGTCGATACATAATATTCTCAATGCAATATTATAACATACACAAAATGAAAATTAAGAATGTTGACACAAGTGAGTGGGGTGGTAGTTGCCTCCATGTGCAAAAAGATGGAAAAAAGTGGTGCCAGGTTATGCGAGGCGCATATTGCACAATATGCGTCTCCTATAATTCAAACTATAGGAGGCGCATATAGCAATATGCGCCTCGCATATGCGGCCACCTACCACCGCCCGGGCCCGCAGGAGTTACTTGAGGCGCATATGGCCATATGCGCCTCGCATATTATCAAATATAGGAGGCGCATATAGCCATATGCACCTCGCATATTCGTGCACCTACCAACACGCGGGCCCACACAGATTATGCGAGGCGCATTCTGTCCATATGCGCCTCGCCTATCTGATATATAGGAGGCGCATATGACTAGAATGCGCCTCGCATAATATGGGGCTGCTAGATTCTGTCCGTACAGGGATTATAGGAGGCGCATTCTTATCATATGCGCCTCGCCTATTTTTATACTAGAGGCGCATATCGCAAAGTGCGCCTCGCCTATTTTTATAGGAGGCGCATATGTCTAAATGTGCCTCGCATAAGCATGTCTCCTATAGCCATTTCTCTAGTAGTGAAAGTAGGCCGATCCACATCTCAAGTACATGCGACAATCTCAGGTCTAAGGACAAAACGTACACGATGTGTAGAGAGAGAGCTACAACTAATTGCCAGTCTCAAGTTGGGTCAGTCCAACCCCATGTTTATAACATGTGTCCACATCATTGGTTTGACATCTCCATGTCTATGACTTGCGAAACATAGTCATCAACCAATCGATGTGCTAGTCTAATATTCACGTGTGTCCACACATGAACTCCGACTAGGGACAACTATTAAATAACCATACAAGTAAAGAGTTTCACAAACAATTCACATAATTGCCAATCAATACAAGTTGCATGATATGGATATGCAACGAACATTACAATAACTCATGGATACATATGAAATATAATCATCTCTATGATTGCCTCTAGGGCATATTTCCTTCACCTAGAAACCCTAAACCCACCTAGCCCCTAACCCTAGCTAAACCCTAACCCTAGAGGCACAACCTACCTAATCCCAACACCCCGCCGCCAGGTGACAAACACCAACCCTCACTGCACCCGTTTGACCCATTCCTGAAACCGACTCGACACGTCTAACACGCACTCAACCGACCGCATGCCCCAGCGCCCAGACCCACCACGCGACCCCACCCCATCTCCCCTTCCCCGATCCCTGCATACACGGGACATGCTGCACGCGTTGCACCCAGCCCCGTATCCCCTCGTGACCCCACCCCTGCCGCTACCCGACAATCACACATGCTCCCCTTTCCTTGCTCTTCTTCCCTGCGAGCCGTCCCTCCCCTCGTGATTTCCTCTCTCTCTCTCTCTCCCCGGTCCTGCAATCACCAAAGCCACGGACGCCATCTCCCGCGGTCGCACCATGCACCCTGTCGCTATTCGCCGCCACCTTTCCCGCTAGGGGCCCGCTGCTCGAGCCGGTTGTCGGCCTCGTCCGTCTCCGCCCCGCCGCCGCCCCTGCTTGTTCCCCCCGTCACGCGCCTTCCCATGTCAACCTCCGTTGCCACGCTCCGTGCTAACCTTGGCCCCCATTTCTCCCTACTCTACCTCCCCTGCAAGCCGCGCCCTAGGCCTCCACTGACCAGCTGCCCGGCATTCGGCCGCTGTCACCTGTGCTGGCGCCAGCACGACGTCCTCCCTGTGCCCCGCCTCCGAGCGTTTCCCTAATCCTCGCCAATCCTAGCGTCGAGCCGCCCCTATCCTTGTAATGATGTACAACCGCCCCTGCCGCTCGTCGTACGCGGCCGCCCCTCGAGCCTATCGTCCTCTACCAGCCACCGAGGCCGAGCCACGACCTTCGGCTTGCATCGCCGCATTTTCCCGGCCTTGTGACCCCGCGCCAGTGCCTCTCCTTGGCCATGTACATTCCATGTAGTGTATGTTGATGTAGAGACATTGTGGTGAGGAAGTGTTGATGATGGTATGTTACTGCTCATGTTCATGTCGTGTTGGTGTTGCAAAGACAAGAGCGAGATTTGGTACAAGATCGTTGAGACTCCGAAAAGTGTTACCATCGGAACTTTGTGTTCCTACTAGAGTACACTGATGCCACTTTCAAATTCGCCACCGACAATGGTCGGAACTCAAGTTCTTTGTCCCGGAATCCGAAAGTGGAACCTCGAAGGCCCTAGAGACTATTTCCGAAACCAAGTCCATCATCTACACTCGAAATCGGAACGTCGAGACCCTGACGCCCTAACCTGAAGACCGATCCTAATACCTCGAAACCCCAAGATCTCCGGACCGCCATGTGTGACCCCTTTTTCCGAGCCCTCTATTTTATAAATTTCCATATTAAACTTGTTGCATATGAATCATTCCTACTCGCATGCATATTGTGTATGTTTGGGGGTATTTATATAATTCACCTAAATTAAATATGGAGACCATATGCGGGCTTTTCTAGTCTTATATTGCCTCCATTTAAATTTGTGTTGCGAACCACCATGTTTTTCCTTGTTAAGCCAACATTTAAAATTGCGGGATATCTAAACAATATAACCTACCTAATTAATTTTCGGGACCCTGGTTCCGCTTAATATTTCCTAATTGCATCACACCATTGACATATCATGCATCATGCCCGATCTTCTGCCGTGGTATTAAATAGTGCATCCGGTGTTTCTTCTAGTGCTTTGCTTCTTCACGGATTAGGTCGTTGAGTTGATGCGAGTATCGGCGAGTTCTTCAGGTGAACCTTCGGCATTGTTTCCCAAGCGAGCATTCTCCCTCTTTCTACATATCTTACTTTTATAATCTTTATTTCCGCTTGTTGATCTATTGCTATTTGTGTTGCGATGCTTTAGTTTCTATACCCGTGATATCTCTTGCAGCCTCTATATTGCCTTGGACACTTTCTATTACCTATTGTTTGATAGATAGTCGTCCTTGTGTGTCGTAGTCGCTTGCTCAGGTGTTGCGTCGTGTCATCAAGTACCATAGTTGTTGGAGGAATGCCTCATGCTTAATGTTGGATATGATCATGAATTTAATTACAACTTGATATTAAAATGCTGGGAATAGTTATAACTAATGCAGAGGCACCGGTGGGCAATAGAGTTTATTAGTTTTTAACCGCCCACTTGTGTCCCTTAGGCCCCGGGTACTTGATACCTGTTCCTTGATTATCGCACTATCCGCATGTGGGACCATGAATCCCCTTAGCCCGAGCTCGATTCATATCTTATTTCTTCGGGCCACAAACTAGTTTGGTGATTTATTACTATCTTGTACTTATGACATGCTACTGCTTTATTTACTACTGTTGCTCGAAGATCATTTACTACTGTACGGTTTTGGAACAAATGCGGAATGTTTATGCGGTATCGACAAGCCCAGGCATACTTTCGAGTTCCCAGTCGTTTATAGCCATTATCGCAAACCTCTGGATCTGTCTCGGATCCGGCCTACTTCACCATGGGTAGCTTAGTGGGGTGGACCCCTGAAATATTTTATGAATCTTGTGATTTCTTTGTGATGATGCCTCTTTGGGTTTTCATTTGGTTTTTCCGAGGTTGATCGTGCGTATTTTGCTATTTGTGCACCCCTGCAGGGTAAATCTTTCTGAAAGTCGTGTATGCGGTTATGGACGACTTGGAGCACGGTATCTCGATCATAGACAACTATAACTAAAGTAGTGTTATCAACTTAACTTTGACATGTCTAGTAGTCATCTTCACTACAACGAAATGAGTAAATAAAAGTGCTAACAACTGCTGGTTTTTTGGGACGTCTCATGCTATTGGTATCTGACTAGTAAGTATTGTAACTACAATGGAATGGTTAACTAAAATTTCTCACTGTTTATGATATCAAGATGACTCATGCTATCTATATATGACTAGTAAGTGTTGCAACTATAATGGAATGAATAAAATTGCCGACTGTATGAGTTTCCTCGGTATGACTTAATTGTTTGGTCTTGAGGGGGAATACCAGGATGGGTATGTATGATGGTAGTTTTAGGTTGGATCTGAATAGGTCTTTCTTATCCCTCTCTTGAAAGGATACATATGCCGCCTAGAGGATGGTGAATAGGCGGTTTAAAAATTTTCCAAGAGTGGCTCAACAAAGGAGGAATTAAACTAGCGTTTACTTTGTCAAGCACAAAACCTAGAACAACTAGGGTTTACCTATGTGCACCAACAACTTATGCTAAGCAAGACAAGCAACTATGTGATAGCAAGATATATACTTCAAGCACGAAGGCTATCAGAAAGTAATGTGCATAAGTAAGAGCTCGAGTATAGAGATAACCAAGGCACACAGAGATGACAATGTTTTACCGAGTTCCTCCCAACATGGAGTACGTATCATTTGGAGAGGGGGTGGTTTCAAACCACCAACGCCACAAAAGGCCTCCCTTGTTCTCTAGTGAATCTCCCCCCAACGGGATCGATCCACACTTCCACTATCGGTGCACTTATCGGTGGCAATCCGGAACCTCTCACAAGGTTGGGGAACTTCTCCACAACTCAATTGGAGGCTCCCAATAAACAAGCTTGTGGAAAGCTCCGTAACTTAATTGGAGGCCCCAAGTAATCCACAAACCTGCAAAACAACCAAACCGTCTAGGGTTCCAAGAACCCAAGAGTAAAAAGATTCTTAACTTTCACCCAATCAAATCCTCACCGAGAACTCAAACCGATGCACCAAATGCAATGGCAAGAACACAATAAGTGCTCAAGTCCTTCTCTCCCAAATTCCACCAAAGCTACAAAAGCTTCTGGGAGAATAAGAGAGGAAGAAAAATGGAGGAAATCCACAAAAGACTCCAAGATCTAGATCCCAATATGTTCCTCTCACTTAGACGAGAGATTGATTGGTGGGGTTGTAGATCTAGATCTCCTCTTTCAAATCCCTAAAGTATGTGCGAGAATCATAGGAGGGATTGAAGGGAAGTAAGCTCAAGAAGGTAAAGAATGGAGGAGAAGACTTGCAAAACTCGGGGGGGGATCATTGGGGAAGAAGGGCCCCTTTTTATAGGCCCACAGATTTCTGACCATTTTCTGCCTGTTGGGGGGTTTCCACACCGGAGACTCCGGTCTGCACATATCTCACACCGGAGATTCCGGTCCATCTCCGGACCCTAATACAGAATTTCCCGGGCCAGTTCTTGATGCACCCTGCGGAGACTTGGCAGGAACTCCAGACCTAAGCACAACAGAGACTCTGGACTTTTCAGTCCGGAGATTCCGGTCTACCAGTATACACCAGAGATTCTGGCCAAATATCCGGTCTGAACCAAATAAGAGGCAAACTTCAAATGACGATAACTAGATTTGGAAACTCCGATTGTCCTGAAACTAATTTTGTTGGAAAGAGGACAACAAGAGCTACCTCCCTTGGTGAGAAACCGGAAAACCTCAAAGATCAGAAATGCAATAACATATAAAAGGGAAATCCATTTTTGATGAACTAGAGCTTGTTATGAATATTACCACAAGCTCTAGAACTTCACATCGATAAGATCCAAATAACAACCAAGAAAGGATGATGCTAAGTATGCAAAGGTTTGAGCTCTATCTGAAAGATATGATCGAATTACTCACTTGAGAGCCCTCTTTATAGAACGGTTATCTATCCTATAAACCGGTCTCCCCAACTAACACCACGAGACCGATAAGGAAACTCTATCAAGATCATACCTTTGCCTTGCGCATATTCCACTTGATCTTAATGTAGACGATCTTGTCCTTCTTCAGATGGAACACCTTTCATGATTTCTCTTGCACGCACTCGCTTGATGAATACTTGCAAGTTTCTCCCCCATACAACATGGGGAAACCTTTACTTTGACCTTGTCTTCATCGATCCATGATCACCGAGGATGGCAAGCTTCAAGCATGAGATCTTCTAGATATGGCACATCTTTAGCTTGCACAACATTTATTATAACTCCATTTGGATGATGTCTTGAAGATACACATGAGGAACTCTATCTTCTTCAAGACACCCTTGATCTTATTTTATTTCTTCTTCTTCTTCATATCTTCTTTCTTTAATATGTTGGTGTATTGAAATCTTATTCTTAAAGACACACTTTATATAGGCCCAACTCTCACTTGACCAATCTCCGGGTCACTCCTTGAATCCTTGATCAACACTTGATCTTCTTCACTTTCTTCTTCTTCATTTCTTCTACCTTGAAGCCAACACATGCTCCAAGATATGTCAATGGACAATTCCTACGTGTAATTCAATGCAAACATTAGTCCATAGAGATTGTCATTAATTACCAAAACCACACATGGGGGCCCACATGCTCTTTCATCTCTGATAGCCGTCAGTTGTATCTATAGGTTCTTTACTGCATGTTGTGATGTCGCTTCAGTCCACCATACCTATGTAGGCGAGAGCCACTGAATTCTAAGTTTCGTTGTGTACTGGCCTCAGTACTGACCGCTCTCTTTTTCCTTTGCCCTTTGTCGGTGCCCCTCTTATTTTAGCAGGTTTGAGATCGACGTCGTTAGCAGGGTTACCCTTTCAGCTTGGCCTGGGTAGGGTTATGGACGCCACTGGTTATTCTTCAGGGCTCTTAGCCCCATTTGCATCTTATCTGTACCCGGATGTTGTATAGTTTTCAAGGTGTTTTGGATCTTTGTACTGCATATTTGTATTCTTGACTCGTTGTGTCGTTCTTGTATATATATATATATGTTCTATGGCGTGTGTAATGATATTACTTCGTTTTGTACCCGCACGAAAGTGCCTGGTGGGCATCTTTGAATCATTTCTATGCGGGTTTGGCGGGAATCGCTGAAACTTTCATAGGGCCGATTTGAGGGTGTTACACTTCGCGATCTTGAGGTCGGCTAAGAGCACGACTACTTCAACCACGTTCCCCTCAGAGCGTTAACCGCTTTTGGACTACAAGGATATGTATCTGAAACCTTCAGTCGTTACTGTATTACTAATAGATAGATCTTGGGCATTAGGGCGTTCCAACATAGGATTTTTTTTGTTTTATTCCACGAAACCCCAACATGTAGGACTCCGAATACAACTTTAGCCAGTCTCTGGTGCCCATAGGTGAGTCGCAGATCCCTTCCTTTATGGTGGATTTTCTTCCCATGACACAGCCTAGATCGGTGGCGCGGAATTCCGGCATGCCATAGTGTGCATAGCTAGGATCCTTTGCATAACCATTCGATTTCAGTTGCTTCAAAGGTGACCGCAAGGCTTGCCAAGACGCAAAAGGCTTTTATCAAGGAAACCATGAAATTGCTTCTAAAAGATGTGCTCGATCATCAAAAGCGGTGTGCGCACTGACAAGGTCTTCAAGGAAGTCCATCTGACTGCTTGTGCCAAAGATTTGTTTGAGCATAGTGGCACTAAGGTGACGTCTACGCAGGTGTACAACCACCTATGTAAGTGGAGGGTGAGGTGGATTCAGGTGAGAAATCTGAGAGATATCAATGGCGCTCAATGCTGCGAGGAGACCTGCAGCGTTCTCCTCGAGAGTGAGCACCATTAGGGGCACATCACGATGAGCACACTGTCTTGCACTATACTTTCATGACTACCGCTCGACAAAGCTATGTCATCTAAATCTAACTCAATGTATTCCAATATTCGGACCACCCCAAGGATGTTGAGTTCCTGAACAAGCCTATCGTGAACTATGTCCAGATGCGAACCATCTTCTCCTTTGGTCTCGCCACCGGAAAGTTTGCCATGGGCTCGAACGAGCCCTTGGTTACACATGCGCCTGACTATGCTGACACTCATGAGTTCGATACCATCATCTTGGATGGCTCTGACAAGCCTTCTAATGTCCCGCCACCAACTTCAGGGAAGAGGAAGAGGGGTGCCCTGGCTAATGATGCGATCATGGCCTTTGCCAAAATCACCGCCGCGGTCAAGGACGTCGTATAGGACACCAGGGACAACAAGCCCACCAATATGCACCCAGATTTGTACAACACGGCCATGGATATGGTCGGCTTCACAGAGGAGTCCCTTATGGCAGCACTCAGCCACCTAGTGGACAACAAAGCTCATGGCATGGGCTTTGTACGCATGTTGGATCCACACAAGGTGCTTTGGCTGAGGACCTGCCTTGGAAAGTACTACGATCGTACATAGGTTGGGTTTGTGGCCTAGGGGTGGGAGGCATGCATGTTGGTGCTGATGATAATGAATTGATGATGTTGTACATTTTGGTTAGCTAAGGCTTCAAAACTGCTTTATAGGCTATATATTTTGTTGATAATGAGGTGGTATATACTAACCCCTTGTGTGATGATGAACTTGTTAATGTCGTGGCACCCAATTTTGATATGGTGGGAGGATAACATCGTAGTAGTAGGATGAACTTGTGATCCTCTTTTGGTAATAATCATGTATGCTCTCCTTAGTTTATGATGTGATGTGAATTTGTCAATTGAGTTGTTATGATCTATTGATGTTGTGATGTTGTACCTTGTACTTTGTGCCTCGTTAGTGATACATGGTGTTCAGAGGTAGGTGTACTTTATGTGCCTCATTAGTGATACATAATGTTCACAGGTAGATGGCCTAGACTACAGTTTATGGAGGATCAAGAACAAGTTAGTGGATTCTCCAACAACAGCTATAGAGGCAATGGAGGAGTACAATAGTTTCTTGGCTTGGCTATGATTGATGCAATGGAGGAGTACAATAGTTTCTTGGCTTGGCTATGATTGATGAGCCGGTGGTTGTCCAAGCTTTTCCTATGGTTGACCAGGTTTTGGCATTCGAAGGAGCAATTCAGGGTCCAGTATGTAGTTTTGGTAAGCTCACCAAATTTAGAACTTGGTAATCATATGTGAGCTCATGTGATCAACCAAACATTCATCATTTGCATCAATCGAGCCAAAAAGTGCGGCCAATCAAACAAAATCATGATTGTTTCTCATCCAATCCAACCATATGGACAGCCAAACGAGGTGGAGAAAATTGCGATTAAGCTGTTTCTTCATAGCCTTGCCCCCCTAGGGCCAGCCTCCATAGAGATATACTACTCCCTCCGAACCCATATTAATTGAATTGGATTTGTTAAAATTTGGATAAACCTATATACTAAATAGTGTCTAGATTCATCTAAATTTTGATAAATTTGAGTCAACTAATATAGGTCAGAGGGAGTACAAAAATACATGATGGGTAGGTAAATGAAATAAAAAATTCAAAAAGATGGGTTCCACACGAATGTAGCTTAGACAAACTTCCAAATGAACATTAAGAATGAACCACTAAGTTACAGAAGTCTATAACTTAATGTCCAAATAACTATGTAACTTATATGTAACTTAATTGTACGATAAATAGTCAGGTTCATGAATACACATGTGCTGAAAATTTGCGTTATTTAGTACTACCTTCGTTTTACAATATAAGCCTTTCTAGTAGTGCAAATTAAACTGCTAAAAAGGCTTATATTTTGGAACGGACGTAGTACTACAAGCAGCACATCAGCAGAACAGTAAATTCACTGACCCAGGCATGATCAACGAAAACAAAAAGAAGGCATTCTTAAAGAAATAAGTACAGTATCTTTCTTTTCCACGAACCGAAAAATAATCCGTTGCAAATGGTCTAATAAGTTTCAGTCGGGTGACGTAAATCATAGAAATGAGAAATAGCGAACTTCCATGATGTCAGCAGGAGGGAGCATAGAAGCACATGGCGGCAAGCAATGATGTCCTCTCGACGAAGACATATACTTGTTCCAGTTTGAGGGACGACAGACTGAAAATATTATGAAACTAAGGATATGGTTTTAGGCTTCAGCATTTCATGGAAAGGTCCACGCCATTTCTCACATGTCACGAATTGAATTTTGCAAGCTACTGTTGTTTCCCAGCTGCGTCAGCGGTGCTTGAAGTCGATGATGATTCTACTTGACCACAGGCTCTTATAACTGCTTCGTTCTGAAAACAAATATTTGCAAAGAGTTACTTTCCAGATAATGACACGGAAAGCTAATACCAAGGAAACTCCATAAAAAATGGAATTCTAATAAGTGAGAATTACACATGCGAGCATGAGTAGCACAAACCACTATTTCCTTTACTCTGGTTACATGCCAACTCGCAAAGATTCACAGTGCACAATCACAAGTTCTCAACAAATGCACATGTGCATGATTGCCATCATTCGTGTAGTTCAAGATAAAAGGGATAAATTGTACAGCTTGGTCGGAAATAAATCGTGTCCACCAGCAACGTGGAACATAAATCATAATATCACTGTTAGGATAATTTTGGAGCTCTGTAGAAGATGTCCAAATGTCCAGAGTCATAGCACAATATCAAAGCTTGGTTAGAATTTTGCAGGGACAAACTTCGCAAAAAAAGAGGAAAGCACAGTGTAGGGAAACCGGTGATGTGAATATACTCCTTAAGTAATAATACTATGTTTTGTGACACCATACATGTGACAGCTTGGTGGTCTTAATTCTAAAGGGTTAGTTATACTGATGGCTAGAATTATTTGCAAAACAACCCTCTCAAACTTCATAATTTGATGTTTGATGATAGCCTCAACTTAAGGCTGGTTATAGTGGGAGTAACTTAGCTAGTAACATGCATATACATGTAATGCCATATAAGAAAAATGATGACATGGCATGATAATTAATGAAGAAAGAGAGATATAGTAACTTAGCTAGTTAACATAACATCACACATATCAAGACTATATGAGTCTGCAACCTAATTAATTAGTCTTTGTCTGACACCACACACATGTTACTACCCACTATGAAGGTAGTAACATGAACTAGTAACATGTGCATGTTACTATCTAAGTTACTTAGCACTATGACCAGCCTAATACTATGTGTTTGCATGCCAACCACCTGCGTAGAGTCAGTCTCACTTTTATGCTTTATGTGGCTCCAGCCCACAGAACGGTAGTTGGATTGATCAAGGCCCAAGTTCCACACAAGGGAAATAATCGGCTTATCTACACACATCTTAGCATTATGCATAATAATCTTACTTTTTATGGTTTCATCACATGCTAATTTTGTAATACACAGATGCACATGTCGTACTATTGGCACTCGGGGTACCACGTCCCGTCGAGACGTCGGACCCACAAGGCATGCCCTAGGGAAGTCCTCGAGGAGTGCGACCCTCCCGAGGGTGTATGAAGAACACGAAGCACCCTTTGTCGTAAACGTCGGCCGCCTCGCGAGGGATGGCTTCGCAGTTTGGGGCATCGCGCGCTAGACGACGCGCCAACGGGCGGTCCACGATGAGGCTGGACCGCCTCGGGAAAGCAAGATGCTGCCCCTTCCCTCTGGGGTAAAGGTGGAAGCAGACGACGCAAGGAAGTGGCAGAGCCAGATGCTGCTTTGGTGTAAAGAAGCCAGGAAGGAGTGGCGGTACCACGACCATCTCCACCCCACAGCTGGCAGACGGCCAGAAGAAGACAAGAAGCGGCCTACGCCTCTAGCGCGGGAATGTGGCCACCATTCCCGCCAAATGTTTTGGGTAGAAGGCGCCATCCCCATCGACATCGACAAGGGGCCTAGGGTAGAAGTCAGACACTTTGAAGGTCGCAAGGGTGTCGCGCGCACGCCTGGCGAGCGCCTGATACATATTGCACCACTCCTCCAACACACGAAGGTCTCGCTCCAGTCCGTCGCACTCATTCCAGCGCTTCTAGAGGTCCTCGTGAGCAACCCGAAGCTCCTTCAAGCCGTCCAGCTCGACAATGGCCTCAGCCAGGCACTCCTCCACCCGTCGGAGGGAGGCCTCTAGCTCCCGCCTCTTCCCAGTGAAGCGGGTCTCTTGAATGCGGGCTCTCTCCTGCCACTCATTCCTAAGGGATTGGCGAAGCTGTGAGAGAGTCTCGTCGTTGGCTTTCTGCATACGCTCTTTTTCCTCGGTCGCCTTCGCGCAGCAACGCGAAGGTGATCGTCGAGTTTGGCACTGCGGTTGTCCACGTCAAGGGTGCACTCCTCGACCCTCAGGCAAGAAGTCTCCAGCTGCGCATCCCACGCCTCCAAGCGGCTCCTCTCCAGCTCGACCTCGTCCTCACGGATCCGAACGGACTCCTCACGAAGAGCCACGTCCGCCTCCCGCTAGGCAACCCTCCACCAGTTTGCTTCAACCTCCCGCTCGGAAAAGGCAAGAGCATGATCACGGAATAAGAGGTCGCCACCACCCCACTCGGGTCCATGAGAGAGGCACCAGCCCCACCAGAAGACGGAGCCGAGCATCGAGAGGGCTCCAGAGCCCGAGCCTCGTCAGGGGCACGCGCACCATGCGAGGCACTCGCCTTGCCACGGTCCGCCCATCGCTTCTAGGCTCCATCAAGAGCAAGGCGCTCTAGGTGTAGTCGGCGCCACGCGCCGGCCAGGCGATGCTCTTCCGCGGCAAAACCTGCAAGGTATCGCTCAAGCCCGGAGTGCGCAGCGTCCATGACAACGCAAAGAGATTTCAACCGGCCGAGGAAGGGATCCGTTGAGGACAGTAGAGCTAGCTCCCTCGGGCCCGCGCTGTTGGAAGCTCGAGGGCTCTCCTCGGGATGATCGCCGAGGCTGGCTCGGGCTGGAGATGGTGACGCACCTTGCGCGCCCACAGGGTCTTCAACCAGCGGAGCATCGTCGCCCACAACCATCAGGTCAAGGCCGTCTCGGCTGTCCTCAGGAGAGCGACTCCGCCGCTCCGGCAGAGAGCGAACACCGTCCCCGTCGCATCCCAAGGCACCGTCGGAGCCCGGCGTCAGCACCTCCTTTCTCTTCTCTTCGCGCCTGTGTCAAACAAGGCTAGAAGGGAGAGGGAAGAGGGAGCCCTGGGGAACAATCCGAAGCTTACTCACCCCGCTGCTGCTGTCTTCTCGAAGGACCAGTCAGCCTTCCACGCTCCTGGGGGCAGAAAAGCAGGCACCTCTTCGGACCAGGGCCGCTTCCCGGGCGTCCGCGCCGCAAGAACAGCACGGGACGGCCTCACCCGAGCCGTGGCGGCGCGCTCCGCTTGCCCAGCAAGACCATGGACCTCCCCCAAGGGAGGCTCGGGAGCGTCTTCCTCCTCAAAAGAAGACACGCTACTGATCATCCTCCCGCAGCGGACAGCTCATGAGGATCCAGGGCCATCACCCAGCTTCGTCCCCTCATCATCAAGCTCGACCAAAGAGCACTTGCCCCGCGCGTCAAAGGTGGGGAGTTCCATGCGGATAGCGCTCGCATCGCCCTCCAAGTACAAGGGGCGCATGCCAAGAGGGAGCTCTGCCAGAGACTTCGCGCCCAGAAGCAAGTGCGTGAGGGCAACCACCGTCTCCTCATCTCGGAGGCCTTAAGAGAGCCTAGCATCGTCTTGACAGGGCGCTAGGGTCTAGAGGGGCCTTCGATGTTCCTGAAGAGGAGCAATCTACTGCCGCAGATACTCCCGGACTACCATATCACCAGTCAGCCCCAAACTCCTCAGACACGCCACACGCCTCGCGAGGGGACCAGAGCTCATGAAGGCGGCAGCCTCGCGAGCCCATCCCGGGTTCTCCACGACAGCCCCCGCTGGGACACGGAGTTGTGGCCACGCCCGTCCGGCCTCACCCAGCAGCCAATCGCGACAAAACTCCGACGAGCCTCCAAGAATGGAGATGGGAGCGAAATCCCCTTCCTCGCTGGCGAAGAACCCAACGCATCCCAGGGTGTCCTCCGGCGAAAGGACGAGGAGGCAGTAGAAGTGTCGGAACAAAGCAACAGAGGGCGCAACGCCGACGAAGGCCTCACACCAATACGCGAAGACGCGAGGAGTGTCACGCTCCGTGGGTGGTCGAGCAATTGGATGCAGTAGTGCTCCAGGACGGCAAGGAAGAAGGGCGAAAAGGGGGGACGAGCCCGGCGGCGATGGAGCGCGTGAAGACCGCGACGGCGGTATGACGCCATCCACTCTCCCCGACTCCGGGGTACCAGGCCCGCAAAGCGCCCCACTCAATCGAGCGGGCGGCCATGAGTTTCTCGACCTTCTCCAACCCCTCAACGTTGAGAATGGTGGGTCATGGCAGGACTCCCGCGATCGGCGCGGGGAAGCCCGATGCGGAGGCGGCAACACGGGTCTTCTTGGGAGCCATCTCGAAAACTGATCGAGAAAGCAGCAAGGGGGTCGACGGCGAGAATGACAACAGCAGAGGAGATGAAGCGCCCCGGCCGTTCCAAGGTTCGGGGTTTTATGGGTGGTGCGAACCCCAACAACTTTGAATAGGAGGGACGGTTCCCGCATCGGGCGGGTGCCATGCGCCGCATGGCCACGTGGAAGGCGCCCGCGACCTCTACGGCGAGTCACGCCCAGACGTGACTGATCATGGGCCCGGCGTCAGAAGGTCCCTTGACTTCCTCGCCCCTTACCCGACGCGCGCAAGCCAAGCGACCGGGGACTACTGTCGGACTATTGGCACTAGGGGTACCAGGTCCCGTCGAGACGTCGGACCCACAAGGCATGCCCTAGCGGAGTCCTCGAGGAGTGCGACCCTCGCGAGGGTGTATGAAGAGCACGGAGCACCCTTCGTCATCAACGTCGACCGCCTCGCGAGAGATGGCTTCACAGTTCGGGGCATCGCGCGCTAGACGGCGCACCAACGGGCGATCCATGGTGAGGCTGGACCGTCTCGGAAAAGCAAGATGTTGCCCCTTCCCTCTGGGGTAAAGGAGGGTGCAGATGATGCAAGAAAGTGATAGAGCCAGATGCGCTGCTTTGGTGTAAAGAAGCCAGGAAGGAGTGGCGGTACCACGACCATCCACTACTCCACCCCACAGCTGGCAAACGGCCAGAAGAAGACAAGAAGCGGCCTACGCCTCTAGCGCGGGAATGTGGCCACCCTTCCCGCCAAATGTTTTGGGGGAAGAGAACCGGTGCTGCCCTATATAAGGGCTCCTCCTACCTTAGAAGGGATCGATCCTTAGCGATCTAAACCCTAGACATTCATCCTCCATTATACCCTCGCGAAGCCAAGCGAGCAATACAACCAAGCAGGAGTAGGGGCTTTACCTCCTCAAGAGGGTCCCGAACCTGGGTAAAAAAATCCCGTGTCTCCTCTCTGCCGTGATTACAGCTTCGTCGTCGCCACCGTCGCCGAGGCTCTTTGAAAACACGTGTTCAGCCCCCTCTCAAACCAAGGGATCATTGGACCCTAGTCCCTTCGCGGGACAAATCTCCAACAGCATAGATTCCTTTTTTCAGCATAGGTGGCACAGAAGAGGATGCACACCAATAAATTTACACACTTTCTTTAGATTATGCCCTCCATACTCATCACAGAATTGTGTTATAAAACAGGTGCAAGTTTTTCAGAGACCCTGTGCTCAGCAGTAAATACCACGAGTGTACAAGTTCAACTATTAGACCCTAGCTTGTACAGATGACAGGAGATCATGGTTACACTCAAGACTCATCTCGTATAAATGTACACGGACTATAAACCTGTTCAATTCAGAACTCGAACAATATTTAGAATGCATGATGAATGTGAGATTAAGTTAGGTTTGTCTTCTACAAAAATTCAAGATTAAGATTATAAGAAAAATAATATGAGGGGGGAGGAGTGGAAGTAGCATGCACCCGACCCAGAGTCAACACCTTGAAGCAGCACCCACCACCACCTCGATTTGATCTGAAGCAACGCATCCAACAAGTCCCTAGATAAAAGCATCATTGCGCCCTCACATGAAGCCAACAGCCAATCAAGTTGCTAGGCTATTAGAAGCCAGGAGAAGAAAATAGGAAACAAAGCAGCCATAGAAACAGGGACAAAACGGAGCAGGGGTCACATGAAAAACATTTGTCTTTTTAGACTGAAGTTGAACAAAATTATAGAACTTCGAATACACATCCTTTTCACTGGACAAAATCTCTGGATTATGCGTGATAAGCACGGCTTACATGAGAAAGCATCTAATCTATTCCCTCCGTTTCAAAATATAAGATGTTTTAGGTTTGTGAAGGAAATGAATCTAGACTTGTTTTAGTATGTAGGTTCACTCAACTTTGAAATGAATCTACACACTAAAAGAAGTCTAGATTCATTTTCTTCACAAACCTAAAACATCTTATATTTTGAAACGAAGGGAGTAGCACATAAGTGTTTGGATTTTACAGGTATAGTATTTAGGAATAACATGCAGCATCTCAAAATTATCTACGTACAACAAAACATCAAAGCCTTTTTCCTGAGCAAGTTGGGGTTGGCTAGATATGAAACCCAACTGAAACATAAGGAAACAAAAAGGAGAAGAGAGAAAACAAGAAACGAGAAAACGCAAAATTATCTACAAAATAATTAAACAGCAAATATACACTAACAAGACAGGTGCTAGGGTGATCCAGTTTTGGCCAACTCAAGTCGGCTAAAAACCCAGAGATCAGGCCTTTACTTTTCGCTTCCACGTTTTGTCTGCCACAGGTGAGCTAGCAAATACAAACCAAGCATATCCATGTCATCAACAATGCATGTGAAAGATGGTGATACTCAACGGCGGCATCAAGTCCTCTGTCACATGTATGAAGAGATGAAAGGAGCGAGGAAATTCAAGGGACAGGCTTCATGTGAGTGGAATGTGGCAAGACATTAATATTTCAAACAGATTCCCCTTGATTTTTCTTCCTCTACGCAACCAGATAGAACAAAATTACTTAACTTTTTCTATTAAAACATAATAATTTACTTAAGTTTCTCCTGGCTACAGCTTGATCAATGGGCCCAACTAGCGAAAAATTACTTTCCTTTTGTATTGAAGCACGATAAATTTGGGATGCCACATAGTTATGTGGATAAGTATTTTCTAACGACACTCTTAAATAACCGAATAATAACACTGTGGATCATATCCTAAATCCTAGTACCTAGAACGCCGTCGCTAGTGCCAGGCACTAGGCTTGTTTTCCTGGCAGTTAAGCGTAAAGCCTGTCCGGCCCCAGATTTACCTTGCGTCGACGCCTAACCAGTCGCCGGTCGCTAAGTGATTTTTTGGCAGGAAGAGGCACTAAAATAGGAAGGGGAGTTAGTGGTTAGCGCCTGCAGATTGCGATCAAAGCTGGAGGGAAGGCTTGCACGAGCGCTACGTCTTATCCCATTATATTTTCCTTAAGCGTCTGATTAAGTGCTTATGCATTGTACTTGGCCTAATCCTGAAATACATACCTTTCCTCAAGCACCAGATCTACGGTGGAGTATCCCAAACCCAATCTTGTAACCCTGAAGCCCTTAACTTTCTCCTACAAGTAAATCTAGAATGTGGGTATCATCCTAAATCCTACTAATTATACTCTTGAATCAGTTATTACAAACAGGAGCCCTGGGTTTGCATCCCCATGCACGTGACTGATTCTAGTTACCATGTGTTGCTGGTGAGATAGTAGTTTAAGATCTTATCTATTAGGGCATGTACAGTAGGTGTCTGTAAGGAGTGCCACTTATGAATTTCGCTGATGTGAAGGAAAGAGAAAGAGAGAAGTCAGTAAGCCCAGACAGTCTGTACCACTTTTACAGACAACTATGGAGAGTGTTCATTCTGTTGGGCAGATGTTGTCT
Source organism: Avena sativa (assembly GCA_916181665.1). NCBI lineage: Eukaryota > Viridiplantae > Streptophyta > Magnoliopsida > Poales > Poaceae > Avena > Avena sativa. The sequence continues at coordinate 237,685,678 of OV702283.1, read as the reverse complement.
GTAGCTTGTACTTACAAATGGTAATGGGTATAGATTACTTATAGAAAGATTGTTGTACAAGTTATCTGTAGTATCGGGTGTAAGTGACATCAAGGCATATTACAGACAACATGTCTTGACTTAGTGTACATGCCCTTAGTGATGGCCGTGTGAGAGGAATAAAATCTCAAGAGTAGCTCGGAACATATATCTAGTTCCAAACACACAAATTACAGCAAGATCCACTAGTTCGCATGCACCGAGCAGCTGTTAATATGTCGATTTTCACTCAACGTTCATGGCTAAGCTTCAGAATCTCCTGGTTAATCACAAACAAGTGTACTAGAATCAAGTGTGTGCTTACATCAATTCATCAACTATAGGTTGCAATCAACATAACTGATAGTCCTCTGCTAAAACAATGCTCCCAATTGTATGCAAGATGTTGCCGCCTATTTCTATACAGCAGTTTTTGAATGTTGAATTCACCATCATCATCTACAGTATTCCCGCCAAAACGACACCTCTAAACTATATCAGCCGTCGACGCAGCAAATCAACAGGATCAAGTAGGAGCGAATCCAACCAAAAGTAGCCGTTGATTTGCTTACATAGCGTGTTTGGTTCAGAGAAGGTAACGTAAATGCAAACACAATCAGATCCCAGTGGTACTGTTAACGGAATGGGCAAAACAAGAAACCTGTTTGGTTCAGCAAGGTAATCAGATAACAGTGGTACTGTCTCCACAAAAAAATCCGACAGACCATCATAGCGTAATCAAGAACAAATCAAACTTTAGAAAAATTAACAAGAACCAACTGAAGATCCAGATGAGTTGGAGGAAACCAGACTGGCATGAAATTTATGAGAAAGCCTCGCATAGGCTCATCACATGGCATCGTGTAGAGGATAGGCGGCTGCCAGATGCTCCTCGTGTGGCTAGACTGCTCAAAGGATTGATTGGGGAACGGGTCGACAGAAAATATGGATGTCAGATGGGATCGGAAGAAGACGAGCTACAGAAGGAATTGACGTCGACAGAAGAGGATCGACGAGAGCCAACTCTAATGATTAGGATCATGGCAGCTGTAGTTTGACCTTGTTGCCATGGCTGCTAGCTCAAGCCAGATCTTCCGGTGTGATTCCGGCCGCTTGACTGGCCCTGCCCCCCTCCTGTCCCGACCCCCGACCTGCCCGCGATTCGTCGGTCGCCACGGCTCCCTTGCCTTCGACCTCGACGGCTAGGTACTATTCCCCCGCCACCATGCTCCAGCTGTGCCGCTGACACCGGCCGTGTCGCACTCCTCACAGCGGACTTCCCTGTCAAGCGATCCGGCACCACGCAAGCTCCAGCTCTCTGAGGTAAGGAAGATGAGATGGAGGACCGGGGCTGAGGCGAGAGCACAGGGGCGTGGCATCTGTCGGCGGCGAACGATACGCCGATATCGTCCGGATAGACGAAACCGATTACACCGGGGAGTGACCGGAAACAAATTTGTATAGCGATGTAACTCAATTACGTGGGAGCTGATTACAGCTAGGTCCAACCAAACAGAAATTAACGTAATCAGATTCCGCCGTTATCAAGTTACATTACAATTCCACGAACCAAATACGCTCCTAACGGCTTGCGTTGTTCAATATCCAGTCAGGCCCCTTCTTGATTCTTCTCGACAGACCTCCTCCCGTACGCGGTACGCCCGTTTGCTGCCACTTCCTTTTCTGCTCACCCCTGGTTCAAGACCTTCCTATGCACATGCGGACTGCGGTCCTGCCTCCCAATCCCATGGTGTACCCTGGCACCCTCCTGTACCCAAACATCTCCACGCTCCTCCTTAGTCCTCTCTCTCTCTTCGCTTCTCATCAACACGTACCTGTGGCAGTAGCATACGGTTGGCTCCCAAAGTATCTTCCTGAAGCCACTGTCTCCATCACGCATAGGCTGTATCGCCGTTTCGCCGGAGATTTCGGACCCCCTCAGCCCCTGCCTGCGTACGGTGATCCCATCCTCTCGCATGCCCACATACAAGGCTTCGCGACGGTTTCGGAACGTCCTGTGTCAGTGTCATATAGAGAAGTAGGACCAAGTGGACTGAGTCATTCCCTGTCTTGATTTTGCTTCCTTCTCTGCATCCGAGTGCTCCACAGGTCACCATATCAACACTTTAATTTACGAAAAGTTGGCGCTGGTTTTGTTTTGTTTTGTTTTGTTTTGCTGATATTGTCTGTTATTTTTGCACCCCCAGCTGTTCGTATTATTGTTGAACCAGCATATGTTACAGTTCTTTGAGGTAAACACAAAATCTACTGAATTTATGGGATTATTGTACTGTTAAGAATTTATTTATACAGACATGATGCGAACATTTTGGAATGGTTCTGGTTTATGTTTCCACCCCGATTAATTTGAAAATGAAATGAACAAAGTATGGTGAAGCGAATCCACCAAATTAGTTCAGATGGAAACATGGAGTCCTTTCGGAGATATTACAAATGTTTCAATGGTTGATTTAGTATCATTATCAAAAGTGAAACAAGATATATGTTACAGTTCAGATGGATACAATGTGGAACAAGGAAGTTCATCATTATAATACAATGCTTTGAGTAGAAGTACATGTGCAAGCATGTGATTTTGTTAATGCAATTTGATTCAAGATAGTGGGTCGCTTTCTTGGAACAACTTTTGTTCACCATGCGCTCGCCTAGGCCTCTCAATTTTGAGTAGAACCTCAACACCCTTGAATCGCTTGTGAAGTATAGTGTCAAGCTGCAGTCCGTGGTCATCAGAATCCCACAGATGAAGAATTGCCATGCACTAGACGATTTCTTTGAGGATAGTATGTAACAAATAAAAAGAGAGCACAAAAAACAATCCAACGTTTGTTAATTTACGTGCATGGCATGTGCCTTTTACTAGTATGAACTGGGCAGCATATCAGTACAAACGTGATGGCCATATGTCCAAAGCAAACTATTACCATGGCGAAGATTCAAGAGAATCAAGGACTTGTCGATTTAGGTGATTCAGACCAACAACAAGAACCGCACACGAATCAGGAAACAAAGAGATCATGCCAGAATGTTGCAATAGGAAAGAAAAGGAGGAGGGCAGATGGGTCCTGGAGTTACCTGCCAGAGGCGCTTTAGACGTTTCTTGGCGTTGTTCTTGCGAGTGGTGGTGAGCTTGATCCGCTTCCACAGCAGCCCCGGGGAGTCGTTCCTCTTCACCACCCCCAGTGCTCGGGTCGCCCAGAACGCTCCCGCGCTGCCGAACAGCCCGCCGCCCGCCATTGGTGAATCGGTTGCTTCTTTTTCTTCTTCTTGCTCGTCTACGGCGGCGGAGGAGGATTTAGTCGTTTAGGGCACGGTTAGCGTTCTGGGCCTCCGGCTCTGATGGGCCTCCACGAAAAAAAAGTCTATAATCAAACTTATAACTATATAACTAGTTGAATGACCGTGTGTTACCACCATGTCTTAATACTAACATTTTATACAATTATATAAAAATGTTCTTTAGTGTTTTTATGTAAAAAATGCATTAAAAAGAATTTCTATTTCTCTGTTTTCAAACTATTTCAAATATCAATTAACAGATCGTTTAGATTTGTTTAAGTTAACATGTCATTAGTCTAGGATTTACCCTTTTAGCTATAGCTATTTTTCATATATATATATATATATAAAGGATAGCCAAGCAGAAATGCACGTACATGTTGACCTATCGACAAGCATTATATTTTTAAAGACTAATGGTTATCAAGAAAGTTGGTCAAATGTGTTCTAGCTACATCAACATGAAATGGGCATGGGGAAGACCCCTCTTCTGAAATTCTACCACATAGACGTCCGCCTTCAGAACGTCCAAAATATGCTTCTTGGTAAGCATTATTTTCATCATCTCATCTTTGACCTGAACACTTGGGCCACAAAATCTGACTGGTCCTACAGGGTTTGTCTTGGAAACAGCCCATCTTGTATCGCTTGTCAGTTTGGGTTGCTGACGAGGTTTAATCTCGTCAATGCCCATTGTTATGAGCTTGGGTTTTGGAGAAGATGGGGATGCTAGAGATCGTGGAACGGTTAGCAAACAAGCAACACGGGGACACGAGGTTTACCCAGGTTCAGGCCCCCGGAGGGAAAACCCTACTCATGCTTGTCTGCTCTTGATTACGGCGGAACCGAAAAGTACAGGGGTGCGCAGATGCAATCTGGCGTGGAGGTGTGTATGCGGTGGTATGAAGTGCCCTCCTCGTCGTGCCCTCCTAGCCTTTGTATAGAGATAGGCAGGTCCCATGCACAAATCGAGTCGGTTACAGGTTTTAGGGTTTGCCCCTTTTGAATATTCTATCTACTCTAGTCTTGTTCTCCAAGGATCCGAAGGCGTCATGGGCCCTGGCCACCCGAAAGTCTTCATGGGCTGGTGCATATTCTCGTGGGCCTTTCTTGGGCTGGACTAGGTATGCTAAGATTGTGTACCCGTAGGGTATAACCATGTCAGTAGCCCCGAGTGTTCAGTCGAATCGTAGATTCGACTAAGGACTCCTCAATCTTTCGGGTGCGGCTATCTTTGTTCGTTTAGAGAACGATTTGAGTGTGTAGGGATTATTGATGCGTGTGCCTGACTCTCCCGACGGATCAGGGTCATTTAACTGTCTTAGGACAAAACAACACGATCTTCTTCAGATTCGAGTCCCTCGACTCGAACCTGGAACATATGCTGGCATAATTCGACTCAGACCGCGAAGGACTTACATGAGTGGAATTTCAGTAAATTTTAAATGATGTACCCAACGCGTCCGTCGGGATTTTTCATCGCGCCTGCTGGCACGGATTCTCACTAGCAGAGCGCAGTCGTGTGTGTTGCCAGGCCATCAGATGATATTTGTAGGTCTTATCTTTGTGTCGCAGACACAGCATCCGAATGTTTATCACCGCGAAGGTGTTTCGGGTGGCCAAGGAGGATGTTACTCACTTAGCGTTTAATTGGGACAGAGTTGCCGAAAAGTTTTTGCATGCTGATCCGAAGGATCGCAGTCGAAGAATTCATAGGGTGCGTGACCAGCGCTCCCTATGGGAGTAGCCCCCGAGTGTCTGTTCGAGTTGTAGACTCGAGCAGAGACTTTAATTCAGTCTTTGTTGACTTTTAGGTCCGTAGGACACAAATTTTTCGGATGCTTGAATCCATCCTCCCTATGGGAGTAGCCCCCGAGTCTGTAGTGGAGTCGTAGACTCGACGTAGGACTCGAAGAATAGTTTAATGGTGTAGTACTTTGATCGTTTTTCGGGTGCACGGGCAGCGCTCCTGATAGGAGTAGCCCCCGAGTAATTACTCGAATCGTAGATTCGGGTGAATACTTTAGCTGTGTAGCCGAAGATTTGTAGCCGTTGCTAGTATAACTTTGGTGACGTCAGTGCTGACGATCGATGATCTCAAGCGTCTGCGGCGCCAGAGATGACGTGACTGGACGAACATGGGTCCCACCTTCTGACTTTGAGTTGACTGGTCACGTGCGGCGTGGATATAATTACGGCGTCGCCTCGATTTCCGTGCGTAGTGGACGGCGTGTGAACGATGGTTCGCTGCTGTGCCGACACGTGGACGGTTGGATTTGGATGTTGGTTTTAGGTCTTCTCGATGAACGGTCGTCGTGCATCGTCCTCGTCCTTATAATCGCTGGGGAAAAGTTAGTTTGTTTTTCACCGCAGCCATTCTCGTTTCACTGCTCCCATCTTCTTTGATCTTTTCTCGCTGCACGCTGGAATTTCTTCGAACCTTTCCATCTTTGTTTCTGCGTTCACATCGTCGTCATCGCTGCACTGCGATGGGGAAGTCCAAGAAGGCCTCCACCGCAGTTGGTACTAGCGTTGCCGCCGGCGGAAAGAAGGGTTCCGCCGCTACTCGCGTCACCGATGGTGGCTGGCGACGATCGGAGACGCGCGAGGGCGATCTCCATAAGCTCCGTGAGCGGGGTCTGATCCCGCAGGATAGGGAGGCCGTCAGGGTTCCCGGTGACGAGGTAATTCCCCGTCCTCCCGCTGGGTTTCGGGTCATGTTCATCGCTTTTGTCCTTCGGGGCCTTTCTTTCCCGATCCACGATTTTCTCCGTGGATTGCTTTTCTTTTATGGCATCCAGATCCATCATCTTTCACCGAACTCTCTTCTTCATATCGCCTTCTTCATCACCTTCTGCGAGTGCTGGCTCGGTGTCGAGCCGCACTTTGGCCTCTTCCGGAAGCTCTATTCCGTGAAGAGGCAATCTGGCTCGAATGGCGTTTATCCCATCGGCGGCTGCATCATTTCTCTTAAATCCAACTTTCTCTTCTTCTCTTTTTCTATGTCTGAATCTGTCCAGTACTGGCAGAGGCGATGGTTTTACATCCGCGACTCCATAGTGGCCGGGCAGAACTTTGGCCTTGCTCCTTTCGACCCTTCCCCGAAAATCCAGTCGAAGAGGTCCTGGAAGAAACACATCTTGGATGGTGAGGTGGCGGAGATAGAGGGGCTCTACCGTCGGGTGAAGGATCTCTAGTTGATTCTGGATAAAGAGGTGAACAGTGTGGATATCATCCGCACCTTCCTCAAATGTCGGGTGCAGCCGCTCCAGGCTAGGGCGCACCCGATGTTCCTTTATTCTGGTCGCCACGATACGACTAGGGTTTCGACTGAGGAGCTCTCGAGGGGGATCTCGACAGGATTCTTCGGCCGCTGCTGAAGTACAAAGCTGAAGAAAATCTCCCGGGGAAGTCGCTGACTCCTCCATTCGCCGCCTCTAGTCTGGTTCCGCGGGTGTAGATCTGGGGCGTGCGCGTAGCGCTTTTTTCGACTGCGTTTTCCTTGCACTTGCTTGTGTTCTGATATTTTGTTTCTTTTGCGCAGGAGTTCAAAGTACCGGGCATGTCGCCTCCACTACCCTAACTGTTTCCGGATGCACCGGACAATGAGGTAGTGGATTCCATGTATGAGCTTCCCTCGGCGCGATCACCAGCGGAAGAAACTTTTGAGTCTAGCGAGGAGCAGACTCGAAAGCAGAAACGGAGCTCGAGCGAAGCGTCGGATGCTTCGACTCCGCCGACCCCTAGGAACCCGTCATGCCTTGAGAGTCACGGTGGGGGTCATGGTGGCTCTTCCTCTCCTATTCCGGCCGTGCCCGTGCGGGCTGTGGCGCCGCAGCCGCCGGCGAAGCGGAAGAAGGAAGAAAAGAAGGAATAGAAGAAGGAAGAGAAGAAGGAAGAGAAGAAAGGCAGGAGGGCCCCGCATGTCTTCGACTTGAGCGATTTCGACTCGTAAGTATCTGCCATTGCTTTTGCTCTCTCTCTCTCGTCTTTGCTTGCTTGTACTTGTCTGATGTTTTCTTTTGTAGCCACTCCTCCGACGGCTCCTTTAGCGATGGCGCTCGGGAGATGGTGGGGGAGTCGAAGGTTGCTCCGCCTCCTCCTCAGACGGTGGCCACCTCTGAGGGCGTTGCTCCGAACCCTTCTCCGCGGGAGGCTCGGGTGGTTGTCCCCCAGAAGAATACAGCCGGACCTTCGGAGTCGCCGTCTGACCACGTAAGTGCTTTCGCTCTTGCCGCGGGGGGAGCCCCCGAGCATTTTTTGGATGATATGCTGATCATTTTTGTTTTGTGTCTTGGGGGAGCCCCCGAGCATCTGTCGCATGATCTGCTGATCATGCCTTGTTTTGTGTCTCGGGGAGATCCCCCGAGCATCTGTCGGATGATCTGCTGATCATGCCTTGTTTTGTGTCTCGGGGGGAGCCCCCGAGCGCTTTTCATGTGCGTGACTTGCTTTGCTTGTTTTCTTGGGCGTAGCCCCCGATCCTTTTTCCTGATAAGTTGCGTCTTCTCGCAGCCTTTTGTTCAAGGTGTCAACCAGCTGGTGAAGCAGCATCTGACATTGGAGGCCAGCCTTTAGTGGCTCTAAGGTTTGTGTGTTTTTTTATCAATCTTCTCCTTCTTTGGCTGCTTGCTTACTCACGAAACTCATGCTTGTTATTTGTTGTAGACGAGAATAACACTGCCCTCCGCGAGATTGATGCTCTCAAAAAGAGCCTCGGGCGAGCGGAGAAGAAAGCTGAAGATGCCGCTGGCGCTAAGGAGCGCCTTGAGCAGGAGTTAGCCGACGCGGCTTCGGCCAAGGAGCGCCTGCAACAGGAGGCCACGGATCGCGAGGAGCAACTCTCCACCGCTGCGGCCTCATGCGAGAAGGAGGTAGCCGGCAGGCTGATGGCTGCTGCCAAGGCTATTTCGGGTGAGTAGTTTTGTCTGTTTCTTTTCGGCTTCCTTGTTTCTCTTGTTTTGCTTGGTTTTCACGTTGCCTCTTCCGTTTTTCTAGATGCCGCGGGCATCGAGTTTGACTGTGGTGCCCTGGAGCACGGAAGTGCTCTGGATGACGCCACTATGGCGGTCGAAGACCGCTGCAGTATCGTGGTCGGCTCGCTTGCCAAGGCCAAGGTGGTTCTCGGGCGCTTCTACAAGGAGCTTGTCCCCAAGGGCGTTGCCCTCGAGGATGTCGAATTGTTGGCGGACGCGCTGTCAGCCGAGGCCCCGTGGCGTACAAGCGCAAGCAGAAGGGTATCGGTGCGTCCATGGGGCTGGCGATGGCCATGGCGTCTGGAGCAGAGCTGGATCTTCATCAGGTCACCTCCCAGATGCCAACAGATGCCGACGGATCTGAGGTAGCCTTCGCCCTCTACGCTTCCCGTTGTAAACGCTATGGGCCGAAGCTGATTGACTTGCTGGCTGAGTACGCGGTGAGGCAGCAGGGGGAGGCCAAGAGCAGGCAATCCGGCTCCGAGGCTACTCAGGATGCAGCTTCTTAGGCCTTGTAGCTATAGGATAGTTTTTGTTTCTTTTGTTGTAATGTATCTATGAACACTCCTTGTGCCACGCAGTGGCTTTTGCTGTATATAATGAATCTCCGAGATGTTTGCTTATTCGTGCATTTGTTCATATCCTTGACTTCTTTTCCTCTAGGGACCTTTGGGTGATGATCCCGTTGATACTTCGCCTACGCCGCAGCTGCGACCATCCTTGGATTATGCGTCGCAGCTTGTGTTTCTTCGTGACCACATTCGTAGTCTTTAGAAAGAGTTGCTTGGTGTTTGAGGCCAAACGGATGTTTGGAAATCGAAGGCGGAGCGGGGCGCCGCCAGGGAGGAGAATCTGATGGGGGAGTTGCGGTGTTTGGCCGAACAACTTCAATGTGAGTTTCTTCGAGCTGCTGCTCATTTTTCGGATGCGCCTGTTGGCTTGTCATCTTACTTTGCGGTTGTTGCAGGTGCTAACCTTGTTCCCAGGGAGGAAAAAGAGCGTGTTGTTGTTCAGATCAATTGCCTGACCCAGCAGGACATGGAGGCCGGCGGCTTTTTCTGGATGGATCGAGATCGTGCTATGGTCCTTGCGACTATGCAGGATCGTGTTCACCAAGTGTCGCGTGTGCTGCGGCAAGCGAAGACTTCCTTGGCGTCAATTCTGCATGTTATGTTTCCCCTGGATGAGGCACCATCCACTCTATGGGGCCTGCTGGTGAAGTTTCGGGATGTGCATCATGTCAGAGAGCTGGTGCGGCATCAGCTAGTTTCAGGGGTGAAGGCTGCGCTTTCCCTCGTGCGGCTGCATCGCCCTGATGTATATCTTGCTGCTGCCGCGGCTCTTTGGCCGGATGGTGGCATGTGGGACATGCGTCCACATTATGCGGTTGTAAGGCAGTATGTCGAACAAATTGTAGATCTCTTTGAGCAGCGTGCGCAGGTGATTCTCCAGAATAGGTAGGACCTGTAAAAAGATAGATGTAAAATTTGTATGTATTCGGCTGGGCGTGTTATGCCCTTTGCTGTAAAGGTTGATTGTTATTAGCACGTGGTGCTTTGTTTGCATGCATGTCCTTTTCGTTAGCCTGACGTGGTCAGCTACTCAGGTGTACACGCGTTATCCTCAGTCGACGAAGTCGTGAGGTGAGGGGAGCCCCCGAGTGTGTTGTAACATGAAGAAAAATGCTAATAATAGACAAATTTTTGGGGCGAGACACTTAGCTTTATTCATATCGTAAGGAGGAGGTATATTGCTCGGTTGAGTAGCCTTTGGCTGAATAGCCTTATTGAAAGTAAAAGGAGGGGGGTAGCTAGGGGTAGAAGCGTCGCAGTTGTGCGACGTTCCATGGGTTGGAGCATGCTACTCTAGACTCCACATGCTTGAGGCGATAGGCACCACCTGGGATGACTTCGGTGACGACGTAGGGTCCTTCCCAGGGCGACTCGAGCTTCTTCGGTCACTCTTGCTTGAGTCGTAAGATTAGGTCTCCTTCGACGAAGGACCTTGGGCACAGCCGACGGCTGTGGTAGTTGTGGAGGCTCTGTTGATAGACCGCTGATCGAGCCGCGACGATGTCGCATGCCTCATTGAGTGTGTCGACGGCGTCTTCAAGTGCGGCCATCGATTCGGCTTTGCTGTAGGCGACGACCCGTGGGGCCTTGTGGCGTACCTCTGCAGGCAGCACGGCTTCGGCTCCGTGCACCATGAAGAAGGGCGTGTAGCCGGTTGAGCTGTTTGGCGTCGTGCGCAAGCTCCAGAGGACGGAGGGTAGCTCTTGTGTCCAGGCTCCTGCGAGTCGCTGGAGTGGGCTCATTAGGCGCTTTAGATGCCGCCACCGACGAGGCCGTTGGCCTTTTTGACCTGCCCGTTTGTTTGCGGGTGCGCCATGGAGGCGTATGTGATGTTGATTCCGAGGTCTTCGCAGAAGTCCTGGAATTCATTGGAGATGAAGTTCGACCCATTGTTGGCGATGATGCTGTGCGGCACACCGAACCTGTAAACAATGGATTCGAAGAACTTGACGGACGTTTTGCCCTTTTGGTTAGTAACGGGCATGGCCTCGATCCACTTGGTGAATTTGTCGACTGCAACCAGGAGGTAGACGTGGCCTCCTTTCGAGGACTTGGGCAGTTTGCCGATCATGTCGAGGCCCCATTGGGCGAAGGGCCAGGCCAGGGGTATGGGCATGAGCTCTGATCCTGGTGCGTGTGGTTTATCTGCGAACCTCTAGCACCCGTTGCACCTTCGGACGATGTCCTTGGTGTCGTTCATGGCCGTTGGCCAGTAGAACCCAGCTCATAGAGCTTTGGCGACAAGGGCGCGGCTGCCCGCGTGATGGCCGCAGATACCCTCGTGGATGTCTTGGAGGATGGTTTTGCCGTCGCTGATGGTGACACACCTTTGGAGTACACCTGAAATACTGTGCTTGTACAGCTCGCCATTGATGATGGTGAAGGCCTTGGACCGGCGAGATATGCGCCGGGCATCTGTCGGGCTGTCAGGCAGCTCACCGTCTATAAGATATCGGAGGTATGGCTGTGTCCATGTTTCTTCGACTGCCATGACCTGCATCAGGTTGACCACTGCGACCTCTATGTCGAGTTTTTCTGGTCCTTCCTGTCCTTCGGGTAGCGCAGCCCCCGAGTGCTCTGCTTCTTTGGGTGATCCCTTTGGGAATTTCCTTTTGATGGATGGCACGCAGATCTGTTCGAACACACCTGGTGGCACCCATGCGCAGGTGGAGCCGATGTTGGCGAGTATGTTGGCCTCTTCGTTGCTTTCTCTCCCAACGTGTCGAAGCTCGCAGCCGTAAAAGTCTCCTTCGAGTGCGTTGTAGAGTGCGCGGTACGCAATCATGTTGGCCGCGCGTGTGTCGCACTCGTTCATTGTCTGCTAGACGGCGAGGTTCGAGTCGCCATAGATGACCAGGCGCGTCGCGCCGCAGATCTTGGCCATCCTCATGCCATGGATGAGGGCCTCATACTCGACCTCGTTGTTGGAAGCTCGAAATTTCATACGGAGGACACATTTCATCTTGTCGCCCTGCGGGGAGGTCAGTATGACCCTGGCTCCTGCTTTGGCCTCGCGCTTAGAGCCATCGAAGTGCATCGTCCATGACTGTGTCTGGCAGCTGCAGTTCCATCCAGTGGACGAGGAAGTCCGGAAGGACCCGAGACTTGATCGCGTGGCGCTTCTCATAGACGATGTCTAGAGGTGACAGCTCGATGCCCCACAGGGCCACACGTCCTATGGCCTCTGGGTTGTTCAGGATGCTATTCAGGGGTGCTTCGTTGACGACCATCACCTGATGCTCTTGGAAGTAGTGGCTCAGCCGACGAGCCGTCATGAATACGCCGTAGATGAGTTTCTGGTAGTGAGGGTACCTCTGCTTTGTCGGTTTCAATACCTCGCTGAGGTAGTATATTTGGCGTTGGACCCCATGGGTCTTGCCATCTTCGGGTATTTCGACCACAAGCATGGTGCTTACCACCTGGTGTGTAGCTGCTATGTATAGCAGTAGAGGCTCGTGCTCTTTTGGCATGACCAAGACGGGCGAGGTGAAGAGTAGCCGCTTTAGATCTTCGAATGCGTTGTCCGCTTTGGGTGTCCACTCGAATTTGTCTGCCTTGCGTAGCAGCTGATAGAAAGGCAGGGCTTTTTCGCCCATGCGGCTGATGAACCTGCTTAACGCCGCGATTCGCCCAGCAAGCTTCTGGACTCCCATGAGGTTCTTCGGCTTCTCCATGGCCATTATGGCCCGGATTTTCTTCGGGTTTGCTTCGATCCCTCGCTGGGAGATGAAGTAGCCTAGTAGTTGACCAGATGGGACGCCGAAGGCGCACTTTTCTGGCTTTAGCTTGATCTTGTATCGATCAAGGTTGTCGAACATCTCGCGGAGATCGTCGATCAGTGTCTTGGCCTCCCTTGTTTTGATTACTATGTCGTCGACATAAACTTGGATGGTGTGGCCGATCTGGTCCTTCAGGCATGCCTGCATGCACCGTTGGTACGTGGCGCCTGCGTTCTTCAGCCTGAAGGGCATTATGTTGTAGCAGAACACCCCGAACGGCGTGATGAACGCTATTTTCTCCTGATCTTCGACCTTCAGTCGAATTTGATTGTAGCCTGAGTAGGCGTCGAAGAAGGAGAGCTTCTCGCATCCGGCAGTCGAATCGATGATCTAATCGATCAGAGGGAGAGGGAAGTGATCCTTCGGGCAGTGCTTGTTCAGCGATGTGAAGTCCAAGCACATCCGCAGGATGTTCGTGTCCTTTTTAGGGACCATCACGGTGTTGGCGAGCCACTCGCTTTCCTTGATCTCCCTGATGAAGTTTGCATCGAGTAGTCTGTTGACTTCGACTCCGATGGCTTCAGCCCGTGGTTCAGACAGTCGTCGAATGGACTGTTTGACGGGCTTGGCGTCTAGAAAGACATTGAGTGCATGCTCGGCGAATTCCTTGGGAACTCCTGGCATGTCCGCAGGACACCAGGCGAAGATTTCCCAGCGCTCACGGAGGAATTCGACGAGCGCGCTTTACTATGCGGGGCTGAGGTCGTTGGCGATCAGTGCCGTCTTGGAGGCGTCCGTCGGGTGGACCTGCACCTTCTTTGTGTTGACGGTGGAGTCGAAAGACATGTCGGGTGCGTTCTATCTTGCAACTGGGGGTGCCCCATTGTCTGTCACCTCTCGGAGCCTTATGAGCTCCTCCTGCATGCCGAATGCGGTGACCCAGCATACCACTACATGATGTAGTATACTATAGTCGTTGACATAACACCAATGAAACACCGTTCACTAGTATTACATCCCTCAGAATGGCACAACAGAAAAACAGCGGGTCCAATACATGGCTAAAGGTTACAACTCACTCTTTTACATAAGATCCAGAGAACACTCTAGGTTAAAGAGAGAGAAAAAACTTCTTACGGAGAAGAATTAAAGATAAATAACGCAAGAACGATGATACTATTAAGTCTAGTATTCTGGCTAAGAGGCTGGCATTGCTGCTATTGCAACGCACTACAGAAATAGTTTCTTTGGTTAGAGAATGTACTCCTATCTAATCAGTATCTTCGTCTTCACTTGAGTTGAGGTATATGTTGTCTCCCTTGTCTTCATTGAAGAGCTTAAGCTGGGATGTTAAGTCCTGCAGCATAACTTGATGTAGACGTCGTCTTAATGGCTTCAGAATCTAGCAAGGGTTAAGAAGATACTTTGAGTACGAGCGTACTCAGCAAATTCACTAGAAGAGGAGTGTTTGATGCACTATAACTACATCCACAGACCATAGGTCGTAGGCAATGCAAGTTTTCACAAACATTTCTTCAAAGATTGCTTTTATTCTGAAAAGCTATGTCCGTCAGCCTTCACGGGTTTACCAGAACTTTCATGGAGTTCCTTTCCCGCCGCGTTCGCAGCTCCTTCCCGGAACAGGGAGTAACAAGTTACAGTTCTTACACTCTGCAGAGGTGCGTTACTCTACCCATGATAGATCAACTCTTTGTTGCACAACCGGGCAGCTTATTCCCGTCCACAATTCCATGATGTGGGGCCCAGAGGATGATCCAAGCCAATCACTGCCCCCTTCGCGACCTTGCATGCCTCCTTGGTGTACACCATGCCCATATAAAGAATTACGACAATGGTTTGTACAAACCGTTAGATGCCATAACTATCGTGGGACGATGAGGGTTCCCACCCATATGCTGCATATCCTCTATGAATTACCAATTAATATGCATGCTACGAGGATAACAGCCACGACCTGCACATCCGGCTTCATGCGAGAGGAAGAAGATACGGCTGACTTCTCCGTCCCATTCCAAATCTCATGGTCAACGCGTAATATACGGCGCAAGAATCACTAGCAACATTGGTTGTTAAGTCCTATGTGATATAGTTTTGAACAGTGGTATTCCAACTGTCAGATTTAATAGATTAGCTGATCACCCCGGATCAGTAACCAATAGTTCACATTATTATCAAAAATAGTGTTTTAAGACCTTTTTCAAATGCAGGTGATAACAACACTGGATTTGTAAAATACTTTACAGAAAATAAACAAAGGACATGAGCAAGTGTGAACTTGCCTTTTGTGATTGCAAGATTATGCACTCATGGTCTTCGAGTCAGTGTATAAGATCCAAAATCTGAAATCAGCATCATTGGTCCGGTAAGGAATAATGTTTAAAGAAGCAATATGCTTTTATGCATAAGTAATGTGATGCACGTTCTAAGTGCAAATCCCGGGGATAACGTTGTCCTAGGGTTTGGATTCCGAAAATGGTTACCTTGGAATGTGGGGTCTTTTTAGATAAGTTTCATATTTGTACTTTTATTAGAACTTAGGAGTGTGTGTGAGCAACACATATTTATGTAGTAATAAAATATACATTTATGAAATGCTAGTCACGATTGCTTATATAAGAGTTCTTGTTTGAAGTGGCAAAAAGAATAACCTTCGAAGAAAAGGTTTCTCTTCTAAGGTCTAAACAAGCTTTGTGGTTAGTTAGTGGTGGTTGATGTTATTGATTTGCTCAAATGGTTTGGCTTGAGTTGCTTTATAGCTTAACTACTTCAGACCAAAGTTAACTATAAAACATATAATAATGTGTATTGTATTATATTTAGATTCTTGGAGACTAAAGTTAACTTTAAAATATAGATAATTTTGAAAGTATGGTGCTTATACATTTGTATCTTGTGTATCTGAAATGTTTTCTTTAGGTTATTTAAGAATGGTCATTCTTTTTATTTGGGTAATGGTTTCTTGATTCTATAATGGAGTAATATCATTTAT
This sequence comes from Avena sativa, assembly GCA_916181665.1. Taxonomy (NCBI): domain Eukaryota; kingdom Viridiplantae; phylum Streptophyta; class Magnoliopsida; order Poales; family Poaceae; genus Avena; species Avena sativa. Next base: position 237,670,086 of record OV702283.1, on the reverse strand, counting down.
CTTTTATAGATGAGTGAGTATAGTTTATAAACCAAGATATACTGTCACTTAACCTTCTATAGTGTTATGGTAGTTTTTACAATTTGGTAGTTAATATAGATAGAAAAAGTTTGGTGTATTCATAAGTTGTTCTTTGAGGTTTTTATTATAAATGGAAATATTTTTAGAATAAAATCTTCATTTAATGTTGAAGATAATTTAATAAAATGATATTTATAATGTTTTAAACCATTAAAGCTTCATTTTATTAATATTTAAGATTAATACTATTTATTAAACTTAATTTACTCATTTTAGGAATATTAATAAATTTTATTTATCCTTATATGAATTATTAATGAAGTAAATAAGTTTAAATTTGAGTTGTTAAAATGTTTGAATATTTATTTAACTCAAAAGTAGAATATTAGATTTTTAATATGTAAATATTATTTTTGTGATCATTTTGGTATATTACATTTATTTTTGTGATTTATAAATAATAAGATATGTTTTTTACAATTCTTATTACTTTATAATTACTTAATAAATGATAAATATTTACTTAAGTGAAATTATACTACATAATTATAGTTTTAAATTATAATTCTTATTTTTCTAAGATTTTTTTGGATTTTATTTATATTTTTTAATATTTACCATTATTAAAATATGAATTATCAAAGCTTTATTACTTATAAAACTTTTCTTAAATAATATTTATTTAAATAATCATCATAATAATATTTGATAATAAGTTTAAGTTGTAGATTTTATTTTTCTACATATTTTCATATATTATATATATATTTCTGAATTGTAAATCAAAAGTTATTAATTAAACAAGATTTAATCATTTATTTGATTTCTAGAATATTATTAATTGAATTATAACATTTTATTTATTTCTTAACAGAAAATACTTTTTACACCACACCTAGAGCTAGCCCCAGTCACTGACCAGTGGGCCATGGTCCACCTCATCTCTTAGATGAAAGAAATGCATTAGTTACTGACCTAGTCTTTACCCCCAATCAATGACATATGGGCCCTAGGCCATGTCATCAGCCACGTGAGCAAAGACTGGTCAAACCGGGAACTGGGTCCAGGCTGACCCAAGCACGTCGTCACGCTGACGTCAGCGCGACCTCCACCACCAGATCAAGGTCGTCGGTGATGGTCTACGGCGATTTAGCACGCGTGGTCTGGTGCGTTGGAAAGAGGGTGCAACGGCGAGTCGAACTATGGTTGCGCCACCCCGGAATGGTCACCGGAGCACTAGCTCCGACGAGCTCCGACGGTGACCAACACGGGTGCATGCGTACAAGGCGCTACAGATGACTAGGATCAAATCGGAGAGAACGAGCGAAAGCAGAAGCTCACCAGGAAGCTTGTAGTGGCAACGACAAGGGGAGGCGAGATCAGACGACGTCGCCATGGTCGACGGCAAACGGCGGATAGACGAGCTCGATGCATATGGTTTTAGGCTTCCTGGCTCGATTCCTCCTCCTAGCAGACGAAGTCCACCATGGTGGTGCTAGTGGAATCTTTAGTTGGCCTTGGGGTGGTCTTGAACAACGACAACGAGCAACTCCGGCGAGTTAGGGTTTCGGCAAATTTGGGGAAATTTTAGGGAGAGCACGAGAGAGAGTGATTTGGGTACCAGTGGATAGAGGAGCTCGCGGGCGTTCTTATCCCCCTCCTCACTGACGGCGGCGTGCATCGTAACGCGTCGGATATCGATGACCGCCGCGACACCACGCAGCTACTTCCGCCGGCGAGGAAGACGACGAGAAATAGAAGGACGAAGCGATACAGGCTTCTGGTGGGCTGGTCACGGGCCGAAGTGGGCTGCACCTGGGTGTTAGGTAAGCAGATATGGTTGGGCTGCGGCCAGGTTTGGTTTTTTTATTTGATTTACTCTTTTCTATTTTCTGTTTTATTTTTCAGATTTGAATTTGGATTAGATTTTGAACTTTTCTTTGTAGGATTTCTTTGCTGTACAATTTCAATAATACTAGAACATAGTTAGTATTATTTGTGAATTTTTATTATATATAATCTTGTTGTATTGCTTTTATTTTCTCAATATATGAACCCCTTTTTAATATTTTGTAAAAGCTTTTCTTATTATTTTATTTTCCTCCTTTAGTTATGGATTTCTTAAATGATATATTCTTATTTGCTTATCAACTTAACTTTAGTTGGATCATAGTTTGAATAAAAACTTTTATATGTGTAATGATCCTATACCATTATTTGATGCATGAAATATAAAAGACATTAATATAGTTATTACTACTCCCATTGATTTGGAAAATAACAATGTATATATTCTATTATAATCAACATAGCAGTTAGGGTTTGAATTGTAAGTGCTTACCCTAGAGTTTAGGGTTCTTAATATACTTATGTTCTTTTGCTGATAAAAGTTTATAGCTAAGCATATTGTCTTTTTGTTTGTGATCTTTAATGGTATCACCTTTTAAAATAGAAAGTTATTAACTGGAATGTCAGATGGAAAAGAATTGATAAGAATATCTCCTAAACACATATGGTTAAGACAATTAGAAATGTCAGAGATGTGCTTAAGTGATTTGCTATAGGAAAATATTCCTTATACAACATTGTGAAGATAAATTGATTTATCCAACAGATGAGCTGGTTATTAAGCTTCATCGTAGATTTAGGGTTTAATGTTTACCAATAATTCATATCTTCCATAATTCATAATTATGGACTTCTGATTAAGGAATTCCTTTCCTAGATATAGTACTTTTTCCTACCCATCATCATGGTTAATCTGATGAGCTTACTTATTAAAATCTTCTTATTCATATATCATTCTTCTAAACTCATGTTTCATAATTCTCTCATATCCTTGCTTGGTTGTATTTACTATTCTACTGTTGATAATCTTCCATCCAACCAGTAGTTCCTTCAAACTCCACTCACAATCTTCCTTAATCTTCCATCACTAATCTTTCTCTAAAGTTGACTATCCTTTAAGATGAATAACACTACTTCTATAACTCTATGTTATAATAGCATTATCTTGATCATACTATCTTGTCTCTACTTAACTCCGGTATCCCATACTCCACCCTCACATTATGTTAGTATGAATTGTCATGGCTAATCTAGGATAATTATCTAGACTAGGGTTTAATTATGTTTTATACACCAATACCACTTATACATGACATAAGTATTCAATCTTGGTGAATAAGGCTTAATCATTATAACCTTTGGATCCATTATGGTTTAGGTTTTTAGTTGGCTAACCAAGGCTCCATCAATACAAAATTACAGTTGTATTATAATTATCTTCTGTTTAGCTCTATTGGATTAAGAGATATAATTCATTAACTATACCTACTTGATCCAATAGGACTACTCCTGGTAACTATCTCCAGACTTCATCCTTATAATCTTCTTTTCTATCAAGGAAGGATTTAACTCCATCATCTATCTTATTGATTGGATTCTTTTCAATCATTCTTATCAAATAAATGACATCTGAGACTAGCATCACTATTCACCTCTTCTTAGTTGTTTCTTTGTAGACACTTATTTGTAAGATGTGTTAGGATCAAATACTTGATAGGTTGAGAATGGGTGAATCAATAGTTGATTTCTCAACATTGATGAATAACAGACATGGAAATATAACTCAACAGAGATGATAAGGATTGTTATGGAATAAGGATATATGGTGAATAATCTAAACTTAGTTTCTTTCCTACCCAATCTTATTTCAGAAGTAGGTTTAGATATTACCATGATACTCAGGATACATGCATATGAGATTGAGATATAGTTGTTACATTCTTGTTATTTCTGTTATATCCTTAAATTGGTACTCATGGGTGATTATAATGGATACTATGATATGATCACCTAAAGATCAGATATAAAACATAATGTATTAAGTTTTATCTTTTATTTCATTTGATCTACCCTTAGGTTAAATCTCCCTTACCCAAAGTAAGGTTTTAGTAGAGGTCTTATTGAAACTTACCGTAGTCAACTTGATGATCTACTTCAATTCCATCAAGTTGAGAGAAGCTTCAATCCATTTGACAAGTTCTGTTTTAAAAGCGCGAAAATTATTCGGATTTTTTATGCATGAATGCAATGCACATGTCGTGGTGGTGGCACGACAGATGCTATGGGTAGGCTAAAGTATGGGGCCAATGGATGCTAGAGGGATCCGGGGAGGGAAGATGTAGTTATTTCTACACTCAAATGGCTAACATGCAGATCTTTATTTCTCTTCTTTGGAACTACAAGTGCTCCTCGAGCTGTTTGCCGGAAGAAGAGAGCTACTACACGAGCCTTACGGCGTAGAAATGAATCGATCCCCTCTCAGGAGCCCGCTTCTCCCCTTATAAAGGGGTGCCTTGGTTCCTTCTGGGGCTGACATGGCAAGCATATTCGAGGAATATGCTTGTCCCAATATGGTAACTCGGGCTCTCTTTCCGTGTCCCCCTTCTAACGACGACAATGTTCCAGAGAACCCCACCTGCGCGCCTCGGGCTCCATGACTGTCACCTCCGTGACCTCCTTCCGCCCTTCTGCTGCTCTGCTCCTTGTCCTTTGTGCTTGGCTCTGTTCAGATTCTTCCTAGCCCGTGACTTGGGTTTGACTATAGGCACCTCCTTCTCCTACAAGCTTCATGTTATTCGGCCTTGTCTCGCATAAGTCGGCTCGGCCTTCACCTGCATTCAAGTTATTCAGACTTACTCGGCCGACTTAACTCGTATGTCGGCCGGATAAGGTATTGCTCCTTCCGTAGGTGTCATGGCCGTGCTTATCTCGGCTGACTTTTACATGACTCGGCCGATATAAATAGTAACTTGGCATATGACAAGGGAGACTCCTTTTGTCTTCCCCTGTCTTGACCCTACCCGGGGTCACCTCCCCAACATTAGTCCCCGAAGCTGGTGTGGTCCTGCCCGTAACCTCGGCCGGGCCACATCAGTTTCCCAACATTCGTTTCTCCTTACTTCCGAGTTACTTTTTTTCTGTTCGAGGTACCTGCGCAGCTTCTTGAGCACGCCTCATCCTACGTGTACCACTCATCATTATTCCTCTAGTTTTCTGTTCCCTACAGTGCCTACTGACAAGCTACAATGATTACTGCGCGCGTTGCTTCGGCGCTGTGACGCATCGTGTACCGCATCGGTCAGGGGGCCTGATCCTCTCCTGCATCGTGTGGTCTTCGGTGTGGCTCCACTCAGCCGCGAGCGGTTCCACCGCACGAGTGATTTACACGGTCAGCGCTCGCACGCACGATCCCACTACCGCCAGGGCTGCGCGGTTATAAGGAGGGGTGTGGGGCTAGAGGATTCACTTTCCCCCTTCGCTCACCGTTCCTCTTCTTCCTCCTCGCGCCCGTGCGTCTGCCCGTGCGCCTGCGGTTGCGCCATTGTCGATCTCCTTGACGGTGATGCCGCAGTCCTTCCGCTCAGACGACCTCATCGCTGTGCGCTTGCTCCGGCGCCATTGTCGGTGAGTTTTTCTACGGTCCTGTCGCTAGGCTCCTTCCCTAGGCGCATCTTCTATTTTTTTTAGATTTCCTGCGGCGGTTCTTTTACGTTCCGCCGCCGTGCTCGCTTAGAACCACGACGGGGCCCTGCGCCTCTAAGCCTCTCTCCTCCGCTAGTCCTTCTTCCGTTGATTCCTCCGGCGACCCTATGTCTAGTTGTGTTAGTGGAGTGCTCGTCGAAGATGACGATGTTGCGTCTGGTCCAGAGCGGGGTTCATGGCAGGGCTCCTCTATCACTCGTCGTGAGATTGAGTGGCTAATTAGGACACGTCGGATTCCTGCCGAGGTAAGCTGTCGCTTGCCTGGCAAAGAATCCTCTCCTGTACTCAACGAAGGCGAGTATGTTGTTTTTATGTCCCACTTTGCTCGTGGGTTTGGCCTTCCCCTTAGCGATTTTGCTAGGGAATTCCTTGATTACTTCGGCCTCCAGCCGCATCACCTTCCGGCTAATGCTATCACCTCCCTGTCTGCCTATATCTCGGCCTCGGAGGGGTACTTCGGCCTATGGCCCTCTGTGTCCGTTTGGTCCAAATTTTTTCAGATCTGATCTAACGTCGTTCCGGACAAATCTCTTCACCCCTCTGAGAAATCCCTCACCCAGTGTGGAGCCGCGTCCATTACACCTCGAAGAAAATCCGAGTTCCCTCGTGTCGCTGGCCTCGAGTCTTGCAAGAAGTGGCATAGATCGTTTTTCTATGTCAAAAACACTGGAAAAGAAGATAAGATTCGGATCCCTGCCTTTTCTATTGGCCCCCCTTCCAAGAAGAACTGGAACTACAACCCCAGGAAGAGCCATGCTTTGGCCGAGGCATTCGAGATTCGGCTGAAGGAGTTGATCTGTGCCGGGCTCCGCGGTGAGGATCTGATGACCACATTCATCAGCAGCCGAATCTGCCCTTTCCAGCTTCGCTCGCACAAGCTCTGTTACATGAGTGGTCCTCTCGATCCCAACCGAGTTTCGAATGTTGAGCTCGACGACTATCTTATTTACAAGCGTGTCCGAGCTATCTTCAAGACTGATATGCCAGAGGACTGGACATGGGGGCTGAAGCCGTTCACTCGCAGGAATCCCCCTCCCGAGGTATATTTACGCATTCGTGTTTGTTTCTTAATCGCGTTTGTGACTTCTTTTGCTAACTCCACCTTGTTTCTTTTCTTGCAGAGGTTTGCGGAGCAAAGGATCGAGGATGCCGAGGTTCTGGCTCTTCCGTGGACCACAGATCGGAACACCCCGGACAGCGGGGAACCTGACTCGGAGGAGTTTGTTCCTAAGTCGGACGTTGATCTGGCTCGCGCCCGTGGCAAGACCTCGGCCCACGGGGAGGAAGGTGACTCGGACGACGTCCAAATTCTTGAGGTAGTCGCCGCGATGCCTATCTTTTATGCATTTCCGGCTTTACTTTCCCAGCTAATCAGGCCGGTCAGGTGCACGACGCCGAGCCTCTCGCCTCTCAACCTCCTGCCACCTCGAGGAAGCGCACTGCTCTGGCAGGTCCCTCCGAAGCTGCTCCCAAGAAGCGAACGAAGAAATCAGCCCAGCACCTTCCGAAGCGTAAAACCATGCCCGGAGTTACTGGGTGAGTTTATTTTCATTTGTACTTCTTGTTTCTCTCTTTTTGTCTTTTGATTCGACTTTTTGTGCTTTTTTGCAGAGCTCCTCTCTCTGCCAAGCCAAGCGGTCCGAGTATGACGAGTCATACAACTCGGCTGCCTTCTCCTCCGCCCCCTGAAGATACTCGGGCTCCTAGTCCCCCTCGCGTTGACTCTCCTCCTGCGCCGACTCAGACATCGCCTCGGCGAGATGTACCCACAGCTTCCATTGCTGACGCCGACATAACTCCGTCAGTAGATCATCCTATTGAACATGTTGCCTCTGTTATGACCACCAAAGTTTCCCCCGAAATTCCTTTGACCCCCCCAATTCCAACTGCGACTCCAACTCCAGCCGAGGATATCACCATCTCGGCCCCCTCGGAAACCATAGTTCCTCCTGCCTCCAAGGATGCCACTCCTAGTGCCGAGGTTGCTGCCCCTGCCGACACCTCTTCTAAGGCTAAGAAGGTTGTTGTCACCAAACCTTCAGCATCTCAGAAGGGGGCGGCTAGCTTTTCTCAACCCAACATCGCTGATGCACTCCGTAAGGGGGCTTCCTCTGCTAAGCCTGTTTTCACCCCGGCCGCTGATACTCAGCTTACTCTCCACAAGAGTCCCGCGGCGGTGGTGGTTACACAACGGGTCCGAGGTAAAGTGCTGACCCGTACTGAGAGTGGGAGCAGCCTCGGCTCTTTGGTGGAATACGCCAATAATTGGAACGCTGCCGACCAGTTTGAGGGCAACCCGAGCAACCAGCCATTTCAGCTCTCCGACATCAGCAGTCGCTTGCATATGGCTGCTAAGATTGTTCTTGAAAGCGATAAGATGAACGAGGTAAGTGCCTCTGTTGATATCTGGTCAGTTATTCAAATGATATATACATACCCTAGTCCCCGAAGCTTGCAACCGAATAACTTGTTGTTCGTTTGGAAGCTTTGTTAGGCTTAAAGTGCGTTATTTGCCGAGTAAATTTCTTGTATGACTTGGATTCATCATGGTTCTTCCGTATTCCGTATTAAGCGTTGCTGAATCCAGATCTATTTCAGCTTTGATTATCCAACCATTGAGATCCGAGTTAAGTTTTGCTTGATTTGGATTTTTTCTTAGCTTTGAATATCCAGTCACCTAGATCCGAGTTAAGATTTGCTTGATTCGGATCTGTCTTAGATTTGAATATCTAGCCACCTAGATCCGAGTTAAACTTTGCTTGATTCTGATCTGTCTTAGCTTTGAATATCTAGCCACCTAGATCCAAGTTAAGCTTTGCTTGATTCGGATCTGTCTTAGCTTTGAATATCTAGCCACCTAGATCCGAGTTAAGCTTTGCTTGATTCGGATCTGTCTTAGCTTTGAATATCTAGCCACCTAGATCCGAGTTAAGCTTTGCTTGATTCGGATCTGTCTTAGCTTTGAATATCTAGCCACTTAGATCCGTGTTAAGTTTTGCTTGATTCGGATCTGTCTTAGCTTTGAATATCTAGCCACCTAGATCCGAGTTAAGTTTTGCTTGATTCAGAACTGTCTTAGCTTTAAATATCTAGCCACCTAGATCCGAGTTAAGCTTTGCTTGATTCAGATCTGTCTTAGCTTTGAATATCTAGCCACCTAGATCCGAGTTAAGTTCTGCTTGATTCGGATCTGTCGTAGCTTTGAATATCCAGCTGCCTAATGCATTTTGGTATTTTGGTTGCCCATGATCGGCGGACAGCCGAATTCCAAAGGTTGCTCTTTGCGCACAAGAAATTGGAAGAGAAATATGAGAAAGTTCTCCCCGTGGTGAAGAAAACTGGTAACTTAATAAATCTCTATATTGTTCATTAAGTTCTTAATATTTTCGACTTGATGTGCTAATTCATTTTTTTGCTGGTATGCAGGTAATATAAATAATCTTAATATCCGCCTTACCAAGAAGGTCAAAGCTCTGGAAGGTTAGTTTTTCTTCTCGTCTATTGATTTTCGTTCGAGACTTATCCTGGGTTTCTTATAACCTTCTGGCTTTGGTATAGCCGAGTTACAAACACTTGCAGCGTCGCATCAAGAATGCATATCCATGCCTGATATGATGCTGCATTTTTTAGAACAAGCCGCCACTCATTCGACGCAGCTTAAAGAAAAGGATGATGAAATAATCCGGTTACGTGCCGAGGTTGAGTCTCTCAAACTCTCGCAGAAATCCGGATTGGAAAAGGTTGATCAGGAGTTCTCTGAAGAGAAGAATCGACTAAGCCTGCAACTGTAGAAAGACAAGGAACTCCTCGATGCTGCCGAGCTGAAGAATTGGATGATGGGCGAGGAAATCACTCGCTTTGAGAAAAATAAGGCCGACTCGTCCCAGGACCTCCAGAAAATGCTGAGTTATATTCATCGTAAGTTTTCGACTGTGGCCGAGTCATCTTCTTCTCTTTCTCATTTTTAACTGATATATTTTCATTTCGCATAGATCAATTTCCGGAAGCTAGACCCGTGAGCTCTAAGGCAGTGATTTTTGCTCGTCAGCGCTGAGGTGTTCCCGCAGATTCGAGTCCAGAATACTCAATGGAAGACTTCTTGATTGGTGTTGGCGCTGCTATTGGACCAATGAAGATTATGAGCAGGGATCTGGTGCAAGCAGCCATCCGGGCCTACCATGTTCTCTGGCCGAATACTTCTGGAACTCCTGATATTGACGAGGTCAAAATACTTGTGGAGAGATTAATGGCATCCCAGACCCAGTTAAATCTCTGGAGGGAATCTGCTGGGAGGGCTGGTGCTGACATGGAACTTACAGCCGTTCTGTCTTGGTACGAAGATATCTCGCTCGACACCTTGATGAATTTGCGCACTAGCTCTCGTTGGGTTGAGGATCCAGAATTCGTCGCTCGCCGTCAAGCTCGTGCCTTCCAGCTTGTTGAGTATGCTGAGGTGCACAATTGGATTGAAGGCCCGAGTTTTCTTCCCAACCCAGCGGATGATATCAAAGTCGAAGATGCCTCTGATGATGATTCGGCTGACCAGGATGAGGCAGAGGGTGACTCGGACAACTCCCGTGATTCTAATGCAAGCTCGGATGAGGATGACGACGCGCGATCATCTTCCAAAGGGACTGGGCACTCTCAAGCTCAAATTAATGCTTCTCAGCAGCCCAGGCTTTCCCCCGAGGCTACTATCACTTCTGTTGAAGGCGAAGTAACTTTGGCCGAGGCACCGTCTACCTCGGAGCACCCAGTTCCTGAAAATGCCCCTGCACAGGAGACCGAGGCCGCGCCGCCATCATCCGAGATAGTCATTCCTGATGCCCCTGATCATGCTGCTGCCCCTTAAGGGTGCTCTGGCCCTTTTCGCTGTTTAGGTTCAAAAAACTTCTTAAGTTATTTCCAGTCCCCGGTATGCTGGGCGTATGATGTTTGTGAAACCATTGTCTGACTTTGGGTGTGGTGCGAATCTTTTTGCCTTTTGCCGCCGAGGCATGGGTGATGGTGATCATTATTACTTTGTCTAAACAAGTCTCATTGCTTTGCTTTGGCGACCTTCGATTTCATAGATTCGGATTGTATTTTTCCATGTGGCTGACCTTAGTTCGGCACTTATCTTGCCTGTCCTTTATAAACTCGACAGCATAGCCATTGTGCTTTTAACTTCTATCCGAGATATAAAGCCCGAATCCCATATCTGGCAAAGTGAGACAATAAGTTGCATCCCTTATCATACTTCGGTTTGCTGGGTGTGTTATTCTTTTTTGCATTATTCTTAGAAATCTTTGTTTGCTTTTGCTTTGCTATTTCTATGAATATTGAAACACGTTTATACCATATCTTCCAAGTTATGATCATTAATTTTTTGGGGAGTCCCCAAGTCTGTAGCTGAGCTATGGAGCTTTTATGTGTCTGACGACAAACAATGGGTAATACGGATTAGTCCTCGAGTTATCGCTTGGGTTATCGAGTTCTTGCGCGTGCTCAAAGAATTATCTTGGATCATGTGGCAGTCCCCGAGTTACGAACTGGGTTGCCGAAATATAATTCGTGGGTTAATGCGAAGAATGCTTCGGGGTAGTCTTCGAGTTATCGTTCAAGATGCTGAAGTTTAATACGCATTTTTTGGAACAGGAAATAATTATGAAGCAGTCCCCGAGTCAATGCTCAAGGTATCGAGGTTTTAATGCGTAATCCGAAACAGTGGATAAGACGGTGCAATCTCCGAGTCATCGCTCGAGGTGCTGAAACTTAATACATAATTCAGGAATAAGAAATAATACGGTACAGTCCCCGAGTCACCGTTTGAGGTGCCGAGGTTTAACATATAATTCAAAATAAGAAACAACACGGTGCAGTCCCCGAGTCACTGCTCGAGGTGCTGAGGTTTACTACATAGTCTCAAAAAATAGGAACAACATTGTGCAGTCCTCGAGTCGCTGCTTGAGGTGCCGAGGTTCAATACATGCTTGATACTCCAACTTGATGCGTGATATTACGACGTACCACATATGGCTTCTAAGTGTAGAATGGGCAAAGTAAAGCTATGTTCCATGGTCTTTTTAATTCATCGCCGGCTTTGTTTGCCTTGTTCCTTTCTAGTGACTGAGCATCGATTAGGTAATATGCATCATTGGGCAATGCTTTACTCACGATGAATGGTCCTTACCATGGGGGTGATAGTTTGTGCATGTCGGCTGTGCGCTGCACTTGCCGAAGAACCAAATCTCCTTCTTTAAAGACTCTTGGATTGACTTTCTTGCTGTGATATCGTCGTAGGTCTTGCTGATAAATAGCTGATCTTGACAGTGCCAATTCCCTGGCCTCCTCTAGTAAATCGACATCGTCTTGCCGAGCTACCTCATTTACCTCAGCAGTTGTGTACTGGGTCACTCGTGGCGAATCATGCATTATGTCGGCTGGAAGCACAGCTTCTGCCCCGTATACCAGAAAAAATGGGGTATACCCTGTTGGCCTGTTTGGTGTAGTTCTGAGGCTCCACAGTACTGCTGGTAGTTCCTCGATCCAACATCCTGCCGACCTTTGCAGAGGTTCGACGAGCCGGGGTTTTATTCTGGACAATACCAGTCCATTTGATCTTTCTACTTGCCCGTTTGATGCCGGGTGAGCCACCGAGGAAACATCTAGTCTTATGTGCTTCTCTTGGCAGAACCTAGCAAAGGCTCCTTCAGCAAAATTTGTGCCGTTGTCTGTAATAACACTATGTGGATAACCATATCTCAAGATAATATCTTTGAGGAATTTTACTGCTGTTTGTCCATCACATTTTCTTATAGGTTTTACCTCGATCCACTTTGTGAATTTATCCACCATGACTAGAATGTGAGTCATTCCGCCTCGGGCTGGCTTGAACGGGCCTACCATATCCAAGCACCATACAGAGAATGGCCAAGTGATTGGTATTGTCTTTAATTCGGATGATGGCATATGTATCTTGCTAGCGTATCTCTGGCAACCGTTACATTTTTCTACTAGCTCTTTTGCCTCCTTTAACGCCGTCGGCCAATAAAATCCATGCCTGAATGATTTGGCTACTAACGCTCTGGACGATGCGTGATGCCCGCATTCTCCCTGATGTATATCCAGGAGTATTTCCTGGCCTTCTGCCGAGTCAACACATCTTTGCAGCACGCTTGTGACGCTTCTCTTATACAGCTCATTGTTTATGATTGTGTAAGCTTTTGCTCTTCTTATTGTCTGTCTGGCTAGTACCTCATTACTCGGCAAGATTGCATCCTTGAGGAAGGAGAATATGGGTTGCGCCCATGTCGGCGTGATTTTCTCTGGGACAATTTCACTGTCGATTTCCATGTTTTCTGCCGACATAACAGCTTTGAATCCTTCTGTATTTATTTGTGCGATGGCCAGGTTCACTTTTAGAGAGCTTGGGTTGCACTCTTTGTCAATTTCCATTGGCACACTTCCTTCTTTTAATTCTGCCGAGATATGAATGGACTCGGACTCTGGTGACGGTATAATCGATGGTTTTCTCAGGTGCTCTAGGGCGATAACTGGGGGAATTGACTGCCTAGTTGATCTGAGTTTTGACAATGTGTCCGCAGCATCATTTTCCGCCCGAGGTATATGATGAAACTCGCATCCATCGAAGTATCCACTGATTTTTTGCACATGGAACCTATATAGGGCCATATTCGCATCTAGTGCGTCCCAATTGCCTGATACTTGCTGTACTACCAAATCTGAATCCCCGTAGCATAGGATCTAACGTATACCAATTTCCTTTGCCACCTTTAATCCATGGACGAGTGCTTCATATTCGGCTACATTGTTTGATGCGGCAAAATGTATTTGTAGCACATATTTCAGCTGATCGTTTTTCGATGAGGTCAACACTATCCCTGCTCCCAAGCCATTTCAGCTTGGATCCGTCGAAATGCATTATCCAATAATTCGGATCTGGTAATGGTGGTTCATATTGTACCTCGGCCCAATCCACAAAGAAGTCGGCCACTGCCTGAGATTTGATTGCATCTCGCCTATCGAATTGCGGAGCATAAGGTGATAATTCGATTACCCATTTTGCTATTCGTCCACTTGCATCTTTGTTTCTCAATATATCGGCTATGGGCGCTTCACAAATCACTTTGATCGGATGTTCTTCGAAGTAATGTTTAAGTTTTTTCGCTGACATGTATACTCCATAGGCCATTTTCTGGTAGTGTGGGTAGTTCTGTTTTGAGGCCGATAGTACCTCGCTTAGGTAATATACCGGCCTTTGTATTGATTTATCATCTTCATTCCGTTCCACGACAACCACCGCACTTACCACTCTGTTTGTGGCAGCTACATAAAGTAACATAGGCTCTTTTGATAGTGGAGAGGCCAGGATTGGTGCTGTGACCAACATCTTTTTTAGTTCATGAAACGCATTATCTGCTTGCGGTGTCCAAATGAACTTATCAGACTTTTTCATCAGTTGATACAGAGGTAATGCCTTTTCTCCCAGCCAACATACAAATCGACTAAGCGAGGACAGGCAGCCCATGAATTTCTGTACATCATTTAGACACCTCGGCAATTCCATTCTTTCAACCGCTCGTATTTTAGTTGGGTTTGCCTCTATACCTCGGCTGGATACGAGAAAACCGAGTAATTTCCCAGCTGGTACACCGAAGGTGCATTTTTTCGGGTTAAGCTTCATTCGGAACCTTCTCAGGTTTGCGAATGTCTGCCGTATATCATCCAGGAGTGTTTTGCTCTCTTTGGTTTTTATAACCACATCGTCTACATATACTTGTACATTTTTTTTCCTATCTGGTCATATAGACACTTTTGCATGCATCTCTGGTACGTTGCTCCTGCGTTACGCAGGCCGAATGGCATGGTGCGATAGCAATAAGCCCCGTACGGGTAATAAACGCAGTCTTTATTTGATCGGCCAGATTTAACGGTATCTGGTGGAAACCAGAATACGCGTCTACAAATGACAATAGCTCACAACCAGCGGTCGAATAAATGACTTGGTCTATCCTAGGTAAAGGAAAAGGATCTTTGGGACACGCCTTGTTTAGGTTCGTGTAATCAATACACATTCGCCATACGACGGCTACATTCGGGTCATCCTTTTTCTTTTCTACTAATACCGGATTTGATAGCCAATCCGGATGAAGCACTTCCATGATGAACCCGGCCGCAAGGAGCCGAGCTATCTCATCCCCTATTATTTTCTCCTGTCTTCGGCGAAGCGGCGGAGAGGTTGCTTCACCGGCCTTGCTCCTGGACTTACATGCAAAGAGTGCTCAGCCAACTCCCTCGGCACACCTTGCAGGTCTTGAGTTGACCAGGCAAAGATATCCCGATTCTCACAGAGAAGTTGGTGAGCTCGCCTTCCTATTTGGCATCTAGGCCGGCACCAATCGTGATGGTGCGCTCTGGTAACTGCTCATCTATCTGGACCTTTTTTGTCTCTTTAGTCGGCTGGAAAGAAACACTTCCATGTGGGTTGGCTAATGCTGGCATATTCAGCTGTGCCGACTGAGCGAGAGCCGCTACCTCCTGAATTCTTCTTTTTTCTCTTGCAATCACCAATGACTCGGCCAGGTTTGATCCAGCCGAAGCACATTCCATCGACTTCCTGTAATCTCCTGCTACTGTTATCACCCCTTGTGGTCCGGGTAACTTCATTTTCAAGTAAGTGATGTGGCAGCTGCTCATGAATTTGGCCAATGCCGGCTGCCCAAGTAAAGCATGATAGCAATTTTCTAGGTCCACCACTTCAAACTCCAAATTTTCCGCTCTGCAATTCTCCCTTGTGCCGAATAATACATCTACTCGGACCTTCCCAATGGGTTCGCATGAAAGTCCCGGCACTATTCCATGGAATGTGGTTCTTGTGGATTGCAGCATATTCTGCGCTATTCCGAGTTTATGCATCATATCTTTGTACATGATATTGATACTGCTCCCATTGTCAATGAGTACCTTTGAGAATTTGACATTAATGTTGGGCCCGACAAATGTTGGATCTAGTATGAGTGCATACGACCCTGGATTCGGCATTATTTTCGGGTGATCCTTTACGCTCCAGGTTATTTCCTGATCTGACCAAGGCACATATCTTGGTACCGCTGGCATAACTGCATTCACTTCCATATGTCGGTGTTGTACACTTTGCATGTCTTGCTGTTCTGTTGTGAACACGCAATATGATTGATGATGCTCCCTATAATCATTACGTCCATTATTTCCGGGGTTCGTCCTTCCATCCCGACCTTGATTTATCACTTGATGCACTGCATCTCTCTGGTCCGAGTTAACATACCTCAGAGGAGGTGGGGGTAACATTAACTGATGTGCATTTGCCCCAGTTAACTGCGGCCGCTGCTGCTGATGCGCTTGATGAGAAGACGCTTGCATGCTCGCCGGGTTCCCCATTGCATTTTTCATCCAGGCGCATTGCCGAGTCGTATGATTAGCCAGCTTGGCTGGATTTGGAGTATGAAACTTACACGGTTGATACAACATGGATTCAAACGTGTACTTCGGCCTTTCCTGCCACTGCTTCTTCTGTTCTGGTGTCCACTGTCTCTTCCCTTCGTTCCTTGGTGTCCACTGCTGAGGACCATTTTTCTGCCGCTGACTGTTTCCGTGACTCGGCTGATCCTGCACTACCGCTGCCACCTGATTGGAGGCATATCTGTAATCCGGTCTCTCATCTCTTCTTCTACCTCTGAACTCGTTGCGCCTTGATGATCCGGCTGCATCTCTTGCATATTGATCTTGATGTTCCCGATGATCTGCCGACATTAGTTCTGGTTGTGTCGGATCGCCCAATGTATACGAATCCGCTATCCTGATGGTTTCTGCCAAGGTGGTCGGTATATCTCTTTGCAGTCTCTGCCACAATACACTAGCGTATCGGCATCCTTGAGCAAACCAAGCTATCACTTGAGATTCTATAACTCCTTCACATGAGTTTCTAAGGTTACACCACTGAGTCAAGAATTCTCTATCTGTCTCATTCGGCCTCTGCTTGCACATAGCAAGCTGCTGTGGCCTGTTTGGTCTCTTGTAAGTACCGGTGAAGTTGCTAACAAACATCTCTTCAAAATCTAGCCAACAGTTGATACTTCCTGCTGGCAAATTGTTCCATACTCTGGCTGTTCCTTCCAGCATTTGCGGGATATATCTTACCGCCCATCGCAAGTTTCCACCAGCTATTTTTACTGCAGTGGCATACTCAATCAACCAATCTTGTGGTTTGGTGCTCCCATTGTATGTTTTCGTGCCCCTTGCCAGCTGAAAGTTCGGCACTGGTGGCTTGCCCATGATCCGAGGTCCAAAACATGCCGTACCGGGCGGACCCTGCTCTTCTAACAACTCGGACCGGTACAACCTGTACAGTTTTAATCTTGCATCATTTGATGGCAAGTTTCTGTACATGATTCTCTCCTGCATTCCATAATGGTTATTTCCACCATGCCCCGCATACTCTATATCTGAGTAACCATCATTGTACCTCTCGTTTGCATGATTATGGTGAGTTGGTCTCACTTCTCACTCTTGCCGAGGTTCATACCTCGGCTGAGGATCGGGCGGTGGTTCTCTCCTTCCTTCCGCCGGGTTATTGTTCTCATGATTCCCTCTTCCAAAGTCTCCATTACCTCGGCTTCCTTTGCCTTTGTTGGCACGGCCGGGGTTTCTTTCGCCACTGTTACCTCGGATTCCATTGCCTCTGTTCTCATTGACTTTTTCGGCTACTGCCGGATCATATGGAACAATTTTCTTATTTCTTTTTCCTGAAGTTACTGCTCTATCTTTTCGCGCGTTGTTTCTGGGTGAGGATGCTGCTACCACTGATAGTGCGGGCGCTGCTCCAGCCAAATGAACCATACGCGAGGCTCCCGGTCTTGCCGGGTCTGCCCTAAGTATTTCTTCATTCTGCTGGTTCGCAATGCGTACCAGCTCATTCACTCTTTCTTGTTGTTTCTGCCGGGCTTCACCGGTCAACCCTTCCAACTCCAGTGCAGCGGCATTTGCCGCCCTCAGGTTCTTTGCCGGGGTGCTATACCTCGGCAAGCCTAGATCGACTGAATCTGCCTTATGAGTCTCATGCTCTTTGTTGATATCATTCATGAGGTTTTTCCCTCTCAATCTTAATTCATCGACCCGCTCGGGGGCAACATCTAGTTTATTTTCCTTAGCATATTCTCGCAGGGTCCTGTTCAAGGATTCCCGCAAGGCCGACATCTTTTTTGCCTCTACTAGCACTTTCTGCCTAGTTTCTTCCAACTCTGCATGAGCATTAGCCGGATCAAGTATCGGTGCCACAGGCGTGGTTAGGTTATCTATAGTTGCCTAGAGAATATTCTCTGGTCTTTCCAGAGGTGGCCATCTTACCCTTGCTGCCATTGGGGTTGTCTCCTGCACCTCGGCTGATTTGGCTGCTGACGGATCTACCTCGGTGGGCCGTGGAGCTGCCTGCTTCGTGGCCACCTGTCCTCCCGTCGTCGGGTCCTTGCTTGATCCGGCGCCTGCTGCTGCCGCCTGTGCCTCGGCTGCGACCATCACCTCGACGCTACCGATGGGCGTGCTCCACGCGGACTGTTTGCGGCGCTGAGTGGAGGCTCTCCTGCATCAATAACTTGGTGAGGATAAACGCAGGAGGTGTCGACGCCGACGTAGATCTGGTGCGTGCCGAAGTTGATGAAGACGCCGTTGCGCGGAGGAGCTTTCCTCCTGAAGCTGCCTGTGTTATCTTTGACATAGTCCCAGAGATCAACTCTCTGTACCAAACCAGAGACGACACGCTCGCCGGTGTGGATGAAGTTTCCCGTCCGGATCTTGACTCCATCTAGCACCGCTGCTAGCCCCACGGTGGGCGCCAACTGTCGTGGTGGTGGCACGGCAGATGCCATGGGTAGGCTAAAGTATGGGGCCAATGGATGCTAGAGGGATCCGGGGAGGGAAGATGTAGTTATTTCTACACTCAAATGGCTAACATGCAGATCTTTATTTCTCTTCTTTGGAACTACAAGTGCTCCTCGAGCTGTTTGCCGGAAGAAGAGATCTACTACACGAGCCTTACGTCGTAGAAATGAATCGATCCCCTCTCAGGAGCCCGCTTCTCCCCTTATAAAGGGGTGCCTTGGTTCCTTCTAAGGCTAACGTGGCAAGCATATTCGAGGAATATGCTTGTCCCAATATGGTAACTCGGCGGCTCTCTTTCCGTGTCACCCTTCTAACGACGACAATGTTCCATAGAACCCCACCTGCGCGCCTCGGGCTCCATGACTGTCACCTCCGTGACCTACTTCTTCCCTTCTGCTGCTCTGCTCCTTGTCCTTTGTGCTTGGCTCTGTTCAGATTCTTCCTAGCCCGTGACTTGGGTTTGACTATAGGAACCTCCTTTTCCTGCAAGCTTCATGTTATTCGGCCTTGTCTCGCATAACTCGGCTCGGCCTTCACCTGCATTCAAGTTATTCAGACTTACTCGACCGACTTAACTCGTATGTCGGCCGGATAAGGTATTGCTCCTTCCGTAGGTGTCATGGCCATGCTTATCTTGGCCGACTTTTACATGACTCGGCCGATATAAACAGTAACTCGGCATATGACAAGGGAGACTCCTTTTGTCTTCCCCTGTCTTGACCCTACCCGGGGTCACCTCCCCAACAGCACACATTTGGGTTCAGCTTATTTCTAAGCTCTAATGCTGGGATGTTACACCGAATGACTAGGAGATTCTGTTGAAGTCCCTGTCGTAGTGGTCCGATCGGGTGAAGCTCCTGTGGACCGTGATGACGCCCTTCGGTCCTGGCATCTTGAGTAGCAGGTACGCGTAGTGTGGTACTGCCAGGAACCGTGCGAATGCCACACGCTCGAGGATGGCGTGGTATTGTGATGGCCAGTCCACCACTTCAAACTCGAGTCGCTCGCACCGAAAGTTGTCGGGCTTGCCGAAGATGGCGTCGAGCCATATCTTTCCTAGGGGGAATATGCCCGTCCCTGGGACGATGTCGTGGAACATTGTATCGAATTGTTCCAGGCTGCACAGCGGGATCCGCATTGCTGCTAAGGTATTGGCAAACATCAGATTGATGCCGCTGCCACCATCCATGAAGACGCGGCTCGTGTCGAACCCTCCGATCTGCGCCTCAAGCACCAGGGCAGCATGACCTGGGCGAGGGACCTGGCAAGGGTGATCTGAACGGCTGAACGTGATGCAGGACTCTGATCCGCTGAGGTACTCAGGGATGGTGGGTGGAGCGGTCACAGCCAGATTGATCTGACGGGTAATTTTCTTTTGCACCCTGTTCGTTGCGCGTCCTTTTTGGATCATCAGTGATCCTTTTGGCACGGGGTACCCATTTCCGCCGTTGTTCTGCGCGGGTGCGATTGGATGATTCGAAGGTTCCACGGGTGGTGGTGGAGGAGCTCCGTGGGCGATGTCGCTTGGTGCGGGCGCGTTCCCATACCCGGGGTTCGGGGCTTGTTGCCTCATCTGGGACATGCTCTCGCTGAGTTTCTGAAACTCGCGGCAATCCTTGAGCATGTGGCTTGCCTTATTTTTACCATCCTGCTTGTCGATGTAGAAGTGGATGGTGCATGGACCCGACAGTTTGTCGTATGCTGAGGGTCCATCGTCGCGGCCGCGACGTTGCCATGACTGCGCTGGGCGTCCTCCGTCGCGGAAGTTGTTTCCACGGTATCCGCCGCTGCTGTGGTTGCCATCGCTGCGGCGGTCGGCGTAGCCAGCCGTGACCATGTCGGGTCCGTCGCGATCGTCGTAGACGCACGATCTTCTCTTGCTACGGCGTTCACGTCGACAGCCGTAGTCATCTTCCTCCTCTGAGTGCACTCAGTGGACGGAGTCCTCGCCGTCTGCCCACCTGTTGGCGATGTTCATGAGGTGGTCAAGTGTCTTGGGCTTGATGCGCCCAAGTTCTTCCTTGAAGTCATGGCGCTTGACGCCATCTTTGAAGGCGTCGATCGCTCTCTCCTCAGAGATGTGCGCCGTGGAGTTCTTGGTGTTGGACCAGCATAATATGTATGAGCGAATGGATTCGCCCGTTCGTTGGGTCCAGGCCCGTAGCTCTTCGATCGAGGCTAGCCTCTTGCTAGTGCCTTTGATGTTTCGGATGAAACTATACGCCAGTTCCTCCCAGCTTCGGATGGATCCCGAGGATAGGCTGCTGAGCCAGATCCAGGCTGCGCCTGTCAGCTGCAGCTGAAGGCATTGCAGGGCGGTGTCTTTGTTTCCACCGTGTATCTTGACGAACGACAGGTGGTTGCTAGGTCACGCCTTGGGGTCCTGTGTGCCGTCAAACTTCAGAATGTCCGAAGGAAGCTTGAAGTTACGCGGCATCCGTGTCCGCCAGACGGATCTGCTGAAGCATCGGGCTCCGCAGAGTTCTCCTTCGTCGTCGTCCTCCTCGGATTCGGACGATCATACGCGCTTGGCACGCGCTTTGTCGATCTTGCATTGGGTGAGCTTGCTTCGAGCGTCGTAATCGCGGCTGCGATGGCGCGAGCTCTTGTGCCTTCGAGGTAGGTCGTGCTCTTCCTCGTCGGATGAAGGCGTAGGGCTGTGGTTGAACCTGACCACGACCTTCTTCTTTGGCTCTGTAGGAGCTTCTCCGTGGAGCGCAGCTCCAATGAGTCCGAGTCTGGTAAGTGCGGACTTGTGCATGGCCCTTTTCGGGTCCCCCACCGGGGGTGGATGGGACACGAGGTGTGTGGTGGCTGCCATGATCGCAGCTTGCGGTGTCTTTGGGATGACGTTGCCATCGGCATCGATCTCCATGAAGGACGTGTTGAGGGTCCGAGTCACCTCGCGACGTGCCTTGGGGTCCATGTTCTTCGTGCGAGAACGGTGCTTGTTGCCATGGTTGCCGTGCGAGCTGGAGCCGCCCATGGCGGAGAGCGCAGCTCGCCGCGCACTGGACTCCGAGGCCGCTTGCTTGCGCTTGTCAAGCACTTCTTGCATCTTCACCTGCTTCTTGTGCTCTTTGACTAGGAGCATGTGGTACGCCATCAGTAGGTCCCGTGAGGCACCCACGGGCAGGATCTTGTTGCCTGCCACAGCTTCGCGTGCTTGAGCCCATCCTTCCTCGCTGAGGTGGATGATCCGATTGGGATCGGTGTCCTTGTTGGGCGGGGGGGGGGGCTGGTTCTCCTGTTCTCGCCGTTTCTACCCTGAGGGTTGGGTGGCGGGTTGTGCTCCTGATCCACGTCGCTCTGGATGACTGTGGCGCATTGGTAGCGCTCGTAGATTGGATCGATGCTGCCGCAGCTTTCGGATCCGGAACCGTAGGTCCCTTCCTCCGATGGTGGATCGCACAGATCTGAGTTGCAGCTGCTGCTGTCATAGGAATCATCTGTTGACGGCGATGTGCGTAGCACGGGGTGTGGAGCCCATGAAGCGGGCCTGATCGACGACAGGGGCACCCGCTCTGGGAGACGGAGAGTGCCGGTCTGCCCCACCTGGAAGCAGAATCTTCCGAACAGGATCTCGAGCCCGTCGCCAACGGGCTCGAAGTCCTTCAGGGTGGCTGGCGAGTGGGTGGTGAAGTCGAAAGCGCCGAAGAGGAGATGAATCTCCGTCGTAGCGGAGTTGTAGATCGCTTTGGTTGGGACCTTCACGATCGCACAATCAGCGTCCCTAGTTCCCACAGACGGCGCCAATTGACGAGGTTTAATCTCGTCAATGCCCATTATTATGAGCTTGGGTTTTGGAGAAGATGGGGATGCTGGAGATTGCGGAAAGGTTAGCAAACAAGCAACATGAGGAAACAAGGTTTACCCAGGTTCAGGCCCCCGGAGGGAAAACCCTACTCCTGCTTGTCTACTCTTGATTACGGTGGAACCGAAAAGTACAGGGGTGCGCAGATGCAATCTGGCGTGGAGGTGTGTATGCGTTGGTATGAAGTGCCCTCCTCGTCGTGTCCTCCTAGCCTTTATATAGAGATAGGCAGGTCCCAGGCACAAATCGAGTCGATTACAGGTTTTAGGGTTTGCCCCTTTGAATATTCTATCTACTCTAGTCTTGTTCTCCAAGGATTTGAAGGCGTCATGGGCCCTGGCCACCCGAAAGTCTTCATGGGCTGGCGCATATTCTCGTGGGCCTTCCTTGGGCTGGACTAGGTATGCTAAGATCGTGTACCCGTAGGATATAACCATGTCAGTTGCAGGTTATTGTCAAGAAGATGTGAGGATTGTCATATGTCGCTGGGATTTCTGTGATGTCTGCATTGGTACACTTACTTGGAATTTAATGGGTGCTATCTGTATAATAAAGATACCGACATTCATTCTCTATATACATTTTGGTTCTTGAACCAGTCACCTCAAGATTAAAGAGAATCATAAAGTGAAGAATGAATACTATGGGTAATAAACGTGTCTAATTATATCACAGAAAATCTATATATACCTTTTCACGAGCAAAAAAAGGTACGTGTCAACCAAAAGACAACAATTTGGGTATTGATCTTCTAGGAAGTGGTCCTGATAAAAACCAAGTGCGGTTGAAAATGGAATGTAACCCTTTTCCTGCTTATAGGTTACATCATTAAGCATGCATAAGAAGTTTAGATATAGAAAAGAATCACCAAAGTACTCAACGGCTGAAGCTATAGGTGTCCCTACTTTCTCCTATAATAAATGGTTCATATATATTATCATCAAAGCAGATAAGCTATAGATGTTGTGCTACTTTTGGCATATCAGATTGGTTTTGCTTATCTTGTTAAAAAACGGTGTTGGTTTAGTTTCTGAAAATAGAGAGTTTAGTTTCCTCAACCCTGATGCTGATCATGTACTTTCAGTAAGAAGAGAAAATTTCCAGCTTTCAATTGAGTTGATGCGCAATGAAATGGTGCGTCCAAGAGAGAACAGTCCAAGAAACTTTCGGTCACTTGCTTCAAGTAAATGAGTACTCAAAATTAGATATGCAAGTAGTAAAGGTTTAACAAACAGTAAAAATAAATTTGTGCCTTAGTCGATAACATATTCAAGAATTTTAATAGACTTGCTTGCTTTCCTGAAAGCACCTATCTGGGAATAAGTTATTTCCCTTTGAACTCTATCATAATGTTTCATGCTTACCAATTTTCATGTTCGTGTGTGAATACTTATTGATGATGTTGGACTGAATGAAATAATTAGTGCTCCTCTATGTAAGATTAAGCCCCAAATATTTCTGCGTGTTTAAGGCTAGTAAGCCATTTGTCATGTGAGATGAAGTGGATGACCCGTAGGAAGTTTAGATTTTAATTGACATTTTTTAAAAGGAGGAACGCTAGTTTATTTTAACATGATTGTGTGGGCGACCATGGCCACTACAGCGTGCATGTATGTTATGAATCTCCACTATCGTGCAAGAGAAAAAACTACATCTTTAAATTTTTGACAAAATATTTGTAGTTCTGGAGAGAACAGGTTATATGTGTTCCCACTAAAATTTGTCCATGATTCTGGAAAACAAACATAAATGAATCACAGATTCATGACAAGGATTCCATTGGATCTTCAATTTTAAGGCAATTATCAATAGATAAGATATTGAACTGGTTTCGAATAGGCTACATCAGAAGCAACACTTCACTGGAAAACTTACAAAAGGACAGACCGTTTATTAATGGATAGTTCTATTTAGAAGCAAGTTTTTATATGGCGGTCTCCATTGAATAGTTATCAAAGATCCAACTTGCTAGAGATCTGCCAAGTGTGTAGGGAAACGACCGGGTTATTTTTCATTCAGGCCAAACTTCTCAAAACTACTATCAATTTTTAGAGGTTGGTTTTACGGACGTATTTGGCAACAAATAAACCACTCAACATCACACATATTTTTCAAACATTGTAGATGGAGAACAGATTTAACAATATGTCAGTAAATAGTATTGTCTAAACTTAAAGGTTAATTCAAAAGCTAGGAAGATTACTCCCCTAAGCAGATAATACCCCTATCTATTTTTAAATTTTAGTACTTCTAATTTATAAAAAAATTTAGGACAGAAATGATTTCATCAGTTTGGGTACCAGTCCAAGCAGGACTTAACCAAGCTATATGTAGCAGATAAACACTGTAATTTATTGTACAAATATCCCTCTTGTTGTTTACAACAGGTTAGTTGAGTAGAACATGGCATATTGGATTGGATATTTGTTATACTGGCAATTAGGCATAGAGGAAACTGAGCACACAATGAGATGATTCTTTATTTCTTTTCTATTACGTACATCTTATCTATTTTCCTTGCATGGAATTCTTCATGCACACACATGCTTTCCCCATGACCAATCAACAAAATATTTGTAAACAAAATTTCATGCTCTTATCTATGTTGAAATATGGGGAACAAGAATCAGAAACATCAATGAGATCCATATGGAGTTACTAGGAGAAGGAAGCGGATTCGGGCAGCAGGTATCCGTCGTGTACCTTGGAGTCGCCTCCGAGCGTCCTAGAACCACCTATAGGCCATGAATAACAATCATCCACAAAGAGCAACCGGCCAATCAAATCTAAGAGTAAGCAGCAACAACACGAGGGGAATTGACTAATGCTTCTGCATGTGGTCGGCGTTGCAGCGTGTCCGTTACAGGCAGCGTCGGCATTCAAACGGTTGTCCAATCGCTCTAAACTCGACAGATTCTGCGTTAGGACTAATTATAACCCTATGGATGGTATATTTGCAACCAGGTGGCAGTATTCAGTTGAATCACGCTACTTCATCAAATCCCCAAACGCTTGCTTATATTTTTGCCCCCTTGAATGTGTTTGAGCATAAAAAGTATAAGGTTGTGTTAAAACACATGATCACATTTTAGTAAATTTATCAAGAGTTTTCGAAACTTACAGTTTTATCCATAAGAACAAAATGAATGTTGTCACCATATTTATTAGGCGCAAACTTCACTTCTATCCTCACACAATTGCTCCACTTTGAGATGGTATCACCAAACTTAATGTCATCAAAATCCTTAAATCTATAGTAATAAATGTAAGATTGCTAGTACTATATTTTATTCATGATGAGAAGGTAAGTTAAACTAACCTAGGTGGCCACGGAGTTTCGGTCAAGTCCGCATATGTCCTCTTATTTATGAGCTTAATGGTGCCATCTACATAAAAAGATACTAAAGGTTTAATGGTTGCACACTGCCATGGGATCTTATCGTCCCTAGAATCGCATGAAAGTTGGACATTAGCACATTACCACAGGTGTGCACCACAATCAAAGACATTTTTCTAAGCAGCAGTTAAAAAATTATGGGAGGCAAATTAAGAAGAATTGTAGACAAAGAGCACATGCAGAAGCAAGATTACCAGGCTAAAATAACCAGAAAATAGGAACCACATGATTATATGGGAAATATAATCAACATGACCTGACCTGGAACTCTCTATTAATACCAGTAATAAGCTTGGTCCTCTTTATTTTACAGGAGAGGATCCAGAAATACTATCCAGGTTCAATGATCGCCATGTTCAAAGATCTAGATATACAGGAGCTATCAGCCAAATAAAAAAGTAAGCAAGTACTATAAAAGAGAACACATGGCATGATATCGCAACTTACTCCCAAGTTTCATATTTAGAAATTAGAAAATTTTGGTTTTGCAACATGGTTCTATTGCTAGCACTCTAGGTGTCACTAAGGTGGTTATTTAATTCCTAAAATGGTTTCACCTAGTTCACTTATGCATAGGTTAGCACTCGCCATAAGCATGTGTGCCTATGAATTTAGCTATGTCCATAAGCATGTGTGTAACTATTAAGTAGTAAAATATTATCAGAAAGTTTTAGCATATAATACAAAAAGAAAATATCGAACACCAATTTATAAGATTATCGCCACAATGTATGAAAATGGAGATCACTAAATCACCATGCTCGAGATCACAAAATGCATATGGAATCATCACAAAGGAAATATAGAGAAAGAACTTACAGTGTGAAAGCAATATCCCCAATCTCAGTCACTACCAGCGTCAAGAGTAATGGTGTGTCCTACTGACATCAAACAAAAAAACATATTTAGGAACATACATATTACTACATGCTAATTCGGTTTAAGGATCCCCATATTATACAAATGCACCCATGAACTCCAATCAAACAGATCTCTAAAGGGATACCAACAATATTGTTTCTAGTTACCTAGCTAGTACTATGTTTTTTACTTGAATAAAAATTTATTCAAAGCATATAGTTCGATGCTGAAAATAGCATGTCTATCCTGGAAAGAAAAAACTAAAAAATCCAAATAAAAATATTCATCTATTTATTATCAAGAAATTTCCTTCCAAAAGCTAGAAGAAAGATTGTAAACTCATGTAGAACTAAAGAGGGTCCCTTGTATTCAATATCCTTTAGTAGCAAAGGAGTGAATAGGGGTTTCATTTTATCAACAATAAAGAATGGAGTTTCTTTTTCACAAAATATACCAAAAATTCAAGGTAATACAACAAATAGAATATGATCCTTTAGTACGTCCTTTGGGGCTAAAAAACTTTTGCCTATCCGCATGAAACGGAAAATACTATGTTATTTCCTCTTCTTATATTACTGCTTTTTACTTTGGTAAACTAAGCATGCATGAATAAATCAAAAGTATTCTCATCCAAACCTGCTTATATTCAGTACTTATGTGAAAATATATACGGTAATAGGAGAATCTAAAATACAGTCAATGTTGATGGGTATGGAATGTGCTATAGAGAAATACTAAAAAATAAAGCATGAAAATGGGTTTCTATCAAGTCCATATATGTCCTCTTCTTTGTAAGGTGTATACCACAAACAAAGATATTCATCTTAGAAACAGTTCAAACAAATTGTGGGAGGAAAATTAAGAAGAACTATAGACAGAAAACATATACAGGAGCAAGAAAGCATATACAGAAGCATATATAGGAACCACAAGACTATATGTGAAAGCTAATCGGTATGATTTGACCTACGGCTCTATATCAATAAAAAGCTTAGCCCTTTTTAGTTTCCATGAGAGGATCCAGAAATACTATCTAGGTTCAAAGATCTCCTGAAAAAATGATTACTTTTTCACCTAGAAAAATAGCAAGTTACAAAATTGTGTGATGGATCGGCTAACAATCTACACATGACAATGTGCTTGTTTTCAATAAGAAACGCACAACCAAAACAATGGATAAATATGTAAAAATAACTATATCTGCTTGATAAATCATAGAAGATTGAGAGTAGTGTTTGTTGAATGTCCTAGATTTATTACTTTTCACTGCAAATCCAGGACGATGAGTTGACTGTGCATGCAAATCTTGCCACCAGGCGCATTAGGTAGGTAGTAATGTGGTTGTGGATTCTTTTTAAATATATAAACTTAAAATAGATTGAGAAATTGAACAAAATTTACCAAAACTTAGGTGTGCAACGTTAAACTCGTAAAATCGAGATGATTATGTTTGGTTATGTGGCATCCCGCAATTACCACTGCTAGAAAATCGCGTTGAATTTGTGCATTGCATCGTCATCATCATGCATTGTTGCATAAAACTATTTTCGCAAAGCCCGATTTGTTTTCCAAACGCCCCATCTTAATTCAAACGCAAAGCCCGATTCTCTGGATTAATTATTTTGGCCGCTATCGGTTTGCATACGGCCCGTTTAAAACAAATAAAAAGTTTAATTGTTTTAGCGGGGGCAGTCGAACGGGCCGTATCGACCCGAACGACCACCCCCATTTTTTTTAAATCGGCCCACCTGAACACCCCAACAAAACCTACAGCTACCAACTAACCTAACCACACACCCCTCCACCTCACCCCACCCAATCCCCACTTGCCACCTCACCCTCTCCCCTCCCCCTAGCCTACCAGACGCTGCCACCTAATCCTACTCCACTCCCCATCCCCAGCACCCAACCCACACCACACACACCCTGCCTCCACCACGCACGCACGCATCACACGCGGTCCAACCCGCCCTGGCCCCTGGCCCACCACCTGCCCTGTTCCGCCCCGATCCCCACGCTCACCTGCCGCTCTCATCCCACCAACCGCGCGGCAGCCCCTGCCCCCGCAAGCGCCCAGCCACCACCCCGCGCGGCCCCGAGCCCTTCCTCCTCCCCTCCGGCGGCCCCCTCACCGCCGGCGACCCCTCCTCCCCTCACGACCGCGCCTCCCCGCCTCCCTTCTCGAGCACCGCCGCCCCCGCGAGCTCCCTCCCCGACGCCGGCCGCCTCTCCCCACCCTCGCCTCCGGCC
Source organism: Avena sativa (assembly GCA_916181665.1). Classification (NCBI taxonomy): domain Eukaryota; kingdom Viridiplantae; phylum Streptophyta; class Magnoliopsida; order Poales; family Poaceae; genus Avena; species Avena sativa. The sequence continues at coordinate 237,641,278 of OV702283.1, read as the reverse complement.
GTATCTGCCACCGCCTCGCCGGCCGACCTTGTCCCGGCGCCGCCCCGCCTCGTCTGCGCCTCCTCCTTCCGCGCGCCGCCCCGCGGCCCCCAGCACCCTCGCCGGTGCGCGCCCCGCGCGTCCGGGCACCAAAGGACGACCCCACCGAGACCTTCGACACGACGATGCCTGCTTCCAAGATCTCCGGCATGGATCGAAAAGTCCCCCGAAGACCGATCCCGATGTACCGGAGACCGGACCCTCGACACGCAAGGATCTACCCTCGGACGCCAAGACCCGAACCGGGAGGACGCAAAGATCGCCACGAGAACGACAAGCACTTCACCCCGAAGCCAAGACCGACCCGACTTGAGGACCCGACAAGATCTGCGCAACGACAAGATCGGCACCGACCATGGGCGGACCCGCTACGCCCCGACGCCGAACCAAGTCCTCCTTCACGGATGCAACAAGACCTACCCCCGCTATCCGAGAACGCTTCTGTCGAACCCCGAACCCAGATTCGTCGAACCCCGAGACCGACCCCGAACCCCGGAACCCCAAGACCGTCGAGACCCTCTAATGTGTGACCCTTATCCGAACCCTTATTTTTATAAATGCTAAACATAAAACCTGTTGCACCTTAATTGCCATACTTGCATGCTTAATCATGTGGTTTGGGGGCCTTATGCCGATTTACCTCATAATTAAATATGGGGCCCATATGCGGGCAAATCTAGCCTCATATTGGCCTCATTTAAAATTTGTGTAGCGAACCGGTGATATATTCTGCCTTGTAATACAACATTTAAATTGCGGGGTAGCTAAATAACTTGAACCGTTTAATTAAATGTCGGGACCCCGGTTCCGCTTAATATGGCCTAATTGCACCGCATATTACCATGCCATACATCCTGCACGCATCATGCCTGATTTTCTGCCGTAGTATTAAATATTGCATCCGGTGTTTATTCTAGTGTTTTGCTTCTTCGCGGATAAGGCCGTTGAGTTGATGCGAGTGTCGACCCGATCTTCGGTTGAACCTTCGGCAATGTTTTCAGGCGAGCATCTCCCCCTTTCTACCTATCTTACTTTTATAGTATTTATTCCCTCCTGTTGATCTATTGCTACCTGTGTTGCGATGCTCTAGTTTCCGTACCCGTGATATCCCCTTGTAGCCATATATTGCCTTGGACACATCCTATTACCTGTTGTTTGGTAGATAGTTGGACTTGCGCGTCGTAGTCGCTTGCTCAAGTGCTGTTGCGTGTCGTCAAGTACCACAGTTGTTGGAGTATTGCCACATGTTGGATGTTGGAGATGATCTCGGCTTTACTTTTCGTTCACTTTAATTCCTGTTTAACAACTAAAATTGAAGTAAGTAAGCAGAGGCATCGGTGGGTGATAGATCACATTTGGTTTCCGAACGCCCACTTGTGTCCCGTAGGACCCCGAGTACTTGATACCTGTTCCTTGATTTATCGCGCTATCCACATATGGGGAGTATGGGCCCCCCTTAGCCAGAGCTTGATTCCGTCTTATTTCTTGGGGCCACAACTAGTTTGAGGTTTTATTTACGATCATGTACTTATGCCATGCTACTTATGTATTTAAATTGTGCGACAGATAGCACACTGTACTGTTTAGGTAAGCGGAGTGATTACGCGGTATCGACACCCCGAGTTTTCGGGTTCCCAGTCGCGTACAGCCATTGGCGCTAACCTTGAGTCCGTCTCGAAGCTTGCTTACTTCGTTGCGGGTCTACTCAATGGGGTGGCCCCCTGAAATATTTCTGAATCTTGTGATTGCTCTGTCGTGAAGACCTCGTTGGGTTTTGATTTGGTTTTTCCGAGGTTGATCGTGTGTGTGTTGCTATTTGTGCACCCGGCCGGGTTAAAACTTTCTGAAAGCCGTGTCCGCGGATATGGACGACTTGGAGCACAGTATCTCGATCATAGACAAGCATAACTAAAGTTTATTGCTATAAATTTGACTTTATAATGACTAGTAATCAGCTTCACTATAATGGAATGGCTAATAATGCTGTCCACAATTGCTTGTTTGAATTGTCGCTTGCGACCATTGTACCTGACTAGTAAATATTGCAACTACAACGGAATGGCTGAATAAAAGTACCAACAACTGCTGGGTTTAAGGGTTATCTCATGCTATTCATATCTGATTAGTAAGTGTTACAACTATAACGGAATGGTTAACTAAAAGTGCCTACTGCTTACTTTATCAGGATGAATATCTAAACCTGACTAGTAATTGCTGCAACGATAACTGAATAAGTAAAACTGCCAACGGTGTGAGTTCCTCGGTTGACTTCCTCGTTTGGTCTCGAGGGGGAAACACCAGGATGGGTTTGCTTGGTGTTAGCTTCAGGTTGGATCCGGATAGGTCATTCTCACCCCTCTCTGATAACCGCCAGTTGTATCGAGTCCCTATAGGTTGTTTAGTGCATGCTGCCGCTGCCGCTTCAGTCCACCATACCTATGTAGGCGAGGACCGCCGAATTCTAGCCTCGCCGTGTACTGGCCTCAGTACTGACGCTCCTCTTTTTCCTTTGCCCTTTGTCGGCACCCCTTTTGTTTAAGCAGGTTTTGAGATCGACGTCGTTAGCAGGGTTACCCTTCCGGCTTGGCCTGGGCAGGGTTATGGACGCCATTGGTTATTCTTCAGGGCTCTTAGCCCCATTTGCATCTTGTCCGTAGCTGGACGCTCTATCGATTTCAAGGTGATTTGGATCTTTGTATATTATATCTGCATTCTTGACTCATGGAGTCGCTGTTATATATATCTGTTCTGTGGGTCCCATCGAGGACTGTTGTGTAATGTTATTACTTCGTTTTCCACCCGCACGAAAGTGCCTGGTGGGCACCTTTGAATCGTTTCTATGCGGGTTTGGCGGGTTTCGCTAAAACTTGCATAGGTCCGATTCTGAGGGTGTTACAGAGTGGTATCAGAGCCCAGCAGTTGCGATACCCCACAAGTCTAGCCTGTAGGATAACCTAGCTAACGGCCGAAGTAGAGTGTCAAAACTATTTTTGCAAAATCGGTTGGATAGTTCTGATTAGGTCTGATTTTACTCCTTACCCCTCTGCTATTCTCCTCTTACCTCTGCGTGTTTGAATCCGCTCTCTTCTCTTTCTTCGAGTCCAGGAATTCTCGTGGTTGGGTTTCTGTCGTACCTTCAGGGTTTCGCTTCCTCCTCTGATAACGGTGTTCTACCATCCGGTGTTCAAGCTGCCTGATGAATCCGTCTACGGTGTTACCATTCTTTGTTCCTTGCTTGTGCTTTCGGTGTTTTCCGACGCGACGATATCATCTACGCCAGATCCGATGCAGAGTCTGCATCACTCCTCTGTTTCCAAACCTCGCTTGTCGAGATCTTCAGTCTGTTTCCGAGAATGGTTGCAATCTTTTCTACTGATTGTGCAGAGTAATAGTTTGGGTGCGTGATGGATTGGCCCCCATGCCGACTACCCTTTCTATTCGCTCTCGTACATTGAAGTGGGATAGGCCGCATCTTTTCTCACCTTCTATCGAAGTTAGAGGTGGCTTTATTTGTTGATACCTCTACCTTCGACCTTTTGTTCCCGGAGTGTTCTCTCGACGATCACGGACAACGACCTCTTGTTAGTGGTGTCGCGGGGATCTACACGAAGTGAGAAGATGCAGATCGCCGACCTTCCTTACGGTACCATGAGGCGGATCTCGAGGGCGAGATCCATTGTTAGTGGTGTCGAATTGTGGCATCCCGCAATTACCACTGCTAGAAAATCGCGTTGAATTTGTGCATTGCATCGTCATCATCATGCATTGTTGCATAAAACTATTTTCGCAAAGCCCGATTTGTTTTCCAAACGCCCCATCTTAATTCAAACGCAAAGCCCGGTTCTCCGGATTAATTATTTTGGCCGCTATCGGTTTGCATACGGCCCGTTTAAAACAAATAAAAAGTTTCATTGTTTTAGCGGGGGCAGTCGAACGGGCCGTATCGACCCGAACGACCACCCCCATTTTTTTTAAATCGGCCCACCTGAACACCCCAACAAAACCTACAGCTACCAACTAACCTAACCACACACCCCTCCACCTCACCCCACCCAATCCCCACTTGCCACCTCACCCTCTCCCCTCCCCCTAGCCTACCAGACGCTGCCACCTAATCCTACTCCACTCCCCATCCCCAGCACCCAACCCACACCACACACACCCTGCCTCCACCACGCACGCACGCATCACACGCGGTCCAACCCGCCCTGGCCCCTGGCCCACCACCTGCCCTGTTCCGCCCCGATCCCCACGCTCACCTGCCGCTCTCATCCCACCAACCGCGCGGCAGCCCCTGCCCCCGCAAGCGCCCAGCCACCACCCCGCGCGGCCCCGAGCCCTTCCTCCTCCCCTCCGGCGGCCCCCTCACCGCCGGCGACCCCTCCTCCCCTCACGACCGCGCCTCCCCGCCTCCCTTCTCGAGCACCGCCGCCCCCGCGAGCTCCCTCCCCGACGCCGGCCGCCTCTCCCCACCCTCGCCTCCGGCCGCATCTGCCACCGCCTCGCCGGCCGACCTTGTCCCGGCGCCGCCCCGCCTCGTCTGCGCCTCCTCCTTCCGCGCGCCGCCCCGCGGCCCCCAACACCCTCGCCGGCGCGCGCCCCGCGCGTCCTCAGCCGTTCGCCCCAAGCCCGTCCCGCCGGCGGCGCCCAGGCCCCCGCCTCCTCGCCTGTTCCGCTCGAGGCTCGCCGCCGGGCGTCCGCCGCCGCCCGGGCGCGGCCCCGCACGCGCCATTCCTCCCGCTCGCCCCGGCCCCGCCACCACCATCCCCGTCGCCGGCCCGACCCCGCCAAGCCCGAGCCGCCGCGTCTGCGCCCCGCCGGGCCGCGCTCCGGCCGCGCCGTCTCCTCCCCGGCCGAGCACGCCCCCGCCGCCCGCGCGTGCTCCTCCACCTCCGCCGAGCCTCCCCGCCGTCGAGCCGCCCCGGCAGCCCTCCTCCGCGACCCTGCAACCTCCTCTGCGGCTGCTGCCTCAGCTCGTGCCCCCGACCGCGTCCACCGTCGCCGTGCCCCGCCGACCAGCGCCTCCCAGCGACCTCGCCGCCCGGCCGCTGCCCGTGCTCGCCCCGGCCTCCGCCCTCCTCGGTCCCCCGTCCGCGAGACTCCCTCTGCCCCGCCTCCTGCCGGCCAACTCCTAGCCCCTGCCCCGAGCTCACCCAGCGCTGCGAGTACGTTGACTCGTCTGTCGCCGTTCCTGCTATTCCTTGTTCCGGTCGCGCATGCACCTCTGCAGCTGGTGATGGTGGTGTATGTGTGATGCGGTTCGGGTGTTAAGATGTGGCGATGCTCTTGCTGCAAAAGATGCAGTGGTGTTGGCGCAGTTGTTGGAGACTCTCGCGAGTGACAAGTTTGATGGGAACCGACAAGATCTTCTTAGCGGAACCGAAGACGGAACCCGAGTGCCAAGCTCGTCTCATCGACAAGATCTCCTTCCGGGCACCAAAGGACGACCCCACCGAGACCTTCGACACGACAATGCCTGCTTCCAAGATCTCCGGCATGGATCGAAAAGTCCCCCGAAGACCGATCCCGATGTACCGGAGACCGGACCCTCGACACGCAAGGATCTACCCTCGGACGCCAAGACCCGAACCGGGAGGACGCAAAGATCGCCACGAGAACGACAAGCACTTCACCCCGAAGCCAAGACCGACCCGACTTGAGGACCCGACAAGATCTGCGCAACGACAAGATCGGCACCGACCATGGGCGGACCCGCTACGCCCCGACGCCGAACCAAGTCCTCCTTCACGGATGCAACAAGACCTACCCCCGCTATCCGAGAACGCTTCCGTCGAACCCCGAACCCAGATCCGTCGAACCCCGAGACCGACCCCGAACCCCGGAACCCCAAGACCGTCGAGACCCTCTAATGTGTGACCCTTATCCGAACCCTTATTTTTATAAATGCTAAACATAAAACCTGTTGCACCTTAATTGCCATACTTGCATGCTTAATCATGTGGTTTGGGGGCCTTATGCCGATTTACCTCATAATTAAATATGGGGCCCATATGCGGGCAAATCTAGCCTCATATTGGCCTCATTTAAAATTTGTGTAGCGAACCGGTGATATATTCTGCCTTGTAATACAACATTTAAATTGCGGGGTAGCTAAATAACTTGAACCGTTTAATTAAATGTCGGGACCCCGGTTCCGCTTAATATGGCCTAATTGCACCGCATATTACCATGCCATACATCCTGCACGCATCATGCCTGATTTTCTGCCGTAGTATTAAATATTGCATCCGGTGTTTATTCTAGTGTTTTGCTTCTTCGCGGATAAGGCCGTTGAGTTGATGCGAGTGTCGACCCGATCTTCGGTTGAACCTTCGGCAATGTTTTCAGGCGAGCATCTCCCCCTTTCTACCTATCTTACTTTTATAGTATTTATTCCCTCCTGTTGATCTATTGCTACCTGTGTTGCGATGCTCTAGTTTCCGTACCCGTGATATCCCCTTGTAGCCATATATTGCCTTGGACACATCCTATTACCTGTTGTTTGGTAGATAGTTGGACTTGCGCGTCGTAGTCGCTTGCTCAAGTGCTGTTGCGTGTCGTCAAGTACCACAGTTGTTGGAGTATTGCCACATGTTGGATGTTGGAGATGATCTCGGCTTTACTTTTCGTTCACTTTAATTCCTGTTTAACAACTAAAATTGAAGTAAGTAAGCAGAGGCATCGGTGGGTGATAGATCACATTTGGTTTCCGAACGCCCACTTGTGTCCCGTAGGACCCCGAGTACTTGATACCTGTTCCTTGATTTATCGCGCTATCCACATATGGGGAGTATGGGCCCCCCTTAGCCAGAGCTTGATTCCGTCTTATTTCTTGGGGCCACAACTAGTTTGAGGTTTTATTTACGATCATGTACTTATGCCATGCTACTTATGTATTTAAATTGTGCGACAGATAGCACACTGTACTGTTTAGGTAAGCGGAGTGATTACGCGGTATCGACACCCCGAGTTTTCGGGTTCCCAGTCGCGTACAGCCATTGGCGCTAACCTTGAGTCCGTCTCGAAGCTTGCTTACTTCGTTGCGGGTCTACTCAATGGGGTGGCCCCCTGAAATATTTCTGAATCTTGTGATTGCTCTGTCGTGAAGACCTCGTTGGGTTTTGATTTGGTTTTTCCGAGGTTGATCGTGTGTGTGTTGCTATTTGTGCACCCCGGCCGGGTTAAAACTTTCTGAAAGCCGTGTCCGCGGATATGGACGACTTGGAGCACAATATCTCGATCATAGACAAGCATAACTAAAGTTTATTGCTATAAATTTGACTTTATAATGACTAGTAATCAGCTTCACTATAATGGAATGGCTAATAATGCTGCCCACAATTGCTTGTTTGAATTGTCGCTTGCGACCATTGTACCTGACTAGTAAGTATTGCAACTACAACGGAATGGCTGAATAAAAGTACCAACAACTGCTGGGTTTAAGGGTTATCTCATGCTATTCATATCTGATTAGTAAGTGTTACAACTATAACGGAATGGTTAACTAAAAGTGCCTACTGCTTACTTTATCAGGATGAATATCTAAACCTGACTAGTAATTGCTGCAACGATAACTGAATAAGTAAAACTGCCAACGGTGTGAGTTCCTCGGTTGACTTCCTCGTTTGGTCTTGAGGGGGAAACACCAGGATGGGTTTGCTTGGTGTTAGCTTCAGGTTGGATCCGGATAGGTCATTCTCACCCCTCTCTGATAACCGCCAGTTGTATCGAGTCCCTATAGGTTGTTTAGTGCATGCTGCCGCTGCCGCTTCAGTCCACCATACCTATGTAGGCGAGGACCGCCGAATTCTAGCCTCGCCGTGTATTGGCCTCAGTACTGACGCTCCTCTTTTTCCTTTGCCCTTTGTCGGCACCCCTTTTGTTTAAGCAGGTTTTGAGATCGACGTCGTTAGCAGGGTTACCCTTCCGGCTTGGCCTGGGCAGGGTTATGGACGCCATTGGTTATTCTTCAGGGCTCTTAGCCCCATTTGCATCTTGTCTGTAGCTGGACGCTCTATCGATTTCAAGGTGATTTGGATCTTTGTATATTATATCTGCATTCTTGACTCATGGAGTCGCTGTTATATATATCTGTTCTGTGGGTCCCATCGAGGACTGTTGTGTAATGTTATTACTTCGTTTTCCACCCGCACGAAAGTGCCTGGTGGGCACCTTTGAATCGTTTCTATGCGGGTTTGGCGGGTTTCGCTAAAACTTGCATAGGTCCGATTCTGAGGGTGTTACAGAGTGGTATCAGAGCCCAGCAGTTGCGATACCCCACAAGTCTAGCCTGTAGGATAACCTAGCTAACGGCCGAAGTAGAGTGTCAAAACTATTTTTGCAAAATCGGTTGGATAGTTCTGATTAGGTCTGATTTTACTCCTTACCCCTCTGCTATTCTCCTCTTACCTCTGCGTGTTTGAATCCGCTCTCTTCTCTTTCTTCGAGTCCAGGAATTCTCGTGGTTGGGTTTCCGTCGTACCTTCAGGGTTTCGCTTCCTCCTCTGATAACGGTGTTCTACCATCCGGTGTTCAAGCTGCCTGATGAATCCGTCTACGGTGTTACCATTCTTTGTTCCTTGCTTGTGCTTCCGGTGTTTTCCGACGCGACGATATCATCTACGCCAGATCCGATGCAGAGTCTGCATCACTCCTCTGTTTCCAAACCTCGCTTGTCGAGATCTTCAGTCTGTTTCCGAGAATGGTTGCAATATTTTCTACTGATTGTGCAGAGTAATAGTTTGGGTGCGTGATGGATTGGCCCCCATGCCGACTACCCTTTCTATTCGCTCTCGTACATTGAAGTGGGATAGGCCGCATCTTTTCTCACCTTCTATCGAAGTTAGAGGTGGCTTTATTTGTTGATACCTCTACCTTCGACCTTTTGTTCCCAGAGTGTTCTCTCGACGATCACGGACAACGACCTCTTGTTAGTGGTGTCGCGGGGATCTACACGAAGTGAGAAGATGCAGATCGCCGACCTTCCTTCCGGTACCATGAGGCGGATCTCGAGGGCGAGATCCATTGTTAGTGGTGTCGAATTGTGGCATCCCGCAATTACCACTGCTAGAAAATCGCGTTGAATTTGTGCATTGCATCGTCATCATCATGCATTGTTGCATAAAACTATTTTCGCAAAGCCCGATTTGTTTTCCAAACGCCCCATCTTAATTCAAACGCAAAGCCCGGTTCTCCGGATTAATTATTTTGGCCGCTATCGGTTTGCATACGGCCCGTTTAAAACAAATAAAAAGTTTCATTGTTTTAGCGGGGGCAGTCGAACGGGCCGTATCAACCCGGACGACCACCCCCATTTTTTTTAAATCGGCCCACCTGAACACCCCCAACAAAACCTACAGCTACCAACTAACCTAACCACACACCCCTCCACCTCACCCCACCCAATCCCCACTTGCCACCTAACCCTCTCCCCTCCCCCTAGCCTACCAGACGCTGCCACCTAATCCTACTCCACTCCCCATCCCCAGCACCCAACCCACACCACACACACCCTGCCTCCACCACGCACGCACGCATCACACGCGGTCCAACCCGCCCTGGCCCCTGGCCCACCACCTGCCCTGTTCCGCCCCGATCCCCACGCTCACCTGCCGCTCTCATCCCACCAACCGCGCGGTAGCCCCTGCCCCGCAAGCGCCCAGCCACCACCCCGCGCGGCCCCGAGCCCTTCCTCCTCCCCTCCGGCGGCCCCCTCACCGCCGGCGACCCCTCCTCCCCTCACGACCGCGCCTCCCCGCCTCCCTTCTCGAGCACCGCCGCCCCCGCGAGCTCCCTCCCCGACGCCGGCCGCCTCTCCCCACCCTCGCCTCCGGCCGTATCTGCCACCGCCTCGCCGGCCGACCTTGTCCCGGCGCCGCCCCGCCTCGTCTGCGCCTCCTCCTTCCGCGCGCCGCCCCGCGGCCCCCAGCACCCTCGCCGGCGCGCGCCCCGCGCGTCCTCAGCCGTTCGCCCCAAGCCCGTCCCGCCGGCGGCGCCCAGGCCCCCGCCTCCTCGCCTGTTCCGCTCGAGGCTCGCCGCCGGGCATCCGCCGCCGCCCGGGCGCTGCCCCGCACGCGCCGTTCCTCCCGCTCGCCCCGGCCCCGCCACCACCATCCCCGTCGCCGGCCCGACCCCGCCAAGCCCGAGCCGCCGCGTCTGCGCCCCGCCGGGCCGCGCTCCGGCCGCGTCGTCTCCTCCCCGGCCGAGCACGCCCCCGCCGCCCGCGCGTGCTCCTCCACCTCCGCCGAGCCTCCCCGCCGTCGAGCCGCCCCGGCAGCCCTCCTCCGCGACCCTGCGACCTCCTCTGCGGCTGCTGCCTCCGCTCGTGCCCCCGACCGCGTCCACCGTCGCCGTGCCCCGCCGACCAGCGCCTCCCAGCGACCTCGCCGCCCGGCCGCTGCCCGTGCTCGCCCCGGCCTCCGCCCTCCTCGGTCCCCCGTCCGCGAGACGCCCTCTGCCCCGCCTCCGGCCGGCCAACTCCTAGCCCCTGCCCCGAGCTCACCCAGCGCTGCGAGTACGTTGACTCGTCTGTCGCCGTTCCTGCTATTCCTTGTTCCGGTCGCGCATGCACCTCTGCAGCTGGTGATGGTGGTGTATGTGTGATGCGGTTCGGGTGTTAAGATGTGGCGATGCTCTTGCTGCAAAAGATGCAGTGGTGTTGGCGCAGTTGTTGGAGACTCTCGCGAGTGACAAGTTTGATGGGAACCGACAAGATCTTCTTAGCGGAACCGAAGACGGAACCCGAGTGCCAAGCTCGTCTCATCGACAAGATCTCCTTCCGGGCACCAAAGGACGACCCCACCGAGACCTTCGACACGACGATGCCTGCTTCCAAGATCTCCGGCATGGATCGAAAAGTCCCCCGAAGACCGATCCCGATGTACCGGAGACCGGACCCTCGACACGCAAGGATCTACCCTCGGACGCCAAGACCCGAACCGGGAGGACGCAAAGATCGCCACGAGAACGACAAGCACTTCACCCCGAAGCCAAGACCGACCCGACTTGAGGACCCGACAAGATCTGCGCAACGACAAGATCGGCACCGACCATGGGCGGACCCGCTACGCCCCGACGCCGAACCAAGTCCTCCTTCACGGATGCAACAAGACCTACCCCCGCTATCCGAGAACGCTTCCGTCGAACCCCGAACCCAGATCCGTCGAACCCCGAGACCGACCCCGAACCCCGGAACCCCAAGACCGTCGAGACCCTCTAATGTGTGACCCTTATCCGAACCCTTATTTTTATAAATGCTAAACATAAAACCTGTTGCACCTTAATTGCCATACTTGCATGCTTAATCATGTGGTTTGGGGGCCTTATGCCGATTTACCTCATAATTAAATATGGGGCCCATATGCGGGCAAATCTAGCCTCATATTGGCCTCATTTAAAATTTGTGTAGCGAACCGGTGATATATTCTGCCTTGTAATACAACATTTAAATTGCGGGGTAGCTAAATAACTTGAACCGTTTAATTAAATGTCGGGACCCCGGTTCCGCTTAATATGGCCTAATTGCACCGCATATTACCATGCCATACATCCTGCACGCATCATGCCTGATTTTCTGCCGTAGTATTAAATATTGCATCCGGTGTTTATTCTAGTGTTTTGCTTCTTCGCGGATAAGGCCGTTGAGTTGATGCGAGTGTCGACCCGATCTTCGGTTGAACCTTCGGCAATGTTTTCAGGCGAGCATCTCCCCCTTTCTACCTATCTTACTTTTATAGTATTTATTCCCTCCTGTTGATCTATTGCTACCTGTGTTGCGATGCTCTAGTTTCCGTACCCGTGATATCCCCTTGTAGCCATATATTGCCTTGGACACATCCTATTACCTGTTGTTTGGTAGATAGTTGGACTTGCGCGTCGTAGTCGCTTGCTCAAGTGCTGTTGCGTGTCGTCAAGTACCACAGTTGTTGGAGTATTGCCACATGTTGGATGTTGGAGATGATCTCGGCTTTACTTTTCGTTCACTTTAATTCCTGTTTAACAACTAAAATTGAAGTAAGTAAGCAGAGGCATCGGTGGGTGATAGATCACATTTGGTTTCCGAACGCCCACTTGTGTCCCGTAGGACCCCGAGTACTTGATACCTGTTCCTTGATTTATCGCGCTATCCACATATGGGGAGTATGGGCCCCCCTTAGCCAGAGCTTGATTCCGTCTTATTTCTTGGGGCCACAACTAGTTTGAGGTTTTATTTACGATCATGTACTTATGCCATGCTACTTATGTATTTAAATTGTGCGACAGATAGCACACTGTACTGTTTAGGTAAGCGGAGTGATTACGCGGTATCGACACCCCGAGTTTTCGGGTTCCCAGTCGCGTACAGCCATTGGCGCTAACCTTGAGTCCGTCTCGAAGCTTGCTTACTTCGTTGCGGGTCTACTCAATGGGGTGGCCCCCTGAAATATTTCTGAATCTTGTGATTGCTCTGTCGTGAAGACCTCGTTGGGTTTTGATTTGGTTTTTCCGAGGTTGATCGTGTGTGTGTTGCTATTTGTGCACCCCGGCCGGGTTAAAACTTTCTGAAAGCCGTGTCCGCGGATATGGACGACTTGGAGCACAGTATCTCGATCATAGACAAGCATAACTAAAGTTTATTGCTATAAATTTACTTTATAATGACTAGTAATCAGCTTCACTATAATGGAATGGCTAATAATGCTGCCCACAATTGCTTGTTTGAATTGTCGCTTGCGACCATTGTACCTGACTAGTAAGTATTGCAACTACAACGGAATGGCTGAATAAAAGTACCAACAACTGCTGGGTTTAAGGGTTATCTCATGCTATTCATATCTGATTAGTAAGTGTTACAACTATAACGGAATGGTTAACTAAAAGTGCCTACTGCTTACTTTATCAGGATGAATATCTAAACCTGACTAGTAATTGCTGCAACGATAACTGAATAAGTAAAACTGCCAACGGTGTGAGTTCCTCGGTTGACTTCCTCGTTTGGTCTCGAGGGGGAAACACCAGGATGGGTTTGCTTGGTGTTAGCTTCAGGTTGGATCCGGATAGGTCATTCTCACCCCTCTCTGATAACCGCCAGTTGTATCGAGTCCCTATAGGTTGTTTAGTGCATGCTGCCGCTGCCGCTTCAGTCCACCATACCTATGTAGGTGAGGACCGCCGAATTCTAGCCTCGCCGTGTACTGGCCTCAGTACTGACGCTCCTCTTTTTCCTTTGCCCTTTGTCGGCACCCCTTTTGTTTAAGCAGGTTTTGAGATCGACGTCGTTAGCAGGGTTACCCTTCCGGCTTGGCCTGGGCAGGGTTATGGACGCCATTGGTTATTCTTCAGGGCTCTTAGCCCCATTTGCATCTTGTCCGTAGCTGGACGCTCTATCGATTTCAAGGTGATTTGGATCTTTGTATATTATATCTGCATTCTTGACTCATGGAGTCGCTGTTATATATATCTGTTCTATGGGTCCCATCGAGGACTGTTGTGTAATGTTATTACTTCGTTTTCCACCCGCACGAAAGTGCCTGGTGGGCACCTTTGAATCGTTTCTATGCGGGTTTGGCGGGTTTTCGCTAAAACTTGCATAGGTCCGATTCTGAGGATGTTACAGGTTACTCTTATCATAACACAGAAGGGCTCATAAAAGTTGACTACAAGCTACTTCATGTGACCGTTCGAAGCATGCAAGCTACTTCACATGATAGTTCAAAGCATGCAAGCTACAAAGGATTGTTTGGTCAAACATAATAATGATATTATTCAGGCAGGACGACAATACAAACCACATTTTCAGATATAGAAAAGCACAAAATATAAAAAATCAACATCGATTCATACATAGGATGGTAAACGGTACTACCTCTGAATATAAAATTGGTATGGAATACAAAGAACAAAATAGTAATACCTTGATCGATTGCCTTTTTATTATGTACGTAGTTGGTTGATGATAGCAGCCTGTAGTTTAATTCTGCAAAGAAGTGAGAAAAAAATATGAAAAGGGATAAAGAATCTAATCAGACAAAATGGAATGTAGAAAGAATGGCAACATCTTTGCTATGGATAACCTTTGTTCTATGTATATTTCTAACAGAAACTTGGCATCAAAAGCATAATAACGGAAAAGTAAGATAATAGCTATAGTGCCAACCAACATAGGGACAGAAATAAATGCAATTTAGCCGCATACAATCATAGAATTGTCCATATATTTTTCTCCATGGACAGTCCAAGAACAAGAAAATAATTGTTTCATGGGATGCTACTTAATCTATTTTTCCGTATAACTATGACAGGGTGAAATCTGTTTTAGATAACGGTGACAAGATCGGATAAACTGTTCAATGCCTTGTTTAATTAGTAAAATTCTATGTATCTAAGAAGATTAGTTCTTGGAAGTGATCAAACTTTGATAGCCAGGTAAACAAGGTTAACTTAGTTATCCAGGGCAGTTGCTGGCTAACTTCGTACGGGCAGCCTCAGTGTTCTACTACCTTTTACTTAGATATGATCATTTAGACTTGATGGAGAGGTGCGGTTCATCGTCTCATGACTCATGCGTTTCTTACCTATTTTTTCAAATCGACGACCTAAACTGGCTTAAGGTATATGAATTATCCATGGAGTGAATAGAGGAGAAATTAGAATTTCAAATACACTGAAATAACATCATCTAGCATAGAAGAATAAGAATCGCAAATACATAGGCTTAAAGCATATGAAAAATTAGTACTACCAATCAAAAGATCCTTCTACAATATCATAATAGACTTCTTGTGGACTACAATTTAGTGAGGTCTAGCCTAATTTTTGTCACAACACATGGATGCAACTCCTTTGTGTACCTTGCCGTCACCACCACATAATGGTACACCGTCCTGGAACCACCACCTGCACGTCATGAATATCAATCAAATCAAACCAAAAGAGCAAGCAGAAGTAATGCGTGGGGTAATGCACGAAGATGATGTCGAGGAGTGAAGTAGACCAACGCTTGTTTGGCCAAAGATGGGGTGTAAGGAGGAGTACTGTTCACGACCTCCTGACTTGCTGGTGGGGGATGAGCAACATGGATGGAGGGACGGCGTGGCCACTGTCGCCGAGTCGGACCGGTTCTACGCTCTGGCAACTGCCGGCATTGTCGAACCGGTTCTGCGCTCAGAGGTATCCTGACAGGGGCATCTGGTCCAGTCACCGGATTGTAGAGGGAGGCGAGAGGAGAAAAAGGGTAGGGAGAGAGGCTTTGAGGATTTTGAACTGCTATAGGTAGTAGTCACCACGACCTCCATGATTGGAAGTTTCCACGCACAGAGATGACCGACGGTTGCCATGGATGTAAACGTACATGATTGACCGGTGGATGTGAGGCAGCACTGGGGGATTTGGTCCGTGTTGTGGTAGGGATTAAGGCGCGGTGTCGTCGGGTGTTGTTGGCGATGCTGCAAGGCGGAGCCGGGGGGTCACGGGGCAGATCGACGGAGAAGATCGGCGGAGCAGGAGGTCAGGCGACATACACCTTGGTCGGGAGTGCGTAGTTTTTTATCACGTTTGTGGCCTAAGACGATGGATTGATTTTTCCCTAATGTTCGTGGAAGTCATGGGAGAGGATCGTGTCTACTTCTGTTTGTGTTTTTATATATTATGCCGTTTCTTTTCAGCATGGGCGTTCCATTCTTTTTGTGTACGGGAGTTTTTTTTGGACAGGGAGATTTGCAAGGAGATAGTATGAGGTACCAACGATCTTGTCATCTTCCCCTTAAATGAATAGTAAAGATATCTATAAAGTTCATCCCCACTAAAAAGCATTTAATGTTTGCAAGCTGAAATCTGGTGCAGCCACATCACTCTAATTGTTTATGTCCATCGGATTGGTCCAGCCTAGGACATCCGTCACTACTTTCTTAGAAATGGTCACGATAATTACTTTCAACAGTAGAATTAGCGCCAAGACGTGCTTCCGTTTGACTCCCCACTTCCGCTTCCACTTCATATTCTGACGAGAAAATGACAAGGAACTACCACATTAGAGGCGGCGGTGTCAGCAAACTACCACCTTTGCTCGGTTTGTCGAAGAACTACCAACATTGGGGTCAGTTATCGACAGATAACACGAATCGGCCGTTTTAGTGGGTTTAACCACTTTTCAGACCAGTTGGGACTACATGTTAGGTCCACGTGGCACGGTGGCCGTTTGCATGCCTGACGGCCGTTAGGTATTGTTGCGGCAGGGCTCAGGCCATAAGTTCTTCCCATTTCACTCTCGCTCCCACGCGGAATGTAAACACGGCGACTCCTAGCGGCGGCGGCAGCGTCCCACCCGGTGACGACAACCGTAGCGGTGTAGGCGGTGAAGGGCGAGCAAGCCAGGGGTTATTCTATGAAGGAGGGGAGGAGCAACACCGCAACATCGACGCTGATCCAAAGCAGGTACCATTGTTGCATTCGCCAAATCCCCCTGTACCCGATTCGCAGCAAGCATGGTCATTGGCTGGGCAGACCTCCAGTGAAGATCCGCTCAGCCACTATGTCTCCGACGCTGGGTAAGCCATTCCGTGCTCCTTCGTCACATCAAGTTTGATAGAGATCTCATTTTGGCATGGAGATTAAGAATTTAGGGTTTGAATAGTTTTTTTAATGTAATGTGGGCAACAAGCAGAGATTTGGGAGCTATTTATTGAATTTGATGGTGTCAAATTTGTGCAGAAGACCGTGGAACACTGTGATGTTAGATATCTGAATTTGTTGTCACTGATGGAGAAGGAAGGGTATGGCATATGTGATTCAATGTACCATGTGAAAGAGGAAGGGGAGGGACTGGCAGGGTTAGATTTAATAGATAATCAGGTTAAGGTGGATGAGATGATTAGGAAATATGAGAGCAAAAATAAATTGGTGCTCACAGTGATGAGGGACAAGAGGAAACATGTTGCAGTTGTGTCCCCAATGAAGAGCAAGAATACTGTCAAATTTGTTGCCAAAGAATTTCCAAGGTACAATGATGTAGAGGCATGGGAGGACCAGCCCATTCCATATCAAGTTCAGACACAGGACAGTGTGTGCTACCAGCCTTTGCAGACTGAATTTGGTGAGCAGCTTATGGATCAGCATTTCAGTACACAGAACAGTGTTTTCCTTGATATTGTGCAAACTCAAACTTGAGAAGTAGAGGATGGAGAGGAATCTGATCATAGCTTCAGTTGGTTGGATGAAGGACAGTATGATCTAGTTTCTCTAGAGGATATGAGAAAGAAAGAAGAAGAGGAAATAAAGGCAACACTTGCAGAGATGAAGAGGAAGAGAGAAGACCCACTACTACACTATGAGGGTGAGACAGATATTGAGGACATTTTTGTCAATGATGATGAGGAAGATTGCGTAGAACAAATTCCAGAAGAGCAGCCTGTGAAGAGGTGATACGTCGTAAACGTATCTATAATTATTTTATGTTCCATGCTTGTTTAGTATCCACTTTGCTTTTCTTTGTCTGCACTTTGAGGTATTTTTATACATTTTCTGGGACTAACCTATTAACAAGATGCCACAGTGCCAGTTGCCTATTTTCTGTTGTTTTTGGTTCCAGAAAAGCCAGAAAATGAATATTCTCTGAATTGGACGGGACAAAAGCCAAAGTCAATATTTCACCGAGGAGAACACGGAGCCAGAAGATGAGATGGAGGAGGGCCGCGAGGGGCCCACACCCCCTGGCTGCGTGGCTAGGCCTGGCCCGCTCTTGGGGGGTGCGGCTTCCTCGGGCACCCCCTCGGTCTCCTCCTTCGCCTATAAGAAGCCCCCAATACCTAAACCCTAAGCACCCGATCAGATCTACACAAAAAAGTCCGTAGCCGCTACCATCGCCCCTAGATCGGGGGGGGGGGGTTGAAGCTCTTCCCGGAGGGGAGAGATCATCTCGGAGGCCTTCTTCATCACCATGTCAGCCTCCGGTATGATGCGTGAGTAGTTCCACCTTGGAATATGGGTCCTTACAGTAGCTAGATGGTTGTTTCTCCTCCTTTGTGCTACCATGTTTAGATCTTGTGAGATCCGTTCATGATCAAGATCATATTTGTAATCATGCATGTTTTGTTTGCGGGGATCCGATGGATATTGAGATTACTATGTCAGATTGATTAATGGTTTTATCTAATTGATTCTATCATGTCTGTGTTGTTTGAGATCTTGCATGCTCTCCGTTTCTAGTAGCTATCTTGGACAAGTAGATGCTAGTGATTCCAAGAGGGAATATTTATGCTCGATAGTGGGTTCATGCCTCTATTGAATCCGGGGAAGTGAAAGAAATCTCTAAGGTTGTAGATGTGTTGTTGCTACTAGGGAGAAAACAACGATATTTTGTTCATGGAACAATTGTATTGTTTACTTTACACACCTTGCTTAAAGCAGTTATCCATTGCTTGCAACTTAATACTAGAGGGGGTTCCGTTGATAACTTGAAGGTGGATTACTAGTCATAGATGCAGTTGGATGGCGGTCTATGTATATTGTTGTAATGCCCAATCGAATCTCATAGGATCATGAATATCTAGTATTGCATTGTTTTGCCTTGCTCAGTCCTGTCAATTGCCCCACTGTAATTTGTTTACCCAGCATGTTATGTTGTTTATCTTAAGGAGAACACCTCTAGTGAACTTTGGACCCCAGTCCAATCTTTACCATTGATACAACTTCCACTGTTACTGTTTACTTTCTGCAAGCCACCATTACCTTCTACAACATACAGTTAATCCTTTGTTTTCAGCAAAACGGTGAGATTGACAACCTCACTGTTCGTTGGGGCAAAGTCTTGAGTTTGTGTTGTGCAGGTTTCCAAGTTGCTAGCAACACCTTTGAGTCGTTTCCTTTCCTCCTACTGGTTCGATAACCTTGGTTTCATACCGAGGGAAGACTTACTACTGTGCTCATCGTACCTTCCTCTTGGGGTTTCCCAATGAAGCTCTAGAGTGATCTGAGCCGCCATTAACGAGTTTTCTGGCGCCATTACCGGAGAGGCTAAAGACGGCTTCACAAGAGGAGTCCTTCACAACCTTTCTCTTTACTTTGTTTTTGTTTTGCTTAGTTTCTTTTGCCTTGTTTTGTTTGCCTCTTTTTATCAAAAATTCCAAAAATATAGTCTCGTTTGGTTTGCTTTTTCTTTAAAAAATACAAAAAAAATTAGGTTCACTCTAGTTGCTGTTGTTGTTGGTTTGCTCCACCTTTGCAAAAATGAACTCTGCTAAGAACACCAAGTTTTGTGACTTCACTAGCACAAACAACAATGATTTTCTGAGTACACCTATTGCTCCACCTGCTCCTGATGCTACCTTTTATGAAATTAAGCCTGCTTTGTTGAATCTTGTTATGAAAGAGCAATTTTCTGGTGCTAGTTCTGATGATGATGCTGCCCACCTCAATAACTTTGTTGAACTTTGTGAGATGCAAAAATATAAGGATGTAGATGGAGATATTATTATGGTCAAATTGTTTCCTTTCTCCTTGAGAGGAAAAGCTAAAGAATGGTTGTTATCCTTGCCTAGAAATAGTATTGATTCTTGGATTAAGTGCAAAGATGCTTCTATTGGAAAATACTATCCTCCTGCTAAGATTATATCTATGAGAAGTGAAATAATGAAATTTAAACAACTTTATAATGAACATGTTGCTCAAGCTTGGGAAAGAATGAAATCTTTGGTAAAGAATTGTCCCACTCATGGACTGACTGCTTGGATGATTATCCAGACTTTTTTATGCGGGGTTAAACTTCTCTTCAAGAAATCTGCTGGATTCTGCTGCTGGAGGTACCTTTATGACCATTACCTTGGGTGATACAACAAAGCTCCTTGATAATATGATGGTCATTATTCTGAATGGCACACTGAGAGAGCTCCACATGGTAAGAAGGTAAATTCTATTGAAGAAACCTCATCCTTGAGTGATAAAATTGATGTTATCATGGCTATGCTTGTTAATGGAAAAGCTCATATAGATCCAAATAATGTTCCTTTAGCCTATTTGGTTGCTCAAGAAGAGCAAGTTGATGTGAACTTCATTAGAAACAACAATTTCAACAACAATGACTATAGGAATAATTTTGGTAGTAACAATAATTATAGGCCTTATCCTCCCAATAATGGCAATACTTATGGAAATTCCTACAACAATACTAGAAGTGCTCCCTCTGAACTTGAAGTCATGCTCAAATACTTTATTAGTAAACAAACTGCTTTCAACAAAAATGTGGAGGAAAAGCTTTTGAATGTTGAGAAAAATATTTCCTCTTTGTCTGAAGCACAATCCTCTTTGATTAATAAAATGGCTACTAAACCTGAAACCTTGGAAAGTACCTTTGCTGCTACACATGCCATACAAGTTACTATTGATGAAAATGTTAGACTGTTAGCTAAACTACATGCTAAGTGGGAAAGAGAAGCTGAAATTGCTAGAAACAATAGTGTGTGTACTATTACCACCACCAATATGGATGCTACCAAACCACAAGAAGTCCCTATTCCTCCTATAACTATGCCTAAACCCAATAAACCTCCTACCTGTGATGCTAAGTTTGATTTTGATCTTGATGGTTGCAATATTTCTGAAGTGATTATGTTCCTACAAAAGCTTGCTAGAAGTCCTAATGCTAGTGATACGAATGTGGCTTTCACCAAACACATTACAAATGCTCTCACTAAAATTAAGGAAGAAAATTGAAACATAAAGCCTCTATTCCTAGGAAAGTAGAAGATAGTTGAGAACCCATCATTAATATTCAAGTGAATGATTTTGATCTCAAAGCTTCATGTGACCTTGGTTCTAGTGTCTCTATTATGCCTAGAAAGATTTATGAAGTGCTTGATTTGCCACCTTTGGAAGATTGCTATTTGGATGTCCCACTTGATGATAACGATAAAAAGAAACTCATGGGGAGTGTTAATGATGTTCTTATTATGGTTAACAATGCCTATGTCCCTGTGGATTTCTATGTTTTGTATGTTGAATATAATGCTTCTTGTCCTATTACTTTGGGAAGACCTTTTCTTAGAACTGTTGGTGCCATCATTGATATGAAAGAAGACACCATTAAATATCAATTTCCATTCAAGAAAGGTATTGAACACTTCCCTATGAGGAGAGAGAAATTACCTTTTGCTCCTCCCTTTAAAGCAAAATTTGATGTTAATGCTTCTTCATTTGAAAATACTTGATTCTTGCTTCTTGTGCCTAACTTAAAGGCGTTAAAAAAGTACCTCTTGGGAGATAACCCAATAGTTTTATTGAGTATTGGAATTTATTATTTTTTAATAACCTCTCCTTATCCTTTTTATTTGGATTTTGTTCCAAGAATAACCTCTAATGAGAGGGAAGTAAGATTTGGGGAAGTGCTGTCCTGAAACAAATTTTTGCGCTCCACTGTAAAAATTCTTGAAAAATCGCTGTAAGTCTGATTGTGCTGTAATTTTGTGAATAAATTCCCCAGGTTGTTATCTAACTTTCTTTAGTTCAACACTTTTTTGATTTGAGCAACAGAACGTCTTCGAAAAAAATCAGTTTCTACCTGATGGTCTGTTTTGACAAATTTCTGCCATTATTTGTATTTGCTTCTTATTGATTCCTTTTTGGGTTCTCTTTGGGAAATTGAGATTTTTGAGGGAATTGCTACAATAGCTTGTGTTTTTAGTGAAAGTTTTGCTGTTGTGAAACTAAACCCAAAGGTCTATTATCTTTTGAATGCACTAATGTTGCTAATGAAGATTGTGTGAAGTTTTGTATGAAGGAAAATTTTCAGGTGTAAGGAAAGAATGATGTAATGATATGAAGAATGGACAAAAGCTCAAGCTTGGGGATGCCACCCTGTGTCACCCCAAGAAATATTCAAGAGTTACAAGCATCAAAGCTTGGGGATGCCCAAGGCATCCCCTTCTTCATCAATAAAAATCTTACGTCTTTCTAGACACTTCATTTTTATTGTTTCATGCATAGTTGTGTTATTCTTGGAGCGTCTTAGTTTTTGTTTTTGGTTTTTGTTTGCTTAGTTTGCTTGAATAAAGTAGTTGGACCCCCACTTTCGCTGTGTTGTTTCAAATAAGTTGATTGGTGTTGGAAAGGAGTAGGAAGTTCTTGCTTCAATAGTACAAGAAGGAGCTTGCTTTGGCTGTGACTTAGACTTTATCATGTCATGCTAGATGTTGTTTTGACTTTATGCCTAGTGATAATTGTTGTAGAATGACTTGTTCCAAACAATTAGGATTGCTTAATGTGCCCTAAAATAATCATGCGTTGTTTTAGCATACAAAATCATAGTATTGTGGTATTCTCTGCTTTGTTTGGGTTGACTTGGCACATGCTCACACCATGTTATGACTATGGACCAGTCACCTTAGCCTCTATGATCATTTAGTTTTTGACTTGTGGTACCACTTTATGCTTTGATTAGTAATGTTTTGTCGCTCTGCATGATTATGGCCATTATTGATCTCTTAGTTGGTCGCTCCCAGTCTTTTGCTAGCCTCCACTTGTATTGAGTAAGCTCTACTCATGCATCCAACTCCCCAGAAACCAAGTTATTCCAAAGTGTCCACTATAAATTCCTATGCATGGTGTGTTACACCATTCCAAGTATATTCTTGTTTTATCTATCACCCATATTAAACTTGTTATGTGAAAGTTAGTGATTAAAGCTCTCACAAACTTCATGGCACACTTTATTTTTCTTGCCCCTAATAAACTTGAACCATTGTGTCATCTATGTTGTATATGCTTGCACTTATACGTTGAGATTAGCAGAACCGTGCTGTCACAGGGAACCTGTAAATATCTACCCAATTGATATCATGCTCTTTTGTTTATGGATGTCGTCGATGTGAAATAAAAGGGGAGCTTGTAAGTCCATGTAGTTATGTATGTGTATTAGAGAAACGCCTGGGACGCTAGCCTAAGCCATGCCTAATCATGGTGGAAACTTGCAGCATCACCATAGTGAGCAATCTATGAAGCATTCTTCTTATTAAAAAAGAGATAGAAAAAGAGATTGGGAAAAAAAGAAAAAAAAAGATGAGAAAAGAGGAAAGAGAGAAAAAAGCACCATTTTCCGATGGTAAATAAGAAGATTGCTGAGATGCTCATTGTTTGCTTGCCTTGTCATTTTGATATGGGATAGCTCCTGTGTCATGGGGAAAGGTGTCGTGGTATTGCCGATAAGTACGCCATGGATGAGTCCTCATAGTGCGTGTTTAGAGACGTGGGGGAAGGCGGACGGTTGACGGGTACGAGGTAACACAGCTTACCCAAGTTCAGATCCCACGACGGTGGCGGAATCCTACTCCTTCTATAAATCACTATAAGGGAAAATACGCCGAGTTACAAGGATTGGTTCGCTGTGCGAGGTGGCTAGAAAGTCTAAGTTATCATGCCCTAAAGGCTCCCATAGGCCCGACTTATATAGTCACCAGGTCCTAGGGTTACAGGGAAAAGTCCTAACCGGACAGGTTACAGAGTCCTACAATGCTTACAACAAGTCTAGCGTGTCTTGCACTCCAAGGCTCCGGATACGTCGGTGACTCCTCCATAGCCTTCCTTTATTCGGCATGGGCCTCCCTTCTGGATCCATCTAAATGGGCCGCCCAGCAGGCCATGGGCCATGCTACCAACTGTGGGCCACCCAGGTTATCCGGATAGAGGACATGCTATGAGGATACCCATATAGCATATCCCCAACAGTAGCCCCCAGAGAACTCCGGGATCTTACGCCATCTTGCCTCTTCACGTTGAATGCTCCATCTAGATGGATGTCGGCAAATCATCAAGCAACATCTTGTAGTCCTCCCAAAGAACCCTGCAAGGTTTTCTCCGTCTTCAACTTGTAAGTCAGAGAATTGCTGAATCTTTCACCGTACTCTTCCGTAGCCGGACTGGATCCGTCCATGCCGGAATCTTCCGATGTGATGGTTCACCTGCTAGTGACAGCTAGGGCGACGCAGACGTAGGTCAGCAACGCCTCGTAACTCACACATGCAGAGAACGCAATCATGTCTGATTTTCCCGCGCGAGCGATACGAACCGTTGGCGGCGACGGTTGGCAACATGGCAAAATTTCCGCGCACGCGCCCGCACACATCATCCACGCGTCAACCGTTCGATCATTCCACACGAATATTGATGCCAGAGGTTATAAATTGTAACAGTGGTGGAAATTTTACTTTTCACCTCATTCTCCTCTGCATCATCTTCTTCCTCCAGCGAGCGCCTCCTCGAGCTCTCCGCGCATCGTGCAAAAAACCCTAACTCCTCGACCTTCCCAGTCACCACCGTAACCCCTCCAATGGCCAGCAGCAGTTCTGCCCCCTCCATGATGGCGTCCGACGATGCCGCGGCGAAGCCGGCGAGCTCCGTCATCGTGCCCCCAGAGGGCCTAGTGATCCCTAAATCCGTGGTGGTCGAAGCCACCAGCGACGACCATAACCCAGCGGCGCTGGAGCTGCTAGAGGAGGAGTACGACTCCCACAAGGGCGAATGGCGCGGTTCAGATATTATGGACCGCGACATCAAGGAGCTAATTATCGAGGGTTACCTCCCTGCGACAGAGGGGTTCGCCTGGCGGCCGGCGCTGGCCGGCGAGGTCACTCCTTCTCCCCAAGCCGGATAAAAGGTGTACCTCAAAGCCCAACTGGTACGCGGCGTCTCCCTGCCCATCTCCAATTTCTTCCTAGCTGTCCTCAACCATTACTGAGTACAGCCTCCGAACCTCTCCCCCAATAGCATCCTCGCGCTTAGCAACTACGCGACGCTTTGTGAGGGTTACTTAGGGATTAGGCCTAGACTAGATCTCTTTATATACTTTTTCACCGTCAAGCGCGAAGCTGGAGCCGGCAAGGACGGGCTTAGGAACTGTGGCACCATTAGCTTTAAGATCCGGCCTGTCCGGCGGTTCCCCGACATCATAGGCCATGAGTCCTACAAGAACTGGCAATGGACGTACTTCTACGGCCCAGATATCCCTTTGGCTGGACGAGGAGTGATGTACCCGGACTTCGTCGATGGAGCTGTCGCTGAAGCCCCGACATGGAGATCCCAGGCCTCCCTTACCTCCGACATCGACGCTTCCCGCTCTATAAGGTGGATAGAGTGGTTCATAGATACGGGTTTGACCGAATTGGACCTGGCCATGTGCTGGTTCGTCAAGCGGATCCAACCTCTGCAGCACCGCTTGAAGCTGATGCACGAGTATACCAACAAGAGGAAGGATAGCCTACGCATCTCCGAGGACAATTTATCAAGCGACTCCGTCAAGCTCTGCCTCAAGGACATCGTCAAGGTGAAGGATAGGAAGCATGGCTTCACCATCACCTATGACATGTTCGTAGAGAGCAAGTGCCCAAAGGTATCCGTTTATTTTCCGTGTATGACATATACTCCAGTTCTTCCATCTAGCCATTACCTTCTCATCTAACACGGTGGATTTTCACTTAATAGTTCGGCGATATAGATGAGGATAGCATGGCTTCCAAAATCTATGATCCAAAGATGAAGGAAGTCACCGTCGTGTCCGACGACGAGGTCCCGTTGGCGCGAAAGCGGAAGAGCTCCACCTCTGACGCTGCCGACGGAGGCAAGAAGAAGAAGACGGAGGGTGGAGCCTCCAAGAAGACTACCGCCGCCCTGGAGGCGGAGAAAAGAAAGATTACTGGGATCCCTTTTGCCAAAGCACCCCCTCTTGTGTAAGCTTCTTTCTCTCTAACATTGTCCATTGTTTGTCTTACTCATGTACTTATACTTTTTGTACGTTTCAGGAAGAAAGCCACTACTAGTTTGAAGAAGACCTCCAAAACTTTGGGGGCTTCTAAAAACATTAAGGATATGTTGCACCGCCATCGCCCCTGTTACTCCTAGCGTCCAGCCTTCGCCCGCTCCGACAAGCTCACAAGCCAAAGTAGCATCTGGCCCTTCCGCCATGGAAGTAGACTCAGGTGCCTCTACGGAGCTTGCCGTTGTCGGAGAACAGGAGACGCAGGAAAGTGCCGCAACTCAAATGGCTGAAGCTCCAACTAAGGATGCCATCGGTAGCAGTAAGGCGGTGGTGGAAGGTGGTACGTCTGCCGAAGGCAGCGCCTTAGCACCCAAGAAGACCATAGAGTTCCCAAAGATAGTCTATCCGGTACTTACGCCGGGTAGCACTGCTCTGGTTCCTGGTGCGGCACCGACATCTCCAACATGCGGTCTTGAGGAGCTTCTCCGGCAAGCAGAAATCTTGCAAGGAAACAGTTTGTCCTTTGGCAAGTTGCTTGCTGAGAGTGCTACAAACCTCAAGATCATTGCGCTTGTAAGTTTTATTTGTCTTTTGCATTTCCTATGAGTATCCCACTGTAGCCCCCGAGGATTTAGACGGAAAACCATAGGTCTTTGCATCTAAATGCTCTAAGAGTGACTAAGCTAGAAAACTTCTCACTGTAGCCCCCAAGCATATAGTTTGAATGAATTATTCCGACTAGATGCTTTTAGAGTAGCATATGCAGTGTTTATAAACTTCAACACTGTAGCCCCCAAGCTTCTAGTTGTAACTGAATTAGTTCCGACTAGATGCTTAAAAAGAAGCTAAGCATATGACTGAGTTAAAAACTTTATACTATAGCCCCAAGCTTCTAATCGAAAACTGAATTAGTTCTGACTAGATGCTTAAAGAAAGACTAAGCATAGTGCTAAGCTAAAAAACTCTCGCTGTAGCCCCCGAGCTTCTAGGTGGAAAATTTCCGGCTAGATGCTCTAAGTAGACAGAACAACGTTTAACTTTCTTCTTCCACAAAATGAGAATGCTCGGAGAGGCGTGGCCAACAAGAAGTACAGGAAGATGCGCGTGGACTTGGAAGCCGAAAAGGGTAAAACTGCCTTCTTGAAGGAACAAATCACCAAGAGCAAGTGTCTGTTTTTCCTTTCTTTTTCGTATTCCGACTTGGTCTTGTGCCAACATTCTCCGAGTACTCACTGTGTAATTTTATTTCTCCGACTTGCAGAAGCCATTTCCAAGGCTAAGGATATTTTTGAGCAATCCAAGCATATTCAACAGCTGGATAGCGAAAACAAGATCCTTAAGCAGGAGAGAAAGGACATGTTGAATATGCATGAAGACTCAATGAAAGTCCTGCAAGACTCCACCAATGAGGAGATGAACCGCTTAAAGGAGGAAATCACGATCCTTAAAGAGCAAAAGAAAGCCGCCGATGAGCAGAATCAGCGCCATCTGGACGCGTATAGGATCCTCCGACAAGAACGAGACTCCATGGCGGAAACTCTCCAGCAGGCTGAGATTAGCATCTTCAGTAAGTGATTCTCCATCTTGGACTTCTGTAAGCTATAAACTCTGAACTTTTTGTGTTATTGAACGCATGTGCTCCTTTGTCGGAAATTTTCAGCTCCTATAGGTTTAACCCGGTCGCCTCCTCCCCCAAAGGAATGCATGGTCCTTGCCGGCAACTTTATCAACACCACCATTGTAACATCCCAGCATTTAGGAACTAACGAAGGGTAGATTCAGGAATATGGAATGTTGCATGCATTTATCTATGAAAATGTGGGTAATTTTTTCGCCAAATAAAAACCTTAAGTGATCAATGTTTCTTTCTTACTTTTAGATTAGGTTTAGTCTTAAAGGATGATTGCTATAAACTTTGATATGATCTTTAAGGAATTATGTGTTTTAAAATGAATTTGAATTTTAAACTTGAGTGTTTGAATTATAATTCAAATGAATTAGGAATAAGATTTGAATCTTGATTTAATTATAGTTAATTATTTTAACTCAAAACTTTATCTAAAGAAAATAATTAGAATATAAAAACTTATTTCATATATATAAATAAGTTACAAAATTGTAACTTATTGAAATAATCCACAAACTCCACCAAAGTAAATAAATAAGAATAATAATATTCTTTATTGATAATAATGTAATCTTTATTATAAAAGAATAAAATGAAGATTACAAAATAATATAATGAAAATTACAAAAAATATAAAGAAGATTACATTGGATTGTTCTATAACTAACCCTAAACTAAATCTTCACTTTATATCTGTACCTGCAAAACAAACAAAGACTAAATAGAAACAAAATAAAGATAGGGTTAGTATTATTTTTTTCTCAGACATGTCAGTGAAGTGCACTGGACAAATTCATCATTGAGAAATTTATAAAAGGGGCAAGTTTCACTAATATGAAAGAATCCATCTTTCATAAATTTAAAGCCAGAAGTCAAATGACAGCCAAGAGGGGCAAGTTTCACCAGCCAGGTGAAAGTAACTAGATAACAGTAAGTTTCAAAATTCTGAACATATCCACAGGTGCACAGCAAGCACACAAGCAGGACACACAACTAAATGCATGTGTTGTGCTGTCAGCCTCACAACACACCCCAAACTCACAAAACCACCAGCACAGCCGTGGAGAGTCAATAGTGCATCTCTCCAGTGCTTGCATACAAAAACAGCCAGCTTAGAGAGCAACTTACCAAGAACAACCGCCAAACTAAACTATCAAAGATCAACCAAACATCACCAGATGGTGACATAAGGAGGGGGAAGGATCAGGTGGACAACAAGATCAAGTCCAGGAGCTAGGAGGAGCAGGCTAGCTCAAGGTCAAGCACAGAAGCTCAGCAAAACAAGATCATCATCACCACTTTACTCCACAAACATCAAATTCTGTGGTGAGTATCATAAAACCTTCACATGATCTAATCATATCATCTAGACAGAAGCATGTGTTGTTTTATGAAACAAACTCTTAGAAAACACCCAAGTGGGGTGAATCCATCATAGAGATTTGAAACTCTAAAAGCAAACAGTAAAGTACAAGGATCCAACCAGAGCTCAGAGCAACATCATTGCTCTGGTTGTTAGGCTATATATTACAATTCAAGCATAAATATAGCTATGATCTATTTCTAGGCACACCCCTAAAGAAAAGGTAGCACCTTAGAAACTAATCTTTTGGATCCAGATCATGATCAAGCTTACTATCACTTTCCAAGCTTTGATTCAAAAACAATAGATGGTACCACTACCAGGACTATCTATATGAATCAACTAGATAAGATCTAAAACCCTAAGCCTCAGACCAACATCATTGGTCTTAGGGATTTCAGAAAAGAAAATCTATTTATCTTATAAAGCCAAGTTTGTTTTTAGCTTAAGCCAACCCAATTCATAGATTAGAATCAAACGTGTCTACCATACCAATATGGTGTCACAAGAACAACTCCTACATGAACCAGGATAAACATTTAATCATCACAACTTCAATCAATTAACTTACTAATCATTTTCCTGCTAATACATGAATCATAACTAAGATATTCCTATGTTCATCTTCACTATTTGAGATCATGACCACATATTACTTTCTAAGCCAACAACACTAAGACAGTGGTTTCATCATATCATAATCATGATCATAAATCAAATAAAATTGGAAAGTTATCAAGTCATTGGCTTTACCAAGCATGGTTCGAAAGCAACTATACCATATGAATCATATGCAATCCAAGCATAAAAGCATCTAATAAACCACCAGAACCATCATGGTTTGTCTCAAGCAACAAGCCTTAGACCAATAATCATTTAGCATGTTTACAGACCATCTAGACATAATCTAATTCATCCAGTTTATGATCAACCATAGGATAAGAACCCTAAATGGATAAATCATCCTAATCAGAACCAGACAGTAACCAAAGAGGTCACTGCCAACATCCAGCATGGGATGAGCGAGCACAGAGAGCACAAGGGGAGATGAAATGAACTCACCATAGGTCCTCGCTGGAGATTAGAAGAGGAAGCAGAGGGGCCGACGACCATGGAGGAACGGGGAGCACCCCAGAGGGGGCGCTACAACCCATACGGCGCCACAGTGGCGACCATGAACACACATAGAGGTGAGGAGCATCACCACGACGCGTGATGGCGGCGACAACACCTGGATCCACGCCAACCCCCAAACCCTAGGATTTGGGACGGCATCGATCCATCGCAGGAGAGCCCCAGGCTCGAATCCAGTTGGATAGAAAGGACAAGCATCGTCGACAACCCCCTATTGCACCATGGCGGCAACCAGAACGGCCTACGACGGCAGGAATCGCCGGTGGCGGCATCGCCGGCCACGGGGTCGGGGTTAGAGGAGGAGAGGATGAGCTCGAGGGAGAGAGATGAAGTGAGGAATGGGCTGAATTGGGCCAGACCTTCGGGGTGGTTATTTTTTGACTAAGACTAATGGGCCACTAGGGCCCAATAAGATTAAGCCAACCCAAAAATCCTTTCAGGCCTGTTTGAATAAAAGGGAAAAGACCAAAATACTCCTAGACTTAATTAAATTCTAGAAATTAAAATAAAAGTCCAAAAATTATAAATAAAATATTTTTGGATTCACAATAATCCACACTATCCAAATAAAATAAGATATAAAATTTTAGACATTTAAAGTTTTATAAGAATTTTGTAATTTATATATTCCTTATGGAATTTTACAAAATTATTGAAAGATGATAAAAATAAATAAAAATCACTTTCATTATATATTAATATTGTAGTATTTTTGAAAAATACTAAATAGATATTTAATAACAATTTTTAATGATATTGATAATTCCTAAAAGAATTATTAAATCAATAAAAGTCAAATAAAAGGGAAATAAAATAAAATAATTCAATATATGTTATAAATATTAAAAGTAATATTTATAAATCCTTAAGTATTGAAAAGAACTTTTTATAATAATGCGGTGAATGCATATCAAGTTAAATGATGCATTACATTATTGCATAATCATTTTGCTTCTTTAAATATTGTCCTTACCGGGCAATAATGATGTTTTTGTAGACATAGAAGCTCAAGGTCCAGTGCAAGCATCAGAGTTCACTACCTTGCCATCACAAGGCAAGTTCATCACTTGCTCATGTCCTTTGAAGAGTCTTTGTCAAAGTATTTGCAAATTGTGTGTTATCATATATGCTATAAAAGAAAGAAAATATTATTTTCACAAATAAAGAAATCATAGATATCATCCTAAGTGGTGATATAATGGAGCAATATAACTTAGAGTTCTATTTACAATAATGATGATCAAATAGGGACTTAATAACCCCTGACATCAGTGATTCTAGTGCCGTATATTACGCGTTAGCCATGAGATTTGGAATGGGACAGAGAAGTCAGTTGTATCTTCTTCCTCTCGCATGAAGCCGGATGTGCAGGTCGTGGCTGTTATCCTCGTAGCGTGCATATTAATTGGTAATTCGTAGAGGATATGCAGCATATGGGTGGTAACCCTCATCGTCCCACGATAGTTCTGGCATCTAACTGTTTGTACAAACCATCGCCGTAATTCATTATGTGGGCATGGTGTACACTAAGGAGGCATGCGAGGTCACGAAGGGGGAAGTGATTGGCTTGGACCAACTACTGGGCCCCACATCATGGAATTGTGGACGGGAATGTACGCCCGATTGTGCAACAAGGAGTTGATCTCTCATGGGTAAAGTAACACACCTCTGTAGAGTGTAAGAATTGTAACTTGTTACTCCCTGTTCCGGGAAGGAGCTACGAACGCGGCAGGAAAGGAACTCCATGAAAGTTCTGGTCAATCTGTGAAGGCTGATTGTCATAGTTTTTTAGAATAAAATCAATCTTTGAAGAAAGATTTACAAAAATTGCATAGTGCCAAGGATTTATAATCCGTGGTCGTAGTTAGAGCATCAAACTTCCCACCTTGCATATAATGAACTTGCTGGGTAACGCTATTACTCATTCTTTCCTTTGATCCCTTGATTAGACTCTGAGGATCCCGAAGACGTGCCAATGTATGCAACCGAATGCCAAGAAGATGTGTTCTACGAGGAACCTGATCTGTCTGGAGGTGTTGAAGGAGTGGATTACGAGATCCGCTACGGTGTCGATAATAATGAGTCCAACTAAGTATCCCTAGTTAATAGTAACCAACGGAGCCGAGCAGCATGAACTCTATAGAATAAGCTGCTGAGCTCAACTCCTAGTCGGAGTTGCTACTTTTAAATTCCGCTGAAAAACTTTATATTTTGGTTTGTAAGTTGAATCTTTTGGAAGTCTTGAACTTCCGGTATTGTAATAATAATAATGTGTGTATTTTTGTAATATGGACCCGCAATGTTTCTATTGTACCACTCTGAGGGATGTGATATTTACGGAACGGTGTTCTGTGGATGTCATGTCAATGACTATAGTGTACTACACATGCAGTGGTATGCTGGGTCACCGCAGTTGGTATCAGAGCAATTGCTTTGACCTTAGGTTGGAAACCTAGTAAAGGGTATTACCTGTAGAAAAGCTTAGCAACGATAAAGAATTCTCTAAAAGTAATATAATGGGTATTCAAATGAGAATATTCTGTTATATATTTTAGTGCGATAATTCTTTGTTATGATGCAATATGTCATTGGTTACTAATCAAAATTATTTTTTCTGATATACAGATATATGGCACCAAAGTTTCCAAAACAGACTTTAGTAAGGAAAGAGGAGACTCTTCATGATTATCAAGGATCATTCACAGACCAACTTCCTCAACTTTTAAAGCTCTTTAGTTGTCCAACTAGAATTCCAGTGAACACTATCACTTACCTTGATGGCCGGATGTTATCCAAGTATCGTGCGAGTATCCAACTTCCAGAGAAGCTTGGATTATATCACGATCTACCTATAGGAGAAGGTAGGAGTCATTTAGCAGCATATCATGTTGCTGTTGTGGAGGCGATAGCTAATATCCGGGAGCAGAAAACCAAGGAGCTAGAAGGTAGCACATTCTCTGAGATACCTCATGATTCTATAGACTCGGCGCCTATACTGGATCATCTTACTTTGGTTAAGAAGCATCCTAAGTTAGCTTCCAAGTTTATGGATAGATATCGAACACTTGTTGCGTCTTTTTATAAGACACATCAAGTGATTGTCAAAGACAAAAATGATATGTTAGAGGATCTAACTGATCCGGAAAGGAGGAAGCAGTTAGCATTCTAGTTAGAGAAGGAAGCAAGTAGTAGTGCAACACCTATATTTAAGGATATACCTATAGATCCTGAATCTTTTATACCATATCCTTATTCACCAAGACCTAAACCTATACATGATCCTACTATGGATATGAGGTATGTAGTACCACATGGCTCAGAGGATGGTTCTGACTCAGAACTTCCTATTGAGAATTCGGATGGTTGGAGAATGGGATCATATAATGGATCTCATGAACACCAGATGTCCACTGATGGTTCTGACAGAAATGTTGGATAATCTAGTTGGATGGGTGCAAGAATGAACCCTAATAATAGTAGTAGAAATACCATGTCAATAGATAATCTGGATGAAGAAGAAGATCCCGAGGAGAGAGTGTTTGAATCATCAACATCTTCTCAAAACCCAGGGAATATACATTATCTAGTGTTCAATTATCTTGCCCAAGAGAGCACCTGGGAAGCAGCAAGATCTGTGTATCCTGTTGACAACTCAAGAAATGAAGCTCAGGAAATGCAAGCTGGAGATAATATTGAATATGTTTCTGAAGACTTTTCAGCTGAGCTGGAGGGAGTCAATGCGCTCAGGTTGAGTAATGACTCAAGTCCCGACACTTCAGATACAGAGTATGTTCCTTCTGGAAGGCCACATGTTCCACAAACTGTGCGACGAACAACACGTCATCACGGTTGGACATCAGGCATGTACGATGAGCGTAGTTACTACTAGAAGGAGACAACTAGTTAGTAATATCAAGTACCGTGTATTGTACTTCAAGAAATAAGTTAGGGATATGAGTAAGGTAGTTTTGTGATTATACCTATATGGTATATGTTGTAATGACTTTGTATTATTATGATAGTATGTAAAATATGTGAAATGCATATTTGGATTTTCTTTGGACCTTCATTGTGTGACTAGTTCTGTGCGTAAAGTCGAGCTCAGAACACATGTGCATGATGTAATTATGAGTATTCGCTTTATGTTGCAGGACTAGATGGTATCAATATGAGACAAAGAAGATGGTTAGAGCTTATCAAGGATTATGACTTGAGTTTGCAGTACCACCCCGGTAAAGCAAACGTTGTAGCAGATGCTCTAAGTCGTAAGGTATTTGTGAATGGCCTTACCAAAGGTGAATTGCCAGATGATTTGTGTTCTCAATTCAAAGAACTCCGATTGTAAATCGTACCTGAAGGACATCTTATGTCTTTGGATGTTCAACCCACTTTGTTGGACAAGATCCGAGAAGCTCAGAAGACCGATAAGGAAATTGAAAGGATTAAGGAAAATATTGGTCTAGGGAAAGCTAAGAATTTCCATGAAGACGAACAGGGTACGTTATGGCATGCGAAACGTATCTGTGTTCCACAAGATCCGGAGTTACGGAAACTGATTTTACAAGAAGCACACAACTCTCCGTATTCTATTCATCCGGGTAACACCAAAATGTACATGGACATGAAAGAAAGATTTTGGTGGAACAATCTCAAGAGAGACATCGCCGAACATATTGCTTTGTGTGATGTGTGTAGTAGAGTAAAAGCGGAGCATCAGAAACCAGCCGGTTTGCTTTAACCACTACCTATTCCTGATTGGAAATGGGACAAAATTGGTATGGATTTCATCACTGGATTACCAAGGACCAGATCAGGATATGATTCCATTTGGGTAGTCGTGGATCGCTTAACTAAAGTGGCACATTTCATACCCGTGAAGACAACTTATACAAGTGCCAAGTTAGCCAAAATCTACATGAGTAGAATTGTATGCCTTCACGGTGTGCCTAAGAGTATTGTGTCCGATAGGGGAACCCAATTCACTTCCCATTTTTGGAGACAGCTACATGAGTCATTGGGAACGAGGTTGGAATTCAGTACTGCTTTTCATCCTCAAACTGATGGACAAACAGAAAGGACTAACCAAATCCTTGAGGATATGTTGAGGGCATGTGCCCTAGACTATGGAGCAAGTTGGGATGAAAGTCTGCCTTACGCAGAATTTTCTTATAATAACAGCTATCAAGCCAGCATTGAGATGGCACCGTTTGAGTTTCTCTATGGAAGGAAATGTACCACCCCATTGTTATGGAATGGTGTGGGAGAGAGAAGTCTATTTGGGCCAGATCTTATCAAAGAAGCCGAAGAGAAAGTCAAATTGGTTAAGGACAAATTGAAGATAGCACAGTCCCGACAGAAAAGCTACGCAGATCCTGAGCGTAGAGAAGTCACCTACGAGGTTGGTGATAGAGCTTATCTTAGAGTATCACCACTCCGTGGAGTGAAAAGATTCGGAGTCAAAGGAAAGTTGGCACCAAGATATGTTGGGCCATTCAAGATTCTGAGTCGCAAAGGAGAAGTTGCTTATGAAATTGAACTGCCAGCGTCTCTATCAGCAGTCCACAATGTATTTCATGTGAGTCAGCTTAAGAAATGTCACCCAGAAATGGAAGAGTCTTCTTTGAAGGATACCATACCTTTGGAAGAAGTTCAACTAGAAAGTGATCTCACTTATGAGGAAAAGCCTATCAAGATTCTTGAGACTGCGGAAAGAGTCACGAGAATAAAGACTATCAAGTTTTGCAAAGTACAATGGAATCATCATTCCGAAGAGGAAGCAACATGGGAAAGAGAAGATGATCTTCGGAAAGACCACCCTCACCTATTTGCTAGCCAATCTGAATCTCGAGGGCGAGATTCACCTTAAGGGGGTTAGATTTGTAACATCCCTAAAATCATGATTTCAAAGTTTGCATATCACTCATGCATGCATATAGATTTGAGATCATATTCAAACTCATTTTAGGAAACAAAAGCACTTGATGCTATGATTTTATGTGAGCAGATTTAATTCAAATGGCCATCACCATTTGAAAGCTTGAAAGTTTAGGAACCTAGATGCTTATCTTCATTGTTGGATAGTTTGTGTGTAGAATTTGGACCAAAGTTTTCAACTTAGAAATAATTTCAAAACCACTTTTTAAAACATTTGCAAATCAGATGCAAAGTCTCTGACTATTTTAAATCCAAGCTTGAACCAGCCTATACAAAGTAACCCCATGGGTTTTGACCTAGTTCTGAGACCAATTCACCACTACAAAACCTCAGAAAGATTTGAATTCAAATTAAACTTGAAACCATTTGAAAACCTATTCAGAAAATCGAAATAGAAAAAGAAAAGGAGTAAACAAAAGAAAAAGGCCGCGTGCCAGGGATCTAGCCCAGCAACGAATCAAGCCCAACAAGCCCACCCGGGGCATTTCTTTTCTTCTCTCACGCGCGAGCGCACTCCTTCAGTCACTGACAGCCAGACCCCACGCTCCCTTTGTCTATTTCACCGACCAACGGGCCCCGTCCACGCCGTCTTCGTCTTCCCCCTGAATCCGCGCATGATCTCCGCCGCTGGCCGTTGCAGCACTGATACCGCGAGCTTAATTAGCATTGATGCGATGAGCGTTTCCTGTCGAGCCTCGGGCTATAAGATCTCCCCCTCCTCGCGACCATTTCCCCCCAATCAATTTTGCCTTCACGCCACCAGGCTGCCCACGACTCGCACGACTCCGCCGCTGTTCCGACGGCTGCGCCGGTGAATTCCGGTGAGTTCCGAGCTCCCCTCTGCCTCTCATTCATGCTATCTTGTTCAGTGAGTCTCTGCGCACCTACTGACACACCCCATTTGCCTCCGCATGAACCGTAGCTCCAGCAACGTCGACGACTGGCCGCCACCGTCTTCGGTTTCAACTCCGGTGACCTCCAGTGGTAAGTCCAGACCGCCCCAAGCTTTCTCCTTCACACACACATCTCCTCCATGATCTCCTGCATCTGACCACGCCCTTTGTTTGCCTCCTAGTGATCGACAACCTCGCCAACGACGACGACTGACCGTGCCGACGTCTGTCCCTACTCCGACGAGCAATCATCGCCGTATCTGCGCGCCCCTGGACAAACCAGAGCCACCTCGAGCCTCAGCATGCCACCGCGGTCCTGGTAAGCGCCTTCTTGCTTCCCCGGACGACCTAGAGCGCCGGCGCCACCGTAGTCAGACGCGCCGCCGCCGGTCAACGCCGCTAGCGCCGCCCGTTTCTGGTTAATAGATTGTAGCCGTCAGATCTGGATCCTACGCGTAGAAACAGTTCACTTAACGAAGGGGTATGGACAGATCTGAGCCGCGCAACGTTAGTTAGATCCAACGGCGCAGGAGGGTGATCCGGTGCGAACCGGTACGCACCAGTTATAACGCGACGCGTGTCTAAGGTTAGTTCAAAAACAGAATTCAAAATCAGATTTGGATCAAATTTTCAATTGGCTATAACTTTTGATTCCCACGTTGGAATTTTGCAAACTTTATACCGTTGGATTCAGTGAGTCAAGACCTTTCTGAATATCCAATGTGTTTAACAAATAGTAACTGTTAAAATGACTTTTTATACAGAAACATGTTTAAGGCTATTTTGAGTACAGATTTAGTTTAGTAATTTGTATTAGTGCCAAATAAGTTTGATTGGCAAACTTTGTGACTTGTTATGTTTCTGTATCATGCACTTGCTTGGTAGGGTTTTCAAAATCATCACTTAGTAAATTCTTGCATGCATGCATTCATATTTTTGATTGTATATAATTGTGTGTTACAAATTTTGTGTAGATTTTGCTAGTGACTGTGATTGTGAAGAGTGCTACTCTCCCCATTACCAAGGCAAGTGATATTTCATGAATATTTCATTCCTATATTTTGTACTAGCATTAGATATTTTGCTAAGTCTTGCATGCTACTCTTGCCAAATAAAAGATTGGGAAA
Organism: Avena sativa; assembly: GCA_916181665.1. Taxonomy (NCBI): domain Eukaryota; kingdom Viridiplantae; phylum Streptophyta; class Magnoliopsida; order Poales; family Poaceae; genus Avena; species Avena sativa. Next base: position 237,603,447 of record OV702283.1, on the reverse strand, counting down.
TCCTATGTAGATAGAATGGTAGAATTGCTAGGAATTTTCCTAGGTTAAGTTACCATGCCATGCTTAGCCTAGCTACTAGCAAACAAGGGTTGGTATAATCTATTCATGCTATAATGACTATATTTCTAAGTCATGAGACTTATGTTTTCCTAATAAAACCACTAAGTCAATAAACCTCCTGGGTGGAATGGAAAGATTGGTTTATGTTGAGTGGTTACACAAGGCCATGGATTTGGCTTGTGTATCTCACTTGTGGTATGCCACCCAGGCACAAAGGGATTTGCAGGCCAAGTGCTGAGAAAGCTTACAGTGCAACCACTTGGCAATATGGGCTCTGCCTTGATCATATAGGTTGCTAGAACTTAGTCATTTGGACAGTTGGTGGTAGTGGGATGATAGGATGGAACGCGTCCATTTGACTAAGGAAAGGCTTCTGAAAGGTCCTGTCTTGGGAAACCAAGTCTGGTGGGGAAAGTGCACAACCTCTGCAGATGGAAAATCTAAGTACTTAGCCAAGTCCATGGCAATGGACAGCTTGAGCATCAAGACATGGAAGCTACAAGAATCTCATCACTCCAACTTCTAAGTAAAACTTGTGGGTGAACAAGGGTAAAGGACCCCAATGTCTATTGGTGGTTTCCTGGGAAAGTTTTTGACAAAGAAAAACTTAGCAATTTCAACTAATAGGAAAAACCTATTTTCAAGCAAAGCAAGCCAAGCTACACTTAGCCAAAATGCATATAGAACTATAGTCCACTTAAAATTTACTAAGGTATCACTTGCCAATACTATTCCAAAGTATTGACCCACTGTGGCTGTAACTTGTGATGTTGCAGGTTACTCCGATGATGAGTAGGAGTCATGAGTCTACACTCAACATGCTTGCCTGTGGCACATGAAGATGAGGACTTGTGTTTATTTACTTATTCCATAAACTCTTGTATTAGGCCTTTGGCCCTGAGTTGTAAAAGACTATGTTATATCTCTGGAATGAATGTAATAAACGACCTTTGTATCTGTGTACTTCATCTTAAACTGTGGATGCTAGCATTGATCCAGGGACTAGCATTGCAATCACAGGGATCCTTTCCTTTACAAAGGAGGGATCTTACAGATACGGTTATAGAAATGGAAACTGAGCGGCAGCGAATGGAGCGACAGGCCAAGAAGAAGGCCGATGCAGATGCAGCAAACCAAGAAGCATTACCACCACCACCAATGAGGCCGTTAATGGAGCAGAACTTTATGCAACGCATGCAAATGATGCAAGAGACCCACAACAAGTTCATGGAAGAGCTGCTGGGACGAGCGAATCAGAGGGCACCTGAAGGTCGAGGAGTGAGTCTATCTAATTTCCAGAATGCAAGACCGTTACCTTTTGCATCAGCTCCTGAACCAATGGATGCAGAGGACTGGTTAGCAGATACTGAAAGGAAGCTGAAAACTGTAGGTTGCAATGATGAGGAGAAATTGAGGTATGCAACTCATCTTCTGACTGGACCTGCTGCATCATGGTGGGAAAATCAGTTAGCCATGCAACAACCAGGAAGAGAGTTTACCTGGGAAGAGTTTAAGCAGAGATTCCGTGAATATCATGTTCTGGAAAGTGTTTTGGAGTTGAAACGGAGAGAATTTGAGGAGCTTCAGCAAGGATATACTAGTGTCATGAATTACATCCGGGAGTTTAGTCAACTGTCTCGTTATGCTGAGAAGGATGTCAACACTAAAGAGAAGCGGAAGAAGCGTTTCCCGCGTGGATTAAATCCATTTGTGAAGATGCAGCTAAGGTTAGCCAATAAGCAAACTTATCAGCAGTTGTTGGATGCAGCCATTACTTTTTAGGATGATTATAAGAATGTCCAAGAGGACCGGAGGAAGAGAGCCAAGAAGGAAACCAAGAGAATTCAGGCAAGCAAACCTAAACCCAACATGGAGTTCAAACCTCAGAATAGGAATTATGGCAACAATAACAATAACAATAACAAGGTAAGTGGTGGAAATCAATCCAATCCGAGAAGGAATGTTATTTGTAACAATTATGGAATTCCAGGGCATTTCCAGAGGGAATGCAAAAAACCTGTAGTGACCTGTTACGGTTGTGGTCAGAAGTGGCATATCAAGCCAGATTGTCCGAGCAAACCACCGGGAGGTTGGCCTACCAAGGGAGGAGGACAAGCCAGTGGAGGAAATGGACAACCCAATAAAGGAGGAAATAATGGCAAGAACAACAATGGCAAGAGGAACCAACCTACCGGGATACTGAACTGTGCAACCCTCGAGGAGGTGGATAACTCGGAGCATGCAGTGATAGGTACGCTCAATATCCTTACCAATCCTGGCAAAGTTCTATTTGATACTGGTGCAACTACTTCATTCATTTCTGAAGAATTTGGTGATAAGTTTGGGATTAGAAGGGCAACATTAGAAAGTCCTATGACCGTAGTTACGGCAGGAGGGAATGTGATTGTACGCCACATAAGACAAGATCAGGTTATCTTCATCTGTGGTTGTATATATTTCGCATACCTTTATGTGATTCCCTTGAAGGGAATTGCAGTAGTGCTGGGGATGGATTGGATGACGGAACACAGAGCTCAGATAAATTGTGAGGAGAAAACTATCTCAATCAAAACTCCAAGTGGAGCAAGGATAGTTTACCAAGCAGATGAACACAGTCATATCATGGTGGATCCGCAGTTGAACTCAATGAAAGAGGTCAAATTGGAAGAGATTCCTATAGTAAATGAATTTCAAGATGTTTTTCCAGCAGAGCTACCAGGAATGCCACCATACTGAGAGATAGAGATTACTATTGACCTAATTCCTGGTACAACACTAATAGCTCAAACACCATATAAGATGGGACCTAAAGAGTTGAAAGAACTCAAAGAGCAAATTGATGAGTTTGTTAGAAAAGGATTTATTCAGGAAAGTGTATCCCCATGGGGAACACCAGTAATCTTTGTGGATAAGAGAGATGGTGGAAGAAGAATGTGTGGAGATTATAGAAATTTGAGCATGACTATCAAGAATAAGTATCCTTTACCAAGGATTCAAGATTTGTTCGATCAAGTGGAAGGAGCTGGAGTATTTTCAAAGATCGATTTAAGATCTGGATACCATCAAATAAAAATCAAACCGGAAGATGTTCCAAAAACAGCATTTGTCTCAAGATATGGACACCATGAGTATCTGGTAGTACCATTTGGTTTGACTAATGCACCGGCAATATTCATGAATTTGATGAACAAGATCTTCATGCCATATTTGGACAAGTTCGTCATAGTCTTTATTAATGATATTCTAATATATTCCAAGGATAAGGAAGAGCATGCTGATCATTTGAGAATAGCATTGCAGACTCTAAGGGAACACAAACTTTATGCTAAGTTCAGTAAGTGTGAATTTTGGCTTGATGAGGTAGAATTCCTCGGACATGTGATCAGTAAGGATGGAATTGCTGTGAATCCATCTAAAGTTCAGTCAGTGCTAGAGTGGACTGCACCGACCAATGTGAAGCAAATTCGAGGTTTCTTAGGAATGGCGGGATATTATCGGAGATTCATTGAAGGGTTCTCCAAAATAGCCAGACCAATGACCAAATTATTAAGGAAGAATACACCATTCAAGTGGGATGAGAAATGTGAAGCAAGTTTTCAAGAGTTGAAGACTAGATTAACCACAGCTCCAATCTTAGCAGTTCCTGAAACAGGGAAGGACTTCACCGTATACTGTGATGCGTCTAAAGAAGGTTTGGGTTGTGTATTAACGCAAGATTGGAAAGTGATTGCTTATGGTTCAAGACAATTGAAACCACATGAAGTCAACTGTCCAACTCATGATTTAGAGCTAGCAGCAGTAGTTTTTGCGCTGAAAGGATGGAGGCATTTTCTTTATGGAGCCAGATGTGAGTTATACACTGACCATAAAAGTCTCAAATATTTCTTCACTCAAAAGGAATTGAATATGAGACAGAAGCGTTGGTTGGAACTAATCAAGGATTATGATTTAACAATCAACTACACCCCAGGAAAAGCAAATGTTGTAGCAGATGCTTTAAGCAGAAAGAATGCAGATATTCAGCCGAGCAATAGGGAGCTACCAAAGGAGTTACAAATGGACTTGGAAAGATTAGAACTTCAATTTATTAGAACAGAGGTTCTTGGAGGATTAGCTACTATGCAGGTAGTTGCAGAGCAGGACAGTGACCTTAAGCAAGAAATTTTTAGACATCAAGGGAAAAAAATCAGTTTTTCGCCTTGGGGATTATGGGTCTTCATGGTTTCAAGACCGTCTTTGTGTTCTAGATGTGATTGAGATTAGAGATGTTATACTCAGAGAAGCACATGAAACACCATATTCTATACATCCAGGGAGTACCAAGATGTATATGGACTTGAAAGAATTATTCTGGTGGAATAACATGAAAAGAGATATTGCTAAATATGTATCTGAATGCCATACTTGCCAAAGGGTGAAAGATGAACATCAAAGTCCAACAGGACCATTACAACCCTTGGAAATTCCTGAATGGAAGTGGGAGGAAATAGGTATGGACTTCATCACAGGATTGCCCATGACACCAAAAAGGAAGGATATGATATGGGTAATTGTGGACAGACTCACTAAGAGTGCACATTTTATTCCGGTGAATCAAAAAGATAATGCCGAGAAGTTAGTTGAAGTATATGTCAAAGAGATAATAAGTAAGCATGGAGTACCCAAAAAGATCGTAACTGATAGGGGATCAGTGTTTACTTCAGCATTTTGGAAGCAATTGCATGAAGCACTTGGTTCAAAGTTAGATTTCAGTACAGCATATCATCCTGAGACAGGAGGTCAAACTGAAAGAACAAATCAAATACTAGAAGACATGTTAAGAGCTTGTGCACTAGATTTTGGAGGAACATGGGAAGATCACCTAACATTGGCAGATTTTTTATAATAATAGCTATCAGAGTAGTCTGAAGGCAGCTCCATACCAAGTTCTGTATGGAAGGAAGTGTAGATCACCAATCTGTTGGTATGAACCTGGAAGCAACAAAGAATTTGCGCCAGATTATATCAAGGAAAGACAAGATATCATTGATAAGATCAGGGATAGACTGAAAATATCCCAAAGCAGGAAGAAAAGTTATGTGGATCAAAGTCGAAGATCATGGCATCCAGAAGTGGGAGATATGGTCTATTTGAAAGTAAGTCCAATGAAAGGGGTGGAAAGATTCGGAGTTAAAGGGAAATTGAGTCCAAGATACATCGGACCATTCAAGATACTGAGTCAAAACAGAACTATAGCTTATGCTTTAGAGTTACCATCAAGATTGGCTCAAGTGCATAATGTTTTCCATGTGTCACAACTTCGTAAATGTTTGAAGGTTCCAGATGATGCAATCACACACCAAGAGATAGAACTACAAGCATACCTGACCTACATTGAAAATCCTTGTAAGATTCTAGAAGAAAATTGGAAAAGATTTAGGAACAAAGCAATCAAATATTGCAAGGTACAGTGGGAACATCACCCTGAAAGGGAAGCCACATGGGAGAAAGAAGAGGATGTAAGAAAAGCCTACCCAAAACTATTCAGGTACATCTCCGCAAACTTAGGGACGAAGTTTAATTTAAGGGGGGAAGTCTGTAACATCCCAGCATTTAGGAACTAACGAAGGGTAGATTTAGGAATATGGAATGTTGCATGCATTTATCTGTGCAAATGTGAGTAAAATTTTCGCCAAATAAAAACCTTAAGTGATCAATGTTTCTTTCTTACTTTGAGATTAGGTTTAGTCTTAAAGGATGATTGCTATAAACTTTGATATGATCTTTAAGGAATTATGTGTTTTAAAATGAATTTGAATTTTAAACTTGAGTGTTTGAATTATAATTCAAATGAATTAGGAATAAGGTTTGAATCTTGATTTAATTATGATTTAATTATTTTAACTCAAAACTTTATCTAAAGAAAATAATTAGAATATAAAAACTTATTTCATATATATCAATAAGTTACAAAAATTGTAAATTATTGAAATAATCCACACACTCCACCAAAGTAAATAAATAAGAATAATAATATTCTTTATTGTTAATAATGTAATCTTTATTACAAAAGAATAAAATGAAGATTACAAAATAATATAATGAAAATTACAAAAAATATAAAGAAGATTACATTGGATTGTTCTATAACTAAACCTAAACTAAATCTTCACTTTATATCTGTACCTGCAAAACAAACAAAGACTAAATAGAAACAAAATAAAGATAGGGTTAGTATTATTTTTTCTCTCAGACATGTCAGTGAAGTGCACTGGACAAATTCATCATTGAGAAATTTATAAAAGGGGCAAGTTTCACCAATATGAAAGAATCCATCTTTCATAAATTTAAAGCCAGAAGTCAAATGACATCCAAGAGGGGCAAGTTTCACCAGCCAGGTGAAAGTAACTAGATAACAGTAAGTTTCAAAATTCTGAACATATCCACAGGTGCACAGCAAGCACACAAGAAGGACACACAACTAAATGCATGTGTTGTGCTGTCAGCCTCACAGCACACCCCAAACTCACAAAACCACCAGCACAGCCGTGGAGAGTCAATAGTGCATCTCTCCACTGCTTGCATACAAAAACAGCCAGCTTAGAGAGCAGCTTACCAAGAACAACCGCCAAACTAAACCATCAAAGATCAACCAAACATCACCAGATGGTGACATAAGGAGGGGGAAGGATCAGGTGGACAACAAGATCAAGTCCAGGAGCTAGGAGGAGCAGGCTAGCTCAAGGTCAAGCACAGAAGCTCAGCAAAACAAGATCATCATCACCACTTTACTCCACAAACATCAAATTCTGTGGTGAGTATCATAAAACCTTCACATGATCTAATCATATCATCTAGACAGAAGCATGTGTTGTTTTATGAAACAAACTCTTAGAAAACACCCAAGTGGGGTGAATCCATCATAGAGATTTTAAACTCTAAAAGCAAATAGTAAAGTACAAGGATCCAACCAGAGCTCAGAGCAACATCATTGCTCTGGTTGTTAGGCTATATATTACAATTCAAGCATAAATATAGCTATGATCTATTTCTAGGCACATCCCTAAAGTAAATGTTGCACCTTAGAAACTAATCTTTTGGATCCAGATCATGATCAAGCTTACTATCATTTTTCCAAGCTTTGATTCAAAAACAATAGCTGGTACCACTACGAGGACTATCTATATGAATCAACTAGATAAGATCTAAAACCCTAAGCCTCATACCAACATCATTGGTCTTAGGGATTTCAGAAAAGAACATCTATTTATCTTATAAAGCCAAGTTTGTTTTTAGCTTAAACCAACCCAATTCATGGATTAGAATCAAACCTGTGTACCATACCAAGATGGTGTCACAACAACAACTCCTACATGAACCAGGATAAACATTTCATCATCACAGCTTCAATCAATTAACTTACTAATCATTTTTTTGCTAATACAGGAATCATAACTAAGATATTCCTATGTTCATCTTCACTGTTTGAGATCATGATGATCTCAAACCACATATTACTTTCTAAGCCAACAACACTAAGACAGTGGTTTCATCATATCATAATCATGATCATAAATCAAATAACAGTGGAAAGTCATCAAGTCATTGGCTTTACCAAGCATGGTTCCAAAGAAACTATACCATATGAATCATATGCAATCCAAGCATAAAAGCATCTAATAAACCACCAGAACCATCATGGTTCGTATCAAGCAACAAGCCTTAGACCAATAATCATTTAGCATGTTACAGACCATCCAGACATAATGTAATTCATCCAGTATATGATCAACCACAGGATAAGAATCCTAAATGGATAAATCATCCTAATCAGAACCAGACAGTAACCAGAGAGGTCACTACCAACATCCACCATGGGATGAGCGAGCACAGAGAACACAAGGGGAGAGGAAATGAACTCACCATAGGTCCTCGCTGGAGATTAGAAGAGGAATCAGTGGGGCCAACGACCATGGCGGCACGGGGAGAACCCCAGAGGGGGCGCTGCAACCCATACGGCGCCATGGCATCGACCATGAACACACATAGAGGTGAGGAGCATCACCACGACACGTGACGGTGGCAGCAGCACCTGGATCCACGCCAACCTCCAAACCCTAGGGTTTGGGACGACATCGATCCATCGCAGGAGAGCCCCAGGCTCGAATCCGGTTGGATAGAAAGGACAAGTTTCATCGACAACCCCCTATTGCACCACGGCGGCGACCAGAATGACCTACGGCAGCGGGAATCGCCGGTGGCGGCATCGCCGGCCACGGGGTCGGGGTCAGAGGAGGAGAGGATGAGCTCGATGGAGAGAGAGAGGCAGTGAGGAATTGGCTGAGTTGGGCTAGGCCTTCGGGGTGGTTATTTTTTGACTAAGACTAATAATGGGCCACTAGGGCCAAATAAGATTAAGCCAGCCCAGAAATCCTTTCAAGCCTGTTTGAATAAAAGGGAAAAGACCAAAATACCCCTCGACTTAATTAAATTCTAGAAAATAAAATAAAACTACAAAAATTATAAATAAAATATTTTTGGATTCAAAATAATCCACACTATCCAAATAAAATAAGATATAAAATTTTAGACATTTAAATTTTTATAAGAATTTTGTAATTTATATATTCCTTATGGAATTTTACAAAATTATTGAAAGATAATAAAAATAAATAAAAATCACTTTCATTATATATTAATATTTTAGTATTTTTGCAAAATACTAAATAAATATTTAATAACAATTTTAAATGTATAATTGATAATTCCTAAAAGAATTATTAAATCAATAAAAGTCAAATAAAAGGGAAATAAAATAAAATAATTCAATATATGTTATAAATATTAAAAGTAATATTTATAAATCCTTAATTATTGAAAAGAACTTTTTATAATAATGGGGTGAATGCATATCAAATTAAATGATGCATTACATTATTGCATAATCATTTTGCTTCTTTAAATATTGTCCTTACCGGGCAATAATGATGTTTTTGTAGACATAGAAGCTCAAGGTCCAGTGCAAGCATCAGACTTCACTACCTTGCCATCACAAGGCAAGTTCATCACTTGCTCATGTCCTTTGAAGAGACTTTGTCAAAGTATTTGCAAATTGTGTGTTATCATATATGCTATAAAAGAAAGAAAATATTATTTTCACAAATAAAGAAATCATATATATCATCTCAAGTGGTGATATAATGGAGCAATATAACTTAGAGTTATATTTACAACAATGATGATCAAATAGGGACTTAATAACCCCTGACATCAGTGATTCTAGCGCCGTATATTATGCGTTAGCCATGAGATTTGGAATGGGACAGAGAAGTCCGCTATATCTTCTTCCTCTCGCATGAAGCCGGATGTGCAGGTCGTGGCTGTTATCCTCGTAGCGTGCATATTAATTGGTAATTTGTAGAGGATATGCAACATATGGGTGGGAACCCTCATCGTCCCACGATAGTTCTGGCATCTAACGGTTTGTACAAACCATCGCCGTAATTCATTATGTGGGCATGGTGTACACGAAGGAGGCATGCGAGGTCGCGAAGGGGGCAGTGATTGGCTTGGACCAACTACTAGGCCCCACATCATGGAATTGTGGACGGTAAAGTACGCCCGGTTGTGCAACAAGGAGTTGATCTCTCATGGGTAAAGTAACGCACCTCTATAGAGTGTAAGAATTGTAACTTGTTACTCCCTGTTGCGGGAAGGAGCTACGAACGCGGCAGGAAAGGGACTCCATGAAATTTCTGGTCAACCTGTGAAGGCTGATTGTCATAGTTTTTTAGAATAAAATCAATCTTTGAAGAAAGATTTACAAAAATTGAATAGTGCCAAGGATTTATAATCCGAGGTGGTAGTTAGAGCATCAAACTTCCCACCTTGCATATAATGAACTTGTTGGGTAACGCTGTTACTCATTCTTTCCTTTGATCCCTTGATTAGACTCTGAGGATCCCGAAGACGTGCCAATGTATGCAGCCGAATGCCAAGAAGATGTGTTCTACGAGGAACCTGATCTGTGCGAAGGTGTTGAAGGAGTGGATTACGAGATCCGCTATGGTATCGATAATAACGAGTCCAACTAAGTATCCCTAGTTAATAGTAACCAACGGAGCCGAGCAGCATGAACTCTATATAATAAGCTGCTGAGCTCAACTCCTAGTCGGAGTTGCTACTTTTAAATTCCGCTGAAAAACTTTATATTTTGGTTTGTAAGTTGAATCTTTTGGAAGTCTTGAACTTCTGGTATTGTAATAATAATAATGTGTGTATTTTTGTAATATGGACCCGCAATGTTTCTGTTGTACCACTCTGAGGGATGTGATATTTACGGAACAATGTTCTGTGGATGTCATGTCAACGACTATAGTGTACTACACATGCAGTGGTATGATGGGTCACCGCAGCCATCAAGCAGACCAAGGAGATAGCCAAGCCCCTCCAGATTAACATCAAGGCGACGGACTCTGTGGCAAAGTTCTCGGAGATCCTGCACCGAGCCCCCGAGCGTATCTCAAGCTGGAAAGCTTCGTGTGCATGGGTCGGCGCAAGGATGGCGCTGTCAATGGTCAAGGCACATTACGAAAATGCCGACATCGACACGGTGACCTCCGGTATCCTGACGTAGACGACGAAGGCCAAAAGATAAATCACGAAGCTATCTTGGCGTCGCTCGCGGGTTTTGACACCAGAGTCACCGATTTGGTCGACCTTAATGTCTTTGTGCCCATGAAAACCATTGACGGCGGCAACCAAAGCTCCTCCGAGTCCCTCAATACTGCCGACTTCAAGGAAGGTGACTCTCCTGCTGCTGATGATGCTGCGTCCAAGTCGCCTGCGCCAGAGGAATGAAAAAAATTTATGTAATATTTGTTTCCTCTGAAATTTGTATGTGGAAAAACTACATGTTAACTTAAGGCGGAAAACAATGGTTGTTCTTTCCTGCTACTCAAGAATTAGTTCCAGCATGTATATATTTTTAAGCAAGTGCTGGCTTATCCATTACTCTGGTTTTTATGCTTGACTTTTCGTGAGTCGGAAGACTCGTTGTCGGAACCATGCGCTTAGGTGATGATGCCCAATGGCACCATCAATAACCTAAGCACAAAATCGCCGACAATAAGTGCCAAAAGTCACTACTCCAGAATCCACATAAAAACAACAAAGAACATGTAGACAAGAAAACTTAAGCTAACGCCCGTAGGCAGAATTTTCACAAGTGCAATCGCAAAGCTTGTGCATAAAGGTTTTATATGATCCAAAAATGAACACTAAAGGAGGTAAAAGACTCAGAAACATGAGTGAACCAGAGAGCTTTATTTCATTGATCATATAAGAGATACACAATAGATAAAAAATGCTAAGTGTAGAAAGGACGTAGCTGTGCTATGTTCCATGGCCGATCAAGCTCTGGGTAGTCATCATCCGGGTCACGTCGCTTACGCTTATGATTCTCATTGGGTCTATACTTCAGTTCACGATTATCAACGATGTAGTAATACCCATTGAGTAGCGCCTTGCTTATGATGAAAAGTCCTTCCCACTGCGGGGATAATTTGTGCGACTTCTTCTGCTTAAGTCGGAGCACCAGATCCCCCTCTTTAAACGAGCGATGCCGGACACGTCGACTATGGTAGCTGCGTAGCTTCTTCTTGTAGATGGCGGATCTTTGGCATGCCAAAACGCGCTCCTCCTCGAGAAGGTCCACAGCGTCATCTTCGTCATAGGCGGCAACTCTTGGTGCATCGTGAAGGATGTCGGAAGGCAGGATAGCTTCTGCTCCATATACCATGAAGTAAGGGGTGTGGCCGGTGGATCTGTTGGGTGTAGTTTGTAAACTCCACAACACAGATGACAACGCCCAGGCTCTAGCTGCTCTATGCAGTGGTGCCTCAAGACGTGGCTTGATTCCCTGCAGAATTAATCCATTGGCTCGCTCAACCTGACCATTGGATTGTGGGTGTGCCATAGATGCAAGGTCAAGTAGGATGCCCTTCTCCCAACAATAAGCTTCCACTTCTCCGAGTGACAAGTTGCTGCCGTTGTCGGTGATGATGCTGTGTGGGAGACCAAATCTCACCACTAGATCTCGGACAAACCTAAGGACAGTTGCCCCATCGAGCTTTCTAATGGGTTTAGCTTCTATCCATTTGGTGAATTTGTCAACTGCTACTAGCAGATGCGTAAACCCACATGGTGCCGTCTGTAACGGACCCACCATGTCCAGCCCCCAGACTGCAAACGACCAAGTTATTGGTATTGTTCGCTATTCTTCAGCAGGAACATGTGGTTGTCGGGCATAGTACTGACATCCCATGCATGTCTCAACCAGCTTGTCAGAGTCCGCCTTCGCAGTCAGCCAGTAGAATCCTTGCGGGAAGGCTTTAGCAACCAACGATCGAGGAGCAGCGTGATGCTCGCAATCTCCGAGATGGATTTCGTGTAGGATTTCAATACCTTCTTGCTGGGAAACACACTTAAGGTATACACCAGTAGTGCTTCTTTTGTAGAGCTGTCCATTGATTATGGTATAGCGCTTTGCTCGACGTACTATTTGTCGTCTTTCGACTTTGTCGTTGGGTAAAGTTCTGTGTTCCAGATACTCCATGAACGGTTTTGTCCAAGCCGGAGGGACCTTTGTCACCATGTGAACGAAAGAGTCAACTATGTCCGGGTTGTCGATGTCTGCTCCCTTCACGGATGGTGTCCGTAGATGCTCCAGGAAAACTCCAGGCGGAATTTTTTTGCGCCCTGATCCAAGCTTAGACAGCAGATCAGCCGCCTCGTTTTGCTCCCTAGGTACATATTTGACCTCATAGCCCAAGAAGCTCTTGGCTATCTCGTCCACTTCATCTCGATATGCCGCCATCATAGGGTTCCGCACATTCCAGGTGCCAGCCACCTACTGGGAAACCAAGTCGGAATCTCCACATCAAACTATGCGCTTGATGCCAATATCCTTGGCTATGCGTAATCCGTGAATGAGTGCTTCATACTCCGCCATGTTGTTCGTAGCATCGAAGTGGATCTGCAGAACGTAGTGTAGCTTGTCCTTAGTTGGTGACTGTAGCAGTACACCAGCCCCCGAGCCGTTGAGCAGCTTTGATCCATCAAAGTGCATCACCCAGTATTCTAGTTCCGGCAATGGGGTAGCATCTAGCATCTCCGTCCAATCTGCGATAAAATCTGCCAAGGCTTGTGACTTGATAGCATCGCGTTTCTTGTAGGTGATCTCGAAGGCGGCAAGTTCAATTCCCCACTTCGCAACCCTTCCTATAGCATCGCTGTTGTTGATAATGTCGGGCAGTGGAGTCTTGCTCACCACTGTGATGGGGTGCTCCTGGAAATAGTGCCTCAGCTTCCGAGAAGCAAGGAATACTCCATAAGCTATCTTTTGGTAGTGCGGGTAACGCTGCTTGGACTTCGTCAAGACCTCGCTTACATAGTAAACTAGCCGTTTAACTCCGTTCTTATAGCCTGGTTCCTTCCGCTCTACCACGACGACGATGCTGATTACCCCGTTGGTGGCCGCCATGTAAATTAAAATGGGCTCTCCAGGCTCGGGCGCTGCAAGGATAGGCGCTAAGGAAAGAATCTCCTTGAGCTATTTCAATGTTGCATCTGCTTCGTCCGTCCACATGAATTTGTCCGCCTTCTTTAGCAACTTGTACGGCGACAGAGCCTTCTCTCCAAGTCGGTTGACGAACTGACTAACTGCTGCAACACAACCTATTAGTCGTTGTATGTCCTTTAGGCATGTCGGACGGTTTATGTTTAGGATGGCCTTGATTTTCTCCGGGTTGACCTCGATTCCTCGCTGGGAAACGATAAAGCCCAACAATTTGCCGGCTAGGACCCCGAAGACGCACTTCTTAGGGTTAAGCATCATGTTGTATTTCCGGAGATTATCAAAGGTTTATTTTAAGTCGGAGATTAAGTCGTTTGACTTTTTAGACATCACCGCTATGTCGTCCACATAGGCGTGAACGTTCCGACCAATTTGATCGTGCAGGCAACGTTGCATTGTCCGCTGGTACGTAGCACCAACGTTTTTCAGCCCAAAGGGCATCGTGACATAGCAAAACGTGCCGTAGGGTGTAGTGAACGAAGTGGCCAATTGGTTCGCCTTCCTCATGTTGATCTGGTGGTATCCTAAGTATGCATCGAGAAAACACAAAAGCTCTGAGCCAGCCATCGAGTCAATGACTTGGTCAATGCGAGGCAAAGCAAACGGATCTTTGGGACATGCTTTGTTCAAGCCGGTGTAATCAACGTACATTCTTAATTCTTTGGTTCCCTTTTTAGGTACAAGTACAGGATTGGCCACCCATTGGGTGTGAAGGACTTCTCGGATAAAACTAGCCTTTAGTAACCTAGCTATCTCTTTGCCTATGGCGCGTCTCTTCTCATCTCCAAAGCGTCGTAGAGGTTGTTTAACTGGTTTACATTTTGGGTCAATGTTTAAGCTGTGCTCGGCAAGTTCCCTAGGTACACCTTTCATGTCGGCAGGTTGCCAGGCAAAGATGTCCCTATTCTCACGGAGGAACTCGACGAGCGCGCTTTCCTATTTGGGATCCAGGTTCGTCCCAATGGCGGTGGTCTTGGAGGCATCGCCTACCACAAGTTCCACCGGCCTGGTCTCGATGGAGGCCTTGAATGCTAGGGCGGAGTCAGAAATCTATTTCTTCGACGCGGGCATCTCTAAGGCATTGACCTTGCTCTGGATCTCCTTGAATTCTTCGCTATAGAGGACAGCTTCTGCATAGGCTGCTTCTCCAATCTCGCAGTCCCGTGCCTTGGTAAAGCTTCCGGATACGATGATGACACCGTTTGGTCCGGGTATCTTGAGTTTTTTGTAGACAAAGCATGGCTTGGCCATGAAGGTGTGGAATATGTCGCGGCCAAATATGACGTGGTACATGCTCTTGAAGGGGACCACCTCAAAGGTCATGCGCTCTTGGCGGTAATTATTAACATCACCAAAAGCGACCTGAAGTGTGATGCACCCAAGGGACCGAGCCTCCCTATTAGGAACTACGCCGTGGAAGATGGTGTTGGTCCGCGTTAGGTTTGCCTCCATCAAGTTCATCTTCTGCAGTGTATCCAGGTACATGATGTTGATGTTGCTTCCACTATCCACCATATATTTGGTGAACTCATTACCGTCAATCAAGGGGTTGATGACGATGGCGTATTAGTTCTCCATAGGGATGAGGTCTGGGTGATCCTTCCTATCCCAAGTAATTGGAATCTCCGACCAGCGCAGGAACTGGGGAACTGGGGGTAGAGTAGCCATCAGTATCCTCATGGAGGTCTTCTATTGTCGGACGGTGGGGGTGCCAAGGAAAGTGTGGAAAACTGCCGCCTTCTTCTCAAAGGGGTTCTTGCCCTTGGCATCGCTCTTGGCAGCATGTTTGGGGTCAACGTCCTCGTCCATGTCACTTGAATCCTTGGACTCCTCCTCCTTCTTTTCCCCCTTGCCCTTGCCTCGCGGTCCGTTATTCCGACTTTGCTTGTAGCCGGACTCCGGGTCCTCCTTGAGATCGTTGACGAATTTGCAATGGCGATTGGTGTGTGTGGCCTTGCCGTTGGCGTCGAGGTGTACAAGGCACGGCATATCACGGTACTCCTCGTAGGTCTGGGGAACGTGGAGCGCTGCCGAGGTAGTTTCACTTCCTCGCTGCTGCCCACGACCAGCCCCCCGTCCTCGGCCACGCTGTCCGCCATCACCTCGCCCTGCAAAGGTCATGGCGACCATGTCGGATGCTTGCTTTTCTTATGGCGGATCCTTCTGCTTTGCGCTGCTGTTCCTCTTAGCTTGGGTTGGAATTTCTATTGCCGGCAACGATCCGCAAGCGTCGTCGTCGGCAGCCACGAACTCACTAGCTAGCTGGATCATCTAATTGAGGTCGAGCTGATGGTTGTCCTGCAGGTGCTTCAACGTATGTCGGAGCAATGTACCTCTTTCCAACCCATCGATGAAGGCGGACATGGCGGTCTGGGAGTGCACACCTGCACAGGAACTCTTCATGTCCAGCTAGCGGGAGAGGTAGGCACGAGATGACTCGTCTTTCTCCTGCATGCACCGCTGCAAGTCACCAATAGTACAGGGACGCTTGTACGTACCCTCAAAATTCTTGGTGAACGCTTCTTGCATGTCCAACCAATTGCATATAGATTTCTCCAGCAAGTCATCGATCCATTGTTGGGCCGTGCCCGCCAGCATCAATGGGAGGTACTTGACGACGACGTTGGGGTTTCCCCCAGCGATCTCCACTGCGTTGACGTAGTCCTGCAACCATGTAGCTGGCTTGGCGGTGCCATCATAGGGCTTGATGGTCTTGTCAATCCGGAAGCCCATGGGGTAAGCTGCGGTCCGTATCACAGGTCCAAAGCAGCATGGTCCTAGGTATGCTCCATCCCGGGCCTCATGGATCTTGTCCAGACGTGATCTTGCATCGTATGGCTCCGGGCTTCTTGATGTGGACATCCCATCTATTGATACAACCGTTGTACTTACAGCTACACACATACAAAGACCTATCACTCGATCTCGTGCTAAACAACTTAACTATCAGGTACTTTCGTTTCTTGGAACTATTCCTCACATACATGAGAATATGATGCTGCCTAAATCAGATGTATTTCTTACTCTTAGGAATGATGGACCAAGCATGGATGAGAGGGACAAGCATTGGAGCATGGTCATGCATGGAGATGGCAGCAAGCATGTGATGATCCAAGAGAAGGCCATGGATGAAGATTTCAGAACTTTGAGGCCACCATAATGAAGAAAGAAGGCTTGGACGAAATATTCAAGATTAATACTTCACAAATTCATCCATAGCTTAATATGGTGCTGCGACACCTTTATTTTGGGCCAGGCCCATGTAATTTTCGCAGGATTTTAAATAGCCACTTTTTAGAGTCCGTATTTGAGGAGAAAAGGACTTCTAGGGTTGGATTCGGCCACCACTTCTATGGCTGGCCAAAACCCCACATTTTCCTCCTTAAATACTCCCCTTAGCCATCACCATAGACTCGGATTTTGTTTAGACATTAAGTTAGCCATCATAGCAACTTCGCCAAGGCTCGAGAGTCGCAGAGGCCTCTTGTACTTCGCACCTATACAGGATCCCACCTTTTCAATAAAGCTTTCATCTTAATCCGCAATATCTTGATTGCAATATTAGTTCTTACTTGTTCTCGATTTCAGGTAGGAATTAAGACCCTCGCTGGTCAGGCTGATCGTGTTCCCGCAGGATCGGTAACCTCCAGGAGATTGTCCTAGCGATTGCATTGGCGCTCGTTCTTGCACGTGTAGTCGGATCGTCAAGCCTGAACTCCACCAAATCGACTATCACCATCTCATCGAAAGATCGGACACCTTTGTCCTATCAAGTGGTATCAGAGCTCAAGTTGCTCGGTGAGATTTTACTGTTTTCGTAGATTATATCTGTTTTACCTATAACCCACTAAAAAGCCAAAAACACAGTTAGAGTTTAGATCCATCCCATCACCAATCTATGCCTTGCATTATCTTTTCAGTTTTTGCATTGTTGAATTTGTGTCTGCATCGTCGTGTCGAGTTGCTGGTCTTAGTGTCTCGTCCCTTAGAGTTTCGAGTTCTGATCACAGTAGTCACCGCCACACTCGCATATCACCGCCACCATATTCCGCCACCAAATTCCGCCGCCATACACCCAACCACCATAAACCCTAAAACTCCGCCACCGCCTTCCTACCGCGACACGGATCCGATCACCTTTCCTGCCGTGGCACGAGTCCGAGTTGAGTTATTGTTTCCTAGTTTTTTTTTAGTTTCCTTCCTTGTTGTTTCCGTGCTGAGCTAAAGTCCGTGTCGAACTAAGAGTTCAGTTGTAAGTCCAGAAGGAGAGCAAAAAAAAATTCTGGCTATACAGATTTTTGGCTCCGGGGATCACTTTTCTCCATCGGCCGTTATAGCGATATTTTTTTGGTGCCTGCGCGCTTTCCGGAGCATAATACAAAAATTTCGAATTCTTTTTGGGGCTAACCTGTTTCTAGACCCCGTCGATCAGTTCTAGACACTCGCCATCATAGTGATTTTCGACACCTCGGTTCGCTTTTCAGGGTGCCATATCATCATACATTGCTTGTTGTGTCGCGTCGTGACAATGTTGGTGATCTAGGCTCGCGTCTCTAGTACAGTCTAGCCTAGGACCAGCACAGTACCGTCGTTGAGAATTCTTTCAACATTTGCATTGATTTTTTGATAATTTCTAACCCCTTTGCTAAGCCTTCCCAGAGCTCCACAGATTTCTCCACGTGCGGTGTCTCGAATCCTGGTAATCGCTCGGTTCAATCTCTGGACCCACTGCTCCTCGCGGTTGCACATCGCCTTTTCCTGCTGTTTGGTAAGAACTTGTAAGAGCTTCGTATATTGCTTAACGGATTACGCGTGCCTTCCACCATATTTCCGTAGTTATAAGCATATATACCTGTGCTTTTTAAAGGACTAACCATGACAGATACTTCGCGTAACCCTGCCACAATGACGAACCAAGAAATACATGCCCACTTCTCCGATCTATTGGTCGGTCGCGCTGAAGATGTGGATGCACGACTAGCGGAGTTTGACACCAAGCTCACCAACGCCATGGACAAGATCGATGGACTCGAGAAATCCTTCAACGACAAGCTTGACGCTCGGTTCAAGGAGGTTTTGGACAGATTGCCGACACCCACACCGCCCCGTTGGCACCTAGGCATGGCGCATGGAGCATTCCGATCACGGGTCATACTACTGGTTCAGCTGCCGCCGCACCTCAGGCGGCTACCGCTGCAGCTGAGGCACCTCAGGCTTCCACCGCGGCTGCTGCTGCGACATTGGGGGCAGACGACGGGTACTACTACGACCTCGATGACGATGATCTGTTTGAAGAGGAGGTTGAACAACCTCCACACCCTGCTGGCCGACCCCGACATTACCACCGCAACGCTCGACCACCGGTACATGATGATGATCATGTTGCAAAGATTAAATTAAATATTCCATCTTTTGAGGGTAAATATAATCCTGATGCATATCTTACATGGGAGATGGAAGTAGAACAACGTTTTGCATGTTTAAAATATCCTGAGAATATGCGTGTTAGTGCTGCTATATGTGAATTCACTAAATTTGCTTCCCTTTGGTGGTCTGAGTATTGTTGTTTAAATCCTACTACTATTCCTCATACTTGGACTGCTTTAAAAACTGCTATGCGTGTTTTTTTTGTGCCTCCCACTTATCAACGTGATTTACTAAAGAATCTGACACGTTTGGAACAAGGGAAAAATTCTGTAGAAGAGTATTATCAGGAATTGCAAACGGGGATGGTTCGGTGTGGTCTTGTTGAATCTACTGAAGAAATGCTTGCACGTTTCTTTGGTGGATTAAACAAGGACATTCAACACATATTCGACTATAAGGAATATAATTCCATCACTCGTTCGTTTCATCTTGCTTGCAGAGCTGAACATGAAGTGCAGGATCACCAAACACCATGGAGGAGGACTAATAATTCTGCAGGTCGCACGTCCACTTGGACATCCCGACAATCAGCGCCTCCTTCTCGTGATTCTCCACCAGCTACTACCACATCCAAGGTCAACACAAGATTTCTGTCAGCTGCTCCTCCACCGTCATCCAATGCTCCTGCTCGTAGTGCATCTTCTATGGCTTCCACGGGTAAAACAAAGGATATACAATGCCGCAAGTGCTGGGGTTTTGGTTATATTGAGAGACAGTGCACAACACAACGTGTTATGATGGTGCGTGATGATGGTCAATATGATTCAGCGAGTGACTTTGATAAAGATACATTAGCTCTTATTTCTGCTCGAGATGGAGACAATTGTGATTCTGATGAAGAGACAGGGGTAATGGGAGCTGAAACTGCTGATCAATACAAGAGCTTAATTACACAACGTGTGTTCAGTGTGCAATTGAGAAAATCTGAGCATAATCAACGCCACAACCTGTTCCAAACACGTGGTGTTGTCAAGGAAAGAGCTATCAGGATCATCATTGATGGAGGGAGTTGTAATAATCTGGCTAGTGTTGACATGGTAAAGAAGCTTGCACTTCCAACAAGACAACACACACATTCATATTACATCCAATGGTTTGAGAGTTCTCGCAAGATCAAGGTAAAAAGAACGGTACGCGTGCATTTTACTATTGGTACATATTCTGATTTTGTTGATTGTGATGTTGTACCTATGCAAGCTTGTTCTTTGTTACTTGGTAGACCATGGCAATTTGTTAGAGAATCTGTTCATAATGGCAAAACTAATCACTATTCTCTTATGCATGATGGAAAGAAAATTGGTCTAAAACCTATGACTCCCGAACAGATTTTATAAGATGATCTTGCTAGAGCTAGTAGACCTAAAATTGAGGAGAAAAATAAAAGTGAGAATCAGATTGTTGCTGCATATTTTGTGCCACCAAAGAACACTAAATCTGATTCTAAACATGCTACTGAAATTCGTTTGAAGAGTCCATGTATGCTTGCAAATAAAATTGATATTGCTGAACTAGATGTAAACAATACTCAATGTTATGCAATTATCTGCAAAGAGGTTTTGTTTTCATTTGAGGATATGCCTCCTTCTTTGCCACCCGCTATTGCTAACCTTTTGCAGGAATATGAGGACGTTTTTCCCGCTGAGCTGCCACCAGGACTACCTCCTATTAGAGGAATTGAGCACCAAATTGATCTAATTCCTGCTGCTATGTTGCCCAACCGCGCGCCATATAGAACCAATCCAGACGAGACAAAGGATATACAACGCCAAATTCAGGAACTACTCGACAAATATCATATTCGTAAGTCCCTTAGCCCCTGTGTTGTTCCTATTATTTTGGTACCTAAGAAAGATGGTTCTTCGCGCATGTGTACTGATTGTAGAGCTATCAATAATATTACTATTCGATATCGTCATCCTATTCCACGTTTGGATGACATGCTTAATGAATTGAGTGGCTCTACCATGTTTTCTAAAGTTGATTTGCATAGTGGTTACCACCAGATTCGTATGAAATTGGGAGATGAATGAAAAACAGCATTTAAAACTAAGTTCGGTTTGTATGAGTGGTTAGTGATGCCGTTTGGTTTAACTAATGCACCCAACACTCATGAGATTAATGAACAAAGTTTTCCGTGCTTTCATTGGACGTTTCGTGGTAGTCTACTTTGATGATATTCTGATTTATAGCAAATCTTTAGAGGATTATTTGGACCATTTACGTGCTATTTTCAATGCTTTACGTGATGCACGTTTGTTTGGTAATATTGAGAAGTGCACCTTTCGCACCAATCGAGTTGCGTTTCTTGGCTATGTTGTTACATCACAGGGTATTGAAGTGGATCCAGCCAAGATTGAAGCTATTGAGAATTGGCCGCAACCAAAGACGATCACACAAGTGAGGAGTTTTCTTGGCCTCGCTGGGTTTTATAGGCGCTTTGTAAAAGACTTTGGATCAATTGCCGCACCGCTGAATGAACTTACCAAGAAGGATGTGCCCTTTGTTTGGGGAGATGCACAACAACAGGCCTTCGTGATATTGAAAGATAAGCTAACACATGCTCCCTTACTCCAACTTCCTGATTTTAATAAGACTTTTGAGCTTGAATGTGATGCTAGTGGAATTGGTTTGGGAGGTGCGTTATTACAAGAGGGAAAACCTGTTGCATATTTTAGTGAGAAATTGAGTGGGGATAGTCTGAATTATTGTACTTATGATAAGGAATTATATGCGTTGGTTCGGACATTAGAAACTTGGCAACATTATCTATGCCCTAAAGAATTTGTTATACATTCTGATCATGAATCTTTGAAGCATATTCGTAGTCAAGCTAAGTTGAATCGTCGTTATGCAAAGTGGGTTGAATTTATTGAGTATTTCCTTATGTTATCAAACACAAAAAGGGTAAAGATAATATTATTTCTGATGCTTTGTCGCGTCGTTATACTTTGTTCTCTCAACTTGACTTCAAAATATTTGGATTGGAAACTATTAAGGAATAATATGTGCATGATGCTGAATTTAAAGATGTGTTGCAGAATTGTAGAGATGGTCGAACATGGAACAAGTTCGTCTTCAATGATGGATTTGTGTTCCGTGCTAACAAACTATGCATTCTAGATAGTTCTGTTCGTCTTTTGTTGTTACAGGAGGCGCATGGAGGAGGATTGATGGGACACTTTGGTGTCAAGAAAATGGAGGATGTTCTTGTTGCACACTTCTTTTGGCCACGTATGCGTCGAGATGTTGAGAGATTTGTGGCACGCTGCACTACTTGTCAAAAAGCTAAGTCTCGCCTTAATCCACATGGTTTATATATGCCTCTTCTTGTTCCTAGTGTTCCTTGGGAGGATATTTCTATGGACTTTGTTTTGGGATTGCCACGTACACACAAGGGGAGGGATAGTATTTTTGTTGTTGTGGATCGGTTTTCTAAGATGGCACACTTTATTCCTTGTCATAAAATGGATGATGTTGCGCATATTGCTGATTTGTTCTTTCGTGAAATTGTTTGTTTACATGGTGTGCCAAATACTATTGTTTCTGATCGTGATACTAAATTTCTTAGCCACTTTGGAGATGTTTATGGGCTAAGTTGGGGACTAAATTGCTGTTTAGTACTACATGTCATCCCCAAACTGATGGACAAACTGAAGTAGTAAATAGAACTTTGTCTACTATGTTGCGGGCTGTTTTAAAGAAGAACTTAAAATTGTGGGAAGAGTGTTTACCTCATATAGAATTTGCTTATAATCGTTCGCTGCATTCTACCACAAAGATGTGCCCGTTTGAGATCGTGTATGGTTTTGTTCCTCGTGCACCTATCGATTTATTGCCTTTACCTTCTTCGGTGCAAAATAATTTGGATGCTACACAACGCGCTGAAATGATATTAAACTTGCATAAGACTACTGAAGATAACATAGAACACATGAATGCTAAGTATAAACTTGCCGGGGATAAAGGGAGAAAGCATGTTGTGTTTGATGTTGGAGATCTTGTTTGGTTACATTTGCGTAAAGATCATATTCCTGATTTACGCAAGTATAAGTTAATGCCGCGTGCTGCTGGTCCCTTTAAGGTGTTAGAGAAAATAAACGATAATGCATATAAACTTGAGTTGCCTGCAGACTTTGGTACGGTTAGTCCTACGTTTAACATTGAAGATTTGAAGCCTTAGTTTGGTGAGGAAGATGAGATTGCGTCGAGGACGACTTCAATTCAAGAAGGGGAGCATGATGTGGACATCCCATCTATTGATACAACCGTTGTACCTACAGCTACACACATACAAGGACCTATCACTCGATCTCGTGCTAAACAACTTAACTATCAGGTACTTTCGTTTCTTGGAACTATTCCTCACATACATGAGAATATGATGCTGCCTAAATCAGATGTATTTCTTACTCTTAGGAATGATGGACCAAGCATGGATGAGAGGGACAAGCATTGGAGAATGGTCATGCATGGAGATGGCAGCAAGCATGTGATGATCCAAGAGAAGGCCACGGATGAAGATTTCAGAACTTTGAGGCCACCATAATGAAGAAAGAAGGCTTGGACAAAATATTCAAGATCA
Organism: Avena sativa; assembly: GCA_916181665.1. NCBI lineage: Eukaryota > Viridiplantae > Streptophyta > Magnoliopsida > Poales > Poaceae > Avena > Avena sativa. The sequence goes on along the minus strand of OV702283.1, from coordinate 237,579,763 downwards.
ATACTTCACAAATTCGTCCATAGCTTAATATGGTGTTGTGACACCTTTATTTTGGGCCAGGCCCATGTAATTTTTGCAGGATTTTAAATAGCCACTTTTTAGAGTCCGTATTTGAGGAGAAAAGGACTTAAGTCAGGGTTGGATTCGGCCACCACTTCTATGGCTGGCCGAAACCCCACCTTTTCCTCCTTAAATACTCCCCTTAGCCGTCACCATAGACTCGGATTTTGTTTAGACATTAAGTTAGCCATCATAGCAACTTCGCCAAGGCTCGAGCGTCGCAGAGGCCTCTTGTACTTCGCACCTATACAGGATCTCACATTTTCAATAAAGCTTTCATCTTAATCCGCAATATCTTGATTGCAATGTTAGTTCTTACTTGTTCTTGATTTCAGGTAGGAATTAAGACCCTCGCTGGTCAGGCTGATCGTGTTCCCGCAGGATTGGTAACCTCCAGGAGATTGGCCTAGCGATTGCATTGGCGCTCGTGCTCGCACGTTTAGTCGGATCGTCAAGCCCGAACTCCACCAAATCGACTATCACCATCTCATCGAAAGATCGGACACCTTTGCCTTATCACTTGTTTTCTTCCTTTTGCCATCAGGGGATGGGCTGCGTGAACGACGCGGGCCTCCTCCGCCATGGTGGCTGCTAGGCGGCGACGGAGGCGGAGGTGGCGGTGGGTTAGCTTTATTGCTGTTACCCTCCTGCGATGCCTCACGCTTGTCGCGGTTGCTTATCGGACGGGGAGGGTCATGGCGTGACCTGCTCTTGTGTCCTTGGTTGCGCTCTCCGTCATGACGGGTCTGCTCCGCGTTGTCGCGGATGACGATGCCATTCTGCCTTGGCGGCATATCCATACGACGATGAGCCTTGGTTTCTTCGCGATGTCGGGGGGAGCAGGGCGGTGGCGATGGGAGACAAGGGTGGGCCTTACCTCCATGGTTGGAGGATATGGGGATAGCATCCTTCCTATTGCGTGCATCCCTCTGTCTTTGTTCTGACGAACCCATCTGGGACCCGACATCCTGAGGAGATCTATCCCTTGGCGGCTTATGGTGGCTAGACTGGCAGAACGCTGGGTCGGACTCGAGACTCTAGGAGGTGGCCTTTTCCTGCTTTTTTACCGCCTTGGACACAATGTCATGGACCTGCTCCACTGCTTCGGGTGATCTATCCTGCTATAGAAGGGTCTTGGCAACGGCAAGGTTAAGGAGAGGGGTGGGCATCACCTGCCTGCCTTCACTATAAATGTATGGCTTGGCCTGTGCCGGCTTCAAGGGATCCCATCCTAGGTTTCATCGTACACCAGGATCATTTATAACGCGAGCTGGAGCTTTCTTAGCCTTCTGCTGCTGGAGCAGAGTCTTGTACTCGGCCTCCATGGCTCTAGCTTTCTCTATTGACTTCTGCGCGTTGGCTAGATCTCGATCTAGCTTTGCGCCTTGATTCGCGATGGCATGCGCTTCCTCCAGCAGCTGCTATCGCTTCTCATCAAGATGGGTTATGTTCCGGATATGAGCTACGGTCAAGGGCTCAACGAGGAGATTGCCGTACATCACTCTATCAGCTAGATTAACTTGGGCAACATCAGACATGGACACCAGAGGTGGCGGGTTTGCAGTGTTGTTGTTGCTCGGGCCGGTGTCGAGTTCCTGCGGCTGTTGCACTGGGTTAGGCGGAGGGGGCATCACCTTTGCACGATCCCTGTCGGCAGCAACAGGTGGTCTCTTCCCCTTGTCCAGCGCTGTAGGCGGAGCTCGTCCAGATTGGTCTTCTTCCATCACAGCCCCAATGGCGACAAACATCTCTCGGGATGTGATGGCCTTGTTAGCTTGCTCGTCGTGCTGATAATCCTCCTCCATCTCCCGCATAGCTGAATCTAGCTTGTCCGGGCTGAGGTCTATTTCCTCCGAGTAAGCGCTGATGTCGGCATAGAGCGTGTCGAGCATAGAGTCGGAGGGTGTCAGGGTTTCACCAACAATGGGTGATGGCGGGGCGGCAACGTTGATGATGACTGGAGGTGGTGGTGCTGCTGCAGCGATAACGACTGGAGGTGGTGGAGGTGGTGCGGCGACGACTGCTGGAGGAAGTGGTGGTTGCTGAGGCGAGGGTGCGCCGCCAATGAGCACGGGGGCTGCATGGGGTTCCACCTCGGCCTCTGCGTAGCTATTGATGGTGTTCACCATGCTCTCGAAGGTGAGGCATCCATGGCCTGCTGCCGCCTTAGCGAATGCCAGAGAAGCGTACCCTAGTCTAGTCCTTCCACAAAGTGATACATAGCATCATCATTGGGGTAATGCGCCAGGTCGGCCCGTATACGGAGCCATCTGGCAAGGTAATCGCGGGTTTTTTTGCCCTCTCTCTGAATGCAACGCGCCAGATCAAAGATGGTTCCCACTCCGATGAACTTGGATCTCTACTGTCCAGATGCACGGACGAAGCCGACGGACTTGCAGCGATCTTCCACCGTTATATCCTGCACAGGGGCGGTTTGGGTGGGCCTTGAAGTTTTCCGATCTTTGCCGGCAAACTCCAAGGAGAGATCCGACATTGATCCTTCCGCGAACGTGTCCTGCCCGTAGGTGGTCCGTATGGGTCTTGATGCTCCTCCGACTCCCAGGGAACTAGTTCCCGAGTCGGTTTCGCCGATGAAGAGGTGGATGTCTCCGATAGGAACGATAGAGCACCGTGTAGGGTTCGTCTTCGCCGGGATCCAGAACTCGTTGGGAGGGACGATCAGAACGTTGCTGGAGAAGAGAACGCGACTGATGGCTATGGTTTCGCCAATTCCTGCGAAGATCTTGGTCCTCGCCCGCTAAAGAGCCTGAAGCGCCTCTTGCCCCACGGTGGGCGCCAACTGTCATGGTATTGCCGATGAGTACGCCATGGAGGGGTCCTCACAGTGCGTGTTTAGAGACGTGGGGGAAGGCAGACGGTTGACGGGTACGAGGTAACATAGCTTACCCAGGTTCAGATCCCACGATGGTGGCGGAATCCTACTCCTGCTATAAATCACTATAAGGGCAAATACGCCGAGTTACAGGGATTGGTTCGCTGTGCGAGGTGACTAGAAAATCTAAGTTATCATGCCCTAAAGGCTCCCATAGGCCCGACTTATATAGTTGCCAGGTCCTAGGGTTATAGGGAAAAGTCCTTGCCCGACAGGTTACAGAGTCCTACACTGCTTACAACTAGTCTAGCGTGTCTTGCACTCCAAGGCTCCGGGTACGTCGGTGACTCCTCAGTGGCCTTCCTTTATCCGTCATGGGCATCCCTTCTGGATCCATCTAACTGGGTTGCCCAGCAGGCCATGGGTCATGCTACCAACTGTGGGCCACCCGGGTTATCCGGATAGAGGACATGCTATGAGGATACCCATATAGCATATCCCCAACACATGTCTTGTTCCAAACAATTGGGATTTCTTAGTGTGCCTTGAAGAAATTATGCGTTGTTTTAGCATGCAAAAGCATAGTATTGTGGTATTCTCCTTTGATGCTTTGCTTGGGTTGACTTGGCACATGCTCACACCATGTTATGACTATGACAAGTCACCCTTAGCCTCTATGATCATTTAGTCCTTGACTTGTAGTACCACTCTATGCTTTGATTAGTAATGTTTTGTTGCTCTGCATGATTATGGCCATTATGCTCTCTTAGTTGGTTGCTCCCAGTCTTTTGCTAGCCTCCACTTGTATGAGTAAGTTCTACTCATGCCTCCAACTCCCAAGAAACCAAGTTATTCCAAAGTGTCCACTATAAACTCCTATGCATGGTGTGTTACACCATTCCAAGTATATTCTTGTTTTCAGCTACCTTCCAATCAAAAACTATTTTGTTATGTGAAAACTTAGTGATTAAAGCCCTCACGAACTTGATGGCACACTTTATATTCTTCGCCCCTAATAAACTTGAACCATTGTGACATCTTTGTTGTATATGCTTGCACTTATACGTTGGAATTAACATAACCTTGATGTCACGGGGAACGTTTTCAACATTGCACTTGTACTTTGTACTCAATTGATATCATGCTCTTTTGTCTATGGATGTCACCGGTGTGAAATAAAGAGGGAACTTGTAAGTCCATGGAGTTTGTATCCTGTGTTAGAGAAACGCCTAGGATGCTAGCCTAAGCCATGCCTAATTATGGTGGAAACTTGCAGCATCACCATAGTGAGCTATCTATGAAGCATCCGCAATAAAAATCTATGCATATAGTAAATAAAAAGATTGCTAAGATGCTCATTGTTTGCTTGCCTTGTCATTTTGGTTATGTGAAAGCTCCTGTACCATGTGCAAGGGGTACCCCATTGGCGGTTCTCAGTGATATGCAAATACTTACAATGACAAGAACTTACCTGGTACCGAAGTTGAGTATGCATGAGGTGTGGTCCTCGTATTCAAGGGACTTGAGATTGACAACTTATACTTCATCAAGCATATACTCCATCTTTGTCACTTTAACCTTAACCACTTCAAGATGCTTATGATAGGGGCAATGAGGGCTGAAAGCTAACAAGTACCATAATTTTTGGAAGCTCTTTTTGAAACTTGTAATCCCTGCTTCCTTTACAAAAGGATTTTCTTCCACCATTATTGAGTCTCCACCTTCTACCTTTAGGCACCATTAAGAGAGCATAATTGCCATTCTGTGTGCAGTGTTCCAAAGCTTATTGATTGATGCATATTTTGATATTACTTGTTGTTGAGCTATTTGTTTCTAGTCACCCTTGTGAACTTTGGAGGTGTCCTATGCATCTATTTGCTACTCTATGAGGGACAAGCTGATTGCCAATATGCTATGTTTTCTGTATGTGAAACAAACAAACATTTTTCAATGCATTTTATTCATGATCTTTGTTTGTAGCTTTCCATGTTGCATGCATAGTTACTATGTCCTATTGTTAGAACTCCTTCTTTCATGCACATGTTTAGAGTTCTTTGATCCCAGCTTTCAATGCTTGCAAATGGTTGGATCATTATTATGAGGGTGCATGTCACCTCAAAAATTATTCTTTAATCACTTACCTACTCGAGGACGAGCAGGAGTTAAGCTTGGGGATGTTGATATGTTGAAAACGTATATATAATTTTTGATGCTCCATGCTTGTTTAGTATCTACTTTGCTTTGCTTGGTCTACACCTTGAGGTGCTTTTTTACATGTTTTCTGGTACTAATCTATTAACAAGTTGCCACAGTGCCAGTTGCCTGTTTTCTGCTGTTTTTGGTTTCAGAAAAGTTAGTAAAGGAATATTCTCGGAATTAGACGGGACAAAAGCCAAAGTCTACTTTCCGTAGGGAACAAGAAGTCCAGAGGGGAGCCAGAGAGGCGGGCCAGGGCACCCAGACCCCCCTAGGCACGGGTGGGCCCTGCCCCACGCCTGGGAGGGGTGTGGGGCCCCTGGCCGCCGCCTTGGCCTCCCCCTTTGCCTATAAGAAGCCCCCGATGCAGAAATGCTAAGCACCCGATCAAATATCCACGAAACCGTCTGTAGCCACCGCCACCATCGTCCCTAGATCGAGGGGGGGATCTGAAGTTCTTCCCGGCACCCTGTCGGAGGGGAGATCATCCCGGAGACCTTCTCTCCATTATGATGCGTGAGTAGTTCCACCTTGTACTATGGGTCCATGTAGTAGCTAGATGGTTGTATATCCTCCTTTGTGCTTTCATGTATAGATCTTGTGAGATCCGTTCATGATCAAGATCTAATCTATTTGTAATCATGCATGTTGTGTTTGTGGGGATCCGATGGATATTGATATTATTATGTTGGTTTGATTAATGGTTTTGTCTTTATGATTCTATCATGTCTGTGTTCTTTGTGATCTTGCATGCTCTCCGTTGTTAGTAGCTATCTTGGCCAAGTAGTTGCTAGTGACTCCAAGAGGGGGTATTTATGCTCGATAGTGGGTTCATTCCTCTATTTAATCTAAGGGAAGTGACAGAAATCTCTAAGGTTGTAGATGTGTTGTTTCCACTAGGGAGAAAACAACGATCTCTTGTTCATGGAACAAGTGGATTGTTTACCTTACACACTTTGCTTAAAGCAGTTGTCTGTTGCTTGCAACTTAATACTGGAGGGGGTTCGGATGATAACCCGAAGGTGGATTTCTACTCATAGATGCAGTTGGATGGCGGTCTATGTATCTTGTTGTATTGCCCAATCGAATCTCATAGGATCAAGAATGTCTAGTATTGCATTGTTATGCCTTGCTCAGTCCTGTCAATTGCCCTGCTGTAATTTGTTTACCCAGCATGCCATGTTTGTTTATCTAAGGAGAACACCTCTAGTGAACTATGGCCCCCGGTCCAATCTTTACCATTGATACATCTTCCATTCAACCTCACTGTTCGTTGGGGCAAAGTCTTGAGTTTGTGTTGTGGAGGTCTCCAAGTTGCTAGCAACACCTTTGAGTCATTTCCTTTCTCCTACTGGTTCGATAACCTTGGTTTCTTACTGAGGGAAAACTTGCTGCTATGATCATTATACCTTCCTCTTGGGGTCTCCCAACGAAGTGTTCATGCACTCATCACCATCATCGTCGACCTCGACCTCGCCTCACCCCAACGTCAAGCATGCCGCACTTCTAGTGAGGTCCTGGTCCAGATGGACCTCTTTGTTTTGTCGATTGCTAGTCGTAGCACCCTCCCCGCGAGCACTTTGTAGCCACTGCCATCGGCCGCCGTTGTTTTCCCTCTTCCGGTGACCCAAATGAAGCGGCGCCCCACCTTTAGGTCTCCCGCGACGCGCTCCTTCGAACCAGCTAGCCCGCGTAGCCTCACGATCCCCTGCTTCCGTCCCCTTGCCGTTCTGTGGCTCACCGGCGTCGACGAAGTCACGGTGACGTCACCCCAACGTCAGCGCGCGTGGTCTGACCTGGTCAAACCCGTTATGGGTCCCTTCTATGGCGTGGAAGCTGAGGTGGTACCAGGGCCCTTCAGTCAGCCACAGTGGCTAGTTGTGCCCTGGTTTAAAAAGTTTGTCCAGTTTCTTATATTTTCAGAAAAGAGTATTAATATGGTTTAAATAATTTTAGAAAAATGAATAAAACTTGTAAATTCAATAACTTTTATTCTGCAATTCAGAAAAATACAAATAATATATCAAAATGTTCAGAAAAATGATATATACCTCTTTAGGCTATCATCATGCATTGTTAAACAACTTACATGACAAGTTTAATTAGAGAACAAAATGAACCCTCTCATATGCATCCGGGGTTTCTCCGGATTAGGGTTTAGACCCCTCGGACCCCGTTTAAAATGACCAAGCATGTTTAGGGTTTCAATTTTAGTAACTTTTGTAACATCCCAAAAATAATGGTTTATAAAGTTTGCATAGCATTCATAAGCATTTGGCTTTTCAAATAAATTTCCCAAAATAAGAAACCATATTTTGCCTATTAACTTTATGCAAGTAAGGCAAAGTTTTTAATTTACTTTCCAAGTATGGAAGTTCTTGTGTTTAATCAGTAAAGATTGGGAAGAGAATACAAAGTCCACTCAAAAAATTTCAAAACAAAATCAAACATAAAACCATTTATATGCCTAATGTCATTATATAAGTTAACGCTTGGTTTTATTTTTATTTTCAAACCAAAATGGTATTTGAATATTAGTAGTTGTTTTACACATCCTTGGGCACAAGAAAAACAGTACAAAAGTCTGGAGGGAATTCAAATTGAAACAGATTTGAAATATTCATTCAAATTCAAACCAGAAAAAGAAAAGGAGAAAAGGAGAAAAAAATAAACACAACTAACTAACTAGCCCAACCCACCTGCAGCCCAGCAACCAGCCCAGCAAGCCCACCAGGGAAAATCCCCACCCCTCTCTGTTTCTCACCCACTCTCGCACCCCCCTCTCACTGACGCGATGGCCCCGCAGCCACGTCATCGTCTTCCTCAATCAAAGCTGCAGCAACGCCGTCGCCGCCCGTTTCTGGTCATTTGACTCGCGAATCAATTCACGTTAAACACACAGTAATCCCGCGCCCCGACCCCCTCTACTTAACCCCCTCCCCACTCCACTCTTTTCCCCTCACTCGCCAACCTCAGAGCGCCGCTAGGCTGTCCACATTCGAGCTCGCGCCGCCGCTGTCCCAAACCACTCCGGCGAAGGATCGCGGTAAACCTAGCCCCCCTTTCTCTCTGGTTGTTAGCGTGCACTCACCGTGACCATGCACATCTAATGCCTTCTCGTGCCTTGTAGCGTCTCCAACGTCAACTTCCGAGTGAGTCCGACGCCGACGCCAACTTTGATGAGGAATCAACGTTGTGTCCGTGCGCCCCGACCCCGTCCACCTGCACGTTGAGCTTCGCCGTGTCTCCACGACCTCGGTAAGCGCCAGAACCCTCACCCTTGCCCTCTGGTCTCGCCGGAGCATCACCGGCAGACGCGCAGCCGCCGCGGTGGCCATTTGCGCCGCCCGCGAGTGGTCAGAGCGATGTGATCCAGCGGTTGCGATTAGATCATCCAGCGAAGGGGTACGCGAGGATTTGAACCGTAGATCTTAGATCTAGCGGTATAGATTAGATTATATGCGAAAAGGTAAGATTTGATCTGGTGCGTTGGATTTAATTAGATCTAACAGCGCGGACGCGTGATCCATAGCAAACTGGTACGCGCCAATCAGACGCTGCCGCGTGTCTAGGTTTTCTTTTAAAAATTCAGATTTGATTTAATTAGATGATCTAACTTGTAAATTCAATAACTTTTGTTCTGTTTATCCAAAAAACACAAATAATATATCAATGGAATCACAAAAATAAATCCTACACATCTGTAGGCTTGGTTTTGTATTTTGCCTCTGTTAAAATAGAATTTTATGCAGAGACATTTGTAGGTCTATTTTGTGTATAAAAATTATTTAGAAAATGTTTTTAAAGCCAAATTAAGTTTATTTAGTCTCTAAATGTTTATTTAGTGATCCAGTACTGTTTTACTTGTCTTGTTTAGTTTAGAAAAATCATCACATGGCATTTGCATGCATTCATATATTTTTGCTTGATTATTGAAATATGAATTTGTTGATATCATTTTATGTGTAGATTTTGGTGCTAGTGGTGATTGTGATTGTGAGGATTGTTGCTACTCCCCCAACTACCAAGGAAAGTGGTGCTTCATATTTTTGTCCCAATATTTTTACTATGCATTAGTGATATTTTGTATAGGGCTTGCACAATGTTTTTGCTAAGTATGTATATGCTATGCTATGGGAAATCCTAGTAGTTGTAGTCTTGATAGAATTTCCTCTAAGTTATGATACTTGTTATGTTGCCATGCTTAGCCTAGCTAGTAGCAAACAAGGGTGGATTATATACATGCTATGGAAAATGTTGCTAAGTCCTTGACTTATGTTTTTGCTTAATAAAACAACTAAGTGAATGAAACACCTGGGTGGAATGGTAATTGCATGGATGGATTTTTGTTGAGTGGTTACCAGGGCCCCATTTCCATGGCCAACCCTGTGTATCTCACTTGTGGAATGCCACCCAGGAACAAAGGGATTTGAGATGCCACATGTTAAGAAGCTTCTAGTGCAGCCACATGGCAATATGGGCTCAGCCTGGATCATATAGGTTGCAATAACATAGCCAAATGGACAGTTGGTGGTAGGGGTGATAGGTTTGGAGCGCGTCCATTCTGGTCTAAGGGAAGGCTTATGAAAGATCTTGTCTTGATGCATGTCGAGTCTTGTGGGGAAAATGCACGACCTCTCGAGAAGGAAGAATCTAAGTACTTAGCCGTGTCCCCAGCAATGGACAATTTGAGCATCAAGACAGGGAAGCTATAAAGAATCTCCTCATCCCAATTTCTAAGTTAAAACTTGTGGTTGAACAAGGGTAAAGGTTCACCAATGTCTATTGGTGGTTACTTGGGATTTTTTGCCAAACAAAAACTTAGTGTTTTCAACTGATAGGTAAAACCTATTTTGAGAAAAGCAAGCCTAAGCTACACTTAGCCAAATTCATGTAGAAGCTAGAATTACTAAGGTATCACTTGCCAATACTATTCCAATGTATTGACCCACTGTGGCTGTAACTTGTGATGTTGCAGGTTACTCTGATGAGGATTAGGGTTATGAGTCTACACTCAACATGCTTGCCTGTGGCACATGAAGATGAAGACTTTACTTTATATTGTTAAGTTGAACTCTTGTACTAGCCTATGGCTATGGAGTTGTAAAAGACTATGTTATCTCTAGAATGACGATGTAAAAATGACCTTTGTTCCTGTGTACTTCATCTTAAACTATGGATGCTAGCATTGATCCAGGGACTAGCATTGCAATCACAGGGACCTTTACCTTTATAAAGGTGGGGTCTTACAGATGGTATCAGATCACTGTGTTGCCTGTAGGATTATGACCCTAGGTTGGATTAGACTAAGAAACCACTAAGGAAAAATTTCAACACTTTGAAAAATTTCCACACTTGTCTTTTTCTTCTCGTAAACTTTTATAATCTTCTTTCTCATCTCTATTTGTAGATGAAATCCATCAGCGAAGCCGTCAAGAAGGGACCACTCATGACCATGACTTTGGAGTGTGAGACTGAATTTCCCAAGGCACTCAAGAACCTTATGGTTACCATGGGGATACATGGTGCAGCTGTGTACAAGGGATTCCCTGTGATGAATGAAGGATAAGAGTATTGGTGGGTGCAACTTCACTTGTACAAAAACAAGGAAGACAACCACAAGGAGTCAGGATTCTGCATGGTCACTAACTCTGAAATGCACACAACATTCTTTGACTCTGCAAGAAATGCAGCTTTGAATGCCATCAAGGAGCTTGGTGTTAGACTCAAGTGCAGAACGCTCAACACTCAAAATGACCTTAGAGAAGAAAATAAGCATACCCAAGAATTAGAGACTACCAATCAACAACTAAGGGTAGACATCATAGACTTGATATGGGAGTCCCGTGAACAAGATAGACAGATTGCCACTAAGGATGCCCTGATAGCTATTTTGTCTAGTGAGTGAGAATTGTAATTTACTTCGTTAGTGGACCACCACACTTGTTGTTTTTACTTCAAAAATTTGTCTAAATCATGTTGAACTTTGGTGTTTGTAATGGATTTGTGTATGCCATGACTTGTGTGTTTGTTGCTAAAATATGTGCTTGTGATATTTTGTCTTGTGAATTTTCTCTACTTGTGTTGGTTCTAACTTTTCTCTATCTTATAAAAATAGATGCCTAACGTTGTTATCAGCATGGCCGAGGAGTTACAGGGAACTCATTTTGGTACTCGTCTCATTGAGCTCACTAGTGTGCTCAACCTTCCACTTCCTAGTATCACTACACTTCAGCTCACCAAGTTTGAGAGGAAGGACCTTTGGTGCTTCAGAGTCACACAGCCAGGGCGCCAGGCAGAGCCACCCACGGAGGCTATCACTTTCATGATGATGCATGATGACAAGGAGAGAGGCTTAGATGTAGTAATGCAGGAGTTACTTGGATGCCTGGTAGGGAGGCACTCCACCGAGCTTAGAGGTCTCTACTTTCACCCGTTCGGGAGACGCGACGAGGAGGGTGAGGCTATAGAGTACGATGATGCTACTAGAGAGGCGATGGAGCCGATTCGTCTATACCTTCAGGACCTAAAAGGTCTTATTAGACACCTTGACACTGATATGAACAACGTCATGTTTAGCAATGACGAGCTCCAGGTTCAGCTGCGAGAGAAGGACAAGCTCTTCGTGGAGCAAGACGATATCGTCAAAGAGATGGAGGCCAAATTTGAGAGCCAGGACAAGAAATTCAAGAGCCAGGAGAAAAGAGTCCAAGACAGGAACAAGAAGATCAGGGAGATGAAGGAAGAGTTAGAGGCCAAGGACTTCGAGCTTGAGCACCAGCAGAGAGTGATCGAGAGGCTTCGCTCACAGAAGAGGGCTCTTAGGGCCAAGATTGAGGCCTTGACCACTAGTGTTGAGGAGTACAAGACCGCCATGGATAATGCAGGTCTTACCCTTGTTGATGTGGAGGTCGACGTGGAGGAGTAGTGTAGACTACTCGACTATCTTTCATCTACTTTACTATGATTATTGAGTCGCAATGACCATCCAACATGTGAATGGCTTGCTATGGTGTGTTTGCATTTTCAAAACCTATTGTTTATGTCGATGAAACTCTATGTTATTTTGAGCTTGGTTATTGTGATTGTTACTATGTGACGTATTGTGCATGTTAAGCATCTATGGGTATCTCATTCTTATCCTTATTGAAACCACAGATGCCACCCCAACGTGCCAACCCCAACCAAAACAATAACAATAGCGTCACTCCCGAGATGTAGTTGTTGATGACAACACAAGCTCAACTGATGCAGATGATGACACAGTTCATGTAGAACCAAAACCAGAATAACAACAACAATAACAACAACAACAATCAGAATAATCCTCCAGGATTTGACATGCTCACCAGATTTCTGAGACTAAGGCCTGCAAAGTTCTCGGGAACCACTGATCCAATGATAGCCAATGACTGGTTACGTTCAATGAATAAGGACTTAGTGACTGTTGGCTGCACCGACAAAGAAAAGGTCAGATTTGCAGCACATCTGCTTGAAGGACCAACAGCAACATGGTGGGATAACTTTCAGATCATGACTCCCCTTGAGGATGTGACTTGGGCTATCTTTGAGGATGGATTCCGTACTTCTCACATTTCATCCGGAGTGATGAACTTGAAGAAGAAGGAGTTCCACAATCTGAAGCAGCGTCACCGCAGTGTGGCTGAGTACATTGAGGAATTCAACAATCTGACACGTTATGCACCAGATGAAGTTGATACAAATGCAAAGAGGAAGGAGAAATTCCTCGAAGGACTTAATGATGAGTTGAACCTGCAGTTGTCTGTTGCCTATGTTCCAACCTATGAATCACTTTGTGACAAGGCTACCATCTTGGAAAACAAGATGAAACAGGTTGAGAGCAGAAAGAGGAAGCATAGCATTGATAAGCACAGCTCGGGATCGTCTCACAAGCATTCCCATCATGATGACAGTGGGAGTTCTGGATCCCACAAACATGGAAAGTACAATAACCACCACAACCACAATCGTCATCATGACAACAAGCACCATCGCGGTCATGATAATGACAAGTATAAGAGCCACAAGAGTGGACACAAGATCCACCACAGTGGAGGTGGAAGTGGAAGTGGAAGTTAGCCTGCAAAGAGAGATATCAGTCAGGTTGAGTGTTTCAAGTGTAAGAAGATGGGACACTATGCAAATGAGTGCCTAGAAAAGAAGGTTGAAGGAAACACCAAGACCGACCATTTCCAAAAGGGACAAGTGAACCACATCAATGTGGAGGATATCTATGAAGAGTCTGATGCTATAGCTGGTAAGTTCAAGCTCAATTCTATTCCAGCACTTGTTCTTTTTGATACTGGCGCATCGCATTCATTCATATCAAGAGCATTTGTTGATAAAAATGGATTTCCAACTGAAAATATTGGGTGTCCTATAAAAGTAAGTTCTCTCGATGGAGATATGATAGTAAGTCTTGGATGTCGTGATCTAGTAATAGAATTTGGAAAGCATAAGTTTCCAGTCAGTCTGATAATCCTAGATTCCCAAGGATTAGATGTTATTTTGGGAATGGATTGGATGACCAAGTATGAAGGAGTACTAGATTGTGCCAATCGTACTGTCACACTCACAACCCCAGATAATAAAAGGATTAGATTCAAGTCTAACTTTGAATCAAAAGGGAGTAAGCTAAATTCTCTTAAGGGGGTTAGCATAGACAGTGTGATAATTGTGAGAGAGTATCCAGATGTGTTTCCGGAGGAATTACCTGGAATGCCACCAGATAGAGATGTTGAGTTTCTGATTGACTTGTTGCTAGGATCAGGACCAATAGCAAAGAGACCTTACAAGATGTCAGTTGATGAGTTGAAGGAACTCAAGAAACAGCTTGGAGAACAGTTACAGAAGGGATTTATTCAACCAAGTTCTTCATCTTGGGGTGCACCAGTTTTGTTTGTTGAAAAGAAGGATAGAAGTCAAAGGTTATGCATAGATTACCGTTCACTCAATGAGGTAACTATCAAGAAAAAATATCCTTTGCCTAGAATCAATGACTTGTTTGATCAGTTAGAAGGGGCCCATGTGTTCTCAAAGATTGATCTTCGATCAGGCTATTTTCAGCTAAAGATAAGGGAACAAGACATACCCAAGACTGCTTTCACCTCTAGGTATGGATTGCATGAGTACACCGTGATGCCATTTGGTTTGACAAATGCACCAGCCTACTTCATGAATATGATGAACAAGGTGTTCATGGAATTTCTTGACAAGTTCATTATCGTTTTCATCGATGACATTTTGATCTATACCAAGAGCAATGAAGAACATGAAGAGCATTTACGTTTGATACTTGAGAAGCTTAGAGAGCATAAACTATATGCCAAATTCAGCAAGTGTGAATTCTGGCTGAATGAAGTTGGATTTCTCGGATATATTGTGTCGGGAGATGGTGTAGCGGTAGATCTCGCAAAAGTGTCAGCTGTAACTGAGTGGGAATCCCCAAAGTCAGTGAAAGAAGTTTGTAGTTTCCTTGGCTTGGCAGGATACTATAGAAGATTCATTGAGAATTTCTCAAAGGTAGCTAAGCCAATGACAGAGTTACATAAGAAAGACAAGAAATTTGATTGGATTGAAGGATGTGAACTCAGTTTCCAAGAGTTGAAGAAGAGACTAGTGACAGCACCAGTCTTATGTCTGCCAGATTTGGAAAAAGATTTTCAAGTGTATTGTGATGCATCTCACCAAGGATTAGGAGCAGTTTTGATGCAAGAAGGGAAAGTTGTGGCTTATGCCTCGAGACAACTCAAAACTCATGAAGTGAATTATCCTACTCATGATTTGGAGTTAGCTTCTGTTGTCCATGCACTCAAAACACGGAGACATTATCTTTTGGGAAAACGATGTGAAGTGTTCACCGATCACAAAAGTTTGAAGTATATCTTCACTCAGAAAGAAATCAACATGAGACAAAGAAGATGGCTATAACTCATCAAGGACTATGACTTGAGTTTGCAATACCACCCCGGTAAAGCAAATGTTGTAGCAGATGCATTAAGCCGTAAAGTTTATGTGAATGGCCTTACTAAGGGAGAGTTTCCAGATGATCTGTGTGCCCAATTCAAAGATCTTAGATTGGAGATAGTGCCTGAAGGACATCTCATGTCATTGGATGTTCAACCCACATTGTTGGACAGGATCAAGGAAGCCCAAAAGATGGACAAGGAAATTGAAGAGATTAAGGGAAAAATTAGCAAGGGGAAATCCAAAGGATTCCATGAAGAAGAACATGGTACTTTATGGTATGGAAAACGTATATGCATTCCGCAAGATCTGGAGCTTTGGAAATTGATTTTACAAGAAGCACACAACTCACCATATTCCATTCATCCGGGTAACACCAAAATGTACATGGATGTGAAGGAAAGATTTTGCATCGCCGAACATATTGCTTCGTGTGACGTATGTAGTAGAGTGAAATAGGAACATTAGAAACCAGCAGGATTGTTACAACCACTACCTATTCCTGATTGGAAGTGGGACAAGATTGACATGGATTTCATCACCGGAACGCCAAGGACTAGATCAGGATATGATTCTATTTGGGTCGTGGGAGATCGCCTAACTTAAGTGGCTCATTTCATACCAGTGAAGACAACCTATACAAGTGCTAAGTTAGCCAAGATATATATGAATAAAATTGTGTGTCTGCATGGAGTACCCAAGAGTATTGTGTCGGATAGGGGAACTCAGTTTACTTCACATTTTTGGAGGCAACTTCATGAGTCATTGGGAACGAGACTAGAATTCAGCACTGCTTTTCATCCCCAGACCGATGGACAAACAGAAAGGACCAACCAGATTCTAGAGGATATGTTGAGGGCATGTGCCCTAGACTATGGTGCTAGTTGGGATGAAAGTCTGCCATACACAGAATTCTCTTATAACAACAGCTATCAAGCCAGTATTGAGATGGCACCGTTTGAATTTCTCTACGGAAGAAAGTGTACTACACCATTGCTTTGGAGTGGTGTTGGAGAAAGAAATTTGTTCGGGCCAGAACTAATCAAAGAAGCTGAAGAGAAAGTCAAGTTGGTAAAGGACATATTGAAGATAGCACAGTCCCGACAAAAGAGCTACACAGATCTAAAGTGTAGGGAAGTCACCTATGAGGTGGGTGATAGAGCCTATCTTAGAGTATCACCACTTCATGGAGTGAAGAGATTTGGAGTCAAAGGAAAATTGGCACTAAGATATGTTGGACCATTCAAGATTCTGAGTCGCAAAGGAGAAGTAGCTTACAAGATTGAGTTGCCTGAATCATTATCTGCAGTTCACAATGTATTTCACGTGAGTCAGCTGAAGAAATGCCATCCGGAGATGGAAGAGACTTCTTTGAAGGATACTATACCTTTGGAAGAGGTTCAGTTGGAAAGTGATCTCACTTACGAAGAAAAACCTATCAAGATTCTTGAGACTGCAGAAAGAGTTACTCGGACAAAGACTATCAAATTCTGCAAAGTTCAGTGGAACCATCATTCTGAAGAATAAGCAACATGGGAAAGAGAAGATGATCTTCGGAAAGACCACCCTCACCTATTTGCTAGCCAATCCGAATCTCGAGGGCGAGATTCACCTTAAGGGGGTTTAGATTTGTAACATCCCAAAAATCATGGTTTATAAAGTTTGCATAGCATTCATGCATTCATAAGCATTTGGCTTTTCAAATAAATTTCCCAAAATAAGAAACCATATTTTGCCTATTAACTTTATGCAAGTAAGGCAAAGTTTTTATTTTACTTTCCAAGTATGGAAGTTCTTGGGTTTAATCAGTAAAGATTGGGAAGAGAATACAAAGTCCACTCAAAAAATTTCAAAACAAAATCAAACATAAAACCATTTATATGCCTAATGTCATTATATAAGTTAAGGCTTGGTTTTATTTTTATTTTCAAACCAAAATGGTATTTGAATATTAGTAGTTGTTTTACACATCCTTGGGCATAATAAAAACGGTACAAAAGTCTGGAGGGAATTCAAATTGAAACAGATTTGAAATATTCATTCAAATTCAAACCAGAAAATTAAAACAGAAAAAGAAAAGGAAAAAAACACAACTAACTAACTAGCCCAACACACCCGCGGCCTAGCAACCAGCCCAGCAAGCCCACCCGGGAAAACCCCCACCCCTCTCTGTTTCTCACCCACTCTCGCACCCCCCTCTCACTGACGCGCTGGCCCCGCAGCCACGTGATCGTCTTCCTCAATCAACGCCGCAGCAACGGCGTCGCCGCCCATTTATGGTCATTTGATTCGCGAATCAATTCGCGTTAAACACGCAGTAATCCCGTGCCCCGATCCCCTCTACTTAACCCCCTCCCCACTCCGCTCTTTTCCCTTCACTCGCCAACCTCAGAGCGCCGCTAGGCTGTCCACATTCAAGCTCGCGCCGCCGCTGTCTCGAACCACTCCGGCAAAGGATCACGGTAAACCTAGCCCCCCTTTCTTTCTGGTTGTTACGCGTGCACTCATCGTGACCATGCGCATCTAACGCTGCCCCTGTCTTGCCTTATCGTGCCTTGTAGCGTCGCCAACGTCAACCTCCGAGCGAGCCCGACGCCGATGCCAACTTCGACGAGGAATCAACGTCCGTGCGCCCCGACCCCGTCCACCTGCACGTTGACCTTCGCCGTGTCTCCACACCCTCGATAAGCGCCAGAACCCTCACCCTTGCCCTCTGGTCTCGTCGGAGCATCACCAGCAGACGCGCAGCCGCCACGGTGGCCATTTGCGTCGCCCGCGAGTGGTCAGAGCAATGTGATCCGCTGGATCTGGATCCAGTGGTTGCGATTAGATCATCCAGCGAAGGGGTAATGTCACATCCCAAGATTTTGAAAATTGGTACTAGAATTTTTTTTTGCATGTTGTATGACATTCATGAGCATTGCATTGCATATTTGCATCAAGAAAAATTCCTAAATAAAAATAAAGGACTAAAACCCCAAATAGTATGTGCCACTTTGTTCCTAAAGGGAATTAAATTGGCTTTATAAAAACCCATTGTTGATAAGGCAGCGATTATTGCTAAATTATAGCCTAAAAAAGATCCAATAAATATTACAAAAATTTTAGAAACAAAATTGAGCTCATTTGGAGCTATTATGAAAAAGTTATGGAATAAATACAAACAAATAAAGATATAAATAAAATGAAATATACAAGGATTTATAAACCCACTACTTGCAAACTAGTAAAAAGATTACAAATATGATCCTACAATGATCTATTTGATTTTAGAAAATTTTAGAAACAAGAATCATGTCGTTTGGAGTTCGTATGCAAAAGATATGAGGAAAACAAGTAAATAGAAAAAGAAAAAGAAAAAAAGAAGAAAAAAAATCTAACGGGCCGGCCCATCCGGACCGGACCGAACCAGCCAGCCACGATCGGTGTCCCAGATGATTTAAAAAGCGTGCGAAACAGTTTTGTCAAACCTATCTCTATTCAAACAGCTATAACTTTTTATCTACAACTCCGAATCGACTTCCATTTGTTTCTACTTGTTCCCTACTTCAAGACCTATCTTTACACCATCCTAAATCTCCATATAAACTCGTGGAGTCACATTTGTACGAGTTTCCCTTCTCGAAATCCCGAATCTACACATGCCCGAATCTTATTTCGCTTTTTAACCCATCTAGACTTTGTTGTTTGCCTTCTGCCAAAGAACGAAAGTTGTAGAACTCGTCGAAATATTTTAGTCCCGACAAACCTCACCTCTTTTCATCCACCACAGCCAGAGAATTTCGCACCGCAATATTTCAGATATGACGGTGTAAATCCAAGATGTACTCGCGCTCGTTTCTTCAAATACAAATTCCTTTGGTGAGAAGGTAGGACTAATGATTCCCCACAACTTTCATGTTCTAAGTTTTTCGATTTGACCTATGGATTTGTCTCTCTAACACAGATCTATTTCTTGTCTATTCTGAGCCGAAATCGGGTCAATCTCCTCTCCTAACCACTAGATCTCATCCCAACGGCCAGGATTAGATCGATTCCGCGAAGGGGTACGAGCCAGCCGGATCTCGCCACGTGTCAACGCCAGGTCAGCTCCGCGTCCTAGTCAGCATAGAATATTCCCAGGGAATATTCCCTATAGATTTGAAATTGAATTTAATTTGCAGAAAATTGTGTAAACTTAATAAATCATATAAAAAGATCCATAGAACCAAAAATAGCAAATAAGATATCAATGGATTCAGAAAAATGTGTGGAATATTAATATGGCATTAGATTCAACTTTTACTGTACGTGGTTACTGCAGTAACTTAATTAGTTTTAATGGTCTTTTAGGTTAATAAATTCATAGGAAATTATATGTAACTCCGAAAAATATGAACAATATATCAAATTGAAGCTACTATAATGTAGATTAATAATATCAGGTTAGATCTAATCTTTACAGTACATATTTACCGTAATGATTTAATTAGTTTTAATGGATTTAGAAATCATTAAATTCATAGTAAATTTTTTGCATACCACAAAAATATAAATGATATACCGATGGAAAGCTGGTTCCATGTAGATCATCAATATGCAAATGGTTCAGGCAAATACTATAAGGTTTCGCAGTAATTAAATAAATGGTTTAATGGCTTATTTAGAGTAATAAATTCATAAGAAAATAAATACTATTAGAAAATTGCAAATAATATGTCCCTGGAATCACAAAAAAGAGTAGAACCAGTTTCTGAATTAAAATTATAGGTATACAGTATGTATAATGTTAGGAGCATTATAACACATTCTGTAGTATTTTAATTATTTAAAAAGATCTATAACTCCGATTAGGGTGAATCCAACGCCTACTGGTTCGTATTAACGTCCTCTATCCAGTAAACCCAAGAAACAAATTTAATTCGATAGTTAGAACAGGCGTTACAACAGAACTATTGGCAAGTAATTATTGATAACAAGTACTCCATTGCATTAATTGGCCTCTTGCATGCATCATATACTTCAGTATTGTTTAGAGAACTAAAGTAACAACCATTGTGACTTATTAAATTGCCATGCATGCATTTGTTGCATTTCTTGATCTCTATGTGCTATTGTTTATGTTGTATGCAATTGTTTGCTCGATAGATTGCGAGGAGTGCAACGTGCGTGATTGCAACGAGTGTTTGAACGACTTCACCAACTACCAAGGCAAGTAGATGCTACCTTGTTCATGATGTTATCCTACTATTTTCAATGCATTGTCGTGTATTTTGTAGATGCATGTGTAGGATACTACTATCGCTATGCTATGTCCTATTATGTGGTAGGGCTTTCCTTGTAGATGAACCACCGTTGGTAGATGTGCTTAGCCATGCTATGATGAACGAGGGCTGGGTTACATCACTGAAAGTTGTTTCTAAATGTGTTGGTTTGCGAAAACTAAAATAACTTAATCAATGAATCTCCTGGGTGTGATGGAATTGATAATTTTTGGTGGTATCATTGCGGAAAGGCACCCAGGTATCAAGAGAAAATGATTGGCTTCTTTATTTTGTAGCTTACGTGTACAACCATGTGCCAATAATGAAATGGGAGGTTGGTTGGACTCAGTAGGTTGTGGTAACTCGAACCCGCGTATCCAGAGATGTAGAAATTTGGTAGGTTGGACCGGTGTGCGTCGGGATTGGGGAGCTACTTCCCGAACGGTCTCTTCTTGGACTTCTCCCTATCATCACCCAAAATGCGAGTGATGGTACGAGCTGGGCTGGCCAAGTCACATGGGTAAAGTCTACTAAGCCCTACAGGGTGTATAATCTAATCGATTAGCCGTGTCCCCGGTTATGGACGTCTGAGTTGCTTGATATTGATTCCATGACATGTTTCTCGCTCATTCCAATTTCATAATTGCCTTAATGTTGTTGGGTTAAATTAATTGGGATCTTTTCAAAGAAAGTCAAAAACTATTTATGAAAGTAGGACAAAGGTATTTGCAAATGCAAGCTAGCCACAGCTCCACTTGCCAAATATGCATGTAGATGTTAGCATTATTGTCTCCTTTAATAGCTCTACTTGCCATACATTCCATGTATTGACCCTTCGGGGCTGCTACGTTTTATGTTGCAGGTTATTATTCAAATTTTGAGTGATCGAATAGGTCGCGATACTCCACTCAATAGTTGTTCGCCTGTGGCACAATTGAAGATGGAGTCTATCAATTGTTTATGCTTCCGTATGCTACTTGATATTGAGCTAGCCTGTGTGCTAAGATTTATTGTAATAATTACAAATTCTGGATCAATTCGTTATTTATGATGCACTGTTAAATTCTTTGGTATTCATCTGTACTGTGTGTGCCAGTGAACCGATCCAGGGATTGGCACTATACACATGAACTCAGCCTTATCAGACGAGGGTGTTACATGATGGTATCAGAGCAGTGCGTTGGCTGTAGGATCATGACCTAGGTTTGGAATAGGAAAGCCATATGAAATTATAAACCCTATTTGATTCTATCTATTCTCTTCTTACACTTCTTTCCAGTATCTCTTATCATTTCAATTCTCATACTCTTCTCTTTTATGATATAGAAGGAAGGCTCTCCCTAGCAATGAACTCATAATTTTGTACTTATTAGATTCTTGTAATCATTCATCTATCTTTTCTAATCTCATCTTGTTCAAACTTGTAGATGAACACTTATGCAAGAAAGCGCTAGATTAAGAATAGTTAGATGATAACCACCATATAGTTCTGATAAGACTTCGATTAGATATAGCAATCGATTGTTGTAAGAACTTGTTTGATAGTTGATTTATTATGTTTAGGTTGTGATATTTGATACCTTAAAGTTCCAGAATATTTTTTTGAGATTCCATATTATATTAATGAAGGTTTTGATTAGAAATTCGTGATAGTTTCGATGCAGTTTTCTGATGACACAGCTGTATGGAACGAATTTTCATATTTTATTGGTAACTGATAAAAATCTGAAAAAATAGGGATGGTTCGAAACTCTCTTTACTGTATACACAAAAATTGGCTAAAATTCCTGATGAGTTTAGGGTGCCCAGAAAAATTCGTGAACGCTGCTGTAGTTTCAGGACAGAATCTGTCCATTGCTTTTATGATTGTAGGTTCACCCCCCCAAATGAATATTAGTCAATGGAAACTATTTTGTGGTTGTTATGCCACTAAAACAAAACTTTTGGAACATAAATGAAACTATTTTGGATTGAGTGTTGTTTGTGATGATTGATTGCTTGTGTGTCAATTGCTTGTTCCATATAGTTATGGGTAGTATTATTTCTCTAGTCTTTCTATCTATAACTTGTCTATGCTATACCAATAGATGTCACCCCATCGTCAATCCACTGAAATGGAGAAGCTCATGGCATCACAAGCACAGCTAGCACAAGTGATGACAGAATACCTGGCCAGTAACAAGCCACCGCCTCAGCAGAACCTACTCAGCAATTTTCTGATGCTCGAACCACCAACATACTCAACCTTTTCTAAGCCTACTGTGGCGGATAATTGGTTGAAAAAAGTGAACAAGATCCTAGTGACTATTGGCTGTCCAGGTGAAGAGAAGGTAAGGTTTGCCACTCACTTATTGGAAGGACCTGTGGCAAAATGGTGGTACAAGCATCAAGCCACTCACCCCGTAGTACAAGTAACATGGGACATGTTTCAGAAAGCATTCCATGATGCACATATTTCATCTGAAGTCATGTACTCACGTCAGAGAGGATTCAACAATTTACGCCAAGGAAAGCATACTATTGCGGAGTACATTGAAGCTTTTAGCAAGGCATCCCGTCGTGCGATGGATGATGTGAATTTGGACCATACAACTTGGTGGAGGATGCATGGAGCCATCAACAACAGAAAACTAACTTGGGAGGAGTTCAATGAAGTTATACTACGACCTTGTCCCATCACCCAAGCATCAACGACTGGAGAGGATGTTCTGAAGGAGTTTCAAGCTTGCAAAGTCTGTGGAGACTTAGGACATACATACAAGGAGCATCAGGATCAGTGCCCCTATTGTGATGGAAACCATCTAGTTGGAGAGTGCCCCACATCCCAAGTCACTTGCTTTCTATGTGAAGGGAACGATCATGTCCCTGTTCATTGTCACCTTTACCCCATGGTACAACAAGTGAATAAAGGATTCAAGGATGGAGCGCATCAAGCTCTCAAGAAGACCCATGCAGAATCAAGCCCTATGGAGGAGGCCGAAACCAGAGCCGTGCCTCATAAGGCCGCACCCAATGTGACCACAAAGTGTTGTTACTCATGTGGAGAAGAAGGTCATATCTCTAGTGACTGCCCCAAGAAGCGAGAAAGGTTTCCTGAATTTGTGGTGAAATATGAAGAAGAAGAAGAAGAAGAACTAATAGAACTCCTAGCCTTGGAGAGACCCATGAAGAGGAAGAACTTCTACAACTCCCATGCGAGGGATATTAGCCAGCTGTTGTGCTACAATTGTAAAGATATAGGACATTATGCGTCACAATGTCCAGAAAAGAAGAATCGCAAAGGAAACAGGAAAATAGGCTATGATGACAAAATGAAGCCAGTAAGGGATCCTAGCCTTGTCACCTACTACAAGTGCAATGAGTCGGGACATTATGCCTATAAATACCCAGAGAAGGAGCTTCAAGCCGGACCTCGCGACTAGTAAGTCCCTGGTTAATCCATACATCACAGTTGTAATGTTTAAAATACTGGTACATCGTGTTCATTCATATTGAGGCACTCATGGATAAGAATAGTTACATATGAAGTTACCTAGAGGATCTGTTGAAGAGAACCCACTAGAAAGGATTGATAGCTAGCACAAGATTCCACAATTGAGTATTAGATGTTGGGATGCCAAGTTCAGTTTTCTTAAGGGGGTTAGACTCGACAACAACACCCATAACCTTGCTAGCCATTCTGAATTTCGGGACGAGATTCATCTTAAGGGGGTTAGTCTGTCACATCCCAAGATTTTGAAATTAGTACTAGAATTTTTTTTTGCATGTTGTATGACATTCATGAGCATTGCATTGCATATTTGCATCAAGAAAAATTCCTAAATAAAAATAAAGGACTAAAACCCCAAATAGTATGTGCCACTTTGTTCCTAAAGGGAATTAAATTGGCTTTATAAAAACCCATTGTTGATAAGGCAGCGATTATTGCTAAATTATAGCCTAAAAAAGATCCAATAAATATTACAAAAATTTTAGAAACAAAATTGAGCTCATTTGGAGCTATTATGAAAAAGTTATGGAATAAATACAAACAAATAAAGATATAAATAAAATGAAATATACAAGGATTTATAAACCCACTACTTGCAAACTAGTAAAAAGATTACACATATGATCCTACAATGATCTATTCGATTTTAGAAAATTTTAGAAACAAGAATCATGTCGTTTGGAGTTCGTATGCAAAAGATATGAGGAAAACAAGTAAATAGAAAAAGAAAAAGAAAAAAAGAAGAAAAAAAATCTAACGGGCCGGCCCATCCGGACCGGACCGAACCAGCCAGCCACGATCGGTGTCCCAGATGATTTAAAAAGCGTGCGAAACAGTTTTGTCAAACCTATCTCTATTCAAACAGCTATAACTTTTTATCTACAACTCCGAATCGACTTCCATTTGTTTCTACTTGTTCCCTACTTCAAGACCTATCTTTACACCATCCTAAATCTCCATATAAACTCGTGGAGTCACATCTGTACGAGTTTCCCTTCTCGAAATCCCGAATCTACACATGCCCGAATCTTATTTCGCTTTTTAACCCATCTAGACTTTGTTGTTTGCCTTCTGCCAAAGAACGAAAGTTGTAGAACTCGTCGAAATATTTTAGTCCCGACAAACCTCACCTCTTTTCATCCACCACAGCCAGAGAATTTCGCACCGCAATATTTCAGATATGACGGTGTAAATCCAAGATGTACTCGCGCTCGTTTCTTCAAATACAAATTCCTTTGGTGAGAAGGTAGGACTAATGATTCCCCACAACTTTCATGTTCTAAGTTTTTCGATTTGACCTATGGATTTGTCTCTCTAACACAGATCTATTTCTTGTCTATTCTGAGCCGAAATCGGGTCAATCTCCTCTCCTAACCACTAGATCTCATCCCAACGGCCAGGATTAGATCGATTCCGCGAAGGGGTACGAGCCAGCCGGATCTCGCCACGTGTCAACGCCAGGTCAGCTCCGCGTCCTAGTCAGCATAGAATATTCCCAGGGAATATTCCCTATAGATTTGAAATTGAATTTAATTTGCAGAAAATTGTGTAAACTTAATAAATCATATAAAAAGATCCATAGAACCAAAAATAGCAAATAAGATATCAATGGATTCAGAAAAATGTGTGGAATATTAATATGGCATTAGATTCAACTTTTACTGTACGTGGTTACTGCAGTAACTTAATTAGTTTTAATGGTCTTTTAGGTTAATAAATTCATAGGAAATTATATGTAACTCCGAAAAATATGAACAATATATCAAATTGAAGCTACTATAATGTAGATTAATAATATCAGGTTAGATCTAATCTTTACAGTACATATTTACCGTAATGATTTAATTAGTTTTAATGGCTTTAGAAATCATTAAATTCATAGTAAATTTTTTGCATACCACAAAAATATAAATGATATACCGATGGAAAGCTGGTTCCATGTAGATCATCAATATGCAAATGGTTCAGGCAAATACTATAAGGTTTCGCAGTAATTAAATAAATGGTTTAATGGCTTATTTAGAGTAATAAATTCATAAGAAAATAAATACTATTAGAAAATTGCAAATAATATGTCCCTGGAATCACAAAAAAGAGTAGAACCAGTTTCTGAATTAAAATTATAGGTATACAGTATGTATAATGTTAGGAGCATTATAACACATTCTGTAGTATTTTAATTATTTAAAAAGATCTATAACTCCGATTAGGGTGAATCCAACGCCTACTGGTTCGTATTAACGTCCTCTATCCAGTAAACCCAAGAAACAAATTTAATTCGATAGTTAGAACAGGCGTTACAACAGAACTATTGGCAAGTAATTATTGATAACAAGTACTCCATTGCATTAATTGGCCTCTTGCATGCATCATATACTTCAGTATTGTTTAGAGAACTAAAGTAACAACCATTGTGACTTATTAAATTGCCATGCATGCATTTGTTGCATTTCTTGATCTCTATGTGCTATTGTTTATGTTGTATGCAATTGTTTGCTCGATAGATTGCGAGGAGTGCAACGTGCGTGATTGCAACGAGTGTTTGAACGACTTCACCAACTACCAAGGCAAGTAGATGCTACCTTGTTCATGATGTTATCCTACTATTTTCAATGCATTGTCGTGTATTTTGTAGATGCATGTGTAGGATACTACTATCGCTATGCTATGTCCTATTATGTGGTAGGGCTTTCCTTGTAGATGAACCACCGTTGGTAGATGTGCTTAGCCATGCTATGATGAACGAGGGCTGGGTTACATCACTGAAAGTTGTTTCTAAATGTGTTGGTTTGCGAAAACTAAAATAACTTAATCAATGAATCTCCTGGGTGTGATGGGATTGATAATTTTTGGTGGTATCATTGCGGAAAGGCACCCAGGTATCAAGAGAAAATGATTGGCTTCTTTATTTTGTAGCTTACGTGTACAACCATGTGCCAATAATGAAATGGGAGGTTGGTTGGACTCAGTAGGTTGTGGTAACTCGAACCCGCGTATCCAGAGATGTAGAAATTTGGTAGGTTGGACCGGTGTGCGTCGGGATTGGGGAGCTACTTCCCGAACGGTCTCTTCTTGGACTTCTCCCTATCATCACCCAAAATGCGAGTGATGGTACGAGCTGGGCTGGCCAAGTCACATGGGTAAAGTCTACTAAGCCCTGCAGGGTGTATAATCTAATCGATTAGCCGTGTCCCCGGTTATGGACGTCTGAGTTGCTTGATATTGATTCCATGACATGTTTCTCGCTCATTCCAATTTCATAATTGCCTTAATGTTGTTGGGTTAAATTAATTGGGATCTTTTCAAAGAAAGTCAAAAACTATTTATGAAAGTAGGACAAAGGTATTTGCAAATGCAAGCTAGCCACAGCTCCACTTGCCAAATATGCATGTAGATGTTAGCATTATTGTCTCCTTTAATAGCTCTACTTGCCATACATTCCATGTATTGACCCTTCGGGGCTGCTACGTTTTATGTTGCAGGTTATTATTCAAATTCTGAGTGATCGAATAGGTCGCGATACTCCACTCAATAGTTGTTCGCCTGTGGCACAATTGAAGATGGAGTCTATCAATTGTTTATGCTTCCGTATGCTACTTGATATTGAGCTAGCCTGTGTGCTAAGATTTATTGTAATAATTACAAATTCTGGATCAATTCGTTATTTATGATGCACTGTTAAATTCTTTGGTATTCATCTGTACTGTGTGTGCCAGTGAACCGATCCAGGGATTGGCACTATACACATGAACTCAGCCTTATCAGACGAGGGTGTTACATGATGGTATCAGAGCAGTGCGTTGGCTGTAGGATCGTGACCTAGGTTTGGAATAGGAAAGCCATATGAAATTATAAACCCTATTTGATTCTATCTATTCTCTTCTTACACTTCTTTCCAGTATCTCTTATCATTTCAATTCTCATACTCTTCTCTTTTATGATATAGAAGGAAGGCTCTCCCTAGCAATGAACTCATAATTTTGTACTTATTAGATTCTTGTAATCATTCATCTATCTTTTCTAATCTCATCTTGTTCAAACTTGTAGATGAACACTTATGCAAGAAAGCGCTAGATTAAGAATAGTTAGATGATAACCACCATATAGTTCTGATAAGACTTCGATTAGATATAGCAATTGATTGTTGTAAGAACTTGTTTGATAGTTGATTTATTATGTTTAGGTTGTGATATTTGATACCTTAAAGTTCCAGAATATTTTTTTGAGATTCCATATTATATTAATGAAGGTTTTGATTAGAAATTCGTGATAGTTTCGATGCAGTTTTCTGATGACACAGCTGTATGGAACGAATTTTCATATTTTATTGGTAACTGATAAAAATCTGAAAAAATAGGGATGGTTCGAAACTCTCTTTACTGTATACACAAAAATTGGCTAAAATTCCTGATGAGTTTAGGGTGCCCAGAAAAATTCGTGAACGCTGCTGTAGTTTCAGGACAGAATCTGTCCATTGCTTTTATGATTGTAGGTTCACCCCCCCAAATGAATATTAGTCAATGGAAACTATTTTGTGGTTGTTATGCCACTAAAACAAAACTTCTGGAACATAAATGAAACTATTTTGGATTGAGTGTTGTTTGTGATGATTGATTGCTTGTGTGTCAATTGCTTGTTCCATATAGTTATGGGTAGTATTATTTCTCTAGTCTTTCTATCTATAACTTGTCTATGCTATACCAATAGATGTCACCCCATCGTCAATCCACTGAAATGGAGAAGCTCATGGCATCACAAGCACAGCTAGCACAAGTGATGACAGAATACCTGGCCAGTAACAAGCCACCGCCTCAGCAGAACCTACTCAGCAATTTTCTGATGCTCGAACCACCAACATACTCAACCTTTTCTAAGCCTACTGTGGCGGATAATTGGTTGAAAAAAGTGAACAAGATCCTAGTGACTATTGGCTGTCCAGGTGAAGAGAAGGTAAGGTTTGCCACTCACTTATTGGAAGGACCTGTGGCAAAATGGTGGTACAAGCATCAAGCCACTCACCCCGTAGTACAAGTAACATGGGACATGTTTCAGAAAGCATTCCATGATGCACATATTTCATCTGAAGTCATGTACTCACGTCAGAGAGGATTCAACAATTTACGCCAAGGAAAGCATACTATTGCGGAGTACATTGAAGCTTTTAGCAAGGCATCCCGTCGTGCGATGGATGATGTGAATTTGGACCATACAACTTGGTGGAGGATGCATGGAGCCATCAACAACAGAAAACTAACTTGGGAGGAGTTCAATGAAGTTATACTACGACCTTGTCCCATCACCCAAGCATCAACGACTGGAGAGGATGTTCTGAAGGAGTTTCAAGCTTGCAAAGTCTGTGGAGACTTAGGACATACATACAAGGAGCATCAGGATCAGTGCCCCTATTGTGATGGAAACCATCTAGTTGGAGAGTGCCCCACATCCCAAGTCACTTGCTTTCTATGTGAAGGGAACGATCATGTCCCTGTTCATTGTCACCTTTACCCCATGGTACAACAAGTGAATAAAGGATTCAAGGATGGAGCGCATCAAGCTCTCAAGAAGACCCATGCAGAATCAAGCCCTATGGAGGAGGCCGAAACCAGAGCCGTGCCTCATAAGGCCACACCCAATGTGACCACAAAGTGTTGTTACTCATGTGGAGAAGAAGGTCATATCTCTAGTGACTGCCCCAAGAAGCGAGAAAGGTTTCCTGAATTTGTGGTGAAATATGAAGAAGAAGAAGAAGAAGAAGAACTAATAGAACTCCTAGCCTTGGAGAGACCCATGAAGAGGAAGAACTGCTACAACTCCCATGCGAGGGATATTAGCCAGCTGTTGTGCTACAATTGTAAAGATATAGGACATTATGCGTCACAATGTCCAGAAAAGAAGAATCGCAAAGGAAACAGGAAAATAGGCTATGATGACAAAATGAAGCCAGTAAGGGATCCTAGCCTTGTCACCTACTACAAGTGCAATGAGTCGGGACATTATGCCTATAAATACCCAGAGAAGGAGCTTCAAGCCGGACCTCGCGACTAGTAAGTCCCTGGTTAATCCATACATCACAGTTGTAATGTTTAAAATACTGGTACATCGTGTTCATTCATATTGAGGCACTCATGGATAAGAATAGTTACATATGAAGTTACCTAGAGGATCTGTTGAAGAGAACCCACTAGAAAGGATTGATAGCTAGCACAAGATTCCACAATTGAGTATTAGATGTTGGGATGCCAAGTTCAGTTTTCTTAAGGGGGTTAGACTCGACAACAACACCCATAACCTTGCTAGCCATTCTGAATTTCGGGACGAGATTCATCTTAAGGGGGTTAGTCTGTCACATCCCAAGATTTTGAAATTAGTACTAGAATTTTTTTTTGCATGTTGTATGACATTCATGAGCATTGCATTGCATATTTGCATCAAGAAAAATTCCTAAATAAAAATAAAGGACTAAAACCCCAAATAGTATGTGCCACTTTGTTCCTAAAGGGAATTAAATTGGCTTTATAAAAACCCATTGTTGATAAGGCAGCGATTATTGCTAAATTATAGCCTAAAAAAGATCCAATAAATATTACAAAAATTTTAGAAACAAAATTGAGCTCATTTGGAGCTATTATGAAAAAGTTATGGAATAAATACAAACAAATAAAGATATAAATAAAATGAAATATACAAGGATTTATAAACCCACTACTTGCAAACTAGTAAAAAAGATTACAAATATGATCCTACAATGATCTATTCGATTTTAGAAAATTTTAGAAACAAGAATCATGTCGTTTGGAGTTCGTATGCAAAAGATATGAGGAAAACAAGTAAATAGAAAAAGAAAAAGAAAAAAAGAAGAAAAAAAATCTAACGGGCCGGCCCATCCGGACCGGACCGAACCAGCCAGCCACGATCGGTGTCCTAGATGATTTAAAAAGCGTGCGAAACAGTTTTGTCAAACCTATCTCTATTCAAACAGCTATAACTTTTTATCTACAACTCCGAATCGACTTCCATTTGTTTCTACTTGTTCCCTACTTCAAGACCTATCTTTACACCATCCTAAATCTCCATATAAACTCGTGGAGTCACATCTGTACGAGTTTCCCTTCTCGAAATCCCGAATCTACACATGCCCGAATCTTATTTCGCTTTTTAACCCATCTAGACTTTGTTGTTTGCCTTCTGCCAAAGAACGAAAGTTGTAGAACTCGTCGAAATCTTTTAGTCCCGACAAACCTCACCTCTTTTCATCCACCACAGCCAGAGAATTTCGTACCGCAATATTTCAGATATGACGGTGTAAATCCAAGATGTACTCGCGCTCGTTTCTTCAAATACAAATTCCTTTGGTGAGAAGGTAGGACTAATGATTCCCACAACTTTCATGTTCTAAGTTTTTCGATTTGACCAACGGATTTGTCTCTCTATCACAGATCTATTTCTTATCTATTCTGATCCGAAATCGGGTCAATCTCCTCTCCTAACCACTAGATCTCATCCCAACGGCCAGGATTAGATCGATTCTGCGAAGGGGTACGAGCCAACCAGATCTCGCCACGTGTCAACGTCAGGTCAGCCCCGCGTCCCAGTCAGCATAGAATATTCCCAGGAAATATTCCCTATAGATTTGAAATTGAATTTAATTTGCAGAAAATTGTGTAAACTTACAAAAATCATATAAAAAGATCCGTAGAACCAAAAATAGCAAATAAGATATCAATGGATTCAGAAAAATGTGTGGAATATTAATATGGCATTAGATTCAACTTTTACTGTACGTGGTTACTGCAGTAACTTAATTAGTTTTAATGGTCTTTTAGGTTAATAAATTCATAGGAAATTATATGTAACTCCGAAAAATATGAACAATATATCAAATTGAAGCTACTATAATGTAGATTAATAATATCAGGTTAGATCTAATCTTTACAGTACATATTTACCGTAATGATTTAATTAGTTTTAATGGCTTTAGAAATCATTAAATTCATAGTAAATTTTTTGCATACCACAAAAATATAAATGATATACCGATGGAAAGCTGGTTCCATGTAAATCATCAATATGCAAATGGTTCAGGCAAATACTGTAAGGTTTTGCAGTAATTAAATAAATGGTTTAATGGCTTATTTAGAGTAATAAATTCATAAGAAAATAAATACTATTCAGAAAATTGCAAATAATATGTCCCTGGAATCACAAGAAAGAGTAGAACCAGTTTCTGAATTAAAATTATAGGTATTCAGTACGTATAATGTTAGGAGCATTATAATACATTCTGTAGTATTTTAATTATTTAAAAAGATCTATAACTCCGATTAGGGTGAATCCAACGCCTACTGGTTCGTATTAACGTCCTCTATCCAGTAAACCCAAGAAACAAATTTAATTCAATAGTTAGAACAGGCGTTACAATAGAACTATTAAAAACCCTATATTGGCAAGTAATTATTAATAACAAGTACTCCATTGCATTAATTGGCCTCTTGCATGCATCATATACTTCAGTATTTTTTAGAGAACTAAAGTAACAACCAGTATGACTTATTAAATTACCATGCATGCATTTGTTGCATTTGTTTGATCTCTATGTGCTATTGTTTATGTTGTATGCAATTGTTTGCTCGATAGATTGCGAGGAGTGCAACGTGCGTGATTGCAACGAGTGTTTGAACGACTTCACCAACTACCAAGGCAAGTAGATGCTACCTTGTTCATGATGTTATCCTACTATTTTCAATGCATTGTCGTGTATTTTGTAGATGCATGTGTAGGATACTACTATCGCTATGCTATGTCCTATTATGTGGTAGGGCTTTCCTTGTAGATGAACCACCGTTGGTAGATGTGCTTAGCCATGCTATGATGAACGAGGGTTGGGTTACATTACTAAAAGTTGTTTCTAAATGTGTTGGTTTGCGAAAACTAAAACAACTTAATCAATGAATCTCCTGGGTGTGATGGGATTGATAATTTTTGGTGGTATCATTGCGGAAAGGCACCCAGGTATCAAGAAAAAATGATTGGCTTCTTTATTTTGTAGCTTACGTGTACAACCATGTGCCAATAATGAAATGAGCGGTTGGTTGGAATCAGTAGGTTGTGGTAACTCGAACCCGCGTATCCAGAGATGTAGAATTTTGGTAGGTTGGACCGGTGCGCGTCGGGATTGGGGAGCTACTTCCCGAACGGTCTCTTCTTGGACTTCTCCCTATCATCACCCAAAATGCGAGTGATGGTACGAGCTGGGCTGGCCAAGTCACATGGGTAAAGTGTACTAACCCCTGCAGGGTGTATAATCTAATCGATTAGCCGTGTCCCCGGTTATGGACGTCTTAGTTGCTTGATATTGATTCCATGACATGTTTATCGCTCATTCCAATTTCATAATTGCCTTAATGTTGTTGGGTTAACTTAATTGGGATCTTTTCAAAGAAAATCAAAAACTGTTTATGAAACTAGGACAAAGGTATTTGCAAATGCAAGCTAGCCACAGCTCCACTTGCCAAATATGCATGTAGATGTTAGCATTATTGTCTCGTTTAATAGCTCTACTTGCCATACATTCCATGTATTGACCCTTCGGGGCTGCTACGTTTTATGTTGCAGGTTATTATTCAAATTCTGAGTGATCGAATAGGTCGCGATACTCCACTCAATAGTTGTTCGCCTGTGGCACAATTGAAGATGGAGTCTATCAATTGTTTATGCTTCTATATGCTACTTGATATTGAGCTATCCTGTGTGCTAAGCTTTATTGTAATAATTACAAATTCTGGATCAATTCGTTATTTATGATGCATTGTTAAATTCTTTGGTATTCATCTGTACTGTGTGTGCCAGTGAACCGATCCAGGGATTGGCACTATACACATGAACTCAGCCTTATCAGGCGAGGGTGTTACAGGTATGCGAGGATTCGAACCGTAGATCTTAGATCTAGCGGTATAGATTAGATTAGATTAGATGCGAAAGGGTAAGATTTGATCTGGTGCATTGGATTTAATTGTCTCTAACAGCGTGGACGCGTGATCCAGAGCAAACCGGTATGCGCCAATCAGACGCTGCCGCGTGTCAGGGTTTTCTTTTAAAAATTCAGATTTGATTTAATTAGATGATTAAACTTGTAAATTCAATAACTTTTGTTCTGTTTATCCAAAAATGCAAATAATATATCAATGGAATCACAAAAATAAATCCTACACATCTGTAGGCTTGGTTTTGTATTTTGCCTCTGTTAAAATAGAATTTTATGCAGAGACATTTTTAGGCCTATTTTGTGTATAAAAATTATTTAGAAAATGTTTTTAAAGCCAAATTAAGTTTATTTAGTCTCTAAATGTTTATTTAGTGATTCAGTACTGTTTTATTTGTCTTGTTTAGTTTAGAAAAATCATCACATGGCATTTGCATGCATTCATATATTTTTGCCTGATTATTGAAATATGAATTTGGTGCTATCATTTTATGTGTAGATTTTGGTGCTAGTGGTGATTGTGATTGTGAGGATTGTTGCTACTCCCCCAACTACCAAGGCAAGTGGTGCTTCATATTTTTGTCCCAATATTTTGACTATGCATTAGTGATATTTTGTATAGGGCTTGCATGATGTTTTTGCTAAGTATCTATATGCTATGCTATGGGAAATCCTAGTAGTTGTAGGCTTGATAGAATTTCCTCTAAGTTATTATACTTGTTATGTTGCCATGCTTAGCCTATCTAGTAGCAAACAAGGGTGGATTATATACATGCTATGGAAAATGTTGCTAAGTCCTTGACATATGTTTTTGCATAATAAAACAACTAAGTGAATGAAACACCTGGGTGGAATGGTAATTGCATGGATGGATTTTTGTTGAGTGGTTACCAGGGCTCCATTTCCATGGCCTAACCTGTGTATCTCACTTGTGGAATGCCACCTAGGAACAAAGGGATTTGAGATGCCACATGTTAAGAAGCTTCTAGTGCATCCAAATGGCAATATGGGCTCTGCCTGGATCATATAGGTTGCAATAACTTAGCCAAATGGACAATTGGTGGTAGGGGTGATAGGTTTGGAGCGTGTCCATTCTGTTCTAAGGGAAGGCTTTTGAAAGATCTTGTCTCGATGCATGTCGAGTCTTGTGGGGAAAGTACACCACCTTTCGAGAAGGAAGAATCTAAGTACTTAGCCGTGTCCCCGACAATGTACAATTTGAGCATCAAGACATGGAAGTTATCAAGAATCTCATCATCCCAATTTCTAAGTTAAAACTTGTGGTTGAACAAGGGTAAAGGTTCACCAATGTCTATTGGTGGTTCCTTGGGAGTTTTTGCCGAACAAAAACTTAGTGTTTTCAACTGATAGGTAAAACCTATTTTGAGAAAAGCAAGCCTAAGCTACACTTAGCCAAATTCATATAGAAGCTAGAAAATATTATTCTACTAAGGTATCACTTGCCAATACTATTCCAATGTATTGACCCACTGTGGCTGTAACTTGTGATGTTGCAGGTTACTCTAATGAGGATTAGGGTTATGAGTCTACACTCAACATGCTTGCCTGTGGCACATGAAGATGAAGACTTTACTTTATTTTGTTAAGTTGAACTCTTGTACTAGCCTATGGCTATGGAGTTGTAAAAGACTATGTTATCTCTGGAATGACGATGTAATAATGACCTTTGTTTCTGTGTACTTCATCTTAAACTGTGGATGCTAGCATTGATCCAGGGACTAGCATTGCAATCACAGGGACCTTTACCTTTATAAAGGTGGGGTCTTACAACTTTCAACTTGTCAAATCATCATCTTTGATTGGGCATTGCATCAATGCTATATG
Source organism: Avena sativa (assembly GCA_916181665.1). Lineage (NCBI taxonomy): Eukaryota > Viridiplantae > Streptophyta > Magnoliopsida > Poales > Poaceae > Avena > Avena sativa. The sequence continues at coordinate 237,544,130 of OV702283.1, read as the reverse complement.
TTGATTATTTCCTTTCTTTCGTGTATTTGGTTCTTCTCTGGTAGAACACGATATCGGAATCAAGATCGAGATTGAAGATCGAGATCAACACCGTCGAAGCTCGAAGACCAATACTTGACCAACTATAACCAAGTCAATTACCAGGTGTCCGAAGATCTTCTTATCAATTATCAACGGGCAAAGGCAAGCAAAACCCCACACATACATATGAATCCTATGCTTTCATAGTATTTCAATTCTTGCCATGTGCATACGATTCTAAAGTCTTTTATCGATAGAAAGAGTAATCCTATCTAATGTATGTTCCCTTTGAACCTACAATCCCTGATCGATCGCTCCTAGCATAACTAGGGTTTAGCTTTGTGAGCGTTGCTAAAGCTATTATATCTGTTGTGCTTAGCCATGCTTAGTTGTTCTGCTGATTCACCTAGTTAATGGATCCAAGCCCCGAATGAACCTAGTTGGACAGGAGAACGTGGTATGACAGGTGATGTGAGGTAGACATGCTAAGGCTTGCATGGGAGGCCACGTGGGTTGTGGTTTTTGCAGTCTCATACTTGCCACCCTTACGAACCGAGGTTCTTGCCTCTTGAACCAAGATGAGCGTACAGCCACACGAGGGTTTCTGGGGAGCCCCTTGACCCCAACTTGCCTAGTATGATCCATGAGTCCGTAGTTTGAGGTTTTATTCAGCACCCGCATGGAAAAAGATTTTAGAAAATGGTGCAAGCATGTAAGACATGGCCGAGTGAAGGGTGCACGACACTGAACTGGATCCTGGTACATAGAGTCGAGGACCGCCTGGGAGTATGGCCAACTACCGCAGCCAGGAGCCCTTTTGGTGACTCATGGATTAGGCAAAAGTAAGGGAAAGGTTTCAGTCGACCACCCTCTGTCAGCAAACCAAGGAAATGTGTCAGTTGGTCGGCGTGTGTGGGTAAAGTTGTACACCCCTGCAGGGTTAAATGTTTTCAAAAATCCGTGTCCACGGTTATGGACGACTTGGGAATGGACGTGGGATCATAGAGAAGAATAACCTACTCGTAAAACTTGGCAAGTAAATTGTGCTTAAGGATGCTTCCTCATGGGTATGAGGGGGTGATCCTAGATAAGGTTCGATGATGATGACTTTGTGGATATCAAAAGATGACAATCAATACTTTGGAGATGTCGCTCTCTTATCCCCTTTTAAAACACTCTGATTAGACGACCTTCTTCTCCCCATATTATATAAACAAATATGGCTTTATGCAAAATAACTCCACTAGACATAAGTCTTGCGGTGTACACCCTATACTCACCCTTGCTTTGTTGATACTTTTGCAGCAGAGTAAATGTTACCATAGAAGATGAGTTTATTACGGCATCGACATCAACAAGTAGCTTAGGGTTCTCGGCCGGTAGCCTGGAATCTATGGAATGGGACGGCATCTTATGCTTTAGGCCTCTTAGGACATTTGTTAACTTTTCTATACTTAATAGCATAATTTGCCTTCAGTTGTTTGATGTTTGTGGTTAGTGACATCTGCTTGTAATATTTTGGTTCTTTGCTCAGTTATGAGCTTGCTATAATAATTTTTGTGTCGTAGGGTCACTGATGTGTTACCGATTCTTCACTGGATATCCTCGAGCTCAAGGATAAGCTTATGTCAGACGGAGGTCTGAGATTTGTTTAGCCCCGATCCCGGGGTGTCACAGGTTTTGGTATCAGAGCAGTACCGACCGTAGGAAAACCTTGCTATTGGTCGATGTTTGGTCTAGTGCTTGTGAAACTATTTTGAAAGCTCAAAAGTATTTGAAAAAACTCTAGTATGCTTCTTTTTCTCGTTATCTTGTTTCTCTGTAATTCTGGGTCATCTTAACTCATGTTGATTTGGAAAAGTTTAGCTATCTTGTCTTGTCTTTCAAATCTTAGGTGCCTCTTGTGCATGTCGTTTCTAAGCCAGTTGACCTAGTGTTGAGTTCTCTAGAGTTGTGTGTGTTATGAATTCCTTGTCACCCTTTGCTCTTGTTCATATGAGAGATTTCTTTCCATCATGATCTCTCTATCTTATGGACCATATCATCGTGTTGATGGTTCCATAGTGTTCTAGTCTAGGCCTCAAAGTTTTCTATCGCCTCGTGTGCCTCCTTTTTGTTTGTCTAGGTACTTCATAAGTCGTATCTTCTTTTGGAAGCTACCTTGTGATTACTACCTTGTGGTATGATGACCCACAAGTATAGGGGGTGTATCGTAGTACTTTCGATAAATAGGAGTGTCGATCCCAACGAGGAGCAGAAGGTGCTGAACAGTGGTATGGAGCAGGAAATCCCTGTGAATACTTAGAAAACGGATTTTTAGTGGTTTTTAACAAGGCAACAAAACAAAGAGCAAGTACCAGAAGTAATGAACAAACGGAGCAAGTGGCCTAATCCTTTCTTAGCAAAGGACAAGCCAGTGGAAATACTTATAAGGACCAAATGTTCTCGTGGACACATGGGAATTCTGTCAAGTGCTTTCGCTTCAAATAGCTGAGTACTCTTCTCTGGTGTTTGTAAGTGTTGTGTGGGTGAACCTATGCTTACATACCGCCCTTCCTAGGACTAATACATACTTGTGATTAAACCCCCTGCAAACATACGTAACTACAGGAAAGTAATTAAGATATACATCTAACCACACCCTTAAACTCTGAGATCCTACGATCCCTTGTGCAAAGGTGTCCTAACGGGGGTTCAGGTTTCTGTCACTCCGGCAACCCCACGATTAGTAGCCAAATACACAATGCATTCCCCTAGGCCCATAAATGGTGAAGTGTCATGTAGTCGACGTTCACATGACACCACTAGAAGAATAGCACCAGAACTTAAATACTAAAACATTGAATAATAACTCATCACAGATTCACTACTAACAACATGACTATAACACCCCATCCACTGGGCCCAGGGGGGTGTCACTCCTGATAGCTTAATAGGATATCTAGACTAGCCCCACAGACCAACACTAGTCTTTTCTGCGCACTTTGTCCTCACTCATGCGCACTCGGTTACCCACTTCTCGGTCGGCCACCCATCCTATAATTTCTCTAGGCCAAGCACGCTTAACCTTAGAGTTCTTTTCGAATGAGTTTCCGGAAAAGAAGTTGCAACTTGTTGGTATGAGTATCCTATCAATCCTATTAAGTCATGTGCTTGGATCTCACAAACACCCACCCTTTAGAAGATCGATGCCCGCATCGATCAAGCACACCCCAGGAACGTTCCCTCTTGGCATGCGTATGTGCGTCCAGTGCCAGCACATGTGCCATGCCGTGTCCACTCTGGGCCACACGCGTCATGCTCCACATGTCCAGCCACTAACCCGCACACACCCGTTTAACCGCGAGAACCTTGCTCTAATACCACTTTGTAACACCCCATCCACTGGGCCCGGGGGAGGGGGTGTCACTCCTGATAGCTTAATAGGATATCTAGACTGGCCCCACAGACCAACACTAGTCTTTTCTTCGCACTTTTTCCTCACTCATGCACAATCGGTTACCCACTTTCCGGTCGGTCACCCATCCTATAATTGCTCTAGGCCAAGCACGCTTAACCTTAGAGTTCTTTTCAGATGAGCTTCCAGAAAAGAAGTTGCAACTTGTTGGTATGAGTATCCTATCAATCCTATTAAGTCATGTGCTTGGATCTCACAATGACTTCTCCCATGTCATCAAGAACTAAACGAACTACTCACAAGACATCATATGGATCAAGATCAAAGATGATATGATAATGGATAAAAATTTGAACATAAACAATAATCCAATGGTTCCACTCACAAGCATCAACTACAATAGTAATCAACACCGGGAAAGTTTCCCCTAAGAACTAAAGCAATATCCAACACAATTATTACAGCGGGACGGAGTGGTGATGATGGTGCTGGTGGATATGATGGTGTGGATGATGATGATGATCCCGATGAAGCCTAGCTTGATGACAGTGTTGATGGCGACGGTCTCCCCTCTCCGGGAAGGAATTCCCCCAGCAGAAATCTGTCTGCCAGAGATATCTTTCTCTCTCGGTGTTTTCCGCCCCCCAGAGGCGGCGGAAATCTATCTGTGGTCGCCCCTTGGTGTTAGGGTTTCGTAGGGAAGATATAGGCGAAGGGGCGGAGTTGGAGGCCGGGAAGGTGGGGCACACCTTCCCTAGGCACAGGGTCAGTTGGGCCCGCGCCTAGGGGGTGTGGGCCCCCTAAGGCCCATCTATGTCCCTCCTTCTGGCTTCCTTCGTCTTCTGGTAAAATAGTATGTTTCCATATTTTTCTGATCTTCACGAAATTGCACCGAAACGCCTACTTTTCCATAAGAATCTAGACTCCGGCATTCCATCCTCCAGGAATCATCCAACATGCATAAACAGATGAAAAGCCATAAGAAATACCTCATAATAAGAAAAATATGAATGAATAGAGGTAAATTATGATATAGAATGGTGATGCAAATTGGGCGTATCAACTCCCCCAAGCTTAGACTTTGCTTGTCCCCAAGCGAGTACTGAGCTCAGTAAACATGTCCACTGGTTTATGGAGTGAAGTGTCGATAAAAGAATACGAACAAGAAGCATCACACTTACCATTGCACAACTTATAGAAGAAAGCAACTCACCGTTATATAAGTTAGCTTGCAGCCAAGCACCATAGTCACAATAGAGATGCATAAAGATAAATCATAATTGGAATTGGCAAACTTGTTCTTGGTTAGAGAACACCTGGCAAACAGTCTCACAAAAGCTTTTTGTAGAAGTTTCAAAACAGGAACACTCTTTGCTCAAAAAGGTTTTTCACAAGTGAAGGCTTTCAAAGTAATACTCAATAAATAAGAGTTTTGTGCAAACAAGGAAGATAAAGAACATGATTGAATAAATCACCATATGAATGCTTGAAACACAACAACTCAAAAGCTTGCTGAAGATAGAGAGGAAGTAGGTTTACTGACTCAACTTGGAAGTGGGAGAAAGGTCCCTGCTTAGAGGGTAGCAGGGATTACAAGTCATAAAGAGCTTCGAAAAGATTATGGTACTTACTAGCTTTGAGCCCTCATTGCCCCTATCATAAGCATCTTGAGATGATTAAGGTTAAAGTGAACAAAGATGGAGTATATGCTTGACGAAATATAAGTTGGCAATCTCATGTCCCTTGAATATGAGGGCCACTCCTCATGCATACTCAACTTTGGGCCCAGGTAAGTTCTTGTCATTGTAAGTATTTGCATATCATTGAGAACCGCCAACGGGGTACCCCTTGCACATGGTACAGGAGCTTTCCCACAACCAAAATGACAAGGCAAACAGACAATGAGCATCTCAACAATCTTTTTATTTACTATGTGTATAGATTTTTATTGAGGATGCTTCATAGATGACTCACTAAGGTAATGCTGCAAGTTTCCACCATGATTAAGCATGGCTTAGGCTAGCGGCCCAGGCGTTTCTCTAACACAGAATACAAACTCCATGGACTTACAAGTTCCCTCTTTATTCACACTGTTGACATCCATAGACAAAAGAGCACGATATCAACTATGTATAGAGTACAAGTGCAATGTTGAAAACGTTCCCCATGACAGCACAATTCTGCTAATTCCAACATATAGATGCAAGCATATACAACTTCGATGTTCACAATGGTTCAAGTCTATTAGGGGAAAGTAAATAAAGTGTGCCATCAAGTTCGTGAGGGCTTTACTAACTAGTTTTCACATAACAAAATACTTTTTAATTTGAAAGGTAGATGAAGCTTGAGAATTTGCTAGGAATAGCAAAAGCTACTAGGTAGATATGGTGGACACAAATGGCAAAAGTTTTGGGTTCAAAGGATTTGTAAACATGAAAAGTATGCCCTCCCAAAACAGGTTTTTTGGCTAGCAAGGCTGGGTAGCAAGCAAGAGAGTTGAAAGAAACAAGCAAACATACAAGTGATAAAGCCAAACATGAAATCTTCCTTGAAGACACAAAAAGAATCTTAAATAAAGAATACTAAGCTTATGAGCCAATAAGAAAGAAAACAAATGATACCAAATACCTGTAAGCTTCTTCTTTCTTTCTTTTTCTTTCAAACTAATTCCACTGACCAGAACTCGGTTTGCCAAAACCAATTTAGATCCACTTGATGATCCCAAAGTGGTGCCAATACTGAACAACAAGATCCATCATATAATAGAGATTGCAAACTAAAATAAGAAGTGCAAAAAGTAAAAGATGAGACTTCTCATTAATATTCCAATAAAGGCACTCACACCAAGGGATACATAGATAATCAAATAAAGGAGGGATACTTCCACATGCAAACCAAACTATAAGATAACCTCCCTACCACAAATATGAATCCACTAAAAAAGGTAAATGATAAAAGATAATGGTGGTGATACTGCGACACTCCCCCAAGCTTGGAATAAGCCAAGGGGATGCCAAACCTGATGACGAATTACTCCTTTGGTGGTGGTGGTGTTCTCTTGTCATAATAAAACTTCCAGGGCAATGGTTCCCCATCTGTAACACCCTCAGAATCGACCCTATGCAAGTTTTAGCGAAACCCTCCAAACCCGCATAGAAATGATTCAAAGGTGCCCACCAGGCACTTTCGTGCGGGTGGAAAACGAAGTAATAACATTACACAACAGTCCTCGATGGGACCCACAAAACAGATATATATACAACACGACTCCATGAGTCAAGAATACAGATATACAGAACAAAGATCCAAATCACCTTGAAAACGAGAGAGCGTCCAGCTACGGACAAGATGCAAATGGGGCTAAGAGCCCTGAAGAATAACCAATGGCGTCCATAACCCTGCCCAGGCCAAGCCGGAAGGGTAACCCTGCTAACGACGTTGATCTCAAAACCTGCTTAAACAAAAGGGGTGCCGACAAAGGGCAAAGGAAAAAGAGGAGCGTCAGTACTGAGGCCAGTACACAGCGAGGCTAGAATTCGGCGGTCCTCGCCTACATAGGTATGGTGGACTGAAGCGGCAGCGGCAGCACAACATGCACTAAACAACCTATAGAGACTCGATAAAACAGGCGTCAATCAGAGAGGGATAAGAGAGACCTAATCGGAACCAACCTGACACTACCACCAAACATACCCATCCTGGTATTCCCCCTCGATACCAACCGAGAAGGTCAACCGAGGAACTCACACAGTTGGCAGCTTTATTTATTCAGTTATCGTTGCGGCAATTACTAGTCAGGTGTAGATAATCGTCCTGATAAAATAAGAAGTGGGCCATTTTAGTTAACCATTCCGTTGTAGTTGCAACACTTACTAGTCAGATACAAATAGCATGAGATATCCCAAATCCCCAGCAGTTGTTGGTACCTTTATTTAGCCATTCCGTTGTAGTTGCAATACTTACTAGTCAGGTACAATGGTCGCAAGCGACAACCCAAACAAGCACTGGTTGGCAGTTTTATTTAGCCATTCCATTATAGTGAAGCTGAATACTAGTCATTATAAAGTCAAATTTATAGCACTACTTTAGTTATAGTTGTCTATGTTCGAGATACTGTGCTCCAAGTCGTCCATAACCGCGGACACGGCTTTCAGAAAGTTTTACCCGGCCGGGGTGCACAAATAGCAACACACACTCGATCAACCTCGGAAAAACTAAATCAAAACCCAACGAGGCCTTCACGACAAAGCAATCACAGGATTCAGAAATATTTCAGGGGGCCACCCCATTGAGTAGACCCGCAACGAAGCTAGCTGACTCCGAGACGGACTCAAGGTTTGCGACAATGGCTATAAACGACTGGGAACCCAAAACTGGGCTTGTCGATACCGCGAAAACATTCCGCTTACCTAAACAGTACAGTGTGCTCCTCGCACAATCGTAAATAAAGCAGTAAAGCATGGCATAGGTACAGGATAGTAAATAAAACCTCAAACTAGTTTGTGGCCCCAAGAAAAAAGAATGAATCAAGCTCTGGCTCAGGGGGGGTCCCATAATCCTCCCGGATGTGGATAGCGCGAAAATTCAAGGAACAGGTATCAAGTACTCGGGGTCCTACGGGACACAAGTGGACGGTTAACAACCAAATAACATCTATTGCCCACATGTGCCTCTGCTTACTTACTTCAATTTTAGTTGTTAAACAGGAATTAAAGTGAACGATAAGTAAAACCATGATCATCTTCAACATCAAACAGGCGGCAATACTCCAACAACTGTGATACCGGACGTCACGCAACAGCACTCGAGCAAGCGACTACGACACGCAAGTCCAACTATTTACCAAACAACAGGTAATAGGATGTGTCCAAGGCAATATAAGGCTGCAAGGGATATCACGGGTACGAAAACTAGAGCATCGCAACACAGATAGCAATAGACCAACAGGAGGGAATAAATACTATAAAAGTAAGATAGGTAGAAAAGGGGGAGATGCTCGCCTGAAAACATTGCCGAAGGTTCAACCGAAGATCGGGGCGAAGCTCACATCAACTCAACGGCCTTATCCGCGAAGAAGCAAAACACTAGAATAAACACCGGATGCAATATTTAATACTACGGCAAAAGATCGGGCATGATGCATGTATGATGTATGACATGGCAAAGGTGCGGTGCAATTAGGTCATATTAAGCGGAACCGGGGTCCCGACAATTAATTAAACGGTTCAAGTTATTTATCTACCCCGCAAATTAAATGTTGAATTAGCACGACCAAACATGGACCAATATAAGACTAGGTTTGCCCGCATATGGGCCCCATATTTAATTAGATGGTGAATCAGCATAAGGCCCCCAAACCATAGACAAGCATGCATGCAAGATGAACAATTAATATGCGACAAGTTGTATTATATTATAAAATAGGGTTTCGGGAAGGGGTTCACACATTAGAGGTTCGGCAGATCTTGGGGTTCGAGGGGTTCGGGGTCGGTCTCAGGGTTCGGCGGGGAAACGGCTCGACGAGATCGGATACAAGGTGGAGAAATTGTCGTGACGGAGAACTTGGGTCCAAGCGGTAGGTCTTGCCGTCGCGCAGATCTTGTCGGGTCCGTGTATCGGGACGGTCTTGGCGTTCAAGGTGGCAAACTTGGCGTTCCGATTGGAGATCTTGGCGTTTTCGACCGGTCTTATGCTCGGATGGCAGTACTTGTCGCACCAGGTCGAAGTCCTAGAATCCGGGAAGGAGAACTTGACGCGCCAGGGTTCGGCCTTCGGGGTACTTTTCGATCCTTGCCGGAGATCTTGGAAGTAGGCATCATCGTGTCGAAGGTCTCGGGGTTCACCGTCGGTTCGGGTTCGGCCTTCGACCCGTGATGGAGATCCTGTCGATGATTCTTTGACACCTTTGGCTCGGTACTGTCTTTGGTTCCAAGACAAAGGCCTTGGGGTTAAGCTTCTCGCATCAACACCATAGGATACTCCAAACCAGAGACATCAGGACAGCGGCAGGAGCACTTCAACCAGACTTCAACAGGGGCTTGCGACCGCAGGAAGCCTAGAACAAGGTGCAACTTGGCTGGAACAAGGGAGCTGGTGGCCATAGGCAGAGTCGCCGAAAGGCGCTGTACCAGCAAGGCAGGGGCCAACGACGAGGTGGAACGGGTGGTCGGCCGGGGGCAAGGCGGAAGCTGCGGAAGCGGGGCGGCTCGGGATCGCGACGACGCGAAGGGGGCGCGCGGTGGAGGCTCGGGGGAGGCGAGCAGGGCACCGGAGAGGAGGCCGCGGTCGAGGCAGAGGGCGCCGGAGGGGAGAGCGGCGAGGCGGTCGCGGGCTCGGCCGCGGGGGGGGGGGGTCGACGCAGGGCGGCGGAGGGAGGAGGCTGCGGGGAAGCACCGCAGCGGCGGACGGCGGACGGCTCGGGAGGACGGGGAGGCGCCGGAGGGGGAAGAGGTGGCCGGCGGAGCGGAAGGCGGAAGATGCTCGGGGCGGCGCAGGGCGCGGGGCCGCGGGCGCGTCGGGAGGACGCCAGGGAAGGAAGAAGGGGGCGGCCGGAGGCGAGAGAGAGAAGGAGAGAGCAGGGCGCGAGGCGAGGAAGGGAGCGAGCGAGGGGGAAGCGGCCGCGGGCGGTGGCGCCATGGCCGGAGGCGGGCGAGGAGAACCGGGGCGCCGGCGGCCACGGTCTGGAGGCGGGGCAACGGCGGCGCGGGGCCGGCGAGGTGCAGAGGAATTCGGCGAGGCGGGAGGCCCGCAGGGCGGTGCTGGGCGAGAGAGGGACGGGGTCAGACCGAGGAGAGGAAGAAGGGGTGGGGCGCGTCGGGGAGAGGAGGAGGACGAGGGAGAGAGGGTGAGCGGGGTCGGTGGAGGTGGGGCCGGGCGTGGGGGGTAATCCCGGTGGGATTTGTCGGGAGCGGGCGGGAGTTGGTGGTGGGGTGGGGACGCGCGGGTCAGGGTGGGGCCAGGCTGCCGGTTGGTCCGGGTGGGGTGGGAATCGCCCCAGGTGGTGTTGGTCTGCCGGTGGAGTGGGTGGGTGAGGTGGCCGCGTGGGATTGGGTGGGGGAGAGAGGAGAGGTGAGGTGGAGAGAGGGCATTGGTCAGGGTGAGGTGGAGGGGGGGGTGGGTAGATTAGGTTGGGTAGAATAGGGTTTTAGGACAGGCTGGTTCGTACTGGGGGTGGCCGACTGGGTCGGATCGGCCCGGTTCGGCTGCCCCCTAAAAATAATTAAATATTTTATTTGTATAAAACAGGGCTTTTGCAAACCGATAGCAGACAAAACAAAATAGTCCGGAGACCCGGGTTTTGCGTTTGGAACATAGACGGGGCGTGTAGAAAACAAAATAGGTTTTTCCGCAAATAATTTTATGCAAGCAAATGCAAGATGATGACGATGCTCAAATGCAAGGTGGCATGATGACATGAGCATGCGGTCATGATGATGCAATGCACAAAAACAACGCGATTTTCTAGTAGTGGTTTTGCGGGATGCCACACCATCCAAAAAGGATGTCCTTGTCTCTGCAATCCTGAAACTAACAGCAGAGCTTATGCGATCAAATCTAGCCTCATACTCACAGTTTTGATTCTGTATGTCCTAGAGATGTGCTTGCAATTGATTGGTGGTCTGACGGAGTGAGAAGATCTCTTCTTGGAGCTCAACAACTTCTCCCTTGTGCTTGGTGATGAGTTCTGAACTTATCTTGTGAATAACATCCACTTCGCGTTCTGCCATCTTCTTGTACCTAAAAACTTCTTGTTCCAATGCTTCCATCCTGTCTTCTAGACTCCCTTCTCCTTTAGGGCCTTGAACTTCTTTCATCTGTACCTTCCCCTCTTTGAGGATCAACTCTTTGGGATGAATCCTCAACTCATACATGTACGGGTTGAGGACATCCGCAGAGGAATCCTCCGTGGGTGATCCAGAGGAAGACATTGAGGCTCCAAATCTGAGAATTTTTTCTGACAGAAACAGATCGAAATGAAAACACGACGATAACACGATGCAAGAACCTCGGGGAACCCGGGGGGTTATATATTACGAAGTTTCAATGCATAAGGAAGGTATTGACACGGAAACAAGGCGGAGTTGAAGCTCGGGGGTGGAACACCCCCCTCAGGCGTGGCCCGTGCTTGGGGTGGGTTTGTCCATCCCGGGCTCCGTTTCCTCCTCAGTTTCGTCTCGTAGCTTCCCTCATGTATTAAAAACATCAAAAATATAAAAAGAATGGAGTTTCACGAACCTTCTGTTTTCATCACTTTTACCTATTCAAGGACGAACTCTGCAGTTTCTGGTGTTTGGCTTCTGATAAATTCTTCTGGAGTTTTCATTTGAATAACATCAACTTCTTCGTTATAAGAATCTCTAGAAATATAATGTTTTAGTCTTTGACCATTCACCACATGTGTTGTGTCATCCTTTAGAGAAGAAATTTTGATGGCACCTGAACGGTACACTTCCTTGATAACAAAAGGTCCTTCCCCTTTGGAGAGTAGTTTCCCTGCAAAAAATCTGAGACAAGACCTATACAAAAGAACTTTCTCACAAACATGGAACTCCCTTTTGAGAATTCTCCTATCATGCCATCTTTTTAATTTTTCTTTAAAGAGCCTAGCATTTTCGTAAGCTTCACCTGTCCACTCATCTAGATTACTTAAGTCGAGCAGTCTTTTCTCACCAGCAAGTCTAAAGTCTCTATTCAACTCTTTCACCGCCCAATAAGCTTTGTGTTCTAATTCTAAAGGCAAGTGACAAGCTTTCCCATAGACCATTTTGTAAGGAGACATCCCCATAGGATTTTTATAAGCAGTTCTATAAGCCCACAAAGCGTCATTCAACTTTTTAGCCCCATTTTTCCTAGATCTATTGACAGTCTTCTGCAAGATAGATTTAATTTCCCTATTGGAAAGTTCTACTTGCCCACTACTTTGGGGGTGATAAGATGAAGCTATTCTGTGGTTTACATCATACTTAGCGAGAGTTTTTCTAAAACCCCCATGAATAAAATGGGAGCCTCCATCAGTCATGAGATATCTAGGCACACCGAACCTAGGAAAAATGACATCTTTGAGCATTTTCAAAGAGGTCTTACCATCAGCACTGCTTGTAGGTATGGCTTCTACCCACTTTGTAACATATTCAACAACAACAAGAATATGAGTATACCCTTTTGAAGGAGGAAAAGTCCCCATAAAGTCAAATCCCCAACAATCAAAAGGTTCAATAACAAGAGAATAATTCATAGGCATTTCATTGCGTCTAGAGATGTTACCTACACGTTGGCATTCATCACAAGATAAGATAAACTTCCTTGCATCTTTAAAAAGAGTAGGCCAATAAAATCCAGATTGTAAAACCTTTTGTGCAGTCCTATCCCCAGCATGATGTCCTCCATAAGCGCTGCCATGGCATTTTCTCAATATCTCTTGTTGTTCAAATTCTGGAACACATCTTCTCATAATTCCATGTACTCCTTCTTTATATAAGTGTGGGTCATCCCAAAAGTAATGCCTTAGATCATAAAAGAATTTCCTTCTTTGCTGGGCTGTAAAGGTTGGAGGCAAATCCTTGGAAACAATAAAGTTAGCATAATCAGCATACCAATGACTCTCATGTGGACTTACCCTTATTGCAGCTAACTGCTCATTTGGAAAACTATCATTAACAGGCAAAGGGTCAAAAGAAATGTTTTCCAAACGAGATAAATTATCAGCAACAAGATTATCAGCACCTTTCCTGTCCATAATATGCAGATCAAACTCTTGCAAAAGCAACACCCACCTTATAAGCCTAGGCTTAGCATCCTTCTTCGTCATAAGTTTTTTAATAGCTGTTTGATCAGTATGAATAGTAACCTTGGAATAAAAAATATAAGGTCTAAACTTATCACAAGCAAAGATTACAGCTAAGAACTCCTTTTCAGTAGTAGCATAATTCTTTTGAGCATCATCCAGAGTCTTGCTAGCATAACGAATGACATTTAGCTTCTTGTCAACACGTTGTCCCAAGACAGCACCCACAGCAAAATCACTAGCATCACACATAATTTCAAAAGGTAAACTCCAATCTGGTGGTTGGACTATAGGAGCAGTTGTTAAAGCTTTCTTCAAAGTTTCAAAAGCTTCCTTACAATCATCATCAAAAACAAAAGGTACATCTTTTTGAAGAAGATTATTAAGGGGCTTTGAAATTTTGGAGAAATCATTAATAAACCTCCTATAGAATCCAGCATGACCAAGGATACTACGACTACCTTTGATATCTCTAGGACAAGTCATCTTCTCAATTTCTTCAATTTTGGCTCTGTCAACTTCAATACCTCTTTCAGAGATCTTGTGTCCAAGAACAATTCCTTCGTTAACCATGAAATGGCATTTCTCCCAGTTAAGAACAAGGTTGGTTTCCTCACACCTCTGCAATACTTTATCAAGGTTGTACAAACAGTTATCAAAAGAAGTTCCATAGACGGAAAAATCGTCCATGAAAACCTCCACAATTTATTCACAAAAACCATGAAAGATAGCAGACATACAACTCTGAAAAGTAGCAGGAGCATTACATAAACCAAAAGGCATACGCCTGTAAGCATAAGTACCATAGGGACAAGTGAAAATAGTTTTCTCTTGGTCCTGTGCTTTCACAGCGATTTGAGAAAACCCATAATAAACATCAAGAATGAAAAAGTGAGTCTTTTTGGACAACCTCTCGAGCATTTGATCAATAAAGAGCAAAGGATAATAATCTTTCTTAGTAACTTTATTAATCTTTCTAAAATCAATGCACATTCTATACCCAACTACTACTCTTTGGGGTATAAGCTCATTATCCTCATTAGGCACAACAGTTATTCCCCCTTTCTTGGGAACGCAATGAACAGGGCTAACCCATTTACTATCACCAATAGGATAAATAATACCAGCATCAAGGAGTTTTAATACCTCATTTCTTACCACATCCTTCATATTAGGATTTAGACGACATTGGTGCTCAACAACTGGTTTTGCATCAGGCTCTATATTAATAGCATGCTGATATATAGTAGGAGAAATCCCCTTTAAATCATCAAGAGTATAGCCCATAGCTCCTCGGTGTTTCTTCAATATCTCCAATAACCTTTCTTCCTCCTTTCCTGAAAGTTTAGAACTAATAATAACAGGATATATCTTCTTGTCATCAAGATAAGCATATTTAAGATCATCAGGTAAAGGTTTTAATTTGAAAACAGGTTCCCCTTTAGGTGGTAGCGTGGTACCCAAATCTTCCACAGGTAAATTATTCTTAAGTAACTCGGGCTGGGAAGCAAAGCCTCGTCAATCTCATTTATTTCCTTTATGAAGGCATCACTTTCATGATCTTCCAAGAACTACTGCAAGGCATTGTTAGGAGCAAGAGAAATAGCAGAAAGTTGTTCAACCCTGAAATCCTCATCAGGCAGTTCATTTTCATAAGGAGTTTTGGCAAATTTGGAAAAATTAAACTCATACGACTCTCCAGCAAACTCAGTCAGAACTTTTTCCTTCCTACAATCTATGATAGCCCCACAAGTGTTCAGAAAGGGTCTGCCAAAGATAATAGGATAGGTTTTACTAGCTTCTTTACCAAGTACTAGAAAATCAGCAGGATATCTAATCTTACCACAAAGGACCTCCACATCTCTTACAATGCCAATGGGGCAAACTTGCTCTCTATTAGCAAGGTGAATAACCACATCAATGTCCTCAAGCTCACAAGGACCAATCTCATGCATAATTTTCCTGTAAAGCTCATAAGGAATAACACTAGAACTAGCACCAATATCACATAAACCATAGTAGCAATGATCACCAATTTTAACATAAAGCACAGGGACCCTAGCTTTTCTAACTTTCTTAGGATGAGAAACAATATTAGTAGCGTCTTCACAAAAGACAATATGCTCATCCTCTATATTTCTAGTAACAAGATCTTTCACAATAGCTACCACAGGCTCAATATCAATAAGCTCGTCGGACCCTATAGTTCTCTTTGCACTTTTGCTAACCACATTAGCCATAATAGAATGCTCCCTTACCTTGGAGGGAAAAGGGATTCTCTCAACATAAGGTTCAGGAAAAATAGGATCAACAGTGCAAACCTCTGTGCTAGTAGGAACATGGGTGACAATGTCTTTATAAGGAGCAGGGTACTTGTCCCACTCTTTCTTGGGAATTTCAATATAAGAGGCAAATGCATTAAAGCATTTTACAAGAACTTGAGGATCAAGACCAAACTCATTACTAATATCATGGAAGTTGTCAGTTCCCATAAAGGATTTAATGCATTCATAATCATAGTTTATACATGACTTTCTTCCTTTGTCATTCTCCCAAGCTTCAGTGTTTTCTTGAATACGGTCTAAAGATCCCATTTAGCTTCTTCCTTCATACGTGTGAATGATCCAGCAAAAGAAGCATCTAGTAAATCTTTACCATGAAGAGAAAGCCTAGCATAAAAGTTATTGAGAATAATATTGTTAGGGAGTTCATGAATAGGACATTTAAGCATTAGTAACTTCAATCTCCCCCAAGCTTGAGCTATACTCTCTCCATCAAGAGGCCAAAAGTTATATATAAGATTTCTATCCTTATGGATCTCTCTAGGAGGATAAAATTTAGAGTAAAATATAGATGTCATCTCCTCCCATTCCATGGATTATCCATTCTTCAGCAGCTTATAACATTCTTCAGCTCTCCCTTTCAAGGATATGGAGAGTAACTTCTTCTTCACCTGTTCCGTTGTGATACCTGCACACTTAAACAACCCGTATAATTCATGGATAAAAAGCAAGTGATCACCAGGATGGACGGTTCCATCCCCCAAATAATAATTATCCATAACACGATTAACAATACTTGTAGGTATCTTAAAAGGATCTGTCTCAACAGGAGGTGGTTCATCTACTACCCTAGAAGTGGTAGTAGTTTTCCCAAATAAAAAACCAAGTGGGTTATCCATAATGGAAACAAAGTAACAAGCAGTAACAAGGGCAATACTCACAGTGAAAGTTTCCCTTACCAGTTCCACTCTTCAATAGCGCTTCACTCCCTGGCAACGGCACCAGAAAATAGTCTTGACGACCCACAAGTATAGGGGGTGTATCGTAGTACTTTCGATAAATAGGAGTGTCGATCCCAACAAGGAGCAGAAGGTGCTGAATAGTGGTATGGAGCAGGAAATCCCTGTGAATACTTAGCAAACAGATTTTTAGTGGTTTTCTGACAAGGCAACAAAACAAAGAGCAAGTACCAGAAGTAACGAAAAAACGGAGCAAGTGGCTCAATCCTTTCTTAGCAAAGTACAAGCCGGTGGAAATACTTATAAGGACCAAACGTTCTCGAGGACACATGGGAATTCTGTCAAGTGTTTTCGCTTCAAATATCTGAGTACTCTTCTCTGGTGTTTATAAGTGTTGTGTGGGTGAACCTGTGCTAACATACCGCCCTTACTAGGACTAATACACACTTGTGATTAAACCCCCTGCAAACATCCGTAACTACAGGAAAGTAATTAAGATATACATCTAACCACAGCCTTAAACTCTGAGATCCTACACTCCCTTGTGCAAAGGTGTCCTAATGGGGGTTCAGGTTTCTGTCACTCCGGTAACCCCACGATTAGTATCCAAATACACAATGCATTCCCCTAGGCCCATAAATGGTGAAGTGTCATGTAGTCGACGTTCACATGACACCAGTAGAAGAATAGCACCACAACTTAAATACTAAACCATTGAATAATAATTCATCACAGATTCACTACTAACAACATGAATTCTCCCATGTCCTCAAGAACTAAATGAACTACTCACAAGACATCATATGGATCAAGATCAAAGATGATATGATAATGTATAACAATATGAACATAAACAATAATCCAATGGTTCCACTCACAAGCATCAACTACAATAGTAATCAACACTAGGAAAGTTTCCCCTAAGAACTAAAGCAATATCCAACACAATTGTTACAGCAGGACGGAGTGGTGATGATGGTGTTGGTGGAGATGATGGTGTGGATGATGATGATGATCCCGATGAGTCCTAGCTTAATGATGGTGTTGATGGCAACGGTCTCCCCTCTCCGGGAAGGAATTCCCCCGGCAGAAATCTGTCTGCCGGAGAGATCTTTCTCTCTCGGTGTTTTCTGCCCCCAGAGGCGGCGGAAATCTATCTATGGTCGCCCCCTGGTGTTAGGGTTCCGTAGGGAAGATATAGGTGAAGGGGCGGAGTCGAAGGCTGGGCAGGTGGGCCACACCTGCCCTAGGCGCGGGGTCAGGTGAGCCCGCGCCTAGGGGGGTGTGGGCCCCCTAAGGCCTATCTCCGTCCCTCCTTCTAGCTTCCTTCGTCTTCTGGTAAAATAATATGTTTCCATATTTTTCTGGTATTTTTCTGATCTTCGCGAAATTGCACCGAAACGCCTTCTTTTCCATCAGAATCCAGACTCCAGCAGTCCATCCTCCAGGAATCATCCAACATGCATAAACAGATGAAAAGCCATAAGCAATACCTCATAATAAGGCAAATATCAATGAATAGAGGTAAATTATGATATAGAATGGTGATGCAAATTGGGCGTATCATGGTACCCTCCATACTACTAAGATAGTATTTACTCATTTCTCTGGGTTTTAACCCTCGGACTTCAACCTAAGATCCCCGATTGTGCTGGATTCTGGTGTTGTGAATCTTGTACATGAAGCTGACCTTTAACCCAAGATCCATCTATTGATCCCTATCGATATGTTCACACATTACCTCAGGATGGCTAGTACCTCCTAGTGTAGCCTTCAAGCTTTTGGATATTGTTGCTGTTGAACAGTGACGATAAAGGACTTCCCCTACCACTAGCTATGGCAGATGTTATTTAATGGAACCAAATAGATCATGAAAAGAGTGCTCCTTGTGAGTCTCACATCTATACTCGTGATTCCGCCACACCTTTCCCTTTGCATTGTTTTTCGGAAGATTGATAATCTATGCATCCACATCCCTGAGCATGTTCCTTTTTCCCTTGTTGTTTTCTGACCTTTGTCTACTAGTTGGTAGCCAAGTAGTAAATGTGCATTGGTGTCTTCCGATGTAAAATAATCTTGTGGTCCGTCAAGACAAACCATTTCAGGATGTCAGGAGAAACAAACTCCAGTACCTCATCATTTCTAAGACCAGGAGAAAGTATTGTAATCCGCAGACCAATAAGTTTTGATTAGCTTATGTTATGTTCTACCTTAGAGTATCACCCTGCTTTATATCAAGAGGTCGTGCTAAGATTCATGTCCCTCTTAATGAAGTGATGCTTTTACACATATTTACCCACCCTTCCTCGAACTTTCGTGCTCGTGAATGATGTGTGCGCGTAATAATGTGGTCATCTGAGATTATTAGCAATTGTCATTGCTTTGAACTCAAAGGACATTTGCATCATTCTTAGCGTGATGGTTAACCCTATCACTAAGAAAAGAATGATTGTGCTACCAAGACCGTTATTCTGGTACACCCTCTTCAGTCAAAGAGTTAGACGCATGCCGAACCTCTGTGACTATGTCTTCTTGCCTTACCAAGCAAGTTTCCTCTCGAATTAAATGACATATCAGTGGTTCGTGATATTCTAGATGTCTACTAGAAGTATTGCCATGTTGCCACATGACCGTGTTGTCAAGTTCTTGAGCAAGTAAGTTCTCTGAAACTTCTCTTTCTCCAAGGATCCATACTGGATACCCCTGAACAAGTTGGTTGAGCTTAAACAACAACTTGGAGAGTTGTAAGACAAAAGTTTATCCAACTTTGTTCCTCCTTAAAGGGATACCTAGCTCTGTTCGTGCTAAAGAAAGATAGTATTTCCTTTGTGGATATGTTATCTTCCTCACCTTTGATTTGATTTGGGTTATCATCAAATTAAACTCAGTCCAAAGGACTATTCTGGTGGTGTATACATCCGTGATGTTTCACTTGGGTGCACCTTCATGCCTTTTGGTCTGACCAATAGTTTCCCTGTTTATATAACATATGAGTCCATCTTCTTGGAGTGTCCCAAAAAGTTTGTTGTTGAGCCCATCGATGACATCCTTATTTTATCCATGTTATATGAGATTCATACGGAACAATTGGCATTAATGTTGGAAACTTTTGAGAACCATCTTCGTGTTATCTCGAATTATGTGTTCTGGATGTTAGAAGTAACCTTCTCTAGTTCACGTGAAATTATTGAAATATGTCGCCGTGGATTCAAGTAGAGTTATCTTTGCTTCCTCGAGAATCATTTCAAGTTAGTCAAGCATGTTTGAAGTATTCTTGAAATGACAGGTTGTTACCTTCATAATTTGATAAGATCCTCTAAACACACCAAGCCACTGACTGATTTGTCATCAAAGATAAGAAGTCCTACAGACTTCAGTATCCTCCTAATATTTTCCAACAAGGATACAATTGTATTTAGTTGCAAATAACTCATGTAGGTGCAATTGTCTTTGATAATTTGTTAATACATGGGTTTTGTAACCTTGCTCATCTTTTGGAGCTTGACACTATAGTCTGTGTCTTGAGAATCTAGTAACTTTACTTATGTGTAAATGTTGCAAACTTTCTATTCAGACATGCTGAGTCTGAAGTATCATCCCAACTAACCAAATATGAATCTCAAGCAGATATGATGGTTGGTGTTCTTCAAGGGTTGACATAGGTTTCTTTGTAAATCTGGCAAGATTGATGTAATGGTTGACACACTTAGCTGGAAGACCTATTGCCATAATCTCTTGAAACAACAATAACAACCACTCTTCACGAGGCTTCTTCTATGACTTTTTATAGGAGTTGTACTTATGGTTTACTTTGTATCCCAAGTCCGACCTTTACTTGATGCTTCGTGTTTCAAACATCAAGGAGAACATTTAAAGTAGTGTTGCTAAATGTCTCCCGGTCGATTCTCCAGACCCTTCTTACATTGGCAAGCGTCTTGTTATGCCAGGTACTTGAAGTCTGAGAATGAAGTTTCTTTCTTCTCTTGTCATCATGAATCTTCTTACCTATTCATCCAGTGGTGTAAAGTGATATCATGATCTTTGGCAAATATTTTGATAGTCTTGGATGAATAAAGAGTTTCCTTCCCTCTTTCTTAAACATGTTCGAAGAGCAACCATGATTTTGGTAATCAATAGTTTCTTTTGTTACATGTTCCTTGTGACTCTTACAAGTCCTCTCCACCAAAAAACCTTTCTGTCTTGGCCTTCTATTGAACGAAAGAGTGACTCTTCTGTTTCAAAAGTAGTTCAACATATTGGTTTTGTTGGTATATATCTTTTCCACCTATAAGCTCTACTAAGATGTATAGTAGAGGTTACCTCTCGAAGTATGTGGTCATGTTCTCCCTGTTGGAAGTTTTCTTCCCTCAGAAGTCAAAACTCTTCTGCAAGTTCCATGGTCTCAATCCTTATGAAGACCAATTATCTGTCACCTTGAAAACCATCTCCTTTTGTTTCCTCCTTTACCTTGACGTGTTTCATGTTGTTGGCTCCAAAGATGTTCGCGAAGCATCTATCCATGAGTTTACCATGAGATACTAAGTTTGTGGTTCCGTTTCATTCCCTCTTTTCCTAAGTGTGGGTAATAACCTCAAATAAATTGAAGCACTTCATTCATTCAATAATGGTGGCATGGATCAACCTCTTCGAGAAGATCGTCAAAGTTTAGTATAACCATGTTCCTTCTGTCTTCCTGCTTAGGAATCTCGGGACGAGATTCTTTTAAAGGGGATAGAATTGTAACAACCCTAGTTTTACCTAATAATAATTAGGTCTTGTATGTGCATAGCATGAGCATCATATAGTGTTATCTAAAGAAATGCAAGAAAAGGAAACTAAAAATCCTAAACCCTAACTCCCCTCTCTTTTAACCCTTCAAATGGTTTTGAAATATTTAAAAAACCCAAAAATGTATGGAGCCCAAATGGACTAAAAGGGGCCCACAATATTTCATATATTTTACAAAGTCCTCTGGTATTTTTGAAATTATCCAAAACAGTTTTCAAATGAAATTACTAAAGGAGAAATGAAAACAGAAAAAGGAAAAACATTTTGGAAAAAAAAAATAGAGTCAGGCCGCAGCCTAGGCCAGCCCATTCCCTTCCCCTCCTCTCCCTGCCGCCCAGCGCAGTCTTCCGCAGCCCAACCCGGCCCGTATCGCTTTCGTCCCCGACCTCGTCGTCTTGCTCCTCCTAGGTAGGCAGCTCCCTATCACCGCCTTCGTCGTTGATTCGCGCCGCCTGCTAACCTTCGTCTGCTGCTGTCTGGAGGAGGAAAAGATCTCCACGTCACCTCTTGCACACCCCTATCCTCTCCCTTTCCGCAGCGCTCCCTCCCCTTCTTCTGCAAGATCCCCGAAAACCTAGCCATGCATCCGCTGTTGGTCGCCACCGATCTGCACCCCACTGCGAGCAATTGAGCATGTCGTTGGCTTCGCCTCCTCTCCAGGAACCTCTCCACCGAAGCACGCTTGCTGGGATGGCCTGCAACACTGGAATCGGCCCCATCTTTCCCGTCTGCGACAAGTTCCTCCGCCGCCATCGCCGTCGACCTCGCCTCACCCCCAATGTCAAGCCTGGTGCGCTTCTAGTCCATATGGACCTCTTTGTTTCGTCAATTGCTAGTCATAGCACCCTCCCCACGAGCACCTGCAGCCATCGCTGTCGGCCACCGTCATTCTCCCTGTTCCGGTGACCCAAATGAAGCGGCGCCACCACCGTTAGGTATCCCTCGACACGCTCCTTCGAACTAGCTAGCCTGCGCAGCCTCGCGATCCCCCTGCTGCCGTCCCCTTGCCGTTATGTGGCTCATCAGCATCGACGATGTCATGGTGACGTCACCCCAGCGTCAGCGCGCGCGGTCTGACCCGGTCAAACCCGTTGTGGGTCCCTATGCTGTGTGGAAGTTGAGGTAGCACGGGGCCCTTCAGTCAGCCACACTGGCTAGTTGTGCCCTGGTGTAAAAAGTTTGTCCATTTTCTTATATTTTTAGAAAAGAGTATTAATATGGTTTAAATAATTTCAGAAAATGAATAAAAATTGTAAACTAAATAAATTTTATTCTGTAATTTAGAAAAATACAAATAATATATCAAAAGATTTAGAAAAATGATATCTACCTCTTTAAGCTATCATCATTCACTGTTAAACAACTTACATGACAAGTTTAATTAGAGAACAAAATGAACCCTCTCATATGCATCCGGGGTTTCTCCGGATTAGGGTTTGGACCCCTCGGACCCCGTTTAAAATGACCAAGCATGTTTAGGGTTTAAATTTCAATAACTTTTAACTTATCATATCATCATCCTTGATTGAATATTGCATCGATGCTATGTGTTGATTTTTTCCTTTCTTTCTGGTATTTGGTTCTGCTCCGGTAGAACACGATATCGGAATCGAGATCGAGATTGAAGACCGAGATCAACACCATCAAATCTCGAATACCAATACTTGACCAACTATTACCAAGTCAAGTACCAGGTGTCCGAAGATCTTCTTATCAATTATCAACGGGCAAAGGCAAGCGAAACCCCACACATACATATGAATCCTATGCTTTCAAAGTATTTCAATTCTTACCATGTGCATATGGTTCTAAAGTATTTTATATATAAATAGAGTAATCCTATCTGATGCATGTTCCCTTTGAACCTACAATCCCTGATCCATCATCCATCGCTCCTAGCATAACTAGGGTTTGGCTTTGTGAGCGTTGCAAAAGCTATTATATCTGTTGTGCTTAGCCATGCTTAGTTGTTCTGCTGATTCACCTTGTTAATGGATCCAAGCCCCGAATGAACCTAGTTGGACAGGAGAACATGGTATGACAGGTGATGTGATGTAAACATGCTAAGGCCTGTATGGGAGGCCACGTGGGTTGTGGTTTTTGCAGTCCCATACTTGCCACCCTTAGGACCTGAGGTTCTTGCCTCTTGAACCAACATGAGCGTACAACCACACGGGGGTTTCTAGGGACCCCCTTGACCCCAACTTTCCTAGTCTGATACATGAGTCCGTAGTTTGAGGTTTTATTTGGCACCCGCATGGAAAAAGGTTTTGGAAAATGGTGCAAGCATATAGGACGTGGCCGGGTGAAGGGTGCACGGCACTGAACTGTATCCCGGTACACAGAGTCGAGGACCGCCTGGGAGTATGTCCAACTACCGTAGCCGGGAGCCCTTCTGGTGACTCATGGATTGGGAAAAATTAAGGGAAAGGTTTCGATCAACCACCCTCTGTCAGCACACCAAGGAAGTGTGTCAAGTGACGCTAAGAGTCGGTCAGCGCGTGTGGGTAAAGTTGTATACCCCTGCAGGGTTAAATCTTTTCAAAAAGCCGTGTCCATGGTTATGGACGACTTGGGAATGGACGTGTGATCATAGAGAAGAATAACCTACTCGTAAAACTTGGCAAATAAAGTGTGCTTAAGGATGCTTCCTCATGGGTATGAGGGGGTGATCCTAGATAAGGTTCGATGATGATGACTTGGTGGATATCAAAAGATGACGATCAATACTTTGGAGATGTCGCTCTCTTATCCCCTTTCAAAACACTCTGATTAGACGAACTTCTTCTCCCCCTATTTTATAAACAAAGATGGCTTTATGCAAAATAACTCCACCAGCCATAAGTCTTGCGGAGTACACCATGTACTCACCCTTGCTTTGTTAATACTTTTGCAGCGGAGTAAATGTTACCATAGAAGATGAGTTTGTTACGACATCAACATCGATGAGTAGCTTGGGGTTTTCGGCCGACAGCCTGGAATCTATGGAATGGGACGTCATTGTTATGCTTCAGGCCTCTTAGGCCATTTGTTAAGTTTTCTATACTTAATAGCATAATTTGCCTTCTGTTCTTTGATGTTTATGGTCAGTGACGTCTGCTTATAATATTTTGGTTCTTTGCTCAGTTATGAGCTTGCTGTAATAATTTTTATGTCGTAGGGTCACTGATGTGTTAATGAATCTTCACTGGACATCCTCGAGCTCAAGGTTAAGCTTATGTTAGACGGAGGTCTGGGATTTGTTTAGCCCTGATCCCGAGGGTATCACAGGAACCAAATAGTACATTACTCAGGAACCAAATAGTTGAACAGTTCACTAATAATACATTACAAATAGTACATATTACTCATCACATATTTTTTTAATCTTCCTCATCTTTGCCCTTTGCTCTTCTTTAAACTTGAACAGATCTTCAATGGTATATTCCAGTTTCCTCTTCTCTTCCTTTAGTTTATCCCTTCCCTTCTCTAGCTTGATCCTCACCACCTTGTGCAGGTTACTAGCATGCTCATCTAACTTCATCCTCTCCTCCAATTCGGCCCTGGCTTCAATTAGTCCTTGTTCAGCCTTTGCCTTCAAAGCAAGTGTGACCTGCTTCTCTTTCACTGTATTCTCCACTTCTTCGTGGACTATCTTCAGGTAACGGTGCAACTTGGTTATTTCATCCCTAAATTTGAACTTTTCCTCCATATAGTCTAGAGAATCACTAACTCTTCCTTGCTTAACTTCTCCATACATCTCCCATAATTTTCCAATAGCTTTCTACAGTGATGATGGCCACTATCCATCTACCCAACAAACATAATCACAGGTTACCCCAAACTACATGACAAACATACAATACTTTCATTAGTTCCTAACTATCCACTGAATGTGTACTATCCACTGATGAGTAAGCATTGAATCAATATTAAGCACAATAAAAACACACACATGCCCTACACATCCATAAAATTTCCTCCCACTTTCACAACCTTCCCACCAACAAACTTGGCGACAATGGTGTGGCATTTACAACGTGGAGGTGTTGGTCCATCAGCTAACCCTTCCCACTCAGAGTCGTAAAGGGTGTTCAATCTTTAAGAAAATTGAATGTACATTGTAGACGAGAGAAGCTCCAGATCAATTCCAAAATCCCCAAACCAAAAATCCCCAAATTGGATGAACCCTAACCCTAAAATAGAGGAAAACGATTATTGACCTCGCTGCTAGCGTTGCTCTGGTCCAAGGACGATTCCTTACCATCTCCTCATGATACCATGGTGGGCGATGCGGCGAGCTTCGGCGGCGACGGGGACAGGCGAGATGGCTGGCGGCTTGGTCGGCTAGGGTTAGGGAAGAAGGGAGAGGTGATGTCTGAATCGAACCATATATCGCGATACCTAACGGCCGTCAGGCGTGCAAACGGACACCGTGCCACGTGGACCTGACGTGTAGGTCCAACCGGTCAGAAAAGTGGTTAAACCCACTAAAACGGCCGATCAGTACTATCTGTCGACAACTGATCTTAATATTGATAATTTTTTGACAAAGCGAGCAAAGGTGGTGTATCTAATGTGGTAGCTCCTTGTTACTTTCTCTCTTCTCGACACCATGTCTCTTTCTCTTTTCTGCTCCTTGCATTTATCATGATCGATAGCTATTCCTTATCCTCATCTTCCAACCCACGCAGGCCTGTGATAGGCCCCTTCATTTTCTCAGGCATCGGCGGTCTAGGCATCGCCTCCTCTAGGCATCGACAGTCTGGCTACCCACCAATACACACGCATCAACCAATGAGTCTTCTCTACTCTTTCTCACAACCAATGTCCTCAATTTTGATTACATCGGAGCTCTGAGAACTCACCAGTTTTGATGGTCTAGAATTGACGTCAAATTCACCGTGCTCCATTTGGTGAAGCATCAGTCTCATATGGATCGTCATCCCCGCCTTCCAGCATCAGGTTTTCTCCATACTACCGAACAGGAGCCATTACACTGCCTCCTCCTACTATGGTTTTTGTATGGTCGAAGCATTTCAACACATAACTCTTTGAGCAATATAATAATAAAGTACGTCACTTTCCCCACACTGTCGAAGACCTGCTATGCAAAGATTTATTTTACCGGGAAACACCTGCAATGAATTGCGGTTCAATTTGGTCTCCAACAGGTTATTATATTTGAAAATAACTTGCCAAGATTGGATTTCCGGTAAAGGTATTGCTTCAGCCACACATATACCTCTTTTTACTATTTTAGATCATATATCTTTTGTTACTGATTGTTCCTTTTGCCTCTAAGAGTTCTGATGGATGCTACCCATCCCTATGCAAAAAAATACTGCACGTAATTTCATTTTCTAGCTGTTATGTCACGCACACTCATTTTCTATTTTTTCCCATTTGGATTTACATTCTAGATTATTTTTGTACCCTCTTTTGCAAGAAAGTTTCAAACAACACACTGCAGACTCTGATATTTTTCAGCAATGCACTTTGTAGATAAAGGACACTTTTTGGATTCATACACGTTATGTGAAGTTCACATGGTTGCTCTGAATTAATACAGTAAGCTTTGGTGCACCGAAAATGATTCTTGGTAGGAGTAGAATTATTTCAAAGATGAACCGTTGCTACGTTCCAATGAATTTCTCTTGACATTGAGATTCTGTCCAAATATTAAAATTCACTTTGTCGCATGCTAAATTTCTAGGTTACAATAGTTATTTCAGGGTATAAAAGTGCAGCTGCATCGAAGCAAATACGGTGGAGGTATTTCCAACTTTTTTATCAAGGTTAGTATCAAGATATATACAACTATTAAAAAATTCTTTTCAGGGAGGAGAATAAGATTTTCATACAGAATTTCTGTATTAATTTAGGGATGCTACAGTGAATCGTGCTTGGTACAATATGTTGGATTATTAGGCATAATTTCCACGATTAATTTTAGAATATAAATCATGACAAAACCAGCTACTAGCTCATGTAACTCGAACATACTAGATGTACTAAACAACAGGATGATCAGAAACAAACAGCAGCTTAACATATACTCGCAGAACATGATGAATAACCAAACAGAAGCACGTAACACTGTACCGTTCGGTTGTCGTAGTAGAAACTTTGGGGAATACGGATCGAATCAGATGGCGATAAAGACGGCGGTAGGCAGCACCGCCTGACTTGGATGGAAGACGACCCGTGATGGAGAACTCGAGCAGTCGCGCGGAGCGCTTTTCAAAAACCTTATTCGCCCTCTCCCGTACAGGATCACAAGGGCGAGTGGTTCCGGAGACTTGCTCTCCCATCCGCTGGTGCACGCCGGCAAGCGGGATGGACTAGACTACGGTGACGGCGCAAGTAGAGAGGATGGCAAAATCCTAGATTGGTTTTCAGTGATGTTGTGGCGGTAGCCGCGCAGAACTTTATATAGAGCAGCTCAGAAAACCCTAATGGAGGCGAACGTGGGCCGAGTCCATGTTGTGCATATTCGGGTCGGTTACAGTTACAGTAGCCCACGATCCGGGAGCGACCCGAATAAGCTAACTGTTTGACACGTCTGTCAAAACCTCATAGTTTTCCTGAGCAGCAACGTCTGTCAAAACCTCATAGTTTTCCTGAGCAGCAAAATAAAGCTCGGCTCGGCGAGATTCCCGCAACCCGCAACCCGCGGCCCGCGGCCCGCGGCGCGCGCGCGCGTCAGGCGGGCGGGCGGGCGGCGTCGGAGGAGGAGGAGCGTGCGCGTGTATCTCTCTGATTGCCACTCACTTACAAAGTGGTGCAACACTCCACCTTATAAGGTGGTGCAATTCTCCTCCAACTTTCCATGTGGGACTAAACTTGAGCTCCCACTCCACTTCCATGTGAGCTGCCACAAACATGGGCTCAAACACATATGGGCTGCCACAAATTTGGGCTTTGAGATTTAGGGAAAATCTGAAATGCACATGGGCCTAAAGGAATTTGCCCATTATTTCTAACAATCCCCCACCATATCTCAAATGCCCATTTGAAGATTTGCCAATCCTCGCTACTTGTTTATATACCAATGTTTCAGCAGAGACTGTGAAGTTGAACTTCCGCCTAGAATCTTGAACTACGTCTATCAATAACTTGAACAATGGACGAACCTTGAATTGCAAGTTTGGTGCCAATAGATTTCACTCAAAATCATAACTAATACCTGGCTGCCAGTAGCCTACCCCCGTGGGTTTGATCATATGCGTCATACTCCCTGGTCTCTTCATGAGTTTACTAGAGATCACACAAGTCTCATAGACCGCGGTGTTTACAGTCGAGCTCATATATGTGTGTTCTTTCAAGAATGCCCTGTAGGACGGCATCTTTGCTAATTAAAGCCAACAGAAACACATTAAGACATGCCAACCTGCCTTACAGATTATGAGAGTTATGCATCTTCACATAGAGAGGGTTATAAAATACTCTCCTCCGTCAAACAATTAACTTGTTCTTCCTAGGTCCTAATTCACGAGATCTCCGATCACATAGGTTAGGTTACCACTAAGGTGTGACATCCATGGGTCTCAACCCCATCTCCCTCGATGCACTTTCTATCATATTTCGTGACAGTCCCTTTGTAAAGGGATCTGCTAGGTTTTTGTCTGTTTGAATATACATAACAGTTATTACTCCAGAGTTTCTCAATTTCCTGACAGATTTCAAACGTCTCTTCACATGTCTTGATGACTTCGCATTATCCTTAGAATTGTTCACGTTGACAATAACAGTTTGGTTGTCACAACTCAAAAGGATTGCCGACACAGGTTTCTCAACCACAGGCAAGTCCATCAAGAGCTCACGCAACCATTCTGACTCAACAGTGGTTGTGTCTAAAGCAGTAAGTTCTGCTTCCATAGTTGACCTCGTCAATATGGTTTGTCTACGAGACCTCCATGACACTGCGCCACCTCCAAGGGTAAACACATACCCGCTCGTGGCGTAGAGTTCATCAACGTTAGAGATCCAATTCGAATCACTATATCCTTCAAGTACAGTAGGGTTCCCTGAATGGTGAATCCCATAGCTCATTATACCACATAGATAGCACATGACCCTTTCAAGTGCATGCCAATGATCAAACCCGGGTTAGACATGAACCTACTCAACTTGCTCACGGCAAAAGAGATATCGGGTCTTGTAGCGCTTGCTAAGTATATGAGAGAACTAACAACTTGTGAATATTTCAGCTGATCTGTTGGTTCCTTCTTATTCTTTCGTAATGTCAAACTGGGATCATAAGGTGTTGGAGAAGTCTTGCCATCATTAAAGCCAAATCGGCTCAAGACCTTCTCAAAATAAGATTGCGTTAAAGTAATCCCATTCTCGTTCTTAATAAGCTTGATGTTTAGAATGACATCAGCCTCTCCCAGATCTTTCATATCAAAACTCTTTGACAGGAAAGACTTGACTTCATTTATCACCTTCATGTTTGTACCAAAGATCAGAATGTCATCCACGTACAAACATAATATAACGCTATCGCCCCACCATGGCGATAGTAAACACACCTATCAACCTCATTAATGACAAAGCCAGCAGAAAGTAGAGTTCTGTCAAACTTCTCATGCCATTTCTTAGGTGCTTGTTTCAGGCCATATAAAGATTTCAATAACTTGCACACCTTTGTCTCTTCACCGTTTACCACAAACCCATCCGGCTGATCCATATAGATCTCCTCTTCCAACTCTCCATTAAGGAAAGTTGTCTTCACGTCCATTTGATGAACGAGAAGACCATAAGAGGCATCTAGGGATAGTAGTACTCGAATGGTGGTTAGTCTAGCGACAGGTGAATAGGTGTCAAAGTAATCTTCGCCTTCTTTTTGTGTGTAGCCCTTAGCTACAAGACGCGCCTTGTACTTCTCAATAGTACCATCAGACCTTAGCTTCTTCTTGAACACCCACTTATATCCCACGGGTTTACAACCATAGGGTCGTTCTGATAATTCCCAAGTTCCATTAGAAAGAATCGAGTCCGTCTCATTTTGGACAGCTTCTTTCCAATCACCTGCATCAGGAGATGCATATGCCTCAGTAATGGATCTGGGAGTATCATCCACAAGGTACACGATGAAGTCATTACCAAAGGATTCTGCAACCCTCTGACTCTTACTCCTCGTGAGAGGTTCATTGTCATCCTTCTCAAGAAATTCCTCATGTGGTTGTTCAGAATTCTCAATAGACGCACTAGATTCAGGAAGTATTTCAGAAGAAATCCTACTAATGCTATGCATATCTTTCATAGGAAAAATATTCTCAAAGAATGTTGCATCACGAGATTTCATTATAGTATCAACATGCATATCAGGTACCTCAGATTTAACCACTAGAAATCTATAGCCTACACTCCGTGGAGCATATCCTAGAAAGATGCAATCCACTGTCTTGGGTCCGAGCTTGCGTTTCTTGGGAATCGGTATGTTGACCTTCGCCAAACACCCCCAAGTGCGCAGATACGAAAGTGATGGTTTTCTCCCAACCCACTCCTCATAAGGGGTCTTTTATTTATTCTTGTTAGGAACTCTATTCAGGACATGACATGAAGTCAACAAAGCCTCTCCCCACCATGCCTTTAATAAACCAGTAGTGGCTAACATGGAATTCACCAAGTCAGTCAGCGTGCGGTTTTTCCTCTTGGCAACCCCGTTTGATTGGGGCGAGTAGGGAGGCGTCCTCTCATGAATAATTCCGTGTTCCTGACAGAATTCGTCAAATATTTTGGGAAAATACTCACCATCACGATCCGACCTAAGACGCTTGATATTTCTCTCTAGTTGATTTTCAACTTCGGCCTTATAGATTTTAAAGTAGTCTAAAGCCTCATCTTTAGTTTGCAACAAGTAAACATAGCAGAATTTAGTAGCATCATCTATCAACGTCATGAAATATCTCTTTTCACCTTTTGTCAACACACCATTCATCTCGCATAGATCGGAATGTATGAGTTCTAGAGGTGCCAAGTTTCTCTCCTTGGCAGCCTTGTGAGGCTTTCGAGGTTGCTTTGATTGCACACAACTATGGCACTTAGAACCTTTGGCAATAGTGAAATTCGGAATTAAACTCATACTGGACATCCGAGATATCAAACCAAAATTAATGTGACAT
The DNA here is from genome assembly GCA_916181665.1 of Avena sativa. Taxonomy (NCBI): domain Eukaryota; kingdom Viridiplantae; phylum Streptophyta; class Magnoliopsida; order Poales; family Poaceae; genus Avena; species Avena sativa. The sequence goes on along the minus strand of OV702283.1, from coordinate 237,512,790 downwards.
AAACAAGAATGCCAAATACTGGTATCATCATTAACACCACCACAAATATGATTCACGGATTTATTACAAAACTCTGAAAGTGAAAACCGGAACAAGCCTCTGAATTCATATCCTTTACCAATAAATTGTCCATGTTTCAAAACAACAACTTTATTAGACTCTAAGACAACCTTAAACCCATCTCTGCAAAGAAGGGAGCCACTAACGAGATTCTTGTTCATAGTAGGGACATGCTGCACGTTCCTCAGCTGCACGATCTTTCCGGAAGTAAACTTCAGATCCACCATGCCAACACCACGAACAGAAGTATGTGATCCATTCCCCATTAGGACAGATGAATCCTGAGCGACCTGATAAGAAGTGAACATAGAGATGTCAGCACACACACATGAACATTAGCACCCGTATCAAGCCACCAACACGGTGATTGAAATACTGAAAGAACAGTAAATAAATTACCATACCCATCAGTATTGCTAGCGGTCACGACATTGACAGTCTTGGCCTTTTTCCCTCTATGGGCTGCGCGTTCTGGACAGTCCTTGGAAAAGTGGCCGGGCTCTCCACAAGTGTAACAAGACAGCTCACTCTTGTCCCTGTTCGTCTTCTTCTTCTTGAAGGTTGTAGTCTTTACAGGCTTGTTAAAGGAGGGTTTGAAGTTCCCTTTGTTCTTGCCTACGGATTTGCCTTTCTGCACAAAGTTGGCAATAGCATGACTCTCTCCTTTCTCAGTAGTGTCCTTAGCCCGAGCCTTCTCCTCAACATCAAGGGATGCTATCACATTTTCAACTGATATCTCCTGTCTCTTGTGTTTGAGAGTTGTGGCAAAGTTCCTCCATGAAGGGGGCAACTTAGCAATAATGCAACCCGCCACAAACGTGTCGGGTAAGGCACACTTAAGGAGTTCGATCTCTTTGCAATGCACTGTATCTCATGAGCTTGTTGAACCACAGGAAGGTCCTTTGTCATCTTAAAATCATGAAAGCTCTCCATGATAGACAGTTCACTGCCAGCATCTGCAGCACCAAACTTTGTGTCCAGTGCGTCCCAGAGCTCCTTCCCGTATTTTATGTGCATAAACACATCACACAGACGGTCGACAAGAATGCTCAGAATGCATCCCACAAAGATAGTATTGGCTTTCTCGAACTTCCTCTGATCCTCGTCAGACATAGTTCCTTCAGGTTTGCCTTTACTAATCTGAACACTTTCATCGTGGTCAGTCAAAGCTCAGCCTTGTACTGCCACCTCTTAAAGTACACACCGGTAAACTTATCCGGCCTTAGTGCATCGGTAAAACCAGCCATTGTTAATTCATGAAATTGCCTACAATAAGGTTTTTGGATTGTTGGATTATTAGGCATAATTTCTATGATTAATTCCAAAATAGAAATCATGACAAAACCAGCTACTAGCTCATGTAACTCGAACATAATATATGTACTAAACAACAGGATGATCGGAAACAAATAGCAGCTTAACATGTACTCGCAGAACATGATGAATAACCAAACAGAAGCACGTAGCACGTACCGTTCGGTTGTCGTAGTAGAAACTTTGGGGAAGACTGATCGAAGCAGATGGCGACGAAGATGGCGGTAGGCAGCATCGCCTGACTTGGATGGAAGACGACCCGTGATGGAGAACTCGAGCAGTCGCGCGGAGCGCTTCCCAAAAACCTTATTCGCCCTCTCCCGTACAGGATCACAAGAACGAGTGGTTCCAGATACCTGCTCTCCCGTCCACCGGTGCACGCCGGCAAGTGGAGTGGACTAGACTACGGTGACGACACAAGTAGAGAGGATGACAAAACCCTAGATTGGTTTTCGGTGGTGTTGTGGCGGTAGCCGCGCATGACTTTATATAGAGCAGCTCAGGAAACCCTAACGGAGGCGAACGTGGGCCGAGTCCACGTTGCGCATGTTCGGGTCGGTTACAGTATCCCACGATCCGGAAGCGACCCGAATAAGCTAACTGTTTGACACGTCTGTCAAAACCTCACAGTTTTTCTGAGCAGCAAAATAAAGCTCGTTTCGGCAACCCGCAACCCGCGGCGCGCGTGTCGTGGCGGGCGGGCGTCGTCGGAGGAGGAGCGCGCGCGTATATCTCTCTTATTGCCACTCACTTACAAAGTGGTGCAACACTCCACCTTATAAGGTGGTGCAATTCTCCTCCAACTTTCCATGTGGGACTAAACTTGAGCTCCCACTCCACTTCCATGTGACCTGCCACAAACATAGGCCCAAACACATATGGACTGCCACAAATTTGGGCTTTAAGATTTAGGGAAAATCTGAAATGCACATGTGCCTAAAAGAATTGGCCCATTATTTTTAGCACAATATATCCAGGTCTGGCTAACGCACTTTCATGTTGAAACAATTATATTGTGACATGTATTTATCAATTAATGTTTTAATATGTTACTTCCTCCGATGTCACTAAAATAAATATATCTAGATATATCTTACTACTAGATACCTGTTTTAGTTAGTACTTGGTCAACGAAGATTGCGTGGGGTCTATAGAAAAATGCATTCAAACCATATATTCTCAAGTTGCAGATATGCAGACTGCCCATGTAATATGTATGATAATGCATGCACGATTTCTTTCTGCGCAAAGTGCATGTAATCTGATTAATGTTTTTTTATATATGTAAATCATCTTTTCTTTCTGTCGTAACGCGTGGGGTATCAACTAGTTCACAGGGTATCTAGCGACTCTCAAAAAAATTAAAAAACACAAGGTATCTAGGCCCATGTAGAGGACCCGAATCCGGCTTGGTTCGAAATCCTGTGATTACAGTGCTAGTCTATGGATCGAATAGATAGCATCCACAGTTTAAGATGTAATATCAAGATACAAAGGTCATATTACAGCGCATGATCCAGAATATAAATACTTTATTACAATCTCATAGACATGGGCTATCTTATCACAAAGTATCGAAATAAAAGTAAAGCATGGAGTCCTTCATCTTCATCATGTGCCACAAGCAAACATGTTGGGTGCATACTCGTAACTCCTATTCATCAAGCATCACTATCATCAAGTAATCCTACAACATGATAAGTTACAGCCACAAGGGTCAATACATTTGAATTGTATTGGCAAGGGTCACTACTATGTGGAAGTAAGTTGGAATCTATCAATGCATGCATATTTGGCTAAGTAGAGTTTAGGCTCCTTTGCAGAAAGCATTATTGTTTTATCCTATATTTTCAAAATAGTTTTGATCTTTCAATAATTGTTCTGAACTCCTTGCCAAACTCCAAGTTCTTCTAATCCCTTGTTGACACCATCAAGTTTTACTTTAAAAAACTGGAATGTCGAGATCTTTCATAACTTCAGGCCTTAGTTGCTCAGAGTTGTCCGTAACCAGGGACACAACTAAGTATTTAGAATTTGATCTTCTGCAGAAGTTGTACACTTTACTGATACGTCCATTTTGCATCACTATTTTATATCATAATTTACTGTTATTCATTGATATATTTTATTTTAAGAGGTGATACTTATGTTATTTCATCTATTTTGCATGTTGGATGACTTTTCGAGGATGAACTGCCGGAGTCAGGATTCTGATGGAAAAGCCGAGTCCAGATGCAATATTCACGAAGATCAGAAAATTCCAGAAAATATATGGAAATCCCTATTCTTCCAGAAGACAAAGGGGCCAGAAGGTGGGAGAGAGATGGGCCACAGGGGGCCCACACCACCCCCTAGCGCGCCCCTGGGATGTACCACCATGTGGTGTGGCCACCCTGGCCCACCTCTGGCATTGCCCTTTCGCCTATAACATCCCCTCGAAACCCTAAGACTGGGGGAGCGACCACAGAAACATTCCACCGCCTCTGCGAGGCGGAAACTACAGAGAGAGAAAGAGCTCTACGGCAGGTAGATTTCTACCAGGTAAATTCCTTCCCGGAAAGGGGAGATCGCCGCCATCAACACCGTCATCAAACTAGACTTCATCGAGATCATCATCATCATCTCCACCAGCACCATCACCAGCACTCCATCCCGCTATAATAATTGGGTTGAATCTTGCATAGTTCTTAGGGGAAACTTTCCTGGTGTTGATTACTTTTGTAGTTGATGCTATTGAGTGGAACCATTGAATATTATTCATGTTCAGATTGTTACTTAGCATTATTTTATCTCTGATCTTGATCCATATGATGTCTCGTGAGTAGTTCATTTAGTTCTTGAGGACATGGGAAAAGTCATGTTGTTAGAAGTGGAATTGTGTTCAGAAATATTCAATGGTTTGATATATAAGTTGTGGTGCTATTCTTCTAGTGGTCTCATGTGAACATTGACTACATGATACTTCACCATTTATGGGCCTAGGGGAGTGCATTGTGTATTTGGCTACTAATTGTGGGGTTGCCGGAGTGACAAAAACCTGAACCCCCGTTAGGAAACCTTTGCACAAGGGAGTGTAGGATCTCAGAGTTTAATGCTGTGGTTAGGTTTTTATCTTAATTACTTTCTTGTAGTTGCAGATGCTTGCAAGGGGTATAATCACAAGTGTGTATTAGTCCAAGTAAGGTCGGTACATTAGCATAGGTTCACCCATACAACACTTATCCAACCAAAGAAGATTAATCAACTATATGAAGCGAAAGCACTTGACAGTATTCCCATGTGTCCTCGAGAATGTTTGGTCCTCATAAGTCATACAACCGGCTTGTCCTTTGCTGAAGAAAGGATTGGGCAACTTGCTGCAATTATTATTATTGTCTTTTATTTACTCGCGCTTTATTTCTTTGCATTATCAAAAACCCCTAAAAATCCGTTTGCTAAATATTAACAGAGGATTCCTTATCCAAACCACTTTTCAACACCTTCTTCTCCTTGTTGGGATCCACACACCTATTTATCGGAAGTACTATGATACACCCCTGTACTTGTGGGTCATCATTTACCCATATGACACAATCTTATCTTGGCGCCATCAGTGGCCGCTGGATAAGTACACACCAAATGGAGTACCGGCAGATCAAGAATATGACAAAGTATTTCCATAGAAGTCCTCCCAATACATAATGCTAGCACGTCTAATAGGCACAAATGTAAGGATATACTTCCAATACATAATTCTAGTTAACCTGAAGAGGTACCAATGTAAGGGTCTTCCACTATGTAATTGACTAAGCCAGAGCCCATTTAGCATGTGGCTGTACACGGAAGCCACTGTACGAGAAACATGTTCAATTTCTAAGTCCCTAGGTGGTATTGTTCTAGTACACACACGAAAAAGATAGCCATAGATATGGTTTCCACCGTTGCCACCTTATTCACAACTGAGTATCCACATTCCACCTAGGTGATTCATTGAGTACTTGTTTTATTATATAAAACATATATTTTTCCAACACTTCATATAATCATAACATGGTATTCCACCCCGAATCTATAGAAGGGATAAGCATATTACAACTACGATGTTTCCATTAAGGAAGATATAAAGGATATCCTAATAGGACATAACATAGCATAGTAACATAGTAGCCCTATCAGGCATACTACAAAAATTCCACTAAGTGTAATGAAAATATTAGGACATGGATGATATATAGTTCCACTTGCCTTAGTAGTTGGTGGTGTTGGTACACTCTTTGCAGTTATACACTTGGCAATCAACACAATCCATCAAGCAAAAACCCAAGACAAAACAATCACAAGATCAACACTAATGACAACACAAAAATCATACAAAGTATGCAAGCATGCAAGATGGCAATTCTTATTGTAAAAATTGTTATAACAAGGTTTAGAACATTGCTAAGTAATTTCTGAACATTTTATATATTCAAGATTACAAATGCAACCATTTATGCAATTGTAGCAATTAGAAATATTTTCTAACACTTGGAAACGTCATTCTCACTAAATAATTGCCACGGTATTATTTATACTAGAATAAAATTATATTTTGGCCTTACTATACAGAGGGTTCAATATACAACCATTTGCAAATGGATTCACTTAAAAATAATTTACACAACATTTTTTATACTCAAAATACTCCACAAATGGTTCTGTATAAAACGTGATTTTAACCGACTAAAAAATAGAAAAATTATGGCTCCACTGCGTTATACTCGTTTTTGTGAATTCATAGACATATTATTTGCTAAATTTGGATAAACATAACTAAAGATATGATTTTTACAAGTTTCTATGTTCTTATGTCTAAAAATCCGAAAATAGGAATAGATATGACACTTGCAGATTTTGGTTGGAGGATACCCCTTAATTTAAGTGATCTATGATGACCTTTAGATGAAGATCTAACGGTCTAGGATATCTCATCGGAATAACTCGACGGAGAGTTCGCTGGATTTTGGGCACAGGCTTTGGCGTTGCCTCTCCCGTCGTTAGGAACGTATCCGGAGTAGAAGAAGATGCGAACACCGTAGAGGACGTCAAGGCGGTGCTACTGGACGTGATTGAGAGGTTATTCATCCCCAACGGTGATGGCAATCCATGACTGGAGCACTGATGGCGTCAGGCGGCGTGGTGAACTGCAACAATATGATGAACAATCATGTCCTGGAGGTAGGCAACCTCAAGTATAGTCGTCTGGTAGAAGGAATCGACGAGTAACTCACCGAGGGCGACACGATCTAATGATGGAATCTGGTCTTAGGCTGATTTTGGCATAGTTCGTGTGTGTTCTACAGAGCTCCTTTCGAGAAAGATTAGGAACGAAAGTGATGAAGGAGGAGGAGACGAATATGGTGCTCTCTTCGGTTTTTTCTAAGGTGGTCTGTGGAGAGATATCGGAAGATGTATGCCGACGTATGACATTCGGTTCACGGTATTGATATGAGAGATTAAGGCACTAAAGTGAGAAATTAATGGCCTGAATGGAACCTCCACTTGATTATAAACATTTTTCGTTTTCAAGTCGAGAAAAAATGGTCATTGGAATTGATGGGGGAGGCGAGGAAGATCTACAGCCATGTATATTGAGCTTCTGTATATGTACCTGAAGAGAGGAGGAAGACAATTGATCGATTGGATGGATCGGCTTGATGGGCCAGGAAGTGCGGCCCAAGTCAAAAATAAAGAGAGGAAAAAATAGAGTGGGATGGAGGGCTGGTTGGGCCTTGGGATGCTGCTATTTTTCTCAGTTTTTTTACTTCGAATCGTTTTTTCTTTTTCTTTTTTGTTTTATTTTTTAGTAATTGATTTAACTTTCAAATTAATTCAAATCTGCATCAAACCTTTTCAGAAAATTTATATAAAATATAATTTGATAGTTTAATCCAATTAGAGTATTTGAAATATTATTTTAATAAAATATAATTCATTTTAAAAATTAAGCATGACACGTATGTCTAGTTTTATTATTTTATTCATTTTCTTATAAAAACCATATCTTTTGACTTAGGACTCCAAAAAGGTCCAAACCAATTTTCTTAGCTTTATAATATTATATCATAATCACTTATTTAAGAATAATTTTATTTTGTTTTAGTCATTGTCTTAACTTGATTTATTTTTTTCCTATATTTTATAAATTTCATATTATTTTATCTCGAGCTCCAAATAGAGTCAAACTAATTTCTATAGTTTTATAATTTTTCCCATTATCTTTTTAGCTCACTTAGGAATTCTCTTATATATTTTAAATATGGAATATATCCAAAGTCTCATGTTGTTAAGTGGCCAATTCAACTTTGAGAAGAAAGTTATTTCTCTTAGTCTTAAAATGGAACCATGCATGCTTCATGATTTTGAGGTTTTGAAAACATGCATACAACTTCACAAACAAAATTGTTTTATTTAACTTTTTTTGAGGGAGTTATATTAAATAGTCAAAAAAAAATTCCCTCTTAATTTCCAAGACTTAGTTTTTTATTTTGTTGAAGTTTTTCCACATTTCAAAATTTTGGGATGTGACAGCCCAAAACAGAGGCCAAAACCTTGCATCTGGAGCTTTCTAGATGGTTGGTCCAAACTTGTCGTCGAGGTTCACTTTGATCACAGTATTTCGAAAATACCAATTTACCATTACCGAATATACATCTAAGTCATTGGTTACGGGTTTTGCATTGTATTTGTTGTACTTGATGTCATGGCAGTATGTTGACTGATCTAATTAGTGCATTGTTCTAAAAAAGGGCCCGCGGCAAAAAAACATTAGCATCCAACCATGTAAAAAATGACTCTCAGTAAAACAAACACTTCCTACCCGCAAAAAAAACACTTCCTTTCTCTCGCTTGGACGCGTTATGTGAGGTAGGCTGTCCCCAATGCCTCCATTGCGCGGCAGTCTCGCTGCCAACTAGAACAACGACAAGGAGACACACCCGATCGGTGTCCATCTAAAAAACCATCTAGGGTTTCGTCACCCTCGCCAGTGATGTCGTCGGTCCACCCCACCTCTAGTGGCCCCAGGGCCTTGGAGGTGTGGCGTACCATGACCTCTCGCTGTTTGGGTGTTTTTTTGTTTAGCCCTGTTTTCGATGTCTTCTTCAGGATGTTGAGGCGACGGCTATATCCTGAATTCAGAATAAGGTTCCCCCACTCTATTCCTCGCCCCGGTGGTGCATATAGCGCGACCATAGGGCGCGTGGAGTCGTTTGTCCGGCAGATCTCCTGGGATCCGTTCCATTTTCGTGTTCGTTGGTTTGTTCTTAGGTCAGTTTCTTCCTATCTACGTTTGTCATCAATAGCGATGGTTGCTACTCTGGTGCGTTGGTCCTTTGTGGCCTTAGCACGATGACTTCCCGTATGTCTATTATAACAAGCTCTACTACGACAAGCTTTGCATGGCGTCAGGCCTTTGGCCCACACTTCTGTCGGTAGTCATCGCTAGGTGGTCCAGTGACCTATTTCTAATTTTCATTATTATTGGGCCTTTTTGTACTGTTGTTGATGATTATTAATAGATTGGTGAAATTTTGAAAAAATAGGACATTTATAGGGCGACGCCACACAAGAAGAGGCTGTTAGATTGATCTCTTCCCTAGTGCGCCCAACGGCCCATTAGGACCTTGATGCCCTGATTGAGGGTGCCCAACCCTACATGGTTGGCGGGCCCCTATTCACCCTGTGCTATAAAAAGAGGTGGCGGCTGGCGGATCATGTTACCAGGTTCACCGCCAGCCGAACGCCCACCGACAAACCCTATCCGATCTGAGGGAGCGCATAAGTGACAGGAAGCACCGCCGAGGCCCCAATGACTCTACACTTCGTGTCACTGCCTTAGCGCAGATCACGCCATGGCCAATGGTTCTAGCTCATCCAACCAAGGAGAAGGTACTCCTCTACCCTCTCCTATCTCCCATCTCTCGGTGTACTCATAAATCATGAATAGACACAAGATTTTCCAGGCTAAATGTGCACCTAGATGATCCCTGGATTCTATCAATGGTATCAGAGAAACTAGGTTGTAGATCACGCCATGGCCAATGGTTCCAGCTCATCCAACCAAGGAGAAGGTACTCCTCTCCCCTCTCCCATATCTTTCCCTCTCTCGGTGTACTCATAAATCATGAATATACACAAGCTTTTCTTGGTTAAATGTGCACCGAGATGATCCATGGGTTCTATCAATGGTATTAGATAAACTAGGTTGTAGATCTTTCATGGGTAGAAAGAAAAGGAGAAATGAAACCTGGTCTTGAATCTAAAACAAAAAACAAAATCAAATCCTAATAGTCACCGCCGGCCATTGCCTCGACGCCTACTGGAAATATCACCCGGGCCCTCGGGGCAAAGGGCACCGCTGATGACTGTAAGTGCACATATCGTTTGTAGCTAGTTTCAAAATAAACATATCGATCCCACACGGAGCAATAGGTGAAATACTAAAATGATTTTAATTAAAACTAAACTCATTGCTTAAGAAATAATTCTAAGATGCAAGAAAATTATAATTGTTTTTGGGTTTTTGGTTGAGTGAAACAGTAAAGTAACGTGAAGTAAAACTTAATGCATAAAGTAGTAATTGCGTGTGTAAGAAAGATTGAAACAGCAATAGGGGAAAGGCATTCTCAGGAAGTGGTGGATACACCGCTAGAAATTTAGACTAAGTGATCAAGATTATTATAACCAATATTCTCATGATATGCATGTATGTGGAGGAGCTCCATACATGGATGATTAGGCAATAACCACTGCTCACACCATCCTTCATAACCACAGCTGACAGATAAACGATTTGTATTATCCCGCTATTAAGGGATTTCTCCCGCGGCATGGACATGGCTTAATGAGTTCTCCTTATTTCCCCAAGTTAGTACGTAAAGGATGACAACGACTTTACAGTCACAGTTAGTGCTACAATTCCTCCGTCTACCAACATGTAATCCCCTCCATCAAGTCCCCGTAAGAGGCAAATATTAAGGAGGTGCACAACTCCCAACATCAAGATGAAGACAATTAACACATACATATAATTATGTATAACATAATAATCCCTATTTCATCTCAATCATATACTAGGGTTTCTCCATATCCCCAAGAACTAATGATCTACTCAGACATGGAGGCAAACTTCATAATGACAATGGTAATGAAAATGATTATCGATGAATAGTACTTATATAAATCCACAACTTGTGCAAGAATTACAACAAGATCTAGATGGGATGGATGGAGATGATGGTGGTGATGGAAATGCAGTGGTTGATGAAGATGGAGATCGATGCCTTGGCCTCCCAGATCTACTTAGGGCAAAGATGGATCCCTAGGGCAAGTTCCTCCTCAATATCCCTTCTAGAGGTGAGGTTTTTGGCGATTTCTAGGTGTCTCCGATCCAGTTGCATGGGGTCAAACTATTTGAGGAGGCGGAGGCGGCACCAACTATACGGCAGGAACTATACGGCCGGAAAACATTTCCCGTCGTATAGTTGGTCGTTAAACCTTCTATATGCCTCAATTGCTTCGAGTTTTCTTTTGGTATTATTGATATTTGCCAAATAAGAGATTTACGTTGTTTTTGGCTCCTTTTCACTCCAATATAACTGGTCCAAGAGTTGTGTCCATCGGATCCATTATCTGTCCTGATCCTGGTGAAAATAAACATAAAAGGTGTGTGTGAACGCGATAAAATACCAAAATCCTACATCTATAATGTAAAATAATAATCTAAAACATGATGCAAATATGCACTCATCAACTTCCCCAAGCTTAGACTCTTGCTCATCCCGAGCAAGTTTAGCTTAATGGATGTGATCCTCATGTTCATGAAGCTGTGTCGATGAAATAAATGAGGCAGTTGCATGGTCATGTTCATGTTCATGAAGCATGGTCTTATCATAACGGATACATATAAATAAATTCATGAATAGTACCTTACTCGAACCATCCGAATAATATTAGCAGGCTTCCACACCTTAGAAATTAACAGTTCATAAAAGATTATTCTCAACATGATGTAAAGGTATTCGGTTCAACCGATGAGTTAGTGAGGTAGTCCCAAGTGTTTTTAGGATTAAGATATTCACTTGGGATTCAAAATCTCAAACGACTCTTTGTCTTACTACAATATAGTTGTATATGCCTACTTTCTCTTTGCACATTCACTCTTTTTTTTCTTCATCTTTCTTTTTCTTCCTTTTCTATATATATTTGTGATCCCGGTTTTGTTTAAGTGTTGTGAAAAGAAGTTAGCCATATGTTCCACTTCATGTAGGAGTTTTAACTATCTCAATTACCAAATTCCAAATATATATGAAGCATCTTTATAACTTGAGTATTCTACCTCAACTCATTCTCACTCTATTTGATAGCACTTATAATTTCTCCTTTGTTCAAGGTCTTTCTTTTTAATCTTAATTAATTAGATAATATCTCCTTTTGTAGATCAAACCATTGACCTACAACATATTGATCAAATTATCTTTATGTGTTCCATTAATACCAATGGTGTGGAAGACTCCTATTTCTATCATCAAGTGCAAGTAAAATCATACTCAAGCCATTCATATATCCAATAAGACAAACTCAAACTCAATAATGCTCCATGTATAGTAATAAACTCAGAATTTCATAAGAGGGATCCACTATTCCTGAAGGGAATTCTAATGATGCAATCTTTTATTTCTAAATTTGAGCTAATGTGAAACTAAAGATAATAATCTTATAAGATTGATTACAAGGTTTTAGAGATCTTCCCAAGCTTAGAATCAATCCAGGAGGACCAATCAACTCCTTGCTGGTACCTATTCCTCCTCCTGGGTAGGAAGAGCATTGCCTTCCTCTCCTGGGTTGCTAGGCAGATGCTGAGCTTGTCCATGTTGTTTTGAAGCTTCAAAATTTTCCTCTAAAGGAATTTCTTCTCATCTGTCAACTCAAAAATAGTTTTAATCACGAAACCAACTCTACCATTGATGTCATTGACCTTTTTCTCAAGGTCTTTGCTCATCATCCAGTAGGAGTTAATCCCTTCTCCAATAGTTTCAACACATGCCTTTGAAGCTTTTTCCAATTGATAGATCTGATCATGAATATCATCTTTCCGCACCTTCTTGGGTTTAAGAGGTGGCAGAATAAGAGGAGGTTTATAATAAGATCCTATGTTGTGACGGTAAGGATTAGGGAGATACTCATCCTTGCTCCTTCCCTGATCTGCTTGCCTCATCATCTCCATCTTTTGCGGGAACATGTCCTCCCAATTTGGGAGAGGCTTGATCTTCGAGTTGGACGATGATGATGCTTCTTTTGGTTCTACCTCCTTGATCATCTTCACGGGATTCTCTTCCTTCTTCCTCCAATTTTTTTTGACATGGAAAGGCTGCATGGTTTCGCTGCACGGATGTTGTTAGAAGGGGCGTGTATGGAGATGGTGATGGTTTTTCGAGGCTGGAGGCTATAGCTCTGCGAAAACTTAATGAAAAAGGTTAGATGGAACCGTCTTTAAAAGGGGAGGTCGAAAACCCTAGCCGTCGGGCTTAGCGAGCAACTATACGGGCGCGAGTCGTATAGATCCTGCCGTATAGTTGCGAACCAACTATAGATTTTTTTTATTATCGAAGGCAGTACCAACTATATGGCTAGAATATTTCTTCCCGCCGTATAGTTGGTCGTTAAACTCTCTTTATCCTGGCATAAAAATTTGGTGATGCAATGAATAACTATATGGTCGTAACTATACGACTAGAGATTTATTTCTCGCCGTATAGTTGGTCGTTAAGGTTACAGTATACATCAAAATTTATCTATTTCTTTGGGAATTCTTTATTAGTCTGAAACTTAATGAAATACCAAGTTTTGACAAAGAAATGACAACTTAAATTTTCGACCAACATTAACATTCAATGAACGAGATTTTTATCATGACCAAATTTCTTTTATTTCACAAGAGCTTCAAGTGTTCCTTTATTCAATCTCAAGCTTAGCTAAAATTTACTTGAAAATTTAAAACTTACTCGCCCCTCAATTTCACATGGATTGCCTCCCATGAAGCACTCTATTATGGTCTATAGCTTGACCATAGTGTTGCTCACTTCGTCTCGATTTTATCCTTCTTCCAGTTACCATTCCTTCTATATTTTTGCTCAATCAACTCTTCTGGGGTAATTATTCGTAAGGTGATTGCACTTATATCTTATTTTGCACGATAATGCTTCAAGCATTGTCCATTCACCACCCATGAAAGAGAGGGTGTTTTTCCCTGAAGCTTCACTGCTCCTGATGCATAAGTTTCTCGGGTATGGTATTTAGTTATCTATTAGGTTGTCCACTTGACCACTCGTTCGAGGATGATATGGTGAAGCAACACGGTGAGTTACTCCATATTTGCTGAGGATTTTCCTGAAAGTTCCTTTCATAAAATGAGAACCATCGTCAATAATTAAAAATCTCGAAACTCCAAACCTGGGAAATACGACATCCTTGATCATCTTCACGGAAGTAGCTGCATATGCATGATTAGTTGGGATAGCTTCAAAATATTTAGTAACATAATCGACAGCAACAAGAATATGAGTGTAGCCATTTGATTCTATAAAGGGTCCCATGTAATCCATTCCCCACACATCAGATGGTTGAATTATAAGACAATAATTCATTGCCATCTCTTGTATTTTTCCTATATTACCTCTTCTATGGCAAGCATGGAAATATTCCACATACCTTTGTGCATCCTTGAACAAGGTGGGCCAATAGAATCCGGATTGAAGTACCTTTTCTGGAGTTCGCCTGGCTGCATGATGTCCTTTATACGGGCTGCCATGACAAGCTTGTAAAATTTCATTCATTTCATGATTAGGAACACACTTTCGAATCATTCCATCAGTGACGATATAGAGACAGATCGTCCCAAAAGTAGTGTTTAAGATCATTAAAGAATTTAATTATTTTATTTCTTGTCATACCTGGAGGTATAAATTTTACTACAAGATAATTAGCATGTGCATACCATGGATCAGCAACTTCAATTTTTGCTAAGTATTCTCCCGGAAATGACTCATTTATAGGTACGGGATCGGTAATTATTCCCTCCATCCTAGATAGATGATCTGCTACTAGATTATCCTTACCCCTCCTATCTACTATGTGCAAATCATATTCTTGTGGTAATAACACCCACCTAATCAACCTGGGCTTTGCATCCTTTTTCACAAGAAGGTGACGCAAAGCTTGGTGGTCTGTATGAATTATTACTCTAGAATTAATAATGTAAGATCTAAATTTATCACAAGCAAAAATTATAGCTAGGAACTCTTTCTCGATAGTAGCATAATTTTCTAAATCTTATTATGAGTCCTACTAGCATAGTGAATAACATTTGAATTCTTCCTGTCTCGCTGTCCTAATAAAGCTCCTATAGCATAGTCACTAGCATCACAAATAATTTCAAAAGGTTCATCCCACTTTGGAGATTACATGATAGGTGCTGAAACTAATTTGTTTTTAAGATTTTCAAAGGCTGCAATGCAGTCATGGTCCAACTAGACCGAAGTTTCTTTCTCAAGAAGGTTAGTGAGAGGCATAGCTATTTTAGCAAAAAATCCTGTATAAAACACTCGTAAAAACCTGCATGTCCCAAAAACATTTTTAAGTTTTTAATGTCTTGGGGTATGGGAAGATTCTCTATAGCACTTATATTGGTCTTCTCTATTTCTTTACCTTTTTTGAAACCTTATGTCTAAAAAATTTACCTTCCCTTTCCATGAATCGACATTGCTCCCAATTTAAAACTAAATTTGATTGCCTGCATCTCTGCAAAACTCTGGTTAAATTGTAGAGACAATTATCAAATGTTGTTCCACAAACAACGAAAATCATTTGTTAGAACTTCCATAGTCTTCTCAATAAGATCATCAAAGATTTTTAAAACACATTCTTGAAAGGTTGCCGCTGCATTACATAAGCCAAATGGGATTAATCTATAAGCATAAGTACCATAAGGACATGTGAAATTTGTTTTCTCTTGATCTTCAGGTTGTATAGCAATTTGAGAATAATCGGAATAATCATCAAGAAAACAAAAATAAGAATTATTTCTTAGTATTTCTAAAATTCTTTCCATGCATGGTATAGGTTTATGATTTTTCCGTCTCACGGTTTAGTCTTCTAAAATCGATGCACATGCGATACCCAACAATAGGCCTTATAGGGACTAGCTCACCATCCTCATTCATAGAAGCATCAAGACCCCCATGTCTTGGTATGCAATGAGCTGGGCTAACCCATTTACTATCAGAAATACGATATATTATGCCAGCATCTAATAAGTGTAGAACTTATTTTATTACTACTTCTTTCATTTTCGGATTAACCCTTCTTTGTGTGTCAACTACAGGTACAACATCTTCAAGCATGGTAATCTTATGTGTCATAATGGATCGATCTATTCCTTTAATGTCACTTAGAGAATACCCAAATGCTTCACGATGTTTGATCAAAACTGAAATAAGTTTATTTGTTTCATTTTCTGATAAATTTTTACTAATAATAACAGGACATTTATTTTCATTGTCTGAAAATTCATACCTCATATTGTCTGGAAGTCATTTCAATTCAATTAGCGGAGGTTCTTCGCCTCCTTTTCTTACCAGTTCTTCATAGTCATGTGGGTTTTGTGCTTCCGGAATGGAGTCAAGGTAATCATCCACGTCTTCTCTTTCCTCATCATCTAGCACCTCTTCCCAATTAACTAAGCTCCTTTCTAATTCATCTTGGGGAGTGCTGAAATGAATTGTGGCTAGCTCGGCAATTGTTTTCTCTTCCTTGATATCTTCTATTTCATATGGCCTCTTTTTAAGTTTGGCGAAGTGGAATGTCATTACTCCTCTCCAAACATGATGGAAATAGTCTCCTCCTTATTATGCATTCGAGTTTTGGTTATAGAGACAAAAGGCCCGCCTAAAATAATAGGACAAAAAGTATCTCGAGGCATATCAACAATATGAAAATCGAGAGGGTACATGAGTGATCCAATAAAAACACAGACATTTCGAATAACACCTTCCAGTTTTATATTAGTTCTATTAAACAATTTAATATTAGTGTCCACCAGTTCCACATCTGGATTATTTAAATTGTAGTGAAGTTCCTCATAAAGTGATGAAGGCATAATATTTATAGTGGAAATCGGCTCACAAATTCCGTATAAGGAAGTTTCTCAATAGTATCTAGGATTCATAGGTTTACAAGTTTCTTTACCTTGTATCTTACCTGTAATGAAGTCTGAAGTTTCAGATTCTAGCATAACTACTTCATTTTCCAGGATTATTGCCTCCATAAGATCCTTAAATATTAAAATATTTGCATTGGTAGCTTCGGGGTTCTTTTCCGGTTTCTTTGATCTTCTCCTTATTCGTTCTTCCTCCCTGCACTTTTCCTTAATATTCTCTTGAATAGGTTCAGAGGAAAATTCTACCAATGATGCGTCTTCTCTTGCTCGCTTCTTTTCTTCGAGGGGTTTGTGAGGTTCCCATCCTATAGGTACCTGTAGATGCCCTGCATAATTCTCAAAAATTTTATTTACTGAATAAGAATCAATACCAAGAATTTAATCATCGCACAAGTCCTTTCATCTGCAAGAAAGTCGTTAACACAAGCATATTCAGAAGAACTATTCATATTGCTTTCCCTATTTTCATGATTTTATGGTGTCTCCCACATTTTCATTATTAATTTCCAAGCTTCATCATAGGTATAAGATAGGAAACTACCATTAGAAGCGGTATCTAGGCTCATTCTATTTTTATTATTAAGCCCTCCATAGAAAGTGTGGGTGATTAACCAATCTGGCAAACGGTGATGGGGGCAATTGTATAGATAGCTTTTATACCTTAGATAGCCTTCATATAAACTCTCATCAGGATTAATTTTGAAAGTAATAATAATACCTCTCATCCTGTGAGCTTTGCTTTCTGAGTAATATTTTGACAATAAATTGGTTGTCAAATCCGTCCACGTCCTTGGTACTTCTGCACAAAAGGATCTATACCAGTTGCAAACATTATTAGAGAGAGTTTGTCTAAACAACTGGATTTTAACCCTATCAAGGTCACAATCATCAAATATGAAGGAACCAAAAACATCTTCAAAGAATTGTAAGTGCCCATATGGACTCTCATCATTGGTCCCTGAAAATTCCTTAGAGTTAAGTAACTCAAATAATAAGGGATGAATCTCAATACCATCGGGGTTTATGCTTCTATTGACAGTTATAAAAGCGTCCATCGGAGAACCCATATTCCTTACTACCTCAAGCTG
Organism: Avena sativa; assembly: GCA_916181665.1. Lineage (NCBI taxonomy): Eukaryota > Viridiplantae > Streptophyta > Magnoliopsida > Poales > Poaceae > Avena > Avena sativa. The sequence continues at coordinate 237,495,093 of OV702283.1, read as the reverse complement.
CATTTCATGCCGAGTGTTGTCCATTTTTATGGTCCTGCAACTCAAATAAAAAATTAGTACAATGAAAGTAAATAACTAAAAGTAAAGTGACTTATAGCGCTAAGCTCCCCGGCAATGGCGCTAAGCTTGATGACTGCAAGTGCACATATCGTTTATAGCTAGTTTCGAAAGAAACATATCGATCCCACAGGAAGGAGTAGGCTAAAGACTAAAATGCTTTTAATTAAAACTAAACGCAGTACTTAAGGAATAATTCTAAGATGCAAGAAAAGTAGAATTGTTTTTGGGTTTTTGGTTGAGTGAAATAGTAAAGTAACATGAAGTAAAACTTAACGCATAAAGTAGTAATCATGTGTGTAAGAAAGATTGAAACTATAATAGGGGAAATGCGTTCTTAGGGAGTGGTGGATACATCGCTAGCAATTTAGACTAAGTGATCAATATTATTATAACAAATATTCTCATGATATGCATGTATGTGGGAGGAGCTCCATATATGGATGATTAGGCAGCAACCACTGCTCACACCATCCTTCATAACCACAGCTGACAGATAAATGACATCAATCGTATTATCCCTCTATTAAGGGATTTATCCCGCTTCATGGACATGGCTTAATGAGTTCTCCTTGTTTCCCAAGTTAGTATGTAAAGGATGACAACGACTTTATAGTCACAGTAAGTGCTACCATCCCTCTGTCTACCAACAGGTAATCCCCTCCATCAAGTCCCCGTAAGAGGCAAATATTAAGGAGGTGCACAACTCCCAACATCAAGATGAAGACAATTAACACATACATATAATGATGTATAACATAATAATCCCTATTTCATCTCAATCATATACTAGGGTTTCTCCATCTCCCCAAGAACTAATGATCTACTCAGACATGGAGGCAAACAGTATCATGAAAATGGTAATGAAAATGATTATTGATGAATAGTACTTGCATAAATCCACAACTAGTGCAAGAATTATAACAAGATCTATATGGGATGGATGCAGATGATGGTGGTGATGGAGATGCAGTGGTTGATGAAGATGCAGATCGATGCCTTGGCCTCCCAGATCTGCTTAGGGCGAAGATGGATCCCTAGGGAAAGTTCCCCCTCCAGATCCCTTTCGAAGGTGAGGTTTTCAGCGATTTCTGGGTGTTCTGTATGTCGTCTCTCCGATCCAGTTGCACGGGGTGAAACTACTTAAGGAGGCGGAGGAGGCGCCAACTATACGGCGAGAACTAAACGTCCAGAATTTTTTTCCCATCGTATAGTTAGTCGTTAAACCTTCTGCATGCCTCAATTGCTTCGGATTTTCTTCTGATATTATTGATATTTCCCAAATAAACGATTTACGTTGTTTTTGGATCCTTTTCACTCCAATATAACTGGTCCAAGAGTTGTGTCCATCAGATCCATCATCTGTCCTGATCCTGGTGAAAATAAACATAAAAGGTGCGTGCGAACGCCATAAAATACCAAAATCCTACATCTATAATGCAAAATAATAATCTAAAACATGATGCAAATATGCACTCATCAACCGCCACAGAGCCAATCGACGGCGGTGCGCTCACCCTTGGGTGAATGCGCACGCCGGCAAGAGGGCTAGCGGCGGCAGAGCCACCTTCATATGTACGACCTCTCTCTCGCTCGTTATCATGTGTGCGGAGTTCAGGGGAGGGATAAAAAGCAAAAAGGAAGGGGAGCTTGTCGTAGCCTCGTCTGTCGGTGTTGGGAATATGCCCTAGAGGCAATCATGTATGATATAATTCTCATTGTTTTCATAAAGTTATTAAGTTGTCCTTGCACCAACATATGATATATATCATTGAATATGTAATTCAATTGTGGAAATATATATTCATGGTGTTCATACTAAATATACTTGGTCATAGAGGTTGTGCTGGACACACAACTTAGACTAATGTGAAAGTCGGAAAATGACTAGGTTCCACTTGTTGTGGGCATGGTGATGCTATTCCGACTTATATAGATTCGGCTAAAGAGTTTAGCGAGTCGGATTGACCCATATTGAGATACAACGAACAAGTCGTCATTTGTATGTCTCAGTCAATGTAATCCTTAGAACTGAGGTTATGCACAGTTCGAGTTGAGGATCACCAACTTAGGTTCTATCAAACGATGATCCGTAATAGGGCAGTTATAAAGGCAGAGTTCGGGTCGACTAAGAATCCAGCTGTGTGATGTGGATAACCAAGATAGGATTTTGCCCCTCCATCTGGAGAGATATTCTCTAGAACCTCTCATGGGATATGATTTGAAAAGCATGGCCATGCGCAACTCAGTTAAATGTAAATTGAGGTGAACAAAGAGTGAGTCGGATGAATCACATATCTCGGATTGAGAAGAGGGTTGGACTATTTAAGGGATGACGATTATATTCCTATAGTCCGACAAGGTATATCATGAGGCAAAAGGGACTCAGGCATAAGTCGCATTGGAAAGGCATGTCGTTATGACTCTTTGGTACTTGCGAGTCGGCATGTTCTACTAGGAGCCGCTACCAATTGATCGATTGAGAGTCGAACTCCAATCGTGCCCGAGTTGCCATGAGCCTGCGAGCTCACACACTTAAGAGCGGGAGCAAGTTTGGATTGGGTCTGAAACGGAAATATATTTGGGTTGGACCGAACCGAATATGGACCGAGTCAGTGAGTCGGACTCACAGTGACTAATATGGGCTTTAGTGAATGGGCCACGAGTGAGTGGAGACCACTTCCACTCCCTATATATATATAGTGGGCAAAAACAACTATAGAGGTGTTGCAATTAGGTTATTCCATGCATTGGAAACCCTAGCCCCGTTCAGTCCTGCCGTCGTAACAAACCTAGAAATTCATCGCCAGCGATCCTCGTACGTGTCGATACTAGCAGCGATGTAGTACGATCAGCACCACGACGATCGTCATTGGATCGGATCGCAAGGACTTCACTACATCAACTGACGCACTACATCAGTAACTCGCAACTGCGCGTCTATTGGTAATTCTCATAGATTAACACCTCATCTAGATCTTGCGATAACCACGTAGTGGAAGTTTTATTTTATCTCTACGTGTCCCAACAGTGGTATCAGAGCGATAACTTCTAGTTTTAGGCTCGAGATCGCACATCTATGATATGCGGTTGGCTATAGATTGGATCTATTCGCTATTTTTGTGGTCGATCTATGAGATAGATCGGTTTTTTTACGAGGTTGATTGGATCAACTGTACTTAGGGAATGGATGATCTGGTTTTCATGATCATACTGCTAAGGTCGTGAAACGGCATACCCCTACCGGTCGATTTCCACCGTTGGGGTAAACTGTGACACGTAAATCCAAAAGCGGTGATCGAAGGTCAAAAGAGTTTGATCGAGTCGGAACAGTGATCGGAATCCATGTTTAGAATGTAGATGAGATCTATGTTTTCAGATCAAATTTGGGTAAAACTATTTTATCCGATGAAGAAATCCATGTTAGTAATAGCGGAACCGCCGACTTCGCCCTGTCATAGCGTCTTAGATGTTGTTGCGAGTTTCACAACGCCAGTAGATATCATATCTATGCATAACTTGTTTTTCCAGGAAGTTGTGAATGATATGGTTCATGTGCATGTGATGTATGTGTGTAATCCATAAGTGATCTGCGAATCACGGTTTTGTCAGCTGGCTGGAGCCTAGGCGCTGTCATATTATTCTATAACGACCTGCATGTTGGATTCTCTATGTAATTTACTTTACTAAGCTAGTGTAGCTATTTGGAGAACTCAGATGGCATGCAAGTCGATGTACAAGTCGGTGACATGGAGTAAGATAGCAAGTGACACGAGTTGGCACGAGTCGGATTACATGCTTTGTGGAGATGTATATCGCCATGAAGAGAGCCATACCATTTCACATTATAATTGCTTTATTTTGTGTTATGACATGTCTCTGTTTTACCTCTATTAGATAGTCGGTAAAATTTAATCCCTCAAAGAAGGTCTAGTCGTTTTTCCTGCCAGCGTTTGCACCATCACCAGTCGGACATTTTTGGTAGTTGGCTCATAAAATTGAGGTGCTACCAATTGTTTCCGACTAGGTGGGTTTGATTCAGATAGTTATAGCATAAATACTTGGTAAGCTAGACGGGTCTATCACAACAGTTGTGGGACTCGGGAAAAAGTCGGTCGGGAGCCAGGGCAGGTGATGCCACCCGACCAATAGGAGTCGTATGAGATGCGATTGATAGGGAGTTGTCTACCTAGATCACTTGACGGCTAGCAGTGATGCTAAAGCTCACTAGTCGGCTTGCTTATCTCAGATCATAAATTACTTAGTAACCATCGGAGGGGTGTTGGTTTGTAACACCCTTAGATCGTCCTTATGCAATATTTAGTGATTCCTACCAAACACGCATAGAAACGATTCAAAGGTGCCCATCAGGCACTTGCGTGTAGGTGGAAAACGAAGTAATATCAATGCACAATAGTCCACGATGGAAATCAGATAACATATATATACAATAAAGACTCCATGAGTCAAGAATAAAAATATACAATACAAAGATCCAAATCATCTTGAAAACTATATAACATCCGAGTACGGATAAGATGCAAATTGGGCTAAGGGACCTGAAGAATGACCAATGGCGTCCATAACCCTCCCAGGCCAAGCCAGAAGGGTAACTCTGTTAACGACTTCGATCTCAATCCTGCTAAAACAAAAGGGGTGCCAGCAAAGGGAAAAGGAAAAAGAGAGCGGTCAGTACTGAGGCCAATACACGGCAAGACTTAGAATTCGGCGGCTCTCGCCTACATAGGTATGGTGGACTGAAGCGGCAGCGTAGCATGCACTAAACATCCTATAGAGACTCGATACAACTGATGGATATTAGAGAGAGATGAGAAAGACCTATTCGGAACCAACCTAATACTAACACCGATCATACCCATCATGTTGTTTCCCCCTCGAGACCAAACGAGGAAGTCATTCTGAGCAAACTCACACGATTGATAGTTTTATTCATTCTTTTTATGATGGTTATCCAACTTACTAGTCATATCAGATACAAGTCAAATTATAATAGTAAACTTTAGTTATAGTTGTCTATGGTCTAGATACTGTGCTCCAAGTCGTCCATAACCGCCTGCACGACTTTTTGAAAATATTTAACCCTGCAGGGGTGCACCAAAGTTTCCACTCGCACTTTCACCCTTTTTGCCAGATCAATAAACATACACCCATCAGTATGTTGGCGGGGCTACGAACATGACGTTTTCCCAGACCCAAAGCAAGTACATGGGAGCCACCCGAAAGAGCTACCCGTACGAGTTATAGCTAATCCTCGTACGGACCCTGAGGTTTCATTGACTTGTCACTCGAGCAGAGACCATAGACAATATATTCCCATGACAGAGTGTCGTACCTACACAACAGTAATAAACGCTCATCGAGCAAAATGTAATAAACATCTCATACCTGGCATACATGGCATAAGTACAATAGTAACGTATAAAGCCCACAGTAGTTTTGTGACCCCCAGAACTGTACTTTGAAATTAGGTACTAAGCCGAGAGGGGTGCACATACACCCCGTATGTGGTTAGCGCGCTAAGTCTCGGAACAAGTGTCAAGAACTCGGGTCCTAGGTGGACACAGGGAGACGGAATAATAACTAGATCTCAAGTATTACCCACATGTGCCTCTGCATTAATTATATCTACTTTTAATATTAATTATTAAATTGTAATTAAAGTCATAATCATCTCCACCAGTAAGAATAAGCCAACCTCCAACATCGGTAGAACATCGATGACACGAAACAACACCTAAGCAAGCAACTATGACTCACAAGGCCAACTGTCTATCAAACAATAGGTAATAGGAGGTGTCCAATGCAATTTAGGATACAAGGAATATAACATGTATGAAAATACTAAAGCATCGCAACACTGGTAGCAATAGATCAACAGGAGGAAGTAAAGACTATAAATATAAAATAAGTAGAAAGAGGGAGAATGCTCACCTGGTAAACATTGCCGAAGGTTCATCCGAAGATCGGGTCGACACTCGCATCAACTCATCAGCCTAATCCGTGAAGAAGCAAAGCACTATAAAAAATACCGGATGCGCTATTTATTACTACGGTAGAAGATCGGGCATGATGCACGACATGACAACAATGTGATGTGACTAGGGACTATTAAGCAAAACCGGGTCAATCAATTAGGTGGTTTTTATTGTTTAGATACCTTATATTTTAAATGTTGTATTAACAAGGCAAAGTATGACACTGGTTTATTACACAAATTTAAATGGAGTCAATATAAGGCTAGATTTGTCCGTATGTGAGCTCCATATTTAATTATTAGATGAATCGGCAAAGTACCAAACATCCAGGTGATAATATGTATGCAAGCATGTATGATCCAGTTTGCAACAAGTTATATATACAGACTTTATAAAAACAGGGCATCGAAAAAGAATCTTGGTTACACAGGGTCTTTGGACTCCGAGAACAGGACTTCGGATCTGGGTCCGTGAAGGGGCCTCGGCTTTTCGTGAAAAAGCCCTTCGGCTTCGGGTTCGGAGGTCAGAGGAATCAGGCTTTAGATCCGAGGTGGAAATCTTGGCGTGGCACCGGGTTCAGGATCGGTCTTCAGGGAGCAGCATCAGATCGTCTTGGAATCTGAGATGGACAGCTCGTTGTCCGATGGTGGGGTCTTCGAGGAGCACCATGTACATTCTTCGGCATCAAACTGGTCTCGTCAGTCTTGGTGGCGAACAAGGTTGATCTAGGCAAGATTTTTCGATGGCAGAAGGAAGCGGAGAACAACCCACCAACAACGGCAAGGCAGTGGTCGCGGGCGCGCATGGTGCAGAGAGAGACGCGGGGCACCGGGACGCCTGCAGGTTAACACAACGAGGAGGCAGGCCCACGTAGGAAGGAGGCGACGCGGGCGAGCGTCCAGGAGGCGGCGCGCTGGCGAGGACGAGCGAGGAAGGTGGCCACATGCGAGGAGAGGCCACGGGAGTTAGCAGGGTGGCGGCGCTACAGGGGCCCGCTCACGGCGGCGTGCTTGACGGGAAGGCAGAGAAGCTCACTCGACGAGGTGGTGCGGGGACCCGAGGCGGCAGCCGGAGGTGAGAGGTCGGCGGTCGGCGGTGAAGAGGCGGGGCGAGGCATGGGGATGGGCTGGCGGCGGAGCTCGTAGTCGAGGGAGGAGCTCGGGCTCTAGCTGGTCGAGGAGGCGCGCGACGGCGGGGATCACACGGGCGGCATCCGGACGGAGAGACGGAGGTCGGCCCTGCGACGGTTGGTGCTTGCGAGCAGAGGAGGCGGCTCACGAGAGAGGGGCAGCAGAGAGGAATCGAAACGAGGAGGCGAGGACACTGGGGTTCGAGAGACGACTCGGGGGAGCGATCGAACAGGGTTGGTGAGCGACGGGAGGACGACGCGGGGAGAGAGAGTTGCGGGGGCCGCGCGTGAAGTGGTTTAGGTCGCACCAGGATGGGTTAAGGTGGGGCCAGGCTAGGTGGTTGGGATCGATGGGAGCGTGCAGGCGCGTACCACGCGGGGTGGTTGCGTGCAACGCGCGCGCTTAGCATGGCAGGGGTGGCGTGGTGGTTCGGGCGGGTGCGAATTGTGTGCTGCAGACATGTACCGCGGGTGGAAGTGTGTGTGTATAGGAACGTGTTGGAGAGGGTGGCTGCGCACACTGTGTGTTCCATGTGTGCCGCTAGGGTAGGTAGAGCGGCGGCGGGTTTCGAGGGATGTGGTGGTGGGTAGCCAAGTGGTTAGGGTTAGGTGGAGATCTAGGGTTTGGTTAGGGTTTAGGTGTGTGGGTGTGTAGGTGGCTAGGGTTTCAGCCGGCTGGGCATGGCCAGTTTAGCTCCAAAGTTTTATTTATTTTTAAATATTTATCTTATCTTTTATTTTATTTTAAATTCTTTTAGCCGAATAGTTTTAGGACAAATAATTTAAGCAAGACAGTTAAGGTTAATTTTAATTTAAGGATAGAGAAAGTGTAGAAAATTAAAATAGAATTTTAGTTAAACATTCTTAGAGATAAGACATGCATAATAACGTCATGATGATGCATAGAATATTAACAACAACGATTTTTTAATATTGGTTTTATCCGGGGTGCTAGATGGTTCTAGTGAAAGCATAAGTATTAAAATGTTTAATATGCTTGCTCTTTAATGAATACATGTATTAATTGTTTTGCATATTTTTTGTTGTAGATCATGGCACCAAATAGCAGTAACCCTTAGATGTGCGCATTTTGCGTTAAGAACGAATCTAGAGAAATATAAACTAAATGGAAATAATTTTACCAACTGGTATCGAATCTGAGAATTGTTCTCAAACAAGAAAAGAAGGACCATGTCCTAGAAAACGCACTTCCAGATAAGCCGAATAATAATTCGATTGTCGCTGCCACCAATGCCTACCGTCGGGTTTGAGACGAGTCCACGGAAATAAGATGTCTTATGCTTGCTCACATTGAACCGGACTTGCAGCAGCAGTTAGAGAATGTTGAGGCCTATGATATAACCGAAAGTCTCAAAAGTATGTTCTAGGGTCAGACAAAGACCAAGAGGTATCAAGTCTCTCAGGATTTGCTGAGTTGCAAGCTTAAGGATGGTGACCACTGAGTCCGCATGTGATCAATATGGTTGGTTACGTGCAGTCTCTAGAGAGGCCTGGCTAGCCCATTAGCGAAGAGTTCGCTACAGACATAATTCTGAACTTTCTTCCTAGTGCGTATGGTCAGTTCATATTGAACTACCACATGCAGGGTATGGATAAGAAGCTCACTGAATTACATGGGATTCTCAAGCAGGTAGAGGCGGATCTCAAGAAGGGCTCTAGTAAAGTGTTGATTATGCAGAATAAAGCTAAGTTCAAGAAAATTTCTTGGACTAAGAAGAAGGCTAAATCGCGAGGCAATCGGGCCCAGGACCCGGTCCCAAACGCTTCCTTAGAGACTAAGCCATCTTCTTTAGCCAAATCCACCTGCTTCTATTGCAAGGCGGATGGTGACTGGAAGATGAATTGCAGCAAGTATTTGGCCGACAAAGTCAAAAGCGGAGGTGTGACTTCCGGCTCAGGTACGCTTGTTTGCAATGTTATAGAAATTTATCTTGCTGATGCACCTAATAGTTCTTGGGTATATGATACCGGATCAGTTATTCACATCTGCAACTCATTGCAGGGAGTGGTAAGAACTGGGAGCATGGAAAGAGGCGAGGTTAACATTCGAGTCAGCAAAAAAGCGAGAGTCGCTGCATTGGAAGTCCGCACTATGAAACTTATTTACCTTTCGGATTCATAATGGAGCTAAATAATTGTTATTATGTTCCAGTGCTTAGTCAAAACATTATTTTCGCCAAATGTTTGATGAGACAAGGTTATGACTCAAATATTAATAATAATGGTTATTCTTTATATTTGAATGATATGTTTCACGGCTTTGCACCCGTCTAGGACAGATTATTTATTCCGAATCTTGATGGAGAGTCAGTCTATAACATAAATGTTAGAAGGTTGAAACCAAATGATCTGAATATGACTTACTTTTGGCATTGTCAGTTTGGTCATATAAGTTGGAAACGCATGAAAAAGCTCCATGATGATGGACTCCTAACTTCGTTTGACTTGGAGTTGTTCGAGACATGCGAATCTTGCCTACTCGGCAAAATGACCAAGACACCTTTTGCAAAGAGTTGTGGAAGGGCGTCCGACTTGTTGGAACCAGTACATAGTGATGTATGTGGATCAATGAGCATGATAGTCAGGGGTGGTTATAAGTACTTCATTACCTTCACCGATGATTAGTCGGTATGGATATATCTACTTGATGAAACATAAGTCAGAAGCCTTTGAAAAGTTCAAAGAATTCTAGAATGAAGTACAGAATCAACTCGGCAATAAAATAAAGTTTCTTCGGTCGGACCTAGGGGGCGAGTACATAGCCATGAATTTGATGACCATTTAAAAGGTTGCGGAATAGTTCCTCAACTTACTCTGTTGGGAACACCGTAGAGGAACAGTGTCTCAGAAAGGAGGAATCGGACCTTGTTGGACATGGTACGATCAATGATGAGTTGGACAGATCTGCCTTTATCATTTTGGGATTATTGTCTAGAAACTACAACATTCACACTAAACAGAGTAGCATCAAAGTCGGTAGATAAGACACCGCATGAAATGTGGACAGGCAAAACGCCGAGTTTGTCTTTTCTGAAGATTTGCGCTGGTGAAGCTTTTGTCATGCGACTTCATTCAGACAAGCTTACAGCCAAGTCGGATAAGTGTATTTTCATGGGGTATCCGAGGGAAACTTGGGTTACTACTTATACAACCGATAAGAGAGCAAAGTGTTTGTCGCTCGGAATGGTGTCTTCCTTGAGAAAGAGTTTCTCTGTCGAGGAGTCAGTGGGAGCACAGTGCAGATCAAATAAATTCGAGAGAAACCGGATAGCAGCATGTCAGAAAAAGCCTTAGAGGTGGAGCCGGTCATGGTAGCTGTAACACCCTCGGATCGGCCCTATGCAAGTTTCAGCGATTCCTGCCAAACTCGCATAGAAACGATTCAAAGGTTCCCACCAGGTACTTTCGTGCATTTGGAAAACAAAGTAATATCATTACATGGTAGTCCTCGATGGAACCCACAGAACAGACATATACAACAACGACTCAAAGAGTCAAGAATACAGATATACAGTACAAAGATCCAAATCACCTTGAAAATGATACAACATCCGAGTACAGCCAAGATGCAAATGGGGCTAAGAGCCCTGAAGAATAACCAATGATGTTCATAATCCTACCCAGGCCAAGCCGGAAGGGTAACCCTGCTAACGACATTGATCTCAAGACCTGCTTAAAAAAAGGGGTGCCGACAAAGGGCAAAGGAAAAAAGCGAGCGGTCAGTACTGAGGCCAGTACACGGCGAGTCTTAGAATTCGGCTGTCCTCGCCTACATAGGTATGGTGGACTGAAGCGGCAGCGCAACATGCACTAAACAACCTATAGAGACTCGAGGCAACTATCAGCCATCAGAAAGAGATGAGAAAGACCTATTTGGAACAAACCTAATAGTACCACCAGTCATACCCATCCTGGTATTTCCCCCTCGAGACCAAACGACAAAGTCATGCCGAGGAAACTCACATGGTTGGCAGTTTTATCCATTCATTCCATGGTGGTTATCAAACTTACTAGTCATATCGGATACAAGTCATATTATAATAATAAACTTAAGTTATAGTTGTCTATGATCGAGAACTATGCTCCAAGTTGTCCATAACCGTGGACACGACTTTTCGAAAAGATTTAACCCTGCAGGGGTGCACCAAAGTTTCCACACGCACCTACACCCTTGTTGTCAGATCAGGTAGGTACAAGATCATAAAAGGTACACCCAACGGTATGTCGACGGGGTTTCAGACACGATGTTTCCCAGACCCAAAGAAAGCACATGGGGGACAACCTACTAAGCTACCCGCAACAAAGTCGGCCGGTCTCTGAGACGGACCCAGGGTTTGTGTCGACGACTTTAAACGACTGGGAACCCGAAAGTGTGACTGGGCTTATCGATACATCAAAAACTTATCACGGGGTTCCTAAACAGTATAGGTGCTCCACGCGCAATAGTAAATAAAGCAGTAAAACATGGCATAAGTATAGGATAGTAATAAAGCCCCAAACTAGTTTGTGCCCCCAGTACAGTACTTTGAAATCAAGTACTAAATCGATGGGGGTGCCCACACACCCCACCTGTGGTTAGCTCGCTCGATCTCGGAACAGGTGTCAAGAACTCGGGTCGTAGGTGGACACAGGTGGGCGATTAAAAACCAAATATTGTCTACTACCCACCGGTGCCTCTGCATTATTTACCTACTTTCAATATTAGTTATTAAACGGTAATTAAAGCCATGATCATCTCCACCATTAAGCATGTGCCAACCACCTAACAACGGTGGAACATCGATGACGCGAAGCAGCACCTGAGCAAGCAACTACTACTCGCAAGGCCGATTGTCTATCAATCAACATGCAATAGGAGGTGTCTAAGGCAATATAGAGGCTGCAAGGAATATAAATGGTGCACGGAAACTAAAGCATCACAACATGGATAGCAATAGATCAACAAGATGAAGTAAAGATTATAAAAGAAAAATAGGTAGAACGGGGGAGAATGCTCTCCTGAAAATAGTGCTGAAGGTTCATCCGAAGATCGGGTCAACACTCGCATCAACTCATCGGCCTAATCCATGAAGAAGCAAAGCACTAGAAGAAACACTGAATGCACTATTTAATACTACGACAGAAGATCTGCATGATGCATGAATGATGCATGACATGGCAAAGGTGCAATGCAATTAGGCAATATTAAGCGGAACCGGAGTCCCAATAACCATTTAGATGATTCAAGTTGTTTAGATACCCCGTAATTTAAATGTTATTTTAACAAGGCAAAATATGTCATCCGTTTGTTACACAAATTTAAATGGAGCCAATATAAGACTAGAAAAGCCCGCATATGGTCTCCATATTTAATTATGAGGTGAATCGGCATAATGCCCCCAAACCACACAATGTATGCAAGTATGAAGAATTTAATATGCAACAATTTATATAGATGGCATTTATAAAACTAGGGGTCTCGGATAGGGGTCACACTTGGGGGCTCGACGATCTTGGTTCAGGGGTTCAACGGGGTTCGGGCGCGCCAGTATCGAGGCTTCGGGGTAGATGATTTTTGGATTCCGTGAAGGAGGTATTGGCGTCCGGAGTGGAGGTCGTCAAGAGTCCGTGAAGGAGAGATCGAGATCATCGGTCACTAAGTCAGTCGGTGTTAATGTTGAATTCAGCGTCAGGGCTCGCATGGCACCCTAGGTTCTTGATCTCCGTGAATTTATCTCGATGTTGGTCCTCAAGAAGATGCAACATGGGCCAAACTTATACTCCATGGAATCCGCAGTTCACCAAACGATCTTCACATCCAGGCCACTCCAGCAAAATCTTCACACCATCAACAGGCAACCAAGACGGGGGCACATGCGCCTGCACATGGGAGCCGTTCGTGGAGGGGACATGACCGTCAAGACGAACTCGGGCGGCGATGGTTGCCGCACGGCCGGGCACTGGCAAGGCGGTTGCAGGGCTGAGGAGGTCACAACCGAGAGGTGAAGGTCGGCCAGTGGGGGTCAGAGGAGCACCAGTGGGGCAGACGACGAGGGCGTTGTTGGGGATATGCTAAACGGGTATCACCATTGCATGTCTCCAATCCGGATAACCCGGGTGGCCCATAGTCGGTAGCAGGGCCTATGGCCTGCTGGGTGTCCCAGTTAGATGGATCCAGAAGGGAGGCCGATGCCGGATAAAGGAAGGCTACGGAGGAGTCACCAGCGTACCCGGAGCCTTGGAGTGCAAGACACGTTAGACTAGTTGTGTACCGTGTAGGACTCTGTAACTTGTCCGGCTAGGACTTTGCCTGTAACCCTAGGATCTGGTGACTATATAAGACGGACCTAGAGGAGCCTTTAGGGCACGATACAACTCATACCTTGCACATCGAACCAATCCATGTAACTCGGCGTATTGCCATTATAGTGATTTATAGCAGGAGTAGGATTCCGCCATCGTCGTGGGATCTAAACCTGGGTAAGCTCTGTTACCTCATACCCGCCAAGCTTCCGCCTTACCCCACATCTATAAACACGCACTGTGAGGACCCCTCCATGGCGTACTACTCGGCAATACCACGATAGTTGGTGCCCACCATGGGGCAAGAGGCGCTTCAGGCTCTACAACGAGCGAGGTCAAAGCTCTTTGCGGGAATAGGAAAAACCGTAGCCATCAGCCGTGTTCTCTTCTCCTACAATGTTCTAATCATCCCTCCGAAGAGTTCTAGATCCCGGCGAAGAAGAACCCCACCCGCTACTCGATCGTCCCAATCGGGGACATCCACCTCTTCATCGGCGAAACCGACTTGGGCACTAGTTTCCGGGAAGTCGGAGGATCGTCAAGGCCCACACGGGCCGCCTACGGGCAGGATACGTTGGTGGAAGGATCGAAGCCGGATCTCTCTTTGGAGTCTGCCGGCTTAGATCAGAAAAATTCAAGGCCCACCCAAACCGCCCCTGTGCAGGATATAACGGTGGAAGATCACTACAAATCTGCCGGCTTCGCCTGTGCATCTGGAAAGCAGAGATCGCAGTTCGTCGGCGTGGTGACTATCTTTGATTTGGTGCTTTGCGTTCAAAGAGAGGGTGAAAACTCCCGTGATTACCTAGCCAGGTGGCTCCGTATACGTGCCGATCTGGAGCATTACCCCAATGATGATGCTATCTATCACTCTGTGGAAGGACTGGACCGCGATACACTTCTCTGGCATACACTAAGGCGGCAACATGTCTTGGGACGCCTCACTTTCGAGGGCATGGTTGACACCGTCAATAACTACGCGGCTGTTGAGGCAGAAGCTCAAACAGTGTTCGCAGCCGTACCCGGACCACTGCCGCCACAGCCACTGCTGCCACCGCCTCCAGTCAATGTCCCTGCAGCCTTAGCATCTTCTTCCGTTGTCGAGGAAGCCCCCGCACCCTCCGACTCCATTTTGGACGTGCTCTATGCCGACATCAGCATGGACTCGGAGGAGATGGATATCAACCTAGAGGAACTCGACTCTGCTACGCAGGAGATGGAGGAGGACATCAAGCGCGAGGAGCAGGCTGACAAGTCCATCACAATTCGAGAGGTGTTCTTCGCCATTGGGAGTGTGATGGAAGAAGATCAAACTGGACAACCTCCGCCTAAAGCGCTGGAAAAGGGGAAGGGACCACTTGACCGCCTAAAGTCCATGCCTCCTCCGCCTAACCCAATGCAGCAGCCGCAGGAACTCAACGTCGGTCCGAGTAACCTCAACACCGCAAACCCGCTGCCTCCGGCATCTACGTCTACGGCTGCCCAAATCACTCCAGCTGATAGAGTGATGTACGGCAATTTGCTCATCGAGTCCATGACTGTGGATCATATAGGAAACATAGTCCATCTTGGCGATAAGCGCCAGCAGCTACTGGAGGAAGCGTAGGCCATCGCGGAGCATGGCGCAAAGCTAGATCAAGATCTGGCCAAGGTGCAGAAGTCAATCGAGAAAGCTAGAGCAATGGAGGCTGAGTACAAGACTCTGCTCAAGCAGAGAAGGCTAGGAAAGCTCCGGCTCACGTCATCAACGATCGTGGTGTATGGCTCAACCTAGGACGGGCTCCCCCGAAGCCGCCACAAGCCAAGCCATACATTGACAGCAAAGGCAGGCAGGTCATTCCCACTCCTATTCTCAACTTAGTCGTTGCCAAGACCCTTCTGGAGCAGGATAGATCACCCGCAGCTATGGAACAGGTCTATGACCTTGTAGCGAAGGCGGTCAAATAGCAGGAAAAGGCCACCTCTTATAGGCTTGAGTCTGACCCAGCATATTGCCAATCTAGCAATCCTATGCCGCCAAGGGAGAGATATCCTCATGATGTCGGGTCCCAGACGGGTTCATTAGAGCAAAGACAGAGGGATCCGCGCAACAGGAAGGACGCTATCCCCATATCCTCCAACCACGGAGGCAAGGCTCATCCTCGTCACCCATCTCCACCGCCCCGATCTCCCCGACATTGCGAAGACCCAAAGGCTCACCATCGTGCAAGCATTCCTCCGCCAAAACGCCCTAAGGGAGGCATCGTCATTCGCGACAATGCGGAGCAGCCCCATCACGATGGAGACACAACCAAGGACACAAGAGTAGGTCATGCCATGAACCTCCACGTCTGACAAGCAACCGCGACAGCGATGCATCACAGGAGGGTAACAGCAAGAAGGCTAACCCACCGCCACCTTCGCCTCTGTCGCCACGTAGCAGTAACCATTGCGGACGGGGCCCATGTTGTTCACGCAGCTGATACGTTGGAAACGTATCTACAATTTTTGATGCTCCATGCTTGTTTTATATCTACTTTGCTTTACCTGTCCACACTTTGAGGTGCTTTTTACATGTTTTCTGGTACTAACCTATTAACAAGTTGCAACAGTGCCAGATGCCTGTTTTCTGCTGTTTTTGATTTCAGAAAAGTTAGTAAAGAAATATTCTTGGAATTGGACGGGACGAAGGACAAAGTCAATAAATTTCCGTGGGGAACAAGAAGTCCAGAGGAGAGCCGGAGGGGTTGGCCAGGGGGGCCAGACCCACCCCAGGCGCAGGGTCAGGTGGACCCATGCCTGGGTGGGGTTTGGCGACCCTGGTCGCCTCCCGGACCCGCCCATTTTCCTATAAGAAGCCCCCGATGCAGAAACTCTCGGTACCCGATCAGAAATCCACGAAACCGTCTGTAGCCGCCGCCACCATCTTCCCTAGATCGGGGGGATCTGAAGTTCTTCCCGGCACCCTGCCGGAGGGGAGATCATCCCGGAGGCCTTCTCTCCGGTATGATTTGTGAGTAGTTCCACCTTGGACTACGGGTCCATGTAGTAGCTAGATGGTTGTATCTCCTCCTTTGTGCTTTCATGTATAGATCTTGTGAGCTCCGTTCATGATCAATATCTAATCTATTTGTAATCATGCATGTTGTGTTTGCGGGGATCCGATGGATATTGAGATTATTATGTTGGTTTGATTAATGGTTCTATCTTTATGATTCTATCATGTCTGTGTTGCTTGTGATCTTGCATGCTCTCCATTTCTAGTGGTTATCTTGGCCAATTAGTTGCTAGTGACTCCAAGAGGGAGTATTTATGCTCGATAGTGGGTTCATGCCTCTAGTTTACAAGGGAAGTGACAGAAATCTCTTCGGTTGTAGATATGTTGTTGCTCCTAGGGAGAAAACAACGGTATCTTGTTTATGTGTAACATCCCTAAAATCATGATTTCAAAGATTGCATATCATTCATGCATGCATATAGAATTGAGATCAATTTCAAACTCATTTTAGAAAACAGAAGCACATAGTGCTATCATTTTATGTGAGCAAACTTAAATCAAATGGCCATCCCCATTTGAGAGCTTGAATGTTTTAAAACTAGATTGTTTGTCTCCCTTGTTGATTGGTTTGAGTGTGGAGTTAGAACAAAATTTTACAAAATAGAAATGGTTTCAAAAATCATTTTCAAACATTTGCAAACCTAGTGCAATGTCCCTGTTATTTTGCTTCTTCAAAAATGACCAAGCCTTTTCAAAGTAACCACATGGTTTTATGCCTAGAATTGAGACTGTTGCACACTGCAAAAATCCCAAATAGATTTGAATTCAAATGGAATTTGAATTCATTTGAAAACCAATCCAGAAAATCAAAACAGATAAAGAAAAGGAATAAAGAATTGGAAAAGGGCCGGCGCCAGGAATTTGGCCCAGCAACAGACGCAGCCCAACTAGCCCACCCGGGCCACCTCTCTCTCTCTCGCACGCGCGGACACACCCAGCAAGTTGCTGACGAACGGACCCCACTTCCCTTTGCTCTATTCGCTGACAAGCGGGCCCCGTCCACGACGTCATCGTCTTCCCCAAAATTCCGCGCATGAACTCCGCCGCTGCCCGTTGTCGAGGTAATTGGCATTGAATCACTAAGCGTTTCTTGTCGAGCCTCTGCCTATTAATCCCCTCTCTCTCGCGGCCATTTCCCCTCAACCAATTCCCTCTCCACGCCACCAGGCTACTCGAAACTCGCCAGACGCCGCCGCTGTCCCGACGAACTCCGGCAGCAATTCCGGTGAGTCCCGACCGCCCCTGTGCCCCTAGTTCAAACGATTATGCTCAGCATGAGCTCGTGCATCTTCTGACACCCGTCGCTTGCCTGCTCGTGACCCAGGACGCCGTCCCTGTTCGTGCCCGCAACCGACCGAGCCGCCGCTCAACTCCGGCGACCAATCGCGGTAAGTCCCGAGCGCCCCTTGCCCCCTCTCGCACACGAGGTTGTTCGCCACTGTCTTGCGCATCTCCTAATCCCTCTGGTTTGTGCTAGGGTGACGCGAAACCTCGGCAACAACTCTGACCGCAACCACCCGACGCCGTGCACGACTCCGACAAGATCCAGCAGCCCCTGCCGTGCTCCCCTTGCCAAGCCACCGCCACGTTGAGCGTCAGCACACCACCGCTGTTCTGGTAAGCCTCTTCCCCCACTCCTGCGCGACCTAGAACGCCAGCGCCGCCGCTGACAGACGCGCCGCCGCCAGTCGCCGCTCAGTTTTGGTCAGTCGATTCGTAGCCGTCAGATCCAGATCCAGCGCGTAGGATTAGTTCACTTATCGAACCGTTAAGTTTAGATCTGAGCCGTGCGTGTTAGTTAGATCCAAAGGTAGCCGAGCGTGATCCGGTGCGAAGCGGTACGCACCAATAGGAAACAGACGCATGGCTAGGGTTTGTTTAAAAACAGAATTTGAAAACAGATTTGAATCCAAATTTGATTTAGCTATAACTTTTGATCCACACGTTAGAATTTGACAAAATTTATACCGTTGGAATCAGGAGGACAAGCCCTTTCTGTTTATGCAATGTGTTTAGTGTTTAGTTCTGTTAAAATGACTTTTTATGCAGAAACTTGTTTAGGACTATTTTGAGTATAGAAATTGTTTAGGAAATTATTTTAGTGTCAAATAAACTTGGTTTAGAAAGTTTTTAACTTGGTTATGATTCAGTACTATGCACTTGCTTGGTTGGGTTTTAAAAATCATCACTTAGCATTTTGCATGCATGCATATATTTATGTTTGTATATGAATTGTGTGTAATTTTGTGCTACTATTCTTTGTGTAGACTTTGGTGCTAGTGATTGTGATTGTGAAGAGTGCTACTCTCCCAACTACCAAGGCAAGTGGTACTTCATGAATATGTCTATCCCTATATTTTATACAAGCATTAGAAATATTTTGCTAAGTCTTGCATGTTACTATTTTGCTAAATGCCATGTTGGGAAATCCTAAGTAGTTGTAGAATTGCTAGGAAATTTCTAAGTTAAGTTACTATCTATGCCATGCTTAGCCTAGCTAGTAGCAAACAAGGGTTGGTAAAATATACATGCTATGGTGAAAATATTTCTAAGTCTTTGGACTTATGTTTTTCTTAATAAAACAACTAAGTCAATGAATCACCTGGGTGGAAAGGGACTTGATTGGTGGTTTTTGGTTGAGTGGTTACACAAGGCCCATGGATATGGTTTACCTTGTGTATCTCACTTGTGGTATGCCACCCAGGAACAAAGGGATTTTAGGGGCCAAGTGTTGAGAAGATTCTAGTGCAGCCACTTGGCAATATGGGCTCTGCCTGGACCACATAAGTTGCTAGAACTTAGCCATTTGGACAATTGGTGTTAGTGGGAATGATAGGTTGGAGCGCGTCCATTTGGTCTAAGGAAAGGCTTCTGAAAGGTCCTGTCTTGGGAAACCAAGTCTGGTGGGGAAAGTGCACAACCTTTGCAGATGGAAAAATCTAAGTACTTAGCCAAGTCCATGGCAATGGACAACTTGAGCATCAAGACATGGAAGCTATCAAGAATCTCATCACTCCAACTTCTAAGTAAAAACTTGTGGGTGAACAAGGGTGAAGGACCTCAATGTCTATTGATGGTTTCTTGGGAAAAGTTTTGACAAAGAAAAACTTAGTGATTTCAACTAATAGGAAAAACCTATTTTGAGCAAAGCAAGCCAAGCTACACTTAGCCAAAAATGCATATAGTAATATAGTACACCTAAATATTACTAAGGTATCACTTGCCAATACTATTCCAAAGTATTGACCCACTGTGGCTGTAACTTGTGATGTTGCAGGTTAATCCGATGAGGATTAGGTGTCATGAGTCTACACTCAACATGTTTGTCTGTGGCACATGAAGATGAAGACTTATGTTTATTACTTATTCAAACTCTTGTATTGGGCCTGTGGCCTTGAGTTGTAAAAACTATGTTTATCTCTGGAATGGATGTAATAAATGACCTTTGTATCTGTGTACTTCATCTTAAACTGTGGATGCTAGCAATGATCCAGGGACTAGCATTGCAATCACAGGGATCCTTTTCCTTTACAAAGGAGGAATCTTACAGATGGTATCAGAGCACTGTGTTGCCTGTAGGATTATGACCCTAGGATTGGAAACCACTAAGGAAAAATTTTCAACTACTTCTACACTTGTCTATTCTTCTCGTAAACTTTTCTAATCTTTTCTTTCTCATCTCTATTTGTAGATGAACTCCATCAACGAAGCCGTAAGGAAAGGACCACTCATGACCATGACCTTGGAGTGTGAGACAGAGTTTCCCAAAATTCTCAAGGACCTCATGGTTGCATTAGAGATACAAGGTGCAGCTGTGTACAAGGGTTTTCCCGTGATGGATGAAGGAGTTGAGTACTGGTGGGTGCAACTTCACTTGTACAAAAACAAGGAAGACAACCACAAAGAAACAGGATTATGCATGTACACCAACACTGTGGTGCACACCACATTCTTTGAGTCAGCAAGAGAAGCAGCTTGGAGGACTATCAAAGAACTTAGTGCTAGAATCAAGTGCAGAATGCTCAACCTCCAAAAAGACTTGAAGAAAGAGAAGGAACATACCCAAGAGTTGGAAGCTACCAACCAAACCTTAAGAGGAGATATTATAGACTTAGTGATGGAATCATGTGAGCAAGATAGGCTGACTGCCTCTAGAAACATTGTGTTAGCCAACAGATCCAGTGAGATAGGATTGTAAATGTACTTCGTTAGTTGGACCACCACCTATCACCTTATTTTCCAAAATGTTACCTTAAAATAAGATTGGACCTTGGTTGATGTAATGGTTCATGTATGCATGACTTGAGTGATTTTGCTTTCCAAGGATATGTATGTGATATTTTGTCTTTTCTTTTATCTTGAATTGTGTTGTTCTAACTTTTCTATCTTATAAATAGATGCCTATTACCATCAGCACTGTTGAGGAGTTCCAGGTTACCCGCTTTGGTCCTCGTATCGTTGAGCTTACTACTTTGCTCAATCTCCCTCTTCCCACCATCATGGTGCATCCCCTCACCAAGTTCGAGAGGAAGGACCTCTAGGGCTTCAAGGTGAACCAGCCCGGACGTCAGACAGAGCCTACTACGGAGGCCATCGTCTTCAAGCTTATGCACGATGACAGGGAGAGAGGCATGGAGGTAGTTATGCAGGATCTGATAGGACGTCTGCTTGGACGACACTCCCGACAGGTTAGAGGCACCCACTTCCACGTCTTCGGAAGACGTGATGAGGACGGAGAGTCCATCGACTTCGAGGACGACTCGAGGGACGCAGCAGAGCCGATACGCCTGTACCTCCAGGACTTAGAGTCTCTCATTAGGCACGTGGACACGGACAGGACCAATGTCATGCTCAGCAACGATGAGCTCTAGGTGCAGCTTCGCGAGAAGGACAAGCTCTTCGCGCAGCAGGACGAGATAGTCAAGGAAATGGAGGCGAAGTTCGAGACCCAGGACAGGAAGTTCAAGAGTCAGGAGAAGCGTGTCCAGGATAGGAACAAGAAGATCCGGGATATGACTGAAGAACTGTAGTCCAAGGACTTCGAGCTAGAGCAGCAGCAGACGGTGATAGAGAGGCTTCGTTCCCAGAAGAGGGCTCTCAAGGCCAAGATAGAGTCCTTGACCACTACCATTGAGGAGAACAAGGCCGCGATGGAGAATGCAGGTCTTACCTTTGTCGAGGAGGAGATTGATGCCGATGAGTAGATTTGACTACTCGTTTATCTTTTATTATCATACTTGTTATTTGAGAACTTGTTATTAGACCATCCAACATGTTGATGGCTTGCTACTTGTGTGTTTTACTTTGTGAACTTGTTATCTTGTTGTTGAACTTTTATCTTGTGTTGCTTGTTATGTGTTTGCTTATGTGATGTAATGTGCATGAAAACATCTATGGGTATCTCATTCTTATCTCTATTTGAACAAACCACAGATGCCTCCCCGTCGTGCAAACCCCAACCCCAACCCCAACAACAACAACAACATCACTCCAGAAATGCAACAAATGATGACTGCTCAAACACAGCTGATGCAGATGATGACAACATTCATCCAGAACCAAAACAATAACAACAACCCCAATAACAACAACAATAACAACAACAACAACCCTCCGGGCTTTGATATGCTCACCAGGTTCTTGAGATTGAGGCCAGCTAAGTTCTTAGGGACGACTGATCCCATGGTGGCCAATGATTGGCTACGTTCTATGAACAAGGACTTAGTAACCGTGGGCTGTACGGATGCTGAAAAAGTCAGATTTGCAGCACATCTGCTGGAAGGGCCAGCCGCCACTTGGTGGGACAACTTCCAGATCACCACTCCCATAGATGAAGTGACATGGGCTATCTTTGAAGATGGCTTTCGCACTGCTCATATCTCATCTGGAGTGATGAGTCTGAAAAAGAAAGAGTTCCACAATCTAAAACAACGCCACCGCAGCGTGGCTGAATACATTGAAGAGTTCAACAATCTGGCGCGTTATGCACCGGATGAAGTTGACACAGATGCCAAGAGAAAGGAAAAATTTCTGGAAGGCTTGAATGATGAGCTGAATCTGCAATTGGCTGTGGCATATGTTCCCACTTATCAGCCGTTCTGTGACAAGGCTGCTATTTTGGAGAACAAAATGAAGCAAGTTGAGAGTAGAAAGAGGAAGCACTCCGACAAGCACAGCTTGGGATCGTCTCACAAACGATCTCATTATGATGACAGTGGAAGCTCAGGATCCCATAAGCATGGGAAATTCAACAAGCACCACAACCACAACCGTCATGACAACAAGCATCATCGCAGTCATGACAATGACAAGTACAAGAACCACAAGAGTGGACATAAGAGCCACCACAGTGGTAATGGTAATGGAAGTGGAAGTCAGCCTGTTAAGGGAGACATCAGTCAGGTTGAATGCTTCAAATGTAAGAAGATGGGGCACTATGCAAATGAGTGTCCTAAAAAGAAAGTTGAAGGACCTATCAAGCCCAATCCTTTCCAGAAAGGACAGGTGAACCACATTAGTGTGGAGGAGGTCTATGAGGAGCCTGGCGCTGTTGCTGGTAAGTTCAGACTCAATTCTATTCCAGCATTTGTTCTTTTTGATACTGGAGCATCGCATTCATTCATATCAAAAGCATTTGTTGATAGAAATGGGTTTCCAACTGAAAACATTGGGTGTCCAATAAAAGTTAGTTCTCCGGGTGGAGATATGATAGTAAGTCTTGGATGCCGGGATCTAGTAATAGAGTTTGGAAAACATAAGTTTCCAGTGAGTCTGATAATCCTAGATTCCCAAGGACTGGACGTAATATTGGGAATGGATTGGATGGCTAAGTATGAAGGAGTCCTAGATTGTGCTAATCGTACTGTTGCACTCACAACCCCGGAAAGAAAACGGATTAAGTTCAAGTCCAACTTTGAATCTAAAGGAAGTAAGCTAAATTCTCTTAAGGGGGTTAGCATGGATAGTGTGCCAATTGTGAGTGAGTATCCAGATGTGTTTCCGGAAGAACTGCCGGGGATGCCACCAGATAGAGATGTGGAGTTTCTGATAGATTTGGTACCAGGGGCTGGACCAATAGCAAAGAGACCATATAAAATGTCAGTTGATGAACTGAAAGAGCTCAAGAAGCAACTTGGAGAACAGTTGCAGAAAGGATTTATTCAACCAAGTTCTTCATCTTGGGGAGCCCCAGTTTTGTTCGTGGAGAAGAAAGATAGAAGTCAAAGGTTATGCATAGATTACCGTTCACTCAACGAGGTAACTATCAAGAACAAATATCCTTTGCCTAGAATCAATGACTTGTTTGATCAGCTTGAAGGAGCATGTGTGTTCTCAAAGATTGATCTAAGGTCAGGCTATTTTCAACTCAAGATAAGAGAACAAGACATACCTAAAACAACATTCACCACAAGGTATGGACTGTATGAGTATACCGTAATGCCTTTTGGCTTGACCAATGCTCCAGCATACTTCATGAATATGATGAACAAGGTGTTCATGGAATTTCTTGACAAGTTTGTTGTCGTTTTCATCGATGACATCTTAGTCTACTCCAAGAGCAAAGAAGAACATGAAGGACACTTGCGTTTAATACTTGAGAAGTTACGGGAGCATAAACTTTATGCCAAATTCAACAAGTGTGAGTTCTGGTTAGAGGAAGTTGGTTTTCTTGGTCATGTTATGACAAAGGATGGTGTAGCAGTTGATCCTGCTAAAGTTTCAGCTGTGACTGAATGGGAATCTCCCAAGTCCGTGAAAGAAGTTCGTAGTTTCCTTGGATTAGCAGGTTACTACAAAAGGTTCATTGAGAATTTCTCTAAGGTAGCTAAGCCCATGACTGAATTGTTAAAGAAAGACAAGAAGTTTGCTTGGTCTGAAGGTTGTGAAGTCAGCTTTCAGGAGTTGAAGAAGAGACTTGTGACAGCACCAGTTTTGTGTCTGCCAGACTTGGAAAAAGATTTCCAAGTATATTGTGATGCATCTCATCAAGGTTTGGGTGCAGTACTTATGCAAGACGGTAAAGTTGTGGCCTATGCCTTGAGACAACTCAAGACTCATGAGGTGAACTATCCTACTGATGATTTAGAGTTAGCCTCTGTTGTCCATGCACTCAAAACATGGAGACATTATCTTTTGGGAAAGCGTTGTGAAGTGTTCACGGATCACAAAAGTTTGAAGTATATCTTCACCCAGAAGGAAATTAATATGAGACAAAGAAGATGGCTAGAACTTATCAAAGACTATGACTTAAGTTTGCAATACCACCCCGGTAAAGCAAATGTTGTAGCAGATGCTCTAAGTCGTAAGGTATTTGTGAATGGCCTTACCAAAGGAGAATTGCCGGATGATTTGTGTACCCAATTCAGAAAACTCAGATTGGAGATTGTGCCTGAAGGACATCTCATGTCTTTGGATGTTCAACCCACTTTGTTGGACAAGATCAAAGATGCCCAGAAGATTGATAAAGAAATTGAAGAGATTAAAGGAAAGATTAGCTTGGGAAAAGCCAAAGGGTTCCATGAAGACGAACAGGGTACTTTATGGCATGGGAAACGTATTTGTGTTCCACAAGACCCGGAGTTGCGGAAACTGATTTTGCAAGAAGCACACAACTCTCCGTATTCTATTCACCCGGGTAACACCAAAATGTACATGGACATGAAGGAAAGATTTTGGTGGAATAATCTCAAGAAGGACATCGCCGAACATATTGCTTTGTGTGATGTGTGTAGTAGAGTGAAAGCGGAGCATCAGAAACCAGCAGGTTTGCTTCAACCACTACCTATTCCTGATTGGAAGTGGGACAAATTGGTATGGATTTCATTACCGGATTACCAAGGACCAGGTCAGGATATGATTCCATATGGGTAGTAGTGGATCGCCTAACCAAAGTGGCTCATTTCATACCCGTGAAGACAACCTATACAAGTGCTAAGTTAGCCAAAATCTACATGAGTAGAATTGTATGTCTACATGGAGCGCCTAAGAGTATTGTGTCTGATAGGGGAACTCAATTCACTTCCCATTTTTGGAGACAGCTACATGAATCATTGGGAACGAGGTTGGAATTCAGTACTGCTTTTCATCCTCAAACTGATGGACAAACAGAAAGAACTAATCAGATTCTTGAAGACATGTTGAGGGCATGTGCCTTAGACTATGGAGCCAGTTGGGATGAAAGTCTGCCTTACGCAGAATTTTCATATAACAACAGCTATCAAGCCAGCATTGAAATGGCACCGTTTGAGTTTCTCTACGGAAGAAAATGTACCACCCCATTGTTATGGAATGGTGTGGGAGAAAGAAGTTTATTCGGGCCAGATCTTATCAAAGAAGCCGAAGAGAAGGTCAAGTTGGTTAAGGACAGGTTGAAGATAGCACAGTCCCGACAAAAAAGCTACGTGGATCCTAAGCGTAGAGAAGTCACCTACGAAGTTGGTGATAGAGCCTATCTTAGAGTGTCACCACTTCGTGGAGTGAATAGGTTCGGTGTCAAAGGAAAATTGGCACCAAGATATGTTGGGCCATTCAAGATTTTGAGTCGCAAAGGAGAAGTTTCATATGAAATTGAATTGCCTGAATCTCTGTCAGCTGTCTATAATGTGTTTCATGTGAGTCAGCTTAAGAAATGTCACCCAGAAATGGAAGAAACTTCTTTGAAGGATACTATACCTTTGGAAGAGGTTCAATTGGAAAGTGATCTCACCTATGAAGAGAAACCTATCAAGATTCTTGAGACTGTAGAAAGAGTCACAAGGACTAAGACTATCAAGTTCTGCAAAGTACAATGGAATCATCATTCCGAAGAGGAAGCAACATGGGAAAGAGAAGATGATCTTCGGAAAGACCACCCTCACCTATTTGCTAGCCAATCCGAATCTCGAGGGCGAGATTCACCTTAAGGGGGTTAGGTTTGTAACATCCCTAAAATCATGATTTCAAAGATTGCATATCATTCATGCATGCATATAGAATTGAGATCAATTTCAAACTCATTTCAGAAAACAAAAGCACATAGTGCTATCATTTTATGTGAGCAAACTTAAATCAAATGGCCATCCCCATTTGAGAGCTTGAATGTTTTAAAACTAGATTGTTTTTCTCCCTTGTTGATTGGTTTGAGTGTGGAGTTAGAACAAAATTTTACAAAATAGAAATGGTTTCAAAAATCATTTTCAAACATTTAAAACCTAGTGCAATGTCCCTGTTATTTTGCTTCTTCAAAAATGACCAAGCCTTTTCAAAGTAACCACATGGTTTTATGCCTAGAATTGAGACTGTTGCACACTGCAAAAATCCCAAATAGATTTGAATTCAAATGGAGTTTGAATTCATTTAAAACCAATCCAGAAAATCAAAACAGATAAAGAAAAGGAATAAAGAATTGGAAAAGGGCCGGCGCCAGGAATTTGGCCCAGCAACAGACGCAGCCCAACTAGCCCACCCGGGCCACCTCTCTCTCTCGCACGTGCGGACACACCCAGCAAGTCGCTGACGAACGGACCCCACTCCCCCTTTGCTCTATTCGCTGACAAGCGGGCCCCGTCCACGACGTCATCGTCTTCCCCAAAATTCCGCGCATGAACTCTGCCGCTGCCCGTTGCTGCTTTGATTCCGCGAGGTAGTTGGCATTGACTCACTAAGCGTTTCTTGTCGAGCCTCTGCCTATTTAATCCCCTCTCTCTCGCGGCCATTTCCCCTCAACCAATTCCCTCTCCATGCCACCAGGCTGCTCGAAACTCGCCAGACGCCGCCGCTGTCCCGACGAACTCCGGCAGCAATTCCGGTGAGTCCCGACCGCCCCTGTGCCCCTAGTTCAAACGATTATGCTTAGCATGAGCTCGTGCATCTTCTGACACCCGTCGCTTACCTGCTTGTGACCCAGGACGCCGTCCCCGTTCGTGCCCACAACCGACCGATCCGCCGCTCAACTCCGGCGACCAATCGCGGTAAGTCCCGAGCGCCCCTTGCCCCCTCTCGCACACGAGGTTGTTCACCACTGTCTTGCGCATCTCCTAATCCCTCTGGTTCGTGCTAGGGCGACGCGAAACCTCGGCAACAACTCCGACCGCAACCACCCGACGCCGTGCACGACTCCGACGAGCTCCAGTAGCCCCTGCCGTGCGCCCCTTGCCAAGCCACCGCCACGTTGAGCTTCAGCACACCACCGCGGTTCTGGTAAGCCTCTTCCCCCACTCCTGCGCGACCTAGAACGCCAGCGCCGCCGCTGACAGACGCGCCGCCACCAGTCGCCGCCGCTAGCGCCGCTTAGTTTTGGTCAGTCGATTCGTAGCCGTCAGATCCAGATCCAGCGCGTAGGATTAGTTCACTTATCGAACCGTTAAGTTTAGATCTTTGTCGTGCGTGTTAGTTAGATCCAACGGTAGCCGAGCGTGGTCCGGTGCGAAGCGGTACTCACCAATAGGAAACAGACGCGTGGCTAGGGTTTGTTTAAACAGAATTTGAAAACAGATTTGAATCCAAATTTGATTTAGCTATAAATTTTGATCCACATGTTAGAATTTGACAAATTTTATACCGTTGGAATCAGGAGGACAAGCCCTTTTTGTTTATGCAATGTGTTTAGTGTTTAGTTCTGTTAAAATGACTTTTTATGCAGAAACTTGTTTAGGACTATTTTGAGTATAGAAATTGTTTAGGAAATTATTTTAGTGTCAAATAAACTTGGTTTAGCAAGTTTTTAACTTGGTTATGATTCAGTACTATGCACTTGCTTGGTTGGGTTTTAAAAATTATCACTTAGCATTTTGCATGCATGCATATATTTATGTTTGTATATGAATTATGTGTAATTTTGTGCTACTATTCTTTGTGTAGACTTTGGTGCTAGTGATTGTGATTGTGAAGAGTGCTACTCTCCCAACTACCAAGGCAAGTGGTACTTCATGAATATGTCTATCCCTATATTTTATACAAGCATTAGAAATATTTTGCTAAGTCTTGCATGTTACTATTTTGCTAAATGCCATGTTGGGAAATCCTAAGTAGTTGTAGAATTGCTAGGAAATTTCTAAGTTAAGTTACTATCTATGCCATGCTTAGCCTAGCTAGTAGCAAACAAGGGTTGGTAAAATATACATGCTATGGTGAAAATATTTCTAAGTCTTTGGACTTATGTTTTTCTTAATAAAACAACTAAGTCAATGAATCACCTGGGTGGAAAGGGACTTGATTGGTGGTTTTTGGTTGAGTGGTTACACAAGGCCCATATATATGGTTTACCTTGTGTATCTCACTTGTGGTATGCCACCCAGGAACAAAGGGATTTTAGAGGCCAAGTGTTGAGAAGCTTCTAGTGCAGCCACTTGGCAATATGGGCTCTGCCTGGACCACATAAGTTGCTAGAACTTAGCCATTTGGACAGTTGGTGGTAGTGGGAATGATAGGTTGGAGCGCGTCCATTTGGTCTAAGGAAAGGCTTCTGAAAGGTCCTGTCTTGGGAAACCAAGTCTGGTGGGGAAAGTGCACAACCTCTGCAGATGGAAAAATCTAAGTACTTAGCCAAGTCCATGGCAATGGACAACTTGAGCATCAAGACATGGAAGCTATCAAGAATCTCATCACTCCAAATTCTAAGTAAAAACTTGTGGGTGAACAAGGGTGAAGGACCTCAATGTCTATTGATGGTTTCTTGGGAAAAGTTTTGACAAAGAAAAACTTAGTGATTTCAACTAATAGGAAAAACCTATTTTGAGCAAAGCAAGCCAAGCTACACTTAGCCAAAAATGCATATAGTAATATAGTCCACCTAAATATTACTAAGGTATCACTTGCCAATACTATTCCAAAGTATTGACCCACTGTGGCTGTAACTTGTGATGTTGCAGGTTACTCCGATGAGGATTAGGTGTCATGAGTCTACACTCAACATGTTTGTCTGTGGCACATGAGGACGAAGACTTATGTTTATTACTTATTCAAACTCTTGTATTGGGCCTGTGGCCTTGAGTTGTAAAAACTATGTTTATCTCTGGAATGGATGTAATAAATGACCTTTGTATCTATGTACTTCATCTTAAACTGTGGATGCTAGCAATGATCCAGGGACTAGCATTGCAATCACAGGGATCCTTTTCCTTTACAAAGGAGGGATCTTACATTATGAAACATGTGGACTGTTTACCTTACACACTTTGCTTAAAGCAGTTGTCTGTTGCTTGCAACTTAATACCGGAGGGGGTTCGGATGATAACCTGAAAGTGGACTTCTAGTCGTAGATGCAGTTGGATTACGGTCTATGTATAATGTTGTATTGCCCAATCAACTTCATAGGATCTTTCTAGCTAGTAATTGCATTATTATGCCTTGCTCAATTCCTGTCAATTGCCCCGCTGTAATTTGTTTACCCTTCATGCCATGTTGTTTATCTAAGGAGAGCACCTCTAGTGAATTATGGACCCCGGTCCAATCTTTACCATTGATACATCTTCCACTGTTACTATTTACTTGCTGCAAACCATTACCTTCCACACCATACGTTTAATCCTTTGCTACAACAAACCGGTGAGCTTGACAACCTCACTGATTCGTTGGGGCAAAGTCTTGAGTTTGTGTTGTGCAGGTCTCCGCGTTGCTTGCAACACCCGTGTGACGTTTCCTTCCTACTACTGGTTCGATAACCTCGGTCTCAACTGAGGGAAGACTTGTTGCTGTACTCTTCACACCTTGCTCTTGGGGTTCCCAACAAGACTCCACATCAGCCACCAAGTTTTCTGGCGCCATCAAGGAGTCATCAGCAGCCCATCCCCTGGCGTCAAGAAGAAAAGAACAAGCCCGGAGCCATACGATGCATGCTCACGCCTGGACAAGATTCACGAGGCCCGGGAAGGACAGTACCTGGGACCACGTTGCTTTGGACCTGTAATACGAACCACAACTTACCCCAAAGATTTTCGGATTGACAAGACGATCAAGCCCTATGACGGCACCGCCAAATCATCTACGTGGTTGCAGGATTACGACAATGCGGTGGAGATCGCCGGGAGAAACCCCAACATTGCCGTCAAGTACCTCCCACTGATGTTGACGGGCACGACCAGCCAATGGATTGATTTCTTCCCGGAAAAGTCCATCTGCAACTGGCTGGACATGCAAGAAGTGTTCACCAAAAACTTTGAGTGTACGTATAAGCGTCCCTGCACTGTTGGCGACCTACATCTCGAGTCTACCTCTCCTGCTGGCTAGATACGAAGAATTCCTGCGCAGGAGTGCACGATCAGACCGCTATGGCCGCCTACATTGATGGGTTGAAAAAGGTATGTTTCTCTGACATAAGTTGAAGCACCTACATGACAATCACAGGCTCAATCTCAACCAGATGATCCAGTTGGCCAGTGAGTTCGCGGCTGCCGACGATGATGCTCGCGGCTCCCTTCCGGCAATAGCCATTCCAACCCAAGATAAGAGGAACAACATCACCAAGAGGAAGAGCCCGCCAGAAGAAAAGCAAACCTCCGACATGGTCGTGATGACGTTTGGAGGATGAGGTGATGGTGGACAACATGGCCGAGGAAGGGGGGCTAGTCGTGGGCAGCAGCGAGGTACTGAAACTACCCCGGCAGCACCCTGCGTTCCCCAAACATACAAGGAGTACCCTGATATGCCATTGTAACACCCTCAGAATCGGCCCTATGCAAGTTTTAGGGCTTCCCGCCAAACCCGCATAGAAACGATTCAAAGGTGCCCACCAGGCACTTGCGTGCGGGCGGAAAACGAAGTAATATCATTACACAATAGTTCTCGATGGAACCCACAAAACATATAGATACAACAACGACTCAATGAGTCAAGAATACAGATATACAGTACAAAGATCCAAATCACCTTGAAAATGACACAGCGTCCGAGTACGGACAAGATGCAAATTGAGTTAAGAGCCCTGAAGAATAACCAGTGGCGTCCATAACCCTGCCCAGGCCAAGCCGGAAGGGTAACCCTGCTAACGACGTCGATCTCAAAACCTTCTTAAACAAAAGGGGTGCCGACAAAGGGCAAGGGAAAAAGAGAGCGGTCAGTACTGAGGCCAGTACACGGCGAGACTAGAATTCGGCGGTCCTCGCCTACATAGGTATGGTGGACTGAGCGGCAGCGCAACATGCACTAAACAACCTATAGAGACTCGAGATAACTGTCAGCTATCAGAGAGGGATAAGAAAGACCTATTCGAAACCAACCTGATACTACCACCAAACAAACCCATCCTGGTATTTCCCCCTCGAGACCAAACGAGGAAGTCAACCGAGGAAACTCATACAGTTGGCAGTTTTATTTAATCAGTTATCGTTACAGCAATTACTAGTCAGGTATAGATAGTCATCCTGATATAATAAGCGGTGGAAACTTTTAGTTAACCATTCCGTTGTAGTTGCAACACTTACTAGTCAGATACAATTAGCATGAGATATCCCAAACCCAGCAGTTGTTGGTACTTTTATTTAGCCATTCCGTTGTAGTGAAGCTGATTACTAGTCATATCGGATACAAGTCAAATTATAATAGTAAACTTTAGTTGTAGTTGTCTATGATCGAGAACTGTGCTCCAAGTCGTCCATAACCGCGGACACGGCTTCTCGAAAATATTTAACCCTGCAGGGGTGCACCAAAGTTTCCACACGCACCTACACCCTTGTTGTCAGATCAGGTAGGTACAAGATCACAAAACATACACCCAATGGTATGTCGACGGGGTTTCGGACACGATGTTTCCCAGACCCAAATCAAGCACATGGGGGCCACCCCACTAAGCTACCCGCAACAAAGTCGGCCGGCTCCGAGACGGACCCAGAGGTTTGTGCCAATGGCTGTAAACGACGGGGAACCCGAAAATGTGACTAGGCTTGTCGATATCGCGAAAACTTCCACATTTGTTCCTAAACAGTACAGGCGCTCCACGCGCAATCATAAATAAAGCAGTAAAGCATGGCATAAGTACATGATAGTAATAAAGCCCCAAACTACTTTGTGGCCCCCGGTACAGTACTTTGAAATCAGGTACTAATCGATGGGAGTGCCCACACACCCCACCTGTGGTTAGCGCGCTCGATCTCGGAACATGTGTCAAGAACTCGGGGTCCTACGGGACACCAGTGAGCGGTTAAAAACCAAATATTGTCTATTACCCACCGGTGCCTCTGCATTTACCTACTTTCAATTTTAGTTATTAAACGGTAATTAAGTCCATGATCATCTCCAACATTAAACATGCGGCATTACTCCAACAACTGTGGTACTTGACGACACGCAACAACACTTGAGCAAGCGACTACGACGCGCAAGTCCAACTATCTACCAAACAACATGTAATAGGATGTGTCCAAGGCAATATAAGGCTGCAGGGGATATCCAGGTACGAAAACTAGAGCATCGCAACACAGGTAGCAATAGATCAAAAGGAAGAAATAAAGACGGGAAATGTAAAATAGGTAGAAAGAGGGAGAATGCTCGCCTGAAAAAATTGTCGAAGGTTCATCCGAAGATCGAGTCGACACTCGCATCAACTCATCGGCCTAGTCCATGAAGAAGCAAAGCACTAGAGAAACACCGGATGCAATATTTAATACTACGGCAGAAGATCGGGCATGATGCATGTATGATGTATGACATGTCAAAGGTGCGATGCAATTAGTCCATATTAAACGGAATCGGGGTCCCGACAATTATTTAATAGGTTCAAATTGTTTAGATACCCCGCAATTTAAATGTTGTATTAACAGGGCGAGATAAGTTACCGGTTTGCTACACAAATTTAAATGGGGCCAATATTAGACTGGAAAATCCCGCATATGGTCTCCATATTTAATTATAAGGTGAATCGACAAAATAACCCCAAACCACAATAACATGTATGCAAGAATGAATGATTATAAGCCGCAAGATATTTTATATTCATCAAAAAATAGGGTCTCGGAAAGAGGGGTCACACATGAGGATCGATGAACTTGGTTCCGCCGAGAGGTTTGGTTCGGTCTTCAGGGTTCCGGTCACCGGATCCATGAGGAAGAACATGGCGTTTCGGGACGGAGACCTTGGTGTTCCGAGCATCTCCGGGTCAGTGATCTCGGCGTTCCACGGTCTTCGGTTCCGTGTGGCAGATCTTGGGGATTCGGCGACTTCGGGTCCTAGGAGGAAGCTCTTGTCAACCGATGGACACCACAATCCTAGTCGCGTTCTTCCGTCTTGTTGATGTTGGACCAAAGTGCTCGTGACTGCGAGGGGCACAGTCCGTGCGGCCATGGCCGAAAGAACAACCATCAGGACATCACATACAAGGGGAAAAACTGCCACAATAGGTAAACACAAAAGCACAACAAGTTGAACCCCTGGCATGGACTTGAACAGACGGTGACAAGGGCGGTGCTGGGGTTCGGGCACCCGACGTTGGCGGCCACGCGCAGGGAACGACGTCGAGGAGGAGGGTCTTGCAGGGCAGGTCTCGAGCGCTGGCGACGGTTGGCTGCGTGGTGACGCGGGACCCTGAAGCGGCGCGATGCTATGCAGGAAGGGGAGCCGCGACAGGGCATGGCCGGGAAGCGGCCAGAGGCAGTGGCCGACTCCGGTAAGGTCACGCTGGCAGGAGAAGGAAGACAGGGAGCTGTGGCCGCCTCGGAAGACGGGAAGGATCCCGACGGCAGGGAGGGCACCCTGGTGGCGAGCTCAGCCTGCTGGAGGAGGGTGCAGCGGCGGGTCGGGATAGAACGGGGCGGCGTTGCGGACGGCGGGGCGAGCTACCAAGGGCGGACGGAGGAGGAGGCAGGGTCGATCATAGAACGACGCACCGCGACGGGGTCATCGAGAGGGGCAGCAAGGAGATGGCTAGGCAACAACGCGCGCGCCCGGCGAAGGGGAAAAACGGGGCTCTGCGGGTGGCGCGGCGGCCGGGCCAGGTCGGGACCTGCAGGGGAGGCGACAGCGGTGGTTGCGATGGGGAACAAGGGAGACAGAGGGGATCGAACGGGGTGGGGCCAGGGTACCGCTGGGAGGGTTCGGGAACCGTGGGCGGGGGATGTGTGCTGCACGCGAGAGTGGTTTGGGTTGGTGTGCGTGTGTGGGTGTTGTGCACAGCGGCGGCGGGGTGGGGGAGTTGGGGGTAGGCAAGGGAATCTAGGGTTTGGTTTTTTGGGTAGATGGTTAGGGTTTTCAGCCGGCTGGGCCTTTTGGGCCTGGCCGGTTTAGGTCTAGATTTAGGTTTACTATTTTGGAAAATATTTATTTCTTTTGTTTTGTTTTAAATCTTTTTAGCAAATACTTTTTAGTCAAATAGTTTAGCAAATAATTATGAGACCTTGTTTCGAATAAAAGAAGGGTAATTTTAGAAAACAAAAATAGGCTTTTAGAAAATAGTTTTAGATAAATCATGCATGATGACATGACGATGCACAAAGTATTATTTAACACGCAATTTTCTAGTAGTGGATTTACCCGGGGTGCTACAGCCATGCCTTGTACACCTCGATGCCAACGACAAATAAACTCACACCAATCGCCATTGCAAGTTCGTCAATGACCTCAAGGAGGACCCGGAGTCCGGATACAAGCGAAGCCAGAAGAACAGACCGCGAGGCAAGGGCAAAGGGAAGAAGAAGGAAGAAGATTCCAAGGATTCAAGTGACATGGATGAGGACATGGACTCCAAGCACGCCGACAAGAGTGATGGCAAAGGCAAGAACCACTTCGAGAAGAAGGCCCCCGTCTACCACACTTTCCTTGGCACCCCAACTATCCGGGAACAGAAAACCTTGCTGGGGATACTGATGGCCACCCTACCCCCAGTCCCCCAATACCTGCGCTGGTCGGAAGTTCCAATCACTTGGTACATGAAGGATCACCTAGACCTCGTTCCAACGGAAAACCAATACGCCATGCTCATAAACCCTCTGATTGACGGCAACGAGTTCACCAAATGCATGGTGGACAGTGGAAGCAGCATCAATATCTTGTACCTGGATACACTGCACAAGATGAACTTGACTGAGACCAACCTAAGGTGGACCAGCACCCTGTTCCATGGCGTAGTTCCTGGCCGGGCGGCTCGGTCCCTTGGGGTGCATCATGCTTCCGGTCTCTTTTGGTGATGTTAACAATTACCGCCAAGAACGCATGACCTTTGAAGTGGTCCCCTTAAAGAGCGTGTACCAGGTCATATTCGGACGCGACATCTTCCACGCCTTCATGGCCAAGGCATGCTTCGTCTACAACAAGCTCAAGATACCCGGACCAAACGGTGTCATCACCGTATCCGAAAGCTTTACAAAGGCAAGGGACTGCGAGATTGGAGAAGCAGCCTTTGCAGAAGTTGTCCTCTACAGTGAAGAGTTCAAGGAGATCCAGATCAAGGTCGATGCCTCAGAGATGCTGGCATCGAAGAAGCAGATTTCTGAATCCGATCCTGCCTTCAGTGCCACCATCGAAACCAAGTAGGTGTAACTTGTGGTAGGCGATGCCTCCAAGACCACCACCATTGGGACGAACCTGGACCCTAAATAGGAAAGCGCGCTCGTCAAGTTCCTCTGTGAGAATAGGGACATCTTTGCCTGGCATCCTGGCGACATGAAAGGTGTACCTAGGAACTTGCCGAGCACAGCTTGAATATTTATCCAAAATGCAAACCGGTGAAACAACCTCTACGACGCTTTGGAGACGAGAAGAGACACGCCAAATGCAAAGAGATAGCTAGGTTACTTAAGGCTAGTTTTATTCGAGAAGTCCTTCACACCTGATGGGTGGCCAATCCTGTACTTGTCCCCAAAAAGGGAACCAAAGAATTAAGAATGTGCGTTGATTACACCGGCTTGATCAAAGCATGCCCGAAAGATCAGTTTGCTTTGCCTTGCATTGACCAAGTCATTGACTCGACGGATGGCTCGGAACTTCTGTTTTTTCTCGATGCATACTCGGGATACCACCAGATAAATATGAGGAAGTCGGACCAATTGGCCACTTCGTTCACCACACCTTATGTCACATTTTGCTATGTTACAATGCCCTTTGGGCTGAAAAACGCAGGTGCTACTTACCAGCAGACTATGCAGCATTGCCTACATGATCAAATTGGTCGAAATGTTCACGCCTATGTGGAAGATATAGCGGTGATGTCTAAAAAGTCAAATGACTTAATCTCTGACTTAAAAGAAACCTTTGATAATCTCCAGAAATACAACATGATGCTTAACCCAAAGAAATGCGTCTTCGGGGTTCCAGCCGGCAAATTGTTGGGCTTCATTGTTTCCCAGTGTGGAATCGAGGTCAACCCGGAGAAAGCGATCCTAAACATAAACCGTCTGACATGCCTGAAGGACATCCAACGGCTAACAGGCTGCATTGCAGCAGTAAGCCGGTTCATCAGCCGACTTGGAGAGAAGGCTCTGTCACTGTACAAGTTGCTGAAGAAGGCGGACAAATTTACATGGATGGACGAAGCAGATGCTGCACTCAAGAAGCTAAAGGAGATACTTTCCTTTGCACCTGTACTCACAGCACCCGAGCCTATGGAGCCTATGTTGATCTACATGGCGGCCACCAATCGGGTAATCAACATCGTCGTCGTGGTGGAGCGGAAAGAACCAACGAATGAGTACGGAGTGCAACAACTAGTTTACTATGTAAACGAGGTCTTGACAGAGTCCAAACAACATTGCTTGCACTAACAGAAACTAGCTTATGGAGTGTTCCTTGCTTCTCGGAAGCTAAGACACTATTTCCAGGAGCACCCTATCATAGTTGTGAGCAAAGCTCCACTATCCGACATCATCAATAACAACGACGCCACATGAAGGGTTGCAAAGTGGGGCATTGAACTTGCCGCCTTCGAGATCACCTACAAGAGACACAACGCTATCAAATCACAGGTCTTGGTAGATTTCATTGCATATTGGACGAAGATGTTAGATGCTACCCCTGTACTAGAGCCAGAATACTGGGTAATGCACTTTGATGGATCGAAGCTACTCAATGGCTCAGGGGTGGGTGTACTGCTACAATCACCAACAGGGGAAAAGCTGCACTACGTTCTGCAGATCCACTTTGAGGACACAAATAACATGGTGGAATATGAAGCACTCATTCACGGGCTTTGTGTAGCCAGGGATATTGGCATCAAGCGCATAGTTTGCTATGGAGATTCTGACTTGGTTGCCCAACAGGTGGCTGGCACCTGGAACGCGCGGAACCCTATGATGGCGGCATATCTAGACGAAGTAGACGAGATAGCCAAGTGCTTTGAGGGCTACGAAGTCAAGTATGTCAAAAGGGAGGACAATGAGGCGGCTGATCTGCTGTCAAAGCTTGGATCAGGGTGCAAACCAATTCCGCCTAGCGATTTTCTGGAGCATCTACGGACACCATCCGTGAAGGGAGCGGATCCATCTAACCCGGATAGAGTTGACTCATTTGTTCACTCAGTAACAAAGGTCCCTCCGTCTTGGACAAAACCGTTCATGGAATATCTCGTACACGGAACTTTGCCAGTCGACAAAGTCAAAAGTCGGCAAATAGTACGCCGAGCGAAGGGCTATACCATAATCAATGCACAACTCTATAAAAGAAGCACCACTGGTGTAACCTAAAGTGTGTTTCCTAGCAAGAAGGTATTGAAATACTTCGTGAGATCCATCTCAGAGATTGCGGGCATCACGCTGCTCCTCGATCGTTGGTCTCCAAAGCCTTACGGCAAGGATTCTACTGGCTGAACGCGAAGGCGGACGCCGACAAGCTGGTTGAGACATGCATGGGATGCCAGTACTATGCGCGACAACCACATGTACCAGCTCAAGAATTGCGAACAATACCAATAACTTAGCCGTTTGCAGTCTGGGGGCTGGACATGGTTGGCCCATTACAGACGTAACCTTGTGATTTTACGCATCTGCTAGTAGAAGTTGACAAATTCACGAAATGGATAGAAGCTAAACCCATTAGAAAGCTTGATGGGGCAACTGCCCTTGGGTTTGTTCAGGATCTTGTGGTGAGATTTGGTCTCCCACATAGCATTATCACCGACAATGGCAACAACTTGTCACTCGGGGAAGTGGAAGCCTATTGTTGGGAGAAGGGCATCCGACTTGACTTAGCATCTGTGGCACATCCATAGTCCAATGGGAAAGTTGAGCGAGCCAATGGACTAATTCTGCAAGGGATCAAGCCACGTCTAGAGGCACCGCTAC
Organism: Avena sativa; assembly: GCA_916181665.1. Classification (NCBI taxonomy): domain Eukaryota; kingdom Viridiplantae; phylum Streptophyta; class Magnoliopsida; order Poales; family Poaceae; genus Avena; species Avena sativa. Next base: position 237,456,393 of record OV702283.1, on the reverse strand, counting down.
ATAGAGCAGCTGGAGCCTGGGCGGATGAATTATCATCTGTTCTGTGGAGTTTACGAACTACACCCAACAGATCCACCGGCTACATCCCTTATTTCATGGTATATGGAGCAAAAGCCATCCTGCCTTCCGACATCCTTCACGATTCACCAAGAGTTGCCGCCTACGACGAAGATGACGCTGAAGAATCCAAACGCCTAGATGTGGACGTTCTCGACGAAGAGCGCGTATTGGCATGCCAAAGATCCGTCATCTACTAGCAGAAGCTACGCAGCTACCATAGTCGCCGCGTTCGGCATCGCTCGTTTAAAGAGGGGGATCTGGTGCTCCGACTTAAGCAGAATAAGTCACACAAATTATCCCCACCATGGGAAGGACCGTTCATCATTAGCAAGGCGCTACTCAATGGGTCTTACTACCTCGTTGAAAATCGTGAACTAGAGGATAGACCAAAGGAGGATCATAAGCGTGAGCGACATGACCTTGATGATGACTACCCGGAGCTTGATCGGCCATGTAACATAGCATAGCTACGTCCTTTTTACACTTAGCATATTTTTTATCTACTGTGTACCTCTTATATGATCAATGAAATAAAGCTCTTTGGTTCACTCATATGCTTGAGTCTTTTACCTCCTTTAGTGTTCATTTTTGGATAGTATAAAACCTTTATGCACAAGTTTTGCATTTGCACTTGTGAAAATTACGCCTACGGGCATTAGCTTAAGTTTTCTGGTCTACACGTTATTTGTTGTTTCTATGTGGATTCTAGAGTAGTGACTTTCGGCACTCGAAGTCGGCGATTTTGTGATTAGGTTTTTGACGGTGCCATTGGGCATCATCGCCTGAGCGCATAGTTCTGACTACGGGTCTTCCGACTCACGAAAAGTCAAGCATAAGAACCAGATTAATGGATAAGCCAGCACTTGCTTAAAAATATATACATGCTGGAACTAGTACTTAAGTAGAAGGAAACATATAGCTATTGTTTTCCTCCTTAAGGTCAACCCCATAGTTTTTCAGCATACATAGACCTAGAGGAAACAAATATTACATAAGTCTTTCTCATTCCTCTAGCGCAGTAGACTTTGAGGTAACATCATCAGCAGCAGGATAATCTTCTTGGTCATCAACGAAGTCGGTGGTCTTGACGGCCTCGGTGTTTGCACCCACCAACTTGGAAACCCTTGTGTCATACCCGGCGAGCGATGACCAGATAGCTCCGTGATCGATCTTCTAGTCGTCATCGTCCATGTCGGGAAAGCCGGAGGTCACCGTGTTGATGTCGACATCATCGTAGTGAGCCTTGACCATTGCCAGCGCCATCCTTGCACCAGCCCGGGTACATGAAGCCTTCCAGCTTACGAAATGCTCAGGGGCTTGGCACAGGATCTCCGAGTACTTCATGACAGAGTCTACCACCTTGATGTTGATGTTCAAGGGCTTGGCGATTTCTTTTTCTTGGGTGATGGATGGGCTGATGAAGTTGCCGGCAAGAACCATGCATTCATTTGGCGGAGGAGGATTATTGGTTAAGCCAATAGGAGCTGCATTTCCAGCCAAGCAATGGAGTACATGTGTTCAACACAATAAAAAGTTCAGAGTACCTGGCCTACAGAAGTACAAGACGGAGATTGCTTACCAAAGATGCTAGCCTCATCTTGCTAGAGCGTCTCCGCCATGGAGTCCCGTTCTTGTCGGAGGATCTTGTAAGCATCAAGGTTGCGCGTATTCTACTCGGCGACAACTTTGTTCTGCTCCTTGAGGATTGAAATTTCCTCCTTTAGACAGTTGATCTCCGTGTTGGTGGACTCCTGCACGTCCTTCATAGCATCCTCGTGCATCTTCAGAGATTCAGCCCTCTCCTATTTAAGGATTTCGTTCTCGCTATCCAGCAGCTGTATGTGCTTGGATTGCTCGACAATATCCTTCGCCTTGGCAATAGCTTCTGCATGTCGGATAAATGATAGAGCACAATGAGTAGTAGGAGGTTAATGGCACAAGACCAAGATTGAGTGCGAAATTGAAAAGAAAAACAAACTCTTGCTCTTGGTGATTTGATCCTTCAAGAAGGCAGTTTTACCCTTTTTAGCTTCAAGGTCAGCACGCATCTTGTGGAACTTCTCGTTGGCGACACCTCTCTGGGCGTTCTCATTCTGCAAAAAGATAAATATTACTTAGTCTACTTGGAGCATCTAGTTGGATAACTATCCACCTAGAGGCTTGGGGGATACAGTACGAGTTTTTCACTCGGCAATATGCTTAGTCTTTCTTTAAGTATCTAGTCGGAACTAATTTTGTTTCAACTAGAAGCTTGGGGGCTACAGTATTGAAATTTACAAACACTGTGTATGCTACTCTAAAAAGTATCTAGTCGAAATGATTCATTCAAACTACATACTTGGGGGCTACAGTGCGAAGTTTCTAGCTTAGCCACTCTTAGAGCATTCAGACACAAAGACCTATGGTTTTCCGTCTAAATCCTCGGGGGCTACAGTGGGATACTACATATGAAATGAAAAAGACATATAAAACTTACAAGTGCAATGATCTTGAGGTTAGTGGCGCTCTCGACAAATATCTTGCTAAAGGCAAGGCTGTTTCCACATAGGATATCCGCCTGCTTGAGCAGCTCCTCAAGACCACATGTGGGAGAAGTCGGCGCTGCACCAGAAGCCAGAGCTGAGCCACTCAGTGTGAGCATCGGGTAGACGATCTTTGGAAGCTCTGCTAGCGTCTTAGGTGCAATGGATCCGCCTACGGCAGAAGTTCCGCCTTCCACCATCGCCTTACCGCTACCAGTGGCATCCTTAGCCAGAGATTCAACCACTTTAGATGATGTGCTCTCTTGTGTCGCCTGCTCGCCGACAACAAAAAGTTCCGCGGCAACGTCTGGGTCCACTTCCATGGCGGAAGGTTCAGACATTACCTTTGCTGGAGAACTTGTCGCTGCGGTGGCATGCTGGACGCTCGGAGTCGAAGGGGCGATGGCGGGAGATGCTTGGTGAAACATTTATTTGATGTTTTTAGAAGCCCCCGATGTTTTGGAGGTCAACTCATACTGGCCTTCTTCCTGAAACGTGCAAAATTATAAGTACAGGAATAAGACGAGCAAGAGACAATGTCGGATGTTAAGAAGCTTACACAATGGTTGGGGCTTTGGTCAACGGGATACCAATCATTCTTCTTTTCTCCGCCTCCAGGGAGGCGGTGGACTTCTTGGAGGCTCCACCCTCCGTCTTCTTCTTCTTGCCTCCGTCGGCAACATTAGAGGTGGATCTCTTCCGCTTACGCGCCAGCAAGACATCGCCATCGGACACGATGGTGACTTCCATCATCTTGGGGTCGTAGACTTGGATATCCATGCTACCTTCATCTAAAATTTTTAGCTATTAAGTGAATCCCAAAGTGTTAGATGCAATGGTTAAAGCTAGACGGAAGAACTGGAGTATATGTCATACACAGAAAATAAACAAATACCTCTAGGCATGTGCCGCCCTCAAACATGTCGTAGGTGATGGTGAAGCCACGCTTCCTGTCCTTCACCTTGACTATGTCCTTGAGGCGAAGCTTGACGGAGTCACTCAATAAGTTGTCCTCGGAGATGTGGAGGCTATCCTTCATATCCTCGGAATATTCATGTATCAGCTTCACGCGGTGCTGCAGAGGCTGAATCCGCCTGATGAACCAGCACATGGCTAGATCCAACCCAGTCAGACCCATCTCTGCGAGCCACTCGATCCGCCTTACAACGCGGGAGGCCTCATCGTCGGAGGGAAGGAGGGCTTGGGACTCCATGTCGGGGCTTCAGCGCCGGCTCCATCGACGAAGTCCGGGTACGTGCTTTCTTGGCCAGCCACATGGATATCTGGGCCGTAGAAATACGTCCTCTGACAGTTCTTGCAGGACTCGTGGCCTACGATGTCGGGGAAACGCCGGCCATACCGGATCTTGAAACTAATAGTTCAACAATTTCTAAGTTCATCCTTGCTCACTCCGGCTTCCCTCTTGATGGTGAATAAATATATAAACAAAACTAACCTAGGCTTGATTCATAGGTAACCCTCACAAAGCGCCGCGTAGTTGCTAAGCGCGAGGATGCTATTCAGAGACAGGTTCCGAGGTTGAACCCAGTAGTGGCCAAGGATCTCTATGAAGAAGTCGGAGATTGGGAGGGAGACACCGCGTACCAGTTGGGCTTTGAGGTACACCTTTTCTCCGGCTAGGGGAGAAGGGACGACCTCGCCAGCCAGCACCGCCCGCCAGTCCAGCCCCTCCGTCGTCAGGAGGTATCCCTCGGCGAGCATCTCATTGAGATCGCCTTCGGTAATATCGGAGCCGCGCCATTCCCCCTTGTGGGAATCGGCCTCCTCTTCCAGCAGTTCCAGCCCCGCTGGAACATGGTCAACGCCGGTGGTTTCCACCACCACGGAGTGCGGCACTACCATGCCCTCCGGCGGAATGTGGATGGAGCTTGTCGGCTTGGCCGTGGCCTCACCCGACGCCGCAATGGATGGAGCAATGCTATTGCTTGTCATTCTTGCAAAGGAAGGTTGACTGTGAGACTGGATGGAAAAGCTAGGATTTTTCCTCTGTGTGCGTGGAGAGCTCGAGGAGGCGTTTGCTAGAGGAAGAAGACGATGCGAGGAAGAACTCTGTGAAAGGATAAAAATCACCACGGTTACAATTTATAGTACTCAGCATCAAGATTCGTGCAATTTTATCAGACGGTTAATGCGTGGACAGCGCGTGCGTGCATGTGCGCGGAAATTTAACCATGTTCCCACCGCCACCGCCAACGTTACATATCCTTCACATGGGAAAAACAGCTATGGTTGTTTTCTCTACATGTGTGAGTTACGAGGCGTCGCTGACCTACGGTCTATGCTGCTCTACTGACATAGGCCGGTGAACCATCCCATCTGAAGATTCTGGCATGGACGGATTCAGTCTGGCTACGAGAAGAGTACTATGGAAGATTCTCAGTTCTCCGACTTACATATTGAGGACGGAGACAATTGCATGGTTCTTGGGAGGACTACAAGATATTGATTGGCGATTTGCCGACATCCATCTAGACAGAGCATTCAATCTGAAGAGGCAAGACAGCGCAAGATCTTGGAATTCTCCGGGGGCTACTGTTGGGGATATGCTAAATGTGTATCACCATTGCATATCTCTAATCCGGATAACACGGGTGGCCCATAGTTAGTAGCAGGGCCTATGTCCTGCTGGGCGGCCCAGTTAGATGGATCTAGAAGGGAGGCCCATGACGGATAAAGGAAGGCTACGGAGGAGTCACCAGCGTACCCGGAGCCTTGGAGTGTAAGACTCATTAGACTAGTTGTGTACCATGTAGGACTCTATAACCTATACATCTAGGACTTTGCCTGTAACCCTAGGATCTGGAGACTATATAAGCCCGACCTAGAGGAGCCTTTAGGGCACGATACAACTCCTACCTTGCACAGGGAACCAATCCCTGTAACTCGGTGTATTTCCATTATAGTGATTTATATAAGGAGTAGGATTCTGCCACCGTCATGGGTTCTGAACCTGGGTATTACCTCATACCCGCCAACCTTCCGCCTTAACCCACGTCTCTAAACACGCACTATGAGGACCCCTCCATGGCGTACTCGTCGGCAATACCACGACAGGCGCAGCGGATGCGGTCATGAAGCCGAGGGTGGAGCAGCGAGGAAGAGGTGGGGGATGCAGTGACGAAGGGTGACGCTGCGAGGTCGTCCGGGCGGCGACGGAACACAGAGGGAGGCGAGGCCGAACGAGTCGGCAGCGACCGAGATGAGACGAGGAGAGGGAAGAGGTGGTGGATGGATCCCTGGCGTTAGAGGAGCACCGACAGACGAAGAAGAGGTGATGACGCGGTGGCGGTCGCGACTTTAGAGAGATATAGGGCAGAGACGGGGTGAGCAAGCAGGGAAGGAAGGAAGCGAGGCGGCGGGGATCGCGTAGAGAGGCCACGGGGTTGGTGGGATTCACTGGGGAAACTGTGTTGGGTGCGGGTGTGTGAGAGAGAGCGCGGTTGACACGTCCCTGTGGGTTGGTAGGGCTAGCAGGTTGCGTTGAGTGCGGTGGAGTTGGAGGCTGGGTTGGGTGTACGTAGAGGATATACACGCGGCGAGCGTGTCGGCCAGGGGCGGTCAACGGAGGGTGGGTGAGTGTGTCGGTCCAAGGACGTGTCGGGTCAGGTGCGACGTTGTGGTGGTGTGTGCATGGTTGAGTGGGTTGGCGGGGCTGGGGAAAGGAGTGGTGTGTGGCGTGAGATTAGGTCTAGGGTTAGGGTTTAGGTGCTGGGTGGTAGGGGGCTGCTGGTTGGTCCTTTTGGGCCTAGCCAGTTGCTGTCTCCCCAGGGTTTAATAAACTTTTTTAGTTATAGATTTATTTGTTGTATTTTATAAAAGACTTTGGTAAACAGTTTAGACAAATAAAGGAGCAGGGATATATAGGGTATTATATTTGAAATAAAAGGGTAGATATGTGGCAAACAAAAATAGGGTGCAATAAAATATTTAGAGACACATGCATGATGATCTCATGATGATGCATAAACTTAAAATAACATGCGATTTTCTAGTGTAGTTTTATCGGGGTGCTACAATTCGACACCACCTAAAAATGGATCTCGCCCACGAGATCCATCTCCTGGTACGGGGAAGATGGCCGGCGGTCTAAATCTTCTCGCTTCGTGTAGATCCTCGCGACACCACTAACAAAGATTCTTTCTCCGTCTTGAAATCAGCGAGACCACCAACAATGGGTCGTTTCTCACTTCCGTCGAGAGAACACTCTGGATAAACAACGAACGAAGTTAAAGGTAAGGAGTAAGAATTGCATTGATCCACCATTCAATGTTCAAAAGCGAATGATAAGAGTAGTGATATTTTCGCGACTCCATCCTGCACTCAAAGCATTACTCTATACACGAACAAACTGATTATGCATCCGACTATCAGAATCAGACTAAAGATCTCGACAATTGAGTTTCAGAAACAAACGAATGATGTAAGATCTTCATCAGATCTGATGTAGATGAGGCCGTCGCGTAGGAAAACACCAGATGATACAAAGAAATTTTTTAGTGAATTTTTGGTCCAATGAATGGTACAACAGATGAAAACTTCATCGGATAACATGAAGACCGGATGTCGAAGCACTGTTACAAGGGGAAGGAAGAAAAACCCTGAAGGTATGACAGAAACCAAACCACGAGAATTCCTGTACTCGAAGAAATGATAAGAGAGCAGATTCAAAACATGCAGAGGTAAGAGGAGAATAGCAGAGGGGTAAGGAGTAAAGCAAACCTAACCAGATCTATCCAACCGATTTTTCAAAATAGTTTTGACACTCTACATCGGCCGTTATCTAGGTTATCCTACAGGTTGGACCAGTGGGTTATCGCAACTACTGAGCTCTGATACCACTCTGTAACACCCTCGGATCGATCCTATGCAAGTTTCAGCGATTTCTGCCAAACCCGCATAGAAATGATTCAAATGTGCCCACTAGGCACTTTTGTGTGGGTGGAAAACGAAGTAATATCACTACACAATAGTGTAGAGGTCTCAACCCAATAAGGTAGATTCCTCCTGTGTTTTACAATGCTAGTCCCTGGATCAATAGCTAGCATCCACAGTTAAGATGTAATATCAAGAAACAAAGGTCATAATATAACTTTATAACCAGGAAGAACATAATTTTATTACATCATACATAGCTCATTTGGCTATTACATTACATTGCAGCGGAATAACTATAGTCATGGGTCCTTCATCTTCAAAGTGCCACAGGCAGATGTTGGTTGTAGACTTTGTAATCCTAATCAATCAATCTTCACTAAAGACAATCAAACCTGCAACATTACAAGTTACAGCCAAAAGGGTCAATACATTTGAATTGTATTGGCAAGTTTCACTACTTTGTATATTATGAGTGGATCTTATCAATACATGCATATTTGGCTAAGTAGAGTTTAAGGCTTATTTGCATAAAGCAACATTTATCCTATCTTTTCAAAAATGGTTTTGGTCCTTTGTCAAATCTCTTGTCCAAGTTCCTTGAACTCCTTGGTAGAAACTCAAGTGTTCAAGTCCTTGTCAAAAATCTCTTGAGCTACTTGGTAACCCCAAGTGCAACAAGTTTTATCAAAATCTCATGAGTTCCTTGGTATCCCCAAGTACATCATGCTCTTGAGCACCTTGGTAACCCCAAGTGCATCAAGCTTAACAAAATCTCTTTGAATTCCTTGGTACCCCCAAGTGCATCAAGTTTTTATATTAGAAGTTGGAATGTCGAGATATCCCATAGTTCAAACTTTAGTTGCTCAGTATTGTCCATAACCGGGGACACGGCTAAGTACTTAGATTTTATTAACTTCTGCAGAAGGAGTACACTTTACCCACATGTCACAATCCCATCTTGTTGCCACCAGTGTCCTACTGGATTAGTGCTCACCAAGATGGAGTACTGGCAGATTGAGAATGTGACGAAGTCTTTCCAAAGGGTCCTCCCATACACCATTGCTAGCTTGCCTTCAGCACCCATGAAGCATTCCAGATCCCCATGTCCAGTTAACTGAGGACAGTGCATGGGTCTTCCCAATGTAGTTGACTAAGCCAGAGCCATAATAGCATGTGGTTGCACACGAAAGCCACAATTGGAGAAGCATGTTCAATCTCTAAGTTTCCTAGGTGGTTTTCATTTGGAGCACAACACAAAGTGATTGCCATAGACATGGTTCCTTTTGTTGCCACCTTCTCCAAAACTTCAAGTATCCTCCACCTAGGTGGTTCATTGGGTCCTTGTTTTATTATGTAAAACACAAGTCCTTTTCTCAACCTTTGTAAAATCTCAACATGTATCTCTTTTCAAAACATAGCATGGCTAAGCATGTACAACTTCAATATTTTCACTAAGGAGTGTATAGGGAATCCTATTAGGATTTAGCATAGCATAAGTACAGAAATATCTTTTCATGCATGTTTTCAAAATCCACTAAGTATAATGAAAATAGTAGGACTTTTGTATGATAGTGTAACTTGCCTTTTTGGTAGGGAATGGTGGTTCTCTCCTTGATCTTGCTAGTCTCACACTTTGCTAATTTCACTACAAGTCAATCAAGCAAACACAAAATCAACTAACATTCCAAACCAAAGTCAAACAAACAATCTCACACACATAAAGCAAATGGAATCTAAGTCATGCATAAGTATGCAAAGGATGGTTCCATTGCAAGGTTGGTCTCCACTAGGTTTATAAACTTTGTAAAGTCCAAATTGGTCATTTACCAAAATGGCAAAGTCATTAGTTAGAGGGTTTTGCCCCAAACTATTTTAAAATCCATTCAATGGTTTTATCAAATCAAAATTTTTAAGTTTCTCATCAAAAGTTTCTAACTCTCAAGACTTGGTGTTTTAGGTCAGTAGCTTTGAATTATAATATTTTCCCAATAGTTTTTATTCCAAAATCCTTTTTCATAATACAACCATTAACATTACTTAGCTAGAATTAGACTAATTCAATTAATTCATTCTAAATTTTTCCAATTTCATTTCCAAAACCATGGGTTGGTTCCTAGGGTCAGTAAGGTCACAACAAACCATTTTGCAAAAGTTTTAACCCTTAAGTCAATTTTAAACAATTTTAATCTAAACAAGCTCACAAAAGAATCTGCAAAAACAAACAAGCTAACAGATACTATTTGCTAAACTAATTCCATGGTTGGCTAGGGCTTGCTCTCCTGAATTCATTGATATAAAATTTGTAATTTTTGGACGTGTGGTTTGAAAGTTACAGGGGTTTGAAGTTTGCAAATAATTCTGTTTTCAAATCTGTTTTTAAACAGATTAGGTGACACGCGGCGTGTTTTTACTGGACGATACCGATTCGGCTGGATCACGCGACGACAGCCGTTGGATTTCAGTTAAATCGTGCGGCTCAGGCGAGCTCTTACCGCTTTGTTCTACTTCCTATCCTATCCACTGGATCAAGATCGGATGGCCCTTAGTGCCCGACCATAAGCTGGCGGCGATATGTTAACGACGAGTGGCGGAGCGGCCAGTTGGCGGTAGCGCTGGCAAGGCGGGAAGCGAAACAGGGAGGGAGCAAGCTCACTGAGGTCGCGAGGATGAGGTGATGCTGTTCGTGTGGTCATCGTGGCGAGGGGCGCACGGGGACGGGCAGGATTCTTCGCCGGAGTTGGTTCTGGCGACGGACGCGCGCGGTCGAGGACATCGCTGGAGTTCGCCCTATGGCAAAATGGAGGCGCGGTCAGATGCGCAGGATCAAGACAATGCTATGTGCGTGATCGAGAAGTGCAGAGACGGTCTGGTTTCACCTGGGGAACGTGTCGGAGTTGGAGACAGACGCGGCGGTGCTCGGAGTTTGTCGAGGACGGTGTTCTCGGGCGCCCGCGGTCGAACGAAGAGCACAAGGAGGATTGTCTGGGAGTGGGGAGTCTGCTAGTGTGCTCGGAGAGGCAGGAGGCGGTGACACTTGGCCGGAATTCGACGAGGAAGGTCGTCGGAACAGAGAGGCTCGGGGAGGAATTGAGGCGGCCTGGGGCGTGATACTGCGGGGTGACAGAGGGGAAACGGAGAGGAGGGGCGAGCGATTTAAGGTGCGTGGTCAAGGCGAGGTAATGGCCCGGCATTATGACGAATTGAAGCCGCAGGATTACTGTAGGAAACGGCGACGAGGGGGAAGAAGGGTCGTGCGGGTGGGGAGGAAGAACAGGAGGAGTGGGGTCCGCTGGTCAGTGGGAAAAGAAACGAGGGGGAGGGTCCACTGGTCATTGGTTCTGTGGGTCAGAATCTGGGTGCAAATTATTTTCTTTCGGGGAGAGGGGAATTTGGGCTGTTGGGCTGTTGGGCTGGGCCTGATGGTTGGGCTGCTCGTTTTGTTCTATTTTTTCTGTCTGATTTCTTTTCTTTTTCTATTTCTATTTTTCTGTTTTGAATTTGAATCAATTATTCATTCACTCACACCATTCAAATAATTCAAACTTATAATGAGTTTTTGGTTCTGTTTATCAACATAAACCATATAATAAAATAATGTTTTTATTATTTTTAGGACCATTCATTAATTAAATAAAATGGTTCATTAGTTATTTAATAAAATAGGGTTTGATTTAATTAATAGAATCTCCATTTAAAATCCAAATATTTTCAAAACCAAATTAGTAGGTTTTATTTGGAAATAAAGAATATTTGGAAATCTTGCTTTAAAATAAAATAACCTTTTACTTTAAGTCCATTAATTTAAATAAAGTAGACTTTCATTATTAAATCAAATAGGATTTATTTTATTTAAAATATTTATTCTGAATCTAAAATAGAGACAAAACACTTTAGTAGGTTTTATTTGAGAATATAAAATATTTGGAAAACTTATTTAAAATAACTTAATAAGTTTTGATGTTTTTATTAAAATGGTAAAACCTTTTATTTAAATAAAATTTGGATATTAATTCCTTATTATTTTATTTAAATAGACCTTTACTATTTTTAAACAAAACAAAACATTTTATTTCCAAATCTTGGCCAAGGTTTAATTTGGCTTTATAAAATAATCTTTATTTATAAATCCACCTTTTCCTTTAAAAACAAAATCTTTTATTTAAAAGATCAATAATGGTATTGCCAAAACATTTTATTTTCCTCTATTTAAAATGTTTATCTTTTTAAATTCCTTTAGGATTTTATTTAATCCAAATTGGTTTGAGGTTCCAATTGAATTCAAAATGTTTCTTCTGGCCCTGAAAATCAAACAAAGTTTTATTTTATTCATTTATTTTTCACATTACAGGATTTGGAAAATCTTGGGATGTGACTGACTACCACCCTTAAAATAAATCTCGTCCCGAGATTTGGGAAGGCTGGGGTTTCAAGCAGGTTCAAAACAACTAGGGTACTACCACCCTTAAAATTTTTTCAAACAAAAATTACATATTGTCCTTCTTGGGATCCTAGGGAAAATTTCTCTAAGCAAACATTTGCATGGTGTCCTTGGTTTCCATACTTGACTCATGGGCCAAGGCTGAGTTTCTCCATAGGCTTGTTCAACTTGTTCTTCATCTTTTCTGGACAGTTGCTTGCATAATGTCCTGGATTCTTGCAGTTGAAACAATGAATGTCCTTGAGTTCTTTACGTGGCTCTTGTGGACAAGTTGCTACATAGTGGCCTAACTCTTTACAGTTGTTGCACCACACTTGGTCAATCTCTTTATTCTTCTTGTTCTCTGGGAATCCACTGGAGTAGTGTCCCATTTCCTTACATTTACGACATTGCGCAAGGCTCATGTCTTGCTTTTGTTTCTTAAGTTTCTTTGATCCTTTGAATTGGGTTGTCTTGTTTGGAGGTATAAGTGGTCCTTTTCCCTTGGTAGACTTGGATCCTTCTTGTTTCCTTTGTTCCACCATGGAGTAGATAGGACATTGGTTAGGAATATGATCACTTCCTTCACATAGGTAGCAAGTAGCTTGAGAGGTAGGGCATTGTCCAATAGGATGTTCTTCTTCACAATTGGGGCATTGTCCTTCATGCTCCTTGGAAGTATGATCCTTGTCTCCACAAGTAATGCAAGCTGGGGCTCCATCTAGAATAACATTCTTGTCATCCTTGTTATCATACACTCCTTTGGGATAGTTTTCTTCCATGCTGATCATTTGATTAGTCACCTTGAGCATCAGTTGGGATTGTTCTTCCAAAAACCTTTGTAGTGCTGGGTCTTTATCACTATTGTTGGTTATGAACTGAGCTGTCAGTTGGTTCAACTGGTGTTGGGTTGCTATGAGCTCTTTCATGCTGTCAGCTTGGTTGGTGTTGATGTCATCAACCTTGGAGTCTTTTGGAGTAGTCATCCGTTTGGGTTTAAGGGAGGTTCGAATAGGCAAGATATTTCTAAGGACTTAATTCTAATCACACACATCACAATTCACATAAACAATGTTCATGCAATCACAAACCAAACATTTCACTCAAACATGGTTCAAGCACATACTTAGTCAACAAAATATTTTTGTTACTCACATGAGTTGGTGGTTTTGTCTTTAACTAAAATATGGTGGTCCATCTATAGGGTTCACTTGTGATCTTTCCTTCCTTCTTGATTCTTCTTGTATGAGATCATGGTTTCCTTGAGAAAAACTCTTGGTTGCAAGACTTCAAAGTTGTTGATGGCTCCTTCTTATTTTGCATTCCCTCAGTCTCTAATTCTTGTGCAAGATTTCCTTGCTTCACTTGTGGTCCTTAGTAGTTTCCAAGTTGGAAGTCCTTGGTGAATATGCTGAAGATGTTGAAGTCATTAGAGTTGAAGAAGTTGAAGCCATTAGAGTTGAAGAAGTTGAAGAAGTCCTTTGCACATGGTGTAGTCTTTGGCCATGGGGTAGGTTTTGTCCATCAAGTTGACGTAGAAGAGATGTAGAGTTGAAACCAAAATGGTTAAGGAAAGAATTTACAAGTGTTTTTGTAAATAAGTTTTTGGAACAAATACACTCCTATTTTTCTAAGGGTTTTTGTCCAATCCTAGGGTTTACAAATCCTACAGGCAACACAATGCTCTGATACCATCTGTAGAGGTCTCAACCCAATAAGGTAGATTCCTCCTGTGTTTTACAATGCTAGTCCCTGGATCAATAGCTAGCATCCACAGTTAAGATGTAATATCAAGAAACAAAGGTCATAATATAACTTTATAACCAGGAAGAACATCATTTTATTACATCATACATAGCTCATTTGGCTATTACATTACATTGCAGCGGAATAACTATAGTCATGGGTCCTTCATCTTCAAAGTGCCACAGGCAGATGTTGGTTGTAGACTTTGTAATCCTAATCAATCAATCTTCACTAAAGACAATCAAACCTGCAACATTACAAGTTACAGCCAAAAGGGTCAATACATTTGAATTGTATTGGCAAGTTTCACTACTTTGTATATTATGAGTGGATCTTATCAATACATGCATATTTGGCTAAGTAGAGTTTAAGGCTTATTTGCATAAAGCAACATTTATCCTATCTTTTCAAAAATGGTTTTGGTCCTTTGTCAAATCTCTTGTCCAAGTTCCTTGAACTCCTTGGTAGAAACTCAAGTGTTCAAGTCCTTGTCAAAAATCTCTTGAGCTACTTGGTAACCCCAAGTGCAACAAGTTTTATCAAAATCTCATGAGTTCCTTGGTATCCCCAAGTACATCATGCTCTTGAGCACCTTGGTAACCCCAAGTGCATCAAGCTTAACAAAATCTCTTTGAATTCCTTGGTACCCCCAAGTGCATCAAGATTTTATATTAGAAGTTGGAATGTCGAGATCTCCCATAGTTCAAACTTTAGTTGCTCAGTATTGTCCATAACCGGGGACACGGCTAAGTACTTAGATTTTATTAACTTCTGCAGAAGGAGTACACTTTACCCACATGTCACAATCCCATCTTGTTGCCACCAGTGGCCTACTGGATTAGTGCTCACCAAGATGGAGTACTGGCAGATTGAGAATGTGACGAAGTCTTTCCAAAGGGTCCTCCCATAAACCATTGCTAGCTTGCCTTCAGCACCCATGAAGCATTCCAGATCCCCATGTCCAGTTAACTGAGGACAGTGCATGGGTCTTCCCAATGTAGTTGACTAAGCCAGAGCCATAATAGCATGTGGTTGCACACGAAAGCCACAATTGGAGAAACATGTTCAATCTCTAAGTTTCCTAGGTGGTTTTCATTTGGAGCACAACACAAAGTGATTGCCATAGACATGGTTCCTTTTGTTGCCACCTTCTCCAAAACTTCAAGTATCCTCCACCTAGGTGGTTCATTGGGTCCTTGTTTTATTATGTAAAACACAAGTCCTTTTCTCAACCTTTGTAAAATCTCAACATGTATCTCTTTTCAAAACATAGCATGGCTAAGCATGTACAACTTCAATATTTTCACTAAGGAGTGTATAGGGAATCCTATTAGGATTTAGCATAGCATAAGTACAGAAATATCTTTTCATGCATGTTTTCAAAATCCACTAAGTATAATGAAAATAGTAGGACTTTTGTATGATAGTGTAACTTGCCTTTTTGGTAGGGAATGGTGGTTCTCTCCTTGATCTTGCTAGTCTCACACTTTGCTAATTTCACTACAAGTCAATCAAGCAAACACAAAATCAACTAACATTCCAAACCAAAGTCAAACAAACAATCTCACACACATAAAGCAAATGGAATCTAAGTCATGCATAAGTATGCAAAGGATGGTTCCATTGCAAGGTTAGTCTCCACTAGGTTTATAAACTTTGTAAAGTCCAAATTGGTCATTTACCAAAATGGCAAAGTCATTAGTTAGAGGGTTTTGCCCCAAACTATTTTAAAATCCATTCAATGGTTTTATCAAATCAAAATTTTTAAGTTTCTCATCAAAAGTTTCTAACTCTCAAGACTTGGTGTTTTAGGTCAGTAGCTTTGAATTATAATATTTTCCCAATAGTTTTTATTCCAAAATCCTTTTTCATAATACAACCATTAACATTACTTAGCTAGAATTAGACTAATTCAATTAATTCATTCTAAATTTTTCCAATTTCATTTCCAAAACCATGGGTTGGTTCCTAGGGTCAGTAAGGTCACAACAAACCATTTTGCAAAAGTTTTAACCCTTAAATCAATTTTAAACAATTTTTATACTCTAAACAAGCTCACAAAAGAATCTGCAAAAACAAACAAGCTAACAGATACTATTTGCTAAACTAATTCCATGGTTGGCTAGGGCTTGCTCTCCTGAATTCATTGATATAAAATTTGTAATTTTTGGACGTGTGGTTTGAAAGTTACAGGGGTTTGAAGTTTGCAAATAATTCTGTTTTCAAATCTGTTTTTAAACAGATTAGGTGACACGCGGCGTCTTTTTACTGGACGATACCGATTCGGCTGGATCACGCGATGAAAGCCGTTGGATTTCAGTTAAATCGTGCGGCACAGGCGGGCTCTTACCGCTTCGTTCTACTTCCTATCCTATCCACTGGATCAAGATCGGATGGCCCTCAGTGCCCGACCATAAGCTGGCGGCGATATGTTAACGGCGAGCGGCGGAGCGGCCAGTTGGTGGCGGCGCTGGCGAGGCGGGAAGCGAAACAGGGAGGGAGCAAGCTCACCGAGGTCGCGAGGATGAGGTGATGCTGTTCGTGTGGTCGTCGTGGCGAGGGGCGCATGGGGACGGGCAGGATTCTTCGCCAGAGTTGGTTCTGGCGACGGACGCGCGCGGTCGAGGTCGAGGACGTCGCTGGAGTTCGCCCTATGGCAAAATGGAGGCGCGGTCAGATGCGCAGGATCAAGACAATGCTATGTGCGTGATCGAGAAGTGCAGAGACGGTCTGGTTTCACCTGGGGAACGTGTCGGAGTTGGAGACAGACGCGGCGGTGCTCGGAGTTTGTCGAGGACGGTGTTCTCGGGCGCCCGCGGTCGAACGAAGAGCACAGGGAGGATTGTCTGGGAGTGGGGAGTCTGCTAGTGTGCTCGGAGAGGCAGGAGGCGGTGACACTTGGCCGGAATTCGACGAGGAAGGTCGTCGGAACAGAGAGGCTCGGGGAGGAATTGAGGCGGCCTGGGGGCGTGATACTGCGGGGTGACAGAGGGGAAACGGAGAGGAGGGGCGAGCGATTTAAGGTGCGTGGTCAAGGCGAGGTAAAGGCCCGGCATTATGACGAATTGAAGCCGCGGGATTACTGCAGGAAACGGCGACGAGGGGGAAGAAGGGTCGTGCGGGTGGGGAGGAAGAACAGGAGGAGTGGGGTCCGCTGGTCAGTGGGAAAAGAAACGAGGGGGAGGGTCCACTGGTCATTGGTTCTGTGGGTCAGAATCTGGGTGCAAATTATTTTCTTTCGGGGAGAGGGGAATTTGTGCTGTTGGGCTATTGGGCTGGGCCTGATGGTTGGGCTGCTCGTTTTGTTCTATTTTTTTCTGTCTGATTTCTTTTCCTTTTCTATTTCTATTTTTCTGTTTTGAATTTGAATCAATTATTCATTCACTCACACCATTCAAATAATTCAAACTTATAATGAGTTTTTGGTTCTGTTTATCAACATAAACCATATAATAAAATAATGTTTTTATTATTTTTAGGACCATTCATTAATTAAATAAAATGGTTCATTAGTTATTTAATAAAATAGGGTTTGATTTAATTAATAGAATCTCCATTTAAAATCCAAATATTTTCAAAACCAAATCAGTAGGTTTTATTTGGAAATAAAGAATATTTGGAAATCTTGCTTTAAAATAAAATAACCTTTTACTTTAAGTCCATTAATTTAAATAAAGTAGACTTTCATTATTAAATCAAATAGGATTTATTTTATTTAAAATATTTATTCTGAATCTAAAATAGAGACAAAACACTTTAGTAGGTTTTATTTGAGAATATAAAATATTTGGAAAACTTATTAAAATAACTTAATAAGTTTTGATGTTTTTATTAAAATGGTAAAACCTTTTATTTAAATAAAATTTGGATATTAATTCCTTATTATTTTATTTAAATAGACCTTTACTATTTTTAAATAAAACAAAACATTTTATTTCCAAATCTTGGCCAAGGTTTAATTTGGCTTTATAAAATAATCTTTATTTATAAATCCACCTTTTCCTTTAAAAACAAAATCTTTTATTTAAAAGATCAATAATGGTATTTCCAAAACATTTTATTTTCCTCTATTTAAAATGTTTATCTTTTTAAATTCCTTTAGGATTTTATTTAATCCAAATTGGTTTGAGGTTCCAATTGAATTCAAAATGTTTCTTCTGGCCCTGAAAATCAAACAAAGTTTTATTTTATTCATTTATTTTTCACATTACAAGATTTGGAAAATCTTGGGATGTGACAAATAGTCCTCAATGGAACCCACAGAACAGACATATACAACAACGACTCAAAGAGTCAAGAATACAGATATATAGTACAAAGATCCAAATCACCTTGAAAACGATAGAGCGTCCGAGTACGAACAAGATGCAAATGGGGCTAAAAGACCTGAAGAATAACCAATGGCATCCATAACCCTGCCCAGGCCAAGCCGGAAGGGTACCCCTGCTAATGACGTCGATCTCAAGACCTGCTTAAACAAAAGGGGTGCCGACAAAGGGCAAAGGAAAAAGAGAGTGGTCAGTACTGAGGCCAGTACACGACGAGTCTTAGAATTCGGCGGTCCGCGCCTACATAGGTATGGTGGACTGAAGAGGAAGCACGACATGCACTAAACAACCTATACAGACTCGAGGCAACTTGTTGGGCCACGTAGAGATAAAACAAAAAAAATTCCCTACGCGGTGAACCCAATATCTAGTTGAGGCAGAAGGCCATGAGGATTACGACTAGACGCGCAGTGGCGGATTACTGATGAAGCGCATCAGTTGAATGCAGTGTAGTCCTCAAGATCCGATCCGATCACGATCATCCTGGTGCTGATCGTACAACACCTCTGCTGGTATCCACACATACAAGGGGGAGCACCAGCGGCAAACAGCTAGGTTTGATACGACGACTGGACTGCTGTGGAGCTAGGGTTTCCAACGCATGGAAGGACCTAACTGTTAACCCTTCTTGGTTTCTGCGCCCCACTATATATAGGGAGTGATTGTGGGCTCGACTCACTCGTGGCCCATTCAATAAAGCCCATATAATATTAGTCATCATGAGTCTGACTCATTGACTCAGTCCAAATCCGGCTTCGGTCCAACCCAACCAGATTTCTGGTTCAGATCCAATCTGAACTTGCTCCCGCTATTTAGTGTGTGACCCCGCAGGCTCATGGCAACTTGGACACGATTGGAGTCCCACTCTCAATCGAATAGTCGGTAGCGGCTCCTAGAAGAACGTGCCGACTCCCAAGTACCAAAGAGTCATGACGACATGCCTTTCCAATGCGACTTGTGTCCGAGTCCCTTTTGCCTAACGATATACCTTGTCAGACTATAGGCGAATAACTATCATCCCTTAAATAGTCCGACTCTCTTCTCGACCCGAGATAAGTGATTCATCCGACTAACTCTTAGTCGATCGCCTTGGTTAACACTTAACCGAGTCATGCATGGTCATGATTTCCGAATCATATCATCCGAGAGGGCCCAGAGAACATCTCTCCAACTGGAGGGTCAAAATCCCATCTTGGTTATTCACATCACGCAGCTTGATTCTCAGTCGACCCGAACTCTGCCATTATAACTGCCCAGTTACGGATCAATGTTTGAAAGAACCTAAGTCGGTGATCCTCAACTCGGACTATGCAATAACCTCAGGCCTAAGGATTACATTGATTGAGATTTAAAAATGATAACTTGTTTGTTGTACCTAAATATGGGTCATTCCGACTCACTAAACTCTTTAGCCGAATTTGTGTAAGTCGGAATAGCATCTCCATGCCCATGACAAGTGGAATCGAGTCAACAGCCGACTTTCACATTGGTCTAAGTTGTGTGTCCATCACAACCTCAATGACCAAGGACATTTAGTACAAACAACATGCATGTAAAGTTCCACAAATGAATCACATATTCAATGATACACATTAGATATACAAGGACAACTTAGTATCTTTATGAATACAATGGGAAATATCATCATACATGATTGCCTCTAGGGCATATTCCCAACAGTCTCCCACTTGCACTAGAGTCAATCTTCCAACATCACATGTCTAGGAATCTAATGCCCATAGCTCTTAGGTGCGCCTCATGCTTCGGCCGTGGTAATGGATTAGTCAATGGATCTGCAATATTTGCATCCGTGTGTACCTTGCATAACTTGATATCACCCTGATCCACGAACTGGCGAATCAGGTGGTATCTCATGAGTATGTGCTTGTTCTTCTGGTGTTGTCTAGGTTCCTTGGCTTGTGCAATAGCACCATTGTTGTCACAATACACGTCTAACGGATTGGACGAGCCCTGAACCACACCAAGATCCATGAGGAAATTCCTCATCCAAACACCTTCCTTTGCTGCCTTTGAGGCGGCAATATACTCAGCCTCTGTTGTAGATGTAGACACAGTCTCTTTCTTGGAACTCTTCTAGCTCACAGTGATACGTCCAAAACATATCTACTTTCCCGAACACTTTTGCTATTGTTTCTCCTCTAAACATGTGTGATTTGGATACAACTAACACAGACTGATGCTGTTTTTAGCAGAATTACCTTGGTGTCTAGTTTTTGTGCAGAAAATCAACTATCAGGAAAAATCCCGGAAAATATGCCAAAAATCCTATTTCACCAGAAGATCCATGGAGCCATAGTACGATACGGAGTGGAGGCCTGGGGGGCCTACACCCCTGCCATGCGCGGGCCAGGCCTAGCCACGCCTAGGGGGCGTGCGGCCACCCCAAGCACCCCCTCAGCCTCCCTCTTCGCCTATAAGAAGCCTCTTGACCTAAAAACTGGGGGGGGGGGTTCGTCGTTTTTCCAGAAAGAGTTCCACTGCGCCGCCACCACTAGAATCCGTGATTCAGAACCAGAAACTCCGTTCTGGCACCCTGCTGGGACGGGGAATTTGGGGAGGATCATCGTCATCGTCATCACCAACGCCTCTCCATCAACCATCAATGTTTCCCTCATCCATGAGTGAGTAATCCCCCGCTGTAGGATATGGGGATGGTAGGGATTGGATGAGTTCTATCATATAATTGAATAATATTGTTAGGGAATGGTGCCTAGTATCTCTATTAGTGATATTTGACTTTGTTGCAACTTGTTGTGCTTAATGCTTGTCACTAGGGCCCGAGTGCCATGATCTCAGATCTGAACTTATTATTGAATCATTATGATAGTATTGTTTGTGGTCTTATCTGCAAGTTGTGTACACATATCATTGTCCGGATCCAAAGGCCCCGAAGTGACAGAAATTGGGACAACCGGAGGGGATGGCTGTGATGTGAGGATAACATGTGTTCATGGAGTGTTAATGCTTTGCTCCGGTGCTCTATTAAAAGGAGCACCTTAATTTCCAGTAGTTCCCTAGAGGCCCCGCTGCCACGGGCTGGCAGGACAAAAGATGTTGTGCAAGTTCTCATTGCGAGCACGCGTGACTATATATGGAGCACATGCCTAGGATTGTTTAGTACTTGGATTCTTATTGTTATTTATTTGCAATTGCCCTAGATCTTGAAGTTACATGTTTAGACTCGTCCATGCAATGCCCGTCCATCCATCCCTATGCCTACCGCGCTCATATCCTACTGTTTGCTACTACTGTTATTGTTGCTCCTGTTTTGCTGTTGCCGTTGCTTTGCTGTTGCTACTACAAACTGTTGCTACTGATAAACTTCTGTGAGCAAGAACTATTTCCAGGTGAAGCTGAATTGACAACTCAGTTGTTAAGGCTTGCAAGTACTCTTTGGCTCCCCTTGTGTCGAATCAATAAATTGGGTAATACTACCCTCGAAGACTGTTGCGATCCCCTATACTTGTGAGTCATCAAGGCTATTTTCTGGCGCCATTTCCGGGGATCATATCTTTATTTGTAAATTCATTTGGATCTATTATTGTTCACTGCTACTCCTTTCATCATGGGGAAGTCTCGTGATGGAAAGTTTCCTATTTTACCATCCACTACAAGAAGAGGTACAATCCTAAACACCTCTGCTGCTCTTGATTCACCGTCTGTTATAAGTAAGCTTGTTACACCACCACCACATACTCATGCTACACACACTGCTACTACTGCTGAGTCTAAAACTGCTTTTGATGCTCATGATGTTACTTCTACTGTCCTTGATGCGAGGAAATAGTGAAACTCCTAGTGAAGACACTGTTACACCTGTTAGGTCACCTGAGTCTAGAGAGAGTTATGATATTAATGATGGCTACATTGAGTTTACTGATGAATTTGTTGAAGAGTGACGAAACACGCATGGTGCAAGTGCTATTAAGAGTCTCCTTGCTAGACGTACCATTATTCCTAAATAGTCCTCTGATCCTAAGTTTGCCACCTCTCCCATAGATATTAAAGATAAAGATTATGATTTATCTCTTGATTTATCCTATTTAGACATTGTTGAGAAAGAACCTTTTTGTGGGACTGAAAATGAGAGTGCTGTGGCTCATATGAATGACCTTTCCACTATGAGTGCTTTATTCTCTGATGATTTTAAGATGCACAAGTACCTTGTTACAAAGATCTTCCCTTTTTCACTAAAAGGAGAAGCTAAGGCTTGGTTTAATAGATTACCTCCTGGTTCCATGGATAGCCCTGATTGTTTGATTTCTTCTTTATTCCAGAAATATTTTCCTCCCAGTGCTAGACATGTTGCTTTGCAGAGACTTTTTGATTTTAAACAGGGAGAAGAAGAGAAATTGCCTGAGTCATGGACAAGGTTCTGTTCCTTGATTCATGCACATCCTGGATGTCCATTACCTAAAAACGAGCTTCTTGATATTTATTATAATGGACTAACTGATGGTTCTAGGACACACCTAGATAGTTTTGCTGATTGTGTTTTCAGGTAAAGAACTCCTACAGATGCTGAAGAACTAATGGATAAAATAAGCAAGAATTATGATGATTGGACTTCAACTGACCTAAATACACCTAAGCCTATTACTCCTGAACTAGTTGTGCCTGAACCAGTTCCAACACCAACACCAAAGAAGAGGGGATTTATTGCATTAAATGATGAAGTGATGAAGGAAGATAAGAAATGTCTAAATGAGAAAGGTATTAGAGCTGAAGATGTGAAGAATCCACCTCCTATAGAAGAATTATGTAAGCCAATTCCCCACTCATCTACTATTGAGGTACACTCTCTCCACTTTGATGAAGGTGATATTCCCTATGGTAAGCCTCCTAATCAATGCTTTGAGGAACTTGACACATTTATTGTTAAACAAGGTAATTTTAATAAACAAGTTCAGAATCATTTATTGGAAAATTCTAGAGCTATTAATGAGTTGAAAGATATTGTGGAAAGAACTTCAAATGATATTAAAATGCTTTGTAAACACTTTCAAATGGTTCAAACCCAACTTGATCAACTTTCTAAGGTACAAAATGGTATGCTAGTTAATGCCCCAGGAGATAAACATGCTTATGGAATTAGAACTAGGAGTGGTATAGCTACTCAAGATCCTTTATATCCTGAAGGACACCCTAAAAGAATTGAGCAGGATTCTCAACAAGGTGAAAGTAGTGGTAGTCCTTGTAAGAGAAAGAAAAAGAAACACAAAATAGTTGAGGAACCACTTGAACCTGTTGTAGATCCTAATAGTATATTTGTCTCTGATGCTGAAATTGAGAGTGCTAATGATAAAAATGATGCTCCTAATAAGGATGAAGTTGAGGAAGAACCTGAGGAGCACACTAAGAATACTAGGTACACTAAGGAAGATTTTATTGCTAAGAAACATGGTAGTGAGAGAGAACCTGGGTGCAGAAACCTATGCCTTTTCCAGGTAAGAAACACAAGTCAAAGGAGGAAGAACACTACAACAAGTTTTGTGAGTGGATGAAGCCTTTATTTTTGCAAATTCCTTTGACTGATGCTATTAAGTTGCCTCCTTATTCAAAGTATATGAAGGATATTGTCTCTAATAAAAGGAAGATTCCTAATGAGGAGATTTCTACTTTGCTTGCTAATTATTGCTTCAATGGTAAGGTTCCAAAGAAACTTGGTGATCCAGGTATACTAACTATTCCTTGCTCTATTAAGAATAATTATGTTAGAACTGCTTTATGTGATTTGGGAGCTGGAGTTAGTGTTATGCCTTTTTCTCTCTACAGGAGACTTCAGTTAGAAAAGTTGATACCAACTGATATATCTTTGCGAATGGCTGATAAGTCAACTACTATTCCTATTGGTATATGTGAGGATGTTCCTGTTCAAGTGGCTCAGGTTTTAACTGATTTTATTGTGCTTGAGATGCCTGAATATGATAATATGTCTATTACTCTTGGGAGACCTTTTCTTAATACTGCAGGTGCTGTCATCAATTGTAACCAAGGAAAAGTAACATTCAATATTAATGACAAAGAGCATACTATCTATTTCCCCAAGAAGGTTGCTAAAAGCTATTGCCTAAATTCCATTGAAAATATTGAGAGCACCTGGGTTGGAGAAATATATTGTCCCATTCCACAAGAAAATTTTGAAACTATTATGATTGGGACCATTGCTATCAAGTTTGAGGTAACATAATCACCTTGTGGAATGCAAAGTTTTGTTTCATCTAAGATTGTTTTGGTAACAAGACTTGATCAACCTTGTTAACAAAAGGATTTTAATGAACAAAATAATGTTTTCGTCGTGGTTATACTTGTTTTCGTTTACTTTTCTCCTTCATAGTCTTTGCCTTTTCTTTTTGCTAGCTTTGGTTTTGTTAGTTGTTTGCTTGCTAGAGTGTCTTAGAACTTCTGTAGTTTGGTTTTTGGTTTACTTTTGCTTCTTCTAAAAAACCGTTTCTACGAGAAATTCAATTTTCATACCTTGAAAATTGGCCAAAAATAAAGTTTCTCGAAAAATCCCAGAAAATTCAAAATAAAATTTTCCTCAAAAAAGGGGCAGAGGGACACCTGGAGTGACCCGGGGGCCACCCCAGGCCAGCACACCCCTGGTGGGCGCGGCCAGCCCCCAGGTGGCGCCTGGCTGGGGTGTGGCCCACCTGGGCCCCTCCAAGGTGCCTCCTCCCAGCCATCTTCTTTCTCTCTCCCGAAAAACACTGGAAAACTTTCTCAAGTTCCTGCTGTTCTTGCTCGCGATTTTCGATCTTCTTGCTCATCCCATCTTTGTTGCTAGTTTTTGGAGGGATTGCTCCTTGGTATGTGCCTCCTCCGCTTGTCCAATTAGATTTGTGATTGGTAGATTGTATCTTGAGTATTTTGCTGCTATAGGTGACATGTTGTGTGAACTTGCATGTTTGTTCTATGCTTAGAGATTTCATTTTGATGCATGTGTAGCCCTCTAGCAAGTTCCTATAGTAGTTTCTCATCATTTATCAACTTGGAAATCACTTGGTTTGATGATTGTCTAAATTTTTTAGAAAAAAAGAGGTCACGGACAACCACACATTTGGTGAAATATTTGAGAGAGATGAACCTAGAAGGGCAAGGCCTTCAAGATCATCCTCCCGAGCTAGGCCCTCATACAATGAGGATCTCATTACACCACGATTTGGCGACGAGGGAGATGAGGGGGATGCGCACCCTTCCACCTTTCCTTGCCTAACCTTTTTGCGGGCTGGTGGGATTCTTGATGATTTTCTAACCTTGGTTCGGAGGGTTGGACTAACAAGCTATATGTAAGATGAGAGCGTGCAATATGCCACGCTCACTAAAACATTTGTGGAGAGCTTCTCTTTTACTAACAGCTTGTTCAAGCCAGATGTGTCTTTCAAAATTTATGGCAGGCCTTAGACCATGACATTGAAGAAATTTTGTGAGGCCTAGGACTTGGTACAACTGGGTCGTCGAAGAAGATTCCAGCTCAACCCGCTGATTTGTTTGAACTCTACCATGGGATAACTAATTGAAAGTACAAAGGAAGTCGCCTAGAGGGGGGGGGGGGGGGTGAATAGGCTTTTTAAAAATATTACGGTTTAGGCTCAAGTAAATGCGGAATAAAACTAACGTTTAATTTATTGAGCACAAAACCTAGCCACTAAGTTCACCTAGATGCACCAACAACCTATGCTAAGCAATATAAGCAACAAGGTGATAGCAAGGTATAAGTACTTCAAGCACGATGGCTATCACAATGTAAAGTGCATAAGTAAAGGGTTCGGTTGAGAGATAACCGATGGACGCGGAGACGAAGATTTGTTTCCCGAAGTTCACTTCCAAAGAAGCTACGTCTCCGTTGGAGAGGTGCGATGGCGCAATGCTCTCCGAACGCCACAAATGGCTCACCTCGAGGTGTGGTGGCTCGATGCTCACCCAATGCCACACAAGGCCTCACCCCGGATGCGGAAGCACGCAACTCACCGACGCCACAAAAGGCTCACCCTATTCTCCCAAGTGCGCACCACAAAAGGAGGGCACTTGCTCCACTATGGGACGCTTGAGGGCGGTCACCGAACCCGTACAAGATTGGGGCTAACTCCACAACTCAATTGGAGGCTCCCAACAACAAAGCCACAACAGGCCAACAATGCCACAAAAGGCCAACAACGCCACAAAAGGCTACAAGACCACAAAAGGTCAACAAGACCACAAAAGGTCAACAATCCAACCACACAACCGTCTAGGGTTCCAAGGAACCCAAGAAAAACAAGCTCACAAGCTTGAACTCGCCGAATCTCCGAGGAGAACTCAAACCTATGCACCAAATGCAAGGGCAAGTCCTTCTCTCCCAAATTCCAACAAAGCTACAAAAGCTATTGGGGGAATAAGGGAGGAAGAACACAAGAGTAGAACTCAAACCTATGCACCAAATGCAAGGGCAAGTCCTTCTCTCCCAAATTCCAACAAAGCTACAAAAGCTATTGGGGGAATAAGGGAGGAAGAACACAAGAGGAGAACACAAAACTCTCCAAGATCTAGATCCCAATGATTCCTTCACAAAGAAGGGATTTGACTTGGGGGGATTGTAGATCTAGATCTCCTCTCTCAAATCCCTCAAAAAGATGCAAGAATCATAGGAAGGGAAAGGGAGAGGGAAAGCTTCTTCAAGGTTGACAATGGAGGAGAGAGAGAAAGCCAAGAACCAAGAAGAAAAGCTAGTACCCACGAAGGGGAAGAGGAGCCCCTTTTAAAGGACTCCCAGATCTGCCTGTTATGGGCATTCGCGACACCTGGCCGGAACTTCCGGTGGGAGGCCGGAAGTTCCGGTGGCACCCAGCCAACGGACGAAAACTGTGGAGCGAGAAACTAAAAAACGAATCATGGCCGGAACTTCCGGCTCTGGGGCGGAAGTTCCGCCCAGCCTGGCTCCAACGGTCATCAGACCGTTGACGCCCGCTCTAGAAGCGCAACCGGAAGTTCCGGTCAAAACAGACCGGAAGTTCCGGTGAACTTCCGAGCAAGTTCCGACAAAGATCCGGCAAATAGAACGCTTCAAAACATAAGGTTACTGAGCGTGAGCGGAAGAAGACCCGGAACTTCCACCGGAACTTTCGGCGGCAAAGATGCCCTAGCGGAACTTCCGGTGGGAAGCCGGAACTTCCGGTCAGGGAAATTCCAGAACCCAGAAAACCAGAAATGCAATAACTTTTGCATCCGAACTCCAAACGGGATGAAACCAATTTTGTTGGAAAGATAACGACGAATATAATACAACAAAAAGGTATTCCCCAAGGTGTGGAGCCAGAAAACTCGCAAGATCAAAAACCGCAATAAGATATGCAAGTGAAATCCTTAGATGATGAACTAGAGCTTGTTATGATGATGTCCACAAGCTCTAGATCCTCTCATGGACAAGAACCAAATAACAACCAAGAAAGATGATGCTATGAATGCAAAGGTTTGAGCTCTCTCCGAACATGCAAACGAGACACCCGCTTGAGAGCCCCTCTTGATAGTACGGCTATCTATCCTAAACCCGGTCTCCCAACTAACAACACGAGACCGGCAAAAGAGAATCCCTATCAACATACCTTTGCCTTGAGCGTCCCACTTGAACTTGATGTAGACCGTCTTGTTCTTTTATAGTGGGAACACCTTTCTTGTTTGCTCTTGCTCGCTCTTGCTTGATAAAGACTTGCAAAATGCTCCCCCATACTCCACGGGGAAACCTCTTCTTTGAACTTGTCTTCATCATTCCATGAGCACGAGGATGGCAAGCTTCAAGCATGAGATCTTCTAGAGATGGCGCATCTTGAGCTCGTCCTTCTTCATCCTTACTTGAGGTTGATCCATCTTGATGCAACTCTTTGCACATGCTTTGATCGACCTTCAAGCTCCTTCTTTCTTCATGATTCCAATGGGCACAAAGCCCTTGGACATTTCTTCATTTCCCAACCTTGAGACCAACACATGGCCCAAGCGATGCCAATGGACAAACCTACAAGTGAAACTCAATTTACACATTAGTCCATAGAGATTGTCATTAATTACCAAAACCACACATGGGGGCATACATGCCCTTTCACTAATGATGATGACCGTAGAGCCCAACGTGGAAAGATAAGAAATATTCAGCTCCTAGCCATCAGGTACTTTGCTTACTATCTTGCCACTAGTGTTCTTGGTAGGGAGAACACTAGTAATATTTCCAACTATCATTTGGCCTTCATAGCTGCTGCGCTCAACAATGAAACTAAGTACAATCTTGGTTCTCTCATTGCTCGTCGCTTAGCTGCTAAGGGACCCAATTATGGGGAAATTATTGTTGCACGTGTTGTTGTTGCCTTGGACCTTGCTGTTGATCCAAATGATACAGTTTTGGCTCCTCAGAGGTTTGATCTTGTTGCCATGAAGGCACATCACTTTGTCACTGCTGGCTCTACCCTTGAGAGTTTGGTTTATAGAATGTTGTTTATTGACGGGGAAGAGAGAGAGAGAGATCCCTCTCCCCCAAACCACTTTGTTCAGTATTTCCCAGGGACCTTTGTCACGCTCCAAGGAGGAGATGGATGACAAGCTGCGCATTCTTGGCTTCCATGGACACTATCAGGGGGACGCACCCTCATACGACCCCTTTGTGTACTACACAGGGGAGTCCTCAAGCTCGTACCAGGACGAGGGAGCCTCCTCGACGTACTACGGAGGTGAACGTACTTGGTCACCATGAAGTTGAGCCCCACTTAGGCCAAAAGCCTAAGCTTGGGTGGAGGTATACCGACATCACACTCATCTATATATCATGTTTCGTCAGTTCTTTGTATATCCATTGTTTCACTTCCTTTTTGGTTCTTGTTTCTTCTTTCCCAAAACACAAAAATACCAAAAATATTTTTGTTGTTTCTCTTGGTTTGTTCTTTGCTTTTTAGCTTTGGTTTGCGTTAAAATAAAAATCCAAAAAGATTTGCTTTGTTTGCTTGTTTGAAAAATCGAAAAAACCAAAAATATTTGTTGTTCTTCTTTGGTTTTGTGAGTTCTTTGCAGGGTTGAGCCGTCCTCAGTGGATTTTGGTTTCATGTTATTATTCAAGTCATACAAGTGAAGGGTAATAATGAAGAATAAGACAACTTGAGGTGTGGTAAGAGGCTGGTAACGAACTGTATTTGTTTTCATTTTTGTACATATACTCATCATTGTGAGCATGCTTAGTCTGTTCATGTAAGGTGTTTGTTACTAATGGATGCTTAGTAGTTCTTGCTTTCTTGTGATTAGCTCCAGCTTGCTAATAGTTTGTAGCATGTCATATGAATGTTTGCTTGCATTGTTTTATTCATATTTTGGTATGATATTGTGGTATGCTCTTCTGAATGATTCATATGAATCAACTTGGCACATTGCGGTGACCCAGCATACCACTGCATGTGTAGTACATTATAGTCGTTGACATGACATCCACAGAACACCGCTCTGTAAATATCACATCCCTCAGAGTGGTACAACAGAAACATTGCGGGTCCATATTACAAAAGTACACACATTATTATTACAATAATGGAAGTTCAAGACTTCGAAAAGATTCAACTCACAAACCAAAGTATAAAGTGTTTCAGCGAAATTTAAAAGTAACAACTCCGACTAGGAGTTGAGCTAAACAGCTTATTCTATAGAGTCCATGCTGCTCGTCTCCGTTGGTTACTATTAACTAGGAATACTTAGTTGGACTCGTTATCTTCGACAACATAGCGGATTTCATAATCCACTCCTTCAACTCCTCCGGACAGATCAGGTTCCTCGTAGAACACATCTTCTTGGCATTCGACTGCATACATTGGAACGTCTTCAGGATCCTCAGAGTCTAAGCAAGGGATCAAAGGAAAGAATGAGTAACAGCGTTACTCAACAAGTTCATTATATGCAAGGTGGGAAGTTTGATGCTCTAACTACCACATCAGATTATAAATCCTTGGCACTATGAAATTTTTGTAATCTTTCTTCAATGACTGATTTTATTCTGAAAAACTATGACAATCAGCCTTCACAGGTTGACCAGAACTTTCATGGAGTTCCTTTCCTGCCGCGTTCGTAGATCCTTCCCGGAACAGGAAGTACCAAGTTACAGTTCTTACACTCTGCAGAGGTGCGTTACTTTACCCATGAGAGATCAACTCTTTGTTGCACAACCGGGCGTACTTTCCCATCCACAATTCCATGATGTGGGGCCCAGTAGTTGGTCCAAGCCAATCACTGCCCCCTTCGCGACCCCGCATGCCTCCTTGGTGTACACCATGCCCACATAATGAATTACGACAATGGTTTGTACAAACCGTTAGATGCCAGAACTATCATGGGACGTTGAGGGTTCCCACCCATATGCTGCATATCCTCTATGAATTACCAATTAATATGCACGCTTCGAGGATAACATCCATGACCTGCACATCCGGCTTCATGCGAGAGGAAGAAGATACAGCTGACTTCTCTGTCCCATTCCAAATCTCATGGCTAAGGCGTAATATACAGCGCTAGAATCACTGATGTCAGGGGTTATTAAGTCCCTACTTGATCATCATTGTTGCAATTAGAACTCTAAGTTCTATTGCTCCATCATATCACCACTTAGGATGATATCTAAAATTTCTTTATATGTGAAAATAATATTTACTTTCTTTTATAGCATATATGATAACACACAATTTGCAAATACTTTGATAAAGACTCTTCAAAGGACATGAGCAAGTGATGAACTTGCCTTGTGATGGCAATGTAGTGAAGTCTGATGCTTGCACTGAACCTTGAGTTTCTAGTTCTACAAAAACATCATTATTGCCCGGTAAGGACAATATTTAAAGAAGCAAAATGATTATGCAAGTAATGTAATGAATTATTTAATTCTATATGCATTTTCTATATAAGGTGCCTTTTAATAAAGCATTTATAAATATTATTTTTTTATATTTATAACATATATTGAATTATTTTATTTTATTCCTTTTTTATTTGACTTTTATTGATTTAATAATTCTTTTAGGAATTATTAATTAAACATTAAAATTGTTATTAAATATTTATTTAGTATTTTTAAAAAATACTATAATACTAATATATAATGAAAGTGATTTTTATTTATTTTTATCATCTTTCAATAATTTTGTAAAATTCCATAAGGAATATATAAGTTACAAAATTATTATAAAAATTTAAATGTCCAAAATTTTATTTCTTATTTTATTTGGATAGAGTGGATTATAGTGAATCCAAAAATATTTTATTTATAATTTTTGGACTTTTATTTTATTTTCTAGAATTTTATGGAGGTCAGGGGCATTTTGGTCTTTTCCAATTGATTAAAACTATTTTTTAAACGACTTGGGATGGCCTTTTGGGCTTATTGGGCCAGTGTGGCCCAATAGGGCAGGGTCAAAATCATCACCCCGAGGGGTTTTGGCCCACCCAGCCCACTCTCTCTGCCTCCTCATCGTTCTCACCTTTCCTCTTCCTCGACCCCGCGGGCTCTAGCGCCGCCGCTGGCGATGGCCGCCATTGAGGCTTCCCCTGGTCGCTGCCGTGGTGCAGGGCGAGGTTTGCGACTATGCTCGTTCATCTAGTCCAACTCGATTTGACTCTGGGGCTTCCCCGTGGCCAGGTTCACCCCGTTCCCAAACCATAGGGTTAGGGAAAAGTGTTGCCGCCGCTGTCGCGGTCCCGCCTATGGTGGTGTGCTGGGTTCGTGTGCTGCTGTGGCCGCCGCCGTGGCTGGTGTAGGTTGCAGCGCCCCCTGGGTGCTCCCTGTGCCGCCGCGGGTTCGTCGGACAATCTGCTTCCTCTTCAATTCGTTAGCGAGGACCCCGGGTAAGTTGCCTCTGTGGGTCTTTTTCATGCTACTACCATGAATCTCTTTGTGTGTATCTAGTGGCTTCTCGTGCCTAGTGACTATGTTCTGATTAGGGTTCATCTCCTAATTAGGGTTCTTGTTCTGATTAGGGTTCATAACCCCCTGTTGATCATATCCATGATGCTTTAGATCTAGTGGTGATCATACTTGAGCATGAAGAATGATTGTTTGTTGTGGATCATTATTTGTAGTGGCTTTGATGATGCTAGTGGCTTGTCAGATTTATTCAAGTGGTAATTCACTATGATCCCATGTTAGTGTTTCTATGGAATCCCTGATTGGAAATGTTGTTTATCTGAAAACTTACTCCACTGTCAGAATGCATATACTGACAGTAGTTCTCTCAGTAGTTGCTTACTGCAGTTATAATGGTAGGCTTGTATGAGAATATACATACTGAATATAATCATTACATGTTAATGATTTTCTGTGGATGTATAGATGAATTTGATGTTGATTCCTGGCACTTGGCTTCAGGAAGATGATATCTATTGGCTTGTCCCTTTTATCTGTGGAAACTAAGTAAATATTGGTTTTAGCTCATTTAGAACTTGTCCTTGTGATACCATTATGATCTGGCACACAAGTGATTGAGTTTTATTTCTGGGCTTAGCTTTGACAATACTTGTGATTAATACTGGCAAGATAAAATGAAAACTTTTCTCAACTCTCCTGCCTATGATGTTGGTCTGAGTGTAACATCCCAAAAATATTAAACTTGGATCATCAAACTCTAATCATCAAATTTAGGGTTAACAAAAACTTTTCTAAATAAAAATATGAAAGCATGCATGTGTGTATGCACCCCATTTTGAATTCTTTTGAATTGCCATGTTTGTGTGTTTCCTTGCTTGTAAAATGTTTCTTAGGTGAAATAAACATCATCTAAACATTTCCCAAAGACAAATAAATCAAAACAAACTTAAATGAGTGAATGGTCATTTTGACCAATTTAACTCCCATGCTACTTTGGCTGTCTCAAACTTTCAAAACCTAACAGAAACTTTTCTGGATCTTTGCACCCCTTGATTGTACTCATAACAAAGTATCAAGGCCCACCTTGTGATCATCCGAAAACTTTCAAATGCATAGTTTAAATGACAATTCAAAATTGAATCTTTATCATATGGGAAGATCCCACTTTTTCAAAAACCACTCAAACAAGCTCAACTTTCAAAACCCAAGCATCTGCAGACTCACCAGCATTAACCTAGCACACACACCAAAAATCTTTTCAAAATTCAAAACTTGAATTCATGCGGCCATTTCATCAAACACTTGGCAGACACAAATCAAACAAAATCAAAACACTATAGTGTGCAGTGTTTTGAGCCTAACTGGTTCCCTATCTAGCTCACAACCAGCTCAGTAGATCATCTAGCAAGATTAACCAAGCACTAGCACCACTGTGAGCTTGCCAAAACCATCAATGGTGAATAGCCGAAGCCACCCTTGCCACCCACATGTCGACAGCAAGCTAGGGAGGAAACTAGCCGTGCCAACCTTGTCTGGGAGATCACCCATGCTTCACCGCCCCGTCTCGACCAGCTCTGCCTCAAAGACGTCGAACACAGCACCCATGAACGCCGCGCCCGTGCCTCTGCCAACTGTGCCAAGCATGCGCCAGAGCGCCACACTCGACCGAAGCCCACAGACCGCGCGCCGCCCTCGCCGCGTGCATACACGATCGCCACCATCCCAGGAACACGCCAGACATGCCCATTGCACCGCCCGTGCCCCGTAGTCACCGCTCGCCGTCGAAGACGCCGCCTCTGCCGCGCAGAGCGTCGCGTGTTCCAGACCAAACCGCACCGCCCCTACGCGCGCATTAAAGCCGTAGAGCATCGCCAGGAGACCACCAAGCGATCGCCACCGCCGGCCATGCCTCTAGCAGCCCGTAGCCATGTCGCCACCGTCGCCCGCCCATGCCGTTCGGTCTCACTGTCGCGACTATAAATAGAGGCCTCCCCCGCTCAAATTCTTCACACCATTCCACTCCTCTCTCACCCAGAACCATCCCACCTCAGTCCTAGAGCAAGGCGAGCAGCGCATGCCGGAATTGCGCCGGAGCAGGCCGCCTCTGGAGAAGAAGGGCGCCGTCGATTTCATCCACCCCAAGAGCTTCCGTGACCACCTCTGAGTTCGCCGTCGTCGACTTCGTCATTCGCCCGCCTCGCCGACCCTCGCCCGAACCCCGGTGAGCCCCCAGCAACCCCCACTGGCCGCGCTAGGTTTCTGTCTCGCCAGCGTTGCTCAACGTCGACGATGACTCTCAGCCGTTGGATTAGAACCAGATCGAACGTCCCATAGTGCCCCGTACCACTTCGAGTTTAAAGAGCCACTGACTGGTGGAACCCCCCTGTCCGCTGAGCCCCGTGCCGCGGAGTTTCACTGGGCCGGCCCGTTAACCTTTCCCGCGCAGCCCAGTTATTTGAATTTAACCTTTTCCATTTTATTTCAAACACACTTCTGTACCCAATTTCAAAAATCAACCCAGGTCGATTCAGTGAACCAAATTTAATGAAACCAATTTTGTTAGAAATGTCTAGGAATGCTGAATCCAAGCCTGTTGGATTCAAGTCATTTGGATCTATAGATCATCCATGGTAAAAATAACAAGGCAGAAGCTTTTCTACATTCAAACATTTTTCAAATTAAAACCATGATAGCTTTTGAGTTGATTCCAACTCTCAAAAATCACATTTAACCATACCTCAGAATATATAAAAATATATAGGTTTACTTACAGAAAGAATGTTCAAGTAATAAAAGAATGCCCCATAGGCATTTCTAGCCACTTTAATTAATTAAAATAAAAGGGTAAAACCTTATTAAATTGTGACACCACTTTAAATCACATTCCCATGGACTAAAATATGTGGTGATGACATGTGTCAACATGATCCCATGTTTTGATTTGGAGAATATTAAATCTTAAGTAGTTTTTCAATGAGTAGAAATTACTTTTCTAAAAATAAAAGGAATTAAACCAAACTTTAATCTTGTAATATTAGTGATGATATTAGATCATCTATAGGACCCTTTTGTGTGATGATTGCAAGTAGTTAAGTATTGTTTGGTGATTGTGTACCTCGTATTTATTTATAGACGCTAGTACCGACCAAGGATACGAGGAGGAAGGAGGATACTACGAAGAAGAAGCCGAGGAGAACTTCAACCACTGCTCTGCACAAGGCAAGCTTTATTAACTAAGTGGACCAATGCAAGCTAACCCTTGCAAGATACCCTACTGATGCCACAAACCACTACTTGTTACTATGCCCACTATATGCCTTAAGCATATGTGATCCTATCCACTTGATAAACCAATCCTAGTTTTACTTACAAGCCAATGCAAGCTAACCCTTGCAAGATACCCTACTGATGCCACAAACCACTACTTGTTACTATGCCCACTATATGCCTTAAGCATATGTGATCCTATCCACTTGATAAACCAATCCTAGTTTTACTTACAAGCTTGATTACTTTATTTCTTTATCAAAGCTAGTACTTAGATATTTCTTAAGTAAATGGTAGATTTAGAAAGATAATTGAAGGTTGCATAAAGAGCATAAAACTTGGCCTAAGCTAGATAATCTTGATGTCATCCTAAGGCATAAGATTAAACTTAGTCAAACCCCACTAGTGTACCACCCCTTATTAGTGCTTACCCCCACTTGTAGATGCTAGTGCTAAGCATAAAACTTGATCAACTTTAGATGGGAATACTTGGTGGAAAAATGGTTATGAAAACCTTGGAATGATGGATCATTCTATTGAAATGTTTTGGACATGTGTTTCCGAACACTTGATGATATTGGTGATGAAAATGATGAGGCATGAGCCTTACCCCTTTATAAAACTGATGGTTGTCTGGATGCGATACCATTCCAATTTTATCGTACAACCACAATACCCGAAGATTGGGTAGGGCTTGACTGGAAAGTTATATACCTTAGTATTAGTTCCCTCACGGCCAAGGTCTGAGCTGAGGCTACCTGGTGAAGATTGTCCACCTGTGCAGTACCCAAGATGACAGTTGGTCATGGTTGGGAGGCCAAACTCACATGAGAGGTGCTTATACTAGGGCGTGTAATTGAAAGGTTAGGATTGATGATCCGCATACTGAGTATGGTGAATTGAGGATTTGTTCCTGACAGATGTATCGAATGTTGTGGTGAAAGTGTACAATCTCTGCAGAGTGTCAAACTATTCGAATAGCCGCGTCCGTGGTTATGGACAGTTGCAGTGGCCATACTATTCCCCGGTCAGATGTTTTCAAAAGACTTGTGAAATAAACTAAGACTTTGACTTGACCACAACAGGGTTGTGACATGAGATACAAGTTCCCACTTAGGTGTTACAAAACTTCAACTAGCCTTCGTTGCTTCTAAACTTAGTAGAGAGAAATCTGGTTTTTGCAAAACAACCCTAGAGCTTAGTGTCCTATTACAAAACCCCCCTTTTCACTTGTTAGTATTAGTTTGCGAGTACTTAAAGAGTACTCATGGCTTTGTCCCTGGCTATTCCCGTGGCCAGACTATGAAGAGGAGTACCTGGAGGATGGACCCCGGGAAGGTTACGACAACTAGGATCATCTCCCATCGCCATCATTGCCTGTGAACCCCTAATATGGAGCTTCGCCTACGCTAGCGTTATTATTACGTATTCCGCTGCTTGAAGTTGTATTAAGAACTGGATCATGAGATCGCTATTTGTGTAAGAACTTATGTACGGTTTGTAATGGATGATGTACTGTGGTATCCGATTCTGTTATGTCTCGCAAAAATGGTAATCCTAGGATTGCGATGTATGGCATAACAGGCATCTGGGATTAAAAATCCGGGTGTTGACAAGTTGGTATCAGAGCCATCCTGACCATAGGAGACCCTAGTTAGATTGGACGTTGAATCAAAAACTTAGTTTCAAAACCAAAGAAAACAAATATTTACCAAAAACTTATTCTTATTCTTATCCCTTTGATTCTTTCATGAAAATTCATGTTCCTCAGAAACTCTTACAATATACATAAAATATTGACACACTTAATCACTCTACTAACTTACTCATCCTATATTCTTATAGATGGACGTGAAGTACAACAAGTTTTATCAGTTGGGGAATGGAGGAGACCTTATCTTTGAGAGGGATTTGGACCAGCTTTCGGAACTTCTGGAGCGTCCGCACCCCGAGTTCTTCGGATCTCAGCTCAATGATCAAGGAGGAGAAGATCTGCAGTGGCTAATTTTTGCAAGTCTCCGAGGAAAGATTGAACCTCCCACTGCGGAAGGAATTCAGTTTACCTTAAGAGAGAACAACTGGCTCGATGGACTTGCCAGGGCCATGCAGGAAGCTCTTTCCTGTCTGTGTGGGCAGAGCATCAATCAGATCAAGGCTACTCGCTTTGAGTTTTGCCCGAGGCGTGATGCAAATGGACAACCACTGGAAGCCCCATACCACCCCGAACTGAAGACTCAATTGGACCACCTTAGCTTCATGATGTATGATTGTCAGCAGGAGTTGCATAACTGCCGTGACTACTCCAACCACAAGTCTGCCATCATCAAGACGAAGGATCAGACCATCGCCATGTTAGCAAAGGATCGCAAGTCTCGCCGCTGTCAGCTCGACAAGAAGGAGCATATCATTGCCCGTCTTCTCCATCGTATCTCGTCTTTGGAGGAAACCATCCACGAGAGAGACATGCAGTTAGAGGAAAGGGAGAATGCCGGAGAGGATCTTCGTGGAGACCCCTACTCCTACCTCAGCGATGATGATGATTTTCTGGAGGATCAGGCTATGGACTTCTTCACCGATGAGGAAGATTTTGCCTTCATCGATGATGATGAGGATGATGAAGCCACAGATTCCGAGGAGTAGTAGCACTTGAGCACTAGCGTAGTGAGTAGTATTCGGTCCCACTGTATCATAGTTTTCAGAATGGTTCTTAAAACCATCTATTTTTCTTTGTTGTGGTGTGTGTTGTACTGTGTGCTATGAATGAATGAATGAAAAAGCAAATTGCTAGAAAA
Organism: Avena sativa; assembly: GCA_916181665.1. Classification (NCBI taxonomy): domain Eukaryota; kingdom Viridiplantae; phylum Streptophyta; class Magnoliopsida; order Poales; family Poaceae; genus Avena; species Avena sativa. The sequence goes on along the minus strand of OV702283.1, from coordinate 237,418,489 downwards.
ATCTGAGTCAAACTTTAAAAACTTTTCAAAGACCCAAGACCTTAGAAATTTCCCTCTTTTCTCACGATCTATCTCAATCTTCAGATGCCACGTGGAGGAAGTGGTTCATCCCCGGACCCGATGTTGCAGATTCTGCAAATGTTGACTTCGGACCGCGAAGCTGAAAGAGCGGAATGTCAAGCCAACCTAGCCACCCTGCAGCAGATAGCCCAGCTAGCCCACAACAACCAAGGCCACAGAAATCAGGACAACCATGGATTTAAACTCAAGAATTTCCAGAATACCAACCCACCTATTTTCACTAAGTCGGAAGAACCCCTAGACGCCGATGATTGGTTGCAAACCATGGAAAATAACCTAGAAGTCGCCGGAGTGGAAGCCAACGAGAAAGTTCTATTCGCCACCCACTCTCTAGCCGGAGATGCCAGGGCATGGTGGAACAGTATTCGCGCAATGACCGGAGGCCAGATGATGACCTGGGAGGAATTCAACGTCAAGTTTAGCAGAACCCATGTGCCACCGGGTTTGATCAAGAGAATGAGAGACGAGTTCAGAGAACTGAAGCAAGGACGGATGATCGTAGTGGAATACCGTGACAAATTCTTGTCATTAGCTAGGTATGCCCTGGATGAGATCGACACCGAAGCCAAGAAGAAAGAAAGATTCCTGAATGGTCTGCATGATGAGATGCAGACAGTGTTAGTCAATATCCCCTTTGCGGATATTGAAGCCCTTGTCGACTCTGCTATCCAGATGGAAGGAAAGATCAACCAAGCCAAGAACCGCAAGCGTCGTATGATGCATCAGCCAGGAACCCATCATACCCCAAAGTATCGCCCTAACCCATCTCCAGGATTTGCCCCAAGAACCAACAGACCCCCGATGAACCGTCCGACCTATCCCAACCGTGGAAACCCTAGACCCGGAGGAAATCACAACAACCCCGGCAACTCTAGCAATTTCAACCGTGCCCCACCCAAGTTCAACAACAACAGTGCTACCGCCAACACCAACACTGCTCCGAGGACTGGAAGCAATGCTGTGCCTGTAGCAGCAAAGGACAAGTCACAAGTGACTTTTTGTGACTGTGGAAATAAAGGCCACTATTCCAACGAGTGCCCTAACAAGAAGAATGTAGCAGCACCCAATGCCAACGCCCCAGCTCAGCAGCAGCATCGTGTTCAGCCAGGAAGGAGATTTTCCCCAGGGAATTCACTCAACCGCAATGGCCGTCTTTTTCTCATGCATGCTGAAGAAGCTCAGGAAGCGCCAGACGTTGTGCTGGGTATGTTTTCTGTTAATTCAGTACTTGCACGAGTGTTGTTTGATTCTGGTGCATCGCACTCATTTGTCATCGAAGAATTTGCATGCACTAGTAAAATTCAACCAACAAAACTGAAGCATGTTATGATCGTTCAAATTCCCGGATCAACCACCAAGGCTAGGCAAATTTGCAAAGCCGTCCCTATCCGAATACATGGCATAGATTTTTATGCTAATCTGATAGTACTCGGAACTAAATGTTTGGAAGTATTACTAGGATTGGATTGGATTTCCAAACATAAAGGATTGATTGACTGTGCCAAGAAAGCCATAACCATGACCAGTACAGCCGGAATATCAGTCGAGCATATATCTGAAACCTTACCTCGCCAATTCAAGTGTAACAAGAGTATAGCCCAACCTACCATTGACCAAGTCCGGATAGTCTGTGAATACCCCGATGTATTTCCAGATGTTTTGCCCGGTATGCCCCCAGATCGGGATATCGAGTTTATTATTGAACTAATCCCCGGAACCGGACCCATAGCCCAGAGACCCTATAGTATGAACCCGTCAGAGCTAGCGGGACTGAAGAAGCAACTGGATGCCATGCTGGAAATAGGATTGATTCAACCAAGTGCATCACCATGGAGATCACCTGTCTTGTTTGTGGACAAGAAGGATGGAGGTAACCGTTTGTGTACGGATTATAGGAAGTTGAATGACGTCACCATCAAGAACAAGTACCCCTTGCCCAAGATAGAAGATTTATTTGATCAGTTGACCGGTGCCAAAGTGTTTTCTAAGATTGATCTTAGGACTGGCTATCATCAACTCAAAATTCGGGCAGAGGATATTCCCAAGACTGGCTTTACCACCAGATATGGATTGTATGAGTATACCGTTATGTCCTTTGGATTAACCAATGCCCCTGCTTATTTCATGAATCTCATGAATAAGATTTTTATGGACTTCCTGGATAAGTTTGTCTTTGTTTTCATCGATGACATTCTGATTTATTCCAAATCAGAAGAAGAACATGAGCTACACCTAAGGACCATTCTTGGAACCCTTAGAGAGCATCAGCTGTATGCAAAGTTTAGCAAATGTGAATTCTGGTTACAGGAGGTAGGATTCCTCGGTCACATTGTATCAGCCGGAGGAATTGCCGTTGACCCTGCCAAAGTGAAAGATGTAGAAGATTGGCAAGCCCCAACCACTCAAACCCAAGTTCGTGCATTTGTCGGATTGGCGAGATATTACCGCAAGTTTGTAGAAGGATTCTCGAGTATCGACAGACCCATGACCCAATTGCTGAGAAAAGACAAGAAGTTTGAATGGACCGACAAATGTGAAGCGAGTTTTCAAGAACTTAAGAGAAGATTGATTTCAGCCCCAATATTGATCATGCCGGATATCACCAAGCCCTTCGAGGTGTATTGGGATGCATCCAAGATCGGCCTCGCATGTGTGCTAATGCAAGAAGGCAAAGCTATATCTTATCTATCTCGACAACTAAAGCAACATGAGAAAAATTACCCAACCCATGACCTCAAACTCGCAGCCGTACTTCTAGCCCTGAAGACATGGAGGCATTACCTGATTGGAAACCGTTGAGAGATCTATACGGATCACAAGAGTCTGAAATATATATTCACTCAGAAGGAGCTGAATATGAGAAAGAGAAGATGGATTGAGCTAATCAAGGATCACGATCTGGACATTCACTATCACCCTGGTAAAGCCAATGTGGTAGCCGATGCCCTTAGCAGATTGCCGTGCCGCTTGAACTCCATGATTTTGAAGGAGCAACCAAGTTTGCACAAAGAGATGGAAGATTTTCGAACGGAATTAGTAAGTGAAGGATTTTTGGCTAGCATAGAACTCCAGCCCACTTTGATCAGTCAGATCAAAGAGGCGCATAAAGGAAATGCTAGTATCGACGGAATCAAGCGTCGTATCGGTACATGCAAGGTACCTGGATTCACCGAAGACGAAGAAGGAGTTCTGTGGTACAAAGGACGCCTTTGTGTACCAGCAGATTCTGAGTTGAAAGAAGTTATTCTGAAGGAGGCTCATGATACGCTTTATTCTATCCATCCCGGAGGAACTAAGATGTATCAAGATTTAAAAGAGCAATTTTGGTGGCATAAGATGAAGAGAGAAATCGGAAGCTATACCGCCAAGTGTGATATTTGTCAGCGAGTCAAGGCAGGACATCAAAGACCCGCTGGATTGTTGCAACCCTTGCAGATTCCGGAATGGAAATGGGATTCCGTTGGAATGGACTTTATCACTGGACTGCCTACTTCTAGTAGGGGAAATGACTCTATCTGGGTCATAGTGGACAGATTGTCCAAAGTCGCCCATTTCTTGCCCGTTAAAACCACATATCAGAGTTCGAAGCTAGCGGAGTTGTACATTGCTAGAATAGTTAGTTTGCATGGAGTCCCCAAGAACATTGTATCGGATCGAGGAACTCAGTTTACCTCGAGATTCTGGAAGAAAGTCCAAGAAGGTTTAGGAATCTGCCTAGATTTCAGCACCGCGTATCACCCTCAGACAGATGGACAAACAGAGGGAGTAAATCAAATACTCGAAGATATGCTGAGAGCATGTGTGTTAGAATATGGATCCAAGTGGGAAGACTGTATGCCGTTTGCATAATTTTCCTACAATAACAGTTATCAAGCCAGTTTGCAAATGGCCCCATTTGAATTCATGTACGGAAGGAAGTGTCGCACCCCTTTGAACTGGTCGGAAGTAGGAGAGAGTCAGATTTTTGGACCCGATATCCTATGAGAAGCAGAAGAGAAGGTTCACAAGATTCGTGAGCACCTCAAGACCGCCCAGTCCAGACAGAAGAGTTACGCTGACAAGAGACGTAGAGACCTCGCCTTCAACATAGGAGATTTTGTTTATCTGAAAGTGTCGCCATTGAAGGGAATGCAATGTTTCCAACTCAAAGGAAAGTTAGCCCCAGATATATCGGACCTTTCAAGATTCTGAACCGTCGAGGAGAAGTGTCGTATCAATTGGAACTACCCGAAGAGATGTCATTTGTGCACAATGTGTTCCATATCTCGTTACTTCGCAAGTGTCTCGAAGTCCCCGAGAAGACCGAAGTGTTCAAAAATATTAACCACCGGACCATAGAGATCAACGATGACCTGACCTATCCCGAAGTACCCATCCGTATTTTGGAAGAAGCTTTCAGGACTACCCGAACCCGAAGCATCAAGTTTCTCAAGATTCAGTGGAGTAACCACACAGAAGAGGAAGCTACCTGGGAGCGCGAAGATCACATCAGGACAAAGTTTCCCGATCTCTTCAAATCCTAGGTAATCTTTTTCGTCCTTTTTCAAATCTCGGGACGAGATTTTGTTTAAGGGGGGAAGGTTTTTAACATCCCAAAAATATTAAACTTGGATCATCAAACTCTAATCATCAAATTTAGGGTTAACAAAAACTTTTCTAAATAAAAATATGAAAGCATGCATGTGTGTATGCACCCCATTTTGAATTCTTTTGAATTTCCATGTTTGTGTGTTTCCTTGCTTGTAAAATGTTTCTTAGGTGAAATAAACATCATCTAAACATTTCCCAAAGACAAATAAATCAAAACAAACTTAAATGAGTGAATGGTCATTTTGACCAATTTAACTCCCATGCTACTTTGGCTGTCTCAAACTTTCAAAACCTAACAGAAACTTTTCTGGATCTTTGCACCCCTTGATTGTACTCATAACAAAGTATCAAGGCCCACCTTGTGATCATCCAAAAACTTTCAAATGCATAGTTTAAATGACAATTCAAAATTGAATCTTTATCATATGGGAAGATCCCACTTTTTCAAAAACCACTCAAACAAGCTCAACTTTCAAAACCCAAGCATCTGCAGACTCACCAGCATTAACCTAGCACACACACCAAAAATCTTTTCAAAATTCAAAACTTGAATTCATGCGGCCATTTCATCAAACACTTGGCAGACACAAATCAAAAAAAATCAAAACACTATAGTGTGCAGTGTTTTGAGCCTAACTGGTTCCCTATCTAGCTCACAACCAGCTCAGTAGATCATCTAGCAAGATTAACCAAGCACTATCACCACTGTGAGCTTGCCAAAACCATCAATGGTGAATAGCCGAAGCCACCCTTGCCACCCACATGTCGACAGCAAGCTAGGGAGGAAACTAGCCGTGCCAACCTTGTCTGGGAGATCACCCATGCTTCACCGCCCCGTCTCGACCAGCTCTGCCTCAAAGACGTCGAACACAGCACCCATGAACGCCGCGCCCGTGCCTCTGCCAACCGTGCCGAGCATGCGCCAGAGGGCCACGCTCGACCGAAGCCCACAGACCGCGCGCCGCCCTCGCCGCGTGCATACACGATCGCCACCATCCCAGGAACACGCCAGACATGCCCATTGCACCGCCCGTGCCCCGTAGTCACCGCTCGCCGTCGAAGACGCCGCCTCTGCCGCGCAGAGCGTCGCGTGTTCCAGACCAAACCGCACCGCCCCTACGCGCGCATTAAAGCCGTAGAGCATCGCCAGGAGACCACCAAGCGATCGCCACCGCCGGCCATGCCTCTAGCAGCCCGTAGCCATGTCGCCACCGTCGCCCGCCCATGCCGTTCGGTCTCACTGTCGCGACTATAAATAGAGGCCTCTCCCGCTCGAATTCTTCACACCATTCCACTCCTCTCTCACCCAGAACCATCCCACCTCAGTCCCAGAGCAAGGCGAGCAGCGCATGCCAGAATTGCGCCGGAGCAGGCCGCCTCTGGAGAAGAAGGGCGCCGTCGATTTCGTCCACCCCAGGAGCTTCCGCGACCACCTCTGAGTTCGCCGTCGTCGACTTCGTCATTCGCCCGCCTCGCCGACCCTCGCCCGAACCCCGGTGAGCCCCTAGCAACCCCCACTGGCCGCGCTAGGTTTCTGTCTCGCCGGCGTTGCTCAACGTCGACGATGACTCTCAGCCGTTGGATTAGAACCAGATCGAACATCCCATAGTGCCTCGTACCACTTCGAGTTTAAAGAGCCACTGACTGGTGGAACCCCCCTGTCAGCTGAGCCCCGCGCCGCGGAGTTTCACTGGGCCGGCCCGTTAACCTTTCCTGCGCAGCCCAGTTATTTGAATTTAACCTTTTCCATTTTATTTCAAACACACTTCTGTACCCAATTTCAAAAATCAACCCAGGTCAATTCAGTGAACCAAATTTAATGAAACCAATTTTGTTAGAAAGGTCTGGGAATGCTGAATCCAAGCCCGTTGGATTCAAGTCATTTGGATCTATAGATCATCCATGGTAAAAATAACAAGGCAGAAGCTTTTCTGCATTCAAACATTTTTCAAATTAAAACCATGATAGCTTTTGAGTTGATTCCAACTCTCAAAAATCACATTTAACCATACCTCAGAATATATAAAAATATATAGGTTTACTTACAGAAAGAATGTTCAAGTAATAAAATAATGCCCCATAGGCATTTCTAGCCACTTTAATTAATTAAAATAAAAGGGTAAAACCTTATTAAATTGTGACACCACTTTAAATCACATTCCCATGGACTAAAATATGTGGTGATGACATGTGTCAACATGATCCCATGTTTTGGTTTGGAGAATATTAAATCTTAAGTAGTTTTTCAATGAGTAGAAATTACTTTTTTAAAAATAAAAGGAATTAAACCAAACTTTAATCTTGTAATATTAGTGATGATATTAGATCATCTATAGGACCCTTTTGTGTGATGATTGCAAGTAGTTAAGTATTGTTTGGTGATTTTGTACCTCGTATTTATTTATAGACGCTAGTACCGACCAACGATACGAGGAGGAAGGAGGATACTACGAAGAAGAAGCCGAGGAGAACTTCAACCACTGCTCTGCACAAGGCAAGATTTATTAACTAAGTGGACCAATGCAAGCTAACCCTTGCAAGATACCCTACTGATGCCACAAACCACTACTTGTTACTATGCCTACTATATGCCTTAAGCATACGTGATCCTATCCACTTGATAAACCAATCCTAGTTTTACTTACAAGCTTGATTACTCTATTTCTTTATCAAAGCTAGTACTTAGAGATTACTTAAGTAAATGGTAGATTTAGAAAGATAATTGAAGGTTGCATAAAGAGCATAAAACTTGGCCTAAGCTAGATAATCTTGATGTCATCCTAAGGCATAAGATTAAACTTAGTCAAACCCCACTAGTGTACCACCCCTTATTAGTGCTTACCCCCACTTGTAGATTCTAGTGCTAAGCATAAAACTTGATCAACTTTAGATGGGAATACTTGGTGGAAAAATGGTTATGAAAACCTTGGAATGATGGATCATTCTATTGAAATGTTTTGGACATGTGTTTCCGAACACTTGATGATTTTGGTGATGAAAATGATGAGGCATGAGCCTTACCCCTTTATAAAACTGATGGTTGTCTGGATGCGATACCATTCGAATTTTATCGTACAACCACAATACCCGAAGATTGGGTAGGGCTTGACTGGAAACTTATATACCTTAGTATTAGTTCCCTCACGGCCAAGGTCTGAGCTGAGGCTACCTTGTGAAGATTTTCCACCTGTGTTGTACCCAAGATGACAGTTGGTCATGGTTGGGAGGCCAAACTCACAGGAGAGATGCTTATACTAGGGCGTGTAATTGAAAGGTTAGGATTGATTATCCGCATACTGAGTATGGTGAATTCAGGATTTGTTCCTGACGGATGTATCGAATGTTGTGGTGAAAGTGTACAATCTCTGCAGAGTGTCAAACTATTCGAATAGCCACGTCCGCGGTTATGGACAGTTGGAGTGGCCATACTATTCCCCCGTCAGATGTTTTCAAAAGACTTGTGAAATAAACTGAGACTTTGACTTGACCACAACAGGGTTGTGACCTGAGATACAAGTTCCCACTTAGGTATTACAAAACTTCAACTATCCTTCGTTGCTTCTAAACTTAGTAGAGATAAATCTGGTTTTTGCAAAACAACCCTAGAGCTTAGTGTCCTATTACAAAAACCCCCTTTTCACTTGTTAGTATTAGTTTGCGAGTACTTAAAGAGTACTCATGGCTTTGTCCCTGGCTATTCCCGTGGCCAGACTATGAAGAGGAGTACCTGGAGGATGGACCCCAGGAAGGTTACGACAACTAGGATCATCTCCCATCGTCAGCATTGCCTGTGAACCTCGAAGATGGAGCTTCGCCTATGCTACCGTTATTATTACGTATTCCGCTGCTTGAAGTTGTATTAAGAACTGGATCATGAGATCCCTATTTGTGTAAGAACTTCGGTTTGTAATGGATGATGTACTGTGGTATCCAATTCTGTTATGTCTCGCAAAAATGGTAATCCTGGGATTGCGATGTATGGCATAACAGGCATGTGGGATTAAAAATTTGGGTGTTGACACTGAGGCTCTAGGATTTTAAGTCCTAGTTAGTTGAGCAAATAGTTTGTTTGTAACTTGTAAGATTAGAGGTGCTACTCTCTCTGGGAGATGTGACCTGATCTGATAAGAACAAATGAAGAATGATTTAAGTTGCATCAGTTAACACTAAACTCTGTGATGCTAGTCTGAGAGTTTAGTGCTTTTGGCTGAGTTTGATTTCTTATCTTTATACTTGAAATCTCTAGGATAGATTCACCTCACTTGGGTGATTATTGAGAGATTATTTCATAAAGCAACACATGCTTTTGTTTAGATACTATGATTAAATCATGTGATGGTTTTATGAGGCTCACCACAAAATCTAATGATGGTGGAGTAAAGTGGTGATGATCTTGATCTGGTGTTGCTGAACTCCCGTGCTTGACCTTGAGCTAGCCTGCTCCTCCTAGCTCCTAGACTTGGGCTTGCTGTCCACCTGATCCTTCCCTCTCCTTATGTCACCATCCTGGTGATGAGATCTGGGCTTTGGTTGGTTTGGTTGCTGGCTGTTGTCTTGGTTTAGCTGCTATCTAGGCTAGCTGTTCTTGGGTGTGTGCAGTGGAGAGATGCACTAATGTGCCACTCCACGACATTGCTTGTGGTTCTGTGAGTTTGGGGCTGTTCTGTGGGGTTGACAACACACCACATGCATGTTGGTGTGTGTCCTGCCTGTGTGCTTGCTGTGCACTTGTGGATATGTTCAGAATTTTGAAACTTACTATCACCAGGTTACTTTCACCTGGCCGGTGAATTTGTCCCTCTTGGCTGTCATTTGACTTCTGGCTTTAAATTTATGAAAGATGGATTCTTTCATTTTGGTGAAACTTGCCCCTTTTTTATAATTTCTCAATGATGAATTTGTTTAGTGCACTTCATTGACATGTCTGAGAGAAAATACTACTAACACTAACCTTTTATTTTTCTATTTAATTTTTTGTTTTGTTTTGCAGGTACAGATATAAAGATGAAGATTTAGTTTAGGTTTAGATATAGAATGGTTATAGAATAATCCAATGTAATTTTCTTATTCTTTTGTAATTTTCTTTTTATTATTTTGTAATCTTCATTTTATTCTGTTGTAATAAAGATTACATTATTATTACTAAAGAATATTCTTATTCTTTATATATTTGCTTTTGTGAATTATGTGGATGATTTCAATAAGTTATAATTTTGTAACTTGATTATATATTGATGATATGAAATAAGTTTCATATTCATTATTGTTTTTCTTTTGATAGAATTCAAGTTATAATACTTATTTCTTAATTAAATTAAGATTCAAAACTCATCCCTAATTTATTTGAATTATAATTCAAACACTCAAGTTTAAAATTCAAATTCATTTTAAAACATACATAATCCCTTAAAGATCATATCAAAGTCTATAGCAATCACCCTTTAAGACTAAACCTAATCTTAAGGTATGAAATAAACATTGATCACTTAAGGTTTTTATTTGGCGAAAAATTTACCCACATTTTCACAAATGAATGCATGCAACATTCCATATTCCTAAATCTACCCACGTTGGTTCCTAAATGCTGGGATGTTACACACATGCTCACGCATGCATATGACTAAACAATAGTCAGTAAGCCTCGATGATTTATTTTGCCTCAGAGTTCTTGTATCACTTTCATGCCATAATTAGTCCTGTTTTGTTGCAAGCATGATTATGACAGTTATTGCTCTCTTGTTTTTCGCTCCCTATCTATTGTTAACCTTCACCTGCACTGAGTATGAGCTCTACTTGTGCATCCAACTTCCAAAAACCAATATTGCCAACAGTGTCCACCATGCCTACCTATTATCATCATTTTCTAGTTCAGTGCATATTCTATATGCCTTGTTTTCTTCCAAATAAAATGTTTGTCTGCTTTGAGAAAGTTAGTTAGTAAAGCTCTCACGAACTTGATGGAACGCTTTATTTCTTGCACTTAATAATCATGAACCATTGTGATCTGTCCATGAAAGTTATATGCTTGCAAATTATAAGCTGGGAGTTAGGAGAACCGTGCTGTCATGGGGAACGCTTTCAACACTTATGGATACATATCTAGTCTATACCTTGCTCTTTTGTGTGCGGATGTCGTCGGTGTGAAATAAAAGGGGAGATTTTGAGTTCATGGAGTATATATATGTGTTAGAGAAACGCCTGGGACGCTAGCCTAAGCCATGCCTAATCATGGTGGAAACTTGCAGCATCACCATAATGAGCATTCTGGGAAGCATCCTCAATAAAAAGCTACACACATAGTAAATAAAAAGATCGACGAGATGCTCATTGTCTGCTTGCCTTGTCATTTTGATCATGGGATAGCTCCTGTATCATGTGCAAGGGGTACCCCGTTGGCGGTTCTCTATGATATGCATGTATTTACAATGACAAGAACTTACATGTGACTAAAGTTGAGTAGCATTCGCAGCGGCCCTCGTACTCAAGGGAAATGGGATTTCCAGTTTATAGTCTGTCAAGCATATAACTCATATTGGACCTCACTTTCACCTTAACCACATGAAGATGCCTATGATAGGGGAAATGAGAGCTCAAAGCTAATAAGTACCTTACTTTCAGTATTTGGAAGCCTTTCAAACTTTTCAAAACTTTTTCACTCCCTTGTTGAGTCACCACTTATTCTATGAGCACCTTCTTGAGAGCATAGTTGTCATTCTTGTGTTTGTCTCAAAACTTGGTTAATTATATCATGACTTTGATGCTTGTATCTCTAATATCTTTACTTCTAGTCTTCATGTGAACTTCAGAGGTTCCTTGGCATTTATATTGTGCTCTATAAACAAAGGCAAGCGAGATACCACTCTATCATAACTTATTATGAGCATTGCAATGTTGCTTATCTTTATGTTTCATGCTACTTATTATTATTGAGTTGGTTTCTCTTCATAGCTTGCAATGACTATTGAGTAGACTTAGTTGCATACTTCTTATTATGAATGGTTTAAGTCTCTACTCCTGTGCTGAGAATATTTACATCATATGAAGCAAATGTGTTCGTGAAAGTTCTTTTATCGCACTCAGTTTTTAACTAAATTGCTTGAGGACAAGAAATAAGCTAAGCTTGGGGGGAGTTGATACGTCCAAAACGTATCTACTTCCCCGAACGCTTTTGCTATTGTTTCTCCTCTAAACTTGTGTGATTTGGATACAATTAACACAGATTGACGCTATTTTCAGCAGAATTACCTTGGTGTCTAGTTTTTGTGCAGAAAATCAACTATCAGGAAAAATCCGGGGGGGGGGGTGGGATATGCCAAAAATCCTATTTCACTAGAAGATCCACGGAGCTAGAGTACGAGACGGAGTGGAGGCCTGGGGGGCCTACACCCTTTCCAGGCGCGGGCTAGGCCTAGCCACGCCTAGGCGAGGTGCGGCCACCCCAGGAACCCCCTCGGCCTCCCTCTTCGCCTATAAGAAGCACATTGACCTAAAAACTAGGGGGGGTCGTCGTTTTTCCAAAAAGAGTTCCGCTGCGCCGCCACCACCAGAAGCCGCGATTCGGAAATAGAAACTCCGTTCTGGCACCCTGCTATGACGGGGAATTTGGGGAGGATCATTGTCATCGTCATCACCAACGCCTCTCCATCAACCATCAATGTTTCCCTCATCCATGAGTGAGTAATCCCCCGCTGTAGGCTATGGGGATGGTAGGGATTGGATGAGTTCTATCATGTAATCGAATAAGATTGTTAGGGCATGGTGCCTAGTATCTCTATTAGTGCTATTTGACTTTGTTGCAACTTGTTGTGCTTAATGCTTGTCACTAGGGCCCGAGTGCCATGATCTCAGGTATGAACTTATTATTGAATCATGATGATAGTATTGTTTGTGGTCTTATCTGCAAGTTGTGTACAGATATCATTGTCCGGCTCCAAAGGCCCCGAAGTGACAGAAATTGGGACAACCGGAGGGGATGGCTGTGATGTGAGGATCACATGTGTTCTCGGAGTGTTAATGCTTTGCTCCGGTGCTCTATTAAAAGGAGCACCTTAATTTCCAGTAGTTCCCTAGAGGCCCCGCTGCCACGGGCTAGAAGGACAAAAGATGTTGTGCAAGTTCTCATTGCGAGCACGCATGACTATATATGGAGCACATGCTGTAACATCCCAGCATTTAGGAACCAACGAAGGGTAGATTTAGGAATATGTGCAATTGCATGCATTCATCTATAAATAAATGTGGGTAAATTTTTCGCCAAATAAAAACTTAAAGTGATCAAAGTTTCTTTCACTCTTTAAGTTTAGGAGTAGCCTTGGAGAATGATCGTTATAAACTTTGACATGATCTTTATGGATTAGTGTATTCTGGGGAAAGGAATTTGAATTCAAACTTGAGATTTGGATTTATATTTTTAAAATATTAAGATTATGTGTGAGAATATTACTTAATCAAGGAATAATATTTAGTAACTCAAACTTTAAATAATATAACACAATCAAGTAAATGAATATTTATTTCATATAGTTATTCAATGAATAAGTTACAAAATGTGACTTATGAAGATAATAAAGAAACAATACATAGTAACCAGAAACTCTATATGTAAGATTGACAATTAAATAAATGAATATTCATTCCATTTAATTAATTCATTAATAAGTTACAACATGTAACTTATAAAATTAATAAAGAATCTTTACAATAGAAAATTATAAGAGGAGGAATATTTACATATTGAGTAACATTACAATTTTTATTACAAAAGAATCAAATAAATATTACAAGAGAATAAAATAAATATTACAAAGAAATTATTCTATCAAAAAGAAAACCTATTCTAATCTAAATCTTCAAGTCTTGTACCTGCAAAACAAAGAATAAACATAAAGAAAGAAAATAAGGGTTAATATATATATTTTTACTCTCAGTAGTGACAGTGAGATGCAGTGTTCCACTTTACATCATTGAGTAAATCTTTAGGGGCAAGTTTCACCAATATGAAAGAATTAAATCTTTCATAATCCATAAGCCACAAGTCAAATAATTTCAAGCAGTAAGAGGGGAAAGTTTCACCAAGCAGTTAAGTGGTAAACAGATAAAAAGGTAACTTCCTTTCCAGAGCATATCCACAAGGGTGTAGCAGACATACAACAGTCCACACAAGCAAAACTGCTCAACACAGCCGTGGGCAAGCACCACAACATCATATCCTTGCTTATACACATCAAGCACTAGCAGCCTAGCCATAGCCAAACCAAATCAAAACCACAACACACATCAGATCAACTTAGTACTCACCAAGATGGTGACATAAGGAGGGGATGGATCAGGTGGATAGAAAGGTCAAGGCCAAGCTACCAGGAACCAGAAGGTGGATATCTAGATCAAGGACAAGTTCCAGGAGCTGTAAGTAGTAGGAACAGCACCAGGAGAAGGACCAGATCAATCCAGCAAGATCATGCCACAAGATCAACTAGTTGCAACCTCAACAACTCAATTATTGTGGTGAGTTATATAAAACCATCACATGATCTGTTTATCTTATCAATATAAAAGATTCATGTGTTGTTCTATATCTAACTTCTCAGAATTCACCCAAGTGAGGTGAATCCATCCTAAAAGATTTTGAATAATAAAGTCATAGCCACAAGATAACCATACAAGTAAAACCAGGATCTCAGACCAACATCACTGATCCTGGATACAAAAGCCAAATTTTATACTCCAATATAGTCAAAGTCAAGATCATGAAATCTGGGCACATCTCTTAAAAGAGTAGCACCTCAGAATCCATAAATCCTATGGATCCATTCAAAACCATTAGCACACCCATTATTTTCCCAACTATGACTCAAGAATTAGCAGCTGGTATTACTACCAGAACATTTCTATCAGGAAACTAGTTCCTATGCCTCAGACCAACATCATAGGCAGAGAGATTAAAAGAATCTTTCATCTTATCTTTGCCATTACCAATTTCAAACACTGTTAGAGCTAAGCCCAATATTAGGACCCAACTACTTGCGTGCCATCCTAAGATGGTATCACAAGGACAGGTCCTAATAAACCAATCACAATCATTACTTAGCTTTCACAAATAAAAAGGGGCAAGCCACCAAATATCATTTTCCTAGAATCAAATGCCAGGAATCAACATCAAGCTCATCTATACATCTACAGAACATCATTAATATGTAATGATTAAATTCAGTCTGTATATCATCATACAAGCCAACCATTATAGATGCAGTAAACAATTACTGACAGAACTATTGTCAGTATTAACATTTTGACAGTAGAAAGTTCTCAGATCAACAACATTCCCAAGTAATGATCCTGTAGAAGCACTATCATTTGAATCATATCATATTACCACTAGAATTAGTCTGGTAAGCCACTAGCATCACCAAAGCCAACTATAAGCAGCAATCCTCATCAAACAACCATTCATTATGCTGTAGGATCATCACTACTAGATCCAAATCATCATATATAATATCAACAGAGGGATATGAACCCTAATCAGAACATGGACACTAGTCAGGGGTAGCCACTAGAAATATAGGACAGAGTGGCAGAGTATAGAGCACGAGTGGGAAGAGAAAGCAAACTTACTAGAAGTTGTTGTCGTGGGCGAGAAGAGGAAGCAGAGGGTGTCGACGAGCGCGGCGGCACGGGGAGCACCCAAAGGGGGCGCTACAATTTGCACCACGCCGATGGGGCGACCACAGCCACACTTGAGGGAAAGCAACACCACCACAGCACCACGGGAGCAGCGGCGGCGGCAGCACCAGCACCACCCCAAACCCTAGGGCTCGGGACGAAGCCGGTCTGGCCACAAGAGGGCCCCAAGTCCAAATCGAGATGGACTGGAAGGAGGATCAGGGTCAATAACCACACCATGCATCACAGCGGCGGCCGGGGAGGACCACGGCGGCGTGGATCGGCCGACAGTGGCATCGGCGACCACGGGGTCGAGAGAGAAGGAGAGAAGGGGATGAGAGAGATGGGCAGGGGTGGGCTGAGAGGGCCAACCCTTCGGGGAGCCTTTTTGGTTCTGCCAACTTGGGCCAAAATGGCCCAATGAGCCCAACATAGCCAGCCAACCACCCAAAGAAAATTTTAATAATTAAGAAAAGACCAAAATGCCCCTGAATTTAAATAAATTCTAGAAAATAAAATAAAAATCCCAAAAATTATAAATAAAATATTTTTGGATTCACAATAATCCAATCTATCTAAATAAATTAAGAAATAAATTTTTAGGCATATATTTTTTATCAAGAATTTTATAATATATATTGCTTATGGAATTTTATAAAATTAATGAAAGATCATAAAAAATAAAAAACACTTTTATTATATATATTAATATTGTAGTATTTTAGAAAAATAATAAATAAATATTTAATACCATTCTTGCATTTAAATGATAATTCTTAATGGAATTATTAAACAAATAAAATAATGCAATATTCAATAAATATTAATAATTAATATTTATAAATTCTTTACTACTAAAAATAATTTTTGTAATTGAAATAATGGGGAGAACACACACAAAAATAAATAATGCATTACATTACTTTGCATAATCATTTTTCTTCTTTAAATATTGTCCTTACCGGGCAATAATGATGTTTTGTAGACATAGAAGCTCAAGGTCCAATGCAAGCATCCGACTTCACTACCTTGCAATCACAAGGCAAGTTCATCACTTGCTCATGTCCTTTGAAGAGTCTTTATCAAAGTATTTGCAAGTTGTGTGTTATCATCTATATTCCAGAGAAAGAAAATATTATTTTCTCAAAATAAATAAAACTTAGGTATCATCCTAAGTGATGATATAATGAAGCAATAGAACTTAGGTTTCTATCTACAACAATAATGGTAAATTAGGGATTAATAACCCATGACATCAGTGATTCTAGCGCCGTATATTACACGTTAACCATGAGATTTGGAATGGGACGGAGAAGTCAGCTGTATCCTTTTCCTCTCCTATGGAGGAAATACGACCTTAACGTGACGTTGTGATTCCTTGTGCGGATCCAACATATGGGTGGGCACCCTTACGCCCCACACTTTTGGTGTCTAGATTATCTATGAATGGTGTTTAGGGATATAGTCCATTTAAATGGTACTCGTTCGGGCATCACTAGGTCATAGAGTCTTAGGGAACTCATCAGGGTTTTAGCCTGCCCGAAAGGGGGCTTAACGGAGGTGAGCCGGCCCCGAAGGATCGTGCAGACATATGAGGTCATGGAGAGGGCAGTGATTGGCTTGGACCAACTACTAGGCCCCACATCATGGAATTGTGGACGGGAAAGTACGCCCGGTTGTGCAACAAGGAAGTTGATCTCTCATGGGTAAAGTAACGCACCTCTGCAGAGTGTAAGAACTGTAACTTGTTACTCCCTGTTCCGGGAAGGAGCTACGAACATGGCAGGAAAGGAACTCCATGAAAGTTCTGGTCAACCTCTGAAGGCTGATGGTCATAGATTTTCATAATAAAATCAATCTTTAAAGAAAGATTTACAAAAAACTGCATTGTGCCAAGGAATTATAGTCCGAGGTGGTAGATAGAGCATCAAACTTCCCACCTTGCATATAATGAACTTGCTGGGTAACGCTGTTACTCACCCTTTCCTTTGATCCCTTGCTTAGACTCTGAGGATCCCGAAGACACTCCAATGTATGCAACTAAGAGCCAAGAGGAGGTCTACTATGAAGATCCCAATTTGTATGGAGCCGTAGAAGGGGAGGACTATGATATCGTCTACGGAGGAGAGTAACAAGAGTCCGAATAATTACTATAGTTCTAGGAGCCACTTGAGCCGAGCAACATGAACAATATATAGCAATAAGTTGTTGAGCTCAATTTGGAGTTTAAGTTTTCACTTTGAAACTTCCGCTGAAACACTTATATTTTGGTTTGTAAGTTGAATCGTTTTGAAGTCTTGAACTTCTGGTATTGTAATAATAATAGTGTGTGTATGTTTGTAATATGGACCCACAATGTTTCTGTTGTACCACTCTGAGGGATGTGATATTTACGGAACGGTGTTCTGTGGATGTCATGTCAACGACTATAGTGTACTACACATGCAGTGGTATGCTGGGTCACCGTAGTTGGTATCAGAGAAAATTTCTTTGACGTTAGGTTGGAAACCTAGTAAAGGGTATTACTTGTAGGAGTGTGTAGCAACGATAAATAATTCTCTAAAAGAAATATAATGGGTATTCGAATAAGAATAATCCGTTATATGTTTTAGTGCGATAATTCTTTGTTATGATGCAATATATTATTGCTTACTAAAAAAATTATTATTTTTACATACAGAGTTATGGCACCAAAGTTTCCAAAACAGACTTTGGTAAGGAAATAGGAGACTCTCGATGATTACCAAGGATCATTCACGGATCAACTTCGCCAACTTTTAAAGATTTTTAGTTATACAACTAGAATTACAGTGAACACCATAACCTATTATGATGGTCGGATGTTATCCAAGTATCGTGTGAGTATCCAACTCCGAGAGGAGCTTGGATTATATAACGATCTGCCTATAGGTGAAGGTAGAAGTCACTTAGCAGCATATCATGTTGGTGTTGTGGAGGCGATAGCTAATATCCGGGAGCATAAAGCCAAGGAGTTAGAAGGTAGAACATTTTCTGTGATACCTCATGATTCTATAGACTCGGAGCCTATACCGGATCATCGTACTTTGGTTAAGAAGTATCCTAAGTTAGCTTCCAAGTTTATGGATAGATACCGAACACTTGTTGCGTCTTTTTGTAAGACACATCAAGTTATTGTCGAAGATAAAAATGACATGTTAGAGGATCTAACGGATCCTGAAAGGAGGAAGCAGTTAGCATTTCAGTTGGAGAAGGAAGCACGTAGTAGTACAAAACCAATCTTTAAGGATATACCTATAGATCCTGAATCTTTTACACCATATCCTTATTCACCGAGGCCTGAACCTATATATGATCCTACTTTAGATATCAGGTATGCAGTACCGCAGGGTTCAGAGGAAGGTTTTGATTCAGAACTTCCTATTGAGAATTCTGATGGTTGGAGAATGGAATCATCCGAAGGATCCCATGAATACCAGATGTCCATAGATAGTTCTGTCAGAAATGTTGGAAAATCTAGTTGGATGGGTGCAAGAATTAACCTTAGTAACATTAGTAGAAATACCATATTCATAGATAATCAGGATGAAGAAGAAGATCCTGAGGAGAGAATGTTTGCAGCATCAACACCTTCTCAAAACCCAGGGAATATATATTATCCAGTGTTTAACTATCTTGCCCAACAGAGCACCTGGGGAGTAGTAGGATCTGCGTATTCTGTTGACTACTCAAGGAATGAAGCTTAGGAGATGCAAGTGGGTGATAATGTTGAACATGTTTTTGAAGACTTTTCAGCTGAGTTGGAGGGAGTCAATATGCTCAGGTTGAGTAATGACTCAAGTCCTGACACTTCAGATACTGAGTATGTTCCTTCTGGAAGTCCATTTGTTCCACAAACTATGAGACGAATGTCACGACATCACGGTTGGACATCAGGCATGTATGATGAGCGTAGTTATTACTAAAAGTAGGCGACTTAGTAAAAAGTATTAGGTACTATGTATTATATACCGAGAAAAAGATGTACCCAGATAAAGAAGGTAGTGTTGTGATTATACCTATATGGTATATGTTGTAATGACTTTGTATTATTTAGATGTTGTAATGTATAATATGTGAAATGCATAGTTGGATTTTATTTGGATTTTCATTGTGTGACTAGTTCTGTGCGTAAATTCGAGCTCAGAACACATATGCATTGTCTGACCAGTGGATTTCTCCAGGATCAGCCTAGTATCTGGTCACAACATTTAGAGCATAGGAAACATCTGGCCTAGTACAAATCATGGCATACATGATGGATCCAACTGCAAAAGCATACAGAATCGCACTCATGCGACTTCGCTTATTAGTCATCCAAGGACACCGAGTCTTGCTAAGTTTTACACCATGGGACATCGGTAAGAACCCCTTCTTAGATGATTCCATGTTAAACTTCTTCAACACTTTGTCCAAATAAGTACTCTGACTCAATCCAATGAGCTTTCTTGATCTATCTCTATAGACCCGGATTTGGAGAATATATGTTGCCTCACCCAAGTCTTTCATCGAGAAACTCCTTTCTAATGATTCCTTGGTTTCTTGCAACACCTTAACATCATTTCTAATCAATAATATGTCATCCACATATAAGATTAGAAATTTTACTTTGCTCCCACTAAACTTCTTGTATAAACAAGAATCATGATCACTCTTGATAAAGCCAAACGATTTGACTACCTAATCAAAGCGAATATTCCAACTCCGAGATGCTTGATTCAACCCATAAATAGATTTATGAAGTTTTCACACTTTTCAGCATTAGCCGGATCGACAAAGACCTCGGGCTATATCATATACACGTCCTCGGTTAAATTTCCGTTAAGGAAAGCCGTTTTGACATCCATCTGCCATATCTCATAGTCAAAATAGGCTGCTATAGCTAACATGATCTGAACTGATTTAAGCATCGCTACATGCGAGAAGGTCTCGTTGTAATCACCTCCTTGAACTTGTCAGAACCCTTCGTGAAAAGTCGTGCTTTATAGACGGAAAAATTTCCATCCATATTAGTTTTCTTCTTAAAGACCCATTTGCACTCGACGGGTCTTGCACCGTTCGACAGATCAACCAAGTTCCAAACTTGATTTTCATCCATGGACTTTAACTCGGATCTCATGGCTCCAAACCATGAATCGGAATCAGATCCCACCATCGCTTCTGAATAAGTTGTCGGCTCATCATTGTCGAATAGTAACACATCACGAACACTTCGTAATCTTGTCAATCTTCGTAGTATAGGTGCCGCTGCCGGCTCAACTACCACGACCAGCTCAACCTCCAAGTCTTTTGCCGACTCGCTACTAGCCGGTTCCTCTCTAATTTCTTCGAGCTGCACTGTGCTCCCACTTACTCCCCGACTGAGAAACTCTTTCTCAATAAAGACACCATTCTGAGCGACAAACACTTTGCCCTCTTCTCGGTTGTATATGTAGTAACCCAAGGTTTCCCTCGGAAAATCAACGAAAATACACTTATCCGACTTGGCCGTAAGCTTGTCCGACTAAAGTCACTTGACAAATGCTTCACAACCCCAAATCTTAAGAAAATACAAACTCGGCTTTTTTTCCGGTCCACATCTCATGCGGTGTCTTCTCTACTGACTTTGATGGTAATCTGTTTAGTGTGAACGTCGCTCTTTATAGACAATAACCCAAAAATGACAAAGGCAGATCTGTCTGACTCATCATTGATCGTACCATGTCCAACAAGGTCTGATTCCGCCTTTATGAGACACCGTTCCTATGCGCGTTCCCGACGGAGTAAGTTGAGGAACTATTCCACAACTTTTCAGATGGTCATCAAACTCATGGCTCATGTACTCACCTCCTCGGTCCGACCGAAGAAACTTTATTTTCTTGCCGATTTGATTCTGTACTTCATTCTGGAATTCTTTGCACTTTTCAAAGGCTTCCGACTTATGTTTCATCAAGTAGATATATCCATACTGTAGGGATACATGTCGGCTACACTAGCGCAAATCAAAAAAATTCTATCGCGTAAACCAGGATTACTGTTGTCATAGATCTCAGGATTACCAGTAGACGCACAGTTGCGGAACTTGATGAAGCGCGTCAAGGCTGTGTAGATGCTCTATGTCCCCTCCTCGTCCTCGTCCCACAAGCAGCTACCCTTGTGCGGCTCGTCCAAGTGCTACAGATGCAGCACCTCCGAGGTATACACACGTGCGGGGTGGAAGCGTCAGACGCCGGACTGCTAGATCCACGTGTGCAACACAAGCGTGAGGAGTGACGGTTGGGTGGAATGCTCAACCCTGTTTAGCTCGCCCCACCCTCTCTTAAACATGCGTACCTAGTGGGCTTCTACATTAGCAGCCCATTAGTAGCCTAAGCCTGGTCTAATTCGGATCCAATCCTCATTAGGCTTCCAGCCCCTTAAGTGTGTGCCCTATAGGTTCATATACATATAGACATGACACGAATACACTTATTATGTCAATAGTTGGTAGCGGCCTCTAGCAAGACGTGCCAAATCCTAAATGCATACAAAAATCATTCGGACGAACCATCACAAGGTTTCATGTCTTTCCCTTTGCCTCATGATATTTGGTATAGCTCCAAGCTAACCTCCCTTTCTCGATACTGTTATTCGGAATTCCTTTACTTGGTTAACTATTAACCATATATACCACGGCCATGCATTTCTAGATCCGATCACTCGAGGGGCCTAGAGATATCTCTCTCAAGTAGAGAGGGGAAATCCCATCTTCATTGACCAATGCCTTGCAGCATGCTTCAGGACAAATCCGAAAACTACCTTTATAACTACCCAGTTACGGAGCAACGTCTGATAGCCCCAAAGTAGGCCAATCCACATCTCAAGTACATGCCACAATCTCAGGTCTAAGGACAAAACGTACACGATGTGTAGAGAGAGCTGCAAGTCTAATTGCCAGTATCAAGTTGGGTCAGTCTAACCCCATGTTCATAACACGTGTCCATATCATTGGTTTGACATCTCCAAGTATGACTTGAAAAACATAGTCATCAACCAATCTATGTGCTAGTCTAATATTCATGTGTGTCCTCACATGAACTCCGACTAGGGACAACTATTCGATAACCATACAAGTAAAGAGTTTCACAAACAATTCACATAGTTGTCAATCAATACAAGTTGCCTGATATGGATATTCAAGGAACATTACAATAACTTATGGATACACATGAAATATAATCATCTCTATGATTGCCTCTAGGGTATATTTCCTTTAGTTTCCCACTTGCACTAGAGTAAATCTAAAATGTATCTAATACCTATTGCTCTTGTGTGCGCTTCATGCGCAGGCTGCGGGAGTGGCTTTGTAAAAGAATCAACAACATTTGAGTCCATATGTATTTTACATTTCATGACACTACCATCCTCAACGAACTCACGAATTTGATGGTAACGCATGCGAATATGTTTGTTCTTCTGGTGTTGTCTAGGTTCCTTGGCTTGTGCAATAGAACCATTGTTGTCACAATAAACGTCTAAGGGATTGGATGCACCCTGAACCACACCGAGAGCAACTAGGAAATTCCTAATCCAAACAGCTTCCTTTACAGCCTCTGAGGCAGCAATATATTCAGCTTCTGTTCAAGAGAAGGTCATCGTATCTTGCTTGGAACTTTTCTAGCTCATAGCACCACCATTCATGACAAACACATAACCTGATTGCGATTTGGAGTCATCTGAGTCATTAAGGTAACTCACATCTGTGTAACCGTTTACACTGAGTTCATCCTCACCTCCATAAACTAGGAACATATCCTTAGTCCTTTTCAAGTACTTAAGGATATTCTTTGCCGCTGTCTAGTGATTTTCACATGGATCAGCCTGGTATCTGCTCGTAAAACTTAGAGCATAGGAAACATATGGGCGAGTACATACCATTTCATACATGATGGATCCAATAGCCGAAGAATATGGAACCCTACTCAAGAGCTCACGCTCATCAGTAGTCGAAGGACACTGAGTCTTGCTGAGTTTAATTCCGTGAGACATGGGCAAGAACCCCTTCTTAGCCTCTTCCATGCTAAACCATTTCAACACTTTGTCAATGTATGTACTCTGGCTTAATGCAATTAGCCTTCTTGATATATCTCTATAGATCTTGATGCCTAGAATATATGCCGCTTCTCCTAAGTCCTTCATCAAAAAACTATTTTTCAATGAGGTCTTAACAGACTCGAGCATAGGAAAGTCATTTCCAATCAGCAATATGTCATCTACATATCATATTAGAAATACAAGCGCTCTCCCACTTTCCTTCTTGTAAACACAAGGTTCTCGTTCCTTTTTGATGAAGCCAAACTCCTTTACAACTTCATCAAATAGAATGTTCCAAATCCGAGATGCTTGCTTCAGCCCATAAATGGGCTTTAGAAGTTTGCATACCTTTCCAACATTGTTTGGATCGACAAAACCTTCGGGCTGCATCATATACACGTCCTCAGTAAGGATTCCATTTAAGAAATCCGTTTTGACATCCATCTGCCATATCTCATATTCAAAATGTGCAGCAATGGCTAGAATGATCCGTATAGATTTAAGCATCGCTACAGGAGAGAAAGTCTCATCATAGTCAATTCCTTGAACTTGTCGAAAACCTTTTGCAACAAGTCAACTTTTATGGATGTGAATATTTCCATCCATATAAATCTTCTTCTTATAGGTCCATTTGCACTCGATGGCTTTAAAACCATCAGGAACGTCAACCAAGTTCCAAACTTGATTGTCTCCCTTGGATTCTATCTCGGATCTCATGGCGATCAGCCATTTCTTAGAGTCTGGGTCCACCATCTCTTCTGCATAGTTTGCAGGCTCGTCATTTCCAACAATAATAATTCCCGCGCTTCGCGGAGCCTCGCCGACCTTCGTGGTTGTGGTGATTCTATTGCCATGGGTTCCTCAACTTGTTCTGCTACAATAGCATCACTCATAGAAGTATCCCCAACTGGCTCATCTTGAACTTCTTCAAGTCGCACCAACCTTCCACTTGTTCCTTTTGTGAGAAATTCTTTCTCTAGGAAAACACCGCTATGAGCGACAAACACTTTGCCCTCTTCTCGGTTGTAGAAGTAATACCCTAAGGTTTCCCTCGGATATCCCAAAAAAATGCATCACAACCCCAAATCTTTAGAAAAGACAAACTGGGATTCTTTCCAGTCCACATCTCATATGGCGTCTTAACTACGGATTTAGATGGTACCATGTTAAGTGCGAAAGCTGCCGTTTCTAGAGCGTAACCCCAAAATAATAATGGTAAATCCGACTGGCTCATCATCGATCGAACCATGTACAACAAAGTTCGATTGTGCTGTTCGAAGACCCCGTTTCTTTGAGGCATTCCGGGCGACGTGAGCCGTGGCACAATTCCGCAACTCTTAAGATGATCGTTAAATTCGTGACTCAAATATTCACCTCCACGATCAGATCGCAAGGCCTTTATTTTCTTGCCACATTGATTCTCTACCTCACTCTAAAGCTCCTTGAACCTTTCAAAAGTTCCAGACTTATGCTTCATCAAGTAGACATAACCATATCTACTGAAATCATCAGTGAAAGTAATGAAGTAGTGATATCCTCCTCTGGCTTTCGTGCTCATTGGTCCACATACATCAGTATGTATGAGTTCCAACAAGTCTGTCGCTCTCTCGGGTAAACCCGTAAAAGGCGACTTGGTCATCTTTCCAAGTAAACAAGCTTGGCATGTCTCGTATGATTCAAAATAAAATGAAGTTAGAAGACCATCACCGTGGAGCTTCTTCATGCGCTTTTCACTTATATGCCCCAAATGCCAATGCCATAAATAGTTAGGACTCAACTCATTAGGCCAAAGCTTTTAGAATTAACATTGTAAACAGATGCATCATCAAGATTTAAAATAAATAACCTATTCACAATGGGAGCATTAGACATAAACATAGAATTCTTGGAGATTACACAACCATTGTTCATACTCTCGAATGAATATCCATCCCTCATCAAACATGAAGGTGATAAAATGTTTCTACCCATGCTAGGAATGTAATAAAAATTATTCAATTCCATAATAAGTCCTGACAGAAGGTGAAGTTGTATGACGCCGACGAACAATGCAGCAACCCTTTCTTAATTTCCGACGCGAAAATCCACTTCGCCTTTCTACACTTCTCTAGTCCTTAATAGCCCATGTATCAAATTGCAAATATGAGCAACCAATCCGGTATCAAATAACCAAGAGTTAACATAAGAATCAGCGAGAATAATGTCCACAACATTTACAACAAGCGTACCTGAGTGAAGTACTCTTACTTCCACTCTTCTTCAAAGAAGCCTAGTACTTGCTGCAGTTTATTTTCCAGTGGCCATGTTCATGAGAAAAGAAACACCCAGTGTCTTCTGCAGGTCCAGCCTTTTGCTTGGGTGTAGTCTTAAGGATCATATCCTTAGCCTTGCCCTTCTTCTTCTGCCAAGAAGTACCCTTTTTCTTAAATCTAGGCTTGTTCTGCATAGCCATCACATGGCTATGCCCTCCACACTTCTTCATGTCACTTTCTGCTGTTTTAGCATCCCACACAACTCATTAAGGCCCTTCTCCACCCCATGTATATGGTAGTTCAAAATGAACTGCCCATAGCTAGATGGAAGAGACACCAAAATGAAATCAGTAGCCAACTTTTGGCCTAGTGGAAAACCAAGATTTTCCAAAGTCTGACTGTAACCAACCATTTTGATCACATGCGGGCCTACACCTGCTCCCTCTGCCAGCTTGCATTCCATAAAGGACTTGGCGACATTGTACCTCTCAGTCCTTGCCTAAGTCTGGAACATGTCCCTAAGCGCTATGATCATATCGTACGCTTCCTGATCCTCAAACTTCTTTTGGAGTTTAGGTTCCATGCATCCAAGCATAAGACAACTATCCTCAAGAGAATCATCACATGATCTCTTGTAGGCATTCTTAAGGGCAACATTTGCATTATCACCAGGTTCATCGAGGATTGGGGTATCCAGAACAGTTTCCTTTTTATCAGACCTGTGAACAATTCTCAGGCTAAGGACCCAGTCCGAATAGTTTGTTCCATTTAGTTTATCTTTGTCAAGAATCGAACGCAAAGAAAAAGGTGATGCAGTGTATGGTGCCATTGATCTACAACAGAAAACATGCAAAATAATAAGCCATATAACCATGAAAGAGTAAAACATATTAAACAATTTAGTAGCATATACTCCCACTTAAATCAACATCCCTCTATTGATACTAAGTGATTCAAGATCCACAATTAACAAGTCGACTAGTGAGCTTTAGCATCACTTCTATAAGACAAGGTAAATCGGTAAGCAACTCTTTCTAATCATACCATATATGGCTTTTGTTGTTGGGTGACATCTCTATGTCCAAACTAGGCGCCCAACCTTTATGCCCCAAGGTTCTTAACTATTAAGATGACCTTGTCAAGCTCACCAACCCTTATGCGTGCAGGTATCCGATACAAACCCATCCAGCCAAGGAAAACCACGACACCCTAATTTCATAGGCCCAACAACGATTGTACATGGCATAGGATGGTGCAAGGTTTGGTTGGGAGGGCATGGTTTAACTTAAAATTTGTGAGCGATCGTTCTACTTCTATCATCTAAGCATGCATAGTAGTAAAACATATAAGAATAACATTCACATAGATGTGACACCGTATGGCCTATTTTGTCATGGTGATCTTCATCGCCATAGAACCTGTCCACCATGATGATCTCCATCTTCATGTTCCATGTGAGCTATCCTCCAAGTGATGAGTCCTCCAAGAACTAATACAAGCTATTACTCCTAACAGCTAGTAATCAAAATTACATAGTATTGGGATCATCAAAAGTTGGCATGCATGTCATTACAATAAATAACATCACATATGGCTCCGATCGTGTTGCCGTACTCACAACACGCAGGTCATGATAAAATATATACATGCATCAGATGCATATATGGGCCATACTGATCACATACATCCTGCAAAAACAAGTTATTCATATAATCGCATTCTACCTGATCATGTGAAATCGCAACACGTAGTTACCTTAACGAGATACGATAGGGGCTACGACTAAGGGGGTTTAGGGGGTATCCCCTGAGGGGTTGCGAGGGGCAGCGCCCCTCGTAGCAAATCAAACTGTGAAAAATGAGAGATCGAATCTACACTATTTTCTTTAAGGATTTTGATCGGCAAATCAAATTTACCATAAACCGACTATTGTTCCGATTTGACCAAACTCCTTTGATCATGGTACATCGATTTTATATCTAGGTTCCAATTCGATCAATCATATTGATCTTCACGTGATTCAACAGGATTTATGTGTCACTCTCTACCCCGATGGCGGAAACCGACTGGTAGGGGTAAGTCATTGAACGACCTCAGAATCATGATCACGAAAAGCAAGATCACATATCAATTCTGAACCACCGCCATATAAACGATCACATCATTCATATCAATCTACATATCACCATATGCAAACTTCCTGAACCTATAACTGAACAGCATCGGTGATACATCCAATTTGCATCACCATTCTATATCATAATTTGCCTCTATTCATTGATATATGTCTTATTATATGGTATTACTTATGTCTTTTTCACTGTTTTTGCATGTTGGATGATTCTTGGAGGATGGACTGCCGGAGTCTGGATTCTCATGGAAAAAGAGGTGTTTTGATGCAATTTCGCGAAGATCAGAAAAATACCAGAAAAATATGGTAAAATTATATTTTCCCGGAAGACAGAGGAAGCCAGAAGGGGAGGCAAAGAAGGGCCACATGGGGGCCACACCCCCTAGGCACGGGCCCACCCTGGGCCGCGCCTAGGGTAGGTGTGAGCCACCTGCTCGGCCTCCGACTCCGCCCTCTCGCCTATATCTTCCTCACGGAATCCTAATACAAGGGGAGCGACCACATATAGATTTCCGCCGCCTCTGCGGGGCGAAAAACACCAAGAGAGAAAGATCTCTCTGGCAGACAGATTTCTGTTGGGGAAATCCCTTCCCGGAGAGGGGAGATCGTCGCCATCAACACCGTCATCAAGCAAGGCTTCATCGGGATCATCATCATCATCCACACCATCATCTCCACCAGCACCATCATCACCACTTCGTCCCGCTGTAACAATTGTGTTGGATATTGCTTTAGTTCTTAGGGTAAACTTTCCCGGTGTTAATTACTCTTGTAGTTGATGCTTGTGAGTGGAACCATTGGATTATTACTTATGTTCAGATTGTTATTCATCACCATATTATCTTTGATCTTGATCTATATGATGTCTTGTGAGTAGTTCGTCTAGTTTTTGAGGACATGGGAGAAGTCATGTTATTAGTAGTGGATTTGTGTTGAGTTATTATTCAATGGTTGAGTATTTAAATTGTGGTGCTATTCTTCTAGTGGTGTCATGTGAATGTCGACTACATGATACTTCACCATTTATGGGCCTAAGGGAATGCATTGTGTATTTGTCTACTAATTGTGGGGTTGCCAGAGTGACAGAAACCTGAACCCCCGTTAGGACACCTTTGCATAAGGGAGCGTAGGATCTCAGAGTTTAAGGCTGTGGTTAGGTTTATATCTTAATTACTTTCCTGTAGTTGCGGATGCTTGCAGGGGGTTTAATCACAAGTATGTATTAGTCCAAGTAAGGTCGGTACATTAGCACAGGTTCACCCACACAACACTTACAACACCAAAGAAGAGTACTCAGCTATTTGAAGCGAAAGCACTTGACAGAATTCCCGTGTGTCCTCGAGAAAGTTTGGTCCTTGTATTTCCACCGGCTTGTCCTTTGCTAAGAAAGGATTGGGCCACTTTCTGCGTTTGTTCTTCATTACTTGCACTTTGTTTTGTTACTTTATTAGAAAACCCCTAAAATCCGTTTGCTAAGTATTTGCAGAGAGTTCCTGCTCCATACCACTAGTCAACACCTTTTGCTCCTCGGTGGAATCGACACTCCTATTTATCGAAAGTACTGCGATACACCCCCTATACTTGTGGGTCATCAAGACTATTTTCCAGCACCATTGCCAGGGAGTGAAGCTCTATTGAAGAGTGGAACTGGTAAAGGAAACTTCTACTGTGAGTATTGCTTTTTGTTACTGCTTGTTACTTTGTTTCCAATATGGATAACCCACTTGGTTTTCTGTTTGGGAAAAATACTACCACTGCTAGGGTAGTAGATGAACCACCACCTGTTGAGATAGATCCTTTTAAGATACCTACAAGTATTGTTGATTGTGTTATGGATAATTATTATTTAGGGGATGGAACTGTTCATCCTGGTGATCACTTGCTTTTTATCCATGAATTATGCGGATTGTTTAAGTGTGCAGGTATCACAACTGAACAGGTGAAGAAGAAGTTACTCTCCATATCCTTGAAAGGGAGAGCTGAAGAATGGTATAAGCTACTGAAGAATGGACAATCCATGGAATGGGAGGAAATGACATCTCTCTTTTATTCTAAATTCTATCCTCCTAGTGAGATTCATCAGGATAGAAATATGATATATAACTTTTGGCATCGCGATGGAGAGAGTAGAGCTCAAGCTTGGGGGAGATTGAAGTTACTAATGCTTAAATGTCCTATTCATGAACTCCCTAATAATATTATTATCAATAACTTTTATGCTAGGCTTTGTCTTCATGATAAAGATTTACTAGATGCTTCTTGTGGTGGATCATTCACACGTATGAAGGAAGAAGCTAAATGGGATCTACTAGACCGTATTCAAGAGAACACTGAAGCCTGGGAGAATGACAAAGGAAGAAAGTCAGGTATAAACTATGATTACGAATACATTAAGTGTTTTATGGTAACTGATGACTTTCGTGATATTAGTAATGAGGTTGGTCTTGATTCCCAAAGTATTGCCAACTATTTTAAAGCCTTTGCCTCTTACATAGAAATTCCCAAAAAGAAGTGGAATAAGTACCATGCTCCTTATAAAGATGTTGTTTTTCATGTTCCTATTAGAAGCACTAAAGTTTGTACTACTAATTATATTGTGCCTGAACCTTATGTTGAGAAAATGCATTTCCCAGCTAAGGTAAAGGAGTATTCTATGATTATTAGTGCAAATAATAAATGTACTAAGAAAACTGTGGAGCCTGATGAGCAATTGAATATTGAATCTGTGGTAGCTATTGTGAAAGATCGTGACACTAGAAATATAGAGGATGGGCACATTTTCTTCTGTGAAGAATCTTCTAATATTATCTCTCATCCTAGTAAGGCTAGAAAAGCTAGTGTTCCTGTGCTTTTTGTTAAAATTGGTGATCATTGCTACTATGATTTCTGTGATATTGGTGCTAGTTCTAGTGCTATTCCTTATGAGCTTTATAGGGAAATTATGCATGAGATTGGTCCTTGTGAGCTTGAGGATATTGATGTGGTTATTCACCTTGCAAATAAGGAAACCATATACCCCATTGGTATTGTAAGAGATGTGGAGGTTCTCTGTGGTAAGATTAAGTATCCTGCTGATTTTCTAGTGCTTAATTCAGCAACTAGCAAAACTTGTGCTATCATTTTTGGTAGACCTTTCTTGAAAAATTGTGGAGCTATTATAGATTGTAAGAAGGAGAAAGTTTTAACTAAGTTTGATGGAGATTCTTATGAGTTTAACTTTTCCAAATTTGCTAAAGCTCCTTGTGAAAATAGCTTGCCTAATAAAGATTTCAGGATGGAACAACTTGCTTCTATTGATCCAGTTTATGACCTTGGACCTCTCTTTGGTGATTGTAAGTATGCTCATTCTTATGATAAAGTTGTTGCCAGTGACACTTATATTGTCAACTTTATTCAAAGTTCTACTGAAAGTTATTATGAGAGAGGGAAACATGGTTTTATGCATCTCAATAATGTTAAGTTTCCTCGTTTTATGTTGAAAGCTTTGAAGTTGCATTCGTTTTGTCTTCCTATGCTAGTGGCTTTTTGTTTCAACAATTCGTTTTCTCATGATACCCCCATGCATAGGAAGTGGGTTAGACTCAAATGTGTTGTTCATTTGCTTCCTGATGCTCTCTTTCACTCCATATATATATATATATATATATATATATATATATATATATATCTCCTAAGTGAGCATCTTTGAAAGTTTCAAGCCTAACTTAAAGGCATTAAAGAAAAGTACTTGTTGGGAGATAACCCAAGAGTTTTGTAGAGTCTTGGAAGTTATTACTTCAGTAATAACCGCTCCTTATCCTTTTTGTTTTGGTTTTTGTGTCAAGTTCAACTACTTTTGTGAAGTAGAGGGTTGTGAAAAGTGGCTGTCCTGGGACAGGTTTTTGTGCTGTATTGAGAAAATTCGTGAGGGAGTCAGTACGTAGGATGGAGCTATATTTTTCTGAGCTTGTTCTCCAAGCTGTTACCCAACTTTCATTAGTTCTGCACTTTTTGATTTGAGCAACAGAAGGTTTTCGAAAAAATCAATCTTTACCTGCTGGTCTGTTTTGACAGATTTCTGCTATCATTTGCATTTGCCTCTTACAGAAGCCTTTGTTTTGATGGATTTCAGTTGAAGTGTGTACCTAAAGGTTTATTGTTTTTGCTTACACTAATGTTGCCATTGAAGTTTGTGTACTGCCTTGTGAGAAAAGGAATTTCCAGGAGAAGGAGAAAATCAGTCTGCAGAGTTCGTCTTTGAATAGGTAAAAGTGGTGAAAACAGAAGGTTCATGAAACCCCAATCTTTTTATATTTTTGATGTTTTAAATACATAACGGAAGCTACGAGATGGAACAGAGGAGGAACCGGAGGCTGAGGTGGCCAAACCCACCCCAGGCGCGGGCCCCAGCTGCCCCGCAACTGGAGGGGGTGTGCCTCCCTGAGCTCCGTCTCCGCCTCGTTTTTGTATCAGAACCTTCCTTATGTATTGAAACTTCATAATATATAACCCCTCGGATCCCCCGAGGTTCGTGCATCGTGTTATCGTCATGTTTTTGTTTTGATATGTTTCTGTCAGGAAAACTTCTCAAGTTTAGAGCACCATGTTCTCCGCTAACGACAAAGGCAAGAAGCCCGTGGAGGAAGTAAAGTTGGAGGAACAAACCGCCGCAGGGTCAAGGGCAAGGAAACCTACTTTTGTAGGAGCAATTGACACTGGACGTGCTTTTCCTCGTAACATGCAGGGGATCATAGCCTATGTTCCAGACTTCAGATCCTGCCCTGAGGCAATGGAAGCCCTTCAAACCA
This sequence comes from Avena sativa, assembly GCA_916181665.1. NCBI lineage: Eukaryota > Viridiplantae > Streptophyta > Magnoliopsida > Poales > Poaceae > Avena > Avena sativa. The sequence continues at coordinate 237,385,916 of OV702283.1, read as the reverse complement.
CTGACGAGTTTTGTGATAAATATCATGCTTTGAGGATGAAGGTGGATATACTTCAAGAGGAGAATGACAGGCTTTGTAAGATTCTAGAGGGTTTCCTTACCCTAAACAAGAGAACACCACCACCACCGGAGGAGTAATTCGTCATTAGGTTTGGCATCCCCTTGGCTTGTTCCAAGCTTGGGGGAGCAGGGGGTGCCGCGGTATCACCACCATTATCTTTTATCTTTTACCTTTTTAGTGGATTCATATCTTTGGTAGAGAAGTTATCTTATAGTTTGGTTTGCATGTGGAAGTATCTCTCCTTTAGTTGATTATTTATGTATCCCTTGGTGTGAGTGCCTTTATTGAATATTAATGAGAAGCTTCATCTTTTACTTTTTGCACTTCTTATTTTAGTTTGTAATCTCTATTATATGATGGATCTTGTTGATCAGTATTGGCATCACTTTGGGAGCATCAAGTGGATATAAACTGGTTTTGGCAAACCGAGTTCTGGTCAGTAGCAATACTTTTTGAGGTTTGAAAGAAAAAAAGAATATTTTACAGGTATTTTGTATCATTTATTTTCTTTCTTGTTGGATCATAAGCTTAGTATTCTCTATTTAAGATCTTTTGTGTCTTCAAGGAAGATTGTATGTTTGGCTTTATTACTTGTATGTTTGCTTGTTTCTTTCAACTCTCTTGCTTGCTACCCAGCCTTGCTAGCCAAAAACCTGTTTTGAGAAGGCATACTTCTCATGTTTCCAATCCCTTTGAACCAAAACCTTTGCCATTTGTGTCCACCATATCTACCTAATAGATTTTGCTACTCCAAGCAAATTCTCAAGCTTCATCTATCTTTCGAATTAAAAAGTATTTTGTTATGTGAAAACTAGTTAGTAAAGCTCTCACGAACTTGATGGAACACCTTATTTACTTTCCCCTAATAGACTTAAACCATTGTGTCATCAAAGTTGTATATGCTTGCATCTATACGTTGGAATTAGCAGAACCGTGTTGTCACGGGGAACGCTTTCAACATTGCACTTGTACCTTGTACATAGTTGATATCGTCCTCTATTGTCTATGGATGTCAACGGTGTGAAATAAAGAGGGAACTTGTAAGTCCATGGAGTTTGTATTTTGTGTTAGAGAAACGCCTGGGCCGCTAGCCTAAGCCATGCCTAATCATGGTGGAAACTTGCAGCATCACCATAGTGAGCTATCTATGAAGCATCCTCAATAAAAATCTATGCATATAATAAATAAAAAGATCGCTGAGATGCTCATTGTCTACTTGCCTTGTCATTTTGGTTATGGGATAGCTCCTGTACGATGTGCAAGGGGTACCCCGTTGGCGGTTCTCTATGATAAGCATGTACTTACAATGACAAGAACTTACCGGTAACTGAAGTTGAGTAGCATGAGGAGTGGACCTCATATTCAAGGGACATGAGATTGCCAGCTTATATTTTGTCAAGCATATACTCCATCTTTGTGCACTTTAACCTTAATCATCTCAAGATGCCTATGATAGGGACAATAAGGGCTCAAAGCTAGTAAGTACCATAATCTTTTGGAAGCTCTTTATGACTTGTAATCCCTGCTACCCGCTATGAAGGGACCTTGCTCCTACTTCTAAGTTAAGTCAGTAAACCTAGTTCCTCTCTATCTCCAGCAAGCATTTGAGTTGTTGTGTTGCAAGCTTTCATATGGTGATTTATTCAGTCATGTTCTCTATCTTCCTTGTTTGCACAAAACTATTATCTATTGAGTATTACTTTGAAAGCCTTCATTGAAAAACCATTTTGAGCAAAGAGTACTGTTTTTTAAAACTTCTTCAAAAAGCTCTATTTGAGAAACTGTTTGCCAGCTGTTCTCTGACCAAGAACAAGAGTTTGCCAATTCCAATTATGATTTATCTTTATGCATCTCTATTGTGACTCCTATACTTGTTGCAAGCTAAGTTATATAATGGTGAGTTGATTTCTTCTATGAATTGTGTAATGGTTAGTGTGATGCTTCTTGTCCGTATTCTTTTATCGACACTTCACTCCATAAACCTGTGGACATGTTTACTGAGCTCAGTTTTTGCTTGGAGACAAGCGAAGGCCTAAGATTGGGGTGAGTTGATACGTCCAATTTGCATCACCATTCTATATCATAATTTTCCTCTATTCATTGATATATGTCTTATTATGAGAAATTACTTATGTCTTTTCCACTATTTTTGCATGTTGGATGAATCTTGGAGGATGGACTGCCGGAGTCTGGATTTTGATGGAAAAGGAGGTGTTTTGATGCAATTTCGCGAAGATCAGAAAAATACCATAAAAATATGGCAAAATTATATTTTACCGGAAGACAGAGGAAGCCAGAAGGGGAGGCGAAGAAGGGCCACAGGGGGCCCACACCCCCCTAGGCACGGGCCCACCCTGGGTCGTGCCTAGGGTCGGTGTGGCCCACCTGCTCGGCCTCCGAGTCCGCCCTCTCGCCTATATCTTCCTCATAGAACCCTAATACCAGGGGAGTGACCACAAATAGATTTCCGCCGCCTCTGCGGGTTGGAAAACACCAAGAGAGAAATATCTCCCTGGCAGACAGATTTCTGCTGGGGAAATTCCTTCCCGGAGAAGGGAGATCATCGCCATCAACACCGTCATCAAGCAAGGCTTCATCGGGATCATCATCATCATCCACACCATCATCACCACTCCATCCCGCTGTAACAATTGTGTTGGATATTGCTTTAGTTCTTAGGGGAAACTTTCCCGGTGTTAATTACTATTGTAGTTGATGCTTGCGAGTGGAACCATTGGATTATTGTTTATGTTCAGATTGTTATTCCTCACCATATCATCTTTCATATTGATCCATATGATGTCTTGTGAGTAGTTCGTCTAGTTCTTGAGTACATGGGAGAAGTCATGTTGTTAGTAGTGGATTTGTGTTGAGTTTTTATTCAATGGTTTAGTATTTAAGTTGTGGTGTTATTATTCTAGTGGTCTCATGTGAACGTCGGATACTTCACCATTTATGGGCCTAGGGGAATGCATTGTGTATTTGGATACTAATTGTGGGGTTGCCGGAGTGACAGAAACCTGAACCCCCGTTAGGACACCATTGCATAAGGGAGTGTAGGATCTCAGAGTTTAAGGCTGTAGTTAGGTTTATATCTTAATTACTTTCCTGTAGTTGCGGATGCTTGCATGGGGTATAATCACAAGTATGTATTAGTCCAAGTAAGGTCGGTACATTAGCACAGGTTCACCCACACAACACTTACAACACCAAAGAAGAGTACTCAGCTATTTGAAGCGAAAGCATTTGACAGAATTCCCGTGTGTCCTCGAGAACGTTTAGTCCTTATAAGTATTTCCACCGGCTTGTCCTTTGCTAAGAAAGGATTGGGACACTTGCTGCATTTGTTCTTTATTACTTGCACTTTGTTTTGTTGCATTATCAGAAAACCCCTAAAAATCCGTTTGCTAAGTATTTGCAGAGAGTTCCTGCTCCATACCACTAGTCAACACCTTCTACTCCTCGTTGGGATCGACACTCCTATTTATCGAAAGTACTGTGATACACCCCTATACTTGTGGGTCATCAATCGGCTCAGATACCAAAGTAGGGATACAGGTAGGCTACACTAGTGCAAATCAAAAAAATTCTACCGCGTAAACCAGGATTACTGTTGTCATAGATCTCGGGATTACCACTAGACGCGCAGTTGCGGAACTTGATGAAGCGCGTTGAGGCAGTGTAGATGTTCTACGTCTCCTCCTCGTCCTCGTCCCACGGGCAGCTCCCCTTGCGCGGCTCATCCAAGTGCTACAGATGCAGCACCTCCAAGGTATCCACACATGCGGGGTGGAAGCGTCAGACACCGGACTGCTAGGTCCGTGCGTGCAACACATGCGTGAGGAGTGGCGGCTGGGTGGAATGCTCAACCCTGTTTAGGTCGCCCCACCCTCTATTAAATAGGCGTCCCTAGTGGGCTTCTGCATTAGCAGCCCATTAGCAGCCTAAGCCTGGTCTAATTTGGATCCAATCGTCATTAGGCTTCCAGACCCATAAGTGTGTGACCCTATAGGTTCATATACGTATAGACATGACATGAATACACTTATTCTGTTAATAGTTGGTAGCGGCCTCCAGCAAGACGTGCCAACTCCTAAGCGCATACAAAAATCATTCGAACGAACCATCACAAGGTTTAGTACATGTCTTTCCCTTTGCCTCACGATATTTGGTCTAGCTCTATGCTGACCTCCCTTTCTCGATACTATGATTTGGAATTCCTTTACTTGGTTAACTATTAACCATATGTAGCACGACCATGCATTTCTGGATCCGGTCACTCGTGGGGCCTAGAGATATCTCTCTCAAGTAGAGAGGGGCAAATCCCATCTTGATTTACCAATACCTTGCAGCATGCTTCAGAACAAACCTGAAAACTACCTTTATAACTACCCAGTTACGGAGCAGCGTCTGATAGCTCAAAATTAGGTCAATCCACATCTCAAGTACATGCGACAATCTCAAGTCTAAGGACAAAACGTACACGATGTATAGGGAGAGCTGCAAGTCTAATTGCCAGTCTCAAGTTGGGTCAATCTAACCCCATGTTCATAACATGTGTCCATATCATTGGTTTGACATCTCCATGTCAATGACTTGCAAAACATAGTCATCAACCAATCTATGTGCTAGTCTAATATTAATGTGTGTCCTCACATGAAATCCGACTAGGGACAACTATTCGATTACCATGCAAGTAAAGAGTTTCACAAACAATTCACATAATTGCCAATCAATACAAGTTGCATGATATGGATATTCAAGGAACATTACAATAACTCATGGATACACATGAAATATAATCATCTCTATGATTGCTTCTAGGGAATATTTCCTTCACATACCGACTCAAATCATCAGTGAAGGTAATGAAGTACTCATAACCACCTTTGGCTGTCGTGCTCATTGGTCCACATACATCACTATGTACTAGTCCTAACAAGTCGGACGCCCTTTCGCAACTCTTTGCAAAAGGTGTCTTGGTCATTTTTCCGAGTAGGCAAGATTCGCATGTCTCGAACAACTCCAAGTTGAACGAAGTTAGGAGTCCATCATCATGGAGCTTCTTCATGTGTTTCCAACTTATATGACCAAGCAGACAGTGGAAAAAGTAAGTCATATTCAGATCATTTGGTTTCAACCTTTGAACATTTTTGTTAAAAACCGACTCACCATCAAGATTCAAAATAAATAACCCGTCCTGTATGGGTGCAAAGCCGTGAAACATATCATTCAAATATAAAGAACAACCATTATTCTTAATATTCGACTCATATTCTTGCCTCATCAAACATGAAGCAAAAATAATGTTTCAATTGAGCACTGGAACATAATAACAATTATTCAGTTCCGTAATGAATCCGGAAGGTAAATGAAGTTGCATCATGCCGAGTTCTAATGCAGCGACTCTCGCTTTGTTGCTGACTCTGATATCAACCTCGCCTCTTGCTACGCTCCTAGTTCGTACTAGTCCCTGCAACGAGTTGAAGATGTGAATAACTGGTCCGGCATCATATACCCAAGAACTATTATGTGCATCATCAAGATAAATGTCTATAACATTGCAAACAAGTGTACCTGAGTCGGAAGTCATACCTCCACTCTTGGCTTTGTCGGCCAAATACTTGCTGTAGTTCCTCTTCTAGTGGCCATCCGCCTTATAGTAGATGCAAGTGGATCCTACTGAAGGATATGGCTTAGTCCCTGAGGAAGCGCTTGGGACCGGGTCCTGATCCTTGCCTCCCGACTTAGCCTTCTTCTTAGTCCAAGAACTCTTCTTGAACTTAGCCTTATTCTGCACCATCAACACTTGACTGACGCCCTTCTTGAGATCCGCCTCTGCCTGCTTGAGCATTCCATGCAATTCAATGAGCTTCTTATCCATACCATGCATGTGGTAGTTCGAAATGAACTGACCATACACACTAGGAAGAGAGTTTAGAATTATGTCCGTAGCGAACTCTTCGCTAATGGGGTAGCCAAGCCTCTCCAGAGACTGCACGAAACCAACCATTTTGATCACATGCGCACTCAGTGGATCACCATCCTTAAGATTGAACTCAGCAAAGCCTGAGAGACTTGATACCTCTCAGTCTTCGCCTAAGCCTAGAACATACTTTTGGGGATTTCGATCATATCGTAGGTCTCAACATTCTCGAACTGCTTTTGCAAGTCCAGTTCCATGTGAGCAAGCATAAGACATCTAATATCCGTGGACTCATCCTTAGCCCAACGGTAGGCATTGGGTGCAGCGACAGTCGCATTCTCATCCGGCTCATCTGGAAGTGGGTTGTCTAGGGCATGGTCCTTCTTTTCTTGTTTGAGAACAATTCTCAGATTTCGATACTAGTCGTTAAAATTAGTGTCATTCAGTTTATCTTTCTCAAGAATGGTTCTCAAATAAAAACCAAATATCTGAGGGTGACTGTGACTTGGTGCCATGATCTACAACAGAAAATATGCAAAACACTTAAGACATGTATTCATAAAAGAGCAAGCATATTAAACACTCTAATATTTATGCTCCCACTAGAACCAACACCCCTCCGATGGTTACTTAGTGATTCAGGATCCTAGATAAGTAAGTCGGCTAGTGAGCTTTAGCATCACCGCTAGCCGACAAGTGATCTAGGTAGACAACTCCTTGTCAATCATATATCATATGACTCCTGTTGGTCGGGTGGCATCACATGCCCTGACTCCCGTCTGACTTTTCCCCGAGACCCACAATCGTTGTGATAGGCCCGTCTAGCTTACCGAGTGTTTCCACTGTAAGAGTCCGACTCGAACCCACCTAGTCGGAAAGAATCGGTAGCACCTCAATTTTATGAGCCCACTACCAAGAATGTCTAACTTGTGATGGTGCAAACACTGGCGAGAAAACCGACTAGACCTTCTTTGAGGGATTAAATTTTACCGACTATCTAATAGAGGTAAAACAGAGACATATCAATCAAACATAATAAAGCAATTATAATGTGAAATGGCGATCTCCATCTCCACAAAGCCTGTAATCTGACTCGTGCCAACTCTTGTCACTTGTCGTCTTACACCATGTCGCCGACTTGTACATCGACTAGCATGTCATACGTGTTCTCCAAACAGATACACTAGCTTAGTAAAGTAAATTACATAGGGAATCCGACACGTAGGTCGTTATACAATAAAATGACAGCACCTAGGCTCTAGACGGCTGACAAAACCGTGATTCACAGATCAAGTATGGATTACACACATACATCACATGCACATGAACCATACCATTCACAATTTGCTGCAAAAACAAGTTATGCATAGATACGCTATCTACTGATGTTGTGAAACTCGCGACGACATCTAAGGCGCTACAACATGGAATCCAACCATCGTTCTGACTCGATCAAACTCCTTTGATCTTCGATCACCGCTTCTGGATTTACGTGTCACAGTCTACCCCGATGGTGAAAATAGACCAGTAGGTATATGTCGTTCCACGATCTCAGCAATATGATCATGGAAATCCAATCTACCATTCCCCAAGCACAGTTAATCTAATCAACATTGTACAAAACCGATCTATCGCATAGATCGACCACCAAAATAGCACATAGATCCAATCTACAACCAACCACATAACACATATGAGAGATCTCGAGCCTAAAACCAGCAGCTATCGCTCTGATACCATTGTTGGGCCATGTAGAGATAAAACAAAACTTTTTCCCTACGTGGTGAACCCAAGATCTAGCTGAGGTAGAAGGCCATGATGATTACCACTAGACGCGCAGTTGCGGATTACTGATGAAGCGCGTTAGTTGAATGAAGTGCAGTCCTCAAGATCTGATCCAATCATGATGGTCCTGGTGCTGATCGTACATCACCTCTGCTGGTATCCACACGTACAAGGGGGAAAATTGGCGGCGAACTGCTAGGTTCAATACGATGGCTGGACTACCGTGGAGCTAGGTTTTCCAACGCATGGAATGACCTAACTGTTAACCCTTCTTGGTTTCTGTGCCCACTATATATAGGGAGTGAACATGGGCTCCAATCACTCATGGCACATTCACTAAAGCCCATATAATATTAGTCATCGTGAGTCTGGCTCACCGACTCAGTCCAAATCCGGCTCGGGTCCAACCCAACCAGATTTTTAGTTCAGATTCAGTCTGAACTTTCTCCCGCTCTTAAGTGTATGACCCCGCAGGCTCATGGAAACTTGGACACGATTGGATTCTGACTCTCAATCGATCAATCGGTAGCGGATCCTAGTAGAACGTGCGGACTCCCAAGTACCAAAGAGTCATGACGACATGCCTTTCCAATGCGACTTGCGTCCGAGTCCCTTTTGCCTCATGATATACCTTGTAAAACTATAGGCGAATAACTTTCATCCCTTAAATAGTCTGACTCTCTTATCGATCCAAGATAAGTGATTTATCCAGCTAACTCTTAGTCGATCGCCTCGGTTAACACTTAACCTAGTCGTGAATGGCCATGATTTCCGAATCATATCATTCGAGAGGGCCTAGAGAATATCTCTCCAACTGGAGGGGCAAAATCCCATCTTGGTTATTCACATCATGCAGCTGGATTCTCAGTCGAACTAAACTTTGCCTTTATAACTGCCCAGTTACGGATCATCGTTTGATAGAACCTAAGTCGGTGATCCTCAACTCGGACTGTGCAGTAACCTCAGGTCTAAGGATTACATTGATTGAGATATACAAATGACAACTTGTTCGTTGTACCTCAATATGGGTCAATCCGACTCACTAAACTCTTTAGACGAATCTGTGTAAGTCGGAATAGCATCTCCATGCCCATGACAAGTGCAACCGAGTCTTTAGCCGACTTTCACATTGGTCTAAGTTGTGTGTCCATCACAACCTCAATGACCAATGAAATTTAGTACAAACAACATGAATGTATAGTTCCACAACTGAATCACATATTGAATGATACACATCAGATGTTTATACAAGGACAACTTAATATCTTTATAAATACAATGGGAAATATCATCATACATGATTGCCTCTAGGGCATATTCCCAACACAACTGTCGGCCATCAGAAAGAGATGAGGAAGACCTATTCGGAACCAACCTAATACTACCACCAATCATACCCATCCTGGTATTCCCCCTCGAGACCAAACGAGGAAGTCATGCCGAGGAAACTCACACAGTGGGCTGTTTTTTCCATTCATTCCATGGTGGTTATCCAACTTACTAGTCATATCGTATACAAGTCATATTATAACAGTAAAATTTAGTTATAGTTGTCTATGATCGAGAAATGTGCTCCAAGTCGTCCATAACCGCAGACACGACTTTTCAAAAATATTTAACCCTGCAGGGGTGCACCAAAGTTTCCACACGCACCTACACCCTTGTTGTCAGATCAGGTAGGTACAAGATCATAAAACATACATCCAATGGTATGTCGACGGGGTTTCAGACACAATGTTTCCCAGCAAAGCATGCACATGGGGGCCACCTCACTAAGCTACCCGCAATGAAGTCGTTCGGTCTCCGTGACGGACCCAGGGTTTGTGTTGATAGCTGTAAATGCCTGGGTACCCAAATGTGTGACTAGGCTTCTCGATACAGCAAAAACTTATCACGGGGTTCCTAAACAGTATAGGCGCTCCACGCGCAATAGTAAATAAAGCAGTAAAACATGGCATAAGTACATGATAGTAATAAATCCCCAAACTAGTTTGTGGCCCCCAGTATAGTACTTCGAAATTAAGTACTAAATCAATGGGGGTGCCCACACACCCCACCTATGATTAGCGCGCTCGATCTCGGAACATGAGTCAAGAACTTGGGTCCTAGGTGGACAAAGTGGGCGGTTAAAAACCAAATATTATCTATTACCCACTGATGCCTCTGCATTATTTACCTAATTTCAATATTAGTTATTAAATGTTAATTAAAGCCATGATCATCTCCACCATTAAGCATGTGCCAACCACCTAACAATGGTGGAACATCGACGACGCGTCCGGATTGGAGGTCGTCAAGAGTCCGTGAGGGAGAGCTCGAGATCTTCGGTCACTGAGTCAGTCGGTGTGAATGTTGAATTCAGCGTCAGGGCTCGCATGGCACCCTAGTATCTTTATCCCCACGAATTTGTCTCGATGTTGGTCCTCAAGGAGATGCAACATGGGCCAAACCTATACTCCACGGCATCCACAGTTCACCAAACGATATTCACATCCAGGACAACTCTAGCAACATCTTCACACCATCAGCAGGCAGCCAAGACGGGGGCGCATGCGCCTGCACACGGAAGCCGTCCATGGAGGGGACATGACGGTCAGGACGAGCTCGGGCAGCGACGGTTGTTGCGCGGCCAGGCACTGGCAAGGTGGTTGCAGGGATGAGGAGGTCACGGCCGAGAGGGGAAGGTCGGCCAGCAGGGGTCGGAGGAGCACCATCGAGGCAGATGACGAGGACGCGGTCACAAAGCCGAGGGCAGAGCAGCGAGGAAGAGTTGGCGGCTGAAGTGGCGCATGACGGTGCTGCGAGGTCGTCCGGCAGCGACGGAACATAGAGGGCGACGAGGCTGAACGAGCTGGCAGCAGTGGCGGAGCTAGGGCCCGGCATGCCCGGGCAGCTGCCCAGGCTCCCTCCACGATTTTCCATTGAAATTAGTGATGAATTAATCAAGATTTATTTTGGAAAATGCCGCCGGCCGGAGAGCTTAGTGCTTTGCCCGGGCTCTCTATCTCAGCTGGCTCCACCGAGACGAGGCGAGGAAAGGGAAGCGGTTGTGGCAGGATCCTTGGTGGTGGAGGAGCACCGGTAGACGACGAAGAGGCGAAGACGCGGGGGGGGCATGCAGTTACGGCCGTGTCTTTTGAGAGATAGAGGCCGGCGGCGGGGCGAGCAAGAAGGGAAGGAAGGAAGCGAGGCCGCGGGGATCACGTAGAGAGGCCACGGGGTTAGTGGGGTTCGCTAGGGAGACCGCGTTGGGTGCGGGTGTGTGAGAGAGAGCGCGCTATGAGGTGGTGGGGCCAGCGGGCTGCATTGAGTGTGGTGGAGTTGGAGGCCGGGTTGGGTGTACATAGAGGCTGCGCGCGCGGCGAGCGTGTCGGCTAGGGACGGTCAACGGAGCGTGGGAGAGTGTGTCGGTCTAGGGATGTGTCTGGTGAGGTGCGACACTATGGTGGTGTGTGCGTGGTTGAGTGGGTTGGCGGCGGCTGGGAAAGGGAGTGGTGTGTGGGGTGGGATTAGGTCTAGGGTTAGGGTTTAGGTGCTGGGTGGTAGGTGGCTGCTGGTTGGGATTTTTGGGCGTGGCCAGTGGCTGCCTTCCCAGGATTTTTTTAAACTGTTTTTAGTTATAGATTTCTTTTGTTGTATTTTATAAAATACTTTGGTAAGTAGTTTAGACAAATAAAGGAGCAGGGATATATAGGGTTTTATATTTGAAATAAAAGGGTAGATATGTGGCAACCAAAAATAGGGTTTAATAAAATATTTAGAGACACATGCATGATGATGTCATGATGATGCATAAACTTAAAACAACATGCGATTTTCTAGTAGTAGTTTTATCTGGGTGCTATAGTAGCTAAGACGGCAACTGCACCCGAACCGTGAAGATCTGCCAGATTGCAAAGTGTTCGTGATGTATTACTGTTAGACTGTGATGAGCCGACAACTTATTTGGAAGGGATGGTGGGATTTGATTTTGAGTCATGGCTTGGAGCCATGAGATCCGAGTTAATGTCCATGGATGAAAATCAAGTTTGGAACTTGGTTGATCTGCCAGACGGTGCAAGACCCGTCAATTGCAAATGGGTCATTAAGATGAAAACTGATATGGACGGAAATGTTTCTGTCTATAAAGCACAAATTGTCGCGAAGGGGTTATGACAAGTTCAAGGAGTTAACTACGACGCGACTTTCTTTCCCGTAGAAATGCTTAAGTCAGTTCGGATCATGTTAGCTATAGCAGCCTATTTCGACTATGATATATGGAAGATGGATGTCAAAGCGGCTTTCCTTAACCGAAATTTAACTGATGACGTGTATATGATACAGCCCCGGGGTTTTGTCGATCCAGCTAATGCTGACAAGGTATGCAAACTTTAGAAATCCATTTATGGGTTGAAGCAAGCATCTTAGAGTTGGAACATTCGCTTTGATGAGGTAGTCAAATCGTTTGGCTTTATCAAAAGTGATCATGATTCTTGTTTATACAAGAAGTTTAGTGGGAGCAAAGTAAACTTTTTGATCTTATATGTGGATGACATATTACTGATTGGAAATGATATCCAGATGTTGCAAGAAACCAAGAAATCATTAGAAAGGAGTTTCTCAATGAAAGATTTGGGTGAGGCAACTTACATTCTAAGAATTCGGATCTATAGAGCTAGATAAAGGCGACTCATTGGATTGAGTCAGAATACATATTTGGACAAAGTGTTGAAGAAGTTCAACATGGAATCATCTATGAAAGGGTTCTTACCGATGTTCCATGGTGTAAAACTTAGCAAGACTCAGTGTCCTTCGACAACTGATGAGCAAAGTCGGATGAGTGCGATTCTGTACGCTTCGACGGCCGGGTCCATCACATGTATGCCATTATTTGTACTAGTCTGGATGTTTCCTATGCTCTAAGTGTTGTCAGTAGATACTTGGCTGACCCTAGAGAAATCCACTGGGCAGCGGCTAAAAATATGCTTAAGTACTTGAGAAGGACTAAGGATATGTTCATAGTTTATGGAGGTTAAGATGAACTCAGTGTAAAGGGTTACACGGATGCGAATTATCTCACTGACTCGGATGATTCTTCTTTGCAATCCGGATATGTGTTTGTAATAAATGGAGGGGCTATGAGATGGAAGATTTCCAAGCAAGAGACTATGTTTGTGTCTACAACAGAGGCTGAATATTTTGCCGCCTCGGAGGCAGCAAAGGAAGCAGTTTGGGTGAGGAATTTTGTCATGGATCTTGGTGTCGTTCAGGGCTAGTCCAATTCGTTAGACGTGTATTGTAACAACAATGGTGCTATTGCACAAGCCAAGGAACCTAGACAACACCAGAAGAACAAACACATATTCATGCGGTACCACCTGATTCGCCAGTTCATGGATCAGGGTGATATCATGTTATGCAAGGTACACAAGGATGCAAATATTGCAGATCCGTTGACAAAGACGCTACCACAACCGAAGCATGAGGCACACCTGAGAGCTATGGGCAGTAGATGCCTAGACATGTGATGTTGGAAGATTGACTCTAGTGCAAGTGGGAGACTATTGGGAATATGCCCTAGAGGCAATCATGTATGATATAATTCCCATTGTATTGATAAAGTTATTAAGTTGTCCTTGCATGAACATCTGATGTATATCATTGAATATGTGATTCAATTGTCGAACTATATATTCATGTTGTTCATACTAAATATCCTTGGTCATCGAGGTTGTGCGGGACACACAACTTAGACTAAGGTGAAAGTCGGCAGATGACTCAGTTCGACTTGTCATGGGCATGCACTACAAGAAATTTTTCCTTCCACAACGACTAGGCCCATCGGTCATCGTAGAAGGCGTCTCTTCCGTGATGAAAATCTCGGCTCGACCATGGCTGATGCAAAACCTTTTTTCAGGTTTCACGCCCCTCTACTATGACGAAACCGCTAAAAACATGGAGGAAGCTCGTCAGGCGCGTGGCAGAGGTAAGATTTCCGCTTCCTCGCGAGTTGTTGACTTGCCGAAGTATTTTTTGCGTGTGGGTCCCGGACGTCAGTGACTCTAGTGGACCAAACTTTTCGGTCCCGCCTCTCTGATTTGAACTCAATAACATTGTTCGATGCCTCTTTCGTTTAGTCAGGCTGCTGGGTCCTGCATGTCTACCCCACATTAGAGGAATCATGTGTATGATAGATTTTTTTCCTTCCCTGATCCGAACTTGATAACATCGCTCGATGCATCTGCCGTTTAATCAGGCCGTTGGGTCCCGCGTGTCGTCCTCACACTAGAAGAAACGTGTGCATGATGGATTTTTTCCTTGGCTCGTGCCTTCTTGATATGAACTCGATAATGTTGCTCGATCTATTTGCTGTTAATCACGATGCTGGGTCCCACATGCCAACCTCTCATTACAAGAATCCTGTGTATGATGGAATTTTTTTCCTTTGCTCCCGCTACCCTCTTTTGAACTTGATTGCGCTGTCGTTTAATCACGCATCTGGGCCCACCTGTCACCCTCTCATTAGAAGAAACATGTGTATGATGGATTTTTTAACCTCGGTCGCGCTACCCTATTTCGAACTTGATAGCGCTGCCAGATGCATAATCACACAATTGGGCCCCACGTGTCATACTCTCATTAGAATAAACGTGTGTTTGATGGAATTTTTTCCCTCGGTCGCGCCTCCGTGTTAACTTGATAGCGTTGCTCGCTGCATCAACCGTTTATTTAGGCTGGTGGGTCCCATATGTCAGCATCTCATTAGAAGAATCGTGTGTATATGATTGAATTTTTTCCTTCTCTAGCGCTACCCTATTCCTAACTAGATAGCATTCCTCGATGAATCTTCCGTTGGTCAAGCTTCTGGGTCCCACATGCCAGCATCTCATTAGAAGAAATGTGTGCATGTATGACTTTTTTTCTCGCTCGCGCCTCCGTGTTTCGAACTTGGCAATGTTGCTCGATGCATCAGCCGTTTATACAGGCTGGTGGGTCCCATATGTCAGCCTCGCATTAGGAGAATAGTGTGTATACGATGGAATTTTCTTCTTCTCTAGCGCTAACCTATTCCGAACTAGATAACGTTGCTCGACGAATCTACCATTTGGTCACGCTGCTGGGTCCCAGATGTCAGCATCTCATTAGAAGAACGTGTATATGTTCGACTTTTTTTCCTCTTTCGTGTCTACCTTATTCGAACTTGGCAACGTTGCTCGATGCAGCACCTATATAAGGTCTCTCTGGTGGGTCCCACATGTGAGTAAATGAAACGTGCTATGATGGACTTTTTTTCGGCCGCTCCCGTTGTTCTGACTTTGGTCCATAGCTGGTTCCCAGATGTTAGCAACCTCTATGCAGTAAATGTTTCTACGCTGGGTCCTAGATGTCAGCCTCTATTTGAAAGAAATGTGTGTATATTGGACTATTTTTTCGGGTTGAGTCCGCCGTTATGACCTAGGCAACATTGGTGGATTTTTTTGAGGGGAAACGTGTGTATGATGCAGCAA
Organism: Avena sativa; assembly: GCA_916181665.1. Taxonomy (NCBI): domain Eukaryota; kingdom Viridiplantae; phylum Streptophyta; class Magnoliopsida; order Poales; family Poaceae; genus Avena; species Avena sativa. The sequence continues at coordinate 237,370,658 of OV702283.1, read as the reverse complement.
CAGTTTACCTAGGGCCCATATTTCAGCCTTATAGAGTACAAAAAATGTTAATTTACACTCCGATGCTGGGTCCCACATGACAGCCTTGTATGTATAGAAAACGTGTCTATGCTGGGTCCCACATTGCAGCCTTCTCTATGCAGGAAATGTGTCTATGATGGGTCCCACATGTCAGCAACTATATGAATTAAACGTTTCCTTGCTGTGTCCCACATGTCAAACTCTATTTGAATTAAACGTGTGTATATATGTTGGACTGTTTTTCGGGTCGAGTCTGCCATCCTGACCTTGACAACATTGCTAGATGCAGCATCCATTTATCTAGGTCCCACATGTCAGCTATTATTTGAATTAAACGTTTCCATGTTGGGTCCCACATGTCAACCTCTATTTATATTAAACGTGTGTATATATGTTGGAATGTTTTTTCGGGTCGAGTTTGCCGTCCTGACCTTGGCAACATTGCTAGATGCAGCAGTAGTTTATCTGGGTCCTAGATGTTAGCCTAAGAGTACAAAAATTAACTCTTTAAATAACACAAATTGCCCAGGATTCAAACTCGAGACCTCACCACGGATTAACTGCGTGCCTTGCCACTACGATAGAAATAGCTAATTGATTAAGAACGTTAAGCTTTTCTATTATAACTTATTGACTTGTCTCCTTAAAAATACTTTTTGTAAAACATTTTTTATCTCCCATCAAATAATAAGGCGGCGCTCCTGGCAGCTAAACTAAAAACTACAGGCGCTGTAAAAAAAATTGCAGGCAGAGTTTTTTTAAAAAATATTGAGAGGTGGGGGGCAATGCCCAAAAGGCCAAATTAAAAAGAGTTTGGATATTCTACATGGGCTGCTCTACATGGGCTATACTCCATAAGATATTCTCCAGGGGGTCCTTTCTCAAATTTCAGCATCTCATTAGAAGAACGTGTGCATGTTGGACTTTTTTCTCAATCGTGCCTACCTTATTCGTACTTGGCAATGTTGCTCGATACAGCACATATATAAGGTCTTTCTAGTGGGTCGCACATGTCAGCCTCTCCATAAATGAAATGTGTTATGATGGACTTTTTTTTCGACCGCCTCCATTGTTCTGACTTTGGTCCGTTGCTCGGTCCTAGATGTCAGCCTCCTCTGTGAGGACACATGTGTAGGCTGTTCCTAGATGTTAGCCTCCATTTGAAAGAAATGTGTGTATGTTGGACTATTTTTTCAGGTCGAGTCCGTCGTTCTGACCTTGGCAACATTGCTAAATGCAGCAGTAGTTTATGGGACCCAGGTATCTTTCTTTTTTTAAAAAAGTTAATCTATACTCCGTTGCTGGGTCCCACATGTCAGCATTAGTATATAATAACAGAAATTGTCACGACCACTATTTTGCCCTTGGTTCTTTGCTGGGTCCCAGATGTCAGCCTCCTCTCTGCAGGAAACATGCCTATGCCAGGTCCCAGATGTCAGCCTCTATTTGAAAGAAACGTGTATGTGTTGAACTATTTTTTTGGATCGGGTCTGTCGTTCTGACCTTGGAAACATTGGTAGACGCAACAACAGTTTACCTAGGTCCCAGAAGTCAGCCTCAGAGTACAAACAGATGACTACAATAAAAACAAAAATTGCCTACAATTCGAACTCGAGACCTCAGAACAGGTAAACGACATTGCATTGCCACAGCAAAGGAAATAGTTAATACAACAGAAACGTTAAACGGGTCCTTCTATAAGTCTAAAAGACTTTCTTTGACCATATTTATCTCTTTTGAAATAATATGGCGGTGCTCCTGGCAGCTAAACTAAAAACTGCTACACAATGCAGAAGTTTTTACACAAAAATAGATATGATGAGATTTTTTTATCATCATGGGCAATATTCAATGGGATCACTCCTAACCTGAATGGGCTATGATCGACAGCCACAAGACCACGAAAAAGCCGAATTAGAAAGTTTTCGGCTATGCTTGGACCTAATTTCATGGGCTCAGTAATAAAAATTCCAGACGTCAATAAGGAAGAAAAACACAAGGGCGAAAAAAATTGGCAAATATTTCGTGTTAAAATTGTTGACAACCGGGACACATAGCCCGCGCGCGCCAAAACTTTCCTGGTCGAGCATTCACTCAAGCAACCAGCTACTTTCTCTGCGCCATTCTTCTGGAGACGCACCAGCCATGAAAACCGCAGGCCACGCTCCAAAATATTCACCCTCCGTCTACCATCCGGGGCGGCTGACACCTTTTCTGGCGGCGGCTTTCTTCTCGAGAGGCACATAGACAGGTGGTTAGTTGGTCGATCCCAACGGTATGCTTATAATTTCCTCCAATCGTTACCTAGAAGTCGTTTCGTACTCAATCTGTTCATTTGACATTGTTCTACACTTGATCACAGTGTTTGTTTGAATTGGTTAGCATTTTTTTGCATTCGGTCCATCTGTTCTCTCAAATATGTAACATAGTTCTACACTCAAAATTTCTGAAATAGGCTAAAATTACGTGGCATTTATAGTTCTATATTCCATCAGTTTGCTTAGATATCTTGGCTTAATTAGATCTGTAATCAACCTGTTCACTAAAATATCATGAAAGATTTTGACCATCTCTATCCTCAACAGATGGAAAGATATTGGATATCGAACAGACAAAAAGCAACACCTCCATATTGGGCAGGTGTTAATGAATTCATGAAGTTTTTTCAATAGCATAACGACGAATTAGATGTGTTTTGCCATGCCAACAATGCCTTAATTATAAAAAGTTGAGTCAGAGCACAATTGCAGACCATATATTCATTAATGGGATGCAACGCACATACATTAGGTGGACTAAACATGGTGAACCATATGTTTAGCCTATTCTTGATTCTCTAGATAATGCTGGTCCACCTGAAGCTCATCAGATCGAGGATGAGGAACTTTCTAGTTTGTTAAGGGACATGTAGCCCACTACAAGCAAAAAGGATGGCCCTTCTCTTAAAAGATCACATTTATCTTACCTGATAGAAGATGCCAAGTGTTCAGTGGACCCTAATTATGGTATCTCAAGATTCAAAATGGTAATGAAATTACTAAAGGAAAAGTCGTCCAACAAGGTTACCAACAAATTTTTCGATGCAGTGATTAAGGTGTACAACGAGTCAATCCCTAGGGAAGGACTGCCAAAATTCTTTTATGTGATGAAACACTACATCAAGGTATTTGGACTATCATATGAGAAGATCCATTTTTGTCCAAATAACTATGTACTGTTCTTGGAGGATTATGAAAACCTCAATGAATGCCCAGTATGTAACGAATCAAGATGGAAAAATGGTGATAAAAAGAAGAAAGATCCTTGTAAAATTCTGAGATATTTTCTAATTATAGATAGATTGCAGAGGCTATTTCAGTCGGAACAAACATCTAAGGAAACAAGATGGCATAAAGATATTCTCAAGCCAGACGATTACTTACTGAGACATCCAGCTGATTGCGATAAATGGATTTTTTTTGATAAGGCTCATCCAGGATTTGCTCTGGATCCAAGGAACCTGATACTTGGCCTAGCTATAGATTGATTTAACCCATTTGTCAACATGAGTAACTCGTACAACATGTGGCCAGTACTTGTTATAATTTACAACCTGTCTCCCTGGGCATGCACTGATCAGTCGAACTACTTGCTGACTTTACTCATCCCAGGTCCCAAATCACCTGGTAAGGATTTTGATATGTTCATGCAGCCTCTTATACGAGACTTGCATAAACTATGGAAGGGTTTCATGTTTCCTAATATCCTTGCAAGCAAACCTGAAGATGCCAAGTTCCCTCTGCGTGCTGTTGTGCTGTTCTGCAACCATGATTTTCCAGCTCTTGGCACTATGTCAGGCAGAGTGATAGGAGGTTACAACGCATGTGTTCGCTGTGAGTTAAAATAGGGCACAGTGAGGCTACAAAATAAGACCGGTTACCTTGGCCACCAGGTTTTTCTTCCTGCAGGCCACAAATTCCAAAAAAACTTAAAAAAATTGCAGTTCTATGGAAAGAGGACTGCGTATGTGTGAGACCCTGTCTCATGGCTCAATAGGATTGATAGGAAACCCATACCAACAAGTTGCAACTTCTTTTCCGGAAGCTCATTCGAAAAGAACTCTAAGGTTAAGCGTGCTTGGCCTAGAGAAATTCTAGGATGGGTGACCGACCGGGAAGTGGGTAACCGGGTGCGCACGAGTGAGGACAAAGTATGCAGAAAAGTCTAGTGTTGGTCTATGGGGTTAGTCTAGAGATCCTATTGAGCTGCCAGAAGTGACAGCCGTCGGTCCAGAGTGGCCGGGGGTGTTACAGTATGGCACTGCACCACGAAAGTTCACTGTAGCTGAGTTGCAGGCGCATCTAGAAAAGGTCAGAAATGTCAAACCAGGAAAACAAAAGCTGCCAAACAAGGTAAAAGAATACATAAGGTGCACCAACAGTAGGAGCAACATCCAAAAGGAAGAGAGCGGAAGAAATAGAAGCAACTGCCCAAGGAAAGGAAAAGGAACCTAGAATATTTTATAAGCGCAAATCCATTCTATGGGACTTGCCGTATTGGGCTGGTAAGACGCTTCGACATAATATTGATGTCATGCACATGGAGAAAAATATATGTGACAGCATTATAGGCACATTACTCAATACTCCGACCAAGACAAAAGATAGCTATAATGCTAGGATTGACTGCGAAAAACTCAATGTTAACAACAACTTGAAGCTGTATCCTAAAGATACGGTTGATAAGGGTCGTGAAAAACATTACCAATTTCGAGGTGCAGAATTTACCTTGCCAATGAATAAAAGGGTACTATTTTGTGACTTCCTACGTGGTGTGAAGTTCCCATCTGGATTTGCCTCCAACATTGCAAATTGTATCAATGTAGAGGGGAACAAGCTCCAAGGGTTGAAAACTCATGATTGCCACATCCTACTACAAAGGCTTTTAGCTCTTAGCATTAAAGTTTTAGTGAACAAGGATTTCTACAATGTGCTTGTAGAATTGGGAAAGTTCTTTAGGGAACTTTGTAGCAGAACTCTAGACAGAAGAATTGTAGCACGTCTTTAGACGGACATAGCAGAAATCCTATGCAAGCTTGAGCTGATATATCCACCATCATTCTTTGATGTGTTGGTGCATTTGGCTGTTCATCTGCCTAAAGATGCACTTTATAGATGTCCCGTACAGTACGGATGGATGTATCCTATAGAACGTCGACTTTGTGCTTTCAAGGGCACTATTAGGAAAAAGGCTAGATCATAGGCTTGCATTGCAGAGGCATATATTGTTGCTGAAGCATTTGCATTTTTCTCAAGATACATTCCTGATCGTAAAACGAGATCCAATCTGGGTGGTAGAACTGAAAAAGTTGAAAAAACTGTTTTTAACCATGGTGTTCGCCTAGTAGGAAAGAAGGAACATAGAACATTAATGCAACATGAATATGACCAACTCACTTGGTATGTGCTGTAACGTTGATTGGGCTAAAAACTTTGTTGTGTGATTACTATTCATACATATCCTCACATATATGAAATGAAACTTGTAGCAAGATATGTTCAGATGTCTGACTTGAGTATCATTTTTGTAGGTTATTTAAAGCAACCAAAGGGAAAGATTATGTTTGACCAGTATGTGGGGTGGGTTTCAGGAATGTTTTAGGAATCATGTAAGATGTTCAACTGAACTTTCTATTGCATATGAATTGTGCACATGAGATGACCTCTTGATTATTTTGTATAACCGCAGATCGCGAAGCTGTGTGAAGAGAACCCGGGGGATGTTAGTGATGGTCTCTATGCCTTATCAAGTGGTCCTGCAAAGAGGGTGCATACAGCTTCAACTTGCAATGATGATGGTATGCACTACAACACTTATGAGTGTGAGAAACATTTAAAGACACAAAACAGTGGCATCACGACCAGTGGAGAGCACTTGACAGCCAAAATGAAGAAGTCGGAGGACTATGGTCATTATGGTAACATAAAAGAGGTTATTGAGTTGAACTATAACGACAAGACTAGTGGTCGACCTGTGGTTCTATTCAAGTGTTACTGGTATGACAAATATCCGAACAAGAAAAGAGGCCCCAGAAATGATGGTAATTTCATATCGATCAATACTATTGATGAGTGGTACAAGGAGGAACCTTATATTTTGGTAACTCAAGCATCCAAGGTAATATTCTTGGATGACAGAGATAATAATGAATGGAAATATGTGCAGAAGTTTCAGGCAAGGAGCACCTATGATGTGAATGAGTATGACGAGCCAGTCACCATTGATGTTGCCCACCAAGATGATCCTAGTGTTTGTAGGGTAACTGAACTGGCTGACGTCGATAAAAATTTGATTGCCAGAGGCGGCTCTGCGCATGATGGACAAGTAGATTTCACTGTCGAGGTTAGTGTAGTGGACAAAGACAGGAATAAACTGGTTCTACTTGATGAAACTCAAGACATGTATGATGAATGGCAGGAGGAAGAATATCCAACCTAGTCAAAATATGTGGATCTCAAACATAGCGGTGATGAAAGCGATGATGGTGACGATGATTAGACTGTTGTTTAAAATTATGCAGTGAGATGACGAACATTGATTCGTTTTGTTTTTCCCATTTTAACATGTGACATGATGACATTTTCCTATTGGATTGTAATCCTAGACTAATTGTTTTCCCTGTCTAAATTGGATTAATCTCAATTTGACAAGTGCAAAAATATGTAGAACAGGTTCAGTACATTAATTAATTAGCAACAACATGACCAGGTTTCATACAAGAGGGAAAATATGCACCTCGTGTCAGTAGAGATGGGCGAGCACATTGTCTCGGCAGATAGGGCGGCTGGCGTTGGTCTCAAACCAAGTGAAGATGCACTTGCGATGGTTCGGATGGTTGCATCCCTGGATACGCGTTGTTGTTTGCTTCGATAGTGCCTGCATACATATGCTGCAGTGGCCAGCCTCCTGCTCAACCAGGTACCAACTGTCTTGAAGCGCCGGCAGGTTGACGATGAGCCAGAAGTCGACGCTGAGGGTTAGGTGGAAGTGGAACCCGTCGACACACACGCACGCCTCATGCCAGAGCCAGTGCAGATTGTCGTAAGGCATGATGATGTCCCACTCATCCATCATGAGTTGCAGGTTCTTCAGCAGCCATACACGGCCAAGAACTTCCGCATAGTTCCCACGACCTTTCTCACTCTTCGCAGCATGCTGGGAGGCAGGCTGAGATTCAACAAGTCCTCTTTGTAGGGTGTGGCCACGACATTGTCCTCCTCTAGAGAGGCTGGGAGGGATCCAGGCATCCTCATGAGCTCATACGTCCTCGAGAAGAAGATCTTCAGTGCCATTGTGTACGACATCGCCTCGTCAACTAACTGCGGCTCGACGACGGAGAAGTCGGTTGTGGCTATGGATACATGGCAGGCACGGAAGACATGGGGGACAGACTCGATGATGCGCTCCTGTGAGGAGCACTCGAGTTCTGGCGGTGCCGCCATTTGGGGATTTTTTGGTGGGGGTAGGGGTGGGGGGAGGGGTGGGGTGGGTGGATGGTTAGTCAATGGCGACGGGTTCGTATTTTTAATTTTGGGTTCTCTGCCGCTGGCCTGGATGAGGGGGAAGAGGCCAGGGGAAATGGGTGAGAGGGGAGAACTCTCCAACGTTAGCCCTGGATCGTCCTCTCTCCGTGGTTCTACTATATTATTTTTAATTATTTTTTGCAGGGGCTCCATGGTTCTATTTTTTAATTTTTTTTGCAGGGACTCCATGGTTCTATTTATAGGGGAAAGTCCAAAATAAACATTGAATCTCTAGGGGAAAATGTAAATTCGAACCCCAAAACCAAATACTTGAAATTGGCACTCCAAACTTATCAATCGTAGCTTCAATTCGAACCCCAAAACCAAATCCCATTATTATCCGTAAAAGAGAGAAACTATGCGGATGCGATGATGATTCAATTTATTTATAACATAACTAGTACAGGTACTCCACAACCATGGCAGAAACTAAATACCATACTCTAGACAGAATCAGCACACACATGGACAATCACATATTATACAGTTATTTTCCGTCAAGAACCTACGGCGCCCTATGCCGCGTGCGGGCAAGCCCTCACGTGTTCGATGTACTCAAAGAAGCTTCCCCTCAAGGCACACCCTTTTTTTCTGCAAGTTAACCTCAGTCCCGAGGACAATCGATTCACAAAAGGGTTTGGTTCGAAGATGTCTCCGTGCTCACATCCTGGGCACTTGCCATCAGATAATTTTCCAATGCATTCTAGGCATGCCATGTGCCTATAGCCAGTGCACTGCTCGTGCAAGAAAAAGAGATTTATCCCAAAAAACAACAGTTGTATCGAACCAGTGTGACACAGAAGGAAAACATCCTGAAAAAATAAGTACTTAACCATATACGCAGGACGACGGACAATTTGACAACAAAGCCTGCAGCTGAAAAACTGAACCGTACGACTCCAGTCAATCATAAATTTAACCCACTTGTCCTCCATAGAGGCGCCACTCATGTCAATTCTAGCTTCAACTGTGGATCTGAGAGGGATTTTTTAGACCGAGCAAGAGATGAGAGAGAGATATATAGGGTTGATAAGAGCGAGCGGGAGACACTTGCAAGTTAAATAGTTCAACTGTACTACTAGTAGACTACTCATCTCACTCTAGGGAAGTGAAAGAGAAAAAGACTGGCGTGAAGAAAACTAGGGAAGTGCTGTGTTTCCCGAGTAGGGGTAGGTGCGGAGTTATTCTAGTTTTTAATTAATCTCTGACCCGGTATACATGACGCTTTGATGACCTAGAGCTACATGCAAGAATAATACAGTAGTACTAGTACATATTACAGTAGTGGACGGAAACCACTTTGGTCCTTGGCGGCATAAAAAAATCAATTTTTTCCGGTTTCAAAATTTTCACTTGCTTCCCAAACATCGGGAGGGAAGGTTATTCAAAAAATCCGCCATTCATAGTAGTAGTACTACTTTTTATCTTATCTTTATATTGTCTTATCTACTACTCTCACAGGATACCCAAATTCACACTTCTACTCGCTGATACTACTAGTACTAGTAGTACTCCTAATTACTCTGTCTATTTGCGGCCGTTCTGTTGGTACCAAGAACTGGCCTAGAAACATATGTGAGAAAATCTTGGGAATGTTTGAGCTAGCCTCTTAACTGTACCGTAATTCTCTCCCTTTGTTTCATTTTTCCCCACGCTTGTAGCTCATGCATATGTCTTTTTTGGGAAATCTTGGTATATTGGTCAAAGAAAGAAAACAGGAAACAAGGCCCCCTTATTTTTTCATCGTAACGGAGGGAGTAGGAGTACTGGAGTAGTACTTCATACTTCTCCTTCACAAAAAGAATTTCAACTTCTCCTTCATGTTACTCTCTGGCGAAATTTATTTTTTCCTTGAAAGGCATGTTCCCCTCATAAATACTTGAAGGAATCCCGGTGGATTAGCTGCGTCGTCCTCGGAGGTATGCTTCGGCTCGAGACCAGTACCGGGAACAATTCATCCGCCGGGAACATGCCAACGTTTAGCCACCTCTGTAGGGCGCCTGGACGCCCGAGGTAAATGTGCGATGGCCGTGCCGGCCGATGACGCGATTTTGGGCCACCTCGAGGGTACCGATCCCACGTTGGCCGCATCACGGAGGCGTCAACACGGCATCCTAAGAAAATTGGACCTCTACAACAAAGCACCGGTGTGCTTCCACTTCCATTGCGATGGAGCTACGTCCGAGGGGCACTCCGGATGGACATCAACCGTGGCCAAGTTAAGCCCATGCGAAACAACGGGCAATCCTTCCACCGGGAACTTGCGGCCAATGAGAACGCGACCGGAGCAGACAACTTGGGTGGGCGCCAGGTCGCCCTGGTCATTGAAGACGACCCGCTTCTGGGTCCCCTCGAACCTATCGACCCTATGCTGGCCCTTGCTTACGAGCAGGACATGCTCTAGTTCGAGCTCGAGCGCGATGAACCTGCGGCCGACGGACGTGCGAATGGGGGAATCGACTCGGTAGATGGGCAGGTCGACCTCTTTTGGACCTTCGCCTGATGTTAACAAGTTACATCAGTGACTTTAGTCCTCAGAATTGCTTCACATCCTTGTGTCTCCTATACTCCTTCTGATCAATCTTGATTCTTTGACTATGATCAACAGTAACGAGGATGCTTTTTTCTCTATGTGTGGCAAGCAGTTGTATGAATAGTATGGACTAATTTTCCAAGCTAAATTTTAGGCCCTTTGTGACAATTGCATGGACTTGGATGTAATTTTCTATTTTCTATGCCCTTGATGTAACCTTTAATTCCACTGACTGTGTTGATTAAAGCATGTTGCTCTTTCTACACCTACCCTGGTTAAAAAAAATAACGCCACCACCACAATTTTCATACAACGTGTACCATGCCAAATTTTAGGATTTTTCAAGATTTATAACTAAAACTTCGCACACTTAAATGATTGTATGTCAATAATACGATAGGCAAAACTTGAATACATGTGAGCATGATAGACTATTACTCTTGAAAATTTCCAAAATTCTTTCGATATTCAACCACTATAAATAACCATAAACACAAGTTTAAAAAATTCTTAAAAGTAACAATAATTAAAAATAGGTCCACAAACCACCTTGCGGTGACTACAGTCCCTAGCGCGATAATTGAAGCGTCTCGCTCCTCTAGGACCTACGGTAGTCCGGTTCCAAAAATTAAATAAAGAATGCCAGCACCCCAATTTTCAGACAAAGTGTACCATGCTCTCTTACAATTCCCAAGTTTTAGGATTTTCAAGCAGACATAGAACGGTTTTTCATTTTATTCATGTTTAATCTTCTTACTTTTTGACGAGGTTGCTACGTCGTGATGCTAGCTGTTCTATAGTTTAATTTCTAGGTATTGTATACGCTAGTATAAGGCCGGCAATAGATGATGTGTCACTTTGTTATACCTAAGACTCGGTTATCCTATTGAACTTCCTCTCGCGCACTTCTTGTATATTATTAAATTAGACCTAATTCGACATATTGACATAAAGTCGTCCGAGTGGATGAAATTAGGTAGAAAATTAATCTTGAAAAATATAACATGTAAATTATCCAACCAATTTATGTACTATAAAATAAATGGCACCAGTGAACTCTAATTTAGCCATATTAACCATACTTCCTTCTTAAAAAAACGGTTTACTTCTTTACCATGCTAACTTTTACTTGAGAGAACGGCTCTATTTGTCTAGCGTGTTCGAAAGCCGCGTTGGTGTCGAGTAGGAGGAGTAATACATAGGAAGTAAACCACTTTGGTCCTTGGCAGCAAAAATATTCAAACTTTCTAGGTTTTAAAATTTTCTCTTGCTTCCCAAATATCGGGTGGGAAAAGTTATTCAAAAGACCGGCCATGCGCAGTAGTACTTCTTATCTTATCTTTTTCGTCGAAAATAACTGTATAGTGTACTGATAACTTTCAACATGATCCGTTGGATCAAGATTGGCAAATCCAAATATTGCTAAGTGTTGGATCTTCTTTTCCGTTATTAGCATCTAGAAGATTCTATTGATAGTCTTTATCACAATAAACGCTAGTATGCACAAACCTCAAAACACTCTCTTGTGCATAGTTTCAGGGATCTTGTGCTAACTACACGGACTTGGATGAAATTTTCATTTTTTATGAGGTCCTCGATGCAACTCGTACTTCCACTGACCATGTGTTACTGAAGCACCTCGCTCCTACGGGAACTACCACAGTTAGAAGAAAATACAACTGCCCCAATTCTCTATGGGTAACCCACAAGTTTGAGGTATAACTTTATTTTCTCCACAATGTACTACTATGTGACTTAATGTGTACTTTTCTCCCTTTTTACACATTGCGATACCCTAAGGAAAAAACAAATAATGGGCCCACTTGGTAGTGTAAAACTCCTAAGCAGAAGTTATCCTCTTTAGTTTAGTGGGTCCCACGAATCATATCATTACGGTGGAGCTTTTTACTCGTAGTTGGACATATTCCCACCTCTATCCATGTGCTATACATACAGAGAGAATAAAACGTAGGCAGGGAAAAGAGGGCAGCAGCAAAGAGAGCAGATGAGTTGAAGGTGGTTCGAGGTCAGAGCATTTATGATGGGTTCCTGACACGAGGTACCCCTGTCGCCTTTAGTGTACTCACTATACTAGTAGTATAGTAGTGTATTAAATTTTATGACCTATGCACGCAAAAAAGTGTGTTTTATCTCTCCTTCGCTGCCTCTCATCTCTCCCCACCCCTCTTGCCTTGCGCACTGGCCCGGCTGATCTCTCCCTCCTGCACAGCGTGGTGTTGCGCACGTGTGCCTTGGTACGGCGGCTCTGTTTTCTTCTTTTTTTAGAGGATGCGGCTCTGTTTATTTGGTGTGTTCGGCAGCAGCATTGGTGTGGAGTAGGTAGGGTGTCAAGTGGGATCCCACTAAAACCCCACTTCTAGTTCATTTGCAAAAATCTAGTGTAAAATTTTGCGCAAATTTTGAACTAGATTTTGTCCAAAAAATTAGAAGTCGTAATTTGGTGAGATCCCACTTGACACCCTTAGGAGTAGTACATACGAAGGAAACCAATTTGATCCTTGGCGTAAAAAAGATTAAACTTTTCAGGTTTCAAAATTTTCACTTGCCTCCCAAACATCTGGAGGGAAAGGTTATTCAATAATATTAGCCATGCGTAGTAATTCTTATCTTATCTTTTTTGTCAAAAAAATTAAATAGTGTACTGATAACTTTAAACATGATCCGTTGGAACAAGACTAGCAAATCCAAACATTGCTAGCCGTTGGATCTTCTTTTCCGTTCTTAGCATCTAGAAGACTCTATTGGTAGTCTTTATAACAATGAACGCTAGTTTGAGCAAACCTCAAAACACACTTCAGTGCATAGTTTGAAGGATATTGTGTTAACTGCATGGACTTGGATGTAATTTTCATTTTTTATTAGGTCCTCGATGCAACTCGTACTTCCATCTACCGTGTGTTAACTGAAGCACCTCGCTCCTACGGGACCTACCACAATTAGAAGAAAATGCAACCGACCCAATTATCACACGAAGTGGACCACGGTTTCTCTGTTTTTCAACCTTCCTAGCTAAGTTCGCATGCTTCACTAACTTCTTGCCGATTTAACGGACTTATTAGGTCAAACTTGATCTACAAGTAAGCGTAGTACATTGCACTTGAATTAGATGTCTTTTCTGAGGTAGATGGATGCATCTTCTTATAGTAAAATAATGTCATCAGTGTGAGTTTCCAACTATCTAGAAAAGAACATTCTCATTTCTCGAGTGATAACAAGATTGTTCTTTTACGTAAAGACATCCCTGAAGAATATGGATCTGAATGTCAGAATCCAAGCTTCCTAAATTATTAAGTGGACCAACATGTTTTACTTACGATTCTCATGTTTAATGCTATGAGTATTCAAGCTTCGTCATAGCAAACTCTTCCCACTTGAATGATTTTATGTCGATTTATCAAAATTAGGTCAAATTTGAACTAAAAGTAAATTATAGGTTGCTTTGAAAGATTTGTGATTTTTTTGCAAGTAACAATCGAGGGGTCATTTAATATATCACATACCACCCCCGAGAATTTTGACAACAGCTTCAACTTCTTACTAAGATTTTGCATCTTGAAAATTTAACGAAATTAGGTCAAACTTGAGCTACAAGTAGCGCTATGGATTGCTCTTGAATTAAATGTTATTTCATGGGTAGATGAGTGCATATTCTTGCAATAAACAACACTGACAGTGTGAGTTTCCAACTATCAGGAAATAACATTCTAAATTTCCACGGTGATGGCGAGATTGTTCCTTTTCGAAAAAAAGTCTGAAGAATATGAATCTGAATGCCACAAGCCAATCTTTCCGACATATATAGTGGCCCACATGTTGTACTTACGATTCCCATGTTTTATGAGTTTTCAAACTTCGTCCTAGCTAACTCTGTCCACTTGAATGACTTTATGTCGATTTATCGAAATTCGGTCAAACTTCATCTGCAAGTAAAGTGTAGATTGCGTTTAAAGTTTTATGAATATTTTTTGGAGGTAATCATGGGGGGTCATTTAATATACGTATCACAAACCACACCATCGAAGGCTTTGACAACAGGTTTGACTTCTTGTTGAGATTTTGCATCTTGACAACTTAACGAAATTAGGTAAAACTTGAGCTACGAGTAAGCGCGATAGATTGCTCTTGAATTATTTGCCTTTTTCGAAGGTAGATGGGTGCATATCTTTGGACATAGCGGATCATGCATGTTTTATTGCGAATCCAATGTTCTTTGAGTTTTCAAGATCCGTAGTTACATTATGTAACATCCCAGCATTAGAGTTTAGAAATAAGCTGAACCCAGATGTGTGTATTGCATTCATGCATAGAAAATCTGAATAATTTTTGTGCTTTTAAAATAGAACTTGTCGAATTGATTGAAGCTTCTCATAACTTGATGGAATTTAAGTAGATCAAGTTAACTGTGATAAGTTTCAATATGACCTTTTCTAAAACCTTATTTGGTTAAACATGATTTGGTCTAAGGGTAGACCAGATATAATAAAATGTCACTCATAATACATTGCTTAAATGATTCATATATGATCCTTAAGGGATCATATCATACTATTCATCATATCAACCTATGAATACTAAGTTAAGATTACAACTAAAATAATAAAAATGCAATGATTAATGCTGACCTATCTTGTTTTTATCTATTCTTACTATGAGTATCATAGTAATACCTAACCTTAAACTCTTTAATGAGTTGGAGTTGGAAAGAGACTAAGTCAAGATCATCCACTATATATCTTTATTTCTATAGCAATTTTTATGGAACTTATCTTAATATCTGTTGTTCATCAATGTTGGGTAATTCCCCATTGATTCACAAATTCTTTGACTATCAATCCTTGATCTACTATTTCTTGATCTTATCATAACATCTACTTAAATCTTTTAAAGAGGGCATAGTCCATTAATAACCTTAATCCAATATGAGATATTAAGAAGATAATTTCAAGACAATGGAAAATAAGGATTGATAAATCCTTGCTTAGCCAACTAAGAACTTAAGCATTAATTGATAAAAGGATTATAATGGTGATGCTTTAGCCACCAATATTGAATGCTTATATTTAGTATAAGTAATACTGGTGGGTAGAACATGATTGGAACCTTAGTAGAGATAAGTTATCCTAGAGTATCCATTACAAACCACATAAATATAATTTAGGGTTGGAGGGGAGTTATTGGAGTAAAGTGAATATAGGATGATATTATTCAATTAAAGATAGTATAGCATAGAGTTATAGAAGTGGTGTTATTCATCTTAAGGATAGTCAATTTTAGAAGAAGGTAATAGAGATACATTAGTAATGAATGATTAAGGAAGATTATGAGTAAAGTTTGAGGGAATTATTTGTTAGATGGAAGGCTATCAATAGTAGAGTAGTAAATACAACCAAGCAAGGGTATGAGGAAGTTATGAAATACTTTAGTATCAAACTCATTTGATTCATCCATGAGAATAGTACTATGAAGTAAAACTCATCATGTTAATCATGATGATAGAAAGAAAAAGGTAGTATATCTAGGAAAGGAATTCCTTAATAAGAAGTCTAGAAGTATGAATTATGGAAGATAGTAGTTCTTGGTAAACAATCAACTCTAAATCTTAAAACCAAGTATAATATCCATTTCATATTAAGAATTCCTCATCTTATATCTATATCACTTGATAGGAACATTTCCCTACAACAAATCACATAAACACATCTCTGACAATTCCAACCATCAGAATTAAATGTGCTGAGGAGTATCTTTATCAATTCCTTTCTATAAAACATTCAAGATATAACTTTCAAGTACTAAAGGTGATGTCATCAAATATCCCAAACAGAAAACAATATGCTTAGTTATTGAATCTTTAACCACATCCATAAAGGAGTCTAAGTATATTAAGAAAAACCCTAAACCCCAGGGTAAATAATCATAATACAAAATCCTAAACCTCTTTGTTTATCGTAATAGAATATATACATAGTCATTTTCCAAATTAATGGGAGTAGTAAGAACCATATTAATTTCTTTCATATTTCATGCGTCAAATAATGATATAGGATCATTATACATATAAAAATTTATATTAAAACTCTGATCCAACTAGAGTTAAGTCTTATAAACAAATAAGAATACATCATTCAAGAAATCCATAACTAATTAAGGAAACAAAAATAATAAGAGAAGTTTCTACAAATTATTAAAAGGGGTTCATATTGAGTAAATAAAAGAAATACAAAAAGATTATATAATAAAAGTTCACAAATGATACTAAATATATTTTTGTATTATTGCAATTATCTAGCAAATAAATCCTACAAAGAAAAGTTCAAAATATAAATCAAATTCAAATCTGAAAAGGAAAACAGAAAATAGATAAAAGGTAAAACAAATAATAAAACATTACCTGGCAGTGGCCCAACATCTCTGTTTTTATCTAACGCCCATGTGTAGCCCACAACAGCCCAACAGCCAGCCCAACTCTTTCTTTCTTGTGACTAACAAGTGGGGCCAGGGAAGGACTGCGGGTTGAGAAGAAAGAAACGCCAGTGGGTTATCCACAAAACAACATGTTGTCGTCATCCTCACGCACACAGGCAGCTCGCTAGAGGATCTCGCCGCCGCCCGATGCCGTCATCGTCGTCAGCCATGCGTCAAGATGCTCGTCGTCGTTCCAGAGAGGGATAAGAAGGCCACCGCAATGCCCTGCCTCAATCCCTATGAATAATCCCTCCTTGTCCTCTCTGATTTGAATGGGGCCGAAACCCTAGCTCAATAGAGCCACACCTCGCCGTTGAACCACATCTCCCCAAACTCTTCCAAGCAGCCATGGAGAAGCACCGTCCTCCGTAGATCCTCTGAGAGAAATCCTGTATCAAGGGGAGCACTGGAGTGGACGAATTGGCTGTTCTTCTTTGCGGCAGTTCATCGGAAATCTTGTCAGAGAGCTCGCCTCCGACCGCGCCTGTCCTCGCCGACCTCTCTATCATCATCAGGGTGAGTTCCTGAACCTTCTAGTATCCTTAAATCGCCTTATATCGATGTGAATCGCCGTCTCACCGTGTGCCATCATCAGCCACCATCGGAGCTCGTCGGAGCTGAGGCTCCGATGACTATTTTCGAGCGGTGCTGCCACTTTAGGACTCAGCACGATGCACTGATTCGAACTAGGTTCATTTCGTTTGCTAGGGCGTAGTAGATCGTCGCCGGCGACCAACCACTGATGCCGATGGTGGTGCTGACGCCATAGCTACATCATGCCGACGCCACCCTGGACCCAATCCGCTGTTTGACCCGGTCTTTGTCTCACGTGGCAAGTGACGTGGCCTTGGGCCCATATGTCATTGTCTGGGGGTCAAGACAGGGTCGGTAATAAATTTATTTTCTTTAAATAGCGTGCTGAGGTGGTCACTGGCCCACTAGTCAGTGACTGAGGCTAGCTTTAGGTAAGGTGTAAAAAGTATTTCCTGTTTAAGAAATAGATAAAATGTTATAAACTTAATTATTAATATTCTAGAAATAAAATAAATGATTAAATCTTGTTTAATTAATAACTTTTGTTTTGTAATTCAGAAAAATGTGTATAATATATGAATTTTTTCAGAAAAATAAAATCTATAACATAAAACTATTATCAAATATTATTGTGATAACTATTTAAACAAATATTATTTAATAAAGGTCTTATAAGTAATTAAACTTTGATAATTCATATTTTAATAATGGTAAATGTTAATAATACATATAAAATACTAAAAATCTCAGAAAAATAAAAATTATAATTTGAAACCATAATCATGTATTATTATTTCACTTAATTAATTTTTTATTATTTATTAAATAATTATAAAGTAATAAGAATTATAAAAATCATATCTTATTATTTATAAATCACAAAAAAATGTAATATACCAAAATGATCACAAAAATAATATTTACATGTTAAAAATCTAATATTCTACTTTTGAGTTAAATAAAAATTCAAATATTTTAATAACTCAAATTTAAACTTATTTACTTCATTAATAATTCATATAAGGATAAACAAAATTTATTAATATTCCTAAAATAAGTAAATTAAGTATCATAAATAGTATTAATTTTAAATGTTAATAATATGAAGCCATAATGGTTTAAAACATTATAAATGTTTTTATTTTAGAATTATCTTCAACCTTAAGTGAAGACTACATTCTAAAAGGATTCCTATTCATAATAAAAACCTTAAAGAACAATTTGTGAATAAATCAGATCATTCCTATCTACTTTAACCACCAGATTACAAAAAACTAGCACCACACTATAATAAATCCATAAGTAGTTAAGTAATATTATATTTTGGTTTATCAACTATAACCACTCATTTATAAAATGGTAAATGATACTACTCCATTATAAAATCAAGAAAACACTACACCAAGTAAAAGCATAACCAATCTTAAGTAACCTAAAGGAAACATTCCAGATACACAAGATACAAATGTTATAAGTATCATACTTTCAAAAATATTTATATTTTAAAGTTAACTTTAGTCTCCAAGAATTTAAATATAATACTATAAACATTACTGTATGTTTTATAGTTAACTTTGATCTGAACTAATTAAGTTATAAGCATCTCAAGCCAAAACTAATCAGGCAAACATAAATAACATCAACCACCAATAACTAACCACAAAGATTGTTTAAACCTTAGAAAAGAAATTTATTCTTCAAAAGTTATTCGTTTTACCACTTCAGACAATGTATGACAAATAATCAAAATCACCTTACTTCATACTTCACTTATATACCTAGGAGCAATAACACTTAAGCTATTTATATATGACTATACTTATAAAGTCAAGTTTGAAGATAAACAATTAAGGCATAAACGATCTCGAAGAGCATTTCATAGGTGTATATTTTATTGCTGCATAAATATGTATTGTTCACACACACTCACAAGCCCTAATAAGAAGCACAAGTGTGAAACTTATCTAAACGGACAACAGATTCTAAAGTAACCATTTCCGGAATCAAACCCTAGGACAACGTTATCCCCAGGATTTGCGTTTAGAACGTGCATCACATTACTTATGCATAAAAGCATATTGCTTCTTTAAAACATTAGTCCTTATCGGACCAATGATGCTGATTTCAAATTTTGGATCTTATACTAACTCGAAGACCGTGAGTGCATAATCTGCATTCACAAAAGGCAAGTTCACACTTGCTCATGTCCTTTGTTTATTTTCTGTAAAGTATTTTACAAATCCAGTGTTGTTATCACCTGCATTTGAAAAAGGTCTAAAAACACTATTTTCGATAATAATGTGAACTATTGGTTACTGATCCAGGGTGATCAACTAATCTATTAAATCTGACAGTTGGAATACCACTATTCAGAACTATATCACCTAGGACTTAACAACCAATGTCGCTAGTGATTCTTGCGCCGTATATTACGCGTTCACCATGAGATTTGGAATGGGACGGAGAAGTCAGCTGTATCTTCTTCCTCTCGCATGAAGTCGGATGTGCAGGTCATGGCTGTTATCCTCGTAGCGTGCATATTAATTGGTAATTCATAGAGGATATGCAACATATGGGTGGGAACCCTCATCGTCCCACGATAGTTCTGGCATCTAACGGTTTGTACAAACCATTGTCGTAATCCAATATGTGGGCATGGTGTACACCAAGGAGGCATGCGAGGTCACGAAGTGGGCAGTGATTGGCTTGGATCATCTTCTGGGCCCCACATCATGGAATTGTGGACGGGAATAAGTTGCCCGGTTGTGCAACAAAGAGTTGATCTCTCATAGGTAAAGTAACGCACCTCTGCAGAGTGTAAGAACTGTAACTTGTTACTCCCTGTTCCGGGAAGGAGCTACAAACGCGGTGGGAAAGGAACTACATGAAAGTTCTGGTAAACCCGTGAAGGCTGACGGACATAGCTTTTCAGAATAAAAGCAACCTTTGAAGAAATGTTTATGAAAACTTGCATTGCCTACGACCTACGGTCTATGGCTATAGTTATAGTGCATCAAACACTCCTTTTCTAGTGAATTTTCTGAGTATGCTCGTACTCAAAGTATCTTCTTAACCTTTGCTTGATTCTGAATCCGGAATAGACAATAACCACATCAAGTTATGCTCTAGGACTTATCATGCCAAGCTAAAGCTCTTCAATGAAGACAAGGAAGTCAACATATACCTCAACTCAAGTGAAGACGAAGTTACTGATTAGATAGGAATATAATCTCTAGCCAAAAAACCTAATTCTGTAGTGCATTGCAATATCAGCAATGCCAACCCTTAGTTAAAATACTAGTTTTAATAGTATAATAGTTCTTGCGTTATTTATCTTTGATTCTTCTCCGTAAGAAGTTCTTTCTCTCTCTTTAACCTAGAGTGTTCTCTGGATCTTGTGTAAAGAGTGAGTTGTAACCTTTAGCCATGTATTGGACCCGCTGTGTTTCTGTTGTGCCATTCTGAGGGATGTAATACTAGTGAACGGTGTTTTATTGGTGTTATGTCAACGACTGTAGTATACTACATCATACAATGGCATGTTGGGTCACCGCACATTAACCCACTTAAATTACAATACTCCCTCCTATTCAAATTAATCTTTGCCAAATTGCGGATAAGGTCAACATTTGCCACAAGGTAGGATCCACATAGCTTGGTCATATTGCTCCATGCGATAAATAGGAGAGAGGGGAAATGATTTTTCTATTCTCTATGGGTAACCCACAAATTTGATGTATAACTTTATTTTCTCCACAATGCAATACTATGTGACTTAATGTGTACTTTTATCCATTTTTACAAATTGCCGATGCCCTAAGGAAAAAGAAAATAATGGGCCCACTTGGCAGTGTAAAACTCCTAAGCAGAAGTTAGCCTCTTCGGTTTAGTGGATCCCATAGATCATCTTGTTACGGTGGAGATTTTTACTCGTAGTTAGACAATATGCTCACCTCTATCCACGCGCTGTACAAGCAGAGAGAATAAAACGTAGGCAGGGGAAGAGGGTAGCAGCGAAGACAATAGAGGAGTTAAAGGCTGTTCGAGGTCAGAGCATTTATGATGGGTTCCTGACACGAGGTACTCCTGCTGCCTTTATAGTGTACTCACTCTAGTATAATACTATTAGTAGTAGTAAATTTCAGGACCTATGCACGCAAGGTAGGACCCACATTGCTCCATGAAATAGGTAGGAGAGAGAGGGGAAATGATTTTTCTATTCTCTATGGGCAACCCACAAGCTTGAGGTATAACTTTATTTTCTCCACAATGTACCACTATGTGACTTAATGTGTACTTTTCTCCTTTTTTTACACATTGCCGATGGCCTAAGGAAAAAAAGCATACAATGGGCCCACTTGGCAGTGTAAAACTCCTAAACAGAAGTTAGCCTCTTCAGTTTAGTGGGTCCCACGAATCATCTCGTTATGGTGGAGCTTTTTACTCGTAGTTGGACATATGCTCACCTCTGTCCATGCGCTGTACAAGAAGAGAGAATAAATGTAGGCAGGGGAACAGGGCAGCAGTGAAGAGAGAAGAGGAGTTGAAGGCGGTTCGAGGTCAGAGCATTTATGATGGGTTCCTGACACGAGGTACTCCTGCCGCCTTTTATAGTGTACTCACTCTAGTACAGTACTACTAGTAGTAGTAAATTTCAGGACTATGCATGCAAAAAAATAAAAATGTGTTTTCTCTCTCCTTCTCTTCCTCTCATCTCCTCTCCCCTCGTGCACCGGCCCGATTGTTCTCTCCCTCCTCCACAACGTGGCATTGCGCACGTGTGCCTTGGTACGATGGCTCTCTTTTCTTCTTTTTTTAGAGGGTGCAACTCTGTTTCTTTGGTGTGTTCGACAGTCGCATTGGTGTGGAGTAGGTAGGGTGTGAAGTGGGATCAAACCAAAATCCCACTTCTAGTTCATTTGCAAAAATCTAGTGTAAAATTTTGCTCAAAATTCGAACTAGATTTTAACAAATGAATTAGAAGTGGGATTTTCATCAGATCCCACTTGACACCCTAGGAGTAGTACATGGGAAGGAAACCACTTATGTCCTTGGCGGCAAAAAGATTCAAACTTTTTAGGATTCGAAATTTTCACTTGCTTCCCAAAAATCGAGAGGGAAAGGTTATTCAATAAGACCAGCCATGCAAAGTAGTACTTCTTATATTATCTTATCTTTTTTGTCAAAAAAAAACTATATAGTGTACTGATAACTTTGAACATGTTCCGTTGGATCAAGACTAGCAAATCCAAACATTGCTAACCATTGGATCTTCTTTTCCGTTCTTAGCATCTAGAAGACTCTATTGGTAGTCTTTATCACAATGAACGCTAGTATGCACAAACCTCAAAACACACTTTAGTGCATAGTTTTAGGGATCTTGTGCTAACAGCATGGACTTGGATGTAATTTTAATTTTTTATTAGGTCCTCGATGCAACTTGTACTTCCATCGACCGTGTGTTAACTGAAGAACCTTGCTCCTACGGGAACTACCATAGTTAGAAGAAAATGCAACCTACCCAATTATCACACGAAGTGGACCATGGTTTCTGTGTTTTCAAGCTTCCTAGCTAAGTTCACACGCTTCACTGACTTCTTGCCGATTTAACGAACTTATTAGGTCAAACTTGATCTACAAGTAAGCATAGTACATTGCACTTGAATTAGATGTATTTTCTGAGGTAGATGGGTGCATCTTCTTGTAGTAAAACAATGTCGTTGGTGTGAGTTTCCAATTATCTGGAAAAGAACATTCCCAATTTCTCTTGTGATGACGAGATTGTTCTTTTACGTAAAGAAAGGACGAAGAATATGGATCTGAATGCCACAAGCCAAGCTTCCTGAAATATTAAGTGGACCAACATGTTTAACTTACGATTCCCATGTTTAATACTATGACTTTTCAAACTTCGTCCTAGCAAACTCTGCCCACTTGAATGACTTTATGTCGATTTATCAAAATTAGGTCAAATATGAACTAAAACTAAATTGTAGGTTGCTTTGAAAGATTTGTGAATTTTTTGGAGGTGACCATCGAGGGGTCATTTAATATATCACATACCACCATCGGGAATTTTGACAACTCCTTCAATTTCTTACTAAGATTTTGCATCTTGACAATTTAACGAAATTAGTTCAAACTTGAGCTACAAGTAAGCACAATGGATTGCTCTTGAATTTTCAAACTTCATCCTATCTAACTCTGTCCACTTTCTGTTGAATTTTCCAAATTAGGTCAAACTTCAACTGCAAGTAAAGTGTAGATTGCGTTGAAAGTTTTACGAATATTTTTTGGAGGTAATCATGGGGGGCTGATTTAATATACGTATCACAAACCACACCATTGAGGGTTTTTACAACAAGCTTGACTTCTTATTGAGATTTTGCATTTTGACAATTTAACGAAATTAGGTCAAACTTGAGCTACGAGTAAGCGTGATAGATTTCTCTTGAATTAATTGTTTTTCGAAGGTAGATGGGTGCATATTTTTAGACATTGCGGACAATGCATGTTTTATTGCGATTCCTATGTTCTAGGAGTTTTCAAGGTCCGTAGTTACATTAACCCAATTAAATTACACTACTCCCTCCTATTAAAATTAATGTCCGCCAAATTGCAGATAAGGTCAACATTTTCCACAAGGTAGGACCCACATAACTTGGTCATATTGCTCCATGCAATAGGTAGGAGAGAGGGGAAATGATTTTTCTATTCTCTATGGGCAACCCACAAGCATGAGGTATAACTTTATTTTCTCCACAATTTACCACTATGTGACTTAATGTGTACTTTTCTCCTTTTTTTACACATTACCGATGCCCTAAGGAAAAAAGCAAATAATCGGCCCACTTGGAAGTATAAAACTCCTAAGCAGAAGTTAGCCTCTTCGGTTTAGTGGGTCCCACTAATCATCTCATCACAGTGGAGCTTTTTACTCGTATTTGGAAAATATGCTCACCTCTGTCCATGCACTGTACAAGTAGAGAGAATAAAACGTAGGTAGGGGAAGAGGGCAGCAACAAAGAGAGAAGAGGAGTTGAAGGCAGTTCGAGGTCAGAGCATTTATGATGGGTTGCTAACACGAGGTACTCCTGCTGCCTTTACAGTGTACTCACTCTAGTACAATACTTTTAGTAGTAGTAAATTTCAGGACCTATGCACGCAAAAAACAAAAAGTGTGTTTTCTCTCTCCTTCGCTGCCTCTCATATCCTCTCCCCTCGCGCACTGGCCCGGCTTTTCTCTCCCTCCTCCACAGCGTGGCGCTGTGCACGTGTGCCTTGGTACGACGACTCTGTTTTTTTCTTTTTTTTAGAGGACGCATTTCTGTTTCTCTGGTGTGTTCGACAATCGCATTGGTGTGGATTAGGTAGGGTGTCAAGTGGGATCAAACCAAAATCTAGTGTAAAATGTTAATCAAAATTTGAAAGATTTTAACAAATGAACTAGAAGTGGTATTTTGGTGAGATCCCAGTGGACACCCTAGGAAAACAAACCACTTAGGTCCTTGGCAGCAAAAAGATTCAAACTTTTCAGGATTCAAAATTTTCACTTGCTTCCCAAATATCAAGAGGGAAAGGTTATTCAATAAGACTGGCCATGCACAGTAGTACTTCTTATATTATCTTATCTTTTTTGTCAAAAAAAATTATATAGTGTACTGATAACTTTGAACATGTTCCATTGGATCAAGATTAGCAAATCCAAACATTGCTAACTGTTGGATCTTCTTTTCCGTTCTTAGCATCTAGAAGACTTTATTGGTAGTCTCTATCACAATGAACGCTAGTATGCACAAACCTCAAAACACACTTCAGTGCATAGTTTCAGGGATCTTGTGCTAACTGCATGGACTTGGATATAATTTTAATTTTTTTAGGTCCTCGATGGAACTTGTACTTCCATCGACCGTATGTTAACTGAAGCACCTTGCTCCTACAGGACCTACCACAGTTAGAAGAAAATGCAACCGACCCAATTATCACACAAAGTGGACCACAGTTTCTCTGTTTTTTAAGCTTCCTAGCTAAGTTCGCATGCTTCACTGACTTCTTGCCGATTTAACGGACTTATTAGGTCAAACTTGATCTACAAGTAAGTGCAGTACATTGCACTGGAATTAGATGTATTTTCTGAGGTAGATGGGTGCATCTTCTTGTAGTAAAACAATATCGTTGGTGTAAGTATCCAATTATCTAGAAAAGAACATTATCAATTTTTCGAGTGATGACGAGATTGTTCTTTTACGTAAAGAAAGCCTAAAGAATATGGATCTGAATGCCACAAGCCAAGCTTCTTGAAATATTATGTGGACCAACATGTTGTACTTACGATTCCCATGTTTAATACTATGAGTTTTTAAACTTCGTCCTAGCAAACTCTGCCCACTTGGACTTTCTGTCGATTTATCGAAATTAGGTCAAATTTGAACTAAAATTAAATTGTAGGTTGCTTTGAAAGATTTGTGAATTTTTTGGAGGTAACCATTGAGAGGTCATTTAATATATCACATACCACCATCGAGAATTTTGACAATAGCTTCAACTTCTTACTATGATTTTGCATCTTGACAATTTAACGAAATCAGGTTAAACTTGAGCTACAAGTATGCATGATGGATTGCTCTCGAATTAAATGTCATTTCATGGGTAGATGAGTGCATCTTCTCGCAGTAAACAACACCGTCGGTGTGAGTTTCCAACTATCAGGAAATAACATTCTAAATTTCTATGGTGATGACAAGATTGTTCCTTTTTGAAAAGAAAGTTTAAAGAATATGAATCTAAATGCCACAAGCCAATCTTTCAGACATATATAGTGGACTGGCATGTTGTACTTACGAGTCCCATGTTTTATGAATTTTCAAACTTCATCCTAGCTAACTCTGTCCACTTGAATGACTTTATGTTTATTTTCCCAAATTAGGTCAAACTTCAACTGCAAGTAAACTGTAGATTGCGTTGAAAGTTTTACGAATATTTTTTGGAGGTAATCATGGGGGGGGGGGGTCATTTCATATACTATCAAAAACCACACCATCGAGGGTTTTGACAACAAGTTTGACTTCTTATTGAGATTTTGCATCTTGACAACTTAACGAAATTAGGTCAAACTTGAGCTACGAGTAAGAGCGATAGATTGCTCTTGAATTAATTGTTTTTTTCGAAGGTAGATGGGTGCATATTTTTAGATATTGCGGACCATGCATGTTTTATTGCGATTCCTATGTTCTATGAGTTTTCAAGGTTTGTAGTTACATTAACCCACTTAAATTACACTACTCCCTCCTATTCAAATTAATGTCTGCCAAATTGCGGATAAGGTCAACATTTTCTACAAGGTAGGACCCACATAGCTTGGTCATATTGCTCCATGCAATAGGTAGGAGAGAGGGGAAATGATTTTTCTATTCTCTATGGGAAACCCACAAGCTTGCGGTATAACTTTATTTTCTCCACAATGTACCACTATGTGACTTAATGTGTACTTTTCTACTTCTTTTACACATTTCCGATGCCCTAAGGAAAAAAGCAAATAATGGGCACACTTGGCAGTATAAAACTCCTAAGCAGAAGTTAGCCTCTTCGGTTTAGTGGGTCCCACAGATCATCTCATTACGGTGGAGCTTTTTACTCGTAGTTGGACAATATGCTCACCTCTGTCCACGCGCTGTACAAGCAGAGAGAATAAAACGTAGGCAGGGGAACTTGGCAGCAGCGAAGAGAGAAGAGGAGTTGACGGCGGTTCGAGGTCACAGCATTTATGATGGGTTCCTAACACGAGGTACTCCTGCCGCCTTTACAGTGTACTCACTCTAGTACTGTACTACTACTAGTAGTAAATTTCAGGACCTATGACGCAGAAAAAGAAAAGTGTGTTTTCTCTCTCCTTTGCTGCCTCTCATCTCCTCTCCCCTCGCGCACCGGCCGGCTGTTCTCTCCCTCCTCCAAAGCGTGGCCCTCCGCACGTGTGCCTTGGTACGATGACTCTATTTTCTTCTTTTTTTAGAGGGCGCAGCTCTGTTTCTCTAGTGTGTTCGAGAATCACATTGGTGTGGAGTAGGTAGGGTGTCAAGTGGGATCAAATGAAAATCCCACTTCTAGTTCACTTGCAAAAATCTAGTGTAAAATTTTAATCAAAAATTGAAATAGATTTTAACAAATGAATTAGAAGTGGGATTTTGGAGAGATCCCACTTGACAGTCTAGGGGTAGTACATGGGAAGGAAACCACTTAGGTCCTTGGCGGAAAAAAGATTCAAACTTTTCAGGATTCAGAATTTTCACTTGCTTCCCAAACATCAAGAGGGAAAGGTTATTCAACAAGACCGGCCATGCGCAGTAGTACTTCTTATATTATCTTATCTTTTTCGTCAAAAAAAAACTATATAGTATACTGATAACTTTGAACATGTTCCGTTGGATTAAGACTAGCAAATCCAAACATTGCTAACCGTTGGATCTTCTTTTCCGTTCTTAGCATCTAGAAGACTCTATTGGTAGTCTTTATCACAATGAACGCTAGTATGCACAAACCTCAAAAGACACTTCAGTGCATAGTTTCAGGGATCTTGTGAAAACTTCATGGACTTGGATGTAATTTTAATATTTTTTAGGTCCTCGATGGAACTTGTACTTCCATCGATCGTGTGTTAACGGAAGCACCTTGCTCCTACGGAACCTACCATAGTTAGAATAAAATACAACCGACCCAATTATCACACGAAGTGGACCGCAGTTTCTCTGTTTTTCAAGCTTCCTAGCTAAGTTCGCACGCTTCACTGACTTCTTGCTAATTTAACGGACTTATTAGGTCAAACTTGATGTACAAGTAAGTGCAGTACATTGCACTTGAATTAGATGTATTTTTTGAGGTAGATGGGTGCATCTTTTTGTAGTAAAACAATATCGTCGGTGTTATTATCCAATTATCTGGAAAAGAACATTCTGAATTTCTCGAGTGATGACGAGATTGTTCTTTTACGTAAAGAAAGCCCGAAGAATATGGATCTGAATGCCACAAGCCAATCTTCCTGAAATATTAAGTGGACCAACATGTTGTACTTACGATTCCCATGTTTAATACTATGAGTTTTCAAACTTTGTCATAGCAAAGTCTGCCCACTTGAATGACTTTATGTTGATTTATCGAAATTAGGTCAAATTTGAACTAAAAGTAAATTGTAGGTTTCTTTGAAATATTTTTGAATTTTTTGGAGGTAACCACCGAGGGGTCATTTAATATATCCTTACCACCATCGAGAATTTTGACAACAGCTTCAACTTCTTACTAAGATTTTGCATCTTGACAATTTAACGAAATTTGGTCAAACTTGAGCTACAAGTAAGCACGATGGATTGCTCTCGAATTAAATGTCATTTCATGGGTAGATGAGTGCATCTTCTCGTAGTAAACAACACCGTCGGAGTGAGTATACAACTATCAGGAAATAACACTCTAAATTTCCACGGTGATGACGAGATTGTTCCTTTTGAAAAGAATGTCTAAAGAATATGGATCTGAATGCCACAAACCAATCTTTCAGACATATATAGTGGACCGGCATGTTGTCCTTACGAGTCCCATTATTTATGAGTTTTCAAACTTCATCCTAGCTAACTCTGCGCACTTGAATGACTTTATGTTGATTTTTCGAAATTAGGTCAAACTTCAACTGCAAGCAAAGTGTATATTGCGATGAAAGTTTTACAAATATTTTTTGGAGGTAATCATGGGTGGGGGATCATTTAATATACGTATCACAAACCACACCATCGAGGGTTTTGACAACAGGTTTGACTTCTTGTTGAGATTTTGCATTTTGACAACTTATCGAAATTGGGTCAAACTTGAGCTACGAGTAAGCGCGATAGATTGCTCTTGAATTAATTGTCTTTTTCGAAGGTAGATGGGTGTATATTTTTGGACATAGCGGACCATGCATGTTTTATTGCGATTCCTATGTTCTTTGAGTTTTCAAGGTTTATAGTTACATTAACCCACTTAAATTACACTACTCCCTCCTATTCAAATTAATGTCTGCCAAATTACGGATAAGGTCAACATTTTCCACAAGGTAGGACCCACATTGCTCCATGCAATAGGTAGGAGAGAGAGGGGAAATGATTTTTCTATTCTCTTTGGGCAACCCACAAGCTTGAGGTATAACTTTATTTTCTCCACAATGTACCACTATGTGACTCAATGTGTACTTTTCTCCTTTTTTTACACATTGCCGATGCCCTAAGGAAAAAAGCATATAATGGGCCCACTTGGCAGTGTAAAACTCCTAAACAGAAGTTAGCCTCTTCAGTTTAGTGGGTCCCACGAATCATCTCGTTATGGTGGAGCTTTTTACTCGTAGTTGGACATATGCTCACCTCTGTCCATGCGCTGTACAAGCAGAGAGAATAAACGTAGGCAGGGGAACATGGCAGAAGTGAAGAGAGAAGAGGAGTTGAAGGCGGTTCGAGGTCAGAGCATTTATGATGGGTTCCTGACACGAGGTACTCCTGCTGCCTTTATAGTGTACTCACTCTAGTACAGTACTACTAGTAGTAGTAAATTTCAGGACCTATGCATGCAAAAAAAGAAAAGTGTGTTTTCTCTCTCTTTCGCTGCCTCTCATCTCCTCTCCCCTTGCGCACCGGCCCGACTGATCTCTCCCTCCTCCATAGCGTGGCGCTGCGCACCTGTTCCTTAGTACGACGGGTCTGTTTTCTTCTTTTTTTAGAGGGTGCGGCTCTATTTCTCTGGTGTGTTCGGCAGTCGCATTGGTGTGGAGTAGGTAGGGTGTCAAGTGGGATCCCACCAAAATCCCACTTCTAGTTCATTTGCCAAAATCTAGTGTAAATTTTTTCTCAAAATTTGAACTAGATTTTGACAAATGAATTAGAAGTGCGATTTTGGTGAGATCCCACTTGACACCCTAGGAGTAGTACATAGGAAGGAAACCACTTTGGTCTGGGGTAGCAAAAAGATTCAAACTTTTCAGGTTCAAAATTTTCACTTGCTTCCCAAACATCGGGAGGGAATGGTTATTCAATAAGACCGGCCATGCGCAGTAGTACTTCTTATCTTATCTTTTTCGTAAAAAAAACTATATAGTGTACTAATAACTTTGAAGATGATCCGTTGGATCAAGATTAGCAAATCGAAACATTGCTAACCATTGGATCTTGTTTTCTGTTCTTAGCATCTAGAATACTCTATTGGTAGTCTGAACGCTAGTATGCACAAACCCCAAAACACACTTCAGTGCATAGTTTCAGGGATCTTATGCTAACTGCATGGACTTGGATGTATTTTTTATTTTTTATGAGGTCCCTGATGCAACTCGTACTTCCACCGACTGTGTGTTAACTAAAGCACCAAGCTCCTACGGTACTAACCACAGTTTGAAGAAAATGCAACCCCCCAATTATCACATGAAGTGGATCACGGCTTCTTATAGTTTTGTTTTTCAAGTTTCCTAGC
The DNA here is from genome assembly GCA_916181665.1 of Avena sativa. Classification (NCBI taxonomy): domain Eukaryota; kingdom Viridiplantae; phylum Streptophyta; class Magnoliopsida; order Poales; family Poaceae; genus Avena; species Avena sativa. The sequence goes on along the minus strand of OV702283.1, from coordinate 237,340,046 downwards.
TAACTTCGCACACTTCACTAACCACTTGCCGATTTAACAGAATTATTAGGTCAAACTTGATCTACAAGTAAGCGCAGTACATTGCACTTGAATTAGATGTCTTTTCTGAGGTAGATGGGTGCATCTTCTTGTAGTAAAACAATGTCGCCGGTGTGAGTTTCCAACTATCTGGAAAATAACATTCTCAATTTCTCCAGTGATGACGAGATTTTTATTTTACATAAAGAAAGACCGAAGAATATGGATCTAAATGCCACAAGCCAAGCTTCCTGACAAATTAAGTGGACCAACATGTTTTAGTAACGATTCTCATGTTTAATGCTATGATTTTTCAAACTTCTTCCTAGAAAACTCTACCCACTTGAATGCCTTTATGCCGATTCATTGAAATTAGGTCAAATTTGAACTAAAAGTAAATTGTAGGTTTCTTTGAAAGATTTGTGAATTTTGGATCTAGGTAACCATCAAGGGGTCATTTAATATATCACATACCACCACCGACAATTTTGACAACAACTTCAACTTCTTACTAAGATTTTGCATCTTGACAATTTAACAAAATTAGGTCAAACTTGAGCTATAAGTAGCGCTATGGATTGATCTTGAATTAAATGTCATTTCATGGGTAGATGAGTGCATCTTCTCGTAGTAAACAACACCATTGGCGTGAGTTTCCAACTATCAGGAAATCACATTCTAAATTTCCACAGCCATGACGAGATTGTTCCTTTCTGAAAAGAAAGTCTGAAGAATATGGATCTGAATGCCACAAGCCAATCTTTCAGACATATATAGTGGACCGGTATGTTGTACTTACGTTTCCCATGTTTTATGAGTTTTAAAACTTCGTCCTATCTAACTCCGTCAACTTGAATGACTTTATATCAATTTATCGAAATTAGGTCAAACTTCAGCTGTAAGTAAACTGTAGATTGCGTTGAAAGTTTTACGAATATTTTTTGGAGGTAGCTTTGGCGGGGGAGTCATTTAATATATGTATCACAAACCACCACCGAGAATTTTGACAACAGGTTCAACTTCTTGCTGAGATTTTTCATCTTGACAACTTAACAAAATTAGGTCAAACTTCAGCTACTAGTAAGCGCAATAGATTGCTGTTGAACTAATTGTATTTTTCAAAGGTAGATGGGTGCATCTTCTTTTAGTAAGCAATGCCGTCGGTGTGAGTTTCCAACTATCAGGAAAGAACATTATCTATTTTCTGATATTAGGTCAAATTTGAGCTGCAAGTAAGCCCGATAGATTGCTCTCGAATTGAATGTCATTTCATGGGTGGTGCATCTTCTCGCAGTAAACAACACCATTGTTGTGAGTTTCCAACTATTAGGAAATTACATTCTAAATTTTCAAAGTGATGACCAGATTGTTCCTTTCCAAAAAGAAAGTCGAATATATATGGATCGAAATGCCACAAGCCAAGCTTTTAGACATATATAGTGGACCAGCATGTTTTACTTATGATCCCATGTTTTATGAGTTTTCAAACTTCTTCCTAGCTAACTATGTCCACTTGAATGGCTTTATATCGATTTATCGAAATTAGGTCAATTTTCAAATACAAGTGAATTGTAGATCATTGCGTTAAAAGTTTTACGATTTTTTGGAGGTATCAATCGGTGGTTTATTTAATATAACACAAAAAACTACCAAGAATATTGATAACATGTTCATATTCTTGCTAAGATTTTGCATCTTGATAACTTAACGAATTAGGTCAAACTTTAGATATTAGTAAGCGCGATAGATTGCTCTTAAATTAATTGTCTATTTGGAGTTAGATGGGTGCATCTTATTTTAGTAAACTATATTTTCATTGGTATATGGGAAAGAACATTTTCTCAATTTTCCGAGTGATGATGAGATTGTTCATTTCCGTAAAGAAGGTCTAAAGAATATGGATTTGGATACCACAATCAAAGCTTTTCAGATCTATATAGTGGACTGACATATTGTACTTACAGTTCCTATGTTATATGAGTTTTGAAACTTTGTCCTAGCTAACTCTGTCCACTTAGATGACTTTATGTCGATTTATCGAAATTAGGTCAAATTTCGAGTGTAAGTAAATTATAGATTGCATTTAAAGTTTTATATTTTTTCAAGGTAACCATAGGGGGGTAATTTAATATATCATAAACCACCTCCGAGAATTTTGACAGTAGGTTCAACGTCTTGCTAAGATTTTTGACAACTTAACACAAATTAGGTCAAACTTGAGCTACGAGTAAGAGCGATAGATTGCTCTTGAATTATTTGTCTTTTTGGAGGTACATGGGTGCATGTTCTTTTAGTAAACAATAATGACGTCGGTGCGAGTTTCCAACTACTAGGAAAGAACATTCTTAATTTTCCGAGTCTTAACTAGATTGTTCGTTTCCGTAAATAAGGTCTCAAGAATATGGATCCGAATGCCATAAAGAGAGCTTTTCAGATGTATATATATAGTGGACCGACATGTTGTGTACTACTTATATGATTCCCATGTTTCACGAGTTTTCAAACTTCGACCTAGATAACTCGGCCCACTTGAAAGGCTTTGTCGTTTTATCGAAATTAGGTCAAATTTGAACTACGAGTAAATTGTAGGTTGCTTTGAAAGTTTTGCGATTTTTTTGGAGGTAACCATCAGGGGGTCATTTAATATATCACAAACCACCATCGAGAATTTTGACAATAGGTTCAACTTCTTGCTATGATTCTTGACAACTTAACGAAATTAGGTTAAACTCGAGCTGGTAAGCGCGATAGATTGTTCTTAAATTATTTGTCTTTTCGGAGGTGTAGATGGGTGCATCTTCTTTTAGTAAACAATAATGCTGTTTGTGCGAGTTTCCAACTATCAGGAAAGAACATTCTCAATTTTCCAAGTCATGATCGGATTGTTCCTTTCCGTAAAAAAGGTCTCAGGAATATGGATCTAAATGCCACAAGCAGAGCTTTTCAGATATATATATATATATATGAGACCGACATGTTGTGTACTACTTATATGATTCCCATGTTTCTCGAGTTCTCAAACTTCGATCTAGCTAACTCTTCCCACTTGAATGGCTTTATGTCGATTTATCGATGAAATTAGGTCAAATTTGAACTACGAGAAAATTGTAGGTTGCTTTGAAAGTTTTGTGACTTTTTTGGAGGTATCCATTGGTGGGTCATTTAATATATCGCAAACCACCATCGTGAATTTTAGCAATAGGTTCAACTTCTTGTTATGATTGTTAACAACCCAACGAAATTATTAGGTTAAACTTGAGTTACTAGTAAGCACGATAGATTTCTCTTGAATTATTTGTCTTTTTGGATGTAGATGGGTGCATCTTATTTTAGTAAACAATAATACCATCGGTGCGAGTTTCCGACTACAGTAAAGAACATTCCCAATTTTGCGAGTCATGATCAGATTGTTCCTTTCCGTAAAGAAGGTCTCAAGAATATGGATCTGAATGGCACAAGCACAGCTTTTCAGATCTGAATATAGTGGACCGACATATTGTGTACTACTTATATGATTCCCATGTTTCAAGAGTTTTCAGACTTTGACCTAGCTAACTATTCCCACTTGAATGGCTTTATGTCGATTTATCAAAATTAAGTAAAATTTGAACTACGAGTAAATTGTATGTTGCTTTGAAAGTTTTGTGATTTTTTTGGAGGTAACCATCGGGTGGTCATTTAATATATCACAAGCAACATCTAGAGTTTTAACTATTCATATCGACAATTTAACAAAATTAGGTCAAGCTTGAGCTACCAATAAGCGTGTTAGATTGCTCTTGAATTAATTGTAATTTTGTAGGTAGATGGGTGCATCTTCTTTTAGCACACAATGCCGCTGGTGTGAGTTTACAACTATCATAAAAGAACATTCTCAGTTTTCCAAGAAATGACGAGATTCTTCTTTTTCATAAAGTCTGAAGAATATGGATCTCAATGCCACAAGCCAAGATTTCAATCATATATAGTAGACCGCTATGTTGTACTTTCGAATCCCATGTCTTATGAGTTTTCAAACTTCCTAGCTAACTCTGCCCACTTGAATGAATTTATGTCGATTTATCAAAATTATGTCAAATTTGAACTACAAATAAATCGTAGGTTTCTTTGAAAGTTTTATGAAAAAGCTTTTGGTAGTACCCATCGAGGGTCAATTAGCAGTATATCGGTAACCACCTAGAGTTATCCTCTCCTTATTATTCGCAAAAACAAAAGAAAAGCACCACCTTCACAACCATACTAGACTCAGTCACCTTTCTTCACAATCTGCACACGCCACCGTCCAATCGTATTCGACTCCTATTGCATTTCAAGCCTTCCTTTTAATATTTTTATTACTCGGGAGGTGAGCCAAGCGCGACTCAGCACTAAATTTTGGTGTGATATTGGCGGGATCTTCTTCTAATTCAAAATTTTAGTGGAATATTGGCGGGATCCTCCTAGCTACCTGCATACTAACGGGGCCTTTGGCTCGTTCTCTCGCCGATCCCTCCCGCTATCCCCTCATCCTCCTCTATCACGTCCCTCCTTAGCCGACTTTCACCTCGCCAGAGTTTGCTCAGTGATGCCGTCATCCACCTCGCTAGAGTCTGCTTTGTCGTATCTGCTTTCCCACCGCCGCAACCGAGAGATGTGTAAGCCACTCGGATGGCGACTGCTAAAACTCCCTACTACCGAGACGAAGCTTGTTGCACACTTCCTATGCCCATTTTCCTTGCATTTTACTTCCGAATGTAGTTCACCTCTTCTTCCTTGTAGTGCCTTAATATATTTCTAATAATGCATGCTAGTTGTTGTACTGCGGGATCGGTTCCAAGAGAAAAGAAGGCAACTACGAGTCGTGAAGCCAAATTGGTTATCTCGTAGCAGTACAAGACCTTAATAACCCAATGATAACCCCCAACAATCCGCCCTAGACAAAGGTTTGCTTCCACTTTGCATATATGTATTTTCGAGAGTAGTTCATAGTTTGATTGCCCTTCCTTCTCATGTACTAGTATATTTTTTTATTTTTATTTTTGCAAGGCATGGAATATGATGTACAGACCAATGAGAATCGATGCCAACAAAACATGAGGAGTTTTGGACATTCAGATGTAGCCCACCTCGGCATAACACAACTGGTACAGAAACATGGCTATTTGTTACATCTTGCTTGTGTTATTTGCTGATTTATTTGCCGTACTGCAATTTGTAGAAGCAAGTGCATGATCATGTCCCTGCCAAGGAGGTTCACAACACAGATATTCAGCAGCGTGCAAGTGATGTATCCATTTCTAGGAACCAAACAGAATTATGGTGCATGGCCGAAGCTAAGATTAGGGTGCTCCAATAGGATTTGGACTTGGCCACTCGACGGATCAGAGAATTGAACTAGGGTTGGATATCTATGATTGAAGATGGCCTTGATGCTACCGGTGATCTTCAGAAGTTAGTGGCTGAAAATTGAGCTCCCAATCCAGCTGATGCACATGTCAATGAGATCAACTGGATGGTCTTGGATTCTCAAAAAAAAAATGGACGGTCTTGGAACGGTTGAAAGAACGAGAAGAGATTCTCCGAGCATCCTTGAAGGCAGATGATTTTCGAAGGATGATGCAAGAGCCGCCATGCGAATAGATTGTTATTTTCAATAATGAGGATGACTTTCCTTGTCTTGTCAGGCTGATATTTTCTTTTCTTATGTGCTGGCAGTACTTTATGGAAACTACGTATTTGGCACGTTGTTTTGAAACGTATAGTACTTGCTGCATCTGGACAACGTATCTCGGTAGCCATTTGGAAAATAGAAAAAACAACATTTTCCCACCAGAATGTTGAAATCTTATTATGCACTTTTCTTTAGATCCGTGGACCCACGTTTTGCAGCAAATTAGCACATTACCATGAAAGGTAGTCCATCTTAAAAAAATAAATAAAAAAGAAAAGAATGGTAGTCTGAGCTCAATGACCATGTCCTTGTGCCTATTATCGTGCATAAATTTGTGCAATTACTTGTGTTGCCCCAAGTCAAACTTCTACACTGTATATACTAGTACATTACACAAAAAATTAGTTGAGGGACATAACACACGCTGAAACCACCGCTTTCGCCAAGTAGTCAATAATACTTTTAACTCCGCGCCATAAACAACCACCAAAATGGCTCCTGCGTTCAATATTCAAAGGAGGTACGAAATTTCCATCTCGTCCTTCGGTCCAGAAACAGGCGCCAAAGGCCATTCTTCAAAATTGTTTGTCTTGCATAATTCAAAATTTCAAACCGGTGCCCATCAGGCCGAATCCGTGGAGATCACCAAGGACAACCACGGCCGTGTGCCCCTTCCGTCCCATCTCCCGTTCACAGCCTCTCCACCGGCACTACGTAGCGACCAAATACGTTGTACCAGCTCGCTTGTCTAGCAAGCCGGAGGTTGCTTCCCTGCCACGATGCTGGCCCGCACCAGATCACCTCCTCCATACCTGAGGTCCATGGCGCTGGAGCCGGCTCAACAACACCGTCACCAGCGACACCGTCGCTACTTTGTTCGATCCACTTCCCCTGACTCCACGGAACAGGATCTGCTTCCCCGACCTTGTCTACGACGTCTAGGAGATGGAGAGCAAAACCCGCTCAGCCGCGAACGGCGATGTCGTAGCTCGCCATAAGCCCGTTAAAGGCAAGTCCAGTGGCAGGAAATTGCGTAATCGTGGTCACAAAGGTAGTTCGTCACTTGTTTCATAGCTGGCTCGCACTGTTTAAATTCATATGTCTATCATTGTTCCTTTAGAGCTTTCAACTGCTTTCTAGCACTGTACTAATTTTCTCCTCTACACACACTTCGCTCTTAAATCTCATAAGGTATTTTTTTGCTGATTCATGGAAGCTGCTTTGGGGACGACTGATAAGGGAGGACAGAAGGTTTGGGAAGAGAGATTACTGAAATTCCAAAGATGCAAGGTCGCTCGGCTTGTGGAGACTTAGATTTTTCATACATACCACCACCAGTCATGAAGGCCAGGTTTCTGAAGCAGAATCTGATCCTCAAGATGGACAGAGCCCGGACGAAGTCCTAACTAAGGAAGATGTACCAGTCGAGAACACCCCCCTAGTCTGCCTGCTTGTCCACCTGTAACACCCCAAAAATATTAATGAGGATCATTCCCTAATTAATCAAGATTAGGGTTAACAAAAGTTTTTATTAATTAAATTCAAATCTTAATGGTTGTGTGTATGAATGCTTGCAGTGCCATGTTTGATTGTTGTAAATGATGAGAAATGGTTTAAAGATCAAATCCATATCATCTAGGTCACTATAAAACCAAATCAAAACAAAAGAAAACTAAAATATGAAGCCTAAGACCTAATGGTCATTTCTGCCCAAGTTAACCATTAGCTCACTTTGAGCATCTCTAACAACTAATCTCAAACAGAGAATTTTCCATTTCTTTTCTCCCCTTGCTAGACCTAGTGACACTAAACCCAGGGGAGCTTTCCAACTTTGCAGCATCATTTTCAAACTCTTTTGAGAGGCAATTCAAAATCGAATCTATCTTATGTATCAAGATAGCCATTTTTGGAAAACCACTCAAACCTTCACCACTTAGCCAACCATTGCACCCGGAGACTACTAAGATTAGTACCAGAACACCCACCAAAAATCACTATAAAAGGTGATGGATTAGTTCTTGGGGCCATTTGATCGAACACGTGGTGATCACAGTACAAACTCAACAACTATTCACTGTTTTGATCAATCCTTTGCTCACCATTGTGACCTCACCGAGCTCACACGTCATACCCTTAACTCACCCAGTACTAGCCTGTGCAATGGAGCTCCAATCACTCGCTATTTGACCCGTGAAAGTGGTACCCGAGCTCACCTTGCCACCCAAACATGGACACGATGCCATAGACCGTGCTACCCTCTCCCATGATGTCTAGAAGGTAGCCCTGAGCTCACCGCCTCCGCCTATTGTAACACCCCGGTTCTGAAAAGACCGTGGCTTCTATGTGACATGCCAATCCCTGGATCGTTTCATTGGCGCACAATAGAATAAGATGAATAACATAGCAAAATATCCGTGTATCATAAGTAACGATGATCCAGAGTACCATTATTACAATAAAAGCTTAGCACCAAGCTAGCTCAAATTATTCAGGTAGCAACATAAATAAAGTAAATCCTCCATTCTTCAAATTGCCCACAAGTGAACAAGTGCCGAGTGGAGTACCGTGGCCTATATCGATTAATCAGAATCGGAATAACTTGCAACATGAAACGTAGCAGCCCCGAAGGGTCAATACATGGAATGTATGGCAAGTAGAGCTAGTAATGGAGACAATAGTACTAACAACTACATGCATATTTGGCAAGTGGAGCTGTGTCTGGCTTGCATTTGCAAATACATTTGTCCTACTTTCGTAAACAGTTTTTGATTTTCTTTGAAAAGATCCCAAATAAGTTAACCCAACAATATTAAAACAATTATGAAATTGGAATGAGCGAGAAACATGTCATGGAATCAATATCAAGCAACTCAGATGTCCATAACCGGGGACACGGCTAATCGATTAGATTATACACCCTGCAGGGGTTAGTACACTTTACCTATGTGACTTGGCCAGCCCAGCTCGTACCATCACTCTCATTTTGGGTGATGATAGGGAGAAGTCCAAGAAGAGACTGTTCGGGAAGTAGCTCCTCAATCCCGACGCGCACCGGTCCAACCTACCAAAATTCTACATCTCTGGATACGCGGGTTCGAGTTACCACAACCTACTAAGTCCAACCAACCGCCCATTCCATTATTGGCACATGGTTGTACACGTAAGCTACACAATAAAGAAGCCAATCATTCTCTCTTGACACCTGGGTGCCTTTCCGCCATGAAACCACCAAAAATTATCAATACCATCACACCCAGGGGATTCATTGATTAAATTGTTTTAGTTTTCACCAACCAATACTTTTAGAAACAAGTCTCAATGATGTAACCCAGCCCTCGTTCAACATAGCATGGCTAAGCACATCTACCAACGGCGGTTCATCTACAAGGAAGGTCCTACCACATAATAGGACATAGCATAGCGATAGTATCATCCTACACATGCATCTACAAAATACACGACAATGCATTGAAAATAGTAGGACGATATCATGATCAAAGTAGCATCTACTTGCCTTGGTTGTAGCGGTCGGAAGAACAATCCACACACGAGCAAGCGTTGCACTCGTCACAATCTACACGATACAATTGCAATCATAAACAAACAATCCACAAGCATATGCAACAAATATGATGCATGAAGGTATGCAAGGCAAGTGAATTGGTGCTGCAGCTGCACCGCATAATCCTAATCAATAATACTACTGATTGCATGCATGGAAAATAGTTTTAGCGCAAGGAAAACTATTTAGCAAAAGGTAGCGCTCAAAACTAGAGCTAGAACTCAAATAATTCACTACCAGTAGTATACTGTTTGTAAAATCTTGGGAAAATTCTACGGTATGGGCATCGCTGATTAGAAACATTACCAACTGAAATTACTCAAAAAGGAATTATAAAACTCCCGGAGTAATTAAAACACTGCAGAAAGCCACTAGACAATTTCTGCAGAAGTTTTTACTGTATGCCTATCTTTTTAATTTACGATGAGATTCTTCTCGTTCCATTGAATCCAGGGACATATCATACGCGATTTTTGGAGCTACGGATCTTTTTCTACAAATTTATTACTCCGAAAAGGCCACTAACTAGTTTGATTAAACTGTAGTAAACCTTGCTGCAAAAGCCTGAACCAAAGGTACAGCGAGATTCTACACGACTCACTGAGTCCACACATATTTTATTTGCAATTTTTGGCCAAGCGGTTTAATTTCTACGCAATTTATAAGTTTCTACCGAAATCTGCCAACTAAAACGATTAACGAAATTAACCAGTCAACTGTGTCTGTTGACTGGTCAACGCGTCTGTTGACTGGGCGTCTGACTAGTCAACGCCCAGGTCTGACTGGTCAACGAACGATCTGAGTCGCTGATCTGAGATCTGACGGTGGCTGCAGGCTTACCGGAAACAAACGGCGAAACGGACTCCGGACGGTGCGGCAATCGATTCCGGCATCGGGGTTTTTCCTGCGCGGATGAAGAGGGTTAGCGCAACGGATTAAAACGGCCACGCGACGGCGGCGGCTTTCGGCACGTGTGCATGCGTGTGTGCGCGCGCGTGCGGCGGCGCAGCGGCGATGCAGCGCAGCAGCAGCAGCTAGCGCAGCGCGCGCGGCTCGGCCTGCAGCAGCAGCATGCAGCGGCAGCGCGCGCGGCGGTGCGGCGCAAGCCGCAGGCGGCGCGGCGCGGGGTGCGGGTGGCGCTGGCGCGCAGCGCTGCGGGGCGGGGCGGCAGGCGCGTCGCGGCGGGAGGTGGGGCTGGCGGCGAGGCGGGTGGAGGGAGGAGGCGACGCTGGGCGCAGTCTGCGAGGCGGCAGGGTCGCGGGCTGGCGGCGGCGTACCTGCTGTGGCGGCGGCCGAGGGGAGAGGCGGCGGCGCGGGTGGAAGGCGGCGTGCGGGGAGGCGATCGAGGCGGCGGGGTGGTTGGGCGCGGGATACGAGGCGGGCAGGTGGCGGCTGCCCCTTTTGTGGGCCCCCACGCGGGAGTCCTACGCGAAAACGGCGCGGAGTTGGTTTCGGACTCGGAAATCGGTCCGGAAATTCGGACCGTTTTCCGACGATTTCACTAAAACGGCCGCAACTTCTCCGTACGAGCTCCGAATCGAGTGATTCTTGCTCCTACGGTTCCGTACTGTCGAGGGGAACAATCTAGGGTCAAGGTTTGGGCGAAACCACTAGGCTACAAGGGTGGACAACGCAAGTCCTACTAAAGCCTCCCGCAGGAGCCTCGTAGCAAAATAGAATAGGGTTTCGAAAATAGCGTCCCGCCGATTCTTTTCAATCGACGGTTTTGTATGGAAAAGCATGATGCAATGATATGAATGATATGCAAGACCAAATCTAAAATTTGGGATGTGACAAGACTAACCCCCTTAAGATGAATCTCGTCCTCGAGATTCGACGCGGCTAGCAAATAGGTGTGGGTAGTCCTCTCGGATGTCATCCTCACGCTCCCAAGTGGCTTCCTCTTCGGTGTGGTGGCTCCACTGTACCTTGCAAAACTTGATCGTCTTGGTACGGGTAATCCTCTCTGCTGTCTCCAGAATCTTGACCGGCTTCTCCTCATAGGTCAAGTCATTCTCAAGCTGAACCTCCTCTAGCGGTACAATGTCTCTCAATGGTGTATCCACCATCTCCGGATGGCACTTCTTTAGCTGGGACACGTGGAACACATTGTGAACAGCGGACAGAGCTTCTGGCAACTCCAACTGGTAAGCCACTTCCCCTTTGCGTGCTAAGACCCGATACGGTCCAATAAATCGAGGTGCCAGCTTACCCTTAATTCCAAATCTCTTGATTCCACGAAGTGGCGATACTCTGAAGTATGCTCTATCACCAATCTCATACACCACTTCCTTGCGCTTGGCGTCAGCGTAGCTCTTCTGCCTTGATTGTGCTACGTTCAGCCTGTCCCTAATCAAGGCGACCTTCTCCTCAGCATCTTTGATCAAATCAGGCCCAAACAACTGACGTTCTCCTACTCCATCCCATAGCAAAGGTGTCCGGCACCGTTTCCCATATAGCACATCGAACGGTGATGTCTTGATGCTGGTTTGATAGCTGTTGTTGTAGGAAAACTCCGCATACGGCAAATTCTCATCCCAACTAGAACCATGAGCCAAAGCGCAAGCTCTCAGCATGTCTTCCAAAATCTGATTCACCCTCTCGGTATGTCCATCAGTCTGTGGGTGAAACGCTGTGCTAAACTCCAATCTAGTACCAAGTGACTCGTGCAGCTGGCGCCAGAAGTGTGAGGTAAATTGGGTGCCTCTATCAGATACGATACTCTTGGGAACTCCGTGTAGGCACACAATCCTGTCCATGTAAACCTTGGCCAACTTTGCACTTGTATAGGTCGTCTTCACCGGTATAAAGTGGGCTACCTTGGTCAAATGGTCGACCACTACCCAAATAGAGTCATATCCTGACCTGGTCCTGGGCAATCCTGTGATAAAGTCCATTCCCACTCTATCCCACTTCCAATCCGGCACGGGCAATGGCTGTAGCAGTCATGCTGGCTTCTGGTGTTCTGCCTTCACTCGGCTACATACATCGCATAGGGCAATATGTTTGGCGATATCTCCCTTCATGTTGTTCCACCAAAATTTGCTCTTCAAATCCATATACATCTTTGTGTTGCCCGGATGTATGGAGTACGGCGAGTTATGAGCCTCCTGCAAAATCAACTCCCTTATCTCCCGGTCGCTGGGCACACACAAACGATCTCCATACCACAAGGTACCATGCTCATCCTCGCGAATATCTTTTTCCCGATTCTCCTTCATCTTTTCCTTTATCTCCTCTATTTCCTTGTCTCCTACCTGAGCCTTTATGATCTTGTCCTGTAGCGTCGGTTGGACTTCCAGTGTAGCCAAGTATCCTTCAGACACTACTTCCAGTCTAAGGTCCTTGAATTGCTTGCACAAATCCTCAGGCAATTCACCAATTGTCAATCCATTGGCATAAACCTTCCGGCTCAGAGCATCTGCTACTACATTGGCCTTTCCTGGGTGGTATTGTAGATTCATATCATAGTCCTTGATAAGCTCCAACCATCTCCTTTGTCTCATGTTCAGTTCCTTCTGTGTAAATATGTACTTCAGGCTCTTGTGGTCGGTGTACACATCACAGTGTTTTCCCATTAAGTAGTGCCTCCATACCTTGAGCGCATGAACCACTGACGCTAACTCCAAGTCGTGTGTGGGGTAATTCCGCTCATGGTGCTTGAGTTGTCGTGAGGCATATGACACTACTCTCCCATCTTGCATCAGCACACTCCCAAGTCCCTGTCGAGAAGCATCACAGTACACTTGGAAATCCTTCTGAAGATCTGGTAAACATAGAACTGGTGCGGTCACTAGTCGACGCTTCAGTTCCTGAAAGCTGGCTTCACATACGTCTGACCACTCAAACTTCCTCTCCTTCTTTAGAAGTTCAGTCATCGGCTTAGCAATCTTGGAAAAGTTTTCAATGAACCTCCTGTAATATCCAGCAAGTCCCAAAAAGCTTCGAATCTCTCCCGCATTCTTGGGCGCTTCCCACTCAGTCACTGCAGTCACTTTGCTTGGATCAATAGCGACTCCTTCTCCTGACACTACGTGTCCAAGAAAACCAACGGTGTTAAGCCAGAACTCACACTTGCTGAATTTGGCGTACAGCTTGTGTTCCCTCAGCTTCTCCATAATCAGTCGCAGATGCTTCTCATGCTCAGCATCATCCTTGGAATATATTAGTATGTCGTCAATAAACACCACCACGAACTTGTCTAAGTACTCCATAAATACCTTGTTCATCATGGTCATGAAATATGTCGGGGCATTCGTTAGTCCAAATGACATAACTGTATACTCATATAGACCATACCTAGTGGTGAAGGCGGTTTTTGGTACGTCCTGCTCTCGGATCTTCAATTGGAAATAGCCAGATCGCAAATCAATCTTGCTGAACACCTTTGCTCCTTCCAGTTGATCAAACAAGTCATTTATGTTCGGTAGAGGGTACTTGTTCTTGATGGTCACCTCGTTCAGCGAGCGATAGTCCACCACTAATATCTTGCTGCTGTCTTTCTTCTCCACAAACAGAACAGGTGCACCCCATGACGACGAACTAGGCTGAATGAATCCCTTTTCCAGCTGCTCCTTCAGCTGCTTCTTCAATTCCTTCAGCTCATCCACATCCATCTTATATGGTTTCTTTGCTATAGGTCCTGTTCCCGGCATCAGGTCGATAAGAAACTCTACTTCCCTGTCAGGTGGCATTCCTGGTAGCTCTTCCGGAAACACGTCAGGATAATCCCTAATCACTGGCACAGTATCCATGCTAACCCCCTTAAGAGAATTCAACTTACACCTTCTCGGTTGTGCAGCCGACTTGAATCTAATCCTCTTACCATCCGGGGTCTTGAGTGAAACAGCTCGCTGTGCACAATCTATGTGTCCCCCATTCATAGACATCCAATCCATGCCCAGTATAACATCTAATCCTTGTGAATCCAACACTACCAAATGTGCAATGAAGTTGTGTGTTCCAATCCTCACAGTTAACTCGCGGCATCCCGCGCTAGCTATCATATCTCCTCCAGGTGAACTCACGCTAATAGACCTTTTCATAGACTCAGTAGGTAACTTATACTTATCCACAAATGCCCTTGATATGAATGAATGCGATGCACCAGTATCGAAAAGTATAAGTGAAGGGTAAGTGTTGATTGGAAACTTACCAATCACAAGGTCAGGCTCATTTGGAATCTCCTCCACATTCATGTGGTTCACTGTGGCCTTCTCGTTGTTGGTTGGCTTCAGTCCTTTCCTCTCCGGACAGTTGTCAGCATAGTGTCCCTTCTGCTTACACTTGAAGCACGTCACCTCACTCAGATCCTTCTTCACAAAGCTGCGATCGCGGTTGCGGTCATGTCCACCTTGTCCTCCAGAGTGGTGAGAGTGTCCTCCCTTGTGGCTGTGGTGGCTGCTTCTATGGTTGTCATGACGATGTCCATCGCCTCCATGGTGGTGGCGGTCATGGTTCCCATGGTCACTCCCTCCATGCTTGGAGTACCCATCATATGATGAGCGAGACTTGTGATGTGAACCAGAGTGGTGATTATTGTTCTTTCTCTTGCGGCTTTCTACTTGCTTGTGCTTCCCTTCCAAGATTCTGGCCTTGTCCATAAGCTCCTGGAAAGTGGGGAAGTAAACTACCAGTAGCTGTACTGAAAGCTCATCACTGAGGCCATCCAGGAATCTCTCCCTCCTTTTTGCATCAGTGTCAACATCCTCAGGTGCATAACGGGACAGGTTGTTGAACTCCTCAATGTACTCGGCCACGGTGCGATTGGTTTGGCGCAAGTTGCGGAACTCCTTCCTCTTCAGGCTCAGAACTCCTGAAGACACATGGTTGGTCCTGAAACCTTCCTCGAACATAGCCCAAGTCACGGTATCCAGCGGGTGGGTGATCTGAAAAGTGTCCCACCAAGAAGCGGCTGGCCCCTCCAGTAGGTGAGCGGCAAACCTCACCTTCTCAGCATCAGTGCATCCGACAGTTACTAGATCCTTGTTGACTGAACGCAACCAGTCGAGAGCAACCATTGGTTCCGTTGCAGTAGAGAACTTAGCTGGCCTTACCTCAGAAATCTGGTGAGAGCATCTCCCTGAGGCTGATTGTTTCCATTGTTGTTGTTCTGATTTGCCATGAACTGAGTCATCGCTTGGGTTAGCTGTGCCTGAGCTGCCATGAGCTTCTCCAACTCAGTGGGGTGATGGCGGGGAGGCATCTGCGGTTCAGCACAGGTAAGTTTAGAAAGAATCAACTACGACAATTGGATTCTACCCATGCATATGATCAATCAACAACAAACAATAGCAGACAATCACAAGCAAGCAACACATCAACAAACAAGCGATCCAGCAACATCCCAGGGGTTATCCTAGCAGTATATACCTATTGAAATAGTTTTGCAAGAGTTGGCAATGGTTAACTAAACAGTTGATCATCTAAACAACAAAACAGCAATCTGCCAGAACAATCCAGCAGCATTCACGAATTTTTCCGCCTGACTTAAACTCGTCAGAAAATTTAGCTGATTTTTTCACATATAGTACAGAGAGTTTAGCATCAGCCCAATTTTTTTCAGATTTTTCCGAGTTACCAGAAAAATATGAAAAATCGCGCAGTACTGCTGTATCAGCAGAAAAACTGCAGCGAAAATAACACAGATAGTAACCAAATTGCCATAACTCTTTCATTAAAATTCGCACAAATAAATCCTAGGATATTGGAGTATAAAAATAAGCAACTAATCACTCTTAAACTAACACGAACTAAGTTTCACAACGATCGAGACTAATCCTAACGAATTCGCCTAACGAGGACTAATTGGTGGACTTCTATCTACTTCTTGAAGAGGTTGCAGTAGGTCCTTGCTGTCATGCGTTGACGCTTCGGCTCGCGGTACAACCATGAAGGCGGAGTGTATACCTCTCCTGAATCATCACTTGAGATCTCAAACTCCACCTCTTCTGGATCCTCCTCTTCTTCTTCACTCTCAGCTGCAACTGCAACAACTTCATCTCCTCCACCATCATCGTCTCCATCATCATCATCCTCGTCCTCATCATCATCATCGTCTCCACTGTCATCATCATCCCCATTGTTGCCATCATCTCCATTGTCATCATCAGAGGGTGGATTCAGCTGTGCTTGGAGAGCGGCAATCTGGGCTGTCATAGCTTCAATAGTTTGATCCCTTTCCTAGACGGTCCCTTGCAACTGTTGTATGTTCTGGGTGTTCTCCTGCACAGTACCATGAAGATGAGATATGGTTGCATCTCTGGCTATCAGGGCATTCTCCAGAACTCCCACAGCTTCATGCAAAGTGTCAATCTCCTGTTCTTGGACCACCATACCATTGCTAGTAAAATCTGCAATCTCTTTTATCATCATCACCTTCTCTGCTAGAGCTCCATTCTCCCTTTCCATGTCTTCTATGTGCCTCCGACGGGGCGGCATGTTGTTCCTGTCGCCCGGGGTAACCACAATGTGCCCATCTTCATCACGCCTTCCATAGTCACGGTAGGGTGAATCTGCAGGCAGTAGGTGTCGGACATAATGGCACTGGCGAGACAGGGCTTCATGTATGGCCAAGTTGATCCCAAGTCCCCAGTTGCAGTATGTCTTGGTGTAGATCAAGTGCACGGGGTTTGGCAAGGCGGCATCTCTGAATATGAAGGTAGTGATCTCCCATGCATCCTCTCCATATCCATAGGTGTACAGTCTTCTTGCCTTGAACATGGGCAGTGGCAATCCCAATGACTGCGAGAGCTGAGCTAACTGCCTTGCAAAGGGCCTCGGTGACTCCATGGTGGCATACTCAGTTCTGACTTCTCCCATCTACCAAGTAAAAGAGGAAAGTGTGAGAATAGCATATGGTAAGAATTTACGAGGGTGAAAGGCATAAGAGGAAAGACAGAGTTAATATAGGCTTAATAAATCTATGGCTTCCTAATCCAATCCTAGGTCACGATCCTACAGTCGACACACGGGCTCTGATACCATCCTATAACACCCCGGTTCTGAAAAGACCGTGTCTTCTATGTGACATGCCAATCCCTGGATCGTTTCATTGGCGCACAATAGAATAAGATGAATAACATAGCAAAATATCCGTGTATCATAAGTAACGATGATCAGAGTACCATTATTACAATAAAAGCTTAGCACAAAGCTAGCTCAAATTATTCAGGTAGCAACATAAATAAAGTAAATCCTCCATTCTTCAAATTGCCCACAAGTGAACAAGTGCCGAGTGGAGTACCGTGGCCTATATCGATTAATCAGAATCGGAATAACCTGCAACATGAAACGTAGCAGCCCCTAAGGGTCAATACATGGAATGTATGGCAAGTAGAGCTAGTAATGGAGACAATAGTACTAACAACTACATGCATATTTGGCAAGTGGAGCTGTGTCTGGCTTGCATTTGCAAATACATTTGTCCTACTTTCGTAAACAGTTTTTGATTTTCTTTGAAAAGATCCCAAATAAGTTAACCCAACAATATTAAAACAATTATGAAATTGGAATGAGCGAGAAACATATCATGGAATCAATATCAAGCAACTCCGATGTCCATAACCGGGGACACGGCTAATCGATTAGATTATACACCCTGCAGGGGTTATTACACTTTACCCATGTGACTTGGCCAGCCCAGCTCGTACCATCACTCTCATTTTGGGTGATGATAGGGAGAAGTCCAAGAAGAGACTGTTCGGGAAGTAGCTCCTCAATCCCGACGCGCACCGGTCCAACCTACCAAAATTCTACATCTCTGGATACGTGGGTTCGAGTAACCACAACCTACTAAGTCCAACCAACCGCCCATTCCATTATTGGCACATGGTTGTACACGTAAGCTACATAATAAAGAAGCCAATCATTCTCTCT
The DNA here is from genome assembly GCA_916181665.1 of Avena sativa. Classification (NCBI taxonomy): domain Eukaryota; kingdom Viridiplantae; phylum Streptophyta; class Magnoliopsida; order Poales; family Poaceae; genus Avena; species Avena sativa. Next base: position 237,321,939 of record OV702283.1, on the reverse strand, counting down.
TGATACTTGAGTGCCTTTCCGCCATGAAACCACCAAAAATTATCAATACCATCACACCCAGGGGATTCATTGATTAAGTTGTTTTAGTTTTCACCAACCAATACTTTTAGAAACAAGTCTCGATGATGTAACCCAGCCCTCGTTCAACATAGCATGGCTAAGCACATCTACCAACGGCGGTTCATCTACAAGGAAGGTCCTACCACATAATAGGACATAGCATAGCGATAGTATCATCCTACACATGCATCTACAAAATACACGACAATGCATTAAAAATAGTAGGACGATATCATGATCAAAGTAGCATCTACTTGCCTTGGTTGTAGCGGTCGGAAGAACAATCCACACACGAGCAAGTGTTGCACTCGTCACAATCTACACGATACAATTGCAATCATAAACAAACAATCCACAAGCATATGCAACAAATATGATGCATGAAGGTATGCAAGGCAAGTGAATTAGTGCTACAGCTGCACCGCATAATCCTAATCAATAATACTACTGATTGCATGCATGGAAAATAGTTTTAGCGCAAGGAAAACTATTTAGCAAAAGGTAGCGCTCAAAACTAGAGCTAGAACTCAAATAATTCACTACCAGTAGTATACTGTTTGTAAAATCTTGGGAAAATTCTACAGTATGGGCATCTCTGATTAGAAACAGTACCAACTGGAATTACTCAAAAAGGAATTATAAAACTCCCGGAGTAATTAAAACACTGTAGAAAGCCACTAGATAATTTCTGCAGAAGTTTTTACTGTAAGCCTATCTTTTTAATTCACGATGAGATTTCCCTCGTTCCACTGAATCCAGGGACATATCATACGCTATTTTTGGAGCTACGGATCTTTTTCTACGAATTTATTACTCCGAAAAGGCCACTAACTAGTTTGATTAAACTGTACTAAACCTTGCTGCAAAAGCCTGAACCAAAGGTACAGCGAGATTCTACACGACTCACTGAATCCACACATATTTTATTTGCAATTTTTGGCCAAGCGGTTTAATTTCTACGTAATTTATAAGTTTCTACCGAAATCTGCCAACTAAAACGATTAACGAAATTAACCAGTCAACTGTGTCTGTTGACTGGTCAACGCGTCTGCTGACTGGGCGCTGACTGGGCGTCTGACTAGTCAACGCCCGGGTCTGACTGGTCCACGAACGATCTGAGCCGCTGATCTGAGATCTGACGGTGGCTGCAGGCTTACCGGAAACAAACGGCGAAACGGACTCCGGACGGTGCGGCGATCGATTCCGGCGTCGGGTTTTTTCCTGCGCGGATGAAGAGGGTCAACGCAACGGATTAAAACGGCCACGCGACGGCGGCGGCGTTCGGCACGCGTGCATGCGTGTGTGCGCGCGCGTGCGGCAGCGCAGCGGCGATGCAGCGCAGCGCGCGCGGGGTGGCTCGGTAGCGACGCGGCGCGTGAGCAGCGGCAGCAGCGCGCGCAGCGCGCGCGGGAGGCTCGGCCTGCAGCAGCAGCATGCGGCGGCAGTGCGGCGCGGCGCGGGGTGCGGGTGGCGCTGGCGCGCAGCGCTGCGGGGCGGGGCGGCAGGCGCGTCGCGGCGGGAGGTGGGGCTGGCGGCGAGGCGGGTGGAAGGAGGAGGCGGCGCTGGGCGCAGTCTGCGAGGCAGCGGGGTCGCGGGCTAGCGGCAGCGTACCTGTGGTGGCGGCTGGGATCGGCGGAGTCGAGGCGGCGGCGATCGGCGACGAGGCGGCCGGCGGCGGCGGCAGAGGGGAGAGGCGGCGGCGCGGGTGGAAGGCGGCGCGCGGGGAGGCGATCGAGGCGGCGGGGTGGTTGGGCGCGGGATACGAGGCGGGCAGGTGGCGGCTGCCCCTTTTGTGGACCCCCACGCGGGAGTCCTACACGAAAACGGCGCGGAGTTGGTTTCGGACTCGGAAATCGGTCCGGAAATTCGGACCGTTTTCCGACGATTTCACTAAAACGGCCGCAACTTCTCCGTACGAGCTCCGAATCGAGTGATTCTTGCTCCTACGGTTTCGTACTGTTGAGGGGAACAATCTAGGGTCAAGGTTTGGGCGAAACCACTAGGCTACAAGGGTGGACAACGCAAGTCCTACTAAAGCCTCCCGCAGAGCCTCGTAGCAAAATAGAATAGGGTTTCGAAAATAGCGTCCCGCCGATTCTTTTCAATCGACGGTTTTGTATGGAAAAGCATGATGCAATGATATGAATGATATGCAAGGCCAAATCTAAAATTTGGGATGTGACACCTGTGCTCGGCCCGACCAAAGACAGCTCGAGGCGACGCCAGCAAAGTCGTGCCCATTTAATACCTAACCTTGCCGGTCGCCGCGCCAGAGCACCGAGCAATCCTGCGCACACATGCCGTGCCTCGCCCTCACTTTGCGCCACTACATCCGCCATGACTCCATCAAGCTCCCAGACATGATCGTTTGACCGCGTGATCGCCGTGACCACCGTACACCATGACGAATGCCGCTGTTATAGTCACAGAGCACGAAGGATTTACAATGATTTAGACCGCGCCTCGCCGTGCCACTATGCGTATGACGTTCGCCCTGAAGCACCGCGTCGACCTATTCCCTTGGCCATTCCTATAGCTTACTGTAACTGCGTCGCCGGCGAGCCCGAGCCATACCATCGTGCCCCCTTCGCCGCAGTATAAATAGAGACCACCCAGACCCCAAAACACACACCATTCCACTCCTCTCTCACCCAGGAACCTCTTTGTCCCAACCCTGGAGCAAGGCGAGCACCGCTTTGCCGGAATTTCCCCGGAGTTCGCCGCTGCAGAGGAAGGAAGGAGTCGAAGCTAGGAGCCACCCCAGGAGCTGCCGCGACCACCGTTCGAACCGCTGTAGTCGACTCGTTCGTTCGCCCCCATCGCCTGACCTAGATGGAGCCCTGATAAGCCCCCGACGACCCCTGCCGTAGTGCTAGGGTTCTGAATCGCGCGTGCCCTGCGATGGAGAAGACGACGCTCAGCTGTTGATCGCGCTCTAATCGTAAGGACTAGATTCACCGATACCGCTTCGCTTTTGCTTAGTCGATGACAGGTAGGACCAGCCCTGGAGAAGCCCGCTGCACGTGCGTTTCGTAGTTGGGCCAGCCCATTAGCGTTCCCGCGCACAACCCGTCAGTTCAAACGTTTATTTGAAAATCCCATTCTGTAGTGAACTTTAAAATTCAATTCAGAGAGATTCACTACACCAAATTGAATGAATCCAATTTTGTTTAAAAGAATATGAAAATCTGTAATCACTCCCATTGGATTCAAATAGTTTGAAGCTATGGATCACCCTTGGTAAAAATAACAAAACAGTAACTTTTAGCACTTCAAACATTTTTGTAAAATCAACCATAAGTGATTTTGGGTTGATTCAAATTCTCAAAAATCACATTTGAAAATACCTTTCTGAATATGTAAAAATCTACATACTTCCATACAGTAGTCCTGGACCAAAATTAAAGAATGGATTTCTAGTCATTTTTAGCTACTTAAAACATTATTAAATAATAGTGTTAAGCTTTATAAATTATGCCAACCACTTTAAATCACATTCTCAAGTATTGGAATATGTGGTGATGACATGTGTCAATATGATCCCATATTGAGTTGGAGAATATTAAATCTTAAGTAACTTTTAATGAGTAGAAATTACTTTTCTAAAAATAAGATAAATAAAACCTTATCACCCCCTTTCTTGTAATGATAGAGATGATGCAAGATCATCTAGTGTGACCCTTGTGTGATAAATAGAAGTAGTTAAGTATTGTTTGGTGACTGTGTACCTCGTATTTATTTATAGACGCTAGTATCAAACCGGCTACGACAAGGAGGAATTCTACGAAGACGAGGAAGAGAATTTCGACCACCTTACCAACCAAGGCAAGCTATACTGAGCATGTTATACCATGCAAGCTACATTATGCATGATATTCTATGAAAGCCCCACCTGCAAGCCTTTGTGATACCCTTTTTAGTATACCAAATCCCAGTTTTACTTGCAAGCTTTACTTTTTGCAAAGTTGTTCCTTAGTTAATTAATTGATTATTAGTGGATGATTAGGCAAGTGTCATCAAGAGCTTGGAACTTGATGAGGGTAGATACAACAGCTCAGTACCCTACCACTAGTGACACACACCCCCATTTGGTAGATGCTAGTGCTAAAATAAACTTGATCACTAGATGGGAACAAATGATTATGGAAACCTTTGAATGATGAGTCATTCTATTGAAATGTTTTGACATGTGTTATCGAGACAATGACTTGAAGATGATGGTGAAGGAAGTATGTGACTTGACTTTGAGGTTCGGATGCGATATCGTTCCAACTTTTACAGTGCAACCACAATACCCGAATTTTGGTAGGGCTTGACAGGAAGCTTATGTGTCTTAGTATGGGTTCCGTCGCGGAACGAGGTGAGACGAGGCTACCTTGTGAATGTGACTTTCCACCTATGCAGTCCCCAAGATGATAGATGGTCATGGTTGGGAGGCCAAACTCATAAGGGAGGTGCCTATACTAGAGTGTGTAATTGAAAGGTTAGGATTGATTATCCGCATACCAAGTATGATGATACAGGATTGTTCCTGATGGATGTATCAAATGTTTTGGTGAAAGTGTACCACCTCTGCAGAGTGTCAAAGTATTCAAATAGCCGCGTCCGCAGTTATGGACAGTTGGATGGCCATATTGTTCTGTTGTCAGATATTTTCCAAAATGACCCGTGACTTGAAGGATGACCTTTACTTGACCCCACAAGTTGTGGAGATGAAGATAGGTTCCCACCTAAGTAACTTAGACAACTAAAGTTAGGTTTTTACTACTAGATACTTGTTGAAATAAAATTGGCTTGTGGCAAACAAACCAAGATCTTAAGATTCCGATTAGAATGGCCTTACTGCTTTAGTGAAAGTTTGTGAGTACTTCAAAGTACTCATGGCTTTGTCCCTGGCTATTCCCATGGCCATACTATGAAGGAGACTACGAGGAGGATGGACAACAGGACGCTTACGATAACTAGGATCATCTCCCATCGTCAGCATTGCCTGTGACCCTGAAGATGGAGCCCCGACCATGTTACTATTATTATTATTCTGCTGCTATGATTGTAACCAGACTTGATCATGAGATCAACTATTTGTAAGACTGTTATGGTTTGTAATGGATGATGAACTATGGTACCAATCTGTTATGTCTCGCAAAAATGGTAATCCTGGGATTGCGATGTACGACATAACATGCATCTGGGATTAAAAATCCGGGTGTTGACAAGTTGGTATCAGAGCCATCCTGACCATGGGAGACCCTAGTTAGCATGGACGTCATAAAAACTTAGTTTCCAAAACCAAGAAAGTGAGTATCTTTGAAAACCTATTCTCACTCTTACCCTTGAAATTCTTTCCAAAAGACAGTCATATGTCTCTTAAAATTTTTGCAACCTTACCTAAAATTTGGCACACTTGATCACTTCTCTAACTTACTCCTCTCAAATTTCTTATAGATGGACTACGCCTACAACAAGTTTTATCAGTAGGGCAACAAAGATAATCTCATCTTTGAGAATGACCCGAGTCAGCTCGCGGAATTTCTGGAGCGCCCGCATACAGAGTTCTATGGAGCTCAACTCCATGATCACCCTGGAGGGGAGCTGCAGTGGCCGATAGTTGCATATCTGAACGGAAATATGGAGCCACCTACCTCTGAGAAGATCCATTTCACCATCATAGAGAACAACTGGATCGATGGACTGGCCAGAGCAATGTAGGAAGCACTTCCCCGACTATGTGGGAAGAATATCAACAAGATCGCCGGCACCCGCTTTGCTCACTATGCCAGAAGTGACTCCAATGGAAAACCCCTAGATCTGCCATGCCACCCTATGTTGAAGCACCATGTGGACCACCTTGCCTTCATGCTTCGTGAGAATCAGAAGGAGCTGGACAACGCTCGTGCTGACACCAACGAGAAGCAACTTGCTGCCTCCAAGAAGGACCAGAACTTCACCATCCTCGTGAAGGAGCGCAAGTCACTTCGCCATCTGCATCACAAGAAGGATCGCATCATTGCCCGCCTTCGTCACAAGGTGTCATGTTTAGAGCAGACCATCCATGAGCGGGACATGCAGCTTGAGGAGAGGGAGATCGAAGGGGAAGATATCTGTTGAGATCCCTACTCGTATCTCAGTGATGATTATGACTACTTGGTGGACGTGGACCAGGAGTTCCACACTGATGATGAGGACCGCGACTTCATTGATGATGAAGAAGCCACCGGTTCTGATGAATACTATCACATGAGCACTGTCGTAGGTGTGAGTTGTATCCGGTCCCATTTGTATCGTAGCCTGCCAGAATGGTTCTTAAGACCATATGTTTGTTGTTGTGCTGTGTTGGAATGTGTTGTTTGTATTGTCTGATTGGAATGAATGAGAATGAGTTGTTGGATTTCAAACCCTAGCCTCACTCCAAATTTTAAAAGCTTTTAAACCAAACCCATCAACCTTAGAAAATTTCCCTCTTGTCTCATGATTTAACTCAATCTTCAGATGCCTCGCGGAGGGAGCAGCTCATATCAAGACCCGATGGTCCAAATCTTGCAGATGTTAGTAGCCGACCGAGAAGCCGGTAGAAGCAAGAATCAAGCCAATCTAGCCACTCTTCAATAGATCGCCCAACTGACACATGACATCCAAGGCCATGGAAATCAGGATCATCATGGATCCAAACTTAAGAACTTCCAGAACACCAATCCCCTATCTTTAGCAAGTCAGAAGATCCCTTAGATGCCGATGACTGGCTGTAGACTATGGAGAACAACTTGGAAGTTGCCGGAGTAGAGGAGGCAGAAAAAGTACTATTTGCCACCCACAATCTGGCTGGTTCTGCAAGAGCATGCTGGAATATCACCCGTACCATGAATGGAGGACAGATGATGACTTGGGATGAATTCAAACTCAAGTTTAGCCGAACCCATGTTCCATCGGGTTTGATTTTGAGGATGAGGGATGAATTTAAGGAGCTGAAGCAGGGATGGATGATTATGGTAGAGTACGGCGACAGATTTCTATCTCTTTCTAGGTATGCCCCTGATGAGATTGGTACTGAAGCCAAGAAGAAGGAGAGATTTATGAATGGTTTGCATGATGAGATACAGACAATGTTAGTCAACATCCCGTTTGCTGATCTAGAAGCTTTAGAATATTCCGCAATACAGATGGAAAGAAAGATCAACCCAGCTATTGAAAACTGTAAGCGTCGTATGATGCATCAACCTGGACCCCACCATACCCCAAAGTATCACCCCGGTTCGTCTGCTGGATTTGCACCAAGGAACACTAGGCCACCGATGTCATGACTGAACATTCCCAACCGTAGCGAAGGAAACCCAAGAACTGGAGGCAACAACCACTACAACCATGTCAACCCCAATAACTTCAACCATGCACCGCCAAGGCCCACCAGTACCAATACCAATACTGCCCCAAGGACTGGAAGTAATGCCGTACCTGTTGCAGGGAAGGACAAATCAACAATCACCTTCTTTGAGTGTGGAGTGATGGGTCACTACTCCAATGAGTGCCCCAAGAAGATTGCTACAACACCCAATGTCACTACACCTGCCCACCAGCAGCATCGTGTCCAACCCGGAAAGAGATTCGCCCCAGGCAACCTGAACAACCGTGTTGGCCGTCTGTTCCACATGAATGCTAAAGAAGCCCAGGAAGCGCCAGATATCGTGCTAGGTATGTTTTCTGTTAATTCCGTACTGTCAAGAGTATTGTTTGATTCTGGAGCAACGCATTCATTTGTTACAGAAGAATTTGCATGCACTAGTAAGATTCAACCAACGAATTTGATAGTTCAAATACCTGGGTCAACTACCAAAGCTAGAAAAATTTGCAAGGCCATACCTATCAGAATTCATGGAATAGATTTCTATGCCAATCTAATAGTACTCGGAACAAAAGGTTTGGAAGTAGTAATAGGAATGGTTGGATATCGAAACATCAAGGACTTATAGATTATGCCAAGAAAGCCATAACCATGACCAGTAGCACCGGAGTATCAGTTGAGCATGTGTCTAAAACCTTGCCCCATCAATTCAAGTGAAACAAGAGTTTAACCCAACCAACCCTAGACCAAGTCAGAGTAGTCTATGAATACCCCGACGTGTTCCCAGATGAATTGCTCGGTATGCCTCCAGATCGGGATATCGAGTTTATCATTGAACTAATCCCTGGAACTGGACCCATAGCTCAGAGACCCTATAGTATGAACCCCTCAGAGTTAGTGGAGCTCAAGAAGCAACTGGATGACATGATTAGCAAAGATCTGATTCAACCAAGTGCATTGCCATGGAGATCACCTGTTCTGTTTGTGGATAAGAAAGATGGTGCCACCTGTTTATGTACGGATTACCAGAAGTTGAATCATGTCACCATCAAGAACAAGTGCCCTTTGCCAAAGATAGAAGATTTGTTTGACCAGTTGACCAGTGCCAGAGTATTCTCTAAGATTGATCTTACACTACAAGGAATCTGGCATTATATGACCCTCTATTTTCGTCACAAAATCGTCACAATAGTCCGTTTATGACGATTCTATGACGATTTTGAGATCGTCGAAAGCTGGGCGTCGCTAATGAACTATAACGACGATTTTATTGAAATCGTCATAAGATACTATGACGATTTGGGATCGTCATAACCTCTATGACGTTCCAAAATCGTCATGTGCAACCAGCCCACGCCACGTGGACGATCCGACGTGGCAGAACTTTGTGACGAAATGAAAACGTCCTAACGTGAATTTAGCCCGGTCCATACTGATTGTTATATGGGCCAGCCCATTAATTTGGTCCATTATGAATATTATTCTAGAAGTTTTTTTTCGAGCTATTGGGCCAAACAGATGCATTTTTAGGGTTCTCTATATTCTGGCTACTGGCCTTTTTAGTGTCGGGCTTACATTTGGGCCATTGCCTTACTCAGTATATTAGCTTATATTTCAGTTTTTTTTCTGAAAAAGAAATGTCCATTTACACTTTCTTCTAGGCCAAGGCCTTTTATTCCAGTCCAGATTACTTTGGCTATGGCCATTTCATTACTTTGGGTTGTGGCCTGTTTACTAAGGCCACTATTTCATTCAGCACAAACTAAATAGACAGGAAATCAACATTTGAAATTCAAAACCAATATTTCAATACATCATGTAGCATTTCAAACACTAAATTAACATCATGTAGCATCAAGCATCATTTCAAATAACATCAGGTTCACAGTCACCAGGTATCATTTCAAGTAACATCATCATGTAGGATCAGGTTCAGTCATCAGGTACATCAGGTTCACAGCCAAAACGATAGCAAGATACTCACAGCCAAAACGATAGAAAAATAACAGCAAGATGCTCATCGCCAAAAAAACAGTAATAAGATACCCATCGCCCAGCAAGATACCCATCATGTGATTTTGGCTCCAAATAAATCCATCATGTGAGCAAGCTTCTCCTCATGCTCTTGCGCCCTCTTGACCAGCACCTGGTACTCCTGATCCCGTTGAGCTTGTGCAGCTTATGCCTCTTGCGCCGCCTTCTTGATTGCAGCCAATTCTTCAGACATCTCTTCACTTCGCTGCTCCGACTTCTGCAACTTCTCTTGCAGGTCACGGACATGAGCGGATACATCCGCATGTGAACTGTTCATCTTGTTCTTGGAGCCCGTCTGGAGGCCAACATTCTTCAGGAATGTGCTTGAGGGCACCTCATTGGTGAGAACTTGGGCAACTACCTCCACAACAGACTTTGGCTATTCACCTTCTGGTACCGGCTTAGCCATCTCAGCTTCCATTTTGCTCTTCCATTTGGAATCAGTTGCTCAAAGATGTTAGGAAACATTAGCATGAGCACAAATAGTAGGAGCAGAATCGCAGAAAAATAAGTTAATCCACTAGGAGCAGAAGCAAAGAAATATGAAATGGACAATATCATAAGTTCTTAAAGTAGACAAGAACTACATCATACTTGGAGAGCAACCTTCCGGTAAGAAATGAAGAATAACATGCTTACCAAACAACTATAGACCATTTCCAACATTAATAAGCTTATCAAGTAGACCATTAAAGAAACCTAGGCAGAACTAAACAAGTCCACACACAGATTTAATCACAACCAGGAAAGGAGTGACTCACTATAGATCTTGAACTGCGACAGAAAAACCAGCGTTCTTGCTGTTGTGGGTGACCTTAAACATGTCAATGGAATTAAGATCTTCACCCTGACGTTCCTCCCTCTGAAATGATTTCCAACATTATTAAGAACACAGGCTTATAAGGACACAAGTTAATTATGCCTAAATAAAAATGTAAGTGTATCTTACAGCTGCATAAATATGAGCTAGATAGCACCGCGAACCGGTCTTCTGCTGAAACTTGACTAGTCCTCGATTGGTCCTGTTCTTTTGGCATGTGTCCTACATATGGGAGCATTTTTATAAGAACATTTCCATCAATCTACATACTAGAATATAAACTACTTCATGAGACTTGACCAGATTATGTATCATATCAAGCAACAAAATGAGCATGTATCCTATCACATACAACATCAGATAAAATAAAGTAGTTCACTTGACTTGAATGTTCCTTCAACATTCAAACTTCAAAAAACAGTAGTTGACAGCATATAAAACTACAGTACATGGTAATTACAGAATGTAAAGGTCAAGAAATGCAAAATACCATGTGTTTCGGGTTTGTCCACAGCTTGAGCAGCGCTTGCCATTCCTCATCAGAGATGTATGAAACAGGGGACTTGATGCTGAGTTCAGCTGCTGGTACTTGATCGAAAAACTTCTTCTTGACCAAATGCCGTCTCTGTTTTGAAACATTCTTCAAGATATCAGTGCAGGATACCTTAACTTCCTTTGCATCAGTGTCCATCTCAAAATTTGCCTACAAACACAGTAAATAAAGAAATGATAAGATAAGTAACCAAATGACAAAAAATAGTAGAAAAAACAGATTCAGGTAAGGACTCATGAGCTTACAGCAACTTTTCCTATATAGTCTTTCACCATAGCCTTGTCCTTTTTGTATTCCTTGAAGTGTGGAAGAATGGCTGTATGGCTTCTTGCAATCATCCCACCTTCTGATGCAAACTTTGCAGCTAGGACGGGCCTCTCGGGGCGTTTCATCCCTTCAGCAATTTCAATCCTCACTTTGCTTCCCAAACCCTTGGTCATCTTTTCCAGGCCTGTGCCTTTTCTCTTGCGGCTGACTACCACAAGTGATGTGCCTGAAATAGAAGCAAGCAGTACAATATCAGTAGAAATAGAAGCTACAATAGTAAAAAATTACAGCAAGTTCTCCAAATATCAGTACAATAGCAGTACAATAAATATATTTAAATCAGATATGCAAATAAATTACAGAAAACAGATTTGGGCGCTTGTTTAGTTTGGAGATACTGATATCCATGCACAGCAATAATCTGAATTAATTGACTAGTAAAGGATTTGTGCTACTACTATTTCATACTTACCTTCATCACCCATAGGCTACTCAGGTGCGGAATTGAATTCATAATTTCTGTCCACCGTAGGCGCAACAGGGCTGAGGTCCATACGGACGGTACTTCCTTCATCCATGGACATAGACCCATCATCCCATTGCATTGAGCTTCCACCATCCTTGCAAAGTAGGCCTCCTTCATTGGCTACATCAAACGCCTTCGCTTTCTGCAAAGACACATCAACTTATCTGATCCTCCTGGTGGTACCACAAACACCCTTCCTGGAGCCATTGTTGTAGTTGTATCTGGGCTACTTGTACTCTTTCTCTTTCTCTTAGCACACTTCTTCCTCCTAGGAACCTTCGGGACCTCGCATGAAAAGCATTAGACCACATATCAGAAATAAAACAATGTAAGCATAGAATGAAGGAAAACAAGGAAAAACACACATCAAACAAATAAACCCCCTCCAAACAAGTTAGAATTTGCACCTTTACAATCTTTTCCACTACAGTATCGTCAACTTCTTCCTCAATAATATCTTCATCTCTAGGATTGTAGTCCGAGCTCTCGTCTTGTGTTATGGCAGATGCGGAGGAGTCCTCAACTATTAATGCACTACCATTTGAGTTTCTAATCATTGAGGCTATCCGGGAGATGCCAAGAGATTGGAAGACATGATTGTTCCTCATCATTGTCCTAGCCCTAATCTTCTCAAGTTTAGTGAGGGGCGCTTCTTTACATGGATAAGAAAATATGCATTAGATGGATGGTTGAAATGCATATGGGAGCAAGACAACTCAAACAACCAATGTATCTTATCAGGTTTTAGTTTCATTAAATCTAGTAGATTAACAAGAAATTTCTATATTGAAAATATAAACCAGTACATGGACCAGGGAACCCATGAAGCATTTGATGACAAGGTGTGAACCAGCAGCAGCAATAGATTATAGCAGCAGAACTTATGAACCCATGAATAAGTACATGGACAATCTAACAAATTATAGCAGCAGAAATTATAGCACATACAAGCTTACAAGCAAGATTATAGCAGCAGAAATTTTAGCACATCAAAGCTTACAAGCAAGATTATAGCGGCAGATTACAAGCTTATAAGCTTAGCACATCCAATCACATCATTACATGGACAACCAAACAGATTACAAGCTTAGCACATCCAATCACAGCATTTATAGCATCAAGCATATACATGAGGAGCAATTTGCATACCAGCAGGCTGCGTCTTCCTTGTCATTCTTCCCATTGCTGATCTCAAAATCATGAGCAACATCAAGTAAAAGTCAGACCGTGTGTTGTCAATAGATGCTTCCACAAAGATCAGATAGACATACACAGTTACACAAAGGTCCAGTTATAAAATCTGCGCATTAACTACAAAGTTACACTAAGCATTACACATAAACTTGGTATAGTCTTAGAGAACTCAAAATAAACATACACACATAGACAGCTACCATGTACACCCTGAAACTTCAGGGACACAACCATCTGCCACATCACTACACACATCAGTACCTTGCTCCAACATTTGCCTAGAACAGGGGCAAACAGAGTGCTCACTAAATCAATAGGAGCATCAGCAAAACGAGCCAATTTCAGCCTAGGACACATTTAATTCAAAGGCCAGAACGAGCATCAATAGATAAAAGCTACATCCATCATAGTCAGTATAGATCTTCAAACCCAAAAAAATCTCTGAACCAACTTATAGTCAGTACAGATCATAGTCAGAAAAAAAGAAGAGAGGCTCCCTATCTTCTGAACATGGACATGGACAATACACCTCCCTATCAGATCAAAGTCTAACCTAACCATAACCCTAGACACGCCATGGAAGCCAAAACCTAACCCTAGACATGCCATGGTAGCCAAAACCTAACCCTAGACACGCCATGGGAGCCAAACCCTAACCCTAGACACGACATGAGACAAACCCTAACCCTAGAAAGCAGGAAGTAGGAGGAGCTAGGGAGATAGCCAGGAGACTCACCTGCTCTGGCCGTCATGGGAGATGGAGGGAGGGGTGGGTCGTGGGAGATGGAGGGAGGGGTGGGTCGTGGAGCGAGCGCTGCCGATGGAGGGAGATGGAGGGAGGGATAGGGAGGGAGCGAGCGTTGCAGATGGAGGGAGATGGAGGGAGGGAGCGCTACCGATGGAGGGAGATGGAGGGAGGGGTGGGTCGCCGTGGCCGTTGGGAGCGATTGCGCTGTCGCCGCTCGCGTCGTGAGATGGGGGTGGGTAGAGATGGGGATGGATGGAGTGGCCGAGTGGGGATGGGTGGGTCGGTCGATGACTCGGTGGGGATGGACTTTGTCCAATTGTCCAAATTTCCCCTGCCGAAATTTGTGGGCGGGAGACGTCGGCGGGAGAGGGGGAAATTTTGAGTTTTGGCGGCCGAATTTTGGGTTTGGGTTTATATAAGGGTTTTTATGCTATATATGTCACATAAAATGATGCCCACATAAAATGATGCAGCATGAAAAAAAATCTTGGATGCTATGTCACATAAAATAATGCAATACGTTGGTATTTTTCCTTGCAACCGTGTCACATAAAATGACGCCACGCGAAAGATTTACATTGTTCGGACAGTTTTTGAATATTTTACGCCAGTTTCAAACTATGGTCAAAACGACGGGCATGAAGGTTCTTAGATAGGGGATGAGTATCGCCAAACTTGCATTGGATCTCTAATAAAACAGCATATTATGAGTCTAAAAATGATTTTTGCAAAAAATCATGAGCATACGATAATGTACCTGTAGTTCAAATCGGACCCACTTCCTACCGATTCGGCAGACAATTGTCTTTTTCGCCAGGGGTGGACCAAAAGGTTTTAGATACCCCAGTTGGGACATCTGTAAATGTAAGGTGGTCTATCATTTTAGAAAAATGTGGTGCTGGCATTTCGAAACTTTCATTTGGTGGTTGATTCACAAAACGGCCCGTTTTTTGCGCTCGAAAAATAGAAAATGGTTTTCGGTGCGACGACAAGGAAAACTTTCTCCTGCAACATTGTTCGCCATCCCAGGATGCACATGCATGCACAATATGGGCACGTTATCACAAACTATGCAGCGATTCTTGCCATAGCATTGGCCATTTGTACCGAAAACCATGAAACCTCAAACATGATAGCTCATTTTGAGAAGGAATTTTTGAGATGCAATCAATATACCAAGTTTGGTATTTTTCCTTGCAACCGTGTCACATAAAATAGCGCCACGCGAAAGATTTACATTGTTCGGACAGTTTTTTAATATTTTACGCTAGTTTCAAACTATGGTCAAAACAACGGGCATGAAGGTTCTTAGCTAGGGGATGAGTATCGCCAAACTTGCATTGGATCTCTAATAAAACAGCATATTGTGAGTCTAAAAATGATTTTTGCAAAAAATCATGAGCATACGATAATGTATTCAAATCAGACCCACTTCCTGCCGATTCGGCAGACATTTGTCTTTTTCGCCAGGGGTGGACCGAAAGGTTTTGGATACCCCAGTTGGGACATTTGTAAATGTAAGGTGGTCTATAATTTTAGAAAAATGTGGTGCTGGCATTTCGAAACTTTCATTTGGTGGTTGATTCACAAAACGGCCTGTTTTTTGCGCTCGAAAAATAGAAAATGATTTTTCGGTGCGACGACAAGGAAAACTTTCTCCTGCAACATCGTTCGCCATCCCAGGATGCACATGCATGAAAAATATGGGCATGTTATCACAAACTATGTAGCGATTCTTGTCATAGCATTGGCCATTTGGACCGAAAGCCATGAAACCTCAAACATGATAGCTCATTTTGAGAAGGACTTTTTGAGATGCAATCAATATACCAAGTTTGGTATTTTTCCTTGCAACCGTGTCACATAAAATGACGCCACGCGAAAGATTTACATTGTTCGGATAGTTTTTGAATATTTTACGCCAGTTCCAAACTATGGTCAAAACGACGGGGATGAAGGTTCTTAGCTAGGGGATGAGTATCGCCAAACTTGCATTGGATCTCTAATAAAACAGCATATTGTGAGTCTAAAAATGATTTTTGCAAAAAATCATGAGCATACGATAATGTACCTGTAATTCAAATCGGACCCACTTCTAGTTGATTCAGCAGACATTTGTCTTTTTCGCCAGGGGTGGACCGAAAGGTTTTAGATACCCCAGTTGGGACATTTGTAAATGTAAGGTGGTCTATAATTTTAGAAAAATGTGGTGCTGGCATTTCAAAACTTTCATTTGGTGGTTGATTCACAAAACGACCCGTTTTTTGCGCTCGAAAAATAGAAAATGGTTTTTTGGTGCGACGACAAGGAAAACTTTCTCCTGCAACATTGTTCGCCATCCCAGTATGCACATGCATGCACAATATGGGCACGTTATCACAAACTATGCAGCGATTCTTGCCATAGCATTAGCCATTTGGACCAAAAGCCATGAAACCTCAAACATGATAGCTCATTTTGAGAAGGACTTTTCGAGATGCAATCAATATACCAGGTTTAGTATTTTTCCTTGCAACCGTGTCACATAAAATGACGCCACGCGAAAGATTTGCATTGTTCGGACAGTTTTTGAATATTTTACGCTAGTTTCAAACTATGGTCAAAACGACGATCATGAAGGTTCTTACCTAGGGGATGAGTATCGCCAAACTTGCATTGGATCTCTAATAAAACAGCATATTGTGAGTCTAAAATATTTTTTGCAAAAAATCATGAGCATACGATAATGTACCTGTAGTTCAAATAGGACCCACTTCCTGCCGATTCGGCAGACATTTGTCTTTTTCACCAGGGGTGGACCGAAAGGTTTTAGATACCCCAGTTGGGACATTTGGAAATGTAAGGTGGTCTACCATTTTATAAAAATGTGGTGCTGGCATTTCGAAACTTTCATTTGGTGGTTGATTCACAAAACGGCCCGTTTTTTGCGACGAAATCTGAATCACTTACTACCGATTCAAATCTTATTTTATTCTAATAAAAAGTTGTTGAAAAATCTCACATATATAAAAGAAAAGTTTTTTCAAAATCTCACATATATAAAAGAAAATGAAAATCTTATTCTAAATCTTATTTTCTTTTCAAATGTGTTTTTTAATTTACTACCTTAACTCAATGCCATTTATTTAGCAGACTTAACGCTTCCCTCCCCCGGACACGGCTCCCCCGTAGCCAATTCTGCCTTTGAGTCACTGACATGTGGGTCCCGCATGGACTGGGTCCCACCTGTCAGCGACCCAAAGTCAGAGGATCTCAGTCCCCCTCCCCCTCCCCTCCGCCTCCTCGAGCCATTCTCCTCCCTCCCCTTCCCCTCCAAGTCCCCTGCAAGTCCCTCTCCCTCCCTTTCCCCGCAAGCCCCTCTCCCTCCCCCTCCCCTCCTCGAGCTCTCTGCCGATCTGCCTCCCTCTGCTCCCCCTCCTCGAGCACCGCCAGTAAGCCCCTCCCCTCCCCCGCAAGTCCCTCTCCCTCCCTTTCCCTGCAAGCCCCTCTCCCTCCCTCTCCCCTCCTCGAGCTCTCCGCCGATCTGCCTCCCTCTGCATCCCCTCCTCGAGCTAAGGTGCCAAGGTGAGATTTGTTTAGCTTCCTGGTGACTGCTCTGGCACCGCGAGCTAGCGACGATCTGCCTGTCCGCCTGCATTCCTCCTTCCGCGGGATTCTGTCCGCGCCTGGGTTCCCGGGGAGAGGAGAGGGGTCCCGGTTCTCCTCCAATGCATTCACCGGCGGGGAACCCGCCTCTCGCCCGCTCGCGCTCCTAAATCTCCTGTCCCTCTCCTTCTGTTGGGTGGATTTCGGTTGCGCTGGGCTCGGCTAGGGTTTTGTCCCCGGCCAGGGGAGGAGAGATTTGGGGGAATTTCTCTAGCTTGGCCTTGCTGGTCTGGTGCAATCGGAGGGGGTCGAATCTGTTCACCGTTCACCGGTTGTGTGTGCTGTGCTGACTTGTGTGTGCTGCCTTGGCCGAATATTATTTTTTTGCTAGTGATTCGAGTGTTGTGCTGCCTTGTGTGTGCTGCCTTGGCCACACAACCTTTCATGCTTCTCTGCTAGTGATTCGAGTTCCTAGTGATTTACAGGGTGTTTGATTGGTGTATCTATTTTGTTCTGTTTTAGTTAGGTGGTGAACCGGTTATTATTTTATTATATAGGGTGTTTCTTGTTCTAGCTGTAGGCTTCTAGTCCTGCATAGACCGTATCACTGTTTTTCTTTTGGCTGAACCATTTACAGGGTGTTTCTTGTTCTAGCTGTATTATATAGGGTGTTTCTTGTTCTAGCTGTAGACTTATTGTCTGGAAAATCAAGCTCAGGCTGCATCAGTACTCTTTGTTTATGTGTTAGGTAGCAGCTGTGCGATGTCTATGAGGATGCATGATATCATTTGCCTTGATCATATACATTTTCCCTCATATGCAATGCATGATATAAAAGTGCAAGGTTGATACGGCATATGATGCTGATCAGGGTAGGGGAGGAATAGCTAGAGATACTACTGGAAAATTTATTGCTTGTGGATGAACAAATGAATGAGTTTGCTAGTTGATACATCAGTTTGCAACATTAGTTAAACCACTTAGCAAATCCTTTCGCGAGCCATCTATCAACATTGATGCGGCTACCTTGCTTATTCAGCTCTATTTTGCACAACCTGCAATGCCAACAAAAACATAAAGTTAATTAAATCATCAGGCTTGCAAATGGGTTCCTTCCAACTCAATAAAAAAGATAAGGGTGCATGCACAAGAGATGACATACTCGATATACGGTAGAACCTCAGGGCAACTCCTTAGCACATACCAATGCATCTTGTCATATTCATCACCAACCTCCGAGTACTCTGACCCTCCAAGAAGGTTTACACCATGGTTGAAAACAGAGACATAACCAACTTGCGAATCATCCCGCTCTCTATTTCTGCCCGGACTATTGAATCTTGTTTCCAGATCGTCGAAGTACCTCGAGCAAAATGTAAGGCACTCATCAACAATATATGCCTCAGCAATCGACCCTTCAGGCCTGGCGGTGTTTCGTACATAACGCTTAAATGTAAGCATCCTTCTTTCGACAGGGTACATCCAGCCGTATTATACGGGGCCTCTAAGCATTGCCTCTTTGGGTAAATGCACAGTCAAATGAACCATCACCGTGAAGAAGGCCGGAGGAAAGATCTTTTCAAGCTTGCAAAGGATAACTACGATTTCTTTTTCGAGTCTTTCAAGAACAGATAGCTTCTGTGTTTTGGCGCACAACTCTCTGAAGAAATTCCCCAGCTCAGCAACTGCTTCATATATTTCTTTATCCAAAATTCCACGGAGTCCAGCCGGCAAAATCCTTTGAAGGAGGATGTGACAGTCATGATTTTTTAGTCCCTCGAGCTTGCATCCATCAGGAGACACGCATTTTGCTAGGTTAGCGGCATACCCATCTGGAAATCTCACCGCTCGTATAAATTCACAGAATGCAAGCTTTTCTTCTTTAGTCATTGTATACCATGCTTCTGGCATCTCAAACGACTCTCCACCTTCAACAGGCTGAAGATGCAAATCTTTTCTTATGCCCAAGTCTTCCAAATCAAGCCTAAAGTTAACTGTATCCTTTGACTTCCCGTCGATGTTCATAAATGTGCCAAGCAGATTATCACATATGTTTTTCTCGATATGCATTACATCAAGGTTGTGCCTCAACTTGAGATCTGCCCAGTAAGGGAGGTCCCACAAAATAGCCCTCCGGTCCCAACATTGTCCATCCTCACGCTTCCTTTTCTTCTGATGTTTTCCAGGTCTCACATCTTTCACATTGTGAAGCTGTTGCTCGAGCTCTTCTTTAGTGAACTCCGCCGGCTGGTCACGGGTTTCAGTTTTTCCATTGAAATATTTGCTTTTTCGCCAAGGATGGTGGCGGGGAAGAAAACGGCGCCCCCCCGGTCCAACATATCTTGTTCCTTATTCTTTCCGAGCACGGATCCTTGTCACAACGCACACATGCTTGATAACCAGACGTGAGCCTCCCCGACAAAGTGTGCAGCGCTGGGAAATCATGGATACACCATATTACCGCAGCACGGAGATCGAACTTATCAGGACTCAGGGCATCATAGGTACGGACACCCTTCCAGAGTTTGAGGAGATCTTCTACTAGGGGCTCCATAAAGACATCAAAATCCTTTCCTAGAGATTTTGGACCGGGGATTAGCAAAGCCATCATGAAGTTGGACTGCTCCATACATGCCCATGGTGGAAGATTGTACGGCATAACAAATACCGGCCACATGCTATATTTCGAGCTCATTCCAAATGGATTAAAGCCATCTGTGGCAAGGCCGAGTCTGATGTTCCTCGCATCGGCGGCAAACTCTTTATGTTTATCATCAAAATCTTTCCATGCCTTTTCGTCGGCTGGATGGCTAAGTTCATTATCCACGGGTTGCCGCTTTAGCTTGTGCCACTGTACATCCTCCGACTGTTGCTTCGAAATGAACATCCTCTGTAGCCTTGGAATCACAGGAAAGTACCTCAACACCTTCTCCGGTATCTGCTTCCTCCCATCCGCATCTTTCCACCTTGAGGCATCACATTTCGGGCACCTGTCATGCTTGGCGTACGTGTTCCGAAACAAGATACAGTTGTTCGGGCAGACATGGATTGAATCATAACCAAGCCCCAATCTACCGATTATACCCAATGCTTCTTCATAAGATTTGGGAATTGCACTTTTAGGGTATTGGATGGTCAAGATACGGAGTATTGCGTTGAAGGCAACATTGCTGATTCGGTAGAAGGACTTGACATGGAGTAACTTCACGGTAAAAGAAAATCTGGACAATGTCCCACCATCACTAGCTGCGCGCTTGGCCTCCTCTATCAGCTCGGCATAGATTGTATGCTCTCCAGCACCCTGCAGTTCAGACTCGTACAAATCCCTAAACAGATCAGGGATTCTATCATCCTCATAGCCATCCTATGCCTCCAAACCAACATCCTCTTGCGGAACATCATCTTGTATAAACTCACCGCCATCATCAACATGATCTGCGCCTTCACCAGGTTCAGGTTCAGCTCCGGGTTCTGGATGTAAAGGCTCTCCATGATGGATCCACCTATCATACGTGCATGCCATCCCATGCATTAGCAGATGAGCCTCTACATTTGGTAGAGTTTGTTCAACACAATTCATACAGCTGGGGCATGGGCATAAAACTTGAGCATCATCGGGAACACTTCTACGACAAATCGCATGAACTCATCCACTCCCCTTAGATGCTCATAAGAAATCCTTCTAACTCCTTTTGTTATCCAGCTTCTGTCCATCTGCAAAAGACCAAAAAATGTTGCAAGTTAGAATTGCACTGAAGTGTACACACTAGCTAGCAGAAATTAAACCAAAACCTAGATAAGCTCCAACAATATAGTTCTATGCCTACATCTAGCTAAAGGCAAAAAGACCTGAAGGTTTGGGATTGAATTGATTCTAAACATCATCTGAAAATATGGATTTTGAAACCCTAATGAAACCAGGCTCTGAAATTAACAGGGAAGTATATCAACAGGGGAGAGAGGAGAGGGTGCTAACCGATGTCGACTGCTGCAGCACCTCCTCCAGTCACCACCGCCGGAGCCCCTCCGCCGGCCACGACCGCCGCAGCCCCTCCGCCGGCCACCTAGCCCAGACCCCTGCGTGCGCCTCAGCCCCTCCGCCGTCCACTACCGCCTTAGCCAGTCCGCCGGCAACCACCGCCTCTTCCCCTCCGCCGGTCCGCCGTTCAGCGTCGCCCCCGCCGCCACCGGTCCGCCGTTCAGCGTCGCCCCGCCCGCCGCCGGTCACCACGAAGGGAGTTGTTCTGTTCTGTTCTGTGTGGTAAGGTTCGGTTCAGTGTGGTCATGTTCTGTTCGGTTATAGTAATAGTATACATAGAGTTGTTTATACATTATTTGCAACAACACAACTATAGCATAGTGGTTAAGACAGCTGCCTCACATCGCTAGGTCGTGGGTTCAAGTCCCAGCTAGTGCAATCTTTTTTGCCTAACAATATTATCTAGGCCAAAGAAGCTATTGGGCCTGACCTGAAAGAATCGGCCCATCCAGGCCTGACCTAAAAAATCTCTAGCACACAACTAACACTAACAACCCCTCTCCCCCAAAAAAAATACCACGTAAGAGCGACACGTGGATCACATTGAGGAGGTGGCAGCACAATCATCCTAGTGCTTAACATACTACGACGTTATTATAGCGTCATAAGTGACTATGACGATTTATATCGTCGTAGGATGCTCCAAACAACGCCCCAAACAGTACACACCAGCTTATGACGATTTCGTGTAAATAATTTAAGACGTTTTTGGGACAAATCTTCATGCATTTGCTATCCTTTGCCCCTTCCAAACAGCTCATGACCATCTGCAGCAAGATCGTCATAAATTTATGACGATTTCTTTCGGGGTCACTCTCAAAAGGTCATAGTATAGCACATTTCTTGTAGTGTTAGAACTGGTTATCATCAACTAAAAATCCGTGCAATGGATATTCCAAAGACTGTCTTCACTACCCGATATGAATTATATGAGTACAAGGTCATGTCATTTGTTTTCACCAATTCCCCCCGCTTATTTCATGAATCTCATGAATAAGATTTTCATAAACTTCTTGGATAAGTTTATCGTTGTTTTCATCGACGACATTCTAATCTACTCCAAATCGGAGGAGGAACATGAACAGAAGCTAAGAACCATCCTTAGAACCCTTAGAGAGCATCAGTTGTATGCCAAGTTCAGCAAATGTGATTTTCGGTTAAAGGAAGTAGGATTCCTAGGACATATCTTGTCAGCCGGAGGAGTTGTTGTCGACCCCGCCAAGATTAACGATGTAGAGGAGTGGAGATCCCCAACCACTCAAACCGAAGTTCGTCCATTTCTTGGATTAGCGGGATATTAGCACAAGTTTGTTGAATGATTTTCAAGCATCGCTAGGCCGATGACTCGGTTACTAAAGAAATATTAGAAGTTTGAATGGATTGACAAATGTGAAGAGAGTTTTCAAGAACTCAAGAAGAGGTTGATTTCATCCCCAATTTTGATCATGCCGGATATCACCAAGCCCTTTGATGTGTATTGTGATGCATCCAACATTGGTCTCAGATGTGTGTTGATGCAAGAAGGCAAAGTGATATCATATTTGTCCCGACAACTAAAGTAGCATGAGCAGAATTACCCCACTCATGACTTAGAGTTAGCCGCCGTTGTTTTAGCCTTGAAGACATGGCGTCATTATCTTATGGGTAATTGCTGTGAGATTTATTCAGATCACAAGAGCTTGAAGTACATTTTTACTCAGAAAGAGTTGAATATGAGGCAAAGGAGATGGATAGAGTTAATCAAGGATTATGACCTTGACTTTCACTACCACCCCGGCAAGGCCAACGTGGTAGCGGATGCTCTTGGTAGACTGCCATGTAGATTAAACACCATGATCATAAAGGAGCAACCAAGTTTGCATAAGGAGTTGGAGGATTTCAGAATGGAGCTAGTTAGCAAAGGATTCCTAGCTAGTATCGAACTTCAACCCACCTTGATAGATCAGATAAAGGAAGCTCAGAAAGGAAATGTCAGTATTGACGGAATTAAGCGTCGTATCGGTACAGGGAAGTTACCCGGATTTATGGAAGATGAAGAAGGAGTTCTGTGGTATAAAGGATGAATCTGTGTGCCCGCAGATTCAGAGTTGAATCAAGATATTTTGCAAGAAGTTGATGTCTACGCACTTCTATTCTTGTAGACAGTTGTTGGGCCTCCAAGTGTAGAGGTTTGTAGAACAGCAGCAAGTTTCCCTTAAGTGGATTACCCAAGGTTTATCGAACTCAGGGAGGAAGTGGTCAAAGATATTCCCTCTCAAGCAACCCTGCAATCAAGATAGAAGAAGTCTCTTGTAGCCCCAACACACCCAATACACTTGTCAGGTGTATAGGTGCACTAGTTTGGCGAAGAGATAGTGAAATACAAGTGGTAACGGTGCCAGAAAATAGCTTCTCACTTGTTGTTAACGTGGGGTAATGTGTGTGGGTGCGAGAAAATAGGTTGACGGTGAGGTAAAGACTAAAGGCAAAAGGATGGAAGCAAGCAAACATGCAACAAATCTAGTAGCAAACGGTGTTTCAATGTTTAGAAACAAGGCCTAGGGATCATAATTTCACTAGTGAACACTCTCTCATATAAATATCCTCTCTTCATAATCCTACTCTTAACTACTCTCCGGTTGGACACTCTAATCCATGGTAGGGCTATAACAACACTCCTCAAAGTCCGCCTTCCCCAATCTAGATAACCCCACACTATCACCTTGAGCGCTAGATGGTTGCAACAAACACCACAATTTCATAAACACATCCAACTCCAAATATAACTCATAACAAATATATATGTAACCTAGCTTAAGTGCCACACACGGTGTGCACACTATCACTTTCACACACATGGGGAAAAGGATAGATCTATTAAAGCACGATGAGTATTTATGTAGACTCTAGCCTAAGTGCCACCATGGCATGCATGCTGTCACTTTCACACACATGGGGAGAGAAGAGATCTATTGAAGCACTTGATTAGCAAGGTAGATCTACTTGATTACAAATCTCATGACCACAACAAGATCATGCATAGAGAGAGAGATGAACACATAGCTACCGGTATAGCCCTTAGCCTCGAGGAAGAACTACTCCCTCCTCATCATGGGAATCAGCAACGGTGATGAAGATGGTGGTGGAGATCGATGGAGATGGCTCCGGGGGCACTTCCCTGTCCCGGCAGGGTGCCGGAACAGAGACTTTTTGTCCCACGAATCTCCCCTTCGGTGGCGGCGGCGCTGCGGAGGTTTTCGTGGATTTCTTCTGGATTATTTAGGTTTTTTGGGTCAGAGGCTTCTTATAGGCGAAGGAGGCAAGGTCGGTGGAGGGCCAGTGGGGCCACACCCCCTGCGGGCACCACTAGGGCTTGCCCGCGCCTAGGGGTTGCGGCCACCCTGGTGTCCTCCTCCACCTCTGCTTCATGGTTCCGTGTTGCTCTGGGAAAATAATGACTTTGGCTTTTGTCCCATCCAATTCCGAGAATATTGATTTTCTGCCTTTTCTGAAACCAAAAACAGAAGAAAATAGGTAACTGGCACTGTGGCATCTTGTTAGGGGGTGTTTGTTTGGGCTTTCTATAGCTTCCCAATGGAAAAAGCAGCCAAATCGAAACAAACGGGATGCTGTGGCTGTGGGCTTTTCCGAAGCCACAAACGAAAATAGTCATACGCGGGGAAGCACCTCCCCACGTGCTTCCCGCAGCTTCCTATGGCTTTCCACTTAGGAACCAAAACGTTTTCGTAATAGGGTCATATGGTTCAGCTATAATTACGAGTAGAGTGCCACCCAACCCTTTATCTTCTTTCATACCGATTTTCTCACCCGTACGAGTGAATAGAATAGTGTACCTGCCGCTGCTTGCTTGCTCGCTGGCATGCACTGCTGCCATCGACTCCTACTTTGACTTTATTGCTGATGTTGTTTGCTCGTGGAAGTTCCTGCCGACTAGTACAAAGTACTGCTACCGAATATTTTTTATACACGTAGGAATTAATACTAGTGGACGTGATTTTTTCTACGGAATAGTACTGCTAGTCACTAATGTTTTTTGCTATTGCAAACGGCTCATGTAAAAATCAATACTAGTGGATGTAATTTTCTAGTGCAAATGAATTGCTCTCAAAATAATTAGAATACCATACTAGGCGACGTGATTTTCTAG
The DNA here is from genome assembly GCA_916181665.1 of Avena sativa. Classification (NCBI taxonomy): domain Eukaryota; kingdom Viridiplantae; phylum Streptophyta; class Magnoliopsida; order Poales; family Poaceae; genus Avena; species Avena sativa. Next base: position 237,296,630 of record OV702283.1, on the reverse strand, counting down.
TCCCGAACTAACTGACTAAACTATGTCTAAATACGATATGTATATAGAGGTATTTAGATAAACTCGAGTCAATTAATTTAATGTATTATTTGGTTTTTATTTATTCATGTTATTATGAAGTATGTTATTATAAAGTGATTCACATGTTATTTACACATTAATCAATAAAAAATTTACGATTTGTGAGCATTCAAACAATTCCTCATTTTACAGCTAGACAGCCAGCCAAATTGCCAAATAGTGAAACTCAGAACAGCAGCTTTCCCTGCACAGCAGCTTTTCCTGTATAGCACCACAGCCAGCCACAGCCAGCCAACCACAGCCCAAACAAACATGCCCTTAATAGGTTAGTCCAGAAAAACATAAAAATACCTGAAAGTGTAGATAAAGCATAAGACAAATGATACAAAACAAGCATGGAACATCAAAAATTATAGATACGTTTCCGACGTATCAAGCGTCCCCAAGCTTAAATCCTGCTCGTCCTCGAGTAGGTAAGTGATAAAAAGAATAATTTTTGAGGTGACATGCACCATCAAAATCAAGATCAAACCATTTGCAAGCAATGAAAGCTGGGATCAGAGAACTCTAAACATGAACATGAAATATGGAGTTCTAACAGTAAGACAAAGTATCTATGCATGCAACATGAAAAGGATACAAACAAAGATCATGAATAACAATGCATCGAAAGACGTTTGTTTGTTTCACATATAGCAAACGTAGCATAGTGGCATTTATCTTGTCCCTCATGGAGTGGCAAATAGATGCATACAACACCTTCAAAGTTCATAAGGGTGACTAGATACAAATAGTTCAAGAACATGTAATATCAACAATATGAATCAATCAATAAGTTTTGGGACAATGAACATAAAACTAAGAATGGCAACTATGCTCTCTTAACTGGTGCCTAAGGATAGAAGGTGGAGACTCAATATAATGGTGGAAGAAAGGCCCTTCATAAAGGGAAGCAGGGATTTCAAGTCTCATAAGGAGCTTCCAAAAATTATGGTACTTGTTAGCTTTCAGCTCTCATTGCCCCTATCATAAGCATCTTGAAGTGATTAAGGTTAAAGTGAACAAACTATGGGGTATATGCTTGACAAAGTATATGTTGGCAATATCATGTCCCTTGAATACAAGGACCGCACCTCATGCTACTCAACTTTTGTCACCTGTAAGTTCTTATCATAGTAAATACATGTTCATCATAGAGAACCGCCAACGGGGTACTGCTTGCACATGGTACATGATCTATCCCAGAATCAAAATGATAAGGCAAGCAGACAATGAGCATTTCAGCAATATTCTTATTTACTATTTGCATAGGTTTTTATTGAGCATGCTTCACAGATTGCTCATTATGGTGGTGCTGCAAGTTTCCATCATGATTAGGCATGACTTAGGCTAGTGGCCCAGGCGTTTCTCTAACACAAAATACATAACTCCATGGACTTACAAGCTCCCTTTTTATTTCACACAGACGACATCCATAGACAAAAGATCATGATATCAATTGTGTACAAAGTACAAGTGCAATGTTGAAAGCGTTCCCCGTGACAGCATGGTTCTGCTAATTCCAACGTATAAGTGCAAGCATATACAACATAGATGACACAATGGGTCAATTTTATTTAGGGGCAAGAAAAATAAAGTATGCCATCAAGTTTGTGAGAGATTTAATCACTAAGTTTCTCATAACAAAATACTTTTTAATTGGAAGATAGTAAAATGCCCGTGCGTTGCCACGGGTAACAAAAAAAGTTAGACATGCGAGTTAGAGAATTATTTTAGTAGTTATACAATGTTCTCATTACATGTGTAAGCATTAAAAAAAGCTATCAATCTTTATCAGTGCAAAAAAGAACTTTCTATGCGACACCTAAAGCAACTCATATCATCGTAGGTTGCATAAAAGTAGTCTAAACATGTTGAAGAGCTACAACTGGAGGAAAAAAGAGAACATATATACTTAATTTTAATTTGCATCAATTATAGAAATCATAGAGATGCAAACTACTTGTAACTCTAGATTTTCAGACCTAGAAGTATTTTTCCAAAATGGATACCATCGTACCAGATATGCAACGTCAGTAAAGTAAACATATAACTCTATAGATTGATATCATGGAAATAGAAATATGTGGACAAAATGTCTATGCATACTATCACTACCCCAGCTTTCACTATCCCATCTTGGATTGTTTCGGCCTCAGAAAGCATTTTCCGGGAAATATCATTAGTGTCTACTACCTAGATCTTTAGCACAAGACCAATTAGACTCTAGTCGGAAGATTGTAGGAATCACATGTACCCCATCAATGACGGGTCCTGATGCAAGAAAATAATCCAATCACCACGTGTTAAATGAATAGCTATTTTAGAGCCAGACGAGTGTTCATCTTGGTAAAAGACTAAAAAGGGAAAGCTTGCAATGCCTTAACTTTTTAGAAAATAAAATAATGTTCCTATCATCGCAAAAAATATGGTCGCAACTAAATTAGATTACCAAATCGGTGGATGGAGTTGCATTGCATGTCTTGCTTTACTTAAGCAAAAGGGATTATGTAATAAGCAATGCAAACTCACTCCTCTTAATTCAACAAGAAGGTTTGTATGCATCATCCCATGTGGTTTTTGATTATCTAGTTTATAAACATCCCGTGTTTCCCATATTTCTCTCTGCCTACCATACAACCACACACGACGGTAACCTCTCCACCTCTCCATCCTTAATCCATTCAAGAAACTAACCTATTTTTTCATACCAGTCAAGCAACTATTTCCTATTTCTCTAACTCGATGTGCCACATGACCCATCCTTTTAGTTCCTAGTCGACGATCTCCTTTCATAGGCTCTATGCCTAATTCAATTTTTGGCTACACTCTTCTCCAAGTGTTGGTCCATTATTTCAAATAGCTAACCCCAATTTCTCCTTGATACAACATCGGGCAAACACAAAAATATTTCTCATAAAAAACCTCCTTAATAAAGCCTAGATATCAAGTAAGGTAGTTATGTTATATTTCTAGAAACATATAAACTCGCTTGTCCAGATTTAGAAGAAAATTACCTCTTGTACAGACAAGGGGGTATAAATACATGATACGGGGAAACGGCATTTTCTAAAAAATGGAGTTGCAGGGTTATGACGAGTATGTGTATGAATGCATAAAAATTAAGCATCAATAATCAATGTTACAGGGGATGAGAAGATTCACATCAATGAAAACTTGATATTTTTTCATTGATGGTATTCTGAGGAAGTTGTTGCCTTTCTATGTTCCACTCCTTGTATGCAGCCATTTGGGTTCCTTGCAATTATAAACATCATATAACAGGATGCTTCATACGCAAGTTGTTTTTCACTAACACCAAATATTTAATCTAATTAAAATGCCTACGGCTCTAAAATTAACATGTCCCTGAATTAGTTCAAGCCATACATTCCTGAACCTGAACTGAGCATTTTGGCAGAAGGTGTGGATACTCAATTGTGATAGAAGATTGGAAGAAAAATGTTGTATATTTTGACAGCAGGAGGGGAAGCCAAAGCTAGTGAACCTCACCTCCATAAGTGCAACTATAATCCAGACATAGCTCATAGCAAGATCATGAACAAAATACTGGGGGAAGACATGATAGACCATACATATCTGAAAACATGCCTACCATTTTGTTGTTTTTACATATTCTCTCTGAACCATTTGCCTCTCGAAACTGCAGTAGCAACGTATAACCCACTGACCTAAACATCTATGTTTGACATTGCCATGTCAAATTTTGGACGTAAATTAAGCTCATCTGAAACTCCAGGCTCCATAGGCTTTTCCTTCCCATGCCATCTATATGATGCTCTTGCCCATGCCAATGCTGCGAGGTGGGTAATCTGGTGCTGCAGTAACCACCTTATCAGACGCCAACCAGACACTCCAGCAAGTGATACTACTCACTTGTGCGTCAATATTGCCTGCATACGAGAGAGAGAGAGAGAGAAAAGAGAGAGAGAGAGAGAGAGAGAGAGAGAGAGAGAGAGAGGTCGTGATAGATAGAGGAACCGGATCTGAAGCAAGCCGATGCACACCCTAGGAGAAATCTTTCATCCTTCGTGAGTCGTGGCCTCCGTATCGCCGGCACTTCGGTTTCTTGCAGGAGGGGAGGTCAATGCCGCTGCCGATGTGCGGGTGGCCGGCCTTGAAGGGGGAGAGGAAAGGGCAGCACCACTGTTGACCCTATGCCCAAAGCTCTCGCTCGACCGTGTGCTCCACTCTGCCATGGCGTGCATGCGTGGCATGTTGGGCATTTAGATTTTGGATTTGGATGTGCCTACTCCCTCTTCCCTCTGTCCCATTTTACATGGCTCCAAAGTTTATTTGTCGTGAAACCGAAAATCCACTTTTGATCACGGGAGCATATGCTCTTGGTAGCTAATTTTTTCAAAAAAATGTCAAAAAATTCGGCAAAAAAACATGGCATGTACATCTTGACATTCTATGTGCTCACAAAATCGTTTCATACAAAACCGATACGTTTTGTATCCTATATTAAAAAGACAACTCGCATTTTTTAAGCCCCAAATTCTGTCTTTTTTACACACGACACAAAACATATCTGTTTTTTCTAAAACTACTTTGTGAGCACATAGAGTGTCAAGATGTACGCGCCAAAAAAAATCCCAGATTTTTTGACATTTTAATTTGCGTTCAAAATCCCATTCAAAAACCAGGAGCATATGCACCCGGGAGCCAAATCGCCACGTCCCGAAATAGCGCCGGAATAAGTTGTATTGGAAAATTATTGCAGTCTTTACTCCCATTAATTACTGTGAACACGTTGTAGATTGCATGCAATAGGAAAACGAATATGTAGTGCATGTCGGTTTTCTTTAGTTTTCTTTTGCCAAAGATTGGGTCCACCGACCTGGGTTTCTCCCAACGTGGGCCTCCTTTGATAGTTTGCATGCTGTAATCAATTGGCAATCTTTAAAGTTCCGGATTTTTCTCTGTAAATCATGGTAGTATGGCAATCTTTAAAGTTCCGGATTTTCCTCTATAAATTATGGTAGTAATTGTCGCTATTATACTCATTCTGAAATTGGTGGACGTGCAAAACAGAGGACATAGCGCAATGTTATTGGGAAGTCCTAGAGCGTTATATCTGATCGATTGTTCGGCCAAGATCAATTGTTCCTGCCTAGTCAGAGGAAACAGAGGAATTTCGTTCTTTTTAAGTAGTAGACATAGATGAAAACAAGAATATACTTGGAATGGTGTAACACACCATGCATATAAATTTATAGTGGACACTTTGGAATAACTTGGTTTCTTGGGAGTTGGATGCATGAGTACAGCTTACTCAATACAAGTGGAGGCTAGCAAAAGACTAGGAGCGACCAACTAAGAGAGTAATAATGGCCATAATCATGCATATCGACAAAACATTACTAATCAAAGCATAAAGTGGTACTACAAGTCAAGGACTAAATGATCATAGAGGCTATGGTGACTTGTTCATAGTCATAACATGGTGTGAGCATGTGCCAAGTCAACCCAAACAAAGCATCAAAGGAGAATACCACAATACTATGCTTTTGTATGCTAAAACAACACATGATTCCTTCAAGGCACATTAAGTAATCCTAATTGTTTGGAACAAGTCATGCTACATCAATAATCACTAAGAATAATGTCAAAACAACATCTAGCATGACATGATAAAGTCTAAGCCACAGTCAAAGCAAGCTCCTTTTTGTATCACTAAAAGCATGAAACTTTCTACTCTTTTCCAACACCAATCAACTTATTTGAAACAACTTACAAAGATAATAATCAATAAATATCAGTGATCTTGTCTCACAAATCCAAAAAGAAGAACTGAAAAGTTCTAAGCTGAAAGCACAAGAAAACTAAGGCTAAACACAGTGCTAGCAAAAGAGAACACTCACAAAACAATAAGAATAAAAACTAGAGTGTTCTAGGCAATGAATAACTAGGTGTAACTCTCTCCAAAAGAAGTGTGTTGTGATCAACCAACTTATTGCAGCAAGTAAACCAAAAAAAACTAAAAACAAAAACTAAGACGCTGCAAGGACAACACAATAGTGCATGAAACAATAAAAACGAAGTGTCTAGAATGACCTGAGATTTTTATTGATGAAGAAGGGGATGCCTTGGGCATCCCCAAAATTTGATTCTTGTACCTCTTGAATATTTATTGGGGCGACACGGGGTGGCATCCCCAATCTTGAGCTTTTGTCCATTCTTCATCTCATTACATCATTCTTTCCTTACACCTAAAAATTTTCCTTCATACAAAACTTCACACAATCTTTATTAGCAACATTAGTGTATTCAAAAGATAATAGACCTTTAGGCTTATCTTTGGAACAGAAAAACTTTCACTAAAAACACAAGATACTCTAGCAATTCCATCAAAAATCTCAATTTCCCAAAAAGAACCCAAAAAGGAATCAATAAGAAGCAAATGCAAAAAATGATAGAAATCTGTCAAAACCGACCAGCATGTAGAAACCGATTTTTTGGAAGACCTTCTGTTGATAAAATCAACAAATGTTGAACTAACTAAAGTTATCTAACATACTGGGGGATTTCTTCGCAAAATATCAGCTCAATCCAACCTACAGAGATTCCTCACGATTTTTTATGGTGGAGCACAAAAATCTGTTTCAGGACAACAACTCCTCAAATCTTACTTCCCTCTCATTAGACGTCATTCTTGGCACAAAAAGCAAACAAAAAGGATAAGGAGAGGTCATTACTGAAGTAATAACTTTCAAGACTCAGAAAAACTCTTGTTTTATCTCCCAACAAGTAGTTTTCTTTAACGCCTTTAAGTTAGGCTTGATAGTTTGAGAAAATGCTCTCATAAGAAATATGAATTGAAGTAAACGAGAGCATCAAGTATCAAATTCAAAACAAATTTAAGTATAACCCACTTACTATGCATAGGAATCTTGTAAAGAAACAAGTCATGAAAGCACAAAGTAACAAGCATAGGAAAGCAAAACAAGTGCAACTTCAAGACTTTCAACATAAAGAGGGGAAACTTAATATTGTTGAGATACATAAGACCATGTTTCCCTCTCTCATAGTAACTTTCAGTATCATCATGAATAAAATTAACAATATAACTATCACATAAAACATTCTTATCATGAGCAACATGCATAAAATAATTATTACTCTCCACATAAACATAGTCATTCTTATTAATTGTAGTGGGAGCAAATTCAACAAAATAGCTATCACTATTATTCTCATCACCATAATCATAAAATATAGGAGGTATATTGTAATCAAAATTAACTTTCTCCTCGATAGTAGGTGGACTGAAAATATCATATTCATCATTGTAATCATCATATATTGGAGTTTTGGTATCATCATAAGCAATAGAATAGCTATCTTCCAAAGCTGGGGAACTAAAAAGATCATTTTCATCAAAACTAGCTTCCCCAAGCTTAGACATTTACATAGCATTAGCAATAATGGTGTCCAAAGAATTCATACTAATAACATTGCTATTAGCATGCAAATAAAGTTCCATAGGTTTTTTAATTTTCTCTTCAAACACTTCATGTCCTAACTCAAGATAAACACTATAAAGCTCTCTAATTTTGTTGTTGTTTTCCATTAAGCCTAACTAGTGAAAACAAGAAACAAAAAGACAAAATTACAGAATCTAGAGGAAATAACTTCGAGCACTCACACCGGAGGATGTGAGTACCTTTTACTTTACCTCCCCGGCACCGGCGCCAGAAAATAGCTTGATGTCTACGCACTTCCATTCTTGTAGATAGTTGTTGGGTCTCCAAGTGCAGAGGTTTGTAGAACAGCAGCAAGTTTCCCTTAAGTGGATTACCCAAGGTTTATCGAACTCAGGGAGGAAGTGGTCAAAGATATTCCCTCTCAAGCAACCCTGCAATCAAGATAGAAGAAGTCTCTTGTATCCCCAACACACCCAATACACTTGTCAGGTGTATAGGTGCACTAGTTCGGCGAAGAGGTAGTGAAATACAGGTGGTAACGGTGCCAGAAAATAGCTTCTAACTTGTTGTTGACATGGGGTAACGTGTGTGGGTGCCAGAAAATAGCTTGATGGTGAGGTAAAGACTAAAGGCAAAAGGATGGAAGCAAGCAAACATGCAATAAATATAGTAGCAAACGGTGTTTCAATGTTTTGAAACAAGGCCTAGGGATCATACTTTCACTAGTGAACACTCTCTCATATAAATATCCTCTCTTCATGATCCTACTCTTAACTACTCTCCGGTTGGACACTCTAATCCATGGTAGGGCTATAACAACACTCCTCAAAGTCCGCCTTTCCCAATCTAGATAACCCCACACTGTCACCTTGAGCGCTAGATGGTTGCAACAAACACCACAATTTCATAAACACATCCAACTCAAAATATAACTCATAACAAATATATATGTAATCTAGCTTAAGTGCCACACACGGTGTGCACACTATCACTTTCACACACATGGGGAAAAGGATAGATCTATTAAAGCACGATGAGTATTTATGTAGACTCTAGCCTAAGTGCCACCATGGCATGCATGCTGTCACTTTCACACACATGGGGAGAGAAGAGATCTATTGAAGCACTTGATTAGCAAGGTAGATCTACTTGATTCCAAAGCTCATGACCACAACAAGATCATGCATAGAGAGAGAGAGAGAGATGAACACATAGCTACCGGTATAGCCCTTATCCTCGAGGAAGAACTACTCCCTCCTCATCATGGGAATCAGTAGTGATGATGAAGATGGTGGTGGAGATCGATGGAGATGGCTCCGGGGGCACTTCCCCGTCCCGGCAGGGTGCCAGAACATATACTTTCTGTCCCCCGAATCACCCCTTCGGTGGCGGTGGCGCTGTGGAGGTTTTGTGGATTTCTTCTGGATTATTTAGGGTTTTTGGGTCGGAGGCTTCTTATAGGCGAAGGAAGCAAGGTCGGTGGAGGTCCAGGGGGCCCCAGTGGCGCCACTAGGGCTGGCCCATGCCTAGGGGGGGTGCGGCCACCCTAGTGTCCTCCTCCACCTCTGCTTCGTGGTTCCGTGTTGCTCCGGGAAAATAATGACTTTGGCTTTTGTCCCGTCCAATTCCGAGAATATTGATTTTCTGCCTTTTCTAGAACCAAAAACAGAAGTAACGGGCAACTGGCACTATGGCATCTTGTTAATAGGTTAGTCCAGAAAAACATAAAAACACCTCAAAGTGTAGACAAACCATAAGACAAATGATATAAAACAAGCATGGAACACCAAAAATTATAGATACGTTTCCGACGTATTAGAAGCCCATGATACTCTTTACTCCATTCGCCCAGGAGGAACCAAGATGTATCAGGACTTGAAGGAGAAATTATGGTGGCATAAGATGAAGCGAGAAGTCGGAAGCTACATAGCCAAATGTGATATCTGTTAGAGAGTCAAAGCGGAGCATCAGATACCCGCCGAACTTTTGCAACCTTTGCAGATCCCAGAATGGAAATGGAATTCAGTTGGAAGGAATTTCATCACCAGTTTGCCTATATATAGTAGGGGAAATGACTCTATTCAGGTCATAGTGGATAGACTTTCCAAAGTAGCTCATTTCTTACCTGTCTAGACCACTTATCAGAGCTCGAAGCTAGCAGAGTTGTATATTGCTAGGATAGTCAGTTTGCATGGAATCCCCAAGAACATTGTGTCAGATCAAGGAACCTAGTTTACCTCAAGATTTTGGAAGAAAGTTCAAGAAGGATTAGGAACCAAACTGAACTTTAGCACAGCCTACCACCCGCAGACCAATGGACAAACGAAGAGAGTAAACCAAATACTCGAAGATATGTTGAGAGCTCGTGTGTTGGACTGTGGATAAATGGGAGGACTGTCTGCCTTTCGCATAATTCTCATACAACAATAGTTATAAAGCCAGTTTGCAAATGGCCCCATTTGAGTTTATGTATGGAAGGAAATGTCGTACCCCACTGAATTGGTGCAAGTAGGAGAGAGTCAGATCTTCGGACCAGACATCCTACGAGAAGCCGAAGAGAAGGTTCACAAGATCTTCGGACCAGACATCCTGCGAAGTTATGCCGACAAGAGATGTCAAGATCTAGCCTTCAATGTCGGAGATTTTGTTTATCTCAAAGTGTCACCCTTGAAACAAATGCAGCGTTTCCAACTCAAAGGAAAGCTTGCACCCATATACATTGGACCCTTCAAGATTCTAAGTCATTGAGGAGAGGTATCTTATCAGATAGAACTGCCGGAAGAGATGTCAGCCGTGCATGATGTGTTTCATGTCTCGTTACTTCGGAAGTGTTTAGAAGTTCCGGAAACGACGGAATATTTCAAGAACATCTATCACAAAGATGTGGAGATCAACCTTGACTTGACCTATCGAGAAGTACCCATCCATATTTTGGAAGAAGCTTTCCGGACCACCCGGACCAGGAGTATCAAGTTCTCAAGATTCAATGGAGCAACCATACTGAAGAAGAAGCCACTTGGGAGCGCGAGGATTACATGAGGACGGAGTTTCCCAATCTCTTTAGTTCCTAGTTTTACTGAATCTCGGGACGAGATTCTGTTTAAGGGGGAAGGTTTGTAACACCCCAAAAATATTAATGAGGATCATTCCCTAATTAATCAAGATTAGGGTTAACAAAAGTTTTTAATAATTAAATTTATATCTTAATGCTTGTGTGTATGAATGCTTGCAATGCCATGTTTGATTGTTGTAAATGATGAGAAATGGTTTAAAGATCAAAACCATATCATCTAGGTCACTATCAAACCAGATCAAAACAAAAGAAAACTAAAATATGAAGCCTAGGACCTAATGGTCATTTCTGCCCAAGTTAACCATTAGGTCACTTTGAGCATCTCTAGCAACTAATATCAAACATAAACTTTTCCATTTATTTTCTCCCCTTGCTAGACCTAGTGACACTCAACCCAGGGGAGCTTTCCAACTTTGAAGCAACATTTTTAAACTCTTTTGAGAGGCAATTCAAATTTGAATCTATCTTATGTATCAAGATAGCCATTTTTTGAAAACCACTCAAACCTTCACCACTTAGCCAACCATTGCACCAAGAGACTACCAAGATTAGTACCAGAACACCCACCAAAAATCACTATAAAAGGTGATGGATTAGTTCTTGCAGCCATTTGATCAAACACTTGGTGATCATAGTACAAACTCAACAACTATTCACTGTTTTGATCAATCCTTTTCTCACCATTGTGACCTCACCGAGATCACATGTCGTGCCCTTAACTCACCTAGTACTAGCCTGCGCAATGGAGCTCCAATCACTCGCCGTTTGACCCATGCAAAGTGGTACCCGAGATCACCTTGCCACCCCGACATGGACACGATGCCACAGACCGCGCTGCCCTCTCCCATGATGTCTAGGAGGTAGCCCTGACCCCACCGCCTCTGCCTGTGCACTCCCCGACCAAAGATAGCTCAAGGCGACGCCAGCAAGGCCGTTCCCATTTAACACCGAACCTTGCCGGTTGCCGTGCCAGAGCGCCGAGCAATCCTGCGCACACACGCCGCGCCTGGCCCTCACCTTGCGCCACTACATCCGCCATGACTCCATCAAGCTCCCAGACATGATCATTTGACCGTGCGATCGCCGTGACCACCGTAAGCCATGACGAATGTCGCTAGTATATTCACAGAGCATGGAGAATTTATAACGATTTAGACCATGCCTCGTCGTGTCACTGTGCATACGATGTTCTCCCTGAAGCACCGCGTCGACCTATGCCCTTGTCCATGCCTATAGCTTACTGTAACTGTGTCGCCGGCGAGCCCGAGCCATACCGTGATGCCCCTTTTGCTGCAGTATAAATAAAGACCACCCCCGACCCCAAAATTCACACCATCCCACTCCTCTCTCTCCCAGGAACCTCTCTGACCCAACCCCGGAGCAAGGCGAGCACAAATTCACCGGAATTTCACCGGAGTTCGCCACTTCAAAGGAAGGAATGAGCCGAACCTAGGAGCCACCCCAGGAGCCGCCGCGACCACCGTTCAAACCGCGGTCGTCGACTCATTCGTTTGCCCCCATCGCCTTACCTAGTAGGAGCCCTGGTAAGACCCCGACGACCCCCGCCGTAGCCCTAGGGTTCTGACTCGCGCGTGCCTTGTGACGGACACGACGACGCTCAGCCGTTGATCGTGCTCTAATAGTAAGGCCTAGATTTTCCGATACCGCTTCATGTTTGCTTTGTTGCTGACAGGCAGGACCAGCCCCGGAGCAGCCCGCTGCGCGTGCGTTGCGGAGTTGGGCCAGCCCATTAGCGTTCCCGCGCACAGCCATCAGTTCAAACTTGGTTTTTTCTGGTATTTGAAAATCCCATTATCTAGTGAACTTTAAAAATTAATTCAGAGAAATGCACTGCACCAAATTGAATGGATCCAATTTTGTTTGAAAGTAGATGAAAATCTCTAATCACTCCCATTGGATTCAAACATTTTGAAGCAATGGATCACCCTTGGTAAAAATAATAAGACAGTAGCTTTTAGCAATTCAAACATTTTTCTAAAATCAACCATAAGGGATTTTGAGTTGATTCCAACTCTCAAAAATCACATTTGACACTACCTTTCCGAATACGTAAAAATCTACATACTTACATACAGTAGTCCTAGACCAAAATTAAAGATTGGCTTTCTAGTCATTTTTAGCTTATTAAAACATTATTAAATAATAGTGTTAAGCTTTATAAATTAGGCCAACCACTTTAAATCACATTCTCAAGTATTGGAATATGTGGTGATGACATGCATCAATATGATCCCATATTAAATTGGAGAATATTAAATCTTAAGTAACTTTTCAATGAGTAGAAATTACTTCTCTAAAAATAAGATAAATAAAACCTTATCACCCCCTTTCTTGTAATGATAGAGATGATGCTCTATCATATAGTGTGACCCTTGTGTGATAAATAGAAGTAGTTAAGTATTGTTTGGTGATTGTGTACCTTGTATTTATTTATAGACGCTAGTATCAATCCGGGCTACGACGAGGAGGAATTCTATGAAGACGAGGACGAGAACTTCGACCACCTTACCAACCAGGGCAAGCTATACTTAGCATGTTATACCATGAAAGCTACATTATGCATGCTATTCTATGCAATCCCCACTTGCAAGACTTTATGATACCCTTTTTAGTATACCAAATCCCAGTTTTACTTGCAAGATTTACTTTTCGCAAAGTTGTTTCGTAGTTAATTAATTAAAGATTAGTGGAGGATTAGGCAAGTGTCATCAAGAGCTTGGAACTTGATGAGGGTAGATACACCAGCTCAGTACCCTACCACTAGTGAAACACACCCCATTTGGTAGATGCTAGTGCTAAAATAAACTTGATCACTAGATGGGAACAAATGATTATGAAAACCTTGGAATGATGAGTCATTCTATTGAAATGTTTTGACATGTGTTATGGACACAATGACTTGAAGATGATGGTGAAGGAAGTATGTGACTTGACTTTGATAAAAACTGATGGTTGGGTTCGGATGCGATACCATTCCAACTTTTACCGTACAACCACAATACCCGAATATAGGTAGGGCTTGACTAGAAGCTTATGTATCTTAGTATGGGTTCCCTCGCAGAACAAGGTGAGCTGAAGCTACCATGTGAATGTGACTGTCCACCTATGCAGTCCTCAAGATGACAGATGGTCAAGGTTGGGAGGCCAAACTCATAGGGGAGGTGCCTATACTAGGGTGTGTAATTGATAGGTTAGGATTGATTATCCGCATACCATATATGATGATTCAGGATTGTTCCTGACGGATGTATCGAATGTTGTGGTGAAAGTGTACCACCTCTGCAGAGTGTCAAACTATTCGAATAGCCGCGTCCTCGGTTATGGACAGTTGGATGTCCCTACTGTTCCGTTGTCAGATGTTTTCCAAAATGACCCGTGACTTGAATGATGACCTTTACTTGACCCCACAAGTTGTGGAGATGAAGCTAGGTTCCCACCTAATTAACTTAGACAACTAAAGTTAGATTTTTACTACTAGATACTTCTTGAAATAAAATTGGCTTGTAGCAAACAAACCTAGAGCTTAAGATTCCTATTAGAATGGCCTTACTGCTTTAGTGAAAGTTTGCGAGTACTTCAAAGTACTCATGGCTTTGTCCCTGGCTATTCCCATGGCCAGACTATGAAGGACACTACGAGGAGGATGGACAACAGGTCGCTTACGATAACTATGATCATCTCCCATCATCAGCATTGCCTGTGACCCTGAAGATGGAGCCCTGACCATGTTACTATTATTATTATTATTATTATTATTATTATTATTATTCTGCTATGATTGTAACCAGACTTGATCATGAGATCAACTATTTGTAAGACTATTATGGTTTGTAATGGATGATGAACTATGGTACCAATCTGTTATGTCTCGCAAAAATGGTAATCCTGGGATTGCGATGTACGGCATAACATGCATCTAGGATTAAAATTCCGGGTGTTGACACCATCCCCAAGGTGCTTGCTCTGTCTTGTCATTGAGATATTTGTTGAACCTTCCATGTTTTGTACCTCGAACCCACCAAATGTTGTGCAATGTCATTTGCTTAGTTCATGCATCATATATGTTCAGCTTGTCTTACCTTACTGTTCTTTTGTTCTATTTGCGTCTCATTATACATAGGACTTTCAGAGATTAATGTATCGTTTATGTGTGTCAGGAATCAGCTGTTTCACCTAAGACCCTTTCAGATATCAGCAGGGAGAAAAACTAAGTTTGGCAAGTGTCTGATTCAGCATTGGTTTCTGTTGATGAACAATACCTCGAGGGAGACATCACTCAGGAATTTGGACCCATTGAGGACCTCCCCCATAGTCCGCCTGCTTATCCACCCCCAAGGTGCTTGCTCTTTTTTTCATTGTGATATCTGTTGCATCTTCCATGTTTTCTATCTCAATCCAACCAAATATTTTGCAATGCCCTCTACCTAGTTGATGCATCATATATGGTCAGCATGTTTTGCCTTATTATTCTTCTATTCCATCCGCGTCTCATTACATATAAAATTATAATTGATTGAAGTATCATTTACATGTGTCAGGAATCATATGGTTTAGGTACCAAACCTGAAGCGTCGACAAGCGGCCCTTCTAATGCTACGGGTGGAACACAAACACAAGCCGGGAAATACAATAAACGAAATTCAGGAAACTCACATAAGGCTAAAAAGGCTCATCTTGGCGGCACACCACATGTTCCAACAGATATAGATGCAGCAAATACCATTTCACACATTGCACAATCAGAAATTGCCAATCCAGATAGCCATGAACAATTGACAACCAGTTTCGACCTCTACTAGCCTAAATCAGCTGGCACAACACCAACAAGCTAGTGATGATCACCCACCTGTTGATCAGCCACCCGCCAAACAAGGTATGTGTTCCAATGCTTATCGTTGCATGCTCCCTTATATATAGCGTAATAGCCCAGTGTAACAGTTGAATTGGCAGCTACACGAAGATTTAAGAAAAGGGGGCCAACGGTAGGAAAAAAGCTTGAATCTCAAATTTCCGGAATGCAATCGAGATATTGCATCAATTCTATTGTACCTAGCAAGCGAAGGCCAGAAGATCCAAAATATTCTGCTTTCCTAGCATCGGAAATAGGTTTTTTTTGTCAGGAATGATATTCCCATCTTCGCATCGTTCAAGCTCCACCAACAGACACATGACCATTACAATTCATTACTCTAGAAGTTACATGTAAGTCATGGTGCTCTGCCCCATGCCTTCAAACTTTCCATTGGTTCTATTCTAATTCACATAATACATCAACTGTTCCATTCTTGCCGATAGACAAAATTCAACTTCGATCAGGATAATGAGGATGTAGAGTATGTTCTCATGGACATGTTCTCCTATTCTTTGCGCCAGTAGTGACATAGGCTAAAGAATAAATACTTTGATGGTAAGCCAAGTAAGGATATTCAAAGAACGTCTCCTATGGAACATTCTATAACTGACCAACAGTGGATAGATATTCTCGACCACTGGTTTGATCAAAAGATTAGGGTATGGTTTGTGAAGACCAAGACCAGATCACATTCAAAATACCTATTTGTGCATATGTATCACTAGTCTCCTTTTGCAGATGAACACTGAGAAAAACAAGAGGAACCATGCCGCACAACGCTTAACAAACCGAACTGGATCTCGTGCATTGGATGGGCACATGAGTGCAATAGTAAGCATAAATAGTTTTTAATATTGTAGAGACTTTGTGCTTCTTATATTTTGATCATGTGTTCCACCCATGTTGCAGAAATATGCGATAAGTCTGCAGCAAAAATTCGAGGCATGCCAAACAAGCAAAAAAGATGGGCTCAATCCCTCCGCTAAGAGTGTTATTGAAAGTCTTATATTCTATTGATATTTTGTGATGACACTCCCTCAGTGATTTATATGTTACAGTTGGATGTGCAACAATGCCTAAACTTCTTTCGAGTTTTCTTTTAATTTAATTACAGTAGATGATTTTCAACTAGCGTGAGTTTCAGTTTTGAACGCTACAAAGAGTGGTCTTATGATATCGTCCACCTGGCGATGAAGGAACAAACGTATGCGATATTGGCATAGTCCTGTTATTGAGTGTTGGTGATAAACTTATTATCATTATGATCAGATAGCTAGTATGCTTTTTATATAGTGTATATGATGCGTAATCTGCCATGCCATCTTGTAAGATTTGTTCATAGACAGGTTAAATATGTTATCTGCATGTTCCTCTGTAGTGGCTTCTCTTCTCTCACCAATGTCTACAGATTACAGATTAAATTGAACGAGGAGATGGCAAAACCGAGGAAAGATGGTCTAGAACAAAACCAAGAAGAATGTCTAGAAACATTTAACATGGTACTAAAATGCGAAGGTCATCATAAAAGTACGTTTCTGCCTAATGCTGGGCTGTCGCAACACAAGTCCAAGTCCAAGTTGGTGTATTTGTCTTATCAGGAAGAAATTGTAGCAGTACGGGCTAAATAGGAAGTGCAAAGCCGAACAATCGATGAGATGAGACAGAAACTATTAGCAAGTGATGCATAGTTTAAGATGTTACGATATCAGGAGAAATCTGGAGAACTCATATATGAATAGACTCTTCTAAATTGAAGATGAACCCTGACAATGACAGGTGAGTACAGTGGTCGTGTGATCGTTCCTACTACTGAGCCAGGGCTGTGTTTGGGGCCATGTAATAACAAAAATGAAGGGGCTATTTATTTTGCATCATGCTTTTATCTGTTCACGCTGTGCTCCATGCACACAAATCCTGCGCCCACTCTCTCAAGCCTTGGATTCATGAACCTCACAAAGGTTTTTTATTCTTTGGATAAACCGCCAAATTCAAAATCTCAGTCGATCGACAAAACCTACTCCCTACCCTGTTTGAATAGGAGATTTTATATCCAATTTTTTTTGCCAATATGGTAAGTGTTTGATGACCAGCCTTCAGTTCGTACAGAAGGAGTACCATTAGTATTATTTCCTGGACGATTCCGAAATTCAAAAATCTTATTCGAGCGGCAAAACCTGCAACTAACCCTGTTTGAATCAGAGGTATCCAATTTTTATTATGGATGATGATCAGTTGATGTCAAACTCGACATTCAATTCCTAAAGAGGGTGATACCCCTTTTTCTATTATTTCTTGGATGCTAGCCAAATTAAAAATATTAGGGCATGTTTGGTTTCTAGCCATAATTTGCCAATTCAAAGAATGGTAAAGTATGGCATCCACAAAGTTCGGCAAAAATTAACTCTATGACAAGTAGTCCATATAATTAATGAAGTGTGGCAAACTACAAGTATGGCAAAAACCAAACACAAGCTAAACAACTTGTGGCAGCCAAAGTTTGGCTTGGCAAACTATGGCTGGGAACCAAACGAGCCCTTATTCTGCGAATTAATTATGGTCATGGATGATTAGTTGATGTGACTCTGGGACTTGAATTCCTTGACAGATAGCATACGGTGTACTAGCTTTTTTCTATTATTACTTGGACGCTACCAACAAAATTCAAAATCGTAATTGAGCGGCAAATCCCCCTTCCCCGACTCAAATGCATTTCTCGCGTCTCTATTTCAAACATTTTTAGGCAAAATCTCCCATTGTTGGAGTACCATTTTTCTCGTAGTATTATTATTAGATGGGCGCTAGCCAATTTCAAAATCTCAATCGAGCGGCAGAACCACTCACAGACCTTCCCGCCCCTCCGTTTTAAAATATTTGAGCCCAAATCTCCCACCGGGTAGTCCCATTTTATTAGAATAGAAGATGGGCGCTATCCAAATTCAAAACCTCAATCAAGCGGCAATATCACACATCGACCTTGAAGCATTTCACGCTCCTCTGTTTCTAAAAATTTTGACCGTAAAATTCCCATTCTACCCTTTATTTATACGACAAATCGGCAGGCTATAGTCGGTATCTTAGGCACGATCGTAATTTGTATCATGTTCACCTCTATGGTCCCTATTAGCGTAGTTTTTCCCACTGTCCCTCCCAAAAATCCCATCCTCTTCTGTCCCCTCCACGACCACTATGCATACCGGTCGACGAAAATACCACGGCGGCCTGAGCCGCTTAAGTTGCGGTCTCGTGCACCGCGTGGAGCCGCTTCACGGGCATCCACTCCACCAGATCTAGTTCATTAGGCTTTTGTACCACAACAGCGGATCTGTGGTCTCGTTCACCATGCCGATAGTGTCATCGACCACCCAAGCTCTGCTTCCCCGCCGCCGAATGCTACCCAACCGTACCAGAGCAGCCTCAGCGGTGTCCACCAGATGGGATCTAGTTCAACGAGTTCCATGTCCACCACTCCAAACCAGCTGCACGGGTGTTGCCGTTCACTGCACCGGATCTGCCTCAGCGATGCTCTCGTCTACCGCGCCGGATCTGCCTCGGCGTCACTCTCGTCCGCCGTGCTCAAGCCGGCATCGACCACCCAAGGTCTGCTTCCCCGACCGCCCAAGATCTACTTAGCCGCAACCACAACACCCTCGGTGACCTGCACGTCAACCGCATGGTACCGATGATGCTTAGACGCCTCTCTGACCAAGGTAACCTAATCTCCAACTCCTTTTTGTTTTCTTAGCAATATATAAGGTTAAAGCCTGTCGCAGTGAACTTCATTTGTGTAATCGTGGTAGTACATACAAGTCATTGGGCATGCATGTTCTTTGTGCTACATACAAGGTCACTGGACATGTTTGTTTGCATTCGTTGCTCTACAAATTTCAAGTACTGCACATGTTCCTAGCTACTCTCTACAACATTAATTGCCTGCTATTGTGTAGTTTTTGCAAAATGTAAAGTCAGTGAAAAATATTAGTGTGGATTCCCTCCTCCACAGTTACTGAATCTATATGGTTCATCCTTAGCTAAGTTCCTGCTATTATTTCCTCAGTGGCATCGTTCTACTATCCTGTAGTACCTATTTAAAATCATCATACTAGTTTGATAATAAATTTGTTGTTGCTATCTGGATCTTTAAAAGATGCAACACTGACGGCTTGTTTTTTCTTTACATAGAGCACAAAAGGGAACACAGAGCATGTTGGTTTGCGCATCCTCTTCTACAGGTTAACAAGCGCGATGTCATTGTTTCCTTATCTGGTGCTGGTTCATCCTAAGAAACGACATAACTATCCTCTACTATGTAGTTCATTCGTGGTTTGCGTTCGTGCACTGCAAGTTCGGGTACGATGCCATTATAATTTCTGTCTCGTTTATTCTTAGCTACTCCTATGAAAGTAACTGCATGCCATTGTGTAGCTCACCACAAATTCTGAGTCAACCAACGTCTCTTGCTTTCCAGGATATACAAATGGTTCCATATATATTTGTTGAAATAACCTGGCTAGTTTATATTTGCTGAAATTCTAAGAAAAACTTTGTTTGACTTCTCATTTCATTGTAGGCACACTTGTCTAATGCGTGTCTATCCTGTTCTACAGGTTCACAAGCGATGCCATTATATTTCATATCTGATTCTGGTTCGTCCTATGAAACGACATAACTATACTCTATTGTATAGTTCATTTGTGGTTTGCATTACTGCTCTACAAGTTATCTCATGATGCCGTTATAATTTCTGCCTTCTTCATTCTTAGCTACAATAGTAACTACATGCCATTGTCTGGTTTATTCTTCTATATATATTTGTTGATATGACCTGGCTAGTTTATATTTGCTAAAATTCTAAGCCACACACATTGTTATATTTCTCCTTTCACGATAGGAACACTTATTTAATGCTTGCTTGTCCTGTTTGTTTGACGTGATGGTCAATATATTTGAACCACTGACCAGTAGTAAACTTCAATTCATAGATCCTGTCGTATCAGTTAAATGAGTAGTTTGCCTTGCTTGACGTATTAACTTGTTATTACTTAGTTTGAGACTGCAATTATTGCTATCGCCACCAAAGAGGGGGTTGCAAGATCATGTCTCAAGTTTGATTTCCAATGTATATGTCACACTCAAAACGAAGATGGAGGTGATAGATGAAGAAAGCAAATTGAGGACTGCTATCTACTCGATTGTCAACTGAAATGCCGATTTTTCTTTTCCTTGAGTTGATAATATGTAATAATTTTAAGTACTTTGCATTTGATGTAATATCTAGACTAATTGCATAGACCGTGTAGGAATTTAGTTGATGTCGTCCACAGATAGCGGTAGGCGGTACCGTACCTGCGCTAGCCAGGTCGATTAGGGTATAGTATCGTGCTTTGTATTTGCCCATCTTGTATTAGACCAACGATGAACATTAAAAATGCTTACAATTTGTACACGTTTAATGGTGTCGAAATGGGCTCCAGAAATGCAGAAACTGTAAAAATAACGGGGCTGACCCACAGGCGAGATTAGTAACAGCAACAGTATGTAACAGCGGCATTGCCATAAAAGTGGAAGGCCGAAACAGTAATAGACCGAAACAGTAATATCTCTAAACAATAATAGGACGAAACAGTAATGGGCCGAGAAAATAACAGGCCGAAACAGTAAGGGCCGAGACATTAACAGACCGGAACACTAACGAGTCATCATTTGTATGTCTCAATCAATGTAATGGGCCAGACAAGTTATGGGTGTAACGACTTGATTCAATCAAGACGTTAACAGACCGAATCAAGTTATTACATTAGATAGAATCAATTCATCATTTGTATGTCTCAATCAATGTAATCCTTAGACCTAAGGTTATTGCACAATCCGAGTTGAGTATCACTGACTTAGGTTCAGTCAAACGCTGATCTGTAACAGGGCAGTTATAAAGGCAAAGTTTGATGGGGTTCATTGCATAGAAAACAAATTTTTTTACATATGGTTGCAACTGCCAAGATCAAATCTAGGCGATACTTGTAATGGTTACAAATGGACTCACCCTCGTAGACCGTAAGCAGGACAACATTCCTGCAAATAAACATGGTTGATGTATAGTGTACCGGACCATCGTCGAGGACGTGTAGACCATTAGGACCACAATGGGCAATGCCTCCGCAATCGGTCACACATACGATGCGTCGATGACTCTCGAACCCTTGATCAAGCAGGGCAGCGGAAGTAGCGGATCCCCAGGAACTACACCAGCACTACGCCATGGTAGTGGTGGTGGAGGGGAGGGATTAGAGCAGGGCTTCCCTTAAACATGACAATGGACAAGCTAGCTAGAGGGGGAATATGCCAACCAAAGGGCATATGAGATTATGGTGAATGAGTGTGTGTGTGGAGAGGAGGAGGAGGCCACGTGCTTTTATAGGTGCCATGGGGATGTACCCTCCCCTCCTCTCATTCAATCTCCATTAAAGCACTTTAATTCGCTTAAAGGTCCATTAAAACACTTTAATTCCCTTAAAGGTCTTTCCATTAAAGCACTTTAATTCCATTAAAGCATTTTAATTCCCTTAAAGGTCTATCCATTAAAGCACTTTAATTACATTTTGATGCAAATCAATTTAATGAACATTTCATTTAATGAGTACTTCATATAATGAACACTTAATTTAATGAACACATTAACATTCTGATCCCTTTGCTTTGTTTCAATAACCCAAAACTATTTCGGCAGATTCGGTAGAACAATTTCTGCAGCAGAACAATTTTGTACAATGTCCTTTGATTTACCCTGTGTTTCCTATCCGCTCAAATGCGTCGGTTTACCTTAAGTGTGTCTCCCTACAGGTTCGAGAACTATGTAGACATGATGGAGACTTTCTCCAATCAATAATTATTAGCAGGACCTGGAGATCCATATTGATTTCCACTAGTTCCTCGAAGATCTCATGATCGTCCGAACCTATTTCGCTGTAATTGAAAGGAATATGCTCGAGAGGCAATAATAAAATGGTTATTATCGTATTCCTTGTTTATGATAAATGTTTATTTCTCATGCTATAATTGTAGTAATTGGAAACATTAATACATGTATGTTTAATAAACAAATAAAGTGTTCCTAGTTATGCCTCTCATATAAACTAGTTCGTTGATTAACAAGATGATCAAGGTTTCCTGATCATGGACATTGGATGTTGTTAATAACAAGGTCATAGCATTGGTGGAATGATGTGATGAACATTCATCCAAAGTATAGTAATACGATCAAATTCATTATGTTTAAATTACTATAACATCATACAAAGTAAACTTTAGTCCATAGACCATGAGATCATGTCAATCACTAACACAGGAAGTGTAACTTGATAACATCAAACGTCACACCGTAATAGGGTGACTATAAAGGTGGATTCAGATACTCCAATAGTGTTATATATAGGATCATGTATCAAGAGTGGGATTTGTCCATCCAAATGACGGAGAAATATACTCTGAGCCCTCTCGATGATATCACATTGATATAGCTTGCCAGCAAGTGATGGGGATCACTAGAATGTTATATCACGGGAAGAAGAAAAGAGTACATGTTGGCAACGAGATCAAACTAGGTATGGAGATACCAATGATCGAATCTCGGACATGTAAAATATTGCGAGACAAAGGGATTTAGTTACAATGTTAAAGGTTCACACGATCACAAGAAGTGATCGTTGAATGTGTGGGAGTTAGTACGGATCTCTAGGTCCCACTGATGATTATTGATCGGAGAGGGATATCGATCATGTCTTCATTATTCACGGACCGTAGGGTGACACACTTAAGGGATACTGAAACCATTTGGAGCAAATAAGATGCCAGAGAAAGAATAACAAAGCGCTGGAATTATTTCAATGGAAACCGAAATTGTTTCGGGTGAAATTGCTGAAATTGGTTCTGCATGTCAAATTGAAATGTTGCAAGGGGTTTTATGTGAATATTTGTTAATTAATGTAATTAAAAAATTATGAATAAAATAAATAAAAGAGTTTTATTAAATGAGAGATTGCATTAAATTTGGTGAAAATTTAATGGATCCGAGTGGATTTTTGAGTGGAGGCATGTTTATGTGAGTGGGAGCTCCACCCATAATGAATGTGGAAGAGGTGGGGAAGCCACCATGGCCACCATGCCATGCCCCTTGGCTGCCTCCCCTCTCCCTATAAAAGGCCCCCTCTCCTCTTCTCATATTACACCTCCTCACGAAGGATCTCTCTCCGCCTCTAGAATTTTCCCCATGGTATCGGCTTAGCGAAATACATGTTCCTGGTGGATTTTTCTGGAGCAAGGATTTTCTGCTTCCGCTGCTTTGCTGGAGCGAGGACTTGGAGGTTGTTGGGGTACTAGACGTGTGTGCAATCACGGATGCACCCTGCTTTGCGGTGCTAGACTTGTTGGTGTTAGACCTGCTGGACTTCATCACGATCTTGAGATCGACAAGTGAACAACTACATTATCCACGAGAACCAATATTGTAACGCTTTGTCATGATAGTGGTATCAGAGACTATATGATTGAAGTAAGCATCACGGTTTTGGAATCTTCACCGTGATGAAACTGCTAAAAGGTTTAATTTCATAAGAGACGATGAAGATCCTTGCATTTACAAGAAATTAAATGGGAGCGCTGAGACATATTTCTAATACATTATGTGGAGGACATCTTGTTGATTGGAAATGATGTATATTTTATTGAGACGGGTTAAGAATTTCTATTCGATGAAAGACTTAGGCAAAACCCGAATATTAGGCATCAATGTATATATGGATAGATTGAGACGCTAATATGGTTGTGCCAAATGTACATAGATGAGATATTGAATGAGTTCAATATGGAAACGATGAGAAAGGTTCTTGTCGCATGGAAAGTATTGAATCAAGATTCAAGTGTATTGACACTTGGTAAGTGAAACAAGATTCAAGTGTTTTGATGCTTGGTGAGTGAAATCACATGAATATTTTGATAAATCATACCATGATATGTACATATCCAGATATGTTCTATGCTCTAAATGTTATGAGCATATACTAGAATGACTCATAAGATGACCATTGGACGATAGTAAGGATATACTTATGATCTTTGGAAGAACTAAGAATATATTTATGTAAAAGGTGATAAGCTGTTACAAATAGTTCATTGTAAAGTGTTACATTGATACTAGTTTTGTCAAAAGATTAAGTTCATCTCAATTTAAACTATGGGTGTCGGGGGGATAACCCTCGGGTGGGGAAAGCCAGGCCTAAGTAGGCCGGCTCCAGAAGACACTGGCCGCCTGGCCTTCAAGCAAAAGATCTCTAGCCGGTTGGCTAGTCCCACCCGGCTGGGCTTAAAGCTTTCCCGGCTAGCCCGTCTAGCCGGATAGCCAGAAGAACTGGTTGGGTGGCCCCTCCCACCCGGATGGCCTTGGATTCGATGTAGAGCGTAGAGGGGAGACGATCTTTGCGTAGTACGCCTCTGGCACCTCCCATCACCAGACAGGCTGGCACGCCGCCCTGACCGGTGCTACTAGACAATGATAAAGCAAAGTGGTCGTCTGACTGCCAAAGAAGCCCTGGATGATCGATAAAGCAAGGGTTGACGCCCCAAAGGAAGCCTAGGTTACTGCTAGAGTAAATGCTGACGCTAAAGGAAGGGCACGGGGCTACTGTAGAGTCGTCCATCGATGTACTGGAGGTTGACTGGGTCCTGGTCCACCGCCTTGGGCCCTACAGCCGACCCGCCCGATAAACCTAGATCCAAACAGTAAACCCTAGAACCCACATTGTAACCTACCTCCCCCGACCAGTATATAAGGGAAGGTAGAACTAGGGTTCTTGGTAAGTAACAACAGTTGTAAGAGTTTGCCTCTAGTTCTTCTTCTTCCTCTAGCCATCGATAGTTTCTAAAAAAATAGCTCAAGGAGCACTTGTACAGGGCATTCACCCCCATATAGTAGATCTTGCAGGAGTAGGGGTGTTACGTCGCCGAGAGGGCCCCGAACCTAGGTACATCGCTGTGTTCGCGGTTCATTGTGCCGAACCCGTTGTCTGAGCCACTGGTTGCACCTAAGTGCCCCTCTTAAGCCATCACTGCCATGTTTCACACCACGACAGTTGGCGCCCACCGTGGGGCACAACACTTTGGTTGGGATCATCTTCCGCACGAGATTTCCGCTCGTCGCCGGTGAGCGCGTGGCCTCTGGCCTTGTCCTCACACTCGGTGCTTTCGACATCATCATTGACAATGTTGCGTGCTTCGCCGGGGACACCTTCCCTGTCACGGCTCCATCCTACACTTTGGGGACCACCGTGTCTACATCGCCACCATCGCTGAGGCCTTCCCCAGCAAGGTCAACACCGTCTCCAACGTGCCTCTCGACCACGTCTCCCACGGTGCTGCCGCAACAAATGGATACGTCGAGGTCATGGTGGTGAACACCCACGAAAACCACCGCCCGCCATAGGAGCTCCGAGCGGGAGGAGAAGGCTCCGTGCTCGAGTAAGAGCAAGATCCGCTCACTGCCTCCATCTAGCATCTCCGCGCCCCCGTCGCTATCGAGATAGACCCGATAGTTGCCGCAGCCGCGCTCGAAGCCACGCACTAGAAGCTCCTGGAGGAGGCCACCAAGGTCGCTGCTAACTAGCGCCGGCTGAACGCCACCATGCATGAGTACAACGCCGCCCATGGCTTCGCTAGGCAGATCCAGCAGCGAGGGCGTGACCTTGGGTAGGAACTGGACTGCCCCGCGGATTCACGCGCTGGCGTGGCCCAGCCCGTCTATAGAACCCCCGCCAAAAACATGAGGGCGGCGGAGGCGGCGGCCGCAGAACTGAAGCACCTCGAGAGGGAGGAACTTCGTCGCCAGCAGGAGCGCGTCTAGCTCCTCGTCGCCACCGCCAACAAGCAGCAAGCCGCAGGGGCTCCTAGCCACAGGGGCAACACCCGAGACATGGTCCCTCACAAAGGCGCGGACCAAACGACACACAGATTAAGGAAACACCAACAGGCATCTTCTCCAGACAACACCAGGCAAAACACCGCTCGCACGGTGGATCAGGCAATCGTGGCCATCGCAACCGCGATGTCGCTAATGCTAGCATCAGCGTGCGCCGGCTAGAGGAGCTGGCCAAGAAAAGAAGGCACGCGCGCCAGAAGAAGGAGCTGTAGAAACAAAGACCCGCCCGAGTCGCGCTTGAGTGGACGTCTCGGCCCTCGTGAGCCGGCCGACACCCTCGAGCGCATCGACCTCTCGGTATAGTCGTGTACGCTGGAAGAAAGTCCGGCTGGCCCAAAAAAATTCGGCCCGCGCATCCGGAACTAGCCATTTCCAAAGGGATTTTCTCTCCCAAGGGACATGCCAAAATACAACGGCACCGTCAAGCCGGAGGACTGGCTGGTGGATTACACCAGTGCCGTGGGAGTCGAAAACGGTAACCTCCGCCTGGCTGTCTGCTACGTCCCCCTCATGCTCATCGAATCGGCAAGAACATGGCTCAACAGACTCTCCGACAACAGCATCAATGCCTGGCTGGACTTTGAAGAAGCATTCATCCGCAACTTCACTAGAATGTATAAGAGACCGGGTCGGACCCGTGAGCTTGCCCTTTGCGTTCAACGCAAGGACGAATCTGACTACGCCTACCTCACCGGTGGACCAGGATGCATAATTCGTGCAAAGGAGTGTGTGAGCATCAGGCAATTGAATTCTTCACCAACGGCTACCGAGACGGCACCGTGCTAAAGCACAAGATCAGCCGGGCAGATCCCCAAACCATGGCTCAGGTCATGGCCATTGTGGACAAGTACGCCACCGCCGACGCGGACATGAAGAATCCCATCGTGGTGGACAATCAAGGACAGATCATGATGGACGAGCAGGCAAAGTGCCGCCAGCCAGGCGAGCACCAATCCAGGCGGCATGGCCACGACAACCATCTCGGCAAAATAAAAGACGACCATCCTGACAGCCAGTACGACACTAAGAAAGTAGCAGCGGTGCACGAGGACCCGGCTGCAGGAAGCAGCCGGAGATAAAGACCGGAGGATAGGACACCGTAGCCCAAGTACACCATGGAATCCATGCTCGATGGGCCATGCAAGTTCCACGGTGGCGGCAGCAAGCCTGCGAACCATACAACACGCTAGTACAGCTTGACGAAGAATATGGCCGAAGCCAGCGATCTCCCACCACCACCACCTCCACCTCCATCCGGAGGTTCGTTGGACAACAGGGAGTGGCACAACCACCGAGAAGATAATGAAGATGGCTACCCACGCCAAGTGGGCAACTATCACATCTACCTCGGCTACCCACGCCAAGTGGGCAACTATCACATCTACCTCGGCTACCCACGCCAAGTGGGCAACTATCACATCTACCTCACCGAGCCGGAAACCAAGCACAGCAACAGAAGGCGCGAGGCGGAGGAGAATGCTATCATTCCTCCCGTCCCCCAGTATATGCATTGGTTCAAGCATGCAATCACCTGGAGCAAGGAAGACCAGTCGGCCGTGTTTCCAAGCCCTGGAAGCTACACGCTAGTCCTGGACTCCATAATGATCTCCAAGAAGCACTCGTGCTATTTCTCTCGTGTCCTCATCGACGGAGGCAGCAACATCAACCTCCTATACCGCAGTAGCCTCGAGCGGCCCGGCATCAGCGAGTCTCAACTTCAACCCTTGATGTGGCTCAGTTGACTGTAGAGCCTCGTTGGAAAACCCCAAGAGCAAGGTGTGATGAATACAGCAGCAAGTTTTCCCTCAGTTATGAAACCAAGGTTATCGAACCAGTAGGAGTAAGGAAACAACTCCAAGGTGTTGTTAACAACTTGGAACATGCACAACACAAACTCAAACCTTTGCCCCAGCTTACAGTGAGGTTGTCAATCTCACTGGTTTGCTGAAAGCAAAGGATTAAACGTATAGTGTGGAAGATGTTGATTTCTTGCAGAAAGTAAACAGTAATAGTAGATGATGTATCAATGATAAAGATTGGACCGGGGTCCACAGTTCACTAGAGGTGTTCTCCTTAAGATAGATAGCAAGTTGGGTGAACAAATTACAGCGGGGCAATTGACAGATTGAGAAAGCATAACAATGCATATACTAGACATCTTGACTCCTACGAGATTTGATTGGGCATTACAACATAATCCATAGACCATAATCCAACTGCATCTATGTCTAATAATCCATCTTCAGGTTATCATTCGAACCCCTTCTAGTAGTAAGTTGTAAGAAACAGATAATTTCATTAAGCAATGTGTATGAAGTAAAAAATACAATTATTCCATGAACAAAGGATTGCTGTTTTCTCCCTAGTAGCAAAAACACATCTACAATCTTAGAGATTTCTATCACTTCCCCAGATTATTAGAGGCATTGTAGCCCCCCGATAAATCACTACTAGAAAGTCGCTTTCTAATTACTACTTTGTGCATCATCATGACATCATGCATACTTGTATCTAAAAAATATTTTACTAAACCTATTTTGTTTTCTACAATATTCCTCTCCTACTATTCCAAAGTAAAACTCTAGGCCGTCCGGCTATTTGTTTTTTCTAAATATTATTTACAAATGGTCTTTAAAATAAAACAAGTAAATATAAATACAAAAACTATTTTTTCATGGGGGAGGCAGTCCAGCCCGTAGGCCAGACCACCTACCACCCCGGCAGGCCCGGCCCAAACCAGGTTAGACCAAACCGTAGATCTAACCTAAACCCTAACCCTAGCCTTTACCCTACCCAAACCCTAATCCCCCACACCCCCACAATTCCTCCACCCTGCCGCCGTCACTTCCCACCCTTCCTGGACCCAACACCACCACATAGCCACTCCACGTCACCCATCCCGTCGCTACATAGCACGCACACGCCCGGACGACACGCTAATCCTGCCCAGCGGTAAATGGCCAAGCGGCCATAGCACACACGCACCAACACACTCCTCCCGTCCTGTGTTGAGTGCCCCTGGCCCCACCGCGAAAACAACTCCCGCGACCTCCTCCTCTCCTCGATCGGTCTCCCCCACCAACCCCCTCCTTCCTTGATGCAAGCCACACCGCTGCCTCCCTCTAAACTTGCTGCGATGCCGCTTCTCTCTGTCGGCAGCACCCGCCGCCAGCGCCGCCCTCTCCTCTCGCCTAGATCCTCTCCCGCACGAGCTCTCCCCTCGTTTGCACGCTGTCGCTCGAGCACCGCCCCGCGACACCCTGTAGCGCTCCGGTCGGTGCCTGCAGCTTCCTCCCATCACCCCTCCCTCATCTCTAGAGCGCCTCCCCACCGTCGTCTCTCCTCCCCGAAGCGACCGTCCAGTGGCCGCTCTTCATCGTCCCGTCACCGACGGTGTCGCCCCTCCCTCTCGCCCTCCTGCCAACCCGTGCGGCTTCGCCCTGCCCCGACGTTGCCATCCAGCGCCTTTCGGCCTCCACCAGGACCGGCGCCGCTCACCAACATGCTCGCCGGGTCACCGCCGCGGGTTCCCCTTGTTGTTCCTCCAATGTTGTTGGCCTGGAGCCCCTCGTCCGCATCCTCTGCATCGACGTCGAGTACCTACCGGCCTTCTCCCGTGCGGTGATGCTCCTGACCCTGTTCATGTGGGATCCCATGGTTGGGCGTGAACCAGTGGTATCTTGCCACTATTTTGGTGCTCCTTTGTTGCTCTAAGTTGATCTCGGGCCGTGTGTGTGCTCCTGTGTTTGCAGGTGTAGGGCCAAACCAAGTATGGGTT
The DNA here is from genome assembly GCA_916181665.1 of Avena sativa. Taxonomy (NCBI): domain Eukaryota; kingdom Viridiplantae; phylum Streptophyta; class Magnoliopsida; order Poales; family Poaceae; genus Avena; species Avena sativa. The sequence goes on along the minus strand of OV702283.1, from coordinate 237,266,435 downwards.
GATCTGAGGCTGAATCGAAGACGCTGATTCCAACAATGTGAAGCTACTGTGATGATTCTGATGTGGTTCGAGATCCTCCATGCGACAAGTCTGACGAGTTGGACAAAAACCTCATGCCAAGTCCCAGATTCCACCGACAAGACCGGCTTGATGCTGAAGAATGTACAGGGTTCTCCTAGAAGACCCCGACATCAGACCGCAAGACCGTTGGAACTAAAGATGCCTGGAATGCCAAGATCGTCTTCCAGACTCGATGGTCCCAACCCGAAGATCCCCGGAACGCCAAGACCCTCTACACGGATCCGAAGACCGAACCGAACCCCTCCGAGCCCCAAGTTCGTCGAACCACCCATGTGTGACCCTCATTCTGTGACCCCTATTTTTATGAATGATACAAATTGTTGCATATTAAATTGTCATGATTGCATTCTTAACATGTGGTTTTTGGGGCATTATGCCAATTCACCTCATAATTAAATATGGAGACCATATGCAGGCGAATCTAGTCTAATATTGGCCCCATTTAAATTTGTGTATCGAACCGATAATTTTGCTTAATATGAACCATCTAAATAAATGTCGGGACCCTGGTTCCGCTTAATATTGCCTAATTGCATCGCATCTTTTCCATGTCATACATCATACCTGCATCATGCCCGATCTTCTACCGTAGTATTAAATATTTCATCCGGTGTTTCTGCTAGTGCTTTGCTTCTTCACGGATTAGGCCGATGAGTTGATGTGAGTGTCGACCCGATCTTCGGATGAACCTTTGAAAATGTTTTCAGGCAAGCATTCTCCCTCTTTCTACATATTTTACATTTATAGTCTTTACCCTCCTATTAATCTATTGCTATCTGTGTTACGATGCTATAGATTCCGTACCCCTTTATACTTTCCTGCAGCCCATATATTGCCATGGACACATCCTATTACCTGTTGTTTGGTAGATAGTTGACCTTCTGAGTCGTAGTTGCTTGCGTAGGTGATGCATCATGCTGTTGATGTTCCACAGTTGTTGGAGTAATGCCTCATGTTTAATGTTGGAGACGATCATGGCTTTAATTACAGTTTAATAACTAAAATTGCAAGTAGGTGAATAATGCAGAGGCACATGTGGGCAATAGATGTTATTTGGTTTTAAGTCGTCCACTTGTGTCCCGTAGGACCCCGAATACTTGATACATGTTCCTTGAATATTCACACTATCCGCATGTGGGACCATGAATCCCCTTAGCATGAGCTTGATTCATATCAAATTTATTGGGGCCACAAAGTAGTTTGGGGCTTTATTTCTACCCTGTACTTATGACATGATTATTCCATGCTTTACTGCTTTACTTACTATTGCGTGTGGAGCGCCTGTGCTGTTTTGGAACCCCGTGTCACGTTTTCGCGGTATCGACAAGCCTAGTCACACTTTCGTGTTACCAGTCGTTTACAGTCGTCGTTAGAAACCTCTGGGTTCGTCTCGGAGCCGGCCAACTTCGGAGAGGGTAGCTTGGTGGGGTGGCCCCCTAAAATATTATATGAATCTTGCGATTTCTTTGTCGTGATGCCTTGTTAGGTTTTCATTTGGTTTTTCCGAGGTTGATCGTGCATGTGTTGCTATTTGTGCCCCCTGCAGGGTAAAACTTTTTGAAAGCCGTGTCCGTGGTTATGGACGACTTGGAGCATAGTATCTCTATCATAGACAACAATAACTAAAGTAGTGCTATAAATTTGACTTTATAATGACTAGTAGTCAGCTTCACTACAACGGAATGTCTAAATAAAAATACCAACAATGCTGGGTTTGGGATATCTCATGCTATTTGTATGTGACTAGTAAGTGTCGCAAATACAATAGAATGGTTAACTAAAAGTTTCCACTGCTTATTATTTCAGGATGACTCATGCTATCTATATCTGACTAGTAATCGCCGCAACTATAACGGAATGAATAAAACTGTCAACTGTGTGATTTCCTCGGTTTGACTTCCTCGTGTGGTTTCGAGGGGGAAATACCAGGATGGGTATGTTTGGTGTTAGTCTTAGGTTGTATCCGAATAGGTCTTTATTATCCCTCTCTGATAGCCAACAGTTGTATCGAGTCTCTATAGTTTGTTTAGTGCATGCTTCGCTGTTGCTTCAGTCCACCATACCTATGTAGGCGAGGAACGCCAAATTCTAAGACTCGCCGTGTAATAGCCTCAGTACTGACCGCTCTCTTTTCCCTTTGCCCTTTTTTGGCATCCCTTTTGTTTGAGCAGGTTTTGAGATTGACGTCTTTAGCAGGGTTACCCTTCCGGCTTGGCCTGGGCAGGGTTATGGACGCCATTGGTTATTCTTCAGGACTCTTAGCTCAATTTCCATCTTATCCGTACTCGGGCGTTGTATTGTTTTAAAGGTGATTTGGATCTTTGTACTATATATCTATATTCTTGACTCATGGAGTCGTTGTTGTATATATATGTTCTGTGGGTTCCATCGTGGACTATTGTGTAATGATATTACTTCGTTTTTCACCCGCACGCAAGTGCCTGGCAGGCACCTTTAAATCGTTTCTATGCGGATTTGGCGGGAATGGCTAGAACTTGCATAGAGCCGATCCGAGGGTGTTACAGAGTGGTATCAGAGCCTAGCAGTTGCGATACCCCACAGGTCTAGCCTATAGGATAACCTAGCTAACGGACGATGTAGAGTGTCAGAACTATTTTGGAAAATCGGTTGGATAGATCTGATTAGGTCTGCTTTTACTCCTTACCCCTTTGCTATTGTCCTCTTACCTCTGTGTGATTTGAATATGTTTTCTTAACTTTTCTTTGAGTCCAGGAATTCTCGTCGTTGGGTTCCGTCATACCTTTAGGGTTTCGCTTCCTACTCTTGTAATGGTGCTTCGACATCCGGTCTTCATGCTATCTAGAGGAGTTTTCATCTGTTGTACCTTTCAGGGGACTAAAAATTCACTACATTTTTTCTCTGTATCTTCCGGTGTTCTTCATCATGACGACATCATCTGCATTCCGATTCGATGAAGAGTCTGCATCACCCTTTTGTATCTGAAGCTCTCCGAACCTCGCTTGTCGAGATCTTCAGTCTAAAATCTGAGAGTTCGTTGCATGATTCTTCTATTCGTGTACAGAGTAATTCCTTGAGTGCGAAATGGAGTCGCGACCATATAACTACTCTTATCATTCACTTTTGTACATTGAATGGAGGACTGATGCAATTCTTACTACTTCCACAGAAGTTAGAGGTGGTCTTACCTCATGATACCTTTACCTTCGTCCTTGTCTCTCCGAAGTGTTCTCTCGACGAACGTGAGCAACGACCCATTGTTGGTGGTGTCGCCGATTTTGAGACAGAGAAAGAATCTTTGTTAGTGGTGTTGCGAAGATCTAAAACGAAGCGAGAAGATTCAGATTGTCGGCCTTCTTCCCAATATGATGAGGCGGATCTCGAGGGCGAGATCCATTGTTAGTGGTGTCGAATTGTAGCACCCCGATAAATCACTACTAGAAAGTCGCTTTCTAATTACTACTTTGTGCATCATCATGAGATCATGCATACTTGTATCTAAAAAATATTTTACCAAAACCTATTTTGTTTTCTACAATATTCCTCTCCTACTATTCCAAATTAAAACTCCAGGCCGTCCGGCTATTTGTTTTGTCTAAATATTATTTACAAATGGTCTTTAAAATAAAACAAGTAAATATAAATACAAAAACTATTTTTTCCCCGAGGGAGGCAGTCTAGCCCATAGGCCAGACCACCTACCACCCTGGCAGGCCCGGCCCAAACCAGGCTAGACCAAACCCTAGATCTTAGCTAAACCCTAACCCTAGACTTTGCCCTACCCAAACTCTAATCCCCCACACCCCCACAATTCCTCCACCCCGCCGCTGCCACTTCCCACCCCGCCTGGACCCAACACCACCACATAGACACTCCACTCCACCCATCCCGTCGCTACACAGCATGCACACTCCCGCGCGACACGCTAATCTTTCCCAATGGTACACGGCCAAGCGGACACAACACACACGCACCCACACGCTCCTCCCGTCCTGTATTGAGTGCCCCTGGCCCCACCCGACAACCACTCCCATGACTTCCTCCTCCCCTCGATCGGTCTCCCCCACCAACCTCCTCCTTCCCCGACACAAGCCATGCTTCCACCTCCCTCTACACTCGCTGCGATGCCGCTTCTCTCTATCGGCAGCACCCGCCGCCACCGCCGCCCACTCCTCTCGCCTAGATCCTGTCCCGCGCGATCTCTCCCCGCGTTTGCACGCTGTTGCTCGAGCACCGCCCCGCGCCGCGACACCCTGTAGCGCTTCGGACGGCGCCTGCAGCTTCCTCCCGTCACCCCTCCCTCGTCTCCAGAGCGCCTCCCCACCGTCATCTCTCCTTCCTAAAGCGACCGTCTAGTGGCCGCTCTTCATCGCCCCATCACCGACGGCGTCGCCCCTCCCTCTCACCCTCCTTCCAACCCATGCGGCTTCGACCTGCCCTGACGCTACCATCCAGCGCCTTTCGGCCTCCACCAGGACCGACGCTGCTCACCAACATGCTCACCGGGTCACCGCCGCGGGTTCCCCTTGTCGTTCATCCAACGCCTGTTGGCCTGGAGCCCCTCGTCCGCATCCTATGCATCAATGTCGAGTACCTACCGGCCTTTTCCCATCTGGTGATTCTCCTGACCCCGTTCGTGTGGGCTCCCATGATTGGGCGTGAACCAGTGGTATCTTTCCACTGTTTTGTTGCGCCTTTGTTGCTCCAAGTTGATCTCGGGCCGTGTGTGTGCTCCTGTTTTTTGAGGTGTAGGGACAAACCAAGTATGGGTTGATCCAAGGCTAAATCGAAGACGCCGATTCCAACAATGTGAAGCTACTGTGGTGATTTTGATGTGGTTCGAGATCCTCCATGCGACAAGTCTGACGAGTTGGACAAAAACCTCATGCCGAGACACAGATCCCACCGACATGACCAGCTTGATGCTAAAGAATGTACAGGGTGCTCCTAGAAGACCCCGACATCAGACCGCAAGACCGTTGGAACTGAAGATGCCCGGAAGGCCAAGATCGTCTTCCGGACTCGAAGGTCCCAACCCGAAGATCCCTAGAACACCAAAACCCTCTACATGGATCCGAATACCGAACCGAACCCCTCAGAGCCCCAAGTTCGCCGAACCACCCATGTGTGACCCTCATTCCGAGACCCTTTTTTTATGAATGATATAAAAAGTTGCATATTAAATTTCATGATTGTATTCTTAACATGTGTTTTTGGGGGCATTATGCCAATTCACCTCATAATTAAATATGGAGACCATATGCGGGCGAATCTAGTCTAATATAGGCCCCATTTAAATTTGTGTAGCGAACCGATAATTTTGCTTGTTAATACAACATTAAATTGCAGGGTATCTAAACAATATGAACCATCTAAATAAATGTCGGGACCCTGGTTCTGCTTAATATTGCCTAATTGCATCGTATCTTTTACATGTCATACATCATACATGCATCATGCCCGATCTTCTACCGTAGTATTAAATATTGCATCCGGTGTTTCTGCTAGTACTTTGCTTCTTCACGGATTAGGCCGATGTTTTGATGTGAGTGTCAACCCGATCTTCAGATGAACCTTCGACAATGTTTTCAGGCGAGCATTCTCCCTCTTTCTACCTATTTTACATTTCTAGTCTTTACTTCGTCATGTTGATCTATTGCTATTTGTGTTGCGATGCTATAGATTCCGTAACCCTTTATACTTTCCTGCAGCCCATATATTGCCATGGACACATCCTATTACCTGTTGTTTGGTAGATATTTGACCTTGTGAGTCGTAGTTGCTTGTGTAGGTGATGCATCGTATCTTCAATGTTCCACAGTTGTTGGAGTAATGCCTCATGTTTAATGTTGGAGATGATCATGGCTTTAATTACAGTTTAATTACTAAAACTGAAAGTAGGTAAATAATGCAGAGGCACAGGTGGGCAATAGATGTTATTTGGTTTTTAACCGTCCACTTGTGTCCCGTAGGACCCGAGTACTTGATACCTGTTCCTTGAATATTTGCACTATCCGCATGTGGGACCATGAATCCCCTTAGCATGAGCTTGAGTCATATCTTATTTCTTGGGGCCACAAAGTAGTTTGGGGATTTATTACTACCCTGTAATTATGCCATGATTATGCCATGCTTTACTGCTTTATTTACTATTGCGTGTGGAGCGCCTATTCTCTTTTGGAACCCCGTGCCACGTTTTCCCAGTCGTTTACAGTCGTCGTCACAAACCTCTGGGTCCTTCTCAGAGCCGTCCAACTTCATAGTGGGTAGCTTGGTGGGGTGGCCCCCTGAAATATTATATGAATCTTGCGATTTCTTTGTTATGATGCCTCGTTGGGTCTTCATTTGGTTTTTCCGAGGTTGATCGTGCATGTGTTTCTATTTGTGCCCCCCTGCAGGGTAAAACTTTTTGAAAGCAGTGTTTGTGGTTATGGACAACTTGGAGCACAGTATCTCGATCATAGACAACTATAACTAAACTAGTGCTATAAATTTGACTTTATAATGACTAGTAATTAGCTTCACTACAACGGAATGGCTAAATAAAAATACCAACAACTGCTGGGTTTAGTTTACCTCATGCTATTTGTATCTGACTAGTAAGTGTCACAAATACAACAGAATGGTTAACTAAAAGTGCCCACTGCTTACTATTTCAGGATGACTCATGCTATCTATATCTGACTAGTAATTGCCACAACTATAATGGAATGAATAAAACTGCCAACTGTGTGAGTTCCTCGGTTTGACTTCCTCATTTGGTTTCGTGGGGGAAATACCAGCATGGGTATATTTGGCGTTAGTCTTAGGTTGGATCCGAATTGGTCTTTCTTATCCCTCTCTGATAGCCGACAGTTGTATCGAGTCTCTATAGGTTGTTTAGTACATGCTTCGCTGCCGCTTCAGTCCACCATACCTATGTAGGCGAGGACCACCGAATTCTAAGACTCGCCGTGTACTGGCCTCTGTACTGACCGCTCTCTTTTCCCTTTGCCCTTTTTTGGGCACCCCTTTTGTTTGAGAAGGTTTTGAGATCGACGTTGTTAGTAGGATTACCCTTCCGGCTTGGCCTGGGCAGGTTTATGGACGCCATTGGTAATTCTTTAGGGCTCTTAGCTCAATTTGAATCTTATCCTTACTCGGGCGTTGTATTGTTTTCAATGTGATTTGGATCTTTGTACTCTATATCTGTATTCTTGACTCATGGAGTCGTTGTTGTATATATCTGTTCTGTGGGTTCCATCATGGACTATTGTGTAATGATATTACTTTTTTTCCACCCGCACGCAAGTGCCTGGTGGGCACCTTTGAATTGTTTCTATGAGGATTTGGCGGGAATCGCTAGAACTTGCATTGGGCTGATCCGAGGGTGTTATAGGCATGAACCTACTATCGAGCATAAATATTCCCTCTTGGAGTTGCAAGCATCTACTTGGCCAAGATATCTACTAACAACAGAGAGCATGCAAGATCACAAATAACATAGACATGATAGAATCAATGATCAATCTGACATAGTATCTCAATATCCATCGGATCCCCGCAAACTCAACATGTATGATTACAAATAGATGATCTTGATCATGAACGGAGCTCACAAGATCTAAACATGATATCACAAAGGAGGAGAAACAACCATCTAGCTACTGTATGGACCCATAGTCCAAGGGTGAACTACTCACACATCACTCCGTAGGCTGGCATGGTGATGAAGAAGGCCTCCGGGATGATCTCTCCAATCTAGAAGGGTGACGGGAAGAGCTTCAGATCCCCTCGATCTAGGGACGATGGTGGCGGCGGCTACGAACTGTTTCGTGGAGATTTGATCGGGTGCTTAGGGGTTCTGCATCAGCGTGATTTTATAGGCGAAGGGGCAAGGTTGGTGGGCGCCCAAGGGGCCCACACCTAGTGGCGGCGCCCCTGGGCCGCGTGGCCCTAGGGTGTGGCCACCTCGTGGCCCCCCTTCGGCTGCCCTTCTGACTCCGTCTTTGCTCCGGTAAAATATTGACTTTGTCTTTTGTCCCATACAATTCCAAGAATATTTCCGTACTAGCTTTTCTGAAACCAAAAATAGCAGAAAACAAACAACTGGCATTGCGGCATATTGTTAATAGGTTAGTCCCAGAAAATGTATAAAAATACCTCAAAGTGTAGACAAAACATAACAAAGTTGATACTAAACAAGCATGGAGCATCAAAAATTATAGATACATTTATGACGTATCAAGCATACAACTAGTAGGAAAATGCTTATCCAAAGGGTCTTTATCAGTGGCACACAAGTAAAAGGTGCCCCACTAGTCTTTATCGGTGGTGCACTGGCTGAACCGTGCGCCACTAAACTGCGCATATCTGCGGCGCATGCCCTGTGTTGTGCGCCACTATTATCTGGGCCCAGAGCTGGCGCCGGACCCTGTCCTCGGGCAACATATCCATGGCGCACGGAATGGGTATGCGCCACGCATAGAAGGAGTATCAGTGGCACACAGATTTTAAGTGCGCCACGGGTGTTGCTGGGACCCGTACCTGAAAAGGTAGCATATTACCTGCGGCGCACGGTTTGGTGGTGCGCCACGGAATTTGGTTGTTAGTGGCGCACGGTTTTCAGGTGCGCCACGGATATGTCGTGCCAGCCACATAAAAGGTGGCACTTCCCCTTCCTCCATTAGCTAGTGCACTTTCTCCTACCTCCACTATAGATCTAGCTCGAGCTACTCCTCTTCTTCACCCCATTTTCTCCAACAATTTCTCCATTTTAAGTGGCCAAAACCTCTTTGGATTGGATGGATCTGTAAAGGAAACTCCTCTCCACCGTGTAGATCTAAAGTAAGCGCACATGCACCTTTTATATCCTCCTCCACATCAAGTTTGACTAACCACACCACACGCTCTCTCGCACGTCCTCTCTCGTCTATCGGTGTAACTTGTGCTTGTTTTGTGTGTGTGGACGACGATGTTGGCGGTATATATGCTTGTGTTCTTGTGTATGCATGGATATATGCTTGTGTTCTCTTTGTGTGTGGACGATGGTGTTGGCTCGGGAGACGATGTTTACATGGATATATGCTTGTGTTCTTGTGTATGCTTTGTGTTGTGTAGGTGTCGAGTGTGTGTGGTGCAATGTTTGCCGAAATGTTGATTCATTTATGTTTTGGCAAAGTTTTGCACTACTCATATGTCCTATTTATAGGGAAGGTCATGCCGAATTTTTGCATGCATGGTTCTAAATATATGCTTTTTTGCTCCACCGCGCAGGCAAGCATGGTGCGTCAGATGAGAGAATCTATGGTGGCTAGATACAAGGCACGCGCGACGACTGTCATGATTTAGAACAACATGACCGAGATAAGTTGTCCTTGCAAGAGATGAAAACTTGGTACCCTAGTCAAACCTGAGTATGGGAAATTGGAGAAACACTTGCTCATGGGTGGTTTCATGCCCGACTACATTGACGAGGACATCAACAACGGGGCGCCGACAGGAAATGGTTCTCACGAAGACGCCGAACATGATTATGATGAAGATGCCGGTGGACAAGATCATCATGAAGGAGATGCCAGGTCCAATGGTGGTGGAGAAGACGAGGACATGCATACACCACTAACTTTAGCTTTACGGGACCCTCATTTTCAAGAACTGCTCTTCAAGGAGACGAGCAACGACAAAGCTGCTTCCACAGAGAAATCCAAGCTGGCGCAAATGGATAAAGACGGGATTACTCCATTGTATCCTGGGTGCCAGCCCGAGCATACACGTCTGAATGTAACCCTCAAGGCTCTAGAGATGAAGGTGCAACACAAATGGAACGACGTGAGCTTCAACCATATCATGGAATTCTGGCACGATATACTTCCTGAGGGGAACACATTGCCAAGAGGTATCGACAAGGCCAAGAAAGTCGTGTTCCCTGTCGATCTATCGTACGTCAAATACCACGCCTGCATCAATGAGTGTGCACTTTATCAGGGAGAGTACAAGGATAGAACCACATGTCCAGTGTGCGGCCATGCACAATACAAGAGAGGGAATAAGAAAGTTCCTCAAAAAGTGGTATGGTACTTTCCTATCACTCCCCGTCTGCAGCGGTATTTCGTAGATCCTAAGGAAGAGAAGCTCATGCAATGGCATGCGTAAAGAGAGAAGCCTGAAGATGATCCGGAGAAAGGCAAGATCCTAACACACCCTGCAGACGCTAGTCAGTGGCACGCATTGGACATGGAGTTCGAATACGAGTTCGGGGACGATGCCAGGAACGTTAGGCTAGGTATGAGCACCGATGGACTCAATCCCTTTTGCAACCAGAGTAGCATGCACAACACCTGGCCCGTATTTGTATGGACATACAATCTCCCCCCTAGATATGCATGAAGCAAAGGTACGTACACATAAGTATTCTTATTCAGGGGCCAAAACAACCGGGTATCGACATGCATCTCTATCTCGGGTTGTTGAAAGAGGAGTTAGCCACAATGTGGGAGACGCCAGCCTATACGTGGGACACCTACATAGGAGAACATTTCCCTCTGAGAGCCGCATTGATCACGACGGTGCAGGACTATGTTGGTCTGGGATATGTCGTGCCAGGTGAACCACAGACACAGTGCATATGTCAGGTGCATGGAGAAAACCCTGCATATGTAGCTACCGAGCGATCCCGGGTCTTTGAAAACCATGTTCCCAGGGATTCGAAAGTGGCTTCCCGTGGATCACCCATATGGTGAAAACGCGGAGATCTGTTCAATGGTGAGGACAAGCTCGAAACAGCCCCACCTTGGAGGAGCGGAGAGGATATCAATGACTGTTGGAAAAATGGAAAGCGTGCCCTGCGCCTGGAAAGAAGCGTCCGAGGACAAAGCGGCTGCTGGGTGTATGGAAAGCGAAGTCTGTTTTCTAGGACCTGCCATACTATAAATACCTCCACACTCCACATAGCCTTGACCTCATGCACATCATGAAGAACATGTGCGAGAGTTTGATTGGCACTCTTGTCAACATGCCGGAGAGGACCAAAGACGGGCCAAAGGCAAGAAATGACCTGATCAAGCTGGGCATAAAGGAAGAACTTCATGGAGGACGCCCCGATGATGATGATGACGACGATGATGATGCTAAGACGCAAGATACTCAAGGTCGTCGACGCAAAAGGGCTAAGAGGAACCCCCCTTCCTGCTTCACTATGAGTGAGGAGGAGCTCCAGCAGTTTTTCAACGTCCTCGTCGGAACCAAACTTCCTATTGGTTACGGAAGGAAGATATCCCGATATCTGGACAAATGAAGAAGAGGTTCTCCGGCATGAAATCTCACGACTGCCACGTGCTGATGACACAGATACTTCCGGTTGATATTCGAGGGCTAATGGACGAGCACGTACGTGAGACGCTTTTTGGGCTCTGTAACTTTTTCTTCGTAATCTCTAGGAAGTCGATCTGTGTGAAGCAGCTCGACAGGATACAAGACAAGATCGTCGTGATACTATGCGAGCTCGAGATTTACTCCCCCCCCCCCCCCCCCGCGTTCCATGACATCATGGTGCATCTGCTAGTCCACCCCATGGATGATATCATCCACCTCGGGCGCTATTCCTACACAACATGATGCCATTTGAAAGGCTGAATGACATTCTCAAAGGATTCGTTCGCAATAGGAACCGTGTCAACACCCGGATTTTTAATCCCAGATGCTTGTTATGCCATACATCGCAATCCCAGGATTACTAATTTTTGTGAGACATAACAGATTGGTACCATAGTTCATCATCCATTACAAACCATAATAAAGGTCTTACAAATAAAGGATCGCATGATCCAGTCTTAATACAATCAACACAACGGAATAATATAATAACTGTAGCTTGGTCTAAGCTTCATCTTCAGGGTCACAGGCAATGCTGATGATGGGAGATGATCCTAGTTGTCACAGACTTCCTGCTGTCCATCATCCTGGTAGTCCTCCTCATAGTCTGGCCATAGGAATAGCCAGGGACAAAGCCATGAGTACTCTTTAGGTACTCGCAAACTATCACTAACAAGTAAAGTGGTTCAAGTAGGAAACCTAAGCTCTAGGTTTATTTGCAAAAAGTCAGGTTTATCTCTAACTGAGTTTAGAAGTAAAGAAAACTAGTTTAATGTTTTACAACACCTAAGGGGGAACTTAGTTTTCATGTTCACAGCCCTGTTATGGTCAAGTTAAATTCATGATTCATTTCACAAGTCATTTTGAAAATATCTGACGACGGAATAGTATGGCCACTCCAACTGTCCATAACCGCGGACGCGACTATTTGAATAGTTTGGCACTCTTCAGAGGAGGTACACTTCACCACAACATTCGATACATCCGTCAGGATCAATCTTGAATCACCATACTCAGTATGCGGATAATCAATCCTAACCTTTCAATAACACACCCTAGTATAGACACCTCCCCTATGAGTTTGGCCTCCCAACAATGACCATCTGTCATCTTGGGAACTGCACAGGTGGACAATCATCACGAGGTAGCCTCATCTCAAACCTCTTCTGCAAGGGAACCCATACTAAGATATATAAACTTCCAGTCAAGCCCTACCCAAATTCGGGTATTGTCGTTGTACGGTAAAATTCGAATGGTGTCGCATCCGAACCCAACCATCAGTTTTATAAAGGGGCTGTCTCATGCCTCAACATTTTCATAATCAAATCATATGGTGTTCATAACACATGCCCAAAACATTTCATTAGAATGACTCATCATTCTAAGGTTTTCATAATCATTTTCACCAATTATTCCCATCTAAAGTGATCAAGTTTTATGCTTAGCACTAGCCACTAAAGTTGGGGGTAGTCACTAATGAGGGGTGCTAATCAAGTGTGACTTATCCAAATCTAGTCTCATGCCTCCGTATGACATCTAGTTCTATCTAACTTAGGTCAAGTTGTAGGCTCTTTATGCTACCTATAGTATCTTTCTGAAACTCATTAAATACTAACTAGAAGTAATAAAAAACTTTGAAAAAGAAATAAAAGAATAAAGCTTGCAAGTAAAACTAGGATTTGGTATAATAAAGTGGTATAATCAAATATGCCTAAGGCATTGCATAGGTTAATTGGGTATTGTGGGGCTTGCAAGTATTAGCTTGCATTTGATTAGCTTGATAGGATGGCTTGCATGGTTTAGCTTAGCTTGCCTTGAGTAGTGCAATGGTTGAAGTTCTCCTCTGCTTCCTCTTCGTAGTAGTCTCCTTCCTCTTCGTATCCTTGGTCGATACTAGCGTCTATAAATAAATACGAGGTACACAATCACCAAACAATACTTAACTACTTCTATCAGGCACACAAGGTTCACACTAGATGATCTAGCCTCATCACAATCATCACAAGGATTAAAGTATTAGTCTTATTTATTTTATTTTGGAAAAGTAATTTCTACTCATTGAAAACTACTTAAGATTTAATATTCTCCAATTTAAAATATGTGATCATGTTGACACATGTCATCACGACATATTTTAATACTTGGTAATGTTATTTAAAGTGGTGTCATAATTTAATAAGGTTTAACATTATTATTTTAATTAATTAAAGTGACTAGAAATGCCTATGGGGCATTATTTATTACTTGTCCATTATTACTGCAAGTAAACCTAGATATTTTTACATATTTAGAAAGATCTTGCCAAATGTGATTTTTGAGAGCTGGAATCAACTCAAAAGCATTTATGGTTGATTTTTGAAAAATGTTTCAATGCAGAAAAGTCTCTGCCTTGTTATTTTTTACTATAGGTGATATATAATTTCAAATAGTTTGAATCCAACGGGCTTGTATTAATAATTTCAATACCTTTCTAACAAAATTGGTTTCATGCCATTTGGTTTAGTAAAACTCTCTGAATCGATTTTTGAATCAACCGCAGGAACTAGAGGTTGAAGTAAATTGAAAAATCTATATTTGAATCTACTGGGTTGAGCGGGAACTAACTGGGCCGGCCCACTGCGCACTGCGCAGCGCCCGGGCGGACTTAAAGGGGGTGTCCCACCCGTCAGTGAGATAGGGGCTCCTAAAGGCGTATCCTTCCATCTAGACCCTACGATTAGAATCTAATCTAACGGCCGAGGTTCATCGTCGACGACGAACAGCTCCGGCGAGGTCTAAACCCTAACGCGGGGGTGGCGGTCGTGTGAGGCTCACCAGGGCTCCAGCTAGGGTCGGCGTTGGGGGCGAACGATGTTGTTGACGACGGCGGTTCGAACGGTGGTCACGGCGGCTCCTGGGGCGGCTCCAATCAACGACTCCCTTCTCCTTCTAGAGCGGCGGGCTCTAGTGAAATTCCGGCGATGCGGAGCTCGCCTTGCTCCGGTGAGAGGTGTGGGAGGTTTTGTGAGAGATGGGTTGTGAGATTGATGAAATGGCCAAAAGAATTCAAGTCTAAAAATTATGAATGAAATTTGGTGGGTGCTCTGGTCACATGCTTGGTAGTATTTGGTTTCTTGGGTTTGGCAACATGAAGTGGTTTTTGAGAAATGGTGATCTTAGTACCTACACGTGATTCAATTTTGAATGGTCATTTGAATAGGTTTGGAAAATGTTTCTGTGGGTTTGCAAGTTGGGCTTGGGTTCACTTTTACTTGGTATAGCAAGGGGTGACAAGAATTGGATTTGTTTCTGCTAGAAAACTTGGACTAGAAACACTCAAAGTGGTCTAGTAGTTAATTTGTGTCAAAATGACCATTTGCTCATATTGTTTATATTTGAATTTCTCTTGATTTGGAAATGATTTAGATGATGTTGTGTTCATCTTTAAACCAATCCTTGACATTCGTAGGAATAAAACAAGTCATTGCAAGCATTCATGCATTCATCGCACACACATGCATCATATTGGTTTTAAATAATAAAAGTTTTTGTTAACCCTAAACTTGGGTGATTAGAACTTGATAATCTTGATTAATATTTTTGGGATGTTACAAACCTTCCCCCCTAGAAAAAAATATCGTTCCGAGATTTAAGGTAAAGAAAAATAGGATTTAAAGAGATATGGAAACTCAGTTTTAATGTAATCTTCTCGCTCCCAGGTAGCTTCTTCTTCAGTGTGGTTACTCCACTGGATCTTGAGAAACTTGATCCTCCGGGTTCTGGTGGTTCTGAAGGCTTCTTCCAAACTACGAATGGGTACTCCAGGATATGTTAGGTCCTCATTGATCTCTATGGTTCTGTGATCAATATTCTTGAAAACTTCGGTCTTCTCCGGGACTTCTAGGCATTTGTGAAGTAACGAGATATGAAACACATTATGCATGGCTGACATATCCTTCGGCAGTTCCAGTTGATATGACACTTCTCCTCGGTGATTCAAAATTTTGAAGGGTCCGATATATCTGGGGGCTAACTTTCCTTTGAGTTGAAAACATTGCATTCCATTCAAGGGTGATACTTACAGATACACAAAATCTCCGATATTGAAGGCTAAGTCTCGACGTCTCTTGTCGGCATATATATTCTGTCTGGATTGGGCGGTCTTAAGGTTCTCACGAATCTTGTGAACTTTCTCTTCGGCTTCTCTTAGGATGTCGGGTCCTAAAATCTAACTCTCTCCTACTTCCGACCAATTCAATGGGGTACGACAATTCCTTCCATACATAAATTCAAATGGGGCCATTTGCAAACTGACTTGGTAATTATTGTTGTATGAAAATCTGTGAAAGGCAGACAGTCTTCCCATTTTGATCCATATTCCAACACACAAGCTCTCAACATATCTTCGAGTATTTGGTTTACTTGCTCCATTTGTCCATCGGTCTGAGGGTGATAAGCTATGCTGAAATCCAGTATTCTTCCTAATCCTTCTTGTACTTTCTTCCAAAATCTCGAGGTGAACTAGGTTCCTCGATCCGACCCAATGTTCTTGGGGACTCCATGCAAACTGACTATTCTAGCAATGTACAACTCTGCTAGCTTCGAACTCTGATAAGTGGTCTTGACTGGTAAGAAATGTGCGACTTTGGACAGTCTATCCACTATAACCCAGATAGAGTCATTTCCCCTACTAGATGTAGGCAAACCGGATAATAAAATCCATTCCTATTGAATCCCATTTCCATTCTGAAATCTGCAATCGTTGCAAAAGTCCTGCGGGTCTCTGATGTCCCGCTTTGACTCTCTGAAAGATATCACATTTGGCTATATAGCTTCCGATTTCTCTCTTCATCTTATGCCACCAAAATTGCTCCTTCAAATCCTGATACATCTTGGTTCCTCCGGGGTGGATAGAATAAAGAGTATTCATGGGCTTCTTTCAAAATAGCTTGTTTCAACTCTGAATCTGCTGGCACACAGATATGTCCTTTGTACCACAACACTCCTTCATCTTCGGTGAATCTGGGTACCTTCCCTGTACTGATACAACATTTGATTCCGTTCATACTAGCATTTCCTTTCTGTGCCTCCTTGATCTGACTGATCAAAGTGGGTTGCAGTTCTATGCTAGCCAAAAATCCTTCACTTACTATGTCACATCCCAAGATTTTCCAAATCTTGTTATGTGAAAAATAAATGAATAAAATAAAACTTTGTTTGATTTTCAAGGCCAGAAGAAACCTTTTGAATTTAATTGGAAACTTCAAACCAATTTGAATCAAATAAATCCTAAAGGGATTCATAAAGATAAACATTTATTAAAGGAAATTAAAATGTTTTGGAATTACTATTTTGGAAACTTTTAATAAAAGATTTAGTTTTCAAAAGAAAAAATGGATTTATAAATAAAGATTATTTTATAAAGCCAAATTAAACCTTGGCCAAGCTTTTGAATTAAAACATTTTGTTTTGAATAAAAATAGCAAAGGTTTATTTAAAATAAAATAATAAGGATTTAATATCCAATTTTTATTTAAATAAAAGGTTTTTACCATTTTCATTAAAACATCAAAACTTATTAAATTATTTTAAATAAGTTTTCTAAGTATTTTATTAATTAAAACCTACTGAAGTGTTTTGGTTTTATTTTAGATTTCAAAATAAATATTTTAATAAAACAAATCCTATTTGATTTAATAACTAAGGTCCATTCTATCTAATTATTAATGGACCCTAAAATAAAAATGTTATTTGGTTTTAAACAAGTTTCCAAGTATTCTTTATTTCCAAATAAAACCTACTGATTTGGTTTTGAAAATATTTGGATTTTAAATGAGGTTTTTATTAAATAAATCAAACCCTATTTGATTAATAAACCATGGTCCATTTTATTTAGTTAATAAATGGACCCTAAAAAGAATAAAAATATTATTTTTATTTTGGAAATTTGGTTTATGTTGATAAACAGAACCAAAAACACAATACAAAGTTTAGTGATTGTTTGAATTGTTTGAATGATTGAATAGTTGATTGAAATTCAAAACAAAAATTGTTTTGGAAAAAGAAAAAGGATTCAGACAGAAAAAAATAGAGCAGCCCAATCATCTAGCCCAACTCAGCCCAACAGCCCAGCTCCTTCCCCCCCCCCCGAACCGTTTTTTCTTCACCGCAGAGGCAACCCGCTAAGTCACTGACTGGTGGACCTTATTCCCTCTCTCTCTATCTCACTGACAAAGAGGACCCACAGCCACGTTGGCATCGTCTTCAAACCGCACGACCAATTCTTTCCCCTCACTCCGGCCGTTTCCAGCGTCGTTACTCGTGATTCAATTCGCCTAAATGATGCACTAATTCCGCCCAGTGATGATGCTCGTAAACTCGCCTCCCTCCTCTCTCCCTTTCCTTCCAGTCATCACACCACCGGAGCCCCAGGGTGTCCATAATTTTTGCTCGAAGCCTCACGGCCACCGACGAGTTCCCTGTCAAATTCCGGCGAGCCCTGAACCACTCCTACCTCCTAGCTCGCACCAGCTTGATCCCCATCATCTCACGCACCTACCCATGGCCTTCGTTCGCCCACGCATGCCCCACAGCCTCGCCTCCATCTTCGTCTGAGCACCACCGACGGCTAGGTCAACTCCGATGAGCTCCTCTGGTAATCCCTGACCGCCCCCTCCTCTCTAGTTGACACTAGCTTACTCACCTTCCTCGTACGTGTCTAACGCTCCCTCTGTTTTACACCGGCGTGCCTTGTAGCCTCGTTCCCGGCATCGACTGAGCGTGCCTAATGGAAGCAGGGACTCTGGCGAGCAATTGTCGTCACCTCCGTGCTCCCCTTGGCCAGCCAAAGCAACAACGAGAATCAGTGCTTCATTACGAACCTGGTGAGAAACTTCACTCTTTCCCTCGCGTCCTAGTTCACCGGCAGCGTCACCGTCAGAGCCACGCTGCCGTATGCCACCGTTGAGCGCCGCCAGCTTCTGGTCGAGGCACTGAGAGCCATCCGATCTTGATCCGGTGGATAGGATAGAAAGTAGAACGAAGCGGTAAGAGCACGCCTGAGCCGCGCGATATCAATTAAATCCAACGTCATGCGTCGCCTGATCCGCGCGAACCATTTTCGACGAATCAGAACGTGCCGCGTGTCACTGGATGATTTAGAATAGAGTTTGAAATCAGATTTAGATGCCATTTTGAAACCCTTGTAACTTTCAAACCACACGTCCAAATTTTACAAATTTTATATCAATGGATTCAGTGGAACAAGCCCTAGCCAACCATGCCTTTTGTTTAGTAAAAAGCTTCTGGAAAAATGGTTGTTTTTGCAGAAACATTTGTATGCTTGTTAAGGATGTAAAAATTGTTTAAAAATGAATTTGGGGTTAAAATCTTTTGCAATTGGATTGATTTGAACCTACTGACCATAGGAAACACTTGGTGGACTCAAAAATGTATTTGGTGAAACAAAATAAAGATTATTTGATTTAAAACCATTTCTAGTCAAATAGAAATGTGGTTTATTTATTAAAAATAGTTTTGGAAGAAAACCTTTGGAAAATGTTTTGTTTTAAACTCTCTGACCCTAAACACCAAGTTTTATGGTTTGAAAACATATTTGGTGAACCCTATAGATTAATTCCTTAGTAAAAAAATATTTTTACCCCACATAAAATGATACTTTGTTTTGAAAATGGTTTTGTAGTGAAACCTTTTGCAAATGACTTTGCCACTTTACAAAATGACCATTAGGTGTTTTCAAATGTTTATGACCCATTAGGAACCACATTTTCAAAACAAAACAAAGCTTGGCATGCTTGCATGCATTACTTTGACTTTGTCATTTTATGTTGTTGTTTTGCTTGATTGGTAGATTGAGTTTGTGCCTTGTTTGTTTGGAATGTAGTGACTTGAAGAGTGTGATTGTTGCAAGGACAAGGAGTGAACCGATACTCTACCAAAAAGGCAAGTGATGCTTCATACTTTTGTCCCATTACTTTCACTATGCATTAGTGATTTTCTCTAAGTAAAACTTGCATGGATTTTGCTAAGTATAAACCTTGCTATAGTAAAACCTAGTAGATGAAACCTTAGTGGAAATCTTCCTAAGTTAAGATTCCTATTACTATCAAGCTTAGACTAGCTAATAGAAAACATGGGTGGAATATATATTCACACTATGGAAAAATTCCTAAGTCTGAGGACTTGTGTTTTGTTTAATAAAACAACTAAGTTAATGAATCACCTGGGTGGAATGGTAATTGCTTGGTGTTTTTGGTTGAGTGGTTCACAAGGCCCATGTTTATGGTTTACCTTGTGTATCTCACTTGTGGATGGCCACCCAGGAACAAAGAGATTTGAGATGTCAAATGTTGAGAAGCTTCAAGTGCAACCACTTGGCAATATGGGCTCTGCCATGATCATATAGGTTGCAAGAACTTAGCCATATGGACAGTGGGTGGTAGTGTTTGATAGGTTGGAGCGCGTCCATTTTGGTCTAAGGGAAGGCTTCTGAAAGATCTTGTCTTGGGAAACCAAGTCTTGTGGGGAAAGTGCACCACCTCTGCAGAGTGTAAAATCTAAGTACTTAGCCATGTCCCTGGTAAAGGACAATTTGAGCATCAAGACATGGAAGCAATCAAGAATCTCATCATTCAAATTTCTAAGTTAAAATCTTGTGGTTTGAACAAGGGTTGTTTGAAATCTTCAATCTTTGATTGAGAGATGCCTTGGTTAAAGGATCTTCAAATCTTTGATTGAGAAAAATGATTTTGCCAAGCAAAACTTAGTATTTTCAAATGTTAAGGAAAAATCTATTTTGAGCAATGCAAGCCTCAACTCCACTTAGCCAAATGCATATAGATGATAGACTCCACTATACTACCATAGTATCACTTGCCAATACAATTCAAATGTATTGACCCTTGTGGCTGTAACTTGTATGTTGCAGGTTTGATTGATTTTAGTGAAGATTGATTGATTAGGATTACAAAGTCTACAACCAACATCTGCCTGTGGCACTTTGAAGATGAAGGACCCATGACTATAGTTATTCCGCTGCAATGTAATGTAATAGCCAAATGAGCTATGTATGATGTAATAAAACTATGTTATTCCTGGTTATAAAGTTATATTATGACCTTTGTTTCTTGATATTACATCTTAACTGTGGATTCTAGCTATTGATCCAGGGACTAGCATTGTAAACACAGGGGGCTCTATCTTATTAAAGATTGGCACCTCTACAGATGGTATCAGAGCATTGTGTTGCCTGTAGGATTTGTAAACCTAGGACTGGACAAAAACCCTTAGAAAAATAGGAGTTGTATTTGTTCCAAAAACTTACTTACAAAATCTTGTAAACTCTTTCCTCAACCATTTTGGTTTCAACTCTACATCTCTTCTACTTCAACTTGATGGAAAAGCCTACCCCATGACCAAAGACTACACCATGTGCAAAGGACTTCTTCAACTTCTTCAACTCTAATGACTTCAACTTCTTCAACTCTAATGACTTCAACATCTTCAGCATATTCCCCAAGAACTTCCAACATGAATACCACTAAGGACTACAAGTGAGACAAGGAAATATTTCTCAAGATTTAGAGACTGAGGGAATGCAAAAATTAGAAGGAGCCAACATCACTTGAAGTATTGTGACCAAAAGTTTTTCCAAGGAAACCAAGATCTCATGCAAGAAGAATCAACCAAGAAGGAAGGAAAGATCACAAGTGAACCATGTAGATGGACCACCATTTATAGTTAAAGTCAAACACACCAACTTATGTGGTGTAACAAAAATATTTTGTTGCCTAAAGATAAGCTTGAAACATGTTGTTTGAGTGGAATGTTTGTTTGTGATTGCTTGCACATTGCTTGTGTGATTTGTGATGTGTGTGAATAGAATTATTCCCTTAGAAAATTTTGTTGCCTATTCTAATCCCAATCCAACCCAAACAGATGACTACTTCAAGAGACTCCAACATCAAGGTTGATGACAACAACAACAACCAAGAGGACCACATGAGAGAACTTATAGCAACCCAAAACCAGTTGAGCCAAGAGACAACTCAGCTTTTAGCTAACAACAACGGACTAGACCCAGCCATACAAAGGATTTTGAAACTTCAATCCCAATTGCTGCAAGGATTGATTACTCAAGTGATCAACATGGGAGAAAACCTTTCCCAAAGAGCTAATGACAACAAGGATGACAAAGATGTTAATCTAGAAGGAACCAAAGCTAACAATATTTTTAGAGACAAGGATCATGCATCCAAGGAGCATGAAGATCAATGCCCCAAGAAGAGAGAAAGATCTCCCACATATGAAGAACAAGAACTAGAAGCACTCCTAGCTTTGGAGAGACCCAAAAAGAAGAAGAAGAAATTCCCCAACCCTAACAAGAAGGATATTACTCAAGTGCAATGTTACAATTGCAAAGAGTTGGGACACTATGCCAATGAATGCCCAGAAAAGAAGAAGAACCAAAGAAACAAACAAGAGGTAATGATACCAAAGGAAAAGAAAGATATCAGCCAAGTGATGTGTTTCAAATGCAAGGAACTAGGCCACTATGTAAACAATTGTCCAGAAAAGATGAGGAACAAGTCAAACAAGCCCATGAAGGATCTCAGCCTTGTCACATGTTTCAAGTGTGAAAACAAAGGACACTATGCAGATGTTTTCCCAGAGAAGATTTCCCCAGGATCCCAAGAAGGCCAATATGTAAACTAGTTGGAAAAAAAAAATTAAGGGTGGTAGTACCCTAGATGCCTTGAGCCAACTTGTAACCCTAGCCTCCCAAATCTCGGGACCAGATTTATTTTAAGGGTGGTAGCCTGTCACATCCCAAGATTTTCCAAATCTTGTTATGTGAAAAATAAATGAATAAAATAAAACTTTGTTTGATTTTCAAGGCCAGAAGAAACTTTTTGAATTTAATTGGAAACTTCAAACCAATTTGAATCAAATAAATCCTAAAGGGATTCATAAAGATAAACATTTATTAAAGGAAATTAAAATGTTTTGGAATTACTATTTTGGAAACTTTTAATAAAAGATTTAGTTTTCAAAAGAAAAGGTGGATTTATAAATAAAGATTATTTTATAAAGCCAGATTAAACCTTGGCCAAGCTTTTGAATTAAAACATTTTGTTTTGAATAAAAATAGCAAAGGTTTATTTAAAATAAAATAATAAGGATTTAATATCCAATTTTTATTTAAATAAAAGGTTTTTACCATTTTAATTAAAACATCAAAACTTATTAAATTATTTTAAATAAGTTTTATAAGTATTTTATTAATTAAAACCTACTGAAGTGTTTTGGTTTTATTTTAGATTTCAAAATAAATATTTTAATAAAACAAATCCTATTTGATTTAATAACTAAGGTCCATTCTATCTAATTATTAATGGACCCTAAAATAAAAATGTTATTTGGTTTTAAACAAGTTTCCAAGTATTCTTTATTTCCAAATAAAACCTACTGATTTGGTTTTGAAAATATTTGGATTTTAAATGAGGTTTTTATTAAATAAATCAAACCCTATTTGATTAATAAACCATGGTCCATTTTATTTAAATAATAAATGGATCCTAAAAAGAATAAAAATATTATTTTTATTTTGGAAATTTGGTTTATGTTGATAAACAGAACCAAAAACACAATACAAAGTTTAGTGATTGTTTGAATTGTTTGAATGATTGAATAGTTGATTGAAATTCAAAACAAAAATTGTTTTGGAAAAAGAAAAAGGATTCAGACAGAAAAAAATAGAGCAGCCCAATCATCTAGCCCAACTCAGCCCAACAGCCCAGCTCCTCCCCCCCCCCCCCGAACCGTTTTTTCTTCACCGCAGAGGCAACCCGCTAAGTCACTGACTGGTGGACCTTATTCCCTCTCTCTCTATCTCACTGACAAAGAGGACCCACAGCCACGTTGGCATCGTCTTCAAACCGCGCGACCAATTCTTTCCCCTCACTCCGGCCGTTTCCAGCGTCGTTACTCGTGATTCAATTCGCCTAAATGATGCACTAATTCCGCCCAGTGATGATGCTCGTAAACTCGCCTCCCTCCTCTCTCCCTTTCCTTCCAGTCATCACACCACCGAAGCCCCAGGGTGTCCATAATTTTTGCTCGAAGCCTCACGGCCACCGACGAGTTCCCTGTCAAATTCCGGCGAGCCCTGAACCTCTCCTACCTCCTAGATCGCACCAGCTTGATCCCCATCATCTCACGCACCTACCCATGGCCTCCGTTCGCCCAAGCATGCCCCACAACCTCGCCTCCATCTTCGTCTGAGCGCCACCGACGGCTAGGTCAACTCCGATGAGCTCCTCTGGTAATCCCTGACCGCCCCCTCCTCTCTAGTTGACACTAGCTTACTCACCTTCCTCGTACGTGTCTAACGCTCCCTCTGTTTTACACCGGCGTGCCTTGTAGCCTCGTTCCCGGCATCGACTGAGCGTGCCTAACGGAAGTAGGGACTCTGGCGAGCAATTGTCGTCACCTCCGTGCTCCCCTTGGCCAGCCAAAGCAACAACGAGAATCAGTGCTTCATTACGAACCTGGTGAGCAACTTCACTCTTTCCCTCGCGTCCTAGTTCACCGGCAGCGTCACCGTCAGAGCCGCGCTGCCGTATGCCACCGTTGAGCGCCGCCAGCTTCTGGTCGAGGCACTGAGAGCCATCCGATCTTGATCCGGTGGATAGGATAGAAAGTAGAACGAAGCGGTAAGAGCACGCCTGAGCCGCGCGATATCAATTAAATCCAACGGCCTGCGTCGCCTGATCCGCGTGAACCGTTTTTGACGAATCAGAGCGTGTCGCGTGTCACTGGATGATTTAGAATAGAGTTTGAAATCAGATTTAGATGCCATTTGAAACCCTTGTAACTTTCAAACCACACGTCCAAATTTTACAAATTTTATATCAATGGATTCAGTGGAACAAGCCCTAGCCAACCATGCCTTTTGTTTAGTAAAAAGCTTCTGGAAAAATGGTTGTTTTTGCAGAAACATTTGTATGCTTGTTAAGGATGTAAAAATTGTTTAAAAATGAATTTGGGATTAAAATCTTTTGCAATTGGATTGATTTGAACCTACTGACCATAGGAAACATTTGGTGGACTCAAAAATGTATTTGGTGAAACAAAATAAAGATTCTTTGATTTAAAACCATTTCTAGTCAAATAGAAATGTGGTTTATTTATTAAAAATGGTTTTGGAAGAAAACCTTTGGAAAATGTTTTGTTTTAAACTCTCTGACCCTAAACACCAAGTTTTATGGTTTGAAAACATATTTGTTAAACCCTATAGATTAATTCCTTAGTAAAAAATATTTTTACCCCACATAAAATGATACTTTGTTTTGAAAATGGTTTTGTAGTGAAACCTTTTGCAAATGACTTTGCCACTTTACAAAATGACCATTAGGTGTTTTCAAATGTTTATGACCCATTAGGAACCACCTTTTCAAAACAAAACAAAGCTTGGCATGCTTGCATGCATTACTTTGACTTTGTCATTTTATGTGTGTTGTTTTGCTTGATTGGTAGATTGAGTTTGTGCCTTGTTTGTTTGGAATGTAGTGACTTGAAGAGTGTGATTGTTGCAAGGACAAGGAGTGAACCCATAATCTAACAAAAAGGCAAGTGATGCTTCATACTTTTGTCCCACTACTTTCACTATGCATTAGTGATTTTCTCTAAGTAAAACTTGCATGGATTTTGCTAAGTATAAACCTTGCTATAGTAAAACCTAGTAGATGAAACCTTAGTGGAAATCTTCCTAAGTTAAGATTACTATTACTATCAAGCTTAGCCTAGCTAATATAAAACATGGGTGGAATATATATTCACACTATGGAAAAATTCCTAAGTCTGAGGACTTGTGTTTTGTTTAATAAAACAACTAAGTTAATGAATCACCTGGGTGGAATGGTAATTGCTTGGTGGTTTTTGGTTGAGTGGTTCACAAGGCCCATGTTTATGGTTTACCTTGTGTATCTCACTTGTGGATGGCCACCTAGGAACAAAGAGATTTGAGATGTCAAATGTTGAGAAGCTTCAAGTGCAACCACTTGGCAATATGGGCTCTGCCATGATCATATAGGTTGCAAGAACTTAGCCATATGGACAGTGGGTGATAGTGTTTGATAGGTTGGAGCGCGTCCATTTTGGTCTAAGGGAAGGCTTCTAAAAGATCTTGTCTTGGGAAACCAAGTCTTGTGGGGAAAGTGCACCACCTTTGCAGAGTGTAAAATCTAAGTACTTAGACATGTCCCTGGTAAAGGACAATTTGAGCATCAAGACATGGAAGCAATCAAGAATCTCATCATTCAAATTTCTAAGTTAAAATCTTGTGGTTTGAACAAGGGTTGTTTGAAATCTTCAATCTTTGATTGAGAGATGCCTTGGTTAAAGGATCTTCAAATCTTTGATTGAGAAAAATGATTTTGCCAAGCAAAACTTAGTATTTTCAAATGTTAAGGAAAAATCTATTTTGAGCAATGCAAGCCTCAACTCCACTTAGCCAAATGCATATAGATGATAGACTCCACTATACTACCATAGTATCACTTGCCAATACAATTCAAATGTATTGACCCTTGTGGCTGTAACTTGTATGTTGCAGGTTTGATTGATTTTAGTGAAGATTGATTGATTAGGATTACAAAGTCTACAACCAACATCTGCCTGTGGCACTTTGAAGATGAAGGACCCATGACTATAGTTATTCCGCTGCAATGTAATGTAATAGCCAAATGAGCTATGTATGATGTAATAAAACTATGTTATTCCTGGTTATAAAGTTATATTATGACCTTTGTTTCTTGATATTACATCTTAACTGTGGATGCTAACTATTGATCCAGGGACTAGCATTGTAAACACAGGGGGCTCTATCTTATTAAAGATTGGCACCTCTACATACTAGCTCCATTCTAAAATCTTCGAACTCCTTGTGCAAACTTGGTTGCTCTTTCAGAATCATGGTGTTCAATCGACACGGCAATCTGCTAAGGGCATTTGCTACCACATTGGCTTAGCCGGGGTGATAGTGAATGTCATGATCATAGTCCTTGATTATATCTATCCATCTCCTTTGCCTCATATTCAGCTTCTTCTGAGTGAAAATATACTTCAGGCTCTTGTGATCCGAATAAATCTCACAGCGGTTACCCACGAGGTAATACCGCCATGTCTTCAAGGCTAAAACTACGGCTGCTAGTTCAAGGTCATGGGTAGGGTAATTCTGCTCATGTTGCTTCAGTTGTCGGGATAGATATGATATGACTTTGCCTTCTTGCATCAACACACATCCGAGACCAATCTTTGATGTGTCACAAAACACATCAAAAGGCTTCGTGATATCCGGCATAATCAAGATTGGGGTTGATATCAATCTCTTCTTAAGCTCTTTAAAACTTGCTTCACATTTGTCCGTCCATTCAAACTTCTTATATTTCTTCAACAATTGGGTCATGGGTCTTGCGATGCTCGAGAATCCTTCTATGAACTTGCGGTAATATCCCGCTAATCCGAGAAATGCACGAACTTGGGTTTGGGTGGTCGGGGCTTGCCCTTCTTCAACATCCTTAACCTTGGTAGGGTCGACAGCAATTCCTCCTGCCGACACGATATGTCCGAGGAATCCTACTTCCTTTAACCAGAACTCACATTTGCTAAACTTGGCATACAACTGATGCTCCTTAAGGGTTTCAAGGATGGTCCTTATGTGTAGCTCATGTTCTTCTTATGATTTGGAATAGATCAGAATGTCGTCGATGAAAACAACGACAAACTTATCCAGGAAGTTCATAAAAATCTTATTCATGAGGTTCATGAAATAAGCGGGGGCATTGGTTAATCCAAAAGACATGACAGTGTACTCATAGAGTCTATATCTGGTGGTAAAGGCAGTTTTTGGAATATCCTCTGCGCGAATCTTGAGTTGATGATAACCAGTTCTAAGATCAATCTTAGAAAACACTTTGGCACCGGTCAACTAGTCAAACAGGTCTTCTATCTTCGGAAGTGGGTACTTGTTCTTAATGGTGACATCATTCAGCTTCCAATAATCCATGCACAAATGGTTACCTCCATCTTTCTTATCCACAAACAAGACAGGTGATCTCCATGGCGACGCACTTGGTTGAATTAGACCTATCTCCAGCATAGCATCTAGTTGGTTCTCCAGCTCCACTAATTTGGACGGGTTCATACTATAAGGTCTCTGAGCTATGCGTCCAGTTCCAGGGATTAGTTCAATGATAAACTCGATATCACGATCTAGGGGCATACCGGGCAATACATCTGGGAATACGTCGGGGTATTCGTAGTCTACTCTGACTTGATCAATGGTTGGTTAGGCTAGACTCTTGTTGCACTTGAATTGACGGGGCAAGGTCTCAGATACATGCTCTACTGACACTCAAGTGGTGCTAGTCATGGTTATGGCTTTCTTGGCACAGTCGATTAATCCTTTATGTTTCGACATCCAATCCATTCCTAGTACAACTTCCAAACCTTTGGTTCCAAGTACTATTAGATTAGCATAAAAATCTATTCCATTGATTCTGATAGGTACGGCCTTGCAAATTTGTCTAGCTTTGGTGGTTGAACCAGGTATTTGAACTATCATAACATGCTTCAATTTTGTTGGTTGAATCTGTTGGAGATATGCCCAAGAGGCAATAATAAAGTGGTTATTATCATATCTTCACACTTATGATAAATGTTTACATACCATGCTAAAATTGTATTAACCGGAAACATTAATACTTGTGTGATTTGTAAACTAAAATAAGAGTCCCTAGTAAAGCCTCTTGTTAAACTAGCTTGTTGGTTAATATATGATCATGGTTTCCTGATCATGAACATAGAGATGTTATTAACAACAGCATCATATCATTAGGAGAATGATGTGATGGACATACTCCTATAGATAAGCGTAGCATAAAGATCAAGTCATTTAAATAGTTCAATTGCTATATGCTTTCTGATACATAGTAACCTAATTCCTTCGACCATGAGATCATGCATATCACCTTTACCGGATGGATGCTTTGATGACATCAAACACCACACCGTAACAGGGTGGCTATAAAGGTGGCATTGAGTGTTCAGAAAGTATTGGTTGAAACACATGGATCAAGAGTGGGATTTGTCCATCCATATGACGGATAGATATACTCTGGGCCCTCTCTGTGGAATGTCATCCAATTAGCTTGCAAGCATGTGACTGGCTCACAAGGGATCACATATCACGGGAACGAGAAAAGAGTACTTATCGGTAACGAGGTTGAACTAGGTATGCAGAGATACCGACGATCATAACCTCGGATAAGTAAACTATCGTGAGACAAAGGGAAATTGGTATCGTATGTAAGTGGTTCATTCGATCGCAAAGTAATCGTAGAAATATGTGGGAGCCATATGAATTTCCAGATTCCTCTATTGGTTATTGTTCGGAGAAGTGTCTCGATCATGTCCGCATAATTCACGAACCGTAGGGAGACACACTTAAGGATTCGACGTTGTTTGAGTAGTTATGGTATTATGAAAAAGAGACCGAATGTTGTTCGGAGTCTCGGATGGGATCCGGGATATCACGAGGTGATCCGGAATGGTCCGGAGAATAAGATTCATATAAGGAAAGTCCCGTTTCGGAGTTTGGGAATGATTCCGGTGTTTTCATCGGGTATGTTCTAGAAGGTTCCGGATTGTCCGGCACTCCGGGGGGGAGGGTACATGAATGTGTCATTGAATGATTGCATCATGTACTAAGTGTTCTTGCTGTTCCAAAAACATGAAAGTCAAATTGCCAGTTTGAAAGTCAAACGGCTAAAACAGGAAACTGTGGAAAACAGGAAACTGTGGGAAACAGGAAACTGTGGGAAACAAGCAAGAGGAGGTTGAAACCAACTTGGAGGAGGAGTTCCTCTCCTCCAAGCCGGCGCCCAGCCCTAGGCCGAGTTGGGGAGGGACTCCCTCCCTCCCTGGCGCGCCTAGCCCCTCCACCCTTAAAAGGAGGGGCAGGCCTCCTCCTCTAGACACACAAGTTTCTACCTCTAATCTCCGGTTTAGAGCCGTTTTGGTTTAGAGCTTCTAATTGCTTTAGCATGCGGTTTAGAGCCTTCTAATTGGTGTGTCTAAACTCTAGACCACTAATAGCCCTCTCTCATAATCCACCATACTCGCTCCGGCTTAAGGCGAAGCCCTGCGGGATTTCCCCTCTACTTCCGGTACCACGCCGTTGTGCTGCCGGAATCGCGAGGAGAGTGCTACAACCTCCGCTGCCTGCTGGAACAAGGGAGAGGAAGGTCTTCGTAGAGTACCGAACGTGTGACCGACTGCGGAAGCGCTGCCGGAACGCAGCGCCGGAAGGATCGTCTACACGATCTTGAGATCGGAAGTGTACGACTACATCACCCACGAGAATCTGCTCTCGTTAACCGCTTTGGAATCTTCGAGGGTAAGTTATTCCATCGACTAGTTGCTACAATCTAGTAGATAGATCTTGGCTTGTTTGTTTGTATGCGATAGAAATTTTTTGTTTTCCATGCTACGAACCCCTACAGTGGTATCAGAGTCGTGTCTATATGTAGATCTGTTGCACGAGTAGAACACAATGGTCATTGTGGGCGTTGATGCTTTTATTGTCGATTGCTTCTTGTTTACTTTGCATCTTGCGGTATGTTGGGATGAATCGGCCCGGGCTAACCTTACATGACATCGTTCATGAGACTTGCTCCACGCTTGACATGCAACTTGTATTGCATAAGTGGCTTTGCGGGTGCCTGTTTCTCCTAGCATAGTTAAGATCCAATTTACAACGGGTGATTAACAATACTAGTATCAATGTTGTGGTTCTTGTTCGTAAGTTAGAACGACACTTATTGAAAGCCCCAAACCACGTAAAATATGCAAGGAAAGTAGAGGCGTCTAACTTTGTTTTGCAGGGGTGTGCTGTGATGTCATATGGCCATGATTGTGATTATATATGATGTATGCAATGTTCCTTATTGTAAGTTGGCAACCGGCAGGAGCCATATGGTTGTCTTTAATTTCTGTTAAGACCCGCGTGTCTATTCAAAGTAGTTGTAATAGTTGAAGCCGGTGGACGACAACCATGGAGCAGCGTCATTGACCTTGATGCAATGCCTGTGATGATGGAGATCATGTTCGTGCTTGAAGATGGAGATCGGAAGCACAAAGAAGAAAGGCCATATCATATCACATATTATGAATTGCATGTGATGTTAATCCTTTATGCATCTTGTATTGCTTAGTAGACGACGGTAGCATTATAAGATGATCCCTCATGCACATGAATTTCAAGTCATAAAGTGTTCACCCTTAGTTAGCACCGTTGCTAAAGCTTGTTGTTTCGAAGCACCACGTGATGATCGGATGTGTTAGATTCTACAAGTGTATACAACGTGAGCAAGCCAGATTTGCTCATGCGGAAACTAAGGTTTGATCTTGACGAGCCTAGCATGTACAGACATGGCCTCAGGAACACAGATTACCAAAAGGTAGAGCATGAGTCATATAGTAGATATGATGAACATGTTGATTGTTCGCCATTGAAGCTATATCAACTCTCGTGATGATCGGTTTTGATGTGGTGGATTTGGTTCATGTGATCACTAAAACAATGTGAGGGATATTGTTTTGAGTGGGAGTTCACCAAGATTAATTTAATTATTAATTAGAACTCAATTTATCATAAACTAAATCAAAGTGAATTTGCATAGTTGTTGTAGTCATTGGCATCCGTTTACCACCTTGCGCTTAGTTATAATTGAGATGATAAAACTATAGAATTCTGGTTAGTTACTTTACGAACTGGTATCGTATTGTTTTGAAGTGTTAATCTAAAGTTTAAAAGTCCTATTGCAAACTTTCAGTAAGTTCCGGTTACTCCATGAAGTTTAATAATTAGTATTAAATCAAGAGTAACAATTCCAAGTGTTAGTATATAAGTATCATGTTTGTCTCCATGATTCTTGATATTCAAAGGATTCTCTTAATATCAAGGTTATCTAGGATCTGAAAGAGTTGTTTCAGAAACCATGATGTGTGGAAGATATAGTGATATCTGAAACGAAGTTTTGGTTACAACATGATAGAGTATAATATGGCAAAGTTTATGTTCTCATATTTTGATGAGAATTTGCAAAAGGTTGGAGACACTTGTTGTCCTAATCCTCCAAAAGGTTTTGGATAGCAACATTATACTCATAAATTCATCGTTACAAGCTAACAGTAGCTTGATCATGGACAATTCCATGATAAGGGTGAATATTTGATGTAGGTAAAATGTTTACTACACCAAGAGATTACTAAAGAAAGGAATTTGAAAGAACACCAAATATTTGATGATGGTGATCTACTTCAAAGTGCAAGTCCAAAGACATTGGTATTTAACTATACACGCTTTGGACTATATGTCATATGTATGACTCCACTATTGATATTGATAGATTCTTTCAAACAGAAAAGGAAATATTGAAAGAGAATCTCATAAATATATGGCAGAAAAGAAAAGACTAGAATTGTTCAGCTTAAGTATATAGATGATATACATGTTATGGCTATATTCTTTGCTTATTAAACAATGTGGTTCTCAAGTATTTGATACTGAATTTGTTGGTGTGAATCGTCATACGAAACAACACAATTCATGAACTACAATGGCCTAAGTAACTAGCAAAAGAATATGTGATGATGTTCATCGAGAACAAATAAAGGGTTATTGTGTTGCTCGTTAAACATCAAAGCTTGCCTTCAAGATTTGTTTTATCAGGTATTATGAGAACAAAAGGGTTGTTCAAATAATTGCTATAATCCATAAAAGATGGATGATTCAAAAATCTCGTTGGAGTAATCACATCCATAAAACTAGTGCTAAAAATGTCGAAAGACAAATTGATTGAAAGATCACTTAGGAAGTGACATCGCCGTTTAAATTATAATGGAAAGAAAACATGAAGAAACTCCATGTGGATGGAATTTTGGAGTCTTCTGATTTTTGATCAAATGACGCTTGTGAAACTTTCCTAGAGATAATTGAAACTTCGTTCATAGGCCAAAAGGGAACGAAAGACTAGCTTATTGGAATTTGTACATATTGTTGTACGAAGTCCATTATGTGTAGTCAAGAGTGGTGGATTTCAACTTCATATGCCTTCTCCGAAAATTTGAGTGAATATATGAATATTTACTTAATAAGGATGAAGTGTGAAATATTTGTAAAAGTTCAAAGACTTTCGAGATGAAGTGCAAAATCATTGTAACAAGAATATAAATAGTTTATGATAAGATCATAAAGGAAGATATTTGAGTTACAGAGTTTAGCATAATACCTAAGATTTAAGGAATCGTTCCGTGGATTTGCATTTCCCGAAACACCATAAGAGTATGGAGGATTCGAGGTATGTAATTAAACCTTGTTTGACATGGTGAGATCGAAGGTATAATTTCATAAAACTGCCATTATATTTTAAAGATTAAAAGCTTTAGAGATTACCGTTTTTCTACTGAAAAGAGCTCCATCATAATCCGTTGAAATGAAACCATATAAAGTTATGGTTTGGGATAAAACCCAAGTTGTCCTTTCTTAAACATTGGTATGCTATGCATAAGAAAGATGTGTGCAACCAAAGTCGGATGAACCTGTCTTTGTATAACTGTTAAGTATTCCTCCATAAACACCGGAGACAAAAGTGTTTGTTGCTTAGAACGTCAAGTTTCTTTGAGAAGGAATTTTTCGTGAAAAGTTAAGTGGGAGGACAATAGAACTTTGATAAGGTTAAAAGAACCTTAGCTATATGTGCAGAGTTGCGCAGCACCGAAAAGTGTTCCGGAGGCAGTAACAATGCTCATGGCTCACGTACCTCAAAGGTTGTGGTCACGGAGATCCAAGTTCCTATTGAAACAAGTAGGTCGGATGAACAATCAAATACCAAGATTTGAGGGTTGAATCATTATTTGAGAATAATGAACCGACTACATGCAAAGAAGCGGTGATGGGCCCTGACTCCGTAAAATGGCTTGAAGCCATAAAATCCGTGATAGTTCCATACACGAGAAATCAAGTTTTGAACTTGAAGGACCCTCGAGAAAGGTGTAAGACCTTACAGTTGTGTCTGGATCTATAAAGAAATAGACATGGATGTTTCACATCTATGAAATAGTCGACATGTTGGGAAAGAGTTCACAACAATGTTCAAAGGTTGACTATGACAAGATTTGATCTTTCATAGTGATATTTAGTCTAGACGGATTAATGTAGCAACCACTACATATAATTTGTTATATGGTAGTTGAATAAACAAAACAAGTTCTTCTAATAGAATCGTTACCTAGGACATGTGCATAACACGGTCCATAGGGTTTTGTTAATTCAAAGGATGCTAAAAGCATATGCAAACTTCAATGGTTAAAGTGAGCATCGCGGAGTTGGAATCTTCACTATGATGAAACTGTTAAAAGAGTTTAATTTCATCAGAGACAATGAAGATGCTTGCGTTTGCAAGAAATTAAGTGGGAGCGCTAAGACATATTTCTAATACATTATGTGGAGGACATATTGTTGATTGGAAATAATGTATCTTTTATTAACACATATTAAGAATTTCATCTCGATGAAAGACTTAGGCAAAACCTAAATATTTGGCATCAATAGATGCTAATATGGTTGTGCCAGAAGTACATAGACGAGATATTGAATGAGTTCAATATAGAAACTACAAGAAAGGTTCTTGTCGCACAGAAAGGATTGAATGAGTTCAATGTTGATGATATATATTCAAGTGTATTGACATTTGGTAAAGTGAAACAAATAATCAAGTATAGATTGATACTTGATGTATGAAATCACAAAGAGTATTTATATCAATCATACTGTGATATGTACAAATCCAGATATGTCCTATGCTCTAAATGTTGTGAGCATATACCAGAATGATTCGTAAGATGATCATTGGACAATACTAAGAATATTCTTATGATCTTTTGGAAGAACTAAGAATATATTGTTTCTAGAAGTGACAAATAGATGGTTAGTTCATTGTAAAAGTACTACATTGATACTAGTTTTGTCACAAAGTACAAATTAAGTTTATCTCAATCTAAACTAAGGGTGGCACAATATAATGGAAAGTAAGTTCCATATGGATTTGGATGAGTTCCAAAGTTAAGACATTGTGACAGATAATACAACAAAAGGCTAAGTATATGACTGCTATTTTAGCAGCAAAAGAGGGCATTTGTGTCAAGTAGTTTGTTATCAAACTAGGTGTAGTTCATAGCGGGATAATACTATGAAGATATATTGTACGACAATATAATCAACATGTTTTAACCCCAAAGAACTAAAGGTCTCACCAAAGGACCAAATTTATACAAAGCCATCTCATTAGAGAATGAGTGATGCGTAGATACGCAAAGACATGCAATTACACACGGACCTGGAAGTGTCAGATCCGGAGATCAGTTGACCACTAGCAATCGTGTACATACAACACCGGAAAGCCATAGGTGTTATATACACAAAGGTTTGAAACTAGATTATTGACTCTAGTGCAAGTGGGAGACTGTTGGAGATATGCCCAAGAGGCAATAATAAAGTGGTTATTATCATATCTTCACACTTATGATAAATGTTTACATACCATGCTAAAATTGTATTAACCGGAAACATTAATACTTGTGTGATTTGTAAACTAAAATAAGAGTCCCTAGTAAAGCCTCTTGTTAAACTAGCTTGTTGGTTAATATATGATCATGGTTTCCTGATCATGAACATAGAGATGTTATTAACAACAGGATCATATCATTAGGAGAATGATGTGATGGACATACTCCTATAGATAAGCGTAGCATAAAGATCAAGTCATTTAAATAGTTCAATTGCTATATGCTTTCTGATACATAGTAACCTAATTCCTTCGACCATGAGATCATGCATATCACCTTTACCGGATGGATGCTTTGATGACATCAAACACCACACCGTAACAGGGTGGCTATAAAGGTGGCATTGAGTGTTCAGAAAGTATTGGTTGAAACACATGGATCAAGAGTGGGATTTGCCCATCCATATGACGGATAGATATACTCTGGGCCCTCTCGGTGGAATGTCATCCAATTAGCTTGCAAGCATGTGACTGGCTCACAAGGGATCACATATCACGGGAACGAGAAAAGAGTACTTATCGGTAACGAGGTTGAACTAGGTATGCAGAGATACCGACGATCATAACCTCGGATAAGTAAACTATCGTGAGACAAAGGGAAATTGGTATCGTATGTAAGTGGTTCATTCGATCACAAAGTAATCGTAGAAATATGTGGGAGCCATATGAATTTCCAGATTCCTCTATTGGTTATTGTTCAGAGAAGTGTCTCGATCATGTCCGCATAATTCACGAACCGTAGGGAGACACACTTAAGGATTCGACGTTGTTTGAGTAGTTATGGTATTATGAGAAACAGACCGAATGTTGTTCGGAGTCTCGGATGGGATCCGGGATATCACGAGGTGATCCGGAATGGTCCGGAGAATAAGATTCATATAAGGAAAGTCCCGTTTCGGAGTTCGGGAATGATTCCGGTGTTTTCATCGGGTATGTTCTAGAAGGTTCCGGATTGTCCGGCACTCCGGGGGGGGAGGGTACATGAATGTGTCATTGAATGATTGCATCATGTACTAAGTGTTCTCGCTGTTCCAAAAACATGAAAGTCAAATTGCCAGTTTGAAAGTCAAACGGCTAAAACAGGAAACTGTGGAAAACAGGAAACTGTGGGAAACAGGAAACTGTGGGAAACAAGCAAGAGGAGGTTGAAACCAACTTGGAGGAGGAGTTCCTCTCCTCCAAGCCGGCGCCCAGCCCTAGGCCGAGTTGGGGAGGGACTCCCTCCCTCCCTGGCGCGCCTAGCCCCTCCACCCATAAAAGGAGGGGCAGGCCTCCTCCTCTAGACACACAAGTTTCTACCTCTAATCTCCGGTTTAGAGCCGTTTTGGTTTAGAGCTTCTAATTGCTTTAGCCTGCGGTTTAGAGCCTTCTAATTGGTGTGTCTAAACTCTAGACCACTAATAGCCCTCTCTCATAATCCACCATACTCGCTCCGGCTTAAGGCGAAGCCCTGCGGGATTTCCCCTCTACTTCCGGTACCACGCCGTTGTGCTGCCGGAATCGCGAGGAGAGTGCTACAACCTCCGCTGCCTGCTGGAACAAGGGAGAGGAAGGTCTTCGTCGAGTACCGAACGCGTGACCGACTGCGGAAGCGCTGCCGGAACGCAGCGCCGGAAGGATCGTCTACACGATCTTGAGATCGGAAGTGTACGACTACATCACCCACGAGAATCTGCTCTCGTTAACCGCTTTGGAATCTTCGAGGGTAAGTTATTCCATCGACTCGTTGCTACAATCTAGTAGATAGATCTTGGCTTGTTTGTTTGTATGCGATAGAAAATTTTTGTTTTCCATGCTACGAACCCCTACAGAATCTTACTAGTGCATGCAAATTCTTATGTAACAAACGAGTGCGATGCTCCAGAATCAAACAACACTCTTGCAAGTACTGAGTTAATAGAAAACATACCCAGCATGACATCTGGCGCTTCTTGGGCTTCTTCAGCTTTCATGTGAAACAGACAACCGTTGCGGTTGAGCGAATTCCCTGGGGCAAACCTCCTTCCAGGCTGAACACGGCACTGTTGCTGAGCTGGGGCATTCACATTGGTAGCTGCTGCAAGATTCTTGGGGTACTCATTGGATTAGTGACCCTTGGCTCCGCATTCATAACAAGTAACCTGAGACTTTTCCTTTCCTGCAACAAGCACGACATTGCTTCCAGTCCTTGGGGCAGTATTGGTGTTGTTGGTGTTGCTGCTGTTGTTGAAAATGGGTGGTGCATGGATGAAATTTTTGGAGTTGCCGAGGTTGTTGTTGTGGTTTCCTCCGGGCCTTGGGTTTCCTCCTCCATGGTTGGGATAGTTCGGACTGGTCATCGGGGGTCAATTGTTTCTCGGGGCATATCCTGCAGACGGGTTGGGGCGATACTTTGGGGTATGGTGGGTTCCTGGTTGATGCATCATTCGACGCGTGCGATTCTCTTTGGCTTGGTTGATCTTGACTTCCATCTAGATTGCAGAATACACTAAGGCTTTAATGTCAACGAATGGAATGTTGACTAATACCGTTTACATCTCATCTTGCAGACCATTCAAACATCCGGTGCATACCTAGCTAATGACAGAAATTTGTCACGGTACTCAACTACCGTCATCCTCCCTTGCTTCAATTCTCTGAACTCATCTCTCATCCTCTTGATTAAACCCGATGGCACATGGGTTCTGCTGAACTTGAGTTTGAATTCATCCCATGTCATCATCTGACCTCCAATCATGGTGCGAATGCTATTCCACCAAGCTCTTACATCACCTTCCAGATAATGGGTGGCAAACAGTACTTTCTCATTGGCCTCCACTCCAGTGACTTCTAAGTTGTTATCCATGGTCTGCAGCCAGTCATCCGCATCTAATGGCTCTTTAGACTTACTAAAAATGAGTGGATTGGTGTTTTGAAAGTTCTTGAGCTTGGATCCATGGTTGCCCTGGTTTCCATGGCCTTGATTGTTGTTGGCCATGTGAGCTATGTGTTGAAGGGTGGCTAAGTTGGCTTGACGTTCGGCTCTTTCAGCTTCATGGTCATAAACCAACATTTTCAAGATTTTTAGCGTAGGGTCCTGAGATGAACTGCTCCCTCCGTGAGGCATCTGAAGATTGAGATAGATCATGAGACAAGAGGGAAATTTCTAAGGTTCATGGATTTGTTTTTGAAAAGATTTTAAACCTTAAGTTTGACTTAGTTTTTGCCAACTAGCAACTTTCTTTTCATTCATTCATTCATTCATTCATTCATAGAACACAATACAAAAACACACCACACTAAGGTAACAGATGATTTTAGGAATCATTCTGTGAAACTACGATAGAGTAGGACCGGATACAACTTACACCTACGATAGTGCTCAAGTGCTACTACTCATCAGAATCGGTGGCTTCATCATCATCATCATCAATGAAGGCGGAATCATCCTCATCATCAGTGTGGAAGTCCATGGCTTGGTCCTCCAGGTAGGCATCATCATCACTAAGGTAGGAGTAGGGATATCCATGGATATCTTCCCCTGCATTCTCCCTCTCCTCAAGTTGCATGTCCCGCTCATGGATGGTCTCCTCCAAGTCTGTCACTTTGTGATGAAGGAGAGCAATGATGCAATCTTTCTTGTCACGCAGACGGCAAAAGTTCTTGCGCTCCTCCGCAAGGATGGCGAGGGTCTTGTCATTCTTGACTGCAATGGCATAGTTGTGGTTGGCGTATGCGTGGACGTTGTCCAACTCCTTCTGCCTATCATACAACATGAAGCTGAGATGATCCACGTGATGCTTCATCTCGGGATGTTGTGGCACCTCCAATGGCTGTCCCATAGAATCATGCCTTGCGTAGTACTCAAAGCGAGTACCCTTGATCTGATTGATGCTTTGCCCACATAGACGGGCAAGAGCTTCCTGCATAGCCCTGGCGAGTCCGTCTAGCCAGTTGTTCTCTCTTAAGGTGAATTGGATTCCCTCTGAGGTGGGTGCCTCCATCTTGCCTCTAAGATTGGCAACAATCAGCCATTGTAATTCTCCTCCTTGCTGATCATTGAGCTGTGCTCCGAAGAACTCGAAGTGCGGGTGCTCAAGAAGTTCCGAGAGTTGGTCCAGATCACGCTCAAAGATGAGCTGTCCTCCATTTCCCAACTAGTAGAACTTGCTATACTTCACCTCCATCTATAAGAATATAGGATGAATAAGTTAGTAGAGTGATCAAGTGTGTCAAATTTTATGAAAGAATTTTTGAAGGACATGAATTTTCATGAAAGAATCTAAGTGAAAAGAATGAGAATAGGTTTTCATAAATACTCACTTCTTTTGTTTTGAAACTAAGTTTTTGATTCTAGCGTCCATTCTACCTAGGGTCTCCTATGGTCAGGATAGCTCTGATACCAACTTCTCAACACCCGGATTTTTAATCCCAGATGCCTGTAATGCCATACATCGCAATCCTAGGATTACCATTTTTGCAAGACATAAGATTGGTACCATAGTGCATCATCCATTAGAAACCATAATAAAGGTCTTACAAATAAAGGATCTCATGATCCAGTCTTAATACAATCAACGCAGCAAAATAATATAATAACGGTAGCATGGTCGAAGCTTCATCTTCAGGGTCACATGCAATGCTGACAACGAGAGATGACCCTAGTTGTCATATACTTCCTGTTGTCCATCATCCTGGTAGTCCTCCTCATAGTCTGGCCATAGGAATAGCCAGGGACAAAGCCATGAGTACTCTTTAAGTACTCGCAAACTATCACTAACAAGTAAAGTGGTTCAACTAGGAATCCTAAGCTCTAGGTTTATTTGCAAAAAGCCAGGTTTATCTCTAAATGAGTTTAGAAGTAAAGAAAACTAGTTTAATGTTTTACAAAACCTAAGTGGGAACTTAGTTTTCATGTTCACAACCCTGCTGTGGTCAAGTCAAAGTCATGATTCATTTCACAAGTCATTTTGAAAATATCTGACGATGGAACAGTATGGCCACTCCAACTGTCCATAACCATGGACGTGGCTATTCAAATAATTTGACACTTTGCAGAGGTGGTACACTTTCACCACAACATTCCATACATCTGTCAGGAACAATCCTGAATCACCATACTCAGTATGCGGATAATCAATCCTAACCTTTCAATTACACACCCTAGTATAGGCACCTACCCTATGAGTTTGGCCTCCCAACCATGAACATCTGTCATCTTGGGAACTGCAAAGGTGGAAAATCATCACGAGGTAGCCTCATCTCAAACCTCTTCCGCAAGGGAACCCATAGTAAGATATATAAACTTCCAGTCAAGCCCTACCAAATTTCGGGTATTGTGGTTGAACCGTAAAATTGGAATGGCTTCGCATTCGAACCCAACCATCAGTTTTACAGAGGGGCTAAGGCTCATGCCTCAACATTTTCATCATTAAATCATATGGTGTTCATAACACATGCCCAAAACATTTCATTAGAATGACTCATCATTCTAAGGTTTTCATAATCATTTTCACCAATTATTCCCATCTAAAGTGATCAAGTTTTATGCTTATCACTAGCCACTAAATTTGGGGGTAGTCACTAATGAGGGGTGCTAATCAAGTGTGACTTATCCAAATCTAGTCTCATGCATCAGTATGAAATCTATTTTTATCTAACTTAGGCCAAGTTTTATGCTCTTTATGATACCTATAATATCTTTCCCAAACTCGCTAAATACTAACTAGAAGTAATAAAGAACTTTGCTAAAGAAATAAAAGAATAAAGCTTGCAAGTAAAACTGGGATTTGGTATAATCAAGTGGTATAATCAAATATTCCTAAGGCATTGCTATGTTAATTGGGTATTGTGGGGCTTGTAAGTATTAGCTTGCATTTTATTAGCTTGCTAGGATGGCTTGCATGGTTTAGCTTAGCTTGCCTTGAGTACTGCAGAGGTTGAAGTTCTCCTCTGCTTCCTCTTCGTAGTAGTCTCCTTCCTCTTCGTATCCTTGGTTGGTACTAGCGTCTCTAAATAAATACGAGGTACACAATCAACAAACAATACTTAACTACTTCTATTAGGCACACAAGGTTCACACTAGATGATCTAGTATCATCACAATCATCACAAGGATTAAAGCATTAGTCTTATTTATTTTATTTTGGAAAAGTAATTTCTACTTGTTGAAAACTACTTAAGATTTAATATTCTCCAATTTAAAATATGGGATCATGTTGACACATGTCATCACCACATATTTTAATACCTGGAAATGTGATTTAAGGTGGTGTCACAATTTAATAAGGTTTAACACTATTATTTTATTTAATTAAAGTGACTAGAAATGCCTATGGGGCATTCTTTTAATACTTGTCCATTATTACTGCAAGTAAACCTAGATATTTTTACATATTCAGAAATATCTTGTCAAATATGATTTTTGAGAGTTGGAATCAACTCAAAATCATTTATGGTTCATTTTTGAAAAATGTTTGAATGCAGAAAACTCTCTGCCTTTTTATTTTTACTATAGGTGATCTATAATTTCAAATGGTTTGAATCCAACGGGTTTGGATTAATAATTTCACTAACTTTATAACAAAATTGGTTTCATGCAATTTGGTTTAGTAAAACTGTCTAAATCAATTTTTGAATCAACCGCCAGAACTAGAGTTTGAACTAAGTTGAAAAATCTATAATTGAATCTACTGGGTTGAGCGGGAACTAACTGGGCCGACCCACTGCGCACAGCGTAGCGCCCGGGATGACTTAAAGGGGGTGTCCCACCCGTCAGTGAGACAAGGGGTCCTGAAGGGCTATCCTTCCATCTAGACCCTACGATTAGAATCTAATCTAACGACCGAGGTTCATCGTCGACGACAAACAGCTCCGGTGAGGCCTAAACCCTAACACGGCGGTGGGGGTCGTGTGAGGCTCATCAGGGCTCTAGCTAAGGTCGGTGTTTGGGGCGAACGACATTGTCGACAACAGCGGTTCGAATGGTGGTCACAGGGGCTCTTGGGGCAGCTCCAATCAACGGCTCCCTTCTCCTTCTACAGCGGCGGGCTCTCGTGAAATTTCGGCGATAAGGAGCTCGCCTTGCTCCGGTGAGAGGTGTGGGAGGTTTTGCGAGAGATGGGTAGTGAGATGGTGTGGCGAATTGAGGCTGGGGAGGCCTCATTTTATAGACGAGTGAGAGAGGAAGTGCGGCATTGCCAGAGCTCGTCGGGGTCGATAGTACAACGAGCTAATGGCATGGCGGAGGGTGTAGGCCAGTGCGTGGTTCATCACGAGGTAGCCTCAGCTCAAACCTCTTCCGCAAGGGAACCCATACTAAGATGTATAAACTTCTAGTCAAGCCCTACCCAAATTCGGGTATTGTGGTTGTACGGTAAAATTGGAAAGGTGTTGCATTCGAACCCAACCATCAGCTTTATAAAGGGGCTAAGGCTCATGCCTCAAAATTTTAATCATCAAATCATATGGTGTTCATAACACATGCCCAAAACATTTCATTAGAATGACTCATCATTCCAAGGTTTTCATAATCATTTTCACCAATTATTCCCATCTAAAGTGATCAATTTTTATGCTGAGCACTAGCCACTAAAGTTGGGGGTAGTCACTAATGAGGGGTGCTAATCAAGTGTGACTTATCCAAATCTAGTCTCATGCCTCAGTATGAAATCTAGTTCTATCTAACTTAGGCTAAGTTTTATGCTCTTTATGCTACCTATAATATCTTTCCCAAACTCACTAAATACTAACTATAAGTAATAAAGAACTTTGCTAAATAAATAAAAGAATAAAGCTTGCAAGTAAAATTGGCATTTGGTATAATCAAATATGCCTAAGGCATTGCATAGGTTAATTGGGTATTGTGGGGCTTGCAAGTATTAGCTTGCATTTGATTAGCTTGCTAGGATGGCTTGCATGGTTTAGCTTAGCTTGCCTTGAGTAGTGCAGTGGTTCACGTTCTCATCCGCTTCCTCTTCATAGTAGTCTCCTTCCTCTTTGTATCCTTGGTTGGTACTAGCGTTTATAAATAAATATGAGGTACACAATTCTGAACTAATTCTATTAGGCACACAATTTTCACACTAGATGATCTAACATCATCACAATCATCACAAGGATTAAAGCATTAGTCATATTTATTTTATTTTGGAAAAGTAATTTTTACTCATTGAAAACTACTTAAGATTTAATATTCTCCAATTTAAAATATGGGATCATGTTGACACATGTCATCACCACATATTTTAATACCTAGAAATGTGATTTAAGGTGGTGTCACAATTTAATAAGGTTTAACACTATTATTTTAATTAATTAAAGTGACTAGAAATGCCTATGGGGCATTCTTTTAGTACTTGTCCATTATTACTACAAGTAAACCTAGATATTTTTACATATTCCGAAAGATCTTGTCAAATGTGATTTTTGAGAGTTGGGATCAACTCAAAAGAATTTATGGTTCATTTTTGAAAAATTGTTTGAATGCAGAAAACTCTCTGCCTTTTTATTTTTACTATAGGTGATCTATAATTTCAAATGGTTTGAATTAAACGGGCTTGGATTAATAATTTCACTACCTTTCTAAAAAAATTGGTTTCATGTAATTTGGTTTAGTAAAACTCTCTAAATCGATTTTTGAATCAACCTCCAGAACTAGAGTTTGAACTAAATTGAAAAAATCTATATTTGAATCTACTGGGTTGAGCGAGAACTAATTGGGCTGACCCACTGCGCAAAGCGTAGCGCCTGGGCTGACTTAAAGGGGGTGTCCCACCCGTCAGTGAGACAAGGGGTCCTGAAGGGCTATCCTTCCATCTAGACCCTATGATTAGAATCTAATCTAACGACCGAGGTTCATCATCGACGACGAACAGCTCCGGTGAGGCCTAAACCCTAACATGGCAGTGGGGGTCTTATGAGGCTCACCAGGGCTCTAGCTAGGGTTGGTGTTGGAGGCGAACAACGTTGTCGACAACAACGGTTCGAATGGTGGTCACATCCGCTCCTGGGGCGGCTCCAATCAACGACTCCCTTCTCCTTCTGGAGCAGCGGGCTCCCGTGAAATTCCGGCGATGCGGAGCTCGCCTTGCTCCGGTGAGAGGTGTGGGAGGTTTTGTGAGAGATGGGTAGTGAGATGGTGTGGCGAATTGAGGCTGGGGAGGCCTCCTTTTATAGACGAGCGAGAGAGGCAGTGCGGCATTGCCAGAGCTCGTCAGGGTCGATAGTACAACGAGCTAATGGCATGGCGGAGGGTGTAGGCCAGTGCGTGGTTCATCACGAGGTAGCCTGAGCTCAAACCTCTTCCGCAAGGGAACCCATACTAAGATATATAAACTT
The DNA here is from genome assembly GCA_916181665.1 of Avena sativa. Taxonomy (NCBI): domain Eukaryota; kingdom Viridiplantae; phylum Streptophyta; class Magnoliopsida; order Poales; family Poaceae; genus Avena; species Avena sativa. Next base: position 237,222,039 of record OV702283.1, on the reverse strand, counting down.
TTAGTCAAGCCCTACCCAAATTCGGGTATTGTGGTTGTACGGTAAAATTGGAATGGTGTTGCATTCGAACCCAACCATCAGCTTTATAAAGGGGCTAAGGCTCATGCCTCAACATTTTAATCATCAAATCATATGGTGTTCATAACACATGCCCAAAATATTTCATTAGAATGACTCATCATTCTAAGGTTTTCATAATCATTTTCACCAATTATTCCCACCTAAAGTGATCAAGTTTTATGCTGAGCACTAGCCACTAAAGTTGGGGGTAGTCACTAATGAGGGGTGCTAATCAAGTGTGACTTATCCAAATCTAGTCTCATGCCTCAGTATGAAATCTAGTTCTATCTAACTTAGGCTAAGTTTTATGCTCTTTATGCTACCTATAATATCTTTCCCAAACTCACTAAATACTAACTAGAAGTAATAAAGAACTTTGATAAATAAATAAAAGAATAAAGCTTGCAAGTAGAACTAGCGTTTGGTATAATCAAATATGCCTAAGGCATTTCTAACATCCCTAAAATCATGTTTTCAAAGCTTTGCATATCATCCATGCATGCATATTCATTTAGGGTTCAATTTCAAACTCCTTTGAAAGAAACAGAAACTTTGGGTGCTATTATCTCATGTGAACAAGTTTTGATCCAAATGCTACCCTCTAGTGAGAGACTAATGGTTTTAATTGTTCTAAACCAATGTTGTTGGTTCATAGGATTATTTGATAAATTCCAAAGCTTGGACAAATTTCTCAAAACAAGGAAACAAATTCAAAACCATTTCTTTGTCTTTATTAAACAATGTTGTTTCTGTTTAAAAATTCCAAAGTACAAAACTATTTTAAAATGCACAACCTTGTTCTACAACCAAATGTGTACAAGTTTTACTTTATAAAAATCCAGAGCAAGTTTGAATTCAAACACATTTGAAATCAAATGAATTTGATTCCTGGAAATTCAATCATAAAAAGAAAAAGAATAAGGAAAAGGAAAGAGGCCGGCGCCAGCTTTTCAGCCCAACAGCAGATCCAGCCCAGCAAGCCCACCCGGGGGTCTTCCTCTCTCTTTATCACCGCAGCAACTCACACCCTCCCTCGCTGTCAAGTGGACCCTGTGCCAGGTCAGCTCGTCGCCCCCAAAATCCCGCCCATGACCAGGCCGTCGCCGTTTATTCCTCCCTTCACTGCTGCGTTTAAATCCGGTTAAATGCCGTTGATTGCGAGCGTGATCCTCGCCTCCGCTCCGGCTACTTAAAGCACTCCCCCTTGCGGCCATTTCCCCCAACTTAGCTAGCCAGAAGATCCACCAGGCTTCGCAAATTTTCGCTCACACCGTCGCTGTTCCGACGAGCTACAACGACTAATTCCGGTAAGCTCCAAGCGCCCCTCGCCTCCTGCTTGCCTCTATCAGGTTCGCCATGTTTCTATGATTCATCTAATGCCTTTGGTTTGCCCGCGCATGACCCAGGTCGCCGTCCCCGACAACCTCCGTGAACGATAGAACCACCGTCTCAACTCCGACGAGCAATAGCGGTATAAATCGAACGCCCCTTGACCTCGCGTGCATACTGTCAGATTCGCCTTGTCTTTGCGCAGCTATTAACACCACTGACTCGTGCTAGGGCGACCCAGAACCTCGGCAACGTCGACGTCTGCAAGCACCCGACGCCGCGCACAACTCCGATGAGCCCCAGCGACCTCCACGGTGCGCCCCTTCGCCAACGAAGACCACCTCGAGCACCAGCATCATCATGCGAACTCGGTGAGCTATTCCACTGCCTCCCTCGCTTCCTGTATCGCCGGCAACATCACCGCCCGAGCGCGCCGCCGCCAGCCACCGTTGCGCGCCGCCTATCTTTGGCCAAACGCTTGTGCGCCGTTTGATCTTGATCTGATGCGTAGAATTAGATCACTTAGCGAAGCGGTAAGTTTAGATCTGAGCCGTGCGATGCACTTTTAATCTAATGATCCAGAAAGCCTGATCCGCGCGAAACGGTATCAACCAATCAGAGAGCGCCGGTGGCTAGTTCTTTGTTTTAAAAACAGAATTTAGATCTATTAGTTATTCAAACTTGTAGAATTCATAACTTTTGATTCCCACGTTCAAATTTTGCAAATTTTATATCATTGGAATCAGGAGAGAAAATCTTATCTGTTTATGCAATGTGTTTAATGTTTTGCCTCTGTAAAAATGGTTGTTTTTGCAGAAACTTGTCTAGGCTTATTTTGGATATAGAAATTATTTGAAAAATGTTTTAAAAATCAAATATAGTCCATTTTGAGTATCTTGGAATTGTTTATGTTTGAGTACTGTTTACTTGTCTTGTTTGGTGGAGAAAAAAATCATCACATGGCATTTGCATGCATTCATATATTTTTTGTTTGTATATCTTGATATGTGATTTTGGTGCCATTATTTTATGTGTAGATTTTGGTGCAAATAGTGATTGTGATTGTGAAGATTGTTGCTACTCCCCAAAATACCAAGGCAAGCGGTACTTCATGATTTATTCCTATATTTTTCAACTATGCACTAGAAATATTTTATATAGGGCTTGCATGAATATTTTGATAAGTATCTATATGTTATGCTTGGGAAATCCTAGTAGTTGTAGAATTGTTAGAAATTTCTATAAGTTAAGATGCTTACCATTGCCATGCTTAGACTAGCTAGTAGGAACCAAGGGTGGTTATATATTCATGCTATGTGAAATATTTCTAAGTCTTTGACTTGTGTTTTTACTTAATAAAACAACTAAGTGAATGAAACACCTGGATGGAATGGAAGGAATGGTTTATGTTGAGTGGTTACACAAGGCCCATTTCTATGGTTTACCTTGTGTATCTCACTTGTGGAAAGACACCCAGTAACAAAGGGATTTGAGAGGCCATATGTTAAGAAGCTTCTAGTGCAGCCACATGGCAATATGGGCTCTGCCTGGATCATATAGGTTGCAATAACTTAGCAATTTGGACAGTTGGTGGTAGTGGGATAATAGGTTGGAACGCGCCCATTTGGTCTAAGGGAAGTCTTCTGAAAGGTCCTGTCTTGGTGAAAATCAAGTCTTGTGGGGAAAGTGCACAACCTCTGCAGATGGAAGAACCTAAGTACTTAGCCATGTCCCTGGTATTGGACAACTTGAGCATCAAGACATGGAAGCTATCAAGAATATCCTCATCCCAATTTCTAAGTTAAGACTTATGGTTGAACAAGGGTGAAGGTTCACCAATTTCTATTGGTGATTCCTTGGGAAAGTTTTGTCAAAGAAAAACTTAGTGTTTTCAACTGATAGGTAAAACCTATTTTGAGCAAAGCAAGCCTAAGCTACACTTAGCCAAATGCATATAGTATCTAGATGCTAATATTCTACTAAGGTATCACTTGCCAATACTATTCCAATGTATTGACCCACTGTGGCTGTAACTTGTGATGTTGCAGGTTATTCTGATGATGATTAGGGGTTATGAGTCTACACTCAACATGCTTGTGTTGGAGATATGCCCAAGAGGCAATAATAAATATAGTTATTATTATATCTTTGTGTTTATGATAAATGTTTACATTCATGCTATAATAGTATTAACAAGGAAACATTAATACTTGTGTGATTTGTAGACTAAAATAAGAGTCCCTAGTAAAGCCTCTATATAATACTAGCTTGTTGGTTAATAGATGATTGTGGTTTCCCTATCATGAACATTGATATGTTATTAACAACAAGATCATATCGTTAGGAGAATGATATGGTGGACATACTCCTATAGATAAGCGTAGCATAAAGATCAAGTCATTTTAATAGTTCAATTGCTATATGCTTTCTGATACATAGTAACCTAATTCCTTCGACCATGAGATCATGCATATCACCTTTACCGGATGTATGCTTTGATGACATCAAACACCACACCGTAATTGGGTGGCTATAAAGGTGGCATTGAGTGTTCGGAAAGTATTGGTTGAAACACATGGATCAAGAGTGGGATTTGTCCATCCATATGACGGATAGATATACTCTGGGCCCTCTCGGTGAAATGTCATCCAATTAGCTTGCAAGCATGTGACTGGCTCACAAGGGATCACATATCACGGGAACGAGAAAAGAGTACTTATCAGTAACGAGGTTGAACTAGGTATGCAGAGATACCGACGATCATAACCTCGGATAAGTAAACTATCGTGAGACAAAGGGAAATTGGTATCGTATGTAAGTGGTTCATTCGATCGCAAAGTAATCGTAGAAATATGTGGGAGCCATATGAATTTCCAGATTCCTCTATTGGTTATTGATCGGATAAGTGTCTCGATCATGTCCGCATAATTCACGAACCGTAGGGAGACACACTTAAGGATTCGACGTTGTTTGAGTAGTTATGGAATGATGAGAAGGAGTCCGAATGTTGTTCGGAGTCTCGAATGGGATTCGGGATATCATGAGGAGACCCGGAATGGTCCGGAGAATAAGATTCATATAAGGAAAGTCCCGTTTCGGAGTTGGAGAATGATTCCGGTGTTTTCATCGGGAATGTTCTAGAAGGTTTCGGAATGTCCGGGACTCCGGAGGGGAAGGGTACATGAATGTGTTATATCAAGTTGGTATGATTGCATCATGTATTAAGTGTCATCGCTGAACAAAATAGAGGATTAAATCAAATCCTTGTTTGAAAAGTCAAACGCCAAGTTTGAAAGTCAAACGGCTATTTTTGGGAAGTGGAAAAGGAGGAGGAAACCGAGTTGGGGAGGAGTCCCTCCTCCCCACCGCTGGCGCACCACCAAGCCGAGTTGGGGAGGGACTCCCCTCCCCTTGGCCGGCCCCCTCCACCTATAAAAGGAGGGGCAGGGCTCCCCTCCTAGACACACAAGTTCCTACCTCTAAACCCTAGTACCAAGCCGCCGCCGCCTCCATAGCCGCCGCCGGCCCTAGGGCACTCGCCGCCGCCTAGGTGAAACCCTAGCCGCCGGCCTAGCCCCCTCCTCGGCGTGTCTAAACCCTAGATCATCGAGGGACTCTCTCATACTCCACCATACTCGCTCCGGCTTAAGGCGAAGCCCTGCGAGATCTCCCCTCTACTTCCGGTACCACGCCGTTGTGCTGCCGGAATCGCGAGGAGAGTGCTACAACCTCCGCTGCATGCTGGAACAAGGGAGAGGAAGGTCTTCGTCGAGTACCGAACGTGTGACCGACTGCGGGAGCGCTGCCGGAACGCAGCGCCGGAAGGATCGTCTACGCGATCTTGAGATCGGGAAGAGTACGACTACATCACCCACGAGAATCCGCTCTCGTTAAACACTTTGGAATCTTCGAGGGTGAGTTATTCTATCGACTCGTTGCTACAATCTAGTAGATAGATCTTGGCTTGTTTGTTTGTATGCGGTAGAATTTTTTTTTTCCATGCTACGAAACCCTACAGCTTGCCTGTGGCACATGAAGATGAAGACTTATTTATCTTATTATATATTTGAACTCTTGTATTAGGCCCGTGGCCATGGAGTTTGTAAAAGACTATGTTTGTCTCTGGAATGATATGTAATAATGACCTTTGTTACTATGTACTTCATCTTAAACTGTGGATGCTAGCATTGATCAAGGGACTAGCATTGCAATCACAGGGATCCTTACCTTTATAAAGGGAGGGATCTTACAGATGGTATCAGAGCACCGTGTTACCTGTAGGATTATGACCCTAGGATTGGATTAGAAACCACTAAGGAAAAATTTTCAAAAATTTCCACACTTGTCTTTTCCTTCTCGTAAACTTTTCTAATTCTTCTTTCTCATCTCTATTTGTAGATGAACTCCATCAACGAAGCCGTAAGGAAGGGACCACTCATGACCATGACCCTAGAGTGTGAGACTGAATTTCCAAAGGCCCTCAAGAACCTTATGGTTACCATGGGGATACATGGTGCAGCTGTGTACAAAGGTTTCCCTGTGATGGATGAAGGATAAGAATATTGGTGGGTGCAACTTCACTTGTACAAAAACAAGGAAGACAACCACAAAGAATCATGATTCTGCATGGTCACCAACTCAGTGATGCACACCACATTCTTGGATTCTGCAAGGGATGCAGCTTGGAAGGCCATCAAAGAGCTTGGTGAAATACTCAAGTGCAGAATGCTTAACACCCAAAATGACCTTAGGGAAGAAAAGAAGCATACCCAAGAGTTGGAAACAACCAACCAACAACTAAGGGAAGACATCATAGGCTTGATTTTGGAATCTTGTGAACAAGATAGGCAGATGGCTACTAAGGATGCTTTGATAGCCATTTTGTCTAGTGAGTGAGAGTTGTAACGTACTCCGTTAGTTGGACCACCACACTTATCATTTTATTTCCAAATTTTTTGTCTAAGTTATGTTGAACCTTGGATGCTTGTAATGAATTTATGTATGCCATGACTTGTGTGTTTGATTTCCAAAAATATGCTTGTGATGCTTGTCTTATGATTTACTCTATCTATGTTAATTCTAACTTTTTCTATCTTATAAAATAGATGCCTAATGTTACTATCAGCACGGCTGAAGAGTTCAAGGGAACTCGTTTTGGCACTCGTCTTATTGAGCTCACTAGTGTGCTCAATCTTCCGCTTCCTAGCATCATGATGCTTCCCCTCACCAAGTTCGATAGGAAGGACCTTTGGGGCTTCAAGGTTACTCAGCCAGGACGCCAGACTAAGCCAGCCACAGATCACCTTCAAGCTCATGCATGATGACAAGGAGAGAGGCCTAGAGGTAGTCATGCAGGATTTACTTGGGTGTTTGCTAGGGAGACACTCTCGGGAGATTAGAGGTACTCACTTCCATGCCTTCGGTAGACTTGATGAGGATGGTGAGGCCATTGACTTAGAGGATACTGCTAGAGAGACGGCAGACCCGATTCGTCTATACCTCCAGGACTTAGAGGTTCTTCTTAGGCACCTAGATACTGATAGGACCAACATCATGCTTAGCAACGACGAACTCCAGGTGCAGCTTCGTGAGAAGGACAAGCTCTTCGTGGAGCAAGATGCGATAGTCATTGAAATGGAGGCCAAGTTTGAGAGTCAGGATAGAAAGTTCAAGAGTCAAGAGAAAAGAGTCCAAGATAGGAACAAGAGGATTCGAGAGATGACTGCAGAACTAGAGGCCAAGGACTTCGAGCTCGAGCATCAGCAGGTGGTGATTGAGAGACTTCGTTCACAGAAGAGGGCTCTCAAAGCCAAAGTAGAGGCCTTGGCTACCAATGTCGAGGAATACAAGACCACTATGGAGAATGCAGGTCTTACACTTGTTGATGAGGAGGTTGATGCAGAGGAGTAGTGATGACTACTCATTTACCTTTTATTTACCATGCTTCTGATTATTGAGTAGCAATGACCATCCAACATGTGGATGGCTTGCTATTGGTGTGTTTACTTTTCAAAACTTATTGTCTATGTTGTTGAACTTTTGTTATTTTGATGCATGTCTGGTGATTGTTTATGTGATGTATTGTGCATGTTAAGCATCTATGGGTATCTCATTCTTATCCTTATTGAAAACCACAGATGCCTCCCCGACGTGCCAATCCCAACCCGAACAACCACAATGTCACCCCAGAGATGCAGAAACTAATGATAGCTCAGACACAGCTGATGCAGATAATGACCACCTTTATGTAGAATCAGAACAACAACAATAACAACAACAACAATAACAACAACAACAACAACAACAACAATCAGAATAATCCAAAAAGTTTTGATATGCTCACCAGATTCCTAAGACTAAGGCCAGCAAAGTTCTCAGGAACTACTGATCCCATGGTGGCCAATGATTGGCTACGCTCAGTGAACAAGGATTTGGTAACCGTCGGCTGTACCGACGAGGAGAAAGTCAGGTTTGCAGCACACTTGTTGGAAGGACCAGCAGCTACTTGGTGGGATAACTTCCAGATCACCACTCCCATTGAGGATGTGACATGGGCTATCTTTGAATATGGTTTCCGTACTGCTCACATCTCATCCGGAGTGATGAGTTTGAAGAAGAAGGAATTTCATAACTTGAAGCAGCGCCACCGCAGCATGGCTGAATATATTGAGGAGTTCAACAATCTGGCGTGTTATGCACGGGATGAAGTTGACACTGATGCTAAGAGGAAAGAGAAGTTATTCGAGGGATTGAACGACGAACTGAACCTGTAGCTATCTGTGGCCTATGTCCCCACTTATCAGTCTCTTTATGATAAGGCTGCCATCTTGGAGAGCAAGATGAAACAGGTTGAAAGCAGGAAGAGGAAGCACTCTGACAAGCACAGTTTGGGATCGTCTCACAAGCGTTCCCATTATGATGATAGTGGGAGTTCTGGATCCCACAAGCATGGAAAGTACAACAAACACCACAACCACAACCGTCAGCATGACAACAAGCATCACCGTAGTCATGACAATGACAAGTACAAGAATCACAAGAGTGGGTACAAGAACCACCACAATGGAAGTGGAAGTGGTAGTGGAAGCCAGCCTGTCAAGAAGGATCTTAGTCAGGTTGAATGTTTCAAGTGCAAGAATATGGGGCATTATGCAAATGAATGCCTAGGAAAGAAAGTTGAAGGACCCAACAAGCCCAACCCTTTCCAGAAGGGACAGGTGAACCACATCAATGTGGAGGAAATCTATGAGGAACCTGATGTTGTTGCTGGTAAGTTAAAACTCAATTCTGTTCCAGAATTTGTTCTCTTTGATACTGGTGCATCTCATTCATTCATATCAAGAGCATTTGTTGAAAGAAATGAACTACCGGTAGAAACTATTGGGTGTCCTATAAAAGTAAGTTCTCCTGGCGGAGAAATGATAGTGAACTCGGGATGTCATGATCTAGTCATAGAGTTTGGGAAGTATAAGTTTCCCGTTAATCTGATAATCCTATATTCCCAAGGATTGGATGTCATATTGGGAATGGACTGGATGACCAAGCACAAAGGAGTGCTAGATTGTGCCAACCATACTGTCACACTCACAACTCCGGAAAACAAAAGGATTAGATTCAAGACTAACTTTGAACAAAAAGGGAGTAAGCTAAATTCTCTTAAGGGGGTTAGCATTGACAGTGTGCCTATTGTGAGTGAATATCCGGATGTGTTTCCAGAAGAATTACCAGGAATGCCACCAGATAGGGATGTGGAATTTCTGATTGATTTGCTACCAGGATCTGGACCAATAGCAAAGAGACCGTACAAGATGTCAGTTGATGAGTTGAAAGAACTCAAGAAACAACTTGGAGAACGGTTGCAGAAAGGGTTTATTCAACCAAGTTCTTCATCCTGGGGAGAACCAGTTTTGTTTGTGGAAAAGAAAGATAGAAGTCAAAGGTTATGCATAGATTACCGTTCACTCAATGAGGTAACTATTAAGAACAAATACCCTTTGTCTAGAATCAATGACTTGTTTGATCAGCTAGAAGGAGCCTGTGTGTTCTCAAAGATTGATCTCCGGTCAGGTTATTTCCAGCTCAAGATAAGAGAACAAGACATACCTAAGACAGCTTTTACCACTAGGTATGGATTGTATGAGTACACCGTGATGCCATTTGGTTTGACCAATGCACCATCTTACTTCATGAATATGATGAACAAGGTGTTCATGGAGTTCCTTGACAAGTTTGTTGTCGTATTCATCAATGACATTTTGATCTACTCCAAGAGCAAAGAAGAGCATGAAGGACATTTGCATTTGATACTTGAGAAGCTTAGAGAGCATAAGTTGTATGCCAAATTCAGCAAGTGTGAATTTTGGTTGAATGAAGTTGGATTTCTTGGACACGTTGTGTCAGGAGATGGTGTAGCAGTTGATCCCGCAAAAGTGTCAGCTGTAACTGAGTGGGAATATCCTAAGTCAGTGAAAGAAGTTCGTAGTTTCCTTGGCTTGGCAGGATACTACAGAAGGTTCATTGAAAATTTCTCCAAGGTAGCTAAGCCAATGACAGAGTTACTAAAGAAAGACAAGAAATTCGCTTGGTCTGAAGGATGTGAACTCAGTTTCCAAGAATTAAAGAAGAGACTAGTGACAGCACCAGTCTTATGCCTGCCAGATTTGGAGAAAGATTTCCATGTGTATTGTGATGCATCTCATCATGGATTAGGTGCAGTGCTAATGCAAGAAGGGAAAGTTGTGGCTTATGCCTCGAGACAACTCAAAACTCATGAGGTAAACTACCCAACTCATGATTTAGAGCTAGCCTCTATTGTCCATGCACTCAAAACATGGAGACATTATCTTTTGGGAAAGTGATGTGAAGTGTTCACAGATCACAAAAGTTTGAAGTATATCTTCACTCAGAAAGAAATCAACATGAGACAAAGAATATGGATAGAACTCATCAAGGACTATGACTTGAGTTTGCAATACCACCCCGGTAAAGCAAATGTTGTAGCAGACGCTCTAAGCCGTAAGCTTTTTGTGAATGGCCTTACTAAGGGAGAGTTGCCAGATGATCTCTGTGCTCAATTAGAGATCTCAGATTGGATATTGTGCCTGAAGGACATCTCATGTCATTGGATGTTCAACCCACCTTGTTGGACAAAATCAAAGAAGCCCAAAAGACAGATAAGGAAATTGAAGAGATTAAGGAAAAGATTGGCAAAGGAAAAGCCAAGGGATTCCATGAAGACGAACCTGGTACTTTATGGTATGGAAAACGTATCTGTGTTCCACAAAATCCGGAGCTTCGGAAACTGATTTTACAGGAAGCACATAACTCACCATATTCTATTCATCCGGGTAACACCAAAATGTACATGGATATGAAGGAAAGATTTTGGTGGAATAATCTCAAGAAAGACATCGCCGGACATATTGCCTTGTGTGATGTATGTAGTAGAGTGAAAGCGGAACATCAGAAACCAGCAGGATTGCTACAACCACTACATATTCCTGATTGGAAGTGGGACAAGATTGGCATGGATTTCATCACCGGATTGCCAAGGACCAGGTCAGGATATGATTCTATTTGGGTAGTAGTGGATCGCCTAACTAAAGTGGCTCATTTCATACCCGTGAAGACAACCTATACAAGTGCTAAGTTAGCCAAGATCTACATGAGTAGGGTTGTATGTCTGCATGGAGTACCCAAGATTATTGTGTCTGATAGGGGAACTCAATTCACTTCTCATCTTTGGAGGCAACTACATGAGTCATTGGGAACAAGGTTGGAATTCAGCACTGCTTTTCATCCTCAGACTGATGGACAAACAGAAAGGACCAACCAGATTCTTGAAGATATGTTGAGAGCCTGTGCTCTAGACTATGGAGCTAGTTGGGATGAAAGTCTGCCTTACGCAGAATTCTCCTACAATAACAGCTATCAAGCCAGTATTGAGATGACACCATTTGAATTTCTCTATGGGAGAAAGTGTACCACCCCATTGTTATGGAATGGTGTGGGAGAAATAAATCTGTTCGGACCAGAACTAATCAAAGAGGCTGAAGAAAAAGTCAAGCTAGTTAAGGACAGATTGAAGATAGCACAGTCCTGACAGAAGAGCTACGCAGATCCTAAGCGTAGAGAAGTCACCTATGAAGTAGGTGATAGAGCTTATCTTAGAGTGTCACCACTTCGTGGAGTGAAAAGATTTGGAGTCAAAGGAAAATTGGCCCCGAGATATGTTGGACCATTCAAGATTCTGAGTCGTAAAGGAGAAGTAGCTTATGAGATTGAATTTCCAGAGTCATTGTCTGCCGTTCACAATGTGTTTCATGTGAGTCAGCTTAAGAAATGCCATCCAGAGATGGAAGAGACTTCTTTGAAGGATATTATACCTTTGGAGGAGGTTCAATTAGAGAGTGACCTCACTTATGAGGGAAAACCTATCAAGATTCTTGAGACTGCAGAAAGAGTTACTTGGACTAAGACTATCAAATTCTGCAAAGTTCAATGGAACCATCATTCCGAAGAAGAAGCAACATGGGAAAGAGAGGATGATCTTCGGAAAGACCACCCTCACCTATTTGCTAGCCAATCCGAATCTCGAGGGCGAGATTCACCTTAAGGGGGTTAGATTTGTAACATCCCTAAAATCATGTTTTCAAAGCTTTTCATATCATCCATGCATGCATATTCATTTAGGGTTCAATTTCAAACTCCTTTGAAAGAAACAGAAACTTTGGGTGCTATTATCTCATGTGAACAAGTTTTGATCCAAGTGCTACCCTCTAGTGAGAGACTAATGGTTTTAATTGTTCTAAACCAATGTTGTTGGTTCATAGGATTATTTGATAAATTCCAAAGCTTGGACAAATTTCTCAAAACAAGGAAACAAATTCAAAACCATTTCTTTGTCTTTATTAAACAATGTTGTTTATGTTTAAAAATTCCAAAGTACAAAACTATTTTAAAATGCACAACCTTGTTATGCAACCAAATGTGTACAAGTTTTACTTTATAAAAATCCAGAGCAAGTTTGAATTCAAACACATTTGAAATCAGTTGAATTTGATTCCTAGAAATTCAATCATAAAAATAAAAATAATAAGGAAAAGGAAAGAGGCCGGCGCCAGCTTTTCAGCCCAACAGCAGATCCATCCCAGCAAGCCCACCCGGGGGTCTTCCTCTCTCTTTCTCACCGCAGCAACTCACACCCTCCCTCGCTTTCAAGTGGACCCTGTGCCAGGTCAGCTCGTCGTCCCCAAAATCCCGCCCACGACTAGGCCCTCGCCGTATCTTCCTCCCTTCACTGTCGCGTTTAAATCCGGTTAAATGCCGTAGATTGCGAGCGTGATCCTCACCTCCGCTCCGGCTACTTAAACCCCTCCCCCTTGCGGCCATTTCCCCCAACTTAGCTAGCCAGAAGCGCCGCCAGGCTCCGCAAATTTTCTCTCACACCGTCGCTGTTCCGACGAGCTCCGACGACTAATTCCGGTAAGCTCCAAGCTACCCTCGCCTCCTGCTTGCCTCTATCAGGTTCGCCATGTCTCTGTGATTCATCTAATGCCTTTGGTTTTCCCGCGCATGACCCAGGTCGTCGTCCCCGACGACCTCCGTGAACGACAGAACCACCGTCTCAACTCCGACGAGCAATAGCGGTATAAATCGAACGCCCCTTGACCTCGCGTGCATACTGTCAGATTCGCCTTGTCTTTGCGCAGCTATTAACACCACTGACTCGTGCTAGGGCGACCCAGAACCTCGGCAACATCGACGTCTGCAAGCACCCGACGCCGCGCACAACTCCGACGAGCCCCAGCGACCTCCACGGTTCGCCCCTTCGCCAACGAAGACCACCTCGAGCACCAGCATCATCACGCGAACTCGGTGAGCTATTCCACTGCCTCCCTCGCTTCCTGTATCGTTGGCAACATCACCGCCCGAGCGCGCCGCCGCCAGCCACGGTCGCGCGCCGCCCATCTTTGGCCAAACGTTTGTGCGCCGTTGGATCTTGATCTGATGCATAGAATTAGATCACTTAGTGAAGCGGTAAGTTTAGATCTGAGTCATGCGATGCACTTTTAATCTAACAATCCAGAAAGCCTGATCCGCGCGAAACGGTATCAACCAATCAGAGAGCGCCGCGTGGCTAGTACTTTGTTTTAAAAACAGAATTTAGATCTATTAGTGATTCAAACTGTAAAATTCATAACTTTTGATTCCTACGTTCAAATTTTGCAAATTTTATATCATTGGAATCAGGAGAGAAAATCCTATCTTTTTATGCAATGTGTTTAATGTTTTGCCTCTGTAAAAATGGTTGTTTTTGCAGAAACTTGTGTAGGCTTATTTTGGATATAGAAATGATTTGAAAAATGTTTTAAAAATCAAATAAAGTCCATTTTGAGTATCTTGGACTTGTTTATGTTTGAGTATTGTTTACTTGTCTTGTTTGGTGTAGAAAAATCATCACATTGCATTTGCATGCATTCATATATTTTTTGTTTGTATATCTTGATATGTGATTTTGGTGCCATTATTTTATGTGTAGATTTTGGGGCAAATAGTGATTGTGATTGTGAAGATTGTTTCTACTCCCCAAACTACCAAGGAAAGTGGTACTTCATGATTTATTCCTATATTTTTCAACTATGCACTAGAAATATTTTATATAGGGCTTGCATGAATATTTTGATAAGTATCTATATGCTATGCTTGGGAAATCCTAGTAGTTGTAGAATTGTTAGAAATTTCTCTAAGTTAAGATTCTTACCATTGCCATGCTTAGCCTAGATATTAGCAACCAAGGGTGGTTATATATTCATGCTATGTGAAATATTTCTAAGTCTTTGACTTGTGTTTTTACTTAATAAAACAACTAAGTGAATGAAACACCTGGGTGGAATGGAAGGAATGGTTTGTGTTGAGTGGTTACACAAGGCGCATTTCTATGGTTTACCTTGTGTATCTCACCTGTGGAAAGCCACCCAGGAACAAAGGGATTTGAGAGGCCATATGATAAGAAGCTTCTAGTGCAGCCACATGGCAATATGGGCTCTGCCTGGATCATATAGGTTGTAATAACTTAGCCATTTGGACAGTTGGTGGTAGGGGGATAATAGGTTGGAACGCGTCCATTTGGTCTAAGGGAAGTCTTCTGAAAGGTCCTGTCTTGGTGAAAATCAAGTCTTGTGGGGAAAGTGCACAACCTCTGCAGATGGAAGAATCTAAGTACTTAGCCATGTCCCTGGTATTGGACAACTTGAGCATCAAGACATGGAAGCTATCAATAATCTCCTCATCCCAAGTTAAAACTTATGGTTGACCAAGGGTGAAGGTTCACCAATTTCTATTGGTGATTCCTTGGGAAAGTTTTGTCAAAGAAAAACTTAGTGTTTTCAACTGATAGGTAAAACCTATTTTGAGCAAAGCAAGCCTGAGCTACACTTAGCCAAATGCATATAGTATCTAGATGCTAATATTCTACTAAGGTATCACTTGCCAATACTATTCAAATGTATTGACCCACTGTGGCTGTAACTTGTGATGTTGCAGGTTATTCTGATGATGATTAGGGGTTATGAGTCTACACTCAACATGCTTGCCTGTGGCACATAAAGATGAAGACTTATTTATCTTATTATATATTTGAACTCTTGTATTAGGCATGTGGCCATGGAGTTTGTAAAAGACTATGTTTGTCTCTGGAATGATATGTAATAATGACCTTTGTTACTATGTACTTCATCTTAAACTGTTGATGCTAGTATTGATCCAGAAACTAGCATTGCAATCACAGGGATCCTTACCTTTATAAAGGGAGGGAATGGGCATTGCATAGGTTAATTGGGTATTGTGGGTATTGCAAGTATTAGCTTGCATTTGATTAGCTTGCTAGGATGGCTGGCATGGTTTAGCTTAGCTTGCCTTGAGTAGTGAAGTGGTTCAAGTTCTCATCTACTTCCTCTTCGTAGTAGTCTCCTTCCTCTTCGTATCCTTGGTCGGTACTAGCGTCTATAAATAAATATGAGGTACACAATACTTAACTACTTATATTAAGCACACAAGGTTCACACTAGATGATCTAGCATCATCACAATCATCACAAGGATTAAAGCATTAGTCATATTTATTTTATTTTGGAAAAGTAATTTCTACTCATTGAAAACTACTTAAGATTTAATATTCTCCAATTTAAAATATGGGATCATGTTGACACATGTCATCACCACATATTTTAATACCTATAAATGTGATTTAAAGTGGTGTCACAATTTAATAAGGCTTAACATTATTATTTTAATTAATTAAAGTGACTACAAATGCCTATGGGGCATTCTTTTAATACTTGTCGATTATTACTGCAAGTAAACCTAGATAGTTTTACATATTCAGAAAGATCTTGTCAAATGTGATTTTTGAGAGTTGGAATCAACTCAAAAGCATTTATGGTTGATTTTTGAAAAATGATTGAATGCAGAAAACTCTTTGCCTTGTTATTTTTACTATAGGTGATCTATAATTTTAAATGGTTTGAATCCAACAGGCTTGGATTAATAATTTCAATACCTTTGTAAAAAAATTGGTTTCATGCAATTTGGTTTAGTAGAACTGTCTAAATTTATTTTTGAATCAACGGCCAGAACTAGAGGTTGAAATAAATTGAAAAATCTATATTTGAATCTACTGGGTTGAGCGGGAACTAACTGGGCCGGCCCACTGCGCTCAGTGCAGAGCCCGGCCTGACTTAAAGGGGGTATCCCACCCGTCCGTGAGAGAAGGGCTCCCGAAGGGGTATCCTTCCATCTAGATCCTACGATTAGAATCTAATCTAACGGCCGAGGTTCATCGTCGATGACGAACAGCTCCGGCGAGGTCTAAACCCTAACATTGTGGTGGGGGTCGTGTGAGGCTCACCAGGGCTCTATCTAGGGTCGGTGTTAGGGGCGAACGATGTTGTCGACGACGGCGGTTGGAACGGTGGTCACGGCGGCTCCTGGGGCGGCTCCATTCAACGACTCCCTTCTCCTTCTGCAGCGGCGGGCTCCAGTGAAATTCCGGTGATGCGGAGCTCGCCTTGCTCCGGTGAGAGGTGTTGGAGGTTTTGTGAGAGATGGGGAGTGAGATGGTGTGGCGAATTGAGGCTTGGGAGTCCTCCTTTTATAGACGAGCGAGAGAGGTAGTGCGGCATTGGCAGATCTTGTTGGGGTCGATGCTACAGCGAGCTAATGTCATGGCAGAGGGTGTAGGCCGGTGCGCGGTCTCCTGGCGATGCTCAAGGACATAATGGAGCGGCAAGGGGCGGTCGAGGTTGGTCGGAACGGGCTAGTGCTCTAAGCGGCACCGACGGTAATTTCAACGACGCATAGTTGCTACGGGTCGCGCGGTGGTGAACGGGGATGTCTGGGAGGTTTCTGCTATCGCGGTGATTGCAGGCACAGGCGGTGAGGGCGAGGCGTGGCGTGTACGTGCGTGTCGAGCGCGGCGCTCTGGCGTTCTCTCGGCATGTCACAGACACAGTGGGCGCGGTGTGTTCTCTATGGTCCAGGGCCTGGCTGCGTGCGAGGGCTGGACAGGGGGTGGCGGTGGACGGTCAGCTGCCTCCTGGACATGGTGAACGGTCGCGGCGTTGCCTCCTGCTAGCTAGCCATGGTCGGCCGGCAAGGGGGGCTCGGGTGGCTCAGCACTGGTGCAATGGTGGAGTGCTAGCTTGTGTCAATGTAGTGTGGTCGCTAGGGGAGACAAAGGGGAGAGATTTGGGTGCAATGGGGGAACAAAGCATTGATCAAAAACTGTGATAGTTAGGTAGGGTTTACTGTGCTCACCAAGTTTTTGATGAAATGGCCGAAATAATTCAAGTTTGAAAATTTTGAATGAAATTTGGTGGGTGCTCTGGTCACATGCTTGGTAGTATCTGGTTGCTTGGGTTTGGCAAGGTGAACTGGTTTGAGTGGTTTTGAGAAATGGTGATCTTAGTACCTACACTTGATTCAATTTTGAATGGTCATTTGAATAGGTTTGGAAAATGTTTCTGTGGGTTTGCAAGGCGGGATTGGGTTCACTTTTACTTGGTCTTGCAAGGGGTGAAAATAATTGGATTTGTTTCTGTTGGATAACTTGTACTAGAAACACTCAGAGTGGTCTAGTGGTTAACTTGGGTCAAAATGACCATTTGCTCATAACTTGGGTCAAAATGACCATTTGCTCATATTTTAATTTCTCTTTATTTGATTCTTCTTGGAAATGATTTAGATGATGTTGTTTTTATCTTTAAACCAATCCTTGCCATTCATAGCAATCAAATAAGTCATTGCAAGCATTCATGCATTCATCACACATACACACATGCATTCATATTGGTTTTAAAAAATAAAAGTTTTTGTTAACCCTAAACTTGGGTAATTAGAACTTGATAATCTTGATTAATATTTTTGGGATGTTATAAATCGTCTGGATGGAAGCATAGCCAAGGGATTTCTAATGTATGAGTCCATATCGTTCTGCCAGAATTATCTACGAAATGAGGACGACGACGGTCCGGTTGGTCTGCTAATCAGGAGGCACCTCGAGAGGCTCGATGGATGTGGTCACCACGAGGGCCACGCCCCAATGCATATCGTCTTCACTGGTCGAGAGATAGACTATGACAGGGCACATCGAGTCGCGCTACAACACATAAGGCTGGTCGAACCATGGGTGCTAGACCAGAAAAGCTTAATTGAGAAGATGTTTAGGGACACGGGCCGATGGTGTACTAAGGGAGATGTGACTAGAGAGCACAACTCCAGTTTCATGCGTTGGTTCAAGAAAGAGCTACTCCAATTTATCATGGTAAGACGCCTACTACGGATGAGAAAAAAGTCATATTCACCTTGTCACAGGGCCCCGCGATGAACGTGAGGACCTATCAGGTGTACGACATCAACGGTTACACATTCTACACCGAGGAAAGGACAAGAACAGCGAATATATCAGAACTCGGGAGTCACGATGCTATCCTATGTAGATGAGGAATCCACTGTTAGGGAAATATTCTTCGGTAGGATCGAGGATATCTAGGAACTCGACTACTGTGGAGACAAGATGCCTTTGTTCTGGGTCAGATGTGCCAAGAACGTCGAAAAAGAAGGCCGGTATTTCACCACGATGGTTATACCTGAAGCCAAATCATCGACGGCATCTAACGCGAACGTCCAGGCAAAAAATGAGCCATGGGTACTGGCTTGCCAGGTGGATCAATGCTTCTACATTACCGAACCTGTAAGGCCTAGCCGTGTTGTTATCAGGAGGGGAAAAGGAGCATCATCAGAATAGAGGGAGCGTCCACCGAACAAGAATTTGACAAGTACGGTGATCCGAAAATAGAAGAGGAATTCGATAAGTACATAGACAAGCCTAGTGCTGCATCAGGAAGAAGGAAGACCACCCTACCCGCTAAAGGATGTCCATACATGAGAAGAAATCCCCATGTTCTCGGGCTAAATTATTCAATGGCGACAAACAAGGGCAAGAAGATCGTCGTGGTGAGACAACGCTAGCTCGTTCGGAATCGACATCGCAAAAATGACTTTTTTGTGTGTGATGTTTGTGCGCATGCATCAAGCTAAGTCGACAAAACCATATACATGAGATACATATGGTTTTTTGGAACAATAATCATATATACATGATTCTTGGTTTTTTGGAGCAATAATCATTAATAATAATTATTTTTTCTACATGCAAATGTATACATGTAGTGGTGGTGTCACGGCAGATGCCATGGGTAGGCTTAAGTTGGGGGCCGAATGGGTGCTTGTGGTCACCGGGGAGGGAGTGCACGGTCTTGCCATGCACAAAGAACAAGATGAACTCTCCACACTTAGGTATTTGATTGATACTTAAGAATTACAAGTGCTCCTCGAGCTGTATGAACTAGTGTTCTAGGCACTAGTTCCCTACTTGGTCCAACCTCCTTCTACTACTGCTATGCCTCTCCTTATATAGGTGGTTCTAGGTAGGTTATACCCCTTCAGGTTCTAGGGTTACTGTTTGGATCTTGGTCCCTACCATGCGGGCCGGGTCATGGGCTTGCCCCAAGCCCAACGGCCCAGTCCATAAAGCTTGATAGCTAACAGTCTTCTGGTACATCGCCTCTTGTTCCTTTTGGCGTCACGCAATAACTTTGTATGTCAGCCCTTGCTTTGGGCGTCACCTGTCTCCTTTTATGTCACCCAACGTCGCCCCTCTCTTTTGACCACGCTTTACCATGGTCCCTCCTGAACCTCACTCGGAAAGATGCCACACATCCTATCTGACTTGACCCTTCCTCGGAAGACTCGACTCGTTGGTTCCTGCAAGATTAACAACTTTGTTTTATATGGGCCGACATAGCTCATATGTCGGCCGCACACGATTCTCTTTCCTGGCCGTACTTACTCGGCATGGTTGTTTCTTTACTCGAGCTAGCCAATATGGGATATGTTTCACCCCTTGTGACCCTACCGGGGGTTATTCCCTCGGCATTAGTCCCCGAAGCTAGTGAGGTCTAGAAGTTCTAGATGTTAGGTGTCTCCAGGTTCCTTTGATGTAGTTGGAAATTTTTCGTCCTTATTCATCGCTTATTGCGCATGATTCGGTGTGGTTTCGCATCCTGCCAAGTCTATTTGACAGTTTCCGGGTCAATTCTTTGAGTTTCTTGCTTGTTTTGGCGTGCTTCAGTCACTGACAGCTGGTAATCATGGTTACTTGCCTCAAATTTTCTTCCAAGCTCTGGCGACACAGTGATGGCTGCGCAGTTATTCCCCGTCACTGTGGCAGTCCCATCGGCCTGTGCCCCTTGTCCTACCTTTCGTGACATGGCATGGGATCCCACAATTGGGGTTTTTACTGCCTTTAAGTAGGGGTGAGGGGGTTACAACTCCCCTCCCCCCCCGCCCGTTCAGTTTTCCCCTGCCTCTTCTTCTTCCTTGCGCCTGCGAAATTGAACCTCCCCCTTTGCGGTTCTTCCTTCTTCTAGTTCTTGCCCTGCGATTGCTCTATTTGTCTTCTCATTCCACCACGGGTCCCTGTTCTTCCAAGCCTCTTCCAACGGCGGAGGAGATTGAGTCTAGGAGGATCATGGACGCACGCGACGATGCTGATGGGGCTGAGGAGTGGGAGGTTTCCGCCGGCGAGCGCGGCGGCTGAGAGGGCTCAGAGGTCTCCACCAAGGAGGTCGAATTGCTCCGCTCAACCAGGCACATCCCACTTCAGGTGGATTATCGTCTTCCCGCCAGTGAGATCTCTCCCAAACCCGATGTCAATGAGCGGGTGGTCTTCCTTTCTCACTTTGAGTGAGGTTTCGCTCTTCCTGTGAGCTCCTTCTTTTATTCATTTTTGTCCACTTTCCATCTCCAGACGCATCATCTTCCTGCCAATGCGATTTGCTCCTTATCTTGCTTTATTTCCGCTTGCGAGGCCTACCTTGGGATTTGGCCTACAATTCTTCTGTGGACCAAATACTTTAGTTTTAGGGTCCAAGTCGTTCCCTATCCTGGTGCTCCTCGATCCAAGAAGAGGCCGACTCGGTGCTGAGCCACTGGCATCACACCCAGGAGAGACTCCATCTTTCGTCAGGTTACTGGCCTTGACTCTTGCAAGAAATGGCATAGGACTTTCTTCTATGTCAAAAACAGCGGGTCCACCGATAACATCCGACTCCCCCCTTTATCGGACGAGGTCCCCAGCAAGAAGCTCTGGCAGCTTGACCCACGCGACCAAGACGCTGCGGCGAACGAGGATAACATGATCTTGGAAAGGTTGCTGTCGCCGGATGAGAACTTTCATCTTGCCGACAGGGACCTCATGTGCACCTTCATCTCACTCCGGGTAAGCCCTATCCAAGCCAGGAGCCACAACATGTGCTTCATGAGTGGTTCCCATGACCCTACTCGTTAATCCATGAAGGAGCTTACTCACGACTCCGTGTCCCACCGAGTAAGCTCCATCTTTAAACTGAACTTGGTGGCTGACTGGGCTTGGAGTTGCCCCCCGTTTAGCTGGGTCAAGCCTGTCCCCTGGGTAAGTTTCCGAGTCATGGCCGAGTCAGCTTTAGCTTGTTTGCTGCTCCCTGTCCAATTTTCGTTACTTACTCTATTTGTCTTTCGCAGAACCTTGTTCACCAGGTTGATGATAGTACTGTTCCTCCTAGCGCTTACAACGAGGATCGCTCTGACTCTGACGAAGTCGAGTATGACTTGGAGTGCTTCATGCCCATTCCGCATACGGCTGCTGCTTCAGCTTCGGGTAAGATCCAATCTCGAAACCCCTTACAAGATTGGTCTGACGATGATGAGGATGATGATTGTACGATTTTGGAGGTACTTTTCTTGTGACCTTAGCCTTCTAACTTATTCGAGTAAGCCCGTCATTTACATATGCAGCTGTCCATGTACATGACACTCCTCCTCTCGCCGTGGGAGGAGTCGGCAAGATCCCCGTCGCCAAGCCGAATAAGCAACGCGGGGCCTCCTCTAGTACTCAGCCAACCAAGAAGAGCAAGGCCACTCCCGCTGCACCTTCTGCTGCCACGATGGCTGAGACCCGGAAATCAGCTGGGCGCTGAATCTTGCGTCGTCCACCGCGCGATCCGGTCGTCACCGGGTAAGCTTTGGTGTTCTGCTTACATCAAGTTTTTCCTTATTATGCATTGCTTCAGTTTTCTTATGCGTGTATTGTTGTTTTCAGCGTTGCGCCTCTGCCAGCTAACCAGGCTGCTCCTAGCATCACCTCGCCGCTAAGGCCCACACCTGCTCCGACTAATTCTACGGTGCAGAACCACGTCCGTGTCGAGGCTCCCACTGTTGAGGCTCATGCTTCTCAGTGTCAGTCAGACCCGGTGGCGCACCCCGCGAAGGAGATTCGGCCCAGCACCCCTGGCACTGGTCAGGAACAACTTCCTGATCTTGGTGCCAGTGATACTGGCGCCGAGAAAATCTCTGCCACCAGTTCCTCTGGCATCAGCCCTCCATCTGGTGCACATGAACAACTTTCTGTTCTTGGTGCCAGCAAAAATGCTGAGCCCAGTCAGTCAGCTCCCCTTACTTCTCCGAATAAATCTGCTCACTCTCCTCTTCTGTCAAAGAGCGAGGCCCGGCCTACGGCTCCTGGTTAGTCTCACGCTTCATCCGGCAAGACCACCTCCACCAAGAAAACAACTTTGGTTTGCACTCCGGGTACTGCTCCTCAGATCTAGCCCCTGACGTTGGCAACAATGCTTGCTTCAACGGGTAAACTGGGTGGGTCTGTGGCTGCTGGGTCAGGTGATGGCTCTAAAGCTGTTGCCCTCCACACTAGTGCTGCTGCCACCCGCGCCAATGTGGGAACTACCCTTAAAATGGGTCAAGGTCTCACTCGTACGCTCAACGGGAATGGCCTTGGTTCGGCTGAGCCTTATGCTTTGGCGTGGAATGCACCTGGCGAGCAAGAGGTCAGTACCCGTGGTGGCAATAAGCTGGTGCTGGGCCCCAAGGCTGTCTCTGATATGACCCAGCAAGCCATCGCCTTAATGGCCCACGCCAACGAAGTGAACGAGGTAAATGATCTTTCTACTCTTTCGCGTCAATGAGTATTTCTGTTATACATATCACCTAGTCCCTGAGCTTACTGCCGAGTGAGGAACTTACTCGGCTGTAAGCTCCAAGCAATAACTTAGCCTT
Organism: Avena sativa; assembly: GCA_916181665.1. Classification (NCBI taxonomy): domain Eukaryota; kingdom Viridiplantae; phylum Streptophyta; class Magnoliopsida; order Poales; family Poaceae; genus Avena; species Avena sativa. The sequence continues at coordinate 237,198,982 of OV702283.1, read as the reverse complement.
TCATTTCCTTAGCCAAGCTCATATGCTAGACTTTCGATCCCTAGTCCCCGAGGTTACTACCGAATGAGAAAATTATTCGGCTGTAAGCTCTTAGATAGGAGTCATTCTTTATCTGTCTGGGAGCTTGATTTTTCCATTTAATCACTGTCTTTTTCGCTTTGCAGCTCACACATAATGAGCGCACCAAGGTGCATCAAGCTCTCATCCTGGAGCATCGCAAGCTCGAACTTGCTTATGAAAAGTTGCAAATTGACACCCAAGGCCAAGGTAATTTTCTTACTCGCCCTATCTTTATTCGGCGTGTCTTCCTTCGGTTCACTTTCTTAGTTTTTCTCGCTCTTTTTCCACAGCCTCTGCCCAGTCCACCATCGAGGCGCTCCACTCGCAGATCAGCGAGACGGAGAGTAAGTTTTTTGCCTTCCTCGCGCTGTTTTGTGTTCATGCCATTTTCTTGCCTTATTATCCTGGTAGGTCAAGATATTTCTGTCGCTGCTAACGAGTAGTTTGTTCCAAATAAGTAGAGAAGAACCAAGCCAAACTCCATAATGAGCGAGACGAGGTGACTCGGCTGAAGAAGCTGATGGCCGACATGGAGCAGAAACACTTGGCCGAGGTGAAGGGGCTGAAGGAAGAGCTTGCCGAGAAATATGACCAGCACGCCGCCAGCACTGAGAAAACCAGGGAGCTACTCAAGGAGGCCGAGTTGGCGGTTGAGTCGGCTAACCTGGATCTGAACGCACTCCAAGCCAAGGCCAAGGCTTGGCAAACCAGACTCGACACCATCAACTCTTTTCTCGGTAGTGAGTTCTTACTCTTTTTCGCATTATGCTTTCTTGTTCTTGACTTTGTCATCTTTGTTTGTTACTTTGCTAAGATTCTCTTTTTCTTGCAGAGAATTTTCCCGAAGCGAATTTGTTCACTATTCGGGCCATGAAGAAGGTGAGAGCCGAGTCTGGTGCTCCAGCTGATGGTGAGGTGACCAATGATGAGCATCTCGAAGCGCTGTGGGAGCGCGTCCAGACCCTCAAGTCATGCGGCATGGATTTGCTCAAATCGGCTATTCATGCGTTTCGCATGCTCTGGCCTGATGAAGATGCACCTGCACTCATCGAGCCGCTTGCTGAAAGATTGCTTCACGCTAAGGACATGTTGGATCAGTGGCGTGAGTAAGCCGGCTGAGCTGCAGCGGACAAGGCCCTCTCCTTCTTGCTTTCATGGTACGAGGACATCAATCTTGATGTTCTTGCTCGCATAAGGGGAGACGACAAGTGGCTGAATGACCCTGAGTTGATCAAGAGATGCCAGGAGCGAGCCTACGCCATGATCGAGTACACCATGGTACACGCTTGGTGCGACGGGCTCAGCTTCCTCGATCTTGGTGACCCACTCGTCGAAGTTGCTGATGAAGAGGGTGCCGACAGCGAGGCCACCGAGTCAGATGACCCTGAAGACTCGGCTGCTGATGCCCCTGACTCGGCAGATGCTCCAAGCGATGTTCCTAGCTCCAAGACTGCTCCTCCGAGTCATGCTTCTTCTTAGACTGGATAGGACAAATACTTGAACTTTGATTAGATCCTCGGTATGCCGGGTCCAAATGTAATATACAGTGCACTTATGTTTGGTTGTGTGCCCTTTTATAAGGCTTTAAATATCTTGTTATGTTCTGAGTGTGGATCATCAAAGGGCAAGTCCCCGAGTTTCATTTTGCCGTTTCTCCTTTTCCTTGACTTTGGCTCTTGTTTACCTTTTTTGGCGTTCGACATTAGAGTCTCAAAGTGCTAAGGATATAGTTAGCAGGTATGAAACTTAGATTACTTGGCTGAGGATCATCCAACACACAATGCAATATAACCTGGAGTGGGTTAGGCAAAAGACAAAGGAGTCGACTCACGTTTCTCCTTATACTTATCCGGTGTTTGTGTTTACTTGTCATTCATGCTTTCCTCTTGCTTGCCATGAAGCCGTGTTTTTGGACAACGGCATAGTCGAAGAGTTTATTTTTTACGAGTAAACATTACTTGTTCCGAGATAAGTTTTGGGTGTCACGCCAGCCGACATAAAATAATTGAAAGGGAAAAGATAAGGGGCAGTCCCCGAGTCAGTTTTTTCGAGTGATACCATTTTTATTATCAGCACATACCCGACACAAATGTCCAACATATGAGAGTTCGAGTGATACATGCACTGCTTCTCCTAAGTGTAGAAGGGGCGAAGTAGTGCCACATTCCATGGCCTTTTGGTCTCATCACCTGATCTGTCCGCCATGTTCTTTTGTGCTTCACGAGCATATATGAGATAATATGAATCATTGTGCAATGATTTGCTTACAATGAATGGACCTTCCCATGGGGGTGATAACTTATGCATTCCATCTGTGCGCTGCACTAGCCTTAGCACCATATCCCCTTCTCGAAAAACACGAGGTTGAACTTTCTGGCTATGGTAGCATCGGAGATTTTGCTGATATATAGAGGATCTAGATAATGGAAGTTCCCTTGCTTCTTCGAGTAAGTAGACTCCATCTTCTTGGGCCTCTATTACCTCGGCTTCCGAGTATTGCCTTATCCTTGGCGAGTCATATCTATGTCGGCAGAAAAAACTGCTTCTACCCCATATACAAGGAAAAATGGCGTATAGCCTGTTGACCCATTCGGAGTTGTCCTTAGACTCCATAGCACTGAGGGTAGTTCCTCTATCCAACAACCAGGTGATCTCTGGAGTGGTTCCATCAAGCGGGGTTTTATCCCTGATAGAACTAAGCCATTAGCTCGTTCAACTTGTTCATTTGATTTAGGATGAGCGATTGATGCTACATCGAGTCTTATTCGGGTTTTTTCCGCAGAAACAAGCAAAAGCTCCTTCATCAAAGTTTGTGCCATTATCTGTGATTACACTGTGTGGGTAACCATATCTTAGGATTATGTCCCTTAAGAATGTGACAGCTGTTTTATCGTCCAATTTTTGATGGGTTTCACTTCTATCCATTTGGTGAACTTATCAATCATCACAAAAATATGAGTCATGCCTCCCCTTGCTGGTTTGAATGGTCCTACCATATCTAGGCACCATACTGCAAATGGCCAAGTGATTGGTATAGTCTTTAATTCAGACGCTGGTAAATGTGACTTGGATGCATAATGTTGGCAATCATTGCATTTTCCGACTAGCTCTTGTGCCTATGCCAATGCTCTTGGCCAATAAAATCCATTTCGGAACGCCTTGGCCATCAATGCTCTTGATGATGCATGGTGCCCACATTCCCCTTGATGAATATCCAACAAAATCGCCTGGCCTTTCTTTGAGCTGATGCAACGCTGCAGTACACTCGTCACACTCCTCTTGTACAACTCCTTGTTGATTAGGGTGTATGATTTTTCTCTTCTTTCTGTTTGCCTTGCCAATATCTCATCATTCGGCAAAGTTCCATCCTTTAAGTAGTTGAATATTGGTTGTGCCCATATTGGTATTAGTGGCTCCGGGTCTGCTTCCCCATCAATTTCTATTGGCTCCGCCGACATATGTTCTGCCAACATGACCAGAGGAGTCCCTGAGTGTGATTCGGCAACCCCTGAAGTGAGCGGGTCAGTCCTCGAGTGAGTCGAACCTGCCCCTGAGTCAATGTCCATTGGTGCAACGTATGACTCTTGTATTGCCGGAATAAATATCGACTCGGATTCTGGCAAGGGCTTGATCGATGGTTTTCTGAGATGTTCCAATGCTATTTCTGGTGGTATTGCTTGCCGAGATGAACCTAGCTTGGATAATACATCTGCTGCTTCATTCTCTGCTCTTGGGACGTGGTGGAATTCACACCCGTCAAAGTATCCCGAAATTTGTTGCACATGGAAACGATATAATGCCATGTTTGCGTCCAACGCGTCCCAATGTCCAGACACTTGCTAAATCACCAAATCCGAATTACCAAAACACATGATCCTTTTGATGCCAATCTCTTTGGCCACTTTGATGTCGTGGACAAGTGCTTCATACTCAGGAACGTTATTGGAAGCAGCAAAATGAATGAGTAGCACATACTTGAGCTGATCCCTCTTTGGCGATGTGAGCACTATCCAGGCGCCGAGACCCATTTTCGTCTTGGACCCGTCAAAATACATTTTCCAGTAGTTCAGGTCTGGCAGTGGTGGTTCGTACTGCATTTCCATCCGATCTATGAAGAAGTCTGCAACAGCTTGAGATTTAATTACATCTCGCGTGTCCTACTGTGGAGTATATGGTGCTAGCTCTATGGCCCATTTTGCGACTTGGCCACTGGCATCTTTGATGCCTAATATATCTGAGATAGGCGCCTCGCATATTACCCGGATTGGGTGTTCTTGAAAATAATGTTTCAACTTCTTTTCTGCCATATATACCCCATATGTCATTTTCTGATAATGCGGGTAATTCTGTTTTGACACAGAGAGCACTTCGCTCAAGTAATAAACTGGACTTTGGACTGATTTGCCCTCCTCTTCGCGTTCAACCCCTATCTCTGCACTTACAACTCTGTTGGTTGCGGTGACATAGAGCAACATTGGCTCTTTGGACACTGGTGATGCTAATATTGGTGATGTTGCCAACATTTTCTTTAATTCATGGAAAGCGCTATCATCTTGCTGTGTCCATGTGATTTTGTCTGATTTTTTCATCAGTTGATATAGTGGTAGGGATTTTTCACCTAGCCAACTAACAAATCTACTCAACGATGCCAGGCATCCTGTGAACTTCTGGACATCGTTGAGGGTTCTTGGCAATTCCATTCTTTCGATGGCCCTGATCTTTGTCGGGTTAGCCTCAATTCCTCGGCTGGATAAAAGAAATCCGAGTAACTTGCCAGCCGGGACACCAAATGTGCATTTTTCCGGGTTAAGTTTCATCCTAATCTTCTTAAGTTCGCGAATGTTTGACACATGTCCTCAATTAGAGTATGACTTTGCTTGGTTTTTATTACCACATCATCGACGTATACTTGAACATTTTTGTCCAATTGATCTTGCAAGCATTTTTGCATGCACCTTTGATATGTTGCACCTTCATTTCTAAGTCCGAATGGCATGGTGCGATAGTGATAAGCCCCGTATGGGGTGATAAAAGTTGTCTTTATTTGATCATTCGGATTCAGTGGTATCTGATGGAATCCAGAATACGCGTCCACAAATGACAACAACTCACACCCAGCAGTGGAATCTATGACTTGGTTGATCCGTGGCAGGGGAAATGGATCTTTTGGACACGCCTTATTGAGGTTCGTGTAATCAATACACATGCGCCATACCATTGCCACGTTCGGGTCATCTTTTTTCTTTTCGACCAAGACTGGATTTGATAACCAACCCGGGTGCAGTACTTCCATGATGAATCCAGCAGCTAAGAGCCTGGCGATCTCGGCAGCTATTACTTTCCTCCTATCTTCAGAGAAGCGACGGAGGGGTTGCTTCACCGACTTGGCATCTGGCCTTTCATGAAGAGAGTGCTCAGCCAGCTCCCTCGGAACTCCTTGCAAATCCTATGTGGACCATGCAAAGATATCCCGATTCTCACGGAGGAAGCTGGTGAGCTCGCTTTCCTATTTGTCAGTGAGGCCAGCCCCAAATGGTAACTGTACGCTCTGGGAAAGTCTCATCCACCTGTACCTTCTTAGTCTCTTTGGTAGCTTGAAATGACACATTGCCATGCGGGTTAGTGAGTGCCGGCATGGACATTTGTGTTGCTTTGGCCAATGCTGCCACCTCCAACATTTGATGCTTTTCCTGTGCTATGAATAGTGACTCGGTAAGTGAAGATCCGGCTGAGGCACAAGCAATGGACCTTTTGTAATCTCCCTCAACTGTAATCACCCCACATGGGCCTGGCATCTTCAGCTTCAAGTAAGCAATGTGAGGAGTAGCCATAAACTTTGTCATAGCCGTCCTGCCGAGTAAGGCGTGATATGAGCTGACTAAATCAACCACCTCAAACTCTATTGCTTCAGTGCAACAATTTTCCGTGTTGCTGAATAAGACGTCGACCCAGATCTTGCCAATTGGCTCACAGGACAATCCCGGCACAATGCCATGGAAAGTTGTCTTAGTCGGCTCCAGCATGTTCATGGTAATTCCTAGCTTGAGCATGGTATCCTTATACATGATGTTGATGCTACTGCCATCATCGATCAGTACCTTGGAAAACTTCACATTGATATCCGGGCCCATGAATGTTGGATCTAAGACTAGAGCATATCCTCCTGGGGTTGGCATGATCCTGGGGTGATCCTTTATGCTCCAAGTTATCTCTTGCTCAGACCAATGCATGTACATGGGAATTGCCGGCATTATGGCATTCACCTCCATCATCCATCACTGCTAACTCTTTTTGTCATTCGGCTCTATGACGAAAACGACATAGCTTTGGTGAAGTTCCCTATACTCATTTCTAGTTATGTGGCTGACATGAGCGTCGTCACCTCTTGGATTGTGCACCTGGTGCACAGTTTCTCTTCTCTCTTGATTATGATACCTTGGCTGTCTGTTTTCGTATCTGTTATCCGTTCCCACAGCCTGAGCATTTCCTCCTGTAAGTGGTGGAGGAGGTGGTGGTAGCTGCTTACTCGGCGAATCCACTCTATCTCCTTTCTGAAACCAAGTGCATTGTCTTGTTGTGTGATTTGCTGGCTTACTCGGACTAGTCGTGTGAAATTTACACGGCTGGTCCAGCATCATCTCATAGGTATACTTCTGTCAGTCCTGATATTGCTTCCTTTGTTCATATGGCTTTTTGCCATCATTCTTTGGCACCCAGTGTTGTTGTCCATTTGTCCTTTGACGTTGGCTACTTCCAGCGTCTGTATGATCCTGACTCACGGCTGCAACCTGAGCCGAACCATATCTGTAATCTGGCCTTTCATCTCATCTTTTGCTTCTGTATTCAGATCTTTCTTGGCGCCTCTGCGACCTGGCAGCGTCATAGATCTGAGTCTCAGTCATCCCATCTACCGACATGAGCAGAGGCTGAGTCGGATCTCCCCACGCATACGAGTCAGCAATCCTTATTGTTTCTGCTAAACTTGCCTGCATATCTATCTATAGCCTTTGCCACAACACACTTTCGTGTCTGCAACCTTGGGCAAACCAAGCGATTGCCTATGACTCGATTACCCCTTTGCAAGAGTTCCGCATTGCGCACCATATTGTGAGGAATTCTCTATCTGTCTCATTCGGCCTTTGCTTGCACATTGCTAGCTGTTGTGGGCGATTCGGCCTCTTGTATGTGCTTGTGAAATTGCTCACAAAAGCATCTTGAAAGTCGATCCAGCTGTTGATGCTTCCGAGCGGCAAACTGTTCAGCCATACCCGAGCTGGTCCTTCTAGCATTTGCGGTACATATCGTCTGCCCATCTCAAATTCCCCTATGCGATTTTCACAGCAGTTCCATAATCTATGAGCCAATCCTATGGCTTTGTGCTTCCATCATATGTTTTTGTTCCTCTGTCCAGCTGGAAATTTGGTACAGGTGGCTCCTTAATGATCCTTGGGCCAAAGCATGGTGGACCCTGCGGACCTTGTGACTCGATTAGTTCCGCCATATTTATCCGGTCAAGCTTCAGTCTTGCATCATCCGACTGAAGATTCCTGCCTCCGAGTCTAGCTCCCATTGCTTGATATGCGTGATCTGGCAGTTCATATCCGTCGTTTACCATCGCCGAGTAACCATCATTGTACCTATTCGCGTTCGGGTCAACAGGCTGTTGTGCTGCTTTTCCCGTGCTTTGCTGTCTTCTTTCGGGTTGAGCTGGTGCATTATTCGGCACTGGATTTCCTCCTCCCGCCGAGTGAGCTCCACGCCTAGGTTGAGGCGCAAAATTTTGCCCTCCACTGTCGTTTCTTTTCCCTGCTTGCCTTTCTCGGTCTGCATTTTCCTGGTTCTCATTTCCTTGGGCATTATTCCTTCTCATTCCCTGTGCATGCGCTGGGTTTCCCTGAGCCATCGCCGGGTCATAAGTGATCATCTGCTTGTTTCTCCCTGAATCCACACTTTTTTCTTTTCTCGGTCTTGGCGCCGCTCCGGGTGAGGATGTCATGTGACCTGCTGATCTTGTCGGGATAGGAGTCGCCGAGTGAACCAGCTGTGACCTCCCTCTATACCCGGATTCGCTCTGTAGTATGCTTCATTCAGCATGCTAGCTGCTCTTACCAGTTCATTGACTCGCTCTTGTTGTCTTTTCTTTGCTTCTCCCGTCAGATGGGGTAATTCTGCCATTGCTGCTTCTGCAGCTCACAGGTTAGCTGCTGATGTATTGTATGTTGGCCACATAGCGGTTTCGTTGTTGTTCTCTGGCATTATTTTTGATGTCGCATCCGCCAGCTCCTCATTGAGGATTCTTCCTCTTGACCTAGTTGCATCAAGACGGGTCTTTGCGCCCTTGACTCAGTTTGCCGAGTTGAGCTCTCGGATTGTGATATCCACATCTTGCTGTAACTGTGCTAATTCCTGGCCTCCTCTAACTCGGCTTGCACACCTGTCGGGTCAGTTGCTTGCGCAACTGGCTCTGCCAACTTATCTATCACATCTTGCAGCTTTTTAGCCCTTTTACTCCTAGCAATGTTTTCTAGCTTTTCCAGCGGTGCCTTTGTTGTTCTCGCGGCCTTCGGTGAATTCTCATGATTTCCTCCCTCAGAATTCTCATTCACTACTGGAGCTATCGGTGGAGCTGCTGGGTTAGGAGCTGTTATCATTACCTCCACGGAGACGAGTTGGTGAATCTTTCCAGCGACAGGAACCGCTGGAGGATCCGGCGCTTGTACGACGCGCTCCGGATATGGGTGCTCCACGCGCACGGCGACGTAGACCTGGTGCTCGCCAAATTTGATGAAGCGACCGCCCCTAAGGAACGGCTTGAGTGCTCCAAACCTTTGGATGAGGCCGGAGTAGACGCGCTTGCCGGTCTTGGCGATGATGTTGCCCGTCCGGATGAAGACTCCATCAAGCACCTGCTTCTGCCCCACGGTGGGCGCCAACTATCATGGTGGTTTCACGACAGATGCCATGGGTAGGCTTAAGTTGGGGGATGAATGGGTGCTTGTCGTCACCGGGGAGGGAGTGCATGGTCTTGCCATGCACGAAGAACAAGATGAACTCTCCACACTTAGGGATTTGATTGATTCTTAAGAATTACAAGTGCTCCTCGATCTGTATGAACTAGTGTTCTGGGCACTAGTTCCCTACTTGGTCCAACCTCCTTCTACTACTGCTATGCCCCTCCTTATATAGGTGGTGCTAGGTAGGTTACACCCCTTCCGGTTCTAGGGTTACTGTTTGGATCCTGGTCCCTACCATGCGGTCCGGGTCATGGGCTTGCCCTAAGCCCAACAGCCCAGTCCATAAAGCTTGACAGCTAATGGTCTTCTGGTACATCGCCTCCTGTTCCTTTTGGTGTCACGCAGTAACTTTGTATGTCAGCCCTTGCTTTGGGCGTCACCCGGCTCCTTTTATGTCACCCGGCGTCGCCCCTCTGTTTTACCATGCTTTACCATGGTCCCTCATGAACCTCACTCGGAAAGGTGCCACGCGTCCTATCTGACTCGACCCTTCCTCAGAAGACTCGGCTCGTTGGTTCCTGCAAGATTAACAACTTTGTCTTATACAGGCCGACATAGTTCATATGCCGGCCACACACGATTCTCTTTCCCGGCCGTACTTACTCGGCCTGGTTCTTTATTTATTCGGAGCTAGCCAAGCTGGGCTATGTTTCACCCCTTGTGACCCTATCGGGGGTTATTCCCCCGACAATACATGTGTTTTTTCTTTTATATTTTGTAAATGATGAACTGTTCATATTCTATCTAGACAATTATTTTCTAGTGAGTAAATATTAATTTGAAACTTTGTTAAATATATTTTAAAACTAAAAGAAAAAGGGGTGCCAAGATTCGAACCCAACACCTAGGGGTTCAAACAAACCAACCACACCTAGTAACCAGTAGGAACCATCAGTGGTGTTGTCAACACAGAGGCGCACATAGCCTTGAAGTAAGTACGAAAACTCAGCGGCGCACCTCTGTTTGGTGCACCACAGATAATATTGGTGGCGCACCAAACAGAGGTGCGCCGCTGAGTTTTCGTACTTAGACGATTAGGGACGCGCGCCCCCTTTCCTCGATATGCTTCCTCCCTCTCTCCCGAAGAAGACGAGCGCTGCTACCTCTGCTCCTCCCGTTCCTCGCTAGTGGAGAAGACGAAGCGCCACTACGACCAGTGCTGAGCCTCCCTCTCCTGCGCCCCGCCACGACCTTCCTCCGTCCCTCCGTCCGCCACCACCTCCCTCCGTCCGCCACCACCTCTCCAGGTATGAGCCTCCGTCTCCCTTTCCCTCCCCTCCCCTCTCTTGCTAGATAGGTTTAGGGTTCATCACTGCTAGGGTTAGGGTTAGAGATGGTCACTACTAGGGTTAGGGTTCGTCACTGCTAGGGTTAGGGTTAGAGATTGTCCACTACTAGGGTTAGGGTTAGAGATTGTCCACTTCTAGGGTTAGGGTTAGAGATTTATCAATGTTAATCACAACTCAGTTTTTTGTATTGTTGTGTCTTGTGAACTAGTACCTGGGTCGAAAAGGATAATAGTGAGATAGGGCTCGGGGAATCAAGGGGTAGCATAGTAGTCCCCATTGCTTTTTTGTTGAAAAGGATAACTCTGAGCTAGTACCTGGGTTGAAAAGGATAAAAGTGAGCTAGTACCTGGATTGTCACTGTATTGTTGTGTGTAATGAGGAGTCATTAGGTGAATGTGGGGAATAGGCAGAAAGGGTAATGGATATGATGTCTCTGTTGGCTTGGGTATCATGGCCTCAGAGAAAAACTTGCTATTGTTCATGATACAACACATTAGCTGCAGCACATAGTCATTATCTCATGATACAGCACATGGTTTATGGTTTGTTCATGATACATCACATGGTTTATGGTTTGTTCATGATACAACACATTAGCTGCTTGGGTTTATGGTTTGTTCACGATATAGCACATAGTCATTAGCTCATGATACATCACATAGGTAAGCTTGTTGTTCATGATACAGCACATTAGCTGTTGTGTTGTTCTGTTTATGGTTTATGGTTATGGTTTATGGTTTGTTCTGTTGGTGCTCTTGGTACTCTTGGTGCTGGTGTAGGTCTTGGTGCTCTTGGTACAATCTAGTATATGATATAGCTATTGGTGCTGGTGTATGGTCCTGGTGTTGTATGGTCCTAGTGCTCTTGGTGCTACCATACTGTTCTGGTGGTGCTATACATAAGTGTGTATTTTGTCAATTGTTGCAGGGATTCCAAACTGAGTGCCTATTACTCCTGAAATGTTGATTCATTTATGTTTCGGTGAGAAATGTGCACTCATAGATAGCCTTTTTAGGGTAGGTTCTGTCGAATTTTCCCATCGTTTTCTCTTGTACTAATTAGTTTCATATACTTGTTTAGTGCAAAGATGTCGATCGGACAAGTAAATGTGGGGCCGTCCCTTCGAAGCAAATGACTATCGAAGAAGAAGCCCGGAAGGCCAACATGCCGATTTGGCGGCTTTCCCAGAGGGAGGAGGAGGAGTAGGAAATAGCTGCCATGGCTGATGACAAAGAAGACATGGAGGTTGCCGACGATACTAGAACGAGTGATGGCCGAGGATGATACCACCGATGTCGACGGCGAACGCACCGATGGCACAGAGGATGACACCACCGATGTCGGAAAATGCACCAACGTGGGAGGATAGACGGATGGTGGTGCCGCCCCGGCAGCTAAGAAGAAGTCCGTGAGGAAGAATCAAGACCCGCCGACGCTCGGCACAGAGCGAGACGAGTTCACCGAAGTGACAGTGAGTGGTGCACCCGTGGCGCCTGCAGCCCTTGCCACTGGGTACGGGATACAACTCGGGTGCATTGTACGGGAGACCTTGACGGTTAACACGAGGAACCTCTGAGATCCCGGCAATGCGCATTTAGTCCAGCTCCTCATGCAGAAGCTTCAAAGATGCTACAAGTTCCCCCATGATTATGACAATCTTGAGGTCAAGAACAAAGCGGCGAACGAGGCGGCCCTCGCGAAGATGAGCACCCTCTTGAGCAACTGGAGAACCCGGGTGAAGAAGCGGATAGACAAAAAAGAAAGCTAGGAGGAGATAAAGAAGCACGAGCCACTGCTCAAACACGACGACTATCTCCTCTTCAAGGAGGAGTTGGAGACCGATAACTTAAAAGCTTGGAAAGTGTGGGGGAACAAACTGCGTGACTAGAATATAGGTAACCACTGGCTTGGAAGCGGCGGTTACAAAGGAATTCAACCAATTTGGGAGAAAGAGGACGCCGAGCTTAGGCATTTTGGTAAACCAAACATGTTTGACAAATTCAAGGACGAGCAGGTGAGGAACTTTGTGCGGGCCCGGTACTTCCTGTTCCCCATAACAAAGGAATTCAAAACCACAGATCCAGATGTGCTGAATTTCGAGAAACACCTGGTAAGCAACTAACCACATGGATCTCAAGTCGATTGGCGATCAATAATGAAGGCCAAAATTAAAAAAGGGTTCACCTTCCTTTTGCAAGAAGATGAAATAGCGGCTGAGGCAAGTTCCCCCACCATGGGGTTGTCAGATCCATGGGACACTCCTTTCAACAGGGCGGTGAATGTTGTCAAGAAGAGGCCCAAGAACATGAAGATGACGTCCGATGGACGTGTTCCCGGCTATGGGCTGACCAGGAAAGTCGGCATCCCCTTCAAAGAGGACTCAAATGTCAGAAAGGAGAGAAAGTCCAACGTGGAGGGTGAGCACAGACGGGAGATCGCAGATCTCAAGGCTCAAGTGGCCAGTTGCCGGCGCAAATGGAGGAAAAGTGGAAGCAAGGTTGCTCCAGATCATACCTCCTCAGCTGTGGGAGGGTCTAGCCCACTGGAATGCTGCTGGTGGAGTTGGGCCGACACCCGTGCCCAGCGTGTCCGGCAGCAACTCGGCACAACACGTGTCACCGAACTTTATAACCCCGCCCTCCAACACCTTGGTGCAGCCGGTCGCATTGTTGAGCCCGCCGGCGCCTAACACCAACGCGCAGCCGGCAACGCCCAACACCAACACGCAGTCGGCAATTCCCAACACCAATAGGCAGCCGACGTTGCTTCGTGATGCACCCGAGCAGGATGTACGCAGCCCCGCGTGTCCACATTAGCCGAGCTCAACGCCCTCAACAAGGAAGCTAATTGCACATTACTTCAGTATTTGGATGGCGTGCTCAAGGATGTAGCCAAGGGTAGTATTGTTCAACCGAAGATGCTCATGATGCACAACAAGCTGATCCCTTCTGGCATGTTCAGGGTCTCCTTGGTAAGGAAGTTGAAGAATGCGACGTCATTGACCCCCCCCCCCCCCCCCCCCCGCAACCAACATGAAGGAGCCGATGAGCATAAGACCCTTGGAGGTTGCTACGGCTGGCCCTTGCTATAGCCCAAGTCGCAAATTCACCTTGCTATAGCCAACAAGGAAGGGCGGTGCCCCACCGCCCCAACTGATAAGACACGGTCACCGGTGTTTGTCCCCACCACCAAGAGGCATCAGCAGTTAATCGCAAACACACCGTCGCCACAGCCCGAGGACGTGCATCAGGATGGACCTCATGTCGCCAACAATGAGGAAGACGTCGATGGCTACCTCAACACCATGGGAACCGACGGATTCTACATGCCTCCTATTGGATAGCCAGCCTCCCGCGGTCAACAACCCAGTCATCCCATGTCATGAACGCAGCGTCTGCACTTTGGCGGCACTTATGATCAAGAGACGCCTCCGGGTGACATTGCTGCTCCACAACCCAACCCAACGGTGATCATCAGTCCCACCACACTCCATAAGGCGGCCGCGGAGAACTTAGGACGATCCACTGATCCTGTCGAGGCGGCCGAGAAGCCGAAGAAGGGTCGAAAGCATAGCCGGAGCAAGAAGGCTTTGAGCTAGCCACTTCCGAAGAAGATACTCCAGGCTCAGGATGGCGTGAGATGGGAGTCCTGTGATTTCATGGAGCACATAGAGGGTAAGCCGATTCAGACTAAGGAAATGCTCTAGGTCGCGGGTGGACCCATACAGGATATCAATTACTCAATTTTGTATCTCGAGAGCACCCTTCTTAAAGAGAAGAAGCCGGGGTACCCAGTCTTCACATGCAAGGTGCCATCGGGCCATGGCTTCGTCGACAAAGCACCCGTGGACATATTCTTCATGCAGTACGAGGACATCTAAAATCTCCTGCACTCGAAACGGCTGGACTATAACTTGGTCCGTCTGTACTCGATCAATATGGTGTTGAAGGCCAAGAGGGAATATCTTTCATGAGAACGATGAGGGTCGGGCAATGGTGGCAGAGTACCTAGGGAATATCTTTCATGAGAACCAGACCAATGATTCCATTCTTCTCCCTTGCTTTCCCGAGTAAGTAAACACACATTTGGTCCCTGTTGTAAAAAAATTCTTTCTTAGATTTTCGTTGTCCTCTTCCAACAATAATTAGTTCTGTTTCAATTGTGTTGCGCAGATGCATATACTACACACTCATCTCCATTTGTCTGAGGTTGTCTCAAGCAACGTACTTTGACTCATCGAGTGAAACAAAGCCAAAGGACTACGACAGATTCAAGAGAGTTCTAGATGATGCTCTACAAGTCTACGTCTCCAAGGGAGGCAAATTCTCCAAGGGAGGGGAAATAACCAAGGATGGAAAACATGTGTTCATGCACCACATGAAGTTCCCCTGCGTCAAGCAGCCAACCAACAGTGTGAAGGAGGCCTTATACGTCCTCCATCACATCAAGGGGTTCATGCGGGATTCACGGATCAAGGCGCTGCCAGCTAATCTTCGACAATGGGCCACAAAGTTGGAGATGATCGATGATGCGGACCTAATGGAGGACTTCTGGAACATCCAGACTCAGCTCTGCCAAATCATCCATGACGATGTCGAAACCAAAGGGGGGCCCATGTACGTGCACATGCATTGAGTAACCGCGAGATCGAAGAATGCCTTGACATGCAGTGCGACGCGAGGAGGTTCATGACGAGAGAGGGCGTGACCATGTTCCCGGCGAGGTCTACATGATGTGTGCATGTCTAACTAGCAGTGTTGGTTGCATGTGTGTCGTGTCATAGACTTGACTATCCTCGTGATGTGTTTCTGAACTGTTGTTTGACGTGTGTGTCATAAACATTATTAACTGCCCGAGCTAGTAAAACCCTTGACGGTCGATGTTGGACTTGCTTATATGATCGTCATGGGTGATATATTTTATTTTAAATTTATGAATCTTTGCTCATTTTTCTGATCATGCTTGTAGTTTGCCATGGTCTTCGTTGTATAACATATACTACATGTCTTGTCTATGTATGCCTTGTCTATAGAGATGGCCAAGTGGTACGTGGTATACAGGGGTCGGGTTCCAGGGGTCTACAACGAGTGGGAGGACTGCCAGGGACAAGTGAACAACTTCAACGGCAATGGCTACAAAGGCTACAAGACAAGAGAGCTGGCGGTAGCCAAGTGGAGGATATATATGTGGAATAAGAACCGGATGAAGATCTTGATCATGGTCTGTGTGTTGCTCCTCGTCATCGCCGCTATACTCTGTTCGATCATAGTCTAGTGTGATAGCTCTATGCATGTGTAATGTGATGATCGAATTTGTAATGTGATCAACCGAATTTGTACTACCACACTTTGTGTAATAATCTAATAATACTTGAATTCATATTTGATGTATTTCAGCACTTTGGATCACTATCATCTTAGATTCAGTGTATTTGTTGTATATATATAACTTTTGTATATACTGACATATAAATTAAAAAAATACACTCCAGTAGTTAGTGGCTCACCATTATCAACATCAGTAGTGCACCATGTCAGTGGTGCACCACGCACACGTGCGTTGTTGATGAAGTCTGTGGCGCATGGTGAGGCAGTGCGCTACTGACTGCTCTGCTAACCGTGGCGTGCGGCGGCGTGCGCTGCTGGTAATATCCATGGCGCATGGTGTGGTAGTGCGCACTAACTTCCCTCCTATCTATGGCGCACCAGCCGTGCGCCACGGATAAATATTATCAGTGGCGTAATATGCATGGTGCACGGCCGGTGCGCTACTGACCTCTTATTTGGTGCGCCACTGATAGACGTTTTCATACTAGTGTCCCCAAGCTTAACTCCTACTCATCCTCGAGTAGGTAAGTGATAAAAAGAATAATTTTTTAGGTGACATGCATCATCACAATCTTGATCAAAATATTTGTAAAGCATTGATAACTGGGATCAAAGTACTCTAAACATGAGAATGAAAGATGTATCTCTAACAATAAGGCAAAGCAACCATTTTGTAACATGAAAAGGTACAAACAAATATCATGAATAACAATGCATTGAAAGACATTTGTTTGTTTCACATATAGAAAACATAGCATAGTGGTATTTAGCTTGTCCCTCATGGTATAGCAAAACATAAATGCATAGGACACCTTTGAAGTTCATAAGGGTGACTAGATACAAATAATTCAAGAACAAGCAATATCAATATTATGAATCAATCAATAAGTTTTGGGACAATGCACATAAAACTAAGAATGACAACTATGCTGTCTTAATTGGTGCATGAATATAGAAGATGGAGACTCAATATAAAAGTAAGAGAAAGGACCTTCAAAGAGGGAAGCAGGGATTTCAAGTTTCATAAAGAGCTTCCAAAAATTATGATACTTATTAGCTTTCAGCTCTCATTGCCCCTATCATAAGCATCTTGGAGTGATTAAGGTTAAAGTAAAACAAATATGGAGTATATGCTTGAAAAAACATAAGTTGGCAATCTCATGTCCTTGAGTACGAGGACCGTTCCTCATGCTACTCAACTTTAGTCACAAGCAAGTTCTTGCCATTGTAAGTATATGTGTATCATAGAGAACTGCCAACAGGGTACCCCTTTCCCCATGACACAGGAGCTATCCCATATCAAAATTACAAGGCAACAAATAGTGAGCATCTCAGCAATCTTCTTATTTACCATGGGTATGGTGCTATATTTTTTTTCTTATTCTCTCTTTTTTTCTATATTTTTTTCTTAAGATGCTTCATGGATTGCTCACTATGGTGATGCTGCAAGTTTCCACCATGATTAGGCATGTCTTAGGATAGCCGCCCAGGCGTTTCTCTAACACATTTATAATACTCCATGGACTTATAAGCTCCCCTTTTATTTCATACCGCCGACATCCATAAACAAAAGATCATGATATCAACTAGGTAATATATACAGGTGTTGAAAGTGTTCCCCGTGACAACATGGTTATGCTAATTCCCAACTTATAAGTGCAAGCATATACAATATATATGACATAATGGTTCAAGTTTATTAGGTGCAAGAAATAAAGTGTGCCATCAAGTTTGTGAGAGCTTTATTCACTAATTTTCACATAACAAGTTTAATTTGGAAGATAGATAAAACATGAATATACTTGGAAGGGATTTCTATTTTCGTGCCCCTAGTTCGTTAGCTATACTCACTTTTTCCCAGCCGCTTAGTTTTTCCTCACTTTTGTCCAGCTCCTATTATGGAACTCTCACATCGGTCTGAAACTCGCTCTCCATCGGGTCCCGTTAGTGGACCCTCGCCGTTACGTGATGACAAGTGGGGCCACATTCAGGTGGGTCCCGTAGTGGACCCTCGCCATTATGTTTTGACAAGTAGGACCCACCCCCGTTACGTGATGGTAGGTGGGGCCACGTTCAGTCGGGTCATGTAGTAGGACCCCCCATGGTGTGGGGCCATCTTGTTGGGAACGCGTTTTGGGGGATGTGGTGTGGGACCATATGGGGCACGTATGGTAGTTACGTGCACCCTGTCGCCTAAATTGGAAGAATTTATTATTATTATTTTTATGATTGGCCTTTTTAAGAGCGCCTTTTCCTCTTTATGTCGCAAACAGTTGTTATTTTTCCCAAAAAGGCAGCGAATCTAGAGCAGCTTTTCTCTTCATTCATGGTTCCTTTTGGCCCTCGTATTTTCCCAATCTGGTAGCAAATCTAACCAGCACCATAAATATGTAGATGAACAGAGCAGCTGTAGATATAGCGGATAATAAAGGATTATATAGTACGATACTTAAACTAGGTTCGACAATTAGGCTGCTCAGCAGCAGCTTACAAGTTCAACACAGACAACAAAACAAAAGAACCTGCTTTACAGCACCAGCAGCGGCATCAGCACAGGATCAGTGGCCTCCGCTAGGAGGGCCTCCGCCTCCTCCCTGTGGCGCTTCCTCCACTCCCTACTGCCTAGTCCCTTGACTTTGGGTGCCTTGGGCTTGATTGGGGGCATGCAACCCTCCTCGATGGACACCTTCTGGAGGTTGCGGAGGTGAAAACCGAGCGCCTTGTGCTGGGCTCTGAAGGCGTTGGCGATCTTTGACGGGCCACAAGTCTTGACATCCTTGGCATGCATCACGAGGGAGTTGAAGTCGGTGGCGAGGCTCCTGGTGCAAATGGGGCACCTGTAGACGTCGCCGGCGAAGAAGCCGTTGAACTGGCCGAACTTCATCTTCCTCAGCACCTGACGAGTCTTGGTGTCCATGGAGTCGTTGTCGCTGCAGACGTCGCTGCTATCCACCTATTACAAAAAAAAGTAGCGTGTAATAAGGACATGATTCAGATACCATGATTATCGGGATTGATTACTTGTATAAATTAACCGATTGAGATCCCCTGATTATTCCCCAATCCCCAAATCTCAAACCAAATCTAATAGTGCGCTATGGGTATGTGTGCTGCAGAAGCTGGTCAACTTAGCCGTAGGGCACTCTGCCCTAGTGCCCTATGGCTAAGTGGCCTACACCAACTCCACCCCCCCCCCCCCCCCCCCGTGGATCGCCTTTTTAGCTTTGCAAAAAATAAAATAAAATGAAAAACACTTCAAAAAAATAAAATCCTTTCATATTTAGTTAGATAATGTGGTCTAGTTTCTAGGAAAATTAACAAACATAAATTTTGAATTTTTCTGCAAAAAAAAAAGTCATGCCACAGTACGTATAATATACCAAAATGACCAGAACGAGATTCCAGATTCGCTTGCAACCCCTTTAGATCGTTTAGCGATTTTTTAGATTCTCAAAATTCGAAAAGAGTAAAAAGTTATGGCAAAAACAAGATTTTTGGCTGCAGAAAAAAAATTGAGGCAACTTACCCGTAGCGCACCACCACCTAGTGTGCCACGAGTAAGTTGGGCGGGATTAGAAATTTGAATCACCACCCCGCCCACCTACCACCTTCTCTCCCTCTCTTCCTTCCTCCCTCTATTCTTCTTTTCCTCCTCTCTTCTTATCTTCCTCTTCTCTTCCTTCCTATCTTCTTCTCTTACTATTCTCTTCGTCTTCTCTTCCTTCCTCCCTCTCTTCTTCTCTTCCTCCCTCTTCTCCTTCTCCTCACTTCGGCCTCCTCCGACCAAGGACGACCACGGGAACCAGCTCCTTCAGCCGCCGTCGTCGTCGCCTCCTCCGACCACACGTCCTCCAGCCGTCGCCGCCGCCACCACCTCCTCCGACCATACCTCCATCCACCTCCGACTGCATCTCGCGATGCACCTCCTCCTCCTGCCTCGACGCCGACGAGGACTAGCACGACCACGGCCTCCCGCACATCCCTGCGGTGGTAGGTCGTGGCCACGACCACTGCTCCGGTGAGGCGACGCGACGGCGGCGATTTTTGGACCCGATTGCTTTTGCAATTCAAAATGAGGGTGTTGTTTGCATATTTTTTTTGTTTTTTTCAAAAACACATCTGTGGCGCACCTGTACCCCTACCCGTGGCGCACCTGGTAGTGCGCTACGCCTATCCTCATATAACCGTGGTGCACCTGGTAGTGCGCTACATGCACTTTTTAGCCGCAGTGTACGCCTAGTGGCGCACCACTAGTGCGCCATGGATGGGCTTTTCAGGTGCGCCACGAACAGCCTTTTTCCTAGTAGTGTAGCGAGAAAAGATAAGAAATATTCAACTTCCATCTATCAGGTACTTTGCATATTATCTCGCCACTAGTGTTCTTGGTAGAGAGAACACTAGCAATATTTCCAACTATCATTTGGCCTTCCTAGCTGCTGCACTCAACAATGAAACTAGGTACAATCTTGGTTCTCTCATTGCTCGTCGCTTAGCTCCTAAGGGACCCATTTATGGGGGAATTATTGCTGCACGTGTTGTTGCTGCTTTAGTCATTGTTGTTGATACAATTTTGGCTCCTCAAAGGCTTGATATTGCTGCCATGAAAGCACATCACTTTGTCACTGCTAGCTCTACTCTTGAGAGCTTGGTTTATAGAATGTTGTTTACTGATGGGGAAGAAAGAGAGATCCCTCTCCCCTAATCCACTTTGTTAAGTATTTCCCAGGGACCTTTGTCACGCTCCAAGGAGGAGATGGACGAGAAGTTGTGCATTCTTGGCTTCCATGGACACTATTAGGGGGACGCGCGCTCATACGACCCCTCTGTGCACTACACAGGGGAGTCCTCGAGCTCGTACCAGGACGAAGGGGCCTCCTCATCGTACTATGGAAGTGCACCTTCTTGGTCACCATGGAGTTGAGCCCCACTTAGGCCAAAAGCCTAAGCTTGGGGGGAGGTATACCGACATCAGACTCATCTATACATCATGTTTCGTCGGTTCTTTGTATATCCATTGTTTTGCTTTCTTTTTGGTTTTTGTTTCTGCTTTCTCAAAACACAAAAAAAATACCAAAAATATTTTCGTTGTTTTCTCTTGGTCTGTTTCTTTGCTTTTTAGCTTTGGTTTGCCTTAAAGAAAAATCCAAAAAGATTTTGCTTTGTTTGTTTTTGCTTTGTTTTTTTTTTGCTTTAAAAAATTCGAAAACACCAAAAATATTTGTTGTTCTTCTTTGGTTTTGTGATTTCTTTGCAGGGTTCAGCCGTCCTTAGTGGAGTTTTGGTTTCATGTTATTATTTGAGTCACACAACTGAAGGGCAATAATGAAGATTAAGACAACTTGAGGTGTGGTAAGAGGCTGGTAACGAACTCTATTTGTTTTCATTTTTGTACATATACTCATCATTCTGAGCATGCTTAGTCTGTTCATGTAAGGTGTATGTTATTATGGATGCTTAGTAGTTCTTGATTTCTTGTGATTAGCTCCAGCTTGCTAATAGTTTGTAGCATGTCATATGAATGTTTGCTTGCATTGTTCTATTCATAACTTGGTATGATATTGTGGTATCCTCCTCTGAATGTTTCATGTGAATCGACTTGGCACATGCTCACGCATGCATATGATTAACAATAGTCAGTAAGCTTCGATGATTTATTTTGCCGCAGAGTTCTTGTATCATTTTCATGCCATATTTAGTCCTAATTTGTTGCAAGCATGATTATGACAGTTATTGCTCTCTCGTTTGTCTCCCCTTTCTTTTTCTAGCCTTCACTTGCACTGAGCATGAGCTCTACTTGTGCATCCAACTCCCCAAAACCAATATTGCCAACAGTGTCCACCATACCTACCTATTAGTATCATTTGCTAATTCAATGCATATTCATTATGACTTGTTTTCTTCCAAATAAAATGTCTGTCTGTTTTGAGAAAGTTAGTTAGTAAAGCTCTCACGAACTTGATGGCACACTTTATTTCCTGCACTTAATAAACCTGAACCATTGTGACTGTCCATGAAACTTATATGCTTGCAAATTATAGGCTACGAGTTAGCAGAACCGTGTTGTCACGGGGAACACTTTCAACACTTATGGATACATATCCAGTTGATACCATGCTTTTTTGTTTGCGGATGTCGACGGTGTGAAATAAAAGGGGAGCTTGTGAGTTCATGGAGTTATATATATGTGTTAGAGAAATGCCTGGGACGCTAGCCTAAGCCATGCCTAATCATGGTGGAAACTTCCAGCATTACCATAATGAGCATCTGTGAAGCATCCTCGATAAAAACCTATGCAAATAGCAAATAAAAATATCGCTGAGATGCTCATTGTCTGCTTGCCTTATCATTTTGATTATGGGATAGCTCCTGTGTCATGTGCAAGGGGTAGGCCGTTGGAGGTTCTCTATGATATGCATGTATTTACAGTGACAAGAACTTATAGGTGACTAAAGTTGAGTAGCATGAGGAGCGGCCCTCGTACTCAAGGGACATGGGATTTCCATTTTATGGTCTGTCAAGCATATAACTCATATTGGACCTCACTTTCACCATTAATCATATAAAGATGCCTATGATAGGGGCAATGAGAGCTCAAAGCTAATGAGTACCTTACTTTCAGCATTTGGAAGCCTTCCAAACTTTTCAAAACTTTTTCATTTCCTTGTTGATTCACATTTATTCTATGAGCACATTCTTGAGATCATAGTTGTCATTCTTGTGTTTGTCGCAAAACTTGGTTAATTATGTCATGACTTTGATGCTTGTATCTCTGATATCTTTACTTCTAGTCTTCATGTGAACTTT
This sequence comes from Avena sativa, assembly GCA_916181665.1. Taxonomy (NCBI): domain Eukaryota; kingdom Viridiplantae; phylum Streptophyta; class Magnoliopsida; order Poales; family Poaceae; genus Avena; species Avena sativa. The sequence goes on along the minus strand of OV702283.1, from coordinate 237,176,488 downwards.
CGAGGTGCCTTGGCATTTATATTGTGCTCTACAAACAAAGGCAATCGAGATACCACTCTATCATACCTTATTATGAGCATTGCAATGTTGCTTATGTTTATGTTTCATGCTACTTATTATTATTTAGTTGGTTTACTTCATAGCTTGCAATGACTCTTGAGTAGACTTAGTTGCATACTTCATATTATGAATGGTTTAAGTATCTGCTCCTGTGCTGAGAATATTTACATCATATGAAGCAAATGTGTTCGTGGAAGTTCTTTTATCACAATCAGTTTTCAACTGAATTGCTTGAGGACAAGCAATAAGCTAAGCTTGGGGGAGTTGATACGTCCAAAGCGTATCTACTTTCCCGAACACTTTGCTATTGTTTATCCTCTAAACTTGTGTGATTTGGATACAACTACACGGACTGACGTTGTTTTCAGCAGAATTACCTTGGTGTCTAGTTTTTGTGCAGAAAATCAACTATCAGGAAAAATCCAGGAAAATATGCCAAAAATCCTATTTCGCCAGAAGATCCACGGAGCCAGAGCACGAGACGAAGGGGAGCCCTGGGTGGCCCACACAGCCCTACCTCGCGGGTGGGACCACCCTATGCCTAGAGGGGGTGTGGCCAGCCTAGGCACACCTCGGCCTCTCTCTTCGCCTATAAGAAGCCTCTTGACCTAAAAACCGAGGGGGGTTCGATGTTTTTCCAGAAATAGTTCCGTTGCGCCACCACAACCAGAAGCCGCAATTCGGAACCAGAAACTCCGTTCTGGCACCCTGCCGGGACGAGGAATTTGGGGAGGATCATCGCCATCGTCACCACCAACGCCTCTCCATCAACCATCAATGTTTCCCTCATCCATGAGTGAGTAATCTCCCGCTGTAGGCTATGGGGATGGAAGGGATTGGATGAGTTCTATCATGTAATCGAATAAGATTGTTAGGGCATAGTGCCTATTATCTCTATTAGTTCTATTTGACTTTGTCACTAGGGCCCGAGTGCCATGATCTCAGATCTAAACTTATTATTGATTCATTATGATAGTATTGTTTGTGATCTTATCTGCAGGTTGTGTACACATATCATTGTCCGGATCCAAAGGACCCGAAGTGATAGAAATTGGGACAACAGGAGGGGATGGCTGTGATGTGAGGATCACATGTGTTCATGGAGTGTTAATGCTTTGCTCCCGTGCTCTATTAAAAGGAGCACCTTAATTGCCAGTAGTTCCCTTGAGGCCCCGCTGCAACGGTCTGGCAGGACAAAAGATGTTGTGCAAGTTCTCATTGTGAGCACGCATGACTATATATGGAGCACATGTCTATGATTGTTTAGTACTTGGATGCTTTATCTCATTTTTCTACAATTGCCCTAGATCTTGAAGTTACATGTTTAGACTCGTCCATGCAATGCCCGTCCATCCATCCCTATGCCTACCGCACTCATATCCTACTATTTGCTACTACTGTTACTATTGCTCTTGTTCTACTGCTGCTGTTGCTTTGTTGTTCCTACTACAAACTGTTGCTACTAATAAACTTCTGTGAGCAAGAACTCTTTCTAGGTGCAGCTGAATTGACAACTCAGTTGTTAAGGCTTGAAAGTATTCTTTGGCTCCCCTTGTGTCGAATCAATAAATTGGGTAATACTACCCGCGAAGACTGTTGCGATCCCCTATACTTGTGTGTCATCAGTGCCCCAAGGACACAAAACACCAGCCCCTCCTCATCTAGCTGTCGCGCCGCCACCCCCACCCCCCAGCGCCGCCACCGCCAGTCGTCGCCGCGCGCCTCCGCCTAGCGCCACCACCGCGCCACCGGCTCGCCGTCGCCGACCTAGCGGCCGCCGACCAAGCCTCTGCCTATCCGACCCTCTAAACCTTAGATCGCTGGAAACCCTAGATCCACCATAACCTTCTTCGGCTTAGGCGAAGCCCTGCAGGATCTTCCCTCTACTTCCGACACCGTGCCATCGTGCTGGCAGAATCGCGAGGGGAGAACTAAAACCTCCGCTGCCTGCTGGAACAAGGGAGAGGAAGGTCTTCATCGAGTACCGAACGTGTGATCGACTGTGGAAGCGCTGCTGAAATGTAGCGCCGGAAGGATCGTCTATGCGATCTTTATATCGGCAAGTGTACGACTACATCAACCACGAGAATCTGCTCTCGTTAACCGCTTTGGAATCTTCAAGGGTGAGTACTCTAATCGACTCGTTGCTACAATCTAGTAGATAGATCTTGGCTTGTTTGTGTGCATGAGGTAGAATTTTTTTGTTTTCCATGCTACGAACCCCTACAGTACTGATACCAACTAGGAGCATTCATCGAAATACGAGATCTAACACAAGAGGATTAGCTACTATAAAAATACCTAGCATCCACCAATTGAAAATACAAACAGCCGAGCCCTAATAACACACGATCTAGCATCCAACAATGGGAATGGGGGAAGAACAAAGGAAGCGGGGAAAACCCTAGTTACCTCCGACCATTGGTCGGCTAAGCTGGTGTCGAAGGCGTTCTCTGGACTGATGTAATCGTTGTCCCCGTAGGGGTCCCAGCCGTGCGAGATCTGCAGGAGAATGGCGGGGGCCTCCTCGCCGGCGGCTATGGCGGAAGCGGGGACGGGGGCCTGGACGGGGATGGCGGCTGCCTTTAATGGCTCGACGGGGGCCAGTACGGGGATAGGGGCCTCCTCGTCGGCGTGGTTGGGGTTTTCTTGGGGGTTTTTAGAAGGTGATGGGACGGTGGAGATGGTTGCGTGAGTGAGTGAGCGAGTGAGTGATGAGTGAGAGTGAGGAGGCCTCTATAAAGGTGAAGGGAGGAGACGTTTCGTTGCACCACCGTGCACCCCGTAACCGCGTGTACTACTGCACTGTGCAGGGCCACACACGTCCGCTACAGCCCCGTGCACCGCGACACACGTACCGTGCGTCATGTTTCCCCCTTGTGTCTAACCTTGTCCACTTAGTTGTGCTCAGTTATACCCTCGAGTGTAGCACTGGCAGTTTGGTTGTACTCAGTTTTTTCCTCCAGTACTAACACTGCCATGTGCAATATACTCACTTTTACCCTCCGGTGGCTGGTCAACAGAGAGTCAACGAATGGGTTTTAGCTAGCTAATTGAGTCATTTTATGCACAACAAATTCAAAAAGATCAAAACATAGTGGCATCTACCTAGGGAGTCTTATTATGTGACCTCCCACCATAATAAATGTATATAAATCACGTTTTAACCTAAATCACCACTTCTCAAACCACCTACTATCTATGAAGGTTCATGGCTTTCTACTCAAGCCTCTCCCCAAAACATCCCTCCCCAAAACATAATTTGTTTGAATGAGGCAATAATTGTCAAACTGTTGTATATTTGAATTCAAATAGTTTGATATATGCCAATATGTATTTTATTGTATAAAATAAGAATTTTACATTTTTAGATCTCCTTTTGTTTTCTATTTGAACACTCTTATTAGTTTGCCCTTGGTTTTAAAGTTCTACTCAGTTTTGTCCTTCGTTTTTAAGTTCTACTCACACCTGTGCTCATCTTGGCTGCTATGCTCTGATTGGTCGTGCATATTACTAGGAAAAAGGTCATCAGTGGAGCACCATTTTTCAACTTATGTGGCGCATATTGAAATGTGCCACTGTTATCGCGCCACTAAAGTGTAGTTCTGTGGCACATATTAAAATGTGCCACAGAAGTCTCAAAAACTTCTCTGGCGCATATTGCCAATATGCGCCACAGAAGTCCCCAACCAGATATCAAACTTCTGTGGCGCATATTGCCAATATGCTCCACAGATTATTTTTTCAAATTTCAAAAAAAAACGGCCATATCTGGCCGGAGGTGTGGTTCTCCAGAGGTGGGAGTCACTGGAGGAGGAAAAGTAGGCCGATGGTGGCCGGAGGAGGAGGAGGCCTCCGGTGAAGGAGAGGAGGAGGCCGCCGGTGGAGGAGGGGCTCGCCAGAGGAGTAGGTGGAGGTCGTGGGTGGAGGAGAGGAGGAGGCCGCCAGAAGTGGAGGTCGTCGGGGTGGAGGAGGAGGAAGGAGAAAGAGCTCATCGGGGTGGATGAGGGAGGAGGAGAAGCTCACCGGTGGGGTAGATGAGGAGGAGGAGCTCACCGGGGTGGAGGAGGAGGGAGGAGGAGGAGAAGGTGAGGAAGAAGGGAAGGAGAAGGAGGGAAGAAGTGGAGGAGGGGGAGAAGGGTGGAAGAGTGGAAGAGGATAAGAGAGGGAGAAGGGGCGGCGGGATTCAAATTTCGAATCCCGCCCAAGTCTTCTGTGGCGCATATAGGAGAAATGCGCCACAGAAGTTGCTCCCCCTTTTTTATTTTTTGCAGGAAAAAATCTTCTTTTTGCCACAAGTTTTTACTCTTTTCGAATTTGGGGAAGCAGTAAAACTTCGACGGCCTTCGGCTGTTTAAATCGAGTAGGAAATTTCGAGACGATCATTTTGGTATATTAAACTTTTTTTCCCGACATCGTATGCAGAAGTTAAGGCCGTTTTACTGTTCCATGACCTATTTTTGCAAAATACATTGAAATTCATATTTTTAAATTTTCCCTACAACTATACCCCAAAATACAACTACATCTCAAAAGAATTATATTTTTAATTTTTATCATTTTCGTTTATTTTTTACAAAAGTAAAAAGGCGATCCACAGGGGGGTGCAATCTGGTTTTCCATGTTCTGTGGCGCATATCTATATATGCGCCACAGAAGATACAACTTCTGTGGCGCATATATAGATATGCGCCACAGAATGTTGGTCAACTGAATTTTGTGTTGGGCCTACCCTCACTTTCTGTCGCGCATATGTCCATATGCGCCACAGAAGTTGGAACTTCTGAACATATGCACCACAGAAAGTGAGGGAGCCCAACCCCGGTGGCGGGTCCACCAAACTTCTGTGGGGTATTGTTTCCCTATATGCCACAGAAGTGTAAAGACTTCTGTGGCGCATTGCCTGAAATGCGCCACTGGAATTTATCTGTGGTGCATGGTCACACATATGCGCCACAGAAGTTTTGTCTATCTATAGCTGGTTTCCTAGTAGTGGTAGATCGTACCCACCAGCCGTTGATCCTCTGATTGATCCTCTGTGATCTAGCGGACAGGATAACCGATGTATCTGTCGGGGGGACTCTCTATCCATGCAGAATAACGAGTTTGCCACCGATGCTTTAACTCCATAAATAAATGAGTTTGAATATAATTTGAAGGGGAAGTGTTCAAAGGTGTATAATTTTTGCATTATATTTTACTACATGTCCTAAGTGCGATTTCAAAGAATTCAAAGTTGTATAATTTTTGCCATATGAAAGTTTATGCATTACATCCCTACATTCTATGAAAATGATAATCTCTCAAGATCTTCTTTGCACATCATTATCACGTATTAAGTGCGATTTCATAGTGTTCAAAGGTTTATAATTTTCGTATACGCAAGTTCACCCTTTTCCTTTACATTAAGAGTTATATAATTTTTCAATTTGAAAGTGTTCAAGAGTAGTGTAAATTATAAACACTCTTTTACATTAAGAGTTTTATAATTTTTCAATTTGAAAGTGTTCAAGAGTAGTGTCAATTATAAACACTTTTACATTAAGAGTTGTATAATTTTTTCAATTTGAAAGTGTTCAAGTGTAGTGTCAATTATAAACAATCTTTTACATCAAGAGTTGTATGATTTTTTCAATTTGCAAATGTTCAAGAGTTGTGTCAATTATAAACACTCTTTTACATTAAGAGTTGTATGATTTTTTCAATTTGAAAGTGTTCAAGAGTTGTGTTAATTATAAACACTCTTTTACATTAAGAGTTGTATGATTTTTTTAATTTAAAAGTGTTCAAGAGTTGTGTCAATTATAAACACTCTTTTACATTAAGATTTGTATAATTTTTTTAAATTTGAAACTGTTCAAGAGTTATGTCAATTATAAACACTATTTTACATTAAGAGTTGTATAATTTTTTTAAATTTGAAAGTTTTCAAAAGTTGTGTCAATTATCAACACTCTTGTACAATAAGATTTGTATACTTTTTTTTAATTTTAATGTGAATCGCTAGTCGTGCGAGAGTTGTGCTAATTATAGTTTCAGACCGCGCGGGAGTTTCATAATTATAAACACTCTTGCAAACCAACTGAATCGCCACTACTCTAGGGGAATTTACAATAGATTTTAAGGAGATTTTATCTATCTCTAAGAGTTATGGAGGTTGAAACCACCGCTAGGAAGTAAAATCTAGAGAGATATTGTTCACAAGCACGAATTACGCCAGCACTGGATTAATTATATTTGAAAAGCAAGGCAGTTAGTTGAGCACTAGCGATTCGCGTTCAAATACTTCCAATAATCAACCCACAAAAGGGAAACGATGCTTAGACCCATCCCAACGTGGCCCCACCCTTCACCACTTAGAGATGGAATCCATGCGTTAGATCCCTGCGATTCCACCCAATCTTCTATGTGCTCGACGGGGATGTATGGTGCACCAGCCGGGGTTGCATACTATTCCGTGAAAGGGGTATATTTAGAAGGGGCGGGAGCAGAGACGGAGGTGGAGTGGGCTCCACGGCTAGGGTGAGGGGCGGCTCTGGGGCTGAGGACGACATAAGGTAGGAGGGCACGACGGCGGGGCAGCGGAGCGGCAGTGTGGGAGCTGTTCTAGGATCGGGGGAAGCGAATGCTTTGGGTGAGCGAGAATGGTCGGTCCGATGTGTCTCCATGCGGACCCACTCTTCACCACATATGCAAGACCCGTCCCAACGCGGCCCCACCCTTCACCACGTATGAAGAACCCGTCCCAATGTGGCCCCACCGGTCAGGCATCTAACGGTCGAGGTCTCGTAACATAATGCTCAACGCCCGACCTGCCCCAACGCGGTCCCACCAGTCAGCATGTAACGGTCAAGCCTTTGACCTGACAGCATCCCTCCGTCCGAGCGCCTGCGAGGTCTTCTTAACATGGCGAGGGGAAAAGTGAGGAAAAGCTAAGCAGCTAGGAAAAAGTGAGTATAACTAACAAACTAAGGGCACGAAAATTGAAATCCCTACTTGGAATGGTGTAACACACCATACATAGGAATTTATAGTGGACTCTTTGGAATAAATTGGTTTCTTGGGAGTTGTATGCATGAGGCAGAGCTTACTCAGTACAAGTGGAGGCTAGCAAAAGACTGGGAGCGACTAACTAAGAGAGCAATAATGGCCATAATCATGCAGAGCAACAAAACATTATTATTCAAAGCATAAAGTGGTAATACAAGTCAAAAACTAAATGATCATAGAGGCTAAGGTGACTGGTTCATAGTCATAACATGGTGTAAGCATGTGCCAAGTCAGTCCAAATAAATCATTAAAGGAGAATACCATAATATTATGCTTTTGTATGCTAAAACAACACATGATTCTTTCAAGGCACATTAAGAAATCCCAATTGTTTGGAACAAGTCATGCTACATCAATAATCACTAAGCATAAGGTCAAAGCAACATCTAGCATGACATGATAAAGTCTAAGCCACAGTCAAAACAATGCTCCTTTTGTACCACTTAAGCATTAAACTTTCTACTCCTTTCCAACACCAATCAACTTAGTTGAAACAAAGTATGGATACGGGGGTCCAACAAATTTATTCAAGCAAACCAAACAAAATAAAACCAAAAACAAAAAATAATACGCTCCAAGAACAACACAACAGTGCATGAAACAATAAAAATGAAGTGTCTAGAAAGAGACCAGAGATTTTTATTGATGAAGAAGGGGATGCCTTGGGCATCCCCAAACTTTGATGCTTGTACCTCTTGAATATTTCTTGGGGTGACACGGGGTGGCATCCCCAAGCTTGAGATTTTTTTCATTCTTCATCTCATTATATCATTCTTCCCCTACACTTGAAAATTTCATTCATACAAAACTTCACACAATCTTCATTAGCAACATTAATGTATTCAAGATAATAAGCCTTTGGGTTTAGTTTCAAAACAAGTAAAACTTTCATTAGAACACAAGCTACTGTAGAAATTCCTTTTAAAAGCTCAAGTGATCAAAGAGAACTCAAAAAGAAACCGATTAAGAGGCGAATGCAAATAATGGCAGAAATCTGGCAAAATAGACCAGCGGGTAAAAACCGATTTTTTCAAAGAACTTCTGTTGCTCAAATTGAAAAGTGTTGAACTAACTAAAGTTAGATAATAACCTGGTCCATAAGCTCAGAAAATTACAGCTCAATCTGACGTATAGGGATGTTTCACAAATTTTTACAGTGAAGCACAAAAATCTGTTTCCGGACAGCAACTTCCCCAAATCTTACTTCACTCTCATTAGAGGTTATTCTTGGCACAAAAACCACACAAAAAGGATAAGGAGAGGTTATTATAGAAGTAATAACTTCCAAGACTCATCAAAAGAAAAACCTAACGAAATTTGGGTTATCTCCCAATTAGTACTTTCTTTAACGCCTTAAAGCTAGGCTTGATAGTTTGAGAAGATGCTCACATAAGAAATATGAATTAAATTAAAAGAGAGCATCGTTAATCAAATTCAAAACACATTTAAGTCTAACCCACTTCCTATGCATAGGAATCTTGTACGCAAATAAATTCACAAAGAACAAAGTGACAGGCAAAGGAAGATAAAACAAGAGTAACTTCAAAACTTTCAGCACATAGAGAGGTGTTTCAGTACCATGAAAACTTCTACAACCATATTTTTCTCTCTCAAATTTTGAATCCCGCCCAAGTATTCTGTGGCGCATATGGGAGAAATGCGCCACAGAAGTTGCTCCCCCTTTTTTATTTTATTTTCAAGAAAAAAATATTCTTTTTGTCATAACTTTTTACTCTTTTCGAATTTGGGGAAGCTGTAAAACTTCAACGGCCTCTGGCTATTTAAATTGGGTAGAAAATTTCGAGACGATCATTTTGGTATATTAAACTTTTTTTCCGACATCGTATGCAAAAATTATGGCCATTTTACTCTGCCATGACCTATTTTTGCAAAATACATCGGAATTCATGTTTTTTAATTTTCCCTACAAATATAACCCAAAATACTACTACATATCAAAGGAATTATATTCTGATTTTTTTATCATTTTTTTTTATTTTTTACAAAAGTAAAAAGGCGATCCACAAGGGGGTGAAATCTGGTTTTCCATGTTCTGTGGCGCATATCTATATATGCTCCACAGAAGATACAACTTCTGTGGCGCATATATAGTTATGCGCCACAGAACGTTGGTCAACTGAATTCTATGTTGGGGCCTACCCTCACTTTCTGTGGCACATATGTCCATATGCGCCACAAAAGTTGGAACTAAAGTAAAAGCTTCTGTGGCGCATATGGACATATACGCCATAGAAAGTGAGGGAGCCCAACCCCGGTGGCGGGTCCACCAAAGTTCTGTGGCGCATTGTTTCCCTATATGCGCCACAGAAGTGTGAAGACTTCTGTGGCGTATTGCCTGAAATGCGCCACTAGAATTTATTTATGGCGCATGGTCACACATATATGCCACAGAAGTTTTGTCTATCTATAGCTGGTTACCTAGTAGTGGCGGATCATAGCCACCAACCGTTGATCCTCTGTGATCTAGCGGACAGGATAACCCTTGTATCTGTCGGGGGCACCCTCTATCCATGCAGAATAAACAAATGATTTTGAATATAATTTGAAGGGAAAGTGTTCAAAGGTGTATAATTTTTGCATTATATTTCACTCCATGTCTTAAGTGCGATTTCAAAGAGTTCAAAGGTGTATAATTTTTGCCATATGCAAGTTTATGCATTACATCCCTACATTCTATGAAAATGATAATCTCTTAAGATTTTCTTAGCACATCATTGTCATGTATTAAGTGCGATTTCACAGTGTTCAGAGGTTTATAATTTTCATATATGCAAATTTAGGGATCACTTTTCACACTATAAAAATGGTAAACACCCTTTTCCTTTACATTAAGAGTTGTATAATTTTTCAATTTGAAAGTGTTCAAGAGTAGTGTAAATTATAAACACTCTTTTACATTAACAGTTGTATAATTTTTCAATTTGAAAGTGTTCAAGAGTAGTGTCGATTATAAACACTCTTTTACATTAAGAGTTATATAATTTTTTCAATTTGAAAGTGTTCAAGTGTAGTGTCAATTATAAACACTATGTTACATTAAGAGCTGTATGATTTTTTCAATTTGAAAGTGTTCAAGAGTTGTGTCAATTATAAACACTCTTTTACATTAAGAGTAGTGATTTTTTCAATTTGAAAGTGTTCAAGAATTGTGTTAATTATAAACACTCTTTTACATTAAGAGTTGCATGATTTTTTTAAATTTGAAAGTGTTCAAGAGTTGTGTCAATTATAAACACTATTTTACATTAAGAGTTATATAATTTTTTAAATTTGAAAATGTTCAAGAGTTGTGTCAATTATAAACACTCTTTTACATTAAGAGTTGTATAATTTTTTTAAATCTGAAAGTGTTCAAGGGTTGTGTCAATTATAAACACTCTTGTACATTAAGAGTTGTATAATTTTTTTAAAATTGAAAGTGAATCGCTAGCCGTGCGAGAGTTGTGTCAATTATAGTTTCACACCGCGCGAGAGTTTCATAATTATAAACACTCTTGCAAACGAACTGAATCCACTTCTCCAGGGGAATTTACAATAGATTTTAGGGAGATTTTATCTATCTTTGAGAGTTATGGAGGTTGAAACCACCGCTGGAAAGTAAAATCCAGAGTGATATTGTTCACAACCACGAATTACGCCAGCACTGGATCAATCCTATTCGAAAAGCAAGGCAGTTAGCTGAGCACCAGCGATTCGCGTTCAAATACTTCCAATAATTAACCCACAAAAGGGAAACGGTGCTTACCCAGATGGAATCCATGCGTTAGATCCCTGCGATTCCACCCAATCTTCTCCATGCTCGACAGGGATGGACAGTGCACCAGCCAGCGTTGCATACTGTTCCACGAAAGGGGTAGATCTAGTAGGGCGAGAGCAGATACAGAGGTGGAGTAGGCTTCGCGGCTAGGGGGAGGGTCAGCTCTAGGGCCGAGGACGACATAAGGTAGGAGGGCACGACGGCGGGGCAGCGGAGCGGTGGTGTGGGAGTTGTTCTAGGCTCGGGGGGAGCGAATGCTTTGGGTGAGCGAGAATGGCCGGTCCGACGTGTCTCCATGCGTCCCCACTCTTCACCATATATGCAAGACCCGTCCCAACGTGGCCCGACCCTTCACCACGTAGGCAGGACCCGTCCCAACGCGGCCCCAGCGGTCAGGCATGTAACGGTCGAGGCCTCGTAACGTAACGCTCAACGCCCAACCTGCCCCAACGCGGTCCCACCAATTAGCATGTAATGGTCAAGCCTTTGACCTGATGGCATCCCTCTGTCCGAGCACCTGCGAGGGATTCTTAACAAGGCGAGGGGAAAAGTGAGAAAAAGTTAAGCGGCTGGGGAAAAGTGAGTATAACTAACGAATCAAGGGCACGAAAATAGAAATCCCTACTTGGAATGGTGTAACACACCATACATAGGAATTTATAGTGGACTCTTTGGAATAAATTGGTTTCTTAGGAGTTGGATGCATGAGTAGAGCTTACTCAGTACAAGTGGAGGCCAGCAAAAGACTGGGAGCGACTAACTAAGAGAGAAATAATGGCCATAATCATGTAGAGCGACAAAACATTATTATTCAAAGCATAAAGTGGTATTACAAGTCAAAAACTAAATGATCATAGAGGCTAAGGTGACTCGTTCATAGTCATAACATGGTGTAAGCATGTGCCAAGACAACCCAAATAAAGCATTAAAGGAGAATACCACAATATTATGCTTTTGTATGCTAAAACAACGCATGATTCTTTCAAGGCACATTAAGCAATCCCAATTGTTTGTAACAAGTCATGCTACATCAATAATCACTAATCATAAGGTCAAAGCAACATCTAGCATGACATGATAAAGTCTAAGCCACAATCAAAACAATGCTCCTTTTGTACCATTTAAGCATGAAACTTTCTACTCCTTTCCAACACCAATCAACTTATTTGAAACAAAGTATGGATACGGGGGGTCCAACTAATTTATTCAAGCAAACAAAACAAAATAAAACCAAAAACAAAAACTAAGACGCTCCAAGAACAACACAACAGTGCATGAAACAATAAAAATGAAGTGTCTAGAAAGAGACCTGAGATTTTTATTGATGAAGAAGGGGATGCCTTGGGCATCCCCAAACTTTGATGCTTATACCTCTTGAATATTTCTTAGGGTCACACGGGGTGGCATCCCCAAGCTTGAACTTTTGTCCATTCTTCATCTCATTATATCACTCTTCCCCTACACCTAAAAATTTCCTTCATACAAAACTTCACACAATCTTCATTAGCAACATTAGTGTATTCAAGATAATAAGCATTTGGGTTTAGTTTCAACACAAGTAAAACTTTCATTAGAACACAAGCTATTGTAGCAATTCCTTTGAAAATCTCAAGTTATGTAAGAGAACTCAAAAAGAAACCGATTAAGAGGCAAACGCAAATAATGGCAGAAATTTGTCAAAACAGACCAGCAGGTAAAAATAGATTTTTTCAAAGACCTTCTGTTGCTCAAATCGAAAAGTGTTTAACTAACGAAAGTTATATAATAACCTAGGTCATAATCTCAGAAATTTACAGCTCAATCCGACGTACAGGCATTTTTCATGAATTTTTACAGTGAAGCACAAAAATCTGTTTCCGGACAGCAACTTCCCCAAATATTACTTCTCTCTCATTAGAGGTTATTCTTGGAAACAAAAACCACACAAAAAGGATAAGGAGAGGTTATTATAGAAGTAATAACTTCCAAGACTCAACAAAATAAAAACCTAAAAAAATTTGGGTTATCTCCCAATTAGTACTTTTCTTTAACGCCTTAAAGCTAGGCTTGATAGTTTGAGAAGATGCTCACATAAGAAATATGAATTGAAGTAAAAGAGAGCATCAATAAGAAAATGAAAAACACATTTAAGTCTAACTCAATTCCTATGTATAGGAATCTTGTATGCAAATAAATTCACAAAGAACAAAGTGACAGGCATAGGAAGATAAAACAAGAGTAACTTCAAAACTTTCAGCACATAGAGAGGTGTTTCAGTACCATGAAAACTTCTACAACCATATTTTCCTCTCTCATAATAATTTCTAGTAGCCTCATGAATAAACTCATGAATATAACTATCACATAAAGTGTGCTTTTCGTGATCTACAAACACATATTTTTTATCAAGCTCAAAAATAGTGGGATTAAAACCTTCAAACCTACTTTTAACAATTTTATAACAAGATGACTGGCAATTCTCAAGAGGTATGGGGTTCCAAGATAAATTCAAGACCCCTCCAATCTCATTTTCAATAGTATTATCAACCAATATAGGACCATCATCTAGAGCTTTATCATAAACATTTTCTAAGAAAAAATCTTTAGTACCATGCATTTCGAAGTTAGGCACAAATAAAGGATTATCATAGATAACAGGATCATAATTATTATCACAAGTTTTACGCATAGTAGATATTTCAAAAGAATCCACAAGAACATAACATTCATCCACCTTTGGTAAGCATGGGGGACAATCAAATAATGTAAGGGATAAAGAGTTACTCTCATTAGAAGGTAGGCACGTGTAGCTAATCCATTCTTCCTTCTTTTGTTCATCACTCTCCTCCTCTTTTTCATCTAATGAGCTTTCAGGTTCAGCAATTTCTTGTTCCATATGCTCCTACAAGGCATTAGTCTCTTTTGTTGGTGTCAAGCATCTATTAAAATATTCAAGAATACAACCATTTTCTTCCTTGTAATTATCAAAGCAAAATTTAAGTATATCATAAACCTCATATTTAAAAGGTGCATCATCAATATTTTCAAGCAAATTATCAAGTTCGAATGCACCCTTCCAAGCAATAAATTCTTCAATTTGTTCCACATCATAGAAGTCATAATTTCCCTTAACATAAGAAGATATGGTAACATTATCATTATACTCACATTGAAAAGGGAGGTGTTTATACCTCCTACAACATCAAGATTTATCAAAGCAATAAGTAACATTATAAGTAGAGCACACGCTTTCTAGCACTGCTATGCAATTTATTAATTTGTTTCCATAACTGTTTCCCTTTTTGTGACAAGCGATGTTCCTTATAATAATATTTTTGTTCTTCCGTGAACCCACCTTTCCAATAAGATCTAGTTTCAAAGAAACCAACCATTGATAGAAAGCATGATAAAGCAAACAATAACAGACCAAAAAAAATAACAACTATAGTAGGAACTAATTTTTGTGTGTTTTTTATAAGAAAAATAAAACCAAACAAAACTAAATTTTTTTGTATTTTTGATAAAAATAAACAAGAAAAACAAAGCAAAAGAAACTAAACAAAATAAAACAAAGTAAAGAGATTGGTTGTGAGAGACTCCCCTTGCAAGAATATTCTTTCCCCTTGAAAGGTGATTGACGAGGAGGAAGAGATTGAAGCTATCCTTACCTCCGTGGCAATGGCGCCAGAAAATATTATTGCGGCTCAGTTGACTGTAGAGCCTCGTGGGGAAACCCCAAGAGCAAGGTGTGATGAACACAGGAGGTTATCGAACCAGTAGAAGTAAGGAAATAACTCCAAGGTGTTGCTAACAACTTGGAACCTGCACAACAGAAACTCAAAACTTTGCCCCAACTTACAGTGAGGTTGTCAATCTCATTGGTTTGCTAAAAATAAAGGATTAAACGTATAGTGTGGAAGACGTTGATTGCTTGCAGAAAGTAAACAGTAATAGTAGATGATGTATCAATGATAAAGATTGGACCGAGGTCCACAGTTCACTAGAGGTGTTCTCCTTAAGATTGATAGCATGTTGGGTGAAAAAATTACAGCAGGGCAATTGACAGATTGAGAAAGCATAACAATGCATATACTAGACACCTTGACTCCTACGAGATTTGATTGGGCATTACAATGTAATACATAGACCGTAATCCAACTGCATCTATGACTAATAATCCACCTTCAGGTTATCATCCGAACCCCTTCCACTATTAAGTTGCAAGCAACAGATAATTGCATTAAGCAATGTGTGTAAAGTAAACAATACAATTGTTCCATGAACAATGGATTGCGATTTTCTCCCTAGTAGCAATAGCACATCTACAATCTTAGAGATTTCTGTCACTTCCCCAGATTACTAGAGGCATGAACCTACTATTGAGCATTAATACTCCCTCTTCGAGTTGCAAGCATCTACTTGGCCAAGATAGCTACTAACAATAGAGAGCATGCAAGATCACAAATAACATAGACATGATAGAATCTATAATCAATCTGACATAGTATCTCAATATCCATCGGATCCCCTCAAACACAACATGTATGATTACAAATAGATGATCTTGATCATGAATGGAGCTCACAAGATCTAAACATGATAGCACAAAGGAGGAGAAACAACCATCTAGCTACTGTATGGACCCATAGTCCAAGGGTGAACTACTCACACATCACTCCGGAGGCAGGCATGGTGATGAAGAAGGCCTCCGGGGTGATCTCTCCCCTCCGGCAGGGTGCCGGGAAGAGCTTCAGATCCCTCTGATCTAGGGACGATGGTGGTAGTGGCTACGGACTGTTTTGTGGAGATTTGATCGGGTGCTTAGGGTTTCTGCATCAGGGTGATTTTATAGGCGACGGGGCAAGGTCGGTGGGCACCTGAGTGGCCCACACCTGGTGCTGGCGCCCCCTGGGCCGCACGGCCCTAGGGTGTGGCCACCTCATGGCCCCTCTTCGGCTGCCCTTCTGACTCTGTCTTCACTCCGGTAAAATATTGACTTTGGCTTTTGTCCCGTCCAATTCCGAGAATATTTCCTTACTAGATTTTCTAAAACCAAAAACCGCAGAAAACAGACAATTGGGACTGCGGCATCTTGTTAATAGGTTATTCCCAGAAAATGTATAAAAATACCTCAAAGTGTAGACAAAACATAACAAAGTTGATACTAAACAAGCATGGAGCATAAAAATTATAGATATGTTTACGAAGTATCATCCCTCAAGCACTTCCTTCCACGAGGTAGTCCCGGGTCCATCGCACTCGCCAATTGGCAAGATCCGGCTGGACGTCATCTTCGGCACCGAGAACAACTTCCGCCAGGAGCCGATCTGGTTCGAGGTAGTCAACCTCTCGAGCACCTACCACGCCATACTCGGGCGCCCAGCTCTCACAAAGTTCATGGCTGTTCCGCATTACATGTACCTCAAGATGAAGCTATCGGGTCCAAAAGGAGTGATCACCATCGACGGTTGCTACAAGCGATCGATCGAATGCACCCCAGAGGGCTCCAAGGTAGCCGAGGCCATGATCATCGCAGAAGAGAAGCGCATCATAATGCAGAACGTGGTGTCTCTATAGGTGGACATGCCAGCTGGAGACCCAAGCCAGCCGGCGAATCATAGTTCAAGCCATCCAAGGGCACAAAGAAGATCCTGCTGAATGAGGCCGACCCAAGCAAGTTTGTCCTGGTCGGATACAGCCTGGACAGCAAATAGGAAAGCGCGCTCGTCGACTTTCTCCATGAGAATTGGGACATTTTCGCATGGTGCCCCAAAGACATACCAGGTGCCCCGAGGGAACTCGCCGAGCACTCTCTGCTTGTTCGACCGGACATGAAGCCCTTCAAACAATCATTATGACGCTTCGCAGATGAGAAAATAAGAACCATTGGTGAGGAGATCACACGGTTGCTCGCAGCCGGCTTCATCATGGAAGTATTCCACCCAGAATGGCTGGCGAAACCGGTGCTGGTACTAAAGAAGAACAAGACATGGCGCATATGTGTGGACTACACCAGCCTCAACAAGGCCTGCCCCAAAGATCCTTTCGCTCTGCCGCGGATGGATCAGGTCATCGATTCTATGGCCAGCTGTGACTTGTTGTCTTTTCTGGACGCTTACTTGGGCTATCACCAGATCAAGCTCAATGTAACCGATCAAATAAAGACATCATTCATAACCCCGTATGGGTCTTACTGCTATACCACCATGCCCTTTAATTTGAATAACACAGGAGCAACCTACCAGCGCTGCATGCAGAAATGCCCGCAGACGCAAATTGGTTGAAACATGCAGGCCTACGTCGTCATCAAGACCAAAGAGCGTCGCACATTTCTCGAGGACCTAAAGGAAACATTCTACAATCTCCGCCATTTTCAGATCAAGCCGAACCCAGAGAAATGCGTTGGCGCCCAGCCGGCAAGCTCCTCTGTTTTCTTGTCTCAGAACAAGGAATTGAGGCAAACCCGAAGAAGATAGGAGCAATCAAGTGCATGGAGCTGCCGTAGAACTTGCGCGACGTGCAGAAGTTTACCGGGTGCTTGGCCTCTCTCAGTCGGTTCATCAGCCGGCTGGGCAAAAAGGCCCTGCCCTTATACCAGCTCATGAAGAAGACAGACAAGTTCGTTTGGACACCCCAGGCGGACGAGGCATTCCTTGACCTCAAGCGCATGCTCACCTCCCCTCCAATCTTGGCGACCCCCACTGCAAAGGAGCCAATGTTGATGTACATCGCGGCCACCAATAAGGTCG
Source organism: Avena sativa (assembly GCA_916181665.1). Taxonomy (NCBI): domain Eukaryota; kingdom Viridiplantae; phylum Streptophyta; class Magnoliopsida; order Poales; family Poaceae; genus Avena; species Avena sativa. The sequence goes on along the minus strand of OV702283.1, from coordinate 237,158,872 downwards.
TCAGCGTCGTACTAGTGATGGAAAGGCCAGAAGAAGGGAAGGCCCAGCCGGTCCAGCGCCTTATGTACTACCTGAGTGAGGTACTATCACTCTCCAAGCAGAACTACCCTCACTACCAGAAGCCGGTGTACGGCATGTACATGGCCAACAAGAAACTCAAGCACTACTCCCAAGAGCACACCATCCGGGTGGTGGTGCTAGACCCACTCACAGAGATCATCGGCAACAAGGACGCCACCGACCGCATGGTGAAATGGGCTATAGAGCTCACGACGCACAACATCCAGTACAAGCAAAGAACGACGATCAAGTGTCAAGCATTGGTCGACTTCATCTTCGATTTGGCGGAGACACAATACATGCCATCGGTTCCCGACTCCACGCACTGAAAGCTACACTTTGATGGCTCCAAGATGCGTGGAGGGCTCGGAGCCAAAATCGTCATCATGTCACCCAAGGGCGACCTGTTGGATTATGTGCTACAGATCCACATCAAGGTATCAAATAATGCCACCGAGTATGAGGCGCTCATCCATAGACTCAAGATGTCCAAGGAGATAGGCATCCAGAGGATACTCTGCTTCGGCGACTCGGACCTAGTGGTACAACAAGTCTTAGGAGAATGGGACGTGAGGGACGTGAACATGGCCACCGCTTCTTCGTCCAGCAGTTATGTGTGTGATTTGAAGGATGAGAGTTCCACCATGTACCCAAAGCTAAAAACGAAGCCTCTCATGCCCTGGCCCAAGTTGGCTCAACAAGACAAGCCATACCGCCTGGAGTCTCCCTCGAGCACTTACGCAAGCCGTCCATCACTCCGTCTTTGGAATCCGACTCCATAGTGTTGGACGCGGACCCAGGGACGACTGGAGCGGTACACCCGGGGAATGCCTCGCCGCACCCGAGGACTACCTCGCCCCACCCGGGGACTGCCGCGTCACTCCAGGGGACTTCCTCGCCCCACCCGGGGACTGCCCTGATAGACCAGGGGGCTTCCAAGCCGGTCCCGGGGACTGCCGCCACCGACCCTCCACCCGGCAAGCCTCCTGAAACACCAGAACCGGCAGTCCATGAGGAGATCAAGCTCATCATGCAAATGGTGTATGCTATTCGGGAAACACCCGACTGGGCCAAACCATTCATGAACTTCCTGGCTAAGGGCGAGCTGCCAGAGGAGGAAGTGGCAGCACGGCAAGTGATACGCAGGGCAAGCGCATACACCATCATCAACAACAAGCTATACAAGTGCAACGTTGGAGGCACCTATCAGCGTTGTGTAAGACAAGATGAAGGAGTCAAGCTCCTAGACGACATTCACCAGGGCGAGTGCGGCCATCATGCTTCCTCAAGGGCCATAGCAGCCAAGGCTCTTTGCCATGGCTTCTACTGGCCAACAGCGCTAAAGGATGCCGAGGAACTAGTCAAGGCATGCAATGGCTGCCAACGCTTTGGCCAGATGAAGAACACGCCGTCTGCAGCACTCAAGACAATACCAATCACTTGGCCATTTGCAGTCTGGGGGCTAGACATGGTTGGACCATTCTGGATTGCCCGATCCGGTATGACACACATGCTCGTGGCGGTGGAAAAATTCACTAAGTGGATCGAGGCAAAACCCACAAAGAAGCTAGATGGGGCAACAGTGATCAAGTTTTCCACGGATATCATCATACGCTTTGGCTACCTCCACAGCATCATCACGGACAACGGCACGAATTTTGCCAATGGAGTTTTCGCTCGTTTATGCGGAGAGAAGGGCATCCGCCTGGACCTAGCATCAGTTGCACACCCTTAGTCAAATGGGCAGTGTGAGCGTGCAAACGGCTTGGTCCTAGCCGTAATCAAACCAAGGTTGATCGAGCCACTCGTCAGGTCCCCCAGATGCTAGATAGAGGATCTGCTAGCCGTGCTATGGAGCCTGCGCACCACCCCCAACCCGTCAACCGGCTTCACGTTGTTTTTCCTCGTCTACGGTGCAGAAGCAGACCTCCCCACTGTTATCCAGTTTGATGCACCCCACAAGCTGCTCTACATGGAACAAGAGGCCAAGGAAGCGCGCAAAGATAGTGTGGATCTGCTAGAAGAGGCACGCGAGCTGGACCTGTCCAGATCAGCTGTCTACCAGCAAGACCTGCGTCTCTACCACACCAGCCGGATCCGGCCTACCTCCTTCCGCGAAGGCGACCTAGTGCTGCGCCTAGTGCAAAGCACGCAGGTAATGCACAAACTGTCCCCACCATGGGAAGGGCCATTCATCATCAGCCGAGCGCTGCACAACGACTCATACTACCTCATCGTCGCCCAGCAGACGGCAAAGGAGAGGGTTGATCGCTCTGACAAAGAGACTGAGTGCCCGTGGAACGCGAACCTACTTCGTCCATTTTACACTTGAGCAAGAAGTGTATGTATCTTACCTTAATGTAATAAATGAACAAGCTTGGGAGCCTCAGCATAGCCCCGAGGACTCCACGTCCATCTACGCGTCATTTTTGTCATCGACCTGGCTCCGGCAGTCTCTGCAAAGAGCTTGTCGGCTAGCCCAGATGCCTTCAACTTCTACAAACGGTTAAGTATTGTACACGACACCTAGATCCCACTCTTCAGTTCTGTCTTAAGACCGCAAGCCGGCTGTCGACCTGGCAAGAGCAAAATCCCGAAGTCCCCCTTACAAGAAATGACCCAAATAGAAGACTAGGGCGCCTGGATAATCCGGCTATGCCTACTCGATCTAAGCCAATGACAACAACCCGAAGTATCGTGGAGTACGCCAACCTAGCTACCCCTTCAGTTCTGGCTGCAGACCGTAACCCGGCTAGCAGCCAACAAGGATATAGCTTGAAAGGCCAATGCTCACTGAGAAAAGGAATAAGTTATCGGCCTAGTTCGAAAGGGCATCGTTCTCATATCTTACCATAACTACAAATGCACCCACCAGTGGCGAAACAAACGCAAGCGACGTTGTGTTCTGTTTTGCACGAGCCGCAACTTGGCAGGAAAGAAGGTAGAAAAGAGCTTCAATCCGGCTGGCTACTCCAATCAGTCCGAACCTCGGGGACTACACCCAGTGGACTACTAGGAAACCAGATATAGATAGAAAAATCTTCTATGGTGCATATGTGTGACCATGCGCCATAGATAAACTCCAGTGGCGCATTTTAGGAAATGCGCCAGAGAAATCTTCACACTTCTGTGGCGAATATAGGGAAACGATGCGCCACAGAAGTTTGGTGGACCCGCCACTGGGATTGGGCTCATCCTCCACCGGCGACCTCCTCTTCTCCTCCACCGGCTGCCTCCTCTTCTCCTCCGGCCACCATCGTCCTCCTTTTCCTCCTCCGGTGATGCCCACCTCTGGCGATCCCCACTTCCGGCCAGATATGTCTGGATTTTTTTGAAATTTGAAAAAACATATGCGCCACAGAAGTTTGAGATCTGGTTGCGTACTTCTGTGGCTCATATTGGCAATATGCACCACAGAAGTTTTTGAGACTTCTATGGCGCATTTCAATATGCGCCACCGAACTACACTTTAGTGGCGTGATAACAGTGGTGTATCCCATATGCACCACAGAAGTTGAAAAATGGTGCGCCACTGATGAGCTTTTTCCTAGTAGTGTGGGCGCGCTCCCGCGCTCCCATCAAAAAATACCAAGTTGGAAAAGAGCTTCGACCCGGCTAGCTACTCCAGCCGGCCTGAACCTCGGGGACTACACCCAGTGGGCGCGCTCCCGCGCACCCATCAGAAAATGCCAAGGTGGAAAAGAGCTTTGACCCAGTTGGCTACTCCAGCCGGCCTGAACCTTGGGGACTACACCCACTGGGAGCGCTCCCGTGCACCCATCAGAAAATTCCAAGGTGGAAAAGAGCTTCGACCCGGCTGGCTACTCCAGCCGTCCCGAACCTCAGGTACTACACCCAGTGGGCACGCTCCCGCGCACCCATCAGAAAATGCCAAGGTGGAAAAGAGCTTCGACCCAGCTGGCTACTCCAGCAGGCCCGAACCTCGAGGACTACACCCAGCTATGCACCCAAACAAGAAACACAAAGGACAAGAATGTCTAGAAAGAGAATGACAAAAGACAAATTCAGCTTAAAGCAAAAGAAGCATCCAATAGATAAATGGAAAACCGAAGTTTTCGTGCAGAATTAAAGTTTTGTAGCAAAGAGTTTACCCCAAGAACAGAACAAGTGCAGAGCAAGTTTTCACAGACACAAATACACCTGGCATCCCAAGGATTCAGGGTTGAGGCGCCATAGTAGTAGAAGGAATATCGGCTTCAGGAGAAGGAGTTGGCCTGGGAGAAGGAGCATCGGCACCGGCTGCGGGCATCTGGCTAGAGGAGGCAACATCGACGCCACTTGGGGGGCTGGTACCTAGTGATATGGCTCCGGCTCGGAGAGGTCACGGAAGTCACGGTCCAGCTCCACGTAGGTGCCGATATTGACTCCGCACGACCTGATTTCTGGAACGCTTTGGCGGAGGCCCTCGTAGCTGGTTCTGGCACTAAGCCGTGCGTGAGCACGCTCAGATCCGCATTAGGATACCAAGACTTCACCAGAGCCAGCGCCATCTCCATGCCACCGTGATCCACCCACTCCTTGTCGATCTCCAGCACGTCTACATCGCGCGTGAGGGCTAGTGCCAGGCTGGCGATGTCGTGCGGCTCGCCCCTCCCCCACCAGATGTACTGAAAAAAGTCCACGGCGACGTTTTGAATATCATCGCTCTCCTCTGCCAGAACCTTCACCGGATCCCAGGCGATCTGCTCACGGCTGGCTTCCTCTGCAGGAAGGGCCTCAAGAGCTTGGTCCGTCAACTCTAGGTAGTGAGCTACAGCCGGTTAAAAGAATAATTAGCCAAAGACAATTCGTCAACCCAAGAGTAAAAAGAGCAAGGAAATGCAAACTTACTAACGACGAGCTCAGCAGTCCGCTCAAGCTGCTTGGTCAGATCACTCTCCCAAGCCCGGAGCACCTTAAGCAGCTCCTCCCGTTGGGCAGAGGCTGCCTCCAAGGTCTTGAGCACCTCCCCCGGGGTATCGGCCACCTTCTTGCCCCTCTCAACAAAAACCTCCTTCTTATGCTTGGCAGCAGCCAGCTGGTTGATCTGCCCCTGGCGCTCCACCTCCTTCTCCCTGTCTACAATCATGGATGTAGGAGGGTACCCGATAGTCAACAAAAAGCGGGATAATCTCCAAGATACGTCAGAGGAAGCAATCTTACGCCCCAACTCCTGAGTACTCCTTGCTGCCTCTAAAAACGCTTTCTGTGAAGAGAAGGAAGTAAGGAAAAGGGCATGAAAATCCAGCTACAAAAAAGCCGGCTACAGCAAAAGAAACAAAGAGAGACACCTACCTCCAACGAAACAGACAATTTTTTTGCTTCGCCAAGCCCCCTTTCCATTGTCTCAACCAGGGGGCAAGCCTGGTCGAGGGCGACAGGCGCCACACCCGAGAGCTGGGCGAGGATGGCACCCGGCGTAAGCGCAGCTGGACCTGTCCTGGACCCTGTAACCATGACCTCGTCTTCATTAGCAGCAAAGCAAGAAGGTGCATCCACCACCAACTCCGCCCCCATGGAGCCGGAGGCCCCCGCCTGGACGTCGCCCACCGCAGCTGCCTGCACTAGGGCACTTGGCACCTCCTCCGCCAGCTCCTCGATGATAGGCCTAGCGGAACTGGCTGGAGAATCGCTCCAGGCCGGGTTCACGCCAACCGTGGGATGGAGGAGTGGGTGTCGAGGCCATGGTCGGCCGCAAAAAGCTGCGCAACCCGCGAAGTCGCGGGTATGCAGTGCAGCGTTTCCGTGGCCGGCGAACCCTGAGGGGGTGTAGGCGGGGCCGATGCGGTGTGCGTAGCCAGACCGGCCGCAACCGGCTCGACGACTGGAGCTGGGGATGGGTGGTCGTGGCAGCACCCGAGCCGCCCAATGACACCTCCTCGCTATGATAAAAAACCAAACCGGCTTAGCACAGAGCGAGGAAAAGAGCCAAGAATAACGAGGAAACAAGAGAACACTCACCCGACGCAAGACAGCATGACAGCGGCTAGCCGAGCTCGGTGCGTCCTCTTCTGCTCCGTGGCCATCGGCGCGATGGTGGACGCCGCCCTCTTCCCTGGGCCTTCGCCTCGGCCCTCTCCTAGCCGGCCTCCTCCTTGGCTGCACCCGCACAAACACAAGCGTCAACGGCAAGGCCCATAAGCAGATCAAAAACAAGAAGCTGCACCCGGAAATTACTATGAGGATCCGAAGGACAGTCGTCGAGCCGGACGGGAAACCCCTTCGGCTCCATCTAGGGGTACTTTGTCATTCTGTGTGCAGTGTTCCAAAGCTTATTAATTGATGCATATTGTGTTATTACTTGTTCTTGTGCTATTTGTTTCTAGTCACCCTTGTGAACTTTGCAGGTGTCCTATGCATTATATTGCTACTCTATGAGGGACAAGCTGATTGACACTATGCTATGTTTTCTGCATGTGAAACAAACAAAACTTTTTCAATGCATGTTATTCATGATCTTTTTGTAGCTTGCCATGTTTCATGCATAGTTACTATGTCCTATTGTTAGAACTCCATCTTTCATGCACATGTTTAGAGTTCTTTGATCCCATCTTTCAATGTTTGCAAATGGTTGGATCTTTATTGTGAGGGTTCATGTCACCTCAAAAATTATTATGTTTATCACTTACCTACTCGAGGACGAGCAGGAGTTAAGCTTGGGGATGCTGATACGTTGGAAATGTATCTATATTTTTGATGTTCCATGCTTGTTTAGTATCTACTTTTCTTTACTTGTCCACACTTTGAGGTGCTTTTTACATGTTTTCTGGTACTAACCTATTAACAAGTTGCAACAGTGCCAGATGCATGTTTTCTGCTGTTTTTGGTTTTAGAAAAGTTAGTAAAGAAATATTCTCGGAATTGGACGGGACAAACATTAATGTCAATTACTTTCCGTGGGGAACAAGAAGTCCATAGGAGAGCTGGAGGGGCCGGCCAAGGGGCCAGACCCACCCTAGGCGCGGGGGCAGGTGGGCACGTGCCTGGCTTGGGTTTGTTGGCCCTAGCGGCCTCCTGGTCTCGCCCCTTCGCCTATAAGAAGCCCCCGATGCAGAAACCCTGAGTACCCAATCATAAATCCACGAAACCGTCTATAGCCGCCGCCACCATCGTCCCTAGATCGGGGGGGGTCTGAAGTTCTTCCCGGCACCCTGCCGGAGGGAGATCATCCCGGAGGCCTTCTCTACGGTATGATTCGTGAGTAGTTCCACCTTGGACTATGGGTCCATGTAGTAGCTAGATGGTTGTATCTCCTCCTTTGTGCTTTCATGTATAGATCTTGTGAGCTCCGTTCATGATCAAGATCTAATATATTTGTAATCATGCATGTTGTGTTTGCGGGGATCCGATGGATATTGAGATTATTATATTGGTTTGATTAATGGTTTTATCTTTATGATTCTATCATGTCTGTGTTGTTTGTGATCTTGCATGCTCTCCCTTTCTAGTTGTTATCTTGGCCAAGTAGTTGCTAGTGACTCCAAGAGGGGGTATTTATGCTCGATAGTGGGTTCATGCCTCTAGTTTCCAAGGGAAGTGGCAGAAATATCTTCGGTTGTAGATGTGTTGTTGCTACTAGGGAGAAAACAACGGTCTCTTGTTCATGGAACATGTGGACTGTTTATCTTACACACTTTGCTTAAAGGAGTTGTCTGTTGCTTGCAACTTAATACTGGAGGGGGTTCGGATGATAACCTGAAGGTGGACTTCTAGTAATAGATGCAGTTGGATGACGGTCTATGTATATTGTTGTATTCCCAGTCAACCTCATAGGATCTTTCTGGCTAGTAATTGCATTGTTATGCCTTGCTCAGTTCCTGTCAATTGCCCCGTTGTAATTTGTTTACCCTTCATGCCATGTTGTTTATCTAAGGAGAGCACCTCTAGTGAACTATGGACCCCGGTCCAATCTTTACCATTGATACATTTTCCACTGTTACCTGTTTACTTGCTACAAACCATTACCTTCCACACCATACGTTTAATCCTTTATTACAGCAAACCGGTGAGCTTAACAACCTCACTGATTCGTTGGGGCAAAGTCTTGAGTTTGTGTTGTGCAGGTCTCCGCGTTGCTTGCAACACCTATGTGATGTTTCCTTCCTCCTACTGGTTCGATAACCTCGGTCTCAACCGAGGGAATGTAACACCCCCGGTCACTCCGGACCAACGGCTGTCACTTCTGGCAGCTCAATAGGATCTCTAGACTAGCCTCACAGACCAACACTAGTCTTTTCTGCGCACTTTGTCCTCACTCATGCGCACCTAGTTACCCACTTCTCGGTCGGTCACTGTGAGACCCTGGCGCATGGCTCAATAGGATTGATAGGAAACCCATACAAACAAGTTGCAACTTCTTTTCCGGAAGCTCATTCGAAAAGAACTCTAAGGTTAAGCGTGCTTGGCCTAGAGCAATTCTAGGATGGGTGACCGACCGGGAAGTGGGTAACTGGGTGCGCATGAGTGAGGACAAAGTGCGTAGAAAAGACTAGTGTCGGTCTGTGGGGCTAGTCTAGAGATCCTATTGAGCTGCCAGAAGTGACAGCCGTCGGTCCGGACTGACCGGGGGTGTTACAGGGAAGACTTGCTGCTGTACTCTTCACACCTTGCTCTTGGGGTTCCCAACAAGACTCCACATCAAGCACCAAGTTCTCTAGCGCCATCAAGGAGTCATCAGGCCTAGGGATCATACTTTCACTAGTGAACACTCTCTCATATAAATATCCTCTCTTCATGATACTACTCTTAACTACTCTCCGGTTGAACACTCTAATCCATGGTAGGGCCTTCCCCAATCTAGATAACCCCACACTGTCACCTTGAGCGCTAGATGGTTCCAACAAACACCACAATTTCATAGAGACATCCAACTCCAAATATAACTCATAACAAATATTCAATCTAGCCAAAGTGCCACACACGGTATGCATGTTGCCACTTTCACACACGTGGGGAAAAGCATAGATCTATTAAAGCACAAAGAGTATTTATGTAGACTCAAACCTAAGTGCCACCATGGCGTGCATGCTCTCACTTTCACACACATGGGGAGAGCAGATATCTATTGAAGCACTTGAGTATCAAGGTAGATCTACTTGATTACAAAGCTCATGACCACAAGGTCATGCATAGAGAGAGAGATGAACACATAGCTACCAGTAGATCCCTTAGCCTCGAGGAAGAACTACTCCCTCCTCATCATGGGAGTCAGCAACGGTGATGGAGATGGTGGTGGAGATCGATGGAGATGGCTCCGGGGGCACTTCTCCGTCCTAGCAGGGTGCCGGAACAGAGACTTTTTGTCCCTCGAATCTCCCTTTCGGTGGCGGCGGTGCTACGGAGGTTTTCCTGGATTTCTTCTGGATTATTTAGGGTTTTCTCATCAGAGGCTTCTTATAGGCGCAGGAATCAAGGTCGATGGAGGGCCAGGGGGCCCACACCCTCCCCAGGCGCCTCCAGGGCTTGCCCGCGCCTAGGGGGTGCGGCCACCCTGTGGCCCCCCTCCGGCTCTGCTTCGTGGTTCCATGTTGCTCCGGAAAAAATAATAACTTTGGCTTTTGTCCCGTCCAATTCCGAGAATATTGATTTTCTACCTTTCTGGAACCAAAAACAGAAGAAAACAGGCAACTGACACTGTGGCAACTTGTTAATAGGTTAGTTCCAGAAAAGATATAAAAACACCTCAAAGTATAGACAAATCAAAGCAAAGTAGATACAAAACAATCATGGAGCATCAAATTATAGATACATTTCCGACGTATCAGTGTCCAAGTTGCCATGAGCCTATGGGTTCACACACTTATGAGCGGGATAAAGTTCAGATTGGATCTGAATCGGAAATCTGTTTGTGTTGGACCCAAACTGGATATGGACTGAGTCAATAAGTCGGACTCATAGAGACTAAAATGGCTTCACTAAATGGGCCAGGAGTGAGTGGATACCACTTTCATTCCCTATATGTACTGGGGCACACATACCTATAGAGGTGCTGCGATTAGGTCATTCCATGTGTTGGAAACCGTAGCTCCAGTTCAGTTCTGCCAATGTAACGAACCTAGCAGTTCACTATCGGTGCTCCTCCTCGTACGTATGGATACCAGCAGCGTGTTGCATGATCAGCACCACGACGACAGTGATTGGAAAGGATCATGAGAACTGTAGTGCATCAACTGACACTCTACATCAGTAATCCGCAACTGCATGTCTATTGGTAATTCCCGTGGCTTATCGCCTTAGCTAGATCTTGGGATAACCGCGTAGGGAAAACAATTTTATTTCATCTCTACGTGGACCAAAAGATGGCATAGCTACTCGCTTTCTCTGGCAGGCCACCGACCACAGGTAACCACCCGCCACCGCCTACAGGCAAGATACGCGGGGGAGAAAAGACGAATGGAGGCTACAGTTTGAGGGGTGGCCGGCACAACTATTTTTGTTTGCACGAGGCACGCATACAACCATACGATACTGCAGCAATGGACGGCCATAAGCCCACGTGGTGTACGCAAGAAGGCTGTGGGCCAATTTTGCGACCGGGCCGTTGGCCAGTTTTTTTCCAGAAGCTATTTTAATGAATTGTGTCCAGTTTTTGACGATTTTCATCTAGTTTTTTCCTCTTCACAAACTGAACCAACGAGACATTTGTTTTAGAGAATAGAAAAGTGACAGAAATGCTTCTTAATACTGTATTTTTTCATGAATTTTATTCATGTTTTCCGCTGCGAATTGTTTAAATTGATGCCCTTTTAAATTTAATTACAATTAATGAGAAAATTAAATTTAAAGAGCATGTTAAAATTATTATTCTGATAATTATGATTCTGTTATTTTTTGAACAATATTGTTAATAACATAACCATGATTTATGGTTATTTATGTGCATTTATTTCTATTTTCTGCCCAATGGTGATATAGATTTAATTGCACAAACAATTGTATGTTTTAATTTTGACCAACGTTGGGTTAATGCATGCAATTTTTGTTATGATCTCACTTCATTATGGTTTTCAGGAGGGTACTACTTGACGGGATGCATCAAAGTTGTTCCACACCTTAGAGGTGATAACTACACTGAATAGAGAAAAAAGGCCGACTTGGCTTTCGTTTGTGCTAAGGTGGACTGGGTTGTCGACACTCTGCGGCCGATTAAACCACTAGAGCCAGTCAGAGGTGAAAAAGATGATAATGTTGCTTGGGAGAAAAAGAAGTTGGATCATGCTCTGTTGGAGATGACATATACCCTCGATAACAAAAGGTGGCTCACTACAAATAAAAAGTGCATGGCTTTCATAAAGAACATGATTAAGCATGTCATTTTGTTCTCATATGCAGAGTGTGCTTCCATAGGGGAGTATCTTGAAAATATAAAGAGTCGGTTCACTGGCGCTTCAAAGATATATGCTACCCAGCTGCTAAAGAAACTGGTGACAAAAAAATACACCGGGGTTGGACATGGCATAAGAGAGCACATCCTCAGGATGAACAACATGGCAGCCAAGCTGAAGCCTATAGATAAGGATTTGAAACTTAAGCCTGCACTCCTTGTGTCATCTAGTTGTGGCTTCACTACCAAAAGAGTTTGACACATTTGTTGTCAATTAATTACAACATGCAGCTAGAGCGGTGGGACATTGATAAGACAATAGCCATGTGTGTGCAAGAAGAAGATAGCATTAAAACCTCACATGGTGTTTCTCTAAACTATGTGAAGGATAACAAGAAAATGAACTTCAATCAAAGCTCCCCTTCGAAGACATATGGAAAAGCTTCCATGCAACATCAAAATTAGCGAGAGTCCTTTCAAGTGGATAAATATGAGTGCCTCCACTGTAAAAAGAAGGGGCATTACAAGAAAGATTTCCCTATTTGGCTAGGTTGATAATGGCAAATAATGGGATTCCATTTGATGCGAACTACGGAAATAAGCGAAAGATGCATTGAAGTTGCACATGGAATCCAAGCAGATGTTGAAGTTTTTGACGACATCTCTCTAGAGCTAGTTGACGATTTCACGCTTCTACTTAGAGATGTTTTTTATTTTCCCTCATTACATAGAAACTTGATAAGTATTCACGTTTGGAAAAAGATTGTTATGAATGTCACTTTGTACATGGCAAGTGTGCCATTTGGTTTAATAATGCTTGTGTTGGAGTTGCCTTCCTTTATAATGAGATTTATTTGTTATCCTTACGTGAAAAGGTGAATTCTATGTGTGATGTGAATGAACATGTTTTTGCGACGGAGAATGGTCAAAAGAAAAGAAAGAGAACTCATGATAATCGTAGAAATTATGGTACTATTGTTTAGGCCATATTTTGAGAGGGAGTCTAGAAAGACTACTTAAAAACAAAATTCTTCCTCCATTAGAGCTCTCAGATTTAGAGTGATGCATAGATTGCGTTAAAGGAAAGTATGTAAAGCTAATTAAAAAAGATGAAAAATGAAGTACATGAACACTAGATATAATCCACAGTGATATTTGTGGACTGTTTCCTGTGAAAAGTGTGGATGGCTACGACTCGTTCATAACATTCATAGATGTTTACTCCCGTTTTGGTTATATTTATCCAATTAAAGAAAGATCAGAAGCGTTGGATTGTGGCTGGAGGTATTAAAATCCTCCATTCACATTCTCATTAGAGTACTAAGAAAGTCGGTGCCTAAAACACCGTATGAGCTATGGACAGGAAGAGTACCCTATCTGCACCACTTGCGTGTGGTGAACCTAACTAAGGCTAAAGTGTTTAATCCAAACATTGCGAAGCTAGATTCCAAAATTGTTAGTTGCCACTTCATTGGTTATCCTGAAGGATCAAAAGGTTTTCGTTTCTACTGTTCAGACGGATATACAAAGCTTGTAGAAACGAGATATGTTGTTTTCTTAGAGGATGAAATGATGAGGGGGCAAGGTAGCTCGGAAAATTTATCTTGAGGATAAGACGGTGTATGCACCCAATTCGATGACTCAAGATCCATTCTTATCACCACTTGTTGTTCCTGCACTAACAATCCCTGAGGTTGTGGTGCAAGCACCTGTTGCAACTCAACATGTGGCAACAATGAGTGAAGATCCGGAATCTGTCCTTCAGGAGCCGATTGAACCCATTGTTGTGCATGAGAGAGAGCTGTAGCAGCCACCTCTAGAAGATGTGCCACAGGTTGAGTTAGTGAATGTGCCAATGAATTAGGCCCCTAGAAGGTCTCAATGAGTTAAAAGATTAGCTATTTATGATGATTATAGAGTTTATAATACATGAGTGGTTCATATGGAGGGTGATCCCACTTCATATGAAGAAGCCATGAGAAGCTCTCACTCTTCAAAGTGGATGGAAGCCATGGAAGACGAGATGAAATTAATGAGTTCCAACAATGTTTGGGACTTAGAAGAAATTTCTAAAGGAGCCAAAACAGTAAGCTGTAAATGGGTCTACAAAACTAAATATGATTCTAGTGGGAACATAGAAAAGTATAAAGCGCGACTTGTGGCAAAAGGATTTACATATCCACAATGAGACATTTCCTCCAGTCTCATGTAAGGATTCCTTCAGAATTATAATGGCCTTAGTGTCACATTTTGATTTAGAGTTACATCAGATGGATATAAAGTCAAAATTTCTAAATGGGGATTTAGAATAAAGTGCCTACATGAAACAACACAAGGGTTTTATCTTGGAAGGCAAATAAAATATGGGATTCCACCTAAAGAAATCCATTCATGGATTAAAGAAAGCCTCTAGACAGTGGTATCTAAAGTTTAATGAGGCAATTAAGATATTCGGGTTTAAAGAGAATGTTGAGGACAACTGCGTTTATGCAAAGTTTAAAAGTGGGAAATATATTTTCCTAATCTTATATGTGGATGATATCTTACTTGCTACTAGTGATGTTAGTCTGCTACTAGATACAGAGAATTTATTATCCTAAATTTTTGATATGAAAGACCTTGGTGAAGCATCATATGTTTTGGACATAGAAATTCGTCGAGTTAGAAGGAATGGGGTTCTAGGATTATCGCAAAAGGTATATTTGTAAAAGGTACTAAACAAATACAATATGCATGTGAGTAATGCCACACCTGCTCCTATAGTCAAGGGAGACAGTTTTGGGAATTTTCAATGTCCCAAGAACCAGTACGAGCTCGATAAATTGAAAGCGGTCCCATATGATTTGGATGTTGGGAGCCTACAGTATGCACAAGTGTGCACTCGCCCTGAGTTAGCTTTTATCATCTAGGGTACTCGATAGATATCAAGATAATGCAGGCATAGAGCACTAGAAGATGGTAAAGAAAGCATTATGTTATGTGCAAGGCACATAGGGCCTCATGCTAACATATATAAGATCTGATTCCCTAGAGATAAAAGGGTATTCATATGAAAACTTTGCGGGAGACGGAGATGATAAAAAATCCATGTGAGGATATGTATTTAATATCGCAGGAAGGGCTATATCATGGAGAAGCTCCAAACAGTCAATAGTTACATCCTCCATAATGTATGCATAGTTTATAGCATGTTATGAGGCCACGGGGGAGGCAATATGGTTAAAAAAATTATACCCAACTTGAAAGTGGTAGATTGCATTAATAAATCACTAAAGATGTACTGCGACAATTAGCCCATAGTATTCTATGCTCACAACACAACAAGTCGATTATTGCTACCAAACCAATTGAGGTAAAGTATTATGTTGTGAAGATAAAATCCAGGATCACACTGTAAGTCTCGAGCATATAAGAACATGTGATATGCTTGTGGATCCACTTACGAAGGGCTTACGACCCAACCGCCATGGGTTTAAGATAAAGCCTATGATTCCTAGAAATATGAAGGGCCCAAAAGAACCAGAATTTGTTTCCAAACAGAGAGGTATCTTGTAGCTGTCTGATTATATCGGAAATTAAGCTATGATGATGAAACATGTTCTACATACTAATCCATGATGGAATGAGTAAAGTGAAAAGTATAGAGTAAAAGTATATGTTAAGATCAAGGGGGAGAATGTTAGATTGATCTCTTCTCTAGTGGGCCTAATGGCCTATTAGGCCCTTGATCTGTGCCCTGATTGGGGTCACCCAACCCATGGTTGGCGGGGCCCTGTTCATCCCGCGCTATAAAAAGTGGTAGGGGCCAGAGGCTCGTGTTATGAGGTTCACCTCCAGCCGCACGCCCCACCGACAAACCCTATCCGATCTGAGGGAGCACAGGAGTGACAAGAAGCACCACCGACGCCTCGATGACTCTGCACTTCGCGTTGTTGCCTTAGCGCAGATCACGCCATGGCTAATGGTTCCATCTCATCCAACCAAGGAGAAGTTACTCCTCTCCCCTCTCCCATATCTCTCCCATATCTCACCCTCTCTCGGTGTACTCATAAATCATGAATAGACACAAGGTTTGCCCGACTAGATGTGCACCTAGATGATCCCTATGTTCTATTAGAGATTGGGACGTGTTTCTTCGACCTATGTCGTAAGGCCATGGCGGGCGCGTCGGGTTGGACGTGGTCACCATCATCGATCGTAGCGCGAAGAAGGACGAGTATAGAGGAATCATCGGGAAAATATGATGCGTCTGGGGTCTAGGACGCTAGGGGAGAACGGTGGTGCGTTATACTGGCCTAGCATGATGTTTTGCACTGGCCGGCCGCGACGAAATCGATGGTTTCAAACTCCTCTACACCGGAAACTCTACTGCGCATGATGGTGCGACCATGGACCCGAAAGATGACAACTTCTACCGCCGTGTAAAGCACCATGGACAAGGCAGTAGCGTTGGCCAGTGAGCTAGGAAGCGGAGCGCACTTGCAGGGGACCTGGAAGACGACCTTGGCACTAGAAAATTTGGAAAGAACGGAACGTCTGGACAAGAGGCCGGTGAAGCGGAGCGCTTGAGCGAGGCAGCAGCTCACCCAACACGCACACACCTAGATAGCCAAGAGGCGGGTGATGCCGAACGTGAGCCAAGCTAGATAGCCAAGCAAGCAGATCGATCGATGTGGAGGCTTGAGATGCTAACTAGCTAGCTTGGCGTTCAAGTGCGGCGTGCATGTGCGGGTGAATGCGAGAGAGGGCGATTCTACCGGCACCGGTATGTGTGCCCGAGTCGAATTCACCTTCTCACAGTGCTTTGAGATCCAAGCCTCTATTCACCAATGAAACTGCCGTTAACTTCTTTCCGTCTGGCATTGTGGATGAAATTCCCTACCTTTTTCAATAGACTCTGTCTTTTTAAATGGACCCCGCTCACATGCACAACTTACTCCTTTACTGACTAACTATCCGCGCATGCACAACAATAAAGAGCCTCCCGCCGACACTACATGCATGTCCAATTTAAAAGTGGTTATGGAATCGGAGTAATTATCTACTTAGAATTAGCATGAGAAAATCCGAAAAACAATTAGGCGTTGTTCAATAAAACGGAGGTACTAATTTTCAATTTGCCTTCTTATGAAAGACGGATAGTTTACACAGTAAAAAAATTCAAACTAATTAAAATTTATGAAATTTGACTATAATTATGAAATAATAAAATTATTAAATATGACTGAAAAATATGAAACGTGATGGAAAATTTGAAACACGAATGAAATTTGGTTCGATGTTTTCATGCCATTTTGTTTTGTTTCACGAGTGTTGACTATTTTTGAAAAAGTACTAATTTTTTAAACAAGTGAAACTAAAATTTTAAAATTGTACTATTTTTTGAAACTGTACTCATTCAGTGTGTTTCAAATATGTTCAATAAAACTTGATTCAATGAAAATACTTAAACGAGGACATGTATCCATTTTTTAGTTCTATGTACGTGTACTGGGCAATAGCACATGGTGTTGTGTCTTCCAGCTCCACAGTGTGGTGCAACGAGATTTTCTTCCCGCGCGAGACAATGTGAAGTTCAGTTTTGTCAGATCCAGTTCCGACCGCTAGATCTACGTGAATGGGAAATAAAGTTGTCTAATGTAATGAATTAAATTAGAAACGATAAAAGGTGGTGTGAGTGTTCATCTTGAATAAATTTAATTAGAAACTTATCGTGCAAATGGCGATTAGGAGGAAACGGGATGTTATGTGCTTTCATTTAATCTTTGGTGGTGGTTCAAATGTTTCATGCATGTTTTTGTGATTTCAATTATTTCAAACATTTTCTGTGGCTTTAATTTATTAAAATATGGTTTTGTGGTTTCAATTTATTGAAATATTTTTCTATTTAATTTCTTCTGGTGGTGGTTTTAATTTGTTGAAACATGGTTTTGTTGTTTCATTGTCATTGGGTGGTGGTTTCGATTGTTTAAAACAACTTTTTATGGTTTGAATTTTTTCAAACATGCTACTATGGTTTCATTTGTTCTTGGTTGATAATTTCAACTGGTTCATACATGTTTTGTGGTTTCAATTATTTCAAACATGATTTTGTGGTTTCAAATTATTGAAACATGGTTTTGTGGTTTCATTTGGGCGTTATTTCAATTTTTTTGAAACATGCATGTGAGGTGCCAATTGATTAATATATGTTTAAACATGGTACGATATGGTTACAGTTTTTTTAATAAGGTTCAGTTAGATTTTTAAAAAATGATAAATAGTTGCGATGTGGCTTTAAATTATTGCAAGATGCTATTTGTGGTTTCAATTATTTCAAAAAGGCGTTGGTCGTTTCAATTAATTCAGACTGGTTTTGGTGGTTTCAATTATTTCAAACATGTTGTGGTTTCAATTTAATGAAACATGGGTCCATGGTTTCATTTGTTTGTGGTTTCAATTGTTTTGAAAAATGCTTGTGGAGTTTTGCTTTGTTAGAATAGGTTTCAACATAGTTCGATATGCTTTGAATGGTTTGAAAAAAGGTTCAATTTGGTTTTGAAATATTGGTAAAAACTTGGCAGGTGGTTTAAATGGTTAAAAGGTAATATTTCTGGTTTTAGTTCTTTCAAAAGATTCCATGGGGTCCCAAGAATGTTCATAAAATCTTGTGTGGTGGTTTCGGTTGTTTCAAACACCTTCTTGTGGTTTCAACTGTTTTAAAGATGCTTGTGCGGGTTCAATTTATTGAAACATGGTTATGTGCTTTCATTTGTTCTTGGCTGGTGGTTTCAATTGTTCTGAAACATGCTTGTGAGGTTTCTCTTTATTTGGAACATCTTTTTATGGTTTGAATTGTTCAAAACATGCTGGTGTGCTTTAGGTTGTTTGAAACATATTTTGGTGGTTTGAATTGTTTCAAACATGCTTGTGTGGTTTTAATCAGCTGAAACATGGTTCTGTGGTTTCATTTGTTGTTTGGCGGTGGTTTCAATTGTTTCAATCATGTTATTGTTGTTTCAATTGTTCTGAAAGAGGGTTTCATGGTTTCAATGCAATGAAACGTGGTTCTGTGGTTTCATTTATTCTTGGGTGGTGGTTTCAATTACTTTATACATGTTTTTGTGGTTTGGATTATTCCAAACATGCTTATATGGTTTCAATTTATTGAAACATGGTTTTCTGGTTTCATCTGTGTGTGGTTTGAATTGTTTTGAAACGTGCTTGTGATATTTGAATTGTTTCAATCATGTTTTTGTGGTTCCAATTATTTCAAACATAATTTTGTGGTTTCATATTATTGAAACATGGTTTTTTGGTTTCATTTGTGTGTGGTCTCAATTTTTCGGGAACATGTATGTGAGGTGTCAATTTATTCATATATGTTTCAGCATGGTACGATATGGTTATATTGTTTTAAATTAGGTTCAATTAGGTTTCAGAAAATGATAAATAATTTCTATGTGGGGTTTTGAATTATTAGAAGATGTTATTTGTGGTTTTAATTGTTTCAAAAAGGCGGTGGTGCTTTCAATTAATTCAAACTGGTTTTGGTGGTTTCAATAGTTTCAAACATGCTTGTGTGGTTTCAATTTAATGAAACATGGGTTTGTGGTTTCATTTTTTTGTGCTTTCAATTGTCTTGAAAAATGTTTGTGGGGTTTCGATTTGTTAGAATAGGTTTCAACATAGTCCGATATGGTGTAAATGGTTTCAAAAAAGGTTCAAATTGGTTTCGAAATATTGGTAAGAACTTGGCAGGTGGTTTCAAATGATTAAAAAATAACATTTCTAGTTTCAATTGTTTCAAAAAGGTCCCTTGTGGTCCCAAGAATGTTCATAGAGCCTTGTGTGGTGGTTTTGGTTGTTTCTAACACCTTCTTGTGGTTTCAATTGTTTCAAAGATGCTTGTGCGGGTTCAGTTTATTGAAACATGGTTCCGTAGTTTCGTTTGTTCTTGGGTGGTGGTTTCAATTGTTATGAAACATGCTTGTGATGTTTCGCTTTGGTTGAAACATCTTTTTGTGGTTTGAGTTATTTGAAACATGATTGTGTACTTTTATGTTGTTTTAAATATTTTTTATTGGTTTGAATTGTTTCAAACATGCTTGTGTAGTTTCAATCTGTTGAAACATGGTTCTATGGTTTCATTTGTTGTTTGGCGGTTGTTTCAGTTGTTTCAATCATGTTATTATTGTTTCAATTGTTTTGAAATAGGGTTTCGTGGTTTCAATGTAATGAATCGTGGTTCTGTGGTTTCATTTGTTCTTGGGTGGTGGTTTCAATTGCTCCATACATGTTTTTGTGGTTTAGATTATTTCAAACACGCTTTTATGGTTTCAATTTATTGAAACATGGTTTTATGATTTCATTTGTGTGTGGTTTCAATTGTTTTGAAACGTGCTTGTGAGGTTTTGATTGTTTCAATCATATTTTTATATATTCAATTATTTCAAACATGATTTTGTGGTTTAGAATTATTGAAACATGGTTTTGTGGTTTCATTTATGCGTGGTTTAAACCTTTTCTCACCAGTTTCACGACTAAGGAAGCTGGAAAAATTAACATTAGTGTTTTGGATCAGTTTCATTTTGTTTCACAAATTGTATTTCACTTTTTCACATATGTTTCACTTTTTTCACACCAGTTTCAATCTTTTCTCACTAGTTTCAATTTGATCTTTTTTTCACAATGTGTTTCACTTTTCACATTCGTTTCACTTTTTTCACACCGGTTTCAATCTTCTCTCACCAATTTCACAACTAAGGAAGTTAGAAAAAATGATGTCAGTGTTTCAGATCGATTTCATTTTGTTTCACAAATTGCAGATCAATTTTATTTTGTAATTTCATATCAGTTTAACAAAATTGACCAAAAATATGAAATTAACTTTGAGAAAATAACCAGTTGATTTGGAACTAGACTGAAACTATGAAACCGTACTTAAATAAAATTGAAACTAGACTAGAAATGGTGAAACTAAATTGGAGAAAATAACAAGTATCAATATTAAGATAAAGATATCAGGAAAGTTTCAGTGAACTATCAGAAATGTTTAGATTATTTCATAACAATTTCACATACTTGATCCCATGTTTAGCTTGTTTCAATGTATTTTTAACCTTTTTGCCTTATTGAGAATTGTATTTGAAACCCAAGTAAATCAAGGGGAAAATATGTGATGCTAGAGTGAAACAAGTGATAAAATATCGAGAAATAATTTCATGCATTTCCAGAATTACTCCACCAAATTATTTCACATGTATCATGTCTAGCAAATAATATAGAGACCGATCCAACCATGTACTAGATTCTAAACAAAATTACAAAAATATGTACTGGATTCTATCAAAAGTTCTAAAAAAAATTAAATACTTCCTTCAACCCATATTATTTCTGTTAAATTTGTCTAGATTCAGATATATCTAGTAATAAAACATATCTAAATACTTCTAAATCTAGATAAATCCAAATTAACTAGGACGTGTCTAGCGGGCGCCCGGGCGCCCGTTCGACATCTCTAGCGCACCCTCGCGTAGTTTCCACCTACTCCCGGCCCGCACGCACACATCCGAGAGAGTAGCTTCCTTCAACCGCACGCCGCCGGGAGGATCCGCCTCCACTCTGCACCCCCTGCCGCCGGGAGAGCTCCGCCTCCCCTCCGAACCCCGCGACGCCTAGAGAGCTCCGATTCCACACCCGCACCCCACGCCGCCGAGAGGACACCACCTCAATCGCGCACCGCCGGGAGGACACCGTCGCCACCTACTCCCTCCACCCCACCCCCACGCATGATCTCGCTCCTGGGATCGTTGGCGCTACTCCGGTGGAGAAGAAAGTGAGATGAGGGAGGGAAGGTCGGGCTTGGGAAGGGCGCGTGCCGCTTGTTTCCTGAAGGGGAGGAGGATAGGCCGGGCTATGGAGGAGGATGAGCGGCCTAATTATTGCCTAATAGTGCTATTTATTGTCTAAAATTATGCTAATTTGCTTGGATTAGGATAGTTTGTTGTCTATAAGTGCAACATAGTTGTAATTTACCCTAGCGGTTTTATAGATACAGAGGGAGAGACAATGATCAGTAGGTCCCACTTGTAAGGGGCTTGATATTTGCCTAATAATGCCAATTAGTTTCTTAAAAATACTAGTCTATTGCCTTCTGCACCATAATTACAATTCGCCCGTGCTAGTTCAGCAAGACTAAAAAACAGTGGCCGACTTCACAACAACGATAGGTGACTTCGCTAGGGCAGTAGGCAACTTCACTCAGGTGGTTAATGCATCGGTAGGCAACTTCACTGCTGCGATAGGCGACCTCGATGCTGCAGTATATCCGTCTATCGTGTATACTCCTGCGAAGTTGCCGACGGAGCAACTTCGTTCCCGATGACGGAACTTCGGTGCCGGACAAAGCAACTTTGCTGCCCGGCGAAACCAACTTTGATGCCTGATGAGGCAACTTTGATGCCTGATGTGGCGCCCCGCAAAACCACTACTAGAAAATCGCGTTGTTTTTGTGCATTGCATCATCATGACCGCATGCTCATGTCATCATGCCATATTGCATTTGAGCATCGTCATCATCATGCATTTGTTTGTCTGAAACTATTTTCGAAAAGCATATTTTGTTTTCTAAATACCCCGCCTTTATTTCAAATCCAAAACCCGGGTCTCCGGATTATTTTGTTTCGTCTACCAATGGATTTCAAAAGCCCCGTTTTAAATATTAAAATATTTATTTTAATTTTAGGGGCAGCCGTACCGGGCCGATCCGACCCAGTCGACCACCCCCAGTGCAAAACCAGACTACCCAAACCTTTTCCTACCCCACCTAATCCTACCCAGCCCCCTCCACATCACCCCGGCCAACCCCGTCCCGCCACCTCACCACTTCCCCAACTCCCTCCACTCCCATGCCGCCACATCAGCCTCCTGGCCCACCTCCTCTCCACACCCCAGCCACCTACCCCCCTCCTCCCTCCTTTTTTCCCTCCTCGCCGCCGCCACCTGGGCGCGCAGCCCCAGGCGGGCCAGGCCCCACCTGCCGCCCACCAACTCCCCACCTCCACCTGCCCGTTTCCCCACACCTGTCCCCGGCCCCCGCTCCTGGCCACCTCGACGCACTCGCCGCCTCCATCTCCCTCTTCCCCTTAGGTGCCTCCCCGTCGCCGCCACCTGCAGAGCTCCCTCGGCGCCCTCCTCTCCTTCCTCTCTTCCCCGGCCCCAGCCACCTCTCCGTCGCCGTCCACGCCTCCAGCGCTTCGCCTCCGCTCGCCGGCCACCGCTGCTCCCGATCTCCCCGGCGACGCGCCTCTGTCGCCCGAGCTTCTCCGCTCCCCCCCCCTCCGTCGCCGGCCCGCGCCTCTCCCAGCCTTCCTCCTCCCTCTCCCTGTGCGCGCGACCCTGGCTTGGAGCTCCTGCCGCGGCCCCCGAGCTCCCTCCTCTTCCGGCCGCGTCGCCCCGCCTCCAGTTTGCGTCCGCCGGAGTCCCAGCGCCCTCCGCCGCCGTTCGACCTCGGCCCGGACCGCCTCGCCATCGGCGCCTCGAGCCCGCCTTCACCAACCGCAGCGGCCGTCCTCCTCCGCCTGCCCTGCAGGTCTCGCCTCCCCGCTTCCCCTGTCCTCTCTGAGCCGCTGCCGAGCTCGCCCTCCCTACCACCTCCGGCCGCCACGGCACCCTCGTCCCTCGTCCGACCGGTTGCCCTCACCCCCGATCCGCCGTCCTCTCCCCTCCCGCCGGCATGCCCGTTCTCCTGCAGGAGCACCGCGTCCCCGCATGTCTTCACCGTGCGTGCCAACCCGCTCCGGCAGCAAGCCCGGCCACCTGCCGTCGCCTTCCGCGCGCCCCGGCTCTCCAGCAGCGCCGCCTGGACGTGGCCTCGACGCCGTCCATCGTGTTCTGCCGCAGCGTGCTCTGCCTCTGCTAGCGTTGGTCGCTGCCGCCTCCTGTGTCGCGTGTGTTCTAGTTATTGTTCTCCTCGGCCAAGTTTGGTTCCAATTCGGGTCGTCGTACCAATAGGTGCTCAAGGCATCGTGTTGTCATCGAGAGCTCGTGATACCCCAAAGACCGTGCCAACGCGGAACCAAGTGCATCGATAACAGCCGAAGCTGGAATCCGAACATCCTCTTTGCGGACGCCAAGTTCTCCTTCTTAGACGATGTCTCGAACCTGGAGAATTCCCGGATGCCAAAGCCGCCCACATGGAACCGAAGGTGTCGAGACCCTGAAAACCGATCCTCCCGGAGTCGGAAGACCGAACCCTGGCGTGCCAAGTTCTTCGACCCGAAGGCCACAGATGCGACAAGTACTTCTTCCCGGACGCCAAGGTCGTCGAGACGGATACGCCAAGTACTTCCTCGAGGACACCAAGTTCTTCACCCCGAACGCCAAGACCGACCCGATACGAGGACACGACAAGATCTTCGCGACGACAAGATCGACACCGACCCGGGCGGATCCGATGTGCCCCCGACGCCAACCAAGTCCTTCTTCTTGGATGCGAAAAGATCGACTTCCGTTGTCCGAAACCGATCTCGTCGAGCCATTCTCCCGTCGAACCCTGAGACCCGACCCCGAACCCCTCGGAGCCCAAGTTCGCCGAACCCTAATGTGATTCCCTATCCGAGACCCCATTATTTTTATAATGTGACATTATCAACTGATGTATATTAAATTGTTCATGCATGCATACTTGTCTGTGGTTTGGGGGCATTATGCCAATTCATCTCATAATTAAATATGGAGTCTATATGCGGGATATCTTTGTCTTATTCCGGACTTCATTTAAATTGGCATAGCGAACCGAAGCCATGTTTGGTCTTGCTAATCCAACATTTAATTTGCGGGGTAGATAAATAACTTGAACCGTTTAATTAAATGTCGGGACCCCGGTTCCGCTTAATATGATCTAATTGCATTGCACCTTTGCCATGTCATACATCATACATGCATCATGCCCGATCTTTTGCCGTAGTATTAAATAGTGCATCCGGTGTTTCTTCTAGTGCTTTGCTTCTTCACGGATTAGGCCGATGAGTTGATGCGAGAGTCGACCCGATCTTCGGATGAACCCTCGGCAATGTTTCAGGCGAGCATTCCCCCCCTTTCTACCTATTTTACCTTTTTAGTCTTTGTTTCTTCCTTTTGATCTATTGCTATCTGTGTTGCGATGCTCTAGTTTTCTTACCCGTGAGATCCCTTGCAGCCTTATATTGCCTTGGACACATCCTATTACCTGTTGTTTGGTAGATAGTTGGACTTGCACGTCGTAGTCGCTTGCTCAAGTGCTGTTGCGTGTCGTCAAGTACCATAGTTGTCGGAGTGTTGCCGCATGTTTAATGTTGTAGGTGATCATGGCTTTAATTACTGTTTAATAACTAAAATTGAAAGTAGGTAAATGCAGAGGCACCGGTGGGTAATAGACAATATTTGGATTTTAACCGCTCACTGGTGTCCCGTAGGACCCTGAGTTCTTGACACCTGTTCCGAGATCGAGCGCGCTAACCACAGGTGGGGTGTGTGGGCACCCCCATCGATTAGTACCTGAATTCAAAGTATTGTACCGGGGGCCACAAGTAGTTTGGGGCTTTATTACTATCCTGTACTTATGCCATGCTTTACTGCTTTATTTACGATTGCGCGTGGAGCGCCTGTACTGTTTAGGAAAGCGGAGTGTTTTCGCGGTATCGACAAGCCCAGTCACACTTTCGGGTTCCCAGTCGTTTACAGCCATTGACGCAAACCCTGAGTCCGTCTCGGAGACCGGCCGACTTCGTTGCGGGTAGCTTAGTGGGGTGGCCCCCATGTACTTGCTTTGGGTCTGGGAAACGTCATGACTTAGGCCCCGCCGACATACCGATGGGTGTATGTTAACTGATCTGGCAAAAAGGGTCGAAGTGCGTGTGGATACTTTGGTGCACCCCTGCAGGGTTAAATCTTTTCGAAAAGCCGTGTCCGCGGTTATGGACGACTTGGAGCACCGTTCTCGATCATAGACAACTATAACTAAAGTTTACTGCTATAATTTGACTTGTATCCGATATGACTAGTAATCAGCTTCACTACAACGGAATGGCTAAATAAAAGTACCAACAACTGCTGGGTTTGGGGATATCTCATGCTAATTGTATCTGACTAGTAAGTGTTGCAACTACAACGGAATGGTTAAATAAAAGTGCCCACTGCTTATTCTATCAGGATGACTATCTATACCTGACTAGTAATTGCTGCAACGATAACTGAATAAATAAAACTGCCAACGGTGTGAGTTCCTCGGTTGACTTCCTCGTTTGGTCTCGAGGGGGAAACACCAGGATGGGTATGTTTGGTGGTAGTATCAAGATGGTTCCGAATAGGATTTTCTTATCCCTCTCTGGTAGCCGACAGTTATATCGAGTCTCTATAGGTTGTTTAGTGCATGCTGCGCTGCCGCTCAGTCCACCATACCTATGTAGGCGAGGACCGCCGAATTCTAGCCTTGCCGTGTACTGGCCTCAGTACTGACCGCTCTCTCTTTTTCCTTTGCCCTTTGTCGGCACCCCTTTTGTTCAAGCAGGTTTTGAGATCGACGTCGTTAGCAGGGTTACCCTTCCGGCTTGGCCTGGGCAGGGTTATGGACGCCAGTGGTTATTCTTCAGGGCTCTTAGCTCAATTTGCATCTTGTCCGTACTCGGACGCTATATCGTTTTAAAGGTGATTTGGATCTTTGTATTGTACCTCTGTATTCTTGACTCATAGAGTCGTTGTTGGATATATGTTTTGTGGGTTCCATCGAGGACTATTGTGTAATGATATTACTTCGTTTTCCACCCGCACGAAAGTGCCTGGTGGGAACCTTTGAATCGTTTATATGCGGGTTTGGCGGGAAGCACTAAAACTTGCATAGGGCCAATTCTGAGGGTGTTACAGAGTGGTATCAGAGCTCAGCAGTTGCGATACCCCACAAGTCTAGCCTGTAGGATAACCTAGCTAACGGCCGAAGTAGAGTGTCAAAACTATTTTTGCAAAATCGGTTGGATAGTTCTGATTAGGTCTGCTTTTACTCCTTACCCCTCTGCTATTTTCCTCTTACCTCTGCGTGTTTTGAATCCACTCTCTTACCTTTCCTCAAGTCCAGGATTTCTCGTGGTTGGGTTCCCTCGTACCTTCAGGGTTTCGCTTCCTCCTTTGGTAACGGTGTTGCTACATCTGGTCTTCATGCTATCCGAGGAATCCTTCGTCTGATGGACTTATCTTTGTTCCTTCTCGTGCCTTCCGGTGTTTTCCGACGCGACGACATCATCTACGCCAGATCCGATGCAGAGCCTGCATCACTCCTTTGTTTCTGAACCTCGATTGTCGAGATCTTCAGTCTGATTCCGAGAATGGTTGCACGCTTTTCTACTGATTGTGCAGAGTAATAGTTTGGGTGCGTGATGGACTGGCCCCCATGCCGATTACTCACTCTATTCGCTTGTGTACATTGAAGTGGATGAGAATGCATCGATTCTCTCTTTCTATCGAAGTTAGAGATGGATTGATTGGTTGATACCTCTACCTTCGCCTTTGTTTCCCGGAGTGTTCTCTCGTCGATCACGGATAACGACCTCTTGTTAGTGGTGTCGCGAAGATCTACACGAAGCGAGAAGATGCAGATCACCGACCTTCGTCCCGGTACCATGAGGCGGATCTCGAGGGCGAGATCCATTGTTAGTGGTGTCGAATTGTGGCGCCCCGCAAAACCACTACTAGAAAATCGCGTTGTTTTTGTGCATTGCATCATCATGACCGCATGCTCATGTCATCATGCCACATTGCATTTGAGCATCGTCATCATCATGCATTTGTTTGTCTGAAACTATTTTCGAAAAGCATATTTTGTTTTCTAAATACCCCGCCTTTATTTCAAATCCAATACCCGGGTCTCCGGATTATTTTGTTTCGTCTATCAATGGATTTCAAAAGCCCCGTTTTAAATATTAAAATATTTATTTTATTTTTAGGGGCAGCCGTACCGGGCCGATCCGACCCAGTCGACCACCCCCAGTGCAAAACCAGACTACCCAAACCTTTTCCTACCCCACCTAATCCTACCCAGCCCCCTCCACATCACCCCAGCCAACCCCGTCCCGCCACCTCACCACTTCCCCAACTCCCTCCACTCCCATGCCGCCACATCAGCCTCCTGGCCCACCTCCTCTCCACACCCCAGCCACCTACCCCCCTCCTCCCTCCTTTTTTCCCTCCTCGCCGCCGCCACCTGGGCGCGCAGCCCCAGGCGGGCCAGGCCCCACCTGCCGCCCACCAACTCCCCACCTCCACCTGCCCGTTTCCCCACACCTGTCCCCGGCCCCCGCTCCTGGCCACCTCGACGCGCTCGCCGCCTCCATCTCCCTCTTCCCCTCAGGTGCCTCCCCGTCGCCGCCACCTGCAGAGCTCCCTCGGCGCCCTCCTCTCCTTCCTCTCTTCCCCGGCCCCAGCCACCTCTCCGTCGCCGTCCACGCCTCCAGCGCTTCGCCTCCGCTCGCCGGCCACCGCTGCTCCCGATCTCCCCGGCGACGCGCCTCTGTCGCCCGAGCTTCTCCGCTCCCCCCCTCCGTCGCCGGCCCGCGCCTCTCCCGGCCTTCCTCCTCCCTCTCCCTGCGCGCGCGACCCTGGCTTGGAGCTCCTGCCGCGGCCCCCGAGCTCCCTCCTCTTCCGGCCGCGTCGCCCCGCCTCCAGTTTGCGGCCGCCGGAGTCCCAGCGCCCTCTGCCGCCGTTCGACCTCGGCCCGGACCGCCTCGCCATCGGCGCCTCGAGCCCGCCTTCACCAACCGCAGTGGCCGTCCTCCTCCGCCTGCCCTGCAGGTCTCGCCTCCCCGCTTCCCCTATCCTCTCTGAGCCGCTGCCGAGCTTGCCCTCCCTACCACCTCCGGCCGCCACGGCACCCTCGTCCCTCGTCCGACCGGTCGCCCTCACCCCCGATCCGCCGTCCTCTCCCCTCCCGCCGGCATGCCCGTTCTCCTGCAGGAGCACCGCGTCCCCGCATGTCTTCACCGTGCGTGCCGACCCGCTCCGGCAGCAAGCCCGGCCACCTGCCGTCGCCTTCCGCGCGCCCCGGCTCTCCAGCAGCGCCGCCTGGACGTGGCCTCGACGCCGTCCACCGTGTTCTGCCGCAGCGTGCTCTGCCTCTGCTAGCGTTGGTCGCTGCCGCCTCCTGTGTCGCGTGTGTTCTAGTTATTGTTCTCCTCGGCCAAGTTTGGTTCCAATTTGGGTCGTCTTACCAATAGGTGCTCAAGGCATCGTGTTGTCATCGAGAGCTCGTGATACCCCAAAGACCGTGCCAACGCGGAACCAAGTGCATCGATAACAGCCGAAGCTGGAATCCGAACATCCTCTTTGCGGACGCCAAGTTCTCCTTCTCAGACGATGTCTCGAACCTGGAGAATTCCCGGATGCCAAAGCCGCCCACATGGAACCGAAGGTGTCGAGACCCTGAAAACCGATCCTCCCGGAGTCGGAAGACCGAACCCTGGCGTGCCAAGTTCTTCGACCCGAAGGCCACAGATGCGACAAGTACTTCTTCCCGGACGCCAAGGTCGTCGAGACGGATACGCCAAGTACTTCCTCGAGGACACCAAGTTCTTCACCACGAACGCCAAGACCGACCCGATACGAGGACACGACAAGATCTTCGCGACGACAAGATCGACACCGACCCGGGCGGATCCGATGTGCCCCCGACGCCAACCAAGTCCTTCTTCTCGGATGCGACAAGATCGACTTCCGTTGTCCGAAACCGATCTCGTCGAGCCATTCTCCCGTCGAACCCTGAGACCCGACCCCGAACCCCTCGGAGCCCAAGTTCGCCGAACCCTAATGTGATTCCCTATCCGAGACCCCATTATTTTTATAATGTGACATTATCAACTGATGCATATTAAATTGTTCATGCATGCATACTTGTCTGTGGTTTGGGGGCATTATGCCAATTCATCTCATAATTAAATATGGAGTCTATATGCGGGATATCTTTGTCTTATTCCGGACTTCATTTAAATTGGCATAGCGAACCGAAGCCATGTTTGGTCTTGCTAATCCAACATTTAATTTGCGGGGTAGATAAATTACTTGAACCGTTTAATTAAATGTCGGGACCCCGGTTCCGCTTAATATGATCTAATTGCATTGCACCTTTGCCATGTCATACATCATACATGCATCATGCCCGATCTTTTGCCGTAGTATTAAATAGTGCATCCGGTGTTTCTTCTAGTGCTTTGCTTCTTCACGGATTAGGCCGATGAGTTGATGCGAGAGTCGACCCGATCTTCGGATGAACCCTCGGCAATGTTTCAGGCGAGCATTCTCCCCCTTTCTACCTATTTTACCTTTTTAGTCTTTGTTTCTTCCTTTTGATCTATTGCTATCTGTGTTGCGATGCTCTAGTTTTCTTACCCGTGAGATCCCTTGCAGCCTTATATTGCCTTGGACACATCCTATTACCTGTTGTTTGGTAGATAGTTGGACTTGCACGTCGTAGTCGCTTGCTCAAGTGCTGTTGCGTGTCGTCAAGTACCACAGTTGTCGGAGTGTTGCCGCATGTTTAATGTTGTAGGTGATCATGGCTTTAATTACTGTTTAATAACTAAAATTGAAAGTAGGTAAATGCAGAGGCACCGGTGGGTAATAGACAATATTTGGATTTTAACCGCTCACTGGTGTCCCGTAGGACCCCGAGTTCTTGACACCTGTTCCGAGATCGAGCGCGCTAACCACAGGTGGGGTGTGTGGGCACCCCCATCGATTAGTACCTGAATTCAAAGTATTGTACCGGGGGCCACAAGTAGTTTGGGGCTTTATTACTATCCTGTACTTATGCCATGCTTTACTGCTTTATTTACGATTGCGCGTGGAGCGCCTGTACTGTTTAGGAAAGCGGAGTGTTTTCGCGGTATCGACAAGCCCAGTCACACTTTCGGGTTCCCAGTCGTTTACAGCCATTGACGCAAACCCTGAGTCCGTCTCGGAGACCGGCCGACTTCGTTGCGGGTAGCTTAGTGGGGTGGCCCCCATGTACTTGCTTTGGGTCTGGGAAAGGTCATGACTTAGGCCCCGCCGACATACCGATGGGTGTATGTTAACTGATCTGGCAAAAAGGGTCGAAGTGCGTGTGGATACTTTGGTGCACCCCTGCAGGGTTAAATCTTTTCGAAAAGCCGTGTCCGCGGTTATGGACGACTTGGAGCACCGTTCTCGATCATAGACAACTATAACTAAAGTTTACTGCTATAATTTGACTTGTATCCGATATGACTAGTAATCAGCTTCACTGCAACGGAATGGCTAAATAAAAGTACCAACAACTGCTGGGTTTGGGGATATCTCATGCTAATTGTATCTGACTAGTAAGTGTTGCAACTACAACGGAATGGTTAAATAAAAGTGCCCACTGCTTATTCTATCAGGATGACTATCTATACCTGACTAGTAATTGCTGCAACGATAACTGAATAAATAAAACTGCCAACGGTGTGAGTTCCTCGGTTGACTTCCTCGTTTGGTCTCGAGGGGGAAACACCAGGATGGGTATGTTTGGTGGTAGTATCAAGATGGTTCCGAATAGGATTTTCTTATCCCTCTCTGGTAGCCGACAGTTATATCGAGTCTCTATAGGTTGTTTAGTGCATGCTGCGCTGCCGCTCAGTCCACCATACCTATGTAGGCGAGGACCGCCGAATTCTAGCCTTGCCGTGTACTGGCCTCAGTACTGACCGCTCTCTCTTTTTCCTTTGCCCTTTGTCGGCACCCCTTTTGTTCAAGCAGGTTTTGAGATCGACGTCGTTAGCAGGGTTACCCTTCCGTCTTGGCCTGGGCAGGGTTATGGACGCCAGTGGTTATTCTTCAGGGCTCTTAGCTCAATTTGCATCTTGTCCATACTCGGACGCTATATCGTTTTAAAGGTGATTTGGATCTTTGTATTGTACCTCTGTATTCTTGACTCATAGAGTCGTTGTTGGATATATGTTTTGTGGGTTCCATCGAGGACAATTGTGTAATGATATTACTTCGTTTTCCACCCGCACGAAAGTGCCTGGTGGGCATCTTTGAATCGTTTCTATGCGGGTTTGGCGGGAAGCGCTAAAACTTGCATAGGGCCGATTCTGAGGGTGTTACACCTGATGCCCGGCGAGACAACTTCGGAGCCCAAAGTTGCCTTGTCGGTCTCCAAAGTTGCCTCGCCGGACAAAAGTTGCCTCGCTGGACTTCAAAGTTGCCTCGCCGGGCACCGAAGTTGCCTCGTCGGGCTCCGAAGTCGCCTCGTCAGGCAAAAGTTACCTCGTCTGGCTCCGAAGTTGCCTCGCCAGGCTTCAAAGTTGCCTCGTCGGGCTCCGAAGTTGTCTCGTTGGACAAAAGTTGCCTCGCCGGGCACCGAAGTTGCCTCATCGGGAAAAAGTTGCCACGTCAGGCTTTAAAATTGCCTCGTTGGGCACCGAAGTTGTCTCGCCAGGCAAAAGATGCTTCGTCGGGCTTCAAAGTTGCCCCGTCGGGCACCGAACTTGCCTCAACGGGCTTCAAAGGTGCCTTGTCGGGCTCCGAAGTTGCCTCGTCGGGCAAAAGTTGTCTCGCCGGGCTTCAAAGTTGCCTCGATAGGCATCAAATTTGCCTCGTCGGGCTCCAAATTTTCCTTGCCAGGCAAAATTTTCTTACTGGGGCACGATGAGGCAACTTTGGAGCCTGGCGAGACAACTTCTGTGCCTGTCAACACCCAGATTTTTAATCTCAGATGCTTGTTATGCCATACATCGTAATCCCAGGATTACCATTTTTGCGAGACATAACAGATTTGATATCACAGTACATCATTCATTACAAACCATACATAAGGTCTTACACAAATAAGGATCTCATGATCCAGTTCTTAATACAATTCAAGCATGGGAATAACGTAGTAGTAACGATAGCGTAGGCGAAGCTCCATCTTCGGGGTCACAGGCAATGCTGACGATGGGAGATGATCCTAGTTGTCCTAACCTTCCTGCGGTCCGTCATCCTGATACTCCTCTTCATAGTCTGGCCACGGGAATAGCCAGGGACAAAGCCATGAGTACTCTTTAAGTACTCGCAAACTAATACTAGCAAGTTAAGGGGTTTTTTGTAGTAGAATATACTAAGCTCTAGGGTTGTTTTGCAAAAAGCCAGATTTACCTCTACTTAGTTCAGAAGCAGAGAAAAATAGCTGAAAGTTTTATAACACCTAAGTGGGAACTTGAATTTCATATCACAACTCTGTTATGGTCAAGTCAAAGTCACAAATCATTTCACCAATTGTTTTTAAAACATATGACGATGGAACAGTATGGCCACTCCAACTGTCCATAACCGCGGACGCGGCTATTCGAATAGTTTGACACTCTGCAGAGATTGTACACTTTCACCACAACATTCGATATATCCGTTAGGAACAATCCTGAATTCACCATACTCAGTATGCGGATAATCAATCCTAACCTTTCAATTATACGCCCTAGTATAGGCACCTCTCCTGTGAGTTTGGCCTCCCAACCATGACCAACTGTCATCTTGGGTACTGCACAGGTGGACAATCTTCACAAGGTAGCCTCAGCTCAGACCTTGGCCACAAGGGAACCCATACTAAGGTATATAAACTTTCATTCAAGCCCTACCCAATTTTTGGGTATTGTGGTTGTATGGTAAAATTGGAATAGTATCGCATCCAGACAACCATTAGTTTTATAAAGGGCTAAGGCTCATGCCTCAACATTTGCATCATCAAAATCTTCTGGTGTTCAGAAACACATGTCAAAACATTTCAGTAGAATGACTCATCATTCTAAGGTTTTCATAACCATTTTCACCAAGTATTCCCATCCAAAGTTGATCAAGTTTTATGCTTAGCACTAGCATCTATAAGTGGGGGTAAAGGCTAATGAGTGGTGGTAAACAAGTGAGGATTAGTTAAGTTCAATCTCATTCCTTAGGATGACATCAAGATTATCTAACTTCGGCCAAATTTTATGCTCTTTATGCTACCTTCAGTTATCTTATTAGAATCTATAAGTCACTAGGTAAACTCTAAGAGAAAGCTTTGATAAAGAAAATAAAGTATTAAGCTTGCAAGTAAAACTAGGAGGGTGTGTCTAGTGAGAATAATCACATATGCTTAAGGCATATAGTTGGCATAGTAACAAGCAAGTAGTAGCTTGGATAAGTACGGTATCTTGCAAGTGTTATCTTGCTCAGTTAATAGCTTGCCTTGTGCAGAGCAGTGGTTGAAGTTCTCCTCGGCTTCTTCCTCGTAGTGTCCTCCTTCCTCCTCGTATCCATGGTCGGTACTAGCGTCTATAAATAAATACGAGGTACACAATCACCAAACAATACTTAACTATTTCTAATCATCACACAAAGGTTCACACTAGGTGATCTAGCATCATCACTAACATTACAAGATTAAAGCACTTGTCCCATTTATTTTATTTTGAGAAAAGTATTTTCTACTCATTGAATAAGTACTTAAGATTTAATATTCTCCAACTCAAACATGGGATCATATTAACACATGCCATCACCACATATTTCAGTACATGGGAATGTAATTTAAAGTGGTGTCACAATTTAATAAGGTTTAACCTTTTTATTTTATTTAATTAAAGTGACTAGAAATGCCTATGTGGAAATCTTTTATTACTTGATCATTATTTCTATAAGTAAACCTAGATATTTTATATATTCTGAAAGGTATGGTCAAATGTGATATTTGAGAGTTGGAATCAACTCAAAAGATCTTATGGTTGAATTTTGAAAAATGTTTGAATGCCAAAAATCTTCTGCCTTGTTATTTTTACCATGGGTGGTCTACAAATCTAAATGGTTTGAATCAAACGGGCTTGGATTAAGCATTCCAGTAAATTTCTAACAAAATTGGTTTCATGCGTTTTGGTTCAGTGAATCGAGCTGAGTTGATTTTTTAATTTAGGTACAGAACTGGGTTTGAAATTAAATGAATAAAAATAAATTTAAATTGTTGGATCACGTGGGAGGTTTAACTGGGCCGGCCCACTACGCACAGCGCACGCGCGGGCTGGTTAAGTGAGCGACCCCACTCGTCAGTGAGAAAACGAGGGGCGAAGCGGTATGGGGGCATGTGAACCGCACGATCTAACTCTAATACAACGGATGTGGTTCATCATCAACGTCGGGCAGCGCCGTCGAGACAGAACCCTAGCACGGCAGGTGGGTGTCGTGGGAGGCTCACCGGGGCTCAGGCGATGGTCGGCGACGGGGGCGAACAACGAAGTCGACGACGGTGGTTCTCCTAGTACCGACATCTTCTCCTGGGGCGGCTCCAATCGACGGCGCCTCTCCTCCTCTGCAGCGGCGAACTCCAGTCAAATTCCGGCGATGCGCTTCTCGCCTTGCTCCGGGGGTGAGTGGGTGTGGTCAGTGAGAGGTGGGGAGTAAGCTGGTGTGAAGAAAATGAACGGTGGAGGCCTCTATTTATAGTGGCTGAAGGGGACCGACGGGCGCAGGCTGAGCTCGTCGTGGTCGCCGGCACAGAGGGCTAATGGCATGGGCGACGGTAGGGGACGGTGCGGTGCTCCCTGGCGAAGCTCGGCGTGGTCTTGCGGCATGGGACGGTGCTAAATGGTCGGAACACGTTGACGATCTAGGCGGATCCGACGACAATTTTAATGGCGCACAACGTGGGTGGTCCGCGCAGCGGCGAACGGGCATGTCTGCGGGGTTGCTGGGTGTTGGCGATCACGCACGCAAGCGGCGAGGGCGGCGCGCGGTCTGTGCGAGCCTGTCGAGCGGGGTGCTCTGGCGCGCTCTCGGCATGGCCGCAGAGAAAATGGCCGCGCGCTTGGCGGGTGGTCCAGTGGCTGGCTGCGCTCGGGGCTAGGACAGGGAGTGGCGGTGGCCGGTGCTGCGTGTCCCAGACAAGGTTGGCGAGGCTAGTTCTTCCTCTAACTCACTGGTGACATGTGGGTGACAAGTTTGCTCTCGGCATGCTCACCATTAATGGCTAGGCTTGCTCACAGTGATGCTAAAGATTGTTAAATAGGCTAGATGATCTACTAAGAGCTTGTTGCAACCAAAGAGGGAACAAGGTTGGCCAAATTTACTGCTGCAAATAGTGTTTGATGTTTTGTTTTTTTGTTGCTAACAAGGTGTTTGATGAAATGACCGAAATAAATTTAAATTTGAAATTTGGATTCAAACTTGGTGGGTTTGCTAGGCACATACTAGGGAGTCTCTGGTTAGTTGGATTAGTCAAGGGGCACTGGTTTGGTTGGGTTTTGAAAATGTGTGATCTTCATATATGATAAAGATTCAATTTTGAATTGTCATTTGAATGAGGTTGTCAAATGTCTCTACAAGTTTGAAAGGTGGGATTTGCTTCACTTCTACTTGGTCTAGCAAGGGGTGAAAATAAATGGAAAAGTTTATGTTTGAAATCTTGGACTAGAAACACTCAAAGTGACCTAGTGAGCAAGATTGGCAAAAATGACCATTTGGCTTAATTGATATGTTTCTAATTTTTTCTTTATTTTTTCTGCTTGAAAATGTTTTATATGATGTTATTTTCATCTTTAAACCATTTATTGCTATTTAGGTTAATCACACAAGATCATTCATGCATTTATCAAATTATCACATACACACATGCATTCATATGATTTTAATTACTCAAAGTCTTTTATTAACCCTAATTTTAGTGATTAGAGTTTGATGATCATTGTTTCCTATTTTTAGGATGTTACAGTGCCCAGTGAGCAACTTTTTCCGTCAAAAGTTGCCTCGCCGGGCTCTGAAGTTGCCTCGTCAGGCTTCAAAGTTGCCTCGACGGGCACCAAAGTTACCTCGACTGTCAAAACTTGCCTCGCCGGGCTTCAAAGTTGCCTCGCCGGGCACCAAAGTTGCATCGTCGGGCTCCAAAGTTGTCTCGTCAGGCAAAAGTTGCCTCGTCGGGCTCCGAAGTTGCCTCGCCGGGCTTCAAAGTTGCCTTGTCGGGATCCGAAGTTGTCTCGCCGGACAAAAGTTGCCTCGCCGGGCATCGAAGTTGCCTCGCCGGGAAAAAGTTGCCTTGTCGGGCTTTAAAATTGCCTCGCCGGGCACCGAAGTTGTCTCTTCGGGCAAAAGATGCCTCATCTGGCTTCAAAATTGCCTCGTCGGGCACCGAACTTGCCTCGACGGGCTTCAAAGGTGCCTTGTCGGGCTTTGAATTTGCCTCGCCAGGCTTCAAAGTTGCCTCGCCAGGCACCAAAATTGCCTTGTCGGGCTCCAAAGTTGCCTTGCCAGGCAAAAGTTGCTTACTGGGGCACGATGAGGCAACTTTGGAGCCTGACGAGACAACTTCTGTGCCCAAGTAAGCAACTTTTTCTGTCAAAAGTTGCCTCGCCGGGCTCTGAAGTTCCCTCGTCAGGCTTCAAAGTTGCCTCGCCGGGCACCAAAGTTACCTCGACGATCAAAAGTTGCCTCGTTGGGCTCCGAAGTTGCCTCGTTGGGCATAAAAGTTGCCTCGTTGGGCTCTAAATTGCTTCGTCGGGCATCAAAGTTGGCTCGCCAGGATTCAAAGTTGCCTCGTTGGGTATAGAAGTTGCCTCGCGGGGCTTCAAAGTTGTCTCGTTAGGCACATAAGTTACCTCGTCAGGCTCTAAAGTTGCCTGTCTCGTTGGGCATAGAAGTTGCTTCGTCGGCCTTCGAATTGCCTTGCCAGGTACTAAAGTTGCCTCATCTGACTTCAAAGTTGCCTGGTCAGGCACAAAAATTGCTCCGTCGAGCACCGATATTTCTTCGCCGGGCAAAAGTTGCCCCGTCGGGCACCCACTTTTTCTTGTCGGACACAAGTTGCCTCGTCAGCCTCCAAAGTAGACACAAGTTGAGCAACTTTGGTACATGATTGAGCAACTTTGATGCAGAGTCAACTTCGATATACGATTGAGAAATTTCGGTAACCGACAATTTCGATGCATTGTACATCAACTACAATGCCCGACGAGACAACTTTGGTAACCGATAAACCAACTTTAAATGCAAGACAGAAAAAACTTTGTTGTCTGACTAAGAAATGTTGATGTTATAACCAGAAACTTTACAACGCTGGAAGGTAATTAGAAGTCAAATAATTGCAGGCAACTTTACAACAATAGGAGGCAAATTAGAAACACGATGTGCAATCAACGATGATATGCAAATTTATCGACGTTGATGGGCTACAGTGTTGTGGCCCTGGTCTTTGTCTCTTTCCGGCAGTAGCACGTGAAGCAACCAGCAGTTTGACAGTCAAAAATCCCCAAAACAGAGCCAGTAGAACACTGCAAGGGCTTCTTCCTCCGTAGGTACGCGATGGCGCCAGCCCGACTGCTGCAGCTTGACCTGGTTCAGATACATGACGGGAGGTGGCATAGCATGAATTAAGTGAACCAGTACGCGGACAAGTGCCGCTGTCACCGGTGACGTCACGTCGCAAGGACGCGGGTCTGGACCGCGGCAGCCGTCGCCTCCAGCTAGAGTTGGCCGTCCGCCGCTGGCCCTGGGCGCCCGCGCGAGCTCCGCGTTGCCGCCGAAGATTGGAGTATTCGCCGCGACACCGCGCCTGGAGGAGGAGGAATTGGAGCCGGGGAGGCACAAGATCGACGCCTGGACTCCAGTGGTCACGGTCATGGCGAGGCTTGGCCAAGGGGTACCTTGTGGGTGCTGTAATCGGCGATTGGGTGCTATGGGAAGGTAGGTGGGTGGCTGGGGGTGCTTCCGGTGATCGAAATCGGAGGGGGCCGCGCCCGCAAGTGGTCGGTGGGTTAATCCTTCCTTCATGACCGCCTCTCCAGTCTTCACCATGGCGCATCACCAAGCCCCTGGATGGTGAGGAGGGAGAAAAAGGGAAGGCGGACGCGCCCGTGGTTAGCTTTGACGACACCGTTCCGACCAGAAAGCACCTGCGCGTCCTCGTGTTCGCTCCGCGGGCCGGGTCACGCAGACGGTGCGCTCTAGTCGTCGTTCCAGCGCCCAGGCGCTGCTATGATAATAATTTGGAAATTAACTATAATATGAGTCGGAAAGAGATCTAGAAAAGAAAAGACAACCAGGGTGCTCAGAACTAGGACGTCTTGTCCAGATCAAATCCAGCTAGCCCACGTCGGAAGATCGGACCAGGGCGAGCCGTGTCTTGGACGATTGGTCACTGGTGTACTAGCCAAAGCGTCGC
Source organism: Avena sativa (assembly GCA_916181665.1). Lineage (NCBI taxonomy): Eukaryota > Viridiplantae > Streptophyta > Magnoliopsida > Poales > Poaceae > Avena > Avena sativa. Next base: position 237,120,326 of record OV702283.1, on the reverse strand, counting down.
CGGTGGTCGTGGACAAGACGCCGCCCGCCCTCTGCAACTGACAAAGCTCGACGGCAGGGACGCAGAGCTCGAGGGAGGGGCCGAGCTCGACGGCGTGGACGTCACCGCGCCACGGTCGCTCCGTCCGCCACCACGCCATGGTCGCTCCGGCCGCCACCACGCCACGGGAGCTCGCGTCGCCCGCCCGCGTGCCGCCAGTTGCTCGCCGTGACCTCCGCTCGCGTTTGGTCGCCACTCAGAAGCGCCGCGCGCGCAGGCCGCCCCCACTCTAGCCTCCGCCCCGCGCCATGGCCTCTGCCCGGGTCTGGCCAGTGGCCACCGCTCGGAACAGCCGCCCGCGCCGCTTGAGTCTGGCCGCCGCCTGTCGCGACCTCGTGCGCAGCCGAAGCTCGCGCCCCCGCGGCGGCAGCAGCAGCTCGCGCGCCCTCGGGGGCCGGAACTCGGGCCCGCGGCGGCAACACCTCGCGCGCCCGCGGCAGCAGGAGCTCGAGCGCCTTCAGCGGTCGGAGCTCGCGCGCCAGCGGCGGCTAGGGCCCCGTCTCCCGCCGGCAGCGTCCGTAGCCCTCTCTTGCGCAAGCCGTGCCCACTCGGCTGCCATGGATTGGATAAGAAGCTTTTTGAGAGTGAAGAGAGACCACGATGTCCAATCGTGTCAGCTTTTGCAGTGGACCCGTACAGCTGACGGTAGAAAACGGAGGGACGGAGGGCAATTAAACGGCAACATGAATCTTGAATTATTGAGCCGGGGATGTTAATCGAAAAAAAGGTTTCGGGGTGAATGCGAGGCTGCAGTCTGCACACAGCGCTTATCGGTACCCAAGACCGATAACCCGATGGATACCCTCTTAAATGGGTAGGATTTTGTAAACAAAAGTACCCACCAGGCTTTTTTAGTGGTAAAAAATAGACTCATCAGCATGTCACTCACTTGTAATCATATCTACACAGCCCATGCACATATCTACGGTCCATGCAGCACGCATCCTACACAACCGCTACTGGCCACGCACGCACACATCCTACACAGCCCACACTGGCCACGCACGCACGCGACCTAGACGCAACCCCCGCCACAGCAACGCACATGCACATGCACATGCACATGCACTCATCCTCATCCCCATCGCCTAGTCTGGTCCATCTCCATGGATGCCATTGCACCTCTCTGCTTCCTTTTCCTGTGCGCCGGTGTAAGTCCATCCCGGCCCTGCTCCACCTCCAACTCTGGCCATCGGCGGGCGCCCTCACTGCGATCCCTCTTGCGTTGTCGTTGATCACTGTCGAGGAGGGGCGCGTCGCCGCCAGACCACCGCTCCCTTTTGCGTCATCGTCGCTCACAGTCGGGGAAGGGATCGTTGCCGCCAGATCCTGGCCGCATAGGCCCCAGTGCCGCCATCACCGCCACTCGCGGTCGAGGTCTTGAGGAGGGAAGCGACGTGTAGGCCCAACGCCGCCGCCGTTTAGGCCCGTCGGGTACCCGCAAACCCGGTGGGTCGCGGGTCTGCTAGAATTATGGACCCGGCGGCGGGTATGGGGCCGGGTCACGGGGGCGGGGGCTGCGGGTATGGGGGGGCAAACCCGGCCCCGAACCCGACGCGTGCCATCCGGAAGCACGCTCAATCGTAGAGTAAATGGCACCGTTGGTCATAGAATTTCTCTTGTATGTGCAAATAAGTCACATTTTTGGCAAAACAGATAAACCTAATCATACAACTTATCAAATGCATGCACCGTGAGTCATAAACATGTCAACTAGCCAATTTTTTAAGAAAAACACGTGACATGCGTATCACGTGAGGCCGTTAGGGACTGGAAATTATTCATACTAGATGAACAGGCGAGCTTCGCCTCACCATCTACATGGCGTTGTTGCAGTGTGAGCATTTTCATTTATGATGGGCCTATGTTTTTAGTGTCAGTGACCATGACGGCACTCTAGCCGCCGAGCTTTCTCGATCACCTCCTGCTTCTCACAGATAAGTCCTGCTGCACATCCGACCAGAGGGTAAAATACAGCCCACTTATTATAGTTAGTTATAGTTCATAGGGTAATCAATAAACAAAATACATTACTATTTGCTCTTGTTCATAGCTATGATAAAAGTAGCGTTTTTTTCGATAAAAACTCTTAAGTAAAACTTAGATACCCTAATAGCTGCACTTGTTCATCAATATGCTCCGGTCTCTACCCCTCCAGCTTTGATAGCCCAGAATCGCCTCTAAAATGATCAGAAAATAGCTCTGCCTAGAATTTATTGTTGAGTTCCACCAACTCATTAGCTTGATTCATCCTCTGCTGAATTGTTTTACCATTTACCAAGTTTACGAATGTTCCGAGCTAAATTCTCTAGCCTACGGATTCCAGGTTTAGTGAGCCCACTAAGGGCACCCAAATCAAATAAGAACTATGAATAATGTTGATCGCTTTGACTTGTTACCCCATAGGCATAGAATGGAACATTTTCTATGGGTCACCTTCTTTTCTTCCAGATGGCATCTTCAAGCTTCTTCATCTTTTCTTGTTGTTGAAATTAATAGCTTGGAGAACATTGGGTTACGCATTGATCTTGCCAAGAACCCCACCATCTAGGCGTGCTTATATTCAGATCTTAGCCTCCGTTCCATGTGTTGCACATGATCCTTAGTAACATGGTGCTCCTGCCTTAGATTCACTACCTATAGAATCAAGACGTCCTTGTCGCGCTTCTGCTGATGACCTTTTCCTCAAATCCAAGTCGCAGGACCAAATGCTGGCACCGCCTCTCAGCAGCAGCAGCACAACCCACAACAGAACACGCTAGCATGCACGATACACTATAGAAGATCACTCAGCTGCTACCCAAAATGGAAGCACTACACGACGCCACAAAGAAAACCCATGGCCATAAGAACAAAGCAAGGACCTCATAGGTAGAGGAAATATCTAAGAGCATCTCTAGCAGACCCTTTAAAATGTGGGTCTTTATAAGGATATAAGGGTCATGAAACACCTCATTTTAAGGGTTGGAAGATCTCCAGCCGAACATACACGGTAAAGATAAACTGTAGAATACAGAAAAAGATTTCCCCTCTTCTTCTACCTCCGTCCTCCAAGACCTTCCCATCCGTGCCCAGGCCACTCACACCTTCGCCACCCTCCCGCTGACGGGGCTAGCAAGCATTGCCCCCCGCCAACGGCTAGCCAGCGTTGTCACCCTCCCGCCGACGGGGCTAGCCAGTGCGTAGGCTCCTGTAGTCCTCACCGCCCCGCCAGTGCCCCCGCTCACCCTCGTCCAGGCCATGCCTAGGCCACCCACGTCCGACGCCTCTCACCCGCCTCGCGTCCGGCGTCGCCCGCCTGCCCTACGTCTGGGGCCGCCCGGACGGATTCCGTGACGCGCTCGGCCAGTTTTTGGTGACTCCGCGCTCGCGCTCGCCCGCTCCCCTGCCACGTGTGCTTCCTCGCCCCACGCCGGCCGAATTTTGGTTGTAGTTTGGGCTTATTTCGCCAAAGTTCAAGCGGCAGAGAAGCACGTATCGAACTTCGAGCTGAAACTTCACTCCCACCAACGCCCGCACGAGTATAAGGGGCACCATCAGGTCGGCCTCCCAACCCTTAGTTTTAAAGATCGGAGGGGTGTTTTAACTGGCCCCCTTAAAAAATTTAAGGGCCAATCCCGTTTGCGGTGTCTGGTCTGACCAATTTTTTTGACCGAAACTACAAACTGGTCATTATTTTAAGGCTCCGAGACTTTTAAAGGATCTGCTAGAGATGTTCATCGCTCGCATCCCATGAAAAGTGGCCAACTGTTCGCTAATCAGCAAAATCCAACGACACGCGAGCCCCACTACTTGAAGGGCCATCAATTATACAGTCAAACGTGGAGACATGGACATTCGGCAGCCTAAACCGGGTATTTCACGGAAGCTGGGCATAGGTATTTCATGTTCTGACACATAAAACCTGGCCCACATGGTAGCAACACAATCCAATGAAGAGGCGTTGCAAGTGCTCTGAAAATGCTCAGATTTTACCACGCTTAAGTCTATAGATAGATACCCCTGAAAAAATTACGAGGATACAAATGCAAAATGACCTAGACAGGTTAAATCAATCCGTTGTCGTGGGCGAAATTCCACCAGTGCCGCCGCGCTTAGAGCGCCCCGACGACCGCCGACGTCAAGAGAAAGACTGTCAACATCCGGATTTTTAATCCCAGATGCCCGTTATGCCATACATCGCAATTCCAGGATTACCATTTTTGCGAGACATAACAGATTTGGATATCAGTACATCATCCATTACAAACCATACATAAGGTCTTACAGAAATAAGGATCTCATGGTCCAGTTCTTAATACAACTCGAGCAGCGGAATAACGTAATAATAAAGATAGCATAGGCGAAGCTCCATCTTCGGGGTCACAGGCAATGCTGACGAAGGGAGATGATCCTAGTTGTTGTAACCTTCCTGCGGTCCATCATCCTGATACTCCTCTTCAAAGTCTGGCCACGGGAATAGTCAGGGACAAAGCCATGAGTACTCTTTAAGTACTCGCAAACTAATACTAACAAGTTCAGGGGGGTTTTTTAGTTAGGGCACTAGGCTCTAGGGTTGTTTTGTAAAAAGCCATATTTACCTCTACTAAGTTCAGAAGCAAAGAAAACTAGTTGAAAGTTTGATAACACCTAAGTGGGAAGCTGAATTTAATATCACAGTCCTGTTGTGGTCAAGTCAAAGTCTCAATTTATTTTACAAGTCATTTTGAAAACATCTGACGGGGGAACAGTATGGCCACTCCAACTGTCCATAACCGCGGACGCGGCTATTCGAATAGTTTGACACTCTGTAGAGATTGTACATTTTCACCACAACATTCGATACATCCGTCAGGAACAAATCCTGAATTCACCATACTCAGTATGCGGATAATAAATCCTAACCTTTCCATTACACGCCCTAGTATAGGCACCTCTCCTTTGAGTTTGGCCTCCCAACCATGACCAACTGTCACCCTAGGTACTGCACAGGTGGACAATCTCCACAAGATAGCCTCAGCTCAGACCTTGGCCGTGAGGGAACCCATACTAAGGTATATAAGTTTCTAGTCAAGCCCTACCTAATTTTCAGGTATTGTGGTTGTACGGTAAAATTGGAATGGTATCGCATCCAGACAACCATCAGTTTTATAAAGGGATAAGGCTCATGCCTCAACATTTTCATCATCAAAATCATCTTGTGTTCAAGAACACATGTCAGAACATTTCAGTAGAATGACTCATCATTCTAAGGTTTTCACAACCATTTTCACCAAGTATTCACATCTAAAGTTGATCAAGTTTTATGCTTAGCACTAGCATCTACTAGTGGAAGTAAGTACTAATGAGGGGTGGTAAGTAAGTGGGAATTTGCTAAGTTCAATCTCCTGCCTTAGGATGACATCAAGATTATCTAACTTAGGCCAAATTTAATGCTCTTTATGCAACCTTCAAAAATCTTTCTGGCATCTACGATTGACTATGTAAACTCTAAGAGAAAGCTTTGATAAAGAAATAAAGTATAAAGCTTGCAAGTAAAACTAGGATGGTTTATCAAGTGGTATAAGCTTGCTAGGTTAATAGCTTGCGTAGGTCAATTTGTGTAGTAAGGCTTGCTAAGATAGTAGTATAAACTGGCTAGGATGCAAGTGTTATCTTGCCTTGTGCAGAGCAGTGGTTGAAGTTTGTTGGGAATATGCCCTAGAGGAAATCATGTATGATGAGATTTCCTATTGTATTCATAAAGATATTAAGTAGTCCTTGTATAAACATCTGATGTGTATCATTGAATATGTGATTCGGTTGTGGAACTATACATTCATGTTGTTTGTACTAAATATCCTTGGTCATTGAGGTTGTGCTGGACACACTACTTAGAACAATGTGAAAGTTGGCTTGATGACTCGGTTCCACTTGTCATGGACATGGAGATGCTATTCCAACTTACACAGATTCGGCAAAAGAGTTTAGCGAGTCAGATTGACCCATATTGAGGTACAATGAACAAGTTGTCATTTGTATATCTCAATCAATGTAATCCTTAGACCTGAGGTTATTGCATAATACGAGTTGAGGATCACCGACTTAGGTTCTGTCAAACGTTGATCCGTAAGTGGGCAGTTATAAAGGCAGAGTTCGGGTCGACTGAGAATCAAGCTGCGTGATATGAATAACCAAGATGGGATTTTGCCCCTCCTCTTGGAGAGATATTCTCTGGGCCCTCTCGTGAGATATGATTCGGAAAGCATGGCCATGCACGACTCGGTTAAGTGTTAACCGAGGCGATCGACTAAAAGTTAGTCGGGTGAATCACTTATCTCGGATCGAGAAGAGAGTCGGACTATTCAAGGGATGACAATTATTCGCCTATAGTCTGACAAGGTATATCGTGAGGCAAAAGGGACTCGGACGCAAGGCGCATTGGAAAGGAAAGTCGTCATGACTCTTTGGTACTTGGGAGTCGGCACGTTCTGCTAGGAGCCGCTACCGACTGATTGATTTAGAGTCGGACTCTAATCGTGTCTAAGTAGCCATGAGCCTGCGGGGTCACACACTTAATAGCGGGAGCAAGTTTGGATTGGATCTGAACTGGAAATCTGGTTGGGTTAGACCCGAGCCTGATTTGGACTGAGTCAGTGAGTTGGACTCACAGGGACTAACATTATATGGGCTTTAGTGAATGAGCCGCGCAAGCAGAGCCCACGTTCACTCCCTATATATAGTGGAGCACACCAACCCCGAAGGGTTAATCGTTGTTAGGTTAGGTCATTCCATGTGTTGGAAATCCTAGATCCACAGCAGTCCTGCCGCCGTAACGAATCTAGCAGTTCGCCGCCGATGCTCCTCCTTGCACGTGTGGATACTGGCAGAGGTGTTGTACGATCAGCACCAGGATGATCGGATCGCAAAGGACTGCACTGCATCAACGGACGCGCTTTATCAGTAATACGCAACTGCGCGTCTAGTGGTAAACCTCGTGGCCTTCTACCTCAGCTAGATCTTGGGATCACCACGTTAGAGGGAAAATTTTGTTTTATCTCTGCGTGGCCCAACAGTGGTATCAAAGCGATTGCTTCTGGTTTTAGGCTCGAGATCTCGTATATGTAATATGCAGTTGGATGTAGATGAGATCTATATGCTGATTGGTGGTCGATCTATGAGATAGATCGGTTTTGTAGGAGGTTGATTGGATCAACTGTACTTGGGGAATGGTAGATCTGATTTCCGTGATCATACTGCTGAGGTCGTGAAACGACATACCCCTACCGGTCGGCTTCCGCCATCGGGGTAGACTGTGACACGTAAATCCAGATGCGGGACCGCCGGCTTCGCCCTGTCGTAGCGCCTTAGATGTCGTTGCGAGTTTCACAACGCCGGTAGATATTGTATCTATGCATAAATTGTTTTTGCAGGAAGTTATGAATGGTATAGTTCATGTGCATGTGATGTATGTGTGTAATCCATACGTGATCTGTGAATCATGGTTTTGTCAGCCGGCTAGAGCCTAGGTGCTGTCATTTTACGACCTGCGTGTCGGATTCTCTATGTAATGTATTTTACTTAGCTAGTGTAGGTGTTTGGAGTATCCAGATGGCATGCAAGGCGATGTACATGTCAGCGACATGGGGTAAGACAGCAAGTGACAAGAGTTGGCACGAGTCGGATTACAGGCTTTGTGGAGATGGAGATCGCCATGAAGAGAGCCATACCATTTCATATTATAATTGCTTTATTTTGTGTTATTGTTATGTCTCTGTTTTACCTCTATTAGATAGTCGGTAAAATTTAATCCCTCAAAGAAGGTCTAGTCGGTTTTCCCGCCAGTGTTTGCACCATCACAAGTCGGACATTTTTGGTAGTGGGCTCATAAAATTGAGGTGCTGCCAATTCTTTCCGACTAGGTGGGTTCGAGTCAGACTCTTACTGCAAAAACACTCGGTAAGCTAGACGGGTCTATCACAACAGTTGTGGGGCTCGAGGAAAGGTCGGAAGGGGGCCGGGGCATGTGATTCCACCCATCCAACAGGAGTCGTATGAGATACGATTGACAAGGAGTTGTCTACCTAGATCACTTGGCGGCTAGCGGTGATGCTAAAGCTCACTAGTCGGCTTGCTTATTTAGGAGCCTGAATCACTTAGTAACCATCGGAGGGGTGTTGGTTCTAGTGGGAGCATAAAATATTAAAATGTTTAATAAGCTTGCTCTTTTATGAATACATGTCTTAAGTGTTTTGCATATTTTTTGTTGTAGATCATGGCGCCAAGTAGCAGTCACTCTCAGATATCCGGTTTTGCGTTGAGAACTATCCTTGAGAAAGATAAACTGAATGACACTAATTTTAACAACTAGTATCGAAATCTGAGAATTGTTCTCAAACAAGAAAAGAAGGACCATGTCCTAGACAACCCACTTCCAGATGAGCCGAATGAGAATGCGACTGTCGCTGTCACCAATGCCTACCGTCGGGCTAAGGATGAGTCCATGGATATTAGCTGTCTTATGCTTGCTCACATGGAACCGGACTTGCAAAAGCAGTTCGAGCATGTTGAGTCCCACGATATGATCGAAAGCCTCAAAAGTATGTTCCACGCTCAGGCGAAGACTGAGAGGTATCAAGTCTCTCAGGCTTTGCTGAGTTGCAAGCTTAAGGATGGTGATCCACTGAGTCCGCATGTGATCAAAATGGTTGGTTACATGCAGTCTCTGGAGAGGCTTGGCTACCCCATTAGCGAAGAGTTCGCTATAGATATAATTCTGAACTCTCTTCCTAGTGCATATGGGCAGTTCATTTTGAACTACCACATGCATGGTATGGATAAGAAGCTCACTGAATTGCATGGGATTCTCAAGCAGGCAGAGGCGGATCTCAAGAAGGGCGCCAGTCAAGTGTTGATGGTGCAGAATAAGGCTAAGTTCAAGAAGAGTTCTTGGACTAAGAAGAAGGCTAAGTCAGGAGGAAAGCAGGCTCAGGACCCGGTCCCAAGCACTTCCTCAGGGACTAAGCCATCTCCTTCAGCCGGATCCACTTGCTTCTACTGCAAGGCGGATGGCCACTGGAAGAGGAACTACAACAAGTACTTGGCCGACAAAGCCAAGAGTGGAGGTATGACTTCCGACTCAGGTACACTTGTTTGCAATGTTATAGACATATATCTTGCTGATGCACCTAATAGTTCTTGGGTATATGATACCGGATCAGTTATTCACATCTGCAACTCGTTGCAGGGACTGGTAAGAACTAGGAGCGTAGCAAGAGGCGAGGTTGATATTCGAGTCGGCAACAAAGCAAGAGTTGCTGCGTTGGAAGTCGGCACGATGCAGCTTCGTTTACCTTCCGGATTCATTATGGAACTGAATAATTGTTATTATGTTCCAGTGCTTAGTCGAAACATTATTTCTGCTTCATGTTTGATGAGGCAAGGCTATGAGTCTAATATCAAGAATAATGGTTGTTCTTTGTATTTGAATGATATGTTTCACGGCTTTGCATCTGTACAGAATGGGTTATTTATTTTGAATCTTGATGGTAAGTCGGTTTATAACATAAATGTTAAAAGGTTGAAACCAAATGATCTGAATATGACTTACTTTTGGCACTGTCGTCTTGGTCATATAAGTTGGAAACGCATGAAGAAGCTCCATGATGATGGACTCCTAACTTCGTTCGACTTGGAGTCGTTCGAGACATGCGAATCTTGCCTACTCGGCAAAATGACCAAGAAACCTTTTGCAAAGAGTTGTGAAAGGGCGTCCGACTTGTTGGGACTAGTACATAGTGATGTATGTGGACCAATGAGCATGACAGCCAGGGGTGGTTATGAGTACTTCATTACCTTCATTGATGATTTGAGTAGGTATGGATATATCTACTTGATGAAACATAAGTCAGAAGCCTTGGAAAAGTTCAAAGAATTCTAGAATGAAGCACATAATCAACTCGGCAAGAAAATAAAGTTTCTTCGGTCAGACCGAGGAGGCGAGTACATGAGCCATGAGTTTTATGACCATCTGAAAAGTTGTGGAATAGTTCCTCAACTTACTCCGCCAAGAACGCCACAAAGGAATGGTGTTTCGGAAAGGCGAAATCGGACCTTGTTGGACATGGTACGATCAATGATGAGTCGGACAGATCTGCCTTTATCATTTTGGGGCTATTGTCTAGAAACTGCGGCGTCCACACTAAACAGAGTACCATCAAAATCGGTAGAGAAGACACTGCATGAGATGTGGACAGGCAAAAGGCCGAGTTTGTCTTTCCTTAAGATTTGGGGTTGTGAAGCATTTGTCAAGCGACTTCAGTCGGACAAGCTTACAGCCAAGTCGTATAAGTGTATTTCCGTGGGGTATCCGAGGGAAACCTTGGGTTACTACTTCTACAACCGAGAAGAGGGCAAAGTGTTTGTCGCTCGGAACGGTGTCTTCCTTGAGAAAGAGTTTCTCAGTCAGGAGTAAGTGGGAGCACGGTGCAGCTCAAAGAAATTCGAGAGGAACCGGCTAGTAGCAAGTCAGCAAAAACCTTGGAGGTTGAGCCGGTCGTGGTAGCTGAGTCAGCAGCAGCACCTGTACTACGAAGATCGGCAAGATTATGAAGTGTTCGTGATGTGTTACTGTTAGACAGTGATGAGCCAACAAATTATTCAGAAGCGATGGTGGGATCTGATTCCGAGCCATGGCTTGGAGCCATGAGATCCGAGTTAAAGTCCATGAATGAAAATCAAGTTTGGAACTTGGTTGATCTTCCATACATGAATGAAAATCAAGTTTGAAACTTTAAGAACAAAACTGATATGGATGGAAATGTTTCCGTCTATAAAGCACGCCTTGTCGTGAAGGGGTTCCGACAAATTCAAGGAGTTGATTATGACGAGACTTTCTCGACCATAGCAATGCTTAAATCAGTTCAGATCATGTTAGCTATAGCAGCCTATTTTGACTATGAGATATGACAGATGGATGTCAAAACGGCTTTCCTTAACAGAAATTTAACCGAGGATGTGTATATGATACAGCCCGAGGGTTTTGTCGATCCGGCTAATGCTGACAAGGTGTGCAAACTTCAGAAATCCATTTACGGGTTGAAGCAAGCATCTCAGAGTTGGAATATTCGCTTTGATGAGGTAGTCAAATCGTTTGGCTTCATCAAGAGTGATCTTGATTCTTGTTTATACAAGAAGTTTAGTGGGAGCAAAGTAAACTTTCTAATCTTATATGTGGATGACATATTATTGATTGGAAATGATGTCCAGATGTTGCAAGAAACCAAGGAATCATTGGAAAAGAGTTTCTCAATGAAAGACTTGGGTGAGGCAACATATATTCTCGGAATCCGGATCTATAGAGATAGATCAAGGAGGCTCATTGGATTGAGTCAGAGTACTTATTTGGACAAAGCGTTGAAGAATTTCAACATGGAATCGTCTAAGAAGGGGTTATTACCGATGTCCCATGGTGTAAAACTTAGCAAGACTCAGTGTCCTTCGACAACTGATGAGCGAAGTCGGATGAGTGCAATTCCGTATGCTTCTATAGTCGGATCCATCATGTATGCCATGATTTGTACTAGGCCGGATGTTTCATATGCTCTAAGTGTTGTGAGCAGATACCAGGCTGATCCTGGAGAAATCCACTGGACAACGGCTAAAAATATCCTAAAGTACTTGAGAAGGACTAAGGATATGTTCTTCGTTTATGGTGGTGAAGATGAACTCAGTGTAAAGGGTTACACGGATGCGAGTTATCTTACCGACTCTGATGATTCTCGTTCGCAATCCGGATACATGTTTATTTTAAACGGAGGTGCTGTGAGCTGGAAGAGTTCCAAGCAAGAGACTGTGTCTGCATCTACAACAGAGGTTGAGTATATTGCCGCCTCAGAGGCAGCAAAGGAAGCTGTTTGGATGAGGAATTTCCTCATGGATCTTGGTGTGGCTCAGGGCTTGTCCAATCCGTTAGACGTGTATTGTGACAACAATGGTGCTATTGCACAAGCCAAGGAACCTAGACAACACCAGAAGAACAAGCACATACTCATGCAGTACCACCTGATTCGCCAGTTCGTGGATCAGGGTGATATCAAGTTATGCAAGGTACACACGAATGCAAATATTGCGGATCCGTTGACAAAGCCGTTACCCCAGACAAAGCATGAGGCGCACCTGAGAGCCATGGGCATTAGATGCTTAGACATGTGATGTCGGAAGATTGACTCTAGTGCAAGTGGGAGACTGTTGGGAATATGCCCTAGAGGCAATCATGTATGATGACATTTCCCATTGTATTCATAAAGATATTAAGCAGTCCTTGTATAAATATCTGATGTGTATCATTGAATATGTGATTCGGTTGTGGAACTATACATTCATGTTGTTTGTACTAAATATCCTTGGGCATTGAGGTTGTGCTGGACACACTACTTAGACCAATGTGAAAGTTGGCTTGATGACTCGGTTCCACTTGTCATGGGCATGGAGATGCTATTCCAACTTACACAGATTTAGCTAAAGAGTTTAGCGAGTCGGATTGACCCATATTGAGGTACAACGAACAAGTTGTCATTTGTATATCTCAATTAATGTAATCCTTAGACCTGAGGTTATTGCATAATACGAGTTGAGGATGTCAGACTTAGGTTTTGTCAAACGCTGATCCGTGAGGCAAAAGGGACTCGGATGTAAGTCGCATTGGAAAGGCAAGTCTTCATGACTCTTTGGTACTTGGGAGTCGGCACGTTCTTCTAGGAGCCGCTACCGACTGATCGATTTAGAGTCGGACTCTAATAGTGTACAAGTAGCCATGAGCCTGTGGGTCACACACTTAAGAGCGGGAGCAAGTTTGGATTGGATCTGAACTGGAAATCTGGTTGGGTTAGACCCGATCCTGATTTGGACTGAGTTAGTGAGTTGGACTCACAGGGACTAACATTATATGGGCTTTAGTGAATGGGCCGCGCGAGCAGAACCCACGTTCACTCCCTATATATAGTGGAGCACACCAACCCTGAAGGGTTAATCGTTGTTCGGTTAGGTCATTCCATGTGTTGGAAACCCTAGTCCACAGCAGTCATGCCGCCATAACGAATCTAGCAGTTCTCCACCGGTGCTCCTCCTTGCACGTGTGGATACCAGTAGAGGTGTTGTACGATCAGCACCAGGACGATCGGATCGCAAAGGACTACACTGCATCAACTAACGCGCTTCATCAGTAATCCGCAACTGCGCGTCTAGTGGTAAACCTCGTGGCCTTCTACCTCAGCTAGATCTTGGGATCACCACGTTAGAGGAAAATTTTTGTTTTATCTCTGCGTGGCCCAACAATGTTCTCCTCGGCTTCTTCCTCGTAGTATCCTCCTTCCTCCTCGTATCCTTGGTCGGTACTAGCGTCTATAAATAAATACAAGGTACACAATCACTAAACAATACTTAACTATTTTCAATCATCACACAAAGGTGTACTATAGATGATCTAGCATCATCACCTATCATTACAAGATTAAAGCATTTGTCTTATTTATTTTAATTTGAGAAAAGTAATTTCTACTCATTTAAAAACTACTTAAGATTTAATATTCTCCAACTCAAACATGGGATCATGTTTACACATGTCATCACCACATATTTCAGTACATGGGAATGTGATTTAAAGTGGTGTCACAATTTAATAAGGTTTAACCTTTTTATTTTAAATAATTAAAGTGACTAGAAATGCCTATGTGGCATTCTTTTGTTATTTGAACATTATTTTTGTAAATAAACCCAAATGTTTTTATATATTCTGAAAGGTATGATCAAATGTGATTTTTGGGAGTTGGAATCAACTCAAAAGCTATTATGGTTAAATTTTGAAAAATGTTTGAATGCAGAAAAGCTTCTGCCTTGTTATTTTTACCAAGAGTGATCTATAGATCCAAATGATTTTAATCCAACGGGCTTGGATTAAGCATTTTAGTACCTTTCTAACATAATTAGTTTCATGCATTTTGGTTCACTGAATCGAGCTGGTTGATTTTTGAATCTATGTACAGAACTGTGTTTAAATTAAAATAGAAAAATCTAAATTCAAACGGTTGGGTCGCGCGGGAGAGGTTAATGGGCCGACCGAGTGTCACTCCGCAGTGCGGGGCTCAGCTGACAGGGGGGTCTACCAGTCAGTGGTTCATAACACGCGAAGCGGTACGGGGCTATGTGGGTCGTTGGATTAGAAGGGAGATCGACGGCTAGGGATCGTCGTTGACGACAAACCTGTCCGGCGAGCTCGAACCCTAGCGGCTCAGTGGGGTGCATAGGGGGCATACCAGGGCTCCAGCGACGACGGCGAGGCGGGCAAATGAACGAGTGGTTGACTGCGAGCTCAGGGACAGTTGAGGCAGCTCCGGGGGTTGTCGCAATCAGGGATGTCTGGCGTGAGGCATTGGGCGGCGAACAGGGATGTCTGGCGTGTTCCTTGGGTCATGGTGAAGCGGTGGGCACGGGCTATGGTCGAGGGGTGGCATGTGCGCGCGTGCCGGGTGCGACGCTCTGGGGTGTGCTCGGCATGTCGTAGTGGCACTGGGCGCGGGGCGTGCTTGGTGGTCCACGGCTTGCCTTGGCTCGGGGAGGGGACAATGGGTGGCGGTGAAGTGCCGGCTATCTCCCAGACATGGCGAGAGAGGGGGAGGCGGTCTGCTGCAGCGGCGACCAAGTTGGCTGGCGAGTTTCAAAACAGTGAATTTGATTTGGTTTAAATTTGCCTGCCAAGTGTTCGATGAAATGGCCGCAAGAAACTTGTTTTTGAATTTTGGAAAGATCTTTGGTGGGTGTGCTAGGCATAAGCTGGAGACTCTATGGTTGCTTGGGTTTTGAAAATTGAGTTTGTTTGAGTGGTTTTTGAAATAGTGGGATCTTCCCATATGAGATCGATTCGATTTTAAACTATCATTTAAACTTAGCATTTGAATGTTCTTGGAAGATCACAAAGTGGGCCTTGGTACCTCATTATGAGTACTAACAAGGGGTGCAAAGATCCACAAATGTTTCTGTTAAGTTTTGAGTGCTTGGAATAGCCAAAGTAGGCATGAGAGTTAATTTGGCCAAAGTGACCATTCACTTCATTTGTTCATTTTGAGTTTTTTGTCTTTGGGAAAAGTTTGGGAATGATTTAGATGATGTTTATTTCACCTAAGAATCATTTTACAAGCAAAGAAACACAGAACCATGGCAATTCAAAAGAATCCTAATTTTAAATACATACATATGAATGCTCTCATATTTTTAGATAGGAAAGTTTTTGTTAACCCTAACTTTGATGATTAGCATTTGATGATCCATGTTTAATATTTTTGGGATGTTACAAACCTTCCCCCCTTAAACAAAATCTCGTCCCGAGATTTGAAAATGGACGAAAAAGTTTATCAAGGATTTGAAGAGATCGGGAAACTCCGTCCTGATGTGATCTTCGCGCTCCCAGGTAGCTTCTTCTTCTGTGTGGTTGCTCCATTGAACCTTGAGAAACTTGATGCTTCAGGTTCTGGTAGTTCTGAAAGCTTCTTCCAAAATACGGATGGGTACTTCGGTATAGGTCAGGTCATCGTTGATCTCTATGGTCCGGTGATCAATGTTCTTGAACACTTCAGTCTTCTCCGGAACTCCGAGGCACTTGCGAAGTAATGAGATATGGAACACATTGTGCACGGCTGACATCTCTTCTGGCAGTTCCAATTGATACGACACTTCTCCTCGACGGTTCAGAATCTTGAATGGGCCGATATATCTGGGGGCTAACTTTCCCTTCAGTTGGAAACGCTGCATTCCCTTTAATGGCGACACTTTCAGTTACACGAACTCTCCGATCTTGAAGGCGAGGTCTCGACGTCTTTTGTCGGTGTAACTCTTCTGCCTTGACTGGGCGGTCTTGAGGTGCTCATGAATCTTGTGAACTTTCTCTTCTGCTTCTCGTAGGATGTCAGGTCCGAAAATCTGACTCTCTCCTACTTCCGACCAGTTCAAAGGGGTGAAACACTTCCTCCCATACATGAATTCAAATGGGGACATTTGCAAACTAGCTTGATAACTGTTGTTGTATGAAAATTCCGCGAACGGCAGACAGTCTTCCCATTTAGATCCATACTCTAACACACATGCTCTCAACATATCTTCGAGTATTTGATTTACTCGCTCCGTTTGTCCGTCGGTGTGAGGGTGATAAGCTGTGCTGAAATCTAGTCGGGTTCCTAAACCTTCTTGGACTTTCTTCTAGAATCTCGAGGTGAACTGAGTTCC
Organism: Avena sativa; assembly: GCA_916181665.1. Classification (NCBI taxonomy): domain Eukaryota; kingdom Viridiplantae; phylum Streptophyta; class Magnoliopsida; order Poales; family Poaceae; genus Avena; species Avena sativa. The sequence continues at coordinate 237,104,054 of OV702283.1, read as the reverse complement.
TCGATCCGATACGATGTTCTTGGGGACTCCGTGCAAAATGACGATTCTAGCGATGTATAACTCAGCTAGTTTCGAACTCTTGTAGGTGGTCTTGACTGGTAAGAAATGGGCAACTTTGGACAATCTGTCAACTATGACCCCAATAGAGTCATTTCCCCTACTAGAAGTAGGCAATCCGGTGATGAAGTCTATTCCAACGGAATCCCATTTCCATTCCGGAATCTGCAATGGTTGCAACAATCCTGCGGGTCTTTGATGTCCCGCCTTGACTCTCTGACATATATCACACTTGGCGATATAGCTTCCGATTTCTCTCTTCATCTTATGCCACCAAAATTGTTCCTTCAAATCCTGATACATCTTCGTTCCTTCGGGGTGGATAGAATAAAGAGTATCATGAGCTTCCTTCAGAATAACTTCTTTTAACTCTGAATCTGCTGGTACACAAAGACGTCCTTTGTACCACAGAAATCCTTCTTCGTCTTCGGTAAATCCGGGTACTTTGCCTGTACTGATACGACGCTTGATTCCGTCGATGCTAGCATTTCCTTTCTGTGCCTCCTTGATCTGGCTGATCAAAGTGGGTTGAAGTTCTATGCTAGCCAAAAATCCTTCACTCACTAATTCCATTCGGAAATCCTCCATCTCCTTGTGTAAACTTGGTTGCTCCTTCAAAATCATGGAGTTCAAGCGGCACGGCAATCTGCTAAGGGCATCTGCTACCACATTTGCTTTACCGGGGTGATAATGAATGTCCAGGTCGTAATCCTTGATTAGCTCAATCTATCTTCTCTGTCTCACATTCAGCTCCTTCTGAGTGAATATATACTTCAGGCTCTTGTGATCCGAATAAATCTCACAACGGTTTCCCATCAGGTAATGCCTCCATGTCTTCAGGGCTAGAACTACGGCTGCGAGCTCGAGGTCATGGGTTGGGTAGTTTTGTTCATGCTATTTCAGTTGTCGGGATAGATAGGATATAACTTTTCCTTCTTGCATTAGCACACATCCGAGACCGATCTTGGATGCGTCACAATACACGTCAAAGGGCTTCGTGATATCCGGCATGATTAAAATTGGGGCTAAAATCAATCTTCTCGTGAGTTCTTGAAAACTCGCTTCACATTTGTCCGTCCATTCAAACTTCTTGTCCTTCTTCAGCAATTGGGTCATGGGTCTGGCGATACTCGAGAATCCTTCTACGAACTTGAAGTAGTATCCCGCCAATCCGAGAAATGCACGAACTTGGGTTTGAGTGGTTGGGGCTTGCCAATCTTCGACATCTTTCACCTTTGCAGGGTCAACGGCAATCCCTCCGGCTGATACGATATGTCCGAGGAATCCTACCTCCTGTAACCAGAATTCACATTTGCTAAACTTGGCATACAACTGATGCTCTATAAGGGTTCCAAGAATGGTCCTTAGGTGTAGCTCATGTTCTTCTTCTGATTTGGAATAAATCAGAATGTCATCGATGAAAACAATGACAAACTTATCCACGAAGTCCATAAAAATCTTATTCATGAGATTCATGAAATAAGCGGGGGCATTGGTTAATCCAAAAGACATGACAGTATACTCGTATAATCCATATCTGGTGGTAAAGGCAGTCTTGGGAATATCCTCTGCGCGAATCTTGAGTTGATGATATCCAGTTCTAAGATCAATCTTAGAAAACACTTTGGCACAAGTCAACTGATCAAACAAATCTTCTATCTTGGGCAATGGGTATTTGTTTTTGATAGTGACATCATTCAACTTCCGATAATCCATACACAAACGGTTACCTCCATCTTTCTTGTCCACGAACAAAACAGGTGATCTCCATGGTGATGCACTTGGTTGAATCAATCTAATTTCCAGCATGGCATCCAGTTGCTTCTTCAGTTCTGCTAGTTCAGAAGGGTTCATACTATATGGTCTCTGGGCTATGGGTCCTGTTCCAGGGATTAGTTCAATGATAAACTCGATATCCCGATCTGGTGCCATACCAGGCAAAACATCTATAAATACATCGTGGTATTCATAGACTATCCTGACTTGGTCAATGGTAGGTTGGGCTATACTCTTGTTGCACTTGAATTGATGAGGTAAGGTTTCAAATACATGCTCGACTGATATTCCGGCTGTACTGGTCATGGTTATGGCTTTCTTGGCACAGTCAATTAATCCTTTATGTTTGGACATCCAATCCATTCCTAGTACTACTTCCAAACCTTTAGTTCCGAGTACTATCAGATTAGCATAAAAATCTATGCCATGGATTCGGATAGGGACGGCTTTGCAAATTTGCCTAGCTTTGGTGGTTGAACCGGGGATTTGAACAATCATAACATGCTTTAGTTTGGTTGGTTGAATCTTACTAGTGCATGCAAATTCTTCGGTGACAAATGAGTGTGATGCACCAGAATCAAACAACACTCTAGCAAGTACTGAATTAATAGAAAACATACCCAGCACGACATCTGGCGCTTCCTGGGCTTCTTCAGCATGCATGAGAAAAAGACGGTCGTTGCGGTTGAGCGAGTTCCCTGGGGCAAACCTTATTCCGGGCTGAACACGACGCTGCTGCTGAGCTGGGGCATATGCATTGGGGGATACGGCATTCTTCTTGGGGCACTCATTGGAGTAGTGACCCTTATTTCCACAGTCATAACAGGTCACTTGCGACTTGTCCTTTGCTGCAACAGGCACAACATTGCTTCCAGTCCTCGGGGCAGTGTTGGTGTTGGCGGTAGCATTGTTGTTGCTGAACTTGGGTGGTGCACTGTTGAAATTGCCAGAGTTGCTGGGGTTGTTGTGATTTCCTCCGGGCCTTGGGTTTCCACGGTTGGGATAGGTCGGACGGTTCATCGAGGGTCTGTTGGTTCTTGGGGCAAATCCTAGAGATGGGTTGGGGCGATACTTTGGTGTATGATGGGTTCCTAGCTGGTGCATCATGCAGCGCTTGCGGTTCTCATTGGCTTGGTTGATCTTTCCTTCCATCTGAATGGCAGAGTCGACGAGGGCTTCAATATCAACAAAGGGGATATTGACCAACACCATCTGCATCTCATTGTGCAAACCATTCAGGAATCTTTCTTTCTTCTTGGCTTCAGTGTCGATATCATCCGGGGCATACCTAGCTAATGACAAGAATTTGTCACGGTATTCCACTACAGTCATCCTTCCTTGCTTCAGTTCTCTGAATTCATCTCTCATCCTCTTGATCAAACCCGGTGGCACATGGGTTCTGCTGAACTTGACCTTGAATTCCTCCCAGGTCATCATCTGTCCTCCGGTCATTGCACGAACGTTGTTCCACCATGCTCTTGCATCTCCGGCTAGATAGTGGGTGGCGAACAGAACTTTCTCGTTAGCTTCCACTCCGGCGACTTCCAGATTGTTTTCCCTGGTTTGCAGCCAATCATCTGCATCTAGGGGCTCTTCTGACTTAGTGAACACAGGTGGGTTGGTGTTCTAGAAATTCTTGAGCTTAGATCCATGGTTGTCCTGATTTCCTTGACCTTGATTGTTGTTGGCCATCTGAGCTATGTGTTGAAGGGTGGCTAAGTTGGCTTGACGTTCTGCTCTTTCAGCTTCGCGGTCAGAAACCAACATTTGCAGGATCTGCAACATCGGGTCCGGGGATGAACCACTTCCTCCGCGAGGCATCTGAAGATTGAGATAGATCATGAGAAAAGAGGGAAATTTCTAAGGTTCAGGGACTTTGAAAAGTTTTTAAAGTTTGACTCAGATTTTCTAGCAACTTGTTTTTCATTCATTCATTCATAACACACGATACAACACGCACCACAACAAGGGAAAACAGATGGTTTTAAGAACCATTCTGGAAACTACGATACAGTGGGACCGAATAAAGCTCACTAACACTAGTGCTCAAGTGCTACTACTCCTTGGAGTCAGTGTACTCATCATCATCATCATCGTCATCGATGAAGGCGAAATCCTCCTCATCGGTGAAGAAGTCCATGGCCTGATCTTCCAGAAAGTCATCATCATTGCTGAGATAGGAGTAGGTATCTCCATGAAGGTCTTCTCCGGCATTCTCCCTTTCTTCCAACTACATGTCTCTCTCGTGGATGGTCTCCTCCAAATCCATGATACGGTGGTGAAGACGGGCAATGATGCGCTCCTTCTTGTCGAGCTGACAGCGACGAGACTTGCGATCCTTCACTAGCATGGCGAAGGTCTGATCCTTCTTCTTGGCGATGGCGGACTTGTGGTTGGCGTAGGCATGGGCATTGTCCAGCTCCTTCTGACTGTCGTACATCATGAAGCTGAGGTGGTCCAATTGGCTCTTCAGATCGTGGTGATATGGGGCTTCTAGTGGCTGTCCCATAGCATCACGCCTTGGATAGAACTCAAAGCGGGTACCCTTGATCTGATTGATACTCTGCCCACACAGACGGGCAAGAGCTTCCTGCATTGCCCTGGCTAGTCCATCGAGCCAGTTGTTCTCTCTTAAGGTGAACTGAATTCCCTCTGCAGTGGGAGGTTCAATCTTTCCTCGGAGACTTGCAACAACTAGCCACTGCAGATCTTCTCCTTCCTGATCATTGATCTGAGCTCCGAAGAACTTGGGGTGCGGACGCTCCAGCATCTTTGACAGCTGGTCCAAGTCATGCTCAAAAATGAGGTCTCCTCCATTCCCCAACTGATAAAACTTGATGTACTTCACGTCCATCTATAAGAATATAGGATGAGTAAGTTAGTAGAGTGATCAAGTGTGTCAAATTTTATGTATTTTGCAAGAGTTTTTGAGGAACATGAATTTTCATGAAAGAATCCAAGTGATAAGAATGAGAATAACTTTTTGTAAATACTCACTTCCTTTGGTTTTGAAACTAAGTTTTTGATTCAACGTCCAGTCTAACTAGGGTCTCCTATGGTCAGGATGGCTTTGATACCAACTTGTCAACACCCGAATTTTTAATCCCAGATGCCTGTTATGCCATACATCGCAATCCCATGATTACCATTTTTGCGAGACATAACAGATTTGGAAATCACAGTACATCATCCATTACAAACCATACATAAGGTCTTACACAAATAAGGATCTCATGATCCAGTTCTTAATACAACTCAAGCAGCGGAATAACGTAATAATAAAGATAGCGTAGGCGAAGCTCCATCTTCGGGGTCACAGGCAATGCTGGCGATGGGAGATGATCCTATTTGTCGTAACCTTCCTGTGGTCCATCATCCTGATACTCCTATTCATAGTCTGGCAATGGGAATAGCCAGGGACAAAGCCATGAGTACTCTTTAAGTACTCGCAAACTAACACTAACAAGTTCAGGGGGGTTTTTGTAGTTAGGGCACTAGGATCTAGGGTTGTTTTGCAAAAAGCCATATTTACCTCTACTAAGTTCAGAAGCAAAGAAAACTAGTTGAAAGTTTGATAACACCTAAGTGGGAACTTGAATTTAATATCACAGTCCTGTTGTGGTCAAGTCAAAGTCTCAATTCATTTCACAAGTCATTTTGAAAACATATGACGGGGGAACAGTATGGCCACTCCAACTGTCCATAACCGCGGACATGGCTGTTCAAATAGTTTGACACTCTACAGAGATTGTACACTTTCACCACAACATTCGATACATCCGTTAGGAATAAATCCTGAATTCACCATACTCAGTATGCGGATAATCAATCCTAACCTTTCCATTACACGCCCTAGTATAGACACCTATCCTGTGAGTTTGGCCTCCCAACCATGACCAACTTTCATCTTGGGTACTGCACAGGTGGACAATCTCCACAAGGTAGCCTCAGCTCAGACCTTGGTCGTGAGGGAACCCATACTAAGGTATATAAGTTTCCAGTCAAGCCCTACCCCATTTTCGGGTATTGTGGTTGTACGGTAAAATTGGAATGGTATTGCATCCAGAAAACCATCAGTTTTATAAAGGGCTAAGGCTCATGCCTCAACATTTTCATCATCAAAATCATCTGGTGTTCAAGAACACAAGTCAAAACATTTCAGTAGAATGACTCATCATTCTAAGGTTTTCACAACCATTTTCACCAAGTAATCCCAGCTAAAGTTGATCAAGTTTTATGCTTACCACTAGCATCTACTAGTGGAAGTAAGTACTAATGAGGGGTGGTAAATAAGTCGGAATTTGCTAACTTCAATATCCTACCTTAGGATGACATCAAGATTATCTAACTTAGGCCAAATTTAATGCTCTTTATGCAACCTTCAAAAATCTTTCTGGCATCTACAATTGACTATGTAAACTCTAAGAGAAAGCTTTGATAAAGAAATAAAGTATAAAGCTTGCAAGTAAAACTAGGATGGTTTATCAAGTGGTATAAGCTTGCTAGGTTAATAGCTTGCGTAGGTCAATTTGTGTAGTAAGGCTTGCTAAGATAGTAGTATAAACTGGTTAGGATGCAAGTGTTATCTTGCTTTGTGTAGAGCAGTGGTTGAAGTTCTCCTCGGCTTCTTCCTCGTAGTATCCTCCTTACTCCTCGTATCCTTGGTCGGTACTAGCGTCTATAAATAAATACGAGGTACATAATCACCAAACAATACTTAACTATTTTCAATCATCACACAAAGGTGTACTATAGATGATCTAGCATCATCACCTATCATTACAAGATTAAAGCATTTGTCTTATTTATTTTAATTTGAGAAAAGTAATTTCTACTCATTGAAAAACTACTTAAGATTTAATATTCTCCAACTCAAACATGGGATCATGTTGACACATGTCATCACCACATATTTCAGTACATGGGAATGTGATTTAAAGTGTTGACAAAATTTAATAAGGTTTAACCTTTTTATTTTAAATAAATAAAGTGACTAGAAATGCCTATGTGTCATTCTTTTGTTATTTGATCATTATTTCTGTAAGTAAACCCAAATGTTTTTATATAATCTGAAAGCTATGATCAAATGTGATTTTTGAGAGTTGGAATCAACTCAAAAGCTATTATGGTTAAATTTTGAAAAATGTTTGAATGCAGAAAAGCTTCTGCCTTGTTATTTTTACCAAGGGTGATCTACAAATCCAAATGATTTGAATCCAATGGGCTTGGATTAAGCATTTTAGTACCTTTGCAACAAAATTAGTTTCATGCATTTTGGTTCACTGAATCGAGATGGGTTGATTTTTGAATCTATGTATAGAACTGTGTTTGAATTAAAATAGAAAAATCTAAATTCAAACGGTTGGGTCGCGCGGGAGAGGTTAATGGGCCGGCCCAGTGTCACACCGCAGCGCGGGGCTCAGATGACAGGGGGGTCTACTAGTCAGCTGCTCATAACGCGCAAAGCGGTACAAGCTATGTGGGTCGTTGGATTAGAAGGGAGATCGACGGCTGGGGATCGTCGTCGACGACGAACCTGTCACCGGCGAGCTCGAACCCTAGCGGCTCAGTGCGGGTGCATAGGGGGCATACCAAGGCTCCAGCAACGATGGCGAGGCGGGCAAACGAACGAGTGGTCCACGACGAGCTCAGGGACGGTCGAGGCAGCTCCAGGGGTGGTCACAATCAGCGGCCCCCTTCTCCTCCAGAGGCGGCCTACTCCGGTGCAATTCCGGCGACATGTTGCTCCTCATGCTCCGGCTATAGGGTGGAACGATCAGTGAGGTGAGGGGAGTGGAATGGTGTGCTTCAAACGGCCGGGGGTGGCCTCCTTTTATAGGCTCGATGGCGAGACAAAGAGGGATGGGCAGGCGACGGCGGTGACATGTTTACGGGCTGCTAGCGGCATGGCTGAGGGTGGCAATCGACGCGCGGTCTCCTGGCGATGCTCTTGAACTTAAATGCGGTCTTAGGGGCGGTGGTAAATGGTCGGGCGAGGCTGGCGCTCTGAGCGGCAGAGGCGGCGTCTTCGACGGTGAGCGGTGGCTGTGAGGCATTGGGAGGCGAACGAGGATGCCTGGCGTGTTCCTTGGGTCATGGCCAAGCGGTGGCATGGGCTGCGGTCGAGGGGCGGCATGTGCGCGCGTGACGGGTGTGGCGCTCTGGGGCATGCTCGGCATGTCGCAGTGGCACTGGGCATGGGGCGTGCTCGTTGGTCCACGGCTTGCCTTGGCTCGGGGAGTGGACAGTGGGTGGCGGTGAAGTGCCGGCTATCTCCCAGACGTGGCGAGAGAGGGGAAGGCGGTCTGCTGCGGCGACGACCAAGTTGGCCGGCGAGGTGGCTCGGCTTGTTCAACATTGATGACAATGGCCAGTTTACAGTGAGGCTAAAGGTTTCCAACTAAGCTAGATGATCTACTAGATGGTTGCTGTGAGCTAGAGAGGGAACACGTTAGGCCAAAACACTATTAAAAACAGTGAATTTGATTTGGTTTAAATTTGCCTGCCAAGTGTTCGATGAAATGTCCGCAAGAAACTTCTTTTTGAATTTTGAAAAGATCTTTGGTGGGTGTGCTAGGCATAAGCTGGAGACTCTGTGGTTGCTTGGGTTTTGAAAATTGAGTTTGTTTGAGTGGTTTTGAAATAGTGGGGATCTTCCCATATGAGATAGATTCAATTTTAAACTGTCATTTAAACATAGCATTTGAATGTTTTTGGAAGATCATAAAGTGGGCCTTGGTACCTCATTATGAGTACTAACAAGGGGTGCAAAGATCCACAAATGTTTCTGTTAAGTTTTGAGTGCTTGGAATAGCCAAAGTAGGCATGAGAGTTAATTTGACCAAAGTGACCATTTACTTCATTTGTTCATTTTGAGTTGTTTGTCTTTGTGAAAAGTTTGGGAATGATTTAGATGATGTTTATTTCACCTAAGAATCATTTTACAAGCAAAGAAACACATAACCATGGCAATTCAAAAGAATCCTAATTTTAAATACACATACATATGAATGCTCTCATATTTTTAGATAGGAAAGTTTTTGTTAACCCTAACTTTGATGATCCATGTTTAATTTTTTTGGGATGTTACAAATACCATGACGACCAGGATGAGCTACGTCACGGGGAGTAGCAGAGGCAACAGCGGTTTCTTGTTTGATGATCCCGGCGACATGGGGACCTTCCGGAGGTTGGAGAGATCACAGTCTAGCGCGCAACCTCCATCGAGGACATAGTGCGAGCTTGCGATGGCACCGTTTTCCATGGATAAGATGATGTAGGTGTTGTCTGCGACGACGGACAACAAGAGGTTGATGTCGCACGACGCGAGTGGCATGACCAGTTTGGTGTGCCTGTGGACGGCATCGTCACCTCGATGCGCGTGCTAACGCCATTGTACTTGATCCACACTTGCATCGGCTCGGCCGTTCAAACTAAGATTCCCGAACCTCCTCACGCCTTCCCCGCCGTCATCGTACCGGTACCCGGTGGGTTCACATAGTGGAGTGGAGCCCGTTGACATCGACACCGACATGGTTTTTGTCCACGTTACTGAACTCCGTGTCCATGGCCATGTTGATCTCGACGGCAACGATCAGGCTTGTGCCATTGCCAAGGTTGTCCGATGTGTTGAAGAGGCCAAGGTAGTTGTCGGTGATGGAGCCCAGGACAGCGAAGAACGGTTCGAGCATGAAGGCGAGGCCGTGGTCATGGGCATTCGTGTAACGCGACATGATGGCAGGCATGAAAGTGCTAGAGAAAGAGAGCGGTATGCCAGTGGAGACATTCTGGAAGCAGAGGGGCGCCAGGTGGAAGTCCTAGCCGAACACCTACTTGGTGTCGTTGGCAGACGCAGGAGATCACCAGAGCTGGCCGAGGGGGTGAAATCAGAAGAGGGAGGCGTCTGTTGGGCCACGTAGAGACAAACAAAACTTTTTCCCTACGCGGAGATCCCAAGAACTATCTAAGGTAGAAGGCCACAAGGATTACCACTAGATGCGCGGTTGTGGATTACTAATAAAGCGTGTCAGTTAATGCAGTGCAGTCCTCACGATCCGATCCAATCCCATTACGTCAAAGTGCTGAACGTATAACACCTCTGTCGGTATCGACACGTACGAGGAGGAGATCCGACGGCTGACTGCTAGGTCTGATGCGGCGGCTAGAATGAATGGGGCTAGGGTTTCCAACACATGGAGTGGTCTGACCATGCCTTTTGGGCATCCTGCGCCCAAGTATATATAGGGAGTGGAAATGGGCTCCACTCACATGTTTTATTTCATAAAGACTATACAACTCACTGTGATTCCAACTCAGTAACTTAGTCCGTGTCTGATTCGGGTCTAACCCAAACGACTTAATCCTGCTCTTAAGTGTGTGACCCCGCAGGCTCATGGAAACTTGGACACGGTTGGAGTTTGACTCACAATCGATCAATCGGTAGCGGCTCCTAGGAGAAAGTGTCAATTCGCAACTACCAAAGAGTCATGAAGACATACATTCCAATGCGACTTACATCCGAGTCCCTTTTGCCTCACGATATACCTTGTCAAACTATAGGCGAATAAACATCATCCCGTAAATAGTCCGACTCTCTTCTTGATCCATGATATGTGATTCATCCGACTAACTCGTAGTCGATCGCCTTAGTTAACACTTAACTGAGTCGTGCATGCCATGCTTTCCTAATCATATCAAACTAGAGGGCCAAGATAATATCTCTCTAGTTGGAGGGGCAAAATCCCATCTTGGTTATCCACATCACGTAGCTTGATTCTCAGTCGATCCGAACTCTTCCTTTATAACTGTCCTGTGATGGAACAAATTTTGACAGAACCTAAGTCGGTGATACACAACTCGAATTGTGGAATAACCTTAGGTCTAAGGATAACATTGATTGAGACATACAAATGATGACTTGTTCGTTGTGTCTCAATATGGGTCAATCTGACTCGCTAAACTCTTTATCATAATCCGTGTAAGTTGGAATGGCATAACCATGCCCATGACAAGTGGAACCAAGTCATTAGTCGACTTTCACATTAGTCTAAGTTGTGTGTCCATCACAACCTCAATGACCAAGGATATTTAGTATGAATAACATGAATGTATAGTTTCACAACTGGATCACATATTCAATGATATACATCAAATGTTCATATAAGGAAAACTAAAAAGCTTTATGAATACACTAGGAATTACATCATACATGATTGCCTCTAGGGCATATTCCCAACAGTCTCCCACTTGCACTAGAGTCAATCTTCCGACATCACTTGTATAGGCATCTAATGCCCATAGCTCTCAAGTGCACCTCATGCTTCGGTTATGGTAGCGGCTTTGTCAATGGATATGCAATATTTGCATCCGTGTGTACCTTGCACAATTTGATATCACCTTGATCCACAAAATGGCGAATCAGGTTGTACCACATGAGTATATGTTTGTTCTTCTGGTGTTGTCTATGTTCTTTGGCTTGTGCAATGACACAATTGTTGTCACAATACACATCTAAAATATTGGACGAGCCCTGAACCACACCAAGATCCATGAGGAAGTTCCTCATCCAAACAACTTCCTTTGCTGCCTCCAAGGCTGTAATATACTCAACCTTTGTTGTACACGCAGACACAGTATCTTTCTTGGTACTCTTCCAGCTCACAACCCCTCCATTTATTACAAAAACATATCCGGATTACGAATGAGAATCATCCAAGTCAGTGATATAACTCGCATTTGTGTAACCCTTTACACCGAGTTCATCCTCACCTCCATAAACTAGGAACATATCCTTAGTCCTTCTCAAGTACTTAAGGATATTTTTAGCCGTTGTCCAGTGGATTTCTCCAGGGTTAACCTGGTATCTTCTCACACCACTTAGAGCATAGGAAACATCCGGCCTAGTACAAATCATGGTATACATGATGGATCCGTCTGCCGAAGCATATGAGATCGCACTCACCGACTTTGCTCATCAGTTGTCGAAGGACACTAAGTCTTGCTAAGTTTTAAACCAAGGGACATCGGTAAGAACCCCTTCTTAGACGATTCCATGTTGAACTTCTTCAACACTTTGTCCAAATATGTTCTCTGAGTCAATCCAATTAGCTACCTAGATCTATCTCTATAGATCCTGGTTCCTAGAATGTAAGTTGCCTCACCCAAGTATTTCATTGAGAAACTCCTTTCCAATGATTCATTAGTTTCTTGCAACATTTGCACATCATTTCCAATCAGTAATATGTCATCCACCTATAAGATTAGAAAGTTTACTTTGCTCCCACTAAACTTCTTGTATAAACAAGAAGCATGATCACTTTTGATGAAGCCAAATGATTTGACTACCTCATAAAAATGAATGTTCCAACTCTGAGATGCTTGCTTTAACCCATAAATGGATTTCTTTTTCTGGATGGTGCTACTTGATAAGTTAAATACAAGAAACTTGCTCGGACGGAAAAATATGCGGCTGCAATCATACTTTTGCATAATAATGGATTGCTCACATGAAGAAACTCTGATGCATATATTCTTTACATGTCCTTTCTCTGTGAAATATTGGGATTTCTTTTGCCCACAAAGAGCATAGAACCTATCAGTATGGGACATAATTATGGACATCAAGAATAAATTAAAAGTGCCTTTTGCAACGAAGATTATAATTCTAGCTTCCTGGAGTATTTGGATTCTATGGAACAACAAACTTTTTAACCAACAAAGGCCCAATTTTGAGGCATGGAACGAGATATATAAACAGGAACTAAGATTGTTGATGAAAAAGAAACATGCAGAGACTTTCAAAGAATGGTTGCAATCACAAGTGTAGACTATTTGTATTTATGTTTCTTTGAGGTTATAAATAGCTTGTAAACTTTACTCATATTAATGAAAAAATTGAAGTGGGATTCTTTCCCACTGTTTCACCCTAAAAAAATAAATGGATTTTTGAAGTTTGCATACCTTGTAAGGATTAGCCGAATCGACAAAACCCTCGGCCTGTATCATATACACGTCCTCGGTTAAATTTCCATTGAGGAAAGCCGTCCTGACATCGATTTGCCATATCTCATAGTCGAAATAGGCTGCTATAGCTAACATGATCTGGACTGATTTAAGCATCGCTATGGGTGAGAAAGTCTCATTGTAGTCAACTCCTTGAACCTGTTGGAACCCCTTCATGACAATCTGTGCTTTATAGGCATAAAAATTTCCATCCATATTAGTTTTATTCTTAAAGACCCATTTGCACTCGATGGGTCTTGCACCGTCTGGCAGATCAACCAAGTTCAAAACTTGATTTTCATCCATGGACTTTAACTCGGATCTCATGACTCCAAGACATGACTCAGAATCATATCCCACCATTGCTTCCAAATAAGTTTCCGGCTCATCACTATATAACAGTAATACATCACGAACACTTTGCAATCTGGCAGATCTTCATGGTTCGGGTGCAGTTTCTGTCTTAGCTACCACGACCGACTCAACCTCTAAGGATTTTGCCGACACCCTACTATCCGGTTCCTCTCAAATTTCTTCGAGATGCACTGTGCTCCCACCGACTCCCTGACTGAGAAACTCTTTCTCAAGGAAGACATTGTTCCGAGCGACAAACACTTTGCACTCTTATCGGTTGTAGAAGTAGTAACCCAAGGTTTCGCTTGGATACCCCATGAAAAGACACTTAGCCGACTTGTCTCTGAGCTTGTTGGACTGAACTTGCTTGACAAAAACTTCACAACCCCAAATCTTAAGAAAATACAAACTTGGTTTCTTGCTAGTCCACATCTCATGCGGTGTATTCTCTACCGACTTTGATGGTACTCTGTTTATTGTGAACGCTGCAGTTTCTAGACAATAACCACAAAATGATAAAGGAAGATTTGTCTGACTCATCATTGATCGTACCATGTATAACAAGGTCCGATTTCGCCATTCCAAGTCACAGTTCCTCTACAGCGTTCCCAGCGGAGTGAGTTGGGGAACTATTCCATAACTCTTAAGATGGTCATCAAACTCGTGGATCATGTACTCTACTCCTCGGTCTGACCAAATAAACTTTATTTTCTCGCTGAGTTGATTTTCTACATCATTATATAATTCTTTAAACCTTTCAAAGTCTTTCGACTTATGTTTCATCAAATACATATATTCATACCTACTTAAATCATTAGTGAAGTCAATGAAGTACTCATAACCACCCCCGGCTCTCGTGCTCATTGGACCACATACATCACTATGCACTAGTCCCAACAAGTCAGACGCCCTCTCACAACTCTTTGCAAAAGGTGTGTCTTGGTCATTTTGCCGAGTAGGCAAGATTGACTTGTCTCGAACGACTCCAAGCCGAACGAAGTTAGGTATCCATCATCATGGAGCTTCTTCACGCGTTTCCAACTTATATGACCAAGTCGACAGTACCAAAAGTAAGTCATATTCAGATCATTTGGTTTCAACCTTTTAACATTTATGTTATAGTCCGACTCACCATCAAGATTCAAAATAAACAACCCGTCCTAGACAGGTGCAAAGCCGTGAAACCTATCATTCAAATATAAAGAACAACCATTATTCTTAATATTCGAATCATAACCTTGTCTCATCAAACATGATGCAGAAATAATGTTTCGACTAAGCACTGGAACATAATAACAATTATTTAGATCCATTATGATTTCGGAAGGTAAATGAAGTTGCATCATGCCGACTTCCAATGCAACGACTCTCGCCTTGTTGCCGACTCGAATGTCAACCTCGCCTCTTGCCACGCTTCTAGTTCTTACCACTCCCTGCAATGAGCTGCATATGTGAATAACTGATCTGTTATCATATACCCAAGAACTATTAGGTGCATCAGCAAGATAAATTTATGTAATATTTCAAACAAGCGTACCTGAGCCATAAGTCATACCTACACTCTTGGCTTTGACATCCAAATACTTGTTGCAATTCCTATTCAAGTGGCCATCCTCCTTGCAATAGAAGCAAGTGGATCCGGTTGAAGGAGATGGCTTAGTCCCTGAGGAAGCGCTTGGGACCGGGTCCTAAGACTTTCCTCTCGATTTAGCCTTCTTCTTAGTACAAGAACTTTTCTTAAACTTAGCCTTATTCTGCACCATCAAAACTTGACTGGCTCCTTTATTGAGATCCGCCTCTGCCTGCTTGAGCATCACATGTAATTCAATGAGCTTCTTATCCATACCATGCATGTGGTAGTTCGATATGAACTAACCATACACAATAGGAAGAGAGTTTAGAATTATGTCCATAGCTAACTCTTCGCTAATGGGGTAGACAATCCTTTCCGGATACTACATGTAACCAACTATGTTTATCACATGCGGACTTAGTGGATCACCATCCTTAAGCTTGAAACTCAGCAAAGACTGAGAGACTTGATACCTCTCGGTCTTTGCCTGAGCTTGTAATATACTTTTGAGGCTTTCAATCATATCGTAGGCCTCAACATTCTAGAACTGCTGCTGAAGGTCCAGTTCCATGTGAGCAAGCATAAGTTAGCTAACTTCCATGGACTCATCCTTGGTCCTACGGTAGGCATCGGTGGCAGCGACAATCGCATTCTCATTCGGCTCATCTGAAAGCGGGTTGTCTAGGATATGGTCTTTCTATTCTTGTTTGAGAATAATTCTCAGATCATGATACTAGTTGGTGAAATTAGTTCCATTAAGCTTATGTTTCTCTAGAATCATTCTCAACACAAAAGCGTACATCTAAGGGAGACTTCTACTAGGTGCCATCGATCTACAATAGAAAATATGCAAAACACTTAATCCATGTATCCATAAAAGAGCAAGCATATTGAACATTTTAATACTTATGCTCCCACTAGAACCAACACCCCTTGGATGGTTACTAAGTGATTCATGATCCTTGATGGCTCCAAAAATCTCCCTATTTCTCCGTGTTTAAACATTGTTTTTCATCAAGCAATTGACATTAATCTCTCTTGATTTTTCACTAATGACTAATTATTGCAAAGATATGCAAAACCTTTCTTTGATTTGTGTTGTGCAGGAAATCACACTTTTATTGCGAAATCTGGAGTCATAAATGAAGATTTTGAGGAAGTTTTGACGACCAAAAAATCCTGCAGTTAATCCCAGGTGCCAGACGCTGTGACGACCACTGGTATGGCGTGGCCTGCCCGTACGCGGTGGCGGCGGCTTCGTCTCGTCATACCCTACAACTATAGTGGAGTAGCCTATATATTTCAATGTCCCAGCCGCCGTGCAGGAGGCCGACATTCTCAAATTGCAGCACAACACCACCAAAGGAGATCCACACCATAGTTCATCCCTTTCATCCCCCATCCTCTCCTGTAGCCATAGGCATTACTTTGTACTTGATATCTCCTTGTGATTAGGTGACCATTGTAAGAATATTTGATTTCAATCTAAGTATTTTGCATAATGTTTTCTATCCCTGATCTTATTGTTATGAGCGAGTAGTCCTCACGTGTTGCGGGTTGGGGAGAAACCTCACAGCGATTATTTGCATCTAATCTATGGAAGAATTGTGTATTGTTTTGAAAAAGGGATTTTATCTATTGTTTCTTTGTCGCTTGCCTCGATCTTTAAACTTGTAGGTACCCAAGACCCCCGATATCAAGCAAGGATTGAGGTGAGATACTTGTCTAGCGGCAATCTCATAGGAAACCCATTGACAGAAAGGGTTGTACGGTCTTCGCTTAGAGAACCATTCAGGATCACAACAACATCACCACTTAATGCTTTGATATGTGTTTTACACTTAATAATTATTTGTAGACCAGTGCTTTATGGTGTGCTCTTTTGGATCAAAAGACTATTGCTATGCCTATTTCCTCTTAGGGGCTCTAGTATATTAATATGTGTTGCCCACAAAATATTATCTCTATTGGAACCTTACACATGACTATGCTTATTATTATCTTTTATCCCATATGATGTGCAACTGCAGGTGGATCCTCGACCCTGGCCTATCTCCATTCATTGATTCAACCCACAATATAAAGTAAACTAGATTGGTCCGGTAAACAAAGGTAAAATGAAAAACAAAGGTTTGATTAACGTTGTCCTTATTTTCATTCCTATTAACGTTGTTTCCAAGGTTTGATTAAACCTAGATCTTCTAGGGAAAAAGCTACTATACTGCATCTGTAATCCGGATCGTAGGTATCAACCCTTTTTCTGGCGTCGTTGCCGAGGAAGCAATTCGCTATCCTGGTGAGGTCACTGGAGACCTTGTTTTTAGTTTTAATTTTTGTTTCTAGTTTATTTTTTATTAGTTTACTTTCTTGTTATCTATTTTAAAACCCAAAAAATTAGTTACTTGTTAATTTTTATCTTACTTTAATAATACCAAAAAGAAAAGAGCTATGGCTCAAAAGAAACTTGGGGAGTATGCTACTCCTACTGATGATTTTATTCGTGCACCTATTACTCAACCGGTCATTTATGCGGAAGCATATGACACTAAGCCTATCCTTTTGAGTTTGGTTCATCAGAACCAAATTGGAGGCTCATCTTCTGAGGATTTAGGTTTGCACCTAAATACATTTACTGAAATTTGTGAAATGATGCGTATTAAGGATGTTGATCCAAATGCTGTTAAATTATGATTGTTTCCTTTCTCTATTAGAGGAAAGGCTAAGGATTGGTTGCTAGCTCTACCTAAGGGAACCATCACATCTTGGGAGGAATGTACTAATGTTTTTATGACTAAATTTTTTCTCACAGCTAAAACTATTCAACTAAGGACCAATATTACAAGTTTTAGACAAGAAAACTGCGAGCCTCTAGCGCTTGCATGGGAAATGATGAAAGAAGCTATAATGAATTGTCCTAGTCATGGTATGGAAGAATGGATTATATTACATTTATTTTATAATGTCCTTAACCCAATGTCTAAGTCCATGCTAGATACTGCAGCAGGAGGGACAATCATGGGAAAGCAGGTGAGTGTTGCAAAGAAATTACTTGATGATATGCAAAACAACCATGCTCAATGACATGTGGAAAGAACCTGAAAAAGGGTGAATTCAATCACTGGGGTACACAATGAAGAGATTACTACAAAGGTAGATGAATTACGTAATATAGTAAAGGGTAAGGAAGATACCCAAGTTAATGCTATCACTACTGATGTTAATGATGTTAATTCTATTGCTCGTTGTCCTTATAATCCTGCTTGGAAAAATCAAAACTTTCCTTCTAATGTTCAAAAACATTGTTCTAATCCTGCAGGAGCTCCTTACAATAACTATGGTAATAATAATGGAGTAAATCATGGAAATCTCTTGTTTGAACATACTATTAGAAATTTTATGCAAGCTCAAACTGAGAAAAATAATATGCTTATTAAAATCACGGAGAACCATGAGACTAGTATTGGTAAATTATCTAATAAAGCCGTTGCAATTAGAAATGATGTGCAGGGTCTATAGGAAAGGACAAAGACCATGGAGGCTTAATTGGGCAAGGTAACCGAGAGTCAAGCTCTCATACTTGCAAAATTCTCTTAAAAGCCTGAGCCAAATCCGGTGGAAGACCACAAGATGATAATGGTCAAAAATAATGGAGAGAAGCGTGAAGAGATAAACTATAGCAATGCACCAACACCCGAATATACCGTGGAAGATCTACTAAAGATGATCACCGTGAAGAATCCCGGCATTGAAAAAGGTAATGATGCTACCTATCAACAATTTATTCAACAAGTAGCATCTAAAGTTAGAGAGTCAGAAATAGAGTATAAAAGACTACCTGATAAGCTTCCTACTAAGCTAGATGATATACTTGTGCCCAGTATTAAAATTAAGGTTGGGGTTAATGAGATATCTACACTTTGTGATCTTGGTTCAAGCGTCTCAATGATTTCTAAGAGCTTATTTAATAAATTAAACTTGGGGCCATTTACAACTACTGAAATGAGACTCCATCTCACTACTAGGAAAAGGGCTATAGGTAATCCGCACATCCGTGGATCACGTGGTTGAAGTGCCCCACGGGTAAAACAGGCATGGCTCACATGTGGGCAGTGCCCTACTAGTAACTAGAACAACCGTGGTTCACATGGTGATAGTGCTCCACAGATATGTGTGGGCCAGGGGCCTGCCGGTCGCATGCCACATACCTGTAGCTCACATGGGGTATGTGCGCTACTGTTGTGAGGGGTAACTGTGGAGCACTTGGCACCCCGTGCGCTACACCTAACCCACCGTAGGACCGGCTGGCTAACTGGGCAAACACATCCGTGGCGCACCTATACATAGTGCGCCACAGTTGTGGCAAGTTCTGTGGTGCACTAGGTCATGTGCGCCACGAATGTGTCGACCACTTTTTGGCAGCTCCACTTTGCACATGTGACTATCCACTACCACACCCACACTTCACTTTCCCCTCCTTATTCCTCCTTAGATCTAGTCGTGATCCTCCTCCTTCCCACCGCAATTTCTCCACTCATTCACCATTTTTAGCATGTAGAACTTACCTTGGATGCTACATACATAATAGAGGAAGCTCTCCTTCTGGACACGCCATCCTCTCTGTCTCGCACCTCTCCTTTCCATCTTCTCGATCGGTCTCTCATCTCGGTAAGTTGTCCATGTAAGGATGTGTTCATGTGTATATGGATGATATGCTCATATGTATGTAGAGGATCGATGCTCATGTGTGTGTATATGGAGAGGATCGATGCTCATGTGTGTATGGAGAGGATGATGTGTTCATGTGTATGGATCGATCTCTCTCTCTCTCTTGTGTTTATGTGTGAATGAGTTGCCATTTGTTTTGCCAAAATGTTGATTCATTTCCATTTTGGCAAGACTTTGGCATTTCGCAAAGGTCCTTATTTTAGGATAATTCATGCCAAAATTTTCTATCGACCATTGCATGCATGCATTGATTATGTGGTTCTAATAAACTTCTAATTGTACCGTGTACACCGCGCAGGCAACCATGGTCCGCATAATGAGCGAAGGCATTGTGGCTAGATTTTTGAAATGCGCGATGGCTGACATGATACGAAATAACAAGATGGAGATAAGATGTCCGTGTAGAAGATGCAAACTCAACTGGTTGATCGACCCAGATTCCGAGCATCTGCAGGCGCACCTGATCCGCCATGGTTTCATGGATGGATACGCTCGTTGGATGAGCGACGACGAAGACGATGGAGACGGTGAAGGTGGGAAACATGACGATGATCATCACGACGAGGACGGGCAAGATGATGAAGAGTCTCCTGGAGATGGTGAAGGTGCCGAAGTAGACCAGGATGATAATGATCTAGATGCCAGAGGAGCAGACGACGATGGAACAATGTCAGGCTGGTGCGGGACCCTTATGTGCAAGAGCTGCTTCTCAAGCAGATGAGTAACACCAGGGCTGCCGCTAGAGAGAAAGCAAAGCTTACACAACTTGAGAAAGACACGGTTACTCCATTGTATGAAGGATGCATGCCCAATGATACACGGTTGAATGTAACGCTCAAGGATATGGAGATGAAGGCAAAACACAAATTGACCGATGCAAGCTTCGACGATATGATGGCATTTTGGCATGATCGTCTCCCGGAGGGGAACACGTGTCCAACTAGTATCGAGGACGCCAAGAAAATCATCTATCCTCTCGATCTACCGCACATTACATACCACGTATGCATCAATGATTGCATCATTTATCTGGGCGAGGACGCGGAGAAAACTACATGTCTAGTGTGCGGCGTGAGTCGATACAAGAAAGGGAAGAAAGCGCCTCGAAAAGTGGTATGGTACTTTCCTATCACTCCTCTTCTGCAGTATTTCGCAGATCCTAAGGAAGCAAAGCTCATGCGATGGCATGCGGAAATGAAGAAGCCAGGAGATGAAGATGACCCCGAAAAGGACGAGCTGCTGACGCACCCTTCATATGCTAGCCAGTGGAAAGCATTGGACCTCGAATTCCTATAATTCGGTGGAGATTCGAGGAACATCAGGCTTGGTGCGAGCACCAATAGACTCAATCTGTTCGGCAGCCAGAGCAGCACGCATAACACTTGGCCCATGTTTGTATGGATGTACAGCCTCCCTCCATGGCTGTGCATGAAGAAGAAGTACATACAAATGATTATGATAATTCAAGGGCCTAAACAACCTGGTACCAACATCAATCTATATCTCGGGCTATTGAAAGAGGAGCTAGCCACGTTATGGAAATCTGGAGCTAATACATACGGTGCCATCGCACGAGATTATTTCACTATGAGAGCTGCGTTGGTCACTACGGTGCAAGACTATCCAGGTTGCGGGTATATCTCGGGGCAGGTTATCCAAGGATTCTCTACATGCGTTAGGTGCATGGATAACACAAGATATCTCCAACTAGAGAAAGATCCAGGGTCTTCGAAAACAGTGTTCATGGCACACCAAAGGTGGCTCGGCAAGAATGATCCATAGAGAAAACATGGAGATCTGTTCGATGGCAAATTCGAGACCCGAGGAATCCCAGAGCAGAGGAGCAGCAAAGAAGTGGAAGAATTGCTGAAAAACTGGAAAGATTGTCCTAAGCCTGGAAAGAAGCGAAAGAGGCAGCAAGACAAGCCGCTACTGAAGGTATGGAAACCAAGGTATATTTTCTGGGAGTTTCCATACTGGAAAGTTTCTCCGCACGCCTCATAGCCTTGACATCATGCATATCATGAAAAACGTGTGCGAGAGTCTGGTCGCCACCATAATCAACATGCCAGATATGACGAAAGATGGTCCGACTTGATATTCATGGGCATCCGAAGGAGCTTCACGGAGGATGCACTACTCCTGATGATCGGGAAGATGACGATGATCATGAGTCGGAGGCGACACAAGGTCTTCGGAAGGGTAAAAAGGTCAAGAAGAATGAATATTACTGCCCTCCTTCTTATCTGTGGTAATTGCATCTTATCTGCAAATGGTCTAATTTTGTTCAAAATTCTGAATGGACCATAGAATTTTGTTGCTACTTTGAATATCATAAAACAATAAATATTGGGGCTAGGATTCTAAATATCACAAGAAAAGATAAATTTATCAAAGAACCAAAAGAGAAATTTATCAAAGAACACCATTGTGTTTCTTCTATCCCCTAGTTTGCTCCTTCATCTTTTTTAGTTAGCACTAGGTTAGTTTTTTTAGATTTAGTTAGTTACTGTCAAGAAGTAGGTTACTGTTAGCAAGCACTAGGTTGTGTAGTTGCTGCCAAGAAATAGGTTAGTTGCTTTTTTTACTGCTGTGCAAAGCACTTGTATACTATGTATTGTGTATACATTGATTTTTTTACTGCTGTATACTGTGTATACATTGATTTTTTACTGTTGTGTACTATTGTGCAAAGTTGATATCTATACTGTTGTGCAAAACTGCTGTCTATGCTGTTGTGAAATGGCAAGGCCATGAAGGAGGTGTATGATCTTTATGCAGGTTCTTGTATGAAATGAGTCCCGATTTGCCGAAATGTTGATTAACTTCCGTTTCGATAGAAATCAGGCACTCCTAGTTTAAAAAAATTATCAAAGGTCATGCCAGATTTTTCCGGGCACTTTATTACTAACCATTATTTTCTTTTTATTAGTGCAAACATGTGTGACAACGACGAGGCTGGCTGTTCTAAGCACATCAGCGCTGAAGGAGAAGTCAGACCTCCGAATAAACAATTGTCATTCTGGGAGGAGGCCTAGCCGCTAGAAGAAGATGAAGAATACCATCCTTCGGAGAGCGAGGACGATGAGATGGAAGACGCGGAGGAAGAAGAAGCCGAAGGAACGACGGATGATGAAACCACTAATGGCGGGGAGGGCACATCGAGTGGTAGCACTAAGGTTCAAACATAACTTAGACACATTTTTGTGAGAAAACGACAAGTGTGGTGGTCCAACTAGCGGAGTACGTCACAATTCTCACTCATATGCTAAGTCTATGATATCTTCCCTTAGATGTTTTATGGCGGTCTCTAAGTCTTGGGTATACTTATTCTCCTCCTTAAGGTCATTTTGGGTGTTGAGCATTATACACTTGAGTCTTTCACCAAGCTCCTTGATAGCATTCCAAGCTGCATTTCCTGCAGAGTCAAAGAATGTCGTATACATTTCTGAGTTGGTGCCCATGTAGAATCCCGACTCTTTGTGGTCGTCTCCCTTGTTTTTGTACAAGTGAAGTTGCACCCACCAATATTCTTCTCCTTCATCCATCACTGGAAATCCCTTGTACACGGCCTCACCATGTATTCCCAAGCTAATCATGAGGTTTTTTGAGTGCTTTGGGAAACTCCATCTCACATTCTAAAGTCATGGTCATGAGTGGTCACTTCTTGACGGCTTCGTTGATGGTGGCCATCTACAAATAGAGATGAGAAAGAATATTAGAAGAGGTTTACGAGAAGAAAAAGACAAGTGTGGAATTTGCAAAGAGTTGCATCTTTCCTTAGTTGTTTCCTTAGTCTAATCCAACTTAGGGTCATAATCCTACAGGCAACACAGTGCTCTTATACCATCTGTAAGACCCCACCTTTTAAAGGTAAAGGCCCATGTGATTGCAATTCTAGTCCCTGGATCAAATGCTAGCATCCACAGTTTAAGATGAAGTACACAGATACAAAGGTCTCTATTACATCGTCATTCTAGAGATAAACATAGTCTTTTACATCTTATTAGCATATGGCTAATACATAGAGTTCAACATAAGTAAATAAAGTAAAGTCTTCATCTTCATGTTCCATAGGCAAGCATATTGAGTGTAGACTCACAATCCTAATCTCCATCAGAGTAACCTGCAACATCATAAGTTACAGCCACAGTGGGTCAATACATTTGGAATTGTATTGGCAAGTGATACCATAGTAGAATAGTAGTATCTATCATCTATATGTATTTGGCTAAGTGTAGCTTAGGCTTGCTTTGCTCAAAATAGGTTTTTCTTATCAGTTGAGAACTCTAAGTTTTTGTTTGTCAAAAACTCCCAAGGAACCACCAATAGACATTGGTGAACCTTAACCCTTGTTCAACAACAAGTTTTTAACTTAGAAATTGGGATGAGGAGATCCTTGATAGCTTCAATGTCTTTGATGCTCAAATTTTCCGGTGCCGGGGACACGGCTAAGTACTTAGGTTTTACCCTCTCGAGAGGTGGTGCACTTTCCCCACAAGACTCGACATGCATCGATATGAGACCTTTCAGAAGCATTCCCTTAGACCACCATGGACCCGTTGCAACCTATCACCCTACCACCAACTGTCCATCTGGCTAAGTTCTTGCAACCTATGTGGTCAAGGCAGAGCCCATATGCCATGTGGTTGCACTAGAAACTTCTCAACACTAAACATCTCAAATCCCTTTGTTCGTGGGTGGCTTTCCACAAGTGTGATACACAAGGTAAACCATAGACATGGGCCTTGTGTAACCACTCAACACAAACCATCATACCATTCCACCCAGGTGATTCATTCACTTAGTTGTTTTATTAAGCATAAACACAAGTAAAAGACTTAGAAATAATTCATAGCATGAATAGTACACCCTTGTTTGCTACTATCTAGGCTAAGCATGATATCATATCTAGTATCTTAACTTAGAAAAAATTCTACTAAGACTACAACTGTTAGGATTTCCCAAGAAAATTCTATGCAAACTCTATTCAAAATATCACTAGTTCATAGTAAAAATAATAGGACAAAATACATGAAGCACCACTTTCCCTGGTAGTTGGGGGAGTAGCAACAATCTTCATAATCACAATCACCACTAGCACCAAAATCTACACATAAAATGATAGCACCAAATTCACATTCAATATTCAAGCAAAAATATATATGAATGCATGCAAATGCAATGAAATGATTTTTATTTACTAAAAAAATCAAACCAAACAGTACTGAACACAAATTGAACTAATTAAAGTCTAAACAAACTCAAATTTGCCTCAAAACAATTTTATAAACATTTTATATAGTCAAAATAATCATATAATTGGTTCTGCCTAAAATCCTATTTTCCAGAAGCAAAGTACAAATTCAAGCCCATATTAATGTAGGGTTCATTTTTCTGAATCCATTGATATATTATTCGCATTTTTTGGATGAACAGAACAAAAGATATGAATTTTACAAGTTTAAACATTCAAAAACCTTTTCTGGATTTTATTTAAACAGAACACAGACACGTGGCCATGTCTGATTGGTACATACCGATTTGGCTGGATCGATCAACGCGAGCCACAGGATCTAAATAAAAATGCACGTGCCAGATTGACCGATACCGATTCGAGTAAGT
Source organism: Avena sativa (assembly GCA_916181665.1). NCBI lineage: Eukaryota > Viridiplantae > Streptophyta > Magnoliopsida > Poales > Poaceae > Avena > Avena sativa. The sequence goes on along the minus strand of OV702283.1, from coordinate 237,078,943 downwards.
GATCTAATCTGATCCGCTAGATCTAGATCTAATGGTGCTGGTTGCTTCAACCATAGAGGGGCGACGCAAATGGCCAGAGCGGCCGCGATGCTCCTGCCGGTGGTTCACTGACGGCGCTAGGGGGTGAGAGGGGAAGGCAAGGTTCGTTACTGAATCATGGAGATGAGATGGTGACGACAGTCAACGAAGTGGAGGCACGGGCGTGCCAGGTCATCAGGGATTCCTTGCCGGAGGTGAGGTTGGCGTCGGGTGCGTACGGGCATCGTTGCTGGCGGCACTACGAGGCACGAGAAGACAAGAAGAAGGTGGCGTTAGACGCGCGTGAGGATGGTGAGTGCGAGAGCATCAACCAAGGAGAGGGGGGAGGCTAGGGTTTACCGTATTTGCTCACTGGAGGTGCTCGGGGCAGCGGCGGTGCAAGCTCGCATGTGGACAGCCTAGCGGCGCTTAGAGGGTGGTGAGTGAGGGGAAAGTTGTGGAAGGAGGAGGGGGTTAAGTATAGGGGGGTCGGGCGCGGTATTACTGCGACAATAACTCGAATTGATTCAAAATCAATCGGCGAGTAATGGGCGGCGACGGCGAGGCCCACGGGCGCTGATTGAGGAACATGGAGACGACGTGGCGATGGGACCAGCTGTCAGTGGGGGGGGTGGCCACGCGTGGGGTGAGAAAAGAAAGGCAGAGGGGTACAGGGGAACTGGGTGGGCTTTGCTGGGATGCAAGTTGGGCCGTGGGGGTGGGCTGAGCCAGATGGCTGGTCTGTTTCTATTTTTTTTATTCCTTTGTTTTCTTTTTCTGATTTGATTTTCTAAATGAGGTTTGAAAGATCAAATCAAATCCAAATAAAGTCAAATTTTCACCAAAATTTTGTGAGACTATTCTAGTGTCCAAAAGTGTGTCAAACACATATATTCACTCAAAATCATTTTAGGGTTTTGAAAATAAAATAAACCATGCCCCATATATATTAAAAAGGGGTTTAAATATGGTTCCAAAAGGGTTTTTGTTTTGAAATTTTTTGTGCATGATAATATGAATGCAATGCATGCCTTTACAATTAATAAATTTTGGGATGTTACAGAGAGAGAGAGTTTCGTACCTATGTGAGAGTTCCATAATAGGAGCTGGACAAAAGTGAGGAAAAACTAAGCGGCTGGGTAAAAGTGAGTGCAACTAACGAACCAAGGGCAGGAAAATAGAAATCCCATGAATTATATGCAAGTGCAAGTTGGATGGTGTGCCTTTAATACAATGGATGCTCTATGTTTCAAAAATATCACGTGTTGTACCGCGCCTCTTTCAATTTCGTTGTTTTCTATGTACATGTAGTAATTCTGATACATGAGCAATGGAATGCAAATACATGAAGAGAACCTAGATCCATGTCATCAACCATCAATAGGTGGCATATTCTAGTGATGCGTTCAAATACATACACATTCATAACAATAACACTGCCGGCAGTATTGCCAACTTGAAACTGCAATTAACTTGTAGTGGTTGTTATCCCGAGAAAAATGTCTGGTATACACATGATCCTTGTATGTTCTATGCTGCAATTTGGCTGTTGTGGGCAGGGAAAGAAAATCTAGGATTCACTGAATATTACGCGGTTAGGCATAACTTAGTCTTACACACATAGTTTGAACTTGTTCTTACACAAATAAGCAAAGCAGTCTTACACCGCCGGAACTTCCGGTGAGCCAACCGGCGAACCGGCCTCTGTAGCTGGTGGCATCGTCGGAATGAACCAAAGTGCTGCGTTTGGCCGTCTCTCATTCTCTATCAAATTGTACGACCCCACTGATGAGCCAATGGGAGGCCCCCTCCCCTCGACGTGGATTCGGCTCCAGGTCGGATCTAGAGTGTCAACATAATAAACGCATGAGTGCGCAACAAACACACAGTCTACTATCAACACTGGAAGTGCTGGCACCTCAGCAACAACATCACCATGTTCTCCTTGGACCCCAGCAGCAGCCTCAGCCGGTATCTCGTTAGCTTTATCAGTAGCAGCATCAGCAAGTATTTCGTCAGCTTCACCAGCAGCAGCATTAGCGAGTATTTCGTCAGCTTCACCAGGCGCAGTGGCTAGTTCTTCCTCAGCTCCACCACCACCACCAGCAGCAGCAGCATCATCGGGAGCCAGGGCTGCCTGAGCAATTACAGGTTCAACAACTTCAGGGGCTCTGAGGAAGAAAGGGTGGTTGATCCCAAGAAACAGAGATTATTCCTTCAGATTGTCGACTCCGCTCCATACCTGGTCTACTGGGTCTTTTGATGGACACGCAGACCTCGAGAAAATGTGACACCGTAGCGATGGGTATGAAGAAAGTTGTGTCCCCATATGTTCTATTGTATCACCAACGCTGTTTAGTGTTCCCCTAATATGAATCCACATGAGTTCAGCACCCTGGTTGACATCGCCTCTGAGAGGTGCAAGGAACCAGCGCCGTGATACAGGATCAACATATACTACTACATCTTCGATTACTGGAGCTGGAATGACGCGTGGGGCTGCGTGTGTACCTGCGTGTTACCTTCAGTCAATAAGCAAAATTTTGAATGGGAATTTACATGCTATATGACACCATGACTCACCCCAGGTGAACGTCTCCCAAACACGCACGTCGCCGCTAGGTTCAGTGACCGCGTAAATGCGTTGCGGTGTGTCATCATACACGCTGGACATGAAGACGGCGTCGACATACTTCTCTGGCCGTAGATGGTCGTCGCACAAGCCTGTCCATTCATTTTCATCTAGGCATCTAATGAATGTGATTGCATTGTAGAACACCGCTAAGAGGTTGTAGTGCCAAGTCTTCCACATCAAGACAGGCTTCTTTGGGAGCTGTACCTTCAGGAGCTCAAGTTCTGCCATGTTGAACCTGTAAGCAAATTCAGATTTTGGTGGCAGCCACCCATTGTTGAATGCAGTAATGCCGACACCCACTACAGATGGCGGTGTAAGTCTCAACGATCTGTAGACATTTTTTAGAGTCCAAGTACTCACGTCCTGGGATAAAAGTACCAGCCACTCACCATTGCCACCCACCCAGTTCTGCTCATCATCCATTTCCGCCTCCTCTGTCCCCTTGATATTCACCACTACTGATTGCGACCACTTATCCAGCGGCATCAGTTTTGCATGAACATTCTGCAAAAGTTTGTTGTCAGTTGTTAGAATCACGTAGCACGGATTCCATTGCAAATAAAATTTGACACTACTACGCTCAGATTAAAGTATTATATACGACTGTCTCCTCAGCTCTCGCCTAAATTGTGCATGTGGCACTATGAAAATACCCAATATATCAAGTAGGAACAGAGCTTCCCATGAACAAACTCCTAACGGTGATCATAAACAACTAGGGACATAACAGTCTTAAATCGTCTAGTTTGTTTATTTTTTTAGAAAACATAATATCACCTAGTAGGCATTCCATTGCAAATCCAAATTGACACCTCAGCTATCACCTAGATTAAGACTGTATCACTACGAAAATACTAGTCTTAAATGGTTCAATTTGTTCAAACTGCGCATGCACACAACACGTTCGACGGAATGAACATAGGATTCCAATGAAAGTTCAACACATATGAATCAACGGTATGAATGAGTCAACAAGCAAGATACTAGAACTTACGTGGTCGTCGCGGTCGTTTGGCCATATGCTGGTATCGGGGTAAAGAAGGCATGGGGTGCTGAACGGTTGTTCTTCCATTTCCTGGATTGGCGGGCGAAAACCAGGGATGCAGCGACCGAGGCGACCGGCAGTGATGATGTCCAACTCCTTGGCGACCCTATACACGTTCGCAGGGCTAAGGTTCGTCCATCCCCAATCCTCGCGGTGGCGGTTGCCATGGCCAGCTGAGTCGCCATCGTCGTCTGCCTTACGCTTCAGCCTGCGGTGGTGCCAGCCCCATGGTTGACCCATGGTGGCAAATGGAGGCTGGAATCTAGCAGATTAATGGATGCGGTGTGATCTGGAGGCAGATGGACTCATGAGGGGATGGAATCGGGGAGGGAAGAAGTTGTTCGAGTAGGGAGTGAGGAACCTCCACCGTCGGTCTCGTCCGCGTGGAATACAAGGAGGGGGGTGTGGTGGGTGTAATTAGTGAGGGTGGGCACGGGGACCGTCTAAAGGGGGTACAAAAATAAATCGTGATGGGAAATGTATGGTCCCACCTGTCAGCGAGGGAAGGTCGGCACACGCAAACGTGAGTACGCTTTGACTTGGATCGTACATGGAGGACCTCGATTCCACTGCATGCAAGTGGCACGGAACCAATTTCATCCAGCGCTTGGGTCGCCATGTAAAGAGCATCACTAGCAATGCAGCTGCCACATGGAAATATGGAATGATGCACCAGTGTGATATAAGTTGCATCACCACATCCACTTGAGTGTGTGTTGTCGTGTGGATCATTGTGGTTTGGTAAAAAACACATGCAATGAATCTATGGAGTCCATGTGTCAAACCATGGTCATAAATACCTAGAGGTTGCATCATAACATCCATTGTAGTGTGTGTGGTCGTGTGGATCATTGTGGTTTGAAAAGAACATATGCAAATGACTCTGGGGACTCCATGTGTCAAACCATGGTCATAAATCGCCAGAAAGCCACTATGATGTAGCTGCCACATATGGAATGATGCACTAGTGGGACATAAGATGCATCACAACATCCACTTGAGTGTGTGTGGTCATGTGGATCATTGTGGTATGGTAAAAGCATCTGAAAAGTACATTTGATCTTCTGTGATCCCAATGTGATGTAAAACCACACAAGCATGCATCTAGAAGGTTTCAAATTGTAGTTTTGGTACTTGCTTCACAAATGAAAGCCCTTTTTGAGTTTGAGGGTGAAATTTTCAAACCAAAATGGCTAGATACAATGCTACCATCATTAAGAATGTGGTGATATCCCCTTGTTACAAATTTGAGTCCATTTGAAGAATGGTAGATGAAAACATGGTACACAAGTTGCTCTTTCGAGTAGTCGGACATGATCGTTGACCTAACTACCCCCACATTATAGAGTGGACTGCTAGGGGGACATTTTTTCAAAAGTTTGTCGTTTTTATTCAATGTATTTGCCACACAAATGAACAAATTTGAAGGTTTCCAGGAGAATTTATCAATTTAATATGAAATTTACAAGGCTTGGTCAACCCAGGGTTGACCAGAGTCCTTCGAGAGATTGTGAAAGCATCTGAAAAGTACAAGTGATGTTATGTGGTCCCAATGTGATGTACAACCACACAAGCATATGAAGGTTACAAATTTTAGTTTTGGTACTTGCTTGACAAATGAAACCATGTTTATGAGTTTGAGGGTGATTTTTTACAATTTTGAAACCATAATGGCTAGATAGGATGCTAGCATCATTAGGGACATGGTGATACACCCTTGTGCCAAATTTGGGTCCATTTGAAGAAAGGTAAATGAAAAAATGGTACACAAGTGGTTGTATCGAGTAGTTGGACATGTTCATTGAGCTAACTAGCCCACATTTGATAGTGGACCGCTAGGGGGCATTTTTTTCATGTTTGACATTTTTCTTGCAAAGTATTTGCCACACAATGACCAAATTTCAAGGTTTCACAAGAATGTGAGAATTTCTAATTTTATTATGAAATTTACAAGGTTTGGTCAAAACAGGGTCCAAATGTGTTGTACGACCACACAAGCATGCATCTAGAAGGATTCAAATTGTAGTGTTTGTACTTGCTTCATAAATTAAATCATGTTTTTGAGTTTGAGGGTGAAATTTTAAAATTTTCAAAATAACATGGAAAGATAGAATGCATGCTATCATCATTACGTACCGTGGTGCAAACGTAGGTATATAATTACACAATAAGTCACGATAATTCCCATACTACATGATCAACAGAAGTTCGTACACTAATAATTACACATGACCAACAGAAGTCCTTGACAAGTTATCAGACATATACATAAACATAACTAAAAATAGTAAGATTTAATTCACTCCTCATCAGACCACTTTATGCGCCTGCCATCTTTCCTAAGAGACCAAAATCCATCATTCCATCTGCCGCTTGTGTTATTGTCCTCCCATCGCTGACGAGATAAAAGTTCATCCCACCTGGAAGGGGCCTTGGCTTCCCTATCTTCAGCTGCAGCCTCTCTATTTGGGGCTTCAGCTGTAGCCTCTCTCTTTGCAGTTTCAACATCACGCTCAGCTATTCTGCATTGCCGATAGAGTCCTCCCCTTTGCTTGTCTTCCCTCTTGCAACTAGGGCAAAACACAAGGAAAGTTTGAAAGAAATGGATCTAAGCATACAGCCGGTAGGTCACGTAAGAATCTATGGCTGCATACTTCAGTTTTATATCAGACAATGGCGTCTCTTCCCAAAAAACGTGCCTATCTTCAGGGAAAACTTCCTTCATTTTGGTGTATGACAGATTGATGATTATAGCCATGAGACTATCCATTCCATCCCTCTTCCTTCCCCCTTTGATCTTGACAAGATCTTGAATATCGATCCACTTGTGCTCCAGAATTATGATTCCCGCATGATAAAACTTGACAAAATTAGATCTTTTGTCGATAGTGCAGAAACCAATTCCTTTATGCACAAGGAATTGGTGCAGCCCCGGACACTTCTTATCAGTCCTGGAAGTATGTAGTTTGTCATCATAAAATGCATGGCCAAAACAATGACAAAATGAGTAACTACAAATGTTGTCCATGCAATATCATCATCTCTGAATATATTTTAAAGGTACAAAAGTTTAGTAAAGGCAAAATCAAGACTCTCAAGTATGGCTTTTCATAATGTTTTTTGGTCCTAAGAAAATTCAGTAGTTGCAACATGACCAAGTGGATAGATTCCATACGCAATAAAATTCACTAGTTGCAAAAATCCATTACTTGCAAGATCCCCACTATAATAAAATTTGGGACTACGACTATTTAGACAATGCAATAACACATCCTGAATAAAATATGAAACTACAAAAATTTAGTAAATCCAAGGTGAACACTCTGAAATTTATATAGGCATAATTCATTTGGTACTAACATAATTCAGTATATGCAATATGAGCATTTGGAAAGATTGCAGTATTTGTGAGAACAGCATTTGAGCAAATTTAGGACTAACACTGTTTAGTAAAGGCAAGATCAACTGATTAAAATCATACAAGTGACCACTAAAAGTAAGAAAACCCTGAAAGTGGTAAACTAAAGAGATCAGATCTACAAACCGGGAATAGTGGTAGACGAGGACGTGTTGCCTCATTGCCAGTTGAACGACGGCGACCTATTTTTAGTTGTATTCCTCCTCCTTGGTGTACTCGAGGTCCAATCCGACAAACTCGTCCTCGTCCTTCTCAAGCCATTCCTCGTACATCCCTAGGACTCGCACAACTATATCCTCCTTGTTGGTGTAGACGACATGTATCTCTGTATTGCCATGGGTAGTGAAGTTTGTCTCTCGAGTGTAACCTCCCATGGCGGCAAGGAGTAGATAGAAAGAACAACAGATGGGATGCAGAAGATAGAGGACAGGAGTAAGAAGAAGGCTTTCAACAAAACAAAGGGAAGGCTGGAACCGTCGCTATGATTCAGACGTCCTTGTGGAGAAGCGTGGCGACGGCAAAGAGAAGATAAAAAGAACAACAGATGGGAAGGAGAAGACAAAGGACAAGAGGAAGATGAAGAGTGCTTTCTTCGAAACAGGGGATATGCTGGAACCGTCGCTGCGATTCAGATGAACTTGTGCAGACGCGTGGCGGCGGCCGTTCCATCTGAGTAAACAAATATTTAAAAGGATCCCTCATTAAAAAGAGTAATAACAAGGATATATGCGTCTTGTGTTGTCATGTCAATTCAAGCTATCGGTCATTTAGTCCTGTCCATTGCGTCACCTATAGCTCATGTGCGCTGCATCACTACTTATCATGTGTCAATCCTAGCATGCAATTTAATTGTGCATACACAGGTCTCGTCCGCGTGGAAGGCAAGGAAGGGGGCCATAATTAGTGAAGGTGGGCATGTGAACCATCTAACGTGAGTACATTAGACTGCATGCAAGTGCTGTAGAACCAATTTCATGCAAGGAAGTGAAAAAAATAATCTTGAGGGGAACATGGGGACCCACCTGTCAGCGAGTGAATGCACGCGCAAACGTGAGTACATTTGACTTGGATCATGCATGGAGGACCTTGATTCCACTACATGCAGGTGGCGCGGAACCAATTTCATCCAGAGCTCCCGCCTTTCTTTCCTGCCGCTTCTCGCGAGTTCTCGGTGTTTCCCACCGCGTCCAGGCGCCGCCATAAAAGTGGGAGGTCGCCGAGAGATCTTCGACCATACCCGCGCAACCCACAACAAAAAAACCACCATGCATGGCTGCAGGCATCAAAACGACGAGCTCCGTGGAAACCAAGATGCCGACAGAGAAGAGGTGCCAGAGCGGCCGCTGCCTTCGTGGTGGACGAATCCACCGGAGTTGCCGGACGTGCTGCCTCCTCCGATTCCGGGGTGGCCGTGGATTTACAGGATGGGCACACCACCGGTTCGCCCTTTCTACAGCCGTCACGAGACCACTGGCGAGCCTTTCAAGACGGTAGTGGCGGAACGCATCTTTCTGCCGGAATACCGGTGATTGGAGTAGCTCGGATTGGTGCGTGGCGACCTCTAGGAAGCAGTGCAGGCCAATCCTGATGATGCTTCCCTGCATGCCCGCCTCGACCGAGCTGAAGAGGAGGTGTAGACGCAAGGAGCGCTCATCAATTCTCTCCATGACGAATGGTGTATCTGACCCGCAGTAGCCGCCTCCCCAGCGCTGGCGGCCGCTTGTAGTTTTAGGTTGTAACGATGTTTTAGGGAAGCGTGAGTGTAATGATGTTTTAGGGCTTGAATAAAGATTTAAATTTCAAAAGGCCAATGCCTACATTCATACATAACACATGGTGCGTGCACACCTAGCCGACTCGTCGGAGTCGGAGGAGGAGTTGGAGTGGTAGCAGTGGCAGCACATGGTGTGGTCGAAGACGCTGACACCGAACTTTCCTTTATCGTCATACTTGAAGACGACGATGTTGCCCGCTTCGATCTGGTGCGAGCGGGCGAAGCACTCCCAGCCGTTCCGAGGTACATCTGGTCGTGGTGTTCGGAGTGCAGGTCGACTGGGTACCTGCCTGTCCTGAAGCCATTTCCCCGCAGCATTGCGAGCGATGGCGGCTCGTCGCCGATCAGCATCACGAACCCGCAGGACAGGAGCAGCCTATAAGGCGGCATGCTGTGGTGGATGGCCACGGCGAACTGGGTGCCTGGGTTGAAATCTTCGGGCGATGACGGCGTTGAGGGAGAGCGTGGTGGCGCAGTGAGTTGGCCGCGTCCTCCATGCCTCCCTCGGTGTCTACGACCGACATGGCCTCCCCTCGACCCAGCGCCGCCGGCCATGGCTAGCTGCAAGCAATGGAGAAGGAAAAGGGGAAGGAGGAGAGGGATGGTGCTCCGTTCTATGTGGGAGAAGATGGTTGCGGGTGGCCGATTAAAAGGAGGCGGCATCGGATGCCAGTGCAGAGGCCTAAGAGGGGCATTGAAGTGTCCAGTCAATATGGCAGGCGTCGGGCGGCGCCTGCAGTGGCGGAGAGCGTGTCATCTAGTCAGTCAGCGTGCCGTCGCGTCGCCATTGATGGCGCAGGCTGCCGCCGGTCAGCCTTCTGCCAATGCCTCTGAGTCGCCTCACCGGTTCACTGACTGGTCCGGTTTTTAAAACTGTATATTCTCTATGTGACTGCCAAATGTAGGGTCCCACATGTCAGAGAGTGAAGGTCGGAACGCGACTAAGTTTGAATTAGATCGTGCATGGCAGACCTTGATTCCACTGCATGCTAGAGGCGCATAACCAATTTCAGGCAGCGCTAGCGCCGCCTCGTAGAACCGCTGTTTTGCTCCACTTCCACCCCACTACGAACGGTCGTGCACATTCCACATACTAGGAAGGGCGGTTGAAATCTTGCAATAGGTAGTTTCTCTCTTCTCCGTCTCGTTTCCTCCTCCATGGCCTCATCGTCTTCCTCTTCCCCGGCCCCATCCATTTCCACCGCCATGACATCAAGCTCTTCCTTCATTTTCTTTCCCTCTTGCCTGTAGTCATGGACCCGTGGTATGTCAGAAACGACGGCCTGATAGGGACCACGTACTTCGACATAGAAGTCCATGGCGGGAAGAAGCTCAATGTCGTTTACACCACCGACCCTGAGATGGTGAACCACACTATTGCCCAGTACAAGAATTGGCTGCCGTTAGAAGAAAGCGGGTTCAGGTTCGTGGGTCTCGACATCGAGTACATCCAAGATCGCCATAGGATCGCCGTGTTGCAACTCTCCATGAACGAGCACGTCCTCGTTTACTAGCCTTTTTGCGAGAAGGGGGTGATGGGAACAGGTACATGTTGCTGTCATTTTATTCCTGAGCCGTTTGTTTGCAAAAGTTCTTGCTACATTATTTGTCTGAATCCATTTTCATGTAGGTGGGGCGAAAGAATTAGGCCGCTCTTTGGTGACTTTCTCGTGAACCGTCGGATAACATTTACTAGTGTTGACACCAGGTCTGACAATGTCCTGCTTAAGAGCCCGACTATCGGAATTTTCATGCCAGAGGAGTACATAGTGGACATCCAGGATATTTACTGGATCCGAGGGACGAGAGGCAGCAGGACTGGGATGGCCGCTCTTGCCGCTGATCTCATCGACCCGTGGTACGTTGACATGAAGGACAAACTCCCGATATGTTGGTGGAGGCGTTTAAGACACGATTACTGGGAGGATAAGCCGCTTTTTAAACCTAACCTAAAGTATGCTGCTATTGACGGGTATGTCAGCCACGAGCTGTATCGCCAGATCAAAGTGTTTCGTTCCAGGAAACGCGCCCTTCAACCACCACCAAGGCAAGTGGTTTGCCGCAGATACCATGATGGAGAGGAATCTAGCAGCCGGGGCAAGCGCCCGAAGACATCCTGGGATCGGTCGCCTTCTCCGCCAATCATTCCAACAGGCTGGGATGTCCAGTTTTAGTGCATGATTGTTGTGTTTGTATGGGGCTTGTTATATTTACGAAAACATGTTCTTTCAAAAGTACAATGTGTGATAGCTATGTGTGAGCACATCCGAACTGTTGTGTATTACCTTTTCGAACTACAATCTAGGTGTGTTTATGACTGTAACCTTCGTTATAACAATAATTATGTCTGTGCCACTACTTCCAAGCATGACGTGCCGAGTTTGCTAGCATCTTATATGATTGTGCCCGTTCATGGACAGCGGCATATGATCTTGTGGATCCCACCACAATCTGAGGTAGCTATATTCAGTAATACTTCCTCTCTCCCAATTTAGGATGCGTATAGTTTTTGACACACATGCCAATAGACTGCATGCAAGGTTGTGAAGGAAAATCCTAGACTGAATTAACCCTTTCCCCATTTACTCATTACTACTCATGCATGCCACCGTGTGGAGCCTCCCCATTAAAACTCATGCATGCATTGGTTAGTCATCATTGTGGGAAGGGAAACGTATAATAAGTTAATTGCATGCAATATTTAATCAAGGGAAAAAGAGTCAGGTTAGCACTAGGCTTCCATGCACAATACGCATCCTAATTTGAGAAATCTTGAAAACAAATTATGCGCATCCTAAACTGGGAGAGAGGGAGTACTCCCACCATCCCAAGGCTTAAGGCCTATATATATTTTTGAATGGTCAAGCCAAGAAAGTTTGGCCAAACTTTTAGAAAATTCAAGCCATGGAAAGTAAACCCAGGCACTACATGGCAGTTCTGGATGCTACCGCATGCAAATGGCACTGACAGAATTTGCACAACGCAGGGCTACAGGCCCGGGAGGACCTTCGTTAAAAGCAGAGGGGGGGAGGAGGGCCAGGAAGATTGCATTTACCATGACTACAGTCTTTACCTACCATGAAACAAGTTTGACCGGTCGAGCGCCATCGATTTCGACATCGCAGGGCTACGGTTGCGTGGTCGTGCCGGGCAGGAAGGGTGTGCGTGCGACTTGGCGATGGCGTGGGGATCGAGAGGGCGGTGACACGGATGTCACACACACACACACACACGCGCGCGCGCGAGAGAGAGAGAAGACATTTCGTCTGGTCCAGCACACCACATATAGTCTCATGTTCTAGAAACTATAGAAATAACTTAAAATTATTAGGTGCCGTAGGAGGCAGCAAGGTGACTTCTTGGCCGGCTTGGAGCGGAGGATCCGGCCGATCCCGAAGGATGGGGATACACGGCCGATCCTGACATACTCCCTCAGGAATTTTCCATACGCAGCGTGCTTAGCCTTTGTCGCTAGCTTGAGTAAAGCATTGGGGCTTTTACCGATGCCAACCGCATGCTGAATCATATTGTCCATCCTCGGGTTGACTCTTTTGCAACAGAAGGGGCAACTGAGCTCCCCACTTAGAGTGCGCAAAGGGACATTCCCGCTCTTGATACTCTTCAAGACATGGTGGCTCTTGTCGTCCCTGTACTCCTTGTCAGAGCCCACCTCACTTGAATCATCCTATAATGTGCAAAAAATGAAAAAGAAATGATTAAAATAAATTTACTTACCGGTCATGCATAGATATTCGAACAACCATTTCAAGTTACTTTGAAAATCACAACACAATTTTACAGGTTTATTACGGCTGTCTCCACATCTCGCTCCTAAATATAGAATGTGGAGTAATTCAGAACAGACTAAATCTCTGCGTGAAGCGGTTTGTATGGTGCATCCGATCATGATCGGTAGAATATGAATCACTTGAACAGATTTGGTACTAGTACATCTATAGCCCGACTAGAAAATATGAACAGTAAACTAGAAGGATGGAGAAATAAAAGTACCTCCGGGTACACGAGCGGAACGTGCTCGTTGAACTCCTCGCCCTCATCGGGGGCTCTGAAGTCTTCTCCACCCGCGAGCACATAGTCCTCATAAGGGTCAAACTGGACATCCTCCTCGCCATGGGATGCATGCATCTCCTCTAGATCTGTGGCGGGAGGCGCCGCATCGCCCGTGGCAGGCGCAGATAGCCCGGCGGCAACACCCGAAGACTCACCTACAAGCACTCGCTTCATGGCGTCGGAAGGGAGAAGGTGGCTGTTCGGCCTCGAGCTGTACGGTGAGGTTTGTGGGTTTTGCTAGATCGAGGAGAATTGGTTAATGCATGGGAGAGAGACGATGCAGAGGAGTAGGTTTTAAAGACGGGGCATTGTTAAGTCTCCTCCTAGGGCCCTCCGCCTCGAGGCTCATGAGTTGGGTGCCCCGGTAGGGCTTCTGGCTTACGCGTGGACGGTTCGTGCCATGGGCCCCAACTAGAAGTGAGATTGCAGGCGCGGTACTGTGAGGCCCGTTCCTGTTTGCAGCTGGAGCAGTAGTAGGCTTTTCATAGGCAAGACATGACAACTCGATGGATTATTTAATATAAGCCTCGATCGATTGCTTCTCGTAGAAGGGTCAAAAGGAGGGGCGCCTAAAAACACAACAGTTAAAGCATGGCTAGCCATACCCCATGTGTTGTCACGCTCTAATGTAAAGGGTACGACATGTGCAAAGGATGCATCGTTCGACCCCCACTCACACAACATTACAGTGCACCATACTTGTGCCATGGTGGACGCGTTGAAACCGGTTAGACGAGCATGCCGCCACGTTCCCCCTTGCTGCACTAGTAAATACACACATTTTTTATATTTTTATATGCCCTCGTGTATATAAATCCAAATAGTTTATAATTTTCAGAGAATAAAAGGAAATTCATAGACACGCATATACGAAAATTATACACCTTTGTACACTTTCCTTCTAGATTATGGAAGTAAAGTATCGGTGGCGAACTCGTTATTTCACGTGGATAGAGAGGTCCGTCTCCAGAGAGAGAGGCTATCTTGCCCGCTAGATCACATAGGATCAACGTTGGGTGGGCACAATCCGCGTGACAACAGTCTCGACCAATCAGGACGTACCAACCAAAGTGAGGACGAGTTATCATGAGAGGAACTAAGTACAACCATTTTCATATCAACCCTAGACATAACACACACAAAAACACAATGGGAATTCATCAAAAATCAAGAAAAATACGAAACCAGCTCGAGTAGCCCCTGCGTGTCACCCACTACCAACATAAAATCATAAGCAGGACAAACCGGGACTTTTGGCACACGGCACACCCCCCGGATGGCTATCGAGTAGGAGTTAACATGGCTTTCAACCCTAGACTTCCCCCTCGCTGCCCAGAACATGGATCCACAACGCAGATTGAGCCCAAACCCGGCACCTAGCTCCCTCTCGGCATTCTAAGCAAGTTCTCCATCTAGAGATTCCAGGGTTCCATGGAGAAATCCAGAGTTTCCTTTTACCGACTACGGAAAACCGACGATTCTGCAAAGGAAGTGAGAGAATTGAGCGCGCCCGGGGGCCCGAGGCAATTTACACGCATGCTATGTCGTGGCGGACCTCCATCCCCGGGACGTTGGTGCTCATCTCGTGGGGCAAGTGTATACCGTATTTGTCCCCGAGTCACGCCACGACAATTGCGGTTTCTAACTGTAGGTACCCTAGAAATTGCCCTGTATTTTCCGGAAAAAATATTTTGGGGTGCCCCGTGGGGTACCTAGGCTGGGCAAGTGCCTACATTCAAGGTTGCAATGGACCTCGCGTGCCTTCGCGCGCCGGCGGGTTTGCCGATCTCGCCCACCCCCTGAACCCCGACAATGGGAAATTCTTCAAAAATCAAGAAAAATACGAAACCAAGTCGAGTAGCCCTTTCATGTCAGCCACTACCAACATAAAATCATAAGAAGGACAAACCGGGACTTTTGGCACATGGCGCACCCCCCGGATGGCTATCGAGTAGGAGTTTACATGGATTTCAACCCTAGACCTCCCTCTCGCTGCCCAGAACATGGATCCACTGCGCGGATTGAGCCCAAACCCGACACCTAGATCCCTCTCGGCATTCTAAGCAACTTCTCCATCTAGAGATTCCAGGGTTCCATGGAGAAATCCAAAGTTTCCTTTTACCGACTTCGAAAAACGGTGATTCTGCAAAGGAGGTGAGAGAATTGAGTGTGCCCTGGGCCCCAGGCAACTTACACGTCTGCTACGTCATGGCGGACCGCCATCCCCGGGAGGTTGGTGCTCATCTCGTGGTGCAAGCGTGTACCGTATTTTTCCCCGAGTCACACCCCGACAATTGCAGTTTCTAACTGTAGGTACCATAGAAATTTCCCTGTGATTTCCGGAAAAAATGTTTTGGGGTGTCCCGTGGGGTACCTAGGCTTGGCAAGTGCCTAGGTTCAAGGTTGCAATGGACCTCGCGTGCCTGCGCGCACCGGCGGGTTTGCCGATTTCGCCCACTTATAACCCCGACAATGGGAAATTCATAAAAATCAAGAAAATACGAAACCAGCTCAAGTAGCCCCTGCGTGTCAGCCACTACCAACATAAAATCGTAAGCAGGACAAACCGGAACTTTTGGCACACGGCGCACCCCTGGATGGCTATCGAGTAGGAGTTAACATGGCTTTCAACCCTAGACCTTCGCCTCGCTGCCCAGAACGTGGATCCACTACGTGGATTGAGCCCAAACCCAGCACCCAACTCCCTCTCGGCATTCTAAGCAACTTCTCCGTCTAGAGATTCCAAGGTTCCATGGAGAAATCCAGAGTTTCCTTTTACCGACTACGGAAAACCGGCGATTCTACAAAGAGGTGAGAGAATTGAGCGCGCCCTGGGGCCCGAGGAAATTTACACTCATGCGAAGTTGTGGCGGATCGCCATCCCCGGGAGGTTGGTGCTCATCTCGTGGTGCAAGCGTATACCGTATTTTTCCCCGAGTCACGCCCCGGCAATTGCGGTTTCTAACTATAGGTACCCTAGAAATTGCCCTGTGATTTCCAAAAAAAAATGTTTTGGGGTGCCCCGTGGGGTACCTAAGCCGGGCAAGTGCCTAGGTTCAAGGTTGCAATGGACCTCGCGTGCATGCGCGCGCCGACGGGTTTGCCGATTTCACCCACCCCCGAACCCCGGCAGTGGGAAATTCATCAAAAATCAAGAAAAATATGAAACCAGCTCGAGTAGCCCCTGTGTGTCACGCACTACCAACATCAAATCATAAGCAGGACAAAACGGGACTTTTGGCACACGACGCACCCACCGGATGGCTATCGAGTAGGAGTTAACATGGCTTTCAACCCTAGACCTCCCCCTCGCTTCCCAGAACATGGATCCACTGCGCGGATTAAGCCCAAACCTGGCACCTAGCTCCCTCTCGGCATTCTAAGCAACTTCTCCATCTAGAGATTCCAGGGTTCCATGGAGAAATCTAGAGTTTCCTTTTTCCCACTCCGGAAAACCGGCGATTCTTCAAAGGAGGTGAGAGAATTTAGCGCACCCTGGGGCCCTACACGCATGCTACGTCGTGGCGGACCTCCATCCCTAGGACGTTGGTGCTCATCTCGTGGTGCAAGCATATACCCTATTTTTCCCCGAGTCATGCCCAGGCAATTGCGGTTTCTAACTGTAGGTACCCTAGAAATTGCCCTGTGATTTCCAGAAAAAATGTTTTGGGGTGCCCCATGGGGTACCTAGGCTGGGAAAGTGCCTAGGTTCAAGGTTGCAATGGACCTCGCGTGCCTACGCGCCGGCGGATTTGCCGATTTCGCCCACCCCCCGAACCCCGGCAATGGGAAATTCATCAAAAACAAGAAAAATATGAAACCAGATCGATTAGCCCCTGCGTGTCATGCACTACGAATATAAAATCATAAGCAGGATAAACTAGGACTTCTGGCACACGACGCACCCCCGGATAGCTATTGAGTAGGAGTTCACATGGCTTTCAACCCTAGACCTTCCCATCGCTGCCTAGAACATGGATCCAATGCATGGATTGAGCCCAAACCCGACACCTAGATCCCTCTCGGCATTCTAAGCAACTTCTCCATCTAGAGATTCCAGGGTTCCATGGAGAAATCCAGAGTTTCTGTTTGCCGACTCCGGAAAACCGGCGATTCTACAAAGGAGGTGCGAGAATTGAGCGCGCCTTGGGGACCGAGGCAATTTATATGCCTACTACGTCATGGCAGACTGCCATCCCCGGGAGGTTGGTGCTCATCTAGTGGTGCAAGCGTATACCGTTTTTTCCGTGAGTCACACCCCGACAATTGCGGTTTCTAACTGTAGGTACCCTAGAAATTGCCCTGTATATTCCGGAAAAAATGTTTTGGGGGTGCCCCGTGGGGTACCTAGGCTGGGAAAGTGCCTAGGTCAAGATTGCAATGGACCTCGCATGCCTGCGTACGCCGGTGGGTTTGCCGATTTCTCCCACCCCCGAACCACGGCAATGGGAAATTCATCAAAAATCAAGAAAAATACGAAACCAGCTCGAGTAGCCCCTGCGTGTCACCCACTACCAACATAAAATCATAAGCAGGACAAACCGGGACTTTTGGCACACGGGGCACCCCCCGGATGGCTATCAAGTAGGATTTAACATGGCTTTCAACCCTTGACCTCCGCCTCGCTGCCCAGAACGTGGATCCACTACGTGGATTGAGCCCAAACCCAGCACCTAGCTCCCTCTCGGCATTCTAAGCAACTTCTCCATCTAGAGATTCTAGGGTTCCATGGAGAAATCAAGAGTTTCCTTTTACCGACTCCGGAAAACCGGTGATTCTGCAAAGGAGGTGCGAGAATTGAGCGTGCCCTGAGGCCCGAGGCAATTTACACGCCTGCTACATCGTGGCGGACCGCCATCCCCGGGAGGTTGGTGCTCATGTCGTGGTGCAAGCGTATACCGTATTTTTTCCGGAGTCACGCCGCAACAATTACGGTTTCTAATTGTAGGTACCCTAGTAATTGCCCTATATTTTCCGGAATTTTTTTTGAGGTGCGCCGTGAGGTACCTAGGCTGGTCAAGTGCCTAGGTTCAAGGTTGCAATGGACCTCGCGTGCCTGCGCGCGCCGGCGGGTATTTCGATTTCGCCCACCGCCCGAACCCCGGCAATGGGAAATTCATCAAAAATCAAGAAAAATACGAAACCAGCTCGAGTACCCCTGCTGTCACCCACTACCAACATAAAATCATAAGCAGGACAAACTGGGACTTTTGGCACACGGCGCACCCCCCGGATGGCTATCGAGTAGGAGTTAACATGGCTTTTAACCCTAGACCCCCACCCCTCACTGTCCAGAACATGGATCCACTGCGCGGATTGAGCCCAAACCCGGCACCTAGCTCCCTCTCGGAATTAAGCAACATATCCATCTAAAGATTCCAGGGTTCCATGGAGAAATACAGAGTTTCCCGTATCGTAACCCTAACGACTAATAGTAGCAGTCAGATTGTAATCCTAGTGGTCAAAGGAGACCGTTAGATCGTCTCTTCTAGAAGACCCGACCCGCTTCCACCTTCCTGGGGCACTGGTTCCACTTGCCGATGGTTACAGACCGTTCGATTGGGCCACGTCGATGCTAGGATGCTTCTTTGTATGGGGATCTGGAGGGATCCTCATGCGCAACATCCTGGCGACTTACGGGATCGAGTGATCCCACCATGGATAATCTCGCTGTTACCACTACCACGTGCTTCTAGGGCACGAGCTCGCGTGCCGGCACGGCGCGTGCAGCTGGACAGAGCCCGGCTGCAACTACACCGGCCCGCCGGCAAAGCTCGTGGTCCACCTTGCAAGGGATCACCCGATCGAAGTGATTAGGCTCTCCTATGGCTACGCCATTCTTCTCCAAGAGCAGGTGTCGTTCCCTGAGCCAGCATGCCGCCGGCTCGTTTTGCAGGGGGGACGGCTCTGTTTTTGTCTTGACCATCACCGCTCTCATTCCGGGAATTGTTCCAGGAACCGTCCCTGGGCCCACCTTCGTGTCTATGGTATGCGTCAGGTCGGTCTCATGCGCATGGCCGATGTACACTGTGAGTATGTGGTCACACGACCAGCCGTCGTCATCCGATGAAGTGCACGTAACGACCGGGTTGCCGAGCTGCCTGACGCCGGGCGAGGTGGAGTTTACGGACCTGAGGTCCGTCCTTTGTGTGCCATCTCAGTACCTTATCGATGTTGGACCGGCCAAGCAGATCAATTTCTGCATTCGCATCGAGAAGACCGACAGGGAGTTGTAGAACTTGTGTTGTGCTTAAATGTAACCCGTAATCAATAGTAGTCCGGTGTGGAGAGCATACTTGTCGGACTAATGTATATTAGTCGTAGTTCTGTAATAATACTCCTTGGTGTAAATGTTGTTATATTTATCTAAAAGTTTGATAAAGTTTGACTTAAGAAAAAGCTAGAAGTACACTTATTTGCGGACGGAGGGAGTATTCCTTAATAATCGTGCGTGATCCACCTGCCAGTGTCACGATTTCCATGTGCCGTGTACATAAGACATTAGATGTGTTCGTGTCATAACAGCCGTTGTATTTTTTTGGTAGGGTTGGCGTTCTTTAATTCTCCCCCTTCCCCTCGAAGCCACTGTCCTCACTGCATCCAATAGCCGCTAGCAGGCAGCGCGCCACCCCAACAACGACCTCTCCTGCCTCCACCCCGCTCCTCCACCTCCTTCTCGTCATGGCTTCGCGGGGAGACGACCAGGAAATGCGTGAAGATCACATAGACGATGAAAGCGACATGAGTCGTCTCATACCTTAAATTTTATGGGGATTTATTTATTTAGACCTAGATCTACTATGATTACTTATGTACATCTGGTGTGCTAGGCCATCACGGATTTTTATGACTCCGATTATCACGGTTTAGCGGAGGGAGAGAGTCCTCCCCGTTGTAAAAAACATGAGCTTGTGGCTGCTAAATTTGTAGCATTCGAGGGACGCAACACGAGAAGGAGGTTCTTAGGGTGTGGGCAGGCTGAAGCGTGGCCAACCAAAAGTTGCAGCGTTGTCAAATGGGTAGATCCGGAGTGGCCACTATTTATGCAGAAATCGCTAGATAAACTATGGGAGAAGAATGCTGAGATGAAAGAAGCCTTAGTCAACGCACTTCTTGAGAGTGCTGAGATGAAGTTAATGGACCTTGATGATGCACCAACCCTTTGCCGTGAAATCCGTAGGTTGGAAGCCAAGGTTAGCAAAGTCGGGAAGGAGAGGGACGTGGCGATGGCCCTGAAGGCTAAAGCAGATAAAGACCTGACTGCATCAAGGATTGAACTGCACGAGAAGAAAGTCCACGATGTCACAACTACCAATATGGACAGGTTCCTGAGGATCAAGGCAGAGAAAGAATTGACCAAGTGCAAGCAGGATGCCGAAAATATGGTGCTGACGATTCAAACCCTGGAGTGGCCGAATGAAGGGCATCGTGCTAAGGTTAGGAAGATAATGTATATGTTCGAAAACTAGGTTTGTTCAGATTGAGATCCCTACTGTTAATTGTAATAGCATTTGTCAACCAAGTGGTCTGAAGTCAGAACTAGTAGGAGCCCAAGCTGAAGCACGTCCGTGGATTTTCAATTGTGTGTGGGAATGCTCGGAACAAAATGTAATAGTATTTGTCGACCAAGTGGTCTGAAGTGTGAACTAGTAGTGTCTGCTCGGAACAAATTGGGCGTCTGTTCGTCTATCTTATGCCTTTCCTTGTTCATTTTGTCCAATGGTGGTAATCTGACTTTGCTGGTTTGTTTAAGAAAAATCTACGTGGATTCTGCCGCATGCACAGGGCACATACACAATTTCTATTATGGAAGAACGAGCACCTATTACTACGCTGAACACAGCTATTGATAATTCCCATTGCAGCCCGCCAAACCCATTACAATAAATGTACTCGCATTAAACATAACGGAACTTGCAACCAGCCTAAACAACATCTAGACCCATATTACGGCACTGTCGTTGGAGTCCACCTCAATTGGTGACCCCTCCACGCCCTTCCCAGCGACATCCACTCCCGCCCATGGGTTGCCCTTCGCCAAGGAGGCTTCAATGGCGTTCTGCATTGCTTGGTCGCCGTCCTCATCCTTGTCGCAATCAACAATGATGAAAGGGACGGAGTGGCAACAATCGAGCCCCTTCGCTCCTGGCGGCTCCTGCTCGAGATCGACGCTGCAGCAGTGCGTCCGCAGATAGGAGGGGCCGAGCTCGGAGACACAATGCAGCCGTTCGGCTCGAGAAACCATGGCCATTTTATACTGCGACGGTAGGATCTAGGGGTGGATCCACCGCGGCGAGCCCGACCACGAGCGCTGGAGTGGATGGATCTGCCACCACGAGCCATGAAGGCACATTTTTCCTGATATAGGGTGTACGGGGAGGGTGGAAAGCTGTGGGACCAGGCATGTGACGGCTATTCGGCAAGGCCTCCCAGCGATATGTTGCCGGGCATGAGGCCAAAAATTTTCGGTCAATGAGAGCAAAAGGGCCTTTGAACAACGAAGGTGCGAGCTTTGGAGGAGCCCCACCTGTCAGCCCAAAGTTGACGGTAGGATTCTCCTTGAGTTACTGGGTGGGATAACTCACGCTTCATCGTTCCCCTGCTCTGACATCAAAAGGCTCCTCCGTTGTCCCCTCTTTCCTCTGCCCTCGCTCCCCTAGCCCATGGCTCGCAGCTCATGTAGTTCGTCTCGAGCGGAATCAGGGTCGGCTCAATGCCGCCAGGCGGGTGCCCCCATCAGGTACTGGAATAATCCCTACGATTACTACCCTGAGATGTTGTGTTTGTGCGGCGAGAAGATGCCGAGATGGATTTCTTGGACCGACAAAAATACTGTAGGAAAATTCAGCAACTGCGGCGTCAGAGCGGTAACCTCGTATGCTATGCGCAGTTGGTAACCCCGATCCGGGAACCGTTATGTAATTTTGTGTTTGTTTGCTTCGATTGTTCGTAGGAAGGGAGGGTAACAGTATGTGACAAGTTTGTGTGGATCGAAAATCCCCTTACAGGTTTTCACAAGGAGCTTGTTCAGGATCTTCGTGATGCTGTGTGGGACAGAAGGAGGAGATTCGTGCGCTGGAGCGAGAGATCCGGGAGCTTCGCCAGATGGAGGGGAGGCAGGAGCAGGGAGGAGGCGTGCAAGCTAAGTTGCAGAAGTAAGATGGTGAGATAGACGAGCTAAAGATTGGGCCGAAAAGTGGAAACAATTTCCTCATTATCTGGGCATTATATGTTTCCTTTGCTGTTTATGTTCCCATGGCGTTTTCTAGCAGCTGAAATAAATTTCTGCTTCGTGGGATTGTAGCAGCTTAGATATTGTTTTTCAGCTCAGAACCTTTTAATAAGTGTAATGGTAAAAACATGTATTTATTCTAACTAGCGCAACCAGTAAGCGCTCATGTAAATTATATCTATGCCACAACCATCCATTGAACTGGAGAAGCAACCCCCATCGGCTCCGGTGCTACGACTGAATAGATAGTAGTGGCACATTCACAATTTTGGCTTCAACAAGTGTCTTCAGGCATTACCAAATCTCAAGTCGCTACGAGAGCGGGATTACATAGTCAATGAGCAGATAGGTACGAGAACATGAAATAACTCATATTGTCTGAAGACACCGCTACATGCTTGTTTCGCCTGACAATTCCCATGAACACAGCTCTAGAATTTTACAGAATACATAGATAGGTTCGACATCAACACATTACTGTTCTTCTTTGGTGCCAGTCTTCTTACCCTTCCAGGGTGCCACTTCTTTGCCTCGATGTCCTCTGTCTTCTTCATTGCCCGCCTACCTCCTCTTCCTGGGTGCCAGCTTTCTTAGCTTCACATACTCTGCATATCCGGGTCGAGGGAAGTCAGGCCAATCAGCATCAGAATCGTGTTCAGCCTCATCACTCCACTCGTTTTGATTTTCTTCCCGTAGCAAAATCACTGAGTCCGCAGTCATGTTTCTTACCTTGCGCTTCCTGTCAAAAAACAGGACACAGTTAAGCACCTAATATCTACAGAGTACGACCAATTTTTTTTGTATAGGTACCATCCCATACCTAGGTTTGGGTGCATTAAGAGGACACGCCGCTTCCCTATGGCCTATGAGACAACAGGTTTTGCATCGGTTTTTGCCCTTCTTGCTACCACTAAAAGCTGAACCATCCCTCTCTAGAAAATTCTTAAACCTCTTCACCTGTGGTCTACCTCTGCCCCTTTTTGTTACTGGCTGACATAGATCAAAACTAAGTTGGACTTGAGGCCACCGAGATGGGTCAGCATAGGGATCGATGGAACCAGCGTACACAACTCTGAAATTTTCTAGAGAGAAGTAGTCAGACAAATATCGATCCAAATGTGGTAGAGTTCTTTTATTCACCAAGAAGACCCATGCATGGTCGCATGGTTTCCCAGTATGCTGCCACTCTAAGAAGGTGCATTCCCACCCCTCGATGTTCACAACATCCCTGTGACCGTTTTTGGACATATCAACCACCTCATAGCTGCTGCTGTTTGACGGGAGAACCCTAAGATGACAAAGCCCTTGGCTTCTCTTATGCAGTTGATGTACAACATGCGGTAGCATATGGCCTCTAAGTCTCTGACCAATCTCTCTCCTTATATTTAACAACTTCATGATCATACCCCGTATGCCGTCCATCAAAATATGAACAGGACGGACTTTAATGTCATTCACCTAGTTATTGAGGCATTTAGCTAGGTTGTTGTTTATTAATAAACTATGATGTCAGGGTTGAACTGACTCCTCTTCCATAGCTGCGAATGATGTGCGGCCAAGTATTGGGGAAGATCTGGGGCTGCCGCAAAAATCTTGCTCAAGAAATATTCGCAGCGCCTAGCTCTATAAGATCTAGCAGCAGCAAACATGTAACCAAATACGCTGCCTACATAGTGTCTGTACAGGTTGAGCATCAGGTGGGCATGGCATGCTATACCCTCAGCTCGCGGGAATACCTCCTTCATTGCATTCGTCGGCCCTTTGCATGCATCCGTGGATATAGTCAATGGATCCATTTGTCCTATATATCTCCTGAGCTGCCTCATAAACCAAAACCAGTTTTCCTCTGTCTCTGTATTGAATAGCCCGAATGCCACTAGGAACATCCAGTTGTGACCATCCAATGGTGTAGCAGATGGTAGACATCCTTTCCATTTGCCAGTTAAGACAGTACTGTCTATGCTCAGATATGGATGCAAGGTTCAAGCGCCATAAAAAATATGTTGAAATAAATTTTACCACCTTCTGATCTAGTCTCGATCTCCAAAACACTCCCTCGACACCTAGCCTGTACCTTAGCCTTGAAGTTGTACAGCATCCTGAAGCTATTAGTCCAATCCCCATGCAAGATTTTTAGAGCTTTCTCTTTACCTTTCCAAACCGTGTAATACGGTAGGACAATGTTGTACTGAGCAACGAGTTTATTCTGAATATTCTTCGCGGTCTCCCTAGGGTTATGCTTTAGTACGTACATAGTTTGTAAAGCCACCCACTCCATATCATCCATCGAGGATTTCAGCATGCTCCCTGTCGCACACATGTGGGGAGGGCCCAATTTGTTCACCTGCAACACAGATTAATTTACAGCATAAGCGGAGTTGCCGGGTATATCTTGCACATCAACTTTACTTATATTATAGAGTGAAAAATGATAAAGTTGAAATGGTTTGCTCCATTCATTGCCAGGATACCCTAATTGCGTTTGACGCGGGTAGGGCTCTGGCTGCGATCCTCCACGGACAAGGTATCACCACCTGTCCATTCTTCCACTTTAACCTGCAAACCGCCTCATACCTCTGGGCAGTGTTCTTCAGTCTATGAACAACGAACTCCCCCTTGATACAAAAATGTCGGAACAACATCCTGAACTCATGCATGCTGCTGAACTCGGTGCCAACCGAAATTATAGGATCCTCGTGGTCATGTATCACCTTGTCTACGTCGGGACCCAAGTCATCAACTGTAATGCCAGCCCCATCCATAAGTGTCTCGTTGATCTCATCATCACCGGATTCTTGATGCTCCACAGTGCCATCTTCTATATATGATTCAGAATCTTCACCATCCTCGTCAATGCCTAGCACTGCACACATTGTATTGACTCCCAGGGGTGGGGCTGCACCATCATTTTCACCTACATGGACCGGAACGTTGGCCCAATCTACCTCCCGTCAACTCTGTTTTCTCCCAGACGCTCTCTTGGTGCTGGTGCAACCACAGTGGGTGGTCTTACACTGTCATGCATCACATGTTCATCGGCAGACAAATAGTAATCCGATTCTATTTCATCTCGACTGTACAGAACCCTCTTGCTCTTCTTGTGTACATCTTCCTTCCTGATGGAATCCTTCCTGATGGTAGCCCCATTAGGGCTTGACCTATGCATTGCATTCCTCACCGAACTAACCTTTTTGCTGCTACTCCTCGGTGTGATCTCCTTCCTGTTTCCCCTCACTGGTGTTGGCTCCTGCGTGCCGGCATCATTAACCGACCTCTACGGCGTGTTCCCCTTCAAATTAGCCTTTTTGCTGCCACTATTGGGTGTTTTCTCCTTCCCGCCGGCATTATTACCGGACCTCTGCGGTGTGTTCCCCATCAAGCTAGCATTTTTGCCGCCACTATTGGGTGTGTTCTCCTTCGCGCTGGCATTATTGCTGGACCTCTGCGGTGTGTTCCTCTTCAAGCTAGCATTTTGCCGCTACTATTGGGTGTGGTATCCCCCGTGTGAGACACCTTAGCCTTTTTGTAGCTGCTCCTGGGTGTGTTCACCACCAGTCTGGCCCTCTTATCTTTTTTGCTGCTACTCCTCGGTGTTGCATTATGACCGGATCTCAGGGGTGTACTTTGCGGCGTGGTGCCTTTTTTATGCAACTCTTGGGTGTCCTCTTCTCTGGCGTGGTCTGCTTGGTGATGCCCTTCTTCAGGGTGCTCTTTCTAGGGATGCTCTTCCTGCTCCTCTTTATGTTGCTCCCCTGTAAGTCTCTCCTCTGTTCGAAGCTACTGTCACTCGAGCCATGTCGAGCGAGCTCCTCCATCGGGTCAATCATGTTTTCAACAAGTTCATCTTTATCATTGTCGACCTCAAATTCCTGTCCAACCATTAGCAGGCGCGCGGACAGGTACACTTCTCATCTAGTTCGACTCATCCTACTTATAGGTACGGCTAAATCACTGTCAACTTTTAATTCTATAGCCTTTTTGCTGTTGTAAGCAAAAAATGCCAAATGTGCTTCCTCGGAGGATCCCCACTCCACCTTCTCATGTAAGGCTGCTATCAGTTTAGATATCTGTACCACTTCAGGATCGTATGTGCCAACAAATACATCAATGTCGTCGACGATTTTTTCTGTGCCATCATCTAATTTTGCAGTGAACTTCTCGACACCGATACGAAAGTGTACCTTGCCATCACCAGTTTCCTCAAGACCGAGACCACCGAGAGGTTCGATGACAGTATCAGAGTCCAGACCATGGGCTTGTTCCTCAACAACTGGTCTTCGGTTAGCCTCCACGGTGGCAGCATCAGCAACACACTGAACATCACCACGGGTTCGAGGAGGACCAGTGCCCAAGACAGTAGTTCTAGAAACAGCAACAGAGATTGAATCAGTAGCAGGATGAGCAACAACACCAGCAGTTCTAGAAACAATGGGGCGGCCTCCCGAATCCTTAGTTTGCAAAACAGAAGCAGGGATTGGTTCAGTAGTAGGCTGAGCAACAACACTAGCAGTTCTAGCAACAACGGGGAGGCCTCCCGAAGCCTTAGTTTGCACAACAGAAGCAGGAATTGGTTCAGTAACAGGCTGAGCAACAACACCAGCAGATTTCACAACAGCGGGGCAGCCTCCCGAAGCCTTAGTTCTGGAAATAGCAGCACGGATTGGGTCAGTAGCTAGCTGAGCAACAACACCAGTAGTTCTGGCAACAACGGGGCAGCCTCCCGAAGCCTTAGTTTGCACAATAGCAGTAGGGATTGGATCAGTAGCAGGCTGAGCAACAACACCAGCAGATTCCACAACAGTGGGGCAGCCTCCCAAAGCCTTAGTTTGCACAACAGAAGCAGGGATTGGTTCAGTAGAAGGCTGAGCAACAACACCAGCAGTTCTGGCAACAGCGGGGCGGGCTCCTGAAACAGTAGCAGGCTGAGCAACAACACCAGCAGATTCCACAACAGCGAGGCAGCGTCCCGAAGACTTAGTTTGCACAACAGCAGCTGGGATTGGGTCAGTAGCAGGCTGAGCAACAAGACCAACAGTTCTGGCAACAGCGGGGCGGGCTCCCAAAGCCATAGTTTGCACAACAGCAGCATGGATTGGTTCAGTAGCTGGCTGAGCAACAACACCAGCAGATTCCACAACAGCGGGGCAGCCTCCCGAAGCCTTAGTTTGCACAACAGCAGTAGTTCAGGCAACGGAAGCACGACCTGCATCCACAACAGGGTCTTGCACCATGGCAAAACGAGAACTCCTTCGAGGAGGTTGCGCTGCAGAAGCATGGCGCAGACGACGAACCACATTTTGCTTAACATCAGCGGGGCTTCGAGTCAGACCACCCTGAGCTTGAATAGCAGGGCCACTAGTAGTGGAAGTAACTTTCACATCCACTATTCTACATTCCAAGAGAAACATTTGAATGTGTGGAAACCGTTTCAGCAACCCGGACATCTGACTGTCATGCTTTATAGTAACCTTTCCGCGTTGCTTATCGATGAAGCTGAACCATGCAGTCTGCGTTAGCCCCATTTCAATATGTTTATGCAGAGCAGCAACCATACCAGGGATAGTGCAAATCTATGTCGGTGCTTCTTTAATCGCGACATGAGTACCAGAATTCCACTTGGCCTTCACATTTGGTATTCATGGTTGGTATCCATTGACGCGTACCGAAACCACGTAAAGGGCCTCTAGGGGGGGCCCTAGTTAACAGAAATTTGGTAAAAAAATAAGAAATTGTCTGTCAGTGTTCGGCCAGCAAACAATTCTAGGTTCGATCTATCTCTTTCAGGTCAATAGACAGATTACATATATAGTTAGTGCGAAATGCAAAGAGAAGAGTACCTCACCCGCATGTATCCAAAACTTCTTTCAGAGTAAGATGCTTTGCCATCCCCCGTGCTGCTCAACTCATCCGCCGGCGGAGGCAGGCTAAATCCTCGGAACGGTGGGCACAACATGCGACATTAGATCTCGCGATCAGCGATAGGGCTCAGCAACTTGGCGTCAGAAGGCAAATGTCTCAATGGATCTCTTTGGGTGGAGGGTTGATTTCGCCGCCGACGGCGCTAGGGTTCATGCGAAGGAGTGAGTGAATTTGTGAATTTTTTCAACGCTGCATGGGGTCTAGTTTACTCGTTCTGCCTACATTGTTGCCGACTTGGCGCTCGCGTCACGGACAGAGTAGTGACATGGAGGTCCCGAACGTCTCCTTCATGAGGCAGTTGACAGAAAGTTTGTATTTGGCTGGGGTGGGACGAATTCGGCTCGAAATGGGCCTTCTGAGTGGTTGGCAGCCCAAGTTTGCGAAACCTGGCGATTACAAGGAACTTGGACCCCACGTTTCACTCGCACCGGAAATCGGACACCACGAGTTTAAATCCTCCCTATTAGGCGCCTAGATCTAACCCTATAGATCTTTATGCCTAATATGTATGACGCTTCACCTAGGTCCTTCATTGGAAATTTGCTATTTAGATAACTTTTAACACTGTTTAAAAGATCTATATCATTTCCGATCAATAATATGTCATCCACATATAATATCAAAAATGCCACATTGCTCCCACTCACTTTCTTGTAAATACAAGCCTCTCCATAAGTTTGGATAAATCCAAACTCTTTGATCAACTCATCAAAGCGGAGATTCCGACTCCAGGATGCTTGCTTCAGTCCATAGATGGATCGCTGAAGCTTGCCTACCTTGTCAGCATCCTTAGGATCGACAAAACCCTTTGGTTGTACCATATATAACTCTTCTTTAATGTTGCCATTGAGGAATGCAATTTTGACATCCATCTGCCATATCTCATAGTCAAAATATGCAGCAATTGCTAACATAATCCTAACTGACTTTATCATCGCTATGGGAGAGAATGTCTCATCATAGTCAACTCCTAGAATTTGTCGAAACCCTTTTGCGACAAGTCGAGCTTTATAGACGGTTATATTACCATCAGCATAAGTTTTCCTTTCGAAAATCCATTTATTCTCCACGGCCTTTTGGTCATGAGGTAAGTCCACCAAGGTCCAAAACTAGTTTTTGTACATGGATTCCATCTTGGATATCATGGCTTCTAACCATTTGTTGGAATCCGGGGTCATCATCTCTTCTTCATATGTCGCAGGGTCATCAATTTCATCGACCATGAAATTCATAACAGGATTTCCGTACAGCTCGGGAGCTGCACGAGTCCTGCTAGACCTGTGAGGTTTGGTAGTATTCTCTTTTGGAGATTCATGATAATTATCATTAGTTCCCTCTTCATTTGGTGAAGTCATATCCGGAACGACTTCTGGCGCTGTGCTACTTGCCATATTATGAAGAGAAGGTTCTACAACCACTTCGAGATCTACCTTCCAACTACACACACCTTTCTCAAGAAACTCTTTCTCTAGAAAGGATCCATTCTTGGCAACAAAAACCTTTCCCTCGGATCTGTGATAGAAGGAATACCCAATAGTTTGCTTAGGGTATCCTATGAATACGCATTTTTACACTTTGGGTTTGAGTTTATCCGGTTGAAGTTTCTTCACATAAACATCGCATCCCAAAAATTTAAGAAATGACACCTTAGGTTTGTTTCCAAACTGTAATTTATAAGGTGTCTTTTAACATATTTAGATGTGCCCGATTTAAAGTGAATGCATCAGTTTCTAGTGCATAACCCCAAAATGACAGTGGCAAGTCCGTCAGAGACATCATAGATCGAACCATATCTAGTAGAGTACGATTACGATGTTCCAACACACCATTTCGCTATGGTATTTCGGCAGGTGTGAGTTGTGAAACTATTCCACACTCTTTCATATGTGTGCTAAACCTGTAACTTAGATACTCACCTCCACGGTCGAACCGTAGAAATTTGATCTTTCTATTATAATGATTTTCCACTTCATTTTGAAATTCCTTGAATTTCACAAAGGTTTCAGACTTGTGTTTCCTTAAGTAGATATAACTGTATCTACTCAAATCATACGCGAAAGTAACAAAATAATGATATCCACCTCGTTCTGACACACTCATTGGACCACACACATCATAGTGTATGATTTCCAATAAATTCGTCGCCCGTTCCATTGAACCGGAAAACGGCGTTCTAGTCATCTTGCCCATAAGGCATGGCTCACATGTATCAAATGATTTGAAATCAAGTGATTCCAAAAGTCCATCCGAATGGAGATTCTTCATGCGTTTAACGTCAATATGACCTAGACGGCACTGCCACATATATGTGGATATATCATCATTAAGTTTAATCCTTTTAGCATCAACATTATGAATATGTGTAACACTATTATCGAGATCCAACAGAAATAAACCATTCATCATCGATGCATGACCATAAAAGATATCATTCATATAAATTGAATAACCATTGTTTTAGGATTTAAATGAATAACCACTGCGCATAAAACACGATCCGGATACAATGTTCATGCTCAGTGCTGGCACCAGATAACAATTATTCAAGTTTTTAACTAATCCCATTGGTATGTGTAGAGGTAGTGTTCCGATGGCAATCACATCAATGCTTGATCCGTTGCCGACACGCATCTTGATGTCACCCCTTGCTAGCGGTCGCTTGTTCTGCAGCCCCTGATTCGAGTTACAAATTTTAGCAACCGATCCGATATCAAGTACCCAGGTGCTGCGAATACTAGTAAAGTACACATCAATAACATGTATATCGTATATACCTTTATTTTCCTTGCCGGCCTTCTTGTCTGCCAAATACATTGGGAAGTTGTGCTTCCAGTGGCCAGTCCCCTTGCAATAATAGCACTCGGTATCAGACTTAGGGCCAACTAGAGATTTCTTTCAGGTACGGCAACCAGTTTGCCGCCCTTCTTTCCCTTCCGTTTACCCTTCCTGTCTTTCTTGAAACCAGTGGTCTTATTGATCATCAACACTTGATGTTACTTCTTGATTTCCACCTCTGCAGTCTTAAGCATTGACAGAAGCTCAGGGAGAGACTTCTTCATGCCCTGCATGTTATAGTTCATCATGAATCTCTTGTAGCTAGGTGGCAGAGACTGGAGAACACGATGTATGCCTAAGTTAATGGGAATTGATATTCCTAAGGACACAAGCTTATCGGCGTACTCTGACATCTTGAGTACGTGCTCACTAATGGAGCTATTCTCTTCCATCATGCAGCTAAAGAACTTTTCTGAAGCATTATAACTCTCTACAGCAGCATGGGTGTCGTAAATCATTTTCAACTCTCCCATTGTATCAAAGGCATTACCGTTTTCGAAACGCTTCCAAAGTTCTGGCTCTAGCCCATACAATATGCCGCAATAAACTAAGTTGTGGTCCTCCTGACGAGTCTGATAGACGTTCTTTTCTTTGTCAGGGGCATCATCAAGTTGTGGGGGGCCTAGCGGTGCTTCTAGCACATATTGCTTATGTGCAGTAGAGAGGAGAATCCTCAAATTCATAGCCCAGTCAGTTAAGTTGCTACCGTTCGTTCCAAGTTTCTCTTTCTCCATGAACACATTGAAATTAAAAGCAGGTGGTGCCATCTACAATAGAATTTGTAAAGTTTAGACTAAGGTTATGATAGATCGAGTTCAAGTAATCCAAATCAAGAATGAACTCACACTCAAAAACGACATCCCTCATTCCTTTTTGGTGATTACATGAACCAAATCCACTACACCAAGTCTTATCATCACGTGAGTTGGTGTAGCTTCAAAGGCGAGCATCCATATGGGCATCATATCTTTCATATGACTCATGATTAACCTTTCGATCCGTGTTCCAAGGCCATTTCTGCACCTGCTAGGCTCGCCAAGTAAGATCCTTAGTATTCGCGTGTGTAAACTGTCTTACACCCGAAATATGATCGTGGATCCAAGAACACCAGATCATCACCTGGTGTCTTGAGCGGCGAAACATAATCGATGCATACTAAAGGGAGAACACATTTTTATCTTGATATCTAAATGAGGGATCATCTTATTATGCTAATAAAAAGCCAAACAAGCAATATAAGATGCAACAAACATCACATGTCAAAAAGTCAAATGATATGGTTCTTGCACTTGATCTCCATCATGTGCATCGTGGTAGGATCCTCATCATTCCTTTATGTGTAAGGCCAAGGTCTATGGAACTTACACGTTATGGAACTTACACGCTTCTAATTTATCCATTGCAAGTTTTACGTGGCTTAGGTCTTTCGAAGATAGAACCGTTCTTACCTACGAACATGAACCACAACGAAGATAACAAAATTATTGACAACTCGTTGCAAATTATATATTGACTATAGTAGGAGGGACAGACACCTGCGAGCCACTTATGCAAAACTAGTTGCATGTCAAGCGTGGAACAGGTCTCATGTGCGAGGACATGTAAAGTTTGTCCGGGCCGCTTCATCCCACTATGCCACCAATATCCAAAGTACAACTAAGAAGCAATAACATGATCATCATCGCCCACATATACATAGATGTACTACCCGTGCAAAGCATCTACGCATAGATCCGGCTCTGATACCATTGTATGGTTTGCAGCATAGAAAACAAAAAATTTCCTATGATGGGAACAACTATGTACCAAGATCTATATACTAGATACAAGCAACGAGTGGATATACATCCGTAGAGAACA
Organism: Avena sativa; assembly: GCA_916181665.1. Lineage (NCBI taxonomy): Eukaryota > Viridiplantae > Streptophyta > Magnoliopsida > Poales > Poaceae > Avena > Avena sativa. Next base: position 237,046,136 of record OV702283.1, on the reverse strand, counting down.
TACCCTTGAAGATCGACAAATCTTAACAAGGTTGTGTCGTGGATGATGTAGACGAACGCTTGTCGATCTCAAGATCGAGAGGAAGTCCTAGCGCCACAAATCAGCAGCGCATCCGTGCTCGCACACACGTTCGAGCCACCAAGCAACCTCCACCTCCTCACTCCAGCGATGCAGCGGAAGCAAAAACCCTTTCTTTACGAAAAGGCACCGGGAACATGTATCTCCCTAGTCCAAGACCATGGGAGATAAAAACTAGAGGGGGAGAGAGATCCTTCACGAGGAGGTGTGAGTGAGAAGGAGTGAGAGGGGGGCTTCATACAGGAGTGAGGGGGGCACCCCAAGGGGGTGTCCGACGCATGGGGGCTGCCCCCTCCCCTCCTCCATTCATGTGGGTGGAAGCTCCACTCACAAAAATGTCCCTTACTTCTCCACTCAAAATTCCCATTACGTTTCCACCAAATTTAATGCAATCTCTCTTTAAATAAAACTCCTTTTATTTATTCATAATTTTATCAATTACCATAATGGACAAACATTCACATATAACCCCTTGCTAGTATTTCATTTCACATGCATAAACACTTTCAGAAATTTCACCCGAAACAGTTTTGATGTCTTGTGAAATAAATTCCTGCGCTTTGTTAATCTTTTCAGCATGAAACTATTTGTTCCAAATTGTGTCGGTGTCTCTTAAGTGTGTCACCCTATAGTAGGAAAATAATGAGGACATGATCGATACCCCTCACGGATTAATAATCAGAAGCGGTACCTAGAGATCCATACTGACTCCCACATATTCAACGATGACTTTCTTGTGATCGTGAGAACCTTTTACGCTATAATCTTAATCGCTTTCTCTCGTGATATATTACATGTCTGAGATTCGATCATCAGTATCTCCATAACGAGTTTTATCTCGTTACTGACATGTACTCTTTTCTCGTTCCCGTGATATAACATTCTAGTGATCAAATCACTTGCTTGGAAGCTAACCAATGTGACATCACCGAGAGGGTCCAGAGTATATTTATCCGTCATCGGGATGAACAAATTACACTCTTGATCCATGGGACTCAACATAACACTTTAGTAGCACTGAACCCATCTTTATAATCACCCTGTTACAGTGTGACGTTTGATGTTATCAAGATACTCTTCCAACGTTAGTTATTGACATGATCTCATGGTCTAAGGATTAGGATTACTTCGTATGATGTTATAGCAATATAAAATCAATGACTTTGATTGTAATGCTATACTTCGGATGAATATTCATCACACCATTCGAATAATGTTGTGACCTCGTTATTAACAACATCCAATGTCCATGATCAGGAAACCTTGACCATCTTGTTAATCAACGAGCTAGTTTATAAGAGAGGCTTAACTAGGAACTTTCTGTTTGTTTATTAAACTCACATGTATTAACGTTTCTGTATTAATACAAGTATAACATGCAAAATAAACATCTATCATATACTTGTAATATACATAATAACCACTTTATTAGTGCCTCTCAGGGCATATTCGCTTCACTCATTCCTTCAAGTTTGCCAAAAACACCACCGACATACGCTCCACCACTTCTTTTTGAATCCTACACCCTTGGGTTATTTTAATAGAATGAGAGTTCGTGGAAACACAACCAAGGTAAATCAAATTATCCATATAGATGTTCGTTATTTTTTATGTTATTTCTAACACCGTGTAGGCACATGTGAGTTTACTAGAGACAATGAGGAGTATATGATTATCCTTGCTAAATCTTCTATCCCTAAATGTAACTTGACGCCAAATTTGGGCGCACTTCCTTTGTTTTATCTTAATCATCAGGGTCTTGAATCTCGTGGTCCCATATGTGGAGGAGTCATAACCATGCTTGCACGTGCACTCCAAGTCAACCTAGGTAACATCCAACCATTTTCTGGAAACCACCATCTTGGTTTTTCTACTCTTAGAGCTTATGGTATGATTTCTAGAATCAATGGTACATATTTCTTCGATATACCTGGAGTGGATCACTTGATCTCTGCTCCTTTGCTTAATTGTCTCTTATCTATCAAGGAGGGACGTTTGCGTTATGATGCGTGTAATATCCCAGCATTTAGGAACCAAAGAAGGGTAGAAATAGGAATCCGAGCATTTGTATGCATTCATCTATAAAAATCAGGGTAAATTTTTTGCCAAACTAAAACCTAAGGAGATCTGAATTTCTTTCACTATCTAGAGGTAGGTTTAGCTCTTTATAGTGATTGCTATAAATTTTGACATGATATTTAGGAATTTAATGAATTGTGGGAAAACAATTTGAATTTAAAATTGAAATAAAAATCATTTGGAAAATATTTGAAAATTAGAAGTATTAGCATTAAATTGTTTTCCAAAATGATTTAGTATTGTTGTTTGAATATATTAAACAATTATGAGAATTGAATATAATACAACAAAGTAATTTAAATAAGAAAGGATTTATTATTTCTTTTCCTTATTCTATTATAACAATACAAATAAATATATATATTGAACAAAAGTATTACAGAAAGAAGTTACAATAAATGGAAAATTTATTAAATAAAAGAATATTATTACAAAGATTCTTTACAAAAGAATAAATGAAAGATTACAAATTATGATCAAACCTAGACTATCTATCTATTCGTACACTAAATCTTGATCTTCAAAGTTTCTTTACCTGCAAAATAAAAAGTAAATCAAAAAGAAACAAGATGTTAATTTGTTAGTATTATTCTCAGTAGAGAACAATGAAGTGAACTATTCATATTTACATCATTGAGTAAATCAAAGGGGCAAATTTCACCAATATGCAATAATTATTCTTCTATGTCAACATAAGCTTTAGAACAACGTCATCATCCAAGGTAAAGGGGCAAGTTTCACCATATTAGTAAATAGTAAAAGGTTAAGCAGTGAAAAGAGATTCACTTGATTTGATCTAAAGGGAAAGGAATAGTGAAGCAACACAATCACCTAACTGCATGTTGTGTGATGTCAACACAGCAGCAGCAACTCAACACAATCAAAAGGGAGCACACTGCCGCATCACAGCTGCTAGCCATTTCATATCACCACCACATTCTCAAGAACACATCCAAGAACACTACTTATCTTTCCAAATATCCAACAAATCCACCAGCTAATCCATACAACAAACCAAATAGATCATACACATGATGGTAACAATAGGAGGGGGTGGTGCAGGAGGATAGCAAGGTCAAGCAGCCATTCAAAGGAGAAAGGAGGAGCAGGACACGTAACAGGAGGAGTTGGACAAGTACCAGGAGGCGCAGAACAAAGTCTAGGGAGTGATCACCACTCCAGGATCAAGCCAGCAAGATCAACCAATAGAGCAACATCACCAACAGTAGTTGTGTGGTGAGTTTATAGAAAAACATCACACAAGATTGATCTTATCCATTTCATCAGACCATGTGTTGTCTATACATAATCTTCTAAAAAAACACCAAAGTGAGGTGTATCTATCATGGAAGAAAGTAAACAAAGCCAACAGTAAATATTTACAAACTACAACCAAGATCTCATCCTTTGCATCACTGATCTTGGATAGAAAGCTCTAGTTTTATAATTATATACACATAAATCTTTGAATGATCATTTTTGGGCACATCCTATGAATGGTAGCACCTCAGAAATGATACATATTATAACTTCATCTTAAACAGTAAGGATCCCCCGTACTATCCTTACAAAAGTCTATCAAGTCATTTTCCTAAACACTAAAGGAATCATATCTAGGAATTATCTATTGTAGGATATTAAAGAGAGAAGGCAATAGGTAAAAACTTTGTTTCTACCTAGCAAAGTCTCACACCAGCATCATAGACTAAGATATTTATCCAATATAGCTCTATAGATAACATAAATCTTTCCAAGCTTACAAACTAAGCCAATAAACAGTGGATCTCAAGAAAATCCTAGTCAAAGACAGGAAGTGTGTACCAATCAATTTATGGTGTCACAATAACCTGCTTAATCAGCAATCCAAGTATACATGCCACATAGCTTAATTCTCATAATCAATCATTTTCCTGAGATAAATAACCAGGAATCATTTTGTCATCTATACATTCCATCATCCAAAAATTATCAGGGAACCGTTGGAGTATATAACCTACTCCAATTTATTCACATCTTAACATATCAACACATACCGGTACATAAAAATCCAGTTAATAGCTACTGACAGAACCACTGTCAACACTAAGCTCACAGTACATCAGTGAAATCTACATCACTAGGATTAATAGGTAACCATCTCAAAGCAACATAATATCAAGGGATGAACCCTAAAATAACAGGCAATCACACTTAGGTTTTGTGTGTTGTAAGGACAAAGAGGCCAACCTGGTAGGATAGATAATAAGAGGGGAAAAGGGAAGAACTCACATGAGGTCCTCGCTGTAGTTACAATAGTAAGCAGAATGGCTAACGAACGCACCCACGGCGGCATGGGGAGAACCCAGAGGCACTATAACCCACGCCAATCCGGGAGCATGGCGGCCACAACCACATGAGCAGCAATAACGGCACCACATGGCCACCAGAGCCACGGAGTATCGCCACAGGGTCGACGGAGCATCGAATCGCCAGTGACCACCAAACCCTAGGGTTCGGGTGGAGGTGGCTGATGACTGCAAGTGCACATATCGTTTGTAACTAGTTTCGATATAAAGATATCAATCCCATAGGGAGCAGGAGTCTGAAGTCTAAGAATTCTTGAAATAATTATCGAAAATAAAAATGCTAAATAATGTTCTAAGTGACAAGATAAAATGCGAGTATTGCGTAAAAAGGTATTTTTGGGTTTTTGGTACAAGAGAACAATGAGTAAAGTAAACAAAACTGAATACATAAAATAAGTATCGCGTATGTAAAAGATATTTGAAACTTCAGTGGGGAAAAGCGTTCTCAGGGATTAGCGGATACACCACTAGCATTATAAAGGGCTAAGGTAAAGATTATTATCAAGAACATTCTCAACTATGTATGTGTGGGAGGAACTCCATATTTGGACAATGAGGCAGCAACCACTGCTCCAATCATCCTCATAACCACATCAGACAGCAATCAACATCAATTCAATTACTGCGATATTAAGGGACATAATCCCACATGATGTATCCCATGGCATGGATAGTGTTTTATGAGTTTCCTCGATTCCCAAGTTGATACGTAAGGGGTGCCAATAGCTTTATAGTCACTGTAAGTGCTAACATCCATCCGTCTACCAACAAGTAGTTCCCTCCATCAGGTCCCCACAAGAGGCAAATATTGCAAGGTCGACTTCTCTCAACATCAAGATGTAGACAATCTAACACATGGTCACAGTGATGAATATCATAATAAAATTTATCTTATTTCAATATAATGCTAGGGTTTCTCCATGTCCCCAAGAACTAATGATCTACTCAGACATGGAGGCAATCAACATCATGGCAAAAGTAATGGAATCTATCATAGATGAATAGTAATTATACAAATCCACAACGAGTACGGAAATTACAACAAGATCTAGACAAGATGTAGATGGGATGGATCGAGATGGTGGTGATGCAGCGGTTGATGATGAAGATCGATGCCTTAGCCTCCCGGATTTGCACAGGGCGAAGATGGATCCCCGGTGGATGAGTTCCCCCTCTAGATGCCTTCCGGAGGTTAGGTTTCGGTGATTTTTGGGTGTTCTATATGTCGTCTTCCCGATCCAGTTGCACGGGGTGAAACTTTTTGAGGAGGCGGTGTCGGCGCCAACTATACGGCGGGAACTATACGGCCGAAATATTTCTTCCCACTGTTTAGTTGGTCGTTAACCCTTCTGTATCCTCCAACTTTTTCGGGTTTTCTTCTGGTGTTATTAATATGTCCCAAATAAGCAATTTACGTAGTTTTTGGTTCCTTTTCACTCCAATATAATTGGTCCAAGAATTGTGTCTATCAGATCCATCATCTGATCTGATCCTGGTGAAAATAGACATAAAAAGCGTGTGCGAACGCCATAAAATACCAAGATCCTACCACTACAATGAAAATAATAATCTAAAACATGATGCAAATATGCACTCATCAACTTCCCCAAGCTTAGGCTCTTGCTCATCCCAAGCAAGTTTAGCTTAATGGATGTGATCCTCATATTCATGAAGCTGAGTCGATAAAATTAATGAGGCGGTTGCAGCATGTGTTTATCACAAAGATACATATAAATAAGTTCATGAATAGTACCTTACTCGAACCATTGAATAATATTAGTAGGATTCCACACCTTAGCAATTAACAGTTCACAAAAGATTATTCTCAACATGATGTAAAAGTATTTGGTTCAACCTAATGAGTTAGTGAGGTAGTCCCAAGTGTTTTTAGGATTAACGTACTCACTTGGGATTCAAAATCTCAAACGTCTCTTTGTCTTACTACAATATAGTGGTATATGCCTATTTGCTCTTGGCACATTCGCTCTTTTTATTCATCTTTCTTTTTCTTGTTTCTCTTTATATATTCATGCTCACACGTTTGTTTAAGTGTTGTGCAAAGGAGCTAGCAATATATTCCACTTCATGTAGGAATTCAAAGTTTAACAATCTCAATTACCAAATTCCAAATATATATGAAGCATCTTTATAACTTGAGTATTCTACCTCAACTTGTTTTCACTCTATTTGATAGCACTTATAATTTCTCCTTTGTTCAAGGTTTTTCTTTTTCTACTTAATTAATTAGATAATATCTCCTTTTTGTAAATCAATCCATTGACCTACAATTTTTTTTATCAAATTATCCTTATATGTTCTGTTAATACCAATGTTGTGGAAGACTCCTATTGCTATCATCAAGTGCAAGTAAAATTATACTCAAGTCATTCATATATCCAATAAGACAAAATCAAACTTAGTAATGCTCCATAAATTATAATAAACTCAGAATTTCATAAGAGGGATCAACTATTCCTGAAGGGAAATATAATGATGCAAACTTTATTTATGATCTCGAACTAATGCAAAGCTAGAATAGTAAAAAACTTATAAGATAGATTACAAGGTCTTAAAGATCTCCCGAAGCTTGGAATCAAGCCAGACGGGATCAAATAATCCCTCATGATTATTTGATACCGTGATTTATTGAAGGTCACTATGGCGCCATGGCATGTGAAACCGTGGTGCGTAGCTTCTTGCTTCATGTTGGTATCCTACAGAGTGGTGATGCGGCTGTAGCACCTGCGCAAATCAGATTGCAGAGTGTCCATCCTATCTGTGAGTTTAGTCACCATCGGGAGAAGATCATCCTTCTTATCTATCTCCTTGAGGCGGTGACGGACTTCGACGCGATGGAGTAGCTCCTGCTTCTGATATATATCAAGTGACCGTACGTGATCCTTTTTACTAGGGAAAAATTCTTCTTCTTCCTCATCCATTATTGATGGATCGAGGAAGTAGAAGCTGATCCTCCACTCCTCTTGAGGTTTCACCCTCATACGAGCGCCAGTGGTAGGCCTCGAGCGGGGCAACACCGGTTCCTTGATAGCACATGTACCAATGTTAGGTATTTCCTTACGCTTGTGTGTGATGAAATTGACCGTCTCCACACACCCTTTTCCGTGCGGCTTGTGGCCTTCTCTCTCTTCTTGAGTTCTTTTCATCACCGCCCAGTCGATCCCCGAGGGATCATAGAAGTCACAACAGATGTAAACGTCGCTCCATCCTTAATCGGGGTCTCTGTTGTAGAAGCTTGGCTCAACGTACACTTTGTAACCCGGGCTAAACCTCTCCACCTCCTCATCGCCGTCCTCCATCGATGGGCTTCTAGAAAGGTCCCTAGGAGGAATGAGCCCCATAGGTTTTCCATGGCCTGGGACGGGATAGAGCATAGCTGGATTTGTTCCTGGTGATTTGTGATTAGAGAGAGAGACAATGGCAATATATAAGAGGGGTCAGAGGTCGGTAAAACTTGCGAGAAACACCAAATTCACGTCCAAGAAAAGAATCCAAATTGATTAGGAAAAGGAACCGTGGATCTGGAGGAGTCCTGCTCTGTAACGGCCAACTATACGGTCGAGGCCCGTATAGTTCCGGCCGTACAGTTGGTTCTGGGCAGATATTTCCAAATATCTTGATCCCAGGTCGGTTATATTACTGACTAGGAATTGACAAAAAAAATTAAATGAATAAAATTATAAATAAGAATGAAAACAGGTCGATGATACAGAAGCTTTGACGACCAACTATAGGGCGGGAGATTTTTCTCTGGCTATATAGTTGCGGCTGTATAGATACTGCTCGCCAATTTTTTTTTCCGACGGGGTACTATAGCTTCAACGACCAACTATACGGCGGGATATTTTTCTCCGGCCGTATAGTTGCGCCCATATAGTTACAGAAACCTCTCAAAAGCTTCAGAAATACAAGAGGAATTCAGAGGCAAAAAATTTAGAGGTAGAAACTGTGAAAACAAAGCACTTATTAGAGTAAGAAAACTTACCTTACACTTACCTTTTATTTAGTCGGGAGTGACAAGCTCCTCCAGCAACAAGGACTTCTTCTTCTTGGGAGGATATGACCTTAGTTCATACAATAATTCTCGAAAACGAAAGTCACCAGGACTAAATGTGAGACCCTGGCGCATGGCTCAATAGGATTGATAGGAAACCCATACTAACAAGTTGCAACTTCTTTTCCGGAAGCTCATTCAAAAAGAACTCTAAGGTTAAGCGTTCTTGGCTTGGAGCTAGGATGGGTGACCGCCCGGGAAGTGGGTACCGGGTGCGCATGAGTGAGGACAAAGTGTGCAGAAAAGACTATTGTTTGTCTGTGGGGTTAGTCTAGAGATCTTATTGAGCTCCCAGAAGTGACAGCCGTCGTTCCGGAGTGACCAGGGGTGTTACAAGTGGTATCAGAGGCGACCCTCGCGGTTACACGGGCGTGTGCGGGTTAGTGGCGGACATGCGGCGCATGGCGCGTGTGGCCTGGACTGGACACGGCATGGCGCATGTGCCGGCACTAGACGCACAGACGTGTGCCAAGAGGAGACGTTCCTGGCTTTTGGTTGATCGACGATGGCGTCGATCTTCTAAGGGTGAGTGTATGTGAGACCCCGGCGCATGGCTCAATAGGATTGATAGGAAACCCATACCAACAAGATGCAACTTCTTTTTCGGAAGCTCATTCAAAAAGAACTCTAAGGTTAAGCGTGCTTGGCTTGGAGCAATTCTAGGATGGGTGACCGACCGGGAAGTGGGTACCGGGTGCGCATGAGTGAGGACAAAGTGTGCAGAAAATACTAGTGTTGGTCTATGGGGTTGGTCTAGAGATCCTATTGAGCTGCCAGAAGTGACAGCCATCGGTCCGGAGTGACCGGGGGTGTTACACTAAAGCTCCTCTCAGTAAGATCAGTGTCTTGTTGGACAAATATAAATGCTGCATCCACTACCTTTGCTTCTTGTCTCTGCATAATCTGCAACTCAAAATTTTGAAGTAAAAGGATCCAACGGATCAGTCTTGGCTTATGAATCTTCCTCTTGAGGAGTTCTTTTAAACCATCATGATCCGTATGAACTCTTACTTTTGCATCAACAATATAAGAACGAAACTTATCACAAGAGAAAAATATAGCGAAGAGTTCTTTTTCTTCCTTAGGATAATTCTTTTGAGCACTATTGAGAGTTCTACTAGCATGATGTATAATATTAGATCTATGACCTATGTGTTGTCCCAGAGTTACTCCTACAACATCGTCACTAGCTTCACATATTAAATCAAAAGTCATATCCCATATAGGTGGTTTAATGATGGGAGCACGAGATAAAGCATATTTAAGTTTATGAAAGGAAATTAGGCATTTATCATCAAAGTTAAATTTTACTCCCTTTTGCAACAGATTAGTCAAAGGTTTAGAAATTCCAGAAAAATTTCTAATGAACTGTGACACCCTCGGGATTAGGGCTAGACAAATCCCAGACCTCTGTCTGATATAAGCCTAACCTAAATCTCGAAAGCGTACAAAGGGAGAATTGATAACACAACAGTGACCCGACGACACAAAAATTATTACAGCAAGCTCATAACTGAGCGAAGAACCAAAATATTACAAGCAGAGGTCACTGACCAGAGACATCAAACAACGGAAGGAAAATTATTCTATTAAGTATAGCAAACTTAACAAATGGCCTAATAGGCCTGGAGCATAACAATGACGTCCAATCCATAGATCCCAGACTGCCGTCTGGGAACCCCAAGCTACTCGTCGATGACGATGTCGTAAAGAACTAATATTCTATGGTAACACTTACTCTGCTGCAAAAGTATCAACGAAGCAAGGGTGATTACAGGGTGTACTCTGCAAGACTTATGGCTGGTGGAGTATTTTGCATAAAGCCATCTTTTGTTTTCAAAACAAGAAGGAAAAGAAGCTCGTCTAGTCATATCATTCTCAAAGGGGATACGAAGACTACAACTCCAGCTCTTAGAATCATCCTCGATACCCACCAAGTACCATCATCAACTGAACCACTCTTCCCGGACTACCCCCTCAAACAACCCCGAGGAAGTATTCCGGATCTCACATTAGTTGACCAAGTTTTATCATTCGGTTATAGTTCTCTATGATCTTCACGTCCGTTACCAAGTTGTCCATAACCGTGGACACGACTTTTCGAAAAGATTAATACCCTGCAGGGGTGCACAACTTTACCCACATGTACCAACCGATTCTTAATGCCAGTTAACATTAGCCCTCTTCCTGGGAAGGCCGACAGAGAGTGGTTGACCACGACCTTTACCTTGCTTTCGCCTACACCATGAGTCACGCACTAGGGAGATGTCATCGTAACGGGTCGAATCCCGAAGCCAGTCCCTAATGATGTGTACAGGGTTCAAGATTACGGATGTCGGGCATCTCTTGTTCCCGGCCACGCTAACCTACCTATTATGAATGCACCTCCTTCACATCCATTCAAGAACAACCAAGATGCGTATGTCGAATGGAAAGCCCGAACTATGTGACTCATGGAATCTACATGGCAAGTTAGTTGGTCGAGGGGGTTTCCAGGCACCCGTGTGCTTGTATGCTCGTCTTTGTTCAAGAGGCAAGAACTTCGGGTCCTAACAATGGCAAGTATGGGACTGCAAAAACCACAACCCACGTGGCCTCCCATACAAGCCTTAGCATGTTTATTATCCACCTCTGATCATATCACATCTTCCTACTATACTAGGTTCATTCGCATCTCCGATGCACCATCTGGATGATCGATACCATACTACTAAGCAGGGCTAAGCTCGACTGAACTATGACTCTCGTGATGCTCATAAGCCAAACCCTAGTTATGCTAGGAGCGGTGGATCAGGTATTATAGTTCACAAGGGAAAACATGCATCAGATACGATTACTCTATCTACTGATAAAAGACTCTTGAACCGAATGCATATGGCAAGAATGAAATACTTTGTAAACATAGGATTCATATGTATGAGTGCGGCTTCGCTTGCCTTTGCCAGTTGATATCCAGAAAGCAGAGTTCCGGACACCTGGTACTTGACTTGGTTATAGTTGGCCAAGTATTGTTTGTCGATCTTCGACGGTGTTGATCTCGGTCTTCGATCTCGATCTCAATCTCGATCTCGCATTCTACCGAAGAAGATCCAAATACCGGAAAGAAAGGGAAACATTCAACACATGGCATCGATGCAATGCTCAAACAAGAATGATGATATGACAAGTTAAAAGTTATTGAAATTGAAACCCTAAACATGCTTGGTCATTTTAAACGGAGTCCCAGAGGTCCAAACCCTAGAATAGGGGGATCCTCGGAATCACCTACGGGGTTCAATTGGTTCTTCTAATAAAACTTGTAGTTGAAGTTGTTGAACAATGCATGATTATAATTCTATGAGATATATTTCATTTTTCTGAACATTTTGATATATTGTTTGTATTTTTCTGACTTATAAATAATTAGATATTGAATTTACAAGTTTTAGTCAATTTCTGAAATCAATAAACCAATTTAAATTGATTTATTGCGCCATTATGGCCTCAGCATAGAAGTGCGGCGTTTCTTACCAGGGCTGGGTCTAGCCCTAGTCACTGACTACTGGGCCCTGGGTTGGGTCAACATGCCACGCTGGAGGAGTTTGGTCAAGGCCCACGTCAGGCACACGTAGGCGCCACGTCGATGCTACGGTGGCGCCACATAGGTTCGCAAGAGAACGGCCAGGCGGTGGCGGTTGGCGGCTCTAGGGGGCTCGCTGGGCTACGCGGAAGGGTGCGTTTGAGCGAGCGCGACACAGCAGACCTAACAATGGCGGCGCCGCTGGCTATAGGTCGCTGGAGACGGAGGCTCGACGATGAGAAGCTTCAGCAGACGGCGGCGTTCGACGCAGGAATGGACCAGAGAGGGAGTGAGACAACGGAGTGGTCTAGGAGGACCAGAGACTCACCCTCTATGCGTGTCTGGCCTCGGCGAGGGCAGAGGAGGACGGGGTCGACGGTAATGGCGAGAGGCGGTGGTCGTCGGTGACAAGGAAGGCGAGGTCGATGGCGACGTTTCATAGCGCCCGTGGCCGATCCCTTTGGGAAGAAGCTCTAGTGCGACGAGGCAAAGCTTCCTTCACGCTCGGCTGACCTTGGGGCGGAAGGAGATGGCGGGGTGATGCGGCATCTGCACGGCTACGGTTTGGGCAGAGGGGAAAAATGAGAGAGGGAGGTTGCGGGGAGGGGATAAGGCCAGGGAAGGAGAAGGCTGGAACGACACGGCGTTCTTATCCATCTCCAGGAGCTCGACGGACGGCGATGACGAAGCGGTGGAGATCGACGGCGGCGGCACTGCCATAGAGCTGTTTGGCATCGTCGTCGAAGACGATGAAGAATAGAGGAGGTAAAACCGGTATGGGCCGGTGATGGGATGCGAACAAGCCAAGATGGGCTGCGGGAAAGGGAAAAGAGGAGAGGGAGGTTGCTGGGCTATGGCCCAGAGAGAGAGAGATTGAATTTTTCTTTCTGAAATCTTTTCTATTTATGTTTTCCATTTCCTCTTTGTATTTTTCATTTTGTAATCTATTTTCTATGGTTTTCAAAATACCAGAGATTTTGTAACTATTTAGGGGCTTGTAATCCATTTGGGCTCCGTAGGTTTTGGGGTTTTCAAATTATTTCAAAACCATTTGAAAGGTTTCAAAGAGAGAGAGAGGAAATTAGGGTTTAGGGCTTTGTGATTATTTTTCTTCCATGCATTTTAAAATGATGATGCTCAAGAATGCACATACAAACCCTAATTACTATTTAATAAAACTAGGGTTGTTATAATTCTATCCCCCTTAAAAGAATCTCGACCCGAGATTCCTAGGTAGGAAGATAGAAGGAACAGGGTTATACTAAACTTCGACGATCTTCTCGAAGAGGTTGATGCATGCCACCATGACGAATGGAAGAAGAGCTTCATAATCTTCGAGGTGGCTGCTCACACTAAGGAAGAGAGGGAATGACATGGAACCACAAACTGAGTATCTCATGGTTAACTCATGGATAGATGTTTCGCGAACATCTATAAAGCCAACAAACATGAAACACAGCAAGGTAACAGAGGAAACAAGAGGAGAAGGTTTCTAGGTGACAGATAATTGGTCTTCATAAGGATTGAGACCATGGAGTTGTAGAAGAGTTTTGACTTCTGAGGGAAGGAGACTTCCAACAGATGGAGAAAATTACGCAGACTTTAAGAGGTAAACCTCTACTATACAGCTTAAGTAGAGCTTTACAGGTGGAAGAGATAGATATCAACAAAACCAATTTGTTGAACTACTTTTGAAACAGAAGGGTCACTATTTCATTCAACAGAAGGCCAAGACAAAAAGGTATTTTGGTGGAGAGAACTCGTAAGAGTCACAAGGATCATGTAACAAGATAAAATGTTGATTACCAAAATCATGGCCGCTCTTCGAACATGTGTAGATAGAGAGAAAGGGACTCTTTATTCATCCAGGTTTATCAAGATCCTTTCCAAAGATCATGATTTCACTTTACACCACCAAGATGAATAGTGGATAAGATTCCTGATGACACGAGAAGAAAGAAACTTCATTCTCATACTCCAGGTACTTGGCATAACAAAACGCTTGCCATCATATAAGGGTTTGGAGGATCGACCGAGAGACATTTAGCAACTCTACTTTAAATGTTCTCCTTGATGTTCAAGACACTGGTATCAAGCTATTGACAAGCCTTTAACCAGTCATCAAGTAAAGGTCGGACTTTAGATACAAAGGAAACCATAAGCACAAATCCTATAATAAAATATAGAAGAGGCCTCATGAAGAGTGGTTGTTATTGCTAATTCAAGATAATGTTACAATAGGTCTTCCGGCTAATTGTGACAACCATTACATCAATCTTTTCGGATGTCCAGAGAGACCTATGTCAAAACCTTGAGGGACACCAACCATCATATCTGCTTGAGATTCAGATTTGGTTAGGTGGAGAGATACTTCAGACTCAACATATCTGAATAGAAAGTTTGCAACATTTACACGGAGGTAAAGTCACTAGATTCTCAAGACATGGAATTCAATGTCAAGCTCCAAAAGATGGGCTAGATTGCGGAACCCATGTGATAACGAGTTATCAAAAGATAATTGCATCTACATGATTTTTTGTAATGAAACACAATTTGAATCCTTGTTAGGAAACATTTAGGAGGATATAGAAGTTCTATTGGACTTCTTATCTTTCGTGAACAAATCAATCAGTGGCTTGGTGTGCTTGGAGGATCTTCTCGAGATGTGAAGGTATCAACATACCATATCAAGAATACCTCACACATGCTTGACTAACTTAAAATGATTCCCGAGGAAGCAATGATAACTTTACTCGAATCCAGGGCGACATCTTTCAACAATTTCACGTGAACCAGAGAAGGTTACTTCTAGCATCCAGAACACATACTTCAAGGTAACACGAAGATGGTTCTCAAAGGTTTCCAACATTAATGCCAAATGTTTCATATGGATTTAGTATTTCATGGAGAAGGTAAGTATGTAATTGATAGGCTCAATAACAAAATTATCTATGAAATCCAAGAAGACAGTGTCACATGTTGTATGAACAAGGCATAGATATTGGTCAGACCAGAGGACATGAAGATGTGCTCAGGTGAAACATCACGAGTAGATACACCGACATGATAGTCCTTGGAACTGAGTTTGACTTGACGATTGCCCAAATCAAATCAAACGCATGGAAAGATAACATATCCCCAAAGGACATACTATCCTGCTTCAACACGAACACAGCTAGACATCCCTTTAAGAAGGAATTGAGTTGGATGGAACTTTTGTCTTACAACTCTCCAAGTTGTTGTTTAAGATCAACCAACTAGCTTCGGGTATCCAGTACGGATTCTAGGAGAAAAGAGCGGTTTAAAGGAACAACTTACTCATGAACCTGACAACACGGTCATGTGGCCACATGGCGATGCTTCTAGTAAGACATCCAAAATATCACGGACCACCGATATGTCACTTAGTTCGAGAGGGAAACTTGCTTGGTAAGGCAAGAATACATAGTCTCAGAGCTTCGGTATGAACCTAACTCTTTGACTGAGGAGAGTGCACCGGAATAACGGACTTGATAGAATAATCAAACTTCACTTATTGATAGGGTTAACCACCACGCTAGGAATGATACAAATGTCCTTGAAGTTCAAAGCAATAAGAATTGCTAAGAATCTCAGATTACCACATTATTACGCACACGCAACATTTCCTGAGTGCGAACAGAACGGTGGGTAAAATATGTAAGAGCATCACTTCATTAAGAGGTCATGAATCTCAACACGATATCTTAGTATAAAAGGGTGTGATGTTTTAAGGTAGAACAGAACGTAAGCTAATCAACGCTTATTGATTCTGTGGATTACAACACTTTGACCTGATCTTAGAAATGATGAGGTACTGGAGTTTTTTTCTCCTGACATCCCGAAATGGTTTATCATGACGAACCACAAGAGTATCTTGCATCAGAAGACACCAATACACATTTACTACTTGGCTACTAACTGGTAGATAAAGGTCGGAAAACAACAAGGGTAAAGAACATCCTCAGGTTAGAATCCAGAGATGTGGATGCATAAGTCAACAATCTTCTGAAAACCGATGCATAGAAAAAGTAAGGTGTGGAAGAGTCACGAGTGTAGGAGTGAGACTCACGAAGAGCGCTCTTCTCGTGATCTATTTGGTTCCATTAAAGAACATATGCCATAGCATGTGGTAGGGAAAGTCCTTTATCGTCACTGTTCAATAGCGACAATATACACAAGATTGAAGGCTATACTAGAAGGTACTAGCCATCCTGAGGTAATATGTAAACATTAACCACAAGGTCAATAATATGGATCTTGGGTTAAAGGTTAGCTTCATGTACAAGATTCACAACACCGGAATCTAGCACAATCGGGGATCTTAGGTTCAAGTCCGAGGGTTAAAACCCAAAGAAAGTAATAACTACTACTTGAGTGGCACAGCATACACTACAGGATAGTAATCACGAGTTAACTTCCAAGAGAAGAAACAACTTCTGAAGTACCCAAACAAACAAAAAGAAGGCACACGAGGCGAAAAGAGACCTCGAAGCCTAGAACAGAACTTTATGGATCCTACAATATAAAATTGTGGGTCCAAAAGATAGAGAGATCATGATAGAAAGGAATCTCTCAGAAGAAACAGAACAAAGGAAAACAGGGAACACACACGACTGACTCTAGAGACCTCAACACTAGGTCAAATGGTTCAGAACCGGCATGCCTGAAGTGGCACCTAAGTTTTGAAAGACTGGACGAGATAGCAAAACTTTTGCAAATCAACACAAGATAAGATAACCCAGAGTTAGAGCGGAACTGGATAAGTAGAAAAGAAACATACCAGAGTTTTTCGACCATAATTTTCATCTTTGAAAATAGTTTTCACAAATACTAGACTCAACATCGACCAATAGAAAGGTTTCCTATAGTCGGTACTGCTCTGATGCCAAAACCTATGACACACCCAGGATTAGGGCTAGACAAATACCAAACCTTTGTCTGTTATAAGCCTAACCTAAATTTCAAAAGTGTATAGAGGGAGAATTGATAACACAACAGTGACCCTACGACACAAAAATTATTACAGCA
Source organism: Avena sativa (assembly GCA_916181665.1). NCBI lineage: Eukaryota > Viridiplantae > Streptophyta > Magnoliopsida > Poales > Poaceae > Avena > Avena sativa. Next base: position 237,028,954 of record OV702283.1, on the reverse strand, counting down.
AGGTCATAACTGAGCGAAGAACCAAAATATTACAAGCAGAGGTCACTGACCACAAACATCAAACAACGGAAGGCAAATTATGCTATTAAGTATAGCAAACTTAACAAATGGCCTAAGAGGCCTGAAGCATAACGATTACGTCCAATCCATAGATCCCAGACTGCCGTCTGGGAATACCAAGCTACTCGTCGATGCCAATGCCGAAAAGAACTCATCTTCTATGGTAACACTTACTCTGCTGCAAAAGTATCAATGAAGCAAGGGTGAGTACAGGGTGTACTCCACAAGACTTATGGATAGTGGAGTTATTTTGCATAAAGCCATCTTTTGTTTTCAAAACAAGAAGGAAAAGAACATCGTCTAGTCAGATCATTTTCAAAGGGGATAAGAACACTACAACTCTAGCTCTTAGAATCAGCCTCGATACCCACCAAGTACCATCATCAACTGAACCTCTCTTCCCGGACTACCCCCTCAAACAACCCCGAGGAAGTATTCCGGATCTCACATTAGTTGACCAAGTTTTATCATTCGGTTATACTTCTCTATGATCTTCACGTCCATTCCCAAGTTGTCCATAACCATGGACACGGCTTTTCGAAAAGATTAATACCTTGTAGGGGTGCACAACTTTACCCACAAGTACCAACCGATTCTTAATGTCAGTTAACATTAGCCCTCTTCCTGGGAAGGCCGACAGAGAGTGGTTGACCACGAACTTTACCTTGCTTTCCCCGAGACCATGAGTCACGCACTAGGGAGACGCCGCCGTAACGGGTCGAGTCCCGAAGCCGGTACCTAATGATGTGTACAAGGTTCAAGATTACGGATGTCGGGCATCTCTTGTTCCCAGCCACGTTTACCTACCTGTTATGAATGCACCTCCTTCACCTCCATTCAAGAACAACCAAGATGTGTATGTCGAATGGAAAGCCCGAATTATGTGACACATGGAATCTACTCAGCAAGTTAGTTGGTCGAGGTGGTTTCTAGGCCCCCGTGTGTTTGTACGCTCGTCTTGGTTCAAGAGGCAAGAACATCGGGTCCTAAGGGTGGCAAGTATGGGACTACAGAAACCACAACCCACATGGCCTCCCATACAAGCCTTAGCATGTTTATTATCAATTTCTGATCATATCACATCTTCATACCATACTAGGTTCATTCGCATCTCCGATGCAACATCTGGATGATCGATACTATACCACTAAGAATGGCTAAGCGCGACTAAACTGTGACTCTAGCGATGCTCATAAGCCAAACCCTAGTTATGCTAGGAGCATTGAATCAGGTATTATAGTTCACAAGGTAAAACATGCATAATATAGGTTTACTCTATCTACTGATAAAAGACTGTTGAACCGAATTCATATGGCGAGAATGAAATACTTTGTAAACATAGGATTCATATGTATGAGTGGGGCTTCGCTTGCCTTTGCCAGTTGATATCCAGAAAGCAGAGTTCCGGACACCTGGTACTTGACTTGGTTATAGTTGGCCAAGTATTGTTCGTCGATCTTCGACGGTGTTGATCTCGGTCTTTGATCTCGATCTCAATCTCGATCTCGCATTCTACCGAAGAAGAACCAAATACCGGAAAGAAAGGGAAACATTCAACACATGGCATCGATGCAATGCTCAAACAATAATGATGATATGACAAGTTAAAAGTTATTGAAATTGAAACCCTAAACATGCTTGGTCATTTTAAACGGCGTCCGAGAGGTCCAAACCCTAGAACAGGGGGATCCTCGGAATCACCTGCAGGGTTCAATTGGTTCTTCTAATTAAACTTGCAGTTGAAGTTGTTAAATAATGCATGATTATAATGCTATGAGATATATCTCATTTTTCTGAACATTTTGATATATTGTTTGTATTTTTCTGACTTATAAATAATTAGATATTGAATTTACAAGTTTTAGTCAATTTCTGAAATCAATAAACCAATTTAAATTAATTTATTGCGCCATTATGACATCAGCATATAAGTGGGGCGTTTCTTACTGGGGCTGGGTCTAGCCCCAGTCACTGACTGCTGGGCCCTAGGTTGGGTCAACATGCCACGCTAGAGGAGTTTGGTCAAGGCCCACGTCAGGCACACGCAGGCGCCACGTCGACGCCACGATGGAGCCACATAGGCTCGCCAGAGAACGGCCAGGCAGTGGCGGTTGGCGGCGCTAGGGGGCTTGCTAAGCTACACGGAAGGGTGCGTTCGAGCGAGCGCGACACTGCAGACCTAACTATGGTGTGGCATCCCGCAAAACCACTACTAGAAAATCGCGTTGTTTTTGTGCATTGCATCATCATGACCGCATGCTCATGTCATCATGCCACATTGCATTTGAGCATCGGCATCATCTTGCATTTGCTTGCGTAAAACTATTTGCGAAAAAACCTAATTTGTTTTCCAAACGCCCCATCTTAATTCAAACGCAAAACCCGGGACACCGGATTATTTTGTTTTGTTTGTTATCGGTTTGCAAAAGTCGGTTTGCAACAAATAAAATTATTGAATTATTTTTAGTGGGGCAGTCGAACGGGCCGATTCGACCCGAACGACCACCCCCAGAAATTAAAACGGCCCAACCATAATCCTAAAGCTACCCAACCTAATCTACCCACAACCCCTCCACCTCACCCCACCCAATCCCCTCTCGCCACCTCACCTCTCTCCCTCCCCCCACCACTCACACGCTGCCATGTCACCCAGCCACCCCTCTCTCTCTCTCCACTTCCCACCCCACACCCCTGCCTGCCACACACACACACCACACCCTGCACGCACCCACCCACCGCCAGGCCCACCCCTCCCTGCACGCGGGCCCCGCCTGACCCAGCACGCCACCCACGCCCCGCTCCCCTTCCCAGTTCCGCCTCCCCCCGATCGAACCGCCCCCGACACCTCCTCTCTCCCCGCGTCTGCTCCTTCTCTCCCCTGGCCGCCTCCCCTCTGCCTTCTTCCTCCCCTCCGGCTCGCCCGTCCCCCCCCGCAGGAGGCCTCCTCCGCCAACCACCCCACCGCCTGGTGCCCGCAAGCCCGCCCGCCGGCCTCCCTCTCTCGCGACCCTCCCCTCGCCGCTCCTTCCCGCCCCGCCGGCCGCCCTTCTCCCTCATCTCCGGCGCCCCTCCATCATGCTCTTCACCCGCCCTCGTCCCCACCGTCGCCGTCGACCCCGCCTCTGCGCCCCTCTCTCTCCCCGCCCTGGCGCCGTCGCCCGCGCCTCTCGGTGGCCCCGTCCACGTCCCGCGCCCCGCGACTCTCCTCTCGGCCCGCCGCCTCCAGCGCCGGCCCCGGCCACGCCGACGCCGCATCCCCCCTCCCCGTCCGGCTCCCCGCCGCCGGCCCGTGCGCCGCTCAACCATCCTCGCCTCCATGCCGGCCGCCCTCCTCCACCTCGCGGCTACCCTCCTCCGGCCGGTTCCGTCCGCGCCGGCAGCGCCACCTCCGACCGCCCTGGCTCCCCTCGTCTCCTCTGTGCCGTCCGCGCCCTCTGCTCGCCCGGCCCCGCGCCGACCCCGCCTCGCTGGCCTTGGCCGCTTGCACCCACCCCGCCTGCTACCAAGACTGTTGGCCGCGGTTGTGCATCGACTCCTCCTCGGAACCTTCTCTGCAAGTTCTGCCTGTTGGACGTCCCGTGATCCTGTCCGCGTTCGCACGCGTCGACCTCAACCCACGAGTTCTGCCCGAACGACAAGGTCGTCTTCCCAGAGTCCGAAGACCGATCCCGTGGAGGCCATGAACCCTTCAAGATACGTGTGTCAACAAGCTCGACACCGACAAACGAGTGGGACCCCGAGTACTTCGTCGTGGAAACTAGGGGCGATGACGCCGAATCGACAAGATCTCCTTCACGGAATTCGAGAAGTCTGTTCGGGTGCCTGAAGACCAAACTCCGTCGAACCCTAACCAAGTACGTCGAGACCCTGAAGGCCCCGAAGCCGAAGGTCACCTACAAGGAACGCCAAGGACTCCTCCCTGAAACCGCCACGACCGTCTACATGAGGCCGCTGCCCTGAAGACCGATCTAGAGCGCCAAGGCCTTCGCATGGAATCGCCAAGATCCACCGGCGCCAAACCCTAGACCGACATCGTCACCCGAGAACTCTGACAAGGACGCCAAGCTCATCGAGATCGCGGAACGACAAGCACTTCACCCCGGATGCCGAGACCGACTCGATGGCGCGGACCCGACAAGATCTTCGCAGCGACAAGATCGGCACCAACCAGGACGAGTCCGATGCCCCGACGCCAGACCAAGTGCTTCCTCCCGGAACGCCAAGATCTACTCCGCTATCCGAGAACGTTTCCGTCGAACCCTGAACCCCGAGACCCGACCCCGAACCACGGAACCCCAAGTTCGTCGAGACCCTAATGTGTGAACCCCTTCCCGAAAACCCTATTTTTATAATATAATACAACTTGTCGCATATTAATTGTTCATGCATGCATACTGCCTGTGGTTTGGGGGCCTTATGCCGATTCACCTCATAATTAAATATGGGGCCCATATGCGGGAAAATCCAGTCGTATATTGGCCTCATTTAAACTTGTGTAGCGAACCGGTGCCATCTTTGGTCTTGCTAATGAAACATTTAATTTGCGGGGTAAATAAATAACTCGAACCGTTTAATTTATTGTCGGGGCCCCGGTTCCACTTAATATGACCTAATTGCATCGCACCTTCACCATGCCATGCATCATACATGCATCATGCCCGATCTTTTGCCGTAGTATTAAATATTGCATCCGGTGTTTCTTCTAGTGTTTTGCTTCTTCGCGGATAAGGCCGTTGAGTTGATGCGAGTGTCGACCCGATCTTCGGTTGAACCTTCGGCAATGTTTTCAGGCGAGCATCTCCCCCTCTCTACCTATCTTACTTTTCTAGTATTTATTTCCTCCTGTTGATCTTTTGCTATCTGTGTTGCGATGCTCTAGTTTTCGTACCCGTGATATCCCTTGTAGCCATATATAGCTTTGGACACATCCTATTACCTGTTGTTTAGTAGATAGTTGGACCCGCGCGTCATAGTCGCTTGCTCAAGTGTTGTTGCGTGTCGTCAAGTACCACAGTTGTTGGAGAAGTGCCGCATGTTTATTGTTGGAGATGATCATGGCTTTACTTATCGTTCACTTTAATTCCTGTTTAACAACTAAAATTGAAGTAAGTAAGCAGAGGCATCGGTGGGTGATAGATAATATTTGGTTTCCGACCGCCCACTTGTGTCCCGTAGGACCCTGAGTACTTGATACCTGTTCCTTGATTTTATCGCGCTATCCACATCCGGGAGGCTTATGGGACCCCCCTGAGCCAGAGCTTGATTCAGTCTTATTTCTTGGGGCCACAAACTAGTTTGAGGTTTTATTTACGATCTTGTACTTATGCCATGCTACTGCTTTATTTACGATTGTGCGAGGAGCACACTGTACTGTTTAGGATCGTGGCACGATTCCGCGGTGTCGACAAGCCCAGTTTTGGGTTCTCAGTCGTTCATAGCCGTCCCCACAACCTTGAGTCCGTCTCGGAGCCGGCCGGCTTCGTTGCGGGTCTACTTTAAGGGGTGCCCCCCTGAAATATTTCTGAATCCTGTGATTGCTTTGTCGTGAAGGCCTCGTTGGGTTTTGATTTGGTTTTTCCGAGGTTGATCGAGTGTGTGTTGCTATTGGTGCACCCCGGCCGGGTAAAACTTTCTGAAAGCCGTGTCCGCGGTTATGGACGACTTGGAGCACAGTATCTCGATCATAGACAACTATAACTAAAGTAGTGCTATAAATTTGACTTTAGAATGACTAGTAATCAGCTTCAACTACAACGGAATGGCTAATTAAAACTGCCAACAATTGCTTGTTTGGGTCGTCACCAGCGACCATTGTATCTGACTAGTAAGTATTGCAACTACAACGGAATTGGCTAAATAAAAGTACCAACAACTGTTGGGTTTTGGGTTATCTCATGCTAATTGTATCTGACTAGTAAGTGTCGCAACTACAACGGAATGGTTAAATAAAACTGCCCACTGTTTAATTTATCAGGACGAAGATCTACACCTGACTAGTAATTGCCGCAACGATAACCGAATAAATAAAACTGCCAACGGTGTGAGTTCCTCGGTTGACTTCCTCGATTGGTCTCGAGGGGGAAACGCCAGGATGGGTTTGTTTGATGGTAGAAACAGGTTGGTTCCGAATAGGTCTTTCTTATCCCTCTCTGATAACCGCCAGTTGTATCAAGTCTCTATAGGTTGTTTAGTGCATGCTGCCGCTGCCGCTTCAGTCCACCATACCTATGTAGGCGAGGACCGCCGAATTCTAGTCTCGCCGTGTACTGGCCTCAGTACTGACGCTCCTCTTTTTCCTTTGCCCTTTGTCGGCACCCCTTTTGTTTAACTAGGTTTTGAGATCGACGTCGTTAGCAGGGTTACCCTTCCGGCTTGGCCTGGGCAGGGTTATGGACGCCATTGGTTATTCTTCAGGGCTCTTAGCCCCATTTGCATCTTGTCCGCAGTCGGACGCTCTATCGTTTTCAAGGTGATTTGAATCTTTGTATATTATATCTGTATTCTTGACTCAATGAGTCGCTGTTGTATATATATCTGTTCTGTGGGTCCCATCGAGGACTGTTGTGTAATGTTATTACTTCGTTGTCCACCCGCACGAAAGTGCCTGGTGGGCACCTTTGAATCGTTTCTATGCGGGTTTGGCGAATTTCGCTAAAACTTGCATAGGGCCGATACTGAGGGTGTTACAGAGTGGTATCAGAGCTCAGCAGTTACGATACCCCACAAGTCCAGCCTGTAGGATAACCTAGCTAACGGCCGAAGTAGAGTGTCAAAATTATTTTTGAAAACCGGTTGGATAGTTCTGATTAGGTCTGATTTTACTCCTTACCCCTCTGTTGTTCTCCTCTTACCTCTACGTGTTTTGAATCCGCTCTCTTCTCTCTCTTCGAGTCCAGGATTTCTCGCGGTTGGGTTTCCGTCGTACCTTCAGGGTTTCGCTTCCTCTTTTGGTAACGGTGTGTCTACATCTGGTCTTCATTCTATCCGAGGAATCCTCATTTAAAATTGTGTAGCGAACCCGGTGCTATCTTTTGCCATGCTAAAACAACATTTAAATTGCGGGGTAGCTAAACAACTGGAACCATATATTTGATTGTCGGGACCCCGGTTCCGCTTAATATGACCTAATTGCATCGCATCCTTGCCATGTCATGCATCATACATGCATCATGCCCGATCTTTTGCCGTAGTATTAAATATTGCATCCGATGTTTATTCTAGTGTTTTGCTTCTTCGCGGATAAGGCCGTTGAGTTGATGTGAGCTTCGCCCCGATCTTCGGTTGAACCTTCGACAATGTTTTCAGGCGAGCATCTTCCCCTTTCTACCTATCTTACTTTTATAGTATTTATTCCCTCCTGTTGATCTATTGCTATCTGTGTTGCGATGCTTTAGTTTCCGTACCTGTGATATACCGTACAGCCCTATATTGCCTTGGACACATCCTATTACCTGTTGTTTGGGAGATAGTTGGACTTGCGTGTCGTAGTCGCTTGCTCAAGTGCTGTTGCGTGTCGTCCAGTGCCACAGTTGTTGATGTATTGCCGCATGTTGATGTTGGAGATGATCATAGTTTTACTTATCGCTTACTTTAATTCCTGTTTAACAACTAAAATTGAAATAAGCAGAGGCATCGGTGGGTGATAGATAATATTTGGTTTCCGAACGCCCACTTGTGTCCCGTAGGACCCGAGTACTTGATACCTGTTCCTTGATTTATCGCGCTATCCACATCCGGGAGGTATATGGGACCCCCCTGAGCCAGAGCTTGATTCAGTCTTATTTCTTGGGGCCACAAACTAGTTTGAGGTTTTATTACTATCCAGTACTTATGCCATGCTATTGCTTTATTTACGATTGTGCGAGGAGCACACTGTACTGTTTAGGATCGTGGCACGATTCCGCGGTGTCGACAAGCCCAGCCACACTTTCGGGTTCCCAGTCGTTCACAGCCGTCCCCACAACCTTAAGTCCGTCTCGGAGCCGGCCGGCTTCGTTGCGGGTCTACTTTAAGGAGTGGCCCCCTGAAATATTTCTGAATCCTGTGATTGCTTTGTCGTGAAGGCCTCGTTGGGTTTTGATTTGGTTTTTCCGAGGTTGATCGAGTGTGTGTTGCTATTGGTGCACCCCGGCCGGGTAAAACTTTCTGAAAGCCGTGTCCGCGGTTATGGACGACTTGGAGCACAGTATCTCGACCATAGACAAGAATAACTAAAGTTTATTGCTATAAATTTGACTTTATAATGACTAGTAATCAGCTTCACTATAATGGAATGGCTAATTAACACTGCCCACAATTGCTTGTTTGGAGTGTCGCTTGCGACCATTGTACCTGACTAGTAAGTATGACAACTACAACGGAATGGCTAAATCAAAGTGCCAACAACTGCTGGGTTTTTGGGTTATCTCATGCTAATTGTATCTGATTAGTAATTGTTGCAACTACCACGGAATGCTTAACTAAAAGTGCCCACTGCTTATTTTATCAGGATGATTATTCAAATCTGACTAGTAATTGCTGCAACGATAACTGAATAAATAAAATTGCCAACGGTGTGAGTTCCTCGGTTGACTTCCTCGATCGGTTTCGAGGGGGAAACACCAGGATGGGTTTGTTTGATGGTAGAATCAGGTTGGTTCCGAATAGGTCTTTCTTATCCCTCTCTGATCACCGCTAGTTGTATCGAGTCTCTATAGGTTGTTTAGTGCACGCTGCCGCTGCCACTCAGTCCACCATACCTATGTAGGCGAGGACCGCCGAATTCTAGTCTCGCCGTGTACTGGCCTCAGTACTAACGCTCTCTCTTTTTCCTTTGCCCTTTGTCGGCACCCCTTTTGTTTAAGCAGGTTTTGAGATCGACGTCGTTAGCAGGGTTACCCTTCCGGCTTGGCCTGGGCAGGGTTATGGACGCCCTTGGTTATTCTTCAGGGCTCTTAGCCCCATTTGCATCTTGTCTGTAGCTGGACACACTATCGTTTTCAAGGTGATTTGGATCTTTGTATATTATATCTGTATTCTTGACTCATTGAGTCGCTGTTATATATATATCTGTTCTGTGGGTCCCATCGAGGACTGTTGTGTAATGTTATTACTTCGTTTTCCACCCGCACGCAAGTGCCTGGTGGGAACCTTTGAATCGTTTCTATGCGGGTTTGGCGGTTTTCGCTAAAACTTGCATAGGTCCGATTCTGAGGGTGCTACAGAGTGGTATCAGAGCTCAGCAGTTGCGATACCCCACAAGTCCAGCCTGTAGGATAACCTAGCTAACGGCCGAAGTAGAGTGTCAAAACTATTTTTGGAAACACGGTTGGATAGTTCTGATTAGGTCTGATTTTACTCCTTACCCCTCTGCTATTCTCCTCTTATCTCTACGCGTTTTGAATCCGCTCTCTTCTCTTTCTTCGAGTCCAGGAATTCTCGTGGTTGGGTTTCCGTCGTACCTTCAGGGTTTCGCTTCCTCCTCTGATAACGGTGTTCTACCATCCGGTGTTCATGCTGCTTGAGGAATCCGTCTTCTGTGGTACCATTCTTTGTTCCTTGTTTGTGCCTTCCGGTGTTCTCCGATGCGACGACATCATCTACGCCAGATCCGGTGCAGAGTCTGCATCACTCCTTTGTTTCCGAACCTCGCTTGTCGAGATCTTCAGTCTAATTCCGAGAGATGGTTGCATAATCCGCCTATTCGTGTGCAGGGTAATGGTTTGGGTGCGCGATGGACTGATCACCATCCGACTACTCTTATCATTCGCTCTTGGACATCGAATCAGTGGATCCAGCAGTTTTACTCCGTCCACGGAAGCTAGAGGTGGCTTTATTTGTGGATACCTCTACCTTCGACCTTTTGTTTCCGGAGTGTTCTCGCGACGATCACGGACAACGACCTCTTGTTAGTGGTGTCGCGAGGATCTACACGAAGCGAGAAGATTCAGATCACCGACCTTCCTGCCCGGTACCATGAGGCGGATCTCGAGGGCGAGATCCCTTGTTAGTGGTGTCGAATTGTGGCATCCCGCAAAAACCACTACTAGAAAATCGCGTCGTTTTTGTGCATTGCATCGTCATCATCATATGTTGTTTGTCTAAAACTATTTTCGCAAAGCCCTATTTGTTTTCCAAACGCCCCTCTTTATTCAAACGCAAAACCCCGGGTCTCCGGATTATTTTTGTTTTGTTGCTATCGGTTTGCAAACGGCCCAATTAAAGAAAATAAAATATTGCATTATTTTTAGCGGGGCAGTCGAACGGGCCGAATGACCCGAACGACCACCCCAGAAAATTAAATCCGTCCACCTAACCCGCCCTTCTAAATCCTACAGCTACCAATCTACCTACCCACACCCAGCCTCCACCTCACCCGGACCAATCGCTGGACGCCACGTCACCCCTCCCTTCCCTCTAACCAACCCCAACCCGCCACATCAGCCTGGCCACCTCCTCTCTCACCCCTCTCTCTCTCCTCTCTCAACCTGCCACCCACCCACACGACGCAACACACGCAGCCACACACACAAGCCCACAGCCCCACCAGCCCCGGTCCCACCCCCGGTCCACCACCTGCCGCGTGCCCCACCTGCCTCCCCTGTTCCTCTTCTCCACCAACCGCGTCGCTCACGCCTCCCTCCCTCGTCTGCCTCGCGCGCGCCCCGCCCGACCTTCCTCCTCTCCAGCTGCACGCCGCTCGCTCCCTCCCTCGCAAGCTCCCGGCCGCCGCCCTCCTTCTCCGTCGCCGGCGAACCGCCCCGCCGCCCTGGCCCTCTCCCCTCCGCTCCACCGTCAGCCGCGCGCGACCTCGCCTCCAAGCCCCGCGCCCGTCGCCCCGCCAGGCCGCGCCTCCGCTCGCCCCTCTCGCCCCCGTCGCCCCGCTCCACCACCCTCCGCCCTCCGCGCCGCTCCCGCCTCCGGCCCCGCTCGTCACGGACGCCGGCGACCCCGAGCCCTCCCTCTCCGGCGCCCACCACCGCCTCCGTCAACGCTGCCGTCGTCCCGACCCTCCGCCGGCGACCCCAGCGCGACCCGCCCCTTCTCCCTCGGCTCCGGCCAACCTCGCCCGCCGGCGCGGCCGCCCCGCCTCCGACCACGCGCCTTCCATCTCCTCCTCCGCCCCCTGCGCCACCAAACGCCGCCGCACGAGGACCCTGCCTGCACAGCGCCCCCGTCGCCACCCCTGCCTCCTGCCGCCTCTCCTCCCGGGCTCGTGCGTGTTGCCGCTGCCATCAGCGTTCGCCGGCGACCCTCCCCGAGCTGCCGCGTCGCCATACCGCCGTCCTCCTGGGCGTCCTCCCAAGCCCGTGTTTCTGCCGACAAGTACCAGAACCGAGCCAGGGGGGCGTTCATCGTCGCGTGGCCCTCCAAACCGACGCCACAGAAGGTCTTCTATGCGGTAGATGGAAGTCACAGTGGCAACCCGTCAACAAGATGTTTGTTGTTGCTCGCTGGCGCCCGGTGTTCGTGATCGATGTTTCCGATGTGGTGTCGAGACGATGGCCGTGAACCTATTCGTCACCAAGTTCCCCTCGCCTTGCCAAGCTCTTCCTCCTGGAACCCGCTGGCACCTGCCTGAAGACCGATACAAGTGCCAGGAACCGAACCGGGAGTACGCCAAGTTCGCCGAGTTCAAGGACCTCCAAGATCTCCGTCACGGAAACGGCATGTACTTCCCTGGGACGCCACGACTGGGACCCCGGACCCGAAGACCCCATGGGACGACAAGTACTCCGACATGGACCCGATTGAAGCAAACCCGAAGACGGTAGATACGACAAGTACTTCCCTAGATCCGAAGACCCTAATCCCAGTAAATCCGAGAACGCTTCCGTCGAGACCGAACCCGCCGAACCCTGGACCCTGAGGCCGACCCCGAACCCCGGAACCCCAAGACCGTCGAGACCCCTCTAATGTGTGAACCCCTTCCTGAAACCCTATTTTATAATATAATACAACTTGTCGCATATTAATTGTTCATGCATGCATCCTTGACATGTGGTTTGGGGGCCTTATGCCGATTCACCTAATAATTAAATATGGGGCCCATATGCGGGCAAATCTAGTCTCATATTGGCCTCATTTAAAATTGTGTAGCGAACCCGGTGCTATCTTTTGCCATGCTAAAACAACATTTAAATTGCGGGGTAGCTAAACAACTGGAACCATATATTTGATTGTCGGGACCTCGGTTCCGCTTAATATGACCTAATTGCATCGCATCCTTGCCATGTCATGCATCATACATGCATCATGCCCGATCTTTTGCCGTAGTATTAAATATTGCATCCGGTGTTTATTCTAGTGTTTTGCTTCTTCGCGGATAAGGCCGTTGAGTTGATGTGAGCTTCGCCCCGATCTTCCGTTGAACCTTCGACAATGTTTTCAGGCGAGCATCTTCCCCTTTCTACCTATCTTACTTTTATAGTATTTATTCCCTCCTGTTGATCTATTGCTATCTGTGTTGCGATGCTTTAGTTTCCGTACCTGTGATATACCGTGCAGCCCTATATTGCCTTGGACACATCCTATTACCTGTTGTTTGGGAGATAGTTGGACTTGCGTGTCGTACTCGCTTGCTCAAGTGCTGTTGCGTGTCGTCCAGTGCCACAGTTGTTGATGTATTGCCGCATGTTGATGTTGGAGATGATCATAGTTTTAATATCGCTTACTTTAATTCCTGTTTAATAACTAAAATTGAAATAAGCAGAGGCATCGGTGGGTGATAGATAATATTTGGTTTCCGAACGCCCACTTGTGTCCCGTAGGACCCGAGTACTTGATACATGTTCCTTGATTTATCGCGCTATCCACATCCAGGAGGTATATGGGACCCCCCTGAGCCAGAGCTTGATTCAGTCTTATTTCTTGGGGTCATAAACTAGTTTGAGGTTTTATTACTATCCTGTACTTATGCCATGCTACTGCTTTATTTACGATTGTGCGAGGAGCACACTGTACTGTTTAGGATCGTGGCACGATTCCGCGGTGTCGACAAGCCCAGCCACACTTTCGGGTTCCCAGTCGTTCACAGCCGTCCCCACAACCTTAAGTCCGTCTCGGAGCCGGCCGGCTTCGTTGCGGGTCTACTTTAAGGGGTGGCCCCCTGAAATATTTCTGAATCTTGTGATTGCTTTGTCGTGAAAGCCTCGTTGGGTTTAGATTTGGTTTTTCCGAGGTTGATCGAGTGTGTGTTGCTATTGGTGCACCCCGGCCGGGTAAAACTTTCTGAAAGCCGTGTCCGCGGTTATGGACGACTTGGAGCACAGTATCTCGACCATAGACAAGCATAACTAAAGTTTATTGCTATAAATTTGACTTTATAATGACTAGTAATCAGCTTCACTATAATGGAATGGCTAATTAACACTGCCCACAATTGCTTGTTTGGAGTGTCGCTTGCGACCATTGTACCTGACTAGTAAGTATGACAACTACAACGGAATGGCTAAATCAAAGTGCCAACAACTGCTGGGTTTTTGGGTTATCTCATGCTAATTGTATCTGATTAGTAATTGTTGCAACTACCACGGAATGCTTAACTAAAAGTGCCCACTGCTTATTTTATCAGGATGATTATTCAAATCTGACTAGTAATTGCTGCAACGATAACTGAATAAATAAAATTGCCAACGGTGTGAGTTCCTCGGTTGACTTCCTCGATCGGTTTCGAGGGGGAAACACCAGGATGGGTTTGTTTGATGGTAGAATCAGGTTGGTTCCGAATAGGTCTTTCTTATCCCTCTCTGATCACCGCTAGTTGTATCGAGTCTCTATAGGTTGTTTAGTGCACGCTGCCGCTGCCGCTCAGTCCACCATACCTATGTAGGCGAGGACCGCCGAATTCTAGTCTCGCCGTGTACTGGCCTCAGTACTGACGCTCTCTCTTTTTCCTTTGCCCTTTGTCGGCACCCCTTTTGTTTAAGCAGGTTTTGAGATCGACGTCGTTAGCAGGGTTACCCTTCCGGCTTGGCCTGGGCAGGGTTATGGACGCCCTTGGTTATTCTTCAGGGCTCTTAGCCCCATTTGCATCTTGTCCGTAGCTGGACGCACTATCGTTTTCAAGGTGATTTGGATCTTTGTATATTATATCTGTATTCTTGACTCATTGAGTCGCTGTTATATATATCTGTTCTGTGGGTCCCATCGAGGACTGTTGTGTAATGTTATTACTTCGTTTTCCACCCGCACGCAAGTGCCTGGTGGGCACCTTTGAATCGTTTCTATGCGGGTTTGGCGGTTTTCGCTAAAACTTGCATAGGTCCGATTCTGAGGGTGCTACAGAGTGGTATCAGAGCTCAGCAGTTGCGATACCCCACAAGTCCAGCCTGTAGGATAACCTAGCTAACGGCCGAAGTAGAGTGTCAAAACTATTTTTGGAAACACGGTTGTATAGTTCTGATTAGGTCTGATTTTACTCCTTACCCCTCTGCTATTGTCCTCTTATCTCTACGCGTTTTGAATCCGCTCTCTTCTCTTTCTTCGAGTCCAGGAATTCTCGTGGTTGGGTTTCCGTCGTACCTTCAGGGTTTCGCTTCCTCCTCTGATAACGGTGTTCTACCATCCGGTGTTCATGCTGCTTGAGGAATCCGTCTTCTGTGGTACCATTCTTTGTTCCTTGTTTGTGCCTTCCGGTGTTCTCCGATGCGACGACATCATCTACGCCAGATCCGGTGCAGAGTCTGCATCACTCCTTTGTTTCCGAACCTCGCTTGTCGAGATCTTCAGTCTAATTCCGAGAGATGGTTGCATAATCCGCCTATTCGTGTGCAGGGTAATGGTTTGGGTGCGCGATGGACTGATCACCATCCGACTACTCTTATCATTCGCTCTTGGACATCGAATCAGTGGATCCAGCAGTTTTACTCCGTCCACGGAAGCTAGAGGTGGCTTTATTTGTGGATACCTCTACCTTCGACCTTTTGTTTCCGGAGTGTTCTCGTGACGATCACGGACAACGACCTCTTGTTAGTGGTGTCGCGAGGATCTACACGAAGCGAGAAGATTCAGATCACCGACCTTCCTGCCCGGTACCATGAGGCGGATCTCGAGGGCGAGATCCCTTGTTAGTGGTGTCGAATTGTGGCATCCCGCAAAAACCACTACTAGAAAATCGCGTCGTTTTTGTGCATTGCATCGTCATCATCATATGTTGTTTGTCTAAAACTATTTTCGCAAAGCCCTATTTGTTTTCCAAACGCCCCTCTTTATTCAAACGCAAAACCCCGGGTCTCCGGATTATTTTTGTTTTGTTGCTATCGGTTTGCAAACGGCCCAATTAAAGAAAATAAAATATTGCATTATTTTTAGCGGGGCAGTCGAACGGGCCGAATGACCCGAACGACCACCCCAGAAAATTAAATCCGTCCACCTAACCCGCCCTTCTAAATCCTACAGCTACCAATCTACCTACCCACACCCAGCCTCCACCTCACCCGGACCAATCGCTGGACGCCACGTCACCCCTCCCTTCCCTCTAACCAACCCCAACCCGCCACATCAGCCTGGCCACCTCCTCTCTCACCCCTCTCTCTCTCCTCTCTCAACCTGCCACCCACCCACACGACGCAACACACGCAGCCACACACACAAGCCCACAGCCCCACCAGCCCCAGTCCCACCCCCGGTCCACCACCTGCCGCGTGCCCCACCTGCCTCCCCTGTTCCTCTTCTCCACCAACCGTGCCGCTCACGCCTCCCTCCCTCGTCTGCCTCGCGCGCGCCCCGCCCGACCTTCCTCCTCTCCCGCTGCACGCCGCTCGCTCCCTCCCTCGCAAGCTCCAGGCCGCCGCCCTCCTTATCCGTCGCCGGCGAACCGCCCCGCCGCCCTGGCCCTCTCCCCTCCGCTCCACCGTCAGCCGCGCGCGACCTCGCCTCCAAGCCCCGCGCCCGTCGCCCCGCCAGGCCGCGCCTCCGCTCGCCCCTCTCGCCCCCGTCGCCCCGCTCCACCACCCTCTGCCCTCCGCGCCGCTCCCGCCTCCGGCCCCGCTCGTCACGGACGCCGGCGACCCCGAGCCCTCCCTCTCCGGCGCCCACCACCGCCTCCGTCAACGCCGCCGTCGTCCCGACCCTCCGCCGGCGACCCCAGCGCGACCCGCCCCTTCTCCCTCGGCTCCGGCCAACCTCGCCCGCCGGCGCGGCCGCCCCGCCTCCGACCACGCGCCTTCCATCTCCTCCTCCGCCCCCTGCGCCACCAACCGCCGCCGCGCGAGGACCCTGCCTGCACAGCGCCCCCGTCGCCACCCCTGCCTCCTGCCGCCTCTCCTCCCGGGCTCGTGCGTGTTGCCGCTGCCATCAGCGTTCGCCGGCGACCCTCCCCGAGCTGCCGCGTCGCCATACCGCCGTCCTCTGGGCGTCCTCCCAAGCCCGTGTTTCTGCCGCCAAGTACCAGAACCGAGCCAGGGGGGCGTTCATCGTCGCGTGGCCCTCCAAACCGACGCCACAGAAGGTCTTCTATGCGGTAGATGGAAGTCACAGTGGCAACCCGTCGACAAGATGTTTGTTGTTGCTCGCTGGCGCCCGGTGTTCGTGATCGTTGTTTCCGATGTGGTGTCGAGACGGTGGCCGTGAACCTATTCGTCACCAAGTTCCCCTCGCCTTGCCAAGCTCTTCCTCCTAGAACCCGCTGGCACCTGCCTGAAGACCGATCCAAGTGCCAGGAACCGAACCGGGAGTACGCCAAGTTCGCCGAGTTCAAGGACCTCCAAGATCTCCGTCATGGAAACGGCATGTACTTCCCTGGGACGCCACGACTGGGACCCCGGACCCGAAGACCCCATGGGATGACAAGTACTCCGACATGGACCCGATTGAAGCAAACCCGAAGACGGTAGATACGACAAGTACTTCCCTAGATCCGAAGACCCTAATCCCAGTAAATCCGAGAACGCTTCCGTCGAGACCGAACCCGCCGAACCCTGGACCCTGAGGCCGACCCCGAACCCCGGAACCCCAAGACCGTCGAGACCCCTCTAATGTGTGAACCCCTTCCTGAAACCCTATTTTATAATATAATACAACTTGTCGCATATTAATTGTTCATGCATGCATCCTTGACATGTGGTTTGGGGGCCTTATGCCGATTCACCTAATAATTAAATATGGGGCCCATATGCGGGCAAATCTAGTCTCATATTGGCCTCATTTAAAATTGTGTAGCGAACCCGGTGCTATCTTTTGCCATGCTAAAACAACATTTAAATTGCGGGGTAGCTAAACAACTGGAACCATATATTTGATTGTCGGGACCCCGGTTCCGCTTAATATGACCTAATTGCATCGCATCCTTGCCATGTCATGCATCATACATGCATCATGCCCGATCTTTTGCCGTAGTATTAAATATTGCATCCGGTGTTTATTCTAGTGTTTTGCTTCTTCGCGGATAAGGCCGTTGAGTTGATGTGAGCTTCGCCCCGATCTTCGGTTGAACCTTCGACAATGTTTTCAGGCGAGCATCTTCCCCTTTCTACCTATCTTACTTTTATAGTATTTATTCCCTCCTGTTGATCTATTGCTATCTGTGTTGCGATGCTTTAGTTTCCGTACCTGTGATATACCGTGCAGCCCTATATTGCCTTGGACACATCCTATTACCTGTTGTTTGGGAGATAGTTGGACTTGCGTGTCGTAGTCGCTTGCTCAAGTGCTGTTGCGTGTCATCCAGTGCCACAGTTGTTGATGTATTGCCGCACGTTGATGTTGGAGATGATCATAGTTTTAATATCGCTTACTTTAATTCCTGTTTAACAACTAAAATTGAAATAAGCAGAGGCATCGGTGGGTGATAGATAATATTTGGTTTCCGAACGCCCACTTGTGTCCCGTAGGACCCGAGTACTTGATACCTGTTCCTTGATTTATCGCGCTATCCACATCCGGGAGGTATATGGGACCCCCCTGAGCCAGAGCTTGATTCAGTCTTATTTCTTGGGGCCACAAACTAGTTTGAGGTTTTATTACTATCCTGTACTTATGCCATGCTACTGCTTTATTTACGATTGTGCGAGGAGCACACTGTACTGTTTAGGATCGTGGCACGATTCTGTGGTGTCGACAAGCCCAGCCACACTTTCGGGTTCCCAGTCGTTCACAGCCGTCCCCACAACCTTAAGTCCGTCTCGGAGTTGGCCGGCTTCGTTGCGGGTCTACTTTAAGGGGTGGCCCCCTGAAATATTTCTGAATCCTGTGATTGCTTTGTCGTGAAAGCCTCGTTGGGTTTTGATTTGGTTTTTCCGAGGTTGATCGAGTGTGTGTTGCTATTGGTGCACCCCGGCCGGGTAAAACTTTCTGAAAGCCGTGTCCCCGGTTATGGACGACTTGGAGCACAGTATCTCGACCATAGACAAGCATAACTAAAGTTTATTGCTATAAATTTGACTTTATAATGACTAGTAATCAGCTTCACTATAATGGAATGGCTAATTAACACTGCCCACAATTGCTTGTTTGGAGTGTCGCTTGCGACCATTGTACCTGACTAGTAAGTATGACAACTACAACGGAATGGCTAAATCAAAGTGCCAACAACTGCTGGGTTTTTGGGTTATCTCATGCTAATTGTATCTGATTAGTAATTGTTGCAACTACCACGGAATGCTTAACTAAAAGTGCCCACTGCTTATTTTATCAGGATGATTATTCAAATCTGACTAGTAATTGCTGCAACGATAACTGAATAAATAAAATTGCCAACGGTGTGAGTTCCTCGGTTGACTTCCTCGATCGGTTTCGAGGGGGAAACACCAGGATGGGTTTGTTTGATGGTAGAATCAGGTTGGTTCCGAATAGGTCTTTCTTATCCCTCTCTGATCACCGCTAGTTGTATCGAGTCTCTATAGGTTGTTTAGTGCACGCTGCCGCTGTCGCTCAGTCCACCATACCTATGTAGGCGAGGACCGCCGAATTCTAGTCTCGCCGTGTACTGGCCTCAGTACTGACGCTCTCTCTTTTTCCTTTGCCCTTTGTCGGCACCCCTTTTGTTTAAGCAGGTTTTGAGATCGACGTCGTTAGCAGGGTTACCCTTCCGGCTTGGCCTGGGCAGGGTTATGGACGCCCTTGGTTATTTTTCAGGGCTCTTAGCCCCATTTGCATCTTGTCCGTAGCTGGACGCACTATCGTTTTCAAGGTGATTTGGATCTTTGTATATTATATCTGTATTCTTGACTCATTGAGTCGCTGTTATATATATCTGTTCTGTGGGTCCCATCGAGGACTGTTGTGTAATGTTATTACTTCGTTTTCCACCCGCACGCAAGTGCCTGGTGGGCACCTTTGAATCGTTTCTATGCGGGTTTGGCGGTTTTCGCTAAAACTTGCATAGGTCCGATTCTGAGGGTGCTACACGACCCTCCCCTCGCCGCTCCTTCCCGCCCCACCGGCCGCCCTTCTCCCTCATCTCCGGCGCCCCTCCATCAAGCTCTTCACCCGCCCTCGTCCCCACCGTCGCCGTCGACCCCGCCTCTGCGCCCCTCTCTCTCCCCGCCCTGGCGCCGTCGCCCGCGCCTCTCGGTGGCCCCGTCCACGTCCCGCGCCCCGCGACTCTCCTCTCGGCCCGCCGCCTCCAGCGCCGGCCTCGGCCACGCCGACGCCGCATCCCCCCTCCCCGTCCGGCTCCCCGCCGCCGGCCCGTGCGCCGCTCAACCATCCTCGCCTCCATGTCGGCCGCCCTCCTCCACCTCGCGGCTACCCTCCTCCGGCCGGTTCCGTCCGCGCCGGCAGCGCCACCTCCGACCGCCCTGGCTCCCCTCGTCTCCTCTGTGCCGTCCGCGCCCTCTGCTCGCCCGGCCCCGCGCCGACCCCGCCTCGCTGGCCTTGGCCGCTTGCACCCACCCCGCCTGCTACCAAGACTGTTGGCCGCGGTTTTGCATCGACTCCTCCTCGGAACCTTCTCTGCAAGTTCTGCCTGTTGGACGTCCCGTGATCCTGTCCGCGTTCGCATGCGTCGACCTCAACCCGCGAGTTCTGCCCGAACGACAAGGTCGTCTTCCCAGAGTCCGAAGACCGATCCCATGGAGGCCATGAACCCTTCAAGATACGTGTGTCAACAAGCTCGACACCGACAAACGAGTGGGACCCCGAGTACTTCGTCGTGGAAACTAGGGGCGATGACGCCGAATCGACAAGATCTCCTTCACGGAATTCGAGAAGTCTGTTCGGGTGCCTGAAGACCAAACTCCGTCGAACCCTAACCAAGTACGTCGAGACCCTGAAGGCCCCGAAGCCGAAGGTCACCTACAAGGAACGCCAAGGACTCCTCCCTGAAACCGCCACGACCGTCTACATGAGGTCGCTGCCCTGAAGACCGATCTAGAGCGCCAAGGCCTTCGCATGGAATCGCCAAGATCCACCGGCGCCAAACCCTAGACCGACATCGTCACCCGAGAACTCTGACAAGGACGCCAAGCTCGTCGAGATCGCGGAACGACAAGCACTTCACCCCGGATGCCGAGACCGACTCGATGGCGCGGACCCGACAAGATCTTCGCAGCGACAAGATCGGCACCAACCAGGACGAGTCCGATGCCCCGACGCCAGACCAAGTGCTTCCTCCCGGAACGCCAAGATCTACTCCGCTATCCGAGAACGTTTCCGTCGAACCCTGAACCCCGAGACCCGACCCCGAACCCCGGAACCCCAAGTTCGTCGAGACCCTAATGTGTGAACCCCTTCCCGAAAACCCTATTTTATAATATAATAAAACTTGTCGCATATTAATTGTTCATGCATGCATATTGCCTGTGGTTTGGGGGCCTTATGCCGATTCACCTTATAATTAAATATGGGGCCCATATGCGGGCAAATCCAGTCGTATATTGGCCTCATTTAAACTTGTGTAGCAAACCGGTGCCATCTTTGGTCTTGCTAATGCAACATTTAATTTGCGGGGTAAATAAATAACTCGAACCGTTTAATTTATTGTCGGGGCCCCGGTTCCACTTAATATGACCTAATTGCATCGCACCTTCACCATGCCATGCATCATACATGCATCATGCCCGATCTTTTGCCGTAGTATTAAATATTGCATCCGGTGTTTCTTCTAGTGTTTTGCTTCTTCACGGATAAGGCCGTTGAGTTGATGCGAGTGTCGACCCGATCTTCGGTTGAACCTTCGGCAATGTTTTCAGGCGAGCATCTCCCCCTCTCTACCTATCTTACTTTTCTAGTATTTATTTCCTCCTGTTGATCTTTTGCTATCTGTGTTGCGATGCTCTAGTTTTCGTACCCGTGATATCCCTTGTAGCCATATATAGCTTTGGACACATCCTATTACTTGTTGTTTGGTAGATAGTTGGACCCGCGCGTCATAGTCGCTTGCTCAAGTGTTGTTGTGTGTCGTCAAGTACCACAGTTGTTGGAGAAGTGCCGCATGTTTATTGTTGGAGATGATCATGGCTTTACTTATCGTTCACTTTAATTCCTGTTTAACAACTAAAATTGAAGTAAGTAAGCAGAGGCATCGGTGGGTGATAGATAATATTTGGTTTCCGACCGCCCACTTGTGTCCCGTAGGACCCCGAGTACTTGATACATGTTCCTTGATTTTATCGCGCTATCCACATCCGGGAGGCTTATGGGACCCCCCTGAGCCAGAGCTTGATTCAGTCTTATTTCTTGGGGCCACAAACTAGTTTGAGGTTTTATTTACGATCCTGTACTTATGCCATGCTACTGCTTTATTTACGATTGTGCGAGGAGCATACTATACTGTTTAGGATCGTGGCACGATTCCGCGGTGTCGACAAGCCCAGTTTTGGGTTCCCAGTCGTTCACAGCCGTCCCCACAACCTTGAGTCCGTCTTGGAGCCGGCCGGCTTCGTTGCGGGTCTACTTTAAGGGGTGGCCCCCTGAAATATTTCTGAATCCTGTGATTGCTTTGTCGTGAAGGCCTCGTTGGGTTTTGATTTGGTTTTTCCGAGGTTGATCGAGTGTGTGTTGCTATTGGTGCACCCCGGCCGGGTAAAACTTTCTGAAAGCCGTGTCCGCGGTTATGGACGACTTGGAGCACAGTATCTCGATCATAGACAACTATAACTAAAGTAGTGCTATAAATTTGACTTTAGAATGACTAGTAATCAGCTTCAACTACAACGGAATGGCTAATTAAAACTGCCAACAATTGCTTGTTTGGGTCGTCGCCAGCGACCATTGTATCTGACTAGTAAGTATCGCAACTACAACGGAATTGGCTAAATTAAAGTACCAACAACTGTTGGGTTTTGGGTTATCTCATGCTAATTGTATCTGACTAGTAAGTGTCGCAACTACAACGGAATGGTTAAATAAAACTGTCCACTATTTAATTTATCAGGACGAAGATCTACACCTGACTAGTAATTGCCGCAACGATAACCGAATAAATAAAACTGCCAACGGTGTGAGTTCCTCGGTTGACTTCCTCGATTGGTCTCGAGGGGGAAACGCCAGGATGGGTTTGTTTGATGGTAGAAACAGGTTGGTTCCGAATAGGTCTTTCTTATCCCTCTCTGATAACCGCCAGTTGTATCAAGTCTCTATAGGTTGTTTAGTGCATGCTGCCGCTGCCGCTTCAGTCCACCATACCTATGTAGGCGAGGACCGCCGAATTCTAGTCTCGCCGTGTACTGGCCTCGGTACTGACGCTCCTCTTTTTCCTTTGCCCTTTGTCGGCACCCCTTTTGTTTAACCAGGTTTTGAGATCGACGTCGTTAGCAGGGTTACCCTTCCGGCTTGGCCTGGGCAGGGTTATGGACGCCATTGGTTATTCTTCAGGGCTCTTAGCCCCATTTGCATCTTGTCCGCAGTCGGACGCTCTATCGTTTTCAAGGTGATTTGAATCTTTGTATATTATATCTGTATTCTTGACTCAATGAGTCGCTGTTGTATATATATCTGTTCTGTGGGTCCCATCGAGGACTGTTGTGTAATGTTATTACTTCGTTTTCCACCCGCACGAAAGTGCCTGGTGGGCACCTTTGAATCGTTTCTATGCGGGTTTGGCGAATTTCGCTAAAACTTGCATAGGGACGATTCTGAGGGTGTTACATATGGCGGCGGCGCTGGCTATAGGTCGCCGGAGATGGCGGCTCGACGACGGGAAGCTACAACAGACGGTGGCATTCGACGCAGGAACGGACAAGAGAGGGAGGGAGACAATGGAGTGGTCCAGGAGGACCGGAGACTCATCCTCGATGCGTGTTCGGCCTCGGCGAGGGCAGAGGAGGACGGGGTCGACGGTAATGGCGAGAGCGGTGGTCCTCGGTGACAAGGAAGGCGAGGTCGATGGCGACCTTTCATAGCACCCGCGGCCGATTCCTTCGGGAAGAAGCTCCAGTGCGACAAGGCGAAGCTTCCTACATGCTCGGCTGACCTTGGGGCGGCCGGAGACTACGGGGCAACGCGGAATCTGCACGGCTAGGGTTCTGGCAGAGGGGAAAACAAGAGAGGGAGGTTGCGGGGAGGGGATAAGGCTAGGAAAGCAGAAGGCGGGCACGGCGCGGCGTTCTTATCCATCGCCAAGAGCTCTATGAATGGCGCCGAGGAAGCAGTGGAGATCGACGGCGGCGACGCTACCACAGAGCTTCTTGGCGTCGTCGTCGAAGACGACAAAGAACAGAGGAGGTCGAACCGGTATGGGCCGATGATGGGCTGCATACGGGCCAAGATGGGCTGCGGGAAAGGGAAGAGAGGAGAGGGAGGTTGCTAGGCTACGACCCATAGAGAGAGATTGTATTTTTCTTTCTGAAATCTTTTCTATTTATGTTTTCCATTTCCTCTTTGTATTTTTCATTTTGTAATCTGTTTTTTATGGTTTTCAAAATACCAAAGATTTTGTAAATATTTAAAATAGTTGAGGGGCCCTTGTAATCCATTTGGACTCCATAGGTTTTGGGGTTTTCAAATTATTTCAAAACCATTTGAAAGGTTTCAAAGAGAGAGAGAGGAAATTAGGGTTTAGGGCTTTGTGATTATTTTTCTTCCATGCATTTTAAAATGATGATGCTCATGAATGCACATACAAACCCTAATTACTATTTAATAAACCTAGGGTTGTTACATGAACCTTCTATAAAAGTCTACATGACCAAGAAAACTTCTTATACCTTTTATGTCCCTTGGTTGTGGCATTATTTCTATTGCTTCAACTTTAGCCCTATCTACTTCAATACCCTTACCTGATACTTTATGTCCAAGTACTATGCCTTCTTTGACCATAAAATGGCACTTCTCCTAGTTTAGGACAAGATTAGTCTCTTCGCAATGCTGCAAAATTATATTGAGATTATCCAAGCAACTAGTAAATGAAGTTCCATAGATAGAAAAATCATCCATAAATACTTCCATTATCAGTTCTATAAAATTTGCGAAAATAGCAGTCATGCATATTTGAAAAGTAGCTTGAGCATTACATAAACCAAAAGGCATGCGTCGGTAAGCATGTAAACCATAAGGACTAATGAAAGTTGTTTTAAGTTGGTCATCAGGATGAACAACTATTTGTGAAAAACCAGAGTATCCGTCCAAGTAGCAAAAATGAGTGTGGTTTGCTAACCTCTCTAAAGTTTGATCTATGAACAGTAAAGGATAATGATCTTTCCTTGTTTCCTTAGTCAATTTCCTGAAATCTATGCACATCCTATGCCCAACAATAGTTCTAGTAGGCATCAATTCATTGTTTTCATTAGGAACAACAGTAAAGCCGCCTTTCTTAGGAACACAATGAACAAGACTTACCCATTCACTTTATTTTAGAGGATAAATTTTACCTGCATCAAGTAGGCGTACTATTTCTTTTCTTACCACTTCCTTCATTTTAGGCTTTAGTCTTCTATTAAATTCTGCAACTGGTTTAGCACCTTCCTTCATGAATATTCGATGGACGGCTATCATGGGACTAATACCCTTCAAGTCGTCCATTGAGTACCCAAAGGCCTTGCGGTGCTCCTTTAGTACCTTCATGAGTTCTTCTTCTTCCCCTGAAAGTTTAGCACTAATAATAACAGGGAATTTATTAGTATCATCTATGAATCTATATTTAAGATTATCTGGTAGAGTTTTTAATTCTAGGGGTGGTAATTCTTCATCCCCTCTCTTTTTTGGCTCTTCAAAAGCTTCATTAGTTGGATGTTCTAAAATGGTAAATGAATCAAATTCACTTTCTAATTCTTCTAGAGTCCTATCCTCCATAATTATTTCTTCACAATTTGGGTCTTCATTTATTTCTTCTTCTTGACTACTTAAGAAAAGAGTTGCCATCTCCTCAATAGTCTTCTCTTTCTCTTCTTCTTGTATATGTAGAGGTTTGTCTTTAAATTTGGAAAAGTGGAATTCTTTTTCCGCTTTTCCAAGCTTAAGGGATACAACCTCCTTTTTGAAGTCGACTGTGGCACCTACATCACTCAAAAAGTTTCTTCCAAATATGATTGGGCAAAGAGTGTCAGCTGGCATGTCAATAACTACAAAATCGATAGGAAGATTTTTATTTCAAATTGTGGCATTTGCATCTTCAAACACTCCCATTGGAATTCTAAGATTTTTATTGGCTGACATGATTGTCATATTAGTATTTTCTATTGTAGCCGATGATATCTCTTCTTTTATTTGTAAATAAAAATCATAAGATATAACATTAACTTTGGTGCCAAGATCACATAAACCGTAATGCGAGGTTTCTTTAAATATGCAGGGAAGAATAGGCTTACCCACATCTTTTACCTTAGCTTTACCTTCAACCAATATAGAAGTCTCTTCATCATGTTCAACTATGTTATAATGTGCATACATAGCCATAATTGCTTCCTTGTTACCTCTTCATCTTTGGTTTCATCCAGATGTTCTTCAATTATTGGCACACTTTCCTCTTCTTTCTCCTCCTGTACTGCCTTGACCTTTTCATATTCCACAATATGCTTCTGTGTAGTGTTAGGGAAAGGTATCTCATACATTGGTTCTAGGGAGGCCAATGTTGCTTTAACTTATCTTTTCTTCTCAGGTTCGGGTGGTGGATCATACTTGGCCGAACCCTGTTTTGGAGCTTTGATGTGTTCTATAAAAGCTTTAACAACTTAGAACACAATATCTGAATCTAAATAAAGTTCTTTTGATAATTCATTAACATGGACCTTTTTATTATAGTCATGGATACATTCAAATTAATCTATTTATGTGCCTCCTTCACTTCCTAGACCAAAATTCTATGAAAATCTATGATCGCGAATTCTAGTAAGTAAAGCCCAAGCTGTAGTTATAGGTAAATCCATAAAAGCTCCTCTCGCGCAAGAGTCTAGTTCAATTTTATAAGGTTCAATTAAACCACCATAAAAGATATGCAATAAATACCATTTAGGCAAATCATGATGAGGATATTGACTAAGTAAATCTTTAAATCTTATAAAAGCTCGTACTAGTCCTTCATTAGGTCAGTTTTTCTAAGTCATTATAAAACGCCTGATCCCAAAGAATTTTGATAATGGATAATATTTGGATAGAAATTCACAAGCTAAATTATCCAAAGTAGTAATTGCTTCTCAGGTAGAGATCTATACCATGAGAGAGTTGTACTTGTCAAAGTTTGACTAAAAAGTTTAACCCTTACATCATCGGCGGTATACCCCGTTAATTGGAACGTGCCACATATATCTTTGAAACATGCAATATGCTCATATGGATCAGGATCTTCTTCATCTACAGTAAATTACTTCTTGTGTAAAATACCAAGTAGTAGAGGATTTATTTCAATCCCTCTTGTCTTCTCGTTGGAGTTGTCTCTCTTATAAATATCATAGGGCTTCCCAAAGTGGTTGAGTGTGTTAGCACTAGTCATATGCTCAAACTCCATCATGTTGGTGGAAACCTGTAACTCAAAACAAAACTTAACAAAACTAAAGTAAATAAGAAAAAATAAAAGACCTACAATGCTTAGTCCCTAGCAACGGCGCCAGAAAATAGCTTGATGACTGAAAGTGTGATAGGGCAAAGGTGTCCGATCTTTCGATGAGATGATGATAGTCGATTTGGTGGAGTTCGGGCTTGACGATCCGACTACATGTGCGAGCACGAGCGCCAATGCAATCGCTAGGCCAATCTCCTGGAGGTTACCGATCCTGCGGAAACACGATCAGCCTGACCAGCGAGGGTCTTAATTCCTACCTGAAATCGAGAACAAGTAAAAACCAATATTGCAAGATATTGCGGATTAAGAGGAAAGCTTTATTGAAGAGGTGGGATCCTGAATAGGTGCGAAGTACAAGAGGCCTCTGCGACGCTCGAGCCTTGGCGAAGTTGCGACTATGGCTAACTTAATGTCTAAACAAAATCCGAGTCTAGAGGGTCGGCTATGGGGCGTATTTAAGGGCGAAAAGGTGGGGTTTCGGCCAGCCATGGAAGTGGTGGCCGAATCCAACCCTAAAAGTCCTTTTCCCCTCAAATACGGACTCTAAAAAGTGGCTAATTAAAATCCTGCCAAAATTACATGGGCCTGGCCCAAAATAAAGGTGTCGCAGCACCATATTAAGCTATGGACGAATTCGTAAAGTATTGATCTTGAATATTTCGTCCAAGCCTTCTTTCTTCATTATGGTGGCCGCAAAGTTCTGAAATCTTCATCCGTGGCCTTCTCTTGGATCATCACATGCTTTCTGCCATCTCCATGCATGGCCATGCTCCAATGCTTGTCCCTCTCATCCATGCTTGGTCCATCATTCCTAAGAGTAATAAATATATCTGATTTAGGCAGCATCATATTCTCATGTATGTGAGGAATAGTTCCAAGAAACGAAAGTACCTGATAGTTAAGTTGTTTGGCACGAGATCTTGTGATGGGTTCTTGTATGTGTGTTGCTGTAGGTACAACGGTTGTATCAATAGTAGGGATGTCCACATCATGCTCCCCTTCTTGAATTGAAGTCGTCCTCGACGTAATCTCATCTTCCTCACCAAAGTAAGGCTTCAAATATGCAATGTTAAACGTAGGACTAACCGTACCAAAGTCTGCAGGCAACTCAAGTTTATATGCATTATCATTTATTTTCTCTAACACCTTAAAGGGACCAGCAGCACGTGGCATTAACTTAGACTTGCGTAAATCAGGAAAATGATCTTTACGCAAATATAACCAAACAAGATCGCCAACATCAAACACAACATGCTTTCTCCCTTTATCCCCAGCAAGTTTATACTTATTATTCATGTGTTCAATGTTATCTTTAGTAGTCTTATGCAAGTTTAATATCATTTCAGCGTGTTGTGTAGCATCCAAATTATGTTGCACCGAAGAAGGTAAAGGCAATAAATCAATAGGTGCACGAGGAACAAAACCATACACAATCTCAAATGGGCACATCTTTGTGGTAGAATGCAGTGAACAATTATAAGCAAATTCTATATGAGGTAAACACTCTTCCCACAATTTTAAGTTCTTCTTTAAAACAGCCCGCAACATAGTAGACAAAGTTCTATTTACTACTTCAGTTTGACCATCAGTTTGGGGATGACATGTAGTACTAAAGAGCAATTTAGTCCCCAACTTAGCCCATAAACAACTCCAAAAGTGGCTAAGAAATTTAGTATCACGATCAGAGACAATAGTATTTGGCACACCATGCAAACGAACAATTTCACGAAAGAACAAATCAGCAATATGCGCAGCATCATCCGTTTTATGACAAGGAATAAAGTGTGCCATCTTAGAAAACCGATCCACAACAACAAAAATACTATCCCTCCCCTTCTGTGTTCGTGGCAATCCCAAAACAAAGTCCATAGAAATATCCTCCCAAGTAACACTAGGAACAGGAAGAGGCATATATAAACCATGTGGATTAAGGCGAGAGTTAGCTTTTTGACAAGTAGTGCAGCGTGCCACAAATCTCTCAACATCTCGACGCATACGTGGCCAAAAGAAGTGTGCAGCAAGAACATCCTCCGTCTTCTTGACACCATAGTGTCCCATCAATCCTCCTCCATGCGCCTCCTGTAACAACAAAAGATGAACAGAACTATCTGGAATGCATAGTTTGTTAGCACGGAACACAAATCCATCATTGAAGACGAACTTGTTCCAAGTTCTACCATCTCTACAATTCTGCAACACATCTTAAATTCAGCATCATGCACATATTGTTCCTTAATAGTTTCCAATCCAAATATTTTGAAGTCAAGTTGAGATAACAAAGTATAACGGCGCGACAAAGCATCAGCAATAATATTATCTTTACCCTTTTTGTGTTTGATAACATAAGGAAAAGACTCAATAAATTCAACCCACTTTGCATGACGATGATTCAACTTAGCTTGACTACGAATATGCTTCAAAGATTCATGATCAGAATGAATAACAAATTCCTTAGGCCATAGATAATGTTGCCAAGTTTCTAATGTCCGAACCAACGCATATAATTCTTTATCATAAGTAGAATAGTTCAGACTAGCCCCACTCAATTTCTCACTAAAATATGCAACAGGTTTTCCCTCTTGTAATAACACCCCTCCCAAACCAATTCCACTAGCATCACATTCAACCTCAAAAGTCTTAGTAAAATCAGGAAGTTGGAGTAAGGGAGCATGTGTTAGCTTATCTTTCAATATGACGAAGGCCTGTTGTTGTGCATCGCCCCAAACAAAGGGCACATCCTTCTTGGTAAGCTCATTCAGTGGCGCGGCAATTGATCCAAAGTCTTTGACAAAGCGCCTATAAAAACCAGCGAGGCCAAGAAAACTCCTCACTTGTGTGACCGTCTTGGGCTGCGGCCAATTCTCAATAGCTTCAATCTTGGCTGGATCCACTTCAATACCCTGTGATGTAACAACATAGCCAAGAAACGCAACTCAATTGGTGCAAAAGGTGCACTTCTCAAGGTTACCAAACAAACGTGCATCACGTAAAGCATTAAAAACAGCACGTAAATGGTCCAAATGATCCTCTAAAGATTTGCTATAAATCAGAATATCATCAAAGTAAACTACCACAAAACGTCCAATGAAAGCACGTAAAACTTCGTTCATTAATCTCATGAAAGTGCTAGGTGCATTAGTTAAACCAAACGGCATTACTAACCACTCATATAAACCGAACTTAGTTTTAAATGCCGTTTTCCATTCATCTCCTAATTTCATACGAATCTGGTGGTAACCACTACGCAAATCAACTTTAGAAAACATGGTAAAGCCACTCAATTCATCAAGCATGTCATCTAAACGTGGAATAGGATGACGATATCGAATAGTAATATTATTGATAGCTCTACAATCAGTACACATGCGCGAAGAACCATCTTTCTTAGGTACCAAAATAATAGGAACAGCACAGGGGCTAAGGGACTCACGAATATGATCTCTGTCGAGTAGTTCCTGAATTTGGCGTTGTATCTCCTTTGTCTCCTCTGGATTGGTTCTATATGGCGCGCGGTTGGGCAACGTGGCACCAGGAATTAGATCAATTTGGTGCTCAATTCCTCTAATAGGAGGTAGTCCTGGTGGCAGCTCGGCGGGAAAGACGTCCTCATATTCCTGCAAAAGGTTAGCAATAGCGGGTGGCAAAGAAGGAGGCATATCCTCAAATGAAAACAAAACCTCTTTGCAGACAATTGCATAACATTGAGTATTGTTTACATCTAGTTCAGCAATATCAATTTTATTTGCAAGCATACATGGACTCTTCAAACGAATTTCAGTAGCATGTGTAGAATCAGATTTAGTGTTCTTTGATGGTATAAAATCTGCAGCAACAATCTGATTCTCACTTTTATTTTTCTCCTCAGTTTTAGCTCTACCAGCTCTAGCAAGATCATCTTTTAAAATCTGTTCGGGAGTCATAGGTTTTAGACCAATTTTCTTTCCATCATGCATAAGAGAATAGTGATTAGTTTTTCCATTATGAACAGATTCTCTATCAAATTGCCATGGTCTACCAAGTAACAAAGAACAAGCTTGCATAGGTACAACATCACAATCAACAAAATCAGAATATGTACCAATAGTAAAATGCACGTGTACCGTTCTTGTTACCTTGGTCTTGCGAGAACTCTCAAACCATTGGATGTAATATGAATGTGGGCGTTGTCTTGTTGGAAGCGCAAGCTTCTCTACCATGTCAACACTGGCCAGATTATTACAACTCCCTCCATCAATGATGATCCGTATAGCTTTGTCTTTGACAACACCACGTGTTTGGAACAGGTTGTGGCGTTGATCTTGCTCAGATTTGCTCAATTGCACACTCAACACACGTTGTGTGATTAAGCTCTTGTATTGATCAGCAGCTTCAGCTCCATTACCTCTGTCTCTTCATCAGCATCAGAATTGTCTCCATCTCAAGCAGAAATAAGGGCTAGTGTATCTTCATCAAAGTCACTCGTTGAATCGTATTGACCATCTTCTCGCACCATCATCACACGTTGTGTTGTGCACTGTCTCTCAATATGACCAAAACCCCAGCACTTGCGGCATTGTATATCCTTTGTCTTACCCGTGGAAGCCATAGAAGATGCACTATGAGCAGGAGCATTAGATGACGGTGGAGGAGCAGCTGGAAATCTTGTGGTGGCCTTGGATGTAGTAGTAGCTGGTGGCGAATCACGAGAAGGAGGCGCTGATTGTCGGGATGTCCAAGTGGATGTGCGACCTGCAGAATTATTAGTCCTCCTCCATGGTGTTTGGTGATCCTGCACTTCACGTTCAGCTTTGCAAGCAAGATGAAACAAACGAGTGATAGAATTATATTCCTTATAATCTAAGATGTGCTGAATGTCCTTGTTTAATCCACCAAAGAAACGTGCAAGCATTTGTTCATTAGATTCAACAAGACCACACCGAACCATCCCCGTTTGCAATTCCTGATAATACTCTTCTACAGAATTTTTCCCTTGCTCTAAACACGTCAGATTCTTTAGTAAATCACGTTGATAAGTGGGAGGTACAAAACGAACACGCATAGCAGTTTTTAAAGCAGTCCAAGTACTAGGAATAGTAGTAGGATTTAAACGACAAGAGTCAGACCACCAAAGGGAAGCAAATTTAGTAAATTCACATGTAGCAGCACTAACACGTATATTCTCAGGATATTTTAAGCATGCAAAACGTTGTTCTACTTCCATCTCCCATGTAAGATATGCATGAGGATTATATTTACCCTCAAAAGATGGAATATTTAATTTAAGCTTTGCAACATGATCATCATCACGTACCGGTGGTCGAGCGTTGCGGTAGTAATGTCGGGGACGGCCAGCAGGTACCTGTGGAGGTTTTTCAACCTCCTCGTCAAACATATCGTCGTCGTCGGGGTCGTAGTAGTACCCGTCGTCTGTCCCCAATGTCGCAGCAGCAGCCGCGGCGGAAGTCTGAGGTGCGTCAGCCGCAGCGGTAGCCGCCGGGGGTGCGGCGGTAGCCGAACCAGCAGTCCGACCCGTGATCGGATTGCGCCGTGCGCCATGTGTGGGCGCGGGTGCGGGTGCGGGCAATCTGTTCAAAAGCTCCTTGAACCGAACGTCAAGCTTGGCGTTGAAGGATTTCTCGAGTCCATCGATCTTGTCCATGGCATTGGTGAGCTTGGTGTCAAACTCCCCTAGGCGCGTATCCACGTCTTCAGCGCGACTGACCAAGAGCGCGGAGAAGTGGGCATGGAGTTCTTCGTTCGTCATTGTGGCAGGGTTCCGCGAAGTATCTGTCATGGTTAGTCCTTAAAAAGCACAGGTATATACTACGGAAAGATGGTGGAAGTCACGCGTAATCCGTCAAGCAATATACGAAGCTCTTACAAGTTCTTACCAAATAGCAGGAAAAGGCAATGTGCAACCGCGAGGATCAGGGGGTCCAGAGATTGAGCCAAGCGATTACCAGTGGTCGAGACACCGCACGTGGAGAATAACTGTGGAGCTCTGGGAAGGCTTAGCAAAGAGGATTAGCAATTATCAAAACAGCAATGCAAAAGTTGAAAGAATGCTCAACGAAGGTACTGTGCTGGTCCTACGCTAGACCATACTAGAGACGCGAGCCTAGATCACCAACGATGTCACGACGCGACACAACAAGCAATGTATGATGATATGGCACCCTCAAAAGCGAACCGAGAGGTGAAAAATCACTATGATGGCGAGTGTCTAGAACTGATCTACGGGGTCTAAAAATAGGTTAGCCCCAAAAAAAATTCGAAATTTTTTATTTTGCTCCGGAAAGCGCGCAGACGCCAAAAAAATATTGCTATAACGGCCGATGGAGAAAAGTGATCCCCGGGGTCAAAAAATAGTATAGCCAGAAAAAAATTTCGGAGGAGGTTCCAGACTTTTTTTTCGGAAACAGTAACTCTACTCGGACTCGTACCGTGGCAGGAAAACTGATCGGATCTGTGTCGCGGTAGGAAGGCAGTGGCGGAGTATTAGGGTTTATGGTGGCTGGGTATATGGCGGCAGAATATGGTGGCGGAATATGGTGGCGGTGATCGGTGAGTGTGGCGGTGACTAGTATGATCAGAACTCGAAACTCTAAGGGACGAGACACTAAGACCAGCAACTCGACGCGACGATGTAGACACAAATTCAACAATGCACAAACTGAAAAGATAATGCGAGGCGTAGATTGGTTATGGAATGGATCTAAACTCTAACTGTGTTTTTGGCTTTTTCGTGGGTTATAGGTAAAAACAGATCTAATCTACGAAAAACAGTAAAATCTCACCGAGCAACCTGAAATCTGATACCACTTGATAGGGCAAAGGTGTCTGATCTTTCGATGAGATGATGATAGTCGATTTGGTGGAGTTCGGGCTTGACGATCCGACTACACGTGCGAGCACGAGCGCCAATGCAATCGCTAGGCCAATCTCCTGGAGGTTACCGATCCTGCGGAAACACGATCAGCCTGACCAGCGAGGGTCTTAATTCCTACCTGAAATCGAGAACAAGTAAGAACCAATATTGCAATCAAGATATTGCGGATTAAGAGGAAAGCTTTATTGAAGAGGTGGGATCCTGAATAGGTGTGAAGTACAAGAGGCCTCTGCGACGCTCGAGCCTTGGCGAAGTTGCGACTATGGCTAACTTAATGTCTAAACAAAATCCGAGTCTAGAGGGTCGGCTATGGGGCGTATTTAAGGGCGAAAAGGTGGGGTTTCGGCCAGCGATGGAAGTGGTGGCCGAATCCAACCCTAAAAGTCCTTTTCCCCTCAAATACGGACTCTAAAAAGTGGCTAATTAAAATCCTGCCAAAATTACATGGGCCTGGCCCAAAATAAAGGTGTCGCAGCACCATATTAAGCTATCGACGAATTCGTAAAGTATTGATCTTGAATATTTCGTCCAAGCCTTCTTTCTTCATTATGGTGGCCTCAAAGTTCTGAAATCTTCATCTGTGGCCTTCTCTTGGATCATCACATGCTTGCTGCCATCTCCATGCATGGCCATGCTCCAATGCTTGTCCCTCTCATCCATGCTTGGTCCATCATTCCTAAGAGTAAGAAATATATCTGATTTAGGCAGCATCATATTCTCATGTATGTGAGGAATAGTTCCAAGAAACGAAAGTACCTGATAGTTAAGTTGTTTGGCACGAGATCTTGTGGTGGGTCCTTGTATGTGTGTTGCTGTAGGTACAACGGTTGTATCAATAGTAGGGATGTCCACATCAAAGTGCACAAATCGTTTGTAGCTAGTTTCGAAATAAAGATATCGATCCCACAGGGAGCAGGAGTCTGAAGTCTAAGAATTCTTGAAATAAATATTAAAAATAGAAATGCTAAATAAATTTCTAAGTGATAAGATAAAATGCGAGTATTGAGTAAAGAGGTGTTTTTGGGTTTTTGGTATAAGAGAACAATGAGTAGAGTAAACAATACTGAATACAGAAAATAAGTATCACATATGTAAAAGATATTTGAAACTTCAGTGGGCAAAAATGTTCTCAGGGATTAGCGGATACACCACTAGCATTATAAAGGGCTAAGGTAAAGATTATTATCATGAACATTCTCAACTATGTATTGTTGGAGGAACTCCTTATTTGGACAATGAGGCAGCAACCACTGCTCCAATCATCCTCAAAACTACATCATACAGCAATCAACATTAATTGAATTACTGCGCTATTAAGGGACGTAATCCTGCAGGACGTAACCCATGGCATGGATAGTGTTTTGTGAATTTCCTCGATTCCCACGTTGATATGTAAGGGGTGCCAATAGCTTTATAGTTACTGTAAGTGCTAACATCCCTCCGTCTACCAACAAGTAGTTCCTTATATCAAGTCCCCACAAGAGGCAAAAATTGAGAGGTCGACTTCTCCCAACATCAAGATGTAGACAATCTAACACATGATCACAATGATGAATATCATAATAAACTTTATCTTATTTCAGTCTCATGCTAAGGTTTCTCCATCTCCCGAAGAACTAATGATCTACTCAGACATGGAGGCAATCAACATCATGGCAAAAGTAATGGAATCTATCATAGATGAATAGTACTTGTATAAATCGACAACGAGTATGGATATTACAACAAGATCTAGACAAGATGTAGATGGGGTGGATGGAGATGGTGGTGATGCAGCGGTTGATGATGAAGATCGATGCCTTAGCCTCTCGGATCTGCGCAGGGCGAAGATGGATCCCTGGTGGATGAGTTCCCCCTCCAGATGCCTTCCGGAGGTTAGGTTTCAGCGATTTCTGGATGTTCTGTATGTCATCTCCCGATCTAGTTGCACGGGGTGAAACTATTTGAGGAGGCAGTGTTGGCGCCAACTATACAGTGGGAACTATACGGCCGGAATATTTCTTCCCACCGTATAGTTGGTCGTTAACCCTTATGTATCCTCCAACTGCTTAGGGTTTTTTTCTGGTGTTATTAATATTTCCCAAATAAGCAATTTACGTAGTTTTTGGATCCTTTACACTCCAATATAACTAGTCCAAGAATTGTGTCCATTGGATCCATCATCTGATCTGATCCTGGTGAAAATAAACATAAAAAGTGTGTTCAAACGTTGTAAAATAATAAAATCCTACAACTACAATGCAAAATAATAATCTAAAACATGATGCAAATATGCACTCATCAGCGGCATGGTCAGGAGAGAGGCTGAGAAACAAATCAAATAGGACCAGTCGACAAAGCGTCTCTGACTGCCTCGTATCCCACCATGGCGGTGATCGGAGAAGCCCGAGCAGGTCGGAATCGCATGGCGATGGCAGCGGCAACACATCGCCAGGACGGAGTGAGATAGAGGAGAATACATGAGTGCGCACGACAGAGAGTGTACTAGGACAGTATGGGCCAGTACCCCTCGAACCAGTGGGTTTGACCAACCTAGGTGGGCCAAGCTAGGGCTGGGCCAGCCCAATGGGCTAGGTCCATATTTTTAAATAAAGAATTTAACAAATGTTTAAAGACTAAAATAACCCTAGAACTAAATAATTCCCAAGAAATGGAATACAAATAGTAAAAATACATATAATATATCCATGAGTTCATAAAAATATAAGTTACCCAATAAAATTAAGAATTCTATTTTTAATAGAATAAACTTAGGTTAAATATTTTTATAATATAAATTTTTTAAGGAATTTTATATAAATATATAAAACACCGAAAAATAAATAAAATTCAGTTTAACAATTCTAAATGAGTATAGTATTTTAGAAAAATACTAAATTGGTATTTAGATTAGTAAAAATAAAATCTTATAAATGAAAATACTTATTCTTAAATAGAATTTTAAGAAAATAATGATAAGAGTTGAAATTAAATAAAAATAAGTTTTAATCTCTTGTATTAATATATTATCCCACAAAAATATTAAATATAATATTTACAAATTTTAGGAATTACCCATTAATAACTTTCTTTTATTAATAAAAGAAATTAAGGATTTAATAAAGTGGGTAAAACACACAAAGAAGAAATTAATGAATAGTGCATTGCATTACTAGGCATGTTCATTATTACTTCTTTAATATTGTCCTTACCGGGCAATAATGGTTTTTTGTAGAAATAGAAGTTCAAGGTCGAGTGCAAGAATCCGACTTCACTACCTTGGAGGCACAAGGAAAGTTTATCACTTGCTCATGTCCTTTGATGAGTTTTATCAAAGTATTTGCAAATTGAGTTTTATTATCAATGTTATAAAGGGAAGAAAGAAAATACTATTTTCTAAAATAAATGAAATGATATTATCATCCTAAGTGATGGTAAATATAAGTTCGGCAATGGAACTTAGTCTTCCATTTGCAGTGAGTTTGATCACATAGGAATTAATAACCCGATGAGATCAGTGATTCTAGCCTCGTATATTATACGTTAACCATGAGATTTGGAATGGGATGGAGAAATCAGCTGGATCTTCTTTCTTCCATATGCAGGCAAGACGACCTTAAAGTGACGCTGTGATTCCTTGTGTGGATCCAGTATATGGGTGGGAACCCTTAGGACCCACGATTTTGGTGTCTAGATTATCTCTGAGCGACTGCCGGAGGTATATTTAGACCTTTATGGAGCTTGTCAGGGGCATAACCGGCTCATATAGTCTTCAAGAAATCGTCAGGGTTATAGCTTGCCTGAAAGGGGGCTTAACAGAGTCGTAGCTCGGCCCAAAGGGTCATGCAGACATATGGGGCATGGGGAAGGACAGTGATTGGCTTGGATCATCTACTGGGCCCCACATCACGGAATTGTGGACGGGAAAGTACTCCCGGTTTTGCAACAAGGATTTGATCTCTCATGAGTAAAGCAACGCACCTCTGCAGAGTGTAAGAACTTTAGCTTGTTACTCCCTGTTCCGAGAAGGAACTACGAACATGGCAGGAAAGGAACTCCGTGAAGTTCTGGTCAACCTGTGAAGGCTGATGGGCATAGTTTTTTATATTAAAATCAACCTTTGAAGAAATGTTTACGAAAATTGCATAGTGACAAGGAATGATAGTCCGAGGTGGTAGATAGAGCATCAAACTTCCCACCTTGCATATAATGAACTTGTTGGGTAACGCTATTACTCACTCTTCCCTTTGATCCTCTGCTTAGACTCTAAGGAGCCAGAGGACATTCCATTGTATGACACTAAAGGACAAGAGGATGTCTACTATGAGGAATCAGACCTGTCTGGAGGAGTGGAAGGCATGTACTACGAAATACGTTATGGAGTGGAGGGCAACGAGTCGGGGTAGTTGCCTTTCTTAGCTAGTAAACCAATTGAGCCGAGCAACATAACTCTATATAATAAGTTGTTGAGCTCAATTTGGTTATCAGTTTGGAACTTGATCTTCCGCTAAAACTACTTGAATTTGGTTTTTAAGTTGAATCACTTGAAATAGTGAACTTTTGGTATTGCAATAATAATCATGTGTGTATGTTTGTAATATGGGCCTGCAATGTTTCTATTGTACCACTCTAAGGGATGTGATATTTGCGGAACGGTGTTCTGTGAATGTTAGGTGGACGACTATAGTGTACTACACATGTAGTGGTATGCTGGGTCACCACAGCTGGTACCAGAGAAATTGCTTTGACCTTAGGTTGGAAACCTAGTAAAGGTTATTACCTGTAGGAATCGAATAGAAACGATAAAGAGTTCTCTAAAAAGTATAATGAATATTCAATTGAGAATATTTTGTTGTATATTTTTAGTGTGATAATTCTTTGTTATGATGAAATATTATAATTGATTACTAATCAAAGTATTTTGTATACAGTGAAAATGGCACCAAAGTTTCTAAAACAGACTTTGGTAAGGAAGGAAGAGACTCTCGATGATTATCAGGGGACTTTAACTGAACAACTTCAACAACTTTTAGGGGTCTTTTGGTTTTCCAACTACTATTCTAGTTAGTACTTTGACCTACTATGATGGGCGTATGTTAGCCAAATACCGTGTTAGTATCCATCTACCAGAAAAGCTTGGTTTATATTGCGATCTACCCATGGGTGAAGGAAGAAGTCACTTAGCAGCATACCATGTTGTTGTTGTGGAGGTGATAGCCAATATTAGAGAACATCAAAGTCTAGTAGGACCATTACAACCTTTGGAAATTCCAGAATGGAAGTGGGAAGAAATTGGTATGGATTTTTAGCATAGGATTATCCATGACACCGAAACGGAAGGATATGATATTGGTGATTGTGGACAGATTCACCAAAAGTGCACATTTTATTCCTATAAACCAGAAGGATAATGCTGAGAAATTAGTTGAAATCTATGTCATAGAGATAGTGAGTAAGCACGGAGTACCCAAGAAGATTGTATCATATAGAGGATATGTGTTCACTTCGGCATTTTGGAAACAATTACATGAGGCACTTGGTTTAAAATTGGATTTTAGCATAGCCTATCATCCAGAGACTGGATATAACATCCCAATTTCAGCAACCATGATTTGTTGTCAAAAAGGAAAAATCAGGGGGGACAAAAACTTTTTCTTGTTAAGTATTGCAATGTCTGCTTACTTGTTTTCTTGTGTTCCTGCAACTGTTGTGTATTAGGTATCATACACCTTACCTCAACCTCAGTTGGCAAAAACTATTTGACAAAAATAAATGTCTTGGCTCACCTTTCATATTCCCAAATGTCCTGACAATTCAAACTTGAGCCAAAATGACTTTGATACAACAAAATGTTTTATTAGTTTCTATTTAACAAAACTATGGAGATATATATATTATATCCTTATGTTTTCAAGACAGACTATTCAGCTACTCTTATCTCTAGGTTTTCCAAAAACCTTTCTTAAAAACATTTTCATTCTAATCTTGGTAGAAATACCAAGAGGTACTTCTCTTACTTCAAATCACCACATCTTCAAAAAACCCATGCTTACCCCAAGCTAGGCTTGATAGTAACCTTAGTAGTAGTTGGATAAGTTGCCTTGATCTACTGTTTGCCTTGCTTGCTTAGGAACTAGAGTGAGCTAATCTAGTAGCTCAACCTTTAGGACCAAACCAATAGTTGGGATCATCCATCTCAAACTAAGCATCCCAAACTAAATATATCTTAAGTCACTCAAGTGCAACTCTAATCTACTTACCCAGATCAATCTTGAGCTAATACATCGCATTAGCATCCAACTCATCAAATACAAAATACAAGAACAAATCTTATATACACAAGATATCCTTCAATATCATCCGCTTGATGATAAATATAGACCCTTGCCTCCTCTCCAATTATTTCTCCTTTCCATACTAGTCCAAATCCCCCAATCTACCAAATTTGGCTTAGTCTGGAATTCTTAACTAGATTCAATCTTTGGAGTCTCACCTACTCCAATCTATGTGCATTCTTGAGAATGTACCTGAACCATCCCGTAGTACATCATTTGTACTACCAAAGCCCACTCTTTCTATTGGATAAACCATTCTGGTTCCCACTCATATATGATGGTTTTGTAGTCAAGATAATAATCTTTTCTACAAATCTTATCATCTTGCCTACTTTGGTTGAAGCTCACATCCATAGGCTATCTACTTTGGACCAACTCTTTTCATGGTAATGATCCTATAACCATGGTCTATGAATCCATACTTCACTTGATTCCATTGGAGCTTTGTGCTTCTTAAACCCACATGGTTTATGAGGCTTCATGATGCATCTATTATGGCATCCTTAATTTCAACAAAGTTTTCCATCACGCCTAAACCATCTCAAATACAACCAAGCCCACCTCTTTCTTCCATGATCATCTATATAACATGGTATAGCTATGCCTCTATCCCTTGCACCAAGGCGAGCTCTGAGCTCACTAATCCAACCATGTTCAGGTGGCATAAA
This sequence comes from Avena sativa, assembly GCA_916181665.1. Classification (NCBI taxonomy): domain Eukaryota; kingdom Viridiplantae; phylum Streptophyta; class Magnoliopsida; order Poales; family Poaceae; genus Avena; species Avena sativa. The sequence continues at coordinate 236,988,190 of OV702283.1, read as the reverse complement.
AATATCAAAACCCAAGATTCCCCCAAATCTAGTTTCCTTCCAATTTCACCATAATTATTCAAAATACAAGGTTTACAATGATGTATAAATCAATTTCACATCATCTACATTGGATATAATCATTCACCAAATAGTTCCCATAATTAATTGGATCCTAAAACTATTTAAATACCCTCATTTACAAAATCCTCAAATACCTTCTCTATAAAGGCAAGTTTGCTTTTATCCAAATAATTTGGCCAAATCAAGGCACATTTGATGCCTATATAAAATATTCCATCTTCCCATCCCAAAAATAAATATTTTTGAGATCCTTTATTATTTCTCTTTGCCATTTTTCTTAAATGGCAGAAATAATAAATAATAGCTCAAAAATACTTTACTTTCCAAATAAATTCCAATAAAATCCTCTAATGTGCGTTATCGTATTTAGGACCATCTCACATAAAAAAACCTTGTATAATGTAAAAATATTAAATGAGCTTCTAGAAACCAATTTAGCACTTTTTGAATAATAGATAAAACGGTGATCTAAAATATTTAGAAAATTCCCAAATAAATATTGTAGCTCTATCTTGACCATTCCCATCCATCAGTACCATTTCCCCATATTTCCAAGACCAATATTGGAAAATTCCTTTCATGACCATTAAATTGGCTAAATTGACTACCTTGGAAAAACTTGATTCAAACCACATTCAAACTCCATCAAACCTTGCCAAGCAAGCTTGCACAACACCCACCCCTGCTCTGGTCGACCAGCACAATAACCCTAGCACTGTAGCATCACTATTCACCTTTGTCTCTTATGTTTAGCTATGAAGGAGACCAAGGCTAGTCAAGCCCTTGCCCATTTATTTCTTGCAGCACCTACCACACCTCCTCCCTGGCTCACAGCCTGACCAGAGCACTCCCATACCACTATCCATGCCTAAAGCAACCAGCCCACTAGTTTCTATCTCTCCCTCTTGCCTCCCTAGGCATGGTTCACCATGGATTTTCCCTCCCTCTAAATATAAGGAGCAGAGCCACCACAACCCCTATCCCCTCTCATTTCTCTCCCTGGCCACCAGAACACCTCTCCCAACGAGCTCCCCCTCTCCCTTCTCTTCCCCCACCATGGAGAGAGAGTAAACCCCCTCTCAGGAATGCAAGCATCCATGAAAAAGGGTCATGGTTCCTGAGCCTATCCTCTCTCCCTTGGCCTCATGGTACCCTACTCCCTCTATTCCTCATGCTCGTGCCCTTTCCTCTGTTGTAGGGACTCCAGAGATGCCTCCACAAAGAAAAACACGCGCATGGCGCCTCCGATGAGTACGACCCTTTTCAAGCTTCGGAAGCATCCTTTGAGGCAATCTCCTAGCCCCATACGCCTTCCAGGTCCTCCCAGTCGCCTCGCCAGCGACATGCAGCCAGCCCTGAGCCTTCTCCGGCAAACTCCCGAGCCGGATGCGTTAGTGAAGTGCACCTTGCGAGATCTGCACCAAGAAGGTCACAACCTCCCCTCCTCGATGTCATCTTCGCGCACCGCGTTGACCTACTGATGTCTACACACTTCTGTTCTTGTAGACAGTTGTTGGGCCTCCAAGTGAATAGCAGCAAGTTTCCCTTAAGTGGATTACCCAAGGTTTATCGAACTCAGGGAGGAAGTGGTCAAAGGTATCCCTCTCAAGCAACCCTGCAATCAAGATACAAGAAGTCTCTTGTGTCCCCAACACACCTAATACACTTGTCAGGTGTATAGGTGCACTAGTTCGGCGAAGAGATAGTGAAATACAAGTGGTAACGGTGCCAGAAAATGGCCAATTTACCCATGCAACCACACAACCCCAGGAGCTGGGGCTTAGCTCGTACTTTTTTATCTTTAGCCAAGGCTACTTTTACTTGCTTAAGGGGAGAAATCCCTAGAAACCCGAGTAGGCTCTATAATAGATCTTCGGATTTGGGGCCTGGAGCTTGCTTTGGCAAGAGTGAGCCTATCTCTGTAGGAGTGCTGGTGCAACAATTGGTTCTCCCACGGATGGTATGCTTTAGGAGTGGAGAAGGAAGTGGAGTCAGTGAGGTTATTGTATAGGACAAGCTATTGTTTGGGTATACGGAAGTGCGGTAGGAAGAACTTTGGCGCGGGGCATATACTCATTTCCCAGGAGAACAAACCCAAAAGAAAAAGCCGCCATTGCTAGGGATGACAAATGAAAGGTTAGGTTTGATTATCCAAACCCCCGTCTACTATGTGTAATGGGTCGTGGTTGTATCCTGGCGGATGTATTGATTCTTGTGGGTAAAGTGCACAAACTCTGCAGAGTATAATCTATTCGAATAGCCGTGTCCATGGTCAAGGATGGTTTGAAAAGTGATTGCTAGGAATACCCTTGGAATGGTTTTGAGATGGATAAAAAAGGACATGACTTGGTCATGAGGAAAGATAAGAACAAGATTTGTTTTGACCAGAGATGGTCTAATTGTTTAAAAAGGGTTTTTTCACTAAAACTATTTTCAAAAGGATTTTCAATAAGGATGTGGAGATGTCCAAATTTTTTCAAAAAGGAGACAAGTTTTCCAAAAACTCTTTTTGAACAAAGATATAGAGATGCCAATTTTATGCTTTTCAAAAACAACCGTAGTATAGAGCTACCTCGCCATAACCAGGTATGCATGATCTTGTTTACCTTATTTCGGTGGTATTGCGAGTACATTCAAAAGTACTCATGACTTTGTCCCTAGATATTTACTTGGCCAGGCTTTCAGAAGATCGAGGAATGATTGAGATGCTGACGTCTATGCGAGCTAGGCCGTCTTCCTAGTCAGTTGTCTGTAGGTTAAGGCTTGACATGGGATCTGTGCTTGAAAACTTCCACTATTAGTGTTGTAATCGCCATAACGACAATAATGTAAGTAATGTACTCGCTACTTATGGATGATGTAATGATACTAGTCATTTATGCTTACGGCTCTATGATCATGGGAATGTGAATTGCAGGCATAACGGGGATTCTCGGACCATAAATCCGGGGTCCCACAGACTTGGTATCAGAGCCATCCTAACTGTAGGAGACCTTAGTTAGCATGACGTTAGACATGACAACCCTTATTTCTGAAAACACCGACTTTTCAAAACTACTTTCTCAAAATCTTTTTGAAAGATTTCTTATCTTATCCTCTCTGACTTAAATCGTTTGAAACGAGTTTACTCTATATCTCGTCTACTTCAAATATTCCGTTTTTAAAAATAACTCCGACTTAGAACCTCGAAGCTAGAAATCTCGAGATGAAGAGAAGCAGAGACAAGCAAACCGAAGGAGCGACCAATGATGAAATAAACTACACCATCACCCTACCACTAGAGTCCTTCATCGCCCTAAATGATCCAAGTACGGCACTGACGACCCCATATGGCAAGACCAAAGCCAAGAAAACCAAAAAGTCTGTAATTAGGATAAGTATCCTCAATATAGGATTCCCCTTATGGCGCGTAGTCACCCTTGGTATCAATGGTACTCTAGACTTGCTTGCTATGTGCCAATGTGAATGCTTGGAATGTATTGCTTGTCTATCTTGGATAATTTGAACCTATTGCTTCGACCGCCTTGTTTGTGTACCCCGACGCTAACCCTCGTAATCCCCTAAACTGAAACCTCTCCTCAGCAGGATGGCCACATACAGAAATCTATGCTAACCCCTTTTCTCTGCCTACTTCCAATCGCCCTCAAAGGAACAAAGATCCTATGCAACCCTCTTCCATATCAATGAGAAGTCCTCGCCCTAAAACAAATGCACCAAAAGCACTCAAGATATGGATTCCCTAGGACAACGAGTCTACTTCCTCATCGAGTTGTATCATCACAAAGAGTCAAGCGAAGACAACCTCCCTGAAGATAAATGCCTCTACCCCAACTGAGGACTAAGAAATAAGTGTCTCTAACCGCTAATCTACCAGGAGATAACCCCTAAAGCTTCGTTAGGTAACCACTGTAGCAAGGTAGTCGCAACAAGGAGTTACTCGAAGATCCCAACTCAAGCGTTAAGCCAATGCTCTAAGACGAAGGATCTACCCCAACCTCGCCGACCCAAAGTAAAGCTATAAGGTGTAAAGACCGCGTCTTTCCACTCAAATCCAGAAGACCGCCTAATAAGAGATAACTGTAGCACCCTGGGTAAATCCACTAGTAGAAAATCGCGTGTTATTTTTATTCATGCATCATCGTGACATCATCATGCATATCTTGCCCTGGAAATATTTTCGCAAAAACCATATTTCGTCTTCTACATTATATCTCCTCTTTTATTCAAATTATACTTCTTGATATTTTAATCGTGAGAAGCTATTTACAAAATGTTTTCTAAATATATATATATATATATATATATATATATATATATATATAATAAAACAAACACTATTCTCAATAAATAAATAAATAGATAAAAAACCCTAGACCTAAAACTGGTCAGGCCGACAAGGCCCTGCCGGCTGGACCAACCAAACCCTAACCTAACCCTAATCCCCACCCATTCCTACCTAACCCACACCCCACATCCCTCCATCCCCCGCCAACTGCCTCCACCTGCCGCTGGGCACGCACGCACCTAGCATTTCACACACGCATACACAATTCGCAAGCAGCGGTGCGGTGGATCACCAATCCGACCCACGAACGCCAACATGTACATACACACCCGTCCAGCACGCACGCACTCAAGAAGCCGACACCACCCTATCGCTAATCCCCGGCCCCACCCGCTGGCCCAACACCCCACATCGATGCGTTGTCCTCGCATCGTCTTCCCTCGCCAACCCCTCTGGCTCGCTACCTGCCCATCGTGACAGCCGCCACCTCACGATTCCTCGCCACCGTCGCCCTTTCCCCCGTCCATGAGCCGCTCCTCCGCCGGCCTCAGCCGTCTGCCGGCCAGCCCCGGCAGGGCGCCGCTCAGGCCCCCTCTCCGCCGTCTGCCCTCCTCCTTCCCGTAGCACCCCCGACACCACTGCGGTGCCTCTCTGCTCCTCCTCGTCGACCTCGCGGGTGTCCCCTCTCTCCCTCTCCTTAGGACGTAGGCTCCTCTTCAGCTGCCGCCCTGAGCCGCCAGGCCCGCGAACCCGCCCTTCCTCGCCTGTCCTGGTCGCTGCTGTGGCCCCGACATCCGCCGCCATCGCCTGGCCTGTGGAGCCCTTCCTCGAGCCTTCCTGTCATGATCCCCGACCACCCTTCGCCATGCAGCGCTGGTCACCACCCTCCTCGTCGCCCTCTGTCTCGGTCGCCTCCACCACGTCCTCTGACTGCCGCCCGCGCGGGACCCCTAGGCCCTGCGTCGCTGTTCGTCGAGCTCGCCTATGCTGTGGACTCCCTCGCCTGCCGCCCTGTGCACTAGCCGCTGTCTCCCCGCTTCAGCTCTACGCGCCCCATGTCGCCTGCATGCCCTCGAGCCTCTCACCTCGTGACCCTGTCGGCCTCGCAATGTTGGACCAGAGCCAACCTCGCCTTGTTTAGCTGTTGATGTTTGAGACAGCTTCAGTTCAGAGGATAGTGGATTCATGCGTTTGCCCACATCGATCGAGTCGTGCGGCACCCATATGTTGTTCTGCTTCTCCATCGTCTTTTGGTCAGACTCATGACCCATGAACCAATCAATATTTTCTCGACGACAAGTTCGACTCATCGATCGAAGACCTTCCACCAATATCTACCTCCCGGACTCAAAGCTGTCGCTGGATCCGATGGCCAAGGTCCGAAGATTAGCGGATGCCAAGATCGCCCACACGGAACGGAACAGAAGAATCCAGATGCCCGATCCGAAGACCGAACCCATCAAGCCTCGAGACTCCAGATCCACAGCCTGCCATGTGTGACCCCTTTCGAGCCCCCATTTCATAAATGCCATCCATATAAATTTTTTTATAATAAATTGTCATGCTTGCATGCATATCATCTGGGTTGGGGAATTTTAGCCGATTCACATCATAATTAAATATGGAGGTCATATGCGGGGGCTTTTCTAGTCTTATATTGGCTCCATTTAAATTTATGTAACGAACCAATGCCATGTTTTCCCTTGATAAGTCAATATTTAAATTGCGGGGTATCTAAACAACTTGAATCATCTAATTAATTGTCGGGGACCCGCGGTTTCGCTTATATTGTCTAATTGCGCTGCACCTTTGCCATGTCATGCATCATGCCCGATCTTCTGCCGTAGTATTAAATAGTGTCTCCGATGTTTCTTCAAGTGCTTTGCTTCTTCACAGATTAGGCTGATGAGTGGATGCGAGTGTCGACCTGATCTTCGGATGAATCTTCGGCTATGTTTCCAGGCGAGCATTCTCCCCCTTTCTATCTATTTTATATTTCTACTCTTTATTTCCTCCTGTTGATCTATTGTTATTTGTGTTGCGATGCAATAGATTATGTACCCCTTTATACTTCCCAACAGCCTTTATATTGCCATGGACACGTCCTATTACATGTTGTTTGGTAGATAGTTGGCCTTGCGAGTCATAGTTGCTTGCGCAGGTGCTGCTTCGCATCATCGATGTTCCACCGTTGTTGGGTGGTTGGTACATGCTTAATGGTGGAGATGATCATGGATTTAAATATTGTTTAATAACTAAAATTGAAAGTAGGTAAATAATGCAGAGGCACCGGTTGGTAATAGACAATATTCGATTTTCAATCGCTCATTGGTGTCCCGTAGGAGCCCGAGTTCTTGACACCTGTTCCGAGATCGTGCACGCTAACCACAGGTGGGGTGTGTGGGCACCCATATCGATTTAGTACCTAATTTCAAAGTACTGTACTAGGGGCCACAAACTAGTTTGGGGCTTTATTACTGTACTGATGCCATGCTTTACTGCATTATTTACGATTGCGCGTGGAGCGCCTGTACTGTTTAGGAACAAATGTGGAATGTTTTCGTGGTATCGACAAGCCCAGTCACACTTTCAGGTTCCTAGTCGTTTACAGCCATTGTCACAAACCCTAGGTCAGTCTCGGAGACCAGCCGACTTCGTTACGGATAGCTTAGTGGGGTGGACCCCATGTGCTTGCTTTGAATCTTAGGTAGTTTCTATACTATAAATCCTAAGTGATATTCTTCCAATGAATCAAAGTCTTTTACCCATCTCACCAAACCAATGATGCTGCACCCTACGGTTTTATGTCATGTGATTATTTTTTGCTTGTTGTATTGCTTTGATGCGTGTATGCTTTGTATTGATTGATGCATTGTTTGCTTCCATGTATACTCTCTAACAGCGATAGTTGCGAATTGTATGATGCCACGAAGAAAGAAGCATTGGGTTATTATATTATTATTGGCATTCTGGTTTTCTAAAGAAGTCAGGGACATCTCGCTGGTCACAGGAAAGCCTCCATTCCCTAACTCCTTTATTGACCTACTCCTTTTATCAAATGATTTGTATATCATTTATAAATTGCATTGTTACTTGCATGGGTTGTTTTAAATAAAACCACGATAGTAACTAGCTCCTCCAAGTTATGAATAAGTGTCCATTAGGACGCTCACCCTTTGTGACACCCACTTTTACCCTTTAGAACGAGGCTAAGATGCTTATCATCTTCCCTCTTTGGAAACTACGGATTTCAATGATAAGACTATTTTGGGTTTTACCCTACTACAAAGTTTTCAAAAAAAAACCTTGGAAAGAGGCATCGTTTTCGAGTGGATTTTTTTACAAAAGAGGAGAAGGATAAAGTCGAGCAAGAGAAAGAGAAGGGATGTTCTACGCCTTTAACGGAACAATTTACCCATGCAACCACACTACCCCAGGAGTCGGGGCTTAGCTCTTAGTTTGTTATCTTTAGCCGAGGCTGATTGTACTTTCTTTAGGGGAGAAATCCCTAGAAACCCGGGTAGGCTCTTTAAAAGATCTTTGGATGTGGGGCCTGCAACTTGCTTCGGCAAGAGTGAGCCTATTTTGGAAGTGGGTCTCCCACGGATGGTATGCTTTAGGAGTGTATAAGGAAGTGGAGTCACAGATGTTATTGTATAGGCCAAGCTACAGTTTGGGTAGACAGAAGTGCAGAAGGAAGTACTATGGCCGGGGGCCACATACTCGTTGGTGGGTAGAACAAACCCAAAAAGAAAAGCCGTTGTTGCTAGGGATGAAAAATGAAAGTTTAGGTTTGATTATCCGAACCCCCGTCTACCGTGTGTAGCGGGCCGTGGTTGTATCCTGGTGGATGTATTAATTCTTGTGGGTAAATTGCACAAACTCTTCAGAGTATAATATATTCGAATAGCCGTGTCCATAGTTAAGGACGGTTGGAAAGGTGATTGCTAGGAGTACCCTTGGGATGGTTTTGAGATGGATAAAAAAGGATGTGACTTGGTCACGAGGAAAGATAAGAATGAGTTTTGTTTTGACTAGAGATTGTCTAATTGTTTAAAAATGATTTTTCACTAAAACTGTTTTCAAAAGGATTTTTAACAAGGATGTGGAGATGTCCAGATTTTTCCAAAAACTCTTTTTCAACAAAGATATAGAGATGCCAATTTTCGGCTTTTCGAAAACAACTGTAGTATAGAGCTACCTCGCCACAGCCAGATATGCATTATCTTGTTTACCTTATTTCGGTGGTCTCGCGAGTACATTCAAAAGTATGCAAGGCTTTGTCCCTAGATATTTACTTGGCCAGGCTTTCAGAAGATCGAGGAATGATAGAGATTCTGACGTCTATGCGAGCTAGACCATCTTCCCTGTAAGTTGCCTATAGGTTAAGGCTTGACATGGGCTCTGCACTTGAAGATTTCCTCTATTAATGTTGTAATCGCCATAAGGAAAATAATGTAAGTACTGTACTCACTACTTATGGATGATGTAATGATACTAGTCGGTTATGCTCATGGCTCACTGATCATGGGAACATGAATTGCAGGCATAACAAGGATTCTCGGACCGTAAATCCGGGGTCCCAAACTGGAGGTCAGACTGAAAGAACTAATCAAATCTCAGAAGATATGCTTAGAGCTTGTGCATTAGATTTTTGAGGTTCAGGGGAAGATCACCTACTGTTGGCAGAATTTTCCTATAAAAATAGCTATCAGAGTAGTGTGAAGGCAGCACCGTATCAAGTAATTTATGGGGGAAAGTGTAGATCACCAATATGTTGGTATGAACTAGGTAGTAGCAAAGAATTTGCACCATACTTTATCAAGGAGAAGCAAGATATCATCGACATTATTAAAGATCATTTGAAGATAGATCAAAGTCGACAAAAGAGTTCTGCTGATCAAAGTCGAAGATCATGGAATCCAGAAGTAGGAGATATGGTATATCTCAAAGTAAGTCCAATGAAAGGAGTTAAAAGATTTGGAGTTAAAGGGAAACTATGTCCAAGATATATTGGACCATTCAAAATACTGAGTCAAAATGGAACCACATCTTATGCTTTGGAGTTACCAAAAATACTGGCTCAAGTTCACAATGTTTTCCATGTATCACAACTTTGGAAATGTCTTAAGGTTCCAGATGATGCAGTTACACATCAAGAGATTGAATTGCAAGCAGATCTGACTTATGTAGAGAAACCCTAAAAAGTTCTAGCAGAAAACTACAAAAGATTGAGAAACAGAGCAATAAAGTACTGTAAAGTACAATGTGAACATCACCCTGAGCAAGAAGCAACTTGGGGAGAAAGAAGAGGATCTAAGAGAAGCTTATCCCGAACAGTTTAGGTACAAATCAAAAAAATCGGGACGAAGTTTAATTTAAGGGGGGAAGTCTGTAACATCCCAACATTTAGGAACCAATGAAGGGTATAAATAGGAATCTGAGCATTTGCATGCATTCATCTGTAAAAATCAGGGTAATTTTTTTGCCAAACTAAAACCTAAGGAGATCTGAATTTCTTTCACTATCTAGAGGTAAGTTTAGCTCTTTATAGTGATTGCTATAAATTTTGACATGATCTTTAGGAATTTAATGAATTTTGGGGAAACAATTTGAATTTAAAATTGAAATTTAAATCATTTGGAAAAGATTTGAAAATTAGAAGTATTAGCATTAAATTGTTTTCCAAAATGATTTAGTATTGTTGTTTGAATATATTAAACAATTATGAGAATTGAATATAATACAATGAAGGGATTTCTTATTTCTTTTCCTTATTCTATTACAACAATAGAATAAGTTACAATAAATGGAAACTTTATTAAATAAAAGAAAATTATTGAACAAAAGTATATATGTTGAACAAATATATATATTAAACAAAAGTATTACAGAAACAAGTTACAATAAATGGAAATTTTATTAAATAAAAGAATATTATTACAAAGATTCTTTACAAAAGAATAAATGAAAGATTACAAAATATGATCAAACCTAGACTATCTATCTATTCCTACACTAAAAATTGATCTTGAAAGTTTCTGTACCTGCAAAATAAAAAGTAAATCAAAAATAAACAAGATGTTATTTTGTTAGTATTACTCTTAGTAGAGAACAGTGAAGTGCACTTTTCATATTTACATCATTGAGTGAATCAAAGGGGCAAATTTCACCAATATGCAATAATTATTCTTCTATGTCAACATAAGCTTCAGAACAACATCATCAGCCAAGGTAAAGGGGCAAGTTTCACCATATTAGTAAATAGTAAATGGTTAAGTAGTGAAAACATTTTCACTTGATATGATCCAAAGGGAATGGAACAGTGAAGCAGCACAATCACCTAACTGCATGTTGTGTACTGTCAACTGATACGTTGGAAACATATCTATAATTTTTTATGCTCCATGCTTGTTTAGTATCTAATTTTCTTTACTTGTCCACATTTTGAGGTGATTTTTACATGTATTCTGGTACTAACCTACTAACAAGTTGCAACAATGTTAGATGCCTGTTTTCTGCTGGTTTTGGTTTCAGAAAAGTTAGTAAAGAAATATTCTCGGAATTGGACGGGACAAACGTCAAAGTCAATTACTTTCCTGGGGAACAAGAAGTCCAGAGGGGAGACGAGGAGGCGTGCCAGGGCGGCTAAACTCCCCTAGGCGTGGGTGGACCCTACCCCGTGCCTGGGTAGGGTTTGCCCCCTCTGTCTGCCGCCTCGGCCTCCCCCTTCGCCTATAAGAAGCCCCCGATGCAGAAACCCTAAGCAGCCGATCAAATTTCCATGATACCGTTTGTAGCCGCCGCCACCATCGTCCCTAGATCGGGAGGGATCTGAAGTTCTTCCCGGCACCCTGCCGGAGGGGAGATCATCCCGGAGGCCTTCTCTCCGGTATGATGCGTGAGTAGTTCCACCTTGGACTATGGGTCCATGTAGTAGCTAGATGGTTGTATCTCCTCCTTTGTGCTTTCATGTATAGATCTTGTGAGCTTCGTTCAAGATCAAGATCTAATGTATTTGTAATCATGCATGTTGTGTTTGCGGGGATCCGATGGATATTGAGATTATTATGTTGGTTTGATTAATGGTTTTGTCTTTATGATTCTATCATGTTTGTGTTGTTTGTGATCTTGCATGATCTCCATTGTTAGTAGCTATCTTGGCCAAGTAGTTGCTAGTGACTCCAATAGGGGGTATTTATGCTCGATAGTGGGTTCATGCCTCTAGTTTCCAAGGGAAGTGACATATATCTCTTCGGTTGTAGATGTGTTGTTGCCACTATGGAGAAAACAATGGTCTCTTTTTCATGGAACATGTGGACTGTTTACCTTACACACTTTGCTTAAAGTACTTGTCTGTTGCATGCAACTTAATACTAGAGGGGGTTCGGATGATAACCTGAAGGTGGACTTCTAGTCATAGTTGCAGTTGGATGGCGGTCTATGTATCTTGTTGTATTGCCCAATCGAATCTCATAGGATCTTTCTGACTAGTAATTGCATTGTTATGCCTTGCTCAGTTCCTGTCAATTGCCCTGTTGTAATTTGTTTACCCTTCATGCCATGTTGTTTATCTAGAGCACCTCTAGTGAACTATGGACCCTAGTCCAATCTTTACCATTGATACATCTTCCAATGTTACTTGTTTACTTTCTGCAAACCATTACCTTCCACACCATACGTTTAATCCTTTGTTACAACAAACCAATGAGCTTGACAACCTCACTAATTCGTTGGGGCAAAGTCTTGAGTTTGTGTTGTGCAGGTCTCCGCGTTGCTTGCAACACCTGTGTGATGTTTCCTTCCTCCTACTGGTTTGATAACCTTGGTTTCTTACTTAGGGAAAACTTGCTGCTGTGCTGGTTCACACCTTGCTCTTGGGGTTCCCAACAGGCTCACATAAGCTGTGCAAGCCATCAAGCTTTTCTGGCGCCGTTTCTGGGGAGTCTAAGGACGTCTTCACTAGGGGAGTCCTTCACTTCCTTTCTCTTTACTTTGTGTTTTGTTTGGTTTTTTTATTTTGTTTGGTTTTGTTTTCCTCTTTTCAAAAAACCCAAAAAAATTAGTCTATTTTGGTTTTCTTGCTTTATTCAAAAACACAAAAAAAATAGTTCCTACTCTAGTTGTTGGTATGTTGTTGCCTTGCTTGGTCATGCTTTCTATCAATGGATGGTTTCTTTGATACTAGTTCTTATTGGCAAGATGGGTTCACAGAAGAACAAATGTATTATTATAAGGAACACCGTTTGTCACAAAAAGAGAAACACTTATGGGAACAAATTAATAAGTTGAATATTATTGTTAGAGACGTGTTCTCTACTTATAATGTTACTTATTGCTTTGATAAGTCTTGTTGCTATAGGTATAAACACATGCCTTTTCAGTGTGAGTATAATGATAATGTTACCATATCTGCTTATGTTAAAGGAAATTATGACTTTTATTGTGTGGAACAAATTGAAGAATTTATTGCTTTCAAGGGTGCATTTGAACTTGCCAGTTTGCTTGAAAATACTGATTATGCACCTTATGAATGTGAGGTTTTGGAGATACTTAAATTTTTCTTTGATAATTACAAGGAAGAAAATAGCTATATTCTTTAATATCTTAATAGATGCTTTCCACAGATGGAAGAAACTAATGCCTTGCAGGAGCCTATGGAAGAAGAAATTGCTAAAACTGAAAGCTCATTAGATGAAAAAGAGGAGGAGAGTGATGAACAAAAGGAGGAACAATGGATCTACCCATGCCTACCTTCTAATGAGAGTAACTCTTTATCCCTTACATTACTTGATTATCCCCCATGCTTACCAAAGGAGGATGAATTTTATGTTCCTGTGGATTCCTTTGAAATATCTACTTTGGATAAAACCTGTGGAGGTTTTAATCCCACTGTTTTTTAGCTTGATAGAAATTATGTGTTCGTAGATCATGAAAAGCATGCTTTATGTGATAGCTATATTGTTGAGTTTATTCATGATGCTACTGAAAATTATTATGAGAGAGGAAAGTATGGTTGTAGGATTTTTCATGGTACTGAAACACCTCTCTTTGCGCTGAAAGTTTTGAAGTTACTCTTGTCTTATTTTCCTATGCGTGTCACTTTGTTCTTTGAGAATTTATTTTCTTACAAGATTCCTATGCATAGGAAGAGGGTTAGACTTAAATGTGTTTTTATTTGCTTCTTGATGCTCTCTTTTACTTCAATTCATATTTCTTATGTGAGCATCTTCTCAAGCTATCAAGCCTAACTTAAAGGCATTAAAGAAAAGTACTTGTTGGGAGATAACCCAAGAGTTTCCTTGAGTATTGGAAGTTATTACTTTAGTAATGACCTCTCCTTATCTTTTTTGTTTGCTTTTTGTGCCAAGAATGGCCTCTAATAAGAGGGAAGTAAGATTTTGGGAGTTGCTGTCCCGAAACAGATTTCTGTCCTCCACAAAAAAAAATTCGTGAGGAGTCTTTGTAACTCGGATTGAGCTCCAAATTTACGAATAAATCTCCCAGTATGTTAACTAACTTTCGTTAGTTCAACACTTTTTTATTTGAGCAACAAAAGATGTTCTAAAAAATCGGTTTCTACATGCTGGTCTGTTTTGACAGATTTCTGCCATTATTTGCATTTGCTTCTTATTGATTCCTTTTTGAGTTCTATTTAGGTGAATTGAGATTTTTGAAGGAGTTACTATAGTATTTTGTGTTTTTAGTGAAAAGCCTTGCTGTTCCAAAGCTTTGCCAGAGGTCTAATATCTTTTGAGTACACTAATGTTGCTAATGAAGATTGTGTGAAGTTGTGTATGAAGGAAAAAAATTAGGTGCAGAGAGAGAATGATGCAATGAGATGAAGAATGGACAAAAGCTCAAGCTTGGGGATTCCACCATGGTCCCCAAGAAATATCCAAGAGGTACAAGCATCAAATCTTAGGGATTCCCAAGGCACCCCCTTCTTCATCAATAAAAAGATAAGGTCTGTCTAGACACTTCGTTTTTATTGTTTCATGCACAGTTGTGTTGTTCTTGGAGCGTCTTAGTTTTCATTTACTTTGCTTAGGTTGTTTAGTTTTCTTGAATAAAGTAGTTTGTACCCCCGTTCTTTCTGTGTTGTTTTACAAATAAGTTGCTTGGTGTTGGAAAGGAGTAGTAAGTTCTTGCTTGTAAGTGCAAGAGGAGCTTACATTGAATGTGACTTAGACTTTAGCATGACATGCTAGGTGTTGGTTTGGCATTATGCTTAGTGATTATTGTTGTATCATGTCTTGTTCCAAACAATTGGGATTTCTTAGTGCGCCTTGAAGAAATTATGTGTTGTTTTAGCATGCAAAAGCATAGTATTGTGGTATTCTCCTTTGATGCTTTGCTTGGGTTGACTTGGCACATGCTCACACCATGTTATGACTATGACAAGTCACTATTAGCCTCTATGATCATTTAGTCCTTGACTTGTAGTACCACTCTTTGCTTTGATTAGTATGCTTTGTTGAACTACATGATTATGGACATTATTGCTCTCTTAGTTGGTTGCTCCTAGTCTTTTGCTAGCCTCCACTTGTATGAGTAAGTTCTACTCATGCTTCCAACTCCCAAAAAACCAAGTTATTCCAAAGTGTCCATTATAAACTCCTATGCATGGTGTGTTACACCATTCCAAGTATATTCTTGTTTTCATCTATCTTCCGATTAAAAACTATTTTGTTATGTGAAAACTTAGTGATTAAAGCCCTCACGAACATGATGGCACACTTTATATTCTTATCCCCTAATAAACTTTAACCATTGTGACAACTTTGTTATATATGATTGCAATTATAAGTTGGAATTAGAAGAACCGTGCTATCATGGGGCACGTTTTCAACATTGCACTTGTACTTTGTACTCAGTTGATATCATGTTCTTTTGTCTATGGATGTCACCGGTGTGAAATAAAGAGGGAACTTGTAAGTCCATGGAGTTTGTATCATGTGTTAGAGAAACGCCTGGGCCGCTAGCCTAAGCCATGCCTAATCATGGTGGAAACTTGCAACATCACCATAGTGAGCTATCTATGAAGCATCCTCAATAAAAATCTATGCACATGGTAAATAAATAGATTGATGAGATGCTTATTGTCTGCTTGCCTTGTCATTTTGGTTATGGGGAAGCTCCTGTACCATGTGCAAGGGGTACCCCGTTGGCGGTTCTCAATGATATGCAAATACTTACAATGACAAGAACTTACCTGGACCCAAAGTCGAGTATGCATGAGGTGTGGCCCTCGTATTCAAGGGACTTGAGATTGCCAACTTATATTTCGTCAAGAATATACTCCATATTTGCCACTTTAACCTTAACCACTTCAAGATGCTTATGATAGGGGCAATGAGGGCTGAAAGCTAACAAGTACCATAATTTTTGGAAGCTGTTTTTGAAACTTGTAATCCCTGCTTCCTTTACAAAAAGGCCTTTCTTCCACCATTATTTGAGTATCCACCTTCTACCTTTAGGCACCATTAAGAGAGCATAGTTGTCATTCTGTGTTCAGTGTTCCAAAGTTTATTAATTGATGCATATTGTGTTATTACTTGTTCTTGTGCTATTTGTTTCTAGTCACCCTTGTGAACTTTGAAGGTGTCCTTTGCATCTATATTGCTACTCTATGAGGGACAAGCTGATTGCCACTATGCTATGTTTTCTGTATGTGAAACAAACAAACGTTTTTCAATGCATATTATTCATGATATTTGTTTGTAGTTTGTCATGTTGCATGCATAGTTACTATGTCCTATTGTTAGAACTCCATCTTTCATGCACATGTTTAGAGTTCTTTGATCCCAAATTTCAATGCTTGCAAATGGTTGGATGATAGGGCAAAGGTGTCCGATCTTTCGATGAGATGGCAATAATCGATTTGGTGGAGTTCGGGCTTGACGATCCGACTACACGTGCGAGCACGAGCGCCAATGCAATCGCTAGGCCAATCTCCTGGAAGTTACCGATCCTGCGTGAACACGATCAGCCTGACCAACGAGGGTCTTAATTCCTACCTGAAATCGAGAACAAGTAAGAACTAATATTGCAATCAAGATATTGCGGATTAAGAGGAAAGCTTTATTGAAGAGGTGGGATCCTGAATAGGTGCGAAGTACAAGAGGCCTCTGTGACGCTCGAGCCTTGGCGAAGTTGCTATGATGGCTAACTTAATGTCTAAACAAAATCCGAGTTTAGGGGGTCGGCTATGGGGAGTATTTAAAGGCGAAAAGGTGGGGTTTCGGCCAGCCATGGAAGTGGTGGCCGAATCCAACCCTAGAAGTCCTTTTCCCCTCAAATACGGACTCGAAAAAGTGGCTAATTAAAATCCTGCGAAAATTACATGGGCCTGGCCCAAAATAAAGGTGTCGCAGCACCATATTAAGCTATGGACGAATTCGTGAAGTATTGATCTTGAATATTTCGTCCAAGCCTTCCTTTTTCATTATGGTGGCCTCAAAGTTCGGAAATCTTCATCCGTGGCCTTCTCTTGGATCATCACACGCTTGCTGCCATCTCCATGCATGGCCATGCTCCAATGCTTGTCCCTCTCATCCATGCTTGGTCCATCATTCCTAAGAGTAAGA
The DNA here is from genome assembly GCA_916181665.1 of Avena sativa. Lineage (NCBI taxonomy): Eukaryota > Viridiplantae > Streptophyta > Magnoliopsida > Poales > Poaceae > Avena > Avena sativa. Next base: position 236,971,252 of record OV702283.1, on the reverse strand, counting down.
AATACATCTGATTTAGGCAGCATCATATTCTCATTTATGTGAGGAATATTTCCAAGAAACGAAAGTACCTGATAGTTAAGTTGTTTGGCACGAGCTCTTGTGATGGGTCCTTGTATGTGTGTAGCTGTAGGTACAACGGTTGTATCAATAGAAGGGATGTCCACATCATTGGATCTTTATTGTGAGGGTGCATGTCACCTCAAAAAATATTCTTTTTATCACTTACCTACTCGAGGACGAGCAGGAGTTAAGCTTGGGGACGTTGATACATTGGAAACGTATCTATAATTTTTGATGCTCCATGCTTGTTTAGTATCGACTTTTCTTAACTTGTGCACACTTTGAGGTGCTTTTTACATGTTTTCTGGTACAGTGTCGGATGCATGTTTTCTGCTGTTTTTGGTTTCAGAAAAGTTGGTAAAGAAATATTCTCGAAATTGGACGGGACAAACGTCAAAGTCAATTACTTTCCATGGGGAACAAGAAGTCCATAGGGGAGACGAGGAGGCGTGCCTTGGGCGGCTAAACCCCCTAGGCGCGGGTGGGACCTACCCCGCGCCTAGGTAGGGTTTGCCCCCTCTGACCGCCGCCTCAGCCTCCCCCTTCGCCTATAAGAAGCCCCCGATGCAGAAACCCTAAGCACCCGATCAAATCTCCACGAAACCGACTGTAGCCGCCGCCACCATCGTCACTAGATCAGGGGGATCTAAAGTTCTTCCCGGCACCCTGCCGGAGGGGAGATCATCTCGGAGGCCTTCGCTCCGGTATGATGTGTGAGTAGTTCCACCTTGGACTATGGGTCCATGTAGTAGCTAGATGGTAGTATCTCCTCCTTTGTTCTTTCATGTATAGATCTTGTGAGCTCCGTTCATGATCAAGATCTAATCTATTTGTAATCATGCATGTTGTTTTTGCAGGGATCCGATGGATATTGAGATTATTATGTTGGTTTGATTAATGGTTTTGTCTTTATGATTCTATCATGTTTGTATTTTTTGTGATCTTGCATGCTCTCCGTTGTTAGTAGCTATCTTGGGCAAGTCGTTGCTAGTGACTCCAAGAGGGGGTATTTATGCTCGATAGTGGGTTCATGCCTCTAGTTTCCAAGGGAAGTGACATAAATCTCTTCGGTTGTAGATATGTTGTTGCCACTAGGGAGAAACAACGGTCTCTTGTTCATGGAACATGTGGACTGTTTACCTTACACACTTTGCTTAAAGTAGTTGTCTGTTGCTTGCAACTTAATACTGGAGGGGTTTTGGATGATAACCTTAAGGTGTACTTCTAGTCATAGATGCAGTTGGATGGCGGTCTATGTATCTTGTTGTATTGCCCAATCGAATCTCATAGGATCTTTCTGACTAGTAATTGCATTTTTATGCCTTGCTTAGTTCCTGTCTATTACCTTGCTATAATTTGATTACCCTTCGTGCCATGTTGTTTATCTAAGGAGAGCACCTCTAGTGAACTATGGACCCCGGTTCAATCTTTACCATTGATACATCTTCCACTGTTACTTGTTTACTTGCTGCAAACCATTACCTTCCACACCATAAGTTTAATCCTTTGTTAGAGCAAATCGGTGAGCTTGACAACCTCATTGATTCGTTGGGGCAAAGTCTTGAGTTTGTGTTGTGCAGGTCTCCGCGTTGCTTGCAACACCTGTGTGACGTTTCCTTCCTCCTACTGTTTCGATAACCTCAGTTTCTTACTGAGGGAAAACTTGTTGTTGTGTTGCTTCACACCTTGCTCTTGGGGTTCCCAACAGGCTCACATAAGCTATGCAAGCCATCGTCAACACAGCAGCAGCATGTCAACACAATCAAAAGGGAGCACACTACCGCATCACAGCTGCTGACCATTTCATATCACCACCACATTCTCAAGAACACATCCAAGAACACCACTTATCTTTCCAAATATCCAAAAAATCCACCAGCCAATCCATACAACAGACCAAATAGATCATCCACAGGAGGGTAACCTAAGGAGGGGGTGGTGTAGGAGGATAGCAAGGTCAAGCATCCATTCATAGGAGCAAGGAGGAGCAGCACAAGTACCAGGAGGAGCTAGACAAGTACCAGGAGGTGCAGAACAAGGTCCAGGGAGTGATCACCACTCCAGGATCAAGCCAGCAAGATCAACCAGCACAGCAACATCTCAATAGCAATTGTGTGGTGAGTTTATACAAAAGCATCACAAGATTGATCTTATCCATTTCATCAGACCATGTGTTTTCTTTACATAATCTTCTCAGAAAAACACCCAAGCGAGGTGTATCCATCATGGAAGAAAGTAAACAAATCCAACAGTAAATATTTACAAACTACAACCAAGGTCTCATCATTTGCATCACTGATCCTGGATAGAAAGCTCTAGTTTTATAACTAGATGCACAAAAATCTTTGAATGATCATTTCTAGGCACATCATATGGATGGTATCACCTTAGAAATGATTACATCAAATAACTCCATCTTAAACAGTAAGAATCCACTATACTATCCTTAGAAAAGTCTATCAAGTCATTTTCCTAAACAGTGAAGGAATCATATCTAGGAATTATCCATCATAGGATATTAAAGAGAGAAGGCAACGTGTAAAAACTTTGTTTCTACCTAGCAAAGTCTTAGACCAGCATCGTAGACTAAGCTATTTATCCAATACAGCTCTATAGATAACAAAAATCTTTCCAAGCTTACAAACTAAGCCAATACATAGTAGAGCTCAAACGTCATGTCTTTGACCAGCCTAGGTGGGCCGGGTTAGGGCTGGGCCAGCCCAATGGGCTAGGTCCAGATCTTGAAATAAAGAATTCTAACAAATGTTTAAAGACTAAAATAACGCTAGAACTAAATAATTCCTAATAAATGGAATAAAAATCATAAAAACACATATAATATATACATGAGTTCATAAAAATATAAGTTACCCAATAAAATTGAGCATCTCACGGTGTTTGCCTGTTGCGGCTGCGGTGGCGTATGAGGTGGAGGACGGTGGTGGTGTTTCTCCGGTCCCTTGTGTGGTGGAGGCTACTTGGGTTCGCTCTAGTCGCTTTGGCTTCTACCTTGCGGGCAGCGGTGATGATCCAGACGGTGGAGGTTTCATCGCTGCGATGAAGAGCCTAGGTGTGGCGGCCCTTGGGATACTCGACATTTCAGCTTAGAGGGTGCTCATCGGTTTAACATGGTGCCCAAATGCGGGGCGGCGGCCCCGGTTGGAGGTCTTCTTGTTGACCTAGGAGGTGGCTCTTCGAGACGCGGTTCTAGGACCCGACACGTTTTTCCGTTCAGTGGCCTCGGATCATCCAACGCGTGGGGCTGGTGATTTGTGTGCGGGTTTGTGATGGTGGTCCGGTCGCCCCCTGTTTGGCAGGTGTGAGGTTGGTGTTTCTTCACCAGGCGAAGGCCTTGTCCTGGTAGCTGGACGGGATTGATGACGGTGACGCCCATGGCCTCCACGTCCTTCTTGAAGGCGTCACTAGCGCGGTGTTTTCGCTCCCCGCCCGGGATTTTTGTCAGAGATTTGTCCCATGAAGGAACTAGGGTCCAACGATCCCTTGGTTCGAGAGGGGGCTTAACGCACATTCTCCAAGAACCTCGGCAACAGCAGCGATGGTGACGGTGGAGCAAGAACCATGACAGAAAGGTGCACGGGTTTTTTACCCAGGCTCGGAACCCTCGTGAGGAGGTAAATCCCCTACTCCTGCTTTGTTGTATTGCTCGCTTGGGTTCACGAGGGTACAATGGAGGTTGATTGTCTAGGGTTTAGATCGCAGGGGATCGATCCTTTGTAAGGTAGGATAAAGGTCCCTTATATAGGGCAACGCCAGGCCTCTTCCCCGAACATTGTGCGGGAAGGGTCACCACATTCCCGCGCTGGAGGCTATGGCTTCGTCTTGTCTTATTGTGGCCACCCGCCAGCTGTGGTACCGTGGTAGTGGATGACGCTCTCCCTTTACCGTGGCGCTTCCCTCCTGGTCCTGGCTTCTTTGCACCAAAGCTATCCGTCAGACTCTGCCATGCCCTTGCGTCATCCCACCTTCTTTGCACCAAAGGGGGAGTGCATCATCTAGATTTTCCGAGGCGGTCTAGTCCTTGCATGGACACCCGCTCGAATGAGTGGGGCGGTTCACGAGCCTGGTGCCTGGGCCTGGTGCCCTATCATGGTCGCGGTCTTCACTCATACCATCGCCTGCGGGCTTGTTCCTCCTTTCTCGCCCTTTCTCCTTCCCTTCCTAGAGCACTACTACATCCGGCTAATTCACATTCATCCGTGGAGCGTGACGCTCCTGGCCACCTTCGCATTTTGGTGCGAGGCCTTCATCGGCGTGGCACCGTCCGTGGGGCTGTTCCGACACTTCTATCGGCTCCTCGTCCTCTTGCCGGAAGACACTCTAGGTGGCGTCGGATTCTTTGCTAGCAAGGAGGGGGATTTCGTGCCCATCTCCATTCTTGGAGCTTCGTCGGAGTTTCGCCTAGATTGGGTGCTGGTCGAGGCCGCCCGGGTTTGGTCGCAACTCCGAGTCCTGGCGAGAGCAACCATGGAGAACCCCGGATGGGCTCGCGAGGCAGCCGCCTGCATGAGTCTAGGCCCCCTCGTGAGGCGTGTGGAGCACCTGAGGAGCCAGGGTCTGACCGGCGAGATGGTGGTGCGGGAGTACCTGCAGCAGCAGATCGCTCCACTCCAGGACCACCGTCGGCATCTGTGGACCCTAGCGCCGAGTCAAGACGAGGCCAGGCTCTTGGAGGGGCTCTATGCTGAGGACACGGTAGCCTCTCTCCTTCTCCTGCTCCTGGCAGTGGATCCAGGGCGGAACTTACTCCTGGTTGCGCCCCTTGTACCTGGAGGGCGACACGCCCGCCGAGATTCCCACCTTCGATGCGCGGGGCGTCTGCTCCTCGGTTGAGCTCGACGACGAGGGCGCAATGCTGGATGACTGAACCGGATCCTCCCGGCTTTCCGCCGCGTCGACTACCCTCCTCACCTCCGGGCAGCCAGATAGGAGTAGCCGCCACAGTGCTTCCGGGGGCGCAGAGCTTGGCCCTTGGAGGGGTAGTGCTCAAATAGTTGTTGGCCCCTTTTGCCTTGTAACAGGTACATTAGGATGAACTTTCCTGTATGGGCCCTTGTTCTGTTTGCCTCCTTTTGTATGTTCTCGTTATGCCTAGAGTTTGTTGCATGTTCACGGCGTAGTACCTTCTTGATGAGGCTGGTGGTGGCAGTTCGTGCCTTCTTCCCGCGGACGGTCCTCTTGAGCCATCAAACACATCTATCGAAAGGATAAGGGTGACTTCTTTTCGGCTTCTAACTGGCTTTTAGGTTCCCTACCGCATAAGCAGAAAAGAAGTGTCTAGATTCTCCCCACCCAAAAACTCCCCAGAAGCCCATTTACACACAGTGGGGAAAAACTGGTGGAGAGCAGTTTCCCGAGCTTCTCAGCTCACGATGCGAAACTTCCCCGTCAAATGGACATGTCATTCTCAGATATTACATCAAAATGCCACCACTAGCAACCGGAAAGGAAACGAGTGAATGCCAAAAAAATCAACTCGATCGATCCGTTGACCCTCGACCTTGCTCCACGCCCCCACAGCGTCGCCGCTCACCCCCTGCCCTGCTGTTCCACTCCCGCCTCTCTCCTATCGCCGCCACCTCCAGATCCCGGCAGTGGGCAGCCGGATCCCACACACCCTGCCCAATTTCGGTCCTGACCTGCTCCTCTCGAAGCCCGCCGTCAGCTCCAAGCCGGCCGACTCGAGCTCCAAGGCCATCTAGGCGTCTAGACCTCCCAGCGCCACCCTCTCCGGCCGCATGAATCTGTCGACGCGCTTCCTCTTGCCGCCTCCCTAACTGTCTCACCTTCACCGCTGCTCCATTGTCTAATGCTCGAAGAACCCTACAGACGCACTATCTCCCTATTTCCTCATCTTCCATTGACCCTTACCTGTAGTTCTGCAGCGGAGATCACATTTGTAGAGCATAGTGCCGCTGGCTGCGGTAACTATTACTGCTACTTATTTCCGGCTACGTGTTGTGCTAAACTTGTAAGGCACTAATCCTAGTGAGTACTCAACTTGTAATGGCTATGGAGGTCATGTTCCTAATACTATACGAGGTGTGTCGCTTCATCCATGTACTCATGGTGCTCAATTTGGACTAATGAGAAGACTCAATCAACAGATGTACAAAATCAGGTAAAAACTAGTTTTTTCTAACGATGTTAAAACTAGCATTTGTACTATACATCCTTTTATTAAGTGGAAAGATTAAATTCATGGGTATAATAGACATCTCACAACTTATCGCAGCAAATAAGCCAAAACACCAGAAGCCCAAAAGTAGTCTTCCGATAGTTTTTAGAAATTTTTGCCCACCGCAGTTTCTCCCCACCAAAATCTATAAGAAGGCTTATGCATAAGCACAAGCCCAAAAGAAGTCACACTAAGTGTCCTGGGATGACTCCCTCGCGATGCGAGGTTACAGGCATTGCACTTGAGGGGGTGGTTTCTGAAGGCGATGCTTGTAGGGTTCTGTTGGCAAACTCCCTTCAGTCGATGGGCCGGACTGTCGTGTGGCATGTTTTGGTTGAATAGGCCCGCGAGGCTCCTAGTGCCTCAAGAGGGTAGCCCCATGTTCTTACATGGAATAACCTTGGGTGTTTTGCCATAGCTTGCCGATTTTAGCGGATTTGGGCAGTTCTCTCGAGGAGAGACTCTATCGTGCACCCTCATGGAGGGATCATGCACTGACTTCTAGGGCCCACATTTTTGAGTGGGGGCACGGGATCGCGAGGCTCACGGGAAGCGTTATTACTTGGTCGTGCGGGCAAAGGCACTACACACCTCCCGAGGGAAGGAGAGCGAGCCCTGACGCAGTTGTCCAGTTATGGGCCTGTGACTAGGGTTGTCTCCAAAGATGTTTTGCAGGTCTCCTGGTGGGGTATTATAGGGCCGGTGCCTGGTGCAGCCGAGGAAACTGATGATGGATCTTTCAAGCCGCAAATAGCGGTTGTGACGCAGAGGTCCTTCGTCTCGCGTGCCTTTCCTAAGTGCCTCCTAAGGGGATGACCATAGCGCGAGAGTGCATGCAGCTGGAGACCTAAAATGCACTTACATGAAGTGTTGTAAGCGCTAGGAACCGTAGGTGAGGTAACTTACCACCGACTAGGGTTGTAAGTTCAGATCTCATGCTCTAGGCCCTGCAAAGTTTAACCGCTAGAGAGGGTGTCTCCAGGGTTGCCCCATAAGCCTCTCGGAGAAAGCCGTAGGACTTAGTGCTTTTCCCGCTAGCCCCCATGTCAAGGGTTTTGTGGGTTTCACACGAGATTTTTTTATAAATGCCAGGAACTATGGGTGAGGTTCCTCGTGGTCGGAACCGGTCCATGAGTTCAGAGCTCGACACTTTAGGTCCCGAGAGAGCTCGGGTTGCGTAGGAACAGGGCCTCATGAGCCGTCGCTAAAGCATTTTTTACAAGATCGTGGGTGAGGTAACTCGTAGTCGGACCTAGTCCGTAAGTTCAGATCTCACACTTCAGATCCTGGACTGGCTAATGGAGGAACATCGCCTCGTGAGCCGTCTCTTAAGGGGGGTGTTTTCCAAATATCAAGAATTATGGGTGAGGTGACTCGTCGCCGGACCCAGTCCGTTAGTTCAGAGCTCACACTTTAGGTCCTGGATAGGCTAACGGAGGAACAGGGCCTCGGGAGCAGTTGCTAAAACATTTTTTCTTTTTTAAGGTCCAGGAGCATGGGTGAGGTAACTCGTAGCCGGACCCAGTCCGTAAGTTCAGAGCTCACAATTTAGGTCCTGGACGGCAAACGGAGGGGAATGATCCCTCACAAGCCGCCCCATAGACCTTACTAGGAGAGGGCCGTAGGGCAAAACACACATACCTGTAGGGCTCGATACATGCGTCGCGTGAGAGACACAAGCACCAGAGGCCGTAGGTGAGGTAACTTATGGCCGGAACAAGTCCATAAGTTCAGAGCTCAACACTTTAGGATCTAATGATGCCGGGGAGTGACCGGTGTCGGGCACCGTGCCTAGCCCCCCGCTCGCGTGGTGTATGTGAGGGAACTCAGTTAGGTACGGTTTTCGAAGAAGACCTTTCCGAAGGAAAAACCAAATGGCAAGACGTGCATGGAGAACAATATCCAAAAAATCCGCTGAGAGTTCAAGCTTATTACAGCACCGTCGTGGCTTGCACGAGGTCTCACTAAAGATAAGGTTGGAGAGGATGGTAGTTTCTCGAGGGTCACCTTAAAAAAGTCGCGGAGTCAGGCGTGTTGCTTGGAGAGGCTTGTCCGCCTTCCCGCAGCCGTGAGCTCCTACATGGATGGTAGCCTAGCTGCCCTCTGGAGGGCTGTCGGTGTTGTCCGTGCGCTGGGTGCAGTCCATCAGGAAGTTGGGATCCCCCGGGTTGAGGTAGCTCTCGGGGGCCTCTTCAGCACCCGCACGATGTGGTGATGGTGCATGGCTCCTCTTGAAGGCTCGGGTGCCAACCGTGCCCTGCCCCTCGTGAGGCGGGTACAGGCTTCTTCCACCCTCTTGGCCATGGTGCTCTCCTGAGCCACCATCTGCCTCCTCCTCGTAGATCCCCTGACGTAATCCAATGTGTCCACATCCTTGGGGCAGGCGATGGCCGGTGCTTTGTAGGCATGTTCGAGGGAGCGCAGGGCCTCCACTTCGTCACAACGGAACATGATGGTTTCGCCGTTGCCTCCGGGCATCTTGAGGATGTTGTAGGCATGGTGAGTGGTGTTGGGTTTGTTGCATGGAAAACAAAAAAATTCTATCGCAAGAACACATAAAACCAAGATCCAATCTATGGCAAAGCAAAGATCTAATCCACGTGATCGGTGCAACGAGATTGAAGAGAACTAACCCTCGTAGATCCAAAGTGTTTAATGAGATCAGATTCTCATGGTTGATGTAGTCAATCACTTGCCGATCTCATGACCGCGTAGACGATCCTTCCGGCGCCATGTTCTGGCAGCGCTTCCGCAGTCGGTCACACGTATGGTAGTCGATGAAGACCTTCCTCTCCCTTGTTCTAGCAGGGCAATGGAGGTTGTAGATCTCCTAGGAATCCCAACAGCACGACGGTGTGGTGGTGGTGGTGGAGCATGAGAGATTTCTGCATGGCGGTGGCTAGGGTTAGGCGCCAAGGGACAAGGGGTGTGTGGGGGGTGTGCCCCTACCCCTCCTTATATAGGTGGGGGCGGCCAAGGGTTCCCAGCCCTAGCCTTGTGCCTCCCCAAATCAGCCACCAAGGGGAAGAGTTGGGAACTTTCCCTCTTAGTCTTCCCTCTTACCAAAACTAGAGTTTGACTTTTCAAACTAGGATTTGACTATTCAAACTAGGGTTTGACCCTTTTACTAGTGTTGACCGGCTGGCCCATTAGGGCTTGGTGCGGCTATCCCCTGGGGCATGCCATAGCACAAGTGACCCCCTCCCGGGGTGGTGGAACCACTAGTGGATCCTCTAGAACATTCTAGAAGTATCCGGTCAAACCACTGAAACTTTACGAACCCCGGAAAAACACTTTCCTTTTATGAATCTTATTCTTCGGACCATTCTAGATCTCCTCATGATGTCCTGGATCCAATTCGAGACTTTGAACAGGATCCATTCTCCAACTCATATTCTATATCTACTTAAACAACATTGATTCCTTAAGTGTGTCTCCCTACGGTTCGCAAACTATGTAGACATGATCGAGACACATCTCCTGTCAATAACCAATAGAGGGATCTGTAAATCCATATGGATCCTACGTATTTCGACGATGACTTCCAGGTCGAATGAACCATTCACATACGATACTGATTCCCATCGTCGCGTGATACTTTACTTATCCGATGTTCGATCATCGGTATCTCTATACCTAGTTCAACCTCGTTACCGATAAGTATTCTTTACTCGTTCCATGATATGACATCCCCTATGCCTAGTCACATGCTTGCAAGCCAATTGGATGACATTCCACCGAGAGGGCCTAGAGTATATCTATCCATCACATGGATGGACAAATCCCACTATTGATGCATGTGCTTCAACACATACTTTTAGAATACCCAATGCCACCTTTATAACCAACTAGTTACAGAAGTGGCATTTGATGTCATCAAAGTACTCATCTGGTGATGGTGATTAACATGATCTCATGGTCAAATGATTAGGTTACTATGTATCTAAAAGCTTATAGCAAAACAAACTTAATGACTTGATATTATGCTATGCTTACTATGGGTGTGTATCCATCACATCATTATCCTAATGATATGATGTTGTTATTAATAACATCCAATGTCCATGATCAGGAAACCATGATCATCTACTAATCAACAAGCCATCTTAATAAGAGGCTTACTAGGGACTCTTTTATGTTTACAAAACACACAAGTATTAATGTTGCCTGTTAATACAATTATAGCACAGGATGTAAACATTTACCATAAACACAAAGATATAATAATAACCACTTTATTATTGCCTCTTGGGCATATCTCCAACAAGTGGATGCCATGAAATTGGCCATCATAGGGTAACCTAGGATGATGTTGTACGGGGTCTCGATGTGAGCCAAGTCGAATTCAACGAGCTTGGTGTGGTAGTTTTCACGTGTCCTGAACGTGATGGATAGGCGCACATGCCCGATGGGTATGGTGGTTCCGTTCGTCACCCGGGAGAACGGCATGGTCGACATTAGTTTGTCATTGGGCACCTGCAGCTGGGCGAACATCTCGCTGGAGATCATGTTCAGGACGGCGTCTCCGTCGATGAGTGGCTTCACAACCTCGATATTGTTGATGGTGGGGATGCATATCATGGGGAGAGTTCCCATGGGCCTGGTGGAGACAGGGTGGTCACGAGCATCGAAGGTGATGGGGTACTGAGACCACTTGAGCTTCGGGGGCAAGACTCCTGGCCCGATGGCGGCAACCTCGCGAGTGAGCATCTTGAAGTGCTGGTTGGACACCAGTGTGAGATATTTGTCCCGTGAAGGAACTAGGGTTCAATGATCCCTTGGTTCGAGAGGGGGTTGAACACGCGTTCTCCAGGAACCTTGGCGACGGTGGCAACGGCGGAGCAAGAACCATGACCGAGATATGACACCGGGTTTTATACCCACGTTCGGGACCCTCGTGAGGAGGTAAAGACCCTACTCCTACTTTGTTGTATTGCTCGCTTGGCTTCGCAAGGGTACAATGGATGTTGAATGCCTAGGGTTTAGATTGCAGGGGATCCTTACTTTCTAAGGTAGGAGAAGGGTAATACATCGTAAACGTATCTATAATTTTTGATGCTCCATGCTTGTTTTGTATCAACTATCTTATGTTTTGTCTACACTTTGAGGCATTTTTATACATTTTCTGGAACTAACCTATTGACAAGATGCCGCAGTGCCAGTTGCCTGTTTTCTGCTGTTTTTGGTTTCAGAAAACCTAGTAAAGAAATATTCTCGTAATTGGACGGAACAAAAGCTAAAGTAAATATTTTACCCGACACGACACAGAGACCAAAGGGGAGACAAAGAGGAGCCACGAGGCAACCACACCTAGGGCTAGCACGGGTCCAACCTAGGTTGCGCCGCCCTATGGTGTGGGCCCCTCGGGCGTCCATCGACCTTTCCCTTTTGTCTATATATACGTCTCCCCGAGACGAAAACCCTACCAAGATCAGAAATCCACGAAAAGTTCCGCAGCGCCGCCCCACCAAAGAGGAGATTCGGGGGACAGAAGTCTCTGTTCCGGCACCCTGTCGGGACGGGGAATTGCCCCCGGAGCCATCTCCATCGACTCAACCGCCATCTCCATCGCCATTGCTGACTCCCATGATGAGGAGGGAGTAGTTCTCCCTTGAGGCTAAGGGCTCTTTTCGGTAGCTATGTGTTGATCTGTCTCTCTATGCGTGATCTTATTGAGATCATGAGCTTTGTAATCTAGTTGAATAATTAGATCTACTCTGCTACTCAAGTGATTTAATTAATCTCCGCTTATCCCCACGTGTGTGAAGTTGACAGTGTGCACACCGTGTGGCACTTAGGCTAAAGGCTATAGAAATACTTATCATGAGTTATAATTTGAGTTGGATGTCTTAATGATATTGTGGTGTTTGTTGGAACCATCTAGCGCTCAAGGTGTCAGTGTGGGGTTACCTAGATGGGGAATGCGAACTTTGAGGAGTGTTGTTATAGCCCTACATCATCCAACAGGAGAGTAGTTCAGGGTAACATAATGAAGAGAAGATATCATATGTTTATTGAGAGAGTCCACTAGTGAAAGTATGATCCCTAGGCCTTGTTTCTAAGCATTGTAACACCGTTCACAATCAGTCATGTTACATGTTTTCTTTCTGCCATTTTTATTTCAGATTGCAATTACCACTTATAATCATCCATATTACTTGTATTTCACTATCTCTTCGCCGAACTAGTGCACCTATACACCTGTCAAGTGTATTGGGTATGTTGGGGACACAAGAGACTTCTTGCATCTTGATTGCAGGGTTGCTTGAGAGGGATACCTTTGATCTCTTCCTCCCTGAGTTCGATAAACCTTGGGTGATCCACTTAAGGGAAACTTTCTGTTGTTCTACAAACCTCTGCACTTGGAGGCCCAACACTGTCTACAAGAATAGAAGCATGCATAGACATCAAAGGGTCTGTTATATAGGGAGGCATCGGGCCTCTTCCTCCCCATCATTAGGCCGGAAGGGTCACCACATTCCCATGCTAGAGGCTATGGCTTTGTCTTGTCCTCTTCTGGCTGTCTGCCACCTGTGGCGCCGACGTTATGGATGGTCATTGTACTGTGCCGCTGCCCCTTTCCACCAAAGCTGCCCGTCAAACTATGCCAGGCCCTTACGTCATCCCTCCCCCTTGTTTGCACCAAAGGGGGGTGGAGCATCTTGCTTTTCCGAGCCAGTCTAGTCTGTTGGGGGAGTGACCCCGGGTAGGGTCAAGATAGGGGAGAGAAAGGAGGAGTCCCCCTTACCTTAAGCCGAATTATGAGCTGAGTCGGCCGAATCATGCAAGATCCGACCGAGGTAAGCTGAGGCTTGGCAAATATAGAGTGATTAAGACACTACTCGGCCGACGTGTGAGCTATGTCGTCCGAATAAGTTTGATTGACTTGTATGTAGGTGAAGGCCGACCTGAGTTATGCGACATGAGGCCGAATAACGGGAAACTTGCAGGAGAAGGAGAAGGAGCCTATAGTCAAACCCTAGTTGTTGGCTAGGTGGAATCTACACAGAGCCAAGTGCTAAGGACAAATAGCAGAGCTGCAGAGGGGCAGACAAGCGTCACGGAGGTGACAGTGAGGAAGCCCGAGGCATACATGTGAGGGCCTCTGGGTCTTTGCCGCCGATAGAAGGGGGACACGGAAAGGAGTCTGTCGAGTTACCACTTCGGGACAAGCATATTCCAAGAATATGCTTGCCACGTCAGCCCTAGGAGGAACCAAGGGACCCCTTTATAAGGAGGGGCACGGGCTCCTGAAGAGGGGATCGATTCATTTTACACCAAAGGGCTCGTGTAGCAGTCTTCTTCTCCTTCTCTATGATACAGCTCTACGAGCACTTGTAACTCTTAGGAGAAGAAATAAAGATCTACTTGTTAGTCAATCGAGTGTAGAAATCACTACATCTTCCCTCCCCGGATCCCTCTAGCATCCATTGGCCCCATACTTTAGCCTACCCATGGCATCTGCCGTGCCACCACCACGACAGTTGGCGCCCACCGTGGGGCCAGCAGCGGTGCTAGCTGGAGTCAAGATCCGGACGGGAAACTTCATCCACACCGGCGAAAGGGTTGTTTCTGGCTTAGTACAGAGATTTGATATCTGGGACTACATCAGCGATCACGCTGGCAGCTTTAGGAGGAAAGCACCCCCGTGCAACGGCATCTTCATCAACCTGGGTGCTCACAAGGTGTATGTCAGCGTCGACACCTCCTGCGTCTACCCGCACCGAGTCATTGAGGCGGGAGAACCACCCCTCTGTGCTGCTAGCGGTCAGCATGGAGTTCGCCCCGCAGGCAGCGTCGAGGTTATGATGACGGCCCCGAAACCAGCAGCGGGAGTAGGCGCCGGACCAAGCAAGGACCCGGCGACAGGAGGGTAGGTGGCCACGAAGCAAGCAGCTCCAAATCCTACCGAGGTAGATCCACCAGTGACCAAGGCGGCCGAGGTGCAAGAGGTAAATCCAAAGGCGGCAAGGGTAAGATGGCCACCTCTAGAGAAACCAGAGAATATCCTTCAGGCAACTATAGATAACCTAACTACGCCTGTAGCGCCGATACTTGACCCGGCAAACGCACAGGCGGAGTTAGAAGAAACTAGACAGAAAGTGCTAGTAGAGGCAAAAAAAGGTGTCGGCCTTGCGGGAATCCTTAAACAGGACCTTGCGAGAGTACACTAGGGCAAACAAACTAGATGTGGCCCCTGATCGAGTAGATGAACTGAGATTAAGAGGAAAGAACCTCATGAATGATATCAACAAAGAGCACGAGGCTCGTCCAGATGATTCGGTTGATCCAGGCTTGCCGAGGTACAGTACCCCGGCAAAGAACCTCAGGGCGGCAAATGCCGCAGCCCTGGAGTTGGAGGGGTTGAGCGGGGAAGCCTGGCAAAAACAACAAGAAAGAGTAAATGAGCTGGTACGCATTGCGAACCAGCAGAATGAGGAAATGCTTAGGGCTGATCCGGCGAAGCTAGGAGGTTCTCGCATGGTTCATTCGGCAGGGGCTGCCCCCGCATTATCTGTGGCAGCGACATCCTCGCTCGGAAACAATGCGCGAAAAGACAGAGAAGTGACTTAAGGAAAAAGAAATAAGCAGATTGTCCCATATGATCCGGCGGTGGTCGGGAAGGTCAATGAAAATAGAGGCAATGGGAGCCGAGGTAACAGCGGTGATAGAAACCCCGGCCATGCAAACAGAGAGCACGAAAACCTCGGAAGGGGAAACCATGAGAACAATAACCCGGCGGAAGGGAGGAGGTACCCCCCACAGGATCATCAGCTGAGGTATGAGCCTCGGAAAGAGCGAGAAGCAAGAACAGCTCAACAAAATCAGGCAAATGATAGATACAATGATGGCTACTCGGACATGGAGTATGCAGAGCATGGTGGACAAAACCACTATGGAGTACATGAGAGAGTTATCTATAGAAACTTGCCGTCAACTGACGCAAGATTGAAGCTGGACAGGCTGTATCGTTCCGAGCTGTTGGAAGAACAGGGTCCACCTGGCCCGACGTGTTTTGGACCTCGGATGATGGGCGAACCGCCCGTGCCGAACTTCTAGTTGGCAAGGGGCACTAAAACATACAATGGGAGTATGAAGCCAGAAGATTGGTTAATTGACTATGCCACGTCAGTAAAAATAGCTGGCGGAAATTTGAGATGGGCGGTAAGATACGTCCCACAGATGCTGGAAGGACTGGCCAGAGTATGGCTGAACAATTTACCAACAGGAAGTATCAACTGTTGGTTAGATTTTGAAGAAATGTTTGTCAGTAATTTCACCAGTACATATAAGAGGCCAAACAGGCCACAACAGCTCGCGATGTGCAAGCAGAAACCGAATGAGACAGATACAGAATTCTTGACTCGGTGGTGCAACCTCATAAACTCATGCGAAGGGGTCATCGAGTCTCAAGCGATAGCCTGGTTTGCTCAGGGCTGCAGATATGCAAGAGTATTATGGTAGAGGTTGCAGAGAGATATGCCAACCACGTTGGCGGAAACCATCAGGATAGCAGATTCATATGCCTTAGGTGATCCGACTCAACCAGAGTTAATGTCGGCAGAACATCAGGAGCAGCAGGATCATTATGTTAGAGATGGTGTCGGATCATCACGGCGCAATGAATACCGAGGAAGAAGAAGGGACGAGAGGAAGGATTACAGATACGCTTCCAATCAAGTGGCAGCGGTTGTGCAGGATCAGCCGAGTCATAGGAACAATCAGCGACAGAAGAATGGTCCTCAGCAGTGGACGCCGAGGAATGAAGGGAAAAGGCAGTGGACGCCAGAACAGAAGAAGCAACGGCAGGAGAGGCCAAAGTACACATTTGAATCCATGTTGGATCAACCGTGTAAATTCCACACGCCTAACCTGGCCAAGCCAGCCAATCACACTACTCGCCAATGCGCTTGGATGAAAAGTGCAATGGGAAACCCGGCGGGCATACAAGCACCTCCGCATCAAGTACATCAACAGTAGCAGCCGCAGTTAACTGGGGGAAATGCGCATCAGCTAATGTTACCACCACCCCCTCCGAGGTATGATAACCCAGACCAGAGGGATGCAGTGCACCAAGTGGTAAATCAGAATCAATA
This sequence comes from Avena sativa, assembly GCA_916181665.1. NCBI lineage: Eukaryota > Viridiplantae > Streptophyta > Magnoliopsida > Poales > Poaceae > Avena > Avena sativa. Next base: position 236,954,899 of record OV702283.1, on the reverse strand, counting down.
CGGAAGGGGAAACCCTGGGAACAATGGACGCAATGATTACAAGGAGCATCACCAATCATATTGTGTGTTCACAATAGAACAGCAAGATAGACAAAGCGTACAACACCGGCATATGGAAGTGAATGCAGTTATGCCGCCAGTACCGAGATACGTGCCATGGTCCGATCAAGAGATAACCTGGAGCATAAAGGATCACCCAAAGATAATGCCAAATCCAGGGTCGTATGCCTTGGTACTGGATCCGACATTTGTCGGGCCTAGCATCAATGTGAAGTTCTCGAAAGTACTCATAGATAATGGAAGTAGTATCAACATCATGTACAAAGACACAATGCACAAACTCGAAATAACACAGAACATGCTACAGCCCACAAGGACCACATTCCATGGGATAGTTCCGGGGCTCTCATGCGAGCCTATTGGGAAAGTCCGAGTAGATGTGTTATTCGGCACAAGGGAGAATTGTAGAGCCGAGAATCTGGAGTTTGAGGTGGTGGACCTAGAAAGTTGCTATCATGCTTTACTCGGACGACCAGCATTGGCTAAATTTATGAGCAGCTGTCACATCACGTACTTAAAAATGAAGATGCCAGGACCACAGGGAGTAATAACAGTAGCAGGGGATTACAGAAAATCAATGGAATGCGCTTCGGCCGGGTAAAACCTGGCCGAGTCATTGGTAATTGCAAGAGAGAAAAGAAGGATTCAGGAAGTGGCAGCTCTGGCTCAGTCGGCACAGCTTAATATGCCGGCATTAGCCAATCCGCATGGAAGTGTATCTTTCCAGCCGACTAAGGAGACGAAAAAGATCCAGATTGATGATCAGTTCCTAGAGCGCACCATCACGATTGGTGCTGGCCTAGATGCCAAATAGGAAAGCGAGCTCAGCAACTTCCTCCGTGAGAATCGAGATATCTTTGCATGGTCAACTCAGGACCTGCAAGGTGTTCCGAGGGAGTTGGTTGAGCACTCTTTGCATGTAAGTCCAGGAGCAAGGCCGGTGAAGCAACCTCTCCGCCGCTTCGCCGAAGACAGGAGAAAGATAATAGGGGATGAGATAGCTCGGCTTCTTGTAGCCGGGTTTATTATGGAAGTGCTTCACCCGGACTGGCTATCAAATCCGGTTTTGGTAGAAAAGAAAAAGGATGACCCAAATGTAGCTGTTGTATGGCGAATGTGCATCAATTACACGAACCTAAATAAGGCGTGTCCCAAAAAATCCTTTTCCTTTACCTAGGATAGACCAAGTCATTGATTCCACCGCAGGCTGTGAGTTGTTATCATTTGTAGACGCGTATTCTGGTTTCCACCAAATACCGTTAAACCCGGCTGATCAAATAAAGACTGCGTTTATCACCACGTATGGGGCTTATTGCTATCGCACCATGCCATTCGGCCTACGTAATGCAGGAGCAACATACCAAAGATGCATGCAAAAATGTCTGCATGACCATAGGGAAAAATGTGCAAGTATATGTTGACGATGTGGTCATAAAAAACAAAGAGAGCAAAACGCTCCTAGAAGATATTTGGCAGACATTCGCAACAAACCTGAGAAGGTGCCGAATGAAACTTAACCCGGAAAAATGTACCTTTGGTGTGCCGGCTGGAAAATTACTCGGTTTCCTCGTATCCAGTCGAGGTATAGAGGCAAAACCAACTAAGATCTGAGTAGTTGAAAGAATGGATTTGCCGAGGTGCCTGAACGATGTACAAAAATTTACAGGGTGTCTTGCCTCTCTAAGTCGATTTGTATGTCGGCTAGGAGAAAAAGCATTACCTCTATATCAGTTGATGAAAAAGTCTGACAAGTTCATCTGGACACCGCAGGCTGATAGTGCATTTCATGAGTTAAAAAAGATGTTGGTCACGGCACCAATTTTGGCTTCTCCATTGTCAAAAGAGTCTATGCTACTCCATGTGGTAGCTAATAACAGAGTGGTAAGTGCGGTAGTTGTTGTGGAATGGAATGAAGAGGATAAGTCGGTACAAAGGACGGTATATTACCCTAGTGAGGTATTATCCGCCTCAAATCAAAACTACCCGCACTACCAGAAGATGGCTTACGGAGTATACATGTCGGCGAAAAAACTCAAACACTATTTCGAAGAACACCCGATGAAAGTGATTTGTGAGGCACCCATAGCCGAGATATTAAGCAATAAATATGCGAGTGGCCGAATAGCAAAGTGGGCAATCGAGTTATCTCCTTATGCTCTGCAATTTGATAAGCGAGATGCAATTAAGTCTCAGGCAGTGGCCGACTTCTTTGTGGATTGGCAGAAGTGCAGTATGATCCCCCGCTGCCAAATCCAAACTATTGGACGATGCATTTTGACGGGTCCAAGTTAAGAAATGGGCTAGGAGCAGGAATAGTGTTGACTTCACCGAAAAAAGATCAGCTGAAATACGTGCTGCAGATACATTTCGCTGCATCAAACAATGTGGCCGAGTATGAAGCACTCGTCCATGGCCTAAAATGGCAAAAGAGATTGGCATACGTCGGATTATGTGTTACGGGGATTCAGACCTCGTAGTACAACAAGTATCAGGGAATTGGGACGCACTAGATGCAAATATGGCCCTGTATAGGTTTCATGTGCAGAAGATCAGTGGTTATTTTGATGGGTGTGAATTCCATCACATACCTCGGGCGGAAAATGATGTTGTGGATACACTGTCAAAACTCGGATCAACTAGGCAGTCAATTCCCTAGGCATAGCTCTGGAACACCTGAGAAAACCATCGATTACACCTTCTCCAGAATCCGAGTCAATTCGTATCTCGGCGGAACAGATAGAAGGAAGTGTCACAATGGAAATTAACAAAGAATATGACCCGAATTATTTAAGGGTTAACTCGGCCCACGGGTGAATAGGGAAAAGCCCAAAGATGTTATGTCGGCAGAAATTATGGAAATTGACAACATAATTTTCTCGGAAAAAGTCATGCCGACATGGGCACAACCCATATTCTCATTCCTTAAAGAGGAAATCTTGCCGGATGATGAGGTCATGGCCAGGCAGATAGTGAGAAGAGCAAAAGCCTACACGATCATAAACAATGAGCTTTATAAGAGAAGTGTCACGAACGTACTGCAACGATGCATTGACTTGGCAGAAGGGCAAAAAATCCTTTTGGATATACATCAAGGAGAATGTGGGCATCACGCCTCATCCAGAGCCCTAGTGGCCAAAGCATTTAGGCATGGATTTTATTGGCCAACTACGTTGAAGGAAGCAAAGGAATTGGTAGCAAGGTGTAATGGTTGCCAGAGATAAGCCAGCAAGATACATCTGCCTTCATCAAAGTTAAAAATAATACCAATCACTTGGCCCTTTTCCGTGTGGTGTTTGGATATGGTAGGTCCATTCAAGCCTGCTCGCGGCAGAATGACTCATATTCTGGTCATGGTGGACAAATTCACAAAGTGGATAGAAGTAAAACCAATAAGAAAATGTGACAGGCCCACAGCGGTGAAATTCCTCAAAGATATTATCTTGAGATATGGATACCCACATAGTATCATCACGGATAATGGCACATTATTCGCTGAAGAATCTTTTGCTAGATTCTACCAAGAGAAACACATAAGACTCGATGTTGCCTCGGTGGCTCACTCGGCATCGAATGGGCAAGTAGAAAGATCAAATGGACTAGTATTGTCAGGGATAAAACCTCCGCTAATTGAACCGCTGCAAAGGTCGGCAGGATGCTGGATTGAGGAACTTCCAGCAGTGTTGTGGAGCCTCAGGACCACCCCAAATAGATCGATGGGGTATACCCCATTCTTTCTCGTATACGGGGCAGAAGCTATACTTCCATCCGACATAATGCATGACTTGCCAAGAGTGGTCCAATACAGAAGTGCCGAGGTAAACGAAATATCACGGCAAGACGATGTGGACTTGCTAGAGGAAGCAAGAGAATTAGCATTATCAAGATCAACTATTTATCAGCAAGAGCTCAGACGATATCATAGCAAAAAGGTCAGTCCAAGAGTTTTTAAAGAAGGAGATCTAATTCTTCGGCTAGTGCAACGCACAGCCGGCATGCATAAGCTCTCACCCCCATGGGAAGGACCATTTATCGTGAGTAAAGCATTACACAATGATGCATACTACCTGGTCGATGCTAAGACACCAGAAAATAACAAGGCAAGCAAGGCCAGAGATGAATCAAAAAGACCATGGAACATAGCCTTACTTCGTCCGTTCTACATTTAGAAGCCATGTATTGCATCTTGTGACGTGATGCACCAAATCAGTGTATCAAGCATGTATCAAAAGTGACTCGGGGACTGCCCCATGTTATTCCTTATTTTGAACTATGTATCAAACTTCGGCAACCCGAGCAGTGACTCGGGGACTGCCCCATGTTATTCCTTATTTTGAACTATGTATCAAACTTCGGCAACCCGAGCAGTGACTCGGGGACTGCCCCATGAGATTCCTTATTTTGAATTATGAATTACACTTCGGCAACCCGATCAGTGACTCGGGGACTGCCTCATGTTATTCATCATTTTTAACTATGTATGAAATTTCGCCAGCTCGAGCAATGACTTAGAAAAAGCCCCAATTGGTTGTCATTTTTTAACTATGCATGAAACTTCGGCGACCCGAGCGGTATCTCGGGGACTGCCTCATGTTGTTTGTTATTTTTTGAGCATGTGTGAAACTTCAGCAACCCGAACACTAACTCGGGGACTGCCTCATATTGTCCGTTGCTTTTTGACATATATATAGAAGTTCGGTAACTCAAGCAGTAACTTGGGGACTACCCCATACTGTTTGTTCATTTGGGTATAGATGGGACCTCAGGAGCCCAAGCAATAACTCGGGGACTGCCCCGACTAATCTGTCATCAATCACAAATGCGATATAAACTTGCCTCGGCAACCGGAGAAATAACACGGAGGAAACAACCAACAATTTATACTATCATAGTAACACGAATGACAACATCAGCAATTCAAGGTATAACGAGGAAAGTACCCTATCTGTATCATTTTACCAACAGATACCTCGGAAAGGTAGTAAGGAATAGATAAGAAACACAAGGTAGATGCCAAACGAAAATCAGTCGTATGAAAAATATGATCCGGATTTACGAAGTTAAAGTTTAGCAAAGCAAAGATACGATTCACATAAACTCAGTTAGATAAAGTAACAACAATTACCAGGAATCAGTGGCCAAAGGCAAAACGATTCACATTGTACCAAAAGGTGGATAACTGCTTCAAAGACAGCATACACCCGGCATACCGGGGACTTAAATAAATACGAGTTGTTGAGCCAAAACATCGGCAGAGGCCGAATCACCCGTGGGAGGGACAGTAGCAGCACCAGGAGTTTCCGACATGGGTGTCTCGGACGCAGTTGGGATGACCTCGGTTTCCTTCAGAGGTATATCCTTAGGAACTGGGCGCTCTGAGGTTGTTTGGGCCTCTGCAGAGGTTACCTCGGCATCGTCGGAGGTTGTAGTAATGCCCAGGGCAAGCTCTGGCTGCTGGGAAACATAACCTTGGGCTCGAGAAGCTTCAGTTCCTTTGGAAGACGATCGAGCGTCGCCATCCCCATCTGAGCTGTCGTTGGAATCATCGGCATTATCAGAGCCATCCTCCAATTCATCTTGATCAGCCGAATCACCACCAGATGCATCTTCAGCTTCGGCATCATCGGCCGGGTTGGGAACAAAACTCGGTCCCTCGATCCAATGATGCACGTCAGCATACTCGATAAGCTGGAAGGCACGGGCTTGACAGCGAGCAACGAACTTTGGGTTCTCAATCCAGGGAGAGCCAGTGCGCAAGTTCATCAGAATATCGAGGGAGAGGTCCTCGTACCATGACAAAACAGATGTAAGCGCCATATCAGCACCAGCCCTTCTAGCGGATTCCCTCCAGAGATTAATTTGAGTCTAAGACTCCATCAATCTCGCCACAAGCACTTCTACCTCATCAATATCCGGTTCATTCGGCCAGAGAACATGGTAGGCTCGAATAGCTTCTTGCACTAGGTCTTTTCCCATAATTTTCATTGGCCCGATAGCAGCGCAAACGGCAATCAGAAAATCTTCCATGGAATATTCTTGATTCGGAGCAACGGGAACACCTCGGCGCTCGCGAGCAGAAACACAGCCTTGGAGCTGACAGATTTAGCTTCTGGGAAATGATCTACACGAAAGGACGTCATATGAGTTGAGATGAGCAAGAGGAAAGAATAACTTGATGAGAGACAGAAACTTATGATGGATGTAACTCAGCATTTTCTGAAGATCCCGGGACCAGTCGGTCCTACTCTTCTCAAAACGAGTGATTTCCTCGCTCATCGCCTGGTTCTTTAATTCGGCAGCATCAAGAAGTTCCTTGCCTTTCTACAGCTGCCGACTTAGTCGGTTCTTTTCTTCAGAGAACTCTTGATCAACCTTCTCTAACTCAGACTTCTGGGAAAGCTTAAGAGATTCAACCTCGGCGTGTAACCGGGTTATCTCGTCATTATTTTCCTTGAGTTGCGCCGAATGAGCAGCAGCTTGTTCTAAAAAATGCAGCATCATATCAGGCATAGATATGCATTCTTGATGTGACGCTGCAAGTGTTCGTAACTCGGCTATACCAAAGCCGGAAGGTCGTAAGAAACCCAAGATTTACCTTGAACAAAAAGTCGACAAATTAAAATCAAAAGGAGTGACTGACCTTCAAGAGTACCAACTTTCTTGGTAAGACGGGTATTCAGATTGTTGACACTAGCTGCATAACAGCAAGGTACCGGTTGTTACAACAACTAAATCTTTTACAAGGGTAAGAAAAACTAAACAAACCAGATAGTTTACCAGTTTTCTTCACAACATGGACAATTTGCTCAAACTTATCTTGAAGTTTCCTATGCGCAAAGATCTACCTTTGAAATTTGGTTGTCCGCCGATCATGGGCAACCTGAATACAACAACAAGTTACAAAAATTAAAACAGATCCGAATCAAGTAAAACTTGACTCGGAACTAGGTGGCTGGATATTCAAAAGTAAAACAGATCCGAATCAAGTAAAACTTGACACGGATCTAGGTGGATGGATATTCAAAAGTAAAACAGATCTGAATCAAGTAAAACTTGACGCGGATCTAGGTGGCTGGATATTCAAAAGTAAAACAGATCCGAATCAAGCAAAACTTGACTTGGATCTAGGTAGCCGGACATTCAAAAGTAAAACAGATTCGAATCAAGTAAAACTTGACTCGGATCTAGGTGGCTAAATATTCAAAAATAAGATAGATCTGAATCAAGTAAACCTTGACTCGGATCTAGATGGCTGGATGTTCAAAAATAAGACAGACCCGAATCAAGTAACACTTGACTCGGAGATGAATGGTTGGATATTCTAGACCACGGTTAATCCAAATCACGAAGAAAATTGACTTGGCAAGTAATGTATTTGAAAACAGGTTTAAGCTTCCAAACGAATAACAAATCATCCGGCTGCAAGCTTTGGGGACTAGTATGTGTATAGTGTCATCTGAATAATAGACTAAGTATCAATAAAGGCCTTTACCTCGTTCATCTTATCACTTTCAAGGACAATTTTAATAGCCATATGGAAGCGACTGCTGATGTCCGAAAGATGAAATAGTTGGCTACTCGGATTTCCTTCAAGTTGATCGGCGACATTCCGGTTATTGGCATACTCCACCAGTGAGCCAAGGTTGTTCCCGCTCTCGGTACGGGTCAACACTTTACCTCGGGCTTGTTGTGTAACTGTCGCCGCTGCCGGACTCTTATGAATAATAAGCTGAGTGTCGGCAGCAAGGGAAACACCAGGTTTAGCGGTGGAAGCTCCCTTACGAAGTATATCAGCAATGCTGGGCTAAGAAGATCTTGCTGGCCCCTTCTGAGAGGGCAAGGATTTAGTGACAACAACTTTCTTGCTCTTCGTAGAGACTTCGGCAGGGGCAACGACTTCAGCACTGGGGGCCACATCCTTGGCGGCAGGAGGAACAACAGTCTCCGAAGGGGCCGAGGTAGTGGTATCTTCGGTGGGAATTGGAGCAGGAGCTGGAGCTACGGTGGTCAAAGGATCATTAGGGGAAACCTCGGGAGTCTTAAGGGGGACAGCAGGGTCGGCTGGGTGATCCGGCGTAGGGGTATCGCTGGCGACAACGGGGGGAGCAATGGGCTCATCTTGTCGAGGTGATACATTATTCGACCTGGGAACAGAATCATCACAGGGAGGACTAGGAACGCGAACATCCTCCGGAGGAGAGGGTGAAGGCGGCCGAGTAGTATGAGATGTCATACTCGGACCGCTCGGCTTTGCAAAGAAGATATATATTAATTTAGAAATAGAAAGAGAGAAACAAGAAATACAAATGAAAGCATAAAGGGAAACTTACCCAGCAACCCCAGGCATAGCCTTACACCTCGAAATATGCTGAGAAGATTTCTTGGTTCTCTTCTTGGGGGCAGCATCGGAAGGGTCCGTCGAAGCGGTGCACTTCTTCGAAGCAACAGGAGCTTTGGAAGCAAGAGGCTCGACGTCGTGCACCTGGCCAGCTGGATTAGCTGGGAAAGAAGGAGACGGAAATGTGTAAGAGATAGGCACCGCGACAACTACCTCAAGAATTTGGACGTCGTCTGAATCACCTTCATCCGCACGGGCCGAGTTCTTGCTCCGGAGACGAACAGGAGCAGCATCCGACTTAGGGACAAACTCCTCCGGATCAGGCTCTCCATTGTCCGGGGTATTGCGGTCAGCGGTCCAAGGAAGATCCAAAACCTCGACATCTTTTGTCTTCTGCTCCGCAAACCACTACGAGAAAAGTGGATAAGGGTTAGCAAAAGAACAATGGAAGAACAACTCGGAAGAAAACACATGTGTTTAATTTACCTGAGGAGTAGGATTCCCGCGAGAAAATGGCCTCAGTCCCCACGTCCATTCCTCGGGCATCTCAGTCTTAAAAATAGCCCGGACACGTTTATAGATTTTATAATTATCAAGCTCAACCGTAGAAACTCGGTTGGGATCCAAAGGACCACTCATATAGCAGAGCTTGTGGGAGCGGAGCTAGAAGGGGCGGATTCGGCTACTAACAAACACAGTCATCAAGTATTCACCTCGGAGCCCAGCATGATTCAGTTCCTTAAGCCGGAACTCGAAGGCCTCGGCAAGAGCATGGGTCTTCCTCGGATTATAGATCCAGTTCTTCTTTGAGGGAGGACTGATGGAGAAAGCGGGGAGCCGAATCTTATCTTCTTTCCCAGTGTTCTTGACATAGAAAAATGATCTATGCCACTTCTTACAAGATTCGAGGACTGCAACACGGGGGAACACAGAGTTTTTCTGGGGTGTAATGGAGGCAGCCCCGCATTGGGTGAGAGATTTCTCAGAAGGATGAAGAGATTTATCCGGCACCACGTTAGCTCGGATCTAAAAGAATTTGGACCAAACGTCTACAGAAGGCCAGAGGCCGAAGTACCCCTCCGAAGCCGAGATAAAGGCCGACAGAGAAGCTACGGCGTTAGCCGGCAGGTGATGCGGCTGAAGGCTGAAGTAATCTATGAAGCTCCTAGCGAAGTCACTAAGAGGGAGGCCGAATCCGCGAGCAAAGTGAGACATAAACACTACGAACTCACCCTCGTTAAGTACTAGGGAGCATTCATTGTCGGGTAAGCGACAACTTACCTCGGCAGGGATTCGGCAAGTCTTGATTAGCCATTCGACCTCCCAGCGAGTAACCGTGGAACCTTTCCAGGAACCACGTTCTGGACCCGCCGCCAAGTCCTCTTCCCCAGCGAGAGTGCCGCTGGCGGAACTAGGCATGGGCTCATCGGAGGAATCAACCAAAGAGTAACTGGCGGCGGGGAGAGGCCTGGAGGTGCAGGGCCCCGTTGCGACGATAGCGGAAGTGGCGGCGGAACAAAGAAAGAACCGCCACAGGAAATCGAGGAAAACTAGAAGAACGCCTAACGCAGGAACCCAGCAGCGGCGCTGTAGAGAAAATCACCGGTGAGAACACAAAAGCGGAGGCGCTGTGGCGAGGTCGCAGGGGCCAGAGAGCCGCAGCGTATCCGTCGAGGGGAATTGCGGTGGCGTGGTCACTGGAACACGAACGGTGGCGGAGGCGTGAGGAATAAGACGAAGGGAGTAGGAAGGGGAAAAGTGAATTGTTCTACCCCCACTCCCCTCTTTATAACCGCATACGGTAAGCCATAGTGGGATCGTGGCTGTGCCACGCCAACCGCATAATCGCGTGTACCGCGTAACCACGCACAGAGAGTGGAGGCACAGCAAGGGTCACACGGCGCGGGAGGATATCGGGCCATCTGACCGTTGCGGTACTCGAGGCGTCACTGCACCGACGCGACAGGCGCAGTAATCACTATAGCATGTCAGTAAACACTGTAGAGGAACAAAAAACTAGGAAACAATGATGACTAGTACACGTAGGACGAGGCTTACTCAGGAAGCCAAGCAAATACCTCGAACAAGAGAAAATAACTCGGAACGTAGTTCATAGCGGGAAAAGGTAGAGATGAGGCAGAGAATAATAGAAAAAAACGTCGGCTGAGAAATACCTCGGACAGAAAGTGGAAAGAATAAATGTCTGGAAACTGATGTGGTCCGACCGAGGTTTCCAGCAGGACCGCACCAGCTTCGGGGACTAATGTTGGGGGAGTGACCCCGGGTAGGGTCAAGATAGGGGAAAGAAAGGAGGATTCTCCCTTTCCTTAAGCCGAATTATGAGCTGAGTGTAGCAGTTTTCTTCTTCTTCTATATGATACAGCTCTAGGAGCACTTGTAACTCTTAGGAGAAGAAATAAAGATCTACTTGTTAGTCAATCGAGTGTAAAATCACTACATCTTCCCTCCCCGGATCCCTCTAGCATCCATTGGCCCCATACTTTAGCCTACCCATGGCATCTGCCGTGCCACCACCACGACACAATCATTGGATGGACCGCCTGTTGGCGCGTCGTCTTGCGCGTCGGGCTTCGAGCCGTGGAGCCACCCCCTCGCGAGGCCTATGTCCGGGGGTCTCGACGGTGGAAGTGATCGATCTTCGTCATATCACGTTCTCCGCGTGCCCTCGTGAGGGCATCGCGAGCCCTGCCAGAGCATGACCGGTGGGGACGGTGTCTCGATGGGACGGGCTACCCCTGTTGTCAATAGTCCGAAAGTAGCCCTTATAGCTTGTATTTTATGCGTTTGGTGAAAGGGTGTGGAAGTAAAGGGACCTTCTGATGCCGGGCGCACGATTGGTCACATTCGTGTGTGGTTGCCCACTGAAGTGCCCGCGTCTTCCACGTTCCCACGAAGGGCGTGGCACCCGCTCGATGCAAGAACCGTCGCTTCCATTTGAGGGTGTTGGGGTTCGCACCGCCCATAATACCCCGAACATTGGAAGAGCCGGGACACTGCATCTTCCACGCCACCGACCTTCTCGCCACCACCCTTCTTGCCGCTTCCTCCAACTAGTCTTTGAGATGGCCCCCAAGAGAGCCCACGTCGTTTCTTCCGCATCGAGCCTCCAGGCATTGAATGTAGGGGCCCTACCTCGAGCCACCGTCCTCAACGCAGAGGGGCTAGAGAAGGTTGAGAAGATCATGGCCTCCCACTCGAATGAGTGGGATGCTTCGCAGGCCTGATGCCTTGGCGTTGGGGGAGACGGGTGGCACCCTACCATGGCCGCGATCTTCACTCACAGCATCGCCGTCGGGCTTGTTTATCCTTCCTCTCCATCCTAGAGCACTACTTCATCTAGTTGCTTCACCTTCATCCGTGGAGCATGACGCTCCTGCCGCCTTTGCATTCTGCTGCGAGGCCTTCGTCAGCGTGGAGCCCTCCGTGGCACTTTTGTGGCACTTCTCTCTCCTCCTCATCCTCTCATCGGAAGACACTCTAGGCGGCATCAGATTCTTCTCTGGCGAGGAGGGGGATTTCGTGTCCATCTCCATTCTTGGAGCTTCATTAGAGTTTCACCCAGATTGGGTGTTGGTGGAGGCTGGCCGTGTCGTCGGTATGGAAACGACATTGCCTAAGGAGGCTAGATAGAGGTGTGGGAGAGAGCAGGGAGACTACGACGGCGTCCGCAGGCGGGATTGGGTACAAGCAAGTGCGGTAAGACACAGGAAGTACCCAGGTTTGGAGCCCTCATGGTGAGGTAAAACTCCTACTCCTGGGGGTATATGTATGCAAGCATGTACAATGATATGCAATAGGTATATATGGCATTTATAAAATAGGGCTCTCAGATAGGGGTCACACATTGAGGGGTCTCGGCGATCTTGGGCTCCGAGGGTACGGGTTCGGTCTTCGGCGGGAACGGTCTTCGGATCGAGGCTTCGGGGTCTCGGCGTCTATGAAGAAGAACACGACACCAGTGCAGGGGTTTTGGGTTTTGGTCTTCGGTTCCACGGGATCGGGCTTCGGATCCGAGAAGTTCTTGTCATTCCAGCTTCGAGAAGATCTTGTCGATGGAAACGCTTCGCATTAACATCATCCCACCACCCTCCAAGAATCGAGAGCTCACTTAGGCAAACTCAACCAAAACAGAAATGCGGTTTGTGCCTGTGAGGACAACTGGATGAATACAAACGGCCACGAGACGAGAAATACAAGCAGCTAGCAAAACATCTAGCTCTGTGCACGGGATGCAAGGGAAAGGGCGATACAAGCAGCACCTGCACTGAAGACAATCAGGACGCGCACGCAGCCAAGAGGCAAACAAGGGGCGACGAGCTCGCGAGGCCCAGACGGAGCAGCACCCGGAGACAGCGAATGGGGAGCCTGGCGACGGGGAGGCCTCGACGCGGCCGCGCGGGGTCAGAGAAGCAGGGACGGCGTCTTGGCGAGGAGGCCCGCGGCGGTGCAGAAGCTGGCAGGACCACGCAGTCGCGGCAGCTCGACGGCGGAGCTCGGGCTGGGGCGCGTTGGAGAGGGAGGGGTGGACCTGGGCGGTGGCCGGGTTCGCTGGAGGCGGGCGGAGGAGCTCGACGGGAGGCGCTGGGCGCGGGAGGATGGGACGAGCCGCGGCCGGCGGAGAGGAAGCGCGACTGGCGGCCAGTGACCTTGGAGGGACGGCGGGGCGAGGCCCAGGCGGCGGCGCCGAGCGAGGAGGGCGACGGTGTCCTGATGGGAAGGACGAGGTGGGGTGGAGGGAAACGTTGGCGATGGGGTTGCGGGAATTGCAGGCGGCGGCGGTTGTCGGGTGGGGGAAAAGGGTCGAGGTGGGAGCGAGGAAAGGGGAAAACGAGACGAGGGGAGGGAGCGGGAAGAGAGGGGCGTCGGTCGGTGTGGGACCAGGAGAGGGGCGCCAGGGGTGTGGTGTGCGTGCAGTGTGGTGTTCGGGGTGGATCGGGTGGGTGGCGGCGTGAGCGTGTCGTGAGTTGTGTGCCTGGCGGCGGCAAGGTGGGGATGTGGGATTAGGGTTAGATGGGGTAGTTTTTAGGGTTTGGTGGCTGTGGGCTGGGTGGCCTCCGGTTGGGCCTTCGGGCCTGGCCGTTGGCTGCCTGCCCCCGCCCCCCCCCCCCCCCCAAATAATTTTTATTATATATTTGGTTGTAAAAATATTTTTATAATTATTTAGACAAAACAAAATATTCAGACAGACCGGATTATTTAGACAAAAGTTTGAACGGTACTTTATAATTTCTATGTTCAGTACAGTATATTTCATTCGTTGTACCTCTTAGGAATTGTCCTACAACTCGTGTATGTGTGATCATAGTATTCCACAGGGAAGTATCTTGTGGTTGTAGTTCTGTTTCAGAAAAAAGTTTGGACGGTACTTCATGATTTCTATGGTCGATACAATATATTTCATGCCTATGTACCTCATGGGCATTTGTCTATAACTCGTGTAGGTGTGATAGTATTATTCCACATGGAAGTATCGTGTCACGTGGCAAACAGGGGCGTCCCGGTGGCCACAGTTTCCTAAGAAACATAAATTTCTAATATTCAGAGATTTTATCACGTTTATTTACGCAAATAGTACTTTATGTCAACCCATATGGATATGTAACCCACACCAATTAAAATCGGACTCTGCACAGTTTGGCATCAACTTTCTCAAACGCGAAAAAAATACAGAGCAGACTACCCATAGCAGTTACAACAGGTACATGCAAGGGATAAGTATTTATCCAGGTGATTATTATACACGTCACATCAATAAGAACTAACGGGAATACAATCTCGACAAGGAAAACGCATAGTCATTTCTCTCCTTATGTGCAAATAATATTTCATGGTCACACTCATATCCTCATTGCTCTCCTGATACTCCCATATTTCACAATATAAGCCTTTTTAGTATTTTGAACAATATGTAGCTCATCAAATGTTTATGGTTACTAAACAGTGCACGTACCGAATTCTAAACTTTTCAGTACCTCTAATTTATAAAGTGATTTTCATATATGCATGACGTACCACACTAGGTTTTATTTAGTTCCTATGGTCTGTCTCCCTTTCACTATCAGACAAGATGCCGTGTTAGATAAATGGGTTTATTTTTCCAACAATTACTGTCACGTGAATTTGTATGGAAATGTGTACGCTAAAAATAATTGTAACATGTGTGGGGACAATTAAGCCTCGTTAACTTTAGTGTCTATTTGTATGATTCAAACATCATTTTGTATAGAAAGACTGGTCTATGTTTTATAAAGTACTTTTGAGATATTCATGGCATACAACTCTCAAATTTATAAAGTTATTACGAATCGCCCCACCACTAATAGCTCTAATATATACCAATCTCATAGGACCACTTGCTTATACATAGATTGCTCTGTGATGATCGAATGATACATTATAGTTTATCTTTATATAATTTATCTCTCCCTAGTATACAAGAAAAAAAAGCTACTCCTCGAAAAAACATACCTCCAATAATCAAGATGGCAAAATGTATCTTAGAGCAAACAAGTACATACACTCATTTTATCAGGTGCACCTATAGAACATCTATGAGGTACTGTACTACATATTATCAAGTTCAGTATGTACATTGTGTTAGATTCATTACAGTATAGTCACATTTTAATTTTGTCTATTTATATTGACTTACTGGTCGTTTATACTTTAAGTACCTTTGTTAATTTTTTACCCTTCTATTGGTTACAAAGATAGGTAAAACCACTCTTGGATATGTACATTGGCGCTTCAACACCACCACCCCATATGGTTGCATTTACACACGTAATAGGATAATGCTACAATCTGTATGTGTCATAGGAAAATCAAATTATTCTGATTTTAACAGGTAATATGCAATAATATCTCAACATACATCAGTGGTTCCCATAAAGTGTATATCAATAAAATCTATGATGATACAAATTATGATTGCGAGTCAGAAAGCTACTTGATATTCTTCCAAAACAACATAGTTAAAGATGTAAAATGTTAGCAGTTCACATTCCAGTTTCAGGCATCCCATGATGATGTGCAAGGGTTGAATAATACATGCTCCCTGGTTAGTCTAGGAACACAGTTAAAGGCGTAACTTTTAGCTATGACTACCGATCTAGCCCTTTCTCACTAAAGAATAAGAAATTAATTCTGCAGAACGACATGAGCCACATTGAGCATCGTGCTTTTTTGAGAATAAAGCGCCGCATTTATATTAACTCACAGAAGTATCCATTATTAACTCACAGAAGTATCCATTACAAGAGTATTTTCAATACTAGCCAGTGGAACACCAAGCCAAAACCTATAAACTTTATTAAGGCAACCTTCTTTTGCTAGCACATGTGCAACACCGTTAGCAGATCTTCGTACCGCATGAAACAAGACATCAACAAAACCTTGAAGGAGTTTCATAGAATGTTTGACCAAACTTTTAGAAAAAACTATCAAGAACTATTATATTATATAGATACCATGCTTGAAGTACCAGTAGAGACTTAATGCCCAAGTCTTGAGACCAAATGAATAAAATAAGAACCAACTCGTCCCTGGATTGCTTGTTCACCAAATGCCGAAGAGGAATGTGCCCAATTCCTTAACAAGGGTGGGCTCATGAAAATGAATCCATGAAGCACCGGTCGGCATAAACCTCCCTGCAATTATTTAAGAATTACTCCCTCCGTTTCAAAATATAAGATGTTTTAGGTTTATAAAGAAAATGTATCTAGACTACTTTTAGTATGTAGGTTCACTCGGGTTTGGAGTGAATCTACATACTAAAAGTAGTCTACATAGATTTGCTTCACAAAGCTACAACATCTTATATTTTGAAACTGAGGAAGTAGATACTAAAGATTAAAGTACAACAAAATGTTGCTTGCTTTGGTCAATGATTACTTGTAAATGGGAACAATGCTACCAAGGAGTGAAAGAAGAGATGATGATTTGTCCACACCCTTCGCTGCATCAAGAATGAGACTGGCCCACCAAGCACTGGAACAGGGTTTATGCCAAGCTGCATGGAAGTAAGAACATTTAGTAGGCGAACATCATTATACTCGAAATACCATTACATCAATAACTTACAATATTGTTGCAAACTGTGCTATCTTCCTCCAAAGTGAAGAAAATAAAACACAAATTAAATATCCTTGAGCTGAAGATATGCTCATTTGATTATAGGAGAACCAAAACAAACCACTCATAACGTATTTACAAATATTTATCAGTTGTTATAACTTCCAAAATCGCATATCTGAACATTAATTTGAGATCTAGATTGCCAACTAGCACAACGAGTAAGAAGACACCTGCTCTAATTTGACATGGGGACCCCATGGGAGAATTTTTCAGCCAGCAGGAATTTATAAATCTGGTCCAAAACTTTATTAGTTGTTTACAGGGACTATGGACCAACTCCTTAGCACCGTTCAGACAAAATCTGAAAGCCTGATAACTGCCTAAGAAGATACAAATATCAAATGTATCTGCTGTTTACCAACCATAGTTCTATTTATAGATACTCTTTTGGCTTCCATTAGTGTTCAAATATGCACTTTATTTAATGGCAATGCATGAAAAAATTCAACATGTTTGCATAAAGTTCAAAATTAAATCACGCCAAGGACCAACTCTTCAAGAAACAGAATGAACTCCCTCCCTGCAATTTTATAACTGACATGTTACCTTCCAGCAGCGTTTTCATTCTACACTTATTTAACAACCCTCATGAACATGAAATGATACTGAACTTAACAAGCAATAAAAGTTTAACATGAACATGTCCCTCTGCCTCGACATTTGTTTGACACCCAAACAACATTATTCCTCCACAAATTGCATGCCATAGCCAACTGGGTATAGTGTGCTAATCCATCGGCTAATTTACACAACACCAAGTGGCCAACCAACTTGAAAAGTCACTGAATAGGGAGACATTAGCGGGTCAGACTTAGAACACGTACACACTGTACATAAACTGACTTCTGCTCGCCGGAATTCTTCTAATTCTCTGAACTGATTCCTAACGGGACAGACTACAGAGAGACGACATGCGCTTTAAACCAACACGGATCAGCATAAGTTAGCCGACATGGTACCTCTACTTCCATTAACAGGGAGGAGGTAGCGATTCCGATGGTACTTTGGTGTGCCACTCCGGCGATTTGCATCCGTGCATCTCGTCCTGTTTGGAGTCCTCGACCTCGAATGACTTGTTCCTCCCAGCACCATGAGAAACATCAGCAGGGTCGCTGCATCCCGAAATCTAGCAAGAACAGGTGCGGGATGGGCTCAATTCCTCAGCTGATGGAATGCCCGAACATCCGCACGACCTGAAAGATGGATCTCGCACTAGGAAATCCATGCTGCGTCCGGCCAGGAAATCAGCATCGAGAAGACGAATTTTGCGTATTCAAAATCACATCAAGAAGCGCAAAAGAGTTAGGGAACAAACCTGAGGAGAAGATCGGTGAATCTCCGCGGCTCTCCATGGAGAATCATCCCCATCTCTATCCGGATCTGGGCGTCCCCCGTCAGGAGGTCGGAGACAACGAGTCGGGACGGCTGGTCTCTGATTCCAATTCGAACGAGGAAATAGCACGTAACACCAACTGTTGGTGACTTATTTGCAGACAACCACAAGTTGTGATTTTTTTTGCATAGAACACCACATTTATATGTAATCTTTGCAGAGAATACAAAATACACTATCAGGCTTGTTAACCGCCGATTAGAGAACATGCCCACTTGGCTGATGTCCATGGATGACGTTGAGGTGCACAATAAATATCTCTTTTGGATAGAAAAATAAAATTTACACAAAAAACAATTAAAACATACAGGTAACTACAAGCCAGACATTTATGCAATATAACCATCCAAACAACTTGACACAATCAACATATTCATTCAAAGCTTGAGAGGTTCAATATATCCATCCAAAAGATTGACAAGATCAACTAGTGTCTCATGAGCAAACACAAAAGTAGAGTCAAGATAATATTTCTTCCACTACATGGCTCTTCTTTTTTCATACAAATTTCAGGTCTAGTTTTAATACTTCTCATGCGCTATTCCTGGGAATTTTCTACCTGCCCATTACCTGCTGTGAAGTAACTATATAGCCCAGTCTCGGTGTAATGCCTTTGTCGTCGTCCACGCGTAGAAGGGAGCTTCTACCTTGGTGCAGTTACAGTTTGGCAAGGTGGAGCAGCTTGCCGAGGTGCGTTAAATGGCGCTTGCGGTTGTGGTGTAGGTGGAGGCGCTGCTGCAGCTGCAGCTTGTCGAGGTCAAATGGAGCTTGCGGTTGTGGTGCTTGTCAAGTTAATTTACTAAGTGAAATAATACAAAAAGATATGAGCATAAATTAATTACCATGTGTCATTTTTCCGGTGCCAGCAAATTAACATCAAGGAAGTAAGAAATAATGTACAACATCAAGGAGATTGTTTTCCAGTGCCAGCAAATAAATGTCTAGCTAGCTTGTAGTTAATACAGGATATTGTTTTCCGGTGTCACTTGTATGTTTTAATTGCTTTTTGTGTAAATTTTATTTTTCTATCCAAAAGAGATATTTATTGTGCACCTCAACGTCATCTATGGACATCAGCCAAGTGGGCATGTTCTCTAATCGGCTGTTAACAAGCCTGATAGTGTTTTTTGTGTTTTCTGCAAAGATTACAGCTAAATGTGGTGTTCTCTGCAAAAAAAATCGCAACCTGTGGTTCTCTGCAAATAAGTCACCAACAGTCGGTGTTACGTGCTATTTTCTCAATTCGAACTGATGCTCTCCTATCTTGCGTCTCATGGGCATCTAGTGAAGGGACCGGTCTGGCCCAAGGCTCTGAGCATACGTATTTCAATACGATATCAAGGAACAATCCACCGTATTGCAATAAAATGGGTGGTCAAACCTGTCAGATGGTAGGACCGGAGTCCGAATCGCGAATCACACTCGTGCGGCCAGGATAGCTATTCGGGCCGGAAACTGTTCGTAAATGGCATTGTCGCGCATGTACGTATTTATACGAGAGCTTCCTGCGTGCTCACGTGCATGCGCGCGCTGGGGCTGGCTTGCTGCCTTTCCCAGGCTAGCTTGCGCGGGCGCGCTGCAGCAGCTGCTAGCCGGTACTTGCTGCAGGCGCGTGCTCCTGGCTCGCCGCGTGCGAGGAATCAGGGTAGCTGCCGGGCTCGCGGGTGGATGCGTGGCTGCAGAACTGCCACGGACGACGGGCGCACAGCGGTGAGCGTTGCCGGCACGCACGGGCGCTCGCTAAGGTGATGCCGCGGGGGTGCGCAGTGAGGCGGCCCGACATGTACGAAGGGGTCGCGCGGGCGGCAAGGAGGACGGACGCCGGAGACGGCGAGCCCCCGGGCTTCGCGACGAGACGGAGATGCTGGCCACGCGGGAATGGCTGCTGAGGCGTCGCGGGCACGCCGGCGAGGACGACAGAGCTGCCACGGAGCGCGGACGCGGCGATGTTGGAGAAGACGACGTGGCCGGGCGACGCAGACGACGGCAGTCACAGACGGAGACGGCGCAGAGGGGACGCACGGACGCGGCCGGGCACGGACGCGACGACGCCCGCCGAAGAGGTCGAGCACTGGCGTGCCAGCGAGGCGAACGGCGAGGCCGGTGACGACGCGAACATCGACAACGCAGACGGCGAGGCCAACGACAGCGTGAACGGCGACGGCACGGACAGCGACGGTGTGGAAGGTGACGCCGACGAGCCCCCGAGATTTTTTGGAGCGGAGTTGCTGACGGTGGCGACTAAAAAGTCGGTCCCGTGTGGAACGAAAACTCCGGTCGGCCATATCTTGCCCCAATGTCGTCGGTATGAAAACGGTATTGCCTAAGAAGGTTAGATAGAGGTGTGAAAGTGAGCAAGGCGACTGCGACGGCGTCCGTAGGCGAGATTGGGTACAAGCAAGTGCGACGAGACACTGGAAGTATCCAGGTTCGAAGCCCTCGTGGTGAGGTAAAACTCCTACTCTTGCATGTCTGACGGTATATGTGGATATAATCGGGATACAAATGTGCTCCTAGAGCTGTATCTGAGATGAACTGAGTGTATGTGTGTATGAGAGCTAACTAGCAGGAAGTGATCAAAGTGACCGAGTGTCCATGCGTGTGTGCTCGCAGGAAGCGAGCCTGAGAGAGCTAGCTCCAAGTGAGAGTGCGTCCTCACCGTGAGCTCCCTTGGTGCACTTATAAAGTGTGCCCAAGGGACAACCTGGGCTCACAAGGCCTAACTTTAATATACATGGTGTCATGCATGGGGTAATATGAGTACAATGCATAGTATTTGTTATTTGCTATGTCATCTGGTAGTGTCATGCATAGTGCATAGTGTCTTGTGTCGTTGTCTTTTTTTGACTGTCTTGGGGTGTCTTTGGGGTACCCAGGGACCATCCCCTCGACAGGTCGGGCTTAGCCGCAGCCCCGAGTCCCGGTGTGAGAAGCCGTGGAGAACCACGAATGGGCTCGCGAGGCGGCCTCCTGCATGAGTCCAGGCCCCCTCGCGAGGCGCGTGGAGCATCTGAGGAGCCAGGGTCTGACTAGCGAGATCGTGGTACGGGAGTACCTGTGGCAGCAGATCGCTCCACTCTAGGAGCACCGACGGCCTCTCTTGACCCTGGCGCCGCGTCGAGACGGGGCTAGGCTCTCAAAGGAGATATGTGCTGAGGACATGGTAGACGCCCTCATGTGCCTGCTCCTGGGAGCAGAGGCAGTGGCGGAACTTCCTCCTGGCATGTGTTCCTTGTGCCTGGAGGGCAGCACGCCCGCCTTGCACGCCGAGCTTACCACCTTCGACGCGCGGGGCGTGTGACCCTTGGTTAAGCTCGACGATGAGGACGCAGTGCCGGGTGACGGACTCGGATCCTCCCCTGCTGTCCGCTGTGGGGGGATGATCAGCAGAGCGTCTACCTCTACAGAGGACGTCTCCACGCCTCCCGAGGGTAAGGCCCATGGTTCCGTCGGGAAGGAGGGCCCTGCCGCCACTTAGCGGGTGTAGCCGACCGCCGTCGCGTTTGCAGTGCGGGCAGCTGGGAAACGACCCAGGCCTACGGAGGGTCACGCCTTCCTTCCTCCTGGAGTGCGGAGGGCCAACTGGTCCTTGGAGAGAGTATCCGTTGCGGGATGAGTAGGCCTCACGTGGCCCTTCGGGGTCCCCTCTACTCCTTCCTTTCCTGCTTCCAGATCACGTTGCTTTGACGCAGGTGCGAGAAGAGGAAGGAGGCGTCAGAGTCTGGTTCTAGTGAATCCTTGGAGCGTGTCGGGGTAGGCGTCCACTCTCCGCCGGTGCGAAGGAGTCTCTCGCCTGCTGCCATGGAGGTAGCAAAGTCGTCGCCTCACGGAGTCTCTGGTCATGGGGCAGAGGACTTCTTTGTCGGGGCGGACCAGGATGATCTTGACTTGGTCGTTGTGGGCGACGATGCCCCACTGGTCGAGGACCCGATGGGAGCACAAGGCGTGTCGCCGTCCCCTTATTGTGGCGACCATGGTGATCCTCCCGAGGGTAGCCCCTGAACTCCCAGGAACACAGGCTCGACCGAGCTCTCCCTGCTTTCTTCTTCGGATGCTTCCCTCAGCCGGTCAGGATGCCTTCACGACATGATGGTTGCCGCGCACTCAGGACTCGACCAGTTCCTCGCAGACTTTGCCGCCAAGCAGCACCGTCTTGCCGGCTCGTGGCGTCGGCTGCTCCTGCAGCGGGCTTTCCTTGACGAGGCTCAACAACGAAGGGCAGATCATGGCGAGGAGAGCGCCTCGTGAGTTGTCTACGCCCCTAGTGAGGTGCAGGCTCCGGATCTTCCTCGAGACCCGGCCCTGCCCTCTAGAGGGGCTGGCCATTCCACCACGGACTTGAGCAGTGCAGTGGGTGACCTCTCCGTCCATGATGATGCGCTTGCCTTTTCTGAGTGGGGAGGTCGAAGAAGACCACCGAAGGTTTGCTTAGCGTGATACAGGCGTGGCTCTCCGTGAGGAGGCGGTCCAAATTCGCGAGGTCACGGCCGAGCTGGAGACAATCCGTTTAGAGGCGCTGGATGCACAGCTGGAGACCACTCGCTAAAGGATCGAGGAGCGCTCCCTCGTCATGGAAAACCATAGCACCAAGATCGGCGATCGTCTTCTCCGTTGCTACGCGAAGATGGGTGAAGAATGGGAGCAGCTGAAGAAGGCCAATGAAGAGACGCTCTCGCGACTTCGCCAGACCCTCCGGGTGGAATGGGAGGAGAAGGCTCGAACCCATGGGACTTGCTTCACTGAGAAGAGGCGTATTGTGGCATCCCGCAAAAACCACTACTAGAAAATCGCGTTGTTTTGTGCATTGCATCATCATGACCGCATGCTCGTGTCATCATGCCACATTGCATTTGTTCATCGTCATCATCATGCATTTGTTTGTCTGAAACTATTTTCGAAAAAAACATATTTTTGTTTTCTAAATACCCCGCCTTTATTTCAAACACAAAACCCGGGTCTTCGGAATATTTTGCTTTGTCTACCAACGGTTTTCAAAAGCCCCATTTTAAATATTAAAATATTTATTTTATTTTTAGGGGCAGCCGTACCAGGCCGATCCGACCCAGTCGGCCACCCCAGTACAAAAACCGGTCTACCTAATCCCTAATCTACCCGATCCTATCCTACCCAGCCTCCCTCCACCTCACCCTGACCAATCCCCTCTCTCCACCTCGCCGAACCCCCTCCACCTCATCTCTCTTCCCTCACTCCATCCACTCGGCTCTTGCCACCTAACCACCCCTGGCCCACTCTCCAACCGGCCCCCTCCTGCTCCCTTTGGCCCCACCTCCCCACCTGCCGCCGCCACACCCAGAACCCACACACGCCCCACACGCTCCCTCCCCCTGGTCAAAGTCCGCGACCCCTGGCCCACCTGGCCGCGAGACCCACCCCGCAGTGCCCGCGATCCCCTTCCTCTCCCCCAAGCTTCTCCCTTCCCGACCGCCGCCACCTCCGGTGCCTTCCTCTCCTCGCCCCCGAGCCAGATGCCCCCTTCCCTCCGCGAGCTCCCGCACTCCGGCACGCGTCCTCACCTCCTCCTCGTCACTCTGCCAGCTCTCTCGTTTTTCCCACCACCGACGGCCTCGCCTCCGGTCCCTCGAACAACGGCTTCAAGCTCCTCCGAACCCAACGGCGCCCCTACGAGAACGGCGACCCCGCCGCCCACGAAGCTCCTCCGGCCGCATGCCGCCCTCATCTCCCTGCACCGGCCGCCTCCCGAGCGTCCCATGGCATCGGTCGCCGTCTCCGCCCTCCTCCGGCCATGAGCCAGGCCGCCGCCCTTCCTCGACCGCCTCGTCGGCAAGCTCTGCAAGCGCGCCCCCTCCATTTCTGGCCTGCCGAGCCCCGTGGCGCGTCCATCTTCCGAGCCGCTGCAGGACCGACCGCCTCCGCGCCAGGCCCGACCTCCCCGTCGCCTCTCCTCCCGGCCCTGCAGCGCCCCGCTGCCAGGGACGCCACCGTCCTCTCCGCGCACGTCGCTAGGTCCCCCGTCGCCCTGCATCTCGCTGCTTGCCGCGTCGGTGCCTCGCCGCCCTTTGCAACCGCGCCGTCCGCTGTCTTCCCGTTTCTCTGCAAGCACGTTAAGGTCTCGCCGCCCGTGAGAACCTCTGGCCGCCCTTCTCCTCGTCGCCGCCGCCCGCGCGCGGCCACGCGTTCTCCTCGCTGCCTGCTCTCTGCCGTGACCTCTCTCGTTCGCGTCCAAGGCCGGCTGCCATGTTCCCTTGCAGGTCGCAGTAGTACTGTCACAGACAGTAAACGTCTCATGTTTCTCCTTGCATGTGAGCACCCCGCCGTCGAACCTTGCTGCCAAGTATTTTTCCCAGCGCGGTCGTCTTCCTTCAGTGCTGCCCCAGTTGCCTCTACAGATGGTGTGGCGGTGTTGTGGCGATGTCAAGTGGTACCCTCCCAACGTCAAGATCTTCGATACCCAGACATGCCGAATTCTTCGACCCGAAGGCCCCAGATGCGACAAGTACTTCTTCCCGGATCTGATGCCCGAGAACCCGGATGCCAGGTCGTCGACACGGATACGCCAAGTACTTCCTCGAGGACGCCAAGTTCTTCACCCCGAATGCCAAGACCGACTTGATGGCGCGGACCCGACAAGATCTTCGCAACGACAAGATCGACACCGACCAGGACGAATCCGATGCGCCCCGACACCGAACCAAGTCCTTCTTCGCAGAACGCCAAGATCTACTCTGTTATCCGAGAACGATCCCGCCGAGACCGAACCCCAGATCCGGACCCTGAGACTGAACCCGAACCCCCGGAGTCCAAGATCGTCGACCCCTATGTGTGACCCTAAGCCCATATTTTTATAAATGATATTACTTGTTGCATATTAAATTGTTCATGCATGCATACTTGTCTGTGGTTTGGGGGCATTATGCCAATTCATCTCATAATTGAATATGGAGTCGATATGCGGAATAACTTTGTCTTATTCCGGACTCCATTTAAATTGGTGTAGCGAACCGATGCCATGCTTCGCCCTGTTATTACAACATTTAAATTGCGGGGTAGATAAATAACTCGAACCTAATAATAAATGTCGGGACCCCGGTTCCGCTTAATCTTGCCTAATTGCACCGCACCTTTGCCATGTCATACATCATACATGCATCATGCCCGATCTTCTGCCGTAGTATTAAATAGTGCATCCGGTGTTTGTGCTAGTGCTTTTCTTCTTCACGGATTAGGCCGATGAGTTGATGCGAGAGTCGACCCGATCTTCGGATAAACCTTCGGCAATGTTTTCAGGCGAGTATCTCCCCCTTTCTACCTATCTTACTTTTATAGTATTTATTTCCCCCTGTTGATCTATTGCTATCTGTGTTGCGATGCTCTAGTTTTCGTACCCGTGATATCCCTTGCAGCCTTATATTGCCTTGGACACATCCTATTACCTGTTGATTGGTAGATAGTTGGACTTGCGCGTCGTAGTCGCTTGCTCAAGTGCTGTTGCGTGTCGCCAAGTACCACAGTTGTTGGAGTTCTGCCGCATGTTTAATGTTGGAGATTATCATGGCTTTAATTATTGTTTAATAACTAAAATTGAAAGTAGGTAAATGTAGAGGCACAGGTGGGCAATAGATGTTATTTGGTTGTTAACCGTCCACTTGTGTCCCGTAGGACCCCGAGTTCTTGACACCTGTTCCGAGATCGAGCGCGCTAACCACAGGTGGGGTGTATGGGCACCCCCATCGATTAGTACCTGATTTCAAAGTATTGTACCGGGGGCCACAATTAGTTTGGGGCTTTATTACTATTCTGTACTTATGCCATGCTTTACTGCTTAATTTAAATTGTGCGAGGTACTGCACCTGTACTGTTTAGGTAAGCGGAGTGTTTTCGCGGTATCGACAAGCCCAGTCTCATTTTCGGGTTCCCAGTCGTTTACAGCCATTGACGCAAACCCTGAGTCCGTCTCGGAGAAGGGCCGACTTCGTTGCGGGTAGCTTAGTGGGGTGGCCCCCATGTACTTGCTTTGGGTCTGGGAAACGTCATGACTTAGGCCCCGCCGACATACCGATGGGTGTATGTTAACTGATCTGGCAAAAAGGGTCGAAGTGCGTGTGGATACTTTGGTGCACCCCTGCAGGGTTTAATCTTTTCGAAAAGCCGTGTCCGCAGTTATGGACGACTTGGAGCACAGTTCTCGATCATAGACAACTATAACTAAAGCTTACTGTTATAACTTGACTTGTATCCGATATGACTAGTAATCAGCTTCACTGCAACGGAATGGCTAAATAAAAGTACCAACAACTGCTGGGTTTGGGGATATCTCATGCTAATTGTATTTGACTAGTAAGTGTTGCAACTACAACGGAATGGTTAACTAAAAGTGCCCACTGCTTAATCTATCAGGATGACTATATATACCGGACTAGTAATTGCTGCAACGATAACTGAATAAATAAAACTGCCAACGGTGTGAGTTCCTCGGTTGACTTCCTCGTTTGGTCTCGAGGGGGAAATACCAGGATGGGTATGTTTGGTGGTAGTGTCAGGTTGTTTCCGGATAGGTCTTTCTTGCCCCTCTCTGATAGACGCCAGTTGTATTGAGTCTCTATAGGTTGCTTAGTGCATGCTGCGTTGCCGCTTCAGTCCACCATACCTATGTAGGCGAGGACCGCCAAATTCTAGCCTCGCCGTGTACTGGCCTCAGTACTGGCCGCTCTCTTTTTCCTTTGCCCTTTGTCGGCACCCCTTTTGTGTAAGAAGGTTTTGAGATCGACGTCATTAGGAGGGTTACCCTTCCGGCTTGGCCTGGGCAGGGTTATGGACGCCATTGGTTATTCTTCAGGGCTCTTAGCCCCATTTGCATCTTGTCCGTAGTCGGACGATGTAGCATTTTCAAGGTGGTTTGGATCCTTATATTGTATATCTGTATTCTTGACTCTTTGAGTCGTTGTTGTATATATCTGTTCTGTGGGTTCCATCGTGGACTATTGTGTAATGGTATTACTTCGTTTTCCGCCCGCACGAAAGTGCCTGGTGGGCACCTTCGAATCGTTTCTATGCGGGTTTGGCGGGAATCGCTAAAACTTGCATAGGTCCGATTCTGAGGGTGTTACACGTATGCTGGAGACCTCCTCCGTTAGATGGAGGAGTGCCTGGCTGAGGCCACCGCTAAGCTAGACAACCTGAAGGAACTATGGATCGCCCACAAGGACCTCAGAAGCGCTGGAACGAACACAACGAACTAGAGCGAGACCTACGCATGCTGGAGAAGGATCGATGTAGCATGTATCGGGCGCTCGTCGAGCGCGTGCGACACCCTCCGGGACTTCGGGGTAACCGATTTTTACCCTGAGCCCCTTGCTGATGCTGACGAGGATGGATCCTTCCTGGAGCTCTTCTCCTGGATCACGATGGCGCTGGAGGGGGGAGCTGCTCTTTTCCAAGGGTATCATCTTCACGAGTGTTGGAAGATGATGCAGGCGGTCAAGACCCAGGTCTTCTCCACCCTTTACCAGCACGATGCCAACTTCCCCTGAAGGGTCCTTCTGCAAGAGGTGGAGCATCCCGAGGAGACTTCTTAAGTGAGGTTGTCTGCTTCCAGCAGCTCGTGGATGAGCGCGTGGACGAGTTCCTTCTGTTGTTTGAGCGGACTAAAGTGGATGACTCCTCTGAGGCTGGCGCAACTCCAGAAGGCGAAGGAAGTGTTCCTCGTGGAGGTTCACCCTCCATGGGCGGGAGAGACGGGCAGTCTCCTAAGAGTAGTGCTTTAGAGCCATCGGCCTGATAGGCCCTTTGTGATGTAGTCCTCTTTTGGTGGACCTTGATTTGATGGTCGTGGGTGCACCTTGGGTAATTTGTATGTCCTTTCCGCAGTATCCGTTAGCACTTTTTTTGGGGAGTTTGTGGTCCTCTGAGGCCTCTCGAGGGGAAAACTGTGAGGACCTGCAAAAATTCCTGCGTGATATAGTTAGGAACCAGGAACAAGGGAACTTACTACCACTACTGTTTAGTATGTTCAGAGCTCGAAGATCCTTGGTCCCGCATACTTCCGAATGCCGGAGGGGTGAAGCTTCACGAGCCGCCCCGTGAGCCTCTCGAGGAGGCAGCTGTAGGGAAAATGCTAAACCACCTAGCCTCTCGAGGAGGGGCCAATAGTAGCACGAAGGTTTTATTAAATTTTCTTTGTTTGTTTTGAAGGCTAGGAACCGTGGGTGAGGTAACTTGCGGCCGAGGAACGGGCCGTAAGTTCAGAGCTCGACACTTTAGGTCCTGGCAAGCTTGGGCCACGGAGGACTAAGCCTCATGTGCCATCAGGAATCGTGGGCGAGGTGACTTGCGGTCAAGGAACGAGCTGTAAGTTTAGAGGTCCACACTTTAGGTCCTAAAGATTTTGGAGTCACGGAGGTCTGAGCCTCATGGGCTATCAGGAACCATGGGCGAGGTGACTTGCGGCCAAGGAACGGGTCGTAAGTTCAGAGCTCCACACTTTGCGTCCTAAAGATTGGAGTCGTGGAGGTAGGAGCCTCATGAGCTACCTTGTAAGCCTCTCGAGGAGAGTGCTGTGGGGCTCGTGCCTTCCCGTGATCCTCCCGAGGGGGGTCCTAGGTCTGACATGTTTTGACGATCCTGACTAAGGGTTAACATGCGAGGGTCAAGTCGTATCTCTAGCGTTGGTCTGTGTCGTTTATATGCCATGCGAGGGTCTCAAGCACCGGGAACCGTGGGTGAGGTCACTTATCACAGGAGCTAGTCCACAGGTTCAGAGCTCGACGCTTTAGATCCCCGACATTGACGGGGGAAGGTCCGGCAATGGGAACCGTCCCAGCCCCCGCTTGTATGGTGAATAGACAAGAACATAGAGAGCACGTGGGAAGAAAGGAAAATCCAACAGAATGAATCGGGTTTCCAAAAAAAGCGAACGGAAATTGTTGTCAATAATGTATGTTCCCTTCTCAAAACCCAGCCTCCCAGGGGAGGAAACGTAGCCCGGGAAAAAGGTGGGGATTGCAGTCACCTTGAGAGGGTCGAAACGAGGGGTGGCCTGCACGACCTCGAGGGATAGAGGCATCCCCAGCTTCGCGAGCTTTCCGGCGCTGGTGTCCTAGGGTGACCCTGGCCAACCCCCGAGTCCCTCGGGAAGGCTATGAGTCCGTGGCCGTGGGGCGCTGAGCCTTGCCGGTCTTGTTGCTCAGCTCGCGGCTCCTCTTGCCATCATACTCCTCCCTTAGCTTCCTGAGCTTGACACACTCGCTAGTATCATGGCCTTGCCTCCGGTGGAAGAGGCAGTACGGGCCTTGGTCGGGTGCATCGCCCGGGACCTTCCTTGCGAGGCGCTTCTAGGCGGCCTTCCTCGCTTGCCGTCTGGTGCCTCCTTCGGGATACTTAGTCACGCCTTCCACCCCATCGTCGCCGTGGGTAAACACGCATCCTACTTCTGGCTTGGCAGAACGATCGACCATCGTGAAGAGTTTGGGAACCGTTGTGAGGTCCTCTTTGTGGCGGCCAATCTTGCCGAGCACACGTGAGTCAGCAACTCCTTTTGCGAAAGCCACGATGATCTCCATGTCGGAGGCCCAACCCTAACGAGGGTTTGGTCGAAGTGCTATAGGTACTTGCGCAGCATCTCATCTGGGCCCTGGTGGACCCTTCTAAGGTCCTCGCAGGTGCACACTAGCTTATCTACCTCTCCTAACTTGGTGACGATAAGCCTATAGAGCTCTGGCCAGGAGCCAAGGGATCCTTCAGGGAGATTTAGCAGCCAGGTATAGGCCTCTCCCACCAGGCCCATGGGGAACGAGTTAGCAAGGACACGGTCGTTACTTCCTGCCGCCTCGACTCCCGTGGTGTAGAGCTGTAGGAATTCCATGGGGTTGGTGGTGCCATCATAGCATGGAGGAATATCCGTCTTGAACTTAGGTGGCCACACAACCCTGCGGAGGTGTTCTGCCAGGACAGGGCAGCTGGAGCAGCAGGTCTCTACGCCGCTGGCAAGGGCCGCCCTGTTTTGGAGCCCGACAACTGAGATGGCCTAGAGAATCCGGGTTTCACGGCCTCGGTGCCTCGCCAAGGTCACATGTGCGTCCTCTGCTGAACGGGCTACTCTAGCCCGACCCCGGTCTTGCCTGGGGCCCGTGGAGGTTGGCGGCCTCACGCCTCCTGAGCCTCTAGGTCCCACCTAGAGAGGAGTAGGTGCTGGTGCGCTGTGGGATATGTCGTCTGGACGCGCTTCCATCGCACCGGGGCTGTCCCAGGTGACGTCCATCAGGGCCGCGATGTGGGCTTGCCACTCCTCATGCGCGCCCTCGGTGGGAGAGTAGAGGAGGAGCTACTTCGCCATGAGGCGCGCCATCTCTGGGGTGAATAGGGTGCTCTGTTCTTGAGTCGGTACGGGGTTTGAAGAGGGGTTTTCCCAGCGTGCTTCCATGGGATAGCATGGCGGGGAAACTCCGCTGGCCCCAGAATAGGGCACGAGCGCGGGGGTGGCATGGCACAAGCCCCTGAGCCTTTTCGCCTGCTCCCGTCGGGAGCAGTTGTCGCAAGGCTTGCTGTGAGCGACCATGACTATGTCGCCGGTTGAAGTCCCTTGGCGCACCTCAAGCCCCTACCTGGCACACCAAATGTCAGAGATTTGTCCCGTGAAGGAACTAGGGTCCAATGATCCCTTGGTTTGAGATGGGGCGAAAACGCATTCTCCAGGAACCTCGGCGACGGTGGCGATGGCGGAGCAAGAGCCCCGACAGAGAGATGACACAGGGGTTTTTACCTAGGTTCGGGACCCTCGTGAGGAGGTAAAGCCCCTACTCCTGCTTTGTTGTATTGCTCGCTTGGTTTCGTGAGGGTACAATGGAGGTTGAATGTCTAGGGTTTAGATCGCAGGGGATCCTTCCTTTCTAAGGTAGGAGAAGGGTAAATTATATAGGGCGGAGTCGGGCCTCTTCCCCAATGAACATTATGCGGGAAGGGTCACCACATTCCCGCGCTAGAGGCTATGGGTTTGTCTTGTCCTCTCCTGGCTGCGTGCCAGCTATGGCGCCGGCGTTGTGTATGGTCGTTGTAATATGCCCCTTCCCCTTTGCGCCAAAGCTGCCCGTCAGACTTTGCTAGGCCCTTGCATCATCCCTCCCCCTTCTTTGCACCAAAGGGGTAGTGGATCATCTTGCTTTTCTGAGGTGGTTTATTCCTTGCATAGACCGCCCGTCTTGCGCGCTGGGCTCCGAACCACAGAGCCACCCCCTCGCGAGGCCTCCGTCTGGGGGTCTCAGTGGTGTGAGTGATTGATATTCATGGCATCGTGTTCTCCTCATGCCCTCACGAGGGTTGCGCTCCTCGCGAGCCCTGCAAGGGCATGCCCGGTGGGGTCGGTGTCTCGACGGGATGGGGTACCCCTGGTGCCAATAGTCTGACAACTGGGGCCTGGGAACCGCCAAGGATGCAGGCGACTGCCCCTTGCGGTACCTGGCAGCCCTAGGGTCCTCGGCACGGCTCTTCTCTTGTTTTGGGGGAGCTGTTATATGGCGTTAGCCTGATGGCCCGCCAAAGAAACATCGCTGTCTTCGGGGTTGTTGTTCCAGCGCTCACCTTCATGGTTTCCACCTCTCGCCCCGCCGCGCTCACCACCGGACCTTCCCCTTCTCTAGTTGTTGCACATGTCATGGATCTTCTTGAGCTCATAGAAGTTATCGGTGGGGTGTTCGCTCCTCTTGTGGAAGTGGTAGTATGCACTGACGTCCCAATCCCCCTCGCCATGCTCCTCACGAGGGCACTTTCAGTCAAGTTATGCAGCCAGGACGACGGCGGTCTTGCGCTTGGAGTCTTTGTCCTTACTCTTGGATGAGATCAAGGCCTTGGGGGTGATTTCTTCCTCGGTGAGGCTGAACATCCACCCCGTCTCTGCCTTAGAGCATGTTTTAGCCATGACGAAGATCTCGGTAGCCGTGGTGAGGTTCTTGCCTTGCATGCTGATCTTCTCCCTCATCTTGACGTCCTTGACGCCCTTAGAGAAGGCGACGATGACGTTGGAGTCCGAGATCTTTGGGATCTTGCTGCGGACTCGGCTGAACCTCTACAGGAACTTGAAGAGGGTCTCTCCAGGTTGCTGGCGCACCTGGCGGAGGTCAAAGTATGTGAGTAGGCATTCTTAGCTCCCCTTGAAGTTTGTGATGAAGAGGGAGCTGAGCTTGGTCAGGGAATCGATGGATTCCTTTGAAATGTTCATCAACCAAGTGCTGGCCGTCTCCTTTAGGCATAGGGGAAGCCAGTTCTCCATGATGCGGTTGTCACCTCCTGCGGGCTCGATGCCTGTGGTGTAGACATGCAAGAACTCGCACGGGTTGTTCGTTCCATCGTAGTGCGTAGGCGTCTTCTGGAGGAACTTATGCAGCCAGACCACATGATAGAGCACCTTCGTGAGGGCGAGGCAGCCATTGGCCCGCACCACCTTGTCGTTGGTGAGGGCCGCACGGTTCTGCTGTCCTGCAGCGGCGATTTCTTCGGTGAGACGGTCCTCGCGCCCATGCGGCGGCGCCACGACCGCAGGGCGCAAGACGATCTGGCAGCTGTTGGTGGCATGTGGGGTCACCTGTTTAGGCGTTGGGGCCCTGACATGAAGCTGGGCCGGTCGCAAACCCCAGCCCCCGGTGCCTGGTCCTCCCCTCGAGACCCCAGCTCCCGCGTGGCGACATCGAGGAGCTTGGGGATCTGGTCACACCACATCTCCTTGGCTGGCTCGGCCTGTGGGTGGTCCAGGAGCTCCTGCACCATGCGCTTGGCATCCTCGAGCGTGAGACACTCGTCGTGGCCGCGCGAGGACGCGGTGCGGGAGAGCGAGGTGGCCCCGTGCAAGGAGGATGGGGATTCCCGTGACAGGCGGTAGGTAGAGCCCCCGTCGTCCTCGGTCCAACTGTCCTGCTCAGATGTGGCGCGTCGCGGAGTCGGTCGGTCTGGGCCTTGCTCGCCGCACGACGGAGCGCACGCTCGGCACGGGTCTCGACGCGAGTCGACATGCGACCGAGTTGGTGAAGGTCTTGGAAGCGCGCCTCGGCCCCTTACCTGGCTCGCAAAATGTCTGAGATTTGTCCCATGAAGAAACTAGGGTCCAACGATCCCTTGGTTCGAGAGGGGGTTGAGCACGCGTTCTCAAGGAACCTCGGTGACGACAGCGACGATGGAGCAAGAACCACAACAGAGAGGTGACCCGGGTTTTTTTTAACCAGGTTCGGGACCCTCGTGAGGAGGTAAATCCCCTACTCCTGCTTTTTTGTGTTGCTCGCTTGGCTTCGCGAGGGTACAATGGAGGTTGATTGTCTAGGGTTTAGATCTCGGGGGATCGATCCTTTGTAAGGTATGATAAGGGTCCCTTATATAGGTCGGCGCCGGGCCTCTTCCCCCAAACATTGGGCAGGAAGGGTCACCACATTCCCGCATTGGAGGCTATGGCTTCGTCTTGTCTTCTTGTGGCCACCCTCTAGATGTGGTACCGGGGTAGTGGATGGCGATCGCCCTATACCGCGGCGCTTCACTCCTCGTCCTAGCTTCTTTGCACCAAAGATGCCCGTTGGACTCTGCCATGCCCTTGTGTCATCCCCCTTCTTTGCACAAAAGGGGGAGTGCAACATCTTTCTTTTTTGAGGCGGTCTAGTCCTTGCATGGACCGCCCATTGGTGTGTCGTCTTGTGAGCTGGGTTCTGAACCACGGAGTCACTCCCCGTGGTTGCTGTGGTTGATCTCTAAGGCGTCGCATTCTCCATGTTCCCTTGTGAGGATCGTGCTCCTCGCGATCCCTACCAGGGCATGACCGGTGGGGCCGGTGTCTTGACGGGATGAGGTACCCCCTGTGCCAATATTTCAATAATTTTTTCAAGGGAAACCCCAGATCTCTTGCGTGATCGGGCGTGGTGATGCTCTTTTGCCATTTGCCACTTGGAGCCTTATCTTGGATGTTCCGTCGACCAGTGAGACTAGTGTTTTCAGGTGGTGGTTGTCGGTGGAGGGTTGAGGGACGGGCTCGGCTTCGATGACTTGCCGATGCCACTACTAATTTGGCGTACTCTAGGTGAAAACCCTGCATCGACCTTGGTTGGTGCTGAAGATGGCGGCGCTCTCGATCGTTGCCCCCTCCTTGGAGGCATCGCTGTGGAGTTCCTTTCCCTCTATCTCAGGCATTGTTCAAAAAATCGTCCGATATGCCAATTTATCAGCCGATTTATCACTTATCACTAGGTGACCGATAAGCCGATTAATCAATTTATTGCTCGATAAATTGGCCGATACACCCAAAAATCACTAATTTTTGGGTTGAACTAGTAGTTAACGATAAATGATATTCTCAACATTGATCTTAGGTTTGTTCGTCGGGTCAGTGTTTCCCTAGTTTCGTCCTCGGCTAGGTGGTGCACGTCCCCGGGGCTGGCGGAGGCTCCGGATGTTTGCCTACACCATGTTCCATCGAGGTTTGTGAGTGTCAGATTTGGTCGCTAGGGTTACTAGTCTTTAGCTCGTGCGGCCGTGATCTCGGAGCCGACATGGTGTGTTTTGTGTTTGTATGGTTTTCGGATAGTTTTCCTTATAAACTGTCCAACTATTTTTCAAATTTATCAGTCAAAGGCATTGCCGAGGTTTGAAAAAAAGACATGTGAAAAAATGTGGCCTTGAGCTTCTAGTGGTAACCCTAACCTCTCCCGACCTCATGGTGGTGGCGCCTGCGCTGCACCGGGGCATCCCCTGCCGGCGCTTCTAGAGCCCTCCCACCTTTGGTCCCTCCCCTACCTCCGTCATCGGAGGCGCCACCGGGCAATGCCCGCGCGACTGGCAGTGGCGGGGTTCTTGCTGGTCGAGGTCAAGAGTGGTGGCGGCGGCGCGTGCTGTCATCCTAACAGCTACGTTGGTGCATGATGACATTGGCCTAAGGCTCGGTGGTGGTGTGCGATTAGCAGTGGCAATAGGGTGGGCTCATGAGGGCCATGCTCCTTCATCTTTTGGCCACTACTATGCCCGTGGCAATGATGCGGCTTGATACCTTCGATCCAGATTCATGGATGTAGGATAATAGCTTTTTCCCTAGAAGACCTAGGTTTAATCGAACCTTGGAAAGCAATGATAAAAGGAAATAAATAAGGACACGTCTACAAGAATTTGTTGTTTCGTTTTACCTTAGTTTACCACACCAATCTAGTTTGCTTTTTATAGTGGGTTGAATCAATGGATGGAGATAGGACAAGGTTCAAGATCCACATGCAGTTGCACATCATATGGGATAAAATATAATAATAAGAATAGTCATGTGTAATGTTTGAACAGAAATAACTCTTGTGGGCAACACATCGTAGTATACTAAAGCCCTTGTGATGCAGCAGGCATAGAAATAGCCTTTTAATCCAACTGAGTGCACACCGAAGCCACATGCCACAAACGATTATTAAGTGAAGAACACAGATTAAAGCATTAAGTCGTGATGTTGTTATGATCCCGAATGGATCGCTAAGAGAATACCATACTACCCTTTCTGTCACTTGGGTTCCTATGAGATCGCTGCTAGCCAAGTATCTCACCTCAAGCCTTTATCAATATATGGGATATTGGGTACCTAAAGTCCATAGATCGAGACAAGAGATAAAGAAACAAACCAGAAGTAAGCTATGACGCATGTATCTTTTGTTTCACAGCAATTTAAACACGCATCCTACTTAGTGGATTAGAGGTTATCATTACCAGAGTAGTTTGATATAACCCAATTATAGATGTGAGCAGATTATGAAAAGCTTTATTAACAAGCTCATTGCATTTATAAATAGATTTAGAAGAATAAAATGTGGATAAGAAGATTCTTGTGAAGTAAAGCTCATCATGTTAACACCCGATGATGGATATGAAGAAGTAGTATATCTAGGCAAGGAATTCCTTAATTAGAAGTCCAGGATTGTGAATTATGGAAGATAGGAATTCTTGGTAAAACATTCAACCTTAAATCAGTAATCAAACTCATTATCTATTTTATCTATTTGAATCAATCATCTTATTTCCACAATGCTTTATAGGAATATTTTCCTATAGCAAATCACTCAAGTATATCTTTAACACTTTCAACCTTTAAATCTTATGTATCAACATAATTGGAAATTGTTATAAACCATTATCCACAATATTATATCCATATATTAATCACACTTAAGCAAGTAATGAATAGCTAATTCCAGAAAACAACTATGCATATTTTAAATAAGAAGGGTGGTTAGATATGGGGTTATATCAAACTACTCTGGTAATGATAACCTCTAATCCACTAAGTAGTTACTTCTAACTCCATTCATATACTTCCTTTATCACCATCACTAATATTACTCCAATGGATGTATACCTCAAATCCTACTTCACCTCAAGTGTTTAGTATTTCCCAAGAGGAAAATACTACATCTTCAATTCAATGATTCACTAACATCATTCTAAACATACTATCATATCTCTACTTGATTCCAGTATCTAATACTCCAACCTCACATTATATTAATGTGACTTGTCAAGACTAACCTAGGATAACATATCTATACTAGGTTTCAATCATGTTCTATCCACCAATGTTACTTATACATGATATAAGCATTCAATCTTGGTGAGTAGGGCATGATCATTGGAATTCTGTGATCCTTTATGGTTTAGGTTTCCAGTTGGCTAATTAAGGCTTCATCAATATAACATTACACTTGTATTGAAATTATCTTCTTAGTATCTCTATTGGATTAAGGGATGCTATTCATGGACTATGCTTACTTAATCCAATAGGATTACTCCTTGGTATCTATCTTCAGGATTCATCCTTGTAATCTTCTTTGTTACCATATTGATTTGATTTCCTTCAATCACTCCCATCTTATAGATGATATCTAAAACTAGCATTATCATCTACCTTTTCTTACTTCATTCTCTAAATGTTTTAGAATGGATGCTATGATAAGGATAAGAGTAGATAAATCAAGAATTGATAGTTTAAGAATTTGTAAATCAATAGTTGATTACTCAACATTGATGAACAACAGATATTAAGATAGGATTCATTAGAGATGATAAAGATTGATATGGAAATAAAGATATGTGGTGAATGATCTTGACTTGGTTTCTTTCCTACTCAATCTTACTAAAGAGTTAAGGTTAGGTATTACCATGATAATCATGGTATAAGCAGATGAGATTAAGATAGATCAAGAATTAGTTGTTACATTCGTATTACTTAAGTTATATTTATAACTTGGTATTCATGGGTTGTGTAATGAATACTGGGATATGATTACTTGAGGATCAAATATAATCCATTAAGTCATGTATTAGGGTTTAACTTTTATTACATTTGATCTACCCTTAGATAAAATCATGATTACCCAAAATAAGGTTTTAGCAAAGGTCATATTGAAACTTATCGCAGTCAACTTGATGATCTACTTCAATTCCATCAAGTTGAGAGAAGCTTCAATCACTTTGACAAGTTTTGTTCAAAAACATGAAAATTATTCGGATTTTCTATGCATGAATGCAATGCACACATCTGTGTTCAGCTTATTTCTAAGCTCTTATGCTAGGATGTTACACTATTCTTTAAATCCCCTTTCCCAAAAATAAAAAAATATTTTTCCATTTTTCCATTTTTCCTTTTTTCGTAAATCTGGATTCGTACTTTCCCTCTTTTCTTTTATATTATTATGAGAGTAATCGTGTTTGAGTTTTTGAAGGAACACATCCCTATAAGGAATAGAATCATGAAATCGCTTATGAGAGGTATGTCCTATGTTTCCCACTTTTGAAGTTTGACTTGTTTATCTTAGTTGGTCGATTTGCTAAGATTCTATGCATGTGGGACTAACTTAATTTAGTTAAAGTAAAGCTTTTTATTAGTATGATGGTTAGTTGTTGGAGCTCTCAATCTAGTTCTTTTAGCTAACCGAGTCTTGACTTGGAAATAATAATTCCAAACAAGTACAATAAGAAAAAGTCTGAAATTTATGACTTGTTTGATGAATGATTGTCTTGAGAATATACCCTTGAAAATACTTAACCCCATAGATATTTTGATAGTCTTGACAAAACTTATTAAAGGAGTTATCTGATTGATATAAAGTCTAGTGGTAATTGTGATACATGCCAAAGCTAACCTTGTGGGTCAAACTGTGGTACTAGCTCATGAAAAAGAAAGAAAGAAAAATTCTACTATTTATGATCCTAGTGCACACATTTGGGATGCCAACAACTCCACTAGCTTTTGAACGATCTATGGTATAACCCTGGATTTCGGCTATAAGTTGATGACATGATTGGCATTAGTGTCAATGTATGGGAAAAGTATTGGTATTCTCAAAGGTTGTGTAAACACTTGCAAAGAGAAACAGCCAGCAATCCTTGAAAAAGTATGAAAAGAAAAATATATCTTCAAAGATCCACATAACAATTTCTTGAAAAGCAATGACTAGAGTAGAACTGTTTTTGATAGACTTGATTCATTGATGTGGGTGTAAATACAACACTTCATTATTATATTACTTAGTACATGAAAATGTCTTACTCAATTATGCTATTTAAACATCCTACTGTTCCTTGGCAAGCTGAGAGTTAACTAGAAGAATTGGATTGTTTGCTACACTGCTAGTTATTCATATTGATATTAAACTCTACTTTGATTGTCTTAAATTGCCAAAGCATGTATAGTACTCTTGTCATGTCTCTAACTTTGATAAGCCTTGCAAATGAATGAAGTGTTATGCACATATGACTACCAACCGTAAGTGAATTCGTATTCTCGTTGTTTCAAGTTGAAATGATGAATTCCTTATAGTTCTTTTGTTTCTTCTTGATAGAGGAAGATCAAGGTTTGAGCTTTGGGGAAGTTGATGGCTCTGAAAATTGCCATCTTTCTCTGTGTTTAAACATTGTTTTTAGTCAAGCAATTGACAGGAAACTCTCAATCCTTGCCACTAATGACTAATAATTGCAAAGATATGCAAAACCTTGCTTTGAAATATGTTGTGCAGGAAATCACGGGTTTTAATGTGAAATCAGGAGTCACAATGAAGGAATTAGAGGAAATCCACGCGTCTAACTAATTGGGGAGCAAATTCCAGGAGCCAGTGCACGTAACGACCATCGGTATGGGCGGGGCACGCCCATATGGCCTGCCCGTACGGGGTTCCGATGGCTTCGTCCCGTTAAACCCTAGAACTTTTGTGAAGACGCATGTATATTCTAAGGCTTCAGTTGCGGTCCAGAGAGCCTCCATTCTCAGATTTCATCACAACACCACCAAAGGAGATCCACACCATTCTTCATCCATTGTTCATCCATTCCACCATCCATCCCTCCACTAGCCATAGGCATTGCATTGTACTTTAGATCTCCTTGTGATTGGGCGACCGTTGTAAGAATATTCAATTTCAATCTAAGTATTTTGCACAATGATTTCTATCCTTGATCTATTTTTTATGAGTGAGTAGTCCTCACGAGCTACGGATTGAGGATAAACCTCACATCAATTATGTGCATCTAATCATGGGAGTATTGTATTTTGTTTGCAATTGAGATTTGTATCTTTTGTTTCTTTACCATTGTGGATTAGAGGTTATCATTTAAACTCTTCACGATGGTCATTGCAATTTAAACACGCATATTTAAAGGCTTCACGATCGACCACTAAACGATGGGCCATAGCTAATTCCAGAAAACAACTATGCATATTTTAAATAAGAAGGGTGGTTAGGATTCACCTGTTAGTAGGTTTTGAATAATAGAATTCACCATTATGAGAATCCTAGTAATTAAATTCTCTTATATAATAATAAAGATGGATACATGCTTTACATATATTTAGCTACCCTAAACCATCATCATTACATTCATTAGGATGAAATAAAAAATCATTCTATAAGGGTATAATATGATTAACAAATCCCTAAAAACCTAAATCCTATATTAGTTATAATAAAATATATCCATTTCTATTTCCTAAATTGATGGGAATATTATTAATCATATTAATACCCTAGAACTCTATTTATCAAATAAAAATAAAGGATCACCATGTAAAAATCTCCTAAATATTGTGAGTTAATGAGAATCAAATCCCATGAGTTAATAGTAATGCATTCTATAATAAGTTTACGAATTTTAGCTCAACTAAATTCATATCAAAAGCCTTACAAATAATAATAAGAAAAGTATATGTATAAAGAAAATAAAGAAACTATAGCAGTATATAATAAAAACTCACAAAATGATTTTAAATACTATCTATCATTGCTGCAAGTATTAGCAAAGTAATTCCATAAATATAAGACTAAATTAATGCTTAAATAAAAGGGTAAGAAAAGAAAACAGAAAATAGAAATCGAAAAAGAAAAACAAATAGAAAGAAAAAAATAACAGAGGAATCAAATCTGGCCCACGGCCCATTCCTCCTCTCTCTTACTCGTCGCACACGTGCGTTACACCGCGGCCCACTTGGCCCAATTCCACAGCCCATACCGGTTTAACGTTTCTTTTCCCTTTCTTCTTCCTCTCGCCAGAATGCAACGCCGGCGAAGCTGCTGCCTGGCACATCGTCGGCCGTCCGCCGTCGCCGTGATGCCCGCTGTCGCCAAGATCCGAGCCGCCGCTGATCGTTGCCTATAAGAAGATCGCCGTCGCGCCGGAGAGCCTTATATCCTCCTCTTTCATGTTTTCCTCCTCTGTTCCGAACCCTAGCTCATCGGTGTTAGTTGCTCCGGCCAAGTCCGACCACCCTGTGCCTCGCCAAAGCCACCGTTAGAAGCTCCATTGTGGACTCGTTCGATTAGGACAAAGAACGGGAGTTGGCGCGCCGGGAATCAAGCGAAATCGAGGTTTCCCTTCTGACGGCCACCGTGGCCATCGTCGTCGATTCGTGGTCTGCACGCCTCCTCTCACTTCCCCAAGCACTCCATCATAATCAGGGTGAGCTTCTCTATCTTCCAGTAGTATTCGTTGGTTTGATTACGTCCTGTATCAGGACCTCGCCGTGCACCGACGTGCACCGCCGACAGTTGCCGTCGTGCCCTGTCTTCCGATGACCAAAAACGAGCGGCTCCGCAACTCTTCGACTCGCCTTCGTCCCCTCGTTCTAACAAACCTAATCACAGTGTCTCGCATGCTTCCAATCATCTAGCAAACCCATGATCTAAAGATCATCTTCAGATGATGTCAAGATGACGTCAGGCCCACGCCATCTTTGACCCATTCAACCTGTTTGACTGGTCCTTGCCGAGGTGGCGTGTGACGTGGCCCCTGGCCCATGTGTCATTCTCTATGAGTAAGCACTAGTCGAGTAACAAATGTATTTGCTAGATCCAAGTTTATGACGTGGCCACTGGCCCACTGGTCAGTGACTTGGGTAGGTTTAGTCTAGGTGTAAAAAGTTCTGTGTCTGTTTAATATATTGGTAAAACAATATTAATTCAAATATAAATATTTCCTGAAATGTAATAAAAGAATTAAAACTTGTTTAATTAATAACTTTTGATTTATAATTCAGAAAAATGTGTATAATATATGAAAATTTGTAGAAAAATAAAATATATAACTTAAAACTATTATCAAACATTATTATGTTAAAAATTCAAATAATTATTATTTAATAAAGATTTTATAAGTTTTAATACTTTGATAAATCATATTTAATATTAGTAAATGTTAAAAATATAAATAAAATACCAAAAATCTTAGAAAATAAGAACTATAATTTAAAAATATAATCATGCATTATTATTTCACTTAATTAATATTTACTATTTATCAAGTGTTTATAAAGTATTAAACATTGTAAAAATCATATCTTATTATTTATAAATCATAAAAATAAATGTAACATACCAAAATAATCACAAAAATAATACCTATATATTAAAAATATAATATCCTACTTTTGATTTAAATAAAAATTCAAACACTTTAACAACTTGAATTTAAACCCATTTCCTTAATTTATAATTAAGTTAAATGTAAATAAAATTTGCTAATAATTCTAAAAATTAGTCAACTGAGTCTAATAAATAGTATTAGTCTTAAATATTGGTAGTATGAAATCAAAATGAATTAACACACTTTAAATATAATTTTATTAAATTATCTTTCAACCATTAATGTAGATTGTCTTGTAAAAGGATCCTTATCCAATCTAAAATCTCCAAGAATAATTGTAATGAGATAAAACCTATTCCTTTACTTTAACCACAAGTTTATAAACAAATCAAAACACTATAAGTGAGTTCATAAGTAGTAAAGAATATTGTTTACTTATTCACAAACCATAACCACACCTTATAGGGAGGTAAATCCCTTTATACCTTTATAATGTAAAGAAACCACTACCAAATAAAAGTAATACCATTCTTAAGTAACTTTAAAGAAACATTATGAAGTGAACAAGGTATAAGTATAATAAGCATTACACCTAAAGTCCATCTATGTTTTAAAGTTAACTTTAGTCTACCAGACTTTAAGTATAATGCTAAAAACTTTATTATATACTTTATAGTTAACTTTGGTCTATTATAATTAAGTTGTAAAGCATCTCAAGTCCAAACTGTTCCAGCAAGCACAAATAACATTAACCACCTCTGATTAGCCACAAGGATTGTTTAAACCCTAATCGAGGAATCTGTTCTTCAAAAGTTATTCGTTTTGCCACTTCAGTCAACAGATGACAATTAATAGTAATCATATTACATTAAGCTTTACTTATATACCTAGGATTGTTAACACTTAAGTTCCTTATAAATTTCATCACTTCCAAGGTAAAACTAGAAGATAAGATAATTCTCATATAAGCAGTCCTTGAGTAGCACATCTCATTAGTATATCTTATCGTTATATGCCATTATGTTTACATATTGTTTCACACACACTCACAAGCCTTAATAAGAAGCACATGTGTGAAACTTAATCTAAAAGGGCAACACATTCCAAGGAAACCCTTTCCAGTATCCAAACTCTAGAACAACGTTACCCCAGGATTCGAGTTTATCAACTTGCATTACATTACTTATGCATACTAGCATCTTGCTTCTTTAAAACATTAGTCCTTACCGGACCAATGATGCTGATTTCAGATATTGGATCTTATATTGTCTTGAAGACCGTGAATGCATAATCTTGCTATCACAAATGGCAAGTTCACACTTGCCCATGTCCTTTGATTATTTTCTGTAAAGTATTTTGTAAATCCAGTGTTGACATCACCTTCATTTGAAAAAGGACAGAAAAACTATTTTCATAATAATGTGATTATAGGTTATTTACCATGAGGTAATAACCTACTATAAGAGTTCCGATGGTAAAGGAACATATTATCTAGGACATAGCAACCAATGTCACTAGTGATTCTTGCGCCGTATATCACGCGTTGACCATGAGATTTGGAATGGGACGAAGAAGTCAGCTGCATATTTTCCCTCTCGCATGGAGCCGGATGTGCGGGTCGTGGCTGTTATCACTCGTAGCGTGCATATTAATTGGTAATTCGTAGAGGATATGCAGCATATGGGTGGGATCCCTCAACGTCCCACGATAGTTCTGGCATCTGATCAGTCTGTACTGCCAATAGCCGTAATTCAATAGGTGGGCTGGCGTACACCAAGGAGACATGCGGGGTCGTGGAGAAGGCAGTGATTGGCTTGGATCTTAGGTTGGGCCTCAAACCAAGGAAGATTGAATGGGGACATACTCCCGGCCGTGCAACAAAACCTAAGGTTTCTCCTTGGTAAAGTGACGCACCTCTGCAGAGTGTAAGAACTGTAACTTGTTACTCCCTGTTCCTGGAAGGAGCTGCGAACGCGGTGGGAAAGGAACTCCATGAAAGTTCTGGTAAACCCGTGAAGGCTGACGGACATAGCTTTTCAGAATAAAAGCAACCTTTGAAGAAATGTTTACGAAAACTTGCATTGCCTACGACCTACGGTCTGTGGCTGTAGATGTAGTGCATCAAACACTCCTTTTCTAGTGAACTTGCTGAGTACGCTCATACTCAAAGTATCTTCTTAACCCTTGATAGATTCTGAAGCCATTAAGATGATGTCTACATCAAGTTATGCTCTAGGAATCATCATCAAAATCTAAAGCTCTTCAATGAAGTCAAGAAAGTCAACATATACATCAACTCAAGTGAAGACAAGTTACTGAATAGATAGGAATCTAAACTCTAGCCATAAAACCTAATTCTATAGTGTATTGCAATAGCAGCAATGCCAGACCATTAGTTAAGATACTAGTCTTAATAGTATGATAATTTTTGAGTTATTTATTTATGATTCTTCTTTGTAAGAAGTTTCTTTCTCGCTCTTTAACCTAGAGTGTTCTCTGCATCTTGTGTAAAGAGTTGAGTTGTAACCTATAGTCATGTCTTGGACCTAGTGTGTTTCTGTTGTACTACTCCGAGGGATGTAATACTAGTGAACGGTGTTTCATTGGTGTTATGTCAACGACTATAGTGTACTACATCATGCAGTGGTATGCTGGGTCACCGCAAATAGAAAGGATATTGAGACCAAGCAAGGCTTCTAAAAAAATAAAAACAAACGAATAAAACAAAATAAAAATAAAAGCAAAGGAAAAAAGCGAAGTGTTGGAACAAGCCAACATGAGTGTTTCAATGCTCCCAAGGAGCTGGAGTATAACCTCATTATTACACAAATAAATTTGCAAGGGGAACACATCCTCAAGCTCAGGATTTTGCTAGCCCCTTTGTTGCTCATTGTGGTGGTGGATAATCTCCCAAGTTCCATTGACCATGCCAATTCTGGAACTGGGTGTTGAGGCTTGCAGGAGCATCTCGAAGGTTGATGTAGATGTTGTTCATGTTTTGGACATTTCCTTTGAGTGCGTAGATATCTTCATAGGCGGTGTAGTAATTTGGTGGCTTCTCATCTTGTTCGGGCTCTTCTTGTTCTACTTATTAATCTTCTCCTCCTC
The DNA here is from genome assembly GCA_916181665.1 of Avena sativa. Taxonomy (NCBI): domain Eukaryota; kingdom Viridiplantae; phylum Streptophyta; class Magnoliopsida; order Poales; family Poaceae; genus Avena; species Avena sativa. The sequence continues at coordinate 236,910,029 of OV702283.1, read as the reverse complement.
CCATGGGTATCTCTTGTTCGGGTAGATTAGCATCAACCTGCGTGTCATAACACAAACATCTGTCCTCATAGAGAACATACCATTAGAATAAGGAGTTGAGATCAAGTGATTAGCTCCAAGTATATCGAGAAAATATCTACCATAAGTTTTCGAGACCATACCACATGCTCTCAAAGTAGAGAGACTGAGACGATTACTTCCTACCAACGGTTGGATATTACCTAGGTTGACGTAAAGTGCGCGTGCAAGAATGGTCACAACTCCTCCTCCACATATGGGTCCACGAGTTTGAAGAGCCTGTTGCTTAAGGTAAAACACAAGCAAAGTGCCCAAATTTGACATTAAGCTACAATTAACAATAGCAGCCTTAGCGAGGATCAACATGTACTCCTCATTAACTCTAGTAAACTCACCACTTGCCTGCAAGGTGTTAGCAATCACATAAAATAAATAGCGGATAGAAGGGTGATCAATTTGGTTTCCCTTAGGTGTGTTTCCATGGATTCTCATCAAGTTAAAATATTGCCAAGGTGCAGGGTCTAAGACAAAAGTAGTGGTGATGGGGATATGCCAAATGGGGTATGCCTAGTAGGACGTTTCCGACTAGACCAGGCCCTTTGCGAGTGGGCCTGCAGGATGGCAACTGGATAACGACTAAAGATGGAGCCTGACGATTGGAAGCTGGAGGCCCAGAAGCATAGCTAGGCACAGTCGGATTAGGTCAAAACCTCCGAGTCCTTATTTGATTCGGTTGTATACTGTAAACCCTAGCGAGGTACACCCTATATAAGCCTTCCTAGGGTACTCTTCGTACTTACGTTCCATCATACACCCCACCGACTCGCTGCCTAGCCGCCAAGCTTGTCACCATTGTAACCAAGCAATAATACAATCTAGCAGGAGTAGGTATTTAGCCTCCGGGGGGGCGAACCTGGGTAAACCCCTATGTCTTTGCCCTCATCTCGCTCCGTAGATGGCTGACCGCTCTTGCCCCAAATCCTACTACTTGCTACCCCTGGTAGCGTCTGCCTTGGCCATTGCAACTACAATGGCCCCCACCATGGGGCATGGACGGTTCGGCCTGAGTTCTGCGGCAAGACCCTATTCACAAATTAACTGGTCGATCGCCACCGGCCGCATGATCGTGTGCAGTGAGATCCTTCAGATCTTGCCCAACAGCTACGTCCCGGCGTCGCGCCCGGTCACGCAAAGCATGGTGATGCTGATCGACACCATCAAATTGTTCGTCAGTTTCATGGACGCCGTCGCCCCAGCAGAGACGCCGATCATCGGCAGGTCACCAACACGCCGCAATCAGCTCTCGGAAGGCTAGATCCGCACCATCTCCCGCCTCACCTCCGAGTACAACTCGGCCACCAACAACGTGGCTGGGACCGATGCGGCCACGAAAGACGTGACACTCCTCGACGATGCCAATTCGGTGACCCCTACTTCGGTCGCCGGATCCATTCAGCAATGGCAACAACCCCGCCCGCGTGGCCGATCGCGAGATCTGCGAGAACGCACCACCGGGAGGCAGTAATCGCCCACCACCCGGATCGCCAGCGACTGGATCTCTCCCGCCACCCCTGGGTCGCGCACCTCCCTCGACTAGACAAGGGTCATCATCTATCTACAAGCCTGCGATGCAAACGGGCTCCCACTATACTCCAACCTGATGGACAATGTCATCACTGGGCAAGCTATAGTCATCAACCTCAACATCACTGGAGAGGGCGCACTGCAGATCAAGTATGCCTAGGCCTTACTCGCCAGGGCCGTTTAGCAGCAAGCTGCGGGAGTCGACACACAGGGCCGGATCTATTCCCGCTCATCCGGAAGTAGGGCGGTCTCGAGCGGCCGCCTAACGGTCACCAACACCCTCAACCGCCCGCCACCCGAGACCCGCAGCTCCAACCATGAGCCGTGCACCACACACTCTCAAGCAACAAGCCATGACCGGCAAACAACACGGTCGCCGCTAATCGTCAGTAGATCGACGCGTGAATGCACATCATCAACAATCAAGCCTGGCGGGCACGCCAGCCCAATGACTTGAGGCACACCCTCACCAACCGCGGCGACCCCGAGCTTCGGACCAATGATCCGAGGCGAAAAGTACCCCACCAACTTCAAGGCGCCAAAGGAGATCGGGAAGTACGACCCAATGTATAATATAGCGGTGTGGCTTGATACATAACTCATGGAAATGGGAATCACATGCCACACCGACCTGATCGCCGCTCGCTACCTCCCCATGATGATGGAGGGAGCGACCCGACAATGGATCAACACCCTCCCCGCAGATAGCATCGACTCGTGGGAGGACATGCGTGAGGCCTTCGTCAGGCACTTCGAGGTCTCCTACACCCGCGCCACTACCATCGAAGACCTGGAGCGCTGCATCTAGGGACCACGCGAGTCGACCCACCACTGGGTACAGCGGTGGCAGGACCTGTTGGGAATATGCCCTAGAGGCTATCATGTACGATGATATTTCCCATTGTATTCATAAAGATATTAAGTAGTCCTTGTATGAGAATCTGATGTACATCATTGAATAGTTGATTCGGTTGTGGAACTATACATTCATGTTGTTTGTACTAAAAGTCCTTGGTCATTAAAGTTGTGCTGGACACACAACTTAGACCAATGTGAAAGTCGGCTTGATGACTCGGTTCCACCTGTCATGAGCATGGAGATGCTATTCCGACTTACACAGATTTGGCTAAAGAGTTTAGCAAGTCGGATTGACCCATATTGAGGTACAACAAACAAGTTATCATTTGTGTATCTCAATCAATGTAATCCTTGACTTAGGTTCTATCAAACACTGATCCGTAACTGGGAAGTTATAAAGGAAGAGTTTGGGTCGACTGAGAATCAAGCTGCGTGATGCGAATAACCAAGATGGGATTTTCCCCCTCCACTTGGAGAGATATTCTCTAGGCCCTCTCGGATGATATGATTCGGAAAGCATGGCCATGCACGACTCGATTAAGTGTTAACCAAGGCGATCGACTAAGAGTTAGTCGGATGAATCACTTATCTCGGATCGAGAAGAGAGTCGGACTATTTAAGGGATGACAAATATTCGCCTATAGTCTGACAAGGTATATCGTGAGGCAAAAAGGACTCGGACGTAAGTCACATTGGAAAGGCAAGTCTTCATGACTCATTGGTACTTGGGAGTCGACATGTTCTGCTAGGAGCCTGTACCGACTGATCGATTGAGAGTCGGACTCTAATCGTGTCCAAGTAGCCATTAGCCTGCGGGGTCACACACTTAAGAGAGGGAGCAAGTTCGGATTGGATCTGAACCGGAAATCTGGTTGGGTTGGACCCGAGCCGGATTTGGACTGAGTCAGTTAGTCGGACTCACAGGGACTAATACTATATGGGCTTTAGTGAATGGGCCACGAGAGTGGAGCCCGCGTTCACTCCCTATATATAGTGGAGCACAGTAACCTAGAAGGGTTAATGGTTGATCGGTTAGGTCATTCCATGTGTTGGAAACCTTAGCTCCATAGCAGTCCTGCCGACGTACCGAACCTAGAAGTTCGCCGCCGGTGATCCTCCTTGTACGTGTGGATACCAGCAGTGGTGTTGTACGATCAGCACCAGGACGATCGGATCGGATCGCTAAGGACTTAACTGCATCAACTGACGCGCTTCATCAGTAATACGCAACTGCGCGTCTAGTGATAAACCTCGTGGACTTCTACCTCTGCTGGTTCTTGGGATCACCACGTTAGAGGGAAAAAGTTTTGTTTTATCTATACGTGGCCCAACAGTGGTATCAGAGCGATAGCTTTCGGTTTTAGACTCGAGATCTCGCATATATGATATGCGGTTGGTTGTAGATGAGATTTATATGCTATTTTGGTGGTCGATCTATGAGATAGATCGGTTTCGTACGAGGTTGATTGGATCAACTATAGTCGGGGAATGGTAGATCTAATTTCCGTGATCATACTGCTAAGGTCCTGGAACGATATACCCCTACTGATCGGTTTCCGCCATTGGGGTAGACTGTGACACGTAAATCCAGAAGCGGTGATCGAAGATCAAAGAGTTTCCGCCATCGGGACCACCGGCTTTGCCCTGTCGTAGCGCGTTAGACGTTGTTGCGAGTTTCACAACGCCGGTAGATAGCGTATCTATGACTTATTTTTGTAGGAAGTTGTTAATGGTATGGTTCATGTGCATGTGATGTATGTGTGTAATCCATACGTTATCCGCGAATCACGGTTTTTTGTCAGCCGTCTGGAGCCTAGGTGCTGTCGTTTTATTGTATAACGACCTACGTGTTGGATTCTCCATGTAATTTACTTTACTAAGCTAGTGTAGCTGTTTGGAGAACCCGGATGACATGGAAGTTGATGTACATGTCAGCGACATGGAGTAAGACGGCAAGTGACAAGAGTTAGCACGAGTCGGATTATAGGCTTTATGGAGATGGAGATCGCCATGAAGAGAGCCATACCATTTCACATTATAATTTCTTTATTTTGTGTTGTTGATATGTCTCTATTTTACCTCTGTTAGATAGTCGGTAAAATTTTATCCCTCAAAGAAGGTCTAGTCGGTTTTCCCGCCAGTGTTTGCACCATCACAAGTCGGACATTTTTGGTAGTGGGCTCGTAAAATTGAGGTGCTGCCAATTCTTTCCGACTAGGTGGGTTTGAGTCAGACTCTTACTGCGGAAACACTCGGTAAGCTAGACAGGTCTATCACAACGGTTGTGGGACTCAGGAAAAATTCGGACGGGAGTCGGGGCATGTGATGCCACCCGTCCAACAAGATTCGTATGAGATGCGATTGACAAAGAGTTGTCTACCTAGATCACATGGCGGCTAGCGGTGATGCTAAAGCTCACTAGCCAACTTGCTTATTTAGGATCCTGAATCACTAAGTAACCATCAGAGGGGTGTTGGTTCTAGTGGGAGCATAAAATATTAAAATATTTAATATGCTTGCTCTTTTATGAATACATGTCTTAAGTGTTATGCATATTTCTGTTGTAGATAATGACACCAAGTAGCAGTCACTCTCAGATATCCGGTTTTGCGTTGAGAACCATTCTTGAGGAAGATAAACTGAACGACACTAATTTTATCAACTGGTATCAAAATCTGAGAATTGTTCTCAAACAAGAAAAGAAGGACCATGTCCTAGACAACCCACTTCCAGATGAGCCGAATGAGAATGCGACTGTCGCTGCCACCAATGCCTACCGTTGGGCTAAGGATGAGTCCATGGATATTAGCTGTCTTATGCTTGCTCACATGGAACCGGACTTGCAAAAGCAGTTCGAGAATGTTGAGGCCTATGATATGATCGAAAGCTTCAAAACTATGTTCCAGGCTCAGGCGAAGACTGAGAGGTATGAAGTCTCTCAGGCTTTGCTGAACTGCAAACTTAAGGATGGTGATCCACTGAGTCCGCTTGTGATCAAAATGGTTGGTTACGTGCATTCTCTGGAGAGGCTTGACTACCCCATTAGCGAAGAGTTCACTACGGATATAATTCTGAACTCTCTTCCTAGTGCATATGGGCAGTTCATTTCGAACTACCACATGCATGGTATGGATAAGAAGCTCACTGAATTGCATGGGATGCTCAAGCAGGCATAGGCGGATCTCAAGAAGGGCGCCAGTCAAGTGTTGATGGTGCAGAATAAGGCTAAGTTCAAGAAGAGTTCTTTGACTAAGAAGAAGGATAAGTCGGGAGGAAAGCAGGCTCAGGATCTGGTCCCAAGTGCTTCCTCAGGGACTAAGCCATCTCCCTCAGCCGTATCCACTTGCTTCTACTACAAGGCGGATGGCCACTGGAAGAGGAATTACAGCAAGTATTTGGCTGATAAATCCAAGAGTGGAGGTATGACTTCCGACTCAGGTACACTTGTTTGCAATGTTATAGGCATATATCTTGCTAATGCACCTAATAGTTCTTGGGTATATGATACCGGATCAGTTATTCACATCTACAACTTGTTGCAGGGACTGGTAAGAACTAAGAGCGTAGCAAGAGGCGAGGTTGATATTCGAGTCGGCAATAAAGCAAGAGTTGCTGCGTTGGAAGTCGGCACGATAAGCTTCATTTACCTTCCGGATTCATTATGGAACTGAATAATTGTTATTATGTTCCAGTGCTCAGTCGAAACATTATTTCTACTTCATGTTTGATGAGGCAAGGCTATGAGTCGAATATCAAGAATAATGGTTGTTCTTTATATTTAAATGATATGTTTCACGGCTTTGCACCCATCCAGGACGGGTTATTTATTTTGAATCTTGATGGTGAGTCGGTCTATAAAATAAATGTTAAAAGGTTAAAAGCAAATGATCTGAATATGACTTACTTTTGGCACTATCGGCTTGGTCATATAAGTTGGAAACGCATGAAGAAGCTCCATGATGATGGACTCCTAACTTCGTTCGACTTGGAGTCGTTCGAGACATGTGAATCTTCCCTACTCGGCAAAATGACCAAGACACTTTTGCAAAGAGTTGTGAAAGGGCGTCCGACTTGTTGGGACTAGTACATAGTGATGTATGTGGACCAATGAGCACGACAGCCAGGGGTGGTTATGAGTACTTCATTACCTTGACTGATTATTTGAGTCGATATGGATATATCTACTTGATGAAACATAAGTCGGAAGCCTTTGAAAAGTTCAAAGAATTCTAGAATGAAGCACATAATCAACTTGGCAAGAAAATAAAGTTTCTTCGGTCGGACCGAGGAGGCGAGTACATGAGCCATGAGTTTGATGACCATCTGAAAGGTTGTGGAATAGTTCCTCAACTAACTCTGCCAGGAACGCCGCAAAGGAACGGTGTTTCAGAAAGACAGAATCGGACCTTGTTGGACATGGTACGATCAATGATGAGTAGGACATATCTACCTTTATCATTTTGGGGTTATTGTCTAGAAACAGCGGCGTTCACACTAAACAGAGTACCATCAAAATCGGTAGAGAAGACACCGCATGAGATGTGGACAGGCAATAAGCCGAGTTTGTCTTTTCTTAAGATTTGGGGTTGTGAAGCATTTGTCAAGCGACTTCAGTCGGACAAGCTTACAGCCAAGTTGGATAAGTGTATTTTTGTGGGGTATCCGAGGGAAACCTTGGGTTACTACTTCTACAATCGACAAGAGGGCAAAGTGTTTGTCGCTCGAAACGGTGTCTTCCTTGAGAAAGAGTTTCTTAGTCGGGGAGTCAGTAGGAGTACGGTGCATCTCAAAGAAATTCGAGAGGAACCGGCTAGTATTGAGTCGGAAAAAACCTTGGAGGTTGAGCCGGTCGTGGTGGCTGAGCCGGAAGTAGCGCCTGTACTACAAAGATCGGCAAGATTACGAAGTGTTCCTGATGTGTTACTGTTAGACAGTGATGAGCCGACAAATTATTCGGAAGCGATGGTGGGATCTGATTCTGAGTCATGGCTTGGAGCCATGAGATCCGAGTTAAATTCCATGGATGAAAATCAAGTTTGGAACTTGGTTGATCTGCCAGACGGTGCAAGACCCATCGAGTGAAAATGGCTCTTTAAGAAGAAAACTGATATGGATGGAAATATTTCCGTCTATAAGCACGCCTAGTCGCGAAGGGGTTCCGAAAAGTTCAAGGAGTTGCAACGAGACTTTCTCGCCCATAGCGATGCTTAAATCAGTTCGAATCATGTTAGCTATAGCAGCCTATTTCGACTATGAGATATCGCACATGGATGTCAAAACGGCTTTCCTTAACGGAAATTTGACCGAGGATGTGTATATGATACAGCCCGAGGGTTTTTTCGATCCAGCTAATGCGGACAAAGTGTGCAAACTTCAGAGATCCATTTATGGGTTGAAGAAAGCATCTCGGAGTTGGAATATTCGCTTTGATGAGCTAGTCAAATCGTTTGGCTTCATCAAGAGTGATCATGATTCTTGTTTATACAAGAATTTTAGTGGGAGTAAAGTAAACTTTCTAATCTTATATGTGGATGGCATATTATTGATTGGAAATGATGTACAGATGTTGCAAGAAACCAAGGAATCATTGGAAAGGAGTTTCTCAATGAAAGACTTGGGTGAGGCAATATACATCCTCGGAATCCGGATCTATAGAGATAGATCAAGAAGGCTCATTGGATTTGAGTTAGAGTACTTATTTGGACAAAGTGTTGAAGAAGTTCAACATGGAATCATCTAAGAAGGGGTTCTTACCGATGTCCCATGGTGTAAAACGTAGCAAGACTCAGTGTCCTTCGACAACTGATGAGCGAAGTCGGATGAGTGCGATTCCATATGCTTCTGTAGTCGGATCAATCATGTATGCCATTATTTGTACTAGGCCGGATGTTGCCTATGCTCTAAGTGTTGTGAGCAGATACCGGGCTGATCCTGGAGAGATCCACTAGACAACGGCTAAAAATATCCTAAAGTACTTGAGAAGGACTAAGGATATGTTTTGGTTTATGGTGGTGAAGATGAACTCAGTGTAAAGGGTTACACGGATGCGAATTATCTTACCGACTCTGATGATTCTCGTTCTCAATCCGGATACGTGTTTATTATAAACGGAGGTGCTGTGAGCTGGAAGAGTTCCAAGCAAGAGACTGTGTCTGCATCTACAATAGAGGCTAAGTATATTGCCGCCTCAGAGGCAGCAAAGGAAGCTGTTTGGATGAGGAATTTTCTCATGGATATTGGTGTGGTTTAGGGCTCGTCCAATCCGTTAGACATGTATTGTCACAATAATGGTGCTATTGCACAAGCCAAGAACCTAGACAACACTAGAAGAACAAGCACATACTCATGCGGTACCACCTGATTCGCCAGTTCGTGGATCAGGGTGATATCAAGTTATGCAAGGTACACACGGATGCAAATATTGCAGATCCGTTGACAAAGCCGTTACCACAACCGAAGCATGAGGAACACCTAAGAGCTATGGGCATTAGATGCCTAGACATGTGATGTCGGAAGATCGAATCAAGTACAAGTGGGAGACTGTTGGGAATATGCCCTAGAGGCAATCATGTATGATGATATTTCCCATTTTATTCATAAATATATTAAGTAGTCCTTGTATGAGCATCTAATGTACATCATTGAATATGTGATTCGGTTGTGGAACTAGACATTCATGTTGTTTGTACTAAAAGTCCTTGGTCATTAAGGTTGTGCTGGACACACAATTTAGACCAATGTGAAAGTCGGCTTGATGAATCGGTTCCACTTGTCATGAGCATGGAGATGCTATTCTGACTTACAGAGATTCGTCTAAAGAGTTTAGCGAGTTGGATTGACCCATATTGAGGTACAACGAACAAGTTGTCATTTGTATATCTCAATCAATGTAATCCTTAGACCTGAGGTTATTGCATAGTCCGAGTTGAGGATCACCGACTTAGGTTCTGTCAAACGCTGATCCGTAACTGGGAAGTTATAAAGGCAGAGTTCGGGTCGACTGAGAATCAAGCTGCGTGATGCGAATAACCAAGATGGGATTTTCCCCTCCACTTGGAGAGATATTCTCTGGGCCCTCTCGGATGATATGATTCGGAAAGCATCGCCATGCACGACTCGGTTAAGTGTTAACCGAGGCGATCGAGTAAGAGTTAGTCAGATGAATCACTTATCTCGGATCGAGAAGAGAGTCCGACTATTTAAGGGATGACAAATATTCGCCTATAGTCTGACAAGGTATATTGTGAGGCAAAAAGGACTCGGACGTAATTCGCATTGGAAAGACAAGTCATCATGACTCATTGGTACTTGGGAGTCGGCATGTTCTGCTAGGAGACGCTACCGACTAATCAATTGAGAGTCGGACTCTAATCGTGTCCAAGTAGCCATGAGCCTGCAGGGTCACACACTTAAGAGAGGGAGTAAGTTCGGATTGGATCTGAACCAGAAATCTGGTTAGGTTGGACCCGTGCCGGATTTGGACTGAGTTAGTGAGTCGGACTCACAGGTACTAATACTATATGGGCTTTAGTGAATGGGCCACGAGAGTGGAGCCCACGTTCACTCCCTTTTTGTAGTGGAGCACAGTAACCCAGAAGGGTTAATGGTTGATCGGTTAGGTCATTCCATGTGTTGGAAACCCTAGCTCCACAACAGTCCTGCCGACGTACCGAACCTAGTAGTTTGCTGCCAGTGCTCTCCTTGTACGTGTGGATACCAGCAGTGGTGTTGTACGATCAGCACCAGGACGATCAGATCAGATTGCTAAGGACTGCACTGCATCAACTGACGCGCTTCATCAGTAATCCGCAACTGCACGTCTAGTGGTAAACCTCGTGGCCTTCTACCTCAGCTGGTTCTTGGGATCACCATGTTTGAGGGAAAAAGTTTTGTTCTATCTCTACATGGCCCAAAAGGACCTATGGATCAACGTTTCCGGCATCCACCCGGACACAGCAATCCACTTCTTCAAGAACACGTGCCGGTACGAGCCTCTGGTCGCCAAGATCAAGTGGGTCTACCGGACGCTCGACCACATCCCCGACATCCTCGAGATCTCCAAGCGCTACGTGGAGGAGGACCCCAACCAAGATTCCGACGACGAGTCAGGAGGACGACGCCGCGCAAGCGCCAACTACAACTGGAGGTAGCGCGAGATGCGGTACAGTGCCATGGTGATGGGCGAGTCGTCTTCGTCGCCAACACTGGCTATGGACCGTGCGACACGTAGAACTTCCGTCTTGATGGAGGAAAGTACCGTGACAGCGGCAACTACCGCACGAGCAACGCAACAAGGCCGAAATTCAACATTGTTGCCCTGCTTAACTACCCCTGTGTGTACCATAGCAGGGAGGGGAAACCCGCAACTCACACCACCACTGACTGCCACTACCTAAAAGAGATTGAGAAGGCAACGCGAGCAAGGGAAGGCCCCAACAACAACCCGCCAAGAGACAACAGCAATACCGGTGGGTTTGGCAATGATGTCGGCTCACTGCACACATTCACCATGCTCGGCACCAAGCGCGAGAAGAAGGTGCTCGCCAGACCAGTCGCTGGGAACACGGTGACTCAAGTCTACATCACCCGCTTCCTCAACTAGTCCGAGCAACGCATCACTTGGAGCCGCGAGTATCATGCGCCTCCGATCGAGTATCCTGGGTGAGTCTCCCTGGTGGTCAAGCCCAAAGTGGCTCACTACTGGCTACCCAAGACACGGATGGATGGCGGGAGCTCCATCAACATCCTCTACTTGGATACGTTCAGAAGATTGCAGCTCCCGCAGTCGATGGTCGAATCGACCTTCAGTACCTTCCACGAGATCGTCCCCGGTCAGAAGGCATACCTCATCGGCAAGGTGACGCTACTAGTCACCTTCAGCACACCCTCCAACTTCTGCACAGAGTGGATCGTCTTCGAGCTGGTGAACTTCCACAGCCCCTATCATGCGTCCTAGGGCGACAAAGTATTCACCAAATTCGTGGAGGCCCCGCATTACGCATACAACATGATGAAGCTCCCAGGACCATGCGGCATCATCACTATCCACGGCGACCCCGACATGGCCATAGAATGCAAGGAAAAAGGCGCCGAACTCACGGATGCCGTCATTGCCACAGAAACCAACCACATCGACGAACTCGCCAAATATGCGAGTGATGTTGAAAAGGATGACCCCATGATCCTAAAGAAGCCCAAGCTAGAAAACGCTGGGTCGATGGCATTCGAAGCTTCCACGCACACACGCACAGTCGAGCTGGTCCTGGGCAACTCCAGCTAGACGGTCACCATCAGGACAAACATGAGCCTTGCATAGGAAAGCGCATTCATCGCGTTTCTCCGTGAGAATTGCGACATCTTTGCATGGAAGCCATTTGACATTCCAGGTGTCCCGAGGGAACTCGCTGAGTGATACGTCGTAAACGTATCTATAATTTTTGATGCTCCATGCTTGTTTAGTATCAACTTTGTTATGTTTTATCTACACTTTGAGGTATTTTTATACATTTTTTGGGACTAACCTATTAACAAGATGCTGCAGTGCCAGTTGCCTGTTTTCTGCTATTTTTGGTTTCAGAAAAGCTAGTAAGGAAATATTCTCGGAATTGGACGGGACAAAATCCAAAGTCAATATTTTACTGGAACGAAGACATAGTCAAAAGGGCAGCCGAAGTGCGGGAACGAGGTTGCCACACCTAGGGCTGGTGCAGCTAGGCCCTAGGGCGCGCCGCCACCAGGTGTGGGCCCCTCGGGCACCCACCGACCTTGCCCCTTCGCCTATAAAAGCACCCCAATGCAGAAACCCTAAGTACCGGATAAAATCTCCACGAAATAGTCCGTAGCCGCTGCCACCATCATCCCTAGATCAGGGGGGATCTGAATCTCTTCCCGGCACCCTGCCGGAGGGGAGAGATCATCCTGGAGGCCTTCTTCATCACCATGCCAGCCTCTGGAGTGATGCGTGAGTAGTTCACCCTTGGACTATGGGTCCATACAGTAGCTAGATGGTTGTTTCTCCTCCTTTTTGCTATCATGTTTAGATCTTGTGATCTCCGTTCATGATCAAGGTCATATATTTGTAATCATACATGTTGTATTTGCAGGGATCCGATGGTTATTTTTATACTATGTCAGATTGATTATTGATTCTTTCATGTCTATGTTATTTGTGATCTTGCATGCTCTTCGTTGTTAGTAGCTATCTTGGCCAAGTAGATGCTTGCAACTCCAAGAGGGAGTATTTATGCTCGATAGTAGGTTCATGCGTCTAGTAATCTGGGGAAGTGACAGAAATCTCTAAGGTTGTAGATGTGATGTTGCTACTAGGGAGAAAATAACGATCCTTTGTTCATGGAGCAATTGCATTTTTTACTTTACACACATTGCTTAATGCAATTATCTATTGCTTGAAACTTAATTCTGGAAGGGGTTCGGATGATAACGTGAAGGTGGATTATTAGTCATAGATGCAGTTGGATTACAATCTATCTATTATGTTGTAATGCCCAATCAAATCCAAGGAATACCCTTAACTCTCCCATCATATACATCCTGAACCTATTAGTCATAAGCTTTGAGAATTCATCATTAGAAGCTTTTGTAGATGAGCCAAAGATAATATCATCAACACATATTTGTCATACGAAAATCAACCCGTTAACCTTCTTAGTAAAAAGATTGGGATCAATTTTCCTAACCTCAAACCCACGGTCTAACAAAAACTCTCTAAGGTGCTCATACCACGTGCGTGGAGCTTGTTTAAGCCCATAGAGAGCCTTATCAAGCTTGTAGACATGGTTTGGGATGTTGGGATGCTCGAATCCCGGGGGTTGCTTAACATAGACCAATTCATGCAATGGACCATTTAGAAAAGCACTTTCCACATACATTTGTTGCAATTTAAAGTTATGATGTTCCACATATGAAAGAAGGATATGGATGGACTCAAGGAGAGACACAAGAGCATATGTCTCTCCATAATCAATGCCTTCAATTTGAGAGAACCCTTGGGCTACCAATCTTGCCTTGTTCCTCACTACAATTCCATGTTCATCTTGCTTGTTGTTGAATATCCACTTAGTGCCAATAACATTGTGGAAATCTTTGGGCTTTTCAACTAACTTCCATACTTTGTTTCTCTCAAAGTTGTTAAGCTCTTTATGCATGGCTTCTAGCCAATCTGAATCTTCAAGAGCTTCCCACACTTTCTTGGGTTCCACCATGGCTATATGTGCTTGATGCTCACCAAAATTCTTTAATTGAGCTCGCGTAGACATCCCACTCCTTAGATCACCAAGAACATTTCAAGAGTACGATCTCTTACTTCCAACATTCTATCCACTCTAGCTTTGCGACGAGTTTCGATCTCCTCGTTGTTTCTTGTGGGGATCTCTTCATCATTTTGGTCCTCGTCTTGACCATTATCTTGACCTTGATCATCAATGGTGGGATCATTCTCATCATCATGAGACATAGGATGACCCTAGTCTTGATCAGGCATAATCCTAGAAAGGCGTTGAGATGATCTTGTGGCTGATTGTATAATTCTGCCTTATGCAATTGATTGAGCAGGGCTGGACAATCCAGTCAAAGGAGAGGCCCGATCATCCTCCCTAGAGCTTCCTGCCTGATCAACTTGGTGAGGGTTCTTGCTTGTCTTTGGCTTGTGTCATCATTTGTTTCAATAATAGGAGCTTGTTGATGTTGTGAAGATGAGGGCTCCACTTCAGTAGAGCATAGTTCTTCAAGATTCGCCACAAGGGGTTCCTGAACGGGGCGGATATCCTGCACCCATTCTTCTTATGGCATCTTGAGGTGTTTCATCATCTACATCACAAACATCAACACGCCCTGCTTGGGGACCATCATATTCTTTGAAAACCACACTACAAGATTCTATGACAACTCCAAATAGTTTATCATAGATTCTATAATTGTGGGACTGGAGACCATATCCAACAAAAATACCCTCTAAAGATTTGGAATCAAATTTGGACAAACGAACACCTTTTATGAGATAGAAACACTTACAACCAAACACCCGGAAGTATGAAACGTTGGTCTTGTTACTGGTAAGTATTTCATATGGAGTCTTGAGTAATTCTTTGCGGAGATAAAGCTATTTGATGCATGGCATGCGGTAGAGATTGCTTCAGCCCAAAAGTTGTATCGAGACTTAAACTCCGCTAACATGGACCTTGCCATATCCATTACTGTCCGGTTCTTCCTCTCACCTCACCTTTTATTGAGGGGTATATGCAGCGAAATATTGGTGTTTTATCCCCTCATCACTATGAAATCCATTCAAGGTGTCGTTCTTGAACTCGGTGCTATTGTAACTCCATATCACCAACACGGGACATTGTATTGACGTTGAACCATGTTGAAGAAGTCGATGAAATTTTCTTGGGTCTCACTTTTCAACTTGAAGAATTATACCCATGTATATCTTGAGTAGTCATCAACAATCACCAAGCAATATTTCTTCCCACCAAGACTAGCATGAGATGGAGGACCAACGAGATCCACGCGAAGGATCTCCAAGATCCTCTTGGTCTTGCTGATGTTCTTTGGCTTGTGGGGAGAATCATGCATCTTTCCTTCAACACATGCCTTGCACACACGATCTTTGGCAAAACAAACATTTTCTTTTAGTCCAACAATATGGCCACCCTTGTGGACACTATGCAAAGTTCTCATATTGACATGGGCTAGACAGCGATGCCATAACTAACCCACATCAGCCTTTCCGAATAAGCACATCGCACTTGTAGTGGTTTTCCTCGAAAAGTGCACCACATACAAGTCATTTTCGACGTACCCAATGAAAGCGACCTTTAGAGTATTGCTCCACAAGAGGACCACAATATCATTATAAATAAAGATGGCAAAGCCCATCTTTCCAAGAGAACAGACTGAAAGTAATCTACATCCAATGGTCTCAACAAGCATGACATCCACGAGAGTAGTATCTTGTGCAACCACAACCTTGCCAAGACCCATTACCTCAGACCTTGACTTATCGACATATGTGACGGTTATTTGATCATGATTTGGCCTTAGCTATGACATTATCGCCTGGCTTCTGGTCATATGACTTGTGCATCCAGTATCAAGCACCCACTTTGACCCGCCGGAACAAGGTATGAAACTAGTTTTTAGGTACCCATTTTTCAATGGGTCCTCTTTTGTTAGCATCAAGGGTGTTGGGAACCCAAATAGACCAAGAAATATGACCATCAAATGGGCCAACATATTGTGCATAAACATCACCACAATAATAATGCATTAAAACATAGTGAGGGTTAGCAATTCCTACAAAGTCATCTCGTGACATAGTTTTGCCACTTGTGGTATTACCACCCATAATGGCCTTATCTTTAGCTTGTGCGGGCTTGGCCTTCTTCTTGTTGTTGTTCTTCTTCTTAGCCTTGGACACAAACCAATGCCTCCTTTCTCATTACTTGACCTTTGCTTACTCAAAAGGTTATCAATGGACTTGTTCCCTTCCAGGAAGGTAGCCTTAGCAAGTTCCCCCTTCAACCTAGCATTTTCTTCAACGGTGTTTGTAATACTAGAGGGAATGAATATACTAGGTGAAGCAATATTAGTCAATTGAGTTCGAAGTTTTTCACGAGACTTTGTGAGAGGCAAGAGTTCACTTTCCAAGGCCGTGTGAGCCTTGTCAAGCTTCCTAAAGTACTCGGAAAGTTTTTCATGAACAACACCAAACTCAATCTTATCTTTTTAGCCTTTTTATACTTAGCAATGGCATGATAACATTCCTTAATGAGTTTGTTAATAATTTGATCATTTTCCTCATTGAGGCCTTCAAGTTTTTCTTCAAGAGACATCCTAGTCTCTTGCTCTTCTTCTAGAGCATTATTTAAAGCATCCATCTCAAGAATGTGCTCTCTCACAAGTTTGCATCTCTCATCATGAATATCTTGTGTGTGAGAGAGTTGATTCAAGAGATTCACAAAATGCTTCTTGTGATTCCCTTGCAAGTTAGTCATAAACACATCAAAAGCAACTAATTCCTCCTTCACCTCAAGAGTCATATCATCAATCATTGAGGTGGGGAGAGAAGAATATGATACCTCCGGTCCTCTTGCCATAAGGCAAGTGACGCTCTTGTTGTAGATATTCTCATTTGGAGAGTCGAAGAGTGAGAATGTGGATGTAGAGGTGGTGGTGATATTCACCACACCATTTGATGTTTCTTCTTATTCATCATCTTCATCATCGAAGGAGAATTCTTCATGTCCCATCAAGACAATATGGCCTGACTTCTTGATGGTGACATACTTCTTGATGAAAGGATTCTTGAAGGGGCATTTTGACTTTTTCTTCAATACAAGTTGACCACCATTATCTTCTCTCTTATCATAGGGACACCCGGCAACAAAATGATAGCGTTCGCCACTGTTAAAAAAGTTCCCAGTTTTGAACTATTCTCTTTTCTACCACTTGGGTTGCTTCTTCGTTGCATCTCCATCTTGGCCTTGGCGGCATCTTTCCAAAAGTTCATTGCATATAAGGCCATGTATTCACCATGATAAACCTTGACATCTTCGAGGTCGCTCATGGTTGGAGCTTCATCACTTCCTTCTTCTTCCTCATACTCCACCACTTTGGCCTCCAAGGCAAGGTTGACACCATTACTCATTCCAAGGGCTTGAGCATGGGCATCTTTGGCATTCTTGGCAGCAACCTTGAAAGAGGCCATCTCTTGCATAACTTCATTGGAGCTCATGAGATGGCAGTTGTTCCTTCCTTGGAGCCTCTTTAAGTCGGTGGGCTTGAAGGGCATGAGCGCACTCACATACTTCCTTTTTATCCAAGAATCATCCAAATGTGAGGTACCAACATTTCTAAAGGTGGTGGCAGTGGATTTGAGTCTTTGATACATGTCTTCATGATCCTCAGCATCCTTCATATAGAAGCCTTTGGCTTCATTGCTCAATGCATCATATCGGTTTCTTCTCATGCTCTCATTACCAACAAATAAATCAATGAGAGCATCCCAAGCTTCCTTGGCAGTGTTGAGGTGTTCAATGTGAGGGAATTTTTTTGGCCCCAAACCTTGTTGAATCACGTGTAGCACGGTGGCATTGAGTTAACTATCGACCACTTCTCTTCTTGTCAAGTTGGTTGGATCCTCAATTCTGAGTCCTTCTTTAATAATATTCCACAAGTCAATGCAAGAGCTGCGCACATGAGATTTCATTAGCACTTTCCATTGAGAAAACGTATGTGCATATATCTTAGGTGGGTCTCCTCTATTGTTTATATGTGGGTGAGGGATCAGAGGCTTGGGAGAGTCCCACCCGGGAACCGTATGGTGCTCTTCCTTCCCATCGCCCTTTTGGTGGAAGGATTAGTGGTATTATGTTCACCCCCTCCACAACAACCGTTGGTGTAGCCGAATCATTCACCTTTGGAAGTGTGAGAGGATCCTCTTGAGGAGGAGGAGGTGAGGCTATTTTTTCATTAACAAGTTTCTCAACTAGGTCACGCAACTGTTTGATTTTGTTGCCCAGGGAGGAGCTCAAGCTTGATTCCAATTTCTTGAGATCCTCCATGGACCCTGAGGTACTAACCTCATTCCCTCCTTCTCCATCATTGCTACCCATACACTCTTAGGCGGTAAAGCATGAATTAAGAGCCGAGTCTGTGGTACCAATTGAAAGGATCGTATGGGCACCTACAGGGGGGTGAATAGGTGCTACTTCAAATTTTACTTTTTTTTCAATTTCGGGTTTGACAAAAAAGGTAAATTCTATAGGTATGCAACTAAGTGAATTTACCTATATGCCACACTAGGTCAATTAACTAAGCAAGATCAAGATATAAGTAAGGTGCGGTAAAGGATAGAAGTAACTAAACTGGAGCACACGGAGACACCATGATGATTTCACGCAGTTCCTTCCTTTTGAGGGGAAGTACGTATGCGTTATGGGAGGGGGTGGTTTCAAACCACCAACGCCATGAAAGGCCTCCCTTGTTCTCCAGTGAACCTCACCCCAAAGGGATCGATTCACTCTTCCACTATATCGGCAACCTTCGAGGTATGTTGGGGGGATGAACCCATGTAGGGTCAAACTAAGATAAAAGGGCAAAGCCCATCGAGATATTGACCGGGTCAGGAAATGACCCGGCCGAATAAGGGTCGGGTTACTTGGAATTGTGCAGTTATCGTACGACATAAAAGTATGTCGGCACGATGTTGAGCATGCTATCTATTTGCAGGTTAAGGCTTGGCCGAGTCAGTTTGTACGAGTCCGAGTCATGAAGATGCTTGCTCGAGAAGGAGAGAGCAAGCCCCAAGGTCAACACAATGCTCTGTCTCTCTCTTAGGAATCTACATAGAGCCAAGAGCTACAGACAAGTAACAGAGGGACAGATGAGCCGAAGAAGCATCATGGAGGTGACAGTCCTAGAGTCCAACGTTCACATGGAAATACTCCCACCGAGTTACCTATTTGGGATGAGATATTCGAGGAATATGCCATCAACGTCAGCCTTAATGTAACCTGACCACCCATTTATAAGGTGAGCCAGGGCCTCCAATTAGAGGGATCAATTCATTTTACACTTAGAGGATAGTAGAGAGATTCTTCCTCCTCTCCCTCTGATACAGCTCAAGGAGCAATTGTAGCCATTGTTGATCCAAATAAAGATCGTGAGTGAGTTCATCATGTGTAGAAACCACTACATCATCCCTTCCTGGATAGCACTAGCACCTGCCATGCCACCACCGTGACAGTTGGCGCCCAGTGCGGGCCAGCAGCGGTGCTAGCTGGAGTCAAGATGCGGACGGGAAACTTCATCGCTACTGGCGAGCGCATCATCTCCGGACTCGTGCATGGATTCGATATGTGGGACTACGTCAGCGATAATGCGTACCACTTCTCTAGGCGTTCTCCTCCGTGCAACGGAGTCTTCATCAACCTAGGCGTGCACAAGGTGTACGTCGGCTTTGACGTCTCCTATGTCTACCTGTAGCGAGTCATGCTCGCGGGAGAGCCTCCCCTCAACGCTGCTAGCGGTCCGCATATCACTCGCCCCGCAGGCAGCGTTGAGGTGATGATGACCACGTCCGCACCAGCAGCAGGCGCAGAAGCCGGCCCAAGCAAGGACTCAGTAGCAGCAGATCCCGCAGAGGCTCATAATGTAAATCCTAAGGTTCCTCGTATCAGAGGGCCACTCATGTAGCTCCCATTGTAGACCCGTCCCCTGAAGAATATCTTGCAGGAAGAGATAGAAAACTTAACCACTCATGTAGCTCCCATACACCCGACTCATGCGCAGGCCGAGCTAGAGGAGAATCGGTTGAAAATGCTAGAAGAGGCTAGAAGAGTATCAGCTCTGCAGCAGTCACTTAACATTACACTACGTGAGTATGATAGGGCTAACAAACTTAACACTATCCCAACTTGCTTAGATGGTGTGAGAATAAGGGGAAAGAATCTCCTTAGTAATATCAACAAGGAACATGTATCTAGGTAGGGTGACTCGGTTGACCCAGGGTTGTCGAGGTATAGCACACCTACAAAAACCTCAGGGCTACAGATGCGGCAGCTACGAGATAGATGGCCTGACCGGTGAAGCCTGCCAGAGGGAACAAAAAAGAGTCATTTAGCTGGTGCATATAGCAAACCAGCAGAATGAGGAGTTGCTAAAAATAACCCGACAAGACCTAGAGCTTCTCGCGTCGTTCATTCGGCTGGAGGTGCCCCAGCAGTATAAGCTGCAGCAGCAGCATCTTCACTCGGCGGAGGAACAAGGAAGGATAAGGCAGTAACCTCGGGGAGAAGATATAAGCAAATGGTGCCTTATGACCTAGCAGTGGCTGGGAAGGAAATATGAACCAAGGCAATGCAAGCCGAGGTAATAGTGGGAATACAAACCCCGGTCACGGCAATGGTGGTCAAGGAAACAACAGGTAGGGTAACCCCGGCCAACATCACTCAGTTGGAGGAGGGAAACATCCTCCACAACAGCGCCAGCCGAGGTATGAACCTCGGCAAGAAAGGGATACAGGACCAGCTCCGCATAACTCGCAGCAAAACAGATACAATGACGGCTATTCAGAGATGGAGAATGCTAGATTTGCTACGCCTAATCACCATGTGATAAGAGAAAGAGTGGGAAAATAGAAACTTGCAGCTGGATGATGCAAGGCTGAAATTGGACAGGATATACAGATCCGAGTTGTTGGAAGAACAAGGTCCTTCGGGTCCAGCATGATTTGGACCTCGGATCATGAAGGAGCCACCTGCGTCGAACTTCCAATTGCCAAGAGGAATGAAAACATACAATGGAAGCACAAAGCACAAGATTGGTTGATTTATTATGCTACTGCAGTGAAATAGAAGAAGGCAACCTTAGATGGGCAGTGAGATATGTGCCGCAAATGTTGGAAGGGCCAGCAAGAGTTTGGTTGAACAACTTGCCAGCCAGAAGTATCAACTGCTGGTTAGATTTTGATGTTTGTGAGCATCTTCACGAGCACCTATAACAGGTCAAATAGACCTCAACTTATCGCCATGTGCAAGAAGAAACCGAATGAGACTGACCGAGAGTTTTTGACTCGGTGGTGCAACCTAAGAAAATCATGTGAAGGGGTGATTGAATCACAAGCATTTTCTTGGTTTTCACAAGGGTGCGGATATGGAAGTGTGTTGTGGCAGAGGCTGCAGAGAGATATGCCAACTATGTTGGCCGAGACAATTCGGATAGCCAACTCATATGCATTGGCAGATCTGACTCAGCCAAAGCTTATGCCGGTAGATCAGAATGAGCAGCGTGAGCATTACGCTCGTGATGGTGTCGGGTCTTCCCAGAGGAATGAATTCTGAGGTAGGAGAAGAGATGATAGACAGGATTATCGATACAATTCAAGTCAGGTTGCCGCTATAACCCAAGATCAGCCAAGTGTTGGTGGTAATCAGCATCAGAAGAACAGTTCGCAACAGTGGACTCCGATGTAACACCCTCAGAATCGGCCCTATGCAAGTTTCAGCGCTTCCCACCAAACCCGCATAGAAACGATTCAAAGGTGCCCACCAGGCACTTGCGTGCGGGTGGAAAACGAAGTAATAACATTACACAACAGTCCTCGATGGGACCCACAGAACAGATATATATACAACACGACTCCATGAGTCAAGAATACAGATATACAGAACAAAGATCCAAATCACCTTGAAAACGATAGAGCGTCCGAGTACGGACAAGATGCAAATGGGGCTAAGAGCCCTGAAGAATAACCAATGGCGTCCATAACCCTGCCCAGGCCAAGCCGGAAGGGTAACCCTGCTAACGACGTCGATCTCAAAACCTGCTTAAACAAAAGGGGTGCCGACAAAGGGCAAAGGAAAAAGAGGAGCGTCAGTACTGAGGCCAGTACACGGCGAGGCTAGAATTCGGCGGTCCTCGCCTACATAGGTATGGTGGACTGAAGCGGCAGCGCAGCATGCACTAAACAACCTATAGAGACTCGATACAACTGGCGGCTATCAGAGAGGGGTAAGAAAGACCTATCCGGATCCAACCTGAATCTTACACCAAACAATCCCATCCTGGTATTTCCCCCTCGAGACCAAACGAGGAAGTCCACCGAGGAACTCACACAGTTGGCAGTTTTATTATTCGGTTATCGTTACACCAATTACTAGTCAGGTATAGATAGTCATCCTGATATAATAAGCAGTAGGCAATTTTAGTTAACCATTCCGTTGTAGTTGCAGCACTTACTAGTCAGATACAAGTAGCATGAGATATCCCCAAAACCCAGCAGTTGTTGGTACTTTATTTAGCCATTCCGTTATAGTTGTAATACTTACTAGTCAGATACAATGGTCGCAAGCGACAACCCAAACAAGCAATTATTGGCAGTTTTATTTAGCCATTCCATTATAGTGAAGCTGATTACTAGTCATTATAAACTCAAATTTATAGTACTACTTTAGTTATAGTTGTCTATGATCGAGATACTGTGCTCCAAGTCGTCCATAACCGCGGACACGGCTTTCAGAAAGTTTTACCCTGCAGGGGTGCACAAATAGCAACACACACTCGATCAACCTCGAAAAAACCAAATCAAAACCCAACGAGGCCTTCACGACAAAGCAATCACAGGATTCAGAAATATTTCAGGGGGCCACCCCTTGGAGTACACCCGCAACGAAACTGGCCGGCTCCGAGACGGACTCAAGGTTTGTGGGGCCGGCTGTAAACGACTGGGAACCCGAAACTGGGCTTGTCGATACCGCGAAAACGGGTCACGATCCTAAATAGTACAGTGTGCTCCTCGCACAATCGTAAATAAAGCAGTAAAGCATGGCATAAGTACAGGATAGTAAATAAAACCTCAAACTAGTTTGTGGCCCCAAGAAATAAGAATGAATCAAGCTCTGGCTCAGGGGGGTCCCATAATTCCCCCGTATGTGGATAGCGCGAATATTCAAGGAACAGGTATCAAGTACTCGGGGTCCTACGGGACACAAGTGGACGGTTAACAACCAAATGACATCTATTGCCCACCTGTGCCTCTGCTTACCTACTTCAATTTTAGTTATTAAACAATAATTAAAGTGAACGATAATTAAAGCCATGATCATCTCCAACATTAAACATGCGGCAATACTCCAACAACTGTGGTACTTGACAACACGCAACAGCACTTGAGCAAGCGACTACGACGCGCAAGTCCAACTATCTACCAAACAACAGGTAATAGGATGTGTGCAAGGCATTATATGGCTGCAAGGGATATCTCGGGTACGGAAACTAGAGCATCGCAACACAGATAGCAATGGATCAACAGGAGGGAATAAATACTATAAAAGTAAGATAGGTAGAAAGGGGGAGATGCTCGCCTGAAAACATTGCCGAAGGTTCATCCGAAGATCGGGTCGACACTCGCATCAACTCAACGGCCTTATCCGCGAAGAACCAAAACACTAGAACAAACATCGGGTGCAATATTTAATACTACGGCAAAAGATCGGGCATGATGCATGTATGATGTATGACATGGCAAGGGTGCAATGCAATTAGGCAATATTAAGCGGAACCGGGGTCCCGACATTTAGTTAAACGGTTCAAGTTATTTATCTACCCCGCACATTAAATGTTGTAATAACAGGGCAAGATAAGTTACCGGTTCGCTACACAAATTTAAATGAGGCCAATATAAGACTAGATTTGCCCGCATATGGGCCCCATATTTAATTATATGGTGAATCGGTAAAAGGCCCCCAAACCACAGACAAGTATGCATGCATGAACAATTTAATATGCAACAATTTGATATTACTTTTACAAAATAGGCTCGAGAAAGGGGTCACACATTAGGGTTCGGCGATCTTGATTCCGGGGGTTCGGGGTTCGACAGGGGCTCAGGGTTCGACGGGATCGGTCTTCGAAGGTCGGATACAAGATGAAGAGCTTGGCGTTCCGGGAAGAAGGACTTGGTGTGGCGTCGGGGCGCATTGGATTAGCCCTGGTCGGTGTCGATCTTGTCGGGCCCGCGTATCAGGTCGGTCTTGGCGTTCGGGGTGAAGAACTTGGCGTTCTGCGTCGGTGATCTTGGCGTTCGGGTTCTCGACGTCGCATCCGGGAAGAAGGTCTTGTTGCATCCGGGGTCGTCGGGTCATGTCGTCGGTTTTGTCGTTTCACAGCGGAGATCTTGGCGTCCAGGGTCTCGGTGTCTTCGGGTCCGAGAGGGAGAACATGGCATGCGAGTTCGGTCTTCGCATTCCGATCCCCTGATTGGTCGGCGAACTTGGAACTAAGGTCGAAGTTTCTCTCGAAGATCTTGGGGTTCCCTCTTGGTTTGCCGATGTCGATCTTGGGTTATGTACCGTCTTCAGGTGGCCTTATGCCTGTCGCAGTTCCTCGAACAACACCACATCATCTACACACCGCCTTGGAAGAAAAACCCACATGGGGCCTTGGTGGTCTTGTGTCCAGAAGCCAGAGGTCACGTGTGGCCAACTCACGCGGGTGTACTGGTCAACCTATGCAGGAGCAGGGCACTGGAGCGGCCATGGACTCCACCGCAGCGACGTGGGGACACACGACTGCGAGGGGGCCGACGCCATGGGATCGGCTTCGACGGGGCTATGCGGGGGACGCGGGGAGCGGTTTGCAGGTCAAGGAAGGGGCGGCCGGAGAGGCAGGGGAGCGAGCGCGCCGGAGGAGGACTTGCGGCGTGGCAGAGGGCGCCCGCGGCAGCGGTGGATGGTGCTGGAGGAAGGCGACGCCATGTGGCGGCGGTCACTTGAGGCGGACGGAGGCAGGGCCTGCAGAGGCCGGAGGACGGCGGCACGGAGGCGGGGCGAGCGATGGCAAGGCGGGGCGAGCGATGGCAAGGCGGGCCGGGCCGAGGAAGGCCGGTGGGTGGAGGAAGGAACAGCGGCGGGGCTCGCTGCCGGTGGCGGCGGAAGGAGGGGTTGCCGGCGCGACGGCGGCCAGAGGAGGCAGAGGCCGGGTGAGGCGACGGACACGGGCGCGCGACGGAGGCGAGCTCGAGGTCGGGGAGATGGCTGGCGGCTCGCCGGAGGGGCGCAGCAGCGGCAGCGGGGGGGGGGGGGGGTACCGCGGCGGTGCGGCCGGAGGTTGTCGGGGAGGTGAGCTCGAGCGGCGGGGAGAGAGGGCGCGCGGTCGGTGGCTGGGCCACAGGCCGGCGGCGGCGCTGAGGAGGCCAGAGGAGGGGGCGCACGGGCGATGCAGGGGAAGGAGACGAGGAGGAGCTAGAGGAGGCGCGGGGCGCGGCGAGGAGAGGAGGGGGATGGCCACGGAGCTCGCGGGAGGTCGCGATGGCCGGAGGGAGGACGACGAGCGGCGAGGCGAGAGGCCAGGGGAGGGAGGAGAGGAGGAAGACGTGGGGAAGAGAGAGAGGAGCGGGGGGTGCGGGGCGTCGTGGTGGGGCCGCGGGGTGGGACCGGACGCGGTTTGACCGCGTGGTGGGGGTTGCGTGCGTGCTCTGGGTGTGTGCGGCCGGGGTGTGTTGGGTGGCAGGGGTGAGTGGGGAGTGGGGGCTGCGGGGTGGGACCGGGTGCAGGAGGTGGGGCCGGGGTGTAAGGGAGAGGGTTGGAGCAAGGATTGGTGAGGTGGCGGTGAGGAGTGATGAGGTGGAGGAACGGTGAGGTGGCGGGCACTGGTTGGTGGGGGTGAGGTGGAGGGGGCTGGGTAGACTAGTTTTAGGTATAAAAGGGTTTGGGGTAGCCAGGATTTTTAACTGGAGGTGGCCAGCCGGGCTTTCGGGCCTAGCGGCTGCCTCCCAAAAATATTATAAAACTTTATTTAATTTAAAATAACCTTTTGTAAATAGTTTTTAGACAAATAAAAGATCTGAACGGACCGATGTTTTAATTTGAAATAAGACGGGGGCTATTTAGAAAACAAAACTAGGCGTTTCGAAATAGTTTCAGACAAACAATGCATGATAATGACGATGCAATGCA
Organism: Avena sativa; assembly: GCA_916181665.1. NCBI lineage: Eukaryota > Viridiplantae > Streptophyta > Magnoliopsida > Poales > Poaceae > Avena > Avena sativa. The sequence continues at coordinate 236,884,092 of OV702283.1, read as the reverse complement.
CAAAAACAACGCGATTTTCTAGTAGTGGTTTTTGCGGGATGCCACATCCGAGAAAAGATGGCAAAACATAGTGGACCCCTGAGCAAAACAAGCATTGGAAAGATAGGCCAAAGTACACATACGAGTCGATGTTGGATCAGCCTTGAAAGATTCACACTCCTAACCCGACTAATCCAGCAAATCACACAACTCGGTCGTCTGCTTGGATGAAAATGGTAATTGGCGGTGCAGAACCGAATCAAAGACCTCAGCTCACAGGAGGCAATGCACAACAACAGCTAGCTTTACCTCCGCCACCGCCGACGTATGAGAACCAACCACCACCGAGGTATGAGAACCATGACAGGAGAGAAGCTATACACTAAGTGGCGAATCGGAACCAAGAGAACCGTGGAGACCTCGGACAAGGAGGCATGAATGAGTACAGAGAACATCATCATGCTTATTGTGTGTTCACTATAGAGCACATAGATAAGAAGAGTATGCAAAGGAGACATATGGAGGTAAATGTGATTATGCCAGCAGTGCCAAAGTATATGCACTAGTCAGAGTAAGAAATTACTTGGAATATTAGGGATCACCTCAAAATTATGCCGATTCCCGGATCATATGCCTTGGTGCTGGATCCAACATTCATTGGGCCGAATATCAATGTCCAGTTCTCTAAGGTGCTGATTGACAATGGCAACAACATAAACACATTGTACAAGTACATAATGCACAAGCTCGGTATCAACGAGAACATGTTGCAGGCGACTAAGACTACTTTCCATGGCATTGTGTCGGGGTTGCCTTGTGAGCCAATTGGCAAGGTCTAGATCGATATGTTATTTGGCACAAGGGAGAACTACAGGACTGAGAATTTGGAGTTGCAGGTTGTGGACTTGGAAAGTTGTTACCATGCACTATTGGGAAGGCTGGAATTGTCCATGGAGTCATCACCATTGCGGGGGATTACGGAAGATCGATGGAATGTGCCTTGGCCAGGTCAAACCTAGCCGAGTTATTGGTAATTGCAAGGGAAAAGAGGAGGATTTAGGAAGTTGTAGCTTTGGCTTAGTCGGCGCAGCTGAATATGCCAGCACTCGCGAACCCACATGGCAGTGTCTCTTTTTAGCCGACTAAGGACACTAAGAAAATTAAAACTGATGACCAGTTCCTAGAGGGCATCATCACTATTAGTGCCAGCCTAAATGCTAAATAGGAAAGCGATCTCGTCAGCTTCCTCCATGAGAATCGGGATATCTTTGCTTGGTCCACTCAGGATCTGCAAGGTGTGCTGAGGGAGCTGGTAGAGCACTCTTTACATGTGAGGCCAAATGCAATGACAGTGAAGCAACCTCTCCGCCTCTTCATCGAGGACAGGAGAAAAATAATTGGACATGAGATAGCTCGGATCCTTGTAGCCGGGTTTATTATGAAAGTACTTCATCTGGATTGGCTCTCTAATCCGGTGCTGGTTCAGAAGAAAAAAGATGATCTAAATGTAGCTGTGGTGTAGCGTATGAGTATCGACTACACCAACCTGAAGAAAGAATGTCCAAAAGGTCCATTTCCTTTGCCGAGGATAGATCAGGTTATTGATTCGACCGCTGGTTGTGAATTACTATCATTTGTAGACGCGTATTCTGGTTTCCACCAGATATCGTTAAACCCGGCCGATCAAATAAAGACTGCATTCATTACCCCATACGGGGCTTATTGCTATTGTACCATGCCATTCGTCTTACGTAATGCAGGGGCAACATATCAAACATGCATGCAAAAATGCTTACCTGATCAAATTGGCAAAAATGTCCAAGTATATGTTGATGACGTGGTAATAAAAACCAAAGAAATTCACACACTATTAGATGATATCCGGCAGACATTCGCGAATCTAAGAAGGTTCCAAATGAAGCTTTACCTGGAAAAATGCACCTTTGGTGTACCAGCCGGAAAATTACTCGGTTTCCTCGTGTCAAGCCGAGGTATCGAAGCAAATCCGACAAAGATTCAGGCGGTAGAACGCATGGAGCTTCCAAAGTGTCTCAACGATGTCTAGAAGCTCACAACTTGCTTGGCATCGTTGAGTCGGTTCGTAAGTCGGATTGGAGAAAAGGCATTTCCCTTATATCAATTGATGAAAAAATCATATAAATTCACGTGGACTCCACAATCTAGCAATGCTTTTCATGAACTAAAGAAAATGATAGCCTCTGCACCTGTGTTAGCTTCACCACTATCAAAAGAGCCGATATTGCACTATATAGCAGCAACTAACCGAGTTGTGAGTGTTGTTGTAGTAGTGGAGCGTGACGAGGAAGATAAGTCGGTGAATAGGCCAGTATATTACCTAAGCGAGGTACTCTCAGCTTCCAAACAGAATTATCCCCATTATCAAAAAATGGCATACTAACTATATATGTCAGCAAAAAAGCAAAAGCTTTACTTTGAGAAACACCCTATAAATGTGATATATGAATCACCCATTGCCGATATAATGACATACAAATATGCAAGTGGCCTAATAGCCAAATGGGCAATTGAGCTAGCCCCTTATGCTCCACAATTTGATAGAAGGGAAGTAATCAAGTCTCAGGCATTGACCGACTTTTTCGTGTATTGGCTGAAATGCAATATGGTCCGCTCTTACCTGATCCAAATTTTTGGAGAATGCACTTTCATGGTTCGAAGATGAAAAATGGATTAGGTGCCGGCATAGTCCTCACCTCACCCAAGAAATATAATCTAAAATACGTGTTACAAATACACTTTGCTGCATCGAATAATGTAGCCGAATATCAGGCACTAGTCCATGGCTTAAAGGTAGCAAAAGATATTGGCATACGTCGAATACAATGTTTTGGTGATTCAGACCTATTGGTACACAAGTATCAGGTCATTGGGATGCACTGGACGCTAACATGGCATTATATAGGTTTCATGTGCAAAATATGTCGTGGTGTGGAACACGGCAGTGCCATCGGGGATGACTAAAGAGGGACACTTAGGTGCAATCGGTGGCTCACACAACGGGTTGGGCACGATGAACTGCAAACATAGCGGCATACCCAGGTTTGTACTCTGCAAGGAGCATCTCCCCCTCTGCGCTCTCCATCGAATCCGAGGAAAGCTGGGTGGAAGCGGCCACCTAGCCAGTTCTTCTGGCTACCGGGCTAGACGGGCCAGCCGGGAAAGCTTCAAGCCTAGCCGGGTGGGATTAGCCAACTCGCTAGAGCTCTTCTTCTTGAAGGCCAGGCGGCCAGTATCTTTTGGAGCTGGCCTACTTAGGCCTAGCTTCCCCCACCTAGGGGTTATCCCCCCGATGCTAGTCCCCGAGCGCATAGGGACTTGGCTGGTGGGAAAGGCCTTGCGACCTCCTTTGTTTCTCGATGTAGTTTGTCGACAAAATCCAGCAGGACCTTTTCCTATTGCTTTCCGGCTGGGTTCAACCGGCTGCAGAATCGATGGCTGCCCACTAGGTGTAAACAACGAAGGCAGCGACCGGCTGGCGAAGCTAGAGCCGAAATTTCTGGTGGATGAGGTCAGTGTTTTTGTCAGCCACGAACTTTGCTCTAGCGCATGTCGCGTCGGTTTGACTTGTGCGGCGCTGCGCCCGTTTTTGGTAACTGCGTGCACCACTTGCCGCAGCGATTTCTTGGGGCGAGTGCACACGCCTCGCCTCCCTCTTAACGCCTCTGGATTTTCTGTGCGGGGTCGTGCCGGCATAAAGGATCCGGAGCCGTAGCATTGCGGGACTAAAACGTCGCTCGGCCACGTGTCATGTGGGAGCGAAGGAGACGATGGTACCTCTCTCCCCCCGTGGGGATAAATAGAGCCGCGAGGGGAGGGAGGGGGACGAGGCCTCCACTTCGTCTTTCTCCAGCTCGTGCCTCCGTTTCCTTCTGCGCTCCTGCCTTCTTGCTTTGCCTTTGCCCTTGTGCCGCCAGCTCATGGTCGCTAGAGCCGTCGTCAACCCTTGCTCGCTCACTGGGAACCCCAATCTCCACCACGGCTTCTCCTCCCACCGAAATGCTGCCGGAGAAACGCGGTGGCTGGTGCAGATCTTTTGTGATGGACGAGCTGGTCTATAAGTACCAGCGGGGGAAATTCCTTCCTTCGTCGCGGCTGGTGAAGCACCGTCTTGCTCCAGAGGGCGAGCGGGAACCCAATCCCCGGGCGGGGGAGCGCGTCGTCTTCCTCGCCCACTTCGCCCGCGGCTTCGTCCTCCCCGTCAGCCCCTTCCTCCTTCAGTTGTTCGACTTCTTCGACCTCCAACTCCATCATCTTGGAACCAACGCCAGTGCGCAGCTCTCGCACCATGCTGCGTGCTGCGAGTCGTACCTTGGGGTCTAGCCCGAGGTGGCGAACTTCCTCAAGTTCTTCCATTTCGAGGCCCAGAACACCATCAAGGACGGCTCGCTGACGGAGACGGGGTGCTGCGCCATCTACCCGCGGCCCTCCTTGCCAATGCCACGGTTCTACCTACCGACACCGTCAAGCCCTAGCAGCGCTCGTACTTCTACTTGAGCAACGCCACGGAGGTCGACTGGATAGGCCTGCCGTCCTTCGTCAATGTGCCTTCGATGCAGAAGTCCTGGACGGTGAAGGGGATGGGGGCCCAGGCGGACAACGATCGGATGGTCGCCCGGGTTGAGGCGATGGTGGCAACGGAGTGGCTTATCGCTCGGGACATCGCGCTGTCGTGGATGGCACATCGCATGCTTCCGATTTAGAGGCGGCCGCACAAGATGTGCTATCTGTCTACCGACGACGACCTGACCCGGTCGTCGTGGAAGGTGATGTCTACGCACTTCTATTCTTGTAGACAATTGTTGGGCCTCCAAGTGCAGAGGTTTGTAGAACAGCAACAAGTTTCCCTTAAGTGGATTACCCAAGGTTTATCGAACTCAGGGAGGAAGTGGTCAAAGGTATTCCCTCTCAAGGAACCCTGCAATCAAGATACAAGAAGTCTCTTGTGTCCCCAACACACCCAATACACTTGTCAGGTGTGTAGGTGCACTAGTTCAGCGAAGAGATAGTGAAATACAAGTGGTAACGGTGCAAGAAAATACTGCCGGAGCTGGGTTGACGACAAAGGTGATGCGCAAATGGGCATGGAGTCCTCGAGGCTATGTCGAGGCTCCCAAGATTGTTCATTTATTACATAAAAGTAGGGTACATACACTTCTTTCTCAAGTGTAAAATGGACGGAGTAGACTCGTGTTCCATGGGCACTCAGTTTCTTTGTCAGAGCAATTAGCCTTGTTCTTTGCCGGCTGCTGGGCATCGATGAGGTAGTATGAGTCGTTGTGTAGCGCTCGGATGATGATGAATGGCCCTTCCCAAGGTGGGGACAGCTTGTGCATTCCCTTTGTGCTCTGCACCAGGCGAAACACTAGGTCGCCCTCACGGATTGAGGGAGGCCGGATTCGGCTGGCGTGGTAGCGATGCAGGTCCTGCTGGTAAATAGCTGATCTGGATAGGGCCAGCTCTCGTGCCTCTTCTAATAGATCCACACTGTCTTTGCGTGCTTCCTTGGCCTCTTGCTCCGTGTAGAGCAGCTTGCGGGTGCGTCAAACTTGATATCGGTGGGAATGATTGCTTCTGCACCGTAGACGAGGAAGAATGGCGTGAAGCCGGTGGACCGATTGGGGTTGGTGCGCAGGATCCATAGCACGGCTGGCAGTTCCTCTATCCAGCATCTAGGGGACCTGACGAGTGGCTCGATCAACCTTGGTTTTATTCCGGCGAGGACTAGGTCGTTGGCACGCTCAAATTGCCCGTTTGACTAAGAGTGTGTGACCAAAGCTAAGTCCAAGTGGATTCCCTTCTCTCCATAGAAGACCCCCTTGGCGAAATTTGTGTCATTGTCCGTGATGATGCTGTATGGGCAGCCGAAGCGTATGATGATGTCCGTGAAAAACTTGATCACTGTTGCCCGGTCCAGCTACTTTATGGGCTTTGCCTTGATCCACTTGGTGAATTTGTCCACCGCTACGAGAAAGTGTGTCATACCGGATCGTGCTATCTTGAACGGTCAAACCATGTCTAGCCCCCAGACAGCAAACAACCAGGTGATTGGTATTGTCTTGAGTGCTGCAGATGGCGTGTGCTTCAGCTGGCCGAAAGGTTGGCAGCCATTGCAAGCTCTGACCAGTTCCTCGGCATACTTTAGCGCTGTTGGCTAGTAGAAACCATGGAGAAGCGCCTTGGCTGCTATGGCCCTTGACGAAGCATGATGGCCACACTCGCCCTAGTGGATGTCGACTAGGAGCTTGATTCCTTCCTCCTGGCTTACGCAACGCTAATAGATGCCTCTGATGCTGCGCTTGTATGGCTCGTTGTTGATGATGGTGTATGCGCTTGCCCTGCGTCTCACTTGCCGTGCTTCCACTTCCTCTTCTGGCAATTCTCCTTTAGCCAAGAAGTTCATTAATAGTTTGGCCCAGTCAGGTGTTTCCTAGATGGCGTACACCATTTGCATGATGAGCTTGATCTCCTCGTGGACAGCCGGATCTGATGTTTAAGGGGGCTTGCCGGGTGGAGGCTCGTTGGAGGCAGTCCCCAGGTGCCTATATCCTTGTCCATCTTGAGCCCGTGGATGAGTGCCTCGTACTCAGTGACGTTATTCGAAGCCTTGAAGTGGATCTATAGTACGTACTCCAGCCGGTCGCCCTTGGGGGAAGTGATGACGATTCTAGCTCTGAGTCCTCCATGCATCTTGGAGCTATCAAAGTGTAGTTCCAGTGCGTGGAGTCGGGGACCGGTGGCATATACTGTGTCTCCGCCCAATCGACGATGAAGTCAGCCAGCGCTTGAGATTTGATCGCCGTTCTTGGTTCGTACTGGATGTCATGCGCAACGAGCTCTATAGCCCATTTCGCCAAGTGGCCGATGGCGTCCTTATTGCCTATGATCTCTGCGAGTGGCGCTAGCGCCATCACCCGGATGGAATGCTCTTGGAAGTAGTGCTTGAGTTTCTTGGCGGCCATGTACACACCGTACACCAACTTCTGGTAGTGGGGGTAGTTCTACTTGGAGAATGACAGTACCTCACTCAGGTAGTACACAGGGCGCTGGATCGGCTAGGCCTTCCCCTCTTTTGGTCTTTCCACCACTAGTAAAACGCTGACGACCCTGTTGGTGGCCGCGATGTACATCAGCATTGGTTCCTTTGCAGCCGGGGCCGCCAAGATAGGTGGGGAGGTGAGCATGCGCCTGAGGTCACGAAAAGCCTCGTCCGCCTGGGGTGTCTAGATGAACTTGTCTGTCTTCTTCCTAAGGTGGTACAAGGGCAGGGCTTTCTCACCTAGCCGTCTGACGAACCGACTGAGGGAGGCCAAGCACCCGATAAACTTCTGAATGTCGCACAAGTTCTGCTGCAGCTCCATGAGCTCGATCGCTCCCTACCTTCTCTGGGTTTGCCTCGATTCCTCGTTTTAAGAAGAGAAAACCAAGGAGCTTGCCGGCTAGGATGCCGAAGACGCATTTCTCCGGGTTCAGCTTGATCTGGAAGCGGCGGAGGTTGTCTAATGTTTCCTTCAATTCCTCAAGCAGTGTGCTTTTCTCTTTGGTCTTGATGACAACATCGTTGACGTAGGCGCGCACGTTTCTACCAATTTGCATTTGCAGGCATTTCTACATGCAGTGCTGGTAGGTTGCTCCTGCGTTTTTCAAACCAAGGGGCATGGTGGTGTAGCAGTAAGCCCCATACGGGGTTATGAATGATGTCTTTATTTGATCGGTTACATTGAGCTTGATCTGGTGATAGCCCGAGTAAGCGTCTAGAAAAAACAACAAGTCACAGCCGGTTGTAGAATCGATGACATGATCTATCCATGGTAGAGCGAAAGGATCTTTGCGGCAGGCCTTGTTGAGGCTGGTGTAGTCGACACACATGTGCCATGTATTGTTATTTTCCAATACCAGCACCGGGTTCGCCAGCCATTCCGGGTGGAAAACTTCGATGATGAAGATGGCTGCGAGCAACTGTGTGATCTCTTCACCAATGGTCTTTCTTTTTTATTCTGCGAAGCGTCGTAAAGACTGTTTGACCGCCTTCGCATCCGGTCGAACATGAAGAGAGTGCTCGGAGAGTTCCCTCGGGACACCTGGCATGTCTTTGGGGTACCATGCGAAATGTCCTGATTCTCACGGAGAAAGTCGACAAGAACGCTTTCCTATTTGATGTCCAAGTTGTCTCTGACAAGGACGAACTTGCTTGGGTCCTCCTCATTCAGCAGGATCTTCATTGTGCCCTTGGATGGCTTGAACTATGACTCACCAGCCGGCTTGGGCTCTCCAACCGGCATATCCGCTAGCAGAGCTGCAACGTTCTGCATTATGACACGCTTCTCTTCTGCGATGATCATGGCCTCTCCTAGCTTGGAACCGTTTGTGGCGCATTCGATCGATTGCTTGTAGTAACTGTCGATGGTGATCACTCCTTTTGGACCTGGCAGCTTCATGGTAGGCGCTGGAGAGGTTGACCACCTCGAACCAGATTGGCTCTTGGCGGAAGTTATTCTCGGTGCCGAAGATGACGTCCAGCCGGATCTTGCTGATTGGCGAGTGCGATGGACCCAGGACTGCCCCATGGAATGAAGTGCTTGAGGGCTGGGGTTGGGACTCGCTAATACCGAGCCGCTCGAGGCTGCTGTGGTACAGGAGGTTGATGCTGCTGCCTCCGTTGATGAGGACACGAGAGAAACGACAGGAGTGATTCTTGGAGATGATGATGGGGTCCAGGACTAGCGCGTAGCTGCCAGGACTTGGCAACACGGCTGGCTGGTCTTCCTTTCTCCAAGTGATTGCTTGCTCAGACCAATGTAGGTACTAGGGGATGGGGGGAACGATAGTGTTCACCTCCGCTTTGCTCCTTCTCTTGTTGTGCTTGGTTTCCGGCTCGGTGAGGTAGATGTGATAGTTTCCCAATTGGCGTGGATAACCGTCTTCATCATATTCTTGGCGGTTGTGTCGTTCCCTGTTATCTAGCGGGCCTCCGGCTGGAGGTGGAGGTAGTGGTGGGAGACCGCCGTCTTCGGCCATCTTCTTCGTCCAGCTACACTGGCGTGTTGTATGGTTCACGGGCTTGCTGCCACTGCTGTGGAACTGGCATGGCCCATCGAGCATGGATTCCATGATGTACTTGGGCCACGGTGGCCTGTCATCCGTTCTATGTCTCCGGCTGCCGCCTGCAGCCGGGTCCTCGTGCATCGCTTCTATTTGCTTGGTGCCGTACCGGCTGTCGGGCTAGTCGTATTTTCTTTTGCCATGACGATTATCATGGCCATGCCGCCTGAGTGATGCTTGCCTGGCTGGCGACGTTCCGCCTGCTCATCCATCATGATCTGGCCTTGGTCATCTACCACGATGAGCTTCTTCATGGCTGCGTCAGCGGCAGCGCACTTGTTCGCAATGGCCATGACCTGAGCCATGGTTTGGGGATCTGCCCGCCTGAGCTTGTGCTTCAGCATGGTGCCGTCTCGGCAGCCGTTGGTGAAGAAGTTGATTTCCTGATGCTCGTGCACTCCTTCATACGAGTTGTGCATGCTGGTACACCGGGTGAGGTAGGCGCGGTCGGATTCGTCCTTGCCTTGAATGCAAAGGGCGAGCTCGCGAGGCCGACCCAGTCGCTTGTAAGTTTTGGTGAAGTTGCGGATGAACGCTTCTTCAAAGTCCAACCAGGCGTTGATGCTGTTGTAGGGGAGATTGTTGAGCCATGTTCTTGCCAATTCGACCAGCATGAGGGGGACATAGTGGACAGCCAGGCGGATGTTTCCGTTTGCGATTCGCACAGCGGTGGTGTAGTCCACTAGCTAGTCCTCCGTCTTGACGGTGCCGTTGTATCATGGCGTGTCTCTTGGGAGCAAAAAACCCTTTGGAAACAGCTCGTTCCGGATGCGTGGGCCGAAACATTTCGGGCCAGCCAGACTTTCTTCTTCAAGCATGCGCGACTGTACCACGAGGTTGATGCGTTTGCGCGTCAGCTGGCTTGCGAGGGCCGAGACGTCTGGTCAGGCGCGTCACGGGCGAGTCTTTATTCCCACCAGCTCCTTTTTCGGGTGCGCGTGCTTTCTTTCCCTGGCCGGCTCCTCCAGTTGGTGCACGGCTAACACTGGTGATGGTGGCATCGCGGTTGCGATGACCATGATTGCCGGATCCACCGCGCGGGCGACTATTTTGCCTGATGCCGTCTGGCGAAGATGCCTGCTGGTGCCTGCTTCCTCCGTGTACCGTCCGGTCCGCTCCTTTGCGAGGGACCATGTCCCGGGTGTTGCCCCCTTGACTGGGAACCCCTTCGGCTTGTTGCTTGTTGGCGGTGGCGGGGAGCTGTACATGCTCCTACTGGTGACGAAGTTCCTCCCCCTCGAGATGTTTTAGTTCCATGGTTGCCGCCCCGCCACCCTCATGTTTTTGGCAGGAGTGCTATAGACGGGCTGGGCCACGCAAGCACGTGAGTCCATGGTGCGGTCCAGTTCCGACCCAAGGTCACGCCCTCGGTGTTGGATCTTCCCGGCGATCCCATGGGAGGAGTTGTACTCGTGCATGGTGGCGTTCAGCTGGCGTTGGTTAGCAGCAACCTTGGTGGCCTCCTCCAGGAGCTTCTAGCGTGTGGCTTCGAGCACGGCTGTGGCAGCCGTCGGATCCGTCTTGATGACGATAGGAGCACGAAGGTGCTGGATGGAGGCAGTGAGCGGGTCTTGCTCCTGTTCGAGCACGGACCTCTCTCCTCCCGCACGACGCTCCTGTGGATGGCGGTGGTTCTCGTGGGCGTTCACAACCATGACCTTCACGCAGCTGTTCGTCACGTCGATGCCGCGAGCGAGGTGGTCAAGAGGCACATCGAAGACGGTGTCGCCCTTCCAAGGGAAGGCCTCGGCGATGGTGGCAACGTAAACGCGGAGGTACCCAAAGTGCATGATGTAGCCATTGACGGGGAAGGTGTTGCTAGCGAAGCACGCGGCGTGTGGACGACGCAGTCGAAAGCGCTGAGTGTGAGGACGAGGCCAGAGGCCACACGCTCACCGGCAACAAGCGGAAGACCCATGCAGAAGATGATCCCAGCCGAAGCCCTGTGCCCCACAATGGGCGCCAACTATCATGGTGTGGAACAAGGCAGTGCCATCGGGGATGGCTAAAGAGGGCACTTAGGTAGAATCGGTGGCTCACGCAACGTGTTGCGCATGATGAACTACAAACACAGCGGCGTACCCAGATTCGGGGCCCTCTTGGTGATGTAACACCCCTACTCCTGCAAGATCTACTATATGGGGGGTGAATTCCCAGTCAAGTGCTCCTGTAGCTGTTTCCTTAGCCACTATCGATGGCTAGAGGAAGAAGAAGAACTAGAGGCGAAATCTTATAATTGTTGTCACTTACCTAGAACCCTATCTCTACCCGCCCTTATATACTTGTTGGGGGAGGTAGATTACAATGTGGGTTCTAGGTTTACTGTTTGGATATGGGTTTATAGGGCGGGCCTGCTGCAGGGCCCCAACCTGTGGACCAGGACCCAGTCAGCCTCCAGTACATCGCTGGACGGCGCTACAGTAGCCCCGCACCCTTCCTTTAGTGTCACCCTTTGCTTTAGAGGTCACCCAGGCTTCCTTTGTGGCGTCATCCTCGCTTTAACGGTCACTCGGGACTCCTTTGGCGGTTAGACGACCGCTTTGCTTTATCTTCGTCTGGTAGCACCGGTCAGGGCATCGCACCAGCTTGTCTGGTGATGAGAGGCGCTAGAAGCGTACTCTGCAAGGAGCATATCCCCCTCTGTGCTCTCCATCTAATCCGAGGTCAGCCGAGTGGAAGCGGCCACCCAGCCGGTTCTTCTGGCTACCTGGCTAGATGGGCCAGCTGGGAAAGCTTCAAGCCCAGCCGGGTGGGACTAGCCAACCGGCTAGAGATCTTCTGGTCGACCAGTGTCTTCTGCCGCCGGCCTACTTAGGCCTGGCTTCCCCCACCTGGGGTTATCCCCCCGACAAAAGATAATAGGGTACTTCGACGGATTTGAGTTCCATCAAGTACCCAGAGTAGAAAATGATGATGTCGATACATTGTCAAAACTCAGCTCATCCAGGCAGTCCATCCCACCTGGCATAGACCTTGAACACCTTAGAAAATCGTCAATTATACCATCACCTGAATCTGGATCAATGCGTATCCCGGCTTGCACAGCGTACGAGTTTGACCCAATGTACATAGATGGGAGGATTAATTCGAATAACCCGAGGACTGACTCGGCACACCCGGGGACTGCCTCGCAGAACTCGGGGACTGGTCAGGTTAATCTCGTAGAGGTTATGTCGGCATATGTGATGGAGATTGATGAAATAGTTACTCCGGCACATGAAGTACCAGAATGGGCACGGCCAATCTTCCAGTTTTTAAAAGATGAAATTTTGCCGAGTGATGAAGTCCTCGCCAGACAGATCAAAATAAGGACCAAGGCATATACCATAATGAACTATGAGCTATATAAGAGAAGCGTAACCAATGTTCTGCAAAGGTGTGTTGATCTGGCAGAACGCCGAGAAATTGTAACAACCCTAGTTTTATTAAATGGTAATTAGGAATTGAATGTGCATTCATGCGCATCATCTTAAAATGCATGCAACAAAAATAAACTAGAAACCCTAAACCCTAACTCTCCCTCTCCCTAGATTTCCCTCTTATTTGAAACACATTCTAAATGGTTTTGAATTTTCAAAGTTACAAAAGTGTGGAGCCCAATCTGAATAAAAGGGCCCCCCTCAATATTTCTAACCTTTTATAAAACCTCTGGTATTTTGAATCACTCAAAACAGTTTTGAAATTCAAATACAGAAGAGAAAAAGTCAAAACAGAAAAAGGAATGTTTTCAGCAAAGAAAAACATTCCCTAACCTAAATGGGCCGAGCCCACCTTTCCTCTCTCTCTCTCTCTCTCTCTCTCTCTCTCTCTCTCTCTCTCTCTCTCTCTCTCCGCCAGTGCAGCGCGCAACATCCAGCAGTCATCCCATGCGCGGCCCTCTACCGGCCCAGTACCGCTTCACCCGCCCTTGTCGTCTTCCTCCTGCTGCCGAAGCAGCTCGGTGGATCGCCGCCGGCCACCCGATGCTCTGTCGTGCGCCGTGATCGTTACCGCCGCCCCTAGTCCCCTACAATACTCGAAGACGCCGTCGGAGAACCCTAGCCCTTTACTTCTCACTTTCCCTTGCTCTATCGCCCACATGCCCGAAACCCTAGCTCCCATTTCCTCTTCCTCCCCACCGTCTCCGGCCACCCCGCGCCGTTCCGAGGGCACCGTCGGGGCCACCTCGTCGTCCTCGTTCGCCTGGCCGAAGGAATCGACGTGTCTCGCCCGGAATTGACGACGCCATCCACCTCTTCTCTGCCTCTGCCGCAGCTCGCCGGCGACCGGGTCGTCGCTCTCGACCTGCCCTGGCCTCACCGACCACTCTATCTACTTCCTGGTGAGCTACTGGTCCTGGTGGACCTCCCCTTCGACCCCCTCTCTCTTTGTAGCATGTTGCCGATGACCACCACCGAGCGCCGCCGTAGAAGCTTGTCGAGGACACTGTTCTGGCGACCATTCGAGGGCGGCGCCACCACCATCTGGTTCGCCTCGACGAGCTCTTTCCAGCACGCTACTCCCCGCAGCCCCTCATTGCCTCTAGCCTCGAGGCCGAGCCTCACCTAGGAGCAGCGCCATGGATGACGTATGCATGACGTCAACCTGAGGCAATATACCCTATTTTCCTTTTATTTTAAATGTAATTCATAAATAATTTATTGTAAATAAGAAAAATATGACATGTGGTGTCCAATTGTAAGTTATATAAACATTTTCAGAAATGTTTACTTATTATTAAAAATGTAAAAGTAATTCTAAATTGTAAATTATTTTATAATATTCTAAAAATGATTTAAAATGAATTAAAATCAATGAAATTCATAACTAATTCATTTTAAATCAGAAAAATACAAATAATATATCAAAATGTTCAGAAAAATGAACTCTGTCTATTTAAGCTATAATCATGCATTGTTAATCAACTCTCATGACTAGTTTAATTAGAAGAACAATGCAGCCCCTCACAGGTGAATCCGGGGTTTCTCTGAATTAGGGTTCAGACCCCTCAAACCCCATTTAAAATGATCAAGCATGTTTAGGGTTTTAATTTCAATACATTTCAACTTGTCATATCATCATCCTTGATTGAGCATTGTATCGATGCCATGTGTTTATCGTTTCCCTTTCTTTCTGGTGTTTGGTTCTTATCCGGTAGAATACTATATCGAAATCGAGATCATGTCCACGACTGAAGACCGAGATGAACACCGTCGAAGCTCGAAGACCAATACTTGACCAGCTGTAATCAAGTCAAGTACCAGATTTCTGAAGCTTTGCTTATTGGTTATCAACAGGCAAAGGCAAGCGAAGCCCCACACATGATATAATCCTATGATTTCAAGCATTTCAATTTTTGCCATGTGCATACGATTCTAAATTCTTTTATCAATAGATAGAGTAATCCTATCTGATGCATGTTACCTTTGAAGCCTATATTCCATGATCCACTGCTCCTAGCATAACTAGGGGTTGCTTGTGAAGAGTGCTAGAACTATTATATCTATCGCGCTTAGCCATGCTTAGCTGTTACCACTGATCCATCCGGATGATGAATCAGAGCTGTGAATGAACCTAGTATGACAGGACGACGTGATAAGATCAGAGATGAAAGTTAAACATGCTAAGGCTTGTATGGGAGGCCACGGTGGGTTGTGGTTTTTGCAGTCCCATACCTTCCACCCATAGGACCCGATGTTCTTGCCTCTTGAACCAAGATGAGCGTACAACCACACGGGGACTGGAAACCCCCTCGACCAACTAACTTGCCGAGTAGATTCCATGAGTCACATAGTTCGGGCTTTCCATTCGACATATGCATCTTGGTTGTTCTTGAATGGAGTTGAAGGAGGTGCATTCATAACAGGTAGGTAAGCGTGGCCGGGAACAAGACATGCCCGTCATCTGTAATCTTGAACCATATACACATCATTAGGGATCGGCTTCGGGACTCGACTTGTTACGAAGGCATCTCCCTAGTGCGTGACTCATGGTCTTGGTGAAAGCATGGTAAAGGTCGTGCTCAACCACTCTCTGCCGGCCTTCCTAGGAAGAGGGATAATGTTAACTGGCATTAAGAATCGGTTGGTACGTGTGGGTAAAGTTGTACACCCCTACAGGGTTATTAATCTTTTCGAAAAGCCATTTCCACGGTTATGGACGACTTGGGAACCGACATGAAGATCATAGAGAACTTGAACCTAATCGTAAAACTTGGCAAGTTTAGTAATGTGTGCTTAAGGATGCTTCCTCAGGGATCGAGGGGGTGATCCTAGATAGGTCCAGCTAATGATGATTCGGTGGATATCAAAAGATGATCAAAGCTAGTGATTAGTCGAGATTCTTCTCCCTCTTGTTTTACAAAATAAAGATGGCTTTATGCAAAATAACTCCACCAGCCATAAGTCTTGCGGAGTACACCCTGTACTCACCCTTGCTTCGTTGATACTTTTGCAACAGAGTAAGTGTTACCATAGAGGATGAGTTCTTCACGGCATCGACATCGACGAGTAGTTGGAGTTCCCGGTCGGCAGCCTGGAATCTATGGATTGGATGCCATCATTATGCTTCAGGCCTCTTAGGCCATTTGTTATGTTTGCTATACTTAATAGCATAATTTGCCTTCTGTTGTTTGGTGTTTGTAGTCAGTGACCACTGCTTGTAATATTTTGGTCCGTTGCTCAGTTATGAGCTTGCTATAATAAACTATGTGTCATAGGGTCACTGTTGTGTTACCGATTCTCTCTCTGTATGCTTTCGAGATTAGGTTGGGCTTATGTTCAGACGGTGGTCTGGGATTTGTCTAGCCTTAATCCCGGGGGTGTCATAGAAA
Organism: Avena sativa; assembly: GCA_916181665.1. Lineage (NCBI taxonomy): Eukaryota > Viridiplantae > Streptophyta > Magnoliopsida > Poales > Poaceae > Avena > Avena sativa. The sequence goes on along the minus strand of OV702283.1, from coordinate 236,868,164 downwards.
TCCTACTAGAAATACATCAAGGTGAATGCGGTGATCATGCTTCATCCAAAGCCTTAGTCGCCAAAGCATTCCAGCATGGGTTTTATTGGCCCAGTGCTCTGCGAGAGGCAGAGGAAGTAGTGAAAAAATGCAATGGCTCTCAAAGATATGCAAGCAAATGTCATATTGCATTATCTGAATTAAAAACCATACCAATCCCTTGACCATTTTTCGTGTGGTGCTTATATATGGTCGGACCATTTAAGCCGGATCATGGTGGCATGACCCATATTTTGGTCATGGTTGATAAATTCACAAAGTGGATTGAGGTGGAACCAATAAGGATAATGTGATGGGCCCATAGCAGTGAGATTCCTCAAGAATATTATCCTGAGCTACGGGTACCCACATAGCATCATTACAGATAATGGCACAAATTTTCTGAAGGAGCATTTGCTCGATTCTTCCGAGAAAATATGATAAGACTTGATGTTGCATCAATCGCACATCCCGCATTGAATGGGAAAGTGGAAATATCCAACAGACTAGTATTGTTCGGGATAAAACCCCGTCTCATTGAGCCACTGCAAATATTAGTGGGGTGTTGGATTGAGGAGCTCCCAGCCGTGTTATGGAGCCTAAGGATAACTATGAATTGATCAACAGGCTATATGCCATTCTTTCTAGTATATGGAGCAGAAGCTATATTATCAGCCGACATAGTGCATGACTCGCCTAGGGTCACCCAATACACAGAAGTTGAAGTAAATGAGATATCCTGGCAAAATCATGTTGATCAACTAGAAGAGGCTAGGGAATTGGCATTGTCCAAGTCGGCCGTATATCAACAAAACCTAAGGCGCTATCATAGTAAGAAACTGAATCCCCAAGTCTTTTGAGAGGGAGATCTAGTGCTTCGGATCGTACAGCGCACGACCGGCATGCATAAACTATCACCTCCATGGGAGGGTCCATTTATTGTGAACAAAGCACTACACAATGATGCATATTATATTATAGATGCTCAGGCACATGAGAAGAATAAGGCGGACAGGTCAGGATAAGAATCAAAGAGGCCATGGAATGTAGCTTTACTTCGTCCATTTTACACCATTGTATCTCGAACTCTCATATGTCAAATTATATGCCAGCAATGAGCTGATGAATGAAACCTTGGAACCTCGAGCTGTAACTCGGGGACTGCCTTAATAAAATTGTCTCTTATGCATTTATCTTTTATATGTCGGGTGACTTAAATTTCCCTATCCAAAGGCCGAGTTAGTAACGTGTTGGTAACAAGGGCACCTCTTTGAATTGCTGCTGTCCAAAAAATAGGCTTCATGGCAAGCAAGAGAAAAACCCGGAAGTTGTTGAACACATGAAAAATGACTAAGGAGAGAAAAGTAAGCGAGCTGAATCATGTTTTGACTAACCCCTATATTTAAATTCTTTAATTATCTTTTGAGATTGTTTTGAGTTGATTCTCCAGATATCTAAGTATTGTTAGTTTGATTTCTTAATTCGGACCCATAAGTCAAACACCGAGAAATGGTAGATGCGGGCCGAATGATAAATTTGAGAGAACAAGAAATATGAAACTCGGGGACTATGCCCAAAAAGGGTTAAATATTTACATATTTGGTAGTTGAAAATAACTTCAATTGTGTCTTACAATATGATGCCCGGCATAATGTAGAATTAAACAAATTTCGAGTTTGCAGTGCTCAAGGAGCAACTGATGTCGGATCCTCGGTAGTCGGCGGAGTAGTAGCTGACGCCGGATCATCGGTAGTCAGCAGAGGAGCAGCTGATGCCGAGTCGTCGGTAGTCGACAGGGGAGCCGCGGAGGTTGAAACCTCGGTAGTCGGAGGCGTGGCACCAGATTCCTAGGCTGGGGTTTCGGAGGTGTGAACCTCGTCCTCAATAGAAGGAGCCTCAGACTCTCTATGAGAAGTACCCTTGGAGGCAGCCTCAGTTTCGGCATCTTGCTCCGAAGTTCCTTCATTCTCATCGAAGCTTCCTGACTCTTCTTCCGAGTTGTGCTCCTTGGCATCGGCATATTCATCGGACTCCGAGTCATCTTCCTCCTTGGCGTCACCTTCGAAATCGTCTAATAGGAAGCTCGTCCCTTCATTCCAGCCATGAACATTGGTGGATTGAAAGATTTGGTAGGCCCGAGCTTGCCTGCGTGCAATGTGATCCGGGTCAATCGTCTAGCGCGAGCCAGTGCAAAGATTCTACAAGGTGTCCACGCAGATGACTTTGTTCCAAGAGAGTACAAAGGACAACACCGTATCAGCACCAGCTCACGCTGCCGATTCTCTCCAAAGGAAAAGATGAGACTCGCAATCCATCAATTTCTCGGAAAGTGCCTCGGCGTGAATAAGATTCTCGTCATTCGGCCAAAGGAAGGTGGACCTGGATAGGAGGTCTATGCCGAATGCCTTCATTGGTTTCGTGGCGGTTCCAAGACTAACAATATAATCTTCCATGGAGTAAGAATGCTCTGGGTCATTGGTTTCACCATGGCGAAGCCGAGCATTCACCACGCATTCAGCACTCCGGGATTTGCACTCCGGGAAATTATCTGAAAAATAAGTAGAGGGCATGGTCAATAAGGTCCATGATAAGTCAGACAGGAAAAATGAGATAAGGAAAGAAGCTTATGATGGATAAACAAAACTATCCGGCTAAGGTCGACGATCCAGCCGGCTTGCTTCGTATCCAACCTGGCATGCTCGTCCTTGCAGGATTCGGTTGAAGCCTTGGCAACTTGAAGGGGCTATTTATGTTTCTCTAGCTGGAGGGCCATGCAGTTCTTCCCTCAGAGAACTCTTGGTCAAGTTTTTCAAGCTCAGACTTCTGAGTTTTTTTTAGATCCTCAACCTCAGCATGAAGCCGAGCTATTTCATCGTCCTTCTCCTTGAGCTTGGCCAAATGATCTCCTCCTTATTCGATAAAATGCAGCATCAGATCGGGCATAGAAGTGCAGTCTTGGTGGGATTCTGCAAAGTCTTTTAGTTCGGCTAAGCCGAGATAAAATATCATGAGGAATTTCACAAAACGGCAAAGATATGATGTATGAAAGCCTGAGTTAAAATAGCTGAATTACCTTCCAGCTTGGCAACTTTCTTGGTAAGCGCCTTGTTTTGGATATCTATGTTGGCTGCGCAAGGGCGAATGAAAAATTAACTCGTCTGAACGAACCAAAAGAGAATTTCAGAAGTAATGGGACAAACAACTTACTAGTCTTCTACAGAATGGGCACTACTTTCTTGTACTTGGTATGCAATTTCCTATGGGCGAAAACAGCTTTTGATATTCGGCAGTGCGCTAGTTATGAGCTATCTATAGAAAGAAAAAAGATAGAGAAATTAGTAGTGTGGATATTCGAAGCTAACTCAAGATCCAAGCCAAGTAGAACTTGACTCGGGTCTAGGTGGCTGGATGTTCAAAGTAGTAAAAATATCTGAAGCAAGCAAAGCTTGATCCGGATCTTGGTGGCTACATATTCGAAGCTAACTCAAGATCCAAGCCAAGTATAACTTGACTCGGATCTAGGTGGCTAGATATTCAAAGAAGTAAAAAGATCCTAACCAAGCAAAGCTTACTCAAGATCCAAGCCAAGTAGGACATGACTCGGATATAGGTGGCTGGATATTCAAAGAAGTAAAAAAGATCCGAACCAAGGAAAGCTTGATCCAGATCTAGGTGGCTGGATATTCGAAGCTAACTCAAGATCCAAGCCAAGTAGAACTTGACTTGGATCTAGGTGGGTGGATATTCAAAGAAGTTAAAAGATCTGAACAAAGCAAAGCTTGATCTGGATCTAGGTGGCTGGATATTCTAAGCTTACTCAAGATCCAAGCCAAGTAAGACTTGACTCGGATCTAGGTGGCTGGATATTCAAACCAGTAAAAAGATCCGAACCAAGAAAAGCTTGATCAGGATCTAGGTGGCTGGAAATTCAAAGCTAACTCGAGATCCAAGCCAAGTAGAACTTGACTCGGATCTAGGTGGCTAGATATTTGAAGCAGTAAAACGATGTGAACCAAGCAAAGCTTGATCCAGATCTAGGTGGCTGGATATTCGAAGCTCACTCAAGATCCAAGCCAAGTAGGACTTGACTTGGATCTAGGTGGCTGGATATTCAAAGCAATAAAAATATCCGAACCAAGCAAAGCTTGATCCGGATCTAGGTTGCTAGATAATCGAAGCTAAAACCTAAAGATCCAAGCCAGGTAAAACTTGACTCGGATCTAGGTGGCTGGATATTCTAAGCTATCAAGAAAGTTACCTAAGTTAAAATTATTAGGCATAAAACCCCGGCTACACTAAAAGCACTAAATAAGGAGAGCATCCGGCCGAATGATAACTCATTCCCCCGGAGGCTCGGGGGACTAATGGTTATATGATACATTATGCGGAAATCTAGAGGGTAAGCCAAGTTATTTACCTCATTCATTTTACTAGCCTAGACGACGACTTTGCTCGCAAGCTAAAACCTGTTGCTGATGTCAGCCATGCTAAAAATCTTCGGTCTAGGATTGCTACCAAGCTGACATCAATGTAGTCAGCAACATTCCAGTTTTCATCATACTCGTCTAGGGAACCAAGGCTCTCACCACTTAATGTGCGCATCATCACTTTGCCTTTGTCCTCCCAGGCCTGCTTAGCTACCGCTTAACCGCCACACTCTTGTGAAGTACCATATGCGTACCCGCAGCCGAGGCAGATGAAGAGGCGTACTTCTCTAGTATGTCGACAATTGAGGGCTAGGATGGCATGGTTGCAGATCTTCCTTTATTCTTGGCGCCTGACTCGACCTTAGGCTGAGATTTTTGAGTCGCAGCGGACTTGGTTGAAGGAGCCGACGAAGGTTGGCACAGTTTTTGGCGCTGAAGAAGGAGCCTCTTGAGCTTGAGAAGATGCCAAGGTAACAGAAACCTCGGCAGGAGTTGACTTGCTACCTTCAGCGATATTGGCGGCGGCATTTGGCTCAGATGCCTGATCTGGCATTGCAGTGTTCGTGTCAACAGCGGCGCCGACATTTTCTCCCTCTCGCTGAGATGAACTATTAGTCGGCACGGGAGAAGGTTCACCTTGGGGTGGTCTCAGAAATCGGACGCCATCCTGAGTTGATGGTGGAGGGGAAGCCATGCTACGCCAGCTCTGAGGGATGTCCAGCGGGGCACTGCCAAAGTAAAACAGTTAGAAAATCTGAGACAGATAAAGAGAGAAGCAAGAAATACAAGGTTAATTCGGATAAGAAAACTTACGAGGTAATAGTTGAAGGCACTTTAGCCCTGGGGCCCCTCTTGGTAGGCCTCTTGAACCGCTTCTTGGGAGCCTCGGCGTGGTGCATTTCCTTACTGGCCATTGGCCTCCCACGGCGATCGGAGCCACATCATGAACCTGCCCAGCCGGATTAGCTAGGGAAAAAGGAGCCGGATAGGCATATGAGAGGGGCACCGGGTAATGTACCTCGAGAAATTCGCATTCATCTGAGTCATCATCATAGGTTCGGTTGGAAGCCTTACCTTGAGTTCGGGTGGGGGCCAACTCAGGCTTCGGCATGAACTCCTCCAAGTCAGGCTCGCCCTCATCCGAGGTATCGCGATCCTTGCTCCAAGGGAGGGCAAATATCTCGTCATCCTCTGCGGATTTCTTAGCAAATTTCTAAGGAAAAGAACATAAAGAGAAATTAATGCTTAATAAAGCCGAGGTAAAACATAACTCAGATGAAATGATTCGGAGTTTAATTACCTTAGATGGGGGGTTGTCATGAGTGAAGGACTTCATTCTCCACTTCCAATCCTCGGCCATCTCCATCTTGAAGATAGCCCGGACATGTCTCTGAATTTGGTCGTCATCAAGCTCGACTATGAAAACCCGGTTTGGATCCAAATGGCCGCTCATGTCTCAGATTTTATGTGTGCGATTATGGAGTGGGGAGACTCGGTTGCTGATGAAGGCAGCCATGAGGTCATCACCACATAGCCTGGCCTGGGTCAGCTCCTTGATTCGAAGATCGAATGACTCGGCAAGAGCATTGGTCCTCTTCGGGTCGAGGTCCCAATTCTTCCTAGTGGGCATGCCGACAGAGAAGGTCGACAGCCGGATCTTATCTTCTTCACCGCTATTCTTCGCGTAGAAGAAAGACTTGTGCCATTTCTTGCACGACTCTAGACCGGTGCCTCGGGGAAGATGGACTTCTTCCGAGGTGTTAAGGACGCAGCACCACATTGCATGAGAGATTTCTCGGAAGGGGCAGGCCCTTATTCGGCACTACATTGGCTCAGATTTGGAAAAACTTCGCCTAGAGCTCAATAGAAAGACAGAGGCCGAAGTATCCTTCGATGCCGGGATAAAAGCAGATAAAGAGGCTATGGTGTTAGTCGGAAGATGGTGGGGTTGAAGGCCGAATGTTTCAAAGAATTTTACTGCGAAATAACTAAGAGGAAGACCAAAACCCTGGGCGAAGTGAGAGACGAAGAAAACCAACTCACCCGGCTTCGTGATGGGGGAAAGTTCTTTTTCGGGTAAACAGCAGGAGACCCCGGATGGGATTCGGTGCGTCCGAGTGAGCCAGTCGATCTCCTTCTGGGTCACGTTGGACCCCTGCCATGAACCTCGCTCGAGCGCGGTGGAGGCTCCTTGATCCCCATCGGCGGCGATGATGCTTGGCATGCTTTCCATGGGTTCATCGGAGGAACCAGAGGAAGAAGAACTGCTCATGGCGGCAGGGAGAGGGCGTGACTGCCAAGGACCCGTCGCTGCAGCAGAAGAGCGCGGTCGCGAGAAGCGGTGCATGGCCGCAGTGGAGGAAACGCTTGGTGCCAGCGCGCTGCACGGCGAGGGAGTGCAAATAATGGGCGGCGTGGTCACAACAAGGATGCTCTACGGCGGTAGCGCTGGGAAGAAGAGGAGAAGATTAGGAGCGGGGGAAAGTGAACGAAGGCTTCACCCGCTCCCCAATTTATAAGCCCAGATCGCGAGGGGTCGTGGGATCGTGCGGGCTCAGCGGTTGATGCATACACGCGTATATCACACGGTGGCAACCACTGAGTGGAGCCGCACGAGCTGTTACATAGCATGATATAGGATACGCCCGCAGTAGCCATTGCGGTAATCGAAGAGACACTGCAAGACTTGACTACCCACAGGAATAACTGTCCCTGTGTCAGTAATTACTGTAGCGGCTCGAAGAATGACGTTGCGTGCAATGATTATGGACACGTAGGATGAAACTTATGAGGGAAGGAAACGGAATAATTCGGAAAGTATCAGAATGACTCGGCCGACGAGACTGATCACGGATGAAGCCAAAAAGATTCGGATCAAGCAAATAGTCGCGGATAACATAGAAAACTACACACCACAGATAAGCCAAAAAGGATAAGTAGGCAATGCGGATAAGAAATCCGGATAAAGTGAACCTGCTATGGCCTTGCCGGCTAAATCCATTGAGGCTGCACTAGCTTCGGGGACTAATGTTGGGGGGATGTCCCCAGGTAGGGTCAAGCTAAGGTAAAAGGGAAAATCCCACTGAGATATTGGTCGGGTCAGGAAATGACTCCGCCGAGTTATACGAGGGCCAGCCGAATAAGGGTCGGGTTAGTCAGAATTGTGCAGTTAAGGCTTGACTCGTATGTCGGCACGATATTGAGCATGCTATCTATTTGCAGGTTAAGGCTTGGCCGAGTCAGTTTGTACTAGGTTGAGTCATGAAGAGTCTTTCTCGAGAAGGAGAGAGAAAGCCCCAAGGTCAACACAACGCTCTGTCTCTCCCTCAGGAATCTACACAGATCCAAGAGCTACAGACAAGTGACAGAGGGACCGAGGAGTAGAAGAAGCGTCACGGAGGTGACAGTCCCAAATTCCAACGTTCACCTGTTGTGGGCTCTGGGTAGTTGTCGTCGATAGAAGGGAGACAGGGAAAGACTCCCACTGAATTACCTCTTTGGGATGAGCATATTCAAGGAATATTCCATCCATGTCAGCCCTAATGTAACCTGGCCAGCCCTTTATAAGGTGAGCCAGGTACTCCAAGTAGAGGGATCGATTCATTTTACACTTAGAGGATAGTAGAGATCTTCTTCCTCCTCTCCCTCCGATACATCTCAAGGATCAAGTGTAACCATTGTTGATCCAAATAAAGATCCGAGTGAGTTCATCGTGTGTAGAAACTACTACATCATCCCTCCCTAGATCCCACTAGCACATATTGGCTCCATCTTTAGCCTACCCATGGCATCTGTCATGCCACCACCACGACAAGGTGGAAGCTGTCACCTTTACAACAAGTTAGAGGCACAAATCCACAACTCAATTGGAGGCTCCCAAATGCAAGCCAGCTGTCACAACAATCAAAGACAAGCTTGTAAGAACCAAATAAAAAACTAGGGTTTCCAATGAAACACTAGAGCAAGGGGCCCTCAAGTGAATGAGGGGGGATGAAGATCTCTGTTGGAGAAGCTGTAGATCAAGGCATCCTCCTTTGATTCTCCAAAGATCAAAGACTTTGTATGGTTGGAAGTGGAGATCTTGTTGATTGCTCTAGGGTGGGTGTTATTCTATTCTGAAACAATAAGTTGGACTTAGGAGATGAGGTCCTCTATTTATAGCCCCCACTGCCACAAACCAGTTTCTGCCTATTGGAGATTTTCCATAGCGGAGATTCCGGTCTGGAGACCAGAAACTCCAGTCTGCACTTTCCTCAGATCGGAGACTCTAGCCCATCTCCGGACCACCATACAAAGATCCTGGGCCTGGTCTGAAAACTCCCTCTAGGGACTTTGCTAGAACTCCGGATTAGGGCACACCGGAGACTCCGGACTTTTCACTCCGAAGACTCCGGTCTGACTGAGTACACCGGAGATTCTGGCCTTTCTCTGGTCTGTCTCCGGACGACCATACAGAATGTCCGTGGGCTTCATATTGTATCCACTCCAGATATTCGAGGCGGAACTCCAGACCACACCGGAGACTCCAGTGTCTGCACACTGAAAACTCCGGTCTGGAATCTCCAGGAAAATCTTGTTTTTGCCAGGGATTTTTTCACTATGCCATGGGCTTTTCTCTTTTCAGTATGTTCACCTGGCAACATCAGCACACTATCAAATGATCCTCAAGTTGTTAACGAACACCAAAAGTGATTAAGACAATAAATGTCCTTTCAATGATGATGGTTTATCTTTCATCTATGATGGACCCGTCGTCTTCAAGAAGAGTTCACTCGATCCACCCTTACTCGGGAAAGAAGAAGAGGAAGTAGGAGGATGAGGGGTTGGAAGATCTATGGCCACATCTCTAGGTACGAGATGTCGTCTCCAAGAAGACTGCACTCGATCCCTCCTTCACTAGCAATAAGAATAGGAAGGAGAAGGAGGCGGGAGGCTTAAAGAGGAAGAAGACGCAAGAGCTGGGGGGTGCCACGGAAGCGGAAGGATGACGCCAAAAAGAAGGTGATAGCGAAAGGATCTAGGTCCAAGAAGAAGAAGAATTTTATGATTAGTTTTGTTTAATTTAACATCTAGTACTACCTATCTGTAATAAGGTTCGAAGATTGAATATTATCAAGTGTAAATTGGAATGGTGTTGGGATCTAGCATAAGTACTACTTTTGTCATTTCATCTCCCACTACGACGCAATAAAAACTCTTGTACTACTTCCTCCACTTAATTTATGCATGCGATTCGAGGAATGAGGGGTGCCAAAATAGAGAAAGCGACGTCAATTAGTTCTCACATGATTTCAGGTAATTAATACTCCTACTAAAAGGAATAAACCTGGGAAACCACATGTATTCGTAGTGATTGAGTGAAATACGGAGTAATACTAAAAAAGTCACTGGATAAAAAAATAACCTATGTACAACGTACTTACGTAAATCATCTCCTTGCTCGGCATTGATTTAAATTATTTAATATCACATTGATATGAAAACTCGACTATGCGCAATGTGATATCCTCCGGTCGGCACCATGGCATGTTAAAAAGACTGCGTCGCCTGCAAAATCAAGAAAGCATGCAACCATCTATAAGCCAGAAGAATCAAGTAGACACGCAAACATCAGAATCAGGAGGCTACGCGCCATGCCGAGAAATGAAGAGCGAGAACACACGAGTAGAGAGAAGAATATCACCAAGAAATAGAGAGGAGTGAAATGAATTTCCTTGGCTGTATGGTCAGGTAGGAAGGAGATGCATCCGAGCATCTATGTCTCTGGTGTGTCCCTAGGAACCGTGTGATGATAGCTGCATCTAAGTAGTATAGTACTATAGTCTCACTTTATTAAGTGTCTAAGCAGGCGTACTCGAGTACTACATAGTAAAAAGCTGTAAATAGCTGTCGTTGTCTGCCCCCCCCCCCCCCCCCCGCAAATGCCTATACCTACCAGAGTAAAAATTTATATACTGGTCGAGTATAAAAAGACATGTATTACCGGAGTATTAGTACAACTGTTCTACTCCGGTTACTACTCCATGGAGTTCCCAAAATCTAAACCTGTTTTTTTCTAAATTAATCCTAGTACCTATATCTAGAAAATCTTAACCACAAGAAAGAAATGGAACTGTTCTGAGGTTTTGTGTACCGGAGCATCGATCCTGACGTTTTCCCTGTGGACTAGAATGCTGTAAAGTTGGTTTCATGAGTAATGGAACCGGCGCAGGTGCCCTTTCCGTCTAAAAATGAGAGAGAGAAATGAGTCTGACATGTAGAGAAACGAAAGAGCTAGAAGAGATAAGCAAATAGAATAAAATGCAGATGGTGTTGAAGACATGCATGTAGTTCTCGATCTCTCCCCTGCAACATTGTATACTTTGCGCTAGGCACCAGGCTTCTCTGTCTCTCTCTAGGAGTAGACCTTCACGTGGGTAGGATCTATTACTATACAGAGTGATACATGTTTACTCTCACCTGTCAACTTCCTGTATCCTTGTTTTGACCGACCAGTGTAAAGCATGGTGTTGAAGTGGCCTTCACTAAAATCAGCCTCTTCAGCTAGTCAGCCGCCACTTGTGCTGTGATACCTTCTTACTACTCCATCTTTATGCAGGATCGTGGCTCTAGGATGGATCACGGGACCCTATTTTCAATTCCCTCAATGCTGCATAAAAAATATGTACTACGGTTACTACATTAGCGATCCGAGCTTCCAGGGAACCACTCCAACACCGCTCATCTTGGCGGATTCCACCAAGATCTAGTCGGTGATGGACAAAGACGAGCTAGCACGGATAGCTTTTCCATGACCCCATGACGGCTGTCTCACCATGGTCACCTACCACAAGCTTGATGACCACAAGACTGCATGCCCATACAGCCCGTGAGGCTGCACGGAGGTCGGCTACATTTTCACCGCCTTGCCAGTCGCGCTCCTTATCCACCTCAACAACGACCACAAGGTACAAGTGCATATGATATTGTACGGCTAGCCCATGGAATTTATAGTAATGATGCCATAGCTTCCGTTCCTCCATCCATGGTCATCATCTACGGTGATGACGCTAGCATGTTTAGCATCTTCATTGGCGAGCTCAGCTAGGCCGCTGCCATTCCTTGGTGTGATCTAGGACGGCCGCATGCTTGTGGCCCCGGTACAAGGTGAAGCTATGCACGACTGGCCCGTAGTCGCTGGTGGACTTCTCGACGGACACCGTTAATGGGGTAATTGAGACAACGAGTTGCGTCACCCGGCAGTGTCGTCCTCGAAGATCTGATGTTCCTCACGGTGCCGCCGTGGTACATAACTACAGCTGTTGGATAGTACCAGATGATGAAAGTGTTGTCTTTCTGTGTTTGCATCGATAGGAAGAATTGACCTAAAACTTCGGATAGTGATCCTAACGCAACGATAATGATATATTACTGGTTTATTTAGTTGTAGAGTTCCACTCGTTTAATTGTTACTGCAGTAGTACTCGGAGACAAGGTCTATTTTGACACTAGGAAGGGTTTATTATGGCTATAAAGTGAGTTTACTAATAATGTTTATATAGGATTGAAGTGTTCTCTAAAATTTTTCCATGTGCCCACTGCTAGGGCATTGGTTGCGATCTAGTATACGTGTGGAGATGGTCTCGCTTTTCCTTTGAAATGTATATCGCAATTTTTTCTAAATTTGGTTGAATCTATATACTCCACTCTAGCTATAATTTTGGATGAAAACACAAGCTATAAAATAAATCATGTGACAAGACAATACCCAACTATACTCCCGATACTTTATGGATGTAGCTCAAAATTATAATTATTTTTATCTTCGCCTATTATAATTTTATATAAAAAATGATATTTACTTTTATATATTATGCGAGACTCACGTGTAAGCCACGTACAACTTACTCATCCTACTAGGAAGAGCATGGCTCAGCTCCGTGGTGGAGAAGGAGCAGGACCCGACTACTTTTTCTTGCTTGATTCAAGGGTCCTTTTATGCGAAATGTATGGACTTGGCTGTAATTTTATCTTTTGTGAGGTCCTTGTTGTAACATATATATACAAATCCTATGACAGTGTTAATTGAAGCATCTCTCTCCCTCGAGACATACCTCGGTCAGAAAAATAAATTGGCCTCACCCGATTTTCACAAAAAGTGGATGATGACCTTGGTCATTTGGGCTGAAACCCAAGTAAGTACACACGAAGTAAATGGTATAGTAGGCCATACCATGAAATGATCTTTTCAAGTATTTATACTGTTAGAATAAATTAAAGAATAAAGAATGCCCCCAACAAATTTTCGTACAAAGTGGACAATTCTTTCTTATAGTTTCCCAAGTTTAAGAATTTTTCGTACTTCCAAACTAAAGATCTGCACACTTAAATGACTCTATGCAGATAAAACAAACTTAGGTCAAACCTAAATACATGTGAGCACAAAAGACTATTACTCTTGAAAATTTCCAAAATTCTTCTAGAGATACCCTGATAGCGAATATATCATGGGCCAACAATTGTTTCGAAACAGCCAGTACTGATTAGTATTTGCATACTGACAAATTTAACGGTCCATGGAAAACATTCAAACAAAATAAAGTGTAAAACAAAAACATGAGTCTTCATTATGGTTTGTGTACTTTTGTTAGTGTGGTTTTATTAATTGCCAAGAAAAATTATAAACACGAGTTTTTAACAACTTTAGAAAAAACAGATTCACATTATTAGAGTCTACCATGAACATTCTTGGGTTTCAGCCTGAACGTCCAATAAGTCATGGCCATTTATATATCGGTACAATAGCTACTTTATGATACGGTTCTCACATCAGATAGATGTGCGCGTCTTGGTATAGTAAACAATATTTCTCATGAGAGTTTCCAACAATTAGGAAAAAATTCACTTTTCCAAGTGATTACGGGATGATTTGTACTAGTAAAGAAAATCAGAAGGATGTGGCTCGGGATGCGACAAGCGCATTTGTTTCCGGACATAGCGGACCATGCATGTTTTACTTGTGATTCCTAGGTTCTATGAATTTTCAATGTTCGTAGCTAAATTAACCCACTTAAATTACGCTGCTCCCTCCGATTCAAATTAATATTCTCAAATGTGTGTAGATTCGCATATATGTATATAGGACATTAATATGACAAGATACATTTTTATGTAGACAATATCTAAGAACATTAATATGGATCGGGGGGAGTCCGTCGAAATTAGGTCAAATTAGTTTGAACCACATGTCGGCTGATGATTGCTCTTCAATCTTACAAAAATATTTTGAAGGTGCCCACTAGACAGTCAATATATCGAAAACGACCGAGGATCTTCTTGCTAGAATTTGCATGCTGAAAAAGTTAACCATGCTATGAAGAAAAATTAAGAAAATAAAGAAAGAGGCAAAAAAGGGAACTCATGCATGGCATCCTTTCACGTGTTACTTGGCATGAAAAATGATAAGCATGAATTTTTTACAACTTAAAAAAATGCATCATAAAATTGTCCTACCATGTAAGTATGAACAACTTTCAGGCTGAGCAACCAAGCAAGGTCATGGCCGTGTCCACGTCCACATCATAGTTTAGGACCCACAATACTAGCAAGATTGAGAGAGGAGTACAAGGCGCAAGTGTTTAGGGCATCCGTAATGTAGGACCCACCATGCTTATTAAAATTACTACAATGTATAAGGTTAACGTTTGCCACAAGGTACGACCCACATAGCTTGTTATATTGCTCCATGCAAGAGAGATGATAGAGGAGAAATGATTTTTATATTCTCTATGGGCAACCCAGAAGTTTGAGGTAACTTTATTTTCTTCACAATGTACTACTATACGCCTTAAGGTATGCTTTTTTTACACCCTCCGGATGACTTAAGGAAAAAATAAAATTATGGGCCCACTTGATTGTGTATGACCAAGCTATAAAACTCCTATGCAAAAGTTAGCGACTTCAATTTAGTGGGTCCTACGATTCATCTCGTTTAGACACTGGTGGAGCTTATTACTCATAGTACAGTATTTTTTTCTTAGACATATGCTAACCTCTATCCATGCACTGTACATGCAAAGAGAATAAGGTAGGCAGGGGAAGAGGGCAGCATCAGAGAGAGAAGAGGAGTTGAAGACGATTTGATGTCAAAGCAAAGTTTATGATGGGTTCTTGACACGAGGTGCTCCTGACTCTACTAGTACTAAATTTCAGGACCTATGCACGCAAAAAATGGAAGTGTGTTTTACTTTGGATATTGGTGTCATAGTGGGATGAAGCGGCCCGGACAAACTTTACATGTCCTCGCACATGAGACATGTTCCACGCTTGATATGCAACTAATTTTTCATAAGTGTCTAGAGGGTGTCTGTCTCTCCTACTATTGTCAATATCTAATTTGCAACGAGTTGTCAACAATTTGGTTATCCTCGTTGTGGTTCATGTTCGTAGGTAAGAACGGTTCAATCTTCGAAAGCCCTAAGCCACGTAAAACTGGCAATGGATAAATTAGAGGTGTCTAGTTTAGATTGTTGTTGGGCTAGTGTCATGATATGGTGATGTTGTAAGTAAAAGTATAAGTCGATACTCTTACAACACATATAACTTGTAAGTTTCATAGACCTTTGGCCTTACACGTAAAGTAATGATGAGGATCATACCATGATGCACATGATGGATATCAAGTGCAAGAACCATATCATTTCACTTATTAACATGTGATGTTTGTTGCATCTTATATTGCTTGTTTGACGTTTTATTAGTATAATAAGATGATCCCTCATTTAGATATCAAGATAAAAATGTGTTCTCCGTTAAGTATGCACCAATTATGTTTCATCGCTCCAAGACATCACGTGATGATCGGGTGTTCTTGGATCCACGATCATATTTCAGGTGTAAGACAGTTTACACACGCGAATACTAAGGTTCTTACTTGGCGATCCTAGCATGTACAGACATGGCCTCGGAACACAGACCAAAAGGTTAAGCATGAGTCATATGAAAGATATGATGCCCATTTGATGCTCGCCTTTGAAGCTACACCGAATCACGTGATGATCAGACTTGGTGTAATGGATTTGGTTCAAGTAATCACAAAAAAGGCACGAGGGATGTCGTTTTTGAGTGGGAGTTCATTCTTAATTTGGATTAGTTGAACTCAATCTCTCATAAACTTAGTCTAAACTTTACAAATTCTATTGTAGATGGCACCATCTACTTTTATTTTCAATGTGTTCATGGAGAAAGAGAAACTTGCAACGAACGGTAGCAACTTTACCGAGTGGGCCATGAATTTGAGGATTCTCCTCACTGCTGCACAAAAGCAATATGTACTAGAATCGCCGCTAGGCCCCTCACCGTTTGATGATGCCCCTGACGAAGAAAAGAATGTCTATCAGACTCGTCAGGAGGACCACAACTTAGTTCATTGCGGCATATTGTATGGGCTAAAGCCAGAACTTCGAAAGCATTTCAAAAACGGCAATGCTTTTGATACAATGGGTGAGTTGAAAATGATTTTCGACACCCATGCTGCTGTAGAGAGTTATAATGCTTCATAGAAGTTCTTTAGCTGCATGATGAAAGAGAACAGCTCCGTAAGTGAGCGTGTACTCAAGATGTCGGGTCACGCTGATAAGCTTGTGTCTTTGGGAATAACGATTCGCATTGACTTAGGCATCCATCGTGTTCTCCAGTCTCTGCCACCTAGCTATAAGAGCTTCGTGATGAACTATGACATGCAAGGCCTGAAGAATTCTCTCCCTGAGCTTCTGTCGATGCTTAAAACTGCAGAAGTGGAGATCAAGAAGGAACATCAAGTGTTGATGATCAATAAGACCACTGGTTTCAAGAAAGACAAGAAGGCTAAACAGAAGTGAAAGAAGGGCGGAAAGCCGGTTGCCTTTCCTAAAAACAAACCCTGAGTTGGCCCTAAGTCTGATACCGAGTGCTATTATTGCAAGGGGACTGGCCACTGGAAGCGCAACTACCCCAAGTATTTGGCAGACAAGAAGGTTGGCAAGGCAAATAAAGGTATATATGATATGTAATTGACTAGTACTCATAGTAGCACCTGAGTATTTGATACCGGTTAAGTTGCTAATATTTGTAATTCGAATCAGGGGCTGCGGAACAAGCGACCGCTAGCAAGGGGTTATGTCAAGATGTGTGTCGGCAATGGATCAAGCGTTGATGTGATCGCCGTCGGAACTCTACCTCTCCACTTATCATCGGGATTAGTTTTGAACTTGAATAATTGTTATCTGGTGCCAGCACTGAGCATGAATATTGTATCCGGATCATGTTTGATGTGCAGTGGTTATTCATTTAAATCCGAGAACAATGGTTGTTCGATTTATATGAATAAAATCTTTTATGGTAATGCACCGATGATGAATGGTTTATTTCTGTTGGATCTCGATAATAGTGTTACACATATTCATAATGTTGATGCTAAAAGGATTAAACTTAATGATGATATATCCGCATATATGCGGCACTACCGTCTAGGTAATATTGGTGTTAAACGCATGAAGAAGCTCCATTCGGATGGACTTTTGTAATCACTTGATTTCGAATCATTTGATACATGTGAGCCATGCCTTATGGGCAAGATGACTAGAACGCGCTTTCCGGTTCAATGGAACGGACGGCAGATTTATTGAAGGATATGAGAGAAGAGAGAGGAAGGAGGGGAAGAAGATAATAGGGATGACAGGTGGGACCTAGGTCCATGTCATTACTTAATTGTGGGTCCATCATGTTAGTTTAGCTGTTAAAACGTGATTAGCCAAAAAATATTTACCTATTTGTAACAGCTCGCCCCAAAAGAGGTACGTATCCATAAATTTTTTTGCAAAGAGTGGCAATAACCTGTTACCCTGGCCCCAATTGTGGTACTAAATGTGATTTACTCGAGAAACATGGGTTCACGTCCTTCCTCAAAACACAATAAAACTTATTTATGATATTATTTATAGCTAGTCTATATGATCAATACTAAGCCAGGACGTGACCGCTTGCTAGTCTACCTATAACTCCAGTTAGATTCCTCGATACAGTTGCGCACATCAGAAGACCTACGAGGCAACACGTAAACACCCCGTGTTCAAAGAGTGTCCCATCTTCTCTATCTCCGTTGATCCCCATTTGGCCAACACTGGCTAGCTGACTTTTGGATCCTTTCGAGCATGCACTTCGCAAATTTTTCTAGACATTTCTCACCTGCTGCATCGGTTCTTGCAGGCTGCAATCAACCTCCTCCAAGAAATCCCAACAATAATATTTGAATCCGCACTCGCCCCCTGTCCATCCGGACTCAATGGTAGATTCCATGCACAACATTCGGTATGGTGGCTAGAGCAAGTTCGGTGATGACACCTCTAGAGAAATCGCTATACATATGGACACTACTAGCACCGTCCGGCTGGCCACATGCTCCAAGGAGTTGCACCGCCAAGTCGCTGGCAGAAAAGGTAGCAGATACCCCAACGACGACTGCGGGACATTGGCCGCCTTCCACAACTTCCTTAACCACAATATGGTGTTCCCGCATGGCCCGTGCAAGTGCCCTGAGCCTGGCTGCGAGTTTTCTGCCCCGCCCACAATGCTCCTCGCCCACTCGAAAAAGTCCAGTCGATGGAAGTGCACAGTTTCCACTACAACATGGAACACATGTACATCTCTCAGCCTTTGTTGGCACCTGTCTCATGGATAGTAGAGACCGTCGTGTCTGGGATGATGGTATGGTGTTTGCCATGCGATTTGACATGATCCACTATGGCCTCGATGTATCCATCCAGTGCGTCAGGTCGGTGGCGTGCTTGTTTCTGCGGTACATGGTGGAGTTCACTTATATTAACCTTCAATGATGGGAGGGTACCTGGAGGTGTTCGCTAAAGATAGCCAATTTTTCGAGCCGAAGAGCAACGCGTCACCGGCCACCGTCATGATTAGTGGAGATTTTTGGAATTTTCTGATTAATAAACATGATAGGTTCATCCTAGATTACTTATTCTGCATCCACAAGGTGGTAGATGACAGATATGACCGTCTTAATTCTGATGATCTGTCATTCAAATTTGGGATTAAATGATGATGTTGGTTCTATTTCAGGGGTTTTAGTGTGTCAGAAATATGGATTTTGGCTGAAAAGTAGTATAGTACAGTACTATTGTACTAGTTCTTATACTTGGGAGTATATTGTTTCTAGTTCTATTTGTGCTATTGTATTTTGCAGTATGTACTGGTGGTACTTGTATGGATAAAAACGTTGGAGATGATCTAGCAATTCCTTTCAAACATGGCTCTATACTAGGAGTTAACACTACTTGCTTAGATCAAGTAGCTTTTCCTTTGAAACAATGGCCTTGCATATGTACTCTGTAGGCACTCACTCTGTTCCAAAATAGATTGAAAGGATTTGCTGAACACATGAATAGGAATAATATAGGAATAGAATGGCATGACACTTGAAGTCCTACTGGAATAAAAACTGTAGGGATCAGTAAAATTAGTTGTTTGATTGCACTGCAGTAAAAATACAACAAATTTGTAGGGTTTAAGTACATGGCATAGTTGTCATAGACATATAGGAATTATTCCAAGAGGTCTTACCTCTTCTTAGAAATCCTATAGGATTGTAGTGTAGGAAAGCAATATATAGGAATTTTGTAGGATTCATTCCTTTAAAACAAACACACTCTATAGGATAAATTCCTATGGATATATAATTCCTTTAGCTTTTATAAAACAGGTGTATCTAGACTCTTTTTAGTGTGTAGTTCGGAGTGAACACATATACTATATAGGGCTCTAGATATACTTCACGAAAGCTAAAATATCTTATATTTTGAAACAGAGGGAGTACTACGTATGTTTTATCGCAGTCAGGTTACTCTATTTACTTTATCAATTTTTTTCTTATAGTATTTCGCATGCTGCAATTTAGGCCGCTCAATCTTACTTCCTTTAGTAATTCTAGGTACATCTCTCGGCCGATGTTAGTAGCGCGCTCATCGAGAGTAGAGAAGATTGGATTAGGGGATGATGGTACGGTATTTGTTGTGCTATTTGACATACGCTAGTCGGGAGACATGGTCGTATCCGTCGTGTGCGTCAGGCAGGATGCGTGCTCGTCTCCCTTGTACAATGTGAACTTCACTGCCTATAACTACTCAATAGAGCTAGGGTTTTGGGATATAATCTACAGTTCCTCCACTCCTGGGAATAAGGTGATGCCGACCATCATATAGAAGGAAAATCATTCCATGGTGTTGTACCATGAAACATCTTATATTACCCAGGTCCTACATTACCCAATATGCATCAATTGCATGGAGAATCCCCATTCGACAAAGAATTGGAAAAAAGTGAGGCTAGCTATGAATTAGTACTAGTATAGTAATAGTTCTTGTACTTTGGAGTATTTTGTACTATATACTGGTAGTACTTGTTTAGGTCAAGGGAAGGAGATGGTCTTGCTTTGCCATTGTTCTGTCGTTGCTATTACCAAAGTATTTTGTTGAACCAATGTGATGTACTGCTACCTGTTTAGATCAAGTGCAGCAAATTGTCTTGCTTTTCTTTTGAAACCTAGCATTGTCACAATTATCTAGATGAGTCTTGGACATTTTGGGTTGCATATGGGGGTCACACATGCATTGACGAAATGAGGTCATATTCACACATAAGCAGACTTGATCGTCAGTTTTGCTTGCTCCAATGATCGAGTTTGTTCGGAGAATAGGGCAGTCTGATCGTGCGCCAAGGTTTTTTGAGCTAGAACAAGAACTCATTATCTTTGTTCTGCTATTGAATTTCAAGCAGGAAATCTACTGAATCTCTAAAATGTTCTAGCGTTGCTATTACTAAAGCATTTTGTGAAACTAACACTGATGTACTTGTTTAAATCAAGGGAAGTCGAAAGTCTTGCTTTTCTCTTGAAATATGGCTTTGTCGCAATCTAGATGAGACTTGGGCATTTTGGGTTGCATACGGGGGTCACACATGTATTGATAGTCAGTTTAGCATGCTCCAATAGTCGAGTGTGTTTGGAGAAAAAGGAAAACTGATCAAGCGACATGGTTTTTAAAGCTGAAACAAGAACTGGTTCTCTCTGTACTGCTATTGTGTTTTAGTGTTTGTATTGCTAAATCAGTCACTTTATAATACTGCTGAATATGAACTGTGAATCCATCGATAATTTTTTATCTTATTTTGTGTTGCTAAATTTTTACATGAATACTATATCTTCTAAAAAGAATTATCGCTTTTCCCCTCCCTCTATGAGGTCTCTGTTTAGAATCCGGCTGAGACATAGCACAATGCAATTTTTTTTAACAAGGAGAAGAAATCTAGCCCACTCGGCCCCCTATTTAGCCCAGAACATTCTAATTTGTCCTTTTTGGGGTCACGAGACTGCTGACCATAGCCTAGAGAAATTTGAGAAAGGAGTCCATGGAGCTTAACCCAGAACATATTCATTCGGCCTTTTAGAGGTCAGGGGACTGCTGACCACAACTAAGAGAAATTTGAGAAAGGAGCCCATGGAGCATAGCCGTGAAAATTTAAGTTCGGCCTTTTAGGTGTCACGGGACTACTGAGCATAGCCCAGTGGATTTTGAGAAAGGATCCCATGCACCATAGCCTCTGCATTATAACCCATGTAGAGCAGCCCATGCAGAAATAGCCAAACATTTATATTCGGCCTTTTTGGCATGACACCCCACCTCTCAGAATAAAAAAAAACGGTCTTCCCTATGTTCTAAAGAAACTACTCCATTCTGTGGCATTTTATATTTTGACAAGCCAGGAGCGCTGACCCCTCCAACCCTCCAAAAAAAAGCTTCGCCTATCTATATTTTTGTGTAGAAACTACTATATATGTAGTAGTTTTTAGTTGAGCCACCAAGAGCACTGCCTTATTATTTGAAGGGAGATAAACATAAACAAATAAAGTCTTTATAAGGAGACAAATTCATGAGTTATATAAGTAATGTTTACCATTTGTATTGTAGAAATTGTGTCTTTCATAATGGCAAGGCATGTAGTTAACAACTGCAAGGTCTCGAGTTCGAATCCTAGTCAATTTTCTTTATTATTATAGAGTCACATTTTGTGAACTCTGAGGATGACATCTGGGACTCATATAAACTGCTGCTGGATCTAGCAATATTGCCAATGTCAGAACGGTGGATCGACCTGAAAAAAGTCTAGCATAAACACGTTTCTATCAAAATAGATGTCGACACCTGAGACCCGACATATACATGTTCCTACACAGAGGAGGCTGACATGTGGGACCCAGCAATGGACCAAGGTCAAGATAGTGGTCGTGGCAATTTATATTATATATATACTAAGGCTGACATGTGGGACCCGGCAACGGAGTATATAGATTAACTTTTTTGTACTCTAAGGATGATACCTGGGAACCAGATAAACTGATACTGCATCTAGCAATGTTTCCAAGGTTAGAATGGAGGGCTCGACCCAAAAAAATAGTCCAACATACACATGTTTCTTTCAAATAGAGGTTGATATCTGGGAACCAGCATAGACACGTTGTTTGCACAGAGGTTTCTAACATCTGGGACCCAGCAACGGACCAAGGTCAGAACAACCGAGACACCCAAAAAAAGTTCATCATAGCATGTTTCATTTATAGAGAGTCTAACATGTAGGACCCACCAGGGAGAACTTATACAGGTGTTGCATCGAGCAATGTTGTCAGTTCGAATAAGGGAGGCACGAGAGAGAAAAAAGTCCAACAGGCACACGTTTCTGCTAATGAGATGCTGACATGTGAGACCCAGCAACGTGAGAAAATGGCAGATTCGTCGAGAAACGCTATCTAGTTCGGAACAGGGTAGCGCTAGAGAAGAAAAATTCCATTATATACACACGATTCTTCTAATATGAGGCTGACATAGGAGACACACCAGCCTAAATAAACGGCTGATGCAGCGAGCAACGCTATAAAGTTAACACAGAGGCGTGACTAAGGGAAAAATCCATCATACACACGTTTCTTGTAATTATAGGACGACTTGTGGGGCCTAGATGCTTGATTAAACGGTAGATGCATCTAGCAACGCTATCAAGTTCAGAACAGGGTAGCGGGAGAAAATTAAAAAATTCCATCATACACACGATTCTTCTAGTAAGAGGCTAGCATGTGGGACCCGTAGCGTTATTAATGGCAAATATATCGAGCAACTTTATCGAGATCAAATCAGGGAGACACGAGCCAAGGAAAAAATCCATCATGCACACGTTTATTCTAATGAGAGGATGGCATATGGGGCCCAGATGTGTGATTAAACTGTAGATGCGTCTAGCAGTGCTATCAAGATCGGAATAGGATAGCAGGAGCAAAGGAAAAAATCCATCATATACACGATTCATCTAATGAGAGGCTGGCATGTGTGACCCAGCAGCGTGATTAACCACAGATAGATCGAGCAAATTTTCGAGTTCAAATTAGGAAGACGCGAGCTAAGGAAAAAAATCCATCATGCACACGTTTCTTCTATTGTGAGCATGACATGTGGGACCCTGTAGCCTGATTAAACTTCAGATGCATCGAGCAATGCTATCAAGTTTGGAACAAGGAAGGAAACAAATTCCATCATACACATGATTCCTCTAATGAGAGGTAGACATGTGGGACCCAACAGCCTGACTAAACAGAAGAGGCATCGAACAACGTTATCGAGTTCATATTAGGGAGACGACTGAAAAATATGGTTCGCTAGAGTCACTGACGTCTGGGACCCATACGCCAAAAAATACTTCGGTGAGTCAACATCTCACGAGAAACCGGAAATCTTATTTCTTACACACGCCTGTCGAGATTCGTCCATATTTTTAGTGGTTTTATCATAGTAGTGGGGTGCAAAACTGAAAAAAAGATTTCCATCAGCCACGGTCGAGCCGAGAATTTCGTCACGGAAGACGCGCCTTCGACGACGACCGATAGGCCAAGTCGTTGCGAAAGGAAACATTTCTTGTAGTTCTATAGTTTCACTAGGAACTCCTGGATGTTTGTATATCACACGTGCATTGACATTTCCATTCAATATAGTCATAGCATGATATAAAACTTAATCATAAACTTTATGAAATATGCTAATAATCAATATTATTATTTGTCTCTATGGCATATTTCCTTCAGATATTACATCAGCTGCAAACTTCATAAAATTATTACATATTAGCAACTCAAGGGAAAGAAAATTCGGTATTTTAGTTGACAATCGAGTTGATAACAGTCCTTAGTTTGATTTCTTAATCACCTACATCTCCCTTTTGAGTGTGACAACTACATTGGAAAACCACCTTGAGACATGATCTTGCACCCCCCCTCTTTGGTGGTCATAGCAATAGTTACAGTCTAAAACTAAGTAATAACAAGTTAAGACATCAAACAAGGAAAACTACTCATTTGACTCATACAACAGGAGCTATGAATTGGAGTTTTCTATTGGTCAACGGTTCAACTATTGACCATCACGTTAAACAAATAGGATAAACAAGCATTAAACAAGTGTGCCTACCGTGAACGAGCAATCAAACAATGTGTGTATGTGTGTGACTTAGAATTTCAGCAAATATAAACTAGCCAGGTCATTTCAACAAATATATATATATATATGGATGCAGTTGTATATCCTGGATTGCAAGAGACATTGGGTGACTCGGTATTTGCGGTGAGCAACACAATGGCATGCCATTACTGTCGTAGCTAAGAATGAACTAGATAGAAATTATACCAGCATCATATGAGAACTTGTATAGCAGGAATGTAAACCACAAATAAACTATATATTAGAGGATAGTTATGTTGTTGATTAGGCAGAACCAGAACCATATACGAAATATAATGGCATCGCTTGTAAACCTCTAGAACATGACACACAAGCATTAGACAATTGTTCCTACAATGAAATGAGAATCAATCAAAGTGTTTCTTAGAATTTCAGCAAATATATACTAGCCAGGTCATTTCACACAAATATATATGGAAGCAGATGTTTATCCTGGAATGCAAGAGATGTTGGGTGACTCGGAATTTGCGGTGAGCTACACAATCGGCATGCAGTTACTGTCGTATCTAGGAATCAACCGAATAGAAATTATAATGGCATCATAAGAGAACTTGTAGAGCAGGAATGCAAACCACGAATGAACTATATGTACCATAGAGGATAGTTATGTCATTTCTTAGGACGAACCATTAGATACAAAACATAATGGCGTTGCTTGTGAACCTATAGAACATGACAAGCAAGCATTACACAAGTGTGCCTACAAATGAATTGATCTATCAAACAGAGTGTTTTCTTAGAATTTCAAAAAATATAAACTATCCAGGTCATTTAAACAAATATATATGGAAGCAGTAGCATATCCTGGAATGCAAGAGACGTCGGGTGACTCAGAATTTGCGGTGATCTACAAAATGGACATGCAGTTACTTTCATAACTAGGAATCAACCAGATAGTAATTATAATTGCATCATAAGAGAATTGTAGAGCAGGAATGCAAATGTAGTATCCCATATTTCTAACATCTGTAATGCTACATCAATAATAATAAAATTCTACTTCCTACATGTCATTCATGGCATCATCATTATATCATGCTCATGTAACCATGCCCCCTTGCATTTCAGCATCATATAAAACCCTTATCCCATATGCATTGTATTTATTGTATTACTTGTATTTGCCTCTTGATATATTTTATTTGTTTCTTGATAAATTGCTTCATGCCCAAGTTGATTTGTGGGCATATCTCTTTTGCAATTCCACCACCTTTATATGTCACCACCTTATAATACCACCATCCAAACTATATATGAGCACTTGCATTTCTTTTGGCATTTGTGTAGCTCATATGTAATAAGATGGATCCAATTCTAAATCTACATGCTCCCATATATGTTCTCTATTGTTTTCACAATAATAATTATATACAGCCGCATGGCCACCTTTGCATGCCATGTGAGCAGATTGCTTCTTGAAAGCTTCCATATGCTTCTATTCATTATATGCTCATGCATGATGCTACTTTGGCTATAAATTGATCTAGTAGAAAATACACACTAGTTGGCCATTTTCATTCATACATGTGCATAGATTGGTTAATTTCGTATGATAGCAAGCTTCCATTCTTGAGTATGGCTTGTTCATCTTTGAATGCATGCATGGATAAATAGATGCCATATGAATTATAATTGTTCTCACTATTATAATTGAGCATTAATATATGTGCATGTCCCATGCAAGCTCCCATCCTTTCTCTTTTGAATTCTTTTGGATTTGAGATGGGTTTGTGTGGTTTGAATTCAAACTTTTGGACCATACCACACAAGGTTCCAAGCAATCCTCCTCCCTATATCTATCCTCTTTTGGGAATCTCTTCATCTTGTTATTCCTTTGTAGATTCTTTCTTGAGTTTATTTAAAATCAAACTGCACAATCTAAAAACCCTATCCATTCTTAACGCGTGCCCTTTTTGTTGGCTTGTTTGGAACCAAGCCATAGCCCATCACCGCCCAACCTAAACCTATCACCCTTCCCGCCGACCTGGTGGTACCACACTATATCACCACCACCCCAAACCGAGGCCAGCATGGCACTTGGCCATGTGCACCTCCCCTCTCTAAGGCGAACCAACGACGCTCGTCACCTTGATGATCAAGAAGCTACCAAACCCCAGGTCCCCTTCACCTAACCCTAGTAACCCCTCCCCTGCCATCCACCTTAGAGAGAGAGTAGAGAGGCAAAGTAACCAACGTTGCTTTACTCCAAACCCTAGCTCTCCCTGAAGGGAATATGCCCGAGAGGCAATAATAAAGTGGTTATTATCGTATTCCTTGTTTATGATAAATGTTTATTTTACATGCTATAGTTGTATTAATACGGAAACGTTAATACATGTGTGTTTAATAAACAAAAAGGAAGTTCCTAGTTATGCCTCTCTTATAAACTAGCTTGTTTATTAACAAGATGATCAAAGGTTTCCTGATCATGGACATTGGATGTTGTTAATAACGAGGTCACAACATTAGTGTAATGATGTGATGAACATTCATCCGAAGTATAGCATTACGATCAAAGTCATTGAGTTTATATTGCTATAACAACTTACGAAGTGATCCTAATCCTTAGACCATGAGATCATGTCAATCACTAACACCGGAAGAGTTTCTTGTTGACATCAAACATCACACCGTAATTGGGTGATTATAAAGATGGCTTCAAAACTACTAAAGTGTTATGTTGAGACTCATGGATCAAGAGTGGAATTTGTTCATCCCGATGACGGATAGATATACTCTGGGCCCTCTCGGTGATATCACATTGATTAGCTTGCAAGCAAGTGATTTGATCACTAGAATGTTATATCACGGGAATAAGAAAAGAGTGCATGTCGGTAACGAGATTAAACTAGGTATGGAGATACCGATGATCGAATCTCGGACATGTAATATATCGTGAAACAAAGGGATTAAGATACTAGCGTAAAAGGTTCACACGATCACAGAAGTCATCGTTGAATGTGTGGGAGTCAGTACGGATCTCCAGGTCCCGCTGCTGATTATTGATCGGAGAGGGGTCTCGATCATGTCTGCATTATTCGCGAACCATAGGGTGACACACTTAAGGGATACCGACACCATTCGGAGCAAATGATATGCCAGAGAAAGAAAAAGGAAAGCGCAAGAATTTATTTCACTAGACACCGAAACTGTTTCGGTTGAAATTGCTGAAACTGGTTCTGCATGTGAAATTGAAATGTTGTAAGGGGTTTTATGTGAATGTTTGTTAATTAAAGTAATTAACAAGTTCTGAATAAATAAATAAAAGAGTTTTATTAAATGAGAGCTTGCATTAAATTTGGTGGAAATTTAATGCATGTGAGTGGATTTTTGAGTGGAGGCTTTTTAATGGGAGTGGAGGCTTTTCATTTTGAGTGGGAGCTCCACCCACATGAATGTGGAAGAGGTGGGGGCAGCCCCATGGCTGGGCGTCATGCCCCTTGGGTGCCCCCCTCTCCCCTATAAAAGGCCCCCCTCTCCTCCTCTCAAAGCACACCTCCTCGCGAAGGATCTCTCTCCCCTTTAGAATTTCCCCATGGTCTCGGATCAGCGAGATACATGTTCCCGGTGGCTTTTTCTGGAAGGATTTGTTGCTTCCGCTGCTTCGCTGGAGCAAGGGCACGGAGGTTGTCGGGGTACCCGTACGTGTGTGCGATCACGGATGCACCACTGCTTTGAGGTGTTGGACTTGATCGTGCTGGACCGGCTGGACCATATGGACTTCATCACGATCTTGAGATCGGCAAGCGTTCGTCTATGTCATCCACGAGTACAACCTCATTAACGCTATTCGGTCTTCGAGGGTATGTATTCTATGGATGTATATCCACCTGTTGTTTGTATCTAGTATATTGATCTTGGTACTTAGTTGTTCCCATCGTAGAATTTTTTTTGTTTTCTATGCTGCGAACCCTATAATGGTATCAGAGCCGGATCTATGCGTATATGCTTTGCACGGTTAGTACACATATGAGTATGTGGGCGATGATGATCATTTTATTGCTTCTTAGTTGTACTTTGGATATTGGTGGCATAGTGGGATGAAGCGGCCCGGACAAACTTTACATGTCCTCGCACATGAGACCTGTTCCACGCTTGACATGCAACTAGTTTGCATAAGTGGCTAGCGGGTGTCTGTCTCTCCTACTATAGTCAATATCTAATTTGCAACGAGTTGTCAACAATTTGGTTATCCTCGTTGTGGTTCATGTTCGTAGGTAAGAACGGTTCTATCTTCGAAAGCCCTAAACCACGTAAAACTTGCAATGGATAAATTAGAGGCATCTAGTTTAGATTGTTGCTGGGCTAGTATTATGATATGGTGATGTTGTAAGTAGAAGTATGAGATGATACTCTTACAACACACATAGCGTGTAAGTTCCATAGACCTTGGCCTTACACATAAAGGTATGGTAGTGATCATACCACGGTGCACATGATGGAGATCATATGCGGGAACCATATCATTTCAATGTTTGATTGCATCTTATATTGCTTGTTTGACGTTTTATTAGCATAATAACATGATCCCTCATTTAGATATCAAGATAAGAATGTGTTCTTCCTTAAGTATGCATCGACAATGTTTTGTCGCTTCAAGGCATCACGTGATGATCGGGTGTACTTGAATCCACGAGCATATCTCGGGTGTAAGACAGTTACACACGCGAATACTAAGGTTCTTACTTGGCGAGCCTAGCATGTACAGACATGGCCTCGGAACACGGACCAAAAGGTTAAGCATGAGTCATATGTTTTGATATGATGACCATATGGATGCTCGCCTTTGAAGCTATGCCGACTCACGTGATGATCGGACTTGGTGTAGTGGATTTGGTTCATGTAATCACCAAAAAGGCACGAGGGATGTCGTTTTTGAGTGGGAGTTCATTTCTAATTTGGATTAGTAGAACTCAATTTATCATAAATTAAATCAAACTGAATTTGCATAATTTGTTGTAGTCATTGGCATTCATTCACCACATTATGCATAGTTGTAATTGAGATAATAGAACTATAGAATTCTGGATATATACTTTACGAACTGGTATCGTATTGTGTTGAGTGTCAATATAAAATTTAAAGTCCTATTGCAAACTTTCAGCAAACTCTATTTACTCCGTGAAATTTAATTGTTGGTATTAAATCGAGTAACAATTCCAGTGTTAGTATCTTAAGTATCATGTTTGCCTCCACAATTCTTGATTGTTTTAATATCAAGTTTATCTAGGAGCTGAAAGAATTGTTTCAGAAACCATCATGTGTGGCAGATATAACGATATATGAAACAATGTTTTGGTTGCAATATGATAGAGTATAATATATGTTCTCATATTGGATAAGAATTTACGAAGGTTGGAGATGCTAGACATCCTAATCATCGAAAAGAGTTTTGGAAAGTAATGTTATACTCACGATTCGCCTTTATAAGCTACAGTAGCTTGATCATGAAAGTCGTCATGATAAGGATGAATAGAATATGTATGTAAAGTGTTTACTACACTAAAAGATTACTAAAGAATGGATTTTGAAAGAATACCGATCATTTTGATGATGGTGATCTACTTCAAAGTGCAAGTCCAAAGGTATTATTATTTGATTATACACGCTTTGGACTATGTGTCATGCATATGGCACCACTTTTGATGTTGATAGATTCTTTTAAAAAGGAAAAGGAAATGCTGAAAGAGAATCTATAAAATATATTTGGCAGAAAAGAAAAGATTGGAAATATCCAATTTAGGTATATGGATGATATACATGTTATGGTTGTATTCTTTGCTTGTTAAACAATGTGGTTTTTGGGTATTGGATACCGAATTGGTTGGTATGAAATTTCATACGGAACAACACAATTCATAAACCACAATGGCCTAAATAACCAGCAAGAGAATATGTGATGATGTTCATCGAAAACAAACAAACCGTTGTTTGTATTTCTCGTTGACATCAAAGCTTGACTTCAAGATTTGTTTTAATAATTTTTATTTGAATCAGGTATTATGAGAAAAAAGGTTGTTCAAATAATTACCGTATTCCATATAAGATGGATGATTTACAAATCTAGTTGGAGAAATCACATCCATAAAACCTAATGCTAAAATGTCGCAAGACAAATGATTGAAAGATCACTTACGAAGTGACATCGCCGTTTAAATTATATTGGAAAGAAAACATGAAGAAACTCCATTTTTATGGAATTTTTGAGTCTTTGATTTGATCAAGTGACGCTTGTGAGACTTTCCTAGGGATAATTAAAACTTCGTTCAAAGGCCAAAGAAGAACGAACGACTAAAAAATTGGAATTTATACATATCGATGTATGTAGTCCATTATGTGTAGTCATAAGTGATGGATTTCAACTTCATACGCTTTCTCTGGAAATTTGAGTGAATATTCACTTAATGAGAAAGAAGTGTGAAATATTTGAAAATGTTCAAAGACTTTCAAGATGAAGTGAAAATCATTGTGACAAGAAAATAAATGGTTTATGATTTTATCATAAGGGATTTATTTGAGTTACAAGTGTAACAAGAAAAATAAATGAATTATGATTTTATCATAAAAGGGATTTATTTGAGTTACAAGTTTAGCAAAACACCTAGATTTACATCTCCCGAAACACCATAGGAATATGGAGTGTTTGAGATTTGTAATGAAACCTTGTTTGACATGGTTGGATCAAAGGTGTTATTGATAAAACTGCCATTATGTTTTAAAAGATTAAAGCTTTAGAGACTTCCGCTTTTACACTGAAAAGAGCTCCATCTTGATCCGTTGAAATGACACCATGGAAGTTATGGTTTGCGGTAAAACCCAAGTTGTCATTTCTTAAATTTTGGTATGCTAAACATAAGTAAGATGTTTACAACCGAAGTCGGATGAGCATGTCTTTGTAGGTTATTTTGAATAACAATTGGTTATTCCTCCATAACACAAAGGACAAAAGGGTCTGTCGCTTGAAACATGAAGTTTCTTGAAGAAGGAATTTTTCATAAAAGTTAAGTGGGAGGACAATAGAACTTTGATAAGGTTAACGAACCTTAGCTAAATGTGCTGAGTTGCGCAGCACCGGAAATCATTCCGGAGGCTGCCATAATGCTCATAGCTTATGTGTCTCAAAGGTTGTGGTCACGGAGATCTAAGTTCCTATTGAACCAAGTAGGTCGGATAAACAATCAAATACTAAGATTTGAGAGTAAATCATTATTGTTTGATAGTGATGAACCGACTATATGCAAAGAAGCGATGATGGGCCCTGACTCCGTCAAATGGCTTGAAGCCATAAAATCCGTGATAGTTCCATACACGAGAAACCACGTTTTGAACTTGGAAGACCCTCCGGAAAGGTGTAAAAACCTATCGGTCATATTTGGATCTATAAAGAAACAGACATGGATGTTTTACATCTATGAAATAGTCGACATGTCGTAAAGTATTTTATGACAATGTTCAAAGAGTTGACTATGACAAGATTTGATCTTTCATAGCGATATTTAGTCTGAATGGATTAAAGTAGAAACCACTACATATAATTTGGTATATGGTAGATGAATAAACAAAACAAGGTTCTTCTAATAGAATGGTTACCTAGGACGTGTACATGACACGGTCCAAAGGGTTTTGTTAATTCAAAGGATGCTAAAAATGGCATGCAAACTTCAACGGTTGAAGTAAGCATAGCGGAGTTGGAATCTTCACCGTGATGAAAATGAGTTTTCATCAGGAGACGATGAAGATGCTTGCATTTGCAAGAAATTAAGTGGGAGCGCTGAGACATATTTCTAATACATTATGTGGAGGACATCTCGTTGATTATAAATGATGTATCTTTTATTGACAAAGGTTAAGAATTTCATTTCGATGAAAGACTTAGGCAAAACCTGAATATTTATCATGAAAGTCTATAGTGGATAGACCGTGACGCTAATATGGTTATGCCAAACGTACATATATGAGATATTGAAGGAGTTCAATATAGAAACAACAAGAAATGGTTCTTGTCGCATGGAAAGGAATTGAATCAAGATTCAAGTGTATCGACACTTGATAAGTGAAACAAGATTCAAGTGCTTTGACACTTGATGAGTGAAATCACGAGAATGTTTTGATCAATCATGCCATGATATGTACACATCCAGATATGTCCTATGCTCTAAGTGTTATGAGCATATACCAGAATGAATCATAAAATGATCATTGGACGATAGTAAGGATATTCTTATGATCTTTTGGAAGAACTAAGAATATATTTGTGTAGAGATGACAAACAATTACAAATAGTTCATTGTAAAGCGTTACATTGATACTAGTTTTGTCACAAGATATACACTAAGTTTATATCAATTTAAACTATGGGTGGCACAATGAAATGGAAGGAAAGTTTCCATGATGGATTTGGAAGAGTTCCAAAGTTAAGACATTGTGAAGAATACTACAACAAAAGGCTAAGTATATGACTGCTATAGTAGCAGCAAAGGAAGGAATTTGTGTCAAGTAGTTTGTTATCAAACAAAGGTGTGGTTCACAATGGGCTAACACTAAAGATATATTGTATGACAATAGTATCGACATGTTTTAACCCCAAGGAACTAAAGGTCTCACCAAAAGACCAAATTTATACAATGCCATCTCATTGGAGAATGAGTGATGCGTGAAGACGCAAAGACATGCAAATACACACGGACCTGAAAGTGTTAGATCCGTAGATTAAGTTAACCACTTGCAGTTGCGTATATGGAACACCAGAAAGCCATAGGTGTTCAAAACGCAAAGTTTTCAAACTAGATTATTGTCTCTAGTGCAAGTGGGAGACTGAAGGGAATATGCCCGAGAGGCAATAATAAAGTGGTTATTATCGTATTCCTTGTTTATGATAAATGTTTATTTTACATGCTATAATTGTATTAATACGGAAACGTTAATACATGTGTGTTTAATAAACAAAAAGGAAGTTCCTAGTTATGCCTCTCTTATAAACTAGCTCGTTGATTAACAAGATGATCAAAGGTTTCCTGATCATGGACATTGGATGTTGTTAATAACGAGGTCACAACATTAGTGTAATGATGTGATGAACATTCATCCGAAGTATAGCATTACAATCAAATTCATTGAGTTTATATTGCTATAACAACTTACGAAGTGATCCTAATCCTTAGACCATGAGATCATGTCAATCACTAACACCGGAAGAGTTTCTTGTTGACATCAAACGTCACACCGTAATTGGGTGATTATAAAGATGGCTTCAAAACTACTAAAGTGTTATGTTGAGACTCATGGATCAAGAGTGGAATTTGTTCATCCCGATGACGGATAGATATACTCTGGGCCCTCTCGGTGATATCACATTGATTAGCTTGCAAGCAAGTGATTTGATCACTAGAATGTTATATCACGGGAACGAGAAAAGAGTGCATGTAGGTAACGAGATTAAACTAGGTATGGAGATACCGATGATCGAATCTCAGACATGTAATATATCGTGAAACAAAGGGATTAAGATACTAGCGTAAAAGGTTCACACGGTCACAGAAGTCATCGTTGAATGTGTGGGAGTCAGTACGGATCTCCAGGTCCCGCTGCTGATTATTGGTCGGAGAGGGGTCTCGATCATGTCTGCATTATTCGCGAACCGTAGGGTGACACACTTAAGGGATACCGACACCATTCGGAGCAAATGATATGCCAGAGAAAGAAAAAGGAAAGCGCAGGAATTTATTTCACTAGACACCGAAACTGTTTCGGTTGAAATTGCTGAAACTGGTTCTGCATGTGAAATTGAAATGTTGTAAGGGGTTTTATGTGAATGTTTGTTAATTAAAGTAATAAACAAGTTCTGAATAAATAAATAAAATAGTTTTATTTAAATGAGAGCTTGCATTAAATTTGGTGGAAATTTAATGCATGTGAGTGGATTTTTGAGTGGAGGCTTTTTAATGGGAGTGGAGGCTTTTCATTTTGAGTGGGAGCTCCACCCACATGAATGTGGAAGAGGTGGGGGCAGCCCCATGGCTGGGCGCCATGCCCCTTGGGTGCCCCCCCTCTCCCCTATAAAAGGCCCCCTCTCCTCCTCTCAAAGCACACCTCCTCGCGAAGGATCTCTCTCCCCCCTTTAGAATTTCCCCATGGTCTCGGATCAGCGAGATACATGTTCCCGGTGGATTTTTCTAGAAGGATTTGTTGCTTCCGCTGCTTCGCTGGAGCGAGGGCGCGGAGGTTGTCGGGGTACCCGTACGTGTGTGCGATCACGGATGCACCACTGCTTTGAGGTGCTGGACTTGATCGTGCTGGACCGGCTGGACCAGATGGACTTCATCACGATCTTGAGATAGACAAGCGTTCGTCTACATCATCCACGAGTACAACCTCGTTAACTCTATTCGGTCTTCGAGGGTATGTATTCTATGGATGTATATCCACCCGTTGCTTGTATCTAGTAGATTGATCTTGGTACTTAGTTGTTCCCATCGTAGGAAATTTTTTGTTTTCTATGCTGTGAACCCTACACTCCCATGTGCTTCTGCTGCCTACCCTATCCTTATCTACCCCCATCATCCCTCCCTGCTGATCTCGACCATGTCTGGGCTCTTCCCAAACCCTCTCTTTTCCCTCCCCATATTCTCTGCTAGCCTTCCCATCCACCATGCCGCCACCGTTTGCTACACCTTTCCCCAGAGTTGGAGAGGAGGGGGAGAGGAGATTGAGGTGTTGAGGAAGACCATCGTTGTCCCCTGATCCTGCTGGTTCATGGAGGCGAAGAGGAAAATCCCTAGAACAACCTGAGCCCGTAGTCGCCCGTAGAAAACCCTAGATCCCCAGAGCACGTGACCCACGGCCGATCGCCACCGCGCCTCACCAGATCAAGACCATCGACGAGCCCGCACTAAGCAAACCACCAACCTAGACATGGCCTTTTTCTCGTTTGCTTCCTAGATCACAAGTCCCCTTCATCGAACACACTCCATGTGCAGGCGCTCGTCTCTGTCTCGCTTGCGCGATGCCACAAATGTTTGCGTCGAATCGTTTTGTCTATCTGTTTCATCCAATTTGTTATCATAATCTTCCTTTTGGTTATCAACTATTGGTGCATTTCATACTGACAGGCTGTTGTAAACTGACGCGATCTATCTGAATCTTTGTAAAACGATGCAATCTGTCTTAATCTTTGTTTACCGACGCGATCTAGTTAGCGGTGTTCATTCTTTAAGTATGCTTTCACATGATGTGGAGTTTCTAATATCTATATGTTAAGTGAGTTGGGTTGCATGATTTTTTCTATTCATGTATGGGGTAACGATTCGAGTGCGGGATGGAGTCATGACCATACCACTACTCTTAGCATTCGCTCTTGTACATTGAATTGGTGGATTAATGTGATTTTACTATGTTCCATGGATGTTTTTAATGCCGAAAATTGCAGAATTTTTTGTTTGGTTGAATCGTGTTTCACACTCGTTTTCAGTCGTGTGCGATATGTAAACAATCTCCTAGGTGATATGAACTTTGATTGATATTTTAATACCATCTTAGTAAATTGTTTCCTTTAATTCCATTTTAGTGCTATTCTGGATTACTAATAATTCTCCATTGTGGTACTAATGCAAGATCTTTCATCTGTAATAGGATGGCGCCTCCGCGTCACAATGTCAAAGAAGAGGCATTGGATTTTATAGAATTGGGTGCTCCTCTTGTCAGTATCGCAACTACTCTATGAACACTGCAGCTGAACCAACTGAGGTTTGAAGAAAGTGTCAGGAGGAATGAATTTGCTCCGCCTCCTCTGCCTCCATAGTGTGGAAACATGAAGGACTTTCTGTAGTTCAACCCTCAACACTTTGATATGACAATCGAGCCACTCGATGCTGATGATTTGCTCTGCGAGACCACAAAGCTGCTAGATACTGCTGAGGTGCTGCACATGATAGAGTCAAGTTTGCTACTCACCTTCTGCATGGAGAGGCCGCACTTTGGTAGAGAGCTATCTGAGGGAAAGCCCACCTAGATTTCAGCTATCATGGGAACAATTCACCGATTCTTTCAAGGAATAGTATCTTCCTGAAATTCTGTAACATCCCAGCATTAGGGCCTAGAAATAAGCTGAACCCAGATGTGTGCATTGCATTCATGCATAGAAAATCCGAATAATTTTCGCGCTTTCGAACAAAACCTGTCAAAGTGATTGAAGCTTCTCTCAACTTGATGGAATTGAGGTGGATCATCAAGTTGATTGTGATAAGTTTCAATATGACCTTTGCTAAAACCTTATTTGGGTAAACATGATTTGATCTAAGGGTAGACCAAATATAACAAAATTTCACTCATAATGCATTGCTTCATGACTGATATCTAATCCTAAAGGAATCATATCATATTCATCACAACAACTCATGAATGCCAAGTTAAGATAACAACTTAAGTAATAAGTATGTAATGATTAATACTGACCTATTTAATCCCTATTCTATCTCTACCATAAGGAACATGGTAACACTTCACCCAAACTCTTTAGTTAGGAAGGAAACTAAGCCAAGATCATTCATCACATATTTGTCCTTCCATATCAATCTTTGTCATCTATATGGGACCTTATTCTAATATCTATTGTTTATCAATGTTGAGTAATCAACTATTGATTCACCAATTCTTCAACTAACAATACTTGATCTATTACCTTTTGATCTTATCATAGCATTCACTTAAATACTTTAAAGAGGGAGGTAAGGAAAGGTATATGGTAATGTTAGGTTCAAATATCATCTATAGGGTGGGAGTGTTGGAAGTAAATTAGAACAACAGGATTATTGGTGAAGTTAAATCACTCTTGAATGAATAGAAGAGTTATTTATGTTATATAATTATATGGTAGTAAAGAAGATTACAAGGATGAATCCTGAAGATAGTTACCCGTAGTAATTCCATTGGATCAAGTGGGCATAGTCCAAGAATAACAACCATTAATCCAATAAGAGATACTAAGAAGATAATTTTAATACAATTGTAAGGTTGTATTGATGAAGCCTTCATTAGCCAACTAGAAACCTAAATTATAAATGATTAAAGGATTATAATGATCATGCCTTACTCACCAAGATTGAATACTTATACCTTGTATAAGTAACATTGGTGGGTAGAAAATGATTGAAACCCTAGTATAGATAAGTTATCCTAGAATAGTCATTACAGGACACATTAATATAATGTGAGGTTGGAGTATGAGTTATTAGAGTAAAATAAATGTAATATAGTATGATTAAATTAAAGCTAGTATAGCATGGAGTTATGGAAGTAGTGTTATTCCTCCTAAAGGATAGTAAACTTTAGAAAAAAGGTAGATTGATGTATACATCTACTAGAGAAATATTAGTGATGGATGATTAAGGAAGAGTATGAGTGGAGTTTGAAGGAACTACTTGTTGGATTGGAGGTTATCAACAGTAGAGTAGTGGATATAACCAAGTATGGATATGAGAAAATTATGAAAGCTTAAATGTCAAGCTCATTGGATTTTTAAAATGGATTTAGGAGAACAAAAGGTGGATAAGAATATTCTTGTGAAGTAAAGCTCATCATGTTAACCATGATGATGGATAGGAAGAAGTAGTATATTTAGGAAAGGAATTCCTTAATTAGAAGTCCAGGATTGTGGATTATGGAAGATAGGAATTCTTGGTAAACACCCAACTTTAAATATCAAACCAAATATATTATCCATTGCATGTTATTAATCCCTCATCTTATCTCCATATCATTTTACAGGAACATTTTCCTATAGCAAATCACATAAGCACATCTTTATCATTTCCAATTGTCTTAACCATATGTGTTTAGGAGATATTTTTACCAATTCTTTTCCATAAAACATTTTAGTTAATAACTTTCTATTTTAAAAGGTGATATCATTAAAGATCACAAACAAAAGACAATATTCTTAGCTATTAAATCTTTACTCACATCAACAAAGGAACATAAGTAAATTAAGAATCCTAAACTCTAGGGTAAGCACTTACAATTCAAACCCTAACTTCTATGGGTATCATAATAGAATATGTACATTGCCAATTTCTAAATTAATGGGAGTAATATTAACCATATTAATTTCCTTTGTATTTCATGCATCAAATAATGATATAGGATCATTATATATAAAAATTTCCATTCAAACTATGAGCTAACTAGAATTAAGTTTTATAAACAAAGAAGGAAATATCAAATAATAAATCCATAGTTTAGTATAGAAAGAAAATTAATAATAAAGGCTTCTACAAAATATTAAAAGGGATTCATATAAAGAAAATAAAGAATATAAAATATTTATCATTAAGATTTACAAAATAAATCTCAATCCATATAAATTGTTGCTGCAAAGGTTCAGCAAATAAACTTTGTTAGAAAAGTTTAAATTATAGATTAAATACAAACATGAAAAGAAAAACAGAAAAGAGAAAAGGAAAAAAATAAAAAACATTTCCTAGCCGTGGCCCAAGTTCCCTTCTTCTTACCTGTCGCCCACGTGCAGCTCACAAAAGCCCAGCAGCCAGCCCAGTTTATTCTTTCCTATGGCTGACAAATGGGACCGAAGAGGGACTGCGGGTTGAGCTGAAAGAATCGCCAGGGGGTTTTCTGTAAAATGAACATCATCGTCATTCACACGCACATAGGTAGCTCGCTGGAGAAGTTCGCCGCCGCCCGATGCCGTCGTCGTCGTCAGCTGTGCATCGAGATGCCCGCCGCCGTTCCAGAGGGGGATAAGAAGGCCACCGCGACACCTTGTCTCATCCCTATCCACATTCCCTCCTTATCCTCTCTGTTTCGAATGGGGCCGAAACCCTAGATCACCGGAGCCACGTCTCGCCGTTGGTAGAGTTCGTCCTGGAGCCGTGAAGTAGTCGAGGAGAACCGCCACGTTCCCCTCTTCATCCTACTAGCATCAATAGATCAAGGGGAGTTCGGGTGGGTGCGAATTTGATCATTCTTTTCCGTCGGGGTTCGCCGAAGAAGTCGACCGTGTTCTTGTCTCCGACCTCGCCTGCCCTCGCCGACACCGCTACTACAATCAGGGTGAGTTTTTGAACCTTCCAGTACCCTAAATCGCCTCATCTCATTGTCAATCGTCGTCACACCTTATGCCAACATCGGCCACCGTCGAAGCTCGTCGGAGCCGAGGCTCCGATGACCATTTCCGAGCGGCGCCGCCACTTTAGGGTCCATCTTGATGCGCTGATTCAAACTAGGCTAGTTTTGTTTGCTAGGACGCCGTAGATCGTCTCCGGCGATGTAACTACCTCGGTGAATTACGCTCCTAGATTCAAGCCTGGATGAACGGAAATGGTTGAAATAGTACGGTGGGGCCCAAATGCCACTCACAGGTAGACCTTTCGGCCGTCCCAACCATTTCCCATTCATCGGGACAAGAACGGGCGGCGTAATCGGTAGGCGAAGGGATCAACTACATACACAAATGAGTATGTATGCAAGCCACCATACAATAGTACATCAGAGCCATTCCAACTAAAAAGAAAGGAAATATAGCAACGCCATACGGCAAGATTCAAATGTCCTAGATAGATATAATAGTTTAGGATATCTCCTCATACATCACACATCAGAGTATCAGGAGGAAGCGGCAAACAAGATCCGAGTACGGATAAGAAGCAAATCGGCATAAGATGCCCCTTAAATAAGCACATCCCGCCCACAGATCTCACGGATCCCCGTTCCCGGAATCTCTACACCGAACGATCGTTGCCCACATCATCAGCCTCCTCCACCCAGTATCCATCTTGTGAGTGTACCTGTTCATCTGAATCAAATAATTTATCGTGTGAGACCCTAGGGGTACTCAGCAAGTCTTTATGCCTCTAAAGGGGACACAACATGGGGTGACGCAATTGCAGCAAAAGGTAAACCCTAACAGTTCTATAGATACTCGCTAACCATCCGCCTAACCAAAGATCGACGGATGTCCGTGAATTAATGACAACAGTTGTAACAGTAATATCCACATATCCATCCTCCTCCTCGCTTACCAACGAGAAAGCGGACGAACAACCCCCATCCGTTGGAAATTTTATTAACCATTCCATGAGTGTTGCACTATTTACTAGTCAGTTACTTAGTCAAATTAAAAGCGGTACTTTAGTTATGCTTGTCTATGATCGAGAAACTGTGCTCCAAGTCGTCCATAACCGCGGACACGACTTTCAGAAAGTTTTACCCTGCAGGGGTGCACAAATAGCAACACACACTCGATCAACCTCGGAAAAACCAAATCAAAACCCAACGAGGCCTTCACGACAAAGCAATCACAGGATTCAGAAATATTTCAGGGGGCCACCCCTTGGAATACACCCGCGACGAAGTTAGCTGACTCCGAGACGGACCCGAGGTTTGGGTGGACGGCTGTGAACGACTGGGAACCCAAAACTGGGCTTGTCGACACCGCGAAAACGTGTCCCGATCCTAAATAGTACAGGTGCTCCTCGCACAATCGTAAATAAAGCAGTAAGCATGGCATAAGTACAGGATAGTAAATAAAACCTCAAACTAGTTTGTGGCCCCAAGAAATAAGACTGAATCAAGCTCTGGCTCAGGGGGGTCCCATAAGCCTCCCGGATGTGGATAGCGCGAATATTCAAGGAATAGGTTTCAAGTACTCGGGGTCCTACGGGACACAAGTGAGCAGGAAAAACCAAATAGCAGATATTGCTCACCGGTGACACTTCCATTAGTTATCCCATTACTACTCAGGTTAAGTTGTTTAAATACCTCGTTATCCAACAGACACTCACATACCCTACACATGCTGTTCTACGACTCGCATGGCTCAAACAACTCCTGTAGTAATGGCTCATGGGATAGAGGGACAAGCTTGGTGGGGTTTAAAAGTAAAAGCTATGCAATACTTGGGATTCAGTTTAATGCAATCGCGACTCAATGATGCAAGAATAAGATAGAGGCAATAGGTACTGTATGTATGCAAGCATATGGTAGTGCTTGCCTGGCAGCTCAGTTGAAGCAAGGGATGGATCTGGGTAGTGCTCCTGGTTCTCTTGATATATTCCCTGCTCAGCGTCTATTCGAAGAAGAACCAAACAAACAAGGGCCAACATAAATAAAGTGCACAAGCATATGAATAAAATGCGACAAGCAAACAATCATGCCATGATGAATGATGCACAATTTGCATGGCAATAAAGTATCATGGCATGGGTGAGGTGTGGAATACAAGAATAAATCATTTTATTGAGTTTTGGCCATAATTTATTGTCATAT
Organism: Avena sativa; assembly: GCA_916181665.1. Lineage (NCBI taxonomy): Eukaryota > Viridiplantae > Streptophyta > Magnoliopsida > Poales > Poaceae > Avena > Avena sativa. The sequence goes on along the minus strand of OV702283.1, from coordinate 236,826,853 downwards.
TAGTTGCTGTATACTATATATTTATATGATGCATGCTGTAATTTAAGTCATGGATAGCATAAACAGAAAGGTCTCGTCGAGCTGATCATTTTAGACATATCATTTGTTAAACTCGGAGTTATAAAACAAAAGTTATTAAATAAATAAGGAAAAGGGCATTTTATGTAATTTTACTCAACTTGGAATTTTAAATGTGCAAAAGGTAATTTGATTAGCATATTTGAAATCCTCACATTTTTCTGATTCAAAAACATATATTATATGTTAAATTTGGATTTATAATTTTAAAGTTATTTGAAAACAGATTTAATTTTGAATTTGAATTAATTTGAAATAGATTTGAATAAAAATAGACAACCAAAAACCTTTTGTTACTCACCCTTTTCTACCCACAGACAAAGACAGGTGGGGACAGGGCTAGCACAGGGCCACGCGCGCAGAAAAGCTTGTGGCCACCGCGGCTCAGCTAGCCCACGTGCATGACAGGTGGGGCCACGGCCGGCTCGGGGCCACACGCAGGCGCGCCAGCGGGGGCGTGCCACGTGGAGGAGCCGGGGACCGCGGGTTGAGGCTGCGAAACGTGGGGAGCCTTTTTGCAAAAAGCCAGAGGTACAGACAGGTGGGCCTCCAGGGATCACGGGCTGCGCAAGCGAAAAAGGTGGGGGGTTTTAAGGAAAAGTACCACGCGGTACTGTTTTTCTCCTTGCTCTGCATCTGGCGCGCGCGGTGCGCGGCGTGGCGAGGCGGGGCGTCAAACCCGCGACGTGGGCGCGTGCGCAGAGGGGCAGAGCCACTGCGCTGGTGTGAGGTTGGTGTCTGGAGGGCGGCGCGGGCTAGATAAAGCCCTAGACGACGCGGGAGCGAGCGGACGCGCGCGGCCGCCAGTGCACAGAGTGTGCTCGACGGAACGCTCGTCGCCGACAGGAAACGAAGCAGGGCAGGGGCATGTCTAGGGGGTTTGTGGGCTCACCGTGAGGCGTTGGTGTAGGTGGATCGGCTCGAGGCGGTCACGATCGTCGGCGAGGCAGGGCCGACGTAGCTAGGGTTTGCGTCGGGCGGCGCGGGTGCTCCTCGGCCTGGGCGTTCTCCTCCTCCGTTGGCAGGGACAGGGCTACGCAGGGGAGGCTCGGGGTCTTCCTCGACAACCTTAACGCCTCTCCCGCCTCCTGGATCGACGCCGACGAGAGGGAGCTGACGGTGGCCGTCGTAGGGGGTATACGGTGGCGAGGGAGAGAGAGGGAAGAGGGCAGGGCCCTGGGGAGATCTGGGAGAGGCCAGAGGGTTGGGAGGGGGTAGATAAGGACGGGGGTGAGGTGGTTGGCGTGGGGGAGGGGAAGGTGGCGCCGGCCACCTTTCTCACCTGCTCCCTCACGTGCTCGGCATGGGGCTCGGCAGGCACGGGCTGAGGCCAGGGGGAGGGGTGCTGGGGCTGCCGAGTGGGCCAGGGAGGAGGGAGCTCGTGGTGGGGCACGTCGGCAGAGAGAGAAGAGATAGAAGAGAGAAGAGGGTCAGCTCGGGCTAGGTTAACTAGGGTAGGAGGGGAGAGGGGCATGGCTCGGCTAGGGTTTTGTTTGGGTGGGTAGCTAGGTGGTATGGTGGGGGCCAGCTAGGTGAGAGAGAGAGGGGGGTTCAGGGCTTGTGCATGCCCACAAGATCATGCATGGATGGGGATGGTTAAAGAGGGGGTAGGGTTTAGGGTTATATGGGGGTATGGTGATAGGGTAGGATCTTAGCTAGAGGGTAAGAGAGAGAGAGAGATGGATTGGTTCACTTGACTAGATCAAGCATGATCACACAAGCTCAAACAAGATAGCCAAAGAGAGAGAAGAAGAAAAGGTGGTGATGGGGTAGATAGAGATGGGGATGAGGTTTAAGCAAGATCAAAATATATCAAGCCTAAAAGAAAGGATAGAGATAGAGATGAACCACTCAAAACTTCAAATAAAACCAAATATGACCAAAGTTGGTGATGGTTGCATGGGACATGCATTATATTTAATGCACTCCCTAAGAGATTGGTACAAGCTTGCATGGGCCATGCATAAGCATTAAATGCCAGGTTTTATCTTGTTAAAACAAAATAATATCTCATGGCATTTATTTATTTGAATCCTCCAAAGTTGGAGTAAGGGTCAAGCAAAAGAACTTGTAGGATTGGACCCACCCTATCTCTCATGAGCTTGATTAAACACCAAAAGAAAAATAATTACAAGCTCATGGATAATGGGATGGTGGGATTGTAAAGTGGTGAAAGAAAGGGTGGTGGAGTCAATAAAAGATATGCCCCCAACTCAACTTGGGCATTTAACAATATATCAAGAACCAAATACAATATCAAGAGGCAAATATAAATAATAATGCATATGAGATAAGAACCAAAACACAAGGGTTTTTGTATGATGCTCAAATGCAAGGTGGCATGATGACATGAGCATGATATGATGATGCAACAATTATATGTAGGAAGTAGCCATTATATTACTAGCCCAAGTAGCATTACAGTTGTTAGACAAATGGGATGCTACAACTGTCCCCCACTAAACAGGAATCTCGCCCCGAGATTCTAGGAAGAAGAAGAAGACTCAAAAAGGGTAGGATAGTTGGCACGGAATTCATCTTCACGCTCCCAAGTGGCTTCATCAACGGAATGGTGCGACCACTGCACCTTGCAGAACTTGATGGACTTGTTGCGAGTCCTTCTTTCTGCGACTTCGAGGATTTTTGTGGGGTGTTCTTGATAAGACAGGTCTTCTTGGAGATTGATTAGCTCATGATCCACGGTCCTGCCGGGATCCTTGAAGCACTTCTTGAGCTGAGAGATGTGGAAAACATCATGAACCTTGAGTTTTTTCGGGAGCTCAAGAGCATAAGCAACTTCTCCTCTTCTTCGACGAATTTTGAAAGGACCGATGTATCTAGGAGCCAGCTTTCCTTTGATACCAAAGCGGTGTGTGCCTTTCATGGGAGTGACACGAAGGTAAACGAGATCACCAGGGGCATACGCCATGTCCGTGTGCTTCCTGTCATAATTGCTCTTCTGGCGACTTTGAGCAATCTTCAGATTCTCAAGAATGATATGCACCTTCTCCTCCGCTTGAGTTACAATGTCAGGGCCAAACCAAATTCTTTCTCCTGCACCTGACCAACCAATCGGAGTTCTGCATTTGCGGCCATAGAGAGCCTCAAATGGTGCCATCTTCAGACTTTTCTGGAAGCTGTTGTTGTAAGAGAATTCAGCATAAGGAAGACATTCTTCCCACTTCATGCCAAAAGAGATGACACAAGCACGCAGCATATCCTCCAGAATCTGATTGATCCTTTCAACTTGTCCTTGCGACTGAGGGTGGTAAGCTGTGCTGAAGTTCAACTTTGTTCCCAAAGCATTTTGGAAACTTTCCCAGAACTTGGAAGTGAAGATGCTCCCACGGTCTGAACTGATCTCAAGCGGAACCCCATACAGAGAGACAATTCTGTTGATATAGAGCTCAGCCAACTGAATCCCAGAAATTGTTTCCTTGACAGGGAAGAAGTGAGCCACTTTAGAGAGCCTGTCAATGACAACAAAGATTGCATTGTTGCCCTTCTGCGACCTTGGAAAACCAGTGATGAAATCCATCTCTACTTTCTCCCATTTCCATTCCGGGGGTTTCAATGGCTGTAGAAGACCGAAAGGTTTCTGATGGACAGCTTTCACTCTGCGGCAGACATCACACTCCGAGACATACTTGGCACAATATCGTTTCAAACCCGGCCACCAATATTGTGTTTTCAAGTCCATGTACATCTTTGTGCTGCCAGGATGGATAGAAAGAACAGAATCGTGTGCCTCCTTGAGAACTTGCTCTCTCAAACCCGGGTAGTTCGGAACAAACATCCGGTGTTCAAAGAAAAGCGTGCCTTGATCATCGACGTGGAAGGACTCATACTTCGGAAGCTGAAGTTTGGAGATGATCTTTCTGGTGTGCGGATCACCAAGCTGACGGTAGCGAATCTTTTCTTCCAAGAGAGGAGTAGCCAGAAGGTTCAGGAGGTGACCTTGTTCCACAATTTCCAGGTTGAGCTGACGGAATTCCTCGCACAAGAGAGGCTGCTGTTCTGCCATCATGAGGTTGTTGACATAAGCTTTGCGGCTGAGAGCATCGGCCATGACATTAGCTTTGCCCGGTGTGTAGTTGATGGTCAAATCAAAATCATTGATTGCTTCAATCCATCTCCTCTGCCGAAGGTTGAGATCAGGCTGAGTGAAGATATACTTCAAACTCTTGTGGTCAGAAAAGATCTCACAACGGTTGCCAAGCAAGTAGTGCCTCCATATCTTCAAAGCAAAGACAACTGCTGCGAGCTCGAGGTCATGTGTAGGGTAGTTGATCTCATGCGTCTTCAACTGTCGAGAGGCATAAGCAACTACTTGTTTTTCTTGCATAAGGACCGCACCCAATCCTTGCAAAGAGGCGTCACAGAATATCTGGAAAGGCTTGGATGTATCCGGAGGAACCAAGACTGGTGTGGAAGTGAGCTTCTCTTTGAGTGTCTCAAAGCTTGCTTGACATGCAGGAGTACAAAGGTATTTCTTGCCTTTCTTGAGGAGATCGGTAAGAGGCTTCGCTATCTTCGAAAAGTTCTGAATGAAGCGACAGCAGTAACTAGCCAAACCAAGGAAGCTCCGCACTTCTTTGACATTTACAGGAGGAAGCCATTCAACAATTGTCTTCACAGTTTCCGGGTTAACTGCAATGCCCTTGGCAGAGATGACATGACCAAGATAGGTTACTTGAGGCAGCCAAAACTCACACTTGGAAAACTTTGCATACAAGCGGTTCTCACGAAGCTTGTTTAGGACACACCGAAGGTGTTCTTCATGCTCTTCCTTTGACTTAGAATAGACTAGGATGTCATCCAGATATACCACAACGAACTTAACAAGGTACTCCATGAAAACCGAGTTCATAAGCCTCGAGAAGGTAGCAGGTGCGTTTGTGAAACCGAAAGACATGACCGTGTACTCATACAGGCCATAGCGGGTGGTGAAAGCTGTTTTAGGCACATCTTCCTTGCGAATCTTGATTTGGTGATAACCACTTCTCAAGTCAAGCTTAGAGAACACCACAGCTCCAGCTAGCTGATCGAAGAGATCATTAATCCGCGGAAGGGGATATTTGTTCTTGATGGTTTTAGCATTGAGAGCCCGATAGTCAACACAAAGTCTATCAGTCTTGTCTCGCTTCTTCACAAAGATTGTTGGGCTACCCCAAGAAAAAGTACTGTGTTGAATGAAACCCAACTTCTCTTGTTCATCAAGCTGTCGTTTGAGTTCAGCCAACTCAGCAGGACCCATTTTATAAGGCCGCTTGGAGATAGGAGCCGTTCCAGGTTCAAGCTCAATTACAAACTCAACCTCACGATCCGGAGGCATACCCGGCAACTCTTCAGGAAAGACATCCGGAAACTCACAGACCACCGGTACACTCCGAATAGCTTCCATAGCATCATCATTCAGAGCCGCCAAAGAGAAAAGCTGGACAGCAGGAGTCAGACTTGGAGAAAAGACTATATGGCCTTCAGGAATATTCAGAGAAACCGAGCGTTCAGCACAATCAATCACAACTGCATTTGCTGTCAACCAATCCATGCCCAAGATGACATCAATGTCAGAATTGCCCAGAACAATTAAGGAAGCCGAGAACGAAGAGCCACCAATCTCAATTTGATTGCCATGGCTGATATGAACAGCCCTCATGTTTGAACCAGGAGATTGTACCACCAACCGCTTAAGGAGAGGAACCAAGACTAACTCATTCTCATTTGCAAACTTGTGAGAAACAAATGAATGCGATGCACCAGAATCAAACAAAACTCGTGCAGGGACTGAGTTAACGGAAAGCATACCCATCACAACTCCAGGTGTATGCTCAGCTTGAGCGGCGTTGACACAGTTGGCACGAGCAACAGTAGACCCGGGCTTGGTGTTGATGTTGAGAGCCCGAGGTGGTGGTGCACGAACCAAAGGAGAGCTTGCCGCAGATCTTGGAGGGGGTGGAGGAAGAGCTTTGTTTTTCAACGGACAGTTCCAGTTTAGATGCCCAGAGTCTCCACACGTGTAACAAGCACCAGGTGGACGTGGAGCAACGTAGCCAGGGACTCCGCCCGGCGCTCCAGGGTAGTGGTGGTTGTAGACCCTGGGAGCAGCAGTGATGAAGTTTGGTGGCCTTGCCGCGTAGCTTGCAGGTCTTGGTGGAGCCGGGAGTGACGGTGGGGTGTTAGGAACCCAGACACGCCGCTTAGAAGGAGCTGACATAGCTGAAGAGCTTGGTGCATCACGGTTGTGTTTCTTTGACTCCTCAAACACTTGCCTACTTGCTTCCTCCTGCAGAGCTGTATGCTGAAGTTCCAGGAAAGACGCCGGCCTTGCATGTGTGATTGCATATTTGATCGATGCATTGAGCCCTTGCCGGAACCTCTTTTGCTTCTTCTTGTCATCGGAGATCTCATCGCCACCATAACGAGAAAGGTTCATGAAGTTCCTGATGTAGGTATTGACATTATCATTTCCCTGCTTGAGGTTGAGAAACGCTTCCTTCATCCTTTCCATGACAATTTCTGACAGATACTGCTCTTTGAACGCTCCAGTGAACCGTTCCCAAGTAGGCTGAAAACCAGTGCAGTTTGCCTTCAGGTAATTCTCCCACCAGAGAGCTGCATCTCCCTTCAGAAGGTGATTAGCACATTTTACCCATTCTTGCTCAGGAACATCAGCAGTCTCCAGTAGCCTTGACATCTCACGCAACCAATCATCAGCATCGAGTGGTCGATCAGAAACATCAAATTGGCGAGGGTTGAACTTCAGAAAGCTTTTGATGTCTCCTCGCTTGGGAGGTGGAGGTAGTGGAGCAAACTCATTCCTCCGAACACTTTCCTCAAAGCGCTGTTGGTTCTGCTGCATTGCTGCCAAGGCATTGGCGATGTTTGACAACGCGGATCCCAGTTCAGGTGGTATGTCCTCATCAGAACGGCGTGGTGGAGCCATCCTGTGATTGATATAAAACACAAGTCAGTACTATAATGGAGAATAATAATAATCCAAAATAGTACCAAGATGGAATTACTCAAGATTAAAGGATACAATTTACTAAGATGATATTAAAATATCAACAAAGTTCAAAGCACCTAGAAGATATTAAGCATATCGCACACGACTGAAAAGGAGTGTGGTACACTAATATATCAAAGAAAATTTTTCCACAAATTTCGGCATTAAAATACCAATAGATGCGCAAAATCACTTAACGAATCAAGATTAGTGACTCTACTAATTCAATATACAAAAGTGAATGATAAGAGTAGTGGTATGGTCGCGACTCCATCCCGCACTCAAATCATTACTCCGCACATGAATAAGTGGAACACATATCCTAACCCCTTCTTCTCACGTTGAACCTAAAGATTGGTAACTACGGAAACGAACACCCCAAACAAGATAACGTTGGATAACAAAGAGTAAGACAGATCGCGTCGGTTTGCAAAAGCCTGTCGGTATGGAATGTACCAACAGTTGATAACCAAAAGGCTGATTATGATAACAACTTGGATGCAACAGATAGACAAATAATTACACACACACACACACACACACAACCTATGGTACTACGGAAACCCCGAACATGTGAATCCTAGTTTGAACTTTTAAGAAGAGGATTGAAAACGTTACACTTCCTTACCAGATTAGGGTGGGTGGGTGGGTAAGAAGAAAAGTGGAAGCAGTCCTACTCTCACATTTTGTTTTTCCCTAGTATACATAACTACCAAAAATATTTGCTAGACTGACAACGACCATTTGGCTGAGACCCTGAAGGGCGGGATGGCTCTGATACCAATTGTAACTACCTCGGTGAATTACGCTCCTAGATTCAAGCCTGGATGAACAGAAATGGTTGAAATAGTACGGTGGGGCCCAAATGCCACTCACAGGTAGACCTTTCGGCCGTCCCAACCATTTCCCATTCATAGGGACAAGAACGGGCGGTGTAATCGGCAGGCGAAGGGATCAACTACATACATAAATGAGTATGTATGCAAGCCACCATACAATAGTACATCAGAGCCATTCCAACTAAAAAGAAAGGAAATATAGCAACGCCATACGGCAAGATTCAAATGTCCTAGATAGATATAATAGTTTAGGATATCTCCTCATACATCACACATCAGAGTATCAGGCGGAAGCGGCAAACAAGATCCGAGTACGGATAAGAAGCAAATCGGCATAAGATGCCCCATAAATAAGCACATCCCGCCCACAGATCTCACGGATCCCCGTTCCCGGAATCTCTACACCGAACGATCGTTGCCCACATCATCAGCCTCCTCCACCCAGTATCCATCTTGTGAGTGTACCTGTTCATCTGAATCAAATAATTTATCGTGTGAGACCCTAGGGGTACTCAGCAAGTCTTTATGCCTCTAAAGGGGACACAACCTGGGGTGACGCAATTGCAGCAAAAGATAAACCCTAACAGTTCTATAGATACTCGCTAACCATCCGCCTAACCAAAGATCGACGGATGTCCGTGAATTAATGACAATAGTTGTAACAGTAATATCCACAGATCCATCCTCCTCCTCGCTTACCAACGAGAAAGCGGACGAACAACTCCCATCCGTTGGCAATTTTATTAACCATTCCATGAGTGTTGCACTATTTACTAGTCAGTTACTTAGTCAAATTAAAAAGCGGTACTTTAGTTATGCCTGTCTATGATCGAGAAACTGTGCTCCAAGTCGTCCATAACCGCGGACACGGCTTTCAGAAAGTTTTACCCTGCAGGGGTGCACAAATAGCAACACACACTCGATCAACCTCGGAAAAACCAAATCAAAACCCAACGAGGCCTTCACGACAAAGCAATCACAGGATTCAGAAATATTTCAGGGGGCCACCCCTTGGAATACACCCGCGACGAAGTTAGCTGACTCCGAGACGGACCCGAGGTTTGGGTGGACGGCTGTGAACGACTGGGAACCCAAAACTGGGCTTGTCGACACCGCGAAAACGTGTCCCGATCCTAAACAGTACATGTGCTCCTCGCACAATCGTAAATAAAGCAGTAAGCATGGCATAAGTACAGGATAGTAAATAAAACCTCAAACTAGTTTGTGGCCCCAAGAAATAAGACTGAATCAAGATCTGGCTCAGGGGGGTCCCATAAGCCTCCCGGATGTGGATAGCGCGAATATTCAAGGAACAGGTTTCAAGTACTCGAGGTCCTACGGGACACAAGTGAGCAGGAAAAACCAAATAGCAGATATTGCTCACCGGTGCCACTTCCATTAGTTATCCCATTACTACTCAGGTTAAGTTGTTTAAGTACCTCGTTATCCAACAGACACTCACATACCCTACACATGCTGTTCTACGACTCGCATGGCTCAAACAACTCCTGTAGTAATGGCTCATGGGATAGAGGGACAAGCTTGGTGGGGTTTAAAAGTAAAAGCTATGCAATACTTGGGATTCAGTTTAATGCAATCGCGACTCAATGATGCAAGAATAAGATAGAGGCAATAGGTACTGTATGTATGCAAGCATGTGGTAGTGCTTGCCTGGCAGCTCAGTTGAAGCAAGGGATGGATCTGGGTAGTGCTCCTGGTTCTCTTGATATATTCCCTGCTCAGCGTCTATTCGAAGAAGAACCAAACAAACAAGGGCCAACATAAATAAAGTGCACAAGCATATGAATAAAATGCGACAAGCAAACAATCATGCCATGATGAATGATGCACAATTTGCATGGCAATAAAGTATCATGGCATGGGTGAGGTGTGGAATACAAGAATAAATCATTTTATTGAGTTTTGGCCATAATTTATTGTCATATTAGTTGCTGTATACTATATATTTATATGATGCATGCTGCAATTTAAGTCATGGATAGCATAAACAGAAAGGTCTCGTCGAGCTGATCATTTTAGACATATCATTTGTTAAACTCGGAGTTATAAAACAAAAGTTATTAAATAAATAAGGAAAAGGGCATTTTATGTAATTTTACTCAACTTGGAATTTTAAATGTGCAAAAGGTAATTTGATTAGCATATTTGAAATCCTCACATTTTTATGATTCAAAAACATATATTATATGTTAAATTTGGATTTATAATTTTAAAGTTATTTGAAAACAGATTTAATTTTGAATTTGAATTAATTTGAAATAGATTTGAATAAAAACAGACAACCAAAAACCTTTTGTTACTCACCCTTTTCTACCCACAGACAAAGACAGGTGGGGACAGGGCTAGCACAGGGCCACGCGCGCAGAAAAGCTTGTGGCCACCGCGGCTCAGCTAGCCCACGTGCATGACAGGTGGGGCCACGGCCGGCTCGGGGCCACACGCGGGCGCGCCAGCGGGGGCGTGCCACGTGGAGGAGCCGGGGACCGCGGGTTGAGGCTGCGAAACGTGGGGAGCCTTTTTGCAAAAAGCAGAGGTACAGACAGGTGGGCGTCCAGGGATCGCGGGCTGCGCAAGCGAAAAAGGTGGGGGGTTTTAGGGAAAAGTACCACGCGGTATTGTTTTTATCCTTGCTCTGCATCTGGCGCGCGCGATGCGCGGCGTGGCGAGGCGGGGCGTCGAACCCGCGACGTGGGCGCGTGCGCAGAGGGGCAGAGCCACTGCGCTGGTGTGAGGTTGGTGTCTGGAGGGCGGCGCGAGCTAGATAAAGCCCTAGACGGCGCGGGAGCGAGCGGACGCGCGCGGCCGCCGGTGCACAGAGTGTGCTCGACGGAACGCTCGCCGCCGACAGGAAACGAAGCAGGGCAGGGGCATGTCTAGGGGGTTTGTGGGCTCACCATGAGGCGTTGGTGTAGGTGGATCGGCTCGAGGCGATCACGATCGTCGGCGAGGCAGGGCCGACGTAGCTAGGGTTTGCGTCGGGCGGCGCGGGTGCTCCTCGGCCTGGGCGTTCTCCTCCTCCGTTGGCAGGGACAGGGCTACGCAGGGGAGGCTCGGGGTCTTCCTCGAAAACCTTAATGCCTCGCCCGCCTCCTGGATCGACACCGACGAGAGGGAGCCGACGGTGGCCGTTGTAGGGGGTATACGGTGGCGAGGGAGAGAGAGGGAAGAGGGCAGGGCCCTGGGGAGATCTGGGAGAGGCCAGAGGGTTGGGAGGGGGTAGATAAGGACGGGGGTGAGGTGGTTGGCGTGGGGGAGGGGAAGGTGGCGTCGGCCACCTTTTTCACCTGCTCCGTCACGTGCTCGGCATGGGGCTCGGCAGGCACGGCCTAAGGCCAGGGGGAGGGGTGCTGGGGCTGCCGAGTGGGCCAGGGAGGAGGGAGCTCGTGGTGGGGCACGCCGGCAGAGAGAGAAGAGAGAAGAGGGTCGGCTCGGGCTAGGTTAGCTAGGGTAGGAGGGGAGAGGGGCATGGCTCGGCTAGGGTTTTGTTTGGGTGGGTAGCTAGGTGGTATGGTGGGGGCCAGCTAGGTGAGAGAGAGAGGCCGAGAGAGGGGGGTTCAGGGCTTGTGCATGCCCACAAGATCATGCATGGATGGGGATGGTTAAAGAGGGGGTAGGGTTTAGGGTTAGATGGGGGTATGGTGATAGGGTAGGATCTTAGCTAGAGGGTAAGAGAGAGAGAGAGATGGATTGGTTCACTTGACTAGATCAAGCATGATCACACAAGCTCAAACAAGATAGCCAAAGAGAGAGAAGAAGAAAAGGTGGTGATGGGGTAGATAGAGATGGGGATGAGGTTTAAGCAAGATCAAAATATATCAAGACTAAAAGAAAGGATAGAGATAGAGATGAACCACTCAAAACTTCAAATAAAACCAAAGATGACCAAAGTTGGTGATGGTTGCATGGGACATGCATTATATTTAATGCATTCCCTAAGAGATTGGTACAAGCTTGCATGGGCCATGCATAAGCATTAAATGCCAGGTTTTATCTTGTGAAAACAAAATAATATCTCATGGCATTTATTTATTTGCATCCTCCAAAGTTGGAGTAAGGGTCAAGCAAAAGAACTTGTAGGATTGGACCCACCCTATCTCTCATGAGCTTGATTAAACACCAAAAGAAAAATAATTACAAGCTCATGGATAATGGGATGGTGGGATTGTAAAGTGGTGAAAGAAAGGGTGGTGGAGTCAATAAAAGATATGCCCCCAACTCAACTTGGGCATTTAACAATATATCAAGAACCAAATACAATATCAAGAGGCAAATATAAATAATAATGCATATGAGATAAGAACCAAAACACAAGGGTTTTTGTATGATGCTCAAATGCAAGGTGGCATGATGACATGAGCATGATATGATGATGATGCAACAATTATATGTAGGAAGTAGCCATTATATTACTAGCCCAAGTAGCATTACAGTTGTTAGACAAATGGGATGCTACAGGCGACCATCCACTGACGGCGGTGGTTGTGCTAACGTCGTAGCAACGTCATGCTAACACCACCCTTGACCTAGTTAGCCAGTTTGACCTAGTATTCGCTTGCGTGGCTGATGATGTGGCCATAGGCCCACTGGTCAGTGACCTTGGGTAGGTTTAGCCGCGGTAAGAAAAGTATTTACTGTTTAAATAAAATGAGAAAACAATACAAACTATATATCAATATTCCAAAAATGAAATAAAGGATTAAATATTGTTTAATTAATAACTTTTATTATGTAATTTAGAAAATATGTATAATATATGAAAATGTTGAGAAAAATAAAATCTATCAAGTAAATAAGAACTATAATTCAAATTTATAATCATACATTATTATTTCACTTAATTAAATAATTTTTATTTATTAAGTGTTTATAAAGTAATAAGACTTATAAAAATCATATCTTATTATTCATAAATCATAAAAATAAATATAATATACCAAAATGATCACAAAAATAATACCTACATGCTAATAATATAATAATCCACTTCTGAGGTAAATAAAAATAAATTAAAACACCTTAGCAACTTGAATTTAAACCTATTTCCTTAGTCATTAATTTATATAAGGGTAAATAAAATTTGTTAATATTTCTAAAATTGGGCAATTAAGTCAAATAAATAGTATTAGTCTTAAATATTAATATTATGAAGTCATAATGGTTCAAAACTATATAAATCCTATTTTATTGAATTATCTTTCAACCATAAGTGTAGATTATTTTCCAAAAGGATCCTTATCTAATATAAAACCCCCAAGAATAATTGTGACTAAATCCAATCTTTTCCATATACTTCAACCACCAGTTTACAAAACTATCACAACACTATAGTAAGTCCATATGTAGTTAAATAATATTATTTCTTTGTTTATAAACTATAACCACTACACCAAGTAAAAATATAACTATTCTTAAGAAACCTTAAGGAAACATTACCAAGTACACAAGGTACAAATATCATAAGCATTACACTTTCAAGCCGTCTATGTTTTAAAGTTAACTTTAGTCTACCAAAACTCTAAATATAATACTAAAGACATTGTTATATGTTTTATAGTTAACTTTGGTCTGTATTATTTAAGTTATAAAGCATCTCTAGTCCAAACTATTCAAGTAAGCACAAATAACCTTGACCACATTTAATTAACCACAAAGATTGTTTAGACCTTATAAAAGGAATCTTTTCTTCAAATGTTGTTCTTTTTGCCACTTCAAACAACAACTCTTATATAAGCAATCTGGGAATAACATTCCACAATTTTGTATCTTACTATTGTATGATAGTATAATTACATATTGTTTCACACACACTCACAAGCCCTAATAAGAAGCACAAGTGTAACACTTATCTAAAAGTACAACACATTTCAAAGACATCATTTCTAGTATCCCAATCCTAGAACAACGTTATCCCAGAGATTCACGTTTATAAAGTGCATCACATTACTTATGCATAAGAGCATGTTGCTTCTTTAAACATTAGTCCTTACCGGACCAATGATGATGATTTCAGCTATTGGATCTTATATTGTCTTGAAGACCGTGAGTGCATAATCTTGCAATCACAAAGGCAAGTTCACACTTGCTCATGTCCTTTCATTATTTTCTGTAAAGTATTTTGCAAATCCAGTGTTGTCATCACCTGCACTTGAAAAAGGTTGGAAAACACTATTTTCATAATAAATAATTATAGGTTATTTACCATGAGGTAATAACCTACTATGAAAGTTCCGGTGGTAAAGGAACATATTATCTAGGACTTAACAACCAATTTCGCCAGTGATTCTTGCGCCGTATATAACGCGTTAACCATGAGATTTGGAATGGGACGGAGAAGTCAGTTGTATCCTTTTCCTCTCGTATGGAGGCAAGACGACCTTAACATGACGTTGTGATTCCTTGTGCGGATCCAACATATGAGTGGGCACCCTTACGCCCCACACTTTTGGTGTCTAGATTATCTATGAATGGTGTTTAGGGATATAGTCCATTTAAATGGTACTCGCCGGGCATCACCAGGTCATAGAGTCTTCGGGAACTCATCAGGGTTTTAGCCTGCCCGAAAGGGGGCTTAACAGAGGTGAGCTAGCCCCGAGGGATCGTGCAGACATATGAGGTCGCGGAGAGGGCAGTGATTGGCTTGGATCATCTACTGGGCCCCACAACATGGAATTGTGGACGGGTAAGCTACCCTGGTTGTGCAACAAGGAGTTGATCTCTCATGGGTAAAGTAACGCACCTCTGCAGAGTGTAAGAACTATAACTTGTTACTCCCTGTTCTGGGAAGGAGCTGTGAACGCGGCGGGAAAGGAACTCTATGAAAGTTCTGGTAACCCCGTGAAGGCTGGTGGACATAGCTTTTTAGAATAAAAGCAACCTTTGAAGAAATGTTTACGAAAACTTGCATTGCCTATGACCTATGGTCTGTGGCTATAGATATAGTGCATCAAACACTCCTTTACTAGTGAACTTGCTGAGTACGCTCGTACTCAAAGTATCTCCTTAACCCTTACTAGACTCTGAAGCCAATAAAGACGATGTCTACATCAAGTTATACTCCAGGAATCCTCAACCAAAGCTAAATCTCTTCAATGAAGTCTAGAAAGTCAACATATACATCAACTCAAGTGAAGACGAAGTTACTGATGAGATAGGAAAATAATGTCTAACCATGGAACCTATCTCTGTAGCATATTGCAATAGAAGCAATGCCAGACCATTAGTTAGCATACTAGTCTAAATAGTATGATAGTATTTGAGTTGTTTATTTCTGATTATTCTTTGTAAGAAGATTCTTTCTCTCTCTTTAACCTAGAGTGTTCTCTGGATCTTGTGTATAGAGTGAGTTGTAACCTTTAGCCATGTATTGGACCTGTTGTGTTTCTGTTGTACCACTCTGGGGGATGTAATACTAGTGAACGGTGTTTCATTGGTGTTATGTCAACGACTATAGTATACTACATCATGCAGTGGTATGCTGGGTCACCGCAAATTCGGATGTAAATAATGAAGGAAGTGTTTCTGAATCTAAAGCAGGGTAATGATAATGTCATCACATACATAAAGAACTTCGCCAATCTCTCATGCTATAGAGGTGACGAAGTTTTTGATAACAAGAAAAGGAAAAATAGGTTCCCCCAAGGGCTCAAAGCTTCGATCAAGTATGCACTCACACATACTACTCCAAGCTCATTGCTGAAGCTACAACAAGCGGCTCTCCAAGAGGAGTCAAGTAAGAAATCATATGAAGAGTCCTAAAAGCACGGCCGTAACAGTGCTAGGTCCTCCTCTAGGGCCGCACCTTCGAAGCGTCGTGTGTGGGTTCCTGCTATTGCAGCGCTACTTCCTGCTCCCCCAAGACCTGCTGGATCATGCCAAGGCCACCGAACTCTTTGAACGCCGCTCTTGGGGGCAACAAGAACAATTACCCCAGTTAGCCGTTTGGTGGTAACTCTGCTTCACGCCCGAGTGGCGCCTGCTTCACTTGTGGAAACTTTGGGCACTAGCAATGGAATAGCCCAATGAACAACAACTCTCTTCATCCACCCCCGACAAGACCTACTTCTTTTGCTTTGGTTCGGGCACCTGCTCCTCGGGCTCTCAGCGCCAACAATGACAAGCCCGGAATAGCCAGTGCTCGAGTCAACAATGTCAACATGGTTCAAGATGAACATGCTCCTAGGGCCGTATTGGGTACGCTTCCCGTTAACTCAGTCTTTGCACGGGTATTATTTCATACTAGAGAATCACATTGATTTATGTCTCACAAGTTTGCAAATGATAATGAAATGTCCATTGATCCTCTAGCCAAGAGTTTAATGATTCTTTCTCTTGGGGCAATAATGGCTTGTTCCTAGATAAGTCATGCCAACCACATTTAGATTGGTGGCTCTTCTTTCATGCCTCTCTGATTCTTTTGGGCAACTAAGATATTGATGTCATCTTGGGCATGGATTGGTTAAATGCTAATGGAGCCGTGATAAATTGTTCTAATTATTCGGTTTCCTTGAAGACTCCCGAGGGCCACGTTGTCTATTCTCCAAGGCAGAATCCCTCAATTTAGCTCTATTCTCTAGGTGTTCAGAACATGGATGTTATGGACGCCCTCCAAAGTGTACATGTGGTTTGTGAGTTTCCGGATGTATTTCCTGAAGAGGTACCAGATATGCCTCCTGACCGTGAGGTTGATTTTGTGATTGAACTGGAACTGGAATCGCCCCTATCTCTAAGAGGCCTTATAAAATAGGACCTAATGAGCTAGATGAACTCAAGAGGCAACTCGCTGAGCAAGAAAATTTGGGTTTTATCCAACACAACACTTCTTCTTGGGGTAGCCCGACGATCTTTGTCAAGAAGTGAGACCGGACTGATGAACTTTGCGTTGACTACCAAGCTCTCAATGAAAAAATATTCAAGAACAAGTACCCTCTGCCTCAAATCAACAACCTCTTTGATCAGCTAGCCAGAGTTGTGGTGTTCTCTAAGATCGATTTGAGGAGTGGATACCATCAATTCAAGATTCACAAAGAAGATATCCCCAAAACGGCATTCACAACTCGCTATGGCCTATATGAGTACAAGGTCATGTCCTTTCGTCTCACAAACGCTCCTGCAACCTTCTGAGGCTTATGAACTGAGTATTCATGGAGTACCTTGATGAGTTCGTGGTGGTCTATCTCGATGATATTCTTGTCAATTCCATGTCAAAAGAAGAACACGAAGAGCATCTCTGTTGTGTCCTCCCCAAGTTTTGCAAGAACGACCTCTATGCAATGTTCTCCAAGTGTGAATTTTGTCTGCCAAAAGTCACCTATCTGGCCATGTCATCTCTGCAGAAGGCATTTCTGTCAACCCGAAAACTGCTCGGACAATCATGGAGTGGATCCCTCCGAAGAATTTCAAAGAAGTCCGTAGCTTCCTCGGGTTGGCGAGTTATTGTCGTCGATTTGTTCAAAACTTCTCCAAGATAGACAACCCTCTTACCGATTTCCTCAACAAGCTTAGAAACTCCAGGGAAAAACTCACTTCACACATATTTTGGTTCCTCCAGATACATCGAACCCTTTTCAGATCTTCTTTGACGGTTCACTCCAAGGGCTTGGTGCCGTTTTCATGCAAGACAAGCAAGTCATTTCATATGGTTCTCACCAGCTAAAAACACATGAAGTCAACTATCCTACTCATGATCTGGAACTCATAGTTGTTGTCTTTGCTTTGAAGATATGGAGACATTACTTGCTAGGCAAAAAATGTGAGATCTTCTCGGATCACAAGAGCCTCAAATATATATTCACTCAGCCGGATATCAACCTTCGGAAAAGGAGATGGATTGAAACAATCAATGACTTTGATCTTACGATCAACCACACTTTAGGCAAAGAAAATTCCATGGCTGATGCCTTGAGTCATAAAGCTTATGTGAATAATTTCAGTGTAAAGAACCTTGAACCTCAACTGTGTGAGGAATTCAACTAGCTCAACCTCGGCCTTGTTCCCAAAGGCTACCTTGCAACTTTGGTGGCTAATCCTTCCTTGGAAGAAAAGATCCGCTCTGCTCAACTTGAGGATCCCTTTTGTAAAGAGTATGCAATAATTCTCAGAATCCAAAGTATGAAGCATACCACCTCGATGATCAAGGCACATTGTTCTATGATCATAGGATTGTTGTTCCTGAACTTCCAGGCTTGAGATAAGAGGTCCTGAAAGAAGCAAATGATTATGTCCTTTCCATCCACCCTGGCAGCACAAAGATGTGCATGGATCTGAAAACACAGTACTGGTAGCCAAGAATGAAGAACGATTGTGCCAAGTATGTCTCTGAGTGTGATGTCTACCACAAAGTGAAATCCTTTCATCAAAAACCATCTAGTCTTCTTCAACATTTGAAGCCTTCATAATGGAAATGGGAGAAGGTAGAAATGGACTTCACCACTAGCTTTACAAGGTCTCAAGAAGGAAACAATGCAATCTTTGTTGTAATTGATAGGCTTTCCAAAGTGGCTCATTTCTTCCCGGTAAAGGAGACTATTTCTGCTAGTCAGCTTGCTGAACACTACATCAACATGATTGTCTCGCTCTATGGAGTTCCTCTAGAAATCAGCTTGGATCGTGGGAGTATCTTTACCTCCAAGTTCTGGGAAATCTTCCAACAAGGCTTGGGCACTAAGCTCAATTTCAGCACAACATATCACCCTCAGTCTCAAGGACAGGTGGAGAGAATAAATAAAATGCCTTCCATATGCTGAGTTGTCCTACAACAATAGCTTCTAGGAAAGTCTCAAGATGGCACCCTTTGAGGTTCTCTATGGCCGCAAGTGTCGTACTCCAATTGGTTGGTCAGGTGCAGGTGAACAGATCTTCTTTGGACCTAACATTGTCACTCAAGCAGAAGAAAAAGTTTTTATCATTCTTGAGAAATTGAAAGTCGCTTAGATTCGACAAAAGAGCAACTATGATATGAAACATGTGGATATGGAGTATGTTCCTAGTGATCTGGTTTACCTTCGTTTCACTCCCATGAGAGGCACCCATCATTTTGGTATCAAGGGCAAGCTTGAGCCAAGATACATCGGTCGCTTCAAAATCCCTGGAACAATAGGAGAAGTGGCTTATGCACTTGAGCTCCCTGGAAAACTCAAGGTGCACGATGTCTTTCATGTATCTGAACTCAAGAAGTACTTAAAATATCCCGATAGGACCGTCGATCACGAGCTCATCGACCTCCAAGAAGATCTCTCCTACAAAGAGCACCGATGAAAATTCTTGAAATCGCAGAAGGAAAGACTCAACAAGTCTATAAAGTTCTGCAAGGTGCAATGGTCGCACAATTCTGTTGATGAAGCCACTTGGGAGCGCGAGGATGACCTCCGTTCTAAGTATCCTACCTTGTTTGAGTCTTCTTCGTCTTCCTGGAATCTCGGGGCGAGATTCTTCTTTAGTAGGGGAGAGTTGTAGGATCCCATATGTCTAACATCTATAATGCTACATCAATAATAAGAAAATTCCACTTCCTACATGTCATTCATTGCAACATCATTATATCATGCTCATGTCACCATGCCACCTTGCATTTGAGCATCATATAAAACCCCTCTATTTGGATCTTATCCCATATGCATTATATTTATTGTATCACTTGTATTTTCCTCTTGATATATTGTATTTGATTCTTGATAAATTGCTTCATGCCCAAGTTGAGTTGTGGGAATATCTCTTTTGCAATTCCACCACCTTTATATGTCACCACCTTTTAATTGCACCATCCAAACTATATATGAGCACTTGCATTTATTTTGGAATTTGTGTAGCTCATATGCAATAAGATGGATACAATTCTAAATCTACATGGTCCCATATATGTTCTCTATTGTTTTCACAATAATAATTATATGGATCCTCATGGCCACCTTTGCATGCCACATGATTAGATTCCTTCTTGAAAGCTTCCATATGGTTCTATTCATTCTATGCTCATGCATGATGCTACTTTGGCTATAAATTCATCTAGTGGAATATACACACTAGTTACCCATTTGGTTTCATACATGTGCATAGATTGGTTAATATCGTATGACAGCAAGCTTCCATTCTTGAGCATGGCTTGTTCATCTTCAAATGCATGCATGGATAAATAGATGCCATATGAATTATAATTGTTCTCACGATTATAATTGAGCATTAATATATTTACATGTCCCATGCAAGCTCCCATCCTTTCTCTTTTGACTTCTTTTGGATTTGAGATGGGTTTGTGTAACCACGCCACACAAGCTTCCAAGAAATCCTCCTCCCTATATCTATCCTATTTTGGGAATGTCTTCATCTTGTTATTCCTTTGTAGATTCTTGAGTTGATTTTAAATCAAACCACACAATTCAAATCTTGTTTCAAACCTATCTAGTTTCCTGTCTAGCTATCTATCTATCAACCCTAATCTAAAAACCCTAGCCATTCTTAAACCGAGCCCTTTTGTTGGCTTACTTGGAACCAAGCCATAGCCCATCACCACCCAACATAAACCTATCACCCTTCCCCCTGACCTGGTGTTACCACACCACATCGCCACCACCCCAAACCGAGGCCAGCATGGCACTTGGCCATGTGTGCCTCCCCTATTTAAGCCGGACCAACCCAGCCTCACCCTGTTGATCAAGAAGCTGCTGAACCCCGGGTCCCCTTCACCTAACCCTAGTTACGCATCCCCTGCCATCCACCTGAGAGAGAGAGAGTAGAGAGGCGAAGTAACCCGAGTTGCTTTACTCCAAACCCTAGCTCTCCCATGTGCTGCTGTCGCCTACCCTCTCCTTATCTACCCCATCAGCCCTCCCTGCTGATCCAGACTATGCATGGGCTCTGCCCAAACCCTCTCTTTTCCCTCCCCATCTACTCTGCTAGCCGTCCCATCCACCACACCGCCACCATCGGCTACACCTTTCCCTGGTTTGGAGAGGAGCTTGAGGTTTTGAGGAAGACCGCCATCGTCCCCTGCTCCTACTGGTTCACGGAGGCGAAGCGGAGACGCCCCAGAATGACCGAAGCCCGCAGCCGCCCGCAGCAAACCCTAGATCCCCGAAGCACGAGCCTCACCGACGATCTCCGCCGCGCCTCGCCAGATCAAGCCCACCGACGAGATAGCGGTGAGCAGACCACCACCCCAGAGATGGCCTTTTTCTCGCTTGCTTCCTAGATCACAAGTCCCTTTCGTCGAACACTCTCCATGTGCAAGAGCTCGTCTCTGTATCTCTTGCACGCTGCCGCTGGTGCACGTCTCGTGCTTGCTCACTGGCTTCGTCATGCCCGCATCACCGCACCGCACCACCTAAACCTAGTCGTGTCGCCCTAACCTTGCCATTTGACACCGCCGTGCCAACCTTTTGTCGCTGCAGCATCAGAGGTTGACGAAGTCGACCGCCTACGTCATAGCTTGTCCCGATAACCTAACCTAGCATCAGTCCGACCTTGGTGCGGTGGTTCGCCACCGCTCGCCTGAGCCCAACGTCTCGAGATCGAGCCCTGCACTTGCTACGTTTCTCTGTCAATGCATCTCTTCAGTTTTGTCAGAGGAAGCAGAAGAACAGTAACAGCAGAGTTCGCGTGATCATCTTCCAAGAAACCCATTCACCTTTTTTTTGAACCCGCAGTCCTTCCTTTAGGCCCACCCGTCAGCCACCAGTGCTCACCCCCGTTCAGCCATTTTACAAAAAGGTACCTGATGTTTTCCAAACTAAACCCGTAGTCCCTAGTGTCGTCGCGTGTCACCTTCTTGCTAAGTTGTGTGCGTGTGGTCCCGCAGACGCTTGGCCCCATCTGTAAGCGTCGGTGGCTAGATCCTCCGCCAGTAACAAAAGCCTAGGCCAAATTTTAAAACCAAATTCAAATCAATTTTAATATTCTATTTAAATACAAATCATATCATAACTATTATATTATATTACTATTAAATGGGAGTTGGTGACTCACTTTAGGGTCAAACATTGGAAGCATCCGGACCATATGATTTTCCACAGCTAACACCCACCATCCGATCCCGTGCTCTACCCTTACTCATGAAAAATTATCCAGTAATGCCATTGCTAATACCGCCCGACCCCAGATCTGATCCACCTCCACTCTGTCTTCTCTCATTCTCACCCTTGGTGATGCCCTAGCATGGAAGCCACCGTTCCTGATCTCACCTACCAAGCTACCATGTCCCTGTTGAAGCCGCCGCCTCCTACCCACATTCAGTGTAGCGTCACTGTTCTTCTGTGTGCCGTCTCCACCGCGCACAACCGCCTCGTTTGAAGGTCTCCGCCATTGTCTCCCATGAATCCCGCCGCCTCTCCTACAGGACAGCGTCGCCTCCTCCTCCACCTCCTCCAGAGGCACGTTTTCTCCCATACAGGTCGCTGTCACCGCCTCCTACTTTGGCCTCTCACTGCCAACCCGACGCACGCGAGGCCCTCCTCCGGAGGCCACTCCCTCGCAGAATCCCCTTCCTTGTCATCTCCTCCTTCTACTTTAGTTGGTCCCCACCGAGATCTAGGTACTCAACATCGCCAACGACGTCACTCAGGTAACCATTCACCTCCAATTCCTGAACAATAATCAATCTAGGACGATAGGATTGGTCCAACATAGTACTGATTGGCGATTGCGTAGACCCGCTAGACTAGCAACAAAGATATACTAGCCCCTCCTGTCGTGACATGTCTCTTCGGTTTATTATGTTGAATCTTGATGGCCAACTCATCGACAAAATACACATGATGTACCTCAACAGAACAAGATCATCAAGGGATGCACTACCAACGTCGCCGGAAAGCTTGAGATCATGGAGTCCTACTGCAGCGTCAGGGACAAGTTGCATCAACTATTATCTTCATTATCATTTTTCAAGGCTTCATTTTGTTTCCTTCCCTTGATGGAATTGCCGACCAACTAAATGTTCTCTCAACCAGATGTGTTTTTTTAGGATAGGACTCAACATGATATCTGACGCCAAACTGCCGAAGAAAAGGGCTTGAGAACACTAGGGAAGGTGAATCACCACGTCTTCTGCATGTATACCAACAATATTAATTTATATTCTCTCAGAGTGTTTCGTTGAAGTGACAAGCAGAAACAGAAGCATCAGTCTCAGTTTCATCGCCTCCTCAAGGGGATGTAAGTTGAAATTGACAATGCCCATGTCCATGATCATGGAGACGAGAGTCCGGATGAAAGCTTTCATTGTTGAACTCGTCCTTATGGATTCTGCAAGACACTTAATGCATACATTCATGATCAGTTTGACAAGCCTGTCAACCCAAAGGTAACAATAACATATAACTACATGTGTCAACCAATATATGTCTAGCTCTGTCTAATCTGTTTGCCCAATTTTTCAATCAGGTATATTACGAGACAACATCTAGGCCAGAAATCTAGGAGGATTCGAAAGGAAAGGTGGGTATATTTATTGGTGGAATGTAGATGAGTGGGATAAAATAAGGTTCTTGTCCTTTCCTTAAGGAGAAAAATCATAAAATCAATGTTTCTTCAAATTTTGCCAGAACAAAACCTACTATGTTATGTGCCCCCTATGTATATTTATATTCCTTGCAATTATCTTACTTTCTAGGTTTATGTGCCCCCTATCTTATATTCCTCAGAAAATGATGACTCACACCATGCTTGCCGATGTATTTTGTTTCCTTGGCTTGCTATTTAAGTGCAAGGACTTAACATAACGACATGAGATAGGGATCATGTTTGATCCATTTTAGTGGCTCTTTTCTCATCCCAATGCTGCTATATCTACTATCTTCCCAGTATAATTTTGCTATGATGCGTTATATCCCTCTTCAGTTGCATACTTCATGTACGAGATCCTAGTTTCGTAGTACTTTTATGTCTCGGTGACTACCTCTTTCAGATTCATGAAAAAAATTAATTGTAAAGATTTTTGTCTTGCAGCGTGCGCATACTACAGGAAAAATGTATATTATGGCAGCATTTTATGTTCTCTCTCATGTAGTTATTATTTTTTAATAAAATGTATAGATATGGCACAGAACCAGCTTAGAGGCGATACCCAAATGGCTATTTACTAATATGGAGTTCTACAATATATGTAAGGAGTTACTCTGCCCTACACCATATAGTTTTTTTTACTATTCACTCGTTAATGAAAGAAGATACTAGCATTTTGCCCTCTCGATATTCAGAGGCTTGAGGGACAATTCACTAACTAGAACATTGTCACATGTGTGTCAGATGATTGTCATGTGGTACTTGTAATTTCTATGCTTAATTGTAGATGTTGCTTCATATATTTGAAACTGTTCTTATCTACACTGATAATTTGCCTCCAAATCTGCAGTGGTATAAGGTGGACATTTCATATAACCAAATATCCAAAAAATACCTCAATTTTCCTTCTAGTAGCCACACCGTAAGTCTTCCTAACTTCATGCAAATCTTCTATACTTAACCTTATTTGTACTCTTGCAATATACTGTTCTATTGACATTCAGACTTGTGCTTAAGTTTTCATTGTTGTTTAGTAGGTCATTAGACACGTTCTTGTCACTTAGGAGCTGTTAAGAATGTACCTCTTGGAAAGAAAAAGAAAGCATTAGATGAGGGGGTGCTTGTTTTGGGTGAAGTACTTAAATGCGCAGAGCAGTTTGCCACCTTCGTACTTAAGATTGCTAGACCGTTTGCTTGTATAACAACTATTCACACAAAGCAGGTAAAAAAACTATTCACACAAAGAGAGCATTAGATGAGTGGGGAGCTTGTAGATTATGAAATTGTGAGATTTTTTAAAACCATTGGAAGGATGATATTATTTTACTAGCTGCCTATGAACTAAGCGTTTGTCGTGGTTGTATGTATATTTGGATGGCATGAATGTTCGATTATAAGATAGTGATGATAAAGAGTGGATCTGGCATGTCACATATGTACGGGCATGATGGTATCATGTGTTTTTTTGGTCATCTACTTTAATCACTTCTGCAATAGTTGGTTCGATAACTCTGTTGTGCAAGGTGACAAGGATCAGGACAACACATAAGCCGGTAATGAGAGAACTAACAAGCCGGTATTCTATCACTACCTCTCTATTCACATTTTTCGTAATTGTGCCTTCGTTGTCAGTAATGAGCTCATCTTGTTTCTTGGGTGGTGGTGTGAAAGAAGATGCACCGAGATAAAGAGAGATCGTGAGGCGTAGAGGGAGGAATTGGAATAAATATGTTGGTGTTTGTTGTCTTGATGTGTTACGGGATGCTGTATTTTCTGTTCTGATGCATAAGATCTGGTTTGGATGTTTTCGGTCAAAGGAGAGGTCATATTAAGTTGTATGTTGTTATAAAAGCTTTCCTTTTTCTTTGGCCCCCTCTATTCTGGTTTTTAAGGCATGCACATAGTTTTAAAAAATCTTTAACCATAAATTTAGTCATCAAAAGATGAATATTTTCCACAAAGGGAATATCATTGGATTCATATTCAAGATAACTTTGCAATGCTGCAATTTTTGTGACATATAATTCATATATGTTTTGACTGAATTGATGGTCAATTTTTTCTTAAACGACTTGCATGCCTTAAAAACCAGAATGGAGGGACTTTATTACTTCACTATTAAATATTGTTAGTATATGAATTTACATTATGAAAAGGTGAACATATACTAATACGAGCTATCAAATGCACCAAGCTGCTCACTAATCGTATCTATTCCACAATACTAATGTCACTATTTCCATTATCATTCCTTTTATTTCATAACTTATTCAAGTGATTGTGTAGCAACGTTTTGGATGAACTAAGATTTACTGATACGTCCTGTTATTTTTCTGGAATGGATACAATTCTTCAAATGGGATGGGATTAGTGAAGTTACCCTCATGAACATATTTATGTAATTAAATTGTCTTACACCAATACAATTTCAGGTTGATTGGTGCTCGAATTGTCCTTGTATTCTGAGTGAGTATTTAGCTAGAATCCTGAACTATCAAATTGCAAGTCAAATGGCAGTATATTGTGGCTTGATAGGGCATAATAAACGCATGCTACTACTGATTTCACCTTTTTTGGGTGCAGAACGAAATGATCATGTTGTTTCAAGGTTTTACAAAGAAAATTTGTGAATATTATACTATCAAAGCAGAAACTGAGATGAAAAATGTGAAGATGGATAAATTGGGCATCCCGCTGTTTCTGGTTTGCTGGTTTGTCTGTCTACTTCAGCTGGTAGATGTGAGAGATAAATTATTCTATAAACTGGCGTCCAGGCCTATTTGTCTATGATTTCTATGTATGGCGTAATGATATTTAAACTGTCCAGTTAATTAGGACTTTAAGATCTAGGAGATGATACTTTTGTAGTTTCCCCTTTTATCATATCCGTGAAATTGCATTCCAGTATAGGCGTGACCAGATTTAAATGGAGTGGAGGTCTGATAGAGTTACAGCAACAACTCCTCTTCTATTTATTGACGGATGAACAACAAGGGACAAGGCTAACTACAAACCGTTATAGGCAAAGTAACAATCTTTTTATTTCACATCAATGTTTAATTTAGAGATGTTATAAGATTCACCACGTGACGCAGGAAGCTGAGTGGTGACGGTCAGCGAAGGCATGGACTCTTCTCCATACATCTTTGAGGCCACAACGGAGAGCCTCAACATGTAAATTGTGAAATTCTTAGTGGAGTGGTGCAGTACAAATATTGTGAAGACGAGATATATCAAAACATTCTTTTCTTCAACATTTTAATGGCCTTTTTAGTGATGTTGTGTTGGATTGTCCGGTTTTCATAGTCGTCAATTATTTTTTAGAAGGTTACGTTGTTTCTACCCGGGCATCAACAGACATGGGATACATGTACCCGGACATCAACAGACATGGGATACATGAGGTATTTTTGTAGGATGAGGACAATATAGTAGAATAAATTCATATGGTGGCTAAATATGTTCATGGCTAGGCAATGAAAAACTAAGCTCGATGTATTTTCTTGTAAACTGAAAGTAAAACTGAAGGTTTTTGTTAATAGAAATCGATAATGGACTCGTTTGGTAAAAATTGTTGCTCAATGTATTTTTTAGAAATCAGAATAAATGTAACACACATATATATCTTATTTGTTTCGTAGCAACGCACGAGTATTAAACTAGTCATAACTAATAAACGAATTCGAATTTGAATCAAAATTTAATATGAAAAGTGTTAAGTTTTCAAATGTGAATTCAATAGTATATTCAAATCTTTTCAAATCTGGTTCAAACTAATCAAACCATTGACTTTGACCCTTTCTGAATAATTTGACTTTAATAATAATTTAAAATCATAAATTCAAATATTAAGTATAGTATATGTTTTTGAAAAAGAAAGACATGAGGATCTGTTTATGATGTTTATAATATCATTTGGGAAATTTAAAATTTTGAAATAATTTAATTGCTAATAAATGCTATATCTTACTAATTGAATAACTTTAATTCTGTAACTCCGATTTTGACAAATGATATGGCTAAATAGACTAGATCGACGAGACCGTCCTAACTATGCGGTCCATGGTATGAATTGAAGAATGCATCATATAAATATTAAGTATATAGAAATGTTTATGAGAGCAAACTATGATGTTTGAAATACAAATATGCTACCTTGATCTAACAAGATTATCTCACTATCACATGATAATTATAGCACATGATTTTACTTAATCCCTGTGAGACAACAAAGAAAGGTAAAAATCAAAGTTGATCTTGAATATTTTTGTCACAATTCAATCACTACAACCATGCTACTCCATCTAATACACACTTCTCCCCATACAAGTTCTTGCATACAAGTTGGATCAAAACAAGCAATTAAAAACGGAGTACATGATATGCATCTACCAATACATCTTACACAAAACAGGTTCCAATCTCATATATCAAATCACAGAATAAAGATCCACCGCATAGGGATTACAAATATGACCATAATCATGTGGGGCAGCTCATATGGTACTAGATCTATGAAGAACAAGAGAGAAATAGAACAAGAGAGTTCATGCTGCTCGGCTCCATTGGTTACTACTAACTAGACTCTTAAGTGGACTCGTTCTCATCTACACCGTAACGGATCTCGTAGTCCACGCCTTCAACTCCTCCGGATAGATTAGGTTTCTCGTAGAACACGTCTTCTTGGCATTCAGCTGCATACATTGGCACGTCTTCGGAATCCTCGAGTCTAAGCAAGGGATCAAAGGAAAGAATGAGTAACAACGTTACCCAACAAGTTCATTATATGCAAGGTGGGAAGTTTGATGCTCTAACTACCACCTAGGATTATAAATCCTTGGCACTATGCAGTTTTTGTAAATCTTTCTTCAAAGATTGATTTTATTCTGAAAATCTATGACAATCAGCCTTCACAGGTTGACTAGAACTTTCATTGAGTTCCTTTCCTGCTGCGTTCGTAGCTCCTTCCCGGAACAGGGAGTAACAAGTTACAGTTCTTACACTCTGCAGAGGTGCGTTACTTTACCCATGAGAGATCAACTCCTTGTTGCACAACCGGGCGTACTTTCCCGTCCACAATTTCATGATGTGGGGCCCAGTAGTTGGTCCAAGCCAATCACTGCCCCCTTCGCGACCCCACATGCCTGCTTGGTGTACACCATGCCCACATAATGAATTACGACAATGGTTTGTACAAACCGTTAGATGCCAGAACTATCGTGGGACGTTGAGGGTTCCCACCCATATGTTGCATATCCTCTATGAATTACCAATTAATATGCACGCTACGAGGATAACAGCCACGACCTGCACATCCGGCTTCATGCGAGAGGAAGAAGATACAACTGACTTCTCTGTCCCATTCCAAATCTCATGGCTAACGCATAATATACGGCGCTAGAATGACTGATGCCAGGGTTATTAAGTCCCTACTTGATCATCATCGTTGCAAATAGAACCCTAAGTTCTATTTCCCCATTATATCACCACTTAGGATGATATCTATGATTTCTTTATTTATGAAAATATTATTTTCTTTCTTTTATAGCATATATGATAACACACAATTTGCAAATACTTTGAGAAAGACTCTTCAAAGGACATGAGCAAGTGATGAACTTGCCTTGTGATGGCAAGGTAGTGAAGTCTGATGCTTGCACTGGACCTTGAGCTTCTAGTTCTACAAAAACATCATTATTGCCTGGTAAGGACAATATTTAAAGAAGCATAATGTTTATGCAAGTAATGTAATGCATTATTTAAACTTATATGCATTTACCCCAAAAGGTTCCTTTTAGAAATAAAAGATTTATAAATATTACTTTTTAATATTTTGTAACCTATATTGAATTATTTTATTTTATTTCCCTTTTATTTGACTTTTATTGATTTAATAATTCCTTTAGGAATTATTAGTTATACCTTTATTTTATTACTAAATATTTATTTAGTATTTTTCAAAAATACTATACTATTAATAAATAATGAAAGTGATTTTTATTTATTTTTATCACCTTTCAATAATTTTGTAAAATTCCATAAGGAATATTTAAATTACAAAATTCTTATAAAAATTTGAATGTTCAAAATTTGATATGTTATTTTATTTGGATAGAATGGATTATTGTGAATCCAAAAATATTTTATTTATAATTTTGGACTATTATTTTATTTTCTAGAATTTTATTAAGTCTAGGGGTATTTTGGTCTTTTTCTTTTTATTAAAACAGGCCTGAAATTGTTTCTGGGCTGGTTATTTTTATTGGGCCCTGTTGGCCCACTAGTACTAGACCAAAGAGCCACCTTGAAGGGTCTGGCCCAGCTCGGCCCATTCCTCACTGCCTCTCTCTCTCGCGCGAGTTCATCTTCTCCTCCTCTGACCCCCAACCCTGTGGCCGGCGATGCCGCCATCAGCGATTCTCGCCGCCGTCGGCCGTTCTGGTCGCCGCCGTGGTGCATTAGGGGGTTGTCGACGACGCCCGTTCGTTCTATCCAATTGGATTCGAGCCTAGGGCTCTCCTGCGACGGATCGATGCCGTCCCAAACCCTAGGGTTTGGGGATTGGCATGGATTCAAGTGCAGCCGTGGTGGTCGTGCGTTGAGGTGATGCTTTGCTCCTCCAGGCGTGATCAGGGTCGTTGTCGTGGCGCCGTGCGGGTTGCAGCGCCCCCTCTGGGGTGCTCCCCGTGCCGCCATGGCCGTCGGCCCCTCTGCTTCCTCTTCTATCCTTCAGGGAGGACCTATGGTGAGTTTGATTCCCCTCTCATGGTGCTCTCTATGCTTGTTGATTCGATGCTAGATGTTAGCAGTGTCCTCTTTGGCTACTGTCTGATTCAGATTAGGATGATTATCCCTTTAGGGTTCCTGTGATGTGCTTGTTCATGTACTGGAGGAATTGATTCATGTTTATATGGTTTGTACACATACTGAATGTTTATTGGCCTGAGGCTTGTTGGTTGAACTGATATATGATGTTTCTGGTGGCTTACTAGATGATTTGATGCTTGGATTGCATCTGATTCAGAGGATGTGGTTGTATGGGAAACATGCTTGGTAAAGCTAATGATCTGATAGCTTTCCACTGTTTATTTGATTCATGGTCATGATTATGATAAGATACAGCTACTATCCTAGTGCTGTTAGCTTGGAAATTAATATGTGGGTTGAGATCATCATGATCTCAAACAGTGAAGTGTATTATAGGAATATTCTAGTTATGATTCCTGTTTTTAACATGAAAATGATTAGTTAGTTGATTTTCTGAATCTAGGATGATTTACTGCTTTTCCTGATTCATATTGAATTGTTCTTGTGACACCATCATGTATGGCACACAATTTTAATTCTAAACCATGGATTTGGTTAGTTTATGCTTGAGACAATCTTGGCTTTGAAAAATAGAGATGCTCATATCTGAATTCCCTATGACCAATAATGTTGGTCTGAGGCTTAGGGATTCAAATCTTATCTAGTTGATTCATCTAGATAGTCTTGGTAGTGGTACCAGCTATTCTTTATTGAATAAAAGCTTGGAAAAATGGTTGTGAGCTTGATCAATCTATGGATCCCAAAGATTTGTTTCTAAGGTGCTACCCTTCCTTTAGGGATGTGTCTAGAAATAGATCATAGGTATATGTATGATTGAATTGTTGAATATGGTTTGACAACCAGAGCAAGGATGTTGCTCTGAGCTCTGGTTAAATCTTGGTATGTTGTGATTTGCCTTTAGAGCTCAAAAGAAATCCCTATGATGGATTCACCCCACTTGGGTGCTTTCTGAGGGTTTGTTTTATAAAACAACACATGCCTTTCTCTAAATAAGATGATTAGATCATGTGAAGGTTTTATGAAACTCACCACAAAAGCTGATATTTGTGGAGTAAGTTGGTGATGATCTTGATCTGGTTTTGCTGGACTCCTGTGCTTGATCTGGAGCTAGCCTGCTCCTCCTAGATCCTGGGCTTGGCCTTGTTGTCCACCTGATTCATCCCCCTCCTTATGTCACCATTTTGGTGATGTTTGGGTTAATCTGGGTGGTTTGGTTTGGCTGTTGTTCTTGGTTTACTTGCTGTTCACCCTGACTGTGCTGTGGTGTGGTGTGGTGTGGTGTGGTGTAGTGATGCACTGAGGTGCTTCCCCACAGTTGTGCTCTGGTTTTGTTTGATCTAGCTGTGCTTGTGCAGTCGACAACACACCCTTGCATGCTTGTGTGTGTAGCCCGTGTGCCTGCTATGCACATATGGATAGGTTCAGAAAATTTGATCTTACCGTTACCAATCTACTTTTACCTTGGCTGGTGAACTGATCCCTTTTGGCTGTCATTTGCATTCTGGCTGTGAATTTATGAAAGATGAAATATTTCATATCGGTGAAACTTGCTCCTCTTTAACATTTCTCAATGATGAGATTGTCAAGTGCACCTCACTGACATATCTGAGAGAAATATATACTAACACTAATCTTGTTTTATTTCTGTTTAATCTTTGTGTTTTGCAGGTTCAAAGATAAAGATGAAGATTTAGTTTAGGTTTTAGATATAGGATAGTTAGTAGATGTAATTTTCTTAATCCTTTGTAATTTTTCTTTTATAGTTCTTGTAATCTTTATTTTATTCAATTGTAATAAATATTATATCATTATTAATAAATAATTTTCTTATTCTTTATTCTGTTGTAACTTGTTTATGTCTTTATAATATGAAAATAATTTTCATAATTTCTATTGTTTTGAGATTTAAGTTATACTGCCTATATCTTAATTAATTTAAGACTCAAATCTTCTATCTAAATCTTTTAAATTATTATTCAAAAACTTAAGTTTTTAAATTCAAACCCATTTGAAAACACACATAATTCTTTTAAGATCACATCAAAGTTTTTATACAATCTTCCTTTAAGTCTAAACCTAATCTTAAAGTAAGAAAGAAACATTGATCACTTAAGATTTTATTTGGCGAAAAATTTTACCCACTTTTTCACAAATAGATGCATGCAACAATACATAATCCTAAATCTACCCTTCGTTGGGTTCCTAAATGCTGGGATGGTACAGACTTCCCCCCTTAAATTAAACTTCGTCCCGAAGTTTGTTGGAGATGTACCTGAATAGTTCTGGATAAGTTTTTCTTAATTCCTCTTCCTTCTCCCATGTGGCTTCCCTTTCAGGGTGATGCTCCCATTGTATCTTGCAATATTTGATTGCCCTATTCCTCAATCTTTTCCAATTTTCTTCCAGAATCTTGCAGGGCTTTTCAATATAAGTCAGGTCTTCTTGTAGTTCTATCCCTTGATGTGTTATTGCATCCTCTGGAACTTTCAAACATTTACGAAGTTGTGACACATGAAAAACATTATGCACTTGAGCCAGTCTTGACGGTAACTCTAAAGCATAAGCTATAGTTCTGTTTTGGCTCAGTATCTTGAATGGTCCGATATATCTTGGACTTAATTTCCCTTTAACTCCAAACCTTTTTACTCCTTTCATTGGACTTACTTTCAAATGGACCATATCTCCTACTTCTGGATGCCATGATCTTCGGCTTTGATCCGCATAACTTTTCTGCCTGCTCTAAGCTATTTTCAGTCTATCCCTGATCTTATCAATGATGTCTTGTATCTCCTTGATATAATCTGGCACAAATTCTTTGCTGCTTCCAGGTTCATACCAACATATTGGTGATCTACACTTCCTTCCATATAGAACCTCATATGGAGCTGCCTTCAGACTACTCTGATAGCTATTGTTATAAGAAAATTCTGCCAATGGTAGGTGTTCCTCCCATGTTCCTCCAAAATCTAGTGCACAAGATCTCAACATGTCTTCTAGTATTTGATTTGTTCTTTCAGTTTGACCTCCTGTCTCAGGATGATATGCCGTGCTGAAATCTAACTTTGAACCAAGTTCCTCATGCAATTGCTTCCAAAATGCTAAAGTAAACACTGATGCCCTATCAGTTATGATCTTCTTGGGTACTCCATGCTTACTTACTATCTCTTTGACATATACTTCAACTAACTTCTCGGCATTATCTTTTTGATTCACTGGAATAAAATGTGCACTCTTAGTGAGTCTGTCCACTATTACCCATATCATGTCCTTGTTTTTTGGTGTCATAGGTAATCCTGTGATGAAATCCATGCCTATTTCCTCCCATTTCCATTCAGGAATTTCTAAGGGTTGTAATGGTCCTGCTGGATTTTGATGTTCATCTTTCACCCTTTGGCAAGTATGGCATTCAGATACATATTTAGCAATATATCTTTTCATGTTATTCCACCAGAATAGTTCCTTCAAATCCATATACATCTTAGTACTCCCTGGATGTATAGAATATGGGGTAGTATGTGCTTCTTTGAGTATGGCATTTCTGATCACAATCACATCTGGAACACATAAACGATCTTGGAACCATAAAGATCCATAATCTCCAAGGAAAAAAACTGATTTTTGCCCTTGAGATACCCTCCGAATTTCCTCAGTAGTAAAAGGGTCTTCTTCTTGACGTCTAAAAATTTCTTGCTTAAGATCACTGTCATGTTCTGCCACTACCTGCATAGTCGCTAATCCTCCAAGAACCTCTGTCCTAATGAATTGGAGTTCTAATCTTTCCAAGTCCATTTGTAACTCTTTTGGTAACTCTCTGTTGCTAGGCTGAATATCTGCACTCTTTCTGCTTAAAGCATCTGCTACAACATTTGCTTTTCCTGGGGTGTAATTGATTGTTAGATCATAATCCTTGATTAATTCCAACCAACGCTTCTGTCTCATGTTCAATTCCTTTTGAGTGAAGAAATATTTGAGACTTTTATGGTCAGTGTATAACTCACATCTGGCTCCATAAAGAAAATGCCTCCATCCTTTCAGTGCAAAAACTACTGCTGCTAACTCTAAATCATGATTTGGATAGTTGACTTCATGTGGTTTCAATTGTCTCGAACCATAAGAAATTACTTTTCGATCTTGCATTAATACACACCCCAAACCTTCTTTAGATGCATCACAGTATACGGTGAAATCTTTCCCTGTTTTAGGAACTGCTAAGATTGGAGCTGTGGTTAATCTCGTTTTCAACTCTTGGAAACTTGCTTCACACTTCTCATCCCACTTAAATGGTTTATCCTTCCTTAATAATTTGGTCATTGGTCCGGCTATTTTGGAGAAACCTTCAATGAATCTCCGATAATAACCAGCCATTCCTAGGAAACCTCGAATTTGTTTCACATTGGTTGGTGCAGTCCACTCCAGTACTGACTGAACTTTAGATGGATTCAGAGCAATACCATCTTTACTGATCACATGACCGAGGAATTCTACCTCATCTAACCAGAACTCACACTTACTGAACTTAGCATAAAGCTTATGTTCTCTTAAAGTCTGCAATGCTATTCTCAAATGGGCAGCATGCTCTTACTTATCCTTGGAATATATCAGAATATCATCAATAAAGACGATGACAATCTTATCCAAGTATGGCATGAAGATCTTGTTCATCAGATTCATGAATATTGCCGGTGCATTGGTCAAACCAAATGGTACCACCAGATACTCATGGTGTCCATATCTTGAGACAAATGCTGTTTTTGGAACATCTTCCGGCTTGATTTTTATTTGATGGTATACAGATCTTAAATCGATCTTCGAAAATACTCCAACTCCTTTCACTTGATCAAACAAATCTTGAATTCTTGGTAAAGTATACTTGTTCTT
The DNA here is from genome assembly GCA_916181665.1 of Avena sativa. Classification (NCBI taxonomy): domain Eukaryota; kingdom Viridiplantae; phylum Streptophyta; class Magnoliopsida; order Poales; family Poaceae; genus Avena; species Avena sativa. The sequence continues at coordinate 236,791,711 of OV702283.1, read as the reverse complement.
GATCGTCACATTGTTCAGATTTCTATAATCACCACATATCCGTCTTCCACCATCTCTCTTATCCACAAAAATTACCGGTGTTCCCCATGGAGATACACTTTCCTGAATAAATCCTTTTCTTGCTAACTCATCAATTTTCTCCTTGAGTTCTTTCAACTCCTTGGGTCCCATTTTATATGGTGCCTGAGCTATTGGTGCTGTACCAGGTATTAGGTCAATGGTGAACTCTATCTCCCGGTCTGGTGGCATTCCTGGTAACCGTTGGGAAAACATCTTGGAATTCATTAACTATAGGAATTTCTTCTAATTTAACTTCCTTCATTGAAATCAACTACAGATCCACCATGATATGACTGTGTTTATCTGCCTGGTAAACTATCCTTGCTCCACTAGAAGTTTTGATTGAGACAGTTTTCTCCTCACAATTAATCTGAGCTCCGTGTTCCATCATCCAATCCATCCCCAACACTACTGCAATTCCCTTCAAAGGAATCACATAAAGGTCTGCGAAATATGTACAACCACAGATCGATATAACCTAATCTTTTTTTTATGTGGCGTACAATCACATTCCCTCCTGCCATAACTACGGTCATAGGACATTCTAACGTTGCCCTTCTAATCCCGAACTTATCACAGAATTCTTCAGAAATGAATGAAGTAGTTGCACCAGTATCAAATAGAACTTTTCCCGGATTGGTAAGGATATTGAGCGTACCTATTAGTGCATGCTCCGAATTATCCACCTCCTCGAGGGTTGCACAGTTCAGTTTTCCGGTAGGTCGGTTTCTCTTGCCATTATTGTTCTTGCCATTGTTTCCTCCTTTATTGGGCTGTCCATTTCCTCCACTGGCTTGTCCTCCTCCTTTGGTAGGACATCCACCCGGTGGTTTGCTCGGACATTCCGGCTTGATATGCCCCTTCTGACCACAACCATAACAGATCACTACAGGCTTTTTGCACTCCCTCTGGATATGCCCTGGAATTCCACAGTTGTTACAGATAACATTCCTTCTCGGATTAGATTGATTTCCACCATCGCCCTTGTTATTGTTATTGTTGTTGTTGCCATAATTCCTATTCCGGGGTTTGAACTCTAGGTTAGGTTTAGGTTTGCTTGCCTGAATTCTCTTGGTTTCCTTCTTGGCTCTCTTCCTCCGGTCCTCTTGGACATTCTTGTAATCATCTTCAAAAGTAATGGCTGCATCCAACAACTGCTGATACGTTTGCTTATTGGCTAACCTTAGATGAATCCTTACAAATGGATTTAATCCATGCAAGAAACGTTTCTTCCTCTTCTCTTCAGTGTTAACATCCTCCTCAGCATAACGAGACAGTTGGCTAAACTCCCAGATGTACTTCATGACACTAGTATATCCTTGCTGAAGCTCCTCAAATTCTCTCCGCTTCAACTCCATAACACTTTCCAGAACATGATATTCACGGAATCTCTGCTTGAACTCTTCCCAGGTAAACTCTCTTCCTGGTTGTTGCATGGCTAACTGATTTTCCCACCATGATGCTGCAGGTCCAGTCAAAACATGAGTTGCATACCTCAATTTCTCCTCATCACTGCAACCTACAGTTTTCAGCTTCCTTTCCGTATCTGCTAACCAGACTTCTGCATCCATTGGTTCAGGAGCTGATGCAAAAGGTAATGGTCTTGCATTCTGGAAATCAGATAAACTCACTCCTCCACCTTCAGGTGCCCTCTGATTTGCTCGTCCCAGCAGCTCTTCCATGAACTTGTTCTGGGTCTCTTGCATCATTTGCATACATTGCATAAAATTCTGTTCCATTAACGGCCTCATTGGTGGTGGTGGTAATGCTTCTTGGTTTGCTGCATCTGCATCGGACTTTTCCTTGGCCTCTCGCTCCATCCGCTGCTGCTCAGTTTCCATTCCTACACACGTATCCATGACCCTCTAGTCCTGCAACATAAAGCGAATACTCATAATTACATCATGCACATGTGTTCTGAGCTCGACTTTACGCACAGAACTAGTCACACAATGAAGATCCAAAGAAAATCCAAATATGTATTTTACATATTTACATAATATCATAATGATACAAAGTCATTACAACATATACCATATTGGTATTTTACAAAACTACCTTATTTCTAGAGTACAATATACCGTACTTGTTACTACCGTCTAGTCATCTCTTTCTAATAGTAACTACGCTCATCGTACATGCCCGATGTCCAACCATGATGATGTGTTATTCGTCACACAGTTTGTGGAACAAATGGCCTTCCAGAAGGAACATACTCTGTATCTGAAGTGTCAGGACTTGAGTCATTACTCAACCTGAGCGCATTGACTCCCTCCAGCTCAGTTGAAAAGTCTTCACAAACATATTCAACATTATCTCCAGCCTGCATCTCCTGAGCTTCATCTCTAGAGTTGTCTCCAGGATACGCAGATCCTGCTGCTCCCTAGGTGCTCTCGTGGACAAGATAATTGAATAATGGATAATGTATATTCCCTGGGCTTTGAGAAGATGTTGATGATTCAAACACTCTTTCCTCAGGATCTTCTTCTTCATCCTGATCATCTATTGACATTGTATTTCTACTTCTGTTATTAGGATTCATTCTTGCACCCATCCAACTAGATTGTCCAACATTTCTGTCAGAACCACCTGTGGACATCTGGTGTTCATGAGATCCATTATATGATCCCATTCTCCATCCATCCGAGTTCTCAATAGGAAGTTCTGAGTCAGAACCATCCTCTGAGCCCTGTGGTACTGCATACCGCATATCTATAGTAGGATCATATGTAGGTTCAGGTCTTGGTGAGTAAGGATATGGTGTAAAAGATTCTGGATCTATAGGTATATCCTTAAAGATAGGTGTTGCAATACTACTTGCTTCTTTCTCTAACTGGGATGCTAACTGCTTCCTCCTTTCCGGATCAGTTAGATCCTCTAACATGTCATTTTTGTCTTCAACAATCACTTGACGAGTCTTATAAAAAGACGCAACGAGTGTCTGGTATATGTCCATAAACTTGGAAGCTAACTTTGGATACTTCTTAACCAAATTAAGATGGTCCGGTATAGGCTCCGAGTCTATAGAATCATGAGGTATCATAGAAAATGTGCTACCTTTTAGCTCCTTGGTTTTCTGCTCCCGGATATTAGCTATTGCCTCTACAACAGCAACATGATAGGCTGCTAATGACTCCTACCTTCACCTATGGGTAGATCATGGTACAATCCAAGCTTCTCTGGAAGTTGGATACACACATGATACTTGGATAACATCCGACCATCAAGATAAGTGATAGTGTTCACTGGGATTCTAGTTGGACAATTAAAAAGCTTTAAAAGTTGACAAAGTTGGTTTGTAAATGATCCTTGATAATCATCAAGAGTCTCCTCTTTCCTTACCAAAGTCTGTTTGGGAAACTTTGGTGCCATATCTTTGTATATCGGAAAAATAATTTTAATTAGTATCCAATAATATATTGCATCATAACAAAGAATTATCGCACTAAAATATATAACGAAATATTCTCATTTGAATACCCATTATAGTACTTTTAGAGAATTTTTTATAGTTGCCAAATCTCCTACAGGTAATACCCTAAACTAGGTTTCCAACCTAAGGTCAAAGCAATTTGCTCTGATACCAACCGCGGTGACCCAGCATACCACTGCATGTGTAGTACACTATAGTCGTTGACATGACATTCACAAAACACCGTTCCGTAAATATCACATCCCTCAGAGTGGTACAACAGAAACATTGCGGGTCCATATTACAAAGGTACATACATTATTATTATTACAATACCGGAAGTTCAAGACTTCCAAAAGATCCAACTTACAAACCAAAATATAAGATGTTCAGCGGAAATTTAAAAGTAACAACTTCGACTAGGAGTGGGGCTCAACAGCTTATTTTATAGAGTTCATGCTGCTCAGCTCCATTGGTTACTACTAACTAGATTCTTAAGTGGACTCGTTCTCATCTACACCGTAACGGATCTCGTAGTCCACGCCTTCAACTCCTCTAGATAGATCAGGTTCCTCGTAGAACATGTCTTCTTGGCATTCAGCTGCATACATTGGCACGTCTTCGGAATCCTCAGAGTCTAAGCAAGGGATCAAAGGAAAGAATGAGTAACAGCGTTACCGAACAAGTTCATTATATGCAAGGTGGGAAGTTTGATGCTCTAACTACCACCTCGGATTATAAATCCTTGGCACTATGCAGTTTTTGTAAATCTTTCTTCAAAGATTGATTTTATTCTGAAAAACTATGACAATCAGCCTTCACAGGTTGACTAGAACTTTCATGGAGTTCCTTTCCTGCTGCGTTCGTAGCTCCTTCCCGGAACAGGGAGTAACAAGTTACAGTTCTTACACTCTGCAGAGGTGCGTTACTTTACCCATGAGAGATCAACTCCTTGTTGCACAATCGGGCGTACTTTACCGTCCACAATTCCATGATGTGGGGCCCAGTAGTTGGTCCAAGCCAATCACTGCCCCCTTCACGACCCCGCATGCCTCCTTGGTGTACACCATGCCCACATAATGAATTACGGCAATGGTTTGTACAAACCGTTAGGTGCCAGAACTATCGTGGGACGTTGAGGGTTCCCACCCATATGCTGCATATCCTCTACGAATTACCAATTAATATGCACCCTACGAGGATAACAGCCACGACCTGCACATCCGGCTTCATGCGAGAGGAAGAAGATACAGCTGACTTCTCTGTCCCATTCCAAATCTCATGGCTAACGCGTAATATACGGCGCTAGAATCACTGATGTCAGGGTTATTAAGTCCCTACTTGATCATTATTGTTGCAAATAGAACCCTAAGTTCTATTGCCCCATTATATCACCACTTAGGATGATATCTATGATTTCTTTATTTATGAAAATATTATTTTCTTTCTTTTATAGCATATATGATAACACAGAATTTGCAAATACTTTGATAAAGACTCTTCAAAGGACATGAGCAAGTGATGAACTTGCCTTGTGATGGCAAGGTAGTGAAGTCTGATGCTTGCACTGGACCTTGAGCTTCTAGTTCTACAAAAACATCATTATTGCCCGGTAAGGACAATATTTAAAGAAGCAAAATGTTTATGCAAGTAATGTAATGCATTATTTAAACTTATATGCATTTACCCCAAAAGGTTCCTTTTTAGTAATAAAAGATTTATAAATATTACTTTTTAATATTTTGTAACCTATATTGAATTATTTTATTTTATTTCCCTTTTATTTGACTTTTATTGATTTAATAATTCCTTTAGGAATTATTAATTATACCTTTATTTTATTACTAAATATTTATTTAGTATTTTTCAAAAATACTATACTATTAATAAATAATGAAAGTGATTTTTATTTATTTTTATCACCTTTCAATAATTTTGTAAAATTCCATAAGGAATATTTAAATTACAAAATTCTTATAAAAATTTGAATGTTCAAAATTTGATAGTTATTTTATTTGGATAGAATGGATTATTGTGAATCCAAAAATATTTTATTTATAATTTTTGGACTATTATTTTATTTTCTAGAATTTTATTAAGTCCAGGGGTATTTTGGTCTTTTTCTTTTTAACAGGCCTGAAATTGTTTCTGGGCTGGTTATTTTTATTAGGCCCTGTTGGCCCACTAGTACGAGACAAAAGAGCCACCCCGAAGGCTCTGGCCTAGCTCGGCCCATTCCTCACTGCCTCTCTCTCTCGCGAGTTCATCTTCTCCTCCTTTGACCCCGACCCTGTGGCCGACGTGGCCGTTCTGGTCGCCGCCATGGTGCATTAGGGGGTTGTCGACAATGCCCGTTCGTTCTATCCAATTGGATTCGAGCCTAGGGCTCTCCTGCGATGGATCGATGCCGTCCCGAACCCTAGGGTTTGGGGATTGGCATGGATTCAATTGCGGCTGTGGTCGTCGTGCGTTGAGGTGATGCTCTGCACCTCCAGGCGTGATCAGGGTCATTGCCGTGGCGCCGTGCGGGTTGCAGCGCGCCCTCTGGGGTGCTCCCCGTGCCGCCATGGCCGTCGGCCCCTCTGCTTCCTCCACTATCCTTCAGCGAGGACCTATGGTGAGTTTGATTCCCCTCTCATGGTGCTCTCTGTGCTTGTTGATTCGATGCTAGATGTTAGCAGTGTCCTCTTTGGCTACTGTCTGATTCAGATTAGGATGATTATCGCTTTAGGGTTCATGTGATGTGCTTGTTCATGTACTGGAGGAATTAATTCATGTTTAGATGGTCTGTACACATACTGAATGTTTATTGGCCTAAGGCTTGTTGTTTGAACTGATATATGATGTTTCTGGTGGCTTACTAGATGATTTTATGCTTGGATTGCATCTAATTTAGATGATGTGGTTGTATGGGAAACATGCTTGGTAAAGCTAATGATCTGATAGCTTTCCACTGTTTATTTGATTCATGGTCATGATTATGATAAGATACAGCTACTATCCTAGTGCTGTTAGCTTGGAAATTAATATGTGGGTTGAGATCATCATGATCTCAAACAGTGAAGTGTATTATAGGAATATTCTAGTTATGATTCCTGTTTTTAACAGGAAAATGATTAGTTAGTTGATTTTCTGAATCTAGGATGATTTACTGCTTTTCCTGATTCATATTGAATTGTTCTTGTGACACCATCATGTATGGCACACAATTTAGTTCTAAACCATGGATTTGGTTAGTTTATGCTTGAGACAATCTTGGCTTTGAAAAATAGAGATGCTGATATCTGAATTCCCTATGACCAATGATGTTGGTCTGAGGCTTAGGGATTCAAATCTTATCTAGTTGGTTCATCTAGATAGTCTTGGTAGTGGTACCAGCTATTCTTTATTGAATAAAAGCTTGGAAAAAATGGCAGTGAGCTTGATCAATCTATGGATCCCAAAGATTTGTTTCTAAGGTGCTACCCTTCCTTTAGGGATGTGTCTAGAAATAGATCATAGGTATATGTATGATTGAATTGTTGAATATGGTTTGACAACCAGAGCAAGGATGTTGCTCTGAGCTCTGGTTGAATCTTGGTATGTTGTGATTTGCCTTTCGAGCTTAAAAGAAATCCCTATGATGGATTCACCCCACTTGGGTGCTTTCTGAGGGTTTGTTTTATAAAACAACACATGCCTTTCTCTAAATAAGATGATTAGATCATGTGAAGGTTTTATGAAACTCACCACAAAAGCTGATATTTGTGGAGTAAGTTGGTGATGATCTTGATCTGGTTTTGCTGGACTCGTGTGCTTGATCTGAAGCTAGACTGCTCCTCCTAGCTCCTGGGATTGGCCTTGCTGTCCACCTGATTCATCCCCCTCCTTATGTCACCATTTTGTGATGTTTGGGTTAATCTGGGTGGTTTGGTTTGGCTGCTGTTCTTGGTTTACTTGCTGTTCACCCTGGGTGTGCTGTGGTGTGGTGTAGTGATGCACTGAGGTGCTTCCCCACGGCTGTGCTCTGGTTTTGTTTGATCTGGCCGTGCTTGTGCAGTCGACATCACACCCTTGCATGCTTGTGTGTGTGCAGCCTGTGTGCCTGCTATGCACATATGGATAGGTTCAGAAAATTTGATCTTACTGTTAACAATCTACTTTTACCTTGGCTGGTGAACTGATCCCTTTTGGTTGTCATTTGCATTCTGGCTGTGAATTTATGAAATATGAAATCTTTCATATTGGTGAAACTTGCCCCTCTTTAACATTTCTCAATGATGAGATTGTCAAGTGCACCTCACTGACATATCTGAGAGAAATATATACTAACACTAATATTGTTTTATTTCTGTTTAATCTTTGTTTTTCAGGTTCAAAGATAAAGATGAAGATTTAGTTTAGGTTTTAGATATAGGATAGTTAGTAGATGTAATTTTCTTAATCCTTTGTAATTTTTCTTTTATAGTTCTTGTAATCTTTATTTTATTCAATTGTAATAAATATTATATCATTATTAATAAACAATATTCTTATTCTTTATTTTGTTGTAACTTGTTTATGTCTTTATAATATGAAAATAATTTTCATAATTTCTATTGTTTTGAGATTTAAGTTATACTGCATATATCTTAATTAATTTAAGACTCAAATCTTCTATCTAAATCTTTTAAATTATTATTCAAAAACTTAAGTTTTTAAATTCAAACCCATTTCAAAACACACATAATTCTTTTAAGATCACATCAAAGTTTTTATACAATCCTCCTTTAAGTCTAAAGCTAATCTTAAAGTAAGAAAGAAACATTGATCACTTAAGATTTTATTTGGCGAAAATTTTTACCCACATTTTCACAAATAGATGCATGCAACAATACATAATCCTAAATCTACCCTTCGCTGGGTTCCTAAATGCTGGGATGTTACAATGATTCTAATGGATAAATATTGACATCCCCAAAAGCTCTGGTCCATTTGACTTCAAATAGGTCCTGAAACATCAAAAACATTGAAAACGGGGCTTTTCTGCCATTCTTGGTTATATCCAAAATAAAGGTTATCATTGGTAAATCCTCAAAAATCAACGTAAAACATGTATATAACATGATATATGATGGAAATAAGTGGGTAAACATATTAACAAACTACAAAGTTCATGTATGCATTTTATATGCATCAATGATGATGTGTCTACATTTGGTATATCGGTGCATCTTGGCAAATCAACCAATATGTCTGGTTCCAAATTTGAAGTTTGTTTTCGAATTTCCAAGTGACAACAATGTGATTTTTTTGTGAAGCAACTACAAAGATGATGGCTCAAAATTCCGCCGCCCCCATTTTTCACACAAAGTATGACCTTTTAATGTATATGCCCTTTCAAGCTTCCAGGCTAATTTTGTGCATTAAATTGATTTTTGGGGCTATATGTTGGAATGGATGGGTAGGATGTTTGAATCGATGGGCGGGATATTTCGGTGCTCTGTCGAAATTTTGAAGTTAAAGTTTTACGCTACTCCCACTTGCGGATCTTGTCCCATTAGATAGACCTAGACGCATGTATACTTTCGAGCATTTAATGAGTTGATAGACATATGTCGTCTTTCAAACAAGATGACCAAGGTCACAACCATAGTTGCTATTACCGTGTCTATGTTTTGTCCTCCGTATATTGGATGCATCTTGTCCAATCAAGCTTTGTTTACAAAGGGAGAATCCAAATTTGATTTTTTTTTTCATTTTTCCAAGTGACAACATTGTTTTGGGTTGTGAAGAAACTTCAAAAATTAGGGTTTTGGGAATTTTCAATAAAGTTTGATCTTTATTCTTATATTCGTGGAATAGATTTACTTAGCAACAATTTAACGAAAGTATCTCAATTTTTGATCTATAAGTGCATGATACTTGCTTGGTCAGGGTTTAGGGGTTGAGGGATTACGGTTTTTAGGGTTTATGGGAATAGGGTTTAGGGTTTAGGTTTTAGGGGGTTAGGGTTTAAGGAATTTTCATGCACATGTTTCGGGAAAAGTTTAGGGTTTCGGGAATTTTCAATAAAGTTCGAGTTTTATGCTTATATTCATGGAATAGAATTACTTAGAAACAATTTAATGGAAGTGTCTCAAATTTTGATATATAAGAGCATGATACTTTCTTGTTCAGGGTTTAGGGGTTTAGGGATTTTAGGATTTTGGGGTATAGGGATTAGGGTTTAGGGAATTTTGAATAATGTTCATGATGTATGCCTATATTCGTGAAATAGAATGGAATTAGCGCAATTTAATGAAAGTATCTCAAATTTTGATCTATAAGTTCATGATACCTGCTTGGTCAGGGTTTAGGGGTTGAGGGTTTAGGGTTTACTGTTTATGGTTCTGGGGTTTAGGGTTTAGGGTTTACATTTTAGGGAATTTTAAATAATGTTCAAGCTTTACGCTCATATTCATGGAATAGAAGGGCGTTAACATAATTTAATGAAAGTTTATCTCAAATGTTGACCTACAACTGGATGATACCTTCTTTGTCATGGTCGTTTAGGGGTTTAGGGTTTAGGATTTAGGGGTTTAGGGAATTTTCCATAATGTTCAAGTTTTATGCTTATATTCATGGAACAGAATGGTGTTTCCGCGATTTAAGGAAAGTATCTCAAATTTGGATCTATAAGTGCATGATACCTGCTTGGTTAGGGTTTAGTTATGGGTTTAGGGGTTTAGGATTTTAGTATTTAGGGTTCAGGGAATTTTCAATAATGTTCAAGATTTATGCTTATATTCATTGAATAGAATGGCATTAACCTATTTAATGAAAGTATCTCAAATTTGATCTATAAGTGCATGATATCTCCTTTTGGTCAGGGTTTAAGGGTTTACGGTTTAGGGTTTTAGGAATTTTCAAAAATGTTCAAAATTTATATATTCGTGGAATAGAATGGCATTACCTCAATTTAATGAAATAATTTTGATCTATAAGTGCATGCCACCTACTTGGTCATAATTTTTTATTAAATTCATTTGAAGGTACCCAAGTACTAAAACAAGGGAGAAACACCAAGAGTTCTACGAGATTAGGTGATGTTTGGTTGGGCTTCAATGGTTGCTTTTAATTTTTGGCATATAAGCCATGAACATGTTTTTGTATTTTAGCTTTTACCCTGACATAGTTGAATGGTGTAAGCCAACAACCAAAATCAAAAGTGGCTTATAAAATAAAGTTAAATGCGACAAATAATCTTATCCAAACAACCCCTCAACTTCTTGATATGAATGCTAATGCTAGAAAATTTGGGATATTTTGAAAGAAAAATCCAAATAAAAATATATATAAATTTATTCAATGTATTTCTTTTACAGAGTATCTTTCTATGTGCACTACCTAGTTTCCATGAAAAAGTATGCTAGCTTTGAAAACTTTTTAAGAAACTTGTTTCACAATATGGCATACCATATGTATATGCACATTTATATATTTCAAACCAGATGACCAAGGTCATGGCAATATGTTTGCCATAGTTTATGATAACCTATCAATGTTTGGTATATCTGTGCATAACTACATATTGGCATTTCAAATAATGTTTACAAAAGGGTGCTTCCCAATTTGAAGTTATTTTATGTCAACACCCGGATTTTTAATCTCAGATGCCTGTTATGCCATACATCGCAATCCCAGGAATACCATTTTTGCGAGACATAATAGATTGGATATCATAGTACATCATCCATTACAAACCGTACATAAGGTCTTACACAAATAAGGATCTCATGATCCAGTCTTACTACAATTCAAGAAGTGGAAATAATGTAACAATAACGATAGCGTAGGTGAGGCTCCATCTTCATGGTCATAGGCAATGCTGAAGATGGGAGATGATCCTAGTTGTCGTAACCTTCCTGCTGTCCGTCTTCCTGATAATCCTCTTCATAGTCTGGCCACGGGAATAGCCAGGGACAAAGCCATGAGTACTCTTTAAGGACTCGCAAACTAGTACTAACAAGTGAAGTGGTTTTGGAATAGTAAGTACTAAGCTCTAGGGTTATTTTGCAAAAAGCCAGGTTTACCTTAACTAAGTTTAGAAGCAAAGAAAACTAATTGAAAGTTTTATAACACCTAAGTCGGAACTTGAATTTCATGTCACAACTCTGTTGTGGTCAAGTCAAAATCATAATTCATTTCACAAGTCATTTTTAAAACATCTGACGACGGAACAGTATGGCCACTCCAACTGTCCATAACCGCGGACGCGGATATTCGAATAGTTTGACACTCTGCAGAGGTGGTACACTTTCACCACAACATTCGATACATCTATCAGGAACAATCCTGAATTCACCATACTCAGTGTGCGGATAATCAATCCTAACCTTTCAATTACACGCCCTAGTATAGGCACCTCTCCTATGAGTTTGGCCTCCCAACCTGTAACACCACGGTTCTGAAAAGACCGTAGCTTCTATGTGACATGCCAATCCCTGGATCGGTTCATTGGCCCACAATAGAATAAGATGAATAACATAGCAAAATATCCGTGTATCATAAATAACGAAGATCCAGAGTACCATTATTACAATAAAAGCTTAGCTCAAGGCTAGCTCAAATTATTCAGGTAGCAACATAAATAAAGCAAATCCTCCATTCTTCAAATTGCCCACAAGTGAACAAGTGCCGAGTGGAGTACCGTGGCCTATATCGATTGCTCAGAATCGGAATAACCTGCAACATGAAACGTAGCAGCCCCGAAGGGTCAATACATGGAATGTATGGCAAGTAGAGCTAGTAAAGGAGACAATAGTGCTAACATCTACATGCATATTTGGCGGGTGGAGCTGTGGCTAGCTTGCATTTACAAATACCTTATGTCCTACTTTCATAAAAAGTTTTTGATTTTCTTTGAAAAGATGTCAATTAAGTTAACCCAACAACATTAAAGCAATTATGAAATTAGAATGAGCGAGAAACATGTCATGGAATCAATATCAAGCAACTCAGACGTCCATAACCGGGGACACGGCTAATCGATTAGACTATACACCCTGCAGGGGTTAGTACACTTTACCCATGTGACTTGGCTAGCCCAGCTCGTACCATCACTCTCATTTTGGGTGATGATAGGGAGAAGTCCAAGAAGAGACCGTTCGGGAAGTAGCTCCCCAATCCCGACGCGCACCGGTCCAACCTACCAAAATTCTACATCTCTGGATACGCGTGTTCGAGTTACCACAACCTACTGAGTCCAACCAACCGCCCATTTCATTATTGGCACATGGTTGTACACGTAAGCTACAAAATAAAGAAGCCAATCATTTCCTCTTGATACCTGGGTGCCTTTCCGCAATGCTACCACCAAAAATTATCAATCCCATCACACCCAGGAGATTCATTGATTAAGTTGTTTTAGTTTTCGCAAACCAACACATTTAGAAACAACTTTCAGTAATGTAACCCAGCCCTCGTTCATCATAGCATGGCTAGGCACATCTACCAACGGTGGTTCATCTACAAGGAAGGCCCTACCACATAATAGGACATAGCATAGCGATAGTATTATCCTACACATGCATATACATCATACACGACAATGCATTGGAAATAGTAGGACAATATCATGAACAAGGTAGCATCTACTTTCCTTGGTTGTAGCGGTCGGAAGAACAATCCACACACGAGCAAGCGTTGCACTCGTCACAATCTACACGATACAATTGCAATCATAAACAAACCATCCACAAGCATATGCAAACAAAAATGATGCAAGATGCATGCATGACAAGTGGATTGATGCTACAGCAGCACCACATAATCTTATTCAGTAAAGCTACTGTATGCATGCATGGAAAATATTTTTAGCGCAAGGAAAACAAGTATGCAAATTATAATGCTCAATAATAGAGCTAGAACCCAAATAATTCACTACTGTTAACTTACTGTTTGTAAAATCTTGGAAAAATTCTACTGTGTAGGCAATACTAAATAGGAACAGTACCAATTGGAATTTCTCAAAAAGGATTTATATAACTCCCTGAGTAATTAAAACACTGCAGAAAGCCATTAAATAGTTTCTGCAAAAGTTTTTACTGTAAGCCTAACTTTTTAATTCACTTTGAGATTCCCCTTGTTCTACTGATTCTAGGGATATATTATTTGCAATTTTTGGAGTTACAGATCTTTTTCTACGAATTAATTACTCTAAAAAGTCCATTAACTTATTTAATTAATCTGGACAAAAACTTGCTGTAAAAGTGTTAAAAAAGGTACAGAAAGATTCTACACGACTTACTGAATCTACACATATTTTATTTGTAATTTTTGGCCCAGTAGATTATTTTCTATGATTTTTACAAGGTTCAGCTATTTTCTGCAATTTCCAAAAATCTTTAAAACTTTTTATTGCGCAGTAAACGCGTCTGTGCGAGTCAGCGCTGACGCGGCTGTGACGTGGCGTCTACGCGGGATCCACGCGGCTGCCACGCGGCGCACTGGTACTGGCCGATACCGGTTCGGCCGGCCCGTCTAATCTTGACCGCAGATCACAGGATGGACGGCCGGGGGTGCTCGCGACCTTACCTTGGCGACGAGCGGCGGCTGGCGGCGGAGGTCGGTGCAGACGGTGGTGGCGGCGAGAGCTTTAGTGGTCCCTGGCGAGGTCGAGGCATCTACGGGGTGCGGGGCATCTCGGAGAGATCGATGGCGAGGTCGGGGCATTCCTTTGCGTCCTCGAGCGGCGGCGAAGGGCAGCTGGAGCTCCGCCGCGTCGGTGAAGCTCCGGTGGTGGCGTACGGGTACTCCCGAGGCTCTGCAACGAAGGGGGAGGGTCAGTACGAGGTGCCGAATAGAGGGGAGGAGCACGGGGAAGCAAGGGGGGGGCGCGGGCGGCTCGACTCCGTCGACCCAGACCTCTACTGGGAGCTCCAACAGCGTCGGCGGCGCGAAACTCCGGTGAGAAATCCCGAGAGGTAGGAGGCGTGGATTTCTAGGGTTCCAAAGGGGTTTCGAAGAGGGAGCGACGCGATTTATATGAGGGAGAAGATTGGGACGAGGGGAAAACGGAATCGCGCGGATTTTGCGTAGGAATCGGGTCGGTCAAGGCGCGTGCTCTGCACGGTCTCGTTCGCGCGAGGAAGACGGCCTGACCGGCGTGTCCCGCTGTCAGCGGTGGAGGGGGGGGGGAGGTGGGCTGCTGCTGCGGTGCCTGCTCGCCTCACTGGCTGCTGCTCGCACGCGGTAGGTAGGAGGGTGGGCAGGTGGGCTGGGCCGGGGTGGCTCAGCCGGGGACGTTAGGTTAGTTTTTTTTGTTCTTTTATTTTATTCTTTTTGCTTTTCTTGTTTCTTTCATAGCTTTTTATTAGCTAATCCAAATGAATTGATTTTTGTTTTCAAAATTTTCTAAAAATCAAAGGATCATCATAGGATCATTTTTAGCAACAAAAAGTCTATTTCAAAATAGTGACTTCAAGGGTCCAACTATTCCTCTTTGTAGGAGCACTTGAGTAACTTCGTCTAGGGTTTGAATGCAGTGTTTTGAATTTGAAAATTTTCATGAATGCAGAATGACATGAATGATATGCAGAACCAAATCTAAAATTTGGGAATGTGACACAAACATGACCAACTGTCATCTTGGGAACTGCACGGGTGGACAATCTTCACAAGGTAGCCTCAGCTCAGACCTTGGCCGCAAGGGAACCCATACTAAGGTATATAAATTTCCAGTCAAGCCCTACCCAAATTTTGGGTATTGTGGTTGTACGGTAAAATTGGAATGGTATCGCATCTAGGAAACCATCAGTTTTATAAAGGGCTAAGGCTCATGCCTTAACATTTTCATCATCAAAATGATCTGGTGTTCGGAAACACATGTCAAAACATTTCAATATAATGACTCATCATTCTAAGGTTTTCATAACCATTTTCACCAAGTATTCCCATCTAAAGTTGATCAAGTTTTATGCTTAGCACTAGCATCTATAGGTGGGGGATAACACTAATGAGGGGTGATAAGCAATTGTATCTTATCTAAGTTCAATCTCATGCCTCAGGATGTCATCAAGATTTATCTAACTTAGGCTAAGTTTTATGCTCTTTATGCTACCTTTAAATATCTTTCTGAAATCTACAAGTCCCTAAGTAAAATCTAAGAGAAAGCTTTAATAAAGAAATGAAGTACTAAGCTTGCCAGTAAAACTAGGATGGGGTATCATCAAATGTATCTAACCAAGCATGCTCCATGCATGGCATAGATTATCTAAGTTTCATAGTTGCAAGGGTTAGCTTGCAAAGTCAATAGCTTGCTAAGTCAACTGGTAGTATTAGGCTTGCCTTGTGTAGAGCAGTGGTTGAAGTTCTCCTTGGTTTCTTCCTCATAGTATCCTCCTTCTTCCTCGTATCCTTGGTCGGTACTAGCGTCTATAAATAAATACGAGGTACACAATCACCACACAATTCTTAACTACTCTATTTAGCACACAAAGGTTCACACTAGATGATCTACCATCATCCCTATTATCACAAAGATTAAAGCACTTGTCTTATTTATTTCATTTTAGAAAAGTAATTTCTACTCATTGAAAAACTACTTAAGATTTAATATTCCCCAACTAAAATATGGGATCATGTTGACACATGTCATCACCACATATTTCAATACATGGGAATGTGATTTAAAGTGGTGTCACAATTTAATAAAGTTTAACCTTTTTATTTAAATTAAATAAAATGACTAGAATGGCCTATGGGGCATTCTTTTATTACTTGATCATTATTTCTGTAAGTAAACCTATATTTTATATATATTCTGAAAGGTCTTGTTAATTATGATTTTTGAGAGTTGGAATCAACTCAAATGCTTTTATGGTTGAATTTTGAAAAATGTTTGAATGCAGAAAAGCTTCCGCCTTGTTATTTTTACCATGGGGGATCTACAACTCCAATTTTTTTGAATCCAACGGGCTTGGATTAAGCACTCTAGTACCTTTCTAACAAAATTGGTTTCATGCATTTTGGTTCAGTGAATCGAGATGGGTTGATTTTTGAATCTGGGTACAGAACTAAGTTTAGAACTAAATGGAAAAACATAAATTTGAATTGCTGGGTCAT
Organism: Avena sativa; assembly: GCA_916181665.1. Lineage (NCBI taxonomy): Eukaryota > Viridiplantae > Streptophyta > Magnoliopsida > Poales > Poaceae > Avena > Avena sativa. Next base: position 236,775,174 of record OV702283.1, on the reverse strand, counting down.
GCGGGAGGTTTAGTTGGGCCGGCCCACTACGCACAACGCGCGCGGGCTGATTAAGTGGCTGTCCCCACTCGTCAGTGAGACAGAGAGTGGCGAAGCAGTACGGGGTGATATAGGCCGTGCCATCTAGCTGTAATCCTACGGCTGTGGTTCATCGTCCATGCCTGAACAGGACGCGGCGAGGTTGAACCCTAACGCAGCCAGTGGGGGTCGACGAGGGCTCACGAGGGATCTAGCGATGGTCGGATATGGGGGCGAACGATGAAGTCGACGACGATCCTCCCGGTACAGGCAGCTCCTCCTGGTGCGGCCCCAATCAACGGCGCCTCTCCTCCTCTGCAGCGGCGAACTCTGATGAAATTCCGGCCACCTAGTGCTCGCCTTGCTCTAGGGGTGATTGGGTGTGATCAGTGGGAGGTGGGGAGTGAGATGGTGTGCTCAAATTGAACTGGGGTGGACTCCTTTTATAGTGCCTGAAGGGGACCGACGGGTGCGGGATGAGCTCATCATGGTCGTCGGCACAGTGAGCTAAAGGCATGGGCGACGATAGGGGCGGTGTTGTGCTCCCTGGTGAAGCTCAACGGCTTGATGGCTATGAGGCGTGGGGCGGTGAGGAACGGTTGGAATGTCGCGGTGCTCTGGGCGGGTCTGACGGTGATTTTAATGGCGCACAACATCCATGGTCCACGCGGCGGCGAACTGGGTTGTCTGGCGGGTTGCTGGGGTGCTGGCGATCACGCATGCAAGCGGTGAGGGCGGCGCATGGTCTGTGGGCTTTTGTCACGGGTGACGCTCTGGCGCTCTCTCGGCACGCTCGCAGAGAAACTAGGCACGCTTGGGCTGGGTGGTCCAGGGGCTGGCAAGGCTCGAGCACTGGATAGGGGGTGGCGGTGGATGGTGCTGCGTGTCCCAGACAAGGTTGGCGAGGCTAGAGCTTATCCTAGCTCGCTGACGACATGGGGGTGGCAAGGGTGCTCTCGGCATGGTCACCATAGATGGCTATGCATGCTCACAGTGGTGCTAAGGCTAGTTAAATTAGTTTGATCATATACTGAGAGTGTAGAGTGACCTAGAGAGGGAACAAGGTTGGCCAAAATCACTGCTTCTAATAGTGTTTTGTGTTTGTTTGTTTGCTGCTTACAAGGTGTTTAATGAAATGTCTGCAAGAGATTCAAATTTGAATTTTGGATTCAAACTTGGTGGGTTTGATAGTTACATACTAGGGAGTCTCTGGTCAGTTGGATTGGTCAAGGGCACTGGTTTAGTTGGGTTTTGAAAATGTGGGATCTTCACATATGTTATAGGTTCAATTTTAAATTTTCATTTGAATGGGGTTGCCAAATGTTTCTGCAAGTTTGAGAGGTGGGTTTTGATTCACTTTTACTTGGTCTAGCAAGGGGTGAAAAGAATTGAAAAAGTTTCTTCTTGAAATCTTGGACTAGAAACACTCAAAGTGGCCTAGTGAGCAAGATTGGCAAAAATGACCATTTGCCTTATTTGATTTGTTTTTAATTTTCTCTTGATTTGTTTCTGCTTGGAAATGTTTTAGATGATGTTGTATTCATCTTTAAACCATTCCTTGCTATTTAGATCAATCACACAAGTCCATTCATGCATTCACACAATCATCACATACACACATGCATTCATAATGATTTGAATTTAACAAAAGTTTTTGTTAACCTTAATTTTGGTGATTGGAATTTGATAATCATTGTTCAACATTTTTGGGATGTTACATTTTAAATTGTCCAAGTGACAACAATGGCTTCAGCTGTGAAGCAACTATAAAGACTATATATGGTTGAAAGTTGTAACATTCCAATTTAAGCAACCCTGATTTATTGTCCAAAAGGCAAAAATCAGGGGGAACAAAAACTCTTTCTGTTAAGTGGTGCCATGTTTTTTTGGTTGTTTGTTAGTGCTTATGCAACTAAATGTATAATATATAATCCACTCCTTACCCCAACCTCTAGTTAACAAAAACTATTTTATAAAAGAGATGTCTTGGCTTATCTTTCATATTCTCAAATGTTCTGACATTTCCAAAACCCGAGCCGAGATAACTTTGTCTTAACAAATATTTTACTAGTCTCTACTTACAAAATTATGGAGAGCTATATAAGAAATCTCCTTATGTTTTCAAGATAGAACTTTCAACTACTATTACCTCTAAAGTTTTCTAAAACCTTTCATAAAACCTTTTTGACTCTTATCTTGGTAGGAGTACCAAGAAGCTCTCATCTTACTTCAATACCCTACCCCGTAAAAATACCCATCTTTACCTCAAGCTCGGGTTGATGGTAATCCCAGTAGTTGTTGAATGCTCGATAAGATGAGTTGCATTGATCTGTTGTCTGAGGAATTGCTTTGATTTGCTGATTGATTTGTTTGCTTAGTAAATAGAGTGAGCTACTCTAGGAGATCATCTTCTAGGATCAAACTATGTTTAGGATAGCAAATCTTAAACAAGCTACCCAAGCTTGATCCCTCCATAGTCACCTAAGTGACCCTCTAATCCCACTTAACCAGATCAACCCTAAGCTAATCGTTTGTATTAGCATCCAACTCCACAAAGACAAAATACAAGCATGAATCTCATCTACACAAGCTATCCTTTAAAATCATCCACTTTATGATGATATGGACCCTTGCATCCTCTCCAAATCCTTCCCTCTTTCCTACTTATCCAAATCCACAAATATGCCAAAATGTCTAACTCTAGAACCCTTCTCTAAATTCAATCTTTGAGACTCCACCTATTTTAATCAGAGTGCATTTTTTAAAATGTACTTGAACCATCTTGTAGCACATAATGTGTACTACTAAATTCCACTCTTTCATTTGGATAAACCCTTCTTGGATCCACTCATCTTTGCTGGTTTACTAGGCAAGAAAATAATATTTTTTGCAAAAACATGTCCTCATGCCTACTTTGGTAGATAATCTCGTCCCCATGTAGTCTTCTCCTGACCAGATCTTTGCATGGTTATGACGTACCAACCATGGTCTATCAACCCACACTTCACTTGATTCAAATAGAGATCTATGCTTCCTAAACCCATATGGTTTATGAGGCTTCATGATAATCCTTTATGGCAGCCATAATTTCAACCAAGTTTGCCACCACTCCTATACCACCTCAAATACAAACAAGCCCAACTATTGGTACATTGATCATCTACACAACTTTCTCTACCCATCCATCTACCCCTTGCATCAAGGTGAGCTCTGAGCTCCCTAATCCAACTAGGCTTAGGTGGTATAAAAATATTCATGCCCTAGATCATCAAAACCTTGCTACCTCTTAAAACCAAGTCCCATTTGAAAAATCCAAGGTTGCTAATGATGAATACATCAAGTTGACACCATCCACCTTGAAAATATAAGTTTATAAAAAAATTCTCCATAATGATTTTGACCCTAAAACTATTTATTTCTCCTCCATGACCAAATCCTTAAAACTTCTCCTATAGAGAAAAGTTTGTTTTTTCCAAAATACCTCGCCAAATAAAGTACACTTGATTCTATATATCATATCCTATCTTACCATCTCAAGAATAAATATTTTTAAGAAGCCTTATTATTTCTTTTTGCCCCTTTTCTTAAATGGAAGAAACAACAAATAATTTCTTAAAAATACTTATCCATCTCAATAATTCCTAGGAAAATTCTCCAAAGTGTAACTTGGTATTTAGGACCATCTCACATAAAAAACAAACCTTGTCCAATACAAAAATATCAAATTATCTTTTGAAAACCATTTTAGCACTACTTCTTTAAATGATATTTAGTGGACATTAAATCCTTAGAAAAACCTCAAATAATTATTAGAGGCATTTCTTGACCTCCTCTATGTACCCAATACCCTTGTCCCATCTTTCCAAGGCAAAATTATTAGACTTATTTCACAATCACCTATTTAGCCAATATTTGCATTACGGCAAACTCATTTTTTAAACCAACCAATACTCCGTCGAACTGGTCAAACAAGCTTGCACAACACACCTATCACTCCTCTGGTCACATCACTGTAGCCCTAGTACTGTAGCATGTCCCCTCGTGTTGTCCTTAGTTCTTGTATGAGAAGTAAAACAATACACAAGGTCATATCTTGTCCCTCTTTTACTCAAGGATGTTACCACCTCTCCCCTCTGCCCACACCACGACCAGAAACATCCCCACACACCTACAGGAACCAGCTCTCCCAGGTTTTCCCCTCTCCATTTCCCTCCATGGACATGGTCCACCCTAAACCATCACCCTTCGGTTTATAATCCCACAGGCCACCCAACCCCAATCTCTTGGCTCATTTTCTTAATCACCTCTCACTTACCCTCCCTATAGAGACACTCCTCCTCCCTTGCTCTGCCCTCCCCGAGATAACGGGAGAAAGTTGTTTCCACCATTGCTCCACATCTGATCATAGATCTCCCTCTCGATCTCTTCTCTCTGCATGTTCCTCTCCTGGACTCCCCTTGCTTTCTTGATACTAACTATGCACTTTTCTTCACCATGCGGCGGCCCTGGTAGAAACTCCAGAGAGCTCCAAAGGTCGGAATTTTCATGGTTCTCATGTGAGAACCCACCTAGAAGCAAACCCCTCCTTTTCTCCCATCCTCGGAGTCGTCGGTGAGCATAGTGTTGCCCTGCGCCCTCGCCGACCTCTCTTGAGCCCCTAGTGAGCATCCTCTCTCCTTCCTGCCCCCGCCTAGGGTTTCTTCTCGTCATCACGCGATGAGAGGATGATGACGGCCGTCAGCCATCGATCCCGCCTCTAATCCAATGACCCTTCTCTAGATACCCTATCATCGCCACCACCTTTTACCATTGGGCCACGCATGCACCCCTTCAAACGCGGCTCTCGTGCATCGCCTTGCTGGTGTGGGCCGATTTCCCCTCTACGTCCCAGTTACCCCAGAAGCTAGCATGCCTACCCCTTTTTCTTTTAATCTTTTTTCTAGATCAGTTTATACATCTCCCAAAATAAATCCCAAAATAAACGGAAATGACATCCAAATGACAAGATCTAAAATTTTACATGTTCCCTATGGCTTACTTAAACATGCAGAATAAACTGTTTGCCCAAGTAATTCTTAGATTAATTTTATTAAATCCATTACTTATATGTACCCTTTTCACTAAAAATATATGTGTATAAGCTTTATAACTCCATTTTGGTTGAAACCTTTGGGTACTGCAATGTATCTGAGATACCTTGCATGTCACCTTGACCCCCTACTAAATTGCTTCCTAGTTTTCCCCTGGTAAGAATAAGAAAAACAACCCCTTTCTAACTTTAGGAAATTCTCTAGGTCAAACCAAATATGGTATTGAACTAAATCCAAATATCATAACTCATGAACTGTCATATCCATCAAACCCCAGAAGCTCATTATTTATTAAGCCCTGGTTGATTTATTGTGAATTAAACTATTCTATGTATGATAAATTCACTAATAAAACCACTCAAGCATTTCTTGGTCACCTAAATTAGTAAATCCAATTTCTACATAAAGTTATTCCAAATACCTAGCATGTGTCTTTGGAATCATATCAAAATCCCATGTTTATTAAATCTAGTGAAAAAGACAAATACCTTGTAGAAGTGCCTTTGGAATTTTCTGAGGGCATTATGGTAATTGTTTTGAAATGATTCCAACTCATATTGAACCATTCCATCAAACCCTACTTAATCCTAAGAGGAATTCATTTTAGGACTAACAGATCTTTTCTTGTAAATTAATTCCTATAACTAGATCTTTTATCACTAGAAATGCATAGTAAATAAAAGATAACTGATAAAATAGTGAAATCACTTTTGTTGGTTTCATTTTATTAATACCTATCTTATGATATCATTCTTATACCTTGATATCATCCATAATCTAGCCTTGGCCAAAAAACCCTTACCAAAGTAGTTTGTGTCCCTCAAGTCCCATGCACGTCTCTACCAAATCTTCCAAGCCCTTTTCCAATCTCTCTCAAATCCAATCTCCTAAACCCTAAGAATGTATATGAGATGTTACTTAATTACTTGTTTTGTTGTATCAATGCTTGTATTGCTTGTTTAGATTGTTGTATTACGTGTATTCATGTATGCTCGATGCTGGCGATAGTTGTGATAGTGTGACGCCGAGGAGAAGGAAGCCCCTTATTATTTATATTGGTATTATGGTATTCTCAAGAAGCCTAGGGCACCTCGCTGGTCATAGGAAAGACACCATTCCTGAACTCCGATATATGTCCTACTCATGTTTAATACTTGTTTAATATGTTTTTATAAACTTTATTACTACTTGCATTGTTTAGAAGTACCGCGTGAATAACTTGGCCAGTAAAAGTTATGAATAAGTGTCCCAGAGGACACTTATCCTTGTGACACCTACTCTTCCCCTTTAGGTCGAGGTTTCAATGGTTAGCATCCTACCTCGTTGAAAACCTGGTTTTTGACGAATAAAACTATTTTGGGGGTTTACCCTACTTCAATTGTTTAAAAATTATAAAAATCCTTGGAAAGAGGCATCTTTTCCAAGTGGATGTTTTTACCAATAAATTATGATAATGAGAAGTATTAAAGATGGAAATGAGAAAATAGAAGGGATATTCTAGTCTTTTACGGAACAATATGTCCATGCAACCACATTACCCTAGGTGAAACTCGGGGCTTAGCTTGTAGTTTGTTTTCCTTAGTGTGGGCAATGCCATAACGCATACATAGGGGCTCAAGGCCCTCGAAGTCGATTACTACCACTTAGGGGGTCGTCAACCCGGAAGGTTCTATCCCCATGGGAGCGGCTATAACTATGGAGCTTATGCGGACGATACAAGTTTAAGGGAATAAAGGGTGGCATGTACAAGGCAGTAAAGGGAGGGAGATTCGGACTTGTAAAGTGAGGTACTCGTCTGGGAAGAACTAAGCGCCATAGGGAAAGTTGCTATACTAGGGAAGACAAATGAAAGGTTAAGTTTTATTTATTCGGATCCTCGTACAAGTGTGTATCGCGTCGTGGTTGTATCCTGGCGGATGTATTGATTCTTGTAGGGAAAGTGAACATACTCTGCAGAGTATAATCTATTCGAATAGCCTCGTCCATAGTCAAGGACGGTTGGAAAGGTGACTGCTAGGAGTATCCAAGTGTTGATTTGAGAAAGGTAAAATATGTGAGACATGGTTAAGACATGAATAAAGACAATGTTTGGTTTTGACCATGAAGGGTCTAAAATGTTTTCAAAAAGGTTTTCTCTTTAAAAACGTTTCAAAAAGGTTTTTACCAGGATATGGAGATATCCCTACTTTCAAAAACAAGGCATGTTTACAAAAACTTCCTTTTTACACAAATATATAGAGATTCCATTCTTAATGGAAGAGACTAGGATTTTCAAAGAAACTATAGAGTAGAGATATCTCGCCACGGCCAAAATTTCATATCGTTCTTTACCTTATCTCGGTGGTTTGCGACTACTTTCAATGTACTTCCCGGCTGTGTCCCTGCTATTTACTTGGCCATATTTTCAGAAGCACCAGGGATGAAGATGCAGACGTCTATGCGAGCTAGGCCGCTTCCTAGTCAGTTGCCTGTAGGATAAGGCATGACATGGGCTCTACGTTCGACGATGATCCGCTGTTGATGATTGTACCGCCTGAAGGGAAAGTACGTAAGTCTTATACTCCGTTCATTTATGGATGTTGTACTGATACTGTCGGTTATGATCATGGCTCACTTGACATAGGAACATGAATCGCATGCATAACATTGACTTCACGGACTGTAAATCCGGGGTCCCACATGCATGGTATCAGATCCATACTAACTGTAGGAGACCTTAGATGGCTTGGAAATTACATAGGACAACCCCTACTTCTGAAAACCCCGACTTCCAAAAACTATTTTCTCAAAAGCTTTTCAAAATATTCAATATCTTATCTTCTCTGACTTAAACTATTTGAAAAAGTCTTACTCTAAATATCGTGTACCTTCAAATACCCGATTTTAAAAACTAGTCCGACTTAGGAACCCTGAAGAAGGAGATTCCAAGATGAAGAGCAACAGAGACAAGCAAACCCAAAGGAATTACCAACAACGAAAGGCACTACAAGATCGCCCTACCAACAGAATCCTTCCTTGCCCAGAAGAATCAAGCACGATCGAAGTTAAGACCTTCCTTAGCATCCCTCCTTAGGATTTATACTCATTTTAGGCTTCCCCTTGTTGTGCACAGTCACTACTTGGTATGCTTTGTTTGTTTGGCATGTGCTTATATGATGCGTGAATGTGTTACTTGTTTGCCTCAGATCATTCGATCTTGTTGTATTGTCCACCTCATATGAGTCTTCTGACTCTAAACAGTCATAGTCCCTTTATTTGAGACCTCTCCTCAGCAGGATGGCCACATAAGGAAATATACGACAACCCCTTTTTCGTGCATAATACTAACCGTACACCCTGATGAATCTGCATCCCTGTGCTTAAACTGACTCCTAACCTAAACCCAGTGTAGATGGCTCATTCTCGCACGGTAACCATCATCGTTGGAGAAAGCTTCTGGCCCTTTGAAGAGCATCTGCATGACCTACTGAAGATTGTAAGCAGGCCTCCACCCAAGATTGAAGGGACATAACTTCCCTACAGCAACTCAAGCGTAACCCAATGGGTCAACAAGGCCACCATTCCAGCCTGCAAAACCGACCATGACACCATCATTTTCACCTTCATCGACCATAACTGGGTAGATGGCGTCGTGCTAGCTATACAGAACTTCATGGCACACCTCTTCAAGATCCACGAAGAAGAGCTGAAGGACATCAAGTCCCTTATAGCACTCCCTTGCTTTGTCCCTAAGTGATAAAGAGAATAGCTTCCTCTTTGTCAACACTCGGATTTTTAATCCCAGATGCCTGTTATGCCATACATCGCAATCCCAGGATTACCATTTTTGCGAGACATAACAAATTGGATATCATAGTACATCATCCATTACAAACCATGCATAAGGTCTTACACAAATAAAGGATCTTATGATCCAGTCTTAATACAAATCAAGCAGCGGAATAACGTAATAATAACGATAGTGTAGGCGAGACTCCATCTTCATGGTCACAGGCAATGCTGACGATGGGAGATGATCCTAGTTGTCGTAACCTTCTTGCTGTCCATCCTCTTGATAGTACTCTTCATAGTATGGCCACGGGAATAGCCAGGGACAAAGCCATGAGTACTCTTTAAGTACTCGCAAACTAATACTAACAAGTGAAGTGGTTTTGGAATAGGAAGTACTAAGCTCTAAGGTTGTTTTGCAAAAAGCCAGATTTATCTCTACTGAGTTCAGAAGCAAAGAAAGATAGTTGAAAGTTTTATAACACCTAAGTGGGAACTTGAATTTCATATCACAACCCTGTTTTGGTCAAGTCAAAGTCTTAGTTCATTTCACAAGTCATTTAGAAAACATCTAACGACGGAACTGTATGGCCACTCCAACAATCCATAACCGCGGACGCGGCTATTCGAATAGTGTGACACTCTGTAGAGGTGGTACACTTTCACCACAACATTCGATACATCCGTCAGGAACAATCCTGAAGTCACCATACTCATTATGCGGATGATCAATCCTAACCTTACGCCCTAGTATAGGTACCTCTCGTGTGAGTTTGGCCTCCCAACCATGACCAACTATCATCTTGGGAACTGCACAGGTGGACAATCTTCACAAGCTAGCCTCAGCTCAAACCTTGGCCGAAAGGGAACCCATACTAAGGTATATAAATTTCCAGTCAAGCCCTACCCAATTTTCGGGCATTGTGGTTGTACGGTAAAATTGGAATGGTATCGCATCCAGACAACCATCAGTTTTATAAAGGGCTAAGGCTCATGCCTTAACATTTTCATCATCAAAAATATCTGGTGTTCAAGAATACATGTCAAAACATTTCAGTAGAATGACTCATCATTCTAAGGTTTTCATAACCATTTTCACCAAGTATTCCCATCTAAAGTTGATCAAGTTTTATGCTTATCACTAGCATCTACAAGTGAGTGTAAATACTAATGAGGGGTGGTAAACAAGTGTATCTTATCTAAGTTCAATCTCATGCCTCAGGATGACATCAAGATTATCTAACTTAGGCCAAGTTTTATGCTCTTTATGTTACCTTTAAATATCTTTCTAAATTTTATAATTTACCAAGTAACTTAACTAGAAAGCTTTGATAAAGAAATAAAATAACTAAGCTTGCAAATAAAACTAGGATTGGGTATCAAGTGGTGTAAGCTTGCAAGTAAAGCTTGCATGGTTTAGCTTGCTTAGTTAATAGCTTGCCTTGTGCAAAGCAGTGGTTGAAGTTCTCATCGGCTTCCTCTTCGTAGTATTCTCCTTCCTCCTCATATCCTTGGTCGGTACTAGCGTCTATAAATAAATACGAGGTACACAATCACCAAACAATACTTAACTACTTTTATTTAACACACCAAGGCTTTCACTAGATGATCTAGGATCATCACAAACATCACAAAGATTATGGCGATAGTTTTATTTCCTTTATTTTAGAAAAGTAATTTCTACTCATTGAAAAACTACTTAAGATTTAATATTCTCCAACTAAAACATGGGATCATGTTGACACATGTCATCACCACATTTTTCAGTACTTGGGAATGTGATTTAAAGTGGTGTCACAGTTTAATAAGGTTTAACCTTTTTATTTTAATTACTTAAAGTGACTAGAATGGCCTATGGGGCATTCTTTTATTGCTTGTCCAATATTTCTACAAGTAAACCTAGCTATTTTTATATATTCAGAAAGGTCTAGTTAAATGTGATTTTTGAGAGATGGAATCAACTCAAAGGCTTTTAAGGTTGAATTTTGAAAAATGTTTGAATGCAGAAAAGCTTTTGCCTTGTTATTTTTACTATAGGTGATCTACAATTCTAAATGGTTTGAACCCAACGGGCTTGGATTAAGAATTCCAATACCTTTCTAAAAAATTGGTTTCATGCAATTTGGTTTAGTGAATCGACCTGGGTTGATTTTTGAATCTAGGTACATAACTAGGTTTGAAACTAAATTGGAAAATATAAACTAAAACTAACTGGTTGCGCGGGAGGTTAACTGGGACGGCCCACGGTGCACAGCGCGCGCGCAAGTGAGTTTAACTAGATGACCCCACTAGTTTGCGCGACAGGGGGTGCGAAGTGGTACGGGGTGATCTAGACCGCACGATCAAACTCTAATCGAACGGTTGGGACCTATCGTCTCCGTCGGGCAACGCCGGCGAGACAGAACCCTAGCGCGGCCAATGGGGGTCTACGGGGGCTCACCGGGGCTCAGGCGAGGGTCGGCGATGGGGGCGAACGACGAAGTTGACGACGGCAAACCTCCTGGTACCGGCGGCTTCTCCTAGGGCGCTCCAATCGCTGGCTCCTTTCTTCCTCCTCCATGGCAGCCTCCGGCCAAATTCCGGCGATGTGCTGCTCGCCTTGCTCCGGGGGTGAGTGAGGGTGCTTCTGAGAGAGAGGGGAGTGTGTTGGTGTGAAGAAATCGAGCGGGGGTGGCCTCTATTTATAGTGCCAAGAGGGGACCGAAGGGCGCGGGTGGAGCTCGTCGTGGTCGTCATCACAACGAGCTACTGGCATGGGCAACGGTAGGGGCGGTGCTGTGCTCCCTGGCAAAGCTCAACAGCATGGTTACGCGGCGTGGGGCGATGCGAGGCGGTCGGAACGTTACGGTGCTCTGGGCGGGTCCGACAGATATTTTAATGGCGCACCGTGGCTACGGGTCACGCTGCGGGGAACGGGGTTGTGTGGCGGTGTCCTGGGATGGTGGCGATCATGCTTGCATGCAGCGAGGGCGGTGCGCAGTCTGTGGGCGTGCGTCGAGTGCGGTGCTCTGGCGCGCTCTCGTCATGCTCGCAGAGACATTGGGCACAAGTGTTCCGTGTGGTCTAGTGGCTGACAGGGCTCAAGCACAGGACAGGGGGTGGCGGTGGACGGTGGCGTACGTCTCAGACATGGTGGCTAGGCTTGGTGCATGCTCTGGCTGGCTAGCCATGGTCGGCTGGCAAGGGTGCCTTCGGGTTGGAATGGCATGGTGCAATGGGTAGGGGCTAGGGGTGGTCAAGGAACTGGTTGGAACTAGGGGAGACAAGTGTGATCAATGGTGAACAATGCTTAGGCAAATTATTACTCAAAACAGTGAAGTTTGGCCAGTTGATTTTCTGTCTCCAAGTGTTTGATGAAATGGCCGCAAGAAATTCAAATTTGAATTTTTGGTTCAAACTTGGTGGGTGTATTAGTTACATACTAGGGAGTCTCTGTTTAGTTGGAAAGGTCAAGGGGTACTAGTTTGGTTGGTTTTTGCAAATGGGTGATCTTCCCATATGTTAAAGATTCAATTTTGAATTGTCATTTGAATCAAGTTGCCAAATGTTTTTGTAAGTTTGAAAGGTGGTCTTGGGTTCACTTTTACTTGGTCTAGGAAGGGGTGAAAATAAATGGAAATGTTTCTGTTTGAAAACTTGGACTAGAAACACTCAAAGTGGCCTAGTGAGCAAGATTGGAAAAAATGACCATTTGCTTTATTTGGTTTGTTTTTGATTTTCTCTTGATTTGTTTCTTCTTGGAAATTTTTTAGATGATGTTGTTTTAATATTTAATCCATTCCTTTCTATTTAGATCAATCACACAAGTCCATTCATGCATTCAGACAATCATCACATACACACATGGATTCATATGACTGAATTAACAAAAGTTTTTGTTAACCCTAATTTTGGTGATTGGAATTTGACAATCATTGCTCAATATTTTTGGGATGTTACAAAACCTCCCTCCTTAAACAAAATCTCGTCCTGAGATTTGGGAAAGAAGAAAGAAGAAAACTAGGATTTAAAAATATCGGGAAACTCCGTCTTGATGTAGTCTTCTCGTTCCCAGGTAGCTTCTTCTTCAGTGTGGTTGATCTACTGGATCTTGAGAAACTTGATGCTTCGGGTATTGGTGGTCCTGAAAGCTTCTTCCAAAGTACGGATGGGTACTTCAGGATACATCAGGTCATCATTGATCTCTATGGTGCGGTGATCAATGTTCTTGAAAACTTCAGTCTTCTCCGGGACTTCTAGGCATTTGCGAAGTAACGATATATGGAACACATTATGCACTGCTGACATCTCCTCTGTCAGTTCTAGTTGATACGATACTTCTCCTCAACGATTCAGAATCTTGAAAGGTCCGATATATCTAGGGGCTAACTTTCCTTTGAGCTAGAAACGCTGCATTCCCTTCAAAGGCGACACTTTGAGATACACAAAATCTCCGATATTGAAAGCGAGGTCTCGACGTCTCTTGTCGGCATAACTCTTCTGTCTTGATTGGGCGATCTTGAGGTGCTCACAGATCTTGTGAACTTTCTCTTCTGCTTCTCGTAGGATGTCGGGTCCGAAAAATCTGACTCTCTCCTACTTCCGACCAATTCAAAGGGGTACGACACTTCCTTCCATACATGAATTCAAATGGGGCCATTTGCAAACTAGCTTGATTATTGTTGTTGTAAGAAAATTCTGCGAAAGGTAGACAGTCTTCCCATTTAGATCCATACTCTACACACATGCTCTCAACATATCTTCGAGTATTTTATTTACTCGCTCTGTTTGTCCATCGGTCTGAGGGTGATAAGCTGTGCTGAAATCTAGTCTAGTTCCTAGTCCTTCTTGGACTTTCTTCCAGAATCTCGAGGTAAACTGAGTTCCTCGATCTGACACAATGTTCTTGGGGACTCCGTGCAAACTGCCGATTCTAGCGATGTACAACTCCGCTAGCTTCGAACTCTGGTAGGTGGTCTTGACTGGTAAGAAATGGGCGACTTTGGACAATCTGTCAACTATGACCCAAATAGAGTCATTTCCCCTACTAGAAGTAGGCAAACCGGTGATAAAGTCCATTCCAACTGAATCCCATTTCCATTCTGGAATCTGTAGTGGTTGCAACAGTCCTGCGGGTCTCTGATGTCTCTCCTTAACTCTCTGACAAATATCACACCTGGCGATGTAGCTTACGATTTCTCTCTTCATCTTATGCCACCAAAATTGCTCCTTAAAATCCTAATACATCTTCGTCCCTCCGGGGTGGATAGAATAAAGAGTATCATGGGCCTCTTTCAAGATGGCTTCCTTCAACTCTGAATCTTCTCGTACACAAAGACGTCCTTTGTACCACATAACTCCTTCATCTTCGATGAATCCAGGTACTTTCCCTGTACCGATACGACGTTTGATTCCGTCGATACTAGCATTTCCTTTCTGCGCCTCCTTAATCTGACTGATCAAAGTGGGTTGAAGTTTGATGCCAGCCAGAAATCCTTCACTTACTAATTCCATTCTGAAATCTTCCATCTCCTTGTGCAAACTTGGTTGCTCCTTCAGAATCATGGAGTTCAAGCGGTACGGCAATCTACTAAGGGCATCCGCTACCACATTGGCTTTACCAGGGTGATAGTGGATGTCTAGATCATAGTCCTTGATTATCTCTATCCATCTCCTTTGCCTCATATTCAACTCCTTCTGAGTGAATATATACTTCAGGCTCTTGTGATCCGAATAAATCTCACAAAGGTTTCCCATAAGATAATGCCTCCATGTCTTCGGGGCTAGAACTACGACTGCTAGTTCAAGGTCATGGGTTGGATAATTCTGTTCATGCTGCTTCAATTGTCGGGATAGATAAGATATTACTTTGCCTTCTTGCATTAACACACATCCGAGACCGATCTTGGATGCGTCACGATACACATCAAAGGACGTCGTAATATTCGGCATGATCAAGATTGGGGCTGATATCAATCTCTTCTTGAGTTCCTGAAAACTCGCTTCACATTTGTCCGTCCATTCGAACTTCTTATCCTTGTTCAACAATTGGGTCATGGGTCTGGCGATACTCGAGAATCCTTCTACGAACTTGCGGTAATATCCCGCCAATCCGAGAAATGCACGAACTTGGGTTTGAGTGGTTGGGGCTTGCCAATCTTCCACATCCTTCACCTTTGTCGGGTCAACGAAAATCCCTCCGTATGATACTATATGTCCGAGGAATCCTACCTCCTGTAACCAGAATTCACATTTTCTAAACTTGGCATACAACTGATGCTCCCTAAGGGTTCCAAGTATAGTCCTTAGGTGTAGCTCATGTTCTTCTTATGATTTGGAATAGATCAGAATGTCATCGATGAAAACAACGACAAACTTACCCAGGAAGTCCATAAAAATCTTATTCATGAGGTTCATGCAATAAGATGGGGCATTGGTTAATCCAAAATACATGACAGTATACTCGTATAATCCGTATCTGGTGGTAAAGGCAGTCTTTGGAATATCCTCTACGCAAATCATGAAGTGATGATAACCAGTTCTAAGATCAATCTTAGAAAACACTTTGGCACCAGTCAACTGGTCAAACAGGTCTTCTATCTTCGGCAGTGGGTACTTGTTCTTGATGGTGACATCATTTAACTTCTGATAATCCGTACACAAACGATTACCTCCATCCTTCTTGTCCACAAATAAAACAGGTGATCTCCATGGAGACGCACTTGGTTGGATCAATCCTATCTCCAGCATAGCATCCAGTTGCTTCTTCAGCTCCACTAATCCAGACGGGTTCATACTGTATGGTGTCTGGGCTATGGGTCTGGTTCCAGGGATTAGTTCAATGATAAGCTCGATATCCCGATCTGGGGGCATACCGGGCAAAACATCTGGAAATACATCGGGGTATTCACAGATTACTCTGACTTGGTCAATGGTTGGCTGGGCTATACTCTTGTTGCACTTGAATTGACGGGGCAAGGTTTCAGATACATGCTCTACTGATACTCCGACTGTACTGGTCATGGTTATGGCTTTCTTGGCACAGTCGATTAATCCTTTATGTTTCGACATCCAATCCATTCCTCGTACTACTTCCAAACCTTTGGTTCCAAGTACTATTAGATTATCATAAAAATCTATGCCATGGATTCGGATAGGAACGGCCTTGCAAATTTGTCTATCTTTGGTGGTTGTACCGGGTATTTGAACTATCATAACATGCTTCAGTTGGTGGGTTGAATATTACTAGTGCATGCAAATTCTTCAGTAACAAACAAGTGCGATGCTCCAGAATCAAACAACACTCTGGCAAGTACTGATTTAACAGAAAACATACCCAGCACGACATCTGAGAAAGAGATGACCGTTGCGATTGAGCGAGTTCCCTGAGGCAAACCTTCTTCCAGGCTAAACACGAAGCTGCTGCTGAGCTGGAGCATTTGCATTGGGGGCTGCGGCAATCTTCTTGGGGCACTCATTGGAATAGTGACCCTTGGTTCCACATTCATAACAAGTCACCTTAGACTTGTCCTTTGCTGCAACAGGCACAACATTCCTTCCAGTCCTTGGGGCAGTGTTGGTGTTGGTGGCGACATTGTTGTTGTTGAACTTAGGCGGTGCACGGTTGAAATTGCTGGGGTTGCCAGGGTTGTTGTGATTTCCTCCGGGCCTTGGGTTTCCACGGTAGGGATAGGTTGGACGGTTCATCGGGGGTCTGTTGGTTCTTGGGGCGAATCCTGGAGATGGGTTGGGGCGATACTTTGGGGTATGGTGGGTTCCTGGTTGATGCATCATGGGACGCTTGTGGTTCTCATTGGCTTGGTTGATCTTGCCTTCCATCCGAATGGCGGAATCCACTAAGGCTTCAATATCAGCAGATGGGATATTGACTAACACTGTCTGCATTTCATCATGCAGACCATTCAGGAATCTCTCCTTCTTCTTGGCTGCAGTGTCAATCTCATCCGGTGCATACCTAGCTAATGATTTTTTTTTGTCACGGTACTCAACTACCGTCATTCTCCCTTGCTTCAGTTCTCTGAATTCATCTCTCATCCTTTTGATCAAACCTGGTGGCACATGGGTTCTGCTAAACTTGACTTTGAATTCATCCCAAGTCATCATTTGACCTCCATTCATGGCACGGACGCTGTTCCACCATGCTCTTGCATCTCCTGCCAGGTAGTGGGTGGCGAACAGTACCTTCTCGTTAGCTTCCACTCCTGCTACTTCTAAGTTTTTCTCCATGGTTTGCAGTCAATCATCGGCATCTAGGGGCTCTTCAGACTTGATTGTTGTTGTCCATGGGTAGGTTGGTGTTCTGGAAGTTCTTGAGCTTGGATCCATGGTTGTCCTGATTTCCATGGCCTTGATTGTTGTTGTCCATCTAAGCTATCTATTGAAGGGTGGATAAGTTGTCTTGATGTTCGGCTCTTTCAGCTTCGCGGTCCAAAACCAACATTTGCAAGATTTGCAACATTGGGTCCGGGGATGAAGTGCTTCCTCCGCGAGGCATCTGAAGATTGAGATAGATCATGAGAAAAGGGGGAAATTTCTAAGGTTCAGGGTTTTTGAAAAGTTTTTTAAAGTTTGACTCAGATTTTGCTAGCAACTTGCTTTTCATTCATTCATAGCACACGATACAAACACACACCACAACAAAGAAATCAGATGGTTTTAAGAACCATTCTGTGAACTACGATACAGTGGGACCGAACACAACTCACTAACGCTAATGCTCAAGTGCTACTACTCCTCAGAGTCGGTGTCCTCATCTTCATCATGAATGAAGGCGAAGTCATCCTCATCGGTGAAGAAGTCCATGGCCTGATCCTCCAGAAAGTCATCATCGTCACTAAGATAGGATTAGGGGTCTCCACGAAGGTCTTCCCTTGCATTCTCCCTCTCCTCCAGCTACATGTCTCTCTCATGGACAGTCTCCTCCAAATCTATGATCCTGTGGCAAAGACGGGCAATGATGCGCTCCTTCTTGTCGAGATGATGTCGACGAGACTAGCAATCCTTCACTACCATGGCAATGGTCAGATCATTCTTCGCGGCGATGGCGTACTTGTGGTTGGCGTAGGAGCGGGCATTGTCCAACTCCTTCTGGCGGTCATACATCATGAAGCTGAGGTGGTCCAATTGAGTCTTCAGCTCATGGTGATACGGGGCCTCCAGTGGCTGTCCCATAACATCAAGCCATGGATAGAACTCAAAGTGGGTACCCTTGATCTTATTGATAATCTTCCCACATAGACGGGAAAGAGCTTCCTGCATGGCCCTGGCAAGTCCATCGAGCCAGTTGTTCTCTCTCAAGGTGAACTGAATTACCTCTGAGGTGGGGGCTTCAATCTTTCCTCGAAGACTTGCAACAACTAGCCATTGCAACTCCTCTCCTTCCTGATCATTGAGATGAGCTCCGAAGAACTCGGGGTGTGGGCGCATCTAGCATTTCCGACAGCTGGTCCAAGTCATGCTCAAAGATGAGGTCTCCTCCATTTCCCAACTGATAAAACTTGCTATACTTCACGTCCATCTATAAGAATATAGGATGAGTAAGTTAGTAAAGTGATCAAGTGTGTCAAATTTTATGTAAGTTTGCACGAATTTTTGAGGAACATAAATTTTCATGAAAGAATCCAAGTGATAAGAATGAGAATAGGTTTTCATAAATACTCATTTCCTTGGTTTTGAAACTAAATTTTTGATTCAAACGTCCATTCTAAACTAGGGTCTCCTATGGTCAGGATGGCGCTGATACCAACTTGTCAACACCCGGATTTTTAATCCCAGATGCCTGTTATGCCATACATCGCAATCCCAGGATTACCATTTTTGCGAGACATAACATATTGGATATCACAGTACATCATCCGTTACAAAACATACATAAGGTCTTACAGAAATAAAGGATCTCATGATCCAGTCTTAATACAAATCAAGCAGTGGAATAACATAATAATAACGATAGCGTAGGCGAGACTCCATCTTCATGGTCACAGGCAATGCTGATGATGGGAGATGATCCTAGTTGTTGTAACCTTCCTGTTTTCCGTCCTCCTGATAGTCCTCTTCATAGTCTGGCCACGGGAATAGGCAGGGACAAAGCCATGAGTACTCTTTAAGTACTCGCAAACTAATAATAACAAGTGAAGTGGTTTTGGAATAGGAAGTACTAAGCTCTAAAGTTGTTTTGCAAAAATCCAGATTTATCTCTACTGAGTTCAGAAGCAAAGAAAGCTAGTTGAAAGTTTTATAACACCTAAGTGGGAACTTGAATTTCATATCACAACCCTATTATGGTCAAGTCATAGTGTTAGTTCATTTCACAAGTCATTTTGAAAACATCTGACGACGGAATAGTATGGCCACTCCAACTGTCCATAACCACGGACACGGCTATTCAAATAGTTTGACACTCTACAGAGGTGGTACACTTTCACCACAACATTCATTACATCCATCAGGAACAATCCTGAAGTCACCATACTCACTATGCGGATAATCAATCCTAACCTTTCAATTACACGCCCTAGTATAGGCACCTCTCCTGTGAGTTTTGCCTCCCAACCATGACCAACTGTCATCTTGGGAACCGCACAGGTGGACAATCTTCACAAGGTAGCCTCAGCTCAAACCTTGGCTGCAAGGGAACCCATACTAAGGTATATAAATTTCCAGTCAAGCCCTACCCAATTTTCGGGTATTATGGTTGTACGGTAAAATTGGAATGGTATCGCATCGAGAAAACCATCAGTTTTATAAAGGGCTAAGGCTCATGCCTTAACATTTTCATCATCAAAATCATCTGGTGTTCAAGAACACATGTCAAAACATTTCAGTAGAATGACTCATCATTCTAAGGTTTTCATAACCATTTTCACCAAGTATTCTCATCTAAAGTTGATCAAGTTTTATGCTTAGCACTAGCATCTACAAGTGTGGGTAAATACTAATGGGTGGTAAACAAGTGTATCTTATCTAAGTTAAATCTCATGCCTCAGGATGACATCAAGATTATCTAACTTAGGCCAAGTTTTATTCTCTTTATGCTACCTTTAAATATCTTTCTAAACTCTACAATTTACCAAGTAACTTAACTAGAAAGATTTGATAAAGAAATAAAATAACTAAGCTTGCAAAAAAAACTAGGATTGGGTATCAAGTGGTGTAAGCTTGCAAGTAAATCTTGCATGGTTTATCTTGCTCAGTTAATAGCTTGCCTTGTACAGAGTAGTGGTTGATGTTCTCCTCGGCTTCCTCTTCGTAGCATTCTCATTCCTCCCCGTATCCTTTGTCGGTACTAGTGTTTATAAATAAATACGAGGTACACAATCACCAAAAAAATACTTAACTACTTTTACTTATCAAACCAAGATTTTCACTAGATGATCTAGGATCATCACAAACATCACAAAGATTAAGGAAATAGTTTTATTTCCTTTATTTTAGAAAAGTAATTTCTACTCATTGAAAAACTACTTAAGATTTAATATTCTCCAACTAAAACATGGGATCATGTTGACACATGTCATCACCACATTTTTCAGTACTTGGGAATGTGATTTAAAGTGGTGTCACAATTTAATAAGGTTTAACCTTTTTATTTTTATTAATTAAAGTGACTAGAATGGCCTATGGGGTATTCTTTTATTGCTTGTCCAATATTTCTGCAAGTAAACCTGGATATTTTTATATATTCAGAAAGGTCTAGTTAAATGTGATTTTTGAGAGTTGGAATCAACTCAAAAGCTTTTATGGTTGAATTTTGAAAAATGTTTGAATGCAGAAAAGCTTCTGCCTTGTTATTTTTTACTATAGGTGATCTACAATTCTAAATGGTTTGAATCAAACTGTCTTGAATTAAGAATTCCAATACCTTTCTAACAAAATTGGTTTCATGCAATTTGGTTCTATGAATCGACCTAGGTTGATTTTTGAATCTAGGTACATAACTAGGTTTGAAACTAAATTGGAAAATATAAATTCAAACTAACTGGGTTGCACGGGAGGTTAAATGGGCCGGCCCACGGCGCACAGCGCACGCGTGTGTGAGTTTAAGTGGATGACCCCATTAGTCAACGAGACAGGGGGTGTGAAGCCGTACGGGGTGATCTAGACCGCACGATCAAACTCTAATCGAATGGCTGGGAGCTATCGTCTCCGTCAGGAAACGCCGGCAAGACAGAACCCTAACGCGGCTAGTGGGGTTCTATGGGGGCTCACCGGGGCTCAGGTTGTAGGGTTCGCAGCATAGAAAACAAAATTTTTCCTACGATGGGAACAACTATGTACCAAGATCTATCTACTAGATACAAACAACGGGCGGATGTATATCCGTAGAGAACATACCCTTGAAGACCGACAAAGCTTAACGAGTCCAAACTCGTGGTTGATGTAGACGATCTCTTGCCGATCTCAAGATCGAGAGGAAGTCCTAGCGCCGCAAAACAGCAGCGCATCCGTGCTCGCACACACGTTCGAGGCACCGAGCAACCTCCGCCTCCTCGCTCCAGAGATGCAGCGGAAGCACAACTCTTTCTTGCCGAAAAGCCACCGGGAACATGTATCTCGCTAGTCCGAGACCATGGGGGATAAATTCTAGAGGGGGAGAGAGATCCTTCACGAGGAGGTGTGAGTGAGAAGTGAGAGGAGGGGCTCCTTATATAGGGGAGGGGGGGCAGCCCAAGGGGGCATGGCCGCTGGCCATGGAGGGTGCCCCCACCTCTCCCTCATTCATGTGGGTGGACACTCCACTCACACAAAAGCCTTTCAATTCCCTCCACTCAAAAACCCACTCAAATTCCCATTAAATTTCCACCAAATTTAATGCAAACTCTCATTAAATAAAACTCTTTTATTTTATTCAGAATTTTGTCAATTACTTTAATGACAAATATTCACAAATAACCCCTTGCTAGAATTCTATTTCACATGCATAACCACTTTATGCAATTTCACCCGAAAACCCGTTTCGGTATCTAGTGAAATAAATTCCTGCGCTTGTTATTCTTTTCGGCATGAAACTTTTGCTCCGAATGGATGTCGGTGTCTCTTAAATGTGTCACCCTACGGTTCGCGAATAATGCGGACATGATCGAGACCCCTCTCGGATCAATAATCAGAAGCGGGATCTGGAGACCCATACTGACTCCCACACATTCAACGATGACTTTCTTGTGATCGTCGGAACCTTTTACGCTAGTATCTTAATCCTTTTGTTTCGCGATATATTACATGTCCGAGATTCGATCATCGGTATCTCCATACCTAGTTTGATCTCGTTACCGACATGCACTCTTTTCTCGTTCCCGTGATATAACATTCTAGTGATCAAATCACTTGCTTGCAAGCTAATCAATGTGATATCACCGAGAGGGCCCAGAGTATATCTATCCGTCATCGGGATGAACAAATTCCACTCTCGATCCATGAGCCTCAACATAACACTTTATTAGTTCTGAATCCATCTTTATAATCACCCTGTTACGGTGTGACGTTTGATGTTATCAAGAAACTCTTCCGGTGTTAGTGATTGACATGATCTCATGGTGTAAGGATTAGGATCACTTTGTAAGTTGTTATAGCAATATAAACTCAATGACTTTGATCGTAATGCTATACTTCGGATGAATGTTCATCACACCATTACACTAATGTTGTGACCCCGTTATTAACAACATCCAATGTCCATGATCAGGAAACCTTGATCATCTTGTTAATCAACGAGCTAGTTTATGAGAGAGGCATAACTAGGAACTTTCTGTTTGTTTATTAAACACATGTATTAACGTTCCCGTATTAATACAATTATAGCATGCAAAATAAACATTTATCATAAATAAGGAATACGATAATAACCACTTTATTATTGCCTCTCGGGCATATTCCCTTCAGTCTCCCACTTGCACTAGAGACAATAATCTAGTTTGAAAACTTTGTGTATTGAACACCTATGGCTTTCTGGTGTTCCAAATACGCAATTGCAAGTGGTTAACATAATCTACGGATCTGACGCTTCAGGTCCGTGTGTATTTGCATGTCTTTGCGTCTCCACGCATCACTCATTCTCCAATGAGATGGCATTGTATAAATTTGGTCTTTCGGTGAGACCTTTAGTTCCTTGGGGTTAAAACACGTCGATACTATTGTCATACAATATATCTTTAGTGTTAGCCCATTGCGAACCACACCTTAGTTTGATAACAAACTACTTGACACAAATTCCCTCCTTTGCTGCTACTATAGCAGTCATATACTTAGCCTTTTGTTGTAGTATTCGTCACAATGTCTTAACTTTGGAACTCTTCCAAATCCATCATGGAATCTCCTTTCCATTACATTGTGCCACCCATAGTTTAAATTGAGATAAACTTAATTTGTATCTTGTGACAAAACTAGTATCAATGTAACGCTTTACAATGAACTATTTGTAATTGTTTGTCACCTCTACACAAATATATTCTTAGTTCTTCCAAAAGATCATAAGAATATCCTCACTATCGTCCAATGATCATTTTATGATTCATTCTGGTATATGCTCATAACACTTAGAGCGTAGGACATATCTGGATGTGTACATATCATGGTATGATTGATCAAAACATTCTCGTGGTTTCACTCATCAAGTGTCAAAACACTTGAATCTTGTTTCACTTATCAAGTGTCGATACACTTGAATCTTGATACAATTCCTTTCCATGCAACAAGAACTGTTTCTTGTCGTTTCTATATTGAACTCCTTCAATATCTCATATATGTACGTTTGGCACAACCATATTGGCGTCACAGTCTATCCACTATAGACATTCACGCTAAATATTCGGGTTTTGCCTAAGTCTTTCATCAAAATGAAATTCTTAACCTTTGTCAATAAAAAATACATCATTTCCAATCAACAAGATGTCCTCCACATAATGTATTAGAAATATGTCTTAGCGCTCCCACTTAATTTCTTGCAAATGCAAGCATCTTCATCGTCTCTTGATGAAAACTCCTTTTCATCACGGTGAAGATTCCAACTCCGCGATGCTTACTTCAACCACTAAAGTTTGCATGCCCTTTTTAGCATCCTTTTAATTAACAAAACCCTTTGGATCGTGTCATGTACACGTCCTAGGTAACCATTCTATTAGAAGAACTTTGTTTTGTTTATTCATCTACCATATAACAGATTATATGTAGTGGTTGCTACTTTAATCCGTCCAGACTAAATATCGCTATGAAAGATCAAATCTTGTCATAGTCAACTCCTTGAACATTGTCATAAAATACTTTACGACATGTCGACTATTTCATAGATGTGAAACATCCATGTCTGTTTCTTTATAGATCCAAATAAGACCGATAGGTTTTTACACCTTTCTGGAGGGTCTTCCAAGTTCAAAACTTGATTTCTCGTGTATGGAACTATCACGGATTTTATGGCTTCAAGCCATTTGACGGAGCCAGGGCCCATCATCGCTTCTTTGCATATAGTCGGTTAATCATTGTCAAACAATAATGATTTACTCTCAAATCTTAGTATTTGATTGTTTATCCGACCGACTTGGTTCAATAAGAACTTAGATCTCCGTGACCACAACCTTTGAGGCACATAAGCTATGAGCATTATGGCAGCCTCCAGAACATTTTCCGGCGCTGCGCAACTCATCACATATAGCTAAGGTTCGTTAACCTTATCAAAGTTCTATTGTCCTCCCACTTAACATTTATGAAAAATTCCTTTTTCAAGAAACTTCACATTTCAAGCGACAAACCCTTTTGTCCTCGGTGTTATGGAGGAATAACCAATTGTTATTCGGAATAACCTACAAAGACATGCTCATCCGAATTCGGTTGTAAACATCTTACTTATGTTTAGCATACCAAAATTTAAGAAAGGACAACTTGGGTTTTACCCCAAACATAACTCATATGATGTCATTTCAGCGGATCAAGATGGAGCTCTTTTCAGTGTAAAAGCGGTAGTCTCTAAAGCTTTAATCTTTTAAAACATAATGGCAGTTTTATAAATAACACCTTTGATCCAACCATGTCAAACAAGGTTTCATTACAAATCTCAAACACTCCATACTCCTATGGTGTTTCGGGAGATGTAAATCTAGGTGTTTTGCTAAACTTGCAACTCAAATAAATCCCTTTATGATAAAATCATAATTCATTTATTTTCTTGTTACACTTGTAACTCAAATAAATCCCTTATGATAAAATCATAAACCATTTATTTTCTTGTTACAATGATTTTCACTTCATCTTGAAAGTCTTTGAAACGTTTTTCAAATATTTCATACTTCTTTCTCATTAAGTGAACATTCACTCAAATTTTCGGAGAAAGCTTATGAAGTTGAAACTCATCGCTTACGACTACACATAATGGACTACATACATCGATATGTATAAATTCCAATATTTTAGTCGTTCGTTCTTCTTTGGCCTTTGAACGAAGTTTTTAATTATCCCGAGGAAAGTCTCACAAGCATCACTTGATCAAATCAAAGACTCCAAAAATCCATGAATATGGAGATTCTTCATGTTTTCTTTCCAATATAATTTAAACGGCGATGTCACTTCGTAAGTGATATTTCAATCATTTGTCTTGCGACATTTTAGCATTAGGTTTTATGGATGTGATTTCTCCAACTAGATTTGTAAATCATCCATCTTATATGGAACACGGTAATTATTTGAACAACCTTTGTTCTCATAATACCTGATTTAAATAACAATTATTAAAACAAATCTTGAAGTCAAGCTTTGATGTCAACGAGAAATACAAACAACGGTTTGTTTGTTTTCGATGAACATCATCACATATTCTCTTGCTAGTTACTTAGGTCATTGTGGTTCATGAATTGCGTTGTTCCGTATGACATTTCATACCAACCAATTTGGTATCCAATACTCAAGAACCACATTGCTTAACAAGCAAAGAATACAACCATAACATGTATATCATATATATACCTAAATTGGATATTTCCAATCTTTTCTTTTCTGCCAAATATATTTTATAGATTCTCTTTCAGCATTTCCTTTTCCTTTTAAAAGAATCTATCATAATCAAAAGTGGCGCCATATACATGACACATAGTCCAAAGCGTGTATATTCAAATAATAATACCTTTGGACTTGCACTTTGAAGTAGATCACCATCATCAAATGATCGGTATTCTTTCAAAATCCATTATTTAGTAATCTTTTAGTGTAGTAAACATTTTACATACTTATTCTATTCACCCTTATCATGACGACTTTCATGATCAAGATACTTTAGCTTATAAAGGCGAATCGTGAGTATAACATTACTTTCCAAAACCCTTTTGGATGATTAGGATGTCTAGCATCTCCAACATTCGCAAATTCTCATCCAATATGAGAACATATATTATACTCTATCATATTGCAACCAAAACATTGTTTCAGATATCGTTATATCTGCCACACATGATGGTTTCTGAAATAATTCTTTCAGCTCCTAGATAAACTTGATATTAAAACAATCAAGAATCGTGGAGGCAAACATGATACTTAAGATACTAACACTGGAATTGTTACTCTCGATTTAATACCAACTATTAAATTTCCCGGAGTAAATAGAGTTTGCTGAAAGTTTGCAATAGGACTTTAAACTTTAGATTGACACTCAACACAATACGATACCAGTTCGTAAAGTATATATTCAGAATTCTATAGTTCTATTATCTCAATTATAACTAAGTATAAGGTGGTGAATGAATGCCAATGACTACAACAAATTATGCAAATTCACTTTGATTTAATTTATGATAAATTGAGTTCTACTAATCCAAATTAGAAATGAACTCCCACTCAAAAACGACATCCCTCGTGTCCTTTTGGTGATTACATGAACCAAATCCACTACACCAAGTCCGATCATCACGTGAGTCGGCGTAGCTTCAAAGGCGAGCATCCATATGGTCATCATATCAAAACATATGACTCATGCTTAACCTTTCGGTCCGTGTTCCGAGGCCATGTCTGTACATGCTAGGCTCGCCAAGTAAGAACCTTAGTATTCGCGTGTGTAACTGTCTTACACCCGAGATATGCTCGTGGATTCAAGTACACCCGATCATCACGTGATGTCTTGAAGCGACGAAACATTGTCGGTGCATACTTAAGGAAGAACACATTTTTATCTTGATATCTAAATGAGGGATCATCTTATTATGCTAATAAAACGCCAAACAAGCAATATAAGATGCTATCAAACATCACATGTTTATTAGTGGAATGATATGGTTCTCGCATATGATCTCTATCATGTGCACCGTGGTATGATCACTATCATACCTTTATGTGTAAATCCAAGGTCTATGGAGTTTACACGTTATGTATGTTGTAAGAGTATCATCTCATACTTCTACTTACAACATCACCATATCATAACACTAGCCCAGCAACAATCTAAACTAGACGCCTCTAATTTATCCATTGCAAATTTTACGTGGCTTAGGGCTTTCGAAGATAGAACCGTTCTTACCTACGAACATGAACCACAACGAGGATAACCAAATTGTTGACAACTCGTTGCAAATTAGATATTGACTATAGTAGGAGAGACAGACACCCGCTAGCCACTTATGCAAAACTAGTTGCATGTCAAGCGTGGAACAGGTCTCATGTGCGAGGACATGTAAAGTTTGTCCGGGCCGCTTCATCCCACTATGCCACCAATATCCAAAGTACAACTAAGAAGCAATAAAATGATCATCATCGCCCACATACTCATATGTGTACTACCCGTGCAAAGCATCTACGCATAGATCCGGCTCTGATACCACTGTAGGGTTCGCAGCATAGAAAACAAAATTTTTCCTACGATGGGAACAACTATGTACCAAGATCTATCTACTAGATACAAACAACGGGCGGATGTATATCCGTAGAGAACATACCCTTGAAGACCGACAAAGCTTAACGAGTCCAAACTCGTGGTTGATGTAGACGATCTCTTGCCGATCTCAAGATCGAGAGGAAGTCCTAGCGCCGCAAAACAACAGCAGCACCGATCAACCTCCGCCTCCTCGCTCCAGCGATGCAGCGGAAGCACAACTCTTTCTTGTCGAAAAGCCACCGGGAACATGTATCTCGCTAGTCCGAGACCATGGGGGATAAATTCTAAAGGGGGAGAGAGATCCTTCACGAGGAGGTGTGAGTGAGAAGTGAGAGGAGGGGCTCCTTATATAGGGGAGGGGGGGCAGCCCAAGGGGGCATGGCCGCCGGCCATGGAGGGTGCCCCCACCTCTCCCTCATTCATGTGGGTGGACACTCCACTCACACAAAAGCCTTTCAATTCCCTCCACTCAAAAACCCACTCAAATTCCCATTAAATTTCCACCAAATTTAATGCAAACTCTCATTAAATAAAACTCTTTTATTTTATTCAGAATTTTGTCAATTACTTTAATGACAAATATTCACAAATAACCCCTTGCTAGAATTCTATTTCACATGCATAACCACTTTATGCAATTTCACCCGAAAACCCGTTTCGGTATCTAGTGAAATAAATTCCTGCGCTTGTTATTCTTTTCGGCATGAAACTTTTGCTCTGAATGGATGTCGGTGTCTCTTAAGTGTGTCACCCTACGGTTCGCGAATAATGCGGACATGATCGAGACCCCTCTCGGATCAATAATCAGAAGCGGGATCTGGAGACCCATACTGACTCCCACACATTCAACGATGACTTTCTTGTGATCGTCGGAACCTTTTACGCTAGTATCTTAATCCTTTTGTTTCGCGATATATTACATGTCCGAGATTCGATCATCGGTATCTCCATACCTAGTTTGATCTCGTTAACGACATGCACTCTTTTCTCGTTCCCGTGATATAACATTCTAGTGATCAAATCACTTGCTTGCAAGCTAATCAATGTGATATCACCGAGAGGTCCCAGAGTATATCTATCCGTCATCGGGATGAACAAATTCCACTCTCGATCCATGAGCCTCAACATAACACTTTATTAGTTCTGAATCCATCTTTATAATCACCCTGTTACGGTGTGATGTTTGATGTTATCAAGAAACTCTTCCGGTGTTAGTGATTGACATGATCTCATGGTGTAAGGATTAGGATCACTTCGTAAGTTGTTATAGCAATATAAACTCAATGACTTTGATCGTAATGCTATACTTCGGATGAATGTTCATCACACCATTACACTAATGTTGTGACCCCGTTATTAACAACATCCAATGTCCATGATCAGGAAACCTTGATCATCTTGTTAATCAACGAGCTAGTTTATGAGAGAGGCATAACTAGGAACTTTCTGTTTGTTTATTAAACACACATGTATTAACGTTCCCGTATTAATACAATTATAGCATGCAAAATAAACATTTATCATAAATAAGGAATACGATAATAACTACTTTATTATTGCCTCTCGGGCATATTCCCTTCACAGGTGAGGGTCGGTGATGGGGGCGACCGACGAAATCGACGATGGCGAACCGTCTGGTACCAGCGGCTTCTCCTGGGGCGGCTCCAATCGCTGGCTCCTTTCTTCCTCCTCCGCGGTAGACTCTAGCCAAATTCCGGCGATGTGCTGCTCGCCTTGCTTCGAGGGTGAGTAGGGGTTGTTTTGAGAGAGAGGGGAGTGTGTTGGTGTGAAGAAATCAAGCGGGGGTGGCCTCTATTTATAGTGCCAAGAGGGGACCGAAGGGCGCGGGTGGAGCTCGTCATGGTCGTCGGCACAACGAGCTAATGGCATGGGCGACGGTAGGGGGCGGTGCTGTGCTCCCTAGCAAAGCTCAACGGCATGGTTACGCGGCGTGGGGCGGTGCGAGGCGGTCGGAATGTTGCGGTGCTCTGGGCGGGTCCGACGGACATTTTAATGGCGCACCGCGGCTATGGGTCACGCGACGGCGAATGGGGTTGTCTGGCGGTCTCCTGCGATCGTGGCGATCATGCTTGCACGCGGCGAGGGCGGCGCGCGGTCTGTGGGCGCGTGTTGAGTGCAGCGCTCTAGCGTGCTCTCGGCATGCTCACAGAGACATTGGGCGCGAGCGTTCCGTGTGGTCTAGTGGCTAGCAGGGATCGAGCGCTGGACAGGGGGTGGCGATGGATGGTGGCCTGCGTTCCAAACATGGTGGCTAGGCTTGGTGCTTGCTCTGGCTAGCTAGCCATGGTCGGCTGGCAAGGGTGCCTTCGGGTTGGCATGGCATGGTGCAATGGGTAGGGGCTAGGGGTGTTCAAGGCACTGGTTGGCACTGGGGGAGACAAGTGTGATCAATGGTGAACAATGCTTAGCCAAATTACTGCTCAAAACAGTGAAGTTTGGCCAGTTAGATTTTCTGTCTCCAAGTGTTTGATGAAATGGCCGCAAGAAATTCAAATTTGAATTTTTGGTTCAAACTTGGTGGGTGTATTAGTTACATACTAGGGAGTCTCTGGTTAGTTGTAAAGGTCAAGGGGTACTGCTTTGGTTGGTTTTTGAAAATGGGTGATCTTCCCATATGTTAAAGATTCAATTTTGAATTTTCATTTGAATCAAGTTGCCAAATGTTTCTGTAAGTTTCAAAGTTGGGATTGGGTTCACTTTTACTTGGTCTATCAAGGGGTGAAAATAAATGGAAATGTTTTGGTTTGAAATCTTGGACTAGAAACACTCAAAGTGGTCTAGTGAGCAAGATTGGTAAAAATGACCATTTGCTTTATTTGGTTTGTTTTTTATTTTCTTTTGATTTGTTTCTTCTTGGAAATGTTTTAGATTATGTTTTTTCATCTTTAAACCATTCCTTGCTATTTATATCAATCACACACGTCCATTCATGCATTCCGACAATCATCACATACACACATGCATTCATATGATTTAATTAACAAAAGTTTTTGTTAACCCTAATTTTGGTGATTGGAATTTGATAATCATTTCTCAATATGTTTGGGATGTTACACTCTTAACTTGGTCCATTGAAATAACTGCACACTTGAACAACTCGCATAATTCATGTATACAGAGCAAATGATCACCAAGATGTACAGTTCCATCTCCAAAATAGTAGTTATTCATAACACGTTCAACAATTTCCATAGGTATTTGAAAAGGGACACTTTCAGTATGTGGCTTTAAAATATCATAAGCATCATTAGAATTACCACATATGGGAGATAAAGTATCATCAGAGCAAATTTTCTTCCCTAAAGCTGGGAACTAAAAATATAATTTTCATAAAAACTAGCTTCCGCAAGCTTAGAAGTTTCAATAGTATTAGTAACAAAGGTGTTCAAAAAATTCATACTAATAACATTGCTATTAGCATGCAAAGAAAGTTCCACAGGTTTTTTAATTTTCACTCTAGACCATTTATGTTTTAACTCACGTAAAATACTAAATGATCTCTAATTTTGTTGTTGTTTTCCATTAAGCCTAACTAGTGAAAATAAAAACAAGAAACAAAAAGATATAATTGCAGAATCTAAAGGAAATAACTTTGAGCACTCACATACCAGCAACAGTACTAGAAGATAGCTTAGTAGCCAGAGGATGTGAGTACCTTTACCTTATGTCCCAAGCAACGACACTAGAAAAGACCTTGATGTCTATGCACGCTTCTATTCTTGTAGACAGTGTTGGGCCTCCAAGTGCAGAGGTTTGTAGAACAGCAGGAAGTTTCCCTTAAGTGGATCACCCAAGGTTTATCGAACTCAGGGATGAAGTGATGAAAGGTATCCCTCTCAAACAACCCTGCAATCAAGATACAAGAAGTCTCTTGTGTCCCCAACACACCCAATACACTTATCAGGTGTATAGGTGCACTAGTTCGGTGAAGAGATAGTGAAATACAAGTAATATGGATGATTATAAGTGGTAATTGCAATCTGAATAAAAGTGGCAGCAAACAAACGTGTAATATGACTGATTGTAACAGTGTTTCAATTCTTAGAAACAAGGCCTAGGGATAATACTTTCACTAGTGGACACTCTCATATGCTACTCTGAACTACTCTCCGATTGGATAACTCCAATCCACGGTAGGGCTACACAATCTCTCCTTAAAGTTCGCATTCCCCATCTAAGTAACCCCAACCCTGTCATTTTGAGCGCTAGATGATTCCAACAAACACCACAATTTCATAGAGTCATCCAACTCAAATTATACTTATGATAAGTATTTCTGTAATCTTTAGCCTAAGTGCCACACGGTGTGCACACTGTCAACTTCACACACGCGGGAATAACCGTAGATTACAATAATTAAAGCACTTGAGAAGAGTAGATCTACTTATTCAACTAGATTACAAAGATCATGATCACATAAAGATGACGCATAGAGAGAGAGAGATGAACACATAGCTACCGGTAGAGCCCTTAGCCTCGAGGGAGAACTACTCCCTCCTCATCATGGGAGTCAGCAACGGTCATGGAGATAGTGGTGGAGTTGATGTAGATGGCTCCGGGGGCAATTCCCCGTCCCGGCAGGGTGCCAGAACAGAGACTTCTATCCCCCAAATCTCCTCTTCGGCTGCGGAACTTTTCATGGATTGAGGCTGCATGATCTAGGGTTTCTACACCGAGGGCTTTATATAGGCAGAAGGGCAAGGTCGGTGGGCACCCGAGGGGCCCACACCACCTGGTGGCGCAACCCCCTGGCCGCTCCACCACATGGTGTGGCCGCCTTGTGGCCCACTTCGTCTCCCCTCCGGACTCCTTGTTCCTTCTGGTAAAATATTGGCTTTGGCTTTTGTCCCTTCCAATTCCGAGAATATTTCCTTACTAGCTTTTCTGAAACCAAAAACAACAGAAAACAGGCAACTGGCACTGCGGCATCTTGTCAATAGCTTAGTTCCGGAAAATGTATAAAAATACCTCAAAATATAGACAAAACATAAGAAAGTTCATATAAAACAAGCATGGAGCATAAAAAATTATAGATACGTTTAAGAAGTACCAGTCGTCATGCTATCTAAGGAAGTTTTCTCTGTCTACCATTCAGTGGACCAAAAATTCATTAAAAAATTTCTTTGTATCTTCCGGTGTTTCCAACGCGACGACATCATCATCTACGTCAGAATTGATGAAGATCCTTCATCACTCCTTTGTTACCGAAGCTCGCTTGTCGAGATCTTCAGTCCGAATTCCGAGAGTTGATTGCATAATCCGTTTGTTCATGTACAAAGTAATGCTTTGAGTGAGGGATGGAGTCACGACCATACCACTACTCTTATTATTCGCTTTTGTAAATTGAATCGATGGATCAATGAAATCTTACTCCTTCCATGGAATTTAGATGTGGCCTTATCTTTTGAGACCTTTACCTCCGTCTTTGTCTCTCTGGAGTGTTTTCTCGACAAATGTGAGCAACAACCCTTGTTGGTGGTGTCACGGATTTCAAGATGGAGCAAGAATCTTTGTTAGTGGTGCCGCGAGGATCTACACGAAGTGAGAAGATTCAGATTGTTAGCCTTTTCCCCCGTACGATGATGCGGATCTCAGGGACGAGATCCCTTGTTAGTGGTGTCAAATTGTAGCACCCAGGTAAAACCACTACTAGAAAAATTCTTGTTATTTTATTTTCTGCATCATGATGACATCATCATGTATCATCATGCCACATTACATGGATCATAGTTTAAATTGTTGTATTTAATTATTGCACTTGTTTTTGGAACTTGATATTTGAACTCGATCTTGTTTTTTCTCTCTCTATTTTAATCTCTAGTTGTTGCCATGTGTGAAACCATAATGTCAAGTTGGTTCTTATTTTCTATAATGCCTAAAGGGACTTGGGTCAACATCTCTTAATTCTACCTTGATCTTGTATTTTTGCCATATGGTCACCTTTATATTCTATCATATGCGACCATTCGGTCACGTCCAACTCTAGTTCAATTCTTCCATATATGTGGCCATTGTGTACTCTCTATTCCATCTCTACTATATTCTATTACAATCTTCCTCTTTTTCTTGATCTTTTCATTTTTTGCACGAGCCTATTGACATTCTTCCTAAAATTCTATTACAATGCCACCTACACGATCCATATGCTCCCATACATGCCACCATATAACCTTTTCCTTTCAACCTTTGACCATGTCTCGTTCTTATGTTTCTTGCCACATGTGTTAATTGACATCTAATCAACACACATAAAACCATAGTACTACTTATGTGCTATTCCATTTTGTTTAAATTGTTTTGAGCATTTGCCTCGTTTGAATTTTGATCAAATCTTCTAACTAACCTCCTTGCATCTCTTGTTGGTTCAAACCACATCATGCATATTTTTCTTGCATTTTTCTAAGCACAAAATTATTTAATTAAAGACAGTATTTTTTTGCAAATTTATTCTTACGGTTTGATATACATAAAGTCATCCTTCTTTTCTTAATTAAACAAAATAATATTTTTGGCCGTTATAAGACTGCAAAAGTGTTTTTTATTTTACTAATAATAAAAATAGACAAAAAGGCCGTCTAAAGTTTTAGCCCAAAACTAGATCCATTTAATCTAGTTTAGACTATATAAATCTCTAATTCTCTGATTTTGTCAAACCCTAATCCCATATCTCGGCTAGAGATCTAGAAACTCCCCTTTCTTCCGAACCTTCGGCTGCCCGGCGTGCTCCCTTTCTCTTCCTTTGTCTCTCTTCTATTTCCTTCAGTTCTCATTGATGAATGGCCATTATTTTTTTTTGAAATTTTATATTATATATATGAAGGTAGATAGAACTCTACCTTATCTGTTGCAACAGGGTTACAACAGGAGCGGTGGTGAATTTACATGCCGGCAAAGCCCGGCAGCAGAAAAATAAGAAGAAGAAATGAAAAGAGTTAAAAAAAAGTCAAAGAAACTTAAAGAAAAGCTGGCAATGTTGTGATCCACGAACTATCCTGGATCTAGCAGTTTTTCACCCAATACATTAGTTGCTGTTTCAGTTTAGGCTCCCTATAAGCCTAGAGAGCAAGTTCATCAGCAATATTCTTCAGCAAAGGTCTCTCTGAGATTTTCTTGTCATTAAACACTGTTATTCCTTGCCTTCCATAGATGTAATAGGCATGCGGCCAGACAGACTGGCCAAGTAGCATTTTGCATGTGTTGAGCCATACTCCACAGATCATTTGTCTTTCATGAGATTTGTAGCATCCCAAGTTTGTCCCAAACCCAATATGCCTGCTGGCAGTGCAGCGTGATGTGCTCTATAGATTCCACAGCAGGGCATTGACCGCAGCCTGCATGAGGGCACCATTTTTTGGCTACCATATTATCTTTCGTGTTTAGTCTCCCCTTGTAGTCTAGCCAAAGGAAAATTTTGTGCCTGTGTGGGATGATCTTGCGCCACACCCAATTACCAGGTGCCCAAACTAACCATCTATCGCTAAAAAGGTTGTAGAAGTCTTTTGTCGTAGGGCTCTTCCCAGTTGTGACAAAGAACCTGTTATCACGCATGTTAGCTCCTTGTGTGCCGGTGTTGTTTAACTCCTGCAGCAACAGTTGAAGCTGAATGTGTGCAGTGTGGGACAAAGGGGTGTGTAGTTGCAAGTTCCATGTCCCATGTGGCTGTTGCGACTGCACGGTGCAGCAAGGGTCTAGTGCGAAGGAGAATAGGATTGGCATCTCATGACATAGACGCCCCAGGTTTGTCCAGTTGTCGTGCCAGAAGGCAGCTCTGTCTCCTTGGCCTGTTTTACAGAAAGTCGCATTCTACACGGTAGGGATTAGCACAACAACAGATTTCCAGAATGGCGTGTCAGTTTGCAGCGGTGTCCGAGGTATGCTGTTTGACAAGTACCAGTTTGCAAGCCAGGAGAAGCATGGCCAAGTGCCAGAAGAGAGAAGCTTAGCGGTGAAATTTGCCATGAGTGCGCGGTTGTGAGTATGCAAGTTTCTAATGCCCAACCCCCTTGTCTATTTGGCATTGTGACCACCTCCCATGCCATGAGACAGTGTCCCCCCAGACCTTCATCCTTGTTCTTCCACAAAAACCCTCGACGAAACATGTCCACAACTTCGATGCTCTTCTGATCCCACTCGATGCATGCCATGAAAAAGTTCAGTATGGCCGAAAGAATAGAGTTGATCATCAAGACTCTGCCTCCAATGGTCATCAGTCTAGGCATCCAACCAGGAAATCTCCTGCTGATTTTTTCAACCACTGGCGTAGAGCATCTGCCTCGTGATCTTATTTGTAGACAGAGGTAAACCCAGATAGGTGCATGCCAATTTGGTGATCTGGCAGCCAAAAGTTTGAGCAATTTGGGCAATCTCCTGCTCTGGAATATGCATTGGAACAAAGGTGCTTTTCTGGTAGTTTATTTGTAGGCCAGTGAATGCAGCAAAAGAATCTAGAATATATTTAGCAAAGATTGCTTGTTGGGTGGACCCATGTAGGATTAAAAGGGTATCATCGGCGTACTGAAGCGCTGGCAGAGGCGCTTCATCCTGTAGTGGGTTCTTTAGGAAACCTGCCTCATATGCTTTTCTGAACATTTGTTGTAGGATATCTGATATAATGATAAATATGTATGGTGACAATGAATCACCCTGCCGTATGCCTCTTTTAATTTTGAATTTCTTCCCGGGCTGTCCATTTATCAGAATCTGTGCCTGTGATGTTTGGAGTAAGCCTTTCATCCAGCTAATCCATAGATCTGGGAACCCCCTTGCAGAAAGAGTCTGCGTAATTGCCTCCCAATAAACAGAGTCAAATGCTTTCTAAAAATCTAGCTTTAGAACCATGACGGGTTGTTTTAACTTGTTGGCACATTGTATCAACTCAATTGCCGGTGCAAAGTTTTCTACAATTGATCTATTCTTGATGAAGCCTGACTGCATCTGATCCACCAAGCCCTTAATTTTGCTTTGTAGCCTGTTAGCCAGAACCTTGGCAATGAGATTTGGTATGGAGTGTTGCAGAGAGATGGGTCTGCAATCTTTTATCTCTTGTGGTGTATCTTTTTTTGGAAGTAGGGTGACAAATGCACAGTTCACTCCAGAGAGGTCTAAGTGTTGGTTATGTAATGCGTGGAACAGTCTCATGATATCATTTTTTAGATCGTCAAGATAAAATTTATTGAATTCATTAGTGAAGCCGTCAGGTCCTAGGATTTTATTATGTGGTGCCATCAGTTCTACAGGCTTGATTTCCGCCCAGGTGAATGGATTTGCTAAACTCTGTAGTTCCAGGGATTATGAGTTGTATATCTGTCCCAAGTCGATATTTGGTGTCCAAGTTCTCTCCTCAGCAAACAAATTGGAGAAATAGTCAGTGGTAATCCTTATCTTGTCTGCATCTCTGAAATAATCCTCCTGACCAAGCCTTAAAAATTTGATCTTGTTTTTCCTGAACCTGTACGTTGTCATAGTGTGGAAAAATTTATTATTTTTGTCCCCAAGCTTACACCATTTAATTTTGGCCCTCCTTTTCCACTTTTCAGTATCAGCTTTACATAGACTCTGATATTTTTGCTAGAATAAGGTTCTGAAAGCAAACTCTAGGTTTGACAGAGATCTCCATTCTTCCACAACATCAAAATATTGGTTTGCATGTTTGACATTTGCCATTATTTTATTCAGAGACCTTTTATCCTTTTGCCAAGATCTGGTTGCATCCCTGATACTCCTTAATCTGTGATTCAATTTGGTTACTGCCGACATCTGTCTTGTTCCTTTTGCTAACAGTTGTGTGGTTGTTTGGATAAGATCTTCACATTGCAGCCAGTAGTCCTCATAGCGAAAAAGTTTATTGGTTTGTGTTCTTGCAGCATTATCCGGTAAAATTGGTTTATGATCAGAAGTTTATCTTCCCAAAGTCCTACATTCAGAGTTAAAAAACTTGTTGGCCCACTCCAGATTTACTAAAACTCTGTCTAATCTGACCAGAGTTGGATCCCTCCTCTTGTTTGACCATGTAAACTTTGAGTTGCATATGTCCACATCCATCAGCTCCATCTCGTCTATCCAGTTATTAAATTCATCTATTTCAGCCCAGCTTATATTTTCATTGCTTTTCTCATGCGTATATCTATAAGTGTTGAAATCACCTGCCAATGCCCAAGGGCCTAAGACATTTGGGAGTAAAGCCTTCATGTCCTGAAAAAACAAATTCCTGTCTTGTGCATCACATGGTGCGTATACATTGGTGATTACTAACTCTGAATTGTCGACTGCAGGCACCACAGTGACAGTCATAGAGTACTTATTTTGCATGTTAACGATCACACTGTATTCCTTTTCAGACCATGCGATAAGAAACCCTCCTGATGTACCTTCTGATGGCTGGTAAGCAAAGCTAGTGTATCTTGCAGGTAAGAATTCTCTAACTTTGAATATTGTGATGTCTTGCAGCTTTGTTTCTTGTAGGCATATCAGGTGGCCTCTAGATTCATCAAGCACCTTATAAATAACTGTGTTTTTTTCATGATCCCCAACCCCCGCACATTCCAGGATATAATCCTCATTTAACCATTGTTTCATCCCAGAGAAATAGAAGGCAAGGAGAGCTCTGGGGTGATGCAATATGCCATGAAAAAGTGTAAAATAAGTGCACGCTTTGAGTGGACGCAAGGTGAAGAAAATAATTTTCGGTGTTACAGGGCGCATTACAGGGCGAGGTAAACAAAGGGGAAATGCAATGTTGGTCTATGGCATCGCCTAAAGCTAGCACTACCAACTTTGAAGGAAAAAAAAGATGCAGGTGGGAACAAAAATAACAAAGCACCCTATCTAAGTAACACCTAACAGGGTCTGAACCTAAACCATCCCGATCATCCATGAGCAGGGCGTTTCCCAGAGCCATTGTCCTTTTCCTGTATCTTCAGAGCCTCAGCCACCAGGTCGAAGTGACCATGCCGCAGCAACCGGCGAGTTCCATCAGAGTCCGCCTGCTCGTTTCTGGTGGGCGCGCCGTGAGCGGCTTGGGCGCCAGGTCATTGATATCTGGCAGGCGTCGGGTCTTTGTCTTCTTGGGGCGGGCGTTGGTGGAGCCGATGGAGGAAGATCCCGAGTCCGCCGCGACAGCAGCTTTGCGGCTAGAAGCCCGCTGAACCAATGTAATCCTGGCCCTATCCTGAATTTTCTTGATCATGTCGCTGCGCCTGTGATAGGTAACTGTCTCTCTGCTTGCTGGCTCGTTGAGGTCGGGCATTGATTCAGAGTCAGAGATGGACATGGTCGCAGATTCATCAGACAGAGGATGGCTCTGCAATGGTGCAAGCTGTTCTTCAGTTCGCCGTTGGGCCGCAATCTGCTACTCGAGCAGCGGTTCCGCTTGAGGCACCGGCGGATTGATCTGGGCCTCCACCATCGGCCTTTTTCCCTTGCGGTCTTCAACCGGTTCCACTGCCTTGGTCGTCGCCACTGTGGAACGGGAAGCAGTCCTGTTCTTGTTGTCCCCCAGGTTGAACATGAATGGGCCGCTCCCGCCAAGCAGTGAAAGAGTGCCGCCCGCCATAGGGTTCCCAAGCTTTGCCGGCCCGGCACCACCCAAGCCAGCGATGAAACGTGCCTGATGCAGAGTTGCTGCGGTGACCCAGCATACCACTACATGTGTAGTACACTATAGTCGTTGACATGACATCCACAGAACACCGTTCCGTAAATATCACATCCCTCAGAGTGGTACAACAGAAACATTGCGGGTCCATATTACAAACATACACACATTATTATTATTACAATACCAGAAGTTCAAGACTTCCAAAAGATTCAACTTACAAACCAAAATATAAGTGTTCCAGCGGAAGTTTCAAAGTAAAAACTTAAACTCCAAATTGAGCTCAACAACTTATTGTTATATATTGTTCATGTTGCTTGGCTCAATTGGCTCCTAGAACTATGGTAATTATTCTGACTCTTGGTACTCTCCTCCATTGACGATATCATAGTCCTCCCCTTCTACGGCTCCATACATATTGGTCTCTTCATATAAGACCTCCTCTTGGCTCTCAGCTGCATACATTGGAGTATCTTCGGGATCCTTAGAGTCTAAGCAAGAGATCAAAGGAAAGGATGAGTAACACCGTTACCCAGCAGGTTCATTATATGCAAGGTGGGAAGTTTGGTGCTCTATCTACCACCTTGGACCATAAGTCCTTGGAACTAGGTAATTTTTGTAAATCTTTCTTCAAAGGTTGATTTTATTATGAAAATCTATGACCATCAGCCCTCACAGGTTGACCAGAACTTTTATGGAGTTCCTTTCCTGCCGCGTTTGTAGCTCCTTCCCGGAATCGGTAGTAACAAGTTACAATTCTTACACTCTGCAGAGGTGCGTCACTTTACCCATGAGAGATCAACTTCCTTGTTGCACAACCGGGCGTACTTTCCCGTCCACAATGCCATGATGTGGGGCCCAGTAGTTGGTCCAAGACAATCACTGCCCTCTACGTGACCCCATATGTCTACACGATCCTTTTTTGAGGGTAAAACAGTAGGGCAAAAAGCCCCACTACCAATTTTATAAATTATAGAGAGTTACAAAAGAATATT
This sequence comes from Avena sativa, assembly GCA_916181665.1. Taxonomy (NCBI): domain Eukaryota; kingdom Viridiplantae; phylum Streptophyta; class Magnoliopsida; order Poales; family Poaceae; genus Avena; species Avena sativa. The sequence continues at coordinate 236,734,848 of OV702283.1, read as the reverse complement.
TACAAACATATTCCACCTCAAAAAAGAGGGATAACATACTAAGCAACTATCTCCTGTCTAAATTGAATTCAATCCAAATCTTAAGGTCCTGATAATACTTCTTCTTAATTCTATAAAGGACCCATCTTAATTCCTGGGCTACAATAGCCTTCCAGATCTCTATCGACGCATGTTGATTGTTGAAAATTTCATTATTTCTGCAAATCCAGATGCTCCAAGTTCCAAGGATCAGAATTTCCATTGCAAAAGGGACCATGAGGTCATTTTTAATACGGGCTAAAATGTCAAAGATGTTTTGATCAGCCGAATTGACCTGTGAAATTTCAGCCCAGCAGGCTCTTGCAAAGGGGCATTCCCAAAACAAATGTAAACATGTTTCTTCACTATTGCAGCCCCGAAAGACACAATCATAAGATGCCAGAGAAAAACATTTCCTTTTTAGAAGATTTCTTGTGTTGAGTCTATCAAGCAATAAGAGCCAGAAGAAGAATTTGTGCTTTTGTTGACAAGAAGATTCCCATATCCAAGAGAAATGTGGCTGAACCGGTTGGTAACCGATTAAAGAGCAGTAAGCCTTTTTTACCGAAAAATTACTGCCCCAAATGTAAGACCAACAATCAGATTCCCCTTCCCTGCCAGAATTGAGAATCTGTTCAAGACTTTGGTATTCCTGATAAGCTTGTTGGGACAAAGGAAGGTAAAAGAGATCCTGAGTGTTTGCAGTATGCAGGAACTCATTGACAGAGATGTGAGGGTTTTTTGCATATGAAAGGAGGTGAGGAAGCTTATGTTGGAGGCAACTATCATTCCACATATCAGTCCAGAATAGTATGGATTTCCCATTTCCAACCAGGCACTTTGCAAGTCCTTTAAAAATGTCAATCAGTTTTAGATGAGCTTTCCACCAAAAGGATCCCTTAAGACTTCTTCCAGGTAGCTTATCATTACAATAGTAAGTATTCCATATCAAGTGAACCCAAGGAATATCCTTATGATTATAAAACTTATCCAAATTCTTCAAAAGAAGAGCAGAATTTTGAACATTAAGCTCAAGAACTGCCAATCCTCCCTGGTTTTTGGGTCTACAGACTTTCTTCCATGCTACAAGAGCAGTACCTCTAGCTTGAACATCAGAAGTTTTCTTTCTCCACAAGCATTTCCTCATATATTTAATCAACTGCTCCTTGATAGTAACAGGGAGATCAAAACAACTCATGTAATATATGGGAAGGGAAGATAACACAGATTTAACTAACTGCAATTTCCCCCCATAATTCAGAAAGTCAGCTATTCCACACAACCTTCTTTCAACTCTCTGACAATAGGCAAGAAATGTTCCACAGCAGGTTTATTCAAGCTCAGAGGCAGACCAAGATAGGTAAAAGGCAAGGAACCAGTGAGGCAAGAAAGGGTATTGGCAAAATGCCCAAGTCTCTCTGAATCCATATTAATTGGCATCATGCTGGACTTAGAATAATTGACTTTGAGTCCAGTAGAAAGAGCAAAAGTATGAAGGATTGCCTTGAGACACAAGAGTTGCTCAGAATTAGCCTTAAGGATTACTAAAGTGTCATCTGCATACTGAACCACAGGGAAGTCAGGACAGAATACATTCTCAGTGGGCAAAGAAAGAAGACCCAGGTTCATTGCCTTATTGAGGATACTTTGAAGGAGATCAGCAGCCAGCACAAACAATAAAGGAGACAAAGGATCTCCTTGCCTGACACCCCTTCTGTAGTAAAACCTTTTCCCAGGCACACCATTTAAAAGCACAGAGGAAGAAGCAGACCCAAAGATCATCTGTATCTAGGAAATCCATTTAACTCCAAAACCTTTGGCTTTAAGAATATTGATGATTGCAGAATGCTCAATTCTGTCAAAAGCCTTCTCAAAATCCAACTTAAGAATTAAAATTTCCTCCTTTGACTTGTGGAATTGATCAAGAAATTCAAATGCCCAACCTAAACAGTCTTGGATAGACCTTTGCTTGAGGAAACCATATTGATTCTTGTGAACAAGTTTAAGAATGACTTTTTGCAGTCTATTAGCTAGAATCTTGGTGATAATCTTAAGGACACTATTTAGCAAAGAAATAGGCCTAAAATCAGCAGGAGTCAAAGGAGCAGCAATTTTTGGAATGAGGGTGATAAAAGAAGAATTAATGCTTTCCAAAGAGACATTCCCTTCATAGAACTCAACAAGTAGATGCTTTACATCATCCTTGATAATAGGCCAGCAAATCTTCATGAATTCATTATTAAAACCATCAGGGCCAGGGGATTTATCATTAGGCAGATTTGTGATGACTTCATCCATCTCCTCATCAGAGAAAGGATTTTCCAAAGCCTCCCTTTCCTCCTGGTTTAAGCAGTCACCAGTCAAGTCATTAAGATTGAAGTGCATTTCAGGTACACGATCCTTCGGGGCTATCTCACCTCCGTTAAGCCCCCTTTCGGGTAGGCTAAAACCCTGATGAGTTCCCAAGACTCTATGACCTGGTGATGCCCTGGCAAGTGCCATATTGAACGGACTATACCACTAAAAACCATTCATAGATAATCTAGACACCAAAAGTGTGGGGCATAAGGGTGCCCACCCATATGTTGGATCCGCACAAGGAATCACAACGTCACGTTAAGATCGTCTTGCCTCCATACGAGAGGAAAAGGATACAGCTGACTTTTCCGTCCCATTCCAAATCTCATGGTTAACGTGTTATATACGGCGCTAGAATCACTGATTTCATGGGTTGTTAAGTTCCTAGTTAATCCTCATTGTTGCAAATATAAACCTAGGTTCTATTGCCTATTATATCATCACTTAGGATGATATCTATAATTTATTCATTTGAGAAAATGATATTTTCTTTTCTCGGAAACATAGATGATAACACACAATTTAGAAATACTTTGATAAAGACTCTTCAAAGGACATGAGCAAGTGATGAACTTGCCTTGTGATTGCAAGGTAGTGAAGTCGGATGCTTGCACTGGACCTTGAGCTTCTATGTCTACAAAACATCATTATTGTCCAGCAAGGACAATATTTACAGAGGCAAAATGAGTATGCATAGTAATGCAATGCATTATTTCTCATTGATTTTCTTTGTGTGTTTTACTCATTATTTTAGTTACAAGAATTCCTTTTAAGAATAAAGGATTCCATTATAAGAATAAGATTTATAATTGTTGAATATTATATTTTCCATTTATTAAGATAATAAATTATTAAAATTTAATATAAATTCCTATATTTAATAATTCCTTTAAGGATTAATATTTAAATAAAAGAATTTATTTTTATGAACCAAACATTTATTTAGTATTTTTCTAAAATACTAAAATATTAAAAGTGATTTTTATTTTTTTTATCTTTTTTAATTAATTTTATAAAATTTAATAAGGAATATATATACATAAAAAATTCTTGACCAAAAATTATATCTATAAAATTTATTTCTTAATTTTATTAAATAGGTTGGATTATTATGAATCCAAAAATATTTTATTTATAATTTTTGGATATTTATTTTATTTTCTAGAATTTATTTAAGTTTAGGGGTATTTTGGTCTTTTATTAATTATTTAAAACTTCTTTTAAGTTTTTGGGCTGAAACAATTGGGCTTGTTGGGCTGATTTGGCCCAAGTGGCCTGGACCAAAAGGATACCCCGAAGGGGTCCTGGCCCTCTTAGCCCACTTCATCTGTCTCCCTCTCTCGTCCTCCCTCTCCCTCTCGACCCCGTGGGGTGCTGGCACCGCTGTCGAGCGATGCTCGCCACTGTGGCCCTCCCTAGCCGCTGCCGTGGTACAGGGCGAGGTTGTCGACTATGCTGGTTCATCTCCTCCGCCTTGATTTGACTGTGGAGCTCTCCTGTGGCTGTGCTAGCTCCGTTCCTGAACCCTAGGGTTTAGGGTTGGATGCTGTCACCGCCGCTGCTGATCCTCCTATGGTGGTGTGCAACGCTGTGCGCTATTGTGGTCGCCGTCGTGGCTGGTGCGGGATGCAGCGCCCCCTAGGGTGCTCCCCGTGCCACCACGAGCTCATCGGCCCCTCTGCTTCCTCTTCAATTCCTCAGCGAGGACCACCGGTGAGTTGTGCTTCTGTGAACCCTAGTGCATCTAGACACCTCGAGTTCCTCTATGTGTATCTAGTGGCCAAACTATATTTTGTGGTTGCACTAATACTAGGGTTCATCTCTATTGCTGGTAGAATGATGTTATGGCCTGGTAATGATGCTTAGTGAGAATTTGTGTTCTCTGCACTTCAGTACTTGTGGTCATCCTTTGATTATGTGGTGCTCTTATTGGTCTGAGGCTAATACTGGATCAAATACTAGGGTTTCATAGTATTGCCTCTGGTTGTTACTATGATGGCTTAGTGTGTTCATCTGTTGTTAGTATCTTGATACTGACAGTGACCCCCTCAGTGATGATTCACTGTCTTGGTGTTGATTGGCTTGCCTGTTTATGCTTAGTCTGAATTTTATTCAATAGAATCAAATGATTCTTTGAAGATGAATAGATAAATATGATATGATCTCTGAGTCTAGTCTCAGGGAAATGATTTGATAGTTGATTTGTGTAGATTGGACTATTTGATTGTCTTAGTGATAAGATTAGTGCTTATGAAACCTTCTTAGAATGGTACATAAGTAGATCTTGTTGCTGACTTTACTTATGGTCATTTCTGGAATTTGATATATGCTTATAATTAAGTTGGGAAACTTATTGTTTAATCAGGCCTATCAGGCTCTAGGATCTAGAGTTCTAGCTGGTTAAGTGAATGGGTTTGTTTGTGACTTATAAAATTTGAGGTGCTACTCCTTCTGGAGATGTGCCCTGATCTTGTAAGAACAAATAATAACTTTACAAAAGTTGCCTTTGATATCACCAATTCTATGAGGCTGGTCTGAGAACTTGGTGTTTTTGCTAGAGTTTAATTCTGTTCTTTTAAATTTAAAACCTCTAGGATAGATTCACCCCACCAGGGTGATTATTGAGAGGTTGTTTGATGAAACACCACATGATCCTATGTGGATAAGATGAATAAATCATGTGGTGGTTTTATGATACTCACCACAAAATTTGTTGATTGCTGTGGTTGGTGGTGATGTTGGTGCCACTTATTGGGTCTTCTCCTTCACCTCCTGATGCTGTTCTTGGTTCCCTTGGTTCCTATGCTTGGCCTTGATCTAGCCTGCTCCTCCTAGCTCCTGTGGCTTGGCCTTGCTGTCCACCTGATTCTTCCCCCTACTTATGTCACCATCTGGTGATGTTTGGTTGATCTTTGGTGGTGCTTTTGTTTGGCTGGTTTTGCTGTGGCTAGGCTGTTGGTTCTTGGTGTGGTATGAGAAATGGAATGGTGCACTTGTGCTTGCTCACGGCTGTGTTGGGATCTTTTTCTTGTGTAGGCAGCTGTGGCTGTATTGACAGCACATCCATGCATTTAGTTCTGTGAGCTTCTTGTGTGCCTGCTGCACTCTTGTGGATATGCTCAGGGAAATGTTCTACCTTTTTATCTGGTTACCATTTATTTGTCTGGTGAAACTTGCCCCTCTTACTGACTGGAATCATTTGACTTGTGGCTTATTTATTATGAAAGATTTAATTCTTTCATATCGGTGAAACTTGCCCCTTAAGATTTACTCAATGATGTAAAATGGAACAATGCATCTCACTGTTCTCTATTGAGAGTAAAAAATTAATAACTTAACCTTTACTTTTCTTTTAGTTTGTTCTTTGTTTTGTAGGTACAAGATTTGAAGATTCAAGATTAGAATAGGTTTACTTTTAGGTAGAATAGTTCCTTTGTAATCTTTATTTTATTCTTTTGTAATCTTTATTTTATTCTTTTGTAAGAAAGATGTATTAGTTTCATAATAAATGTAATTTCCTCCTTTTGTAAATTCACTCTTGTAAAGATTCTTTATAAGTTACATTTTATCAATCTTACATACAGTTTGTGGTTACTATATATTGTTTCTTAATTAAATAATATTACTAAATCATAACTCTATTATTTTACAATGTAATTTCAAATCTTAAGTTTGAATTAAAATTCCTTTCCCCAAAACACACTAATCCATAAAGATCATGTCAAAGTTTATAACGATCATTCTCCAAGGCTATTCCTAAACTTAAAGAGTGAAAGAAACTTTGATCACTTTAAGTTTTTATTTGGCGAAAAATTTAGCCACATTTTTTACAGATGAATGCATGCAATTGCATAGATTCCTAAATCTACCCTTCGTTAGTTCCTAAATGCTGGGATGTTACAGACCTCCCCCTTAAATTAAACTTCGTCTTGAAGTTTGTTGAAGTGTACCTGAACAATTCTGGATAGGCTTTTCTTAAATCATCTTCTTTCTCCCAGGTGGCTTCTCTCTCGGGATGATGTTCCCACTGTACCTTGCAGTACTTTATTGGCCTATTCCTCAACCTTCTCTAGTTTTCTTCCAAAAATTTACAGGGTTTTTCAACATAGGTCAGGTCTTCTCGTAATTCCATCTCTTGATGTGTGATTGCATCATCAGGAACTTTAAGACATTTTTAGAGTTGTGACACATGGAAAACATTTTATGAACTTGAGCCAATCTTGAGGGTAACTCTAAAGCATAAGCTATAGTCCTGTTCTGACTCAGTATTTTGAATGGCCATATATATCTTGGACTCAATTTTCCTTTAACTCCGAAGCTTTTAACTCCTTTCATTGGGCTTACTTTCAGATATACCATGTCTCCCACTTCAGGATTCCATGATCTTCGACTTTGATCAGCATAAATTTTCTGCCTACTTTGAGATATTTTCAATCTAGCCTTGATTTTATCAATGATATCTTGTCTTTCCTTGATATAGTCCGGCGCAAATTCTTTGCTACTTCCAAGCTCATACCAACATATTGGTGATCTACATTTCCTTCCATACAGTACTTGATATGGAGCTGCCTTCAGACTACTCTGATAGCTGTTATTGTAGGAAAATTCTGCCAACGGTAGATGATCTTCCCACGAACCTCCAAAATCTAATGCACAAGCCCTTAACATGTCTTCTAGTATTTGATTGGTTCTTTCCGTTTGACCCCCTGTATCTGGATGATAAGCTGTGCTAAAATCTAACTTTGAACCAAGTTCTTCATGTAATTGCTTCCAAAATGTTGAAGTAAACACTGATCCCCTATCAGTTACGATATTCTTGGGAACTTCGTGCTTACTTACTATTTCTTTGATGTAAACTTCCACTAACTTCTCGGCATTATCCTTCTGATTTACCGGAATAAAATGTTCACTTTTAGTGAGTCTATCAACAATTACCCATATCATATCCTTCCGGTTAGGTGTCATGGGCAATCCTATGATGTAGTCCATACCAATTTCCTCCCATTTCCAATAAGGAATTTCCAAAGGTTGCAATGGTCCTGCTGGACTTTGATGTTCATCCTTCACCCTTTGGCAAGTATGGCATTCTGACACATATTTTGCAATGTCTCTTTTCATGTTATTCCACCAGAATAATTCTTTCAGATCCATGTACATCTTAGTACTTCCTGGGTGTATGGAATATGGTGTTTCATGTTCTTCTCGGAGTATTACTTCACAAATCTCAGTCACATCTGGAACACAAAGACGATCTTGGAACCATAAAGACTCATAATCTCCTAGGCAAAAAACTGATGTTTGCCCTTGAGACATCCTCCAAATTTCTTCAGCAATGAAAGGATCTTCTGCTTGATGTCTAAAAATTTCATGCTTAAGATCACTATCCTGCTCTGCAACTACTTGCATAGTAGCTAATCCTCCAAAAGTTTTTTCTAATAAATTGAAGTTCTAATCTTTCCAAATCCATCTGTAACTCTTTTGGTAGCTCCTGATTGCTAGGCTGAATATCTGCACTTTTATGACTTAAAGCATCTGCTACAACTTTTGCTTTTCCCGGGGTATAGTTGATTGTTAAATCATAATCTTTGATTAGTTCCAACCAACACTTTTGTCTCATATTTAATTCCTTTTTGGTGAAGAAATATTTGAGACTTTTGTGGTCAGTGTATAACTCACATCTGGCTCCATAAAGAAAATGCCTCCATCCTTTCAGAGCAAACACTACTGCTGCTAACTCCAAATCATGAGTTGGATAATTGACTTCATGTGGTTTCAGTTTTCTTGATCCATAAGCAATCACTTTCTAATCTTGCATTAACACACAACCCATACCTTCTTTAGATGCATCACAGTATACTGTAAAGTCTTTCCCTGTTTCTGGAACTGCTATGATTGGAGCGGTAGTTAATCTGGTCTTTAACTCCTAAAAACTTGCTTCACACTTCTCATCCCAGTTGAATGGTGTATTCTTCCTTAACAATTTGGTCATTGGTCCATCTATTTTGGAGAAACCTTCAATGAATCTCCGATAATAACCAGCCATCCCCAAAAAACCTCGAATTTGTTTCCCATTGGTTGGTGCAGTCCATTCTAGTACTGATTGAACTTTGGATGGATTTACAGCAATTCCATCTTTAATGGTCACATGACCGAGGAATTCTAGCTCATCTAACCAGAAATTCACACTTACTGAACTTAGCATAAAGTTTATGTTCTCTTAGGGTATGCAATGCTATTCTCAAATGATCTGCATGCTCTTCCTTATCCTTGGAATATATCAAAATATCATGAATGAAGACTATGACAAACTTATCCAAATATGGCATGAAGATTTTGTTCATCAGGTTCATGAATATTGCTGGTGCATTGGTCAAACCAAATGGTACTACAAGATACTCATGGTGTCTATACCTTGAGACAAATGCGGTCTTTGGAACATCTTCTGGTTTGATTTTTATCTGATGGTATGCGGATCTTAGATCGATCTTAGAAAATACTCCATCTCCTTTCACTTGATCAAATAGATCTTTAATTCTTGGTAAAGGATACTTATTCTTTATGGTAACATTGTTCAGATTTATGTAGTCCCCACACATCCTTCTTCCACCATCCCTTTTATCCACAAAGATCACCTGTGTTCCCCATGGGGATACACTTTCCTGAATGAATCCTTTTCTGGCTAACTCATCAATTTTCTCTTTGAGTTCTTTTAATTCTTTTGGTCCCATCTTGTATGGTCCTTAAGCTATTGGTGTTGTACCTGGAATTAGATCAATAGTGAACTCTATTTCCCGATATGGGGGCATTCTAGGTAGCTCTGCTGGAAAAACATCTTGAAACTCATTTACTACAGGAATATCTTCCAACTCAACCTCCTTCATTGAGTTCAACTGAAGATCCACCACAATATGACCGTGCTTATCTGCTTGGTAAACTATCCTTGCTCCATTTGGAGTTTTGATTGAGACAGTTTTCTCCTCACAATTAATCTGAGCCCCATGTTCAGTCATCCAGTCCATCCCTAGCACTACTGCAATTCCCTTCAAAGGAATCACATAAAGGTCCGCAAAGTATGTACAACCACATATCGAAATAACCTGATCTTGTTTAATGTGGCGTACAATCACATTTCCCCCTGTCGTAACTACAGTCATAGCATTTTCTAACGTTGCCCTTCTAATCCCGAATTTATCACAGAATTCTTCAGAAATGAATGAAGTAGTTGCACCAGTATCAAATAGAACTTTGCCGGGATTGGTAAGGATATTGAGCGTACCTATCACTGCATGCTCCGAGTTATCCACCTCCTCTAGGGTTGCGCAATTCAGCTTCCCGGTAAGTCTGTTCCTCTTGCCATTGTTGTTCTTGACATTATTTCCTCCTTTATTTGGCTGACCATTGCCTCCACTAGCTTGTCTTCCATCTTTAACAGGCCAACCTCCTTGTGGTTTGCTTGGACAATTTGGCTTTATGTGACCCCTCTCGCCACAAGCATGGTACACAATTACTAGTTTCTGGCAATCCCTGCTCATATGCCCTGGAAGTTTGCAATTGTGGCATATAATATTCTTTCCGTTTGGATATGCACTCCAGTTGGAATTGTTTTTGTTATATGCTATATTCCTTGGCTTGATTCCAGATTGGGCTTGGGTTTACTTGCTTGTATCCTCTTAGTTTCCTTCTTAGCTCTCTTCCTTCTATCCTCTTGCACATTCATATAGTCATCTTCAAAAGTGATAGCTGCATCCAGCAACTGCTGATACGTTTGCTTATTAGCCAACCTTAATTGCATCCTCACAAATGGATTTAACCCTCGCAGCAAACGCTTCTTCCTCTTTTCTTCAGTATTAACTTCTTCCTCGGCATAACGAGACAGTTGGCTAAACTCTCGAATATACTTCATGACACTAGTATATCCCTGCTGAAGCTCCTCAAATTCTCTCCGCTTCAACTCCATAACACTTTCTGGAACATGATATTCACGGAACCTCTGCTTGAACTCTTCCCAAGTGTACTCTCTTCCTGGCTATTGCATGGCTAACTGATTTTCCCACCATGATGCTACAGGTCCTGTCAGAAGATGAGTTGCATACCTCAGTTTTTCCTCATCATTAGAACATACAGTCTTCAGCTTTCTTTCTGTATCTGCTAGCCAATCTTCTACATCCATTCCAGGGGTTGATGCAAAAGGTAACAACCTTGCATTCTGGAAGTCCGAAAGACTCGCTCCTCCACCTTCAGGTGCTCTCTGATTCCTAGCTCGTCCCAACAGCTCTTCCATGAACTTGTTTTGGTTTTCTTGCATCATTTGCATATACTACATAAAGTTCTGCTCCATTAATGGCCTCATTGGTGGTGGTGGTGGTAATGTCCTCTGATTTCCTGCATCTGCATCGGCCTTCTCCTTGGCCTCACATTCCATTCGCTGCTGCTCAGATTCGGTTTCTACACCCGTGTCCATGACCCCCTAGTCCTGCAACATAAAGCGAATACTCATAATTACATCATGCACATGTGTTCTGAGCTTGACTTTACGCATAGAACTAGCCACACAATAAAAATCCAAGTAAAATCTAAATATGCATTTCACATATTATACATTACAAGCCTCATAAAAAAGTACAGAGTCACCATACTTGTACCGTATGGGTACAATAACGACTTAACAACACTTCCTTATTTAACTATCTACATCATTTTCTCAGATTACAATACACGATACATGATACTTCCTAATAAGCCTCCTGCTTCTAGTATCCACGCTGCTCATTATACATGCCCGCAGTCCAACCGTGATGACGTGACGTCCGTCGCACAGTTTGTGGAACAAATGGCCTTCTAGAAGGAACATATTCAGTATCTGAAGTGTCAGGACTTGGGTCATTACTCAACCTAAGTGCACTGACTCCCTCCAGCTCAGCTGAAAAGTCTTCAGAAACATATTCAACATTATCACCCACTTGCATCTCCTGAGCTTCATTCCTTGATTCGTCAACAGAATATGCAGATCCTGCTGCTCCCCAGGTGCTCTATTGGGCAAGATAGTTAAACACCGGATAATGTATATTCCCTGGGTTTTGAGAAGGTGTTGATGATTCAAACACTCTCTCCTCAGGATCTTCTTCTTCATCCTGATTATCTATAAATATGGGATTTCTACTACTGTTACTAGGATTGTTTCTTGTACCCATCCAACTGGATTGTCCAACATTTCTGTCAGACCCATCTATGGACATCTGATTTCCTTGAGATCCTTCAAATGATCTCATTCTCCAACCATCAGAATTCTCGATAGGAAGTTCTGAATCAGAACCTTCCTCTGAACCCTGTGGTACTTCATACCTCATATCTATAGTAGGATCATATATAGGTTCAGGCCTCGGTGAATAAGGATATGGTGTAAACGTTTCAAGATCTGTAGGTATATCCTTAAAGATTGGTTTTGTACTACTACTTGCTTCCTTCTCCAACTGGAATGCTAACTTCTTCCTTCTTTCTGGGTCAGTTAGATCCTCTAACATGTCATTTTTATCTTCAACAATAACTTGATGTGTCTTATAAAAAGACGCAACAAGTGTTCGGTATCTATCCATAAACTTGGAAGATAACTTAGGATGCTTCTTAACCAAAGTAAGATGATCCGGTACAGGCTCCGAGTCTATAGAATCATGAGGAATCATAGAAAATGTGCTACCTTCTAGCTCCTTGGCTTTATGCTCCCGGATATTAGCTATCGCCTCCACAACAGCAACATGATATGCTGCTAAGTGACTCCTACCTTCACCTATAGGTAGATCATGATATAATCCAAGCTCCTTTGGGAGTTGGATACTCACATGATAATTGGATAACATCCGACCATCATAATAGGTTATGGTATTCATTGGAATTCTAGTTGGACAACTAAAAATCTTTAAGAGTTGACGAAGTTGGTCCGTGAATGATCCTTGGTAATCATCAAGAGTCTCCTCTTTCCTTACCAAAGTCTGTTTTGGAAACTTCGGTGCCATAACTCTGTATGTCAAAAATATTTTTATTAGTAACCAATAATATATTGCATCATAACAAAGAATTATCGCACTAAAACATATAACGGAATATTCTCATTTGAATACCCATTATATTTCTTTTAGAGAATTCTTTATCGTTGCTACACACTCCTACAGGTAATACCCTTACTAGGTTTCAAACCTAAGGTCAAAGCAATTTGCTCTGATACCAACTGCGGTGACCCAGCATACCACTACATGTGTAGTACACTATAGTCGTTGACATGACATCCATAGAACACCATTCCGTAAATATCACATCCCTCGGAGTGGTACAACAGAATCATTGCGGGTCCATATTATAAACATACACACATTATTATTATTACAATACCATAAGTTCAAGACTTCCAAAAGATTCAACTTACAAACCAAAATATAAGTGTTCCAGCGGAAGTTTCAAACTAAAAACTTAGACTCCAAATTGAGCTCAACAACTTATTGTTATATATTGTTCATGTTGCTCGGCTCAATTGGCTCCTAGAACTATGGTAATTATTCCGACTCTTGGTATTCTCCTCCATAGACGATATCATAGTCCTCCCCTTCTACGGCTCCATACATATTGGGATCTTCATAGAAGACCTCATCTTGGCTCTCAGCTGCATACATTAGAGTATCTTCGGGATCCTCAGAGTCTAAGCAAGGGATCAAAGGAAAGGGTGAGTAACAGCGTTACCTAGCAGGTTCATTATATGCAAGGTGGGAAGTTTAATTCTCTATCTACCACCTTGGACCATAAGTCCTTGGCACTAGGCAATTTTTGTAAATCTTTCTTCAAAGGTTGATTTTATTATGAAAAATATGACCATCAGCCTTCACAGGTTAACCAGAACTTTCATGGAGTTCCTTTCCTGCCGTGTTTGTAGCTCCTTCCCGGAATCGGGAGTAACAAGTTACAATTCTTACACTCTGCAGAGGTGCGTCACTTTACCCATGATATATCAACTTCCTTGTTGCACAACCGGGCGTACTTTCCCATCCACAATGCCATGATGTGGGGCCCAGTAGTTGGTGCAAGCCAATCACTGCCCTCTCCGCGACCCCATATGTCTGCATGATCCTTCGGGGCTGGATCACCTCCGTTAAGCTCCCTTTTGGGCAGGCTAAAACCCTGATGAGTTCTCGAAGATTCTATGACCTGGTGATGCCCCGGCAAGTGCCATATCGAATGGACTATACCACTAAAAACCATTCATAGATAATATAGACACCAAAAGTGTGGGGCATAAGGGTGCCCACCCATATGTTGGATCCGCACAAGGAATCACAACGTCACGTTAAGGTCGTCTTGCCTCCATACGAGAGTAAAAGGATACAGCTGACTTCTCTGTCCCATTCCAAATCTCATGGTTAACGCGTTATATACGGCGCTAGAATCACTGATGTCATGGGTTGTTAAGCTCCTAGTTAATCCCCATTGTTTCAAATAGAAACCTAGGTTCTATTGCCTATTATATCATCACTTAGGATGATATCTATAATTTATTCATTTGAGAAAATAATATTTTCTTTTCCTGGAAACATAGATGATAACACACAATTTAAAAATACTTCGATAAAGACTCTTCAAAGGACATGAGCAAGTGATGAACTTGCCTTGTGATTACAAGGTAGTGAAGTCGGATGCTTCCACTGGACGTTGAGCTTCTATGTCTACAAAACATCATTATTGTCCAGTAAGGACAATATTTAAAGAGGGAAAATGAGTATGCATAGTAATGCAATGCATTATTTCTCACTGATTTTCTTTGTGTGTTTTACCCATTATTTTAGTTACAAGAATTCCTTTTAAGAATAACATTTATAATTGTTGAATATTATATTTGCCATTTATTAAGATAATAAATTATTAAAATTTAATATAAATTCCTATATTTATTAATTCCTTTAAGGATTAATATTTAAATAAAAGAATTTCTTTTTATGGACCAAACATTTATTTAGTATTTTTATAAAATACTACAATATTAATATAAAATAAAAGTGATTTTTATTTATTTTTATCTTTTTTTAATTAATTTTTTAAAATCTAATAAGGAATATATATACATCAAAAATTCTTGACCAAAAATTATATCTCTAAAATTTATTTCTTAATTTTATTAAATAGGTTGGATTATTATGAATCCAAAAATATTTTATTTATAATTTTTGGATTTTTATTTTATTTTCTAGAATTTATTTAAGTTTAGGTGTATTTTGGTCTTTTATTAATTATTTAAAACTTCTTTTAAGTTTTTGGGATAAAACAATTGGGCTCATTGGGCTGATTTGGGCCAAGTGGCCTGGACCAAAAGGATACCCCAAAGCGGTCCTGGCCCTCTCAGCCCACTTCCTCTGTCTCCCTCTCTCGTCCTCATCTCCTCTCCTTCTCGACCCCGTGGGGTGCTGTCGCCGCCGCCGAGCGATGCTTGCCGTCGTGGTCCTCCCTGGCCGATTTCGTGGTGTAGAGCGAGGTTATCGACTATGCTGGTTCATCTCCTCCGCCTCGATTTGATTTTGGGGGTCTCTTGTGGCTATGCTAGCACCGTTCCCGAACCCTAGGGTTTGGGGTTAGGTGCTGTCACCACCACTGCTGATCCTCCTGTGGTGGTGTGCAGTGTTGTGCGCTACTGTGGCCGCCGCCGTGGCTTGTGCGGGTTGCAGCGCCCCCTGGGGTACTCCTCATGCCGCCAAGAGCTCGTCGACACCTCCCCTTCCTCTTCAATTCGTCAGCGAGGACCACCGGTGAGTTGTGCTTCTATGAACCCTAGTGCATCTAGACACCTCGAGTTCCTCTATGTGTATCTAGTGGCCAATCTATATTTTGTGGTTGCGCTGATACTAGGGTTCATCTCTGTTGCTGGTAGAATGATGTTATGGCCTGGTAATGATGCTTGGTGAGAATTTGTGTGCTCTGCACTTTAGTACTTGTAGTCATCCTTTGATTATGTGGTGCTCTTATTGGTCTGAGGCTAATACTGGATCAAATACTAGAGTTTCATAGTATTGCCTCTAGTTGTTACTATGATGGCTTAGTGTGTTCATCTTTTTTCAGTATCTTGATACTGACAGTGACCCTCTCAGTGATGATTCACTGTCTTGGTGTTGGTTGGCTTGCCTGCTTATGCTTAGTCTGAATTTTATTCAATAGAATCAAATGATTCTTTGAAGATGAATAGATAAATATGATATGATCTCTGAGTCTGGTCTCAGGGAAATGATTTGATAGTTGATTTGTGTAGATTGGACTATTTGATTCTCTTAGTGATAAGATTAGTGCTTATGAAACCTTCTTAGAATGGTACATAAGTAGATCTTGTTGCTGACTTTACTTATGGTCATTTCTGGAATTTGATAGATGCTTATAAATAAGTTGGGAAACTTATTGTTTAATCAGGCCTGTGATGCTGGTCTGAGGCTCTAGGATCTAGAGTTCTAGTTGGTTAAGTGAATGGGTTTGTTTGTGACTTATAAAATTTGAGGTGCTACTCCTTCTGGAGATGTGCCCTGATCTTGTAAGAACAAATAATAACTTTACAAAAGTTGCCTTTGATATCACCAATTCTATGAGGCTGGTCTGAGAACTTGGTGTTTTTGCTAGAGTTTAATTCTGTTCTTTTAAATTTAAAACCTCTAGGATAGATTCACCCCACCAGGGTGATTATTGAGAGGTTGTTTGATGAAACACCACATGATCCTATGTGGATAAGATGAATAAATCATGTGGTGGTTTTATGATACTCACCACAAATTTTTTTGATTGCTGTGGTTGGTGGTGATGTTTGTGCCACTGGTTGGATCATGTCCTTCACCTCCTGATGCTGTTCTTGGTTCCCTTGGTTCCTATGCTTGGCCTTGATCTAGCCTGCTCTCCTAGCTCCTGTGACTTGGCCTTGCTGTCCACCTGATTCTTCCCCCTCCATATGTCAACATCTGGTGATGTTTGGTTCATCTTTGGTGGTGCTTTGGTTTGGCTGGTTTTGCTGTGGCTAGGCTGTTGGTTCTTGGTGTGGTATGAGCAATGGAATGGTGCACTTGTGCTTGCTCACGGCTGTGTTGGGATCTTTTGCTTGTGTAGGCAGCTATGGCTGTGCTAACAGCACATCCATGCATTTAGTTGTGTGAGCTGCTTGTGTGCCTGCTGCACTCTTTTTTTTAGGGTAAAACAGTATGGCAAAAAACCCCACTGCAATTTTTATACATCATAGAGTGTTACAAAGAAATATTTACAATCTCAATCCACCTCAAAAAGAGGGATAACATTCTAAGCAACTATCTCCTGTGTAAATTATTTTCAATCCAAACTTTGAGGCCCTGATAATACTTCTTCTTAATTCTATACAGGACCCATCTTAATTCCTGAGCTACAATAGCTCTCCATTCCTCAAGCGAAGCATTCTTGTTGTTGAAGATTTCATTGTTTCTGCAAATCCAAATGCCCCAAGATCCAAGTATAAGAATTTCCATTGCAAAAGGGACATTAAGATCTTTTTTAATACTGGCTAAAGCTTCAAAAAGATTTTGATCAGCCACTTGGACATGCGAGATTTCAGCCCAGCAGGCTCTTGCAAAAGGGCAGTCCCAAAATAAATGTAGAATGGTTTCTTCACTGATGCAGCCATGGAACACACATTCATAAGATGCCAGAGAAAAACATTTCCTTTTCAGAAGGTTTCTTGTGTTTAGCCTATCAAGCAGTAAGATCCAGAAGAAGAATTTGTGCTTTTGCTAACAAGAGGATTTCCACAACCAAGAGAAATGTGGCTACACAGGTTGGCAACCAGATAAGGAACAATAAGCCTCTTTGACCGAAAAATTACTGCCCCAAATGTAACTCCAATTATCAGCTTCCCCCTGCCTGTCAGTACTAAGAATTTGCTCAAGACTTTGATATTCATGGTAAGCTTGCCGTGACAGAGGGAGGAAAAAAAGGTCCTAAGTATTATCTGTCTGCAGGAACTCACTGACAGAGATGTGTGGTTTTTTTTTGCATAGGAGAGGAGATGAGGAAGCTTATGTTGAAGACACCTATCATTCCACATATCAGTCCAGAGAAGTGTGGATTTTCCATCTCCCACCAAGCACTTTGCAATTCCTTTAAAAATGTCAATCAATTTCAGATGAGCTTTCCACCAAAAGGATACCTCAAGACTTCTTCCAGGGAGTTTACCATTACAGTAATAAGTGTTCCATATAAGGTGAACCCAAGGGATATCCTTGTGATTATAAAATTTATCCAAATTCTTCAAAAGAAGTGCAGAGTTTTGGATATTAAGTTCAAGAACTCCCAATCCCCCTGGTTCTTGGGTCGACAAACTTCCATGCTACAAGAGCATTACCTCTAGCTTGAACATCAGATGTTTTCTTTCTCCACAGACATTGCCTCATATATTTAATCAAATGTTCCTTAATAGTGACAGGAAGCTCAAAACAGCTCATGTAATATATGGAAGGGAAGACAAAACAGATTTAACTAGCTGCAGCTTCCCCCCATAATTAAGAAAATCAGCTATCCCACACAACCTTCTCTCAACTCTCTGAACAATAGGTAGGAAATGTTCCACTGCAGGTTTATTTAAACTTAGAGGCAAACCAAGGTAGGTGAAAGGCAAAGAGCCAGTGAGGCAAGAAAGAGTATTAGCGAAGTGTCCAAGCCTTTCAGAGTCCATGTTAATTGGCATCATGCTGGATTTTGAGTAATTAACTTTGAGTCCAGTGGAGAGAGAAAAAGTATGAAGAATGGCCTTAAGGCACAAAAGTTGCTCAGAATCAGCTTTAAGGATTAATAAAGTGTCATCTGCATACTGAACCACAGGGAAATCAGGTCAGAACACATCTTCAGTGGGAAGATAAAGAAGACCAAGATTCATTGCCTTATTGAGGATACTTTGAAGGAGATCAGCATCCAAGACAAACAGAAGGGGAGATAAAGGATCCCCCTGTCTAACACCTCTTTTGCAATAATTTTTTTCCCAGGCACTCCATTTAAAAGCACAGAGGAAGAAGCTGAACCAAAGATCAACTGAACCCAAGAAATCCATTTATCACCAAAACCTTTGGCTTTAAGGATATTGATAATTGCAGAGTGCTCAATTCTGTCAAAAGCCTTTTCAAAGTCAAGCTTAAGAATTAAAATTTCTTCCTTGGACTTGTGACATTGATCAAGGAATTCAAATGCCCAACCTAAACAATCTTGGATAGATCTTTGTTTGAGGAAACCATATTGATTCTTGTGATCAAGCTTAAGGATGACCTTCTGCAGTCTATTAGCCAGAATTTTGGTGATAATCTTAAATACACTATTGAGCAGAGAAATAGGCCTAAAATCAGCAGGAGTCAAAGGAGCTGCAATTTTTGGAATGATGGTGATAAAAGAGGCATTAATGCTTTCCAAGGAAGTTTGCCCCTCATAGAAATCCACAAGGAGTTGTTTCACATCATCCTTAATAATAGGCCAGCAATGTTTCATGAATTCATTATTAAAACCATCAGGGCTAGGGGATTTATCATTTGGCAGATCTTTAATGACCTCATCAATCTCCTCATCAGAGAAAGGTTTTTCCAAAGCATCCCTTTCCTCTTGCCGTAAGCATTCCCCAGCCAAGTCATTAAGATTGAAGTGCATTTCAGGCTTATCAGAAGTACCCATTCTATCTTTAAAGGAATTCCAAAGGAGATTTGCTTTGACATCATGATCATAAATCTCAAGATCAGAAACGTCCTTTAGCATGGAAATGTAGTTATGCCTAAAGCTTATGGTAGCTCTGGAGTGAAAGAATTTTGTGTTTTCATCACCCAGCTTAACCCATTTGATTTTCCCTCTCTGTTTCCAATAAGTATTTTGATCCTGTAACAGAGAGATTATAAGATTTTTCAGGAGATCCCTAAGATTCCATTCTTGGATAGTAAGGGTTCTCATTTCCTCCATGAAATCCAGAAAATCAATGGTGGCATTAACATTACAGATTTGTGATTTCAGGCAAGGCAGATTTTTGGCCCAGATCTTCAGCCCCCTTCTCACATTTTTGAATTTAGCATTGATTTTTTTTGTAGAATCCTGGAAACCCACAGGAATATTCCAGGCATTTTGAACAATAGCTTTAAATTCCTTATGATGCATCCAATGATTTTCAAATCTGAACATCTGGGCTTTGGGAATTACTGTGCCAATGGAAATGACACAAGGAAGATGGTCAGAGGTAGGCTTTGCAAGAGGAGCAACAAAGGTTGAGGGAAAACTCTGAGTCCAGGAAACAGAAGTAAAAAACCAGTCCAACCTTTCCAAAAGGGGATCTTTTTGCATATTACTCCAAGTGAACTTTCTACCTTTAAGTGGTAACTCTATGAGACCCAAATTATTAATGGCTTCATTAAAGAGAAGCATACCATTCACATCTCCACCCAATTTGTTTCTATCAGAAGGCTGTCTACAAAAGTTGAAGTCTCCCACAATGAGCCAGTCCAAATTATCAGGCATATCAATGTTTCCAAAGCAATCCAAAAATTCAGCCTTTTTTCAGGTAAACATGGCCCATAAATATTGGTAACAATCCAGGATTCACTGGACAAGAGAGATGTCAAGGTGATGGAGATGGAAAACTCATTGTGGAAGGAAAGATGCCCAGAGAACAGGGAACTATTCCAAATGGTGATCAAACCTCCAGATGCTCCTCTAGAGGGAAGAAATTCAAAATTGGTAAATTTGGGGGGGGGGGTAGAATTTTTTGATGAAAGAGCTGTCAAAATCCTCTCTCTTAGTTTCTTGAAGACAAATAATGTCACATCCAGACTCCTCAATTTTATTTCTGAGAGCAATCCATTTTTTTTAGAATTAATTCCCCTAATATTCCAATTCAAGATCTTCCAAATTCTTTTGTTATTCATTAAGAAACCAAAAGAAAGTATAGATATGGGGTGATATAAATAGTGTAATCACCCAAGAGTGGAAACAACAATCACATAGGCAAAAGGCAATCCATATCAAGGCACCATAGACATATTCCACAACAAGTACCAAACACATGACAAGATCACAAGAACTGATCACATGACATGGAGTCAACAAGAATCCAGCAAAAGACTTAGTTTGATACATTTAAACACTTAAGAGGAGGGCTTCTTCTTGGCTTGCTTTCCACAGGTTCCAGCAGCCCCAGGTTTCTTCTTGCCACCAATTCCCAAGCTAGAGGAGGCACTTCCTTTAATGCTGCCTTTTGGAGGAGCCTTAACTGCCACTTCATTGGCCTTCCCTTTCTTGAGAAACCTCTTCTCCAGGTCCCCATCCTTAACCTTGCAGAAGGAGGCAGCAAGATTTTTAACCACTTTAGAATTCAGGCAAGGAGGAACAACATTACAAACCAGACGATCAGCAATTAGACAATTTATGTGACTTTTAAAGCCCCCATTCAGCTCAACAATTCTAGGGCTTCTTCTCACCTCAGTGTCAACAAGAGGTTCCTTGCCCTTTCTCTTTCTGGCAGGGGTAGAGGGAGAGCAGGAAGATTTATTAGCTTCAATGCCCAGACAAGAAGGAGCCATCTGGGAAAAGCTCTCATTAGGAATGATGAAGGAAATGGAACTCTCCTCAGCAATAGGTTCTTTAATAATTTCCCATGAAGGAGAAGTAAGAAGCCCTTGACCCAATTAAACTTCTCAGGGGTAGCAAGCATGAGAGTAATAAAGTTAAACCAACTTACAGGGATATCACACTTGAGAGAGCCCATTGAAGAAGTGTCCTTCTGAATATGGGGAGCAAAATAATTCTCCCAGAGTTCCAAGCCTTGTTCACATCAGGAATGGAGACAAAAGTTCTCACCATTCCAACCTGAAGATGAGCCTCATTTGGAGAAAGAAGATGCTGATTGTTAACAAGCATATCTTCACCAGGAGCAATGACAGGGCCTTGAACAGGAGCAGCAGCAGCTTCCCAGGGACCCCAACCTTCATCATTACCACCATCAGGGGTAGGATCTTGCACAGGGGCCAACCACTGTCCCCAACCACCCCCAGGAGCAGGTGGGGGAGGGGGAGGAGGTGGAATTTGGGGCCCAAAGACAGGGCCATGAACAGGAACAGGATGTGGGTCCTCATTGTCATCTGAAAGTGGGTCCTCATCAGGTGCCCCCCCCAAGCAAGTCACTTTGCAGCACTTCAACAGAAAAAGTCCATGATTCAGACTCCACCAAGTCACCAATGGTAAACCTTACACTCTTGGGGATGTCTACCAGGTCAGTGACACGAATCTTTGCAAGAATCCTACCCTTTTGGTCTGGGTCCCTCTCCCATAACAGAACCTTCCCAATATCAGCAAAGACAGCATTCAGATCCTCCGTATGCCAGTGGTCAAGAGGAGGCCCAACTAGCATCACCCAGCACTCATTATTAAACTGAGCCCTCCTCCAGTTATCTCCCTCATTGTGCTTAACAAAAGAAACATGCACATCTTGAAACGGAATCGGGCTAGCCGCAATGAGCCTATCTCCATCACTAACATGATGAAACTGCACATAAGCAGACCCAAAGGGACAAGCCTAGACATCTCTAAAGTGAACTCTAACCTCATTATTGAGGAAATCAACCAGGACATCACGAATATTCAAGAACGGAACTGGACCAGGGGAGGGGATTAATGGTAGCAATTGCATACTGTTCATGCGACCTCGACCTCCGAGGAACCACCACCCTTTTGACATGATTCCGCCCAGCCACCTGCATAATCTGGAAGCCATTCAGCAAGAAAGGAGCAGGATCAATCGGGATGTTCGCCATTACGACACTCTTCGCCGGCGACGAGCAAGAGGGGAATGGGGTTTCAGCAGGCGGGGGAGTTGAGGAGACAGGGGAAATTGTAGTTGTTTTTTGCAAAGAAGTGGTGAACTCGTGAAAACTGTTGTGAATAATGGGCCGAGAGTGTGTAACTGCCTGGGCTTTGAACCACCCCTCGTAAGAATTGTCGGGCCAAAAACATTTTGGGAAAGAGGGGAATTTCAGAAAAGGAAGGAGACCAGGCAGTTTAAATGCCGCGCGATTGGCGCCTCCCGAAGACCCGACCGGCGTTACAATCGACTTAATTCCGCCATCAGCGAGCACCTGAGCATAAGATCTGTCTTGAATACCTGATTTGAAATCACCTTTAATATGTTTCGCAGACACAGGCGAATAAACCGCAGGAGGCGCAGGAAATTTGAGACGCTGGAAAACCGAACCACCTTTACTGGAAGGCCTCAAGGAAGGAGATTTTTTTGGATTTTATTTTTTGTACGTGACAACTTTCCATTCTCCAGCAGACTCTTTATAGAACTCCCTTTCTTCATGAATCCAGTTTGGCCCCCCATTACCCCAAAGGTTGACATGGATCACAAAAGAAGTACATGAAAACTTTAAAATATTGTAGATTTCAAAACCCACTGCCCTTGAAGCAACCGAGAAACGAAAAGTTCTATCTTGCAGAAGCTTCACCTAGAATTTAGAAGCCTGACCACCAAAACAAGCCTGAAGTGCAAGACCAACCGTATGAAAATCCAACTTAAAATTTGCTCTTCCAAAAGAACAAACCAGATAAAAAGGTCTTTTCCTAAAACCACCAATGAAATTAACTTGATGCCTGAATTTATCAAAAATCTTCTTCTCAAAATCCCGCCCTAATGAAAAATCCAGGGCAGGCCGACACGAAGAAACATCTTTGGGAGCACACACTGAGGGGAGGTTCTCGGTGAAATTCAGAGATCTAGGCACTAACTTCTCAATATTGGTGGAAAACTTCTTAACCAAAGGGCTAGGCAAAATCTGTGCACCGACAACAACCCTCTTCACCTGGAGATCAATAGAAATGCCTGAAGCCACCACCTCACCATGAATCAAGTATCTAGCATCAATCACAACCTCATTGTGGTTGAGAAGCACCAGCCTTTTGGAACTAGGAAAAAGCATCAGAAATCCTTTAGAAGGCTCAAGATCATCAGTCGGCAAAGAGGAGCAAAGGGCATGCCATTTAAGACCAGTGTCCTCATCTGATCCAGAGATGGTAGGAGATCTACCAAGAAATCTAGATGAGGAATCCAAAGAATCATTAACACGAGAGAGATGAGAGGGGAACCTCAAAACAGATCCAATAGAGATCTTCTCCCCATTTTCCAAACATCGACCCTCAAGGGGAGAGCCTTTGGCATTGAGAAGAACCAGCCAAGAATCGGCCGAGAGAACGAGAGAGCCTTCAAGAAACTTACCACCCGTGGTCACACCAGAGTAGGTGATCTTCCAACAACCTCCTGAGGAATCCATGCAGAGCCTAAGCCGGCGAGACGCCGACAAACGCCGAAGGCCGATAACGGTCACCTCAGAGGAGCCTCATGCCTCGGAAATCGTGCGGGTGCGGGGGCATCAGTGAAAACATCATTATAGCTCAGGAGATCACACATTCTTTTAGGCTCACTTCTTGGAACCACAAGGCCTTCATGCTTAAAATTGACCTAGCCAAAGCACTTCAACCCTTTTGTGGATATGCTCAGGGAAATGTTCTCCCCTTTTATCTGGTTACCATTTATCTTCCTAGTGAAACTTGCCCCTCTTACTGATTGGAATCATTTTACTTGTGGCTTATTTATTATGAAAGATTTAATTCTTTCATATCGGTGAAACTTGCCCCTTAAGATTTACTCAATGATGTAAAATGGAACAGTGCATCTCACTGTTTCTCTACTGAGAGTAAAAAATTAATAACTTAACCTTTATTTTTCTTTTAGTTTGTTCTTTGTTTTGCAGGTACAAGATTTGAAGATTCAATATTAGAATAGGTTTACTTTTAGATAGAATAGTTCCTTTGTAATCTTTATTTTATTCTTTTGTAATCTTTATTTTATTCTTTTGTAAGAAAGATGTATTAGTTTCATAATAAATGTAATTTCCTCTTTTTGTAATTTCACTCTTGTAAAGATTCTTTAGAAGTTACATTTTGTAACTTATTAATGAAATGAAATGAATATATGAAATAAATATTCATTTGTTTAATTATCAATCTTACATAGAGTTTCTGGTTACTATATATTGTTTCTTAATTAAATAATATTACTAAATCATAACTCTATTATTTTACAATGTAATTTCAAATCTTAAGTTTGAATTCAAATTCCTTTACCCAAAACACACTAATCCACAAAGATCATGTCAAAGTTTATAACGATCTTTCTCCAAGGCTATTCCTAAACTTAAAGAGTAAAAGAAACTTTGATCACTTTAAGTTTTTATTTGGCAAAAAATTTACCCACATTTTTTACAGATGAATGCATGCAATTGCACAGATTCCTAAATCTACCATTCGTTAGTTCCTAAATGCTGGGACGTTACAGTTGCGCTGGAATGTGTCGTGTCAGAGACCAAGTTTGTGGCCAGCACGTCGCACGATGTTGCCAAGACATGAGTACATGCACCAGCGGCCAGGCACGTTAGAGGTGGCGAGGCATTAGAGGCACATCCATCGAAGGGAATGGGTGGCGCCCGAACAGGATCGAAAGGCAGCAGCGACAGTGGAACGATGTTCAGGTTTAGCAGCTGGGTAGCCAGCCTGGCCAGCATGTTCGTGCATGTGGGTGGAGACGGCAGGTGGGATAAGGAGGCAGAGGTGTTTTGTGTGTAAGGATGTGGTGGTGGGACGGAGGAAGGCACACGCATGTATGGAAAGGTGGGCGGGCCCATTTTCTGAGATGGACGCAGCGGCTTTGGTGGATAGGCTATGTTGATTTCTGGGAGCAGGGGGAGAAGACAGTCATGCACCATATCTGAAAACATGCTGAAGAGGATGGAACGAATATTCTCCTTGTTGAGACCCACCTCAGGCGGCCCCTCTCCCACGTGCATGCGCCGGTTGATGTTGAATACAGGGAAAGGCACGTCCACGAGCCCACGCTCTGGTGTTCTGACGGGGATGCGGAGACGGACCTCTCTCGAGCGGCTGAGGGCGACCTTGACCTCGAAAACAGCTTCGCCGTCGAACACGAACGCCACGGACGCGCAGGGCGGCACGGTAGGCACCAAGTACACATCCACTTTCTCTGACTCGATAAGCAGGGAGACGAAGTCGCGGATGAAGGAGACCTCGGGCGTGAGCACCACACGCCACGCAGCAAGCGTCATGGGGCGAGACGACAGTTTAGCCACCGCCGCCGCAGCGACTGCCGTCTGCAGCTGCCCTGCAGCCGTACGCCGCGGGTTCGCGGGCGATGGTGGTGGAGCCACAGTACCCGAGCGCACCCATGTGTATGCCGCCCTTGAAAGACGCCCGTGGCCTTGGTGCCCCTGCTGGCTAGGTGGTCCTGATCAGGGCGTTGGAGGGGGTGGCCGAAGCGGCGGAGGTGGCGGAGGGGTGCCATGGTCAGAGCCGCCCAAGGAAGTGTCCCAGACCTCGTTGATCAACACGTCAGCGTAGTTTCCACGCCGACCGTGCTTGTGGAAGGCCAGGTGGTGCGGGATGTGGCGCGGGGACTCCACCTTGACCATGGCAAACAGCGCGGGTAGTCGTGGCCACGCACTGCACCCCCCGACACTCCCAGAAGTCGAGAGGAAATTTCTCAAAGGTGAGGCAGGCAACGTAATGATAGGAGAAGGTGAAAGAGCCATCACCGACATCATGGGGCAGGATATGCACCGAGACCACCGTGTCATCGATTTCACGAACCCACAAGGGGCTATGCACCATGGCGTTGTTCTGGTCTCGACGACGAAGGAACATGGCGAAGCAGGAGCCGGATGAGCTCTATGCGAAGCGGACTTGGGGGTTGTCGAGCTTCAGGTGGAACACCCGGCAAAGCCAAGGGATGGGATTGTGGTGTGGTGGCTGGACATCGACAAGGCAGGCTAGGCCATGCGGGTCCTGAACTGGAGGGCAGTGGATGTCGATGCAGGTGGACGACCATGAAACACATGCTCCATGGGTTTCGGGTGGTGGGAGGGAAGATGGCGCAGGCCGAGGAGAATGGAGCAGAGAGGGCGTCGGTGCCCAAATCGCCTGCAGAACCAGCAGACAACAGAGCTTCTACACACGCTTGCTCTGTGGTTATAGCTCAGACATCGATAGCATCGAACTTGGAGGTTTAAGGATAGATGGTTGAAACAACGTGTCTAGGGAGCTTGTTTGACGGGTGTCGAGGCAGGATGAAGGATCATGTCTTTATAAGAGGGAGTGACAGCGTCCATGGCCGGTGAAACAGTGGAAAGGGCACTAACTGGGTTCGAATGATGGCAAGCACTTGCATGAGATGTGATCTTCGGTGGCCGTTGTATGGCATGCATTGTCACTTGTCTGCTCAGATGCTGGCCGGTCAGAGGATGAGCATCATTGCTGCCTATCTCTCTTAGGTGCATGTCAGCGTAGGGGCTAAAAGTATTTTTTTGCGGGAACGACTGCATGAGAATCAACGGTGGAGAGCAGCTTGATACGTTCAGAGGTAGGCTGACCTACTCGGATACGGCACTTTCCATGGCAAAACACTTAGAGCGGCGCGTCGGTGAACGCAAGTTCGCACCACTGAACGTATCCCCAGTACTGACCGCGATGTCACCTCGAACTGACGAAGCAATCATGTCGTCGCAAGTTGAAAAAACGGGAGTGGCTGTGAGCTGTGTATCATCGTGGCGCGCATGCAGGTGACCTCTTTTCTTGAATTTGCATTTGTCAACCAAAGAGAAAAACACTGAGAATGGGCCGAGGGCCCAACGGCCCTGCAGCGCAATTTTGGTCGCAACGCTGGCAGACGCAACCCGAAATTCAAAAAAGCCCGCTTCTTCTCTCCCGGTGACGGCGAACTCCGCCGCCACGCCTCCAAATCAGAACACAAGCAGATCAGCCATGAAATTAGCACTGACCGTAACTCCAGGCGTTACGAGAGCACTCTTAGGCAGGCAGAAGAACAGACAAGACCCAGTGAGGTTGTGGTGCCGCAGAAGTATTTGGCTAGCATCGCATTCTCAAACTGCTCGCCACTCATGGCAGGCAGAGATGCAAAGCTCCTGGCTGAACGGGAACGGGAGTGCCTAGGTGTGAAATGACTACCTATATGCATGCGGGCGGTGGATGAATGCAGCGGTGGATGATGCATGCAAGAGGACTGGAACTTATCTGAAGCTGATAGGTTTGGTTCTATTAGGGCGGCAGAGGAGACTGATTCAGCGGTTGTCACCGTCGTGGCAGTCACTGGGGGCTTCCTCCCGTCTGTGATGCTGCTTTGAGAACGGCAAGATCTCGACGACATACAGGGAAAGCCGGAGCAGCCGCCGACATCGCCATCCGGTCCTTTTACACCAACGTTGTTTTTTCAGGTCTTCAGGGTTGGCGGGACCAACAGCGCATCGTTTGCTCTGGCCGGCGAGAGGGGAGGGTGGGTGGCGTCCCTGGCCGGCGGTGGGCGCCGCGGCCGTGGTGGCTAGCGGCGAGCTTTCATGGCCGTTATTCATTTTTCTCCAGCAGCTGGCCGTCTAGTCAATTTGGCTCCTATGTGGATTACCAATTAAAGATCGTGTGATCTCAACTCCACCAGATCCCCAACACGCCACCGTCTCGTGTTATTCTTGTGCCTCCACATGCCACCACCGATTTGCATATTCGATCAAGAAAGAAATCCAGCTACCACAGCAACCTGCTGCCGTCGCCAGTTCAGATCGCTGTGCATCACCACGTACTCCTGCAGTCCTTGATTACCCCTGCAATTTGAATTTTCTAGCATGCCGACAGCACCTTCGGCCTCGTTTCCATCTCCAATAACCTACTCCACTTAAATCTGGGGTCTTCCATTGCCACCGCACCTAGTAACCGGCCTTCTCCCGTGCGCGCTCGCGCCTTTGCGGCCATGGCCCTCTGCGCGTTCAAGGGCCAGTGACGGCCACCAGCTGGGTGCTCATTCTCGCATGCAGCAGCACTACAGCAGAGCGGCAACACGCATCCGCCTCTACAGCCGACAACTCTCCTTGGCGTGCGTGCAGCACAGGTCCAAACGCCTCGGTCTTCTGCCGCGTCGATGACGAGTACTGTAGCGAAGCTTCAGTCTGCAGCTTCCTCTACATCTTTTTTGCGTTGTTCAGCCGATAGCAGCATGTACCCCAGCTACCTGCTCTCTCCGTTTGTTCGCACCTCATCCACCAAGTGTTCGCATAAATTCCTACGATAGTGCGGCCGCGGTTTTTCGTCACCGTTCCGCCTTCTATTCCTACAAATTTGGCACCACTACGTCATGTCGCACCAAAACTCTGTCATCCGACGCCATCCCTCCACGAGGTCTTTTTCCTAGTGTCCGCTACTTCAGCCACTTCGGCCATTCGACTACATCAACTACAATTTAAAGACAGTCTTTTTCGCCTCTCCAATCTGAACCGTGAGACCCGACATACCTCTATTTTTATAAAATTCTATGTATCTTAAATGCAATAAAACATTCATGTGTGCATAGCATATCTGGTTGTTTGGGACTAATTAGCCAATTCACCTAAGTTAAATATAGATATCATATGTCGGATTTTTCTAGTTTTATATTGACTTCATTTAAATTTGTGTAACGAACCGATGTCATGTTTTGACTTGTTAAGATAAAACTTAAATTGTAGGGTATTTAAACAATATGAACTTATTAATTAATTGTTGGGACCCTGGTTCCGCTTAATTTTGCCTAGTTGCATCGCATTTCTGCCATGTCATACATCATACATGCATCATGCCCGATCTTCTGTCGTAGTATTAAATATTACATTGTGTTTCTTTTTGTGTTTTCTTTATCATGGACCATGCCGTTGATTTCATGCGAGTGTCGACCCGACCCCAGTATATCTTTGACAGTGTTGCTCATGCGAGCATTCTCCCTCTTTTTACCTATTTTGTATTTATAGTCTTTATTTTGATCTGTTGATCTATTGCTACCTGTGTTGCGATGCTTTAGTCTTTTCGTACCTGTTATATCTCTTTAATCCTATATTGTCTTGGACACCTCCTATTACCTATTCCTTAATGGACAATTGTTCTTGTGAGTCATAGTTGCTTGCTTGGGTGCTCTTTCGCGCCGTCGATGTTCCATCATGGTTGGGGGTTGTCATATACTTAATGGTGAAGATTATCATGACTTTAATTACAATCAATAATTAATATTTAAAGTAGATATAATTAATGTAGAGGCACAGAGGGGTAATAGTTGAGATCTGGTTATTATCCTCCCCCCGTGTCCATCTAGGACCAAGTTCTTGACACTTGTTCTGAGACTGAGCGCGCTAACCACATGTGGGGTGTATGGGCGCCCCTATCGGCTTAGTACCTGATTTCAAAGTACTGTACTGAGGTCCACAAACTAGTTTGGGTTTTTAATGCCATGTATGCCATGTTATGCCATATTTATTATATGTTGCTCGATGAGCGTTTACTACTGTATTGTTTAGGATGTGGGTCGTTATGTTGGGTATTATACATATGGCTTCTGATCTCTTAGCCGATCTCACGACCTCTGGGTCTGTCTTTGGAGCCGGCCAACTTTGTTATAGGTAGCTTAGTAGGGTGGACCCCATATACTTGCTTGGGTCTAGGAAAGCGTCGTGTCCTAGGCCCCACCGATATACCGATGAGCGTATGTTAATTGAACTGACAAACCGGCTCGAAGTGTGTGTGCAAACTTTGGTGCACCCCTGCAAGTTAAATCTTTTTGAAAAGCCATGTCCGCAGTTATGAACGACTTAGAGCACAGTTTCTCGATCATAGACAACTATAACTAAAGTTTTCTTCTATAATTTGACTTGTATCTGATATGACTAGTAAGTTGGATAACCACCATGGAAAGAATGAATAAAACTATCAACCGTCTGAGTTTCCTCGGCAGGACTTCCTCGTTTGGTCTTGAGGGGGAAATACCAGGATGGGTATGTTTGGTGGTAGCATCAGGTTGGTTCCGCATAGGTCTTCCTTATCTCTCTCTGATAGACATTAGTTGTATCAAGTCTCTGTAGGTTGTTAAGTGCATGTTGCGTCGCTGCTTCAGTCCACCATACCTATGTAGGCGAGAGCCGCCGAATTCTAAGTATCGCAATCTACTAGCCTCGGTACTAACTACTCTCTTTTTCCTTTGCCCTTTATCGGCACCCCTTTTTGTTTAGCAGGTTTGCGACCGTCATCGTTAGTCGGGTTACCCTTCCGGCTTCGCCTAGGCAGGGTTATGGACGCTATTGCTTATTCTTCAGGGCTCTTAGCCACATTTACATCTTGTTCCTAGTCGTATGTTGTATTGTTTTCAAGGTGACTTGGATGTTTGTACTGTATATATGTATTCTTGACTCGTGGAGTCATTGTTGTATATATATATTCTCTAGGTTCCATCATGGACTATTGTGTAATGATATTACTTCGTTTTCCACCTGCACGCAAGTGCCTGGAGGGCACCTTTGAAACGTTTCTCTACAGGTTTGGCGGGAATCGCTAATACTTGCATAGGGCCAATCCGAAGGTGTTACAGGATCCATGCTCACCGCTTTCCAGGCGTCGGCGAGGAAAAGGTCCTCAAGGGTCGTCCACTTGATCTGGGCTCCGGCATCGATATGCCCGCCTTCCTCTTGCATTTGGCTTTCGCCTTCACCGGAGCCAAGTATCCTCATCGGTGTCCTCCACATCCTCGACATGCGTTTGGTCGGCCTGGCCTTCGGTGAAATCCTAAGACTCTATGTCGTGTTCGGCATCGGCCCAGGACTGCTCTTGAGCGAAGAAGGAGGCGTTGTTGGCCGTTGCCGACCCTGAGGATATCATGTCCTGCATGTAAGCTCTAACCGACATTCTGCAGAACATGCTGCGGGCGTTCGCTTTGCCGAAGGTTGCAGGGAGAAGCTGCCGGCGAACGGGAGAGGGCCGTAGTGTATGGACGACAAAGTGTCGGCGTACACCGGAGAGCTGGCGTAGGGGACGTTGATGTCGATGTTGAAGGCCGGAGGAGGGTGAGGTGCGGGGCAGGGGAAGAGAATGTTCGGGTTGAACCCACAATCAAACTCTGGAGATGAGGAGTACCTCTACCGTAGGTTAGCCTAGCTCTCTTGGAACATGGCCGGCGAGATTGCCAAGTACTTGCCCGGTGATCCGACGCTTGGCTGGCTCCCCTAGTGTGCGTCGTACTACGGGGGACAATCGGTGTCGGGTGCAACATGACCGCATGCGACCATGCTGCGTGTGTTTCCCTCATCGCTTGGGCCTCGGCGAGCGCCTTCGCCTCCTTGGACCTCGCCGTCATGTCTCTGCGGCTGTCCGTTTCGACCTTCCTCTTGCGGACTAGGACCAGCCACTCGGCATCGGTCAAGCCATTCAGCCTCGTCATCGGCGCTCTCGGTTTCCTCGCCTTTTTCTCCTTTGTTTCGCCGACGATGGATTGGGGTTTAATGAAACCCTTGGGCAGCATGGTGGTCGGGAGCTCGGCGAACTAGCGGGAGATGTGGGGGGAATGGAGAGGAAAGGCGAGAGGGAAGAAGAAAAGTGCGGGATCTTGGCCTCCAGCCGCCGATAGGGTTGGCCCAACAACTTTTTTGCTTTGTCCGGCATTCCCAGGGCGTTCCTAGCGCCCCGGGGTTGGCCTGCAAACGCCGGATGAAAGTTAGGCCAAATCCGGACGAATCAGCATCCCGGGAATGCGACTGGGCGAAAAATCGCCGTCCGGATGAAAAAAACACCCTGGGAACGCCGTCCTGGGAACGCGGGTGGAGAAGCTCTAGACCCCTAAAACCTAAAACCCGAAACACTAAACCCCTAATCCTCACCAACAAGTAACTACCATGCACACTTATAGATCAAATTTTGAGATACTTTTATTAAATTGGGTAACGCCATTCTATTCGACGAATATAAGCGCAAATCTTGAACATTATTGAAAATTCTCTAAACCCTAAACAACCCCTAAAACCTAAACCATAAACCCACATACATCCTAACGAAGCAAGTATAATGCACTTATAGATCAAAATTTGAGGTACTTTCATTAAATTGCGGTAACGCTATTATATTCCACGAATATAAGCATAAAGATTGAACATTATTAAAAATTCCCTAAACCGTGAACCCCTAAAACCTAGACCCTAAACTCATATCTTATCTTACCACTATATAGTGCATGATTATCTTTGAATATTAATAGTTGGATTAAGACTTATGAATCCCAACATTGCCAGCCATCGAATCTTCTTTTCAATTTTATTATCATCTGCTAGAAGATATTATTGATAGTCTATAGCATAATGAACGCTATGCACAAACTTTAATACACACTTCTACATCGTTCTAGAATTAATATTCTCCATCATTTCTCTAGACCATGTTAGAATTTCATGTATTAGCTAAAGCTAATAATAAATGTTGACTTCTACATCATACAAACTACAAGAACCAAATATACAACCATACTTTATACAAATTTAAAATTTTGTGAGCTTTACCTATTATATAATCTTAGCACTATATATAGTGTACGAATAACTTTGATCGAACTTTGACTATTGGATTAGATCGACCAACAAATCCCAAATTTACAAACAGTTGGATCTTCTATCCATTCTAGCGTCAAGAAGATTCCCTATTGATAACCTTAAGCACAATGATCGCTATGCACAAACCTCACAACACACTTCTCAATAATTATAGAATCTTATTCGTTATTTATCTATAACATATATGTCGAGTATTAGGTAGCTAATAGGTTGATTTTACACGATACAAAATACAAGAACCAAATATACACTCGATACTTTATGGACGACGCTCAAAATTATAATTATTTTTGAGCTTCACCTATTATAGTTATATATAAAAATGATATGTCATACTTCTATTATCTGATTATCACGTGTGCAAGACACATGTAACTTACTTGTCACTATATAGTGTACGAATAACTTTGGATTTTGACTCTTTGATGAAGATTGACAAATCCAGAAATTGATAACCGTTGGATCTTATCCATTGTAGCATCTAGAAGATCCCATTGATACTCCCGTGCAAGGCACGTGCGACTTACTAGTCTAATTTAATACTACTACTATATTACTATATTAAAATCTACTCTCCTTATTTTGTAGGGTTCGTAGCATAGAAAACAAAAAATTTCCTACGATGGAAACAACTAAGTACGAAGATCTATCTACTAGATACAAGCAATGGGTCGATATACATCCATAGAATACATACCCTCGAAGACCGAATAGTGTTAACGAGGTTGTACTCGTGGATGATGTAGTCGAACGCTTGTCGATCTCAAGATCGTGATGAAATCCATCTGGTCCAGCCGGTCCAACACCATCAACTCCAGCACCGCAAAGCAGTGGTGCATATGTGATCGCACAAACGTCCGGGTACCCCGACAACCTCTGCGCCCTAGCTCCAGCAAAAGCCACCGGGAACATGTATCTCGGTGATCCGAGACCATGGGGAAATTCTAAAGGGGGGGAGAGATCCTTCACGAGGAGGTGTGAGTGAGAAGTGAGAGAAGAGGGTCCTTTTAGAGGGGAGGGGGCAGCCCAAGGGGGCATGTCCGCCGGCCAAGGAGGGTGCCCCCACCTCTCCCTCATTCATGTGGTGGAAGCTCCACTCACATAAACACATCTCCACTCACAATTCCACTCACATGCATTAATTTTCCACCAAAATTAATGCAAGCTCTCATTAAATAAAAATCTTTTATTTATTTTATTCAAAATTTTGTTAATTACTCTAATTAACAAAAATTCACATAAAACCCCTTATAAAATTTCAATTTCATATGCAGAACCAGTTTCAGCAATTTCAACCGAAACGATTCCGGTGTCTAGTGAAATAAATTCCCGCGCTTTCCTTTTTCTTTCTCTGGCATATCATTTGCTCTGAATGGTGTCGGTATCCCTTAAGTGTGTCACTACGGTTCGCGAATAATATAGACATGATCGAGACCCCTCTCCGATCAATAATCAGCAGCGGGACCTAGAGATCCGTACTGACCCCCACACATTCAACGATGACTTCTATGATCGTGTGAACATTATACGCATGTAACTCAATCCCTTTGTCTCGCGATATATTACATGCCCGAGATTCAATCATCGGTCTCCCCATACCTAGTTTGATCTCGTTACCGACATGTACTTTTTTCTCGTTCTCATGATATAACATTCTAGTGATCAAATCACTTGCTTGCAAGCTAATTAATGTGATATCACCAAGAGGGCCTAGAGTATATCTCTCCGTCATTAGGATGGAAAAATTCCACTCTTGATCCATGAGCCTCAACATAACACCTTCGTAGTACTGAACCCATCTTTATAATCACCCTGTTACGGTGTGAAGTTTGATGTTATCAAGATACTCTTCCGGTGTTAGTGATTGGCATGATCTCATGGTCTAAGGACTAAGATTACTTCGTATGATGTTATAGAAATATAAACACAATGACCTTGATTGTAATACTATACTTCGGATGAACGTTCATCACATCATTCAAATAATATTGTGACCTTGTTATTAACAACATCCAATGTCTATGATCAGGAAACCTTTGATCATCTTGTTAATCAACGAGCTAGTTTATAAGAGAGGCATAACTAGGAACTTTCTATTTGTTCATTAAACACATATGTATTAACGTTTCTGTATTAATACAATTATATCATGCAAAATAAACATTTATCATAAATAAGGAATACGATAATAACCACTTTATTATTGCCTCTCGGGCATATTCCCTTCGGTCTCCCACTTGCACTATAGACAATAATCTTGTATGAAAACTTTGCGTATTGAACACCTATGGCTTTCCGGTTTTCCATATACGCGATTGCAAGTGGTTAATATAATCTACAGATCTGATGCTTTCAGGTCCATGTGTATTTGCATGTCTTTGCGTCTTCACGCATCACTCATTCTCCAATGAGATGTCATTATATAAATTTGGTCTTTTGGTGAGACATTTAGTTCCTTGGGGTTAAATCATGTCGATACTATTGTCGTACAATATATCTTTAGTGTTAGCCCGTTGCGAACCACACCTTAGTTTGATAAAAAAACTATTGACATAGATGCCCTCCTTTGCTGCTACTATAGCAGTCATATACTTAGCCTTTTGTTGTAGTATCCGTCACAATGTCTTAACATTGGAATTCATCCAAATCCATCATGGAAACTTTCTTTCCATTTCATTGTGCCACCCATAGTTTAAACTGAGATAAACTTAATTTGTATGTTGTGACAAAACTAGTATCATTTTTCAATAAACTATTTGTCTCTTATACAAATGGAATATATTCTTAATTCTTCCAAAATATTATAAAAATAACCTTACTGCTGTCCAATGATCATTTTATGATTCATTCTGATATATGCTCATAACACTTAGAGCATAGGACATATCTGGATGTGTATATATCATGTATGATTGATCAAAACATTCTTGTGATTTCACTCATCAAGTGTGAAAGCACTTGAATCTTATTTTACTTATCAAGTGTCGATACACTTTAATCTTGATTCAATTATTTTCCATGCGACAAGATCCTTTTCTCGTTGTTTCTATATTGAACTCCTTCAATATCTCATATATGTACGTTTGGCACGACCATATTAGCATCACAGTCTATCCATGTACAAATTCATGCTAAATATTCGGGTTTTGCCTAAGTATTTCATCGAAATGAAATTCTTAACCTTTGTCAATAAAATATACATCATTTCCAATCAACAAGATGTCCTCCACATAATGTATTAGAAATATGTCTCAGCACTCCCACTTAATTTTTTGCAAATGCAAGCATCTTCATTGTCTCCTGATGAAAAACTTCTTTAACAGTTTCAACACGGTGAAGATTCCAACTCCGCAATGCTTACTTCAACCATTGAAGTTTGCATGCCCTTTTTAACATCTTTTGAATTAAAAAAACCCTTTGGATCATGTCATGCACACATCCTAGGTAACCATTCTATTAGAAGAACTTTGTTTTGTTTATTCATCTACCATATACCAAATTATATATAGTGGTTGCTACTTTAATCCGTCTAGACTAAATATCACTATGAAAGATCAAATCTTGTCATAGTCAACTACTTGAACATTGTCATAAAAACTTTACCGACATGTCGACTATTTCATAGATGTGAAACATCCATATCTGTTTCTTTATAGATCCAAATACGACCGATAGTTTTTTACACCTTTCCGGAGGGTCTTTCAAGTTCAAAACTTGATTTCTCGTGTATGGAACTATCACGGATTTTATGACTTCAAGCCATTTGACGAAGTCAGGCCCCATCATCGCTTCTTTGCATGTAGTCGGTTCATCATTGTCAAACAACAATGATTTACTCTCAAATCTTAGCATTTGATTGTTTATCCGGCCTACTAGGAACTTATATATCCGTGACCGCAACCTTTGAGGCACATGAGACATGAGCATTGTGGCTGCCTCCGGAATGTTTTCCGGCGCTGCGCAACTCAGCACATATAGCTGAGGTTTGTTAACCTTATCAAAGTTGTATTGTCCTCCCACTTAACTTTTTGTGAAAAATTTATTTTTCAAGAAACTTCACGTTTCAAGTGGAAAACCCTTTTGTCGTTGGTGTTATGTAGGAATACCCAATGGTTAGTCGAAACAACCTACAAAGACATGCTCATCTGACTTTGGTTGTAAACATCTTACTTATGCTTAATATACCAAAATTTAAGAAAGGACAACTTGGGTTTTACCCCAAACCGTAACTTACATGGTGTCATTTCAACGGATCAAGATGGAACTCTTTTCAGTGTAAAAGTGGTAGTCTCTAAAGCTTTAATCTTTTAAAACATAATGGTAGTTATAAATAACACCTTTGATCCAACCATGTCAAACAAGGTTTCATTACAAATCTCAAACACTCCATATTCCTATGGTGTTTTGGGAGATGTAAATCTAGGTGTTTTGCTAAACTTGCAACTCAAATAAATCCCTTTATGATAAAATCATAAATCATTTAATTTCTTGTTATAATGATTTTCCACTTCATCTTGAAAGTCTTTGAACGTTTTCAAATATTTCATACTTCTTTCTCATTAAGTGAATATTCACTCAAAAATTCTGGAGAAAGCACATGAAGTTGAAATCCATCGCTTACGACTGCACATAATGGACTACATACATCGATATGTATAAATTCCAATATTCTTGTCGATCGTTATTATTTGGACTTTGAACAAAGTTTTAATTATTCCGAGGAAAGCCTCACAAGCGTCACTTGATCAAATCAAAGACTTCAAAATTCCATGAATACGGAGATTCTTTATGTTTTCTTTCCAATATAATTTAAATGGGAATGTCACTTCGTAAGTGACCTTTCAATAATTTGTCTTGCGACAATTTAGCATTAGTTTTTATGGATGTGATTTGTCCAACTAGATTTTTAAATCATCCATCTTATATGGAATACGGTAATTATTTGAATAATATTTGTTCTCATAATACCTGATTTAAATAACGATTATTAAAATAAATCTTGAAGGCAGACTTTGATGTCAACGAGAAATACAAACAATGGCTTGTTTGTTTTCGATGAACATTATGACATATTCTCTTGCTAGTTACTTAGGACATTGTGGTTCATGAATTGCGTCGTTCTGTATGAAATTTCATACCAACCAATTTGGTATTCAATAACCAAGAACCACATTGTTTAACAAGCAAAGAATACAACCATAACATGTATATCATCTATATACCTAAACTGGATATTTCCAATAGGCCTTTAAACTTTAGATTGACACTCAACACAATACGATACTAGTTTGAAAGTAAATATCCAGAATTCTGTAGTTCTATTATCTCAATTACAACTAAGCATAATGTGGTGAACGAATGCCAATGACTACACCAAATTATGAAAATTCACTTTGATTTAATTTATGATAAATTGAGTTATACTAATCCAAATTAGAAATGAACTCGCACTCAAAAATGACATCCCTCGTGTCTTTTTGGTGATTACATGAACCAAATCCACTACACCAAGTCCGATCATCACGTGAGTCGGTGTAGCTTCAAAGGCAAGCATCCATATGGTCATCATATCAAAACATATGACTCATGCTTAACCTTTCGGTCCGTGTTCTGAGGCCATGTCTGCACATGCTAGGCTTGCCAAGTAAGAACCTTAGTATTTGCATGTGTAAAACTGTCTTACACCCGAGATATGCTCGTGGATTCAAGTACACCCAATCATCACGTGATGTCTTGAAGCGGCGAAACATTGTCGGTGCATACTTAAGGAAGAACACATTTTTATCTTGATATCTAAATGAGGGATCATATTATTATGCTAATAAAACGCCAAAAAAGCAATATAAGATGCAACAAACATCACATGTGAAAAAGTGAAATGATATGGTCCTTGCACTTGACCGTTATCATGTGCATCGTGGTATGATCTTCATCATTCCTTTATGTGTAAGGTCTATGGAACTTACACGTTATGTGTGTTGTAAGAGTATCAACTTATAATTTTACTTCAACATCACCATATCATGACACTAGCCTAGCAACAATCTAAACTAGACGCTTCTAATTTATCCATTGCAAGTTTTACGTGGCTTAGGGCTTTTGAAGATTGAACCATTCTTACCTACGAACATGGAACCACAACGAGGATAACCAAATTATTAACAACTCATTGTAAATTAGATATTGACTATAGTAGGAGAGACAGACACCCACTAGCCACTTATGCAAAACTAGTTTAATGTCAAGCGTGGAACATGTCTCATGTGCAAGGACATGTAAAGTTTGTCCGGGCCGCTTCATCCCACTATGCCACCAATATCCAAAGTACAACTAAGAAGCAATAACATGATCATCATTGCCCACATACTCATATGTGTACTACCCGTGCAAAGCATCTACGCATAGATCTGGATCTGATACCACTGTATGGTTCGCAACATAGAAAACAAAATTTTTCCTACGATGGGAACAACTAAGTACCAAGATCTATCTACTAGATACAAGTAGCGGGTGGATATACATCCATAGAATACATACCCTCGAAGACCGAATAGTATTAACGAGGTTGTACTCGTGGATGTTGTAGTCGAACGCTTGCCGATCTCAAGATCGTGATAAAGTCCATCTGGTCCAGCCGGTCCAGCACCATCAAGTCCAGCACCGCAAAGCAGTGGTGCATCTGTGATCACACACACGTCCGGGTACCCCGACAACCTCCACGCCCTCTCTCCAGCGAAGCAGCGGAAGCAACAAATCCTTCCAGAAAAAGCCACCGGGAACATGTATCTCGCTGATCTGAGACCATGGGGAAATTCTAAAGGGGGGACAGATATACTTCACGAGGAGGTGTGAGTGAGAAGTGAGAGAAGGGGGTCATTTTATAGGGGA
The DNA here is from genome assembly GCA_916181665.1 of Avena sativa. NCBI lineage: Eukaryota > Viridiplantae > Streptophyta > Magnoliopsida > Poales > Poaceae > Avena > Avena sativa. The sequence continues at coordinate 236,695,075 of OV702283.1, read as the reverse complement.
GGGGGCAGCCCAAGGGGGAATGGCCGCAGGCCAAGGAGGGTGCCCCCACCTCTCCCTCATTCATGTGGTGGAAGCTCCACTCACATAAACACACCTCCACTCACAATTCCACTCACATGCATTAATTTTCCACCAAAATTAATGCAAGCTCTCATTTAATAAAACTCTTTTGTTTACTTTATTCATAATTTTGTTAATTACTCTAACTAACAAACATTCACATAAAACCCCCTATAACATTTCAATTTCACATGCAAAATCAGTTTCAGCAATTTCAACCAAAACGATTCCGATGTCTAGTGAAATAAATTCCTGCGCTTTCCTTTTTCTTTCTCTGGCATATCATTTGCTCTGAATGGTGTCGGTATCCCTTAAGTGTAGACATGATTCGAGACACCTCTCCGATCATTAATCAGCAGTGGGACTTGGAGATCCGTACTGAATCCCACACATTCAACGATGACTTCTGTGATCGTGTGAACCTTATAGACATGTAACTCAATCCCTTTGTCTCGCGATATATTAGATGTCCGAGATTCGATCATCGGTATCCCCATATCTAGTTTGATATTGTTACCGACATGTACTCTTTTCTCGTTCCCGTGATATAACATTCTAGTGATCAAATCACTTACTTGCAAGCTAATTAATGTGATATCACCGAGAGGGCCCAGAGTATATCTCTCTGTCATCGGGATGGAAAAATTCCACTCTTGATCCACGAGCCTCAACATAACACCTTCATAGTACTGAACCCATATTTATAATCACCCTGTTATGGTGTGATGTTTGATGTTATCAAGATACTCTTTTGGTGTTAGTGTTTGAGATGATCTCATGGTCTAAGGACTAAGATTACTTCGTATGATGTTATAGCAATATAAACACAATGACCTTGATCGTACTGCTATACTTCGAATGAATGTTCATGATACGTTGGAAACGTATCTATAATTTTTGATGCTAGATGCTTGTTTTGTATCTACTTTTCTTTATTTGTCCACACTTTGAGGTGCTTTTTAAATGTTTTCTGGTACTAACCTATTAACAAGTTCCAACAGTGCCACATGCCTGTTTTATGCTGTTTTTGGTTTTAGAAAAGTTAGTAAATAAATATTCTCGGAATTGGACGGGACAAAGGACAAAGTCAATTACTTTCCGCGGGGAACAAGAAGTCCAGAGGAGAGCCCGATGGGCCGGACAGAGGGGCCTGACCCACCCCAGGCGTGGTGGGCCCCACCTCGCGACTAGCTAGGGTTTGGTCGCCCTGGCGGCCTCCTCGGTCTCCCCCTTCGCCTATAATAAGCCCCCGATGAAGAAACCCTGAGTACCCGATCAGAAATCCACGAAACCATTTGTAGCCGCCGCCACCATCGTACCTATATCGGGGGGGGGATCAGAAGTTCTTCACGGCACCCTTCCGGAGGAGAGATCATCCTGGAGGCCTTCTCTCCGGTATGATGCGTGAGTAGTTCCACCTTGGACTATGGGTCCATGTAGTAGCTAGATGGTTGTATTTCCTCCTTTGTGCTTTCATGTATAGATCTTGTGAGCTCCGTTCATGATCAAGATATAATCTATTTGTAATCATGCATGTTGTGTTTGCGGGGATCTGATGGATATTGAGATTATTATGTTGGTTTGATTAATGGTGTTGTCTTTATGATTCTATCATGTTTGTGTTGTTTGTGATCTTGCATGATCTTCGTTGTTAGTAGCTATCTTGGCCAAGTAGTTGCTAGTGACTCCAAGAGGGAGTATTTATGCTCGATAGTGGGTTCATGCCTCTAGTTTCCAAGGGAAATGACAGAAATCTCTTTGGTTGTAGATGTGTTGTTGCTACTAGGGATAAAACAATGGTCTCTTGTTCATGGAACATGTGGACTGTTTACCTTACACACTTTGCTTAAAGCAGTTGTCTGTTGCTTGCAACTTAATACTGGAGGGGGTTCATATGATAACCTGAAGGTGGACTTCTAGTCATAGATGCAGTTGGATGGCGGTATATGTATATTGTTGCATTGCCCAATCAAGCTCATAGGATCTTTCTGACTAGTAATTGCATTGTTATGCCTTTCTCAGTTCCTGTCAATTGCCTCGATGTAATTTGTTTACCCTTCATGCCATGTTGTTTATATAAGGAGCGCACCTCTGGTGAACTATGGACCCCGGTCCAATCTTTACCATTTATACATCTTCCACTGTTATTTGTTTACTTGCTGAAAACCACCATTACCTTCCACACCATAAGTTTAATCCTTTGTTATAGCAAACCGGTGAGCTTGAAAACCTCACTGATTCGTTGGGGCAAAGTCTGGAGTTTGTGTTGTGCAGGTCTCTGCGTTGCTTGCAACACCTGTGTGATGTTTCCTTCCTCCTACTGGTTCGATAACCTCGGTTTCTTACTTAGGGAAAACTTGATGCTGTGCTACTTCACACCTTGCTCTTGGGGTTCCCAACGAAGCGCTCCTACATCAACCCAGCGCAGCCAACAAGCTTTTCTGGCGCCGTTGCCGGGGAGGCTAAGGACGCCTTCATAAGGGGAGTCATTCACTTCCTTTCTCTTTACTTTGTTTTTACTTTTCTTTGTTTCTTTTGTTTGGTTTTGTTTGCCTCTTTCCAAAAAACCCAAAAAATTTAGTCTAGTTTGGTTTGCTTTCTTTATTCAAAAACACAAAAAAATTAGTTCCTGCTCTAGCTGCTGCTGCTGCTGCTATTTTTGGCTTGCCCACCTTTACCAAAATGAACTCTGCTGAGAACACCAAGTTGTGTGACTTCACTAGCACCAACAACAATGATTTCCTTATCACTCCTATTGCTCCACCTGCTCCTGATGCTACCTTTTATGAAATTAAGCCTGCTTTGTTGAATCTTGTGATGAGAGAGCAATTTTCTGGTGCTGGTTCTGATGATCCTGCTGCCCATCTTAATAGCTTTGTTGAACTTTGTGAGATGCAAACGTATAAGGATGTAGAGGGAGATATTATTAAGCTCAAGCTTTTTCCTTTCTCCCTGAGGGGATAGGATAAAGAATGGTTTCTTTCTTTTCCTAAAAATAGTATTGATTCAAGGACTAAGTGCAAAGATGCTTTTATTGGAAAGTACTATCCTCCTGCTAAGATTATATCCATGATAATTGACATTATGAAATTTAAATAGCTTGATAGTGAACATGTTGCTCCTGCTTGGGAAAGAATCTAATATTTGGTTAAAAATTGTCCTACTCATGGACTCATTGCTTGGATGATTATCTAGACTTTTTATGTAGGTTTGAACTTCTCCTCAAGAAGTTTGTTGGATTCTGCTGCTGGAGGTACCTTTATAGGCCTCACTTTGGGTGCTGCAACAAGGCTCCTTGATAATATGATGGTTAACTACTCTGAATGGAATGTTGAGAGAGCTCCACATGGTAAGAAGGTAAATTCTATTGAGGAAACCTCCTCTTTGAGTGAAAATATTGATGTTATTATGGCTATGCTTGTTAATGGGAAAGCTCCTCTAGATCCTAATAGTTTTCCCTTAGCCTCTTTGGTTGCTCAAGAAGAGCAAGTTGATGTGAACTTAATTAGAAACAACAATTTCAACAACAATGCCTATAGGAATAATTGTGGTAGCAACAACAATTATAGGCCTTATCCTCCTAATAATGGCAATTCCTATGGAAGCTCTTACAATAATTCTATAAGTTCCCCCTCTGAACTTGAAGTCACGCTCAAGGAATTTATTAGTAAACAAACCACTTTCAATAAGACTATAGAGGAAAAGCTTTTAACTGTTGAGAAAAATATATCCTCTTTGTCTAAAGCTCAAACTTCCTTGGTTAATAAAATGGCTGCTAAACCTGAAACTATGGAAAACACCTTTTCTACTGCTCATGCCATACAAGTTACTATTGATGAAAATGTTAGGCTGTTAGCTCAACTTCATGCTAAGTGGGAAAGGAAAGCTGAAATTGATAGAAACAATAGTGTGTGCAATATCACCACAAGTAGTCCCTATTCCTACTCCTACTATGCCTACCACTAGTGATGCTAAGTTTGACTTTGATATTGATGGTTGCAATATTTCTGAAGTGATAATGTTCTTGCAAAAGTTTTCTAGAAGTCCTGATGCTAGTGATATGCATGTTGCCTTTACCAAACACATTACAGATGCTCTTGTGAAAATTAAGGAAGAGAAGATAAAACACAAAGCTTCTATTCCTAGGAAAGTAGAAGATAGTTGGGAACCCATTATTAATATTCAAGTGAATGATTTTGATCTCAAAGCTTCATGTGATCTTGGTTCTAGTGTCTCTATTATGCCTAGGAAGATTTCTGAAATGCTTGATTTACCACCTTTGGAAGATTGTTATTTAGATGTCCCACTCAATGATAATTCTAAGAATAAACTCATGGGGAGTATTAATGATGTTCTCATCATGGTTAATAATTCTTATGTCCCTGTGGATTTCTATGTTTTGGATGTTGAATACAATGCTTCTTGTCCTATTACTTTGGGAAGACCTTTTCTTAGAACAGTTGGTGCCATCATTGATATGAAAGAAGGCACCATTAAATATCATTTTACATTCAAGAAAGGTGTTGAACACTTCCCAATGAGAAGAGAGAAGTTGTTCTTTGCTCCCCCTTTGAAAGCAAGATTTGATGTTAATGCTTCTTCATTTGAAAATACTTGATTCTTCTTGCTTCTTGTGCCTAACTTAAAGGCGTTAAAGAAAAGTACTTGTTGGGAGATAACCCAAGAGTTTCCTTGAGTCTTAGAAGTTATTACTTCTGTAATGACCTCTCCTTATCCTTTTTGTTTTCTTTTTGTACCAAGAATGACCTCTAATGAGAGGGAAGTAAGATTTGGGGAGTTGCTGTCCTGAAACAGATTTCTGTCCTCCACCAAAAAAATTCGTGAGGAAGCTCTGTAACTCGGATTGAGCTCAGAGTTTACGAATAGATCCCCTATTCTGTTATCTAACTTTCATTAGTTTAGCACTTTTTGATTTGAGCAACATAAGATGTTCGAAAAAATCGGTTTCTACCTGCTGGTCTGTTTTGATAGATTTCTGCCATTATTTGCATTTGCTTCTTATTGATTCCTTTTTAAGTTCTCTTCAGGTAAATTGAGATTTTTGAAGGATTTACTACAGTAGCTTGTGTTTTTAGTGGAAAGCCTTGCTGTTCCAAAGCTTTGCCAGTGGTCTAATATCTTTTGAATACACTAATGTTGCTAATGAAGATTGTGTGAAGTTTTGTATGAAGGAAAAATTTCAGGTGTAAAGAGAGAATGATGCAATGAGATGAAGAATGGACAAAAGCTCAAGCTTGGTGATTCCACCATGGTGTCACCCCAAGAAATATCCAAGAGGTACAAGCGTCAAAGCTTGGGGATGCCCAAGGCATCCCCTTCTTCATCAATAAAAAGCTCAGGTCTGTCTAGACACTTCGTTTTTATTGTTTCATGCACAGTTGTGTTGTTCTTGGAGCGTCTTAGTTTTCGTTTGCTTTGCTTAGGTTGCTTGAATAAAGTAGTTTGGACCCCCGTTCTCGCTGTGTTGTTTTGCAAATAAGTTGCTTGGTGTTGGAAAGGAGTAGTAAGTTCTTGCTTGAAGTGCAAGAGGAGCTTGCATTCACTGTGACTTAGACTTTAGCATGACATGCTAGGTGTTGTTTTGACCTTATGCTTAGTGATTATTGTTGTAGCATGTCTTGTTCCAAAAAATTGGGATTGCTTAGTGTGCCTTGAAGAAATTATGCGTTGTTTTAGCATGCAAAAGCATTGTATTGTGGTATTCTCCTTTGATGCTTTGCTTGGGTTGACTTGGCACATGCTCACACCATGTTATGACTATGACAAGTCACCATTAGCCTCTATGATCATTTATTCCTTGACTTGTAGTACCACTCTTTGCTTTGATTAGTATGATTTGTTGCACTGCATGATTATGGCCATTATTGCTCTCTTAGTTGGTTGCTCCCAGTCTTTTGCTAGCCTCCACTTGTATGAGTAAGTTCTACTCATGCGTCCAACTCCCAAGAAACCAAGTTATTCCAAAGTGTCCACTATAAATTCCTATGCATGGTGTGTTACACCATTCGAAGTATATTCTTGTTTTCAACTATCTTCCAATTAAAAACTATTTTGTTATGTGAAAACTTAGTGATGAAAGCCCTCACGAACTTGATGGCACACTTTATATTCTTCGCCCCTAATAAATTTGAACCATTGTGACAACTTTGTTGTATATGCTTGCACTTATAAGTTGGAATTAGCAGAACCATGCTATCACGGGGAACGTTTTCAACATTGCACTCGTACCTTGTTGTACTCAGTTGATATCATGTTCTTTTGTCTATGGATGTCACCGGTGTGAAATAAAGAGGGAACTTGTAAGTCCATGGAGTCTGTATCCTGTGTTAGAGAAACGCCTGGGCCGCTAGCCTAAGCCATGCCTAATCATGGTGGAAACTTGCAGCATCACCATAGTGAGCTATCTATGAAGCATCCTCAATAAAAACCTATGCATTTGGTAAATAAAAAGATTGTTGAGATGCTCATTGTCTGCTTGCCTTGTCATTTTGGTTATGGGAAAGCTTCTGTACCATGTGCAAGGGGTACCCTGTTGGCGGTTCTCAATGATATGCAAATACTTACAGTGACAAGAACTTACCTAGACCCAAAGTTGAGTATGCATGAGGTGTGGCCCTCATATTCAAGGGGCATGAGATTGCCAACTTATACTTCATCAAGCATATACTGCAGGTTTGCCACTTTAACCTTAACCACTTCAAGATGCTTATGATAGGGGCAATGAGGGATGAAAGCTAACAAGTACCATAATTTTTGGAAGCTCTTTTTGAAACTTGTAATCCCTGCTTCCTTTACAAAAAGGCATTTCTTCCACCACTATTGAGTCTCCACCTTCTACCTTTAGGCACCATTAAGAGAGCATATATGTCATTCTGTGTGCAGTGTTCCAAAGCTTATTAATTGATGCATATTGTGTTATTACTTGCTCTTGTGCTACTTGTTTCTAGTCACCCTTGTGAAATTTGCAGGTGTCCAATGCATTATATTGCTACTCTATGAGGGACAAGCTGGTTACCACTATGCTATGTTTTCTGTATGTGAAACAAACAAATGTTTTTCAATGCATGTTATTCATGATCTTTGTTTGTAGCTTGCCATGTTGCATGCATATTTACTATGTCCTATTGTCAGAACTCCATCTTTCATGCACATGTTTAGAGTTCTTTGATCCCAGCTTTCAATGCTTGCAAATGGTTGGATCTTTATTGTGAGGGTGCATGTCACCTAAAAAATTATTCTCTTTATCACTTACCTACTCGAGGATGAGCAGGAGTTAAGCTTGGGGATGTTGATACGTTGGAAACATATCTATAATTTTTGATGCTCCATGCTTGTTTTGTATCTACTTTGCTTTACTTGTCCACACTTTGAGGTGCTTTTTACATGTTTTCTGGTACTAACCTATTAACAAGTTGCAACAGTGCGAGATGCCTATTTTCTGTTGTTTTTGGTTTCAGAAAAGTCAGTAAAGAAATATTCTCAAAATTGGAAGGGATAAAGGACAAAGTCAATTACTTTTCGTGGGGAACAAGAGGTCCAGAGGAGAGCCCGAGGGTTTGGCCAGAGGGGCCAGACCCACCCCAGGCGCGGGTGGGCCCGACCCCGCGCCTGTCTAGGGTTTGTTCGCCCTGGCGGCCGCCTCGGGTCTCCCCCTTCGCCTATAAGAATCCCTCGATGCAGAAACCCTAAGTACCCGATCAGAAATCCACGAAACCGTATGTAGCCGCCACCACCATTGTCCATAGATCGGGGGGGATCTGAAGTTCTTCCCGGCACCCTGCCGGAGGGGAGATCATCCCGGAGGCCTTCTCTCTGATATGATACGTGAGAAGTTCCACCTTGAACTATGGGTCCATGTAGTAGCTAGATAGTTGTATCTCCTACTTTGTGCTTTCATGTATAGATCTTGTGAGCTCCGTTCATGATCAAGATCGAATCTATTTGTAATCATGCATGTTGTGTTTGTGGGGATCCGATGGATATTGAGATTATCATGTTGGTTTGATTAATGGTTTTGTATTTATGATTCTATCATGTCTGTGTTGTTTGTGATCTTGCATGCTCTCTGTTGTTAGTAGCTATATTGTCCAAGTGGTTGCTAGTGACTCCAAGAGGGGGTATTTATGCTCGATAGTGGGTTCATGCCTCTAGTTTCCAAGGGAAGTGACAGAAATCTCTTCGGTTGTAGATGTGTTGTTGCTACTAGGGAGAAAACAACGGTCTATTTTTCATGGAACATGTGGACTGTTTACCTTACACACTTTTCTTAAAGCAGTTGTCTGTTGCTTGCAACTTAAGACTGGAGGGGGTTCGGATGATAACCTGAAGGTGGACTTCTGTCACATCCCAAGATATTCCAAATCTTGTAATGTGAAAAATAATTGAGTAAAATAAAACTTTGTTTGATTTTCAGGGCCAGAAGAAAGTTTTTGAATTCAATTGGAACTTCAAACCTATTTGGATTAAATAAATCCTAAAGGGATTTAAAAAGATAAACATTTAATAAAAGGAAAATAAAATATTTTGGAATTGCTATTTTGGATCTTTAAATAAAAGGATTTGGTTTTCAAAAGAAATAGAAGTTTTATAAATAAGGATTATTTTATAGAGCCAAATTAAATCTTGGCCAAGCTTTTGAAATAAAACATTTTGATTTGATAAAAATGGTAAAGGTTTATTTAAAATAAATTAATAAGGATTTAATATCCAAGTTTTGTTAATAAAGGTTTTACTATTTCCAAAATATCAAAACTTATTTATTTATTTAAAAATAAGTTTTCCAAGTATTTTATATTCCCAAATAAAACCTACTGATTTGGTTTTGAAAATAATTAGATTTCAAAATGGAGTTTTAAAATAAACATCAAATTCTATTTTGATTTATTAAACAAGGTCTATTTTACTAATGATGGACCCTAAAAATAAAATTATTATTTGGTTTTGGAATTATGGTTTATGCTACTGAACAAAACCAAATTCATAGTTGCAAAGTTTGTTGATTGTTTGAATTGATTTGAGTGTGATTTGTTTGCTTGAAATTCAAAAACAGAAATTAGTTCTCGAAAAAGAAAAGGTTTCAGGAAGAAAAAAATGGAATCTGGACTCAGCCCAACCGGCCAAGCCCACTAAGCCCAGCAAACAGCCCAGCTCCCCTCCCCGAAGAAAAACGTTTCGCACTCGTTTCATGACCCGTGCAGTGAATGACTGGTGGACCCTTCCCTCACTCCTTTTCCCACTGACCAGCAGACCCCACTTTTCCAGCTCGTCTCCTTCCTCGCGACGACCACGCCGGCCGTTTCTGCCATTGATGTCGCGGCTTGAATGCACATTGATTCCGCGCCTTAACCTCGCCATGACTGCACTCTATTAATCGCCAGCGTCTCCTCCTCCTTTCCCCTCACACGCCACTCCCTCTCTGCCCCGAGGCTGCCTCAATTTGAGCTCGCCCTTCCACTGCTCCGACGAGATTTCTCCTCCAATTCCGGCCAGCACTCGCCACCTCCTGCCTCCCCGACCAAGATCATGTAGGGGTTCGTAGCATGGAAAACAAAAATTTTCTATCGCATACAAACAAACAAGCCAAGATCTATCTACTAGATTGTAGCAACGAGTCGATGGAATAACTTACCCTCGAAGATTCCAAAGCGGTTAACGAGAGCAGATTCTCGTGGGTGATGTAGTCGTACTCTTTCCGATCTCAAGATCGCGTAGACGATCCTTCCGGCGCCATGTTCCGGCAGCGCTCCCGCAGTCGGTCACACGTTCGGTACTCGACGAAGACCTTCCTCTCCCTTGTTCCAGCAGGCAGCGGAGGTTGTAGCACTCTCCTCGCGATTCCGGCAGCACAACGGCGTGGTACCGGAAGTAGAGGGGAGATCCCGCAGGGCTTCACCTTAAGCCGGAGCGAGTATGGTGGAGTATGAGAGAGAGCTATTAGTGGTCTAGGGTTTAGACACACCAATTAGAAGGCTCTAAACCGAAGGCTAGAGCAATTAGAAGCTCTAAACCAAAACGGCTCTAAACCGGAGATTAGAGGATAGGAACTTGTGTGTCTAGAGGAGGAGGCCCTGCCCCTCCTTTTATAGGTGGGAGGGGAGGCCAAGGGGAGGGGAGTCCCTCCCCAAGTCGGCCTTGGTTGGCGCGCCGGCTTGGATGGACTCCTCCCCCAAGTCGGTTCCAACCACCTCTTGCTTGTTTCCCACAGTTTCCTGTTTTAGCCGTTTGACTTTCAAACTGGCCGTTTGACTTTTCTGTTTGGGATTCATTTTAATCCTTTATTTGGAACAGCGAGAACACTTAGTACATGATGCAATCATTCCAATATGCAATGACACATTCATGTACCCTCCCCCCCCCCGGAGTGCCGGACAATCCGGAACCTTCTAGAACATTCCCGATGAAAACACCGGAATCATTTCCGAACTCTGCAACGGGACTTTCCTTATATGAATCTTATTCTCCGGACCATTCCGGATCACCTCGTGATATCCCGGATCCCATCCGAGACTCCGAACAACATTCGGTCTCTTTCTCATAATACCATAACTACTCAAACAACGTCGAATCCTTAAGTGTGTCTCCCTACGGTTCGTGAATTATGCGGACATGATCGAGACACTTCTCCGAACAATAACCAATAGAGGAATCTGGAAATTCATATGGCTCCCACATATTTCTACGATTACTTTGCGATCGAATGAACCACTTACATACGATACCAATTTCCCTTTGTCTCACGATAGTTTACTTATCCGAGGTTATGATCGTCGGTATCTCTGCATACCTAGTTCAACCTCGTTACTGATAAGTACTATTTTCTCGTTCCCGTGATATGTGATCCCTTGTGAGCCAGTCACATGCTTGCAAGCTAATTGGATGACATTTCACCGAGAGGGCCCAGAGTATATCTATCCGTCATATGGATGGACAAATCCCACTCTTGATCCATGTGTTTCAACCAATACTTTCCGAACACTCAATGCCACCTTTATAGCCACCCAGTTACGGTGTGGTGTTTGATGTCATCAAAGCATCCATCTGGTAAAGGTGATATGCATGATCTCATGGTCGAAGGAATTAGGTTACTATGTATCAGAAAGCTTATAGCAAATGAACTATATTAAATGACTTGATCTTTATGCTACGCTTAACTATAGGAGTATGTCCATCACATCATTCTCCTAATGATATGATCGTGTTGTTAATAACATCTCTATGTTCATGATCAGGAAACCATGATCATATATTAACCAACAAGCTAGTTTAACAAGAGGCTTTACTAGGGACTCTTATTTTAGTTTACAAATCACACAAGTATTAATGTTTCCGGTTAATACAGTTATAGCATGGTATGTAAACATTTATCATAAGTGTGAAGATATGATAATAACCACTTTATTATTGCCTCCTGGGCATATCTCCAACAGTCTCCCACTTGCACTAGAGTCAATAATCTAGTTTCAAATCTTTGTGTATTCAACACCTATGGCTTTCCGGTGTTGTATGTACACGATTGCTAGTGGTCAACTGATCTCCGGATCTGACACTTCCAGGTCCGTGTGTAATTGCATGTCTTTGCGTCTCTACGCATCACTCATTCTCTAATGAGATGGCTTCGTACAAATTTGGTCCTTTGGTGTGACCTTTAGTTCTTTTGGGGTTAAAACATGTTGATAATATTGTCGTACAATATATCTTCATAGTATTATCCCGCTGTGAACTACACCTAGTTTGATAACAAACTACTTGACACAAATGCCCTCTTTAGCTGCTATTATAGCAGTCATATACTTAGCCTCTTGTTGTAGTATCTGTCACAATGTCTTAACTTTGGAACTCATCCAAATCCATTATGGAACTCACTTTCCATTATATTGTGCCACCCTTAGTTTAGATTGAGATAAACTTAATTTGTACTTTGTGACAAAACTAGTATCAATGTAGTACTTTTACAATGAACTAACCATCTATTTGTCACTTCTACAAATATTATACTCTTAGTTCTTCCAAAAGATCATAAGAATATCCTTATTATTGTCCAATGATCATCTTACGAATCATTCTGGTATATGCTCACAACATTTAGAGCATAGGACATATCTGGATTTGTACATATCACAGTATGATTGATATAAATACTCTTTGTGATTTCATACATCAAGTATCGATCTATACTTGATTATTTGTTTCACTTTACCAAATGTCAATACACTTGAATATATCATCAACGTTGAACTCATTCAATCCTTTCTGTGCGACAAGAACCTTTTTCTTGTAGTTTCTATATTGAACTCATTCAATATCTCGTCTATGTACTTCTGGCACAACCATATTAGCGTCTATTGATGCCAAATATTTGGGTTTTGCCTAAGTCTTTCATCGGGATGAAATTCTTAATATGTGTTAATAAAAGATACATTATTTCCAATCAACAATATGTCTTCCACATAATGTATTAGAAACATGTCTTAGCGCTCCCACTTAATTTCTTGCAAATGCAAGCATCTTCATTGTCTCTAATGAACTTTTAAACTCCTTTAACAGTTTCATCATAGTGAAGATTCCAAATCCGCGATGCTCACTTTAACCATTGAAGTTTGCATATGCTTTTAGCATCCTTTGAATTAACAAAACCCTATGGACCGTGTTATGCACATGTCCTAGGTAACGATTCTATTAGAAGAACTTCTTTTGTTTATTCAACTACCATATAACAAAATTATATGTAGTGGTTGCTACATTAATCCGTCTAGACTAAATATCACTATGACAGATCAAATCTTGTCATAGTCAACCTTTGAACATTGTTGTGAACTCTTTCCCAACATGTCGACTATTTCATAGATGTGAAACATCCATGTCTATTTCTTTATAGATCCAAATACGACTGTAAGGTCTTGTACCTTCCCAGAGGGTCTTTCAAGTTCAAATCTTGATCTCTCGTATATGGAACTATCACGGATTTTATGGCTTCAAGCCATTTTACGGAGTCAGGGCCCATCATCGCTTCTTTGCATGTAGTCGGTTCATTATTCTCAAATAATGATTCAACCCTCAAATCTTGGTATTTGATTGTTCATCCGACCTACTTGTTTCAATAGGAACTTGGATCTCCGTGACCACAACCTTTGAGGTACGTGAGCCATGAGCTTTGTTGCTGCCTCCGGAACACTTTTCGGTGCTGCGCAACTCTGCACATACAGCTAAGGTTCTTTTAACCTTATCAAAGTTCTATTGTCCTCCCACTTAACTTTTCACGAAAAATTCCTTCTCAAAGAAACTTGACGTTCTAAGTGACAAACACTTTTGTCTCCGGTGTTATGGAGGAATACTTAACAGTTATACAAAGACAGGTTCATCCGACTTTGGTTGCACACATCTTTATTATGCATAGCATACCAATGTTTAAGAAAGGACAACTTGGGTTTTATCCCAAACCATAACTTTATATGGTGTCAATTCAACGGATTATGATGAAGCTCTTTTCAGTGGAAAAACGGTAATCTCTAAAGCTTTTAATCTTTAAAATATAATGGAAGTTTTATGAATTACACCTTCGATCTTACCATGTCAAACAAGGTTTAATTACATATCTCGAACGCTCCATACTCTTATGGTGTTTTCGGAAAAATGCAAATCCACGGAACGATTCCTTAAATCTTAGGTATTATGCTAAACTTGTAACTCAAATATCTTCCTTTATGATCTTATCATAAACTATTTATATTCTTGTTACAATGATTTTGCACTTCATCTTGAAAGTCTTTGAACTCTTCAAATATTTCACACTTCATCCTTATTAAGTAAATATTCATATATTCACTCAAATTTTCGGAGAAAGCATATGAAGTTGAAATCCATCGCTCTTGACTACACATAATGGATTTCGTACAACAATATGTACAAGTTCCAATAAGCTAGTCATTCGTTCCCTTTTGGCCTATGAACGAAGTTTTAATTATCTCTAGGAAAGTTTCACAAGCGTCATTTGATCAAAAATCAAAAGACTCCAAAATTCCATCCACATGGAGTTTCTTCATGTTTTCTTTACAATATAATTTAAATGGCGATATCACTTCCTAATTGATCTTTCAATCAATTTGTCCTTCGACATTTTTAGCACTAGTTTTATGGATGTGATTTCTCCAACAAGATTTTGTGAATCATCCATCTTTTATGGATTACGGCAATTAATTGAACAACCCTTTTGTTCTCATAATACCTGATAAAACAAATCTTGAAGGCAAGCTTTGATGTTTAACGAGCAACACAATAACCTTTTATTTGTTCTCGATGAACATCATCACATATTATTTTGCTAGTTACTTAGGCCATTGTAGTTCATGAATTGTGTTGTTTCGTATGACGATTCACACCAACAAATTCAGTATCAAATACTTAAGAACCACATTGTTTAATAAGCAAAGAATATAGCCATAACATGTATAACATCTATATACTTAAACTGAACAATTCCAGTCTTTTCTTTTCTGCCATATATTTATGAGATTCTCTTTCAGTATTTCCCTTTCTGTTTGAAAGAATCTATCAACATCAATAGTGGAGTCATACATATGACACATAATCCAAAGCGTGTATAATTAAATACCAATGTCTTTGGACTTGCACTTTGAAGTAGATCACCATCATCAAATGTTTGGTGTTCTTCCAAATTCCTTTCTTTAGTAATCTCTTGGTGTAGTAAATATTTTACCTACATCAAATATTCACCCTTATCATGGAATTATCCATGATCAAGCTACTTTTAGCTTATAAAGATGAATCGTGAGTATAATGTTGCTATCCAAAACCTTTTGGTGGATTAGGACAACAAGTGTTTCCAACCTTTTGCAAATTCTCATCAAAATATGAGAACATGAACTTTGCCATATTATACTCTATCATGTTGTAACCAAAACTTCGTTTCAGATATCACAATATCTTCCACACATCATGGTTTCTGAAACAACTCTTTCAGATCCTAGATAACCTTGATATTAAGAGAATCCTTTGAATATCAAGAATCATGGATACAAACATGATACTTATATACTAACACTTGGAATTGTTACTCTTGATTTAATACTAATTATTAAACTTCATGGAGTAACCGGAACTTACTGAAAGTTTGCAATAGGACTTTTAAACTTTAGATTAACACTTAAAACAATACGATACCAGTTCGTAAAGTATCTAACCAGAATTCTATAGTTCTATCATCTCAATTATAACTAAGCGCAAGGTGGTAAACGGATGCCAATGACTACAACAACTATGCAAATTCACTTTGATTTAGTTTATGATAAATTGAGTTCTAATTAATAATTAAATTAATCTTGGTGAACTCCCACTCAAAACAATATCCCTCACATTGTTTTAGTGATCACACGAACCAAATCCACCACATCAAAACCGATCATCACGAGAGTTGATATAGCTTCAATGGCGAACAATCAACATGTTCATCATATCTACTATATGACTCATGCTCTACCTTTCGGTAATCCGTGTTCCTGAGGCCATGTCTGTACATGCTAGGCTCGTCAAGATCAAACCTTAGTTTCCGCATGAGCAAATCTGGCTTGCTCACGTTGTATACACTTGCAGAATCTAACACACCCGATCATCACGTGGTGCTTCGAAACAACAAGCTTTAGCAACGGTGCTAACTAAGGGTGAACACTTTGTGACTTGAAATTCATGTGCATGAGGGATCATCTTATAATGCTACCGTCGTCTACTAAGCAATACAAGATGCATAAAGGATTAACATCACATGCAATTCATAATATGTGATATGATATGGCCTTTCTTCTTTGTGCTTCCGATCTCCATCTTCAAGCACGAACATGATCTCCATCATTACCGGCATTGCATCAAGGTCAATGACGCTTCTCCATGGTTGTCGTCCACCGGCTTCAACTATTACAACTACTTTGAATAGACACGCGGGTCTTAACATAAATTAAAGACAACCATATGGCTCCTGCCGGTTGCCAACTTACAATAAGGAACATTGCATACATCAAATATAATCACAATCATGGCCATATCACATCACTGCACACCCCTGCAAAACAAAGTTAGACGCCTCTACTTTCGTTGCATGTTTTACGTGGTTTGGGGCTTTCAATAAGTGTCGTTCTAACTTACGAACATGAACCACAACATTGATACTAGTATTGTTAATCACCCGTTGTAAATTGGATCTTAACTATGCTAGGAGAAACAGGCACCCGCAAAGCCACTTATGCAATACAAGTTGCATGTCAAGCGTGGAGCAAGTCTCATGAACGATGTCATGTAAGGTTAGCCCGGGCCGCTTCATCCCAACATACCGCAAGATGCAAAGTACACAAGAAGCAATCGACAATAAAAGCATCAACGCCCACAATGACCATTGTGTTCTACTCGTGCAACAGATCTACATATAGACACGGCTCTGATACCACTGTAGGGGTTCGTAGCATGGAAAACAAAAATTTTCTATCGCATACAAACAAACAAGCCAAGATCTATCTACTAGATTGTAGCAACGAGTCGATGGAATAACTTACCCTCGAAGATTCCAAAGCGGTTAACGAGAGCAGATTCTCGTGGGTGATGTAGTCGTACTCTTTCCGATCTCAAGATCGCGTAGACGATCCTTCGGGCGCCACGTTCCGGCAGCGCTCCCGCAGTCGGTCACACGTTCGGTACTCGACGAAGACCTTCCTCTCCCTTGTTCCAGCAGGCAGCGGAGGTTGTAGCACTCTCCTCGCGATTCCGGCAGCACAACGGCGTGGTACCGGAAGTAGAGGGGAGATCCCGCAGGGCTTCGCCTTAAGCCGGAGCGAGTATGGTGGAGTATGAGAGAGAGCTATTAGTGGTCTAGGGTTTAGAAACACCAATTAGAAGGCTCTAAACCGAAGGCTAGAGCAATTAGAAGCTCTAAACCAAAACGGCTCTAAACCGGAGATTAGAGGATAGGAACTTGTGTGTCTAGAGGAGGAGGCCCTGCCCCTCCTTTTATAGGTGGGAGGGGCGGCCAAGGGGAGGGGAGTCCCTCCCCAAGTAGGCCTTGGTTGGCGCGCCGGCTTGGAGGGACTCCTCCCCCAAGTCAGTTCCAACCACCTCTTGCTTGTTTCCCACAGTTTCCTGTTTTAGCCGTTTGACTTTCAAACTGGCCGTTTGACTTTTCTGTTTGGGATTCAATTTAATCGTTTATTTGGAACAGCAAGAACACTTAGTACATGATGCAATCATTCCAATATGCAATGACACATTCATGTACCCTCCCCCCCCGGAGTGTCGGACAATCTGGAACCTTCTAGAACATTCCCGATGAAAACACCGGAATCATTTCCGAACTCCGCAACGGGACTTTCCTTATATGAATCTTATTCTCCGGACCATTCCGGATCACCTCGTGATATCCCGGATCCCATCCGAGACTCCGAACAACATTCGGTCTCTTTCTCATCATACCATAACTACTCAAACAACGTCGAATCCTTAAGTGTGTCTCCCTACGGTTCGTGAATTATGCGGACATGATCGAGACACTTCTCCGAACAATAACCAATAGAGGAATCTGGAAATTCATATGGCTCCCACATATTTCTACCATTACTTTGCGATCGAATGAACCACTTACATACGATACCAATTTCCCTTTGTCTCACGATAGTTTACTTATCCGAGGTTATGATCGTCGGTATCTCTGCATACCTAGTTCAACCTCGTTACTGATAAGTACTCTTTTCTCGTTCCCGTGATATGTGATCCCTTGTGAGCCAGTCACATGCTTGCAAGCTAATTGGATGACATTTCACCGAGAGGGCCCAGAGTATATCTATCCGTCATATGGATGGACAAATCCCACTCTTGATCCATGTGTTTCAACCAATACTTTCCGAACACTCAATGCCACCTTTATAGCCACCCAGTTACGGTGTGGTGTTTGATGTCATCAAAGCATCCATCCGGTAAAGGTGATATGCATGATCTCATGGTCAAAGGAATTAGGTTACTATGTATCAGAAAGCTTATAGCAAATGAACTATATTAAATGACTTGATCTTTATGCTACGCTTAACTATAGGAGTATGTCCATCACATCATTCTCCTAATGATATGATCCTGTTGTTAATAACATCTCTATGTTCATGATCAGGAAACCATGATCATATATTAACCAACAAGCTAGTTTAACTAGAGGCTTTACTAGGGACTCTTATTTTAGTTTACAAATCACACAAGTATTAATGTTTCCGGTTAATACAGTTATAGCATGGTATGTAAACATTTATCATAAGTGTGAAGATATGATAATAACCACTTTATTATTGCCTCTTGGGGATATCTCCAACAGCTCACACCTTCACCACTCCCTGGCGCATCTTCTTGAGCCCTCAGTTCGCCCGCGCGCGTTCCCTAATGTCGACAAGCACGACACAGAGCGTCGCCGCCGTCTGTCTCGTCTCCGTCGAGCTCCTCCGGTAAGTCCAGACCATCCCAAGCTTTCTCCTTCACGCTCGCGTCATCTCCGTGATCTCCTCCGTCTAACCATGCTTCTGGTTTGCCTTCTCGTGACCCGTAGCATCGTCTTCGACCTCGACCAGAGCCAACCGTCGCCAGACCAAACTCCGGCGAGGAATTACTGCTGCTCCTGAGCACCACTTGTCAAGCCAACAGTACTTTGAGCATCACCACATCCTCGCGATTCTGGTAAGCTTACTCCCTCCCTGTTTCGCTTCCTGCCTCGCCAGCGCCGCCACTATCTGGCCGCTCCGCCGCTCGCCGTTGTCCTAGCGCCGCCAGCTTTTGGCGAGTCAGGAGGAGCCCTTCGATCTAGATCGAGCGAGCAAGATTAGACCACTTAACCGCGAAGGGGTATGCTTTCTAGACTGCACGATTTGATTAGATCCAACGCACCGCAGAGCCGATCCAGCCGAACCGGTACCGCCCAATGAAATCATGACGCGTGGCCAGTTTTGTTTAAAAACAGAAATTTGAAACAGATTTGGATGTGATTTTCAAACCTTTGTAACTTTTGATCCACACGTCCAAAAATTGCAAATTTGGTATCATTGGAATCAGTAGAACAAGCCCTAGCCATCCATGCCTTTAGTTTAGCAAATAGTATCTATTAGCTTGTTGGTTTTTGCAAAAACTTTTGTATGCTTGTTTAGATTAGAAAAATTGTTTAAAAATGTTTTTAGGGTTAAAACCTTTGCAAAATGGTTTGTTGTAAACTCACTGACCCTAGGAACCAACTCCTAGTTTGAAAAAAATGAATTTGGTAATGTCTAGGATGGATTAATTGATTTAGCCCATTTCTAGCCATTTAAAAATAATGGTTTTTGTTATGAAAATGATTTTGAGTAAAAACTTTGGGAAAATACTTTGGATCAAACCTACTAACCCAAAACACCAAGTTTTGAAAACTAGCAACTCATTTGGTGAAAAACTTAAAGATTTTGTTTTGATAAAAACATTTTTCACCACATAAAATGATGAAATGGATTTTAAAATGGTTTTGGGATAAAACCCTTTTGCAAATGACTTTGCCACTTAGGAAAATGACCACTTTTGACCTTGTAAAGTTTAGAAGCCTAGTGGAGACCATCTTTGCAAATAGAACCATCTCTTGCATGCTTGCATGCATAACTTAGATCCCATTGTTTTGTGTGTGTGAAATTGTTTGATTGAATATTGGTTTGGAATGCTAGTTGATATTGTGTTTACTTGGTTGATTGTAGTGAAATTAGAAAAGTGTGAGACTAGCAAGATCAAGGAGCGAACCATCATTCCCTACCAAAAAGGCAAGTTACACTATCATCTAAAGTCCTACTATTTTCTTATACTTAGTGGATTTTGAAAACATGCATGAAAAGAATTTTCTATACTTATGCTATGCTAAAACCTAATAGGATTCCCTATATATACCTTAGTAAAAACAATGTAGTTGATACATGCTTAGCCATGCTATATTTTTGAAAGAGTTACATGTTGAGATTTTATGAGATTGAGAAAAGACTTATGTTTTATATAATAAAACAAGGACTCAATGAACCACCTGGGTGGCCAAGGATACTTTGAGTTTTTGGAGAAGGTGGCAACAAAAGGAACCATGTCTATGGCAATCTCTTTGTGTTGTGCTCCAAAGGGAAACCACCCAGGAAACATAGAGATTGAACATGTTTCTCGTACAGTGGCTTCCGTGTACAGCCACATGCTAAATGGGCTCTGGCTTAGTCAACTACATAGTGGAAGTCCCATGCATTGGCATCTTCAGGTTAACTAGATTAGTGTAAGGGAGTAACCCTACATTTGTGCCTGGTAGACAAGCTAGCATTTTGTATTGGGAGGACTCCTATGGAAAGACTTTGTCACATTCTCGATCTGCCGGTACTCCATTTTGGTGAGTACTTATCCAGCGGCCACTGGTGGCGTCAAGACGAGATTGTGTCATGTGGGTAAAGTGTACAACTTCTGCAGAAGATAAAAATTCTAAGTACTTAGCTGCGTCCCCGGTTATGGACAATACTGAGCAACTAAGGCCTGAAGCTATGGAAGATCTCGACACTCTAATTTCTAAAAGGAAACTTTTAAAACTTGATGCACTTGAGTTTTTACCAAGGTGCTCAAGAGATTTTGACAAGGACTTGAACACTTGAGTTTTTACCAAGGAGTTCAAGAGATTTTTGAAAAGGAGATTTGACAAAGGACCAAAACCAATTTGAAAAGATAGGATAAATTTTGCTTTATGCAAATGAGCCTAAAACTCTACTTAGCCAAATATGCATGTAATGTTAGGATCCACTTATATTATACTTAGTAGTGAAACTTGCCAATACAATTCAAATGTATTGACCCTTGTGGCTGTAACTTGTAATGTTGCAGGATTGAGTGAATTTAGTGAAGATTGATTGACTAGGATTACAAAGTCTACAACCAACATCTGCCTGTGGCACTTTGAAGATGAAGGACCCATGACTATAGTTATTCCGCTGCAATGTAATGTAATAGCCAAATGAGCTATGTACGATGTAATAAAATTATGTTATTCCTGGTTATAAAGTTATGATATGACCTTTGTTTCTTGATATTACATCTTAACTGTGGATGCTTGCTATTGATCCAGGGACTAGCATTGTAAACACAGGGGACACCACCTTATTTGTATAAAGGTTGGGACACTCCTGTTACAGATGGTATCAGAGCATTGTGTTGCCTGTAGGATTTGTAAACCTAGGATTGGACAAAAACCCTTAGAAAAATAGGAGTTGTATTTTGTTCCAAAAACTTATTTACAAAATCTTGTAAACTCTTTCCTCAACCATTTTGGTTTCAACTCTACATCTCTTCTATTTAAACTTGATGGAAAAACCTACCCCATGGCCAAAGACTACACCATGTGCAAAGGACTTCTTCAACATCTTCAACTCTAATGACTTCAACATCTTCAGCATGTTCACCAAGGACTTCCAACTTGGATATCACTAAGGACTACTAGTGAAAACCAAGAAGACATTAGATTGCCTACCAAAGACATTGATATCAATTTAGTGTATGGATCATATTGTCCTATGAGGTATGATTATACTAAGTTGTTATTTCAAGAAAAACTTGTTGTTTCCTTCAACTCATGAGTTAAGCTCATAAGTTGTTAAGTGATTGGTTGCTTGTTGAATGTTTGATGGTTTGATTGTTTGATTGAACTTGATTGTTTTGAGTTAGGAATTTTTAAAACCTATCCACCAATACTTATCCCTATCAAACCAACAGATGCCTCCCCGTCATGCCAACCCCAACCAAAACAACAACAACCTCACCCCTGAGATGCAACAGATGATGGCAGCTCAGACACAGTTGATGCAGCAGATGACCACATTCATACAGAATTTGAATAACAACAACAACAACAATCAGAATAATCCTCCAGCACTTGACATGCTCACCAAGTTTCTGAAACTTAGGCCTGCAAGGTTCTCTGGAACAACTGATCCAATGGAAGCTGATGACTGGTTACGTTCAGTAAACAAAGACTTAGTGACTGTTGGTTGCACTGATGAAGAAAAAGTAAGGTTTGCAGCATTTCTGCTTGAAGGACCAACAGCAACATGGTGGGACAACTTTCAAATCACCACTCCCCTTGAAGATGTGACTTGGGCTATTTTTGAAGATGGATTCAGAACCACTCACATCTCACCTGGAGTAATGTACTTGAAGAAAAAGGAGTTTCACAATCTGAAACAACGTCACCTCAGTGTGGCTGAGAAGAATTCAACAATCTGGCACGCTATGCACCGGATGAAGTTGATACAGATGCTAAGAGAAAGGATAAATTTCTCGAGGGACTTAATGATGAGTTAAACCTGCAGCTAGCTGTTGCCTATGTCCCAACTTATCAATCACTCTGTGACAAAGCCACAATATTGGAAAACAAGATGAATCAAGTTGAGAACAGAAAGAGGAAACATAAACTCAAGAACTATTCAGGATCATCAAAGAAGAAGCATTCATACAGAAAGAGCAATGAAGATTCTGAACCACATCAGTATCACCACAACAACAATGAAAGTGAGAATAATGGAAATGATACTGAAAATGGAGATGACCTTGGTCAGAACCAACATGACACATACAGGAAAAAGGACATTAGCCAGTTGCAATGCTATAATTGTAAGGAACTGGGACACTATGCATCAGATTGTCCAGAGAAGAAAAAGAAAAAGGATGCCAGAAGAGCCAATGGAAATGACTCCAATGTGACCCAGAAAGGACATGTGAACCACATTGACATGAATGAGAACTTTGAAGAGATAGAAGAAGTGGATGTCAGGATTTAGAAAACTCAGAAGAGTCAAATAAGGACTCCTTGTCTGATTATTGAGTTGAACTTTTAGCCAAGAGAACCATCAATGTAACCCTATGAGACTTTATTTTTAAGGGTGGTAGTACCCTAGTTATTTTGAGCCTACTTGTAACCCAAGCCTTCCCAAATCTCGGGACGAGATTTATTTTAAGGGTGGTAGCCTGTCACATCCCAAGATATTCCAAATCTTGTAATGTGAAAAATAATTGAGTAAAATAAAACTTTGTTTGATTTTCAGGGCCAGAAGAAAGTTTTTGAATTCAATTGGAACTTCAAACCTATTTGAATTAAATAAATCCTAAAGGGATTTAAAAAGATAAACATTTAATAAAAGGAAAATAAAATATTTTGGAATTGCTATTTTGGATCTTTAAATAAAAGGATTTGGTTTTCAAAAGAAATAGAAGTTTTATAAATAAGGATTATTTTATAGAGCCAAATTAAATCTTGGCCAAGCTTTTGAAATAAAACATTTTGATTTGATAAAAATGGTAAAGGTTTATTTAAAATAAGATAATAAGGATTTAATATCCAAGTTTTGTTAATAAAGGTTTTACTATTTCCAAAATATCAAAACTTATTTATTTATTTAAAAATAAGTTTTCCAAGTATTTTATATTCCCAAATAAAACCTACTGATTTGGTTTTGAAAATAATTAGATTTCAAAATGGAGTTTTAAAATAAACATCAAATTCTATTTTGATTTATTAAACAAGGTCTATTTTATTAATGATGGACCCTAAAAATAAAATTATTATTTGGTTTTGGAATTATGGTTTATGCTACTGAACATAACCAAATTCATAGTTGCAAAGTTTGTTGATTGTTTGAATTGATTTGAGTGTGATTTGTTTGCTTGAAATTCAAAAACAGAAATTAGTTCTGGAAAAAGAAAAGGTTTCAGGAAGAAAAAAATGGAATCTGGACTCAGCCCAACCGGCCAAGCCCACTAAGCCCAGCAAACAGCCCAGCTCCCCTCCCCGAAGAAAAACGTTTCGCACTCGTTTCATGACCCGTGCAGTGAATGACTGGTGGACCCTTCCCTCACTCCTTTTCCCACTAACCAGCAGACCCCACTTTTCCAGCTCGTCTCCTTCCTCGCGACGACCACGCCGGCCGTTTCTGCCGTTGATGTCGCGGCTTGAATACACATTGATTCCGCGCCTTAACCTCGCCGTGACTGCACTCTATTAATCGCCAGCGTCTCCTCCTCCTTTCCCCTCACACGCCACTCCCTCTCTGCCCCGAGGCTGCCTCAATTTGAGCTCGCCCTTCCACTGCTCCGACGAGCTTTCTCCTCCAATTCCGGCCAGCACTCGCACCTCCTGCCTCCCCGACCAAGCTCACACCTTCACCACTCCCTGGCGCATCTTCTTGAGCCCTCAGTTCGCCCGCGTGCGTTCCCTAATGTCGACAAGCACGACACAGAGCGTCGCCGCCGTCTGTCTCGTCTCCGTCGAGCTCCTCCGGTAAGTCCAGACCACCCCAAGCTTTCTCCTTCACGCTCGCGTCATCTCCATGATCTCCTCCATCTAACCATGCTTCTGGTTTGCCTTCTCGTTACCCGTAGCATCGTCTTGGACCTCGACCAGAGCCAACCGTCACCAGACCAAAATCCGGCGAGGAATTACTGCTGCTCCTGAGCGCCACTTGTCAAGCCAACAGTACTTTGAGCATCACCACATCCTCACGATTCTGGTAAGCTTACTCCCTCCCTGTTTCGCTTCCTGCCTCGCCAGCGCCGCCACTATCTGGCCGCTCCGCCGCTCGCCGTTGTCCTAGCGCCGCCAGCTTTTGGCGAGTCAGGAGGAGCCCTTCGATCTAGATCGAGCGAGCAAGATTAGACCACTTAACCTCGAAGGGGTATGCTTTCTAGACCGCACGATTTGATTAGATCCAACGCACCGCAGAGCCGATCCAGCCGAACCGGTACCGCCCAATGAAATCATGACGCGTGGCCATTTTTGTTTAAAAACAGAAATTTGAAACAGATTTAGATGTGATTTTCAAACCTTTGTAACTTTTGATCCACACGTCCAAAAATTGCAAATTTGGTATCATTGGAATCAGTAGAACAAGCCCTAGCCATCCATGCCTTTAGTTTAGCAAATAGTATCTGTTAGCTTGTTGGTTTTTGCAGAAACTTTTGTATGCTTGTTTAGATTAGAAAAATTGTTTAAAAATGTTTTTAGGGTTAAAACCTTTGCAAAATGGTTTGTTGTAAACTCACTGACCCTAGGAACCAACCCCTAGTTTGAAAAAAATGAATTTGGTAATGTCTAGGATGGATTAATTGATTTAGCCCATTTCTAGCCATTTAAAAATAATGGTTTTTGTTATGAAAATGATTTTGAGTAAAAACTTTGGGAAAATACTTTGGATCAAACCTACTGACCCAAAACACCAAGTTTTGCAAACTAGCAACTCATTTGGTGAAAAACTTGAAGATTTTGTTTTGATAAAAACATTTTTCACCACATAAAATGATGAAATGGATTTTAAAATGGTTTTGGGATAAAACCCTTTTGCAAATGACTTTGCCACTTAGGAAAATGACCACTTTTGACCTTGTAAAGTTTAGAAGCCTAGTGGAGACCATCTTTGCAAATAGAACCATCTCTTGCATGCTTGCATGCATAACTTAGATCCCATTGTTTTGTGTGTGTGAAATTGTTTGATTGAATATTGGTTTGGAATGCTAGTTGATATTGTGTTTACTTGGTTGATTGTAGTGAAATTAGAGAAGTGTGAGACTAGCAAGATCAAGGAGTGAACCATCATTCCCTACCAAAAAGGCAAGTTACACTATCATCTAAAGTCCTACTATTTTCTTATACTTAGTGGATTTTGAAAACATGCATGAAAAGAATTTTCTATACTTATGCTATGCTAAAACCTAATAGGATTCCCTATATATACCTTAGTAAAAACAATGTAGTTGATACATGCTTAGCCATGCTATATTTTTGAAAGAGTTACATGTTGAGATTTTATGAGATTGAGAAAAGACTTATGTTTTATATAATAAAACAAGGACTCAATGAACCACCTGGGTGGCCAAGGATACTTTGAGTTTTTGGAGAAGGTGGAAATAAAAGGAACCATGTCTATGGCAATCTCTTTGTGTTGTGCTCCAAAGGGAAACCACCAAGGAAACTTAGAGATTGAACATGTTTCTCGTACAGTGGCTTCCGTGTACAGCCACATGCTAAATGGGCTCTGGCTTAGTCAACTACATAGTGGAAGTCCCATGCATTGGCATCTTCAGGTTAACTAGATTAGTGTAAGGGAGTAACCCTACATTTGTGCCTGGTAGACAAGCTAGCATTTTGTATTGGGAGGACTCCTATGGAAAGACTTTGTCACATTCTCGATCTGCCGGTACTCCATTTTGGTGAGTACTTATCCAGCGGCCACTGGTGGCGTCAAGACGAGATTGTGTCATGTGGGTAAAGTGTACAACTTATTCAGAAGATCAAAATTCTAAGTACTTAGCCGCGTCCCCGGTTATGGACAATACTGAGCAACTAAGGCCTGAAGCTATGGAAGATCTCGACACTCTAATTTCTAAAAGGAAACTTTTAAAACTTGATGCACTTGAGTTTTTACCAAGGTGCTCAAGAGATTTTGACAAGGACTTGAACACTTGAGTTTTTACCAAGGAGTTCAAGAGATTTTTGAAAAGGAGATTTGACAAAGGACCAAAACCAATTTGAAAAGATAGGATAAATTTTGCTTTATGCAAATGAGCCTAAAACTCTACTTAGCCAAATATGCATGTAATGTTAGGATCCACTTATATTATACTTAGTAGTGAAACTTGCCAATACAATTCAACTGTATTGACCCTTGTGGCTGTAACTTGTAATGTTGCAGGATTGAGTGAATTTAGTGAAGATTGATTGACTAGGATTACAAAGTCTACAACCAACATCTGCCTGTGGCACTTTGAAGATGAAGGACCCATGACTATAGTTATTCCGCTGCAATGTAATGTAATAGCCAAATGAGCTATGTACGATGTAATAAAATTATGTTATTCCTGGTTATAAAGTTATGATATGACTTTTGTTTCTTGATATTACATCTTAACTGTGGATGCTTGCTATTGATCCAGGGACTAGCATTGTAAACACAGGGGACACCACCTTATTTGTATAAAGGTTGGGACACTCCCGTTACAACTTCTAGCCATAGATGCAGTTGGATGGCGGTCTATGTATATTGTTGTATTGCCCAATCAACCTCATAGGATCTTTCTGACTAGTAATTGCATTGTTATGTCTTGCTCAGTTCCTGTCAATTGCCTCGCTGTAATTTGTTTACCCTTCATACCATGTTGTTTATCTAAGGAGAGCACCTCTAGTGAACTATGGACCCCGGTCCAATCTTTACCATTGATACATCTTCCACTGTTACTTGTTTGCTTGCTGCAAACCACCATTACCTTCCATACCATACGTTTAATCCTTTGTTATAGCAAAACGGTGAGCTTGACAACCTCACTGATTTGTTGGGGCAAAGTCTTGAGTTTGTGTTGTGCAGGTCTCCGTGTTGCTTGCAACACCTGTGTGATGTTTCCTTCCTCCTACTGGTTCGATAATCTCGGTTTCTTACTGAGGGAAAAATTGCTGCTGTGCTACTTCACACCTTGCTGTTGGGGTTCCCAACGAAGCGCTCCTACATCAACCTAGCACAACTAGTTCATCGTATCATTCCAATAATATTGTGACCTCGTTATTATCAACATCCAATGTCTATGATCAGGAAACCTTTGATCATCTTGTTAATCAACGAGCTAGTTTATAAGAGAGGCATAACTAGGAACTTTCTATTTGTTTATTAAACACACATGTATCAATGTTTCTGTATTAATACATTTATAGCATGCAAAATAAACATTTATCATAAATAAGGAATACTATAATGACCACTTTATTATTGTCTCTCGGTCATATTACCTTCATATTTTCTTCTTCAACGACTTCTTTTTCTAACCGTTCGGACACATAGACCACCGTTCCTAAATTTCCCTCATTCCTTCTCTGCCGCCTTCTAACGACCGCTACTCATCATTCGAGCAGAAGGGAGCTTGATATCCAGACCTGCCAGCACTACCATTACACCTGCTGCCTCGCTTCCTCCTCCGCACAGCCTCTAGTCCACTCAAGCTCATGCTGCTGCGCTCCTGAAGATTTTGACGAGGTACACTTTTGATTTCAGGAAGATTGCACTCCTCACGTGACTTCTCTCCTCAACATATTGTTTTCTCATTTGCAATCTTGTTTTCCTGAAATCGTGCCGATGTAATTTGATTTCAAGAAGAATGCTGGTAACCGAAGAATCAAATTTAAAAAGAGACGAGAAGAAGAAATCCCATGAGATAACAAAGATTGATCAAGCAATGACGAAGATAGAGTGAGCAAAGAATGGGAATGGAGGACATAATCATAAAGTCGATGAAGTGAAGATGCAAATGGAGCTACAGATCATAGATATCATCCACGAACACAAGATCAAAACGGATGAGTATAGGTTGAAGCTTAGGAAGATCAAAAGATATGCTATAGAGAAGGATATATGCCTACAATATGCATTCAATATTATTTCCATCCTCGCCGCGATTATAATCGCAATGTTCGGATTATTGTGTCACATCCCAAAATTTTCCAAATTTTGTAATGTGAAAAATAAATAAACAAAATAAATAATTGTTGAAATTGAGGGTGAAAAGAAACTTTTGTTTCTAAGTGGAAACTTAAAAATCCCATCTTGAACAAACTTTGGTTAATGTTTGAATCCAACTAAAATTCAAATCAAGTGAAATGCATTCTTCATAAATGCATCTTGGAACTTAAACACATGGAAAATAAACCAAAACCCTAAAACCCTAATGGAAGAAAAATATCTCCAAGTTATCTCTAAACCTATGGATTTGACCCACATAAAAATTGGTCAAACAAACATTTCAAAATGATCAAGAATGACAAATAGAAATACTATAAAACCATATGAATTGGTTTCACTTAATTTGGAGCCATAGATAAAATCTTATGAATTTAATAAGATAAGGAAATTGAATTTCCAAAGCTAATAAAGCACCTATCTAAAATCCATACCAAATAGTGAGCCAATAATCCTAAAGGTATTTAAAAGGATAAATAAATATTAAATAAGATTTTACAAATTGGAATCACCAACTTTGGATCTACAAATAAAAAGATATGGATTTTATAAGATAAAGAAAGAAATATTAAATGAGGAATATTTAAAGGCCAAATTAAATCTTAGCCTAAGCCATAAGCAAATGGAATATTTATAATACAAATCCAAATAAAAGGATAGAGAATTTTTAAATAAAATAAAATGGCATTAACCAAATTCTATTCCCATTTTGATGAAGACAAAAATCCCTAATAAAACTGATTAATTAAATCATGGGAGAATAATATTTGAAATTTACCCAAGTGGAATAAAAGTTATTTAATTAACTTAAATAGTATCAAAGAAATCTTCAAAATAAAATTTATGGAATTAAAACCATATTTGATTTCATTGGAATAAAGACAAATACCCAATTTAAATGATTAATAAATCATATTAAAAATACTCCAAACAATTCAAAGTTAATTATTTGACACCCTAATAAATAAATAAAACCTACTGAAAAAGGTTTGGTAAAAATTTGAGTTCAGATAAGAATTGAAATTATATTTAAAAACTTATTTGAATTAAGACAAAGGCCTATTTTAAATAATTAATATACCCTAAAAAGAATAAAAGAATTATTTTAAAATTGATTTTAGAATGTATTATTAATCAGTATTTGAATATACACAAATTTTGATAGAGGTTTGATTTCAAATGGTGTTTGAATTGTTTAAATAAAAATCAAAACAGATTAATGGAAATAGAAAAGGGAAAAAAGATTGTGTATAAAAAAATGAAACAGACCCCAGCCCAGCCAGCAGCCCAACCCAGCCCAGCAGCGCAGCCCATCTTCTTCCCTCCCACGAACCGTTTTCTACTCAGAAACTCACCCGCGCAGTCGCGGACTAGCAGGCCCCACACCCACTCTCTCTCCCTCGCAGACAACCGGGACCCACCTACCTATTCATCGTCTCCACCCTGCGACCACTTCCTCACCCGTTTCTGCATTAATCTCACGGGAGTAATTCACTCCAATACCGCGAGTAATGTCTGTCATCAATCACGCTCGATAACTCGCCTGCTCCTCCTCTCCATTTCCCCTCTCTCGCCCGGCTCTCTCTGCCCCCAGGACGTCCTCATTTTCACTTGCACCGCTGCGACCTCCGACGAGCTCTCCGAGCAATTCCGGCCAGCCACCATCGCCCCTCACCCCCTCGACCACACTAGCGTATTCCTCAACGTCAAGCGCACCTTCCCATAGCCCCAGCTCGCCCCCCGCGCGATAGAAGCTCGGCTTCGTCATCACCCGAGCGCCATCGTGGTCTGCAACACTCCGGCGACGCCCCCTGGTATTGTATGACCTCCCCTTTCCCTCTAGCTGATGCGTGTAAGTTCACTGATCCCGTGTGCATCTAACGCCACTGTCTGCTTGCCCTAGCTTGGACCGTAGCATCACCCCGTCCACGGCAGTGCGTATCGTCGCCAGTAGGAACTCCGGTGAGCAATTCCCCAGGAACCCGTGCGCCCCTTGGCCGACAAGACCACGTTGAGCATCAGCAGCATGCTGCGAACTCGGTGAGCCCCCTCTCTCTCTTTCTCGCATCCTGCATCATCGGCAACGACACCGCCAAAGCGCGCGCCGCCGTCCGCCGCCGCTAGCGCCGCACAGATTTGGTCAGACCCCTGTACACCATTAGATCACGACCGCGTGGCTACGATAGATTCATTAATCGAAGGGGTACGTTTGATTTGTGCCATGCGTTGTTAATTAGATCTAATGGCTCGTATCACTCGATCCAGACGAAACGGTACCGGCGAATAGAAAACAGCCACGTGGCCAGAGTCTGTTCTAAATTAGAAATTTTGATCTATTAGATGCTAGATTTTGTAAAATCCGTAACTTTTGATCCACACGTCCAAATTTTGCAAATTTTATATCAATGGAATCAGAAGACCAAGTACTATCCAACCATGCACTTTGTTTAGTGAATTGCTTCTGGAAACTTAGTTGTTTTTGCATAAACTTGTGTAGGCATAATTTAAATATAAAATTTATTCTAGGAATGTTTTTAAAGTAAAATCTTTGGAAAATGGATTGTTTTGAACCTACTGACCATATAAACCAACTTGTGGATTCAAAAACATATTTTGTGAGGCAAAAGAACAAATCTTTGATTTAGAACATTTCTAGTCAAATAAAAATGTTGTTTATATGTTAAAAATGCTTTTTAGAGAAAAACCTTTGGAAATTATTTTGATTTAAACTCTTTGACCCCAAACACTACTTGGGATTTATACTCATTTTAGGCTTCCCCTTGTTGTGCACAGTCACTACTTGGTATGCTTTGTTTGTTTGGCATGTGCTTATATGATGCGTGAATGTGTTACTTGTTTGCCTCAGATCATTCGATCTTGTTGTATTGTCCACCTCATATGAGTGTTCTGACTCTAAACAGTCATAGTCCCTTTATTTGAGACCTCTCCTCAGTAGGATGGCCACATAAGGAAATATATGACAACCCCTTTTTCCTGCATAATACTAACCGTACACCCTGATGAATCTGCATCCCAGGGCTTAAACTGACTCCTAACATAAACCCAGTGTAGATGGCTCCTTCTCGCACAGTAACCATCATCGTTGGAGAAAGCTTCTGGCCCTTTGAAGAGCATCTGCATGACCTACTGAAGATTGTAAGCAGGCCTCCACCCAAGATTGAAGGGACATAACTTCCCTACGGCAACTCAAGCGTAACCCAATGGGTCATCAAGGCCACCATTCCAGCCTGCAAAACCGACCATGACACCATCATTTTCACCTTCATCGACCATAATTGGGTAAATGGCGTCGTGCTAGCTATACAGAACTTCATGGCACACCTCTGCAAGATCCACGAAGAAGAGCTGAAGGACATCAAGTCCCTTATAGCACTCCCTTGCTTTGTCCCTAAGTGATAAAGAGAATAGCTTCCTCTTTGTCAACACTCGGATTTTTAATCCCAGATGCCTGTTATGCCATACATCGCAATCCCAGGATTACCATTTTTGCGAGACATAACAAATTGGATATCATAGTACATCATCCATTACAAACCATACATAAGGTCTTACACAAATAAAGGATCTTATGATCCAGTCTTAATACAAATCAAGCAGCGGAATAACGTAATAATAACGATAGTGTAGGCGAGACTCCATCTTCATGGTCACAGGCAATGCTGACGATGGGAGATGATCCTAGTTGTCGTAACCTTCTTGCTGTCCATCCTCTTGATAGTCCTCTTCATAGTCTGGCCACGGGAATAGCCAGGGACAA
The DNA here is from genome assembly GCA_916181665.1 of Avena sativa. Lineage (NCBI taxonomy): Eukaryota > Viridiplantae > Streptophyta > Magnoliopsida > Poales > Poaceae > Avena > Avena sativa. Next base: position 236,662,669 of record OV702283.1, on the reverse strand, counting down.
ATCCATGAGTACTCTTTAAGTACTCGCAAACTAATACTAACAAGTGAAGTGGTTTTGGAATAGGAAGTACTAAGCTCTAAGGTTGTTTTGCAAAAGGCAAGATTTATATCTACTGAGTTCAGAAGCAAATAAAGCTAGTTGAAAGTTTTATAACACCTAAGTGGGAACTTGAATTTCATATCACAACCCTGTTTTGGTCAAGTCAAAGTCTTAGTTCATTTCACAAGTCATTTAGAAAACATCTGACGACGGAACAGTATGGCCACTCCAACAATCCATAACCGCGGACGCGGCTATTCGAATAGTGTGACACTCTGTAGAGGTGGTACACTTTCACCACAACATTCGATACATCCGTCAGGAACAATCCTGAAGTCACCATACTCAGTATGCGGATGATCAATCCTAACCTTTCAATTACACGCCCTAGTATAGGTACCTCTCGTGTGAGTTTGGCCTCCCAACCATGACCAACTGTCATCTTGGGAACTGCATAGGTGGACAATCTTCACAAGCTAGCCTCAGCTCAAACCTTGGCCGCAAGGGAACCCATACTAAGGTATATAAATTTCCAGTCAAGCCCTACCCAATTTTCGGGCATTGTGGTTGTACGGTAAAATTGGAATGGTATCGCATCCAGATAACCATCAGTTTTATAAAGGGCTAAGGCTCATGCCTTAACATTTTCATCATCAAAAATATCTGGTGTTCAAGAATACATGTCAAAACATTTCAGTAGAATGACTCATCATTCTAAGGTTTTCATAACCATTTTCACCAAGTATTCCCATCTAAAGTTGATCAAGTTTTATGCTTAGCACTAGCATCTACAAGTGAGTGTAAATACTAATGAGGGGTGGTAAACAAGTGTATCTTATCTAAGTTCAATCTCATGCCTCAGGATTACATCAAGATTATCTAACTTAGGCCAAGTTTTATGCTCTTTATGTTACCTTTAAATATCTTTCTAAATTTTATAATTTACCAAGTAACTTAACTAGAAAGCTTTGATAAATAAATAAAATAACTAAGCTTGCAAATAAAACTAGGATTGGGTATCAAGTGGTGTAAGCTTGAAAGTAAAGCTTGCATGGTTTAGCTTGCTTAGTTAATAGCTTGCCTTGTGCAAAGCAGTGGTTGAAGTTCTCATCGGCTTCCTCTTCGTAGTATTCTCCTTCCTCCTCATATCCTTGGTCGGTACTAGCGTCTATAAATAAATACGAGGTACACAATCACCAAACAATACTTAACTACTTTTATTTATCACACCAAGGCTTTCACTAGATGATCTAGGATCATCACAAACATCACAAAGATTAAGGCGATAGTTTTATTTCCTTTATTTTAGAAAAGTAATTTCTACTCATTGAAAAACTACTTAAGATTTAATATTCTCCAACTAAAACATGGGATCATGTTGACACATGTCATCACCACATTTTTCAGTACTTGGGAATGTGATTTAAAGCGGTGTCACAGTTTAATAAGGTTTAACCTTTTTATTTTAATTACTTAAAGTGACTAGAATGGCCCATGGGGCATTATTTTATTGCTTGTCCAATATTTCTACAAGTAAACCTAGCTATTTTTATATATTCAGAAAGGTCTAGTTAAATGTTCATTTTTGAGAGTTGGAATCAACTCAAAGGCTTTTAAGGTTGAATTATGAAAAATGTTTGAATGCAGAAAAGCTTCTGCCTTGTGATTTTTACTATAGGTGATCTACACTTCTAAATGGTTTGAACCCAACGGGCTTGGATTAAGAATTCCAATACCTTTCTAAAAAATTGGTTTCATGCAATTTGGTTTAGTGAATCGACCTGGGTTGATTTTTGAATCTAGGTACAGAACTAGGTTTGAAACTAAATTGGAAAATATAAATTAAAACTAACTGGTTGCGCGGGAGGTTAACTGGGACGGCCCACGGCGCACAGCGCGTGCGCAAGTGAGTTTAACTGGATGACCCCACTAGTCTGTGCGACAGGGGGTGCGAAGCGGTACGGGGTGATCTAGACCGCATGATCAAACTCTAATCGAACGGTTGGGACCTATCGTCTCCGTCGGGCAACGCCGGCGAGACAGAACCCTAGCGCGGCCAGTGGGGGTCTACGGGGGCTCACCGGGGCTCAGGCGAGGGTCGGCGATGGGGGCGAACAACAAAGTTGACGACGGCGAACCTCCTGGTACCGGCGGATTCTCCTAGGGCGCTCCAATCGCTGGCTCCTTTCTTCCTCCTCCACGGCAGACTCCGGCCAAATTCCGGCAATGTGCTGCTCGCCTTGCTCCGGGGGTGAGTGAGGGTGCTTCTGAGAGAGAGGGGAGTGTGTTGGTGTGAAGAAATCGAGCAGGGGTGGCCTCTATTTATAGTGCCAAGAGGGGACCGAAGGGCGCGGGTGGACCTCGTCGTGGTCGTCATCACAACAAGCTGCTGGCATGGGCAACGGTAGGGGCGGTGCTGTGCTCCCTGGCAAAGATCAACGGTGGGGCGTTGCGAGGCGGTCGGAACGTTACGGTGCTCTGGGCGGGTCCGACAGATATTTTAATGGCGCACCGTGGCTACGGGTCACGCGGCGGGGAACGGGGTTGTGTGGCGGTCTCCTGGGATGGTGGCGATCATGCTTGCATGCGGCGAGGGAGGTGCGCGGTCTATGGCGTGCGTCGAGTGCGGCGCTCTGGCGCGCTCTCATCATGCTCGCAGAGACATTGGGCACAAGTGTTCCGTGTGGTCTAGTGGCTGGCAGGGCTCAAGCACAGGAGAGTGGGTGGCGGTGGACGGTGGCGTACGTCTCAGACATGGTGGCTAGGCTTGGTGCATGCTCTGGCTGGCTAGCCATGGTCGGCTGGCAAGGGTGCCTTCGGGTTGGCATGGCATGGTGCAATGGGTAGGGGCTAGGGGTGGTCAAGGAACTAGTTGGAACTAGGGGAGACAAGTGTGATCAATGGTGAACAATGCTTAGGCAAATTATTACTCAAAACAGTGAAGTTTGGCCAATTTGATTTTCTGTCTCCAAGTGTTTGATGAAATGGCCGCAAGAAATTCAAATTTGAATTTTTGGTTCAAACTTGGTGGGTGTATTAGTTACATACTAGGGAGTCTCTGTTTAGTTGGAAAGGTCAAGGGGTACTAGTTTGGTTGGTTTTTGCAAATGGGTGATCTTCCCATATGTTAAAGATTCAATTTTGAATTGTCATTTGAATCAAGTTGCCAAATGTTTTTGTAAGTTTGAAAGGTGGTCTTGGGTTCACTTTCACTTGGTCTAGGAAGGGGTTAAAATAAATGGAAATGTTTCTGTTTGAAATCTTGGACTAGAAACACTCAAAGTGGCCTAGTGAGCAAGATTGGCAAAAATGACCATTTGCTTTATTTGGTTTGTTTTTGATTTTCTCTTGATTTGTTTCTGCTTGGAAATGTTTTAGATGATGTTGTTTTCATATTTAATCCATTCCTTTCTATTTAGATCAATCACACAAGTCCATTCATGCATTCAGACAATCATCACATACACACATGGATTCATATGATTGAATTAACAAAAGTTTTTGTTAACCCTAATTTTGGTGATTGGAATTTGATAATCATTGCTCAATATTTTTGGGATGTTACAAAACCTCCCTCCTTAAACAAAATCTCGTCCCGAGATTTGAGAAAGAAGAAAGAAGAAAACTAGGATTTAAAAAGATCGGGAAACTCCGTCTTGATGTAGTCTTCTCGTTCCCAGGTAGCTTCTTCTTCAGTGTGGTTGCTCTACTGGATCTTGAGAAACTTGATGCTTCGGGTGTTGGTGGTCCTGAAAGCTTCTTCCAAAGTACGGATGGGTACTTCAGGATACATCAGGTCATCATTGATCTCTATGGTGCGGTGATCAATGTTCTTGAAAACTTCAGTCTTCTCCGGGACTTCTAGGCATTTGCGAAGTAACGATATATGGAACACATTATGCACTGCTGACATCTCCTCTATCAGTTCCAGTTGATATGATACTTCTCCTCAATGATTCAGAATCTTGAAAGGTCCGATATATCTGGGGGCTAACTTTCCTTTGAGCTAGAAACGCTGCATTCCCTTCAAAGGCGACACTTTGAGATACACAAAATCTTCGATATTGAAAGCGAGGTCTCGACGTCTCTTGTCGGCATAACTCTTCTGTCTTGATTGGGCGATCTTGAGGTGCTCACAGATCTTGTGAACTTCCTCTTCTGCTTCTCGTAGGATGTCGGGTCCAAAAAATCTGACTCTCTCCTACTTCCGACCAATTCAAAGGGGTACGACACTTCCTTCCATACATGAATTCAAATGTGCCCATTTGCAAACTAGCTTGACTGGTAAGAAATGGGCGACTTTGGACAATCTGTCAACTATGACCCAAATAGAGTCATTTCCCCTACTAGAAGTAGGCAAACCGGTGATAAAGTCCATTCCAACTGAATCCCATTTCCCTTCTGGAATCTGTAGTGGTTGCAACAGTCCTGCGGGTCTCTGATGTCTCGCCTTAACTCTCTGACAAATATCACACCTGGCGATGTAGCTTACGATTTCTCTCTTCATCTTATGCCACCAAAATTGCTCCTTAAAATCCTAATACATCTTCGTCCCTCCGGGGTGGATAGAATAAAGAGTATCATGGGCCTCTTTCAAGATGGCTTCCTTCAACTCTGAATCTTCTCGTACACAAAGACGTCCTTTGTACCACATAACTCCTTCATCTTCGATGAATCCAGGTACTTTCCCTGTACCGATACGACGTTTGATTCCGTCGATACTAGCATTTCCTTTCTGCGCCTCCTTAATCTTACTGATCAAAGTGGGTTGAAGTTTGATGCCAGCCAGAAATCCTTCACTTACTAATTCCATTCTGAAATCTTCCATCTCCTTGTGCAAACTTGGTTGCTCCTTCAGAATCATGGAGTTCAAGCGGCACGGCAATCTACTAAGGGCATCCGCTACCACATTGGCTTTACCAGGGTGATAGTGGATGTCTAGATCATAGTCCTTGATTATCTCTATCCATCTCCTCTGCCTCATATTCAACTCCTTCTGAGTGAATATATACTTCAGGCTCTTGTGATCCAAATAAATCTCACAAAGGTTTCCCATAAGATAATGCCTCCATGTCTTCAGGGCTAGAACTACGACTGCTAGTTCAAGGTCATGGGTTGGATAATTCTGTTCATGCTGCTTCAATTGTCGGGATAGATAAGATATTACTTTGCCTTCTTGAATTAACACACATCCGAGACCGATCTTGGATGCGTCACGATACACATCAAAGGATGTCGTAATATCCGACATGATCAAGATTGGGGCTAATATCAATCTCTTCTTGAGTTCCTGAAAACTCGCTTCACATTTGTCCGTCCATTCGAACTTCTTATCCTTGTTCAACAATTGGGTCATGGGTCTGGCGATACTCGAGAATCCTTCTACGAACTTGCGGTAATATCCCGCCAATCCGAGAAATGCACGAACTTGGGTTTGAGTGGTTGGGGCTTGCCAATCTTCCACATTCTTCACCTTTGCCGGGTCAACGACAATCCCTCCGTCTGATACTATATGTCTGAGGAATCCTACCTCCTGTAACCAGAATTCACATTTTCTAAACTTGGCATACAACTGATCCTCCCTAAGGGTTCCAAGTATAGTCGTTAGGTGTAGCTCATGTTCTTCTTATGATTTGGAATAGATCAGAATGTCATCGATGGAAACAACGACAAACTTACCCAGGAAGTCCATAAAAATCTTATTCATGAGGTTCATGCAATAAGATGGGGCATTGGTTAATCCAAAATACATGACAGTATACTCGTATAATCCGTATCTGGTGGTAAAGGCAGTCTTTGGAATATCCTCTGCGCGAATCATGAAGTGATGATAACCAGTTCTAAGATCAATCTTAGAAAACACTTTGGCACCAGTCAACTGGTCAAACAGGTCTTCTATCTTCGGAAGTGGGTACTTGTTCTTGATGGTGACATCATTTAACTTCCGATAATCCGTACACAAATGGTTACCTCCATCCTTCTTGTCCACAAATAAAACAGGTGATCTCCATGGCGACGCACTTGGTTGGATCAATCCTATCTCCAGCATAGCATCCAGTTGCTTCTTCAGCTCCACTAATTCAGACGGGTTCATACTGTATGGTGTCTGGGCTATGGGTCTGGTTCCAGGGATTAGTTCAATGATAAGCTCGATATCCCGATATGGGGGCATACCGGGCAAAACATCTGGAAATACATCGGGGTATTCACAGATTACTCTGACTTGGTCAATGGTTGGCTGGTCTATACTCTTGTTGCACTTGAATTGACGGGGCATGTTTCAGATACATGCTCTACTGATACTCCGGTTGTACTGGTCATGGTTATGGCTTTCTTGGCACAGTCGATTAATCCTTTATGTTTAGACATCCAATCCATTCCTCGTACTACTTCCAAACCTTTGGTTCCAAGTACTATTAGATTATCATAAAAATCTATGCCATGGATTCGGATAGGAACGGCCTTGCAAATTTGTCTATCTTTGGTGGTTGTACCGGGTATTTGAACTATCATAACATGCTTCAGTTTGGTGGGTTGAATATTACTAGTGCATGCAAATTCTTCAGTAACAAACGAGTGCGATGCTCCAGAATCAAACAACACTCTGGCAAGTACTGATTTAACAGAAAACATACCCAGCACGACATCTGAGAAAGAGATGACCGTTGCGATTGAGCGAGTTCCCTGAGGCAAACCTTCTTCCAGGCTAAACACGAAGCTGCTGCTGAGCTGGAGCATTTGCATTGGGGGCTGCGGCAATCTTCTTGGGGCACTCATTGGAATAGTGACCCTTGGTTCCACATTCATAACAAGTCACCTTAGACTTGTCCTTTGCTGCAACAGGCACAACATTCCTTCTAGTCCTTGGGGCAGTGTTGGTGTTGGTGGCGACATTGTTGTTGTTGAACTTAGGCGGTGCATGGTTGAAATTGCTGGGGTTGCCGGGGTTGTTGTGATTTCCTCCGGGCCTTGGGTTTCCACGGTAGGGATAGGTTGGACGGTTCATCGGGGGTCTGTTGGTTCTTGGGGCAAATCCTGGAGATGGGTTGGGGCGATACTTTGGGGTATGGTGGGTTCCTGGTTGATGCATCATGGGACACTTGTGGTTCTCATTGGCTTGGTTGATCTTGCCTTCCATCCGAATGGAGGAATCCACTAAGGCTTCAATATCAGCAAATGGGATATTGACTAACACTGTCTGCATTTCATCATGCAGACCATTCAGGAATCTCTCCTTCTTCTTGGTTTCAGTGTCAATCTCATCCGGTGCATACCTAGCTAATGAAAAAAAGTTGTCACCGTACTCAACTACCGTCATTCTCCCTTGCTTCAGTTCTCTGAATTCATCTCTCATCCTTTTGATCAAACCCGGTGGCACATGGGTTCTGCTAAACTTGACTTTGAATTCATCCCAAGTCATCATTTGACCTCCATTCATGGCACGGACGCTGTTCCACCATGCTCTTGCATCTCCGGCCAGGTAGTGGGTGGCGAACAGTACCTTCTCGTTAGCTTCCACTCCTGCTACTTCTAAGTTGTTCTCCATGGTTTGCAGTCAATCATCGGCATCTAGGGGCTCTTCAGACTTAGTGAAAATGGGTAGGTTGGTGTTCTGGAAGTTCTTGAGCTTGGATCCATGGTTGTCCTGATTTCCATGGCCTTGATTGTTGTTGTCCATCTAAGCTATCTATTGAAGGGTGGATAAGTTGGCTTGACGTTCGGCTCTTTAAGCTTCGCGGTCAGAAACCAACATTTGCAAGATTTGCAACATTGGGTCCAGGGATGAAGTGCTTCCTCCGCGAGGCATCTGAAGATTGAGATAGATCATGAGAAAAGGGTAAATTTCTAAGGTTCAGGGTTTTTGAAAAGTTTTTTAAAGTTTGACTCAGATTTTGCTAGCAACTTGCTTTTCATTCATTCATAGCACACGATACAAACACACACCACAACAAAGAAATCAGATGGTTTTAAGAACCATTGTGTGAACTACGATACAGTGGGACCGGACAGAACTCACGAACGCTAGTGCTCAAGTGCTACTACTCCTCGGAGTCGATGTCCTCATCTTCATCATGAATGAAGGCGAAGTCATCCTCATCGGTGAAGAAGTCCATGGCCTGATCCTCCAGAAAGTCATCATCGTCACTAAGATAGGATTAGGGGTCTCCACGAAGGTCTTCCCCTGCATTCTCCCTCTCCTCCAGCTACATGTATCTCTCATGAACAGTCTCCTCCAAATCTATGATCCTGTGGCAAAGACGGGCAATGATGCACTCCTTCTTGTCGAGATGATGGCGACGAGACTAGCAATCCTTCACTGCCATGGCAATGGTCAGATCATTCTTCACGGCGATGGCGTACTTGTGGTTGGCGTAGGAGCGGGCATTGTCCAACTCCTTCTGGCGGTCATACATCATGAAGCTGAGGTCGTCCAATTGAGTCTTCAGCTCATGGTGATACGGGGCCTCCAGTGGCTGTCCCATAACATCAAGCCTTGGATAGAACTCAAAGTGGGTACCCTTGATCTGATTGATAATCTGCCCACATAGACGGGAAAGAGCTTCCTGCATGGCCCTGGCAAGTCCATCGAGCCAGTTGTTCTCTCTCAAGGTGAACTGAATTACCTCTGAGGTGGGGGCTTCAATCTTTCCTCGAAGACTTGCAACAACTAGCCATTGCAACTCCTATCCTTCCTGATCGTTGAGATGAGCTCCGAAGAACTCGGGGTGTGGGCGCATCTAGCATTTCCGACAGCTGGTCCAAGTCATGCTCAAAGATGAGGTCTCCTCCATTTCCCAACTGATAAAACTTGCTATACTTCACGTCCATTTATAAGAATATAGGATGAGTAAGTTAGTAAAGTGATCAAGTGTGTCAAATTTTATGTAAGTTTGCACGAATTTTTGAGGAACATAAATTTTCATGAAAGAATCCAAGTGATAAGAATGAGAATAGGAAGTTTTCTCTGTCTACCATTCAGTGGACCAAAAGTTCATTAAAAATTTTCTTTGTATCTTCCGATGTTTCCAACGCGACGAAATCATCATCTACGTCAGAACTGATGAAGATCCTTCATCACTCCTTTGTTACCGAAGCTCGCTTGTCGAGATCTTCAGTCCGAATTCCGAGAGTTGATTGCATAATCCGTTTGTTCATGTACAAAGTAATGCTTTGAGTGAGGGATGGAGTCGCGACCATACCACTACTCTTATTATTTGCTTTTGTAAATTGAATCGATGGATCAATGAAATCTTACTCCTTCCATGGAATTTAGATGTGGCCTTATCTTTTGAGACCTTTACCTCCGTCTTTGTCTCTCTGGAGTGTTTTCTCGACAAATGTGAGCAACAACCCTTGTTGGTGGTGTCAGGATTTCAAGATGGAGCAAGAATCTTTGTTAGTGGTGCCGCGAGGATCTACACGAAGTGAGAAGATTCAGATTGTTAGCCTTTTCCCCCGTACGATGATGCGGATCTCGAGGACGAGATCCCTTGTTAGTGGTGTCAAATTGTAGCACCCAGGTAAAACCACTACTAGAAAAATTCTTGTTATTTTATTTTCTGCATCATGATGACATCATCATGTATCATCATGCCACATTACATGGATCATAGTTTAAATTGTTGTATTTAACTATTGCACTTGTTTTTAGAACTTGATATTTGAACTCGATCTTGTTTTTCCTCTCTCTATTTTAATCTCTAGTTGGTGCCATGTGTGAAACCATAATGTCAAGTTGGTTCTTATTTTCTATAATGCCTAAAGGGACTTGGGGCAACATCTCTTAATTCTACCTTGATCTTGTATTTTTGCCATATGGTCACCTTTATATTCTATCATATGCGACCATTCGGTCACGTCCAACTCTAGTTCAATTCTTCCATATATGTGGCCATTGTGTACTCTCTATTCCATCTCTACTATATTCTTCTTGTATTCTATCCTCTTTTTCTTGATCTTTTCATTTTTTGCACGAGCCTATTTACATTCTTCCTAAAATTCTATTACAATGCCACCTACACGATCCATATGCTCCCATACATGCCACCATATAACCTTTTCCTTTCAACCTTTGACCATGTCTCGTTCTTATGTTTCTTGCCACATGTGTTAATTGACATCTAATCAACACACATAAAACCATAGTACTACTTATGTGCTATTCCATTTTGTTTAAATTGTTTTGAGCATTTGCCTCGTTTGAATTTTGATCAAATCTTCTAACTAACCTCCTTGCATCTCTTGTTGGTTCAAACCACATCATGCATATTTTTCTTGCATTTTTCTAAGCACAAAATTATTTAATTAAAGACAGTATTTTTTTGCAAATTTATTCTTACGGTTTGATATACATAAAGTCATCCTTCTTTTCTTAATTAAACAAAATAATATTTTTGGCCATTATAAGACTGCAAAAGTGTTTTTTATTTTACTAATAATAAAAATAGACAAAAAGGTCGTCTAAAGTTTTAGCCCAAAACTAGATCCATTTAATCTAGTTTAGACTATATAAATCTCTAATTCTCTGATTTTGTCAAACCCTAATCCCATATCTCAGCTAGAGATCTAGAAACTCCCCTTTCTTCCGAACCTTCGGCTGCCCGGCGTGCTCCCTTTCTCTTCCTTTGTCTCTCTTCTATTTCCTTCAGTTCTCATTGATGAATGGCCATTATTTTTTTTGAAATTTTATATTATATATATGAAGGTAGATAGAACTCTACCTTATCTGTTGCAACAGGGTTACAACAGGAGCGATGGTGAATTTGCATGCCGGCAAAGCCCGACAGCAGAAAAAGAAGAAGAAGAAATGAAAAGAGTTCAAAAAAAGTCAAAGAAACTTAAAGAAAAGCTGGCAATGTTGTGATCCACGAACTATCCTGGATCTAGCAGTTTTTCACCCAATACATTAGTTGTTGTTTTAGTTTAGGCTCCCTATAAGCCTAGAGAGCAAGTTCATCAGCAATATCTTCAGCAAAGGTCTCTCTGAGATTTTCTTGTCATTGAACACTGTTATTCCTTGCCTTCCATAGATGTAATAGGCATGCGGCCAGACAGACTGGCCAAGTAGCATTTTGCATGTGTTGAGCCATACTCCACAGATCATTTGTCTTTCCTGAGATTTGTAGCATCCCAAGTTTGTCCCAGACCCAATCTGCCTACTGGCAGTGCAGCGTGATGTGCTCTATAGATTCCACCGCAGGGCATTGATCGCAGCCTGCATGAGGGCACCATTTTTTGGCTACCATATTATCTTTCGTGTTTAGTCTCCCCTTGTAGGCTAGCCAAAGGAAAATTTTGTGCCTGTGTGGGATGATCTTGCGCCACACCCAATTACCAGGTGCCCAAACTAACCATCTATCGCTAAAAAGGTTGTAGAAGTCTTTTGTCGTAGGGCTCTTCCCAGTTGTGACAAAGAACCTGTTATCACGCATGTTAGCTCCTTGTGTGCCGGTGTTGTTTAGCTCCTGCAGCAACAGTTGAAGCTGAATGTGTGCAGTGTGGGACAAAGGGGTGTGTAGTTGCAAGTTCCATGTCCCATGTGGCTGTTGCGACTGCACGGTGCAACAAGGGTCTAGTGCGAAGGAGAATAGGATTGGCATCTCATGACATAGACGCCCCAGGTTTGTCCAGTTGTCATGCCAGAAGGCAGCTCTGTCTCCTTGGCCTGTTTTACAGAAAGTCGCATTCTACACGGTAGGGATTAGCGCAACAACAGATTTCCAGAATGGCGTGTCAGTGTGCAGCGGTGTCCGAGGTATGCTGTTTGACAAGTACCAGTTTGCAAGCCAGGAGAAGCATGGCCAAGTGCCAGAAGAGAGAATCTTAGCAGTGAAATTTGCCATGAGTGCGCGGTTGTGAGTATGCAAGTTTATAATGCCCAACCCCCTTGTCTATTTGGCATTGTGACCACCTCCCATGCCACGAGACAGTGTCCCCCCAGACATTCATCCTTGTTCTTCCACAAAAACCCTCGACGAAACATGTTCACAGCTTCGATGCTCTTCTGATCCCACTCGATGCGTGCCATGAAAAAGTTCAGTATGGCCGAAAGAATAGAGTTGATCATCAAGACTCTGCCTCCAATGGTCATCAGTCTAGGCATCCAACCAGGAAATCTCCTGCTGATTTTTTCAACCACTGGCGTAGAGCATCTGCCTCGTGATCTTATTTGTAGACAGAGGTAAACCCAGATAGGTGCATGGCAATTTGGTGATCTGGCAGCCAAAAGTTTGAGCAATTTGGGCAATCTCCTGCTCTGGAATATGCATTGGAACAAAGGTGCTTTTCTGGTAGTTTATCTGTAGGCCAGTGAATGGAGCAAAAGAATCTAGAATATATTTAGCAAAGATTGCTTGTTGGGTGGACCCATGTAGGATTAAAAGGGTATCATCGGCGTACTGAAGCGCTGGCAGAGGCGCTTCATCCTGTAGTGGGTTCTTTAGGAAACCTGCCTCATATGCTTTTCTGAACATTTGTTGTAGGATATCTGATACAATGATAAATATTTATGGTGACAATGAATCACCCTTCCGTATGCCTCTTTTAATTTTGAATTTCTTCCCGGGCTGTCCATTTATCAGAATCTGTGCCTGTGATGTTTGGAGTAAGCCTTTCATCCAGCTAATCCATAGATCTGGGAACCCCCTTGCAGAAAGAGTCTGCGTAATTTCCTCCCAATAAACAGAGTCAAATGCTTTCTAAAAATCTAGCTTTAGAACCATGACGGGTTGTTTTAACTTGTTGGCACATTGTATCAACTCAATTGCCGTTGCAAAGTTTTCTACAATTGATCTATTCTTGATGAAGCCTGACTGCATCTAATCCACCAAGCCCTTAATTTTGCTTTGTAGCCTGTTAGTCAGAACCTTGGCAATGAGCTTTGGTATGGAGTGTTGCAGAGAGATGGGTCTGCAATCTTTTATCTCTTGTGGTGTATCTTTTTTGGAAGTAGGGTGACAAATGCACAGTTCACTCCAGAGAGGTCTAAGCGTTGGTTATGTAATGCGTGGAACAGTCCCATGATATCATTTTTTAGATCGTCAAGATAAAATTTATAGAATTCATTAGTGAAGCCGTCAGGTCCTAGGCTTTTATTATGTGGTGCCATCAGTACTGCAGGCTTGATTTCCGCCCAGGTGAATGGATTTGCTAAACTCTGTAGTTCCAGGGATTATGAGTTGTATATTTGTCCCAAGTCGATATTTGGTGTCCAAGTTCTCTCCTCAGCAAACAAATTGGAGAAATAGTTAGTGGTAATCCTTATCTTGTCTGCATCTCTGAAATAATCCTCCTGACCAAGCCTTAAAAATTTGATCTTGTTTTTCCTGAACCTGTACGTTGTCATAGTGTGGAAAAATTTATTATTTTTGTCCCCAAGCTTACACCATTTAATTTTGGCCCTCCTTTTCCACTTATCAGTATCAGCTTTACATAGACTCTGATATTTTTGCTAGAATAAGGTTCTGAAAGCAAACTCTAGGTTTGACAGAGATCTCCATTCTTCCACAACATCAAAATATTGGTTTGCATGTTTGACATTTGCCATTATTTTATTCAGAGACCTTTTATCCTTTTGCCAAGATCTGGTTGCATCCCTGATACTCCTTAATCTGTGATTCAGTTTGGTTACTGCCGACATCTGTCTTGTTCCTTTTGCTAACAGTTCTGTGGTTGTTTGGATAAGATCTTCACATTGCAGCCAGTAGTCCTCATAGCGAAAAAGTTTATTGGTTTGTGTTCTTGCAGCATTATCCGGTAAAATTGGTTTATGATCAGAAGTTTATCTTCCCAAAGTACTATATTCAGAGTTAAAAAACCTGTTGGCCCACTCCAGATTTACTAAAACTCTGTCTAATCTGACCAGAGTTGGATCCCTCCTCTTGTTTGACCATGTAAACTTTGAGTTGCATATGTCCACATCCATCAGCTCCATCTCGTCTATCCAGTTATTAAATTCATCTATTTCAGCCCAGCTTATATTGTCATTGTTTTTCTCATGCGTATATCTATAAGTGTTGAAATCACCTGCCAATGCCCAAGGGCCTGAGACATTTGGGAGTAAAGCCTTCATGTCCTGAAAAAACAAATTCCTGTCTTGTGCATCACATGGTGCATATACATTGGTGATTACTAACTCTGAATTGTCGACTGCAGGCACCACAGTGACAGTCATAGAGTACTTATTTTGCATGTTAACGATCACACTGTATTCCTTTTCAGACCATGCGATAAGAAACCCTCCTGATGTACCTTCCGACGGCTGGTAAGCAAAGCTAGTGTATCTTGCGGGTAAGAATTCTCTAACTTTGAATATTGTGATGTCTTGCAGCTTTGTTTCTTGTAGGCATATCAGGTGGCCTCTAGATTCATCAAGCACCTTATAAATAAGTGTGTTTTTTTCGTGATCCCCCAACCCCCGCACATTCCAGGATATAATCCTCATTTAACCATTGTTTCATCCCAGAGAAATAGAAGGCAAGGAGAGCTCTGGGGTGATGCAATATGCCATGACAAAGTGTAAAATAAGTGCACGCTTTGAGTGGACGCAAGGTGAAGAAAATAATTTTCGGTGTTACAGGGCGCATTACAGGGTGAGGTAAACAAAGGGGAAATGCAATGTTGGTCTATGGCATCGCCTAAAGCTAGCACTACCAACTTTGAAGGAAAACAAAGATGTAGGTGGGAACAAAAATAACAAAACACCCTATATAAGTAACACCTAACAGGGTCTGAACCTAAACCATCCCGATCAGCCATGAGCAGGGCGTTTCCCAGAGCCATTGTCCCTTTCCTGTATCTTCAGAGCCTCAGCCACCAGGTCGAAGTGACCATGCCGCAGCAACCGGCGAGTTCCATCAGAGTCCGCCTGCTCGTTTCTGGCAGGCGCGCCGTGACCGGCTTGGGCGCCAGGTCGTTGATATCTGGCATGCGTCGGGTCTTTGTCTTCTTGGGGCGGGCGTTGGTGGAGCCGATGGAGGAAGATCCCGAGTCCGCCGCGACAGCAGCTTTGCGGCTAGAAGCCCGCTAAACCAATGTCATCCTGGCCCTATCCTGAATTTTCTTGATCATGTCTCTGCGCCTGTGATAGGTAACTGTCTCTCTGCTTGCTGGCTCGTTGAGGTCGGGCATTGATTCAGAGTCAGAGATGGACATGGTCGCAGATTCATCAGACAGAGGATGGCTCTGCAATGGTGCAAGTTGTTCTTCAGTTCGCCGTTGGGCCGCAATCTGCTACTCGAGCAGCGGTTCCGCTTGAGGCACCGGCGGATTGATCTGGGCCTCCACCATCGGCCTTTTTCCCTTGCGGTCTTCAACCGGTTCCACTGCCTCGGTCGTCGCCACTGTGGAGCGGGAAGCAGTCCTCTTCTTGTTGTCCCCCAGGTTGAACATGAATGGGCCGCTCCTGCCAAGCAGTGAAAGAGTGCCGCCCGCCATAGGGTTCCCAAGCTTTGCCGGCCCGGCACCACCCAAGCCAGCGATGAAACGTGCCTGATGCAGAGTTGCTGCGGTGACCCAGCATACCACTGCATGTGTAGTACACTATAGTCGTTGACATGACATCCACAGAACACCGTTCCATAAATATCACATCCCTCAGAGTGGTACAACAGAAACATTGCGGGTCCATATTACAAACATACACACATTATTATTATTACAATACCAGAAGTTCAAGACTTCCAAAAGATTCAACTTACAAACCAAAATATAAGTGTTCTAGCGGAAGTTTCAAAGTAAAAACTTAAACTCCAAATTGAGCTCAAAAACTTATTGTTATATATTGTTCATGTTGCTCGGCTCAATTGGCTCCTAGAACTATGGTAAATATTCTGACTCTTGGTACTCTCCTCCATTGACGATATCATAGTCCTCCCCTTCTACGGCTCCATACATATTGGGCTCTTCATATAAGACCTCCTCTTGGCTCTCAGCTGCATACATTGGAGTATCTTCAGGATCCTTAGAGTCTAAGCAAGGGATCAAAGGAAAGGGTGAGTAACACCGTTACCCAGCAGGTTCATTATATGCAAGGTGGGAAGTTTGGTGCTCTATCTACCACCTTGGACCATAAGTCCTTGGAACTAGGCAATTTTTGTAAATATTTCTTCAAAGGTTGATTTTATTATGAAAATCTATGACCATCAGCCTTCACAGGTTGACCAGAACTTTTATGGAGTTCCTTTCCTGCCGCGTTTGTAGCTCCTTCCCGGAATCGGTAGTAACAAGTTACAATTCTTACACTCTGCAGAGGTGCGTCACTTTACCCATGAGAGATCAACTTCCTTGTTGCACAACCGGGCGTACTTTCCCGTCCACAATGCCATGATGTGGGGACCAGTAGTTGGTCCAAGACAATCACTGCCCTCTCCGCGACCCCATATGTCTGCACGATCCTTCGGGGCTAGCTCATCTCCGTTAAGCCCCCTTTCGGGCAGGCTAAAACCCTGATGAGTTCCCAAGACTCTATGACCTGGTGATGCCCTGGCAAGTGCCATATTGAACGGAATATACCACTAAAAACCATTCATAGATAATCTAGACACCAAAAGTGTGGGGCATAAGGGTGCCCACCCATATGTTGGATCCGCACAAGGAATCACAACGCCACGTTAAGGTCGTCTTGCCTCCATACGAGAGGAAAAGGATACAGCTGACTTCTCCGTCCCATTCCAAATCTCATGGTTAACGTGTTATATACAGCGCTAGAATCACTGATGTCATGGGTTGTTAAGTTCCTAGTTAATCCTCATTGTTGCAAATATAAACCTAGGTTCCATTGCCTATTATATCATCACTTAGGATGATATCTATAATTTATTCATTTGAGAAAATGATATTTTCTTTTCTCGGAAACATAGATGATAACACACAATTTAGAAATACTTTGATAAAGACTCTTCAAAGGACATGAGCAAGTGATGAACTTGCCTTGTGATTGCAAGGTAGTGAAGTCGGATGCTTGCACTGGACCTTGAGCTTCTATGTCTACAAAACATCATTATTGTCCAGTAAGGACAATATTTAAAGAGGCAAAATGAGTATGCATAGTAATGCAATGCATTATTTATCATTGATTTTCTTTGTGTGTTTTACTCATTATTTTAGTTACAAGAATTCCTTTTAAGAATAAAGGATTCCATTATAAGAATAAGATTTATAATTGCTGAATATTATATTTTCCATTTATTAAGATAATAAATTATTAAAATTTAATATAATTCCTATATTTAATAATTCCTTTAAGGATTAATATTTAAATAAAAGAATTTCTTTTTATGAACCAAACATTTATTTAGTATTTTTCTAAAATACTAAAATATTAATATATAATAAAAGTGATTTTTATTTATTTTTATATTTTTTAATTAATTTAGTATTTTATAAAATTTAATAAGGAATATATATACATAAAAAATTCTTGACCAAAAATTATATCTATAAAATTTATTTCTTAATTTAATTAAATAGGTTGGATTATTATGAATCCAAAAATATTTTATTTATAATTTTTAGATATTTATTTTATTTTCTAGAATTTATTTAAGTTTAGGGGTATTTTGGCCTTTTATTAATTATTTAAAACTTCTTTTAAGTTTTTGGGATGAAACAATTGGGCTTGTTGGGCTGATTTGGCCCAAGTGGCCTGGACCAAAAGGATACCCCGAAGGGGTCCTGGCCCTCTCAGCCCACTTCATCTGTCTCCCTCTCTCGTCCTCATCTCCTCTCCCTCTCGACCCCGTGGGGTGCTGGCACCGCCGTCGAGCGATGCTCGCCACTGTGGCCCTCCCTAGCTGCTGTCGTGGTATAGGGCGAGGTTGTCGACTATGCTGGTTCATCTCCTCCGCCTCGATTTGACTTTGGAGCTCTCCTGTGGCTGTGCTAGCTCCGTTCCTAAACCCTAGGGTTTGGGGTTGGATGTTGTCACCGCCGTTGTTGATCCTCCTATGGTGGTGTGCAACGCTGTGCGCTACTGTGGTCGCCGTCGTGGCTGGTGCGGGATGCAGTGCCCCCTAGGGTGCTCCCCGTGCCGCCACGAGCTCGTCGGCCCCTCTGCTTCCTCTTTGATTCCTCAGTGAGGACCACCGGTGAGTTGTGCTTCTGTGAACCCTAGTGCATCTAGACACCTCGAGTTCCTCTGTGTGTATCTAGTGGCCAATCTATATTTTGTGGTTGCACTAATACTAGGGTTCATCTCTATTGCTGGTAGAATGATGTTATGGCCTGGTAATGATGCTTAGTGAGAATTTGTGTTCTCTGCACTTCAGTACTTGTGGTCATCCTTTGATTATGTGGTGCTCTTATTGGTCTGAGGCTAATACTGGATCAAATACTAGGGTTTCATAGTATTGCCTCTGGTTGTTACTATGATGGCTTAGTGTGTTCATCTGTTGTCAGTATCTTGATACTGACAGTGACCCTCTCAGTGATGATTCACTGTCTTGGTGTTGGTTGGCTTGCCTGTTTATGCTTAGTCTGAATTTTATTCAATAGAATCAAATGATTCTTTGAAGATGAATAGATAAATATGATATGACCTCTGAGTCTGGTCTCAGGGAAATGATTTGATAGTTGATTTGTGTAGATTGGACTATTTGATTGTCTTAGTGATAAGATTAGTGCTTATGAAACCTTCTTAGAATGGTACATAAGTAGATCTTGTTGCTGACTTTACTTATGGTCATTTCTGGAATTTGATAGATGCTTATAATTAAGTTGGGAAACTTATTGTTTAATCAGGCCTATCAGGCTCTAGGATCTAGAGTTCTAGTTGGTTAAGTGAATGGGTTTGTTTGTGACTTATAAAATTTGAGGTGCTACTCCTTCTGGAGATGTGCCCTGATCTTGTAAGAACAAATAATAACTTTACAAAAGTTGCCTTTGATATCACCAATTCTATGAGGCTGGTCTGAGAACTTGGTGTTTTTGCTAGAGTTTAATTCTGTTCTTTTAAATTTAAAACCTCTAGGATAGATTCACCCCACCAGGGTGATTACTGAGAGGTTGTTTGATGAAACACCACATGATCCTATGTGGATAAGATGAATAAATCATGTGGTGGTTTTATGATACTCACCACAAAATTTGTTGATTGCTGTGGTTGGTGGTGATGTTGGTGCCACTTATTGGATCTTGTCCTTCGCCTCCTGATGCTGTTCTTGGTTCCCTTGGTTCCTATGCTTGGCCTTGATCTAGCCTGCTCCTCCTAGCTCCTGTGGCTTGGCCTTGCTGTCCACCTGATTCTTCCCCCTACTTATGTCACCATCTGGTGATGTTTGGTTGATCTTTGGTGGTGCTTTTGTTTGGCTGGTTTTGCTGTGGATAGGGTGTTGGTTCTTGGTGTGGTATGAGAAATGGAATGGTGCACTTGTGCTTGCTCACGTCTGTGTTGGGATCTTTTTCTTGTGTAGGCAGCTGTGGCTGTGTTGACAGCACATCCATGCATTTAGTTCTGTGAGCTGCTTGTGTGCCTGCTGCACTCTTGTGGATATGCTCAGGGAAATGTTCTACCTTTTTATCTGGTTACCATTTATCTGTCTGGTGAATATTGCCCCTCTTACTGATTGGAATCATTTGACTTGTGGCTTATTTATTATGAAAGATTTAATTCTTTCTTATCGGTGAAACTTGCCCCTTAAGATTTACTCAATGATGTAAAATGGAACAATGCATCTCACTGTTCTCTACTGAGAGTAAAAAATTAATAACTTAACCTTTACTTTTCTTTTAGTTTGTTCTTTGTTTTGCAGGTACAAGATTTGAAGATTCAAGATTAGAATAGGTTTACTTTTAGGTGGAATACTTCCTTTGTAATCTTTACTTTATTCTTTTGTAAGAAAGATTTATTAGTTTCATAATAAATGTAATTTCCTCCTTTTGTAAATTCACTCTTGTAAAGATTCTTTATAAGTTACATTTTATCAATCTTACATACAGTTTCTGGTTACTATATATTGTTTCTTAATTAAATAATAATACTAAATCATAACTCTGTTATTTTACAATGTAATTTCAAATCTTAAGTTTGAATTCAAATTCCTTTCCCCAAAACACACTAATCCATAAAGATCATGTCAAAGTTTATAACGATCTTCTCCAAGGCTATTCCTAAACTTAAAGAGTGAAAGAAACTTTGATCACTTTAAGTTTTTATTTGGCGAAAAATTTAGCCACATTTTTTACAGATGAATGCATGCAATTGCACAGATTCCTAAATCTACCCTTCGTTAGTTCCTAAATGTTGGGATGTTACAGACCCCCCCCCTTAAATTAAACTTCGTCCTGAAGTTTGTTGAAGTGTACCTGAACAATTCTGGATAGGCTTTTCTCAAATCATCTTCTTTCTCCCAGGTGGCTTCTCTCTCGGGATGATGTTCCCACTGTACCTTGCAGTACTTTATTGGCCTATTCCTCAACCTTTTCTAGTTTTCTTCCAAAAATTTACAGGGTTTTTCAACATAGGTCAGGTCTTCTCGTAATTCCATCTCTTGATGTGTGATTGCATCATCAGGAACTTTAAGACATTTTCAGAGTTGTGACACATGGAAAACATTTTATGAACTTGAGCCAATCTTGAGGGTAACTCTAAAGCATAAGCTATAGTCCTGTTCTGACTCAGTATTTTGAATGGCCATATATATCTTGGACTCAATTTTCCTTTAACTCCGAAGCTTTTAACTCCTTTCATTGGGCTTACTTTCAGATATACCATGTCTCCCACTTCAGGATTCCATGATCTCCGACTTTGATCAGCATAACTTTTCTGCCTACTTTGAGCTATTTTCAATCTATCCTTGATTTTATCAATGATATCTTGTCTTTCCTTGATATAGTCCGGCGCAAATTCTTTGCTACTTCCAAGCTCATACCAACATATTGGTGATCTAAATTTCCTTCCATACAGTACTTGATATGGAGCTGCCTTCAGACTACTCTGATAGCTGTTATTGTAGGAAAATTCTGCCAACGGTAGATGATCTTCCCACGAACCTCCAAAATCTAATGCACAAGCCCTTAACATGTCTTCTAGTATTTGATTGGTTCTTTCCATTTGACCCCCTGTCTCTGGATGATAAGCTGTGCTAAAATCTAACTTTGAACCAAGTTCTTCATGTAATTTGCTTCCAAAATGCTGAAGTAAACACTGATCCCCTATCAGTTACGATCTTCTTGGGAACTTCGTGCTTACTTACTATTTCTTTGATGTAAACTTCCACTAACTTCTCGGCATTATCCTTCTGATTTACCGGAATAAAATGTTCACTTTTAGTGAGTCTATCAACAATAACCCATATCATATCCTTCCGGTTAGGTGTCATGGGCAATCCTATGATGTAGTCCATACCAATTTCCTCCCATTTCCAATAAGGAATTTCCAAAGGTTTCAATGGTCCTGCTGGACTTTGATGTTCATCCTTCACCCTTTGGCAAGTATGGCATTCTGACACATATTTTGCAATGTCTCTTTTCATGTTATTCCACCAGAATAATTCTTTCAGATCCATGTACATCTTAGTACTTCCTGGGTGTATGGAATATGGTGTTTCATGTGCTTCTCGGAGTATTACTTCACGAATCTCAGTCACATCTGGAACACAAAGACGATCTTGGAACCATAAAGACTCATAATATCCTAGGCAAAAAACTGATGTTTGCCCTTGAGATATCCTCCAAATTTCTTCAGCAATGAAAGGATCTTCTGCTTGATGTCTAAAAATTTCATGCTTAAGATCACTATCCTGCTCTGCAACTACTTGCATAGTAGCTAATCCTCGAAAAGTTTTTTTCTAATAAATTGAAGTTCTAATCTTTCCAAATCCATCTGTAACTCTTTTGGTAGCTCCCGATTGCTAGGCTGAATATCTGCACTTTTATGACTTAAAGCATCCGCTACAACTTTTGCTTTTCCCGGGGTATAGTTGATTGTTAAATCATAATCTTTGATTAGTTCCAACCAACACTTTTGTCTCATATTTAATTCCTTTTGGGTGAAGAAATATTTGAGACTTTTGTGGTCAGTGTATAACTCACATCTGGCTCCATAAAGAAAATGCCTCCATCCTTTCAGAGCAAACACTACTACTGCTAACTCCAGATCATGAGTTGGATAATTGACATCATGTGGTTTCAGTTGTCTTGATCCATAAGCAATCACTTTATGATCTTGCATTAACACACAACCCATACCTTCTTTAGATGCATCACAGTATACTGTAAAGTCTTTCCCTGTTTCTGGAACTGCTATGATTGGAGCGGTAGTTAATCTGGTCTTTAACTCCTGAAAACTTGCTTCACACTTCTCATCCCAGTTGAATGGTGTATTCTTCCTGAACAATTTGGTCGTTGGTCCATCTATTTTGCAGAAACCTTCAATGAATCTCCGATAATAACCAGCCATCCCCAAAAAACCTCGAATTTGTTTCCCATTGGTTGGTGCAGTCCATTCTAGTACTGATTGAACTTTGGATGGATTTACAGCAATTCCATCTTTAATGATCACATGACCGAGGAATTCTAGCTCATCTAACCAGAATTCACACTTACTGAACTTAGAATAAAGTTTATGTTCTCTTAGGGTCTGCAATGCTATTCTCAAATGATCCGCATGCTCTTCCTTATCCTTGTAATATATCAAAATATCATCAGTGAAGACTATGACAAACTTATCCAAATATGGCATGAAGATTTTGTTCATCAGGTTCATGAATATTTCTGGTGCATTGGTCAAACCAAATGGTACTACAAGATACTCATGGTGTCTATACCTTGAGACAAATGCGGTCTTTGGAACATCTTCTGGTTTGATTTTTATCTTATGGTATGCGGATCTTAGATCGATCTTAGAAAATACTCCATCTCCTTTCACTTGATCAAATAGATCTTTAATTCTTGGTAAAGGATACTTATTCTTTATGGTAACATTGTTCAGATTTATGTAGTCCCCACACATCCTTCTTCCACCATCCCTTTTATCCACAAAGATCACCTGTGTTCCCCATGGGGATACACTTTCCTGAATGAATCCTTTTCTGGCTAACTCATCAATTTTCTCTTTGAGTTCTTTTAATTCTTTTGGTCCCATCTTGTATGGTCCTTAAGCTATTGGTGTTGTACCTGGAATTAGATCAATAGTGAACTCTATTTCCCGATATGGGGGCATTCTAGGTAGCTCTGCTGGAAAAACATCTTGAAACTCATTTACTAGAGGAATATCTTCCAACTCAACCTCCTTCATTGAGTTCAACTGAAGATCCACCACAATATGACTGTGCTTATCTGCTTGGTAAACTATCCTTGCTCCATTTGGAGTTTTGATTGAGACAGTTTTCTCCTCACAATTAATCTGAGCCCCATGTTCAGTCATCCAGTCCATCCCTAGCACTACTGCAATTCCCTTCAAAGGAATCACATAAAGGTCCGCAAAGTATGTACAACCACATATCGAAATAACCTGATCTTGTTTAATGTGTCGTACAATCACATTTCCCCCTGTCGTAACTACGGTCATAGCATTTTCTAATGTTGCCCTTCTAATCCCGAATTTATCACAGAATTCTTCAGAAATGAATGAAGTAGTTGCACCAATATCAAATAGAACTTTGCCGGGATTGGTAAGGATATTGAGCGTACCTATCACTGCATGCTCCGAGTTATCCACCTCCTCTAGGGTTGCGCAATTCATCTTCCCGATAAGTCTGTTCCTCTTGCCATTGTTGTTCTTGACATTATTTCCTCCTTTATTTGGCTGCCCATTGCCTCCACTAGCTTGTCTTCCATCTTTAACAGGCCAACCTCCTTGTGGTTTGCTTGGACAATTTGGATTTATGTGACCCCTCTCGCCACAAGCATGGCACACAATTACTAGTTTCTGGCAATCCCTGCTCATATGCCCTGGTAGTTTGCAATTGTGGCATATAATATTCTTTCCGTTTGGATTTGCACTCCAGTTGGAATTGTTGTTGTTATATGCTATATTCCTTGGCTTGAATTCCAGATTGGGCTTGGGTTTACTTGCTTGTATCCTCTTAGTTTCCTTCTTAGCTCTCTTCCTTCTATCCTCTTGCACATTCTTATAGTCATCTTCAAAAGTGATAGCTGCATCCAGCAACTGCTAATACGTTTGCTTATTAGCCAACCTTAATTGCATCCTCACAAATGGATTTAACCCTCGCAGCAAACTCTTCTTCCTCTTTTCTTCAGTATTAACTTCTTCCTCGGCATAACGAGACAGTTGGCTAAACTCCTGAATATACTTCATGACACTAGTATATCCCTGCTGAAGCTCCTCAAATTCTCTCCGCTTGAACTCCATAACACTTTCCGTAACATGATATTAACGGAACCTAGGCTTGAACTCTTCCCAAGTGTACTCTCTTCCTGGCTATTGCATGGCTAACTGATTTTCCCACCATGATGCTGCAGGTCCTGTCAGAAGATGAGTTGCATACCTCAGTTTTTCCTCATCATTAGAACATACAATCTTCAACTTTCTTTCTGTATCTGCTAGCCAATCTTCTACATCCATTGGTCCAGGGGCTGATGCAAAAGGTAACAGCCTTGCATGCTGGAAGTCCGAAAGACTCACTTCTCCACCTTTAGGTTCTCTCTGATTCCTAGCTCTTCCCAACAGCTCTTCCATGAACTTGTTTTGGTTTTCTTGCATCATTTGCATATACTACATAAAGTTCTGCTCCATTAATGGCCTCATTGGTGGTGGTGGTGGTAATGTCCTCTGATTTCCTGCATCTGCATCGGCCTTCTCCTTGGCCTCACATTCCATTCGCTGCTGCTCAGATTCGGTTTCTACACCCGTGTCCATGACCCCCTAGTCCTGCAACATAAAGCGAATACTCATAATTACATCATGCACATGTGTTCTGAGCTTGACTTTACGCACAGAACTAGCCACACAATAAAAATCCAAGTAAAATCTAAATATGCATTTCACATATTATACATTACAAGCCTCATAAAAAAGTACAGAGTCACCATACTTGTACCGTATGGGTACAATAACGACTTAACAACACTTCCTTATTTAACTATCTACATCATTTTCTCAGATTACAATACACGATACATGATACTTCCTAATAAGCCTCCTGCTTCTAGTATCCACGCCGCTCATTATACATGCCCGCAGTCCAACCGTGATGATGTGACGTCCGTCGCATAGTTTATGGAACAAATGGCCTTCCAGAAGGAACATATTCAGTATCTGAAGTGTCAAGACTTGAGTCATTACTCAACCTAAGTGCACTGACTCCCTCCAGCTCAGCTGAAAAGTCTTCAGAAACATATTCAACATTATCACCCACTTGCATCTCCTGAGCTTCATTCCTTGATTCGTCAACATAATATGCAGATCCTGCTGCTCCCCAGGTGCTCTGTTGGGCAAGATAGTTAAACACCGGATAATGTATATTCCCTGGGTTTTGAGAAGGTGTTAATGATTCAAACACTCTCTCCTTAGGATCTTCTTCTTCATCCTGATTATCTATAAATATGGGATTTCTACTACTATTACTAGGATTGTTTCTTGTACCCATCCAACTGGATTGTCCAACATTTCTGTCAGACCCATCTATGGACATCTGATTTCCTTGAGATCCTTCAAATGATCTCATTCTCCAACCATCAGAATTCTCGATAGGAAGTTCTGAATCAGAACCTTCCTCTGAACCCTGTGGTACTTCATACCTCATATCTAAAGTAGGATCATATATAGGTTCAGGCCTCGGTGAATAAGGATATGGTGTAAACGTTTCAAGATCTATAGGTATATCCTTAAAGATTGGTTTTGTACTACTACTTGCTTCCTTCTCCAACTGGAATACTAACTGCTTCCTTCTTTCCGGGTCAGTTAGATCCTCTAACATGTCATTTTATCTTCAATAATAACTTGATGTGTCTTATAAAAAGACGCAACAAGTGTTCGGTATCTATCCATAAACTTGGAAGATAACTTAGGATGCTTCTTAACCAAAGTAAGATGATCCGGTACAGGCTCCGAGTCTATAGAATCATGAGGAATCACAGAAAATGTGCTACCTTCTAGCTCCTTGGCTTTATGCTCCCGGATATTAGCTATCGCCTCCACAACAGCAACATGATATGCTGCTAAGTGACTCCTACCTTCACCTATAGGTAGATCATGATATAATCCAAGCTCCTTTGGGAGTTGGATACTCACATGATAATTGGATAACATCCGACCATCATAATAGGTTATGGTATTCACTGGAATTCTAGTTGGACAACTAAAAATCTTTAAGAGTTGACGAAGTTGGTCCGTGAATGATCCTTGGTAATCATCAAGAGTCTCCTCTTTCCTTACCAAAGTCTATTTTGGAAACTTTGGTGCCATAACTCTGTATGTCAAAAATATTTTTATTAGTAACCAATAATATATTGCATCATAACAAAGAATTATCGCACTAAAACATATAACGGAATATTCTCATTTGAATACCCATTATATTTCTTTTAGAGAATTCTTTATCGTTGCTACACACTCCTACAGGTAATACCCTTACTAGGTTTCCAACCTAAGGTCAAAGGAATTTGCTCTGATACCAACTGCGGTGACCCAGCATACCACTGCATGTGTAGTACACTATAGTCGTTGACATGACATCCACATAACACCGTTCCGTAAATATCACATCCCTCAGAGTGGTACAACAGAAACATTGCGGGTCCATATTATAAACATACACACATTATTATTATTACAATACCATAAGTTCAAGACTTCCAAAAGATTCAACTTACAAACCAAAATATAAGTGTTCCAGCGGAAGTTTCAAACTAAAAACTTAGACTCCAAATTGAGCTCAACAACTTATTGTTATATATTGTTCATGTTGCTCGGCTCAATTGGCTCCTAGAACTATGGTAATTATTCTGACTCTTGGTATTCTCCTCCATAGACGATATCATAGTCCTCCCCTTCTACAGCTCCATACATATTGGGCTCTTCATAGAATACCTCATCTTGGCTCTCAGCTGCATACATTAGAGTATCTTCGGGATCCTCAGAGTCTAAGCAAGGGATCAAAGGAAAGGGTGAGTAACAGCATTACCTAGCAGGTTCATTATATGCAAGGTGGGAAGTTTAATGCTCTATCTACCACCTTGGACCATAATTCCTTGGCACTAGGCAATTTTTGTAAATCTTTCTTCAAAGGTTGATTTTATTATGAAAATATATGACCATCAGCCTTCACAGGTTAACCAGAACTTTCATGGAGTTCCTTTCCTGCCGTGTTTGTAGCTCCTTCCCGGAATCGGGAGTAAAAAGTTACAATTCTTACACTCTGCAGAGGTGCGTCACTTTACCCATGAGAGATCAACTTCCTTGTTGCACAACCGGGCGTACTTTCCCGTCCACAATGCCATGATGTGGGGCCCAGTAGTTGGTCCAAGCCAATCACTGCCCTCTCCGCGACCCCATATGTCTGCACGATCCTTCGGGGTTGGATCACCTCCGTTAAGCTCCCTTTTGGGCAGGCTAAAACCCTGATGAGTTCCCGAAGACTCTATGACCTGGTGATGCCCCGACAAGTGCCATATTGAATGGACTATACCACTAAAAACCATTCATAGATAATATAGACACCAAAAGTGTGGGGCATAAGGGTGCCCACCCATATGTTGGATCCGCACAAGGAATCACAACGTCACGTTAAGGTCGTCTTGCCTCCATACGAGAGGAAAAGGATACAACTGACTTCTCTGTCCCATTCCAAATCTCATGGTTAACGCGTTATATACGGCGCTAGAATCACTGATGTCATGGGTTGCTAAGCTCCTAGTTAATCCCCATTGTTTCAAATAGAAACCTAGGTTCTATTGCCTATTATATCATCACTTAGGATGATATCTATAAATTATTCATTTGAGAAAATAATATTTTCTTTTCCTGGAAACATAGATGATAACACACAATTTAAAAATACTTCGATAAAGACTCTTCAAAGGACATGAGCAAGTGATGAACTTGCCTTGTGATTACAAAGTTGTGAAGTCGGATGCTTCCACTGGACCTTGAGCTTCAATGTCTACAAAACATCATTATTGTCCAGTAAGGACAATATTTAAAGAGGGAAAATGAGTATGCATAGTAATGCAATGCATTATTTCTCATTGATTTTCTTTGTGTGTTTTACCCATTATTTTAGTTACAAGAATTCCTTTTAAGAATAAAGGATTCCATTTTAAGAATAACATTTATAATTGTTGAATATTATATTTGCCATTTATTAAGATAATAAATTATTAAAATTTAATATAAATTCCTATATTTAATAATTCCTTTAAGGATTAATATTTAAATAAAAGAATTTATTTTTATGGACCAAACATTTATTTAGTATTTTTCTAAAATACTACAATATTAATATAAAATAAACGTGATTTTTATTTATTTTTTTCTTTTTTTAATTAATTTTATAAAATCTAATAAGGAATATATATACATCAAAAATTCTTGACCAAAAATTATATCTATAAAATTTATTTCTTAATTTTATTAAATAGGTTGGATTATTATGAATCCAAAAATATTTTATTTATAATTTTTGGATTTTTATTTTATTTTCTAGAATTTATTTAAGTTTAGGGGTATTTTGGTCTTTTATGAATTATTTAAAACTTCTTTTCAGTTTTTGGGATAAAACAATTGGGCTCATTGGGTTGATTTGGCCCAAGTGGCCTGGACCAAAAGGATACCCCAAAGCGGTCCTGGACCTCTCAGCCCACTTCCTCTGTCTCCCTCTCTCGTCCTCATCTCCTCTCCCTCTCGACCCCGTGGGGTGCTGTCGCCGCCGCCGAGCGATGCTTGCCACCGTGGTCCTCCCTGGACGATTTCGTGGTGTAGAGCGAGGTTATCGACTACGCTGGTTCATCTCCTCCGCCTCGATTTGATTTTGGGGGTCTCTTGTGGCTATGCTAGCACCGTT
Source organism: Avena sativa (assembly GCA_916181665.1). Taxonomy (NCBI): domain Eukaryota; kingdom Viridiplantae; phylum Streptophyta; class Magnoliopsida; order Poales; family Poaceae; genus Avena; species Avena sativa. Next base: position 236,633,669 of record OV702283.1, on the reverse strand, counting down.
CCCGAACCCTAGGGTTTGGGGTTGGGTGCTGTCACCGCCACTGCTGATCCTCCTGTGGTGGTGTGCAGTGTTGTGCGCTACTGTGGCCGCCGCCGTGGCTGGTGCGGGTTGCAGCGCCCCCTGGGGTACTCCTCATGCCGCCAAGCGCTCGTCGGCCCCTCCGCTTCCTCTTCAATTCGTCAGCGAGGACCACTGGTGAGTTGTGCTTCTATGAACCCTAGTGCATCTAGACACCTCGAGTTCCTCTATGTGTATCTAGTGGCCAATCTATATTTTGTGGTTGCGGTGATACTAGGGTTCATCTCTGTTGCTGGTAGAATGATGTTATGGCCTGGTAATGATGCTTGGTGAGAATTTGTGTGCTCTGCACTTTAGTACTTGTGGTCATCCTTTGATTATGTGGTGCTCTTATTGGTCTGAGGCTAATACTGGATCAAATACTAGGGTTTCATAGTATTGCCACTGGTTGTTACTACGATGGCTTAGTGTGTTCATCTTTTGTCAGTATCTTGATACTGACAGTGACCCTCTCAGTGATGATTCACTATCTTGGTGTTGGTTGGCTTGCCTGCTTATGCTTAGTCTGAATTTTATTCAATAGAATCAAATGATTCTTTGAAGATGAATAGATAAATATGATATGATCTCTGAGTCTTTTCTCGGGGAAATGATTTGATAGTTGATTTGTGTAGATTGGACTATTTGATTGTCTTAGTGATAAGATTAGTGCTTATGAAACCTTCTTAGAATGGTACATAAGTAGATCTTGTTGCTGACTTTACTTATGGTCATTTCTGGAATTTGATAGATGCTTATAATTAAGTTGGGAAACTTATTGTTTAATCAGGCCTATCGGGCTCTAGGATCTAGAGTTCTAGTTGGTTAAGTGAATGGGTTTGTTTGTGACTTACAAAATTTGAGGTGCTACTCCTTCTGGAGATGTGCCCTGATCTTGTAAGAACAAATAATAACTTTACAAAAGTTGCCTTTGATATCACCAATTCTATGAGGCTGGTCTGAGAACTTGGTGTTTTTGCTAGAGTTTAATTCTGTTCTTTTAAATTTAAAATCTCTAGGATAGATTCACCCCACCAGGGTGATTATTGAGAGGTAGTTTGATGAAACACCACATGATCCTATGTGGATAAGATGAATAAATCATGTGGTGGTTTTATGATACTCACCACAAAATTTGTTGATTGTTGTGGTTGGTGGTGATGTTGGTGCCACTGGTTGGATCATGTCCTTCACCTCCTGATGCTGTTCTTGGTTCCCTTGGTTACTATGCTTGGCCTTGATCTAGCCTGCTCTCCTAGCTCCTGTGGCTTGGCCTTGCTGTCCACCTGATTCTTCCCCCTCCATATGTCAACATCTGGTGATGTTTGGTTCATCTTTGGTGGTGCTTTGGTTTGGCTGGTTTTGCTGTGTCTAGGCTGTTGGTTCTTGGTGTGGTATGAGCAATGGAATGGTGCACTTGTGCTTGCTCACGGCTATGTTGGGATCTTTTGCTTGTGTAGGCAGCTATGGCTGTGCTAACAGCACATCCATGCATTTAGTTGTGTGAGCTGCTTGTGTGCCTGCTGCACTCTTTTTTTAGGGTAAAACAGTATGGCAAAAAACCCCACTGCAATTTTTATATATCATAGAGTGTTACAAAGAATATTTACAATCTCAATCCACCTCAAAAAGAGGGATAACATTCTAAGCAACTATCTCCTGTCTAAATTATTTTCAATCCAAACTTTGAGGCCCTAATAATACTTCTTCTTAATTCTATACAGGACCCATATTAATTCCTGAGCTACAATAGCTCTCCATTCCTCAAGCGAAGCATGCTTGTTGTTGAAGATTTCATTGTTTCTGCAAATCCAAATGCCCCAAGCTCCAAGTATAAGAATTTCCATTGCAAAAGGGACATTAAGATCTTTTTTAATACTGGCTAAAGCTTCAAAAAGATTTTGATCAGCCACTTGGACATGCGAGATTTCAGCCCAGCAGGCTCTTGCAAAAGGGCAGCCCCAAAATAAATGGAGAATGGTTTCTTCACTGATGCAGCCATGCAACACACATTCAGAAGATGCCAGAGAAAAACATTTCCTTTTCAGAAGGTTTCTTGTGTTTAGCCTATCAAGCAGTAAGAGCCAGAAGAAGAATTTGTGCTTTTGCTGACAAGAGGATTTCCACAACCAAGAGAAATGTGGCTGCATGGTTGGCAACCAGATAAGGAACAATAAGCCTCTTTGACCGAAAAATTACTGCCCCAAATGTAACTCCAATTATCAGCTTCCCCCTGCCTGTCAGTACTAAGAATTTGCTCAAGACTTTGATATTCATGGTAAGCTTGCTGTGACAGAGGGAGGAAAAAAAGGTCCTGAGTATTATCTGTCTGCAGGAACTCACTGACAGAGATGTGTGGGTTTTTTGCATAGGAGAGGAGATGAGGAAGCTTATGTTGAAGACACCTACCATTCCACATATCAGTCCAGAGAAGTGTGGATTTTCCATCTCCCACCAAGCACTTTGCAATTCCTTTAAAAATGTCAATCAATTTCAGATGAGCTTTCCACCAAAAGGATCCCTCAAGACTTCTTCCAGGGAGTTTACCATTACAGTAATAAGTGTTCCATATAAGGTGAACCCAAGGGATATCCTTGTGATTATAAAATTTATCGAAATTCTTCAAAAGAAGTGCAGAGTTTTGGATATTAAGGTCAAGAACTCCCAATCCCCCCTGGTTCTTGGGTCAACAAACTTCCATGCTACAAGAGCATTACCTCTAGCTTGAACATCAGATGTTTTCTTTCTCCACAGACATTGCCTCATATATTTAATCAACTGTTCCTTAATAGTGACAGGAAGATCAAAACAGCTCATGTAATATATGGGAAGGGAAGACAAAACAGATTTAACTAGCTGCAGCTTCCCCCCATAATTAAGAAAATCAGCTATCCCACACAACCTTCTCTCAACTCTCTGAACAATAAGCAGGAAATGTTCCACTGCAGGTTTATTTAAACTTAGAGGCAAACCAAGGTAGGTGAAAGGCAAAGAGCCAGTGAGGCAAGAAAGAGTATTAGCAAAGTGTCCAAGCCTCTCAGAGTCCATGTTAATTGGCATCATGCTGGATTTTGAGTAATTAACTTTGAGTCCAGTGGAGAGAGCAAAAGTATGAAGAATGGCCTTAAGGCACAAAAGTTGCTCAGAATCAGCTTTAAGGATTAATAAAGTGTCATCTGCATACTGAACCACAGGGAAATCAGGACAGAACACATCTTCAGTGGGAAGAGAAAGAAGACCAAGATTTATTGCCTTATTGAGGATACTTTGAAGGAGATCAGCAGCCAAGACAAACAGAAGGGGAGATAAAGGATCCCCCTGTCTAACACCTCTTCTGCAATAAATTTTTTTCCCAGGCACTCCATTTAAAAGCACAAAGGAAGAAGCTGAACCAAAGATCAACTGAACCCAAGAAATCCATTTATCACCAAAACCTTTGGCTTTAAGGATATTGATAATTGCAGAGTGCTCAATTCTGTCAAAAGCCTTTTCAAAGTCAAGCTTAAGAATTAAAATTTCTTCCTTGGACTTGTGACATTGATCAAGGAATTCAAATGCCCAACCTAAACAATCTTGGATAGATCTTTGTTTGAGGAAACCATATTGATTCTTGTGAACAAGCTTAAGGATGACCTTCTGCAGTCTATTAGCCAGAATTTTGGTGATAATCTTAAAGACACTATTGAGCAGAGAAATAGGCCTAAAATCAGCAGGAGTCAAAGGAGCTGCAATTTTTGGAATGAGGGTGATAAAAGAGGCATTAATGCTTTCCAAGGAAGTTTGCCCCTCATAGAAATCCACAAGGAGTTGTTTCACATCATCCTTAATAATAGGCCAGCAATGTTTCATGAATTCATTATTAAAACCATCAGGGCCAGGGGATTTATCATTTGGCAGATCTTTAATGACCTCATCAATCTCCTCATCAGAGAAAGGTTTTTCCAAAGCATCCCTTTCCTCTTGCCGTAAGCATTCCCCAGCCAAGTCATTAAGATTGAAGTGCATTTCAGGCTTATTAGAAGTACCCATTCTATCTTTAAAGGAATTCCAAAGGAGATTTGCTTTGCCATCATGATCATAAATCTCAAGATCAGAAACGTCCTTTAGCATGGAAATGTAGTTATGCCTAAAGCTTATGGTAGCTCTGGAGTGAAAGAATTTTGTGTTTTCATCACCCAGCTTAACCCATTTGATTTTCCCTCTCTGTTTCCAATAAGTATTTTGATCCTGTAACAGAGAGATTATAAGATTTTTCAGGAGATCCCTGAGATTCCATTCTTGGACAGTAAGGGTTCTCATTTCCTCCATGACATCCAGAAAATCAATGGTGGCATTAACATTACAGATTTGTGATTTCAGGCAAGGCAGATTTTTGGCCCAGATCTTCAGCCCCCTTCTCACATTTTTGAATTTAGCATTGATTTTTTTTGCAGAATCTTGGAAACCCACAGGAATATTCCAGGAATTTTGAACAATAGCTTTAAATTCCTTATGATGCATCCAATGATTTTCAAATCTGAACATCTGGGCTTTGGGAATTACTGTGCCAATGGAAATGACACAAGGAAGATGGTCAGAGGTAGGCTTTGCAAGAGGAGCAACAAAGGTTGAGGGAAAACTCTGAGTCCAGGAAGCAGAAGTAAAAAACCAGTCCAACCTTTCCAAAAGGGGATCTTTTTGCATATTACTCCAAGTGAACTTTCTACCTTTAATTGGTAACTCTATGAGACCCAAATTATTAATGGCTTCATTAAAGAGAAGCATACCATTCACATCTCCACCCAATTTGTTTCTATCAGAAGGCTGTCTACAAAAGTTGAAGTCTCCCACAATGAGCCAGTCCAAATTATCAGGCATATCAATGTTTCCAAACCAATCCAAAAATTCAGCCTTTTTTTCAGGTAAACATGGCCCATAAATATTGGTAAGGATCCAGGATTCACTGGACAAGAGAGATGTCAAGGTGATGGAGATGGAAAACTCATTGTGGAAGGAAAGATGCCCAGAGAACAGGGAACTATTCCAAATGGTGATCAAACCTCCAGATGCTCCTCTGGAGGGAAGAAATTCAAATTCGTAAATTTGGGGGGGGGGGCAGAATTTTTTGATGAAAGAGCTGTCAAAATCCTCTCTCTTAGTTTCTTGAAGACAAATAATGTCACAGCCAGACTCCTCAATTTTATTTCTGAGAGCAATCCATTTGTTTTCAGAATTAATTCCCCTGATATTCCAATTCAAGATCTTCCAAATTCTTTTGTTATTCATTAAGAAACCAAAAGAAAGTATAGATATGGGGTGATATAAATAATGTAATCACCCAAGAGTGGAAACAACAATCACATAGGCAAAAGGCAATCCATATCAAGGCACCACAGACATATTCCACATCAAGTACCAAACACACGACAAGATCACAAGAACTGATCACATCACAGGGAGTCAACAAGACTCCAGCAAAAGACTTAGTTTGATACATTTAAACACTTAAGAGGAGGGCTTCTTCTTGGCTTGCTGTCCACAGGTTCCAGCAGCCCCAGGTTTCTTCTTGCCACCAATGCCCAAGCTAGAGGAGGCACTTCCTTTAATGATGCCTTTTGGAGGATCCTTAACTGCCACTTCATTGGCCTTCCCTTTCTTGAGCAACCTCTTCTCCAGGTCCCCATCCTTAACCTTGCAGAAGGAGGCAGCAAGATTTTTAACCACTTTAGAATTCAGGCAAGGAGGAACAGCATTACAAACCAGACAATCAGCAATTAGACAATTTATGTGACTTTTAAAGCCCCCCTTCAGCTCAACAATTCTAGGGCTTCTTCTCACCTCAGTGTCAACAAGAGGTTCCTTGCCCTTTCTATTTCTGGCAGGGGTAGAGGGAGAGCAGGAAGATTTATTAGCTTCAATGCCCAGACAAGAAGGAGCCATCTGGGAAAAGCTCTCATTAGGAATGATGAAGGAAATGGAACTCTCCTCAACAATAGGTTCTTTAATAATTTCCCATAAAGGAGAAGTAAGGAAGCACTTGACCCAATTAAAATTCTCAGGGGTAGCAAGCATGAGAGTAATAAAGTTAAACCAACTTACAGGGATATCACACTTGAGAGAGCCCATTGAAGAAGTGTCCTTCTGAATATGGGGAGCAAAATAATTCTCCCAGAGTTCCAAGCCTTGTTCACATCAGGAATGGAGACAAAAGTTCTCACCATTCCAACCTGAAGATGAGCCTCATTTGGAGAAAGAAGATGCTGATCCTCCAACATCCAATCATCATTGTCAGGAGCCACAGTACTTGAGTCCATAGGGCTTCCCACCCCCTCCTCAGCATCAGAGTTTGCCTCATCATCATCAGCCAAATAGTTCTGAAAATATTCTGCAGGCCTTCACCAATTCCAACTCCTTGTGGTTCAACAGCCACACCCTGCTCCTCAGCAGCCTCAGGCTCATTGACAGACTCATCATCATCAGACTCCCAGTCTTGGACAATGATAGCACCTATAACTCCACTGTTAACATCTTGAGGTGGCAGATGCTGATTGTCAACAAGCATATCTTCACCAGGAGCAATGAAAGGGCCTTGAACAGGAGCAGCAGCAGCTTCCCAGGGACCCCAACCTTCATCATTACCACCATCAGGGGCAGGATCTTGCACAGGGGCCAACCACTGTCCCCAACCACCCCCAGGAGCAGGTGGGGGAGGGGGAGGAGGTGGAATTTGGGGCCCAAAGACAGGGCCATGAACAGGAACAGGATGTGGGTCCTCATTGTCATCTGGAAGTGGGTCCTCATCAGGTGGCCCCCCCCCAAGCAAGTCACTTTGCAGCACTTCAATAGAAAAAGTCCATGATTCAGACTCCACCAAGTCACCAATGGTAAACCTTACACTCTTGGGGATGTCTACCAGGTCAGTGACACAAATCTTTGCAAGAATCCTACCCTTTTGGTCTGGGTCCCTCTCCCATAACAGAACCTTCCCAATATCAGCAAAGACAGCATTCAGATCCTCCGTATGCCAATGGTCAAGAGGAGGCCCAACTAGCATCACCCAGCACTCATTATTAAACTGAGCCCTCCTCCAGTTATCTCCCTCATTGTGCTTAACAAAAGAAACATGCACATCTTGAAACGGAATCGGGCTAGCCGCAATGAGCCTATCTCGATCACTGACATGATGAAACTGCACATAAGCAGACCCAATGGGACAAGCCTAGACATCTCTAAAGTGAACTCTAACCTCATTATTGAGGAAATCAACCAGGACATCACGAATATTCAAGAACGAAACTAGACCAGGGGGAGGGGATTAATGGTAGCAATGGCATACTGTTCATGCGACCTCGACCTCCGAGGCACCACCACCCTTTTGACACGATTCCGCCCAGCCACCTGCATAATCTGGAAGCCATTCGGCAAGAAAGGAGCAGGATCAATCGGGATGTTCGCCATTACGACACTCTTCGCCGGCGACGAACAAGAGGGGAATGGGGTTTCAGCAGGCGGGGGAGTTGAGGAGACAGGGGAAATTGCAGTTGTTTTTTGCAAAGAAGTGGTGAACTCGTGAAAACTGTTGTGAATAATGGGCCGAGAGTGTGTAACTGCCTGGGCTTTGAACCACCCCTCGTAAGAATTGTCGGGCCAAAAACATTTTGGGAAAGAGGGGAATTTCAGAAAAGGAAGGAGACCAGGCAGTTTAAATGCCGCGCGATTGGCGCCTCCCGAAGACCCGACCGGCGTTACAATCGACTTAATTCTGCCATCAACGAGCACCTAAGCATAAGATCTGTCTTGAATACCTGATTTGAAATCACCTTTAATATGTTTCGCATACACAGGCGAAGAAACCGCAGGAGGCGCAGGAAATTTGAGACGTTGGAAAACCGAACCACCTTTACTGGAAGGCCTCAAGGAAGGAGATTTTTTTGGATTTTCTTTTTTGTACGTGACAACTTTCCATTCTCCAGCAGACTCTTTATAGAACTCCCTTTCTTCATGAATCCAGTTTGGCCCCCCATTACCCCAAAGGTTGACATGGATCACAAAAGAAGTACATGAAAACTTTGAAATATTGTAGATTTCAAAACCCACTGCCCTTGAAGCAACCGAGAAACGAAAAGTTCTATCTTGCAGAAGCTTCACCTGGAATTTAGAAGCCTGACCACCAAAACAAGCCTGAAGTGCAAGACCAACCATATGAAAATCCAACTTAAAATTTGCTCTTCCAAAATAACAAACCAGATAAAAAGGTCTTTTCCTGAAACCACCAATGAAATTAACTTGATGCCTGAATTTATCAAAAATCTTCTTTTCAAAATCCCGCCCTAATGAAAAATCCAGGGTAGGCCGACACGAAGAAACATCTTTGGGAGCACACACCGAGGGGAGGTTCTCGGTGAAATCAAGAGATCTAGGCACTAACTTCTCAATATTGGTGGAAAACTTCTTAACCAAAGGGCTAGGCAAAATCTGTGCACCGACAACAACCCTCTTCACCTGGAGATCAATAGAAATGCCTGAAGCCACCACCTCACCATGAATCAAGTATCTAGCATCAATCACAACCTCATTGTGGTTGAGGAGCACCAGCCTTTTGGAACTAGGAAAAAGCATCAGAAATCCTTTAGAAGGCTCAAGATCATAAGTCGGCAAAGAGGAGCAAAGGGCATGCCATTTAAGACCAGTGTCCTCATCTGATCCAGAGATGGTAGGAGATCTACCAAGAAATCCAGATGAGGAATCCAAAGAATCATTAACACGAGATGAGAGGGGAACCTCAAAACAGATCCAATAGAGATCTTCTCCCCATTTTCCAAACATCGACCCTCAAGGGGAGAGCCTTTGGCATTGAGAAGAACCAGCCAAGAATCAGCCGAGAGAACGAGAGAGCCTTCAAGAAACTTACCACCCGTGGTCACACCAGAGTAGGTGATCTTCCAACAACCTCCTGAGGAATCCATGCAGAGACTAAGCCTGCGAGACGCCAGCAAACACCGGAGGCCAACAACGGTCACCTCAGAGAAGCCTCATGCCTCGGAAATCGTGCGGGTGCGGGGGCATCAGTGAAAACATCATTATAGCTCAGGAGATCACACATTCTTTTAGGCTCACTTCTTGGAACCACAAGGCCTTCATGCTTAAAATTGACCTAGCCAAAGCACTTTAACCCTTTTGTGGATATGCTCAGGGAAATGTTCTCCCCTTTTATCTGGTTACCATTTATCTTCCTGGTGAAACTTGCCCCTCTTACTGATTGGAATCATTTTACTTGTGGCTTATTTATTATGAAAGATTTAATTCTTTCATATCGGTGAAACTTGCCCCTTAAGATTTACTCAATGATGTAAAATGGAACAGTGCATCTCACTGTTCTCTACTAAGAGTAAAAAATTAATAACTTAACCTTTATTTTTCTTTTATTTTGTTCTTTGTTTTGCAGGTACAAGATTTGAAGATTCAAGATTAGAATAGGTTTACTTTTAGATAGAATAGTTCCTTTGTAATCTTTATTTTATTCTTTTGTAATCTTTATTTTATTCTTTTGTAAGAAAGATGTATTAGTTTCATAATAAATGTAATTTCCTCTTTTTGTAATTTCACTCTTGTAAAGATTCTTTAGAAGTTACATTTTGTAACTTATTAATGAAATGAAATGAATATATGAAATAAATATTCATTTGTTTAATTATCAATCTTACATAGAGTTTCTGGTTACTATATATTGTTTCTTAATTAAATAATATTACTAAATCATAACTCTATTATTTTACAATGTAATTTCAAATCTTAAGTTTGAATTCAAATTCCTTTCCCCAAAACACACTAATCCACAAAGATCATGTCAAAGTTTATAACGATCTTTCTCCAAGGATATTCCTAAACTTAAAGAGTAAAAGAAACTTTGATCACTTTAAGTTTTTATTTGGCGAAAAATTTACCCACATTTTTTCTAGATGAATGAATGCAATTGCACAGATTCCTAAATCTACCATTCGTTAGTTCCTAAATGCTGGGACGTTACAGTTGCGCTGGAATGTGTCGTGGCAGAGACCAAGTTTGTGGCCAGCACGTCGCACGATGTTGCCAAGACATGAGTACATGCACCAGCGGCCAGGCACGTTAGAGGTGGCGAGGCATTAGAGGCACATCCATCGAAGGGAATGGGTGGCGCCCGAACAGGATCGAAAGGCAGCAGCGACAGTGGAACGATGTTCAGGTTTAGCAGCTGGGTAGCCAGCCTGGCCAGCATGTTCGTGCATGTGGGTGGAGACGGCAGGTGGGATAAGGAGGCAGAGATGTTCTGTGTGTAAGGATGTGGTGGTGGGACAGAGGAAGGCACAAGCATGTATGGAAAGGTGGGCGGGCCCATTTTCTGAGATGGACGCAGCGGCTTTGGTGGATAGGATATGTTGATTTCTGGGAGCAGGGGGAGAAGACAGTCATGCACCATATCTGAAAACATGCTGAAGAGGATGGAGCGAATATTCTCCTTGCTGAGACCCACCTCAGGCGGCCCCTCTCCCACGTGCATGCGGCGGTTGATGTTGAATACAGGGAAAGGCACGTCCACGAACCCACGCTCTGGCGTTCTGACGGGGATGCAGAGACGGACCTCTCTCGAGCGGCTGAGGGCGACCTTGACCTCAAAACCAGCTTCGCCGTCGAACACGAACGCCACGGACGCGCAGGGCGGCGCGGTAGGCACCAAGTACACATCCACTTTCTCTGACTCGATAAGCAGAGAGACGAAGTCGCGGATGAAGGAGACCTCGGGCGTGAGCAGCGCACGCCACGCAGCAAGCGTCATGGGGCGAGATGGCAGTTTAGCCACCGCCGCCGCAGCGACTGCCGTCTGCAGCTGCCCTGCAGCCGTACGTCGCGGGTTCGCGGGTGATGGTGGTGGAGCCGCAGTACCCGAGCGCACCCAGGTATATGCCGCCCTCGAACGACGCCCGTGGCCTTGGTGCCCCTGCTGGCTAGGTGGTCCTGATCAGGGCGTTGGAGGGGGTGGCCGAAGCGGCGGAGGTGGCGGAGGGGTGCCATGGTCAGAGCCGCCCAAGGAAGTGTCCCAGACCTCGTTGATCAACACGTCGGCGTAGTTTCCGCGCCGACCATGCTTGTGGAAGGCCAGGTGGTGCGCGATGTGGCGCGGGGAGTCCACCTTGACCATGGCAAACAACGCGGAGTAGTCGTGGCCGCGCACTGCACCCCCCGACGCTCCCAGAAGTCGAGAGGAAATTTCTCAAAGGTGAGGCAGGCAACGTAATGATAGGAGAAGGTGAAAGAGCCATCACCGACTTCATGGGGCAGGATATGCACCGAGACCACCGTGTCATCGATTTCACAAACCCACAAGGGGCTATGCACCATGGCGTTGTTCTGGTCTCGACAACGAAGGAACATGGCGAAGCAGGAGCCGGATGAGCTCTATGCGAAGTGGACTTGGGGGTTGTCGAGCTTCAGGTGGAACACCCGGCAAAGCCAAGGGATGGGATTGTGGTGTGGTGGCTGGACATCGACAAGGCAGGCTAGGCCATGCGGGTCCTGAACTGGAGGGCAGTGGATGTCGATGCAGGTGGACGGCAATGAAACACAGGCTCCATGGGTTTCGGGTGGTGGGAGGGAAGATGGCGCAGGCCGAGGAGAATGGAGCAGAGAGGGCGTCGGTGCCCAGATCGCCTGCAGAACCAGCAGACAACAGAGCTTCTACACACGCTTTCTCTGTGGTTATAGCTCAGACATCGATAGCATCGAACATGGAGGTTTAAGGATAGATGGTTGAAACAACGTGTCTAGGGAGCTTGTTTGACGGGTGTCGAGGCAGGATGAAGGATCATGTCTTTATAAGAGGGAGTGACAGCGTCCATGGCCGGTGAAACAGTGGAAAGGGCACTAACTGGATTCGAATGATGGCAAGCACTTGCATGAGATGTGATCTTCGGTGGCCGTTGTATGGCATGCATTGTCACTTGTCTGCTCAGATGCTGGCCGGTCAGAGGATGAGCATCATTGCTGCCTATCTCTCTTAGGTGCATGTCAGCGTAGGGGCTAAAAGTATTTTTTTGCGGGAACGACTGCTTGAGAATCAACGGTGGAGAGCAGCTTGATACGTTCAGAGGTAGGCTGACCTGCTCGGATACGGCACTTTCCATGGCAAAACACTTAGAGTGGCGCGTCGGTGAACGCAAGTTCGCACCGCTGAACGTATCCCCAGTACTGACCGCGATGTCACCTCGAACTGACGAAGCAATCATGTCGTCGCAAGTTGAAAAAACGGGAGTGGCTGTGAGCTGTGTATCATTGTGGCGCGCATGCAGGTGACCTCTTTTCTTGAATTTGCATTTGTCAACCAAAGAGAAAAACACTAAGAATGGGCCGAGGGCCCAACGGCCCTGCAGCGCAATTTTGGTCGCAACGCTGGCAGACGCAACCCGAAATTCAAAGAAGCCCGCTTCTTCTCTCCCGGTGATGACGAACTCCGCCGCCACGCCTCCAAATCAGAACACAAGCAGATCAGCCATGAAATTAGCACTGACCGTAACTCCAGGCGTTACGAGAGCACTCTTAGGCAGGCAGAAGAACAGACAAGACCCAATGAGGTTGTGGTGCCGCAGAAGTATTTGGCTAGCATCGCATTCTCAAACTGCTCGCCACTCATGGCAGGCAGAGATGCAAAGCTCCTGGCTGAACGGGAACGGGAGTGCCTAGGTGTGAAATGACTACCTATATGCATGCGGGCGGTGGATGAATGCAGCGGTGGATGATGCATGCAAGAGGACTGGAACTTATCTGAAGCTGATAGGTTTGGTTCTATTAGGGCGGCAGAGGAGACTGATTCAGCGGTTGTCACCGTCGTGGCAGTCACTGGGGGCTTCCTCCCGTCTGTGATGCTGCTTTGAGAACGGCAAGATCTCGACGACATACAGGGAAAGCCGCAGCAGCCGCCAACATCGCCATCCGGTTCTTTTACACCAACGTTGTTTTTTCAGGTCTTCAGGGTTGGCGGGACCAACAGCACATCGTTTGCTCTGGCCGGCGAGAGGGGAGGGTGGGTGACGCCCCTGTCCGGCGGTGGGCGCCGCGGCCGTGGTGGCTAGCGGCGAGCTTTCATGGCCGTTATTCATTTTTCTCCAGCAGCTGGCCGTCTAGTCAATTTGGCTCCTATGTGGATTACCAATTACAGATCGTGTGATCTCAACTCCACCAGATCCCCAACACGCCACCGTCTCTTGTTATTCTTGTGCCTCCACATGCCACCACCGATTTGCATATTCGATCAAGAAAGAAATCCAGCTACCACAGCAACCTGCTGCCGTCGCCAGTTCAAATCGCTGTGCATCACCACGTATTCCTGCAGTCCTTGATTACCCCTGCAATTTGAATTTTCTAGCATGCCGACAGCACCTTCGGCCTCGTTTCCATCTCCAATAACCTACTCCACTTAAATCTGGGGTCTTCCATCGCCACCGCACCTAGTAACCGGCCTTCTCCCGTGCGCGCTCGCGCCTTTGCGGCCATGGCCCTCTGCGCGTTCAAGGGCCAGTGACGGCCACCAGCTGGGTGCTCATTCTCGCATGCAGCAGCACTATAGCAGAGCGGCAACACGCATCCGCCTCTACAGCCGACAACTCTCCTTGGCGTGCGTGCAGCACAGGTCCAAACGCCTCGGTCTTCTGCCACGTCGATGACGAGTACTGTAGCGAAGCTTCAGTATGCAGCTTCCTCTACATCTTTTTTGCGTTGTTCAGCCGATAGCAGCATGTACCCCAGCTATCTGCTCTCTCCATTTGTTCGCACCTCATCCACCGAGTGTTCGCATAAATTCCTACGATAGTGCGGCCGTGGTTTTTCGTCACCGTTCCGCCTTCTATTCCTACAAATTTGGCACCACTATGTCATGTCGCACCAAAACTCTGTCATCCGGCGCCATCCCTCCATGAGGTATTTTTCCTAGTGTCCGCTACTTCAGCCACTTTGGCCATTCGACTACATCAACTACAATTTAAAGACAGTCTTTTTCGCCTCTCCAATCTGAACCGTGAGACCCGACCATACCTCTATTTTTATAAAATTCTATCTATCTTAAATGCAATAAAACATTCATGTGCGCATCGCATATCTGGTTGTTTGGGACTAATTAGCCAATTCACCTAAGTTAAATATAGATATCATATGTCGGGTTTTTCTAGTCTTATATTGACTTCATTTAAATTTGTGTAACGAACCGATGCCATGTTTTGACTTGTTAAGATAAAACTTAAATTGTAGGGTATTTAAACAATATGAACTTATTAATTAATTGTTGGGACCCTGGTTCCGCTTAATTTTGCCTAGTTGCATCGCATTTCTGCCATGTCATACATCATACATGCATCATGCCCGATCTTTTGTCGTAGTATTAAATATTACATTGTGTTTCTTTTAGTGTTTGCTTTATCATGGACCAGGCCGTTGATTTCATGCGAGTGTCGACCCGACCCCGGTATATCTTTGACAGTGTTTCTCATGCGAGCATTCTTCCTCTTTTTACCTATTTTGTATTTATAGTCTTTATTTTCATCTGTTGATCTATTGCTACCTGTGTTGCGATGCTTTAGTCTTTTCGTACCTGTTATATCTCTTTAATCCTATATTGCCTTGGACACCTCCTATTACCTATTCCTTAATGGACAGTTGTTCTTGTGAGTCATAGTTAGTTGCTTGGGTTCTGTTTCGCGGCGTCGATGTTCCATCGTGGTTGGGGGTTGTCATATACTTAATGGTGAAGATTATCATGACTTTAATTACAATCAATAATTAATATTTAAAGTAGATATAATTAATGTAGGCACAGAGGGGTAATAGTTGAGATCTGGTTATTATCCTCCCCCCGTGTCCATCTAGGACCAAGTTCTTGACACTTGTTCTGAGACTGAGCGCGCTAACCACATGTGGGGTGTATGGGCGCCCCTATCGGCTTAGTACCTGATTTCAAAGTACTGTACTGAGGTCCACACACTAGTTTGGGTTTTTAATGCCATGTATGCCATGTTATGCCATATTTATTATATGTTGCTCGATGAGCGTTTACTACTGTATTGTTTAGGATGTGGGTCGTTATGTTGGGGATTATACATATGGCTTCTGATCTCTTAGCCGATCTCACAACCTCTGGGTCTGTCTTCGGAGCCGGCCAACTTTGTTACGGGTAGCTTAGTAGGGTGGACCCCATATACTTGCTTGGGTCTAGGAAAGCGTCGTGTCCTAGGCCCCACCGATATACCAAAGAGAGTATGTTAATTGAACTGACAAAACGGCTCGAAGTGTGTGTGCAAACTTTGGTGCACCCCTGCAAGTTAAATCTTTTTGAAAAGCCATGTCCGCAGTTATGAACGACTTAGAGCACAGTTTCTCGATCATAGACAACTATAACTAAAGTTTTCTTCTATAATTTGACTTGTATCTGATATGACTAGTAAGTTGGATAACCACCATGGAAAGAATGAACAAAACTATCAACCATGTGAGTTTCCTCGGCAGGACTTCCTCGTTTGGTCTTGAGGGGGAAATACCAGGATGGGTATGTTTGGTGGTAGCATCAGGTTGGTTCCGCATAGGTCTTCCTTATCTCTCTCTGATAGACATTAGTTGTATCAAGTCCCTGTAGGTTGTTAAGTGCATGTTGCGTCGCTGCTTCAGTCCACCATACCTACGTAGGCGAGAGCCGCCGAATTCTAAGTATCGCAATCTACTAGCCTCGGTACTAACTACTCTCTTTTTCCTTTGCCCTTTATCGGCACCCCTTTTTGTTTAGCAGGTTTGCGACCGTCATCGTTAGCCGGGTTACCCTTCCGGCTTCGCCTAGGCAGGGTTATGGACTCTATTGCTTATTCTTCAGGGCTCTTAGCCACATTTACATCTTGTTCCTAGTTGTATGTTGTATTGTTTTCAAGGTGACTTGGATGTTTGTACTGTATATATGTATTCTTGACTCGTGGAGTCATTGTTGTATATATATATGTTCTCTAGGTTCCATCATGGACTATTGTGTAATGATATTACTTCGTTTTCCACCTGCACGCAAGTGCCTGGAGGGCACCTTTGAAACGTTTCTCTACAAGTTTGGCGGGAATCGCTAATACTTGCATAGGGCCAATCCGAAGGTGTTACAGGATCCATGCTCACCGCTTTCCAGGCGTCGGCGAGGAAAAGGTCCTCAAGGGTCGTCCACTTGATCTGGGCTCCGGCATCGATATGCCCGCCTTCCTCTTGCCTTTGGCTTTCGCCTTCACCGGAGCCAAGGTATCCTCATCGGTGTCCTCCACATCCTCGACATGCGTTTGGTCGGCCTGGCCTTTGGTAAGATCCTAAGACTCTATGTCGTGTTCAGCATCGGCCCAGGACTGCTCTTGAGCGAAGAAGGAGGCGTTGTTGGCCGTTGCCGACCCTGAGGATATCATGTCCTGCATGTAGGCTCTAACCGACATTCTGCAGAACATGCTGCGGGCGTTCACTTTGCCGAAGGTTGCAGGGGAGAAGCTGCCGACGAACGGGAGAGGGCCGTAGTGTATGGACGACAAAGTGTCGGCGTACACCGGAGAGCTGGCGTAGGGGACGTTGATGTCGATGTTGAAGGCCGGAGGAGGGTGAGGTGCGGGGCAAGGGAAGAGAATGTTCGGGTTGAACCCACAGTCAAACTCGGGAGATGAGGAGTACCTCTACCGCAGGTTAGCCTAGCTCTCTTGGAACATGGCCGGCGAGATCGCCAAGTACTTGCCCGGTGATCCGACGCTTGGCTGGCTCCCCTAGTGTGCGTCGTACTACGGGGGACAATCGGTGTCGGGTGCAACATGACCGCATGCGACCATGCTGCGTGTGTTTCTCTCATCGCTTGGGCCTCGGCGAGCGCCTTCGCCTCCTTGGACCTCGCCGTCATGTCCCTGCGGCTGTCCGTTTCGACCTTCCTCTTGCGGACTAGGGCCAGCCACTCGGCATCGGTCAAGCCATTCAGCCTCGTCGTCGGCGCTCTCGGTTTCCTCGCCTTTTTCTCCTTTGTTTCGCCGACGGTGGATCGGGGTTTAATGAAACCCTTGGGCAGCATGGTGGTCGGGAGCTCGGCGAACTAGCGGGAGATGTGGGGGGAATGGAGAGGAAAGGCAGGAGGGAAGAAGAAAAGTGCGGGATCTTGGCCTCCAGCCGCCGATAGGGTTGGCCCAACAACTTTTTTGCTTTGTCCGGCATTCCCAGGGCGTTCCTAGCGCCCTGGGGTTGGCCTGCAAACGCCGGATGAAAGTTAGGCCAAATCCGGATGAATCAGCATCCCGGGAATGCGACTGGGCGAAAAATCGCCGTCCGGATGAAAAAAACACCCTGGGAACGCCGTCCTGGGAACGCGGGTGGAGAAGCTCTAAACCCCTAAAACCTAAAACCCGAAACACTAAACCCCTAATCCTCACCAACAAGTAACTACCATGCACACTTATAGATCAAATTTTGAGATACTTTTATTAAATTGGGTAACGCCATTCTATTCGACGAATATAAGCGCAAATCTTGAACATTATTGAAAATTCCTTAAACCCTAAACAACCCCTAAAACCTAAACCATAAACCCACATACATCCTAACGAAGCAAGTATAATGCACTTATAGATCAAAATTTGAGATACTTTCATTAAATTGCGGTAACACTATTATATTCCACGAATATAAGCATAAAGATTGAACATTATTAAAAATTCCCTAAACCGTGAACCCCTAAAACCTAGACCCTAAACTCATATCTTATCTTACCACTATATAGTGCATGATTATCTTTGAATATTAATAGTTGGATTAAGACTTATGAATCCCAACATTGCCAGCCATCGAATCTTCTTTTCCATTTTATTATCATCTGCTAGAAATATTATTGATAGTCTATAGCATAATGAACGCTATGCACAAACTTTAATACACACTTCTACATCGTTCTAGAATTAATATTCTCCATCATTTCTCTAGACCATGTTAGAATTTCATGTATTAGGTAAAGCTAATAATAAATGTTGACTTCTACATCATACAAACTACAAGAACCAAATAAACAACCATACTTTATACAAATTTAAAATTTTGTGAGCTTTACCTATTATATAATCTTAGCACTATATATAGTGTACGAATAACTTTGATCGAACTTTGACTATTGGATTAGATCGTCCAACAAATCCCAAATTTACAAACAGTTGGATCTTCTATCCATTCTAGCATCAAGAAGATTCTCTATTGATAAACTTAAGCACAATGATCGCTATGCACAAACCTCACAACACACTTCTCAATAATTATAGAATCTTATTCGTTATTTATCTATAGCATATATGTCGAGTATTAGGTAGCTAATAGGTTGATTTTACACGATACAAAGTACAAGAACCAAATATACACTCGATACTTTATGGATGACGTTCAAAATTATAATTATTTTTGAGCTTCACCTATTATAGTTATATATAAAAATGATATGTCATACTTCTATTATCTGATTCTCACGTGTGCAAGGCACATGTAACTTACTCGTCACTATATAGTGTACGAATAACTTTGGATTTTGACTCTTTGATGAAGATTGACAAATCCAAAAATTGATAACCGTTGGATCTTATCCATTGTAGCATCTAGAAGATCCCATTGATACACACGTGCAAGGCACGTGCGACTTACTAGTCTAATTTAATACTACTACTATATTACTATATCAAAATCTACTCTCCTTATTTTGTAGGGTTCGTAGCATAGAAAACAAAAAATTTCCTACGATGGAAACAAGTAAGTACGAAGATCTATCTACTAGATACAAGCAATGGGTCGATATACATCCATAGAATACATACCCTCGAAGACCGAATAGTGTTAACGAGGTTGTACTCGTGGATGATGTAGTCGAACGCTTGTCGATCTCAAGATCGTGATGAAGTCCATCTGGTCCAGCCGGTCCAACACCATCAACTCCAGCACCGCAAAGCAGTGGTGCATCTGTGATCGCACACACGTCCGGGTACCCCGACAACCTCTGCGCCCTAGCTCCAGCGAAAGCCACCGGGAACATGTATCTCGGTGATCCGAGACCATGGGGAAATTCTAAAGGGGGGGGGGAGATCCTTCACGAGGAGGTGTGAGTGAGAAGTGAGAGAAGAGGGTCCTTTTAGAGGGGAGGGGGGCAGCCCAAGGGGGCATGTCCGCCGGCCAAGGAGGGTGCCCCCACCTCTCCCTCATTCATGTGGTGGAAGCTCCACTCACATAAACACATCTCCACTCACAATTCCACTCACATGCATTAATTTTCCACCAAAATTAATGCAAGCTCTCATTAAATAAAACTCTTTTATTTCTTTTATTCAGAATTTTGTTAATTACTCTAATTAATAAAAATTCACATAAAACCCCTTATAAAATTTCAATTTCATATGCAGAACCAGTTTCAGCAATTTCAACCGAAACGATTCCTGTGTCTAGTGAAATAAATTCCCGCGCTTTCCTTTTTCTTGCTCTGGCATATCATTTGCTCTGAATGGTGTCGGTATCCCTTAAGTGTGTCACTACGGTTCGCGAATAATATAGACATGATCGAGACCCCTCTCCGATCAATAATCAGCAGCGGGACCTAGAGATCCGTACTGACCCCCACACATTCAACGATGACTTCTGTGATCGTGTGAACATTATACGCATGTAACTCAATCCCTTTGTCTCGCGATATATTACATGTCCGAGATTCAATCATCGGTATCCCCATACCTAGTTTGATCTCGTTACCGACATGCACTTTTTTCTCGTTCTCATGATATAACATTCTAGTGATCAAATCACTTGCTTGCAATCTAATTAATGTGATATCACCAAGAGGGCCTAGAGTATATCTCTCCGTCATTAGGATGGAAAATTCCACTCTTGATCCATGAGCCTCAACATAACACCTTCGTAGTACTGAACCCATCTTTATAATCACCCTGTTACGGTGTGAAGTTTGATGTTATCAAGATACTCTTCCGGTGTTAGTGATTGGCATGATCTCATGGTCTAAGGACTAAGATTACTTCGTATGATGTTATAGAAATATAAACACAATGACCTTGATCGTAATACTATACTTCGGATGAACGTTCATCACATCATTCAAATAATATTGTGACCTTGTTATTAACAACATCCAATGTCTATGATCAGGAAACCTTTGATCATCTTGTTAATCAACGAGCTAGTTTATAAGAGAGGCATAACTAGGAACTTTCTATTTGTTTATTAAACACACATGTATTAACGTTTCTGTATTAATACAATTATATCATGCAAAATAAACATTTATCATAAATAAGGAATACGATAATAACCACTTTATTATTGCCTCTCGGGCATATTCCCTTCGGTCTCCCACTTGCACTATAGACAATAATCTTGTATGAAAACTTTGCGTATTGAACACCTATGGCTTTCCGGTTTTCCATATACGCGATTGCAAGTGGTTAACATAATCTACAGATCTGATGCTTTCAGGTCCATGTGTATTTGCATGTCTTTGCGTCTTCACGCATCACTCATTCTCCAATGAGATGTCATTATATAAATTTGGTCTTTTGGTGAGACCTTTAGTTCCTTGGGGTTAAATCATGTCGATACTATTGTCGTACAATATATCTTTAGTGTTAACCCGTTGCGAACCACACCTTAGTTTGATAAAAAAACTATTGACATAGATGCCCTCCTTTGCTGCTACTATAGCAGTCATATACTTAGCCTTTTGTTGTAGTATCCGTCACAATGTCTTAACATTGGAATTCATCCAAATCCATCATGGAAACTTTCTTTCCATTTCATTGGGCCACCCATAGTTTAAATTGAGATAAACTTAATTTGTATGTTGTGACAAAACTAGTATCATTTTTCAATAAACTATTTGTCTCTTAAACAAATGGAATATATTCTTAATTCTTCCAAAATATTATAAAAATAACCTTACTGCCATCCAATGATCATTTTATGATTCATTCTGATATATGCTCATAACACTTAGAGCATAGGACATATCTGGATGTGTATATATCATGTATGATTGATCAAAACGTTCTTGTGATTTCACTCATCAAGTGTGAATGCACTTGAATCTTCTTTTACTTATCAAGTGTCGATACACTTGAATCTTGATTCAATTCTTTTGCATGCGACAAGATCCTTTTCTCGTTGTTTCTATATTGAACTCCTTCAATATCTCAAATATGTACGTTTGGCACGACCATATTAGCATCACAGTCTATCCATGTAGAAATTCATGCTAAATATTCGGGTTTTGCCTAAGTATTTCATTGAAATGAAATTCTTAACCTTTGTCAATAAAAGATACATCATTTCCAATCAACAAGATGTCCTCCACATAATGTATTAGAAATATGTCTCAACACTCCCACTTAATTTTTTGCAAATGCAAGCATCTTCATTGTCTCCTGATGAAAAACTTCTTTAACAGTTTCAACACGGTGAAGATTCCAACTCCGCGATTCTTACTTCAACCATTGAAGTTTGCATGCCCTTTTTAACATCTTTTGAATTAAAAAAACCCTTTGGATCATGTCATGCACACATCCTAGGTAACCATTCTATTAGAAGAACTTTGTTTTGTTTATTCATCTACCATATACCAAATTATATATAGTGGTTGCTACTTTAATCCGTCTAGACTAAATATCGCTATGAAAGATCAAATCTTGTCATAGTCAACTACTTGAACATTGTCATAAAAACTTTATCGACATGTCGAATATTTCATAGATGTGAAACATCCATATCTGTTTCTTTATAGATCGAAATACGACCGATAGTTTTTTACACCTTTCCGGAGGGTCTTTCAAGTTCAAAACTTGATTTCTCGTGTATGGAACTATCACGGATTTTATGACTTCAAGCCATTTGACGAAGTCAGGGCCCATCATCGCTTCTTTGCATGTAGTCGGTTCATCATTGTCAAACAACAATGATTTACTCTCAAATCTTAGCATTTGATTGTTTATCCGGCATACTAGGAACTTATATATCCATGACCGCAACCTTTGAGGCACATGAGCCATGAGCATTGTGGCTGCCTCCAGAATGTTTTCCGGCACTGCGCAACTCAGCACATATAGCTGAGGTTCGTTAACCTTATCAAAGTTGTATTGTCCTCCCACTTAACTTTTTGTGAAAAATTTCTTTTTCAAGAAACTTCACGTTTCAAGTGGAAAACCCTTTTGTCGTTGGTGTTATGGAGGAATACCCAATGGTTAGTCGAAACAACCTACAAATACGTGCTCATCTGACTTTGGTTGTAAACATCTTACTTATGCTTAATATACCAAAATTTAAGAAAGGACAACTTGGGTTTTACCCCAAACCGTAACTTACATGGTGTCATTTAAACGGATCAAGATGGAACTCTTTTCAGTGTAAAAGTGGTAGGCTCTAAAGCTTTAATCTTTTAAAACATAATGGTAGTTTTATAAATAACACCTTAGATCCAACCATGTCAAACAAGGTTTCATTACAAATCTCAAACACTCCATATTCCTATGGTGTTTTGGGAGATGTAAATCTAGGTGTTTTGCTAAACTTGCAACTCAAATAAATCCCTTTATGATAAAATCATAAATCATTTAATTTCTTGTTATAATGATTTTCCACTTCATCTTGAAAGTCTTTGAACGTTTTCAAATATTTCATACTTCTTTCTCATTAAGTGAATATTCACTCAAAAATTCTGGAGAAAGCACATGAAGTTGAAATCCATCGCTTACGACTGCACATAATGGAATACATACATCGATATGTATAAATTCCAATATTCTTGTCGATCGTTATTATTTGGACTTTGAACAAAGTTTTAATTATTCCGAGGAAAGCCTCACAAGCGTCACTTGATCAAATCAAAGACTTCAAAATTCCATGAATACGGAGATTCTTTATGTTTTCTTTCCAATATAATTTAAATGGCAATGTCACTTCGTAAGTGACCTTTCAATAATTTGTCTTGCGACAATTTAGCATTAGTTTTTATGGATGTGATTTGTCCAACTAGATTTTTAAATCATCCATCTTATATGGAATACGGTAATTATTTTAACAATATTTGTTCTCATAATACCTGATTTAAATAACGATTATTAAAATAAATCTTGAAGGCAGACTTTGATGTCAACGAGAAATACAAACAATGGCTTGTTTGTTTTCGATGAACATTATGACATATTCTCTTGCTAGTTACTTAGGCCATTGTGGTTCATGAATTGCGTCGTTCTGTATGAAATTTCATACTAACCAATTTGGTATTCAATAACCAAGAACCACATTTTTTAACAAGCAAAGAATACAACCATAACATGTATATCATCTATATACCTAAACTGGAAATTTCCAATAGGCCTTTAAACTTTAGATTGAAACTCAACACAATACGATACTAGTTCGTAAAGTAAATATCCAGAATTCTGTAGTTCTATTATCTCAATTACAACTAAGCATAATGTGGTGAACGAATGCCAATGACTACACCAAATTATGAAAATTCACTTTGATTTAATTTATGATAAATTGAGTTCTACTAATCCAAATTAGAAATGAACTCCCACTCAAAAATGACATCCCTCGTGTCTTTTTGGTGATTACATGAACCAAATCCACTACACCAAGTCCGATCATCACGTGAGTCGGTGTAGCTTCAAAGGCAAGCATCCATATGGTCATCATATCAAAACATATGACTCATGCTTAACCTTTCGGTCCGTGTTCCGAGGCCATGTATGCACATGCTAGGCTTGCCAAGTAAGAAACTTAGTATTTGCATGTGTAAAATTGTCTTACACCCGAGATATGCTCGTGGATTCAAGTACACCCGATCATCACGTGATGTCTTGAAGCGGCGAAACATTGTCGGTGCATACTTAAGGAAGAACACATTTTTATCTTGATATCTAAATGAGGGATCAAATTATTATGCTAATAAAATGCCAAACAAGCAATATAATATGCAACAAACATCACATGTGAAAAAGTGAAATGATATGGTCCTTGCACTTGACCGTTATCATGTGCATCGTGGTATGATCTTCATCATTCCTTTATGTGTAAGGTCTATGGAACTTACACGTTATGTGTGTTGTAAGAGTATCAACTTATACTTTTACTTCAACATCACCATATCATGACACTAGCCTAGCAACAATCTAAACTAGACGCTTCTAATTTATCCATTGCAAGTTTTACGTGGCTTAGGGCTTTTGAAGATAAAACCATTCTTACCTACGAACATGGAACCACAACGAGGATAACCAAATTATTAACAACTCATTGTAAATTAGATATTGACTATAGTAGGAGAGACAGACACCCACTAGCCACTTATGCAAAACTAGTTTAATGTCAAGCGTGGAACAGGTCTCATGTGCAAGGACATGTAAAGTTTGTCCGGGCCGCTTCATCCCACTATGCCACCAATATCCAAAGTACAACTAAGAAGCAATAACATGATCATCATTGCCCACATACTCATATGTGTACTACCCGTGCAAAGCATCTACGCATAGATCCGGATCTGATACCACTGTAGGGTTCGCAACATAGAAAACAAAAAATTTCCTACGATGGGAACAACTAAGTACCAAGATCTATCTACTAGATACAAGCAGCGGGTGGATATATATCCATAGAATACATACCCTCGAAGACCGAATAGTATTAACGAGGTTGTACTCGTGGATGTTGTAGTAGAACGCTTGCCAATCTCAAGATCGTGATAAAGTCCATCTGGTCCAGCCGGTCCAGCACCATCAAGTCCAGCACCGCAAAGCAGTGGTGCATCCGTGATCACACACACGTCCGGGTACCCCGACAACCTCCGCGCCCACGCTCCAGCGAAGCAGCGGAAGCAACAAATCCTTCCAGAAAAAGCCACCGGGAACATGTATCTCGCTGATCTGGGACCATGGGGAAATTCTAAAGGGGGGACAGATATACTTCACGAGGAGGTGTGAGTGAGAAGCGAGAGAAGGGGTCATTTTATAGGGGAGGGGGCATCCCAAGGGGGAATGGCCGCCGGCCAAGGAGGGTTCCGCCACCTCTCCCTCATTCATGTGGTGGAAGCTCCACTCACATAAACACACCTCCACTCACAATTCCACTCACATGCATTAATTTTCCACCAAAATTAATGCAAGCTCTCATTTAATAAAACTCTTTTGTTTACTTTATTCATAATTTTGTTAATTACTCTAATTAACAAACATTCACATAAAACCCCCTATAACATTTCAATTTCACATGCAAAATCAGTTTCAGCAATTTCAACCGAAACGATTCCGATGTATAGTGAAATAAATTCCTGCGCTTTCCTTTTTCTTTCTCTGGTATATCATTTGCTCGTAATGGTGTCGGTATCCCTTAAGTGTAGACATGATTCGAGACACCTCTCCGATCAATAATCAGCAGCGGGACCTGGAGATCCGTACTGACTCCCACACATTCAACGATGACTTCTGTGATCGTGTGAACCTTATACACATGTAACTCAATCCCTTTGTCTCGCGATATATTAGATGTCCGAGATTCGATCATCGGTATCCCCATATCTAGTTTGATCTCGTTACCGACATGTACTCTTTTCTTGTTCCCGTGATATAACATTCTAGTGATCAAATCACTTACTTGCAAGCTAATTAATGTGATATCACCGAGAGGGCCCAGAGTATATCTCTCTGTCATCGGGATGGAAAAATTCCACTCTTGATCCACGAGCCTCAACATAACACCTTCATAGTACTGAACCCATATTTATAATCACACTGTTATGGTGTGATGTTTGATGTTAACAAGATACTATTTTGGTGTTAGTGATTGATATGATCTCATGGTCTAAGGACTAAGATTACTTCGTATGATGTTATAGCAATATAAACACAATGACCTTGATCGTACTGCTATACTTCGAATGAATGTTCATGATACGTTGGAAACGTATCTATAATTTTTGATGCTAGATGCTTGTTTTGTATCTACTTTGCTTTATTTGTCCACACTTTGAGGTGCTTTTTAAATGTTTTCTGGTACTAACCTATTAACAAGTTCCAACAGTGCCACATGCCTGTTTTATGCTGTTTTTGGTTTCAGAAAAGTTAGAAAATAAATATTCTCGGAATTGGACGGGACAAAGGACAAAGTCAATTACTTTCCGTGGGGAACAAGAAGTCCAGAGGAGAGCCCGAGGGGCCGGACAGAGGGGCCTGACCCACCACAGGCGCGGGTGGGCCCCACCTCGCGACTAGCTAGGGTTTGGTCGCCCTGGCCGCCGCCTCGGTCTCCCCCTTCTCCTATAATAAGTCCCTGATGCAGAAACACTGAGTACCCGATCAGAAATCCACGAAACCGTTTGTAGCCGCCGCCACCATCGTCCCTATATCGGGGGGGGGGGGATCAGAAGTTCTTCACGGCACCCTGCCGGAGGGGAGATCATCTCGGAGGCCTTCTCTCCGGTATGATGCGTGAGTAGTTCCACCTTGGACTATGGGTCCATGTAGTAGCTAGATGGTTGTATCTCCTACTTTGTGCTTTCATGTATAGATCTTGTGAGTTCCGTTCATGATCAAGATCGAATCTATTTGTAATCATGCATGTTATGTTTGCAGGGATCCGATGGATATTGAGATTATCATGTTGGTTTGATTAATGGTTTTGTATTTATGATTCTATCATGTCTGTGTTGTTTGTGATCTTGCATGCTCTCCGTTGTTAGTAGCTATATTGTCCAAGTAGTTGCTAGTGACTCCAAGAGGGGGTATTTATGCTCGATAGTGGGTTCATGCCTCTAGTTTCCAAGGGAAGTGACAGAAATCTCTTCGGTTGTAGATGTGTTGTTGCTACTAGGGAGAAAACAACGGTCTATTTTTCATGGAACATGTGGACTGTTTACCTTACACACTTTTCTTAAAGCAGTTGTCTGTTGCTTGCAACTTAAGACTGGAGGGGGTTCGGATGATAACCTGAAGGTGGACTTCTGTCACATCCCAAGATATTCCAAATCTTGTAATGTGAAAAATAATTGAGTAAAATAAAACTTTGTTTGATTTTCAGGGCCAGAAGAAAGTTTTTGAATTCAATTGGAACTTCAAACCTATTTGAATTAAATAAATCCTAAAGGGATTTAAAAAGATAAACATTTAATAAAAGGAAAATAAAATATTTTGGAATTGCTATTTTGGATCTTTAAATAAAAGGATTTGGTTTTCAAAAGAAATAGAAGTTTTATAAACAAGGATTATTTTATAGAGCCAAATTAAATCTTGGCCAAGCTTTTGAAATAAAACATTTTGATTTGATAAAAATGGTAAAGGTTTATTTAAAATAAATTAATAAGGATTTAATATCCAAGTTTTGTTAATAAAGGTTTTACTATTTCCAAAATATCAAAACTTATTTATTTATTTAAAAATAAGTTTTCCAAGTATTTTATATTCCCAAATAAAACCTACTGATTTGGTTTTGAAAATAATTAGATTTCAAAATGGAGTTTTAAAATAAACATCAAATTCTATTTTGATTTATTAAACAAGGTCTACTTTATTAATGATGGACCCTAAAAATAAAATTATTATTTGGTTTTGGAATTATGGTTTATGCTACTGAACAGAACCAAATTCATAGTTGCAAAGTTTGTTGATTGTTTGAATTGATTTGAGTGTGATTTGTTTGCTTGAAATTCAAAAACAGAAATTAGTTCTGGAAAAAGAAAAGGTTTCAGGAAGAAAAAATGGAATCTGGACTCAGCCCAACCGGCCAAGCCCACTAAGCCCAGCAAACAGCCCAGCTCCCCTCCCCGAAGAAAAACGTTTCGCACTCGTTTCATGACCCGTGCAGTGAATGACTGGTGGACCCTTCCCTCACTCCTTTTCCCACTGACCAGCAGACCCCACTTTTCCAGCTCGTCTCCTTCCTCGCGACGACCACGCCGGCCGTTTCTGCCGTTGATGTCGCGGCTTGGATACACATTGATTCCGCGCCTTAACCTCGCCGTGACTGCACTCTATTAATCGCCAGCGTCTCCTCCTCCTTTCCCCTCACACGCCACTCCCTCTCTGCCCCGAGGCTGCCTCAATTTGAGCTCGCCCTTCCACTGCTCCGACGAGCTTTCTCCTCCAATTCCGGCCAGCACTCGCCACCTCCTGCCTCCCCGACCAAGCTCACACCTTCACCACTCCCTGGAGAATCTTCTTGAGCCCTCAGTTCGCCCGCGCACGTTCCCTAACGTCGACAAGCACGACACAGAGCGTCGCCGCCGTCTGTCTCGTCTCTGTCGAGCTCCTCCGGTAAGTCCAGACCACCCCCAAGCTTTCTCCTTCATGCTCGCGTCATCTCCGTGATGTCCTCCGTCTAACCATGCTTCTGGTTTGCCTTCTCGTGACCCGTAGCATCGTCTTGGACCTCGACCAGAGCCAACCATCGCCAGACCAAACTCCGACGAGGAATTACTGCTGCTCCTGAGCGCCACTTGTCAAGCCAACAGTACTTTGAGCATCACCACATCCTCGTGATTCTGGTAAGCTTACTCCCTCCCTGTTTCGCTTCCTGCCTCGCCAGCGCCGCCACTATCTGGCCGCTCCGCCGCTCGCTGTTGTCCTAGCGCCGCCAGCTTTTGGCGAGTCAGGAGGAGCCGTTCGATCTAGATCGGGCGAGCAAGATTAGACCACTTAACCGCGAAGGGGTATGCTTTCTAGACCGCATGATTTGATTAGATCCAACGCACCGCATAGCCGATCCAGCCGAACCGGTACCGCCCAATGAAATCATGACGCGTGGCCAGTTTTGTTTAAAAACAGAAATTTGAAACAGATTTGGATGTGATTTTCAAACCTTTGTAACTTTTGATCCACACGTCCAAAAATTGCAAATTTGGTATCATTGGAATCAGTAGAACAAGCCCTAGCCATCCATGCCTTTAGTTTAGCAAATAGTATCTGTTAGCTTGTTGGTTTTTGCAGAAACTTTTGTATGCTTGTTTAGATTAGAAAAATTGTTTAAAAATGTTTTTAGGGTTAAAACCTTTGCAAAATGGTTTGTTGTAAACTCACTGACCCTAGGAACCAACCCCTAGTTTGAAAAAAATGAATTTGGTAATGTCTAGGATGGATTAATTGATTTAGCCCATTTCTAGCCATTTAAAAATAATGGTTTTTGTTATGAAAATGATTTTGAGTAAAAACTTTGGGAAAATACTTTGGATCAAACCTACTGACCCAAAACACCAAGTTTTGCAAACTAGCAACTCATTTGGTGAAAAACTTAAAGATTTTGTTTTGATAAAAACATTTTTCACCACATAAAATGATGAAATGGATTTTAAAATGGTTTTGGGATAAAACCCTTTTGCAAATGACTTTGCCACTTAGGAAAATGACCACTTTTGACCTTGTAAAGTTTAGAAGCCTAGTGGATACCATCTTTGCAAATAGAACCATCTCTTGCATGCTTGCATGCATAACTTAGATCCCATTGTTTTGTGTGTGTGAAATTGTTTGATTGAATATTGGTTTGGAATGCTAATTGATATTGTGTTTACTTGGTTGATTGTAGTGAAATTAGAGAAGTGTGAGACTAGCAAGATCAAGGTGTGAACCATCATTCCCTACCAAAAAGGCAAGTTACACTATCATCTAAAGTCCTACTATTTTCTTATACTTAGTGGATTTTGAAAACATGCATGAAAAGAATTTTCTATACTTATGCTATGCTAAAACCTAATAGGATTCCCTATATATACCTTAGTAAAAACAATGTAGTTGATACATGCTTAGCCATGCTATATTTTTGAAAGAGTTACATGTTGAGATTTTATGAGATTGAGAAAAGACTTATGTTTTATATAATAAAACAAGGACTCAATGAACCACCTGGGTGGCCAAGGATACTTTGAGTTTTTGGAGAAGGTGGAAACAAAAGGAACCATGTCTATGGCAATCTCTTTGTGTTGTGCTCCAAAGGGAAACCACCCAGGAAACTTAGAGATTGAACGTGTTTCTCGTACAGTGGCTTCCGTGTACAGCCACATGCTAAATGGGCTCTGGCTTAGTCAACTACATAGTGGAAGTCCCATGCATTGGCATCTTTAGGTTAACTAGATTAGTGTAAGGGAGTAACCCTACATTTGTGCCTGGTAGACAAGCTAGCATTTTGTATTGGGAGGACTCCTATGGAAAGACTTTGTCACATTCTCGATCTGCCGGTACTCCATTTTGGTGAGTACTTATCCAGCGGCCACTGGTGGCGTCAAGACGAGATTGTGTCATGTGGGTAAAGTGTACAACTTCTGCAGAAGATCAAAATTCTAAGTACTTAGCCGCGTCCCCGGTTATGGACAATACTGAGCAACTAAGGCCTGAAGCTATGGAAGATCTCGACACTCTAATTTCTAAAAGGAAACTTTTAAAACTTGATGCACTTGAGTTTTTACCAAGGTGCTCAAGAGATTTTGACAAGGACTTGAACACTTGAGTTTTTACCAAGGAGTTCAAGAGATTTTTGAAAAGGAGATTTGACAAAGGACCAAAACCAATTTGAAAAGAGAGGATAAATTTTGCTTTATGCAAATGAGCCTAAAACTCTACTTAGCCAAATATGCATGTAATGTTAGGATCCACTTATATTATACTTAGTAGTGAAACTTGCCAATACAATTCAAATTTATTGACCCTTGTGGCTGTAACTTGTAATGTTGCAGGATTGAGTGAATTTAGTGAAGATTGATTGACTAGGATTACAAAGTCTACAACCAACATCTGCCTGTGGAACTTTGAAGATGAAGGACCCATGACTATAGTTATTCCGCTGAAATGTAATGTAATAGCCAAATGAGCTATGTACGATGTAATAAAATTATGTTATTCCTGTTTATAAAGTTATGATATGACCTTTGTTTCTTGATATTACATCTTAAATGTGGATGCTAGCTATTGATCTAGGGACTAGCATTGTAAACACAGGGGACACCACCTTATTTGTATAAAGGTTGGGACACTCCCGTTACAGATGGTATCAGAGCATTGTGTTGCCTGTAGGATTTGTAAACCTAGGATTGGACAAAAACCCTTAGAAAAATAGGAGTTGTATTTTGTTCCAAAAACTTATTTACAAAATCTTGTAAACTCTTTCCTCAACCATTTTGGTTTCAACTCTACATCTCTTCTATTTCAACTTGATGGAAAAACCTACCCCATGGCCAAAGACTACACCATGTGCAAAGGACTTCTTCAACATCTTCAACTCTAATGACTTCAACATCTTCAGCATGTTCACCAAGGACTTCCAACTTGGATATCACTAAGGACTACTAGTGAAAACCAAGAAGACATTAGATTTCCTACCAAAGACATTGATATCAAGTTAGTGTATGGATCATATTGTCCTATGAGGTATGATTATACTAAGTTGTTATTTCAAGAAAAACTTGTTGTTTCCTTCAACTCATGAGTTAAGCTCATAAGTTGTTAAGTGATTGGTTGCTTGTTGAATGTTTGATGGTTTGATTGTTTGATTGAACTTGATTGTTTTGAGTTAGGAATTTTTAAAAACCTATCCACCAATACTTATCCCTATCAAACCAACAGATGCCTCCCCGTCGTGCCAACCCCAACCAAAACAACAACAACCTCACCCCTGAGATGCAACAGATGATGGCAGCTCAGACACAGTTGATGCAGCAGATGACCACATTCATACAGAATTTGAATAACAACAACAACAACAACAATCAGAATAATCCTCCAGCACTTGACATGCTCACCAAGTTTCTGAAACTTAGGCCTGCAAGGTTCTCTGGAAAAACTGATCCAATGGAAGCTGATGACTGGTTACGTTCAGTAAACAAAGACTTAGTGACTGTTGGTTGCACTGATGAAGAAAAAGTAAGGTTTGCAGCATTTCTGCTTGAAGGACCAACATCAACATGGTGGGACAACTTTCAAATCACCACTCCCCTTGAAGATGTGACTTGGGCTATTTTTGAAGATGGATTCAGAACCACTCACATCTCACCTGTAGTAATGTACTTGAAGAAAAAGGAGTTTCACAATCTGAAACAACGTCACCTCAGTGTGGCTGAGAAGAATTCAACAATCTGGCACGCTATGCACCGGATGAAGTTGATACAGATGCTAAGAGAAAGGATAAATTTCTCGAGGGACTTAATGATGAGTTAAACCTGCAGCTAGCTGTTGCCTATGTCCCAACTTATCAATCACTCTGTGACAAAGCCACAATATTGGAAAACAAGATGAATCAAGTTGAGAACAGAAAGAGGAAACATAAACTCAAGAACTATTCAGGATCATCAAAGAAGAAGCATTCATACAGAAAGAGCAATGAAGATTCTGAACCACATCAGTATCACCACAACAACAATGAAAGTGAGAATAATGGAAATGATACTGACAATGGAGATGACCTTGGTCAGGACCAACATGACACATACAGGAAAAAGGACATTAGCCAGTTGCAATGCTATAATTGTAAGGAACTGGGACACTATGCATCAGACTGTCCAGAGAAGAAAAAGAAAAAGGATGCCAGAAGAGCCAATAGAAATGACTCCAATGTGACCCAGAAAGGACATGTGAACCACATTGACATGAATGAGAACTTTGAAGAGATAGAAGAAGTGGATGTCAGGATTTAGAAAACTCAGAAGAGTCAAATAAGGACTCCTTGTCTGATTATTGAGTTGAACTTTTAGCCAAGAGAACCATCAATGTAACCCTATGAGACTTTATTTTTAAGGGTGGTAGTACCCTAGTTATTTTGAGCCTACTTGTAACCCAAGCCTTCCCAAATCTCGGGACGAGATTTATTTTAAGGGTGGTAGCCTGTCACATCCCAAGATTTTCCAAATCTTGTAATGTGAAAAATAATTGAGTAAAATAAAACTTTGTTTGATTTTCAGGGCCAGAAGAAAGTTTTTGAATTCAATTGGAACTTCAAACCTATTTGAATTAAATAAATCCTAAAGGGATTTAAAAAGATAAACATTTAATAAAAGGAAAATAAAATATTTTGGAATTGCTATTTTGGATCTTTAAATAAAAGGATTTGGTTTTCAAAAGAAATAGAAGTTTTATAAATAAGGATTATTTTATAGAGCCAAATTAAATCTTGGCCAAGCTTTTGAAATAAAACATTTTGATTTGATAAAAATGGTAAAGGTTTATTTAAAATAAATTAATAAGGATTTAATATCCAAGTTTTGTTAATAAAGGTTTTACTATTTACAAAATATCAAAACTTATTTATTTATTTAAAAATAAGTTTTCCAAGTATTTTATATTCCCAAATAAAACCTACTGATTTGGTTTTGAAAATAATTAGATTTCAAAATGGAGTTTTAAAATAAACATCAAATTCTATTTTGATTTATTAAACAAGGTCTATTTTATTAATGATGGACCCTAAAAATAAAATTATTATTTGGTTTTGGAATTATGGTTTATGCTACTGAACATAACCAAATTCATAGTTGCAAAGTTTGTTGATTGTTTGAATTGATTTGAGTGTGATTTGTTTGCTTGAAATTCAAAAACAGAAATTAGTTCTGGAAAAAGAAAAGGTTTCAGGAAGAAAAAAATGGAATCTGGACTCAGCCCAACCGGCCAAGCCCACTAAGCCCAGCAAACAGCCCAGCTCCCCTCCGCGAAGAAAAA
This sequence comes from Avena sativa, assembly GCA_916181665.1. Taxonomy (NCBI): domain Eukaryota; kingdom Viridiplantae; phylum Streptophyta; class Magnoliopsida; order Poales; family Poaceae; genus Avena; species Avena sativa. The sequence goes on along the minus strand of OV702283.1, from coordinate 236,599,911 downwards.
CGTTTCGCACTCGTTTCATGACCCGTGCAGTGAATGACTGGTGGACCCTTCCCTCACTCCTTTTCCCACTGACCAGCAGACCCCACTTTTCTAGCTCGTCTCCTTCCTCGCGACGACCACGCCGGCCGTTTCTTCCGTTGATGTCGCGGCTTGAATACACATTGATTCCGCGCCTTAACCTCGCCGTGACTGCACTCTATTAATCGCCAGCGTCTCCTCCTCCTTTCCCCTCACACGCCACTCCCTCTCTGCCCCGAGGCTGCCTCAATTTGAGCTCGCCCTTCCACTGCTCCGACGAGCTTTCTCCTCCAATTCCGGCCAGCACTCGCCACCTCCTGCCTCCCCGACCAAGCTCACACCTGCACCACTCCCTGGCGCATCTTCTTGAGCCCTCAGTTCGCCCGCGCGCGTTCCCTAACGTCGACAAGCACGACATAGAGCGTCGCCGCCGTCTGTCTCGTCTCCGTCGAGCTCCTCCGGTAAGTCCAGACCACCCCAAGCTTTCTCCTTCACGCTCGCGTCATCTCCATGATCTCCTCCGTCTAACCATGCTTCTGGTTTGCCTTCTCGTGACCCGTAGCATCGTCTTGGACCTCGACCAGAGCCAACCGTCGCCAGACCAAACTCCGACGAGGAATTACTGCTGCTCCTGAGCGCCACTTGTCAAGCCAACAGTACTTTGAGCATCACCACATCCTCGCGATTCCGGTAAGCTTACTCCCTCCCTGTTTCGCTTCCTGCCTCGCCAGCGCCGCCACTATCTGGCCGCTCCGCCGCTCGCCGTTGTCCTAGCGCCGCCAGCTTTTGGCGAGTCAGGAGGAGCCGTTCGATCTAGATCGGGCGAGCAAGATTAGACCACTTAACCGCGAAGGGGTATGCTTTCTAGACCGCACGATTTGATTAGATCCAACGCACCGCAGAGCCGATCCAGCCGAACCGGTACCGCCCAATGAAATCATGACGCGTGGCCAGTTTTGTTTAAAAACAGAAATTTGAAACAGATTTGGATGTGATTTTCAAACCTTTGTAACTTTTGATCCACACGTCCAAAAATTGCAAATTTGGTATCATTGGAATCAGTAGAACAAGCCCTAACCATCCATGCCTTTAGTTTAGCAAATAGTATCTGTTAGCTTGTTGGTTTTTGCAGAAACTTTTGTATGCTTGTTTAGATTAGAAAAATTGTTTAAAAATGTTTTTAGGGTTAAAACCTTTGCAAAATGGTTTGTTATAAACTCACTGACCCTGGGAACCAACCCCTAGTTTGAAAAAATGAATTTGGTAATGTCTAGGATGGATTAATTGATTTAGCCCATTTCTAGCCATTTAAAAATAATGGTTTTTGTTATGAAAATGATTTTGAGTAAAAACTTTGGGAAAATACTTTGGATCAAACCTACTGACCCAAAACACCAAGTTTTGCAAACTAGCAACTCATTTGGTGAAAAACTTAAAGATTTTGTTTTGATAAAAACATTTTTCACCACATAAAATGATGAAATGGATTTTAAAATGGTTTTGGGATAAAACCCTTTTGCAAATGACTTTGCCACTTAGGAAAATGACCACTTTTGACCTTGTAAAGTTTAGAAGCCTAGTGGAGACCATCTTTGCAAATAGAACCATCTCTTGCATGCATAACTTAGATCCCATTGTTTTGTGTGTGTGAAATTGTTTGATTGAATATTGGTTTGGAATGCTAGTTGATATTGTGTTTACTTGGTTGATTGTAGTGAAATTAGAGAAGTGTGAGACTAGCAAGATCAAGGAGTGAACCATCATTCCCTACCAAAAAGGCAAGTTACACTATCATCTAAAGTCCTACTATTTTCTTATACTTAGTGGATTTTGAAAACATGCATGAAAAGAATTTTCTATACTTATGTTATGCTAAAACCTAATAGGATTCCCTATATATACCTTAGTAAAAACAATGTAGTTGATACATGCTTAGCCATGCTATATTTTTGAAAGAGTTACATGTTGAGATTTTATGAGATTGAGAAAAGACTTATGTTTTATATAATAAAACAAGGACTCAATGAACCACCTGGGTGGCCAAGGATACTTTGAGTTTTTGGAGAAGGTGGCAACAAAAGGAACCATGTCTATGGCAATCTCTTTGTGTTGTGCTCCGAAGGGAAACCACCCAGGAAACTTAGAGATTTAACATGTTTCTCGTACAGTGGCTTCCGTGTACAGCCACATGCTAAATGGGCTCTGGCTTAGTCAACTACATAGTGGAAGTCCCATGCATTGGCATCTTCAGGTTAACTAGATTAGTGTAAGGGAGTAACCCTACATTTGTGCCTGGTAGACAAGCTAGCATTTTGTATTGGGAGGACTCCTATGGAAAGACTTTGTCACATTCTTGATCTGCCGGTACTCCATTTTGGTGAGTACTTATCCAGCGGCCACTGGTGGCGTCAAGACGAGATTGTGTCATGTGGGTAAAGTGTACAACTTCTGCAGAAGATCAAAATTCTAAGTACTTAGCCGCGTCCCCGGTTATGGACAATACTGAGCAACTAAGGCCTGAAGCTATGGAAGATCTCGACACTCTAATTTCTAAAAGGAAACTTTTAAAACTTGATGCACTTGAGTTTTTACCAAGGTGCTCAAGAGATTTTGACAAGGACTTGAACACTTGAGTTTTTACCAAGGAGTTCAAGAGATTTTTGAAAAGGAGATTTGACAAAGGACCAAAACCAATTTGAAAAGATAGGATAAATTTTGCTTTATGCAAATGAGCCTAAAACTCTACTTAGCCAAATATGATGGTAATGTTAGGATCCACTTATATTATACTTAGTAGTGAAACTTGCAAATACAATTCAAATGTATTGACCCTTGTGCCTGTAACTTGTAATGTTGCAGGATTGAGTGAATTTAGTGAAGATTTATTGACTAGGATTACAAAGTCTACAACCAACATCTGCCTGTGGCACTTTGAAGATGAAGGACCCATGACTATAGTTATTCCGCTGCAATGTAATGTAATAGCCAAATGAGCTATGTACGATGTAATAAAATTATGTTATTCATGGTTATAAAGTTATGATATGACCTTTGTTTCTTGATATTACATCTTAACTGTGGATGCTAGCTATTGATCCAGGGACTAGCATTGTAAACACAGGGGACACCACCTTATTTGTATAAAGGTTGGGACACTCCCGTTACAACTTCTAGTCATAGATGCAGTTGGATGGCGGTCTATGTATATTGTTGTATTGCCCAATCAACCTCATAGGATCTTTCTGACTAGTAATTGCATTGTTATGTCTTGCTCAGTTCCTGTCAATTGCCTCGTTGTAATTTGTTTACCCTTCATACCATGTTGTTTATCTAAGGAGAGCACCTATAGTGAACTATGGACCCCGGTCCAATCTTTACCATTGATACATCTTCCACTGTTACTTGTTTGCTTGCTGCAAACCACCATTACCTTCCATACCATACGTTTAATCCTTTGTTATAGCAAAACGGTGAGCTTGACAACCTCACTGATTTATTGGGGCAAAGTCTTGAGTTTGTGTTGTCCAGGTCTCCGTGTTGCTTGCAACACCTGTGTGACGTTTCCTTCCTCCTACTGGTTCGATAATCTCGGTTTCTTACTGATGGAAAACTTGCTGCTGTGCTACTTCACACCTTGCTGTTGGGGTTCCCAACGAAGCGCTCCTACATCAACCTAGCACAACTAGTTCATCATATCATTCCAATAATATTGTGACCTCGTTATTATCAACATCCAATGTCTATGATCAGGAAACCTTTGATCATCTTGTTAATCAACGAGCTAGTTTATAAGAGAGGCATAACTAGGAACTTTCTATTTGTTTATTAAACACACATGTATTAACGTTTCTGTATTAATACATTTATAGCATGCAAAATAAACATTTATCATAAATAAGGAATATGATAATGACCACTTTATTATTGTCTCTCGGGCATATTACCTTCATATTTTCTTCTTCAACGACTTCTTTTTCTAACCGTTCGGACACATAGACCACCGTTCCTAAATTTCCCTCATTCCTTCTCTGCCACCTTCTAACGACCGCTACTCATCATTTGAGCAGAAGGGAGCTCGATATCCAGACCTGCCAGCACTACCATTACACCTGCTGCCTCACTTCCTCCTCCGCACAGCCTCTAGTCCACTCAAGCTCATGCTGCTGCGCTCCTGAAGATTTTGACGAGGTACACTTTTGATTTCAGGAAGATTGCACTCCTCACGTGACTTCTCTCCTCAACATATTGTTTTCTCATTTGCAATCTTGTTTTCCTGAAATCGTGCCAATGTAATTTGATTTCAAGAAGAATGCTGGTAACCGAAGAATCAAATTTAAAAAGAGACGAGAAGAAGAAATCCCATGAGATAACAAAGATTGATCAAGCAATGACGAAGATAGAGTTAGCAAAGAATGGGAATGGAGGACATAATCATAAAGTCGATGAAGTGAAGATGCAAATGGAGCTACAGATCATAGATATCATCGACGAACACAAGATCAAAACGGATGAGTATAGGTTAAAGCTTAGGAAGATCAAAAGATATGCTATAGAGAAGGATATATGACTACAATATGCATTCAATATTATTTCCATCCTCGCCGCGATTATAATCGCAATGTTTGGATTATTGTGTCACATCCCAAAATTTTCCAAATTTTGTAATGTGAAAAATAAATAAACAAAATAAATAATTGTTGAAATTGAGGGTGAAAAGAAACTTTTGTTTCCAAGTGGAAACTTAAAAATCCCATCTTGAACAAACTTTGGTTAATGTTTGAATCCAACTAAAATTCAAATCAAGTGAAATGCATTCTTCATAAATGCATCTTGGAACTTAAACACATGGAAAATAAACCAAAACCCTAAAACCCTAATGGAAGAAAAATATTTCCAAGTTATCTCTAAACCTATGGATTTGACCCACATAAAAATTGGTTAAACAAACATTTCAAAATGATCAAGAATGACAAATAGAAATACTATAAAACCATATGAATTGGTTTCACTTAATTTGGAGCCATAGATAAAATCTTATGAATTTAATAAGATAAGGAAATTGAATTTCCAAAGCTAATAAAGCACCTATCTAAAATCCATACCAAATAGTGAGCAAATAATCCTAAAGGTATTTAAAAGGATAAATAAATATTAAATAAGATTTTACAAATTGGAATCACCAACTTTGGATCTATAAATAAAAAGATATGGATTTTATAAGATAAAGAAAGAAATATTAAATGAGGAATATTTAAAGGCCAAATTAAATCTTAGCCTAAGCCATAAGCAAATGGAATAGTTATAATACAAATCCAAATAAAAGGATAGAGAATTTTTAAATAAAATAAAATGGCATTAACCAAATTCTATTCCCATTTTGATGAAGACAAAAATCCCTAATAAAAATGATTAATTAAATCATGGGAGAATAATATTTGAAATTTACCCAAGTGGAATAAAAGTTATTTAATTAACTTAAATAGTATCAAAGAAATCTTCAAAATAAAATTTATGGAATTAAAACCATATTTGATTTCATTGGAATAAAGACAAATACCCAATTTAAATGATTAATAAATCATATTAAAAATACTCCAAACAATTCAAAGTTAATTATTTGACACCCTAATAAATAAATAAAACCTACTGAAAAAGGCTTGGTAAAAATTTGAGTTCAGATAAGAATTGAAATTATATTTAAAAACTTATTTGAATTAAGACAAAGGCCTATTTTAAATAATTAATATACCCTAAAAAGAATAAAAGAATTATTTTAAAATTGATTTTAGAATGTATTATTAATCAGTATTTGAATATACACAAATTTTGATAGAGGTTTGATTTCAAATGGTGTTTGAATTGTTTAAATAAAAATCAAAACGGATTAATGGAAATAGAAAAGGGAAAAAAGATTGTGTATAAAAAAATGAAACAGACCCCAGCCCAGCCAGCAGCCCAACCCAGCCCAGCAGCGCAGCCCATCTTCTTCCCTCCCACGAACCGTTTTCTACTCAGAAACTCACCCGCGCAGCCGCTGACTAGCAGGCCCCACACCCACTCTCTCTCTCCCTCGCAGACAACCGGGACCCACCTACCTATTCATCGTCTCCACCCTGCGACCACTTCCTCACCCGTTTCTGCATTAATCTCACGGGAGTAATTCACTCCAATACCGCGAGTAATGTCTGTCATCAATCACGCTCGATAACTCGCCTGCTCCTCCTCTCCATTTCCCCTCTCTCGCCCGGCTCTCTCTGCCCCCAGGACGTCCTCATTTTCACTTGCACCGCTGCGACCTCCGACGAGCTCTCCGAGCAATTCCGGCCAGCCACCGTCGCCCCTCACCCCCTCGACCACACTAGCGTGTTCCTCAACGTCAAGCGCACCTTCCCATAGCCCCAGATCGCCCCCCCGCGCGCTAGAAGCTCGGCTTCGTCATCACCCGAGCGCCATCGTGGTCTGCAACACTCCGGCGACGCCCCCTGGTATTGTATGACCTCCCCTTTCCCTCTAGCTGATGCGTGTAAGTTCACTGATCCCGTGTGCATCTAACGCCATTGTCTGCTTGCCCTAGCTTGGACCGTAGCATCACCCTGTCCACGGCAGTGCGTATCGTCGCCAGTAGGAACTCCGGTGAGCAATTCCCCAGGAACCCGTGCGCCCCTTGGCCGACAAGACCACGTTGAGCATCAGCAGCATGCTGCGAACTCGGTGAGCCCCCTCTCTCTCTTTCTCGCATCCTGCATCATCGGCAACGACACCGCCAAAGCGCGCGCCGCCGTCCGCCGCCGCTAGCGCCGCACAGATTTGGTTAGGCCCCTATACACCATTAGATCACGATCGCGCGGCTACGATAGATTCATTAATCGAAGGGGTACGTTTGATCTGTGCCATGCGTTGTTAATTAGATCTAATGGCTCGTATCACTCGATCCAGACGAAACGGTACCGGCGAATAGAAAACAGCCACGTGGCCAGAGTCTGTTCTAAATTAGAAATTTTGATCTATTAGATGCTAGATTTTGTAAAATCCGTAACTTTTGATCCACACGTCCAAATTTTGCAAATTTTATATCAATCGAATCAGCAGACCAAGTACTATCCAACCATGCACTTTGTTTAGTGAATTGCTTCTGGAAACTTAGTTGTTTTTGCATAAACTTGTGTAGGCATAATTTAAATATAAAATTTATTCTAGGAATGTTTTTAAAGTAAAATCTTTGGAAAATGGATTGTTTTGAACCTACTGACCATATAAACCAACTTGTGGATTCAAAAACATATTTTGTGAGGCAAAATAATAAATCTTTGATTTAGAACATTTCTAGTCAAATAAAAATGTTGTTTATATGTTAAAAATGCTTTTTAGAGAAAAACCTTTGGAAATTATTTTGATTTAAACTCTTTGACCCCAAACACTACTTGGGATTTATACTCATTTTAGGCTTCCCCTTGTTGTGCACAGTCACTACTTGGTATGCTTTGTTTGTTTGGCATGTGCTTATATGATGCGTGAATGTGTTACTTGTTTGCCTCAGATCATTCGATCTTGTTGTATTGTCCACCTCATATGAGTGTTCTAACTCTAAACAGTCATAGTCCCTTTATTTGAGACCTCTCCTCAGCAGGATGGCCACATAAGGAAATATACGACAACCCCTTTTTCGTGCATAATACTAACCGTACACCCTGATGAATCTGCATCCCTGTGCTTAAACTGACTCCTAACCTAAACCCAGTGTAGATGGCTCCTTCTTGCACGGTAACCATCATCGTTGGAGAAAGCTTCTGGCCCTTTGAAGAGCATCTGCATGACCTACTGAAGATTGTAAGCAGGCCTCCACCCAAGATTGAAGGGACATAACTTCCCTACGGCAACTCAAGCATAACCCAATGGGTCATCAAGGCCACCATTCCAGCCTGCAAAACCGACCATGACACCATCATTTTCACCTTCATCGACCATAACTGGGTAAATGGCGTCGTGCTAGCTATACAGAACTTCATGGCACACCTCTGCAAGATCCACGAAGAAGAGCTGAAGGACATCAAGTCCCTTATAGCACTCCCTTGCTTTGTCCCTAAGTGATAAAGAGAATACCTTCCTCTTTGTCAACACTCGGATTTTTAATCCCAGATGCCTGTTATGCCATACATCGCAATCCCAGGATTACCATTTTTGCGAGACATAACAAATTGGATATCATAGTACATCATCCATTACAAACCATACATAAGGTCTTACACAAATAAAGGATCTTATGATCCAGTCTTAATACAAATCAAGCAGCGGAATAACGTAATAATAACGATAGTGTAGGCGAGACTCCATCTTCATGGTCACAGGCAATGCTGACGATGGGAGATGATCCTAGTTGTCGTAACCTTCTTGCTGTCCATCCTCTTGATAGTCCTCTTCATAGTCTGGCCACGGGAATAGCCAGGGACAAAGCCATGAGTACTCTTTAAGTACTCGCAAACTAATACTAACAAGTGAAGTGGTTTTCGAATAGGAAGTACTAAGCTCTAAGGTTGTTTTGCAAAAAGCAAGATTTATATCTACTGAGTTCAGAAGCAAATAAAGCTAGTTGAAAGTTTTATAACACCTAAGTGGGAACTTGAATTTCATATCACAACCCTATTTTGGTCAAGTCAAAGTCTTAGTTCATTTCACAGGTCATTTAGAAAACATCTGACGACGAAACAGTATGGCCACTCCAACAATCCATAACCGCGGACGCGGCTATTCGAATAGTGTGACACTCTATAGAGGTGGTACACTTTCACCACAACATTCGATACATCCGTCAGGAACAATCCTGATGTCACCCTACTCAGTATGCGGATGATCAATCCTAACCTTTCAATTACACGCCCTAGTATAGGTACCTCTCGTGTGAGTTTGGCCTCCCAACCATGACCAACTGTCATCTTGGGAACTGCATAGGTGGACAATCTTCACAAGCTAGCCTCAGCTCAAACCTTGGCCGCAAGGGAACCCATACTAAGGTATATAAATTTCCAGTCAAGCCCTACCCAATTTTCGGGCATTGTGGTTGTACGGTAAAATTGGAATGGTATCGCATCCAGACAACCATCAGTTTTATAAAGGGCTAAGGCTCATGCCTTAACATTTTCATCATCAAAAATATCTGGTGTTCAAGAATACATGTCAAAACATTTCATTAGAATGACTCATCATTCTAAGGTTTTCATAACCATTTTCACCAAGTATTCCCATCTAAAGTTGATCAAGTTTTATGCTTAGCACTAGCATCTACAAGTGAGTGTAAATACTAATGAGGGGTGGTAAACAAGTGTATCTTATCTAAGTTCAATCTCATGCCTCAGGATGACATCAAGATTATCTAACTTAGGCCAAGTTTTATGCTCTTTATGTTACCTTTAAATATCTTTCTAAATTTTATAATTTACCAAGTAACTTAACTAGAAAGCTTTGATAAAGAAATAAAATAACTAAGCTTGCAAATAAAACTAGGATTGGGTATCAAGTGGTGTAAGCTTGCAAGTAAAGCTTGCATGGTTTAGCTTGCTTAGTTAATAGCTTGCCTTGTGCAAAGCAGTGGTTGAAGTTCTCATCGGCTTCCTCTTCTTAGTATTCTCCTTCCTCCTCATATCCTTGGTCGGTACTAGCGTCTATAAATAAATACGAGGTACACAATCACCAAACAATACTTAACTACTTTTATTTATCACACCAAGGCTTTCACTAGATGATCTAGGATCATCACAAACATCACAAAGATTAAGGCGATAGTTTTATTTCCTTTATTTTAGAAAAGTAATTTCTACTCATTGAAAAACTACTTAAGATTTAATATTCTCCAACTAAAACATGGGATCATGTTGACACATGTCATCACCACATTTTTCAGTACTTGGGAATGTGATTTAAAGTGGTGTCACAGTTTAATAAGGTTTAACATTTTTATTTTAATTACTTAAAGTGACTAGAATGGCCCATGGGGCATTATTTTATTGCTTGTCCAATATTTCTACAAGTAAACCTAGCTATTTTTATATATTCAGAAAGGTCTAGTTAAATGTGATTTTTGAGAGTTGGAATCAACTCAAAGGCTTTTAAGGTTGAATTATGAAAAATGTTTGAATGCAGAAAAGCTTCTGCCTTGTTATTTTTACTATAGGTGATCTACAATTCTAAATGGTTTGAACCCAACGGGCTTGGATTAAGAATTCCAATACCTTTCTAAAAAAATGGTTTCATGCAATTTGGTTTAGTGAATCGACCTGGGTTGATTTTTGAATCTAGGTACAGAACTAGGTTTGAAACTAAATTGGAAAATATAAATTAAAACTAACTGGTTGCGCGGGAGGTTAACTGGGACGGCCCACGGCGCACAGCGCGCGCGCAAGTGAGTTTAACTGGATGACCCCACTAGTCTGCGCGACAGGGGGTGCGAAGCGGTACGGGGTGATCTAGACCGCACGATCAAACTCTAATCGAACGTTTGGGACCTATCATCTCCGTCGGGCAACGCCGGCGAGACAGAACCCTAGCGCGGCCAGTGGGGGTCTACGGGGGCTCACCGGGGCTCAGGCGAGGGTCGGCGATGGGGGCGAACAACAAAGTTGACGACGGCGAACCTCCTGGTACCGGCGGCTTCTCCTAGGGCGCTCCAATCGCTGGCTCCTTTCTTCCTCCTCCACGGCAGACTCCGGCCAAATTCCGGCGATGTGCTGCTCGCCTTGCTCCGGGGGTGAGTGAGGGTGCTTCTGAGAGGGAGGGGAGTGTGTTGGTGTGAAGAAATTGAGCAGGGGTGGCCTCTATTTATAGTGCCAAGAGGGGACCGAAGGGCGCGGGTGGAGCTCGTCGTGGTCGTCATCACAACGAGCTACTGGCATGGGCAACGGTAGGGGCGGTGCTGTGCTCCCTGGCAAAGCTCAACAGCATGGTTACGCGGCGTGGGGAGATGCGAGGCGGTCGGAACGTTACGGTGCTCTGGGCAGGTCCGACAGATATTTTAATGGCGCACCGTGGCTACGGGTCACGCGGCGGGGAATGGGGTTGTGTGGCGGTCTCCTGGGATGGTGGCGATCATGCTTGCATGCGGCGAGGGCGGTGCGCGGTCTATGGCGTGCGTCGAGTGTGGCGCTCTGGCGCGCTCTCATCATGCTCGCAGAGACATTGGGCACAAGTGTTCCGTGTGGTCTAGTGGCTGGCAGGGCTCAAGCACAGGACAGTGGGTGGCGGTGGACGGTGGCGTACGTCTCAGACATGGTGGCTAGGCTTGGTGCATGCTCTGGCTGGCTAGCCATGGTCGGCTGGCAAGGGTGCCTTCGGGTTGGCATGGCATGGTGCAATGGGTAGGGGCTAGGGGTGGTCAAGGAACTGGTTGGAACTAGGGGAGACAAGTGTGATCAATGGTGAACAATGCTTAGGCAAATTATTACTCAAAACAGTGAAGTTTGGCCAATTTGATTTTCTGTCTCCAAGTGTTTGATGAAATGGCCGCAAGAAATTCAAATTTGAATTTTTGGTTCAAACTTGGTGGGTGTATTAGTTACATACTAGGGAGTCTCTGTTTAGTTGGAAAGGTCAAGGGGTACTAGTTTGGTTGGTTTTTGCAAATGGGTGATCTTCCCATATGTTAAAGATTCAATTTTGAATTGTCATTTCAATCAAGTTGCCAAATGTTTTTGTAAGTTCGAAAGGTGGTCTTGGGTTCACTTTCACTTGGTCTAGGAAGGGGTGAAAATAAATGGAAATGTTTCTGTTTGAAATCTTGGACTAGAAACACTCAAAGTGGCCTAGTGAGCAAGATTGGCAAAAATGACCATTTGCTTTATTTGGTTTGTTTTTGATTTTCTCTTGATTTGTTTCTGCTTGGAAATGTTTTAGATGATGTTGTTTTCATATTTAATCCATTCCTTTCTATTTAGATCAATCACACAAGTCCATTCATGCATTCAGACAATCATCACATACACACATGGATTCATATGATTGAATTAACAAAAGTTTTTGTTAACCCTAATTTTGGTGATTGGAATTTGATAATCATTGCTCAATATTTTTGGGATGTTACAAAACCTCCCTCCTTAAACAAAATCTCGTCCCGAGATTTGAGAAAGAAGAAAGAAGAAAACTAGGATTTAAAAAGATTGGGAAACTCCGTCTTGATGTAGTCTTCTCGTTCCCAGGTAGCTTCTTCTTTAGTGTGGTTGCTCTACTGGATCTTGAGAAACTTGATGCTTCGGGTGTTGGTGGTCCTGAAAGCTTCTTCCAAAGTACGGATGGGTACTTCAGGATACATCAGGTCATCATTGATCTCTATGGTGCGGTGATCAATGTTCTTGAAAACTTCAGTCTTCACCGGGACTTCTAGGCATTTGCGAAGTAACGATATATGGAACACATTATGCACTGCTGACATCTCCTCTGTCAGTTCCAGTTGATACGATACTTCTCCTCAATGATTCAGAATCTTGAAAGGTCCGATATATCTGGGGGCTAACTTTCCTTTGAGCTAGAAACGCTGCATTCCCTTCAAAGGCGACACTTTGAGATACACAAAATCTCCGATATTGAAAGCGAGGTCTCGACGTCTCTTGTCGGCATAACTCTTCTGTCTTGATTGGGCGATCTTGAGGTGCTCACAGATCTTGTGAACTTCCTCTTCTGCTTCTCGTAGGATGTCGGGTCCGAAAAATCTGACTCTCTCCTACTTCCGACCAATTCAAAGGGGTACGACACTTCCTTCCATACATGAATTCAAATGGGGCCATTTGCAAACTAGCTTGACTATTGTTGTTGTAAGAAAATTCTCCGAAAGGTAGACAGTCTTCCCATTTAGATCCATACTCTAGCACACATTCTCTCAACATATCTTCGAGTATTTGATTTACTCGCTCTGTTTGTCCATCGGTCTGAGGGTGATAAGCTGTGCTGAAATCTAGTCTAGTTCCTAGTCCTTCTTGGACTTTCTTCCAGAATCTCGAGGTAAACTGAGTTCCTTGATCTGACACAATGTTCTTGGGGACTCCGTGCAAACTGCCGATTCTAGCGATGTACAACTCTGCTAGCTTCGAACTCTGGTAGGTGGTCTTGACTGGTAAGAAATGGGCGACTTTGGACAATCTATCAACTATGACCCAAATAGAGTCATTTCCCCTACTAGAAGTAGGCAAACCGGTGATAAAGTCCATTCCAACTGAATCCCATTTCCATTCTGGAATCTGTAGTGGTTGCAACAGTCCTGCGGGTCTCTGATGTCTCGCCTTAACTCTCTGACAAATATCACACCTGGCGATGTAGCTTACGATTTCTCTCTTCATCTTATGCCACCAAAATTGCGCCTTAAAATCCTAATACATCTTCGTCCCTCCGGGGTGGATAGAATAAAGAGTATCATGGGCCTCTTTCAAGATGGCTTCCTTCAACTCTGAATCTTCTCGTACACAAAGACGTCCTTTGTACCACATAACTCCTTCATCTTCGATGAATCCAGGTACTTTCCCTCTACCGATATGACGTTTGATTCCGTCGATACTAGCATTTCCTTTCTGCGCCTCCTTAATCTGACTGATCAAAGTGGGTTGAAGTTTGATGCCAGCCAGAAATCCTTCACTTACTAATTCCATTCTGAAATCTTCCATCTCCTTGTGCAAACTTGGTTGCTCCTTCAGAATCATGGAGTTCAAGCGGCACGGCAATCTACTAAGGGCATCCGCTACCACATTGGCTTTACCAGGGTGATAGTGGATGTCTAGATCATAGTCCTTGATTATCTCTATCCATCTCTTCTGCCTCATATTCAACTCCTTCTGAGTGAATATATACTTCAGGCTCTTGTGATCTGAATAAATCTCACAAAGGTTTCCCATAAGATAATGCCTCCATGTCTTCAGGGCTAGAACTACGACTGCTAGTTCAAGGTCATGGGTTGGATAATTCTGTTCATGCTGCTTCAATTTTCGGGATAGATAAGACATTACTTTGCCTTCTTGAATTAACACACATCCGAGACCGATCTTGGATGCGTCACGATACACATCAAAGGACGTCGTAATATCCGGCATGATCAAGATTGGGGCTAATATCAATCTCTTCCTGAGTTCCTGAAAACTCGCTTCACATTTGTCCGTCCATTCGAACTTCTTATCCTTGTTCAACAATTGGGTCATGGGTCTGGCGATACTCGAGAATCCTTCTACAAACTTGCAGTAATATCCCGCCAATCCGAGAAATGCACGAACTTGGGTTTGAGTGGTTGGGGCTTGCCAATCTTCCACATCCTTCACCTTTGCCGGGTCAACGACAATCCCTCCGTCTGATACTATATGTCTGAGGAATCCTACCTCCTGTAACCAGAATTCACATTTTCTAAACTTGGCATACAACTGATCCTCCCTAAGGGTTCCAAGTATAGTCGTTAGGTGTAGCTCATGTTCTTCTTATGATTTGGAATAGATTAGAATGTCATCGATGGAAACAACGACAAACTTACCCAGGAAGTCCATAAAAATCTTATTCATGAGGTTCATGCAATAAGATGGGGCATTGGTTAATCCAAAATACATGACAGTATACTCGTATAATCCGTATCTGGTGGTAAAGGCAGTCTTTGGAATATCCTCTGCGCGAATCATGAAGTGATGATAACCAGTTCTAAGATCAATCTTAGAAAACACTTTGGCACCAATCAACTGGTCAAACAGGTCTTCTATCTTCGGCAGTGGGTACTTGTTCTTGATGGTGACATCATTTAACTTCCGATAATCCGTACACAAATGGTTACCTCCATCATTCTTGTCCACAAATAAAACAGGTGATCTCCATGGCGACGCACTTGGTTGGATCAATCCTATCTCCAGCATAGCATCCAGTTGCTTCTTCAGCTCCACTAATTCAGACGGGTTCATACTGTATGGTGTCTGGGCTATGGGTCTGGTTCCAGGGATTAGTTCAATGATAAGCTCGATATCCCGATATGGGGGCATACCGGGCAAAACATCTGGAAATACATCGGGGTATTCACAGATTACTCTGACTTGGTCAATGGTTGGCTGGGCTATACTCTTGTTGCACTTGAATTGACGGGGCAAGGTTTCAGATACATGCTCTACTGATACTCCGGCTGTACTGGTCATGGTTATGGCTTTCTTGGCACAGTCGATTAATCCTTTATGTTTCGACATCCAATCCATTCCTCGTACTACTTCCAAACCTTTGGTTCCAAGTACTATTAGATTATCATAAAAATCTATGCCATGGATTCGGATAGGAACGGCCTTGCAAATTTGTCTATCTTTGGTGGTTGTACCGGGTATTTGAACTATCATAACATGCTTCAGTTTGGTGGGTTGAATATTACTAGTGCATGCAAATTCTTCAGTAACAAACGAGTGCGATGCTCCAGAATCAAACAACACTCTGGCAAGTACTGATTTAACAGAAAACATACCCAGCACGACATCTGAGAAAGAGATGACCGTTGCGATTGAGCGAGTTCCCTGAGGCAAACCTTCTTCCAGGCTAAGCACGAAGCTGCTGCTGAGCTGGAGCATTTGCATTGGGGGCTGCGGCAATCTTCTTGGGGCACTCATTGGAATAGTGACCCTTGGTTCCACATTCATAACAAGTCACCTTAGACTTGTCCTTTGCTGCAACAGGCACAACATTCCTTCCAGTCCTTGGGGCAGTGTTGGTGTTGGTGGAGACATTGTTGTTGTTGAACTTAGGCGGTGCACGGTTGAAATTGCTGGGGTTGCCGGGGTTGTTGTGATTTCCTCCGGGCCTTGGGTTTCCACGGTAGGGATAGGTTGGACGGTTCATCGGGGGTCTGTTGGTTCTTGGGGCGAATCCTGGAGATGGGTTGGGGCGATACTTTGGGGTATGGTGGGTTCCTGGTTGATGCATCATGGGACACTTGTAGTTCTCATTGGCTTGGTTGATCTTGCCTTCCATCCGAATGGCGGAATCCACTAAGGCTTCAATATCAGCAAATGGGATATTGACTAACATTGTCTGCATTTCATCATGCAGACCATTCAGGAATCTCTCCTTCTTCTTGGCTTCAGTGTCAATCTCATCCGGTGCATACCTAGCTAATGAAAAAAAATTGTCACGGTACTCAACTACCATCATTCTCCCTTGCTTCAGTTCTCTGAATTCATCTCTCATCCTTTTGATCCACCCCGGTGCACATGGGTTCTGCTAAACTTGACTTTGAATTCATCCCAAGTCATCATTTGACCTCCATTCATGGCACGGACGCTGTTCCACCATGCTCTTGCATCTCCGGCCAGGTAGTGGGTGGCGAACAGTACCTTCTCGTTAGCTTCCACTCCTGCTACTTCTAAGTTGTTCTCCATGGTTTGCAGTCAATCATCGGCATCTAGGGGCTCTTCAGACTTAGTGAAAATGGGTAGGTTGGTGTTCTGGAAGTTCTTGAGCTTGGATCCATGGTTGTCCTGATTTCCATGGCCTTGATTGTTGTTGTCCATCTAAGCTATCTATTGAAGGGTGGATAAGTTGGCTTGACGTTCGGCTCTTTCAGCTTCGCGGTCAGAAACCAACATTTGCAAGATTTGCAACATTGGGTCCAGGGATGAAGTGCTTCCTCCGCGAGGCATCTGAAGATTGAGATAGATCATGAGAAAAGGGTAAATTTCTAAGGTTCAGGGTTTTTGAAAAGTTTTTTAAAGTTTGACTCAGATTTTGCTAGCAACTTCTTTTCGTTCATTCATAGCACACGATACAAACACACACCACAATAAAGAAATCAGATGGTTTTAAGAACCATTCTGTGAACTACGATACAGTGGGACCGGACAGAACTCACTAACGCTAGTGCTCAAGTGCTACTACTCCTCGGAGTCGATGTCCTCATCTTCATCATGAATGAAGGCGAAGTCATCCTCATCGGTGAAGAAGTCCATGGCCTGATCCTCCAGAAAGTCATCATCGTCACTAAGATAGGATTAGGGGTCTCCACGAAGGTCTTCCCCTGCATTCTCCCTCTCCTCCAGCTACATGTCTCTCTCATGAACAGTCTCCTCCAAATCTATGATCCTGTGGCAAAGACGGGCAATGATGCACTCCTTCTTGTCGAGATGATGGCGACGAGACTAGCAATCCTTCACTGCCATGGCAATGGTCAGATCATTCTTCACGGCGATGGCGTACTTGTGGTTGGCGTAGGAGCGGGCATTGTCCAACTCCTTCTGGCGGTCATACATCATGAAGCTGAGGTCGTCCAATTGAGTCGTCAGCTCATGGTGATACGGGGCCTCCAGTGGCTGTCCCATAACATCAAGCCTTGGATAGAACTCAAAGTGGGTACCCTTGATCTGATTGATAATCTGCCCACATAGACGGGAAAGAGCTTCCTGCATGGCCCTAGCAAGTCCATCGAGCCAGTTGTTCTCTCTCAAGGTGA
Source organism: Avena sativa (assembly GCA_916181665.1). NCBI lineage: Eukaryota > Viridiplantae > Streptophyta > Magnoliopsida > Poales > Poaceae > Avena > Avena sativa. Next base: position 236,582,471 of record OV702283.1, on the reverse strand, counting down.
ACTGAATTACCTCTGAGGTGGGGGCTTCAATCTTTCCTCGAAGACTTACAACAACTAGCCATTGCAACTCCTCTCCTTCCTGATCGTTGAGATGAGCTCCGAAGAACTTGGGGTGTGGGTGCATCTAGCATTTACGACAGCTGGTCCAAGTCATGCTCAAAGATGAGGTCTCCTCCATTTCCCAACTGATAAAACTTGCTATACTTCACGTCCATTTATAAGAATATAGGATGAGTAAGTTAGTAAAGTGATCAAGTGTGTCAAATTTTATGTAAGTTTGCACGAATTTTTGAGGAACATAAATTTTCATGAAAGAATCCAAGTGATAAGAATGAGAATAGGAAGTTTTCTCTGTCTACCATTCAGTGGACCAAAAATTCATTAAAAAATTTCTTTGTATCTTCCGATGTTTCCAACGCGACGACATCATCATCTACGTCAGAACTGATGAAGATCCTTCATCACTCCTTTGTTACCGAAGCTCGCTTGTCGAGATCTTCAGTCCGAATTCCGAGAGTTGATTGCATAATCCGTTTGTTCATGTACAAAGTAATGCTTTGAGTGAGGGATGGAGTCGCGACCATACCACTACTCTTATTATTTGCTTTTGTAAATTGAATCGATGGATCAATGAAATCTTACTCCTTCCATGGAATTTAGATGTGGCCTTATCTTTTGAGACCTTTACCTCCATCTTTGTCTCTATGGAGTGTTTTCTCGACAAATGTGAGCAACAACCCTTGTTGGTGGTGTCACGGATTTCAAGATGGAGCAAGAATCTTTGTTAGTGGTGCCGCGAGGATCTACACGAAGTGAGAAGATTCAGATTGTTAGCCTTTTCCCCCGTACGATGATGCGGATCTCGAGGACGAGATCCCTTGTTAGTGGTGTCAAATTGTAGCACCCAGGTAAAACCACTACTAGAAAAATTCTTGTTATTTTATTTTCGGCATCATGATGACATCATCATGTATCCTCATGCCACATTACATGGATCATAGTTTAAATTGTTGTATTTAACTATTGCACTTGTTTTTGGAACTTGATATTTGAACTCGATCTTGTTTTTCCTCTCTCTATTTTAATCTCTAGTTGGTGCCATGTGTGAAACCATAATGTCAAGTTGGTTCTTATTTTCTATAATGCCTAAAGGGACTTGGGGCAACATCTCTTAATTCTACCTTGATCTTGTATTTTTGCCATATGGTCACCTTTATATTCTATCATATGCGACCATTCGGTCACGTCCAACTCTAGTTCAATTCTTCCATATATGTGGCCATTGTGTACTCTCTATTCCATCTCTACTATATTCTATTACAATCTTCCTCTTTTTCTTGATCTTTTCATTTTTTGCACGAGCCTATTGACATTCTTCCTAAAATTCTATTACAATGCCACCTACACGATCCATATGCTCCCATACATGCCACCATATAACCTTTTCCTTTCAACCTTTGACCATGTCTCGTTCTTATGTTTCTTGCCACATGTGTTAATTGACATCTAATCAACACACATAAAACCATAGTACTACTTATGTGCTATTCCATTTTGTTTAAATTGTTTTGAGAATTTGCCTCGTTTGAATTTTGATCAAATCTTCTAACTAACCTCCTTGCATCTCTTGTTGGTTCAAAACCACATCATTCATATTTTTCTTGCATTTTTCTAAGCACAAAATTATTTAATTAAAGACAGTATTTTTTTGCAAATTTATTCTTACGGTTTGATATACATAAAGTCATACTTCTTTTCTTAATTAAACAAAATAATGTTTTTGGCCATTATAAGACTGCAAAAGTGTTTTTTATTTTACTAATAATAAAAATAGACAAAAAGGTCGTCTAAAGTTTTAGCCCAAAACTAGATCCATTTAATCTAGTTTAGACTATATAAATCTCTAATTCTCTGATTTTGTCAAACCCTAATCCCATATCTCGGCTAGAGATCTAGAAACTCCCCTTTCTTCCGAACCTTCGGCTGCCCGCCGTGCTCCCTTTCTCTTCCTTTGTCTCTCTTCTATTTCCTTCAGTTCTCATTGATGAATGGCCATTATTTTTCTTTGAAATTTTATATTATATATATGAAGGTAGATAGAACTCTACCTTATCTGTTGCAACAGGGTTACAACAGGAGCGGTGGTGAATTTACATGCCGGCAAAGCCCGGCAGCAGAAAAAGAAGAAGAAGAAATGAAAAGAGTTCAAAAAAGTCAAAGAAACTTAAAGAAAAGCTGGCAATGTTGTGATCCACGAACTATCCTGGATCTAGCAGTTTTTCACCCAATACATTAGTTGCTGTTTCAGTTTAGGCTCCCTATAAGCCTAGAGAGCAAGCTCATCAGCAATATTCTTCAGCAAAGGTCTCTCTGAGATTTTCTTGTCATTGAACACTGTTATTCCTTGCCTTCCATAGATGTAATAGGCATGCGGCCAGACAGACTGGCCAAGTAGCATTTTGCATGTGTTGAGCCATACTCCACAGATCATTTGTCTTTCCTGAGATTTGTAGCATCCCAAGTTTGTCCCAGACCCAATCTGCCTACTGGCAGTGCAGCGTGATGTGCTCTATAGATTCCACCGCAGGGCATTGATCGCAGCCTACATGAGGGCACCATTTTTTGGCTACCATATTATCTTTCGTGTTTAGTCTCCCCTTGTAGGCTAGCCAAAGGAAAATTTTGTGCCTGTGTGGGATGATCTTGCGCCACACCCAATTACCAGGTGCCCAAACTAACCATCTATCGCTAAAAAGGTTGTAGAAGTCTTTTGTCGTAGGGCTCTTCCCAGTTGTGACAAAGAACCTGTTATCACGCATGTTAGATCCTTGTGTGCCGGTGTTGTTTAGCTCCTGCAGCAACAGTTGAAGCTGAATGTGTGCAGTGTGGGACAAAGGGGTGTGTAGTTGCAAGTTCCATGTCCCATGTGGCTGTTGCGACTGCACGGTGCAGCAAGGGTCTAGTGCGAAGGAGAATAGGATTGGCATCTCATGACATAGACGCCCCAGGTTTGTCCAGTTGTCATGCCAGAAGGCAGCTCTGTCTCCTTGGCCTGTTTTACAGAAAGTCGCATTCTACACGGTAGGGATTAGCGCAACAACAGATTTCTAGAATGGCGTGTCAGTGTGCAGTGGTGTCCGAGGTATGCTGTTTGACAAGTACCAGTTTGCAAGCCAGGAGAAGCATGGCCAAGTGCCAGAAGAGAGAAGCTTAGCAGTGAAATTTGCCATGAGTGCGCGGTTGTGAGTATGCAAGTTTCTAATGCCCAACCCCCTTGTCTATTTGGCATTGTGACCACCTCCCATGCCACGAGACAGTGTCCCCCCAGACATTCATCCTTGTTCTTCCACAAAAACCCTCGACGAAACATGTTCACAGCTTCGATGCTCTTCTGATCCCACTCGATGCATGCCATGAAAAAGTTCAGTATGGCCGAAAGAATAGAGTTGATCATCAAGACTCTGCCTCCAATGGTCATCAGTCTAGGCATCCAACCAGGAAATCTCCTGCTGATTTTTTCAACCACTGGCGTAGAGCATCTGCCTCGTGATCTTATTTGTAGACAGAGGTAAACCCAGATAGGTGCATGGCAATTTGGTGATCTGGCAGCCAAAAGTTTGAGCAATTTGGGCAATCTCCTGCTCTGGAATATGCATTGGAACAAAGGTGCTTTTCTGGTAGTTTATCTGTAGGCCAGTGAATGCAGCAAAAGAATCTAGAATATATTTAGCAAAGATTGCTTGTTGGGTGGACCCATGTAGGATTAAAAGGGTATCATCGGCGTACTGAAGCGCTGGCAGAGGCGCTTCATCCTGTAGTGGGTTCTTTAGGAAACCTGCCTCATATGCTTTTCTGAACATTTGTTGTAGGATATCCGATACAATGATAAATATTTATGGTGATAATGAATCACCCTTCCGTATGCCTCTTTTAATTTTGAATTTCTTCCCGGGCTGTCCATTTATCAGAATCTGTGCCTGTGATGTTTGGAGTAAGCCTTTCATCCAGCTAATCCATAGATCTGGGAACCCCCTTGCAGAAAGAGTCTGCGTAATTGCCTCCCAATAAACAGAGTCAAATGCTTTCTAAAAATCTAGCTTTAGAACCATGACGGGTTGTTTTAACTTGTTGGCACATTGTATCAACTCAATTGCCGTTGCAAAGTTTTCTACAATTGATCTATTCTTGATGAAGCCTGACTGCATCTGATCCACCAAGCCCTTAATTTTGCTTTGTAGCCTGTTAGTCAGAACCTTGGCAATGAGCTTTGGTATGGAGTGTTGCAGAGAGATGGGTCTGCAATCTTTTATCTCTTGTGGTGTATCTTTTTTTGGAAGTAGGGTGACAAATTCACAGTTCACTCCAGAGAGGTCTAAGCGTTGGTTATGTAATGCGTGGAACAGTCCCATGATATCATTTTTTAGATCGTCAAGATAAAATTTATAGAATTCATTAGTGAAGCCGTCAGGTCCTAGGCTTTTATTGTGTGTTGCCATCAGTACTGCAGGCTTGATTTCCGCCCAGGTGAATGGATTTGCTAAACTCTGTAGTTCCAGGGATTATGAGTTCTATATCTATCCCAAGTCGATATTTGGTGTCCAAGTTCTCTCCTCAGCAAACAAATTGGAGAAATAGTTAGTGGTAATCCTTATCTTGTCTGCATCTCTGAAATAATCCTCCTGACCAAGCCTTAAAAATTTGATCTTGTTTTTCCTGAACCTGTACGTTGTCATAGTGTGGAAAAATTTATTATTTTTGTCCCCAAGATTACACCATTTAATTTTGGCCCTCCTTTTCCACTTATCAGTATCAGCTTTACATAGACTCTGATATTTTTGCTAGAATAAGGTTCTGAAAGCAAACTCTAGGTTTGACAGAGATCTCCATTCTTCCACAACATCAAAATATTGGTTTGCATGTTTGACATTTGCCATTATTTTATTCAGAGACCTTTTATCCTTTTGCCAAGATCTGGTTGCATCCCTGATACTCCTTAATCTGTGATTCAGTTTGGTTACTGCCGACATCTGTCTTGTTCCTTTTGCTAACAGTTGTGTGGTTGTTTGGATAAGATCTTCACATTGCAGCCAGTAGTCCTCATAGCGAAAAAGTTTATTGGTTTGTGTTCTTGCAGCATTATCCGGTAAAATTGGTTTATGATCAGAAGTTTATCTTCCCAAAGTACGACATTCAGAGTTAAAAAACCTGTTGGCTCACTCCAGATTTACTAAAAATCTGTCTAATCTGACCAGAGTTGGATCCCTCCTCTTGTTTGACCATGTAAACTTTGAGTTGCATATGTCCACATCCATCAGCTCCATCTCGTCTATCCAGTTATTAAATTCATCTATTTCAGCCCAGCTTATATTGTCATTGTTTTTCTCATGCGTATATCTATAAGTGTTGAAATCACCTGCCAATGCCCAAGGGCCTGAGACATTTGGGAGTAAAGCCTTCATGTCCTGAAAAAACAAATTCCTGTCTTGTGCATCACCTGGTGCATATACATTAGTGATTACTAACTCTGAATTGTCTACTGCAGGCACCACAGTGACAGTCATAGAGTACTTATTTTGCATGTTAACGATCACACTGTATTCCTTTTCAGACCATGCGATAAGAAACCCTCCTGATGTACCTTCTGACGGCTGGTAAGCAAAGCTAGTGTATCTTGCGGGTAAGAATTCTCTAACTTTGAATATTGTGATGTCTTGCAGCTTTGTTTCTTGTAGGCATATCAGGTGGCCTCTAGATTCATCAAGCACCTTATAAATAAGTGTGTTTTTTTCATGATCCCCCAACCCCCGCACATTCCAGGATATAATCCTCATTTAACCATTGTTTCATCCCAGAGAAATAGAAGGCAAGGAGAGCTCTGGGGTGATGCAATATGCCATGACAAAGTGTAAAATAAGTGCACGCTTTGAGTGGACGCAAGGTGAAGAAAATAATTTTCGGTGTTACAGGGCGCATTACAGGGTGAGGTAAACAAAGGGGAAATGCAATGTTGGTCTATGGCATCGCCTAAAGCTAGCACTACCAACTTTGAAGGAAAACAAAGATGCAGGTGGGAACAAAAATAACAAAGCACCCTATCTAAGTAACACCTAACAGGGTCTGAACCTAAACCATCCCGATCAGCCATGAGCAGGGCGTTTCCCAGAGCCATTGTCCCTTTCCTGTATCTTCAGAGCCTCAGCCACCAGGTCGAAGTGACCATGCCGCAGCAACCGGCGAGTTCCATCAGAGTCCACCTGCTCGTTTCTGGCGGGCGCGCCATGACCGGCTTGGGCGCCAGGTCGTTGATATCTGGCATGCGTCGGGTCTTTGTCTTCTTGGGGCAGGCGTTGGTGGAGCCGATGGAGGAAGATCCCGAGTCCGCCGCGACAGCAGCTTTGCGGCTAGAAGCCCGCTAAACCAATGTCATCCTGGCCCTATCCTGAATTTTCTTGATCATGTCGCTGCGCCTGTGATAGGTAACTGTCTCTCTGCTTGCTGGCTCGTTGAGGTCAGGCATTGATTCAGAGTCAGAGATGGACATGGTCGCAGATTCATCAGACAGAGGATGGCTCTGCAATGGTGCAAGTTGTTCTTCAGTTTGCCGTTGGGCCGCAATCTGCTACTCGAGCAGCGGTTCCGCTTGAGGCACCGGCGGATTGATCTGGGCCTCCACCATCGGCCTTTTTCCCTTGCGGTCTTCAACCGGTTCCACTGCCTCGGTCGTCGCCACTGTGGAGAGGGAAGCAGTCCTCTTCTTGTTGTCCCCCAGGTTGAACATGAATGGGCCGCTCCCGCCAAGCAGTGAAAGAGTGCCGCCCGCCATAGGGTTCCCAAGCTTTGCCGGCCCGGCACCACCCAAGCCAGCGATGAAACGTGCCTGATGCAGAGTTGCTGCGGTGACCCAGCATACCACTGCATGTGTAGTACACTATAGTCGTTGACATGACATCCACAGAACACCGTTCCGTAAATATCACATCCCTCAGAGTGGTACAACAGAAACATTGCGGGTCCATATTACAAACATACACACATTATTATTATTACAATACCAGAAGTTCAAGACTTCCAAAAGATTCAACTTACAAACCAAAATATAAGTGTTCCAGCGGAAGTTTCAAAGTAAAAACTTAAACTCCAAATTGAGCTCAAAAACTTATTGTTATATATTGTTCATGTTGCTCGGCTCAATTGGCTCCTAGAACTATGGTAAATATTCTGACTCTTGGTACTCTCCTCCATTGACGATATCATAGTCCTCCCCTTCTACGCCTCCATACATATTGGGCTCTTCATATAAGACCTCCTCTTGGCTCTCAGCTGCATACATTGGAGTATCTTCAGGATCCTTAGAGTCTAAGCAAGGGATCAAAGGAAAGGGTGAGTAACACCGTTACCCAGCAGGTTCATTATATGCAAGGTGGGAAGTTTGGTGCTCTATCTACCACCTTGGACCATAAGTCCTTGGAACTAGGCAATTTTTGTAAATCTTTCTTCAAAGGTTGATTTTATTATGAAAATCTATGACCATCAGCCTTCACAGGTTGACCAGAACTTTTATGGAGTTCCTTTCCTGCCGCGTTTGTAGCTCCTTCCCAGAATCGGTAGTAACAAGTTACAATTCTTACACTCTACAGAGGTGCGTCACTTTACCCATGAGATATCAACTTCCTTGTTTCACAACCAGGCGTACTTTCCCGTCCACAATTCCATGATGTGGGGACCAGTAGTTGGTCCAAGACAATCACTGCCCTCTCCGCGACCCCATATGTCTGCACGATCCTTCGGGGCTAGCTCATCTCCGTTAAGCCCCCTTTCAGGCAGGCTAAAACCCTGATGAGTTCCCAAGACTCTATGACCTGGTGATGCCCTGGCAAGTGCCATATTGAACGGACTATACCACTAAAAACCATTCATAGATAATCTAGACACCAAAAGTGTGGGGCATAAGGGTGCCCACCCATATGTTGGATCCGCACAAGGAATCACAACGTCACGTTAAGGTCGTCTTGCCTCCATACGAGAGGAAAAGGATACAGCTGACTTCTCCGTCCCATTCCAAATCTCATGGTTAACGTGTTATATACGGCGCTAGAATCACTGATGTCATGGGTTGTTAAGTTCCTAGTTAATCCTCATTGTTGCATATATAAACCTAGGTTCTATTGCCTATTATATCATCACTTAGGATGATATCTATAATTTATTCATTTGAGAAAATGATATTTTCTTTTCTCGGAAACATAGATGATAACACACAATTTAGAAATACTTTGATAAAGACTCTTCAAAGGACATGAGCAAGTGATGAACTTTCCTTGTGATTGCAAGGTAGTGAAGTCGGATGCTTGCACTGGACCTTGAGCTTCTATGTCTACAAAACATCATTATTGTCCAGTAAGGACAATATTTAAAGAGGCAAAATGAGTATGCATAGTAATGCAATGCATTATTTATCATTGATTTTCTTTGTGTGTTTTACTCATTATTTTAGTTACAAGAATTCCTTTTAAGAATAAAGGATTCCATTATAAGAATAAGATTTATAATTGTTGAATATTATTATTTCCATTTATTAAGATAATAAATTATTAAAATTTAATATAATTCCTATATTTAATAATTCCTTTAAGGATTAATATTTAAATAAAAGAATTTCTTTTTATGAACCAAACATTTATTTAGTATTTTTCTAAAATACTAAAATATTAATATATAATAAAAGTGATTTTTATTTATTTTTATATTTTTTAATTAATTTTATAAAATTTAATAAGGAATATATATACATAAAATTCTTCACCAAAAATTATATCTATACAATTTATTTCTTAATTTTATTAAATAGGTTGGATTATTATGAATCCAAAAATATTTTATTTATAATTTTTAGATATTTATTTTATTTTCTATAATTTATTTAAGTTTAGGGGTATTTTGGTCTTTTATTAATTATTTAAAACTTCTTTTAAGTTTTTGGGCTGAAACAATTGGGCTTGTTGGGCTGATTTGGCCCAAGTGGCCTGGACCAAAAGGATACCCCGAAGGGGTCCTGGCCCTCTCAGCCCACTTCATCTGTCTCCCTCTCTCGTCCTCATCTCCTCTCCCTCTCGACCCCGTGGGGTGCTGGCACCACCGTCGAGCGATGCTCGCCACTGTGGCCCTCCCTAGCTGCTGCCGTGGTACAGGGCGAGGTTGTCGACTATGTTGGTTCATCTCCTCCGCCTCGATTTGACTTTGGAGCTCTCCTGTGGCTGTGCTAGCTCCGTTCCTGAACCCTAGGGTTTGGGGTTGGATGCTGTCACCGCCGCTGTTGATCCTCCTATGGTGGTGTGCAACGCTGTGCGCTACTGTGGTCGCTGTCGTGGCTGGTGCGGGATGCAGCGCCCCCTAGGGTGCTCCCCGTGCCGCCACGAGCTCGTCGGCCCCTCTGCTTCCTCTTCAATTCCTCAGCGAGGACCACCGGTGAGTTGTGCTTCTGTGAACCCTAGTGCATCTAGACACCTCGAGTTCCTCTATGTGTATCTAGTGGCCAATCTATATTTTGTGGTTGCGCTGATACTAGGGTTCATCTCTATTGCTGGTAGAATGATGTTATGGCCTGGTAATGATGCTTGGTGAGAATTTGTGTGCTCTGCACTTTAGTACTTGTGGTCATCCTTTGATTATGTGGTGCTCTTATTGGTCTGAGGCTAATACTGGATCAAATACTAGGGTTTCATAGTATTGCCTCTGGTTGTTACTACGATGGCTTAGTGTGTTCATCTTTTGTCAGTATCTTGATACTGACAGTGACCCTCTGAGTGATGATTCACTGTCTTGGTGTTGGTTGGCTTGACTGTTTATGCTTAGTCTGAATTTTATTCAATAGAATCAAATGATTCTTTGAAGATGAATAGATAAATATGATATGACCTCTGAGTCTGGTCTCAGGGAAATGATTTGATAGTTGATTTGTGTAGATTGGACTATTTGATTGTCTTAGTGATAAGATTAGTGCTTATGAAACCTTCTTAGAATGGTAAGTAGATCTTGTTGCTGACTTTACTTATGGTCATTTCTGGAATTTGATAGATGCTTATAATTAAGTTGGGAAACTTATTGTTTAATCAGGCCTATCAGGCTCTAGGATCTAGAGTTCTAGTTGGTTAAGTGAATGGGTTTGTTTGTGACTTATAAAATTTGAGGTGCTACTCCTTCTGGAGATGTGCCCTGATCTTGTAAGAACAAATAATAACTTTACAAAAGTTGCCTTTGATATCACCAATTCTATGAGGCTGGTCTGAGAACTTGGTGTTTTTGCTAGAGTTTAATTCTGTTCTTTTAAATTTAAAACCTCTAGGATAGATTCACCCCACCAGGGTGATTATTGAGAGGTTGTTTGATGAAACACCACATGATCCTATGTGGATAAGATGAATAAATCATGTGGTGGTTTTATGATACTCACCACAAAATTTGTTGATTGCTGTGGTTGGTGGTGATGTTGGTGCCACTTATTGGATCTTGTCCTTCGCCTCCTGATGCTGTTCTTGGTTCCCTTGGTTCCTATGCTTGGCCTTGATCTAGCCTGCTCCTCCTAGCTCCTGTGGCTTGGCCTTGCTGTCCACCTGATTCTTCCCCCTACTTATGTCACCATCTGGTGATGTTTGGTTGATCTTTGGTGGTGCTTTTGTTTGGCTGGTTTTGCTGTGGCTAGGTTGTTGGTTTTTGGTGTGGTATGAGAAATGGAATGGTGCACTTGTGCTTGCTCACGTCTGTGTTGGGATCTTTTCCTTGTGTAGGCAGTTGTGGCTGTGTTGACAGCACATCCATGCATCTAGTTCTGTGAGCTGCTTGTGTGCCTGCTGCACTCTTGTGGATATGCTCAGGGAAATGTTCTACCTTTTTATCTGGTTACCATTTATCTGTCTGGTGAAACTTGCCCCTCTTACTGATTGGAATCATTTGACTTGTGGCTTATTTATTATGAAAGATTTAATTCTTTCATATCGGTGAAACTTGCCCCTTAAGATTTACTCAATGATGTAAAATGGAAATATGCATCTCACTGTTCTCTACTGAGAGTAAAAAATTAATAACTTAACCTTTACTTTTCTTTTAGTTTGTTCTTTGTTTTGCAGGTACAAGATTTTAAGATTCAAGATTAGAATAGGTTTACTCTTAGGTAGAATAGTTCCTTTGTAATCTTTATTCTATTCTTTTGTAATCTTTATTTTATTCTTTTGTAAGAAAGATGTATTAGTTTCATAATAAATGTAATTTCCTCCTTTTGTAAATTCAATCTTGTAAAGATTCTTTATAAGTTACATTTTATCAATCTTACATACAGTTTCTGGTTACTATATATTGTTTCTTAATTAAATAATATTACTAAATCATAACTCTGTTATTTTACAATGTAATTTCAAATCTTAAGTTTGAATTCAAATTCCTTTCCCCAAAACACACTAATCCATAAAGATCATGTCAAAGTTTATAACGATCTTCTCCAAGGCTATTCCTAAACTTAAAGAGTGAAAGAAACTTTGATCACTTTAAGTTTTTATTTGGCGAAAAATTTAGCCACATTTTTTACAGATGAATGCATGCAATTGCACAGATTCCTAAATCTACCCTTCGTTAGTTCCTAAATGTTGGGATGTTAGAGACCCTCCCCCTTAAATTAAACTTCGTCCTGAAGTTTGTTGAAGTGTACCTGAACAATTCTGGATAGGCTTTTCTAAAATCATCTTCTTTCTCCCAGGTGGCTTCTCTCTTGGGATGATGTTCCCACTGTACCTTGCAGTACTTTATTGGCCTATTCCTCAACCTTTTCTAGTTTTCTTCCAAAAATTTACAGGGTTTTTCAACATAGGTCAGGTCTTCTCGTAATTCCATCTCTTGATGTGTGATTTCATCATCAGGAACTTTAAGACATTTTCGGAGTTGTGACACATGGAAAACATTTTATGAACTTGAGCCAATCTTGAGGGTAACTCTAAAGCATAAGCTATAGTCCTGTTCTGACTCAGTATTTTGAATGGCCAGATATATCTTGGACTCAATTTTCCTTTAACTCCGAAGCTTTTAACTCCTTTCATTGGGCTTACTTTCAGATATACCATGTCTCCCACTTCAGGATTCCATGATCTTCGACTTTGATCAGCATAACTTTTCTGCCTACTTTGAGCTATTTTCAATCTATCCTTGATTTTATCAATGATATCTTGTCTTTCCTTGATATAGTCCGGCGCAAATTCTTTGCTACTTCCAAGCTCATACCAACATATTGGTGATCTAAATTTCCTTCCATACAGTACTTGATATGGAGCTGCCTTCAGACTACTCTGATAGCTGTTATTCTAGTAAAATTCTGCCAACGGTAGATGATCTTCCCACGAACCTCCAAAATCTAATGCACAAGCCCTTAACATGTCTTCTAGTATTTGATTGGTTCTTTGCATTTGACCCCCTGTCTCTGGATGATAAGCTGTGCTAAAATCTAACTTTGAACCAAGTTCTTCATGTAATTTGCTTCCAAAATGCTGAAGTAAACACTGATCCCCTATCAGTTACGATCTTCTTGGGAACTTCGTGCTTACTTACTATTTATTTGATGTAAACTTCCACTAACTTCTCGGCATTATCCTTCTGATTTACCGGAATAAAATGTTCACTTTTAGTGAGTCTATCAACAATTACCCATATCATATCCTTCCGGTTAGGTGTCATGGGCAATCCTATGATGTAGTCCATACCAATTTCCTCCCATTTCCAATAAGGAATTTCCAAAGGTTTCAATGGTCCTGCTAGACTTTGATGTTCATCCTTCACCCTTTGGAAAGTATGGCATTCTGACACATATTTTGCAATGTCTCTTTTCATGTTATTCCACCAGAATAATTCTTTCAGATCCATGTACATCTTAGTACTTCCTGGGTGTATGGAATATGGTGTTTCATGTGCTTCTCGGAGTACTACTTCACGAATCTCAGTCACATCTAGAACACAAAGACGATCTTGGAACCATAAAGACTCATAATATCCTAGGCAAAAAACTGATGTTTGCCCTTGAGATATCCTCCAAATTTCTTCAGCAATGAAAGGATCTTCTGCTTGATGTCTAAAAATTTCATGCTTAAGATCACTATCCGGCTCTGCAACTACTTGCATAGTAGCTAATCCTCCAAAAGTTTTTTTCTAATAAATTGAAGTTCTAATCTTTCCAAATCCATCTGTAACTCTTTTGGTAGCTCCCGATTGCTAGGCTGAATATCTGCACTTTTATGACTTAAAGCATCCGCTACAACTTTTGCTTTTCCCGGGGTATAGTTGATTGTTAAATCATAATCTTTGATTAGTTCCAACCAACACTTTTGTCTCATATTTAATTCCTTTTGGGTGAAGAAATATTTGAGACTTTTGTGGTCAGTGTATAACTCACATCTGGCTCCATAAAGAAAATGCCTCCATCCTTTCAGAGCAAACACTACTACTGCTAACTCCAGATCATGAGTTGGATAATTGACTTCATGTGGTTTCAGTTGTCTTGATCCATAAGCAATCACTTTCCGATCTTGCATTAACACACAACCCATACCTTCTTTAGATGCATCACAGTATACTGTAAAGTCTTTCCCTGTTTCTGGAACTGCTATGATTGGAGCGGTAGTTAATCTGGTCTTTAACTCCTGAAAACTTGCTTCACACTTCTCATCCCAGTTGAATGGTGTATTCTTCCTTAAAAATTTGGTCGTTGGTCCATCTATTTTGCAGAAACCTTCAATGAATCTCCGATAATAACCAGCCATCCCCAAAAAACCTCGAATTTGTTTCCCATTGGTTGGTGCAGTCCATTCTAGTACTGATTGAACTTTGGATGGATTTACAGCAATTCCATCTTTAATGATCACATGACCGAGGAATTCTAGCTCATCTAACCAGAATTCACACTTACTGAACTTAGCATAAAGTTTATGTTCTCTTAGGGTCTGCAATGCTATTCTCAAATGATCCGCATGCTCTTCCTTATCCTTGGAATATATCAAAATATCATCAATGAAGACTATGACAAACTTATCCAAATATGGCATGAAGATTTTGTTCATCAGGTTCATGAATATTTCTGGTGCATTGGTCAAACCAAATGGTACTACAAGATACTCATGGTGTCTATACCTTGAGACAAATGCGGTATTTGGAACATCTTCTGGTTTGATTTTTATCTTATGGTATGCGGATCTTAGATCGATCTTAGAAAATACTCCATCTCCTTTCACTTGATCAAATAGATCTTGAATTCTTGGTAAAGGATACTTATTCTTTATGGTAACATTGTTCAGATTTATGTAGTCCCCACACATCCTTCTTCCACCATCCCTTTTATCCACAAAGATCACTTGTGTTCCCCATGGGGATACACTTTCCTGAATGAATCCTTTTCTGGCTAACTCATCAGTTTTCTCTTTGAGTTCTTTTAATTCTTTTGGTCCCATCTTGTATGGTCCTTAAGCTATTGGTGTTGTACCTGGAATTAGATCAATAGTGAATTCTATTTCCCGATATGGGGGCATTCTAGGTAGCTCTGCTGGAAAAACATCTTGAAACTCATTTACTAGAGGAATATCTTCCAACTCAACCTCCTTCATTGAGTTCAACTGAAGATCCACCACAATATGACTGTGCTTATCTGCTTGGTAAACTATCCTTGCTCCATTTGGAGTTTTGATTGAGACAGTTTTCTCCTCACAATTAATCTGAGCCCCATGTTCAGTCATCCAGTCCATCCCTAGCACTACTGCAATTCCCTTCAAAGGAATCACATAAAGGTCCGCAAAGTATGTACAACCACATATCGAAATAACCTGATCTTGTTTAATGTGGCGTACAATCACATTTCTCCCTGTCGTAACTACGGTCATAGCATTTTCTAACGTTGCCCTTCTAATCCCGAATTTATCACAGAATTCTTCAGAAATGAATGAAGTAGTTGCACCAATATCAAATAGAACTTTGCCGGGATTGGTAAGGATATTGAGCGTACCTATCACTGCATGCTCCGAGTTATCCACCTCCTCTAGGGTTGCGCAATTCATCTTCCCGATAAGTCTGTTCCTCTTGCCATTGTTGTTCTTGACATTATTTCCTCCTTTATTTGGCTGCCCATTGGCTCCACTAGCTTGTCTTCCATCTTTAACAGGCCAACCTCCTTGTGGTTTGCTTGGACAATTTGGATTTATGTGACCCCTCTCGCCATAAGCATGGCACACAATTACTAGTTTCTGGCAATCCCTGCTCATATGCCCTGGTAGTTTGCAATTGTGGCATATAATATTCTTTCCGTTTGGATTTGCACTCCAGTTGGAATTGTTGTTGTTATATGCTATATTCCTTGGCTTGAATTCCAGATTGGGCTTGGGTTTACTTTCTTGTATCCTCTTAGTTTCCTTCTTAGCTCTCTTCCTTCTATCCTCTTGCACATTCTTATAGTCATCTTCAAAAGTGATAGCTGCATCCAGCAACTGCTGATACGTTTGCTTATTAGCCAACCTTAATTGCATCCTCACAAATGGATTTAACCCTCGCAGCAAACTCTTCTTCCTCTTTTCTTCAGTATTAACTTCTTCCTCGGCATAACGAGACAGTTGGCTAAACTCCTGAATATACTTCATGACACTAGTATATCCCTGCTGAAGCTCCTCAAATTCTCTCCGCTTCAACTCCATAACACTTTCCGTAACATGATATTCACGGAACCTCTGCTTGAACTCTTCCCAAGTGTACTCTCTTCCTGGCTATTGCATGGCTAACTGATTTTCCCACCATGATGCTGCAGGTCCCGTCAGAAGATGAGTTGCATACCTCAGTTTTTCCTCATCATTAGAACATACAATCTTCAGCTTTCTTTCTGTATCTGCTAGCCAATCTGCTACATCCATTGGTCCAGGGGCTGATGCAAAAGGTAACAGCCTTGCATGTTGGAAGTCCGGAAGACTCACTTCTCCACCTTCAGGTGCTCTCTGATTCCTAGCTCGTCCCAACAGCTCTTCCATGAACTTGTTTTGGTTTTCTTGCATCATTTGCATATACTACATAAAGTTCTGCTCCATTAATGGCCTCATTGGTGGTGGTGGTGGTAATGTCCTCTGATTTCCTGCATCTGCATCGGCCTTCTCCTTGGCCTCACATTCCATTCACTGCTGCTCAGATTCGGTTTCTACACCCGTGTCCATGACCCCCTAGTCCTGCAACATAAAGCGAATACTCATAATTACATCATGCACATGTGTTCTGAGCTTGACTTTACGCACAGAACTAGCCACACAATAAAAATCCAAGTAAAATCTAAATATGCATTTCACATATTATACATTACAAGCCTCATAAAAAAGTACAGAGTCACCATACTTGTACCGTATGGGTACAATAACGACTTAACAACACTTCCTTATTTAACTATCTACATCATTTTCTCAGATTACAATACACGATACATGATACTTCCTAATAAGCCTCCTGCTTCTAGTATCCACGCCGCTCATTATACATGCCCGCAGTCCAACCGTGATGACGTGACGTCCGTCGCACAGTTTGTGGAACAAATGGCCTTCCAGAAGGAACATATTCAGTATCTGAAGTGCCAGGACTTGAGTCATTACTCAACCTAAGTGCACTGACTCCCTCCAGCTCAGCTGAAAAGTCTTCAGAAACATATTCAACATTATCACCCACTTGCATCTCCTGAGCTTCATTCCTTGATTCGTCAACAGAATATGCAGATCCTGCTGCTCCCCAGGTGCTCTGTTGGGCAAGATAGTTAAACACCGGATAATGTATATTCCCTGGGTTTTGAGAAGGTGTTAATGATTCAAACACTCTCTCCTCAGGATCTTCTTCTTCATCCTGATTATCTATAAATATGGGATTTCTACTACTGTTACTAGGATTGTTTCTTGTACCCATCCAACTGGATTGTCCAACATTTCTGTCAGACCCATCTATGGACATCTGATTTCCTTGAGATCCTTCAAATGATCTCATTCTCCAACCATCAGAATTCTCGATAGGAAGTTTCCTCTGAACCCTGTGGTACTTCATACCTCATATCTAAAGTAGGATCATATATAGGTTCAGGCCTCGGTGAATAAGGATATGGTGTAAATGTTTCAAGATCTATAGGTATATCCTTAAAGATTGGTTTTGTACTACTACTTGCTTCCTTCTCCAACTGGAATGCTAACTGCTTCCTTCTTTCCGGGTCAGTTAGATCCTCTAACATGTCATTTTATCTTCAACAATAACTTGATGTGTCTTATAAAAAGACGCAACAAGTGTTCGGTATCTATCCATAAACTTGGAAGATAACTTAGGATGCTTCTTAACCAAAGTAAGATGATCCGGTACAGGCTCTGAGTTTATAGAATCATGAGGAATCACAGAAAATGTGCTACCTTCTAGCTCCTTGGCTTTATGCTCCCGGATATTAGCTATCGCCTCCACAACAGCAACATGATATGCTGCTAAGTGACTCCTACCTTCACCTATAGGTAGATCATGATATAATCCAAGCTCCTTTGGGAGTTGGATACTCACATGATAATTGGATAACATCCGACCATCATAATAGGTTATGGTATTCACTGGAATTCTAGTTGGACAACTAAAAATCTTTAAGAGTTGACGAAGTTGGTCCATGAATGATCCTTGGTAATCATCAAGAGTCTCCTCTTTCCTTACCAAAGTCTGTTTTGGAAACTTTGGTGCCATAACTCTGTATGTCAAAAATATTTTTATTAGTAACCAATAATATATTGCATCATAACAAAGAATTATCGCACTAAAACATATAACGGAATATTCTCATTTGAATACCCATTATATTTCTTTTAGAGAATTCTTTATTGTTGCTACACACTCCTACAGGTAATACCCTTACTAGGTTTCCAACCTAAGGTCAAAGGAATTTGCTCTGATACCAACTGCGGTGACCCAGCATACCACTGCATGTGTAGTACACTATAGTCGTTGACATGACATCCACATAACACCGTTCCGTAAATATCACATCCCTCGGAGTGGTACAACAGAATCATTGCGGGTCCATATTATAAACATACACACATTATTATTATTACAATACCATAAGTTCAAGACTTCCAAAAGATTCAACTTACAAACCAAAATATAAGTGTTCCAGCGGAAGTTTCAAACTAAAAACTTAGACTCCAAATTGAGCTCAACAACTTATTGTTATATATTGTTCATGTTGCTCATCTCAATTGGCTCCTAGAACTATGGTAATTATTCTGACTCTTGGTATTCTCCTCCATAGACGATATCATAGTCCTCCCCTTCTATGGCTCCATACATATTGGGCTCTTCATAGAATACCTCATCTTGGCTCTCAGCTGCATACATTAGAGTATCTTCGGGATCCTCAGAGTCTAAGCAAGGGATCAAAGGAAAGGGTGAGTAACAGCGTTACCTAGCAGGTTCATTATATGCAAGGTGGGAAGTTTAATGCTCTATCTATCACCTTGGACCATAAGTCCTTGGCACTAGGCAATTTTTGTAAATCTTTCTTCAAAGGTTGATTTTATTATGAAAATATATGACCATCAGCCTTCACAGGTTAACCAGAACTTTCATGGAGTTCCTTTCCTGCCGTGTTTGTAGCTCCTTCCCGGAATCGGGAGTAACAAGTTACAATTCTTACACTCTGCAGAGGTGCGTCACTTTACCCATGAGAGATCAACTTCCTTGTTGCACAACCGGGCGTACTTTCCCGTCCACAATGCCATGATGTGGGGCCCAGTAGTTGGTCCAAGCCAATCACTGCCCTCTCCGCGACCCCATATGTCTGCACGATCCTTCGGGGTTGGATCACCTCCGTTAAGCTCCCTTTTGGGCAGGATAAAACCCTGATGAGTTCCCGAAGACTCTATGACCTGGTGATGCCCCGGAAAGTGCCATATTGAATGGACTATACCACTAAAAACCATTCATAGATAATATAGACACCAAAAGTGTGGGGCATAAGGGTGCCCACCCATATGTTGGATCCGCACAAGGAATCACAACGTCACGGTAAGGTCGTCTTGCCTCCATACGAGAGGAAAAGGATACAGCTGACTTCTCTGTCCCATTCCAAATCTCATGGTTAACGCGTTATATACGGCGCTAGAATCACTGATGTCATGGGTTGCTAAGCTCCTAGTTAATCCCCATTGTTTCAAATAGAAACCTAGGTTCTATTGCCTATTATATCATCACTTAGGATGATATCTATAATTTATTCATTTGAGAAAATAATATTTTCTTTTCCTGGAAACATAGATGATAACACACAATTTAAAAATACTTCGATAAAGACTCTTCAAAGGACATGAGCAAGTGATGAACTTGCCTTGTGATTACAAGGTAGTGAAGTCGGATGCTTCCACTGGACCTTGAGCTTCTATGTCTACAAAACATCATTATTGTCCAGTAAGGACAATATTTAAAGAGGGAAAATGAGTATGCATAGTAATGCAATGCATTATTTCTCATTGATTTTCTTTGTGTGTTTTACCCATTATTTTAGTTACAAGAATTCCTTTTAAGAATAAAGGATTCCATTTTAAGAATAACATTTATAATTGTTGAATATTATATTTACCATTTATTAAGATAATAAATTATTAAAATTTAATATAAATTCCTATATTTAATAATTCCTTTAAGGATTAATATTTAAATAAAAGAATTTATTTTTATGGACCAAACATTTATTTAGTATTTTTCTAAAATACTACAATATTAATATAAAATAAAAGTGATTTTTATTTATTTTTATCCTTTTTAATTAATTTTATAAAATCTAATAAGGAATATATATACATCAAAAATTCTTGACCAAAAATTATATCTATAAAATTTATTTCATAATTTTATTAAATAGGTTGGATTATTATGAATCCAAAAATATTTTATTTATAATTTTTGGATTTTTATTTTATTTTCTAGAATTTATTTAAGTTTAGGGGTATTTTGGTCTTTTATTAGTTATTTAAAACTTCTTTTCAGTTTTTGGGATAAAACAATTGGGCTCATTGGGCTGACTTGGCCCAAGTGGCCTGGACCAAAAGGATACCCCAAAGCGGTCCTGGACCTCTAAGCCCACTTCCTCTGTCTCCCTCTCTCGTCCTCATCTCCTCTCCCTCTCGACCCCGTGGGGTGGTGTCGCCGCCGCCGAGCGATGCTTGCCGCCGTGGTCCTCCCTGGCCGATTTCGTGGTGTAGAGCGAGGTTATCGACTACGCTGGTTCATCTCCTCCGCCTCGATTTGATTTTGGGGGTCTCTTGTGGCTATGCTAGCACCGTTCCTGAACCCTAGGGTTTGGGGTTGGGTGCTGTCACCGCCACTGCTGATCCTCCTGTGGTGGTGTGCAGTGTTGTGCGCTACTGTGGCCGCCGCCGTGGCTGGTGCGGGTTGCAGCGCCCCCTGGGGTACTCCTCATGCCGCCAAGCGCTCGCCGGCCCCTCCGCTTCCTCTTCAATTCGTCAGCGAGGACCACTGGTGAGTTGTGCTTCTATGAACCCTAGTGCATCTAGACACCTCGAGTTCCTCTATGTGTATCTAGTGGCCAATCTATATTTTGTGGTTGCGCTGATACTAGGGTTCATCTCTGTTGCTGGTAGAATGATGTTATGGCCTGGTAATGATGCTTGGTGAGAATTTGTGTGCTCTGCACTTTAGTACTTGTGGTCATCCTTTGATTATGTGGTGCTCTTATTGGTCTGAGGCTAATATTGGATCAAATACTAGGGTTTCATAGTATTGCCTCTGGTTGTTACTACGATGGCTTAGTGTGTTCATCTTTTGTCAGTATCTTGATACTGACAGTGACCCTCTCAGTGATGATTCACTGTCTTGGTGTTGGTTGGCTTGCCTGCTTATGCTTAGTCTGAATTTTATTCAATAGAATCAAATGATTCTTTGAAGATGAATAGATAAATATGATATGATCTCTGAGTCTGGTCTCGGGGAAATGATTTGATAGTTGATTTGTGTAGATTGGACTATTTGATTGTCTTAGTGATAAGATTAGTGCTTATGAAACCTTCTTAGAATGGTACATAAGTAGATCTTGTTGCTGACTTTACTTATGGTCATTTCTGGAATTTGATAGATGCTTATAATTAAGTTGGGAAACTTATTGTTTAATCAGGCCTGTGATGCTGGTCTGAGGCTCTAGGATCTAGAGTTCTAGTTGGTTAAGTGAATGGGTTTGTTTGTGACTTATAAAATTTGAGGTGCTACTCCTTCTGGAGATGTGCCCTGATCTTGTAAGAACAAATAATAACTTTACAAAAGTTGCCTTTGATATCACCAATTCTATGAGGCTGGTCTGAGAACTTGGTGTTTTTGCTAGAGTTTAATTCTGTTCTTTTAAATTTAAAACCTCTAGGATAGATTCACCCCACCAGGGTGATTATTGAGAGGTTGTTTGATGAAACACCACATGATCCTATGTGGATAAGATGAATAAATCATGTGGTGGTTTTATGATACTCACCACAAAATTTGTTGATTGTTGTGGTTGGTGGTGATGTTGGTGCCACTGGTTGGATCATGTCCTTCACCTCCTGATGTTGTTCTTGGTTCCCTTGGTTCCTATGCTTGGCCTTGATCTAGCCTGCTCTCCTAGCTCCTATGGCTTGGCCTTGCTGTCCACCTGATTCTTCCCCCTCCATATGTCAACATCTAGTGATGTTTGGTTCATCTTTGGTGGTGCTTTGGTTTGGCTGGTTTTGCTGTGGCTAGGCTGTTGGTTCTTGGTGTGGTATGAGCAATGGAATGGTGCACTTGTGCTTGCTCACGGCTGTGTTGGGATCTTTTGCTTAGGCAGCTATGGCTGTGCTAACAGCACATCCATGCATTTAGTTGCGTGAGCTGCTTGTGTGCCTGCTGCACTCTTTTTTTTAGGGTAAAACAATATGGCAAAAAACCCCACTGCAATTTTTATATATCATAGAGTGTTACAAAGAATATTTACAATCTCAATCCACCTCAAAAAGAGGGATAACATTCTAAGCAACTATCTCCTGTCTAAATTATTTTCAATCCAAACTTTGAGGCCCTAATAATACTTCTTCTTAATTCTATACAGGACCCATCTTAATTCCTGAGCTACAATAGCTCTCCATTCCTCAAGCGAAGCATGCTTGTTGTTGAAGATTTCATTGTTTCTGCAAATCCAAATGCCCCAAGCTCCAAGTATAAGAATTTCCATTGCAAAAGGGACATTAAGATCTTTTTTAATACTGGCTAAAGCTTCAAAAAGATTTTGATCAGCCACTTGGACATGCGAGATTTCAGCCTAGCAGGCTCTTGCAAAAGGGCAGCCCCAAAATAAATGTAGAATGGTTTCTTCACTGATGCAGCCATGCAACACACATTCATAAGATGCCAGAGAAAAATATTTCCTTTTCAGAAGGTTTCTTGTGTTTAGCCTATCAAGCAGTAAGAGCCAGAAGAAGAATTTGTGCTTTTGCTGACAAGAGGATTTCCACAACCAAGAGAAATGTGGCTACATAGGTTGGCAACCAGATAAGGACAATAAGCCTCTTTGACCGAAAAATTACTGCCCCAAATGTAACTCCAATTATCAGCTTCCCCCTGCCTGTCAGTACTAAGAATTTGCTCAAGACTTTGATATTCATGGTAAGCTTGCTGTGACAGAGGGAGGAAAAAAAGGTCCTGAGTATTATCTGTCTGCAGGAACTCACTGACAGAGATGTGTGGGTTTTTTGCATAGGAGAGGAGACGAGGAAGCTTATGTCGAAGACACCTATCATTCCACATATCAGTCCAGAGAAGTGTGGATTTTCCATCTCCCACCAAGCACTTTGCAATTCCTTTAAAAATGTCAATCAATTTCAGATGAGCTTTCCACCAAAAGGATCCCTCAAGACTTCTTCCAGGGAGTTTACCATTACAGTAATAAGTGTTCCATATAAGGTGAACCCAAGGGATATCCTTGTGATTATAAAATTTATCCAAATTCTTCAAAAGAAGTGCAGAGTTTTGGATATTAAGGTCAAGAACTCCCAATCCCCCTGGTTCTTGGGTCGACAAACTTCCATGCTACAAGAGCATTACCTCTAGCTTGAACATCAGATGTTTTATTTCTCCACAGACATTGCCTCATATATTTAATCAACTGTTCCTTAATAGTGACAGGAAGATCAAAACAGCTCATGTAATATATGGGAAGGGAAGACAAAACAGATTTAACTAGCTGCAGCTTCCCCCCATAATTAAGAAAATCAACTATCCCACACAACCTTCTCTCAACTCTCTGAACAATAAGCAGGAAATGTTCCACTGCAGGTTTATTTAAACTTAGAGGCAAACCAAGGTAGGTGAAAGGAAAAGAGCCAGTGAGGCAAGAAAGAGTATTAGAAAAGTGTCCAAGCCTCTCAGAGTCCATGTTAATTGGCATCATGCTGGATTTTGAGTAATTAACTTTGAGTCCAGTGGAGAGAGCAAAAGTATGAAGAATGGCCTTAAGGCACAAAAGTTGCTCAGAATCAGCTTTAAGGATTAATAAAGTGTCATCTGCATACTGAACCACAGGGAAATCAGGATAGAACACATCTTCAGTGGGAAGAGAAAGAAGACCAAGATTCATTGCCTTATTGAGGATACTTTGAAGGAGATCAGCAGCCAAGACAAACAGAAGGGGAGATAAAGGATCCCCCTGTCTAACACCTCTTCTGCAATAAATTTTTTTCCCAGGCACTCCATTTAAAAGCACAGAGGAAGAAGCTGAACCAAAGATCAACTGAACCCAAGAAATCCATTTATCACCAAAACCTTTGGCTTTAAGGATATTGATAATTGCAGAGTGCTCAATTCTGTCAAAAGCCTTTTCAAAGTCAAGCTTAAGAATTAAAATTTCTTCCTTGGACTTGTGACATTGATCAAGGAATTCAAATGCCCAACCTAAACAATCTTGGATAGATCTTTGTTTGAGGAAACCATATTGATTCTTGTGAACAAGCTTAAGGATGACCTTCTGCAGTCTATTAGCCAGAATTTTGGTGATAATCTTAAAGAAACTATTGAGCAGAGAAATAGGCCTAAAATCAGCAGGAGTCAAAGGAGCTGCAATTTTTGGAATGAGGGTGATAAAAGAGGCATTAATGCTTTCCAAGGAAGTTTTCCCCTCATAGAAATCCACAAGGAGTTGTTTCACATCATCCTTAATAATAGGCCAACAATGTTTCATGAATTCATTATTAAAACCATCAGGGCCAGGGGATTTATCATTTGGCAGATCTTTAATGACCTCATCAATCTCCTCATCAGAGAAAGGTTTTTCCAAAGAATCCCTTTCCTCTTGCCGTAAGCATTCCCCAGCCAAGTCATTAAGATTGAAGTGCATTTCAGGCTTATCAGAAGTACCCATTCTATCTTTAAAGGAATTCCAAAGGAGATTTGCTTTGCCATCATGATCATAAATCTCAAGATCAGAAACGTCCTTTAGCATGGAAATGTAGTTATGCCTAAAGCTTATGGTAGCTCTGGAGTGAAAGAATTTTGTATTTTCATCACCCAGCTTAACCCATTTGATTTTCCCTCTCTGTTTCCAATAAGTATTTTGATCCTGTAACAGAGAGATTATAAGATTTTTCAGGAGATACCTGAGATTCCATTCTTGGACAGTAAGGGTTCTCATTTCCTCCATGACATCCAGAAAATCAATGGTGGCATTAACATTACAGATTTGTGATTTCAGGCAAGGCAGATTTTTGGCCCAGATCTTCAGCCCCCTTCTCACATTTTTGAATTTAGCATTGATTTTTTTTGCAGAATCTTGGAAACCCACAGGAATATTCCAGGCATTTTGAACAATAGCTTTAAATTCCTTATGATGCATACAATGATTTTCAAATCTGAACATCTGGGCTTTGGGAATTACTGTGCCAATGGAAATGACACAAGGAAGATGGTCAGAGGTAGGCTTTGCAAGAGGAGCAACAAAGGTTGAGGGAAAACTCTGAGTCCAGGAAGCAGAAGTAAAAAACCAGTCCAACCTTTCCAAAAGGGGATCTTTTTGCATATTACTCCAAGTGAACTTTCTACCTTTAATTGGTAACTCTATGAGACCCAAATTATTAATGGCTTCATTAAAGAGAAGCATACCATTCACATCTCCACCCAATTTGTTTCTATCAGAAGGCTGTCTACAAAAGTTGAAGTCTCCCACAATGAGCCAGTCCACATTATCAGGCATATCAATGTTTCCAAACCAATCCAAAAATTCAGCCTTTTTTTCAGGTAAACATGGCCCATAAATATTGGTAAGGATCCAGGATTCACTGGACAAGAGAGATGTCAAGGTGATGGAGATGGAAAACTCATTGTGGAAGGAAAGATGCCCAGAGAACAGGGAACTATTCCAAATGGTGATCAAACCTCCAGATGCTCCTCTAGAGGGAAGAAATTCAAATTGGTAAATTTGAGGGGGGGGGGCAGAATTTTTTGATGAAAGAGCTGTCAAAATACTCTCTCTTAGTTTCTTGAAGACAAATAATGTCACAGCCAGACTCCTCAATTTTATTTCTGAAAGCAATCCATTTTTTTTAGAATTAATTCCCCTGATATTCCAATTCAAGATCTTCCAAATTCTTTTGTTATTCATTAAGAAACCAAAAGAAAGTATAGATATGGGGTGATATAAATAATGTAATCACCCAAGAGTGGAAACAACAATCACATAGGCAAAAGGCAATCCATATCAAGGCACCACAGACATATTCCACAACAAGTACCAAACACACGACAAGATCACAAGAACTGATCACATCACAGGGAGTCAACAAGACTCCAGCAAAAGACTTAGTTTGATACATTTAAACACTTAAGAGGAGGGCTTCTTCTTGGCTTGCTGTCCACAGGTTCCAGCAGCCCCAGGTTTCTTCTTGCCACCAATGCCCAAGCTAGAGGAGGCACTTCCTTTAATGCTGCCTTTTGGAGGAGCCTTAACTGCCACTTCATTGGCCTTCCCTTTCTTGAGCAACCTCTTCTCCAGGTCCCCATCCTTAACCTTGCAGAAGGAGGCAGCAAGATTTTTAACCACTTTAGAATTCAGGCAAGGAGGAACAGCATTACAAACCAGACAATCAGCAATTAGACAATTTATGTGACTTTTAAAGCCCCCCTTCAGCTCAACAATTCTAGGGCTTCTTCTCACCTCAGTGTCAACAAGAGGTTCCTTGCCCTTTCTATTTCTGGCAGGGGTAGAGGGAGAGCAGGAAGATTTATTAGCTTCAATGCCCAGACAAGAAGGAGCCATCTGGGAAAAGCTCTCATTAGGAATGATGATGGAAATGGAACTCTCCTCAGCAATAGGTTCTTTAATAATTTCCCATAAAGGAGAAGTAAGGAAGCCCTTGACCCAATTAAACTTCTCAGGGGTAGCAAGCATGAGAGTAATAAAGTTAAACCAACTTACAGGGATATCACACTTGAGAGAGCCCATTGAAGAAGTGTCCTTCTGAATATGGGGAGCAAAATAATTCTCCCAGAGTTCCAAGCCTTGTTGGGAAAATCCCTGCTTAGCAATGTGCACATCAGGAATGGAGACAAAAGTTCTCACCATTCCAACCTGAAGATGAGCCTCATTTGGAGAAAGAAGATGCTGATCCTCCAACATCCAATCATCATTGTCAGGAGCCACAGTACTTGAGTCCATAGGGATTTCCACCCCCTCCTCAGCATCAGAGTTTGCCTCATCATCATCAGCCAAATAGTTCTGAAAAATATTCTGCAGTCCTTCACCAATGCCAACTCCTTGTGGTTCAACAGCCACACCCTGCTCCTCAGCAGCCTCAGGCTCATTGACAGACTCATCATCATCAGACTCCCAGTCTTGGACAATGATAGCACCTGTAACTCCACTGTTAACATCTTGAGGTGGCAGATGCTGATTGTCAACAAGCATATCTTCACCAGGAGCAATGAAAGGGCCTTGAACAGGAGCAGCAGCAGCTTCCCAGGGACCCCAACCTTCATCATTGCCACCATCAGGGGCAGGATCTTGCACAGGGGCCAACCACTGTCCCCAACCACCCCCAGGAGCAGGTGGGGGAGGGGGAGGAGGTGGAATTTGGGGCCCAAAGACAGGGCCATGAACAGGAACAGGATGTGGGTCCTCATTATCATCTGGAAGTGGGTCCTCATCAGGTGCCCCCCCCAAGCAAGTCACTTTGCAGCACTTCAACAGAAAAAGTCCATGATTCAGACTCCACCAAGTCACCAATGGTAAACCTTACACTCTTGGGGATGTCTACCAGGTCAGTGACACGAATCTTTGCAAGAATCCTACCCTTTTGGTCTCGGTCCCTCTCCCATAACAGAACCTTCCCAATATCAGCAAAGACAGCATTCAGATCCTCTGTATGCCAGTGGTCAAGAGGAGGCCCAACTAGCATCACCCAGCACTCATTATTAAACTGAGCCCTCCTCCATTTATCTCCCTCATTGTGCTTAACAAAAGAAACATGCACATCTTGAAACGGAATCGGGCTAGCCGCAATGAGCCTATCTCGATCACTGACATGATGAAACTGCACATAAGCAGACCCAATGGGACAAGCCTAGACATCTCTAAAGTGAACTCTAACCTCATTATTGAGGAAATCAACCAGGAAATCACGAATATTCAAGAACGGAACTAGACCAGGGGGAGGGGATTAATGGTAGAAATGGCATACTGTTCATGCAACCTCGACCTCCGAGGCACCACCACCCTTTTGACACGATTCCGCCCAGCCACCTGCATAATCTGGAAGCCATTCGGCAAGAAAGGAGCAGGATCAATCGGGATGTTCGCCATTACGACACTCTTCGCCGGCGACGAGCAAGAGGGGAATGGGGTTTCAGCAGGCGGGGGAGTTGAGGAGACAGAGGAAATTGCAGTTGTTTTTTGCAAAGAAGTGGTGAACTCGTGAAAACTGTTGTGAATAATGGGACGAGAGTGTGTAACTGCCTGGGCTTTGAACCACCCCTCGTAAGAATTGTCGGGCCAAAAACATTTTGGGAAAGAGGGGAATTTCAGAAAAGGAAGGAGACCAGGCAGTTTAAATGCCGCGCGATTGGCGCCTCCCGAAGACCCGACCGGCGTTACAATCGACTTAATTCTGCCATCAACGAGCACCTGAGCATAAGATCTGTCTTGAATACCTGATTTTAAATCACCTTTAATATGTTTCGCATACACAGGCGAAGAAACCGCAGGAGGCGCAGGAAATTTGAGACGCTGGAAAACCGAACCACCTTTACTGGAATGCCTCAAGGAAGGAGATTTTTTTGGATTTTATTTTTTGTACATGACAACTTTCCATTCTCCAGCAGACTCTTTATAGAACTCCCTTTCTTCATGAATCTAGTTTGGCCCCCCATTACCCCAAAGGTTGATATGGATCACAAAAGAAGTACATGAAAACTTTGAAATATTGTAGATTTCAAAACCCACTGCCCTTGAAGCAACCGAGAAACGAAAAGTTCTATCTTGCAGAAGCTTCACCTGGAATTTAGAAGCCTGACCACCAAAACAAGCCTGAAGTGCAAGACCAACCGTATGAAAATCCAACTTAAAATTTGCTCTTCCAAAATAACAAACCAGATAAAAAGGTCTTTTCCTGAAACCACCAATGAAATTAACTTGATGCCTGAATTTATCAAAAATCTTCTTCTCAAAATCCCGCCCTAATGAAAAATCCAGGGTAGGCCGACACGAAGAAACATCTTTGGGAGCACACACCGAGGGGAGGTTCTCGGTGAAATCAAGAGATCTAGGCACTAACTTCTCAATATTGGTGGAAAACTTCTTAACCAAAGGGCTAGGCAAAATTTGTGCACCGACAACAACCCTCTTCACCTGGAGATCAATAGAAATGCCTGAAGCCACCACCTCACCATGAATCAAGTATCTAGCATCAATCACAACCTCATTGTGGTTGAGGAGCACCAGCCTTTTGGAACTAGGAAAAAGCATCAGAAATCCTTTAGAAGGCTCAAGATCATAAGTCGGCAAAGAGGAGCAAAGGGCATGCCATTTAAGACCAGTGTCCTCATCTAATCCAGAGATGGTAGGAGATCTACCAAGAAATCCAGATGAGGAATCCAAAGAATCATTAACACGAGATGAGAGGGGAACCTCAAAACAGATCCAATAGAGATCTTCTCCCCATTTTCCAAACATCGACCCTCAAGGGGAGAGCCTTTGGCATTGAGAAGAACCAGCCAAGAATCAGCCGAGAGAACGAGAGAGCCTTCAAGAAACTTACCACCCGTGGTCACACCAGAGTAGGTGATCTTCCAACAACCTCCTGAGGAATCCATGCAGAGACTAAGCCTGCGAGACGCCAGCAAACGCCGGAGGCCAACAACGTTCACCTCAGAGAAGCCTCATGCCTCGGAAATCGTGCGGGTGCGGGGGCATCAGTGAAAACATCATTATAGCTCAGGAGATCACACATTCTTTTAGGCTCACTTCTTGGAACCACAAGGCCTTCATGCTTAAAATTGACCTAGCCAAAGCACTTCAACCCTTTTGTGGATATGCTCAGGGAAATGTTCTCCCCTTTTATCTGGTTACCATTTATCTTCCTGGTGAAACTTTCCCCTCTTACTGATTGGAATCATTTTACTTGTGGCTTATTTATTATGAAAGATTTAATTCTTTCATATCGGTGAAACTTGCCCCTTAAGATTTACTCAATGATGTAAAATGGAACAGTGCATCTCACTGTTCTCTACTGAGAGTAAAAAATTAATAACTTAACCTTTATTTTTCTTTTATTTTGTTCTTTGTTTTGCAGGTACAAGATTTGAAGATTCAAGATTAGAATAGGTTTACTTTTAGATAGAATAGTTCCTTTGTAATCTTTATTTTATTCTTTTGTAATCTTTATTTTATTCTTTTGTAAGAAAGATGTATTAGTTTCATAATAAATGTAATTTCCTCTTTTTGTAATTTCACTCTTGTAAAGATTCTTTAGAAGTTACATTTTGTAACTTATTAATGAAATGAAATGAATATATGAAATAAATATTCATTTGTTTAATTATCAATCTTACATAGAGTTTCTGGTTACTATATATTGTTTCTTAATTAAATAATATTACTAAATCATAACTCTATTATTTTACAATGTAATTTCAAATCTTAAGTTTGAATTCAAATTCCTTTCCCCAAAACACACTAATCCACAAAGATCATGTCAAAGTTTATAACGATCTTTCTCCAAGGATATTCCTAAACTTAAAGAGTAAAAGAAACTTTGATCACTTTAAGTTTTTATTTGGCGGAAAATTTACCCACATTTTTTACAGATGAATGCATGCAATTGCAAAGATTCCTAAATCTACCATTCGTTAGTTCCTAAATGCTGGGACGTTACAGTTGCGCTGGAATGTGTCGTGGCAGAGACCAAGTTTGTGGCCAGCACGTCGCACGATGTTGCCAGGACATGAGTACATGCACCAGCGGCCAGGCACGTTAGAGGTGGCGAGGCATTAGAGGCACATCCATCGAAGGGAATGGGTGGTGCCCGAACAGGATCAGCAGCGACAGTGGAACGATGTTCAGGTTTAGCAGTTGGGTAGCCAGCCTGGCCAGCAGGTTCGTGCATGTCGGTGGAGACGGCAGGTGGGATAAGGAGGCAGAGATGTTCTGTGTGTAAGGATGTGGTGGTGGGACGGAGGAAGGCACAAGCATGTATGGAAAGGTGGGCAGGCCCATTTTCTGAGATGGACGCAGCGGCTTTGGTGGATAGGCTATCTTGATTTCTGGGAGCAGGGGGAGAAGACAGTCATGCACCATATCTGAAAACATGCTGAAGAGGATGGAGCGAATATTCTCCTTGCTGAGACCCACCTCAGGCGGCCCCTCTCCCACGTGCATGCGGCGGTTGATGTTGAATACAGGGAAAGGCACGTCCACGAGCCCACGCTCTAGCGTTCTGACGGGGATGCAGAGACGGACCTCTCTCGAGCGGCTGAGGGCGACCTTGACCTCGAAACCAGCTTCGCCGTCGAACACGAACGCCACGGACGCGCAGGGCGGCGCGGTAGGCACCAAGTACACATCCATTTTCTCTGACTCAATAAGCAGGGAGACGAAGTCGCGGATGAAGGAGACCTCGGGCGTGAGCAGCGCACGCCACGCAGCAAGCGTCATGGGGCGAGATGGCAGTTTAGCCACCGCCGCCGCAGCGACTGCCGTCTACAGCTGCCCTGCAGCCGTACGTCGCGGGTTCGCGGGCGATGGTGGTGGAGCCGCAGTACCTGAGCGCACCCAGGTGTATGCCGCCCTCGAACGACGCCCGTGGCCTTGGTGCCCCTGCTGGCTAGGTGGTCCTAATCAGGGCGTTGGAGGGGGTGGCCTAAGCGGCGGAGGTGGCGGAGGGGTGCCATGGTCAGAGCCGCCCAAGGAAGTGTCCCAGACCTCGTTGATCAACACGTCGGCGTAGTTTCCGCGCCGACCATGCTTGTGGAAGGCCAGGTGGTGCGGGATGTGGCGCGGGGAGTCCACCTTGACCATGGCAAACAGCGCGGAGTAGTCGTGGCCGCGCACTGCACCCCCCGACGCTCCCAGAAGTCGAGAGGAAATTTCTCAAAGGTGAGGCAGGCAACGTAATGATAGGAGAAGGTGAAAGAGCCATCACCGACATCATGTGGCAGGATATGCACCGAGACCACCGTGTCATCGATTTCACAAACCCACAAGGGGCTACGCACCATGGCGTTGTTCTGGTCTCGACGACGAAGGAACATGGCGAAGCAGGAGCCGGATGAGCTCTATGCGAAGCGGACTTGGGGGTTGTCGAGCTTCAAGTGGAACACCCGGCAAAGCCAAGGGATGGGATTGTGGTGTGGTGGCTGGACATCGACAGGCAGGCTAGGCCATGCGGGTGGACGGCCATGAAACACAGGCTCCATGGGTTTCGGGTGGTGGGAGGGAAGATGGCGCAGGTCGAGGAGAATGGAGCAGAGCGGGCGTCGGTGCCAGATCGCCTGCAGAACCAGCAGACAACAGAGCTTCTACACACGCTTGCTCTGTGGTTATAGCTCAGACATCGATAGCATCGAACTTGGAGGTTTAAGGATAGATGGTTGAAACAACGTGTCTAGGGAGCTTGTTTGACGGGTGTCGAGGCAGGATGAAGGATCATGTCTTTATAAGAGGGAGTGACAACGTCCATGGCCGGTGAAACAGTGGAAAGGGCACTAACTGGGTTCGAATGATGGCAAGCACTTGCATGAGATGTGATCTTTGGTGGCCGTTGTATGGCATGCATTGTCACTTGTCTGCTCAGATGCTGGCCGGTCAGAGGATGAGCATCATTGCTGCCTATCTCTCTTAGGTGCATGTCAGCATAGGGTCTAAAAGTATTTTTTTGCGGGAACGACTGCATGAGAATCAACGGTGGAGAGCAGCTTGATACGTTCAGAGGTAGGCTGACCTGCTCGGATACGGCACTTTCCATGGCAAAACACTTAGAGCGGCGCGTCGGTGAACGCAAGTTCGCACTGCTGAACATATCCCCAGTACTGACCGCGATGTCACCTCGAACTGACGAAGCAATCATGTCGTCGCAAGTTGAAAAAACGGGAGTGGCTGTGAGCTGTGTATCATTGTGGCGCGCATGCAGGTGACCTCTTTTCTTGAATTTGCATTTGTCAACCAAAGAGAAAAACACTGAGAATGGGCCGAGGGCCCAACGTCCCTGCAGCGCAATTTTGGTCGCAATGCTGGCAGACGCAACCCAAAATTCAAAAAAGCCCGCTTCTTCTCTCCCGGTGACGGCGAACTACGCCGCCACGCCTCCAAATCAGAACACAAGCAGATCAGCCATGAAATTAGCACTGACCGTAACTCCAGGCGTTACGAGAGCACTCTTAGGCAGGCAGAAGAACAGACAAGACCCAGTGAGGTTGTGGTGCCGCAGAAGTATTTGGCTAGCATCACATTCTCAAACTGCTCGCCACTCATGGCAGGCAGAGATGCAAAGCTCCTGGCTAAACGGGAAGGGGAGTGCCTAGGTGTGAAATGACTACCTATATGCATGCGGGCGGTGGATGAATGCAGCGGTGGATGATGCATGCAAGAGGACTGGAACTTATCTGAAGCTGATAGGTTTGGTTCTATTAGGGCGGCAGAGGAGACTGATTCAGCGGTTGTCACCGTCGTGGCAGTCACTGGGGGCTTCCTCCCGTCTGTGATGCTGCTTTGAGAACGGCAAGATCTCGACGACATACAGGGAAAGCCGCAGCAGCCGCCGACATCGCCATCTGGTCCTTTTACACCAACGTTGTTTTTTCAGGTCTTCAGGGTTGGCGGGACCAACAACACATCGTTTGCTCTGGCCGGCGAGAGGGGAGGGTGGGTGACGCCCCTGTCCGGCGGTGGGCGCCACGGCCGTGGTGGCTAGCGGTGAGCTTTCATGGCCGTTATTCATTTTTCTCCAGCAGCTGGCCGTCTAGTCAATTTGGCTCCTATGTGGATTACCAATTACAGATCGTGTGATCTCAACTCCACCAGATCCCCAACACGCCACCATCTCTTGTTATTCTTGTGCCTCCACATGCCACCACCGATTTGCATATTCGATCAAGAAAGAAATCCAGCTACCACAACAACCTGCTGCCGTCGCCAGTTCAAATCGCTGTGCATCACCACGTATTCCTGCAGTCCTTGATTACCCCTGCAATTTGAATTTTCTAGCATGCCAACAGCACCTTCGGCCTCGTTTCCATCTCCAATAACCTACTCCACTTAAATCTGGGGTCTTCCATCGCCACCGCACCTAGTAACCGGCCTTCTCCCGTGCGCGCTCGCGCCTTTGCGGCCATGGCCCTCTGCGCGTTCAAGGGCCAGTGACGGCCACCAGCTGGGTGCTCATTCTCGCATGCAGCAGCACTACAGCAGAGCGGCAACACGCATCCGCCTCTACAGCCGAAACCTCTCCTTGGCGCGCGTGCAGCACAGGTCCAAACGCCTCGGTCTTCTGCCGCGTCGATGACGAGTACTGTAGCGAAGCTTCAGTCTACAGCTTCCTCTACATCTTTTTTGCGTTGTTCAGCCGATAGCAGCATGTACCCCAGCTACCTGCTCTCTCCGTTTGTTCGCACCTCATCCACCGAGTGTTCGCATAAATTCCTACGATAGTGCGGCCACGGTTTTTCGTCACCGTTCCGCCTTCTATTCCTACAAATTTGGCACCACTACGTCATGTCGCACCAAAACTCTGTCATCCGACGCCATCCCTCCACGAGGTCTTTTTCCTAGTGTCCGCTACTTCAGCCACTTCGGCCATTCGACTACATCAACTACAATTTAAAGACAGTCTTTTTCGCCTCTTCAATCTGAACCGTGAGACCCGACCATACCTCTATTTTTATAAAATTCTATCTATCTTAAATGCAATAAACCATTCATGTGCACGTCGCATATCTGGTTGTTTGGGACTAATTAGCCAATTCACCTAAGTTAAATATAGATATCATATGTCGGGTTTTTCTAGTCTTATATTGGCTTCATTTAAATTTGTGTAACGAACCGATGCCATGTTTTGACTTGTTAAGATAAAACTTAAATTGTAGGGTATTTAAACAATATGAACTTATTAATTAATTGTTGGGACCCTGGTTCCGCTTAATTTTGCCTAGTTGCATCGCATTTCTGCCATGTCATACATCATACATGCATCATGCCCGATCTTTTGTCGTAGTATTAAATATTACATTGTGTTTCTTTTAGTGTTTGCTTTATCATGGACCAGGCCGTTGATTTCATGCGAGTGTCGACCCGACCCCGGTATATCTTTGACAGTGTTTCTCATGCGAGCATTCTTCCTCTTTTTACCTATTTTGTATTTATAGTCTTTATTTTCATCTGTTGATCTATTGCTACCTGTGTTGCGATGCTTTAGTCTTTTCGTACCTGTTATATCTCTTTAATCCTATATTGCCTTGGACACCTCCTATTACCTATTCCTTAATGGACAGTTGTTCTTGTGAGTCATAGTTGCTTGCTTGGGTTCTGTTTCATGCCTTCGATCTTCCATCGTGGTTTGGGGTTGTCATATAATTAATGGTGAAGATTATCATGACTTTAATTACAATCAATAATTAATATTTAAAGTAGATATAATTAATGTAGAGGCACAGAGGGGTAATAGTTGAGATCTGGTTATTATCCTCCCCCTGTGTCCATCTAGGACCAAG
This sequence comes from Avena sativa, assembly GCA_916181665.1. Taxonomy (NCBI): domain Eukaryota; kingdom Viridiplantae; phylum Streptophyta; class Magnoliopsida; order Poales; family Poaceae; genus Avena; species Avena sativa. Next base: position 236,547,206 of record OV702283.1, on the reverse strand, counting down.
TTCTTGACACTTGTTCTGAGACTGAGCGCGCTAACCACATGTGGGGTGTATGGGCGCCCCTATCGGCTTAGTACCTGATTTCAAAGTACTGTACTGAGGTCCACACACTAGTTTGGGTTTTTAATGCCATGTATGCCATGTTATGCCATATTTATTATATGTTGCTCGATGAGCATTTACTACTGTATTGTTTAGGATGTGGGTCATTATGTTGGGGATTATACATATGGCTTCTGATCTCTTAGCCGATCTCACAACCTCTGGGTCTGTCTTCGGAGCCGGCCAACTTTGTTACGGGTAGCTTAGTAGGGTGGACCCCATATACTTGCTTGGGTCTAGGAAAGCGTCGTGTCCTAGGCCCCACCGATATACCGATGAGAGTATGTTAATTGAACTGACAAAACGGCTCGAAGTGTGTGTGCAAACTTTGGTGCACCCCTGCAAGATAAATCTTTTTGAAAAGCCATGTCCGCAGTTATGAACGACTTAGAGCACATTTTCTCGATCATAGACAACTATAACTAAAGTTTTCTTCTATAATTTGACTTGTATCTGATATGACTAGTAAGTTGGATAACCACCATGGAAAGAATGAACAAAACTATCAACCATGTGAGTTTCCTCGGCAGGACTTCCTCGTTTGGTCTTGAGGTGGAAATACCAGGATGGGTATGTTTGGTGGTAGCATCAGGTTGGTTCCGCATAGGTCTTCCTTATCTCTCTCTGATAGACATTAGTTGTATCAAGTCCCTGTAGGTTGTTAAGTGCATGTTGCGTCGCTGCTTCAGTCCACCATACCTACGTAGGCGAGAGCCGCCGAATTCTAAGTATCGCAATCTACTAGCCTCCGTACTAACTACTCTCTTTTTCCTTTGCCCTTTATCGACACCCCTTTTTGTTTAGCAGGTTTGCGACCGTCATCGTTAGCCGGGTTACCCTTCCAGCTTCGCCTAGGCAGGGTTATGGACGCTATTGCTTATTCTTCAGGGCTCTTAGCCACATTTACATCTTGTTCCTAGTTGTATGTTGTATTGTTTTCAAGGTGACTTGGATGTTTGTACTGTATATATGTATTCTTGACTCGTGGAGTCATTGTTGTATATATATATATATATGTTCTCTAGATTCCATCATGGACTATTGTGTAATGATATTACTTCGTTTTCCACCTGCACGCAAGTGCCTGGAGGGCACCTTTGAAACGTTTCTCTACAAGTTTGGCGGGAATCGCTAATACTTGCATAGGGCCAATCCGAAGGTGTTACAGGATCCATGCTCACCGCTTTCCAGGTGTCGGCGAGGAAAAGGTCCTCAAGGGTCGTCCACTTGATCTGGGCTCCGGCATCGATATGCCCGCCTTCCTCTTGCCTTTGGCTTTCGCCTTCAGCGGAGCCAAGGTATCCTCATCGGTGTCCTCCACATCCTCGACTTGCGTTTGGTCGGCCTGGCCTTCGGTGAAATCCTAAGACTCTATGTCGTGTTCGGCATCGGCCCAGGACTGCTCTTGAGCGAAGAAGGAGGCGTTGTTGGCCGTTGCCGACCCTGAGGATATCATGTCCTGCATGTAGGCTCTAACCGACATTCTGCAGAACATGCTGTGGGCGTTCGCTTTGCCGAAGGTTGCAGGGGAGAAGCTGCCGGCGAACGGGAGAGGGCCGTAGTGTATGGACGACAAAGTGTCGGCGTACACCGGAGAGCTGGCGTAGGGGACATTGATGTTGATGTTGAAGGTCGGAGGAGGGTGAGGTGCGGGTCAGGGGAAGAGAATGTTCGGGTTGAACCCACAGTCAAACTCGGGAGATGAGGAGTACCTCTACCGCAGGTTAGCCTAGCTCTCTTGGAACATGGCCGACGAGATCGCCAAGTAATGCCCGGTGATCCGACGCTTGGCTGGCTCCCCTAGTGTGTGTCGTACTACGGGGGACAATCGGTGTCGGGTGCAACATGACCGCATGCAACCATGCTGCGTGTGTTTCCCTCATCGCTTGGGCCTCGGCGAGCGCCTTCGCTTCCTTGGACCTCGCCGTCATGTCCCTGCGGCTGTCCGTTTCGACCTTCCTCTTGCGGACTAGGGCCAACCACTTGGCATCGGTCAAGCCATTCAGCCTCGTCGTCGGCGCTCTCGGTTTCCTCGCCTTTTTCTCCTTTGTTTCGCCGACGGTGGATCGGGGTTTAATGAAACCCTTGGGCAGCATGGTGGTCGGGAGCTTGGCGAACTAGCGGGAGATGTGGGGGGAATGGAGAGGAAAGGCGGGAGGGAAGAAGAAAAGTGCGGGATCTTGGCCTCCAGCTGCCGATAGGGTTGGCCCAACAACTTTTTTGCTTTGTCCGGCATTCCCAGGGCGTTCCTAGTGCCCCGGGGTTGGCCTGCAAACGCCGGATGAAAGTTAGGCCAAATCCGGACGAATCAGCATCCCGGGAATGCGACTGGGCGAAAAATCGCCGTCCGGATGAAAAAAACACCCTGGGAACGCCGTCCTGGGAACGCGGGTGGAGAAGCTCTAAACCCCTAAAACCTAAAACCCGAAACACTAAACCCCTAATCCTCACCAACAAGTAACTACCATGCACACTTATAGATCAAATTTTGAGATACTTTTATTAAATTGGGTAACGCCATTCTATTCGACGAATATAAGCGCAAATCTTGAACATTATTGAAAATTCCCTAAACCCTAAACAACCCCTAAAACCTAAACCATAAACCCACATACATCCTAACGAAGCAAGTATAATGCACTTATAGATCAAAATTTGAGATACTTTCATTAAATTGCGGTAACGCTATTATATTCCACGAATATAAGCATAAAGATTGAACATTATTAAAAATTCCCTAAACCGTGAACCCCTAAAACCTAGACCCTAAACTCATATCTTATCTTACCACTATATAGTGCATGATTATCTTTGAATATTAATAGTTGGATTAAGACTTATGAATCCCAACATTGCCAGCCATCGAATCTTCTTTTCCATTTTATTATCATCTGCTAGAAATATTATTGATAGTCTATAGCATAATGAACGCTATGCACAAACTTTAATACACACTTCTACATCGTTCTAGAATTAATATTCTCCATCATTTCTCTAGACCATGTTAGAATTTCATGTATTAGGTAAAGCTAATAATAAATGTTGACTTCTACATCATACAAACTACAAGAACCAAATATACAACCATACTTTATACAAATTTAAAATTTTGTGAGCTTTAACTATTATATAATCTTAGCACTATATATAGTGTACGAATAACTTTGATCGAACTTTGACTATTGGATTAGATCGTCCAACAAATCCCAAATTTACAAACAGTTGGATCTTCTATCCATTCTAGCGTCAAGAAGATTCTCTATTGATAAACTTAAGCACAATGATCGCTATGCACAAACTTCACAACACACTTCTCAATAATTATAGAATCTTATTCGTTATTTATCTATAGCATATATGTCGAGTATTAGGTAGCTAATAGGTTGATTTTACACGATACAAAGTACAAGAACCAAATATACACTCGATACTTTCTGGATGACGCTCAAAATTATAATTATTTTTGAGCTTCACCTATTATAGTTATATATAAAAATGATATGTCATACTTCTATTATCTGATTCTCACGTGTGCAAGGCACATGTAACTTACTCGTCACTATATAGTGTACGAATAACTTTGGATTTTGACTCTTTGATGAAGATTGACAAATCCAAAAATTGATAACCGTTGGATCTTATCCATTGTAGCATCTAGAAGATCCCATTGATACTCCCGTGCAAGGCACGTGCGACTTACTAGTCTAATTTAATACTACTACTATATTACTATATCAAAATCTACTCTCCTTATTTTGTAGGGTTCGTAGCATAGAAAACAAAAAAATTCCTACGATGGAAACAACTAAGTACGAAGATCTATCTACTAGATACAAGCAATGGGTCGATATACATCCATAGAATACATACCCTCGAAGACCGAGTAGTGTTAACGAGGTTGTACTCGTGGATGATGTAGTCGAACGCTTGTCGATCTCAAGATCGTGATGAAGTCCATCTGGTCCAGCCGGTCCAACACCATCAACTCCAGCACCGCAAAGCAGTAGTGCATCTGTGATCACACACACGTCCGGGTACCCCGACAACCTCTGCGCCCTAGCTCCAGCGAAAGCCACCGGGAACATGTATCTCGGTGATCCGAGACCATGGGGAAATTCTAAAGGGGGGGAGAGATCCTTCACGAGGAGGTGTGAGTGAGAAGTGAGAGAAGAGGGTCCTTTTAGAGGGGAGGGGGGCAGCCCAAGGGGGCATGTCCGCCGGCCAAGGAGGGTGCCCCCACCTCTCCCTCATTCATGCGGTGAAAGCTCCACTCACATAAACACATCTCCACTCACAATTCCACTCACATGCATTAATTTTCCACCAAAATTAATGCAAGCTCTCATTAAATAAAACTCTTTTATTTCTTTTATTCAGAATTTTGTTAATTACTCTAATTAATAAAAATTCACATAAAACCCCTTATAAAATTTCAATTTCATATGCAGAACCAGTTTCAGCAATTTCAACCGAAACAATTCCGGTGTCTAGTGAAATAAATTCCCGCGCTTTCCTTTTTCTTGCTCTGGCATATCATTTGCTCTGAATGGTGTCGGTATCCCTTAAGTGTGTCACTACGGTTCACGAATAATATAGACATGATCGAGACCTCTCTCCGATCAATAATCAGCAGCGGGACCTAGAGATCCGTACTGACCCCCACACATTCAACGATGACTTCTGTGATCGTGTGAACATTATACGCATGTAACTCAATCCCTTTGTCTCGCGATATATTACATGTCCGAGATTCAATCATCGGTATCCCCATACCTAGTTTGATCTCGTTACCGACATGTACTTTTTTCTCGTTCTCATGATATAACATTCTAGTGATCAAATCACTTGCTTGCAAGCTAATTAATGTGATATCACCAAGAGGGCCTAGAGTATATCTCTCCGTCATTAGGATGGAAAAATTCCACTCTTGATCCATGAGCCTCAACATAACACCTTCGTAGTACTGAACCCATCTTTATAATCACCCTGTTACGGTGTGAAGTTTGATGTTATCAAGATACTCTTCCGGTGTTAGTGATTGGCATGATCTCATGGTCTAAGGACTAAGATTACTTCGTATGATGTTATAGAAATATAAACACAATGACCTTGATCGTAATACTATACTTCGGATGAACGTTCATCACATCATTCAAATAATATTGTGACCTTGTTATTAACAACATCCAATGTCTATGATCAGGAAACCTTTGATCATCTTGTTAATCAACGAGCTAGTTTATATGAGAGGCATAACTAGGAACTTTCTATTTGTTTATTAAACACACATGTATTAACGTTTCTGTATTAATACAATTATATCATGCAAAATAAACATTTATCATAAATAAGGAATACGATAATAACCACTTTATTATTGCCTCTCGGGCATATTCCCTTCGGTCTCCCACTTGCACTATAGACAATAATCTTGTATGAAAACTTTGCATATTGAACACCTATGGCTTTCCGGTTTTCCATATACGCGATTGCAAGTGGTTAACATAATCTACAGATCTGATGCTTTCAGGTCCATGTGTATTTGCATGTCTTTGCGTCTTCACGCATCACTCATTCTACAATGAGATGTCATTATATAAATTTGGTCTTTTGGTGAGACCTTTAGTTCCTTGGGGTTAAATCATGTCGATACTATTGTTGTACAATATATCTTTAGTGTTAGCCCGTTGCGAACCACACCTTAGTTTGATAAAAAAACTATTGACATAGATGCCCTCCTTTGCTGCTACTATAGCAGTCATATACTTAGCCTTTTGTTGTAGTATCCGTCACAATGTCTTAACATTGGAATTCATCCAAATCCATCATGGAAACTTTCTTTCCATTTCATTGGGCCACCCATAGTTTAAATTGAGATAAACTTAATTTGTATGTTGTGACAAAACTAGTATCATTTTTCAATAAACTATTTGTCTCTTAAACAAATGGAATATATTCTTAATTCTTCCAAAATATTATAAAAATAACCTTACTGCCATCCAATGATCATTTTATGATTCATTCTGATATATGCTCATAACACTTAGAGCATAGGACATATCTGGATGTGTATATATCATGTATGATTGATCAAAACATTCTTGTGATTTCACTCATCAAGTGTGAAAGCACTTGAATGTTCTTTTACTTATCAAGTGTAGATACACTTGAATCTTGATTCAATTCTTTTGCATGCGACAAGATCCTTTTCTCGTTGTTTCTATATTGAACTCCTTCAATATCTCAAATATGTACGTTTGGCACGACCATATTAGCATCACAGTCTATCCATGTAGAAATTCATGCTAAATATTCGGGTTTTGCCTAAGTATTTCATCGAAATGAAATTCTTAACCTTTGTCAATAAAAGATACATCATTACCAATCAACAAGATGTCCTCCACATAATGTATTAGAAATATGTCTCAGCACTCCCACTTAATTTTTTGCAAATGCAAGCATCTTCATTGTCTCCTGATGAAAAACTTCTTTAACAGTTTCAACACGGTGAAGATTCCAACTCCGCGATGCTTACTTCAACCATTGAAGTTTGCATGCCCTTTTTAACATATTTTGAATTAAAAAAACCCTTTGGATCATGTCATGCACACATCCTAGGTAACCATTCTATTAGAAGAACTTTGTTTTGTTTATTCATCTACCATATACCAAATTATATATAGTGGTTGCTACTTTAATCTGTCTAGACTAAATATCGCTATGAAAGATCAAATCTTGTCATAGTCAACTACTTGAACATTGTCATAAAAACTTTATCGACATGTCGACTATTTCATAGATGTGAAACATCCATATCTGTTTCTTTATAGATCCAAATACGACCGATAGTTTTTTACACCTTTCCGGAGGGTCTTTCAAGTTCAAAACTTGATTTCTCGTGTATGGAACTATCACGGATTTTATGACTTCAAGCCATTTGACGAAGTCAGGGCCCATCATCGCTTCTTTGCATGTAGTCGGTTCATCATTGTCAAACAACAATGATTTACTCTAAAATCTTAGCATTTGATTGTTTATCCGGCATACTAGGAACTTATATATCCGTGACCGCAACCTTTGAGGCACATGAGCCATGAGCATTGTGGCTGCCTCCGGAATGTTTTCCGGCGCTTCGCAACTCAGCACATATAGCTGAGGTTCGTTAACCTTATCAAAGTTGTATTGTCCTCCCACTTAACTTTTTGTGAAAAATTTATTTTTCAAGAAACTTCACGTTTCAAGTGGAAAACCCTTTTGTCGTTGGTGTTATGGAGGAATACCCAATGGTTAGTCGAAACAACCTACAAATACATGCTCATCTGACTTTGGTTGTAAACATCTTACTTATGCTTAATATACCAAAATTTAAGAAAGGACAACTTGGGTTTTACCCCAAACCGTAACTTACATGGTGTCATTTCAACGGATCAAGATGGAACTCTTTTCAGTGTAAAAGTGGTAGTCTCTAAAGCTTTAATCTTTTAAAACATAATGGTAGTTTTATAAATAACACCTTTGATCCAACCATGTCAAACAAGGTTTCATTACAAATCTCAAAACTCCATATTCCTATGGTGTTTTGGGAGATGTAAATCTAGGTGTTTTGCTAAACTTGCAACTCAAATAAATCCCTTTATGATAAAATCATAAATCATTTAATTTCTTGTTATAATGATTTTCCACTTCATCTTGAAAGTATTTGAACGTTTTCAAATATTTCATACTTCTTTCTCATTAAGTGAATATTCACTCAAAAATTCTGGAGAAAGCACATGAGGTTGAAATCCATCGCTTACGACTGCACATAATGGAATACATACATCGATATGTATAAATTCCAATATTCTTGTCGATCGTTATTATTTGGACTTTGAACAAAGTTTTAATTATTCCGAGGAAAGCCTCACAAGCGTCACTTGATCAAATCAAAGACTTCAAAATTCCATGAATACGGAGATTCTTTATGTTTTCTTTCCAATATAATTTAAATGGCAATGTCACTTCGTAAGTGACCTTTCAATAATTTGTCTTGCGACAATTTAGCATTAGTTTTTATGGATGTGATTTGTCCAACTAGATTTTTAAATCATCCATCTTATATGGAATACGGTAATTATTTTAACAATATTTGTTCTCATAATACCTGATTTAAATAACGATTATTAAAATAAATCTTGAAGGCAGACTTTGATGTCAACGAGAAATACAAACAATGGCTTGTTTGTTTTCGATGAACATTATGACATATTCTCTTGCTAGTTACTTAGGCCATTGTGGTTCATGAATTGCGTCATTCTGTATGAAATTTCATACCAACCAATTTGGTATTCAATAACCAAGAACCACATTGATTAACAAGCAAAGAATACAACCATAACATGTATATCATCTATATACCTAAACTGGAAATTTCCAATAGGCCTTTAAACTTTAGATTGACACTCAACACAATACGATACTAGTTCGTAAAGTAAATATCCAGAATTCTGTAGTTCTATTATCTCAATTACAACTAAGCATAATGTGGTGAACGAATGCCAATGACTACACCAAATTATGAAAATTCACTTTGATTTAATTTATGATAAATTGAGTTCTACTAATCCAAATTAGAAATGAACTCCCACTCAAAAATGACATCCCTCGTGTCTTTTTGGTGATTACATGAACCAAATCCACTACACCAAGTCCGATCATCACGTGAGTCGGTGTAGCTTCAAAGGCAAGCATCCATATGGTCATCATATCAAAACATATGACTCATGCTTAACCTTTCGGTCCGTGTTCCGAGGCCATGTCTGCACATGATAGGCTTGCCAAGTAAGAACCTTAGTATTTGCATGTGTAAAACTGTCTTACACCCGAGATATGCTCGTGGATTCAAGTACACCCGATCATCACGTGATGTCTTGAAGCGGTGAAACATTGTCGGTGCATAATTAAGGAAGAACACATTTTTATCTTGGTATCTAAATGAGGGATCATATTATTATGCTAATAAAACGCCAAACAAGCAATATAATATGCAACAAACATCACATGTGAAAAAGTGAAATGATATGGTCCTTGCACTTGACCGTTATCATGTGCATCGTGGTATGATCTTCATCATTCCTTTATGTGTAAGGTCTATGGAACTTACACGTTATGTGTGTTGTAAGAGTATCAACTTATACTTTTACTTCAACATCACCATATCATGACACTAGCCTAGCAACAATCTAAACTAGACGCTTCTAATTTATCCATTGCAAGTTTTACGTGGCTTAGGGCTTTTGAAGATAAAACCATTCTTACCTACGAACATGGAACCACAACGAGGATAACCAAATTATTAACAACTCATTGTAAATTAGATATTGACTATAGTAGGAGAGACAGACACCCACTAGCCACTTATGCAAAACTAGTTTAATGTCAAGCGTGGAACAGGTCTCATGTGCAAGGACATGTAAAGTTTGTCCGGGCCGCTTCATCCCACTATGCCACCAATATCCAAAGTACAACTAAGAAGCAATAACATGATCATCATTGCCCACATACTCATATGTGTACTACCCGTGCAAAGCATCTACGCATAGATCCGGATCTGATACCACTGTAGGGTTCGCAACATAGAAAACAAAAAATTTCCTACGATGGGAACAACTAAGTACCAAGATCTATCTACTAGATACAAGCAGCGGGTGGATATATATCCATAGAATACATACCCTCGAAGACCGAATAGTATTAACGAGGTTGTACTCGTGGATGTTGTAGTAGAACGCTTGCCAATCTCAAGATCGTGATAAAGTCCATCTGGTCCAGCCGGTCCAGCACCATCAAGTCCAGCACCGCAAAGCAGTGGTGCATCCGTGATCACACACACGTCCGGGTACCCCGACAACCTCCGCGCCCACGCTCCAGCGAAGCAGCGGAAGCAACAAATCCTTCCAGAAAAAGCCACCGGGAACATGTATCTCGCTGATCTGGGACCATGGGGAAATTCTAAAGGGGGGACAGATATACTTCACGAGGAGGTGTGAGTGAGAAGCGAGAGAAGGGGTCATTTTATAGGGGAGGGGGCAGCCCAAGGGGGAATGGCCGCCGGCCAAGGAGGGTTCCGCCACCTCTCCCTCATTCATGTGGTGGAAGCTCCACTCACATAAACACACCTCCACTCACAATTCCACTCACATGCATTAATTTTCCACCAAAATTAATGCAAGCTCTCATTTAATAAAAATCTTTTGTTTACTTTATTCATAATTTTGTTAATTACTCTAATTAACAAACATTCACATAAAACCCCCTATAACATTTCAATTTCACATGCAAAATCAGTTTCAGCAATTTCAACCGAAACGATTCCGATGTATAGTGAAATAAATTCCTGCGCTTTCCTTTTTCTTTCTCTGGCATATCATTTGCTCATAATGGTGTCGGTATCCCTTAAGTGTAGACATGATTCGAGACACCTCTCCGATCAATAATCAGCAGCGGGACCTGGAGATCCGTACTGACTCCCACACATTCAACGATGACTTCTGTGATCGTGTGAACCTTATACACATGTAACTCAATCCCTTTGTCTCGCGATATATTAGATGTCCGAGATTCGATCATCGGTATCCCCATATCTAGTTTGATCTCGTTACCGACATGTACTCTTTTCTCGTTCCCGTGATATAACATTCTAGTGATCAAATCACTTACTTGCAAGCTAATTAATGTGATATCACCGAGAGGGCCCAGAGTATATCTCTCTGTCATCGGGATGGAAAAATTCCACTCTTGATCCACGAGCCTCAACATAACACCTTCATAGTACTGAACCCATATTTATAATCACACTGTTATGGTGTGATGTTTGATGTTAACAAGATACTATTTTGGTGTTAGTGATTGAGATGATCTCATGGTCTAAGGACTAAGATTACTTCGTATGATGTTATAGCAATATAAACACAATGACCTTGATCGTACTGCTATACTTCGAATGAATGTTCATGATACGTTGGAAACGTATCTATAATTTTTGATGCTAGATGCTTGTTTTGTATCTACTTTGCTTTATTTGTCCACACTTTGAGGTGCTTTTTAAATGTTTTCTGGTACTAACCTATTAACAAGTTCCAACAGTGCCACATGCCTGTTTTATGCTGTTTTTGGTTTCAGAAAAGTTAGTAAATAAATATTCTCGGAATTGGACGGGACAAAGGACAAAGTCAATTACTTTCCGTGGGGAACAAGAAGTCCAGAGGAGAGCCCGAGGGGCCGGACAGAGGGGCCTGACCCACCACAGGCGCGGGTGGGCCCCACCTCGCGACTAGCTAGGGTTTGGTCGCCCTGGCCGCCGCCTCGGTCTCCCCCTTCTCCTATAATAAGTCCCCGATGCAGAAACACTGAGTACCCGATCAGAAATCCACGAAACCGTTTGTAGCCGCCGCCACCATCGTCCCTATATCGGGGGGGGGGATCAGAAGTTCTTCACGGCACCCTGCCGGAGGGGAGATCATCCCGGAGGCCTTCTCTCCGGTATGATGCGTGAGTAGTTCCACCTTGGACTATGGGTCCATGTAGTAGCTAGATGGTTGTATCTCCTACTTTGTGCTTTCATGTATAGATCTTGTGAGTTCCGTTCATGATCAAGATCGAATCTATTTGTAATCATGCATGTTGTGTTTGCGGGGATCCGATGGATATTGAGATTATCATGTTGGTTTGATTAATGGTTTTGTATTTATGATTCTATCATGTCTGTGTTGTTTGTGATCTTGCATGCTCTCCGTTGTTTGTAGCTATATTGTCCAAGTAGTTGCTAGTGACTCCAAGAGGGGGTATTTATGCTCGATAGTGGGTTCATGCCTCTAGTTTCCAAGGGAAGTGACAGAAATCTCTTCGGTTGTAGATGTGTTGTTGCTACTAGGGAGAAAACAACGGTCTATTTTTCATGGAACATGTGGACTTTTTACCTTACACACTTTTCTTAAAGCAGTTGTCTGTTTCTTGCAACTTAAGACTGGAGGGGGTTCGGATGATAACCTGAAGGTGGACTTCTGTCACATCCCAAGATATTCCAAATCTTGTAATGTGAAAAATAATTGAGTAAATAAAACTTTGTTTGATTTTCAGGGCCAGAAGAAAGTTTTTGAATTCAATTGAAACTTCAAACCTATTTGAATTAAATAAATCCTAAAGGGATTTAAAAAGATAAACATTTAATAAAAGGAAAATAAAATATTTTGGAATTGCTATTTTGGATCTTTAAATAAAAGGATTTGGTTTTCAAAAGAAATAGAATTTTTATAAATAAGGATTATTTTATAGAGCCAAATTAAATCTTGGCCAAGATTTTGAAATAAAACATTTTGATTTGATAAAAATGGTAAAGGTTTATTTAAAATAAATTAATAAGGATTTAATATCCAAGTTTCGTTAATAAAGGTTTTACTATTTCCAAAATATCAAAACTTATTTATTTATTTAAAAATAAGTTTTCCAAGTATTTTATATTCCCAAATAAAACCTACTGATTTGGTTTTGAAAATCATTAGATTTCAAAATGGAGTTTTAAAATAAACATCAAATTCTATTTTGATTTATTAAACAAGGTCTATTTTATTAATGATGGACCCTAAAAATAAAATTATTATTTGGTTTTGGAATTATGGTTTATGCTACTGAACAGAACCAAATTCATAGTTGCAAAGTTTGTTGATTGTTTGAATTGATTTGAGTGTGATTTGTTTGCTTGAAATTCAAAAACAGAAATTAGTTCTGGAAAAAGAAAAGGTTTCAGGAAGAAAAAAATGGAATCTGGACTCAGCCCAACCGGCCAAGCCCACTAAGCCCAGCAAACAGCCCAGCTCCCCTCCCCGAAGAAAAACGTTTCGCACTCGTTTCATGACCCGTGCAGTGAATGACTGGTGGACCCTTCCCTCACTCCTTTTCCCACTGACCAGCAGACCCCACTTTTCCAGCTCGTCTCCTTCCTCGCGACGACCACGCCGGCCGTTTCTGCCGTTGATGTCGCGGCTTGAATACACATTGATTCCGCGCCTTAACCTCGCCGTGACTGCACTCTATTAATCGCCAGCGTCTCCTCCTCCTTTCCCCTCACACGCCACTCCCTCTCTGCCCCGAGGCTGCCTCAATTTGAGCTCGCCCTTCCACTGCTCCGACGAGCTTTCTCCTCCAATTCCGGCCAGCACTCGCCACCTCCTACCTTCCCGACCAAGCTCACACCTTCACCACTCCCTGGAGAATCTTCTTGAGCCCTCAGTTCGCCCGCGCACGTTCCCTAACGTCGACAAGCACGACACAGAGCGTCGCCGCCGTCTGTCTCGTCTCTGTCGAGCTCCTCCGGTAAGTCCAGACCACCCCCAAGCTTTCTCCTTCACGCTCGCGTCATCTCCGTGATCTCCTCCGTCTAACCATGCTTCTGGTTTGCCTTCTCGCGACCCGTAGCATCGTCTTGGACCTCGACCAGAGCCAACCGTCGCCAGACCAAACTCCGACGAGGAATTACTGCTGCTCCTGAGCGCCACTTGTCAAGCCAACAGTACTTTGAGCATCACCACATCCTCGTGATTCTGGTAAGCTTACTCCCTCCCTGTTTCGCTTCCTGCCTCGCCAGCGCCGCCACTATCTGGCCGCTCCGCCGCTCGCCGTTGTCCTAGCGCCGCCAGCTTTTGGCGAGTCAGGAGGAGCCGTTCGATCTAGATCGGGCGAGCAAGATTAGACCACTTAACCGCGAAGGGGTATGCTTTCTAGACCACATGATTTGATTAGATCCAACGCACCGCATAGCCGATCCAGCCAAACCGGTACCGCCCAATGAAATCATGACGCGTGGCCAGTTTTGTTTAAAAACAGAAATTTGAAACAGATTTGGATGTGATTTTCAAACCTTTGTAATTTTTGATCCACACGTCCAAAAATTGCAAATTTGGTATCATTGGAATCAGTAGAACAAGCCCTAGCCATCCATGCCTTTAGTTTAGCAAATAGTATCTGTTAGCTTGTTGGTTTTTGCAGAAACTTTTGTATGCTTGTTTAGATTAGAAAAATTGTTTAAAAATGTTTTTAGGGTTAAAACCTTTGCAAAATGGTTTGTTGTAAACTCACTGACCCTAGGAACCAACCCCTAGTTTGAAAAAAATGAATTTGGTAATGTCTAGGATGGATTAATTGATTTAGCCCATTTCTAGCCATTTAAAATTAATGGTTTTTGTTATGAAAATGATTTTGAGTAAAAACTTTGGGAAAATACTTTGGATCAAACCTACTGACCCAAAACACCAAGTTTTGCAAACTAGCAACTCATTTGGTGAAAAACTTGAAGATTTTGTTTTGATAAAAACATTTTTCACCACATAAAATGATGAAATGGATTTTAAAATGGTTTTGGGATAAAACCCTTTTGCAAATGACTTTGCCACTTAGGAAAATGACCACTTTTGACCTTGTAAAGTTTAGAAGCCTAGTGGAGACCATCTTTGCAAATAGAACCATCTCTTGCATGCTTGCATGCATAACTTAGATCCCATTGTTTTGTGTGTGTGAAATTGTTTGATTGAATATTGGTTTGGAATGCTAGTTGATATTGTGTTTACTTGGTTGATTGTAGTGAAATTAGAGAAGTGTGAGACTAGCAAGATCAAGGAGTGAACCATCATTCCCTACCAAAAAGGCAAGTTACACTATCATCTAAAGTCCTACTATTTTCTTATACTTAGTGGATTTTGAAAACATGCATGAAAAGAATTTTCTATACTTATGCTATGCTAAAACCTAATAGGATTCCCTATATATACCTTAGTAAAAACAATGTAGTTGATACATGCTTAGCCATGCTATATTTTTGAAAGAGTTACATGTTGAGATTTTATGAGATTGAGAAAAGACTTATGTTTTATATAATAAAACAAGGACTCAATGAACCACCTGGGTGGCCAAGGATACTTTGAGTTTTTGGATAAGGTGGCAACAAAAGGAACCATGTCTATGGCAATCTCTTTGTGTTGTGCTCCAAAGGGAAACCACCCAGGAAACTTAGAGATTGAATATGTTTCTCGTACAGTGGCTTCCGTGTACAGCCACATGCTAAATGGGCTCTGGCTTAGTCAACTACATAGTGGAAGTCCCATGCATTGGCATCTTCAGGTTAACTAGATTAGTGTAAGGGAGTAACCCTACATTTGTGCCTGGTAGACAAGCTAGCATTTTGTATTGGGAGGACTCCTATGGAAAGACTTTGTCACATTCTCGATCTGCCGGTACTCCATTTTGGTGAGTACTTATCCACCGGCCACTGGTGGCGTCAAGACGAGATTGTGTCATGTGGGTAAAGTGTACAACTTCTGCAGAAGATCAAAATTCTAAGTACTTAGCCGCGTCCCCGGTTATGGACAATACTGAGCAACTAAGGCCTGAAGTTATGGAAGATCTCGACACTCTAATTTCTAAAAGGAAACTTTTAAAACTTGATGCACTTGAGTTTTTACCAAGGTGCTCAAGAGATTTTGACAAGGACTTGAACACTTGAGTTTTTACCAAGGAGTTCAAGAGATTTTTGAAAAGGAGATTTGACAAAGGACCAAAACCAATTTGAAAAGATAGGATAAATTTTGCTTTATGCAAATGAGCCTAAAACTCTACTTAGCCAAATATCCATGTAATGTTAGGATCCACTTATATTATACTTAGTAGTGAAACTTGCCAATACAATTCAAATGTATTGACCCTTGTGGCTGTAACTTGTAATGTTGCAGGATTGAGTGAATTTAGTGAAGATTGATTGACTAGGATTACAAAGTCTACAACCAACATCTGCCTGTGGCACTTTGAAGATGAAGGACCCATGACTATAGTTATTCCGCTGCAATGTAATGTAATAGCCAAATGAGCTATGTACGATGTAATAAAATTATGTTATTCCTGGTTATAAAGTTATGATATGACCTTTGTTTCTTGATATTACATCTTAACTGTGGATGCTAGCTATTGATCCAGGGACTAGCATTGTAAACACAGGGGACACCACCTTATTTGTATAAAGGTTGGGACACTCCCGTTACAACTTCTAGTCATAGATGCAGTTGGATGGCGGTCTATGTATATTGTTGTATTGCCCAATCAACCTCATAGGATCTTTCTGACTAGTAATTGCATTGTTATGTCTTGCTCAGTTCCTGTCAATTGCCTCGCTGCAATTTGTTTACCCTTCATACCATGTTGTTTATCTAAGGAGAGCACCTCTAGTGAACTATGGACCCCGGTCCAATCTTTACCATTGATACATCTTCCACTGTTACTTGTTTGCTTGCTGCAAACCACCATTACCTTCCATACCATACGTTTAATCCTTTGTTATAGCAAAACGGTGAGCTTGACAACCTCACTGATTTGTTGGGGCAAAGTCTTGAGTTTGTGTTGTGCAGGTCTCCGTGTTGCTTGCAACACCTGTGTGACGTTTCCTTCCTCCTACTGGTTCGATAATCTCGGTTTCTTACTGAGGGAAAACTTGCTGCTGTGCTACTTCACACCTTGTTGTTGGGGTTCCCAACGAAGCGCTCCTACATCAACCTAGCACAACTAGTTCATCATATCATTCCAATAATATTGTGACCTCGTTATTATCAACATCCAATGTCTATGATCAGGAAACCTTTGATCATCTTGTTAATCAACGAGCTAGTTTATAAGAGAGGCATAACTAGGAACTTTCTATTTGTTTATTAAACACACATGTATTAACGTTTCTGTATTAATACATTTATAGCATGCAAAATAAACATTTATCATAAATAAGGAATACGATAATGACCACTTTATTATTGTCTCTCGGGCATATTACCTTCATATTTTCTTCTTCAACGACTTCTTTTTCTAACCGTTCGGACACATAGACCACCGTTCCTAAATTTCCCTCATTCCTTCTCTGCCGCCTTCTAACGACCGCTACTCATCATTTGAGCAGAAGGGAGCTCGATATCCAGACCTGCCAGCACTACCATTACACCTGCTGCCTCGCTTCCTCCTGCGCACAGCCTCTAGTCCACTCAAGCTCATGCTGCTGCGCTCCTGAAGATTTTGACGAGGTACACTTTTGATTTCAGGAAGATTGCACTCCTCACGTGACTTCTCTCCTCAACATATTGTTTTCTCATTTTCAATCTTGTTTTCCTGAAATCGTGCCGATGTAATTTGATTTCAAGAAGAATGCTGGTAACCGAAGAATCAAATTTAAAAAGAGACGAGAAGAAGAAATCCCATGAGATAACAAAGATTGATCAAGCAATGACGAAGATAGAGTTAGCAAAGAATGGGAATGGAGGACATAATCATAAAGTCGATGAAGTGAAGATGCAAATGGAGCTACAGATCATAGATATCATCCACGAACACAAGATCAAAACGGATGAGTATAGGTTAAAGCTTAGGAAGATCAAAAGATATGCTATAGAGAAGGATATATGCCTACAATATGCATTCAATATTATTTCCATCCTCGCCGCGATTATAATCGCAATGTTTGGATTATTGTGTCACATCCCAAAATTTTCCAAATTTTGTAATGTGAAAAATAAATAAACAAAATAAATAATTGTTGAAATTGAGGGTGAAAAGAAACTTTTGTTTCTAAGTGGAAACTTAAAAATCCCATCTTGAACAAACTTTGGTTAATGTTTGAATCCAACTAAAATTCAAATCAAGTGAAATGCATTCTTCATAAATGCATAATGGAACTTAAACACATGGAAAATAAACCAAAACCTTAAAACCCTAATGGAAGAAAAATATTTCCAAGTTATCTCTAAACCTATGGATTTGACCCACATAAAAATTGGTCAAACAAACATTTCAAAATGATCAAGAATGACAAATAGAAATACTATAAAACCATATGAATTGGTTTCACTTAATTTGGAGCCATAGATAAAATCTTATGAATTTAATAAATAAGGAAATTGAATTTCCAAAGCTAATAAAGCACCTATCTAAAATCCATTCCAAATAGTGAGCAAATAATCCTAAAGGTATTTAAAAGGATAAATAAATATTAAATAAGATTTTACAAATTGGAATCACCAACTTTGGATCTATAAATAAAAAGATATGGATTTTATAAGATAAAGAAAGAAATATTAAATGAGGAATATTTAAAGGCCAAATTAAATCTTAGCCTAAGCCATAAGCAAATGGAATAGTTATAATACAAATCCAAATAAAAGGATAGAGAATTTTTAAATAAAATAAAATGGCATTAACCAAATTCTATTCCCATTTTGATGAAGACAAAAATCCCTAAAAAAATGATTAATTAAATCATGGGAGAATAATATTTGAAATTTACCCAAGTGGAATAAAAGTTATTTAATTAACTTAAATAGTATCAAAGAAATCTTCAAAATAAAATATATGGAATTAAAACCATATTTGATTTCATTGGAATAAAGACAAATACCCAATTTAAATGATTAATAAATCATATTAAAAATACTCCAAACAATTCAAAGTTAATTATTTGACACCCTAATAAATAAATAAAACCTACTGAAAAAGGTTTGGTAAAAATTTGAGTTCAGATAAGAATTGAAATTATATTTAAAAACTTATTTGAATTAAGACAAAGGCCTATTTTAAATAATTAATATACCCTAAAAAGAATAAAAGAATTATTTTAAAATTGATTTTAGAATGTATTATTAATCAGTATTTGAATATACACAAATTTTGATAGAGGTTTGATTTCAAATGGTGTTTGAATTGTTTAAATAAAAATCAAAATAGATTAATGGAAATAGAAAAGGGAAAAAAGATTGTGTATAAAAAAATGAAACAGACCCCAGCCCAGCCAGCAGCCCAACCCAGCCCAGCAGCGCAGCCCATCTTCTTCCCTCCCACGAACCGTTTTCTACTCAGAAACTCACCCGCGCAGTCGCTGACTAGCAGGCCCCACACCCACTCTCTCTCCCTCGCAGACAACCGGGACCCACCTACATATTCATCGTCTCCACCCTGCGACCACTTCCTCACCCGTTTCTGCATTAATCTCACGGGAGTAATTCACTCCAATACCGCGAGTAATGTCTGTCATCAATCACGCTCGATAAATCGCCTGCTCCTCCTCTCCATTTCCCCTCTCTCGCACGGCTCTCTCTGCCCCCAGGACGTCCTCATTTTCACTTGCACCGCTGCGACCTCCGACGAGCTCTCCGAGAAATTCCGGCCAGCCACCGTCGCCCCTCACCCCCTCGACCACACTAGCGTGTTCCTCAACGTCAAGCGCACCTTCCCATAGCCCCAGCTCGCCCCCCCGCGCGCTAGAAGCTCGGCTTCGTCATCACCCGAGTGCCATCGTGGTCTGCAACACTCCGGCGACGCCCCTGGTATTGTATGACCTCCCCTTTCCCTCTAGCTGATGCGTGTAAGTTCACTGATCCCGTGTGCATCTAACGCCACTGTCTGCTTGCCCTAGCTTGGACCGTAGCATCACCCCGTCCACGGCAGTGCGTATCGTCGCCAGTAGGAACTCCGGTGAGCAATTCCCCAGGAACCCGTGCGCCCCTTGGCCGACAAGACCACGTTGAGCATCAGCAGCATGCTGCGAACTCGGTGAGCCCCCTCTCTCTCTTTCTCTCATCCTGCATCATCGGCAACAACACCGCCAAAGCGCGCGCCACCGTCCGCCGCCGCTAGCGCCGCACAGATTTGGTCAGGCCCCTGTACACCATTAGATCACAATCGCGCGGCTACGATAGATTCATTAATCGAAGGGGTACGTTTGATCTGTGCCATGCGTTGTTAATTAGATCTAATGGCTCGTATCACTCGATCCAGACGAAACGGTACCGGCGAATAGAAAACAGCCACGTGGCCAGAGTCTGTTCTAAATTAGAAATTTTGATCTATTAGATGCTATATTTTGTAAAATCCGTAACTTTTGATCCACACGTCCAAATTTTGCAAATTTTATATCAATGGAATCAGCAGACCAAGTACTATCCAACCATGCACTTTGTTTAGTGAATTGCTTCTGGAAACTTAGTTGTTTTTGCATAAACTTGTGTAGGCATAATTTAAATATAAAATTTATTCTAGGAATGTTTTTAAAGTAAAATCTTTGGAAAATGGATTGTTTTGAACCTACTGACCATATAAACCAACTTGTGGATTCAAAAACATATTTTGTGAGGCAAAAGAATAAATCTTTGATTTAGAACATTTCTAGTCAAATAAAAATGTTGTTTATATGTTAAAAATGCTTTTTAGAGAAAAACCTTTGGAAATTATTTTGATTTAAACTCTTTGACACCAAACACTACTTGGGATTTATACTCATTTTAGGCTTCCCCTTGTTGTGCACAGTCACTACTTGGTATGCTTTGTTTGTTTGGCATGTGCTTATATGATGCGTGAATGTGTTACTTGTTTGCCTCAGATCATTCGATCTTGTTGTATTGTCCACCTCATATGAGTGTTCTGACTCTAAACAGTCATAGTCCCTTTATTTGAGACCTCTCCTCAGCAGGATGGCCACATAAGGAAATATACGACAACCCCTTTTTCGTGCATAATACTAACCGTACACCCTGATGAATCTGCATCCCTGTGCTTAAACTGACTCCTAACCTAAACCCAGTGTAGATGGCTCCTTCTCGCACGGTAACCATCATCGTTGGAGAAAGCTTCTGGCCCTTTGAAGAGCATCTGCATGACCTACTGAAGATTGTAAGCAGGCCTCCACCCAAGATTGAAGGGACATAACTTCCCTACGGCAACTCAAGCGTAACCCAATGGGTCATCAAGGCCACCATTCCAGCCTGCAAAACCGACCATGACACCATCATTTTCACCTTCATCGACCATAACTGGGTAAATGGCGTCGTGCTAGCTATACAGAACTTCATGGCACACCTCTGCAAGATCCACGAAGAAGAGCTGAAGGACATCAAGTCCCTTATAGCACTCCCTTGCTTTGTCCCTAAGTGATAAAGAGAATAGCTTCCTCTTTGTCAACACTCGGATTTTAATCCCAGATGCCTGTTATGCCATACATCGCAATCCCAGGATTACCATTTTTGCGAGACATAACAAATTGGATATCATAGTACATCATCCATTACAAACCATACATAAGGTCTTACACAAATAAAGGATCTTATGATCCAGTCTTAATACAAATCAAGCAGCGGAATAACGTAATAATAACGATAGTGTAGGCGAGACTCCATCTTCATGGTCACAGGCAATGCTGACGATGGGAGATGATCCTAGTTGTCGTAACCTTCTTGCTGTCCATCCTCTTGATAGTCCTCTTCATAGTCTGGCCACGGGAATAGCCAGGGACAAATCCATGAGTACTCTTTAAGTACTCGCAAACTAATACTAACAAGTGAAGTGGTTTTGGAATAGGAAGTACTAAGCTCTAAGGTTGTTTTGCAAAAAGCAAGATTTATATCTACTGAGTTCAGAAGCAAATAAAGCTAGTTGAAAGTTTTATAACACCTAAGTGGGAACTTGAATTTCATATCACAACCCTGTTTTGGTCAAGTCAAAGTCTTAGTTCATTTCACAAGTCATTTAGAAAACATCTGACGACGTAACAGTATGGCCACTCCAACAATCCATAACCGCGGACGCGGCTATTCGAATAGTGTGACACTCTGTAGAGGTGGTACACTTTCACCACAACATTCGATACATCCGTCAGGAACAATCCTGAAGTCACCATACTCAGTATGCGGATGATCAATCCTAACCTTTCAATTACACGCCCTAGTATAGGTACCTCTCGTGTGAGTTTGGCCTCCCAACCATGACCAACTGTCATCTTGGGAACTGCATAGGTGGACAATCTTCACAAGCTAGCCTCAGCTCAAACCTTGGCCGCAAGGGAACCCATAATAAGGTATATAAATTTCCAGTCAAGCCCTACCCAATTTTCGGGCATTGTGGTTGTACGGTAAAATTGGAATGGTATCGCATCCAGACAACCATCAGTTTTATAAAGGGATAAGGCTCATGCCTTAACATTTTCATCATCAAAAATATCTGGTGTTCAAGAATACATGTCAAAACATTTCAGTAGAATGACTCATCATTCTAAGGTTTTCATAACCATTTTCACCAAGTATTCCCATCTAAAGTTGATCAAGTTTTATGCTTAGCACTAGCATCTACAAGTGAGTGTAAATACTAATGAGGGGTGGTAAACAAGTGTATCTTATCTAAGTTCAATCTCATGCCTCAGGATGACATCAAGATTATCTAACTTAGGCCAAGTTTTATGCTCTTTATGTTACCTTTAAATATCTTTCTAAATTTTATAATTTACCAAGTAACTTAACTAGAAAGCTTTGATAAAGAAATAAAATAACTAAGCTTGCAAATAAAACTAGGATTGGGTATCAAGTGGTGTAAGCTTGCAAGTAAAGCTTGCATGGTTTAGCTTGCTTAGTTAATAGCTTGCCTTGTGCAAAGCAGTGGTTGAAGTTCTCATCGGCTTCCTCTTCGTAGTATTCTCCTTCCTCCTCATATCCTTGGTCGGTACTAGCGTCTATAAATAAATACGAGGTACACAATCACCAAACAATACTTAACTACTTTTATTTATCACACCAAGGCTTTCACTAGATGATCTAGGATCATCACAAACATCACAAAGATTAAGGCGATAGTTTTATTTCCTTTATTTTAGAAAAGTAATTTCTACTCATTGAAAAACTACTTAAGATTTAATATTCTCCAACTAATACATGGGATCATGTTGACACATGTCATCACCACATTTTTCAGTACTTGGGAATGTGATTTAAAGTGGTGTCACAGTTTAATAAGGTTTAACCTTTTTATTTTAATTACTTAAAGTGACTAGAATGGCCCATGGGGCATTATTTTATTGCTTGTCCAATATTTCTACAAGTAAACCTAGCTATTTTTATATATTCAGAAAGGTCTAGTTAAATGTGATTTTTGAGAGTTGGAATCAACTCAAAGGCTTTTAAGGTTGAATTATGAAAAATATTTGAATGCAGAAAAGCTTCTGCCTTGTTATTTTTACTATAGGTGATCTACAATTCTAAATGGTTTGAACCCAATGGGCTTGGATTAAGAATTCCAATACCTTTCTAAAAAATTGGTTTCATGCAATTTGGTTTAGTGAATCGACCTGGGTTGATTTTTGAATCTAGGTACAGAACTAGGTTTGAAACTAAATTGGAAAATATAAATTAAAACTAACTGGTTGCGCGGGAGGTTAACTGGGACGGCCCACGGCGCACAGCGCGCGCGCAAGTGAGTTTAACTGGATGACCCCACTAGTCTGCGCGACAGGGGGTGCGAAGCGGTACGGGGTGATCTAGACCGCACGATCAAACTCTAATCGAACGGTTGGGACCTATCGTCTCCGTCGGGCAACGCCGGCGAGACAGAACCCTAGCGCGGCCAATGGGGGTCTACGGGGGCTCACCGGGGCTCAGGCGAGGGTCGGCGATGGGGGCGAACAACGAAGTTGACGACGACGAACCTCCTGGTACCGGCGGCTTCTCCTAGGGCGCTCCAATCGCTGGCTCCTTTCTTCCTCCTCCACGGCAGACTCCGGCCAAATTCCGGCGATGTGCTGCTCGCCTTGCTCCGGGGGTGAGTGAGGGTGCTTCTGAGAGAGAGGGTAGTGTGTTGGTGTGAAGAAATTGAGCAGGGGTGGCCTCTATTTATAGTGCCAAGAGGGGACCGAAGGGCGCGGGTGGAGCTCGTCGTGGTCGTCATCACAACGAGCTACTGGCATGGGCAACGGTAGGGGCGGTGCTGTGCTCCCTGGCAAAGCTCAACAGCATGGTTACGCGGCGTGGGGCGATGCGAGGCGGTCGGAACGTTACGGTGCTCTGGGCGGGTCCGACAGATATTTTAATGGCGCACCGTGGCTACGGGTCACGCGGCGGGGAACGGGGTTGTGTGGCGGTCTCCTGGGATGGTGGCGATCATGCTTGCATGCGGCGAGGGCGGTGCGCGGTCTATGGCGTGCGTCGAGTGCGGCGCTCTGGCGCGCTCTCATCATGCTCGCAGAGACATTGGGCACAAGTGTTCCGTGTGGTCTAGTGGCTGGCAGGGCTCAAGCACAGGACAGTGGGTGGCGGTGGACGGTGGCGTACGTCTCAGACATGGTGGCTAGGCTTGGTGCATGCTCTGGCTGGCTAGCCATGGTCGGCTGGCAAGGGTGCCTTCGGTTTGGCATGGCATGGTGCAATGGGTAGGGGCTAGGGGTGGTCAAGGAACTGGTTGGAACTAGGGGAGACAAGTGTGATCAATGGTGAACAATGCTTAGGCAAATTATTACTCAAAACAGTGAAGTTTGGCCAATTTGATTTTCTGTCTCCAAGTGTTTGATGAAATGGCCGCAAAGAAATTCAAATTTGAATTTTTGGTTCAAACTTGGTGGGTGTATTAGTTACATACTAGGGAGTCTCTGTTTAGTTGGAAAGGTCAAGGGGTACTAGTTTGGTTGGTTTTTGCAAATGGGTGATCTTCCCATATGTTAAAGATTCAATTTTGAATTGTCATTTGACTCAAGTTGCCAAATGTTTTTGTAAGTTTGAAAGGTGGTCTTCGGTTCAATTTCACTTGGTCTAGGAAGGGGTGAAAATAAATGGAAATGTTTCTGTTTGAAATCTTGGACTAGAAACACTCAAAGTGGCCTAGTGAGCAAGATTGGCAAAAATGACCATTTGCTTTATTTGGTTTGTTTTTGATTTTCTCTTGATTTGTTTCTGCTTGGAAATGTTTTAGATGATGTTGTTTTCATATTTAATCCATTCCTTTCTATTTAGATTAATCACACAAGTCCATTCATGCATTCAGACAATCATCACATACACACATGGATTCATATGATTGAATTAACAAAAGTTTTTGTTAACCCTAATTTTGGTGATTGGAATTTGATAATCATTGCTCAATATTTTTGGGATGTTACAAAACCTCCCTCCTTAAACAAAATCTCGTCCCGAGATTTGAGAAAGAAGAAAGAAGAAAACTAGGATTTAAAAAGATCGGGAAACTCCGTCTTGATGTAGTCTTCTCGTTCCCAGGTAGCTTCTTCTTCAGTGTGGTTGCTCTACTGGATCTTGAGAAACTTGATGCTTCGGGTGTTGGTGGTCCTGAAAGCTTCTTCCAAAGTACGGATGGGTACTTCAGGATACATCAGGTCATCATTGATCTCTATGGTGCGGTGATCAATGTTCTTGAAAACTTCAGTCTTCTCCGGGACTTCTAGGCATTTGCGAAGTAACGATATATGGAACACATTATGCACTGCTGACATCTCCTCTGTCAGTTCCAGTTGATACGATACTTCTCCTCAATGATTCAGAATCTTGAAAGGTCCGATATATCTGGGGGCTAACTTTCCTTTGAGCTAGAAACGCTGCATTCCCTTCAAAGGCGACACTTTGAGATACACAAAATCTCCGATATTGAAAGCGAGGTCTCGACGTCTCTTGTCGGCATAACTCTTCTGTCTTGATTGGGCGATCTTGAGGTGCTCACAGATCTTGTGAACTTCCTCTTCTGCTTCTCGTAGGATGTCGGGTCCGAAAAATCTGACTCTCTCCTACTTCCGACCAATTCAAAGGGGTACGACACTTCCTTCCATACATGAATTCAAATGGGGCCATTTGCAAACTAGCTTGATTATTGTTGTTGTAAGAAAATTCTGCGAAAGGTAGACAGTCTTCCCATTTAGATCCATACTCTAGCACACATGCTCTCAACATATCTTTGAGTATTTGATTTACTCGCTCTGTTTGTCCATCGGTCTGAGGGTGATAAGTTGTGCTGAAATCTAGTCTAGTTTCTAGTCCTTCTTGGACTTTCTTCCAGAATCTCGAGGTAAACTGAGTTCCTCGATCTGACACAATGTTCTTGGGGACTCCGTGTAAACTGCCGATTCTAGCGATGTATAACTCCACTAGCTTCGAACTCTGGTAGGTGGTCTTGACTGGTAAGAAATGGGCGACTTTGGACAATCTGTCAACTATGACCCAAATAGAGTCATTTCCCCTACTAGAAGTAGGCAAACCGGTGATAAAGTCCATTCCAACTGAATCCCATTTCCATTCTGGAATCTGTAGTGGTTGCAACAGTCCTGCGGGTCTCTGATGTCTCGCCTTAACTCTCTGACAAATATCACACCTGGCGATGTAGCTTATGATTTCTCTCTTCATCTTATGCCACCAAAATTGCGCCTTAAAATCCTAATACATCTTCGTCCCTCCGGGGTGGATAGAATAAAGAGTATCATGGGCCTCTTTCAAGATGGCTTCCTTCAACTCTGAATCTTCTCGTACACAAAGACGTCCTTTGTACCACATAACTCCTTCATCTTCGATGAATCCAGGTACTTTCCCTGTACCGATACGACGTTTGATTCCGTCGATACTAGCATTTCCTTTCTGCGCCTCCTTAATCTGACTGATCAAAGTGGGTTGAAGTTTGATGCCAGCCAGAAATCCTTCACTTACTAATTCCATTCTGAAATCTTCCATCTCCTTGTGCAAACTTGGTTGCTCCTTCAGAATCATGGAGTTCAAGCGGCACGGCAATCTACTAAGGGCATCCGCTACCACATTGGCTTTACCAGGGTGATAGTGGATGTCTAGATCATAGTCCTTGATTATCTCTATCCATCTCCTCTGCCTCATTTTCAACTCCTTCTGAGTGAATATATACTTCAGGCTCTTGTGATCCGAATAAATCTCACAAAGGTTTCCCATAAGATAATGCCTCCATGTCTTCAGGGCTAGAACTACGACTGCTAGTTCAAGGTCATGGGTTGGATAATTCTGTTCATGCTGCTTCAATTGTCGGGATAGATAAGATATTACTTTGCCTTCTTGAATTAACACACATCCGAGACCGATCTTGGATGCGTCACGATACACATCAAAGGACGTCGTAATATCCGGCATGATCAAGATTGGGGCTAATATCAATCTCTTCTTGAGTTCCTAAAAACTCGCTTCACATTTGTCCGTCCATTCGAACTTCTTATCCTTGTTCAACAATTGGGTCATGGGTCTAGCGATACTCGAGAATCCTTCTACGAACTTGCGGTAATATCCCGCCAATCCGAGAAATGCACGAACTTGGGTTTGAGTGGTTGGGGCTTGCCAATCTTCCACATCCTTCACCTTTGCCGGGTCAACGACAATCCCTCCGTCTGATAATATATGTCTGAGGAATCCTACCTCCTGTAACCAGAATTCACATTTTCTAAACTTGGCATACAACTGATCCTCCCTAAGGGTTCCAAGTATAGTCGTTAGGTGTAGCTCATGTTCTTCTTATGATTTGGAATAGATCAGAATGTCATCGATGGAAACAACGACAAACTTACCTAGGAAGTCCATAAAAATCTTATTCATGAGGTTCATGCAATAAGATGGGGCATTGGTTAATCCAAAATACATAACAGTATACTCGTATAATCCGTATCTGGTGGTAAAGGCAGTCTTTGGAATATCCTCTGCGCGAATCATGAAGTGATGATAACCAGTTCTAAGATCAATCTTAGAAAACACTTTGGCACCAGTCAACTGGTCAAACAGGTCTTCTATCTTCGGCAGTGGGTACTTGTTCTTGATGGTGACATCATTTAACTTCCGATAATCCGTACACAAATGGTTACCTCCATCCTTCTTGTCCACAAATAAAACAGGTGATCTCCATGGCGACGCACTTGGTTGGATCAATCCTATCTCCAGCATAGCATCCAGTTGCTTCTTCAGCTCCACTAATTCAGACGGGTTCATACTGTATGGTGTCTGGGCTATGGGTCTGGTTACAGGGATTAGTTCAATGATAAGCTCGATATCCCAATATGGGGGCATACCGGGCAAAACATCTGGAAATACATCGGGGTATTCACAGATTACTCTGACTTGGTCAATGGTTGGCTGGGCTATACTCTTGTTGCACTTGAATTGACGGGGCAAGGTTTCAGATACATGCTCTACTAATACTCCGGCTGTACTGGTCATGGTTATGGCTTTCTTGGCACAGTCGATTAATCCTTTATGTTTCGACATCCAATCCATTCCTCGTACTACTTCCAAACCTTTGGTTCCAAGTACTATTAGATTATCATAAAAATCTATGCCATGGATTCGGATAGGAACGGCCTTGCAAATTTGTCTATCTTTGGTGGTTGTACCGGGTATTTGAACTATCATAACATGCTTCAGTTTGGTGGGTTGAATATTACTAGTGCATGCAAATTCTTCAGTAACAAACGAGTGCGATGCTCCAGAATCAAACAACACTCTGGCAAGTACTGATTTAACAGAAAACATACCCAGCACGACATCTGAGAAAGAGATGACCGTTGCGATTGAGCGAGTTCCCTGAGGCAAACCTTCTTCCAAGCTAAACACGAAGCTGCTGCTGAGCTGGAGCATTTGCATTGGGGGCTGTGGCAATCTTCTTGGGGCACTCATTGGAATAGTGACTCTTGGTTCCACATTCATAACAAGTCACCTTAGACTTGTCCTTTGCTGCAACAGGTACAACATTCCTTCCAGTCCTTGGGGCAGTGTTGGTGTTGGTGGCGACATTGTTGTTGTTGAACTTAGGCGGTGCACGGTTGAAATTGCTAGGGTTGCCGGGGTTGTTGTGATTTCCTCCGGGCCTTGGGTTTCCACGGTAGGGATAGGTTGGACGGTTCATCGGGGGTCTGTTGGTTCTTGGGGCGAATCCTGGAGATGGGTTGGGGCGATACTTTGGGGTATGGTGGGTTCCTGGTTGATGCATCATGGGACACTTGTGGTTCTCATTGGCTTGGTTGATCTTGCCTTCCATCCGAATGGCGGAATCCACTAAGGCTTCAATATCAGCAAATGGGATATTGACTAACACTGTCTGCATTTCATCATGCAGACCATTCAGGAATCTCTCCTTCTTCTTGGCTTCAGTGTCAATCTCATCCGGTGCATACCTAGCTAATGAAAAAAAATTGTCACGGTACTCAACTACCGTCATTCTCCCTTGCTTCAGTTCTCTGAATTCATCTCTCATCCTTTTGATCAAACCCGGTGGCACATGGGTTCTGCTAAACTTGACTTTGAATTCATCCCAAGTCATCATTTGACCTCCATTCATGGCACGGACGCTGTTCCACCATGCTCTTGCATCTCCGGCCAGGTAGTGGGTGGCGAACAGTACCTTCTCGTTAGCTTCCACTCCTGCTACTTCTAAGTTGTTCTCCATGGTTTGCAGTCAATCATCGGCATCTAGGGGCTCTTCAGACTTAGTGAAAATGGGTAGGTTGGTGTTCTGGAAGTTCTTGAGCTTGGATCCATGGTTGTCCTGATTTCCATGGCCTTGATTGTTGTTGTCCATCTAAGCTATCTATTGAAGGGTGGATAAGTTGGCTTGACGTTTGGCTCTTTCAGCTTCGCGGTCAGAAACCAACATTTGCAAGATTTGCAACATTGGGTCCAGGGATGAAGTGCTTCCTCCGCGAGGCATCTGAAGATTGAGATAGATCATGAGAAAAGGGGGAAATTTCTAAGGTTCAGGGTTTTTGAAAAGTTTTTTAAAGTTTGACTCAGATTTTGCTAGCAACTTGCTTTTCATTCATTCATAGCACACGATACAAACACACACCACAACAAAGAAATCAGATGGTTTTAAGAACCATTCTGTGAACTACGATACAGTGGGACCGGACACAACTCACTAACGCTAGTGCTCAAGTGCTACTACTCCTCGGAGTCGGTGTCCTCATCTTCATCATGAATGAAGGAGAAGTCATCCTCATCGGTGAAGAATTCCATGGCCTGATCCTCCAGAAAGTCATCATCGTCACTAAGATAGGATTAGGGGTCTCCACGAAGGTCTTCCCCTGCATTCTCCCTCTCCTCCAGCTACATGTCTCTCTCATGGACAGTCTCCTCCAAATCTATGATCCTGTGGCAAAGACGGGCAATGATGCGCTCCTTCTTGTCGAGATGATGGCGACGAGACTAGCAATCCTTCACTACCATGGCAATGGTCAGATCATTCTTCACGGCGATGGCGTACTTGTGGTTGGCGTAGGAGCGGGCATTGTCTAACTCCTTCTGGCGGTCATACATCATGAAGCTGAGGTTGTCCAATTGAGTCTTCAGCTCATGGTGATACGGGGCCTCCAGTGGCTGTCCCATAACATCAAGCCTTGGATAGAACTCAAACTGGGTACCCTTGATCTGATTGATAATCTGCCCACATAGACGGGAAAGAGCTTCCTGCATGGCCCTGGCAAGTCCATCGAGCCAGTTGTTCTCTCTCAAGGTGAACTGAATTACCTCTGAGGTGGGGGCTTCAATCTTTCCTCGAAGACTTGCAACAACTAGCCATTGCAACTCCTCTCCTTCCTGATCGTTGAGATGAGCTCCGAAGAACTCGGGGTGTGGGCGCATCTAGCATTTCCGACAGCTGGTCCAAGTCATGCTCAAAGATGAGGTCTCCTCCATTTCCCAACTGATAAAACTTGCTATACTTCACGTCCATTTATAAGAATATAGGATGAGTAAGTTAGTAAAGTGATCAAGTGTGTCAAATTTTATGTAAGTTAGCACGAATTTTTGAGGAACATAAATTTTCATGAAAGAATCCAAGTGATAAGAATGAGAATAGGAAGTTTTCTCTGTCTACCATTCAGTGGACCAAAAATTCATTAAAAATTTTCTTTGTATCTTCCGATGTTTCCAACGCGACGACATCATCATCTACGTCAGAACTGATGAAGATCCTTCATCACTCCTTTGTTACCGAAGCTCGCTTGTCGAGATCTTCAGTCCGAATTCCGAGAGTTAATTGCATAATCCGTTTGTTCATGTACAAAGTAATGCTTTGAGTGAGGGATGGAGTCGCGACCATACCACTACTCTTATTATTCGCTTTTGTAAATTGAATCGATGGATCAATGAAATCTTACTCCTTCCATGGAATTTAGATGTGGCCTTATCTTTTGAGACCTTTACCTCCGTCTTTGTCTCTCTGGAGTGTTTTCTCGACAAATGTGAGCAACAACCCTTGTTGGTGGTGTCACGGATTTCAAGATGGAGCAAGAATCTTTGTTAGTGGTGCCGCGAGGATCTACACGAAGTGATAAGATTCAGATTGTTAGCCTTTTCCCCCGTACGATGATGCGGATCTCGAGGACGAGATCCCTTGTTAGTGGTGTCAAATTGTAGCACCCAGGTAAAACCACTACTAGAAAAATTCTTGTTATTTTATTTTCTGCATCATGATGATATCATCATGTATCATCATGCCACATTACATGGATCATAGTTTAAATTGTTGTATTTAACTATTGCACTTGTTTTTGGAACTTGATATTTGAACTCGATCTTGTTTTTCCTCTCTCTATTTTAATCTCTAGTTGGTGCCATGTGTGAAACCATAATGTCAAGTTGGTTCTTATTTTCTATAATGCCTAAAAGGACTTGGGGCAACATCTCTTAATTCTACCTTGATCTTGTATTTTTGCCATATGGTCACCTTTATATTCTATCATATGCGACCATTCGGTCACGTCCAACTCTAGTTCAATTCTTCCATATATTTGGCCATTGTGTACTCTCTATTCCATCTCTACTATATTCTTCTTGTATTCTATCCTCTTTTTCTTGATCTTTTCATTTTTTGCACGAGCCTATTTACATTCTTCCTAAAATTCTATTACAATGCCACCTACACGATCCATATGCTCCCATACATGCCACCATATAACCTTTTCCTTTCAACCTTTGACCATGTCTCGTTCTTATGTTTCTTGCCACATGTGTTAATTGACATCTAATCAACACACATAAAACCATAGTACTACTTATGTGCTATTCCATTTTGTTTAAATTGTTTTGAGCATTTGCCTCGTTTGAATTTTGATCAAATCTTCTAACTAACCTCCTTGCATCTCTTGTTGGTTCAAACCACATCATCCATATTTTTCTTGCATTTTTCTAAGCACAAAATTATTTAATTAAAGACAGTATTTTTTTGCAAATTTATTCTTACGGTTTGATATACATAAAGTCATCCTTCTTTTCTTAATTAAACAAAATAATATTTTTGGCCATTATAAGACTGCAAAAGTGTTTTTTATTTTACTAATAATAAAAATAGACAAAAAGGTCGTCTAAAGTTTTAGCCCAAAACTAGATCCATTTAATCTAGTTTAGACTATATAAATCTCTAATTCTCTGATTTTGTCAAACCCTAATCCCATATCTCGGCTAGAGATCTAGAAACTCCCCTTTCTTCCGAACCTTCGGCTGCCCGGCGTGCTCCCTTTCTCTTCCTTTGTCTCTCTTCTATTTCCTTCAGTTCTCATTGATGAATGGCCATTATTTTTTTTGAAATTTTATATTATATATATGAAGGTAGATAGAACTCTACCTTATCTGTTGCAACAGGGTTACAACAGGAGCGGTGGTGAATTTACATGCCGGCAAAGCCCGGCAGCAGAAAAAGAAGAAGAAGAAATGAAAAGAGTTCAAAAAAAGTCAAAGAAACTTAAAGAAAAGCTGGCAATGTTGTGATCCACGAACTATCCTGGATCTAGCAGTTTTTCACCCAATACATTAGTTGTTGTTTCAGTTTAGGCTCCCTATAAGCCTAGAGAGCAAGTTCATCAGCAATATTCTTCAGCAAAGGTCTCTCTGAGATTTTCTTGTCATTGAACACTGTTATTCCTTGCCTTCCATAGATGTAATAGGCATGCGGCCAGACAGACTGGCCAAGTAGCATTTTGCATCTGTTGAGCCATACTCCACAGATCATTTGTCTTTCCTGAGATTTGTAGCATCCCAAGTTTGTCCCAGACCCAATCTGCCTACTGGCAGTGCAGCGTGATGTGCTCTATAGATTCCACCGCAGGGCATTGATTGCAGCCTGCATGAGGGCACCATTTTTTGGCTACCATATTATCTTTCGTGTTTAGTCTCCCCTTGTAGGCTAGCCAAAGGAAAATTTTGTGCCTGTGTGGGATGATCTTGCGCCATACCCAATTACCAGGTGCCCAAACTAACCATCTATCGCTAAAAAGGTTGTAGAAGTCTTTTGTCGTAGGGCTCTTCCCAGTTGTGACAAAGAACCTGTTATCACGCATGTTAGCTCCTTGTGTGCCGGTGTTGTTTAGCTCTTGCAGCAACAGTTGAAGCTGAATGTGTGCAGTGTGGGACAAAGGGGTGTGTAGTTGCAAGTTCCATGTCCCATGTGGCTGTTGCGACTGCACGGTGCAGCAAGGGTCTAGTGCGAAGGAGAATAGGATTGGCATCTCATGACATAGACGCCCCAGGTTTGTCCAGTTGTCATGCCAGAAGGCAGCTCTGTCTCCTTGGCCTGTTTTACAGAAAGTCGCATTCTACACGGTAGGGATTAGCGCAACAACAGATTTCCAGAATGGCGCGTCAGTGTGCAGCGGTGTCCGAGGTATGCTGTTTGACAAGTACCAGTTTGCAAGCCAGGAGAAGCATGGCCAAGTGCCAGAAGAGAGAAGCTTAGCAGTGAAATTTGCCATGAGTGCGCGGTTGTGAGTATGCAAGTTTCTAATGCCCAACCCCCTTGTCTTTTTGGCATTGTGACCACCTCCCATGCCATGAGACAGTGTCCCCCCAGACATTCATCCTTGTTCTTCCACAAAAACCCTCAACGAAACATGTTCACAGCTTCGATGCTCTTCTGATCCCACTCGATGCATGCCATGAAAAAGTTCAGTATGGCCGAAAGAATAGAGTTTATCATCAAGACTCTGCCTCCAATGGTCATCAGTCTAGGCATCCAACCAGGAAATCTCCTGCTGATTTTTTCAACCACTGGCGTAGAGCATCTGCCTCGTGATCTTATTTGTAGACAGAGGTAAACCCAGATAGGTGCATGGCAATTTGGTGATCTGGCAGCCAAAAGTTTGAGCAATTTGGGCAATCTCCTGCTCTGGAATATGCATTGGAACAAAGGTGCTTTTCTGGTAGTTTATCTGTAGGCCAGTGAATGCAGCAAAAGAATCTAGAATATATTTAGCAAAGATTGCTTGTTGGGTGGACCCATGTAGGATTAAAAGGGTATCATCGGTGTACTGAAGCGCTGGCAGAGGCGCTTCATCCTGTAGTGGGTTCTTTAGGAAACCTGCCTCATATGCTTTTCTGAACATTTGTTGTAGGATATCTGATACAATGATAAATATTTATGGTGACAATGAATCACCCTTCCGTATGCCTCTTTTAATTTTGAATTTCTTCCCGGGCTGTCCATTTATCAGAATCTGTGCCTGTGATGTTTGGAGTAAGCCTTTCATCCAGCTAATCCATAGATCTGGGAACCCCCTTGCAGAAAGAGTCTGCGTAATTGCCTCCCAATAAACAGAGTCAAATGCTTTCTAAAAATCTAGCTTTAGAACCATGACGGGTTGTTTTAACTTGTTGGCACATTGTATCAACTCAATTGCCGTTGTAAAGTTTTCTACAATTGATCTATTCTTGATGAAGCCTGACTGCATCTGATCCACCAAGCCCTTAATTTTGCTTTGTAGCCTGTTAGTCAGAACCTTGGCAATGAGCTTTGGTATGGAGTGTTGCAGAGAGATGGGTCTGCAATCTTTTATCTCTTGTGGTGTATCTTTTTTTGGAAGTAGGGTGACAAATGTACAGTTCACTCTAGAGAGGTCTAAGTGTTGGTTATGTAATGTGTGGAACAGTCCCATGATATCATTTTTTAGATCGTCAAGATAAAATTTATAGAATTCATTAGTGAAGCCGTCAGGTCCTAGGCTTTTATTATGTGGTGCCATCAGTACTGCAGGCTTGATTTCCGCCCAGGTGAATGGATTTGCTAAACTCTGTAGTTCTAGGGATTATGAGTTGTATATCTGTCCCAAGTCGATATTTGGTGTCCAAGTTCTCTCCTCAGCAAACAAATTGGAGAAATAGTTAGTGGTAATCCTTATCTTGTCTGCATCTCTGAAATAATCCTCCTGACCAAGCCTTAAAAATTTGATCTTGTTTTTCCTGAACCTGTACGTTGTCATAGTGTGGAAAATTTTATTATTTTTGTCCCCAAGCTTACACCATTTAATTTTGGCCCTCCTTTTCCACTTATCAGTATCAGCTTTACATAGACTCTGATATTTTTGCTAGAATAAGGTTCTGAAAGCAAACTCTAGGTTTGACAGAGATCTCCATTCTTCCACAACATCAAAATATTGGTTTGCATGTTTGAAATTTGCCATTATTTTATTCAGAGACCTTTTATCCTTTTGAGAAAATCTGGTTGCATCCCTGATACTCCTTAATCTGTGATTCAGTTTGGTTACTGCCGACATCTGTCTTGTTCCTTTTGCTAACAGTTGTGTGGTTGTTTGGATAAGATCTTCACATTGCAGCCAGTAGTCCTCATAGCAAAAAAGTTTATTGGTTTGTGTTCTTGCAGCATTATCCGGTAAAATTGGTTTATGATCAGAAGTTTATCTTCCCAAAGTACTACATTCAGAGTTAAAAAACCTGTTGGCCCACTCCAGATTTACTAAAACTCTGTCTAATCTGACCAGAGTTGGATCCCTCCTCTTGTTTGACCATGTAAACTTTGATTTGCATATGTCCACATCCATCAGCTCCATCTCGTCTATCCAGTTATTAAATTCATCTATTTCAGCCCAGCTTATATTGTCATTGTTTTTCTCATGCGTATATCTATAAGTGTTGAAATCACCTGCCAATGCCCAAGGGCCTGAGACATTTGGGAGTAAAGCCTTCATGTCCTGAAAAAACAAATTCCTGTCTTGTGCATCACATGGTGCATATACATTGGTGATTACTAACTCTGAATTGTCGACTGCAGGCACCACAGTGACAGTCATAGAGTACTTATTTTGCATGTTAACGATCACACTGTATTCCTTTTCAGACCATGCGATAAGAAACCCTCCTGATGTACCTTCTGACGGCTGGTAAGCAAAGCTAGTGTATCTTGCGGGTAAGAATTCTCTAACTTTGAATATTGTGATGTCTTGCAGCTTTGTTTCTTGTAGGCATATCAGGTGGCCTCTAGATTCATCAAGCACCTTATAAATAAGTGTGTTTTTTTCATGATCCCCCAACCCCCGCACATTCCAGGATATAATCCTCATTTAACCATTGTTTCATCCCAGAGAAATAGAAGGCAAGGAGAGCTCTGGGGTGATGCAATATGCCATGACAAAGTGTAAAATAAGTGCACGCTTTGAGTGGACGCAAGGTGAAGAAAATAATTTTCGGTGTTACAGGGCGCATTACAGGATGAGGTAAACAAAGGGGAAATGCAATGTTGGTCTATGGCATCGCCTAAAGCTAGCACTACCAACTTTGAAGGAAAACAAAGATGCAGGTGGGAACAAAAATAACAAAGCACCCTATCTAAGTAACACCTAACAGGGTCTGAACCTAAACCATCCCGATCAGCCATGAGCAGGGCTTTTCCCAGAGCCATTGTCCCTTTCCTGTATCTTCAAAGCCTCAGCCACCAGGTCGAAGTGACCATGCCGCAGCAACCGGCGAGTTCCATCAGAGTCCGCCTTCTCGTTTCTGGCGGGCGCGCCGTGACCGGCTTGGGCGCCAGGTCGTTGATATCTGGCATGCGTCGGGTCTTTGTCTTCTTGGGGCGGGCGTTGGTGGAGCCGATGGAGGAAGATCCCGAGTCCGCCGCGACAGCAGCTTTGCGGCTAGAAGCCCGCTAAACCAATGTCATCCTGGCCCTATCCTAAATTTTCTTGATCATGTCGCTGCGCCTGTGATAGGTAACTGTCTCTCTGCTTGCTGGCTCGTTGAGGTCGGGCATTGATTCAGAGTCAGAGATGGACATGGTCGCAGATTCATCAGACAGAGGATGGCTCTGCAATGCTGCAAGTTGTTCTTCAGTTCGCCGTTGGGCCGCAATCTGCTACTCGAGCAGCGGTTTCGCTTGAGGCACCGGCGGATTGATCTGGGCCTCCACCATCGGCCTTTTTCCCTTGCAGTCTTCAACCGGTTCCACTGCCTCGATCGTCGCCACTATGGAGCGGGAAGCAGTCCTCTTCTTGTTGTCCCCCAGGTTGAACATGAATGGGCCGCTCCCGCCAAGCAGTGAAAGAGTGCCGCCCGCCATAGGGTTCCCATGCTTTGCCGGCCCGGCACCACCCAAGCCAGCGATGAAACGTGCCTGATGCAGAGTTGCTGCGGTGACCCAGCATACCACTGCATGTGTAGTACACTATAGTCGTTGACATGACATCCACAGAACACCGTTCCGTAAATATCACATCCCTCAGAGTGGTACAACAGAAACATTGCGGGTCCATATTACAAACATACACACATTATTATTATTACAATACCAGAAGTTCAAGACTTCCAAAAGATTCAACTTACAAACCAAAATATAAGTGTTCCAGCGGAAGTTTCAAAGTAAAAACTTAAACTCCAAATTGAGCTCAAAAACTTATTGTTATATATTGTTCATGTTGCTCGGCTCAATTGGCTCCTAGAACTATGGTAAATATTCTGACTCTTGGTACTCTCCTCCATTGACGATATCATAGTCCTCCCCTTCTACGGCTCCATACATATTGGGCTCTTCATATAAGACCTCCTCTTGGCTCTCAGCTGCATACATTGGAGTATCTTCAGGATCCTTAGAGTCTAAGCAAGGGATCAAAGGAAAGGGTGAGTAACACCGTTACCCAGCAGGTTCATTATATGCAAGGTGGGAAGTTTGGTGCTCTATCTACCACCTTGGACCATAAGTCCTTGGAACTAGGCAATTTTTGTAAATCTTTCTTCAAAGGTTGATTTTATTATGAAAATCTATGACCATCAGCCTTCACAGGTTGACCAGAACTTTTATGGAGTTCCTTTCCTGCCGCGTTTGTAGCTCCTTCCCGGAATCGGTAGTAACAAGTTACAATTCTTACACTCTGCAGAGGTGCGTCACTTTACCCATGAGATATCAACTTCCTTGTTGCACAACCGGGCGTACTTTCACGTCCACAATGCCATGATGTGGGGACCAGTAGTTGGTCCAAGACAATCACTGCCCTCTCCGCGACCCCATATGTCTGCATGATCCTTCGGGGCTAGCTCATCTCCGTTAAGCCCCCTTTCGGGCAGGCTAAAACCCTGATGAGTTCCCAAGACTCTATGACCTGGTGATGCCCTGGCAAGTGCCATATTGAACGGACTATACCACTAAAAACCATTCATAGATAATCTAGACACCAAAAGTGTGGGGCATAAGGGTGCCCACCCATATGTTGGATCCGCACAAGGAATCACAACGTCACGTTAAGGTCGTCTTGCCTCCATACGAGAGGAAAAGGATACAGTTGACTTCTCCGTCCCATTCCAAATCTCATGGTTAACGTGTTATATACGGCGCTAGAATCACTGATGTCATGGGTTGTTAAGTTCCTAGTTAATCCTCATTGTTTCAAATATAAACCTAGGTTCTATTGCCTATTATATCATCACTTAGGATGATATCTATAATTTATTCATTTGAGAAAATGATATTTTCTTTTCTCGGAAACATAGATGATAACACACAATTTAGAAATACTTTGATAAAGACTCTTCAAAGGACATGAGCAAGTGATGAACTTGCCTTGTGATTGCAAGGTAGTGAAGTCGGATGCTTGCACTGGACCTTGAGCTTCTATGTCTACAAAACATCATTATTGTCCAGTAAGGACAATATTTAAAGAGGCAAAATGAGTATGCATAGTAATGCAATGCATTATTTATCATTGATTTTCTTTGTGTGTTTTACTCATTATTTTAGTTACAAGAATTCCTTATAAGAATAAAGGATTCCATTATAAGAATAAGATTTATAATTGTTGAATATTATATTTTCCATTTATTAAGATAATAAATTATTAAAATTTAATATAATTCCTATATTTAATAATTCCTTTAAGGATTAATATTTAAATAAAAGAATTTCTTTTTATGAACCAAACATTTATTTAGTATTTTTCTAAAATACTAAAATATTAATATATAATAAAAGTGATTTTTATTTATTTTTATATTTTTAATCAATTTTATAAAATTTAATAAGGAATATATATACATAAAAAATTCTTGACCAAAAATTATATCTATAAAATTTATTTCTTAATTTTATTAAATAGTTTGGATTATTATGAATCCAAAAATATTTTATTTATGTTTAGGGGTATTTTGGTCTTTTATTAATTATTTAAAACTTCTCTTAAGTTTTTGGGCTGAAACAATTGGGCTTGTTGGGCTAATTTGGCCCAAGTGGCCTGGACCAAAAGGATACCCCGAAGGGGTCCTGGCCCTCTCAGCCCACTTCATCTGTCTCCCTCTCTCGTCCTCATCTCCTCTCCCTCTCGACCCCGTGGGTTGCTGGCACCGCCGTCGAGCGATGCTCGCCACTGTGGCCCTCCCTAGCTGCTGCCGTGGTACAGGGCGAGGTTGTCGACTATGCTGGTTCATCTCCTCCGCCTCGATTTGACTTTGGAGCTCTCCTGTGGCTGTGCTAGATCCGTTCCTGAACCCTAGGGTTTGGGGTTGGATGCTTTCACCGCCGCTGTTGATCCTCCTATGGTGGTGTGCAACGCTGTGCGCTACTGTGGTCGCCGTCGTGGCTGGTGCGGGACGCAGCGCCCCCTAGGGTGCTCCCCATGCCGCCACGAGCTCGTCGGCCCCTCTGCATCCTCTTCAATTCCTCAGCGAGGACCACCGGTGAGTTGTGCTTCTGTGAACCCTAGTGCATCTAGACACCTCGAGTTCCTCTGTGTGTATCTAGTGGCCAATCTATATTTTGTGGTTGCACTAATACTAGGGTTCATCTCTATTGCTGGTAGAATGATGTTATGGCCTGGTAATGATGCTTAGTGAGAATTTGTGTTCTCTGCACTTCAGTACTTGTGGTCATCCTTTGATTATGTGGTGCTCTTATTGGTCTGAGGCTAATACTGGATCAAATACTAGGGTTTCATAGTATTGCCTCTGGTTGTTACTATGATGGCTTAGTGTGTTCATCTGTTGTCAGTATCTTGATACTGACAGTGACCCTCTCAGTGATGATTCACTTTCTTGGTGTTGGTTGGCTTGCCTGTTTATGCTTAGTCTGAATTTAATTCAATAGAATCAAATGATTCTTTGAAGATGAATAGATAAATATGATATGACCTCTGAGTCTGGTCTCAGGGAAATGATTTGATAGTTGATTTGTGTAGATTGGACTATTTGATTGTCTTAGTGATAAGATTAGTGCTTATGAAACCTTCTTAGAATGGTACATAAGTAGATCTTGTTGCTG
This sequence comes from Avena sativa, assembly GCA_916181665.1. Taxonomy (NCBI): domain Eukaryota; kingdom Viridiplantae; phylum Streptophyta; class Magnoliopsida; order Poales; family Poaceae; genus Avena; species Avena sativa. The sequence continues at coordinate 236,506,781 of OV702283.1, read as the reverse complement.
ACTTTACTTATGGTCATTTCTGGAATTTGATAGATGCTTATAATTAAGTTGGGAAACTTATTGTTTAATCAGGCCTATCAGGCTCTAGGATCTAGAGTTCTAGTTGGTTAAGTGAATGGGTTTGTTTGTGACTTATAAAATTTGAGGTGCTACTCCTTCTGGAGATGTGCCCTGATCTTGTAAGAACAAATAATAACTTTACAAAAGTTGCCTTTGATATCACCAATTCTATGAGGCTGGTCTGAGAACTTGGTGTTTTTGCTAGAGTTTAATTCTGTTCTTTTAAATTTAAAACCTCTAGGATAGATTCACCCCACCAGGGTGATTATTGAGAGGTTGTTTGATGAAACACCACATGATCCTATGTGGATAAGATGAATAAATCATGTGGTGGTTTTATGATACTCACCACAAAATTTGTTGATTGCTGTGGTTGGTGGTGATGTTGGTGCCACTTATTGGATCTTGTCCTTCGCCTCCTGATGCTGTTCTTGGCTCCCTTGGTTCCTATGCTTGGCCTTGATCTAGCCTGCTCCTCCTAGCTCCTGTGGCTTGGCCTTGCTGTCCACCTAATTCTTCCCCCTACTTATGTCACCATCTAGTGATGTTTGGTTGATCTTTGGTGGTGCTTTTGTTTGGCTGGTTTTGCTGTGGCTAGGTTGTTGGTTCTTGGTGTGGTATGAGAAATGGAATGGTGCACTTGTGCTTGCTCACGTCTTTGTTGGGATCTTTTTCTTGTGTAGGCAGCTGTGGCTATGTTGATAGCACATCCATGCATTTAGTTTTGTGAGCTGCTTGTGTGCCTGCTGCACTCTTGTGGATATGCTCAGGGAAATGTTCTACCTTTTTATCTGGTTACCATTTATCTGTCTGGTGAAACTTGCCCCTCTTACTGATTGGAATCATTTGACTTGTGGCTTATTTATTATGAAAGATTTAATTCTTTCATATCGGTGAAACTTGCCCCTTAAGATTTACTCAATGATGTAAAATGGAACAATGCATCTCACTGTTCTCTACTGAGAGTAAAAAATTAATAACTTAACCTTTACTTTTCTTTTAGTTTGTTCTTTGTTTTGCAGGTACAAGATTTGAAGATTCAAGATTAGAATAGGTTTACTTTTAGGTAGAATAGTTCCTTTGTAATCTTTATTTTATTCTTTTGTAATCTTTATTTTATTCTTTTGTAAGAAAGATGTATTAGTTTCATAATAAATGTAATTTCCTCCTTTTGTAAATTCACTCTTGTAAAGATTCTTTATAAGTTACATTTTATCAATCTTACATACAGTTTCTGGTTACTATATATTGTTTCTTAATTAAATAATATTACTAAATCATAACTCTGTTATTTTACAATGTAATTTCAAATCTTAAGTTTGAATTCAAATTCCTTTCCCCAAAACACACTAATCCATAAAGATCATGTCAAAGTTTATAACGATCTTCTCCAAGGCTATTCCTAAACTTAAAGAGTGAAAGAAACTTTGATCACTTTATGTTTTTATTTGGCGAAAAATTTAGCCACATTTTTTACAGATGAATGCATGCAATTGCACAGATTCCTAAATCTACCCTTCATTAGTTCCTAAATGTTGGGATGTTACAGACCTCCCCCTTAAATTAAACTTCGTCCTGAAGTTTGTTGAAGTGTACCTGAACAATTCTGGATAGGCTTTTCTGAAATCATCTTCTTTCTCCCAGGTGGCTTCTCTCTCGGGATGATGTTCCCACTGTACCTTGCAGTACTTTATTGGCCTATTCCTCAACCTTTTCTAGTTTTCTTCCAAAAATTTACAGGGTTTTTCAACATAGGTCAGGTCTTCTCGTAATTCCATCTCTTGATGTGTGATTGCATCATCAGGAACTTTAAGACATTTTCGGAGTTGTGACACATGGAAAACATTTTATGAACTTGAGCCAATCTTGAGGGTAACTCTAAAGCATAAGCTATAGTCCTGTTCTGACTCAGTATTTTGAATGGCCATATATATCTTGGACTCAATTTTCCTTTAACTCCGAAGCTTTTAACTGCTTTCATTGGGCTTACTTTCAGATATACCATGTCTCCCACTTCAGGATTCCATGATCTTCGACTTTGATCAGCATAACTTTTCTGCCTACTTTGAGCTATTTTCAATCTATCCTTGATTTTATCAATGATATCTTGTCTTTCCTTGATATAGTCCGGCGCAAATTCTTTGCTCCTTCCAAGCTCATACCAACATATTGGTGATCTAAATTTCCTTCCATACAGTACTTGATATGGAGCTGCCTTCAGACTACTCTGATAGCTGTTATTGTAGGAAAATTCTGCCAACGGTAGATGATCTTCCCACGAACCTCCAAAATCTAATGCACAAGCCCTTAACATGTCTTCTAGTATTTGATTGGTTCTTTCCATTTGACCCCCTGTCTCTGGATGATAAGCTGTGCTAAAATCTAACTTTGAACCAAGTTCTTCATGTAATTTGCTTCCAAAATGCTGAAGTAAACACTGATCCCCTATTAGTTACGATCTTCTTGGGAACTTCGTGCTTACTTACTATTTCTTTGATGTAAACTTCCACTAACTTCTCGGCATTATCCTTCTGATTTACCGGAATAAAATGTTCACTTTTAGTGAGTCTATCAACAATTACCCATATCATATCCTTCCGGTTAGGTGTCATGGACAATCCTATGATGTAGTCCATACCAATTTCCTCCCATTTCCAATAAGGAATTTCCAAAGGTTTCAATGGTCCTGCTGGACTTTGATGTTCATCCTTCACCCTTTGGCAAGTATGGCATTCTGACACATATTTTGCAATGTCTCTTTTCATGTTATTCCACCAGAATAATTCTTTCAGATCCATGTACATCTTAGTACTTCCTGGGTGTATGGAATATGGTGTTTCATGTGCTTCTCGGAGTATTACTTCACGAATCTCAGTCACATCTGGAACACAAAGACGATCTTGGAACCATAAAGACTCATAATATCCTAGGCAAAAAACTGATGTTTGCCCTTGAGATATCCTCCAAATTTCTTCAGCAATGAAAGGATCTTCTGCTTGATGTCTAAAAATTTCATGCTTAAGATCACTATCCTGCTCTGCAACTACTTGCATAGTAGCTAATCCTCCAAAAGTTTTTTTCTAATAAATTGAAGTTCTAATCTTTCCAAATCCATCTGTAACTCTTTTGGTAGCTCCCGATTGCTAGGCTGAATATCTGCACTTTTATGACTTAAAGCATCCGCTACAACTTTTGCTTTTCCCGGGGTATAGTTGATTGTTAAATCATAATATTTGATTAGTTCCAACCAACACTTTTGTCTCATATTTAATTCCTTTTGGGTGAAGAAATATTTGAGACTTTTGTGGTCAGTGTATAACTCACATCTGGCTCCATAAAGAAAATTCCTCAGTCCTTTCAGAGCAAACACTACTACTGCTAACTCCAGATCATGAGTTGGATAATTGACTTCATGTGGTTTCAGTTGTCTTGATCCATAAGCAATCACTTTCTGATCTTGCATTAACACACAACCCATACCTTCTTTAGATGCATCACAGTATACTGTAAAGTCTTTCCCTGTTTCTGGAACTGCTATGATTGGAGCGGTAGTTAATCTGGTCTTTAACTCCTGAAAACTTGCTTCACACTTCTCATCCCAGTTGAATGGTGTATTCTTCCTTAACAATTTGGTCGTTGGTCCATCTATTTTGCAGAAACCTTCAATGAATCTCCGATAATAACCAGCCATCCCCAAAAAACCTCGAATTTGTTTCCCATTGGTTGGTGCAGTCCATTCTAGTACTGATTGAACTTTGGATGGATTTACAGCAATTCCATCTTTAATGATCACATGACCGGGGAATTCTAGCTCATCTAACCAGAATTCACACTTACTGAACTTAGCATAAAGTTTATGTTCTCTTAGGGTCTGCAATGCTATTCTCAAATGATCCGCATGCTCTTCCTTATCCTTGGAATATATCAAAATATCATCAATGAAGACTATGACAAACTTATCCAAATATGGCATGAAGATTTTGTTCATCAGGTTCATGAATATTTCTGGTGCATTGGTCAAACCAAATGGTACTACAAGATACTCATGGTGTCTATACCTTGAGCAAATGCGGTCTTTGGAACATCTTCTGGTTTGATTTTTATCTTATGGTATGCGGATCTTAGATCGATCTTAGAAAATACTCCATCTCCTTTCACTTGATCAAATAGATCTTGAATTCTTGGTAAAGGATACTTATTCTTTATGGTAACATTGTTCAGATTTATGTAGTCCCCACACATCCGTCTTCCACCATCCCTTTTATCCACAAAGATCACCTGTGTTCCCCATGGGGATACACTTTCCTGAATGAATCCTTTTCTGGCTAACTCATCAATTTTCTCTTTGAGTTCTTTTAATTCTTTTGGTCCCATCTTGTATGGTCCTTAAGCTATTGGTGTTGTACCTGGAATTAGATCAATAGTGAACTCTATTTCCCGATATGGGGGCATTCTAGGTAGCTCTGCTGGAAAAACATCTTGAAACTCATTTACTAGAGGAATATCTTCCAACTCAACCTCCTTCATTGAGTTCAACTGAAGATCCACCACAATATGACTGTGCTTATCTGCTTGGTAAACTATCCTTGCTCCATTTGGAGTTTTGATTGAGACAGTTTTTCTCCTCACAATTAATCTGAGCCCCATGTTCAGTCATCCAGTCCATCCCTAGCACTACTGCAATTCCCTTCAAAGGAATCACATAAAGGTCCGCAAAGTATGTACAACCACATATCGAAATAACCTGATCTTGTTTAATGTGGCGTACAATCACATTTCCCCTTGTCGTAACTACGGTCATAGCATTTTCTAACGTTGCCCTTCTAATCCCGAATTTATCACATAATTCTTCAGAAATGAATGAAGTAGTTGCACCAATATCAAATAGAACTTTGCCGGGATTGGTAAGGATATTGAGCGTACCTATCACTGCATGCTCCGAGTTATCCACCTCCTCTAGGGTTGCGCAATTCATCTTCCCGATAAGTCGGTTCCTCTTGCCATTGTTGTTCTTGACATTATTTCCTCCTTTATTTGGCTGCCCATTGCCTCCACTAGCTTGTCTTCCATCTTTAACAGGCCAACCTCCTTGTGGTTTGCTTGGACAATTTGGATTTATGTGACCCCTCTCGCCACAAGCATGGCACACAATTACTAGTTTCTGGCAATCCCTGCTCATATGCCCTGGTAGTTTGCAATTGTGGCATATAATATTCTTTCCGTTTGGATTTGCACTCCAGTTGGAATTGTTGTTGTTATATGCTATATTCCTTGGCTTGAATTCCAGATTGGGCTTGGGTTTACTTGCTTGTATCCTCTTAGTTTCCTTCTTAGCTCTCTTCCTTCTATCCTCTTGCACATTCTTATAGTCATCTTCAAAAGTGATAGCTGCATCCAGCAACTGCTGATACGTTTGCTTATTAGCCAACCTTAATTGCATCCTCACAAATGGATTTAACCCTCGCAGCAAACTCTTCTTCCTCTTTTCTTCAGTATTAACTTCTTCCTCGGCATAACGAGACAGTTGGCTAAACTCCTGAATATACTTCATGACACTAGTATATCCCTGCTGAAGCTCCTCAAATTCTCTCCGCTTCAACTCCATAACACTTTCCGTAACATGATATTCACGGAACCTCTGCTTGAACTCTTCCCAAGTGTACTCTCTTCCTGGCTATTGCATGGCTAACTGATTTTCCCACCATGATGCTGCAGGTCCTGTCAGAAGATGAGTTGCATACCTCAGTTTTTCCTCATCATTAGAACATACAATCTTCAGCTTTCTTTCTGTATCTGCTAGCCAATCTTCTACATCCATTGGTCCAGGGGCTGATGCAAAAGGTAACAGCCTTGCATGCTGGAAGTCCGAAAGACTCACTTCTCCACCTTCAGGTGCTCTCTGATTCCTAGCTCGTCCCAACAGCTCTTCCATGAACTTGTTTTGGTTTTCTTGCATCATTTTCATATACTACATAAAGTTCTACTCCATTAATGGCCTCATTGGTGGTGGTGGTGGTAATGTCCTCTGATTTCCTGCATCTGCATCGGCCTTCTCCTTGGCCTCACATTCCATTCGCTGCTGCTCAGATTCGGTTTCTACACTCGTGTCCATGACCCCCTAGTCCTGCAACATAAAGCGAATACTCATAATTACATCATGCACATGTGTTCTGAGCTTGACTTTACGCACAGAACTAGCCACACAATAAAAATCCAAGTAAAATCTCAATATGCATTTCACATATTATACATTACAAGCCTCATAAAAAAGTACAGAGTCACCATACTTGTACCATATGGGTACAATAACGACTTAACAACACTTCCTTATTTAACTATCTACATCATTTTCTCAGATTACAATACACGATACATGATACTTCCTAATAAGCCTCCTGCTTCTAGTATCCACGCCGCTCATTATACATGCCCGCAGTCCAACCGTGATGACGTGACGTCCGTCGCACAGTTTGTGGAACAAATGGCCTTCCAGAAGGAACATATTCAGTATCTGAAGTGTCAGGACTTGAGTCATTACTCAACCTAAGTGCACTGACTCCCTCCAGCTCAGCTGAAAATTCTTCAGAAACATATTCAACATTATCACCCACTTGCATCTCCTGAGCTTCATTCCTTGATTCGTCGACAAAATATGCAGATCCTGCTGCTCCCCAGGTGCTCTGTTGGGCAAGATAGTTAAACACCGGATAATGTATATTCCCTGGGTTTTGAGAAGGTGTTGATGATTCAAACACTCTCTCCTCAGGATCTTCTTCTTCATCCTGATTATCTATAAATATGGGATTTCTACTACTGTTACTAGGATTGTTTCTTGTACCCATCCAACTGGATTGTCCAACATTTCTGTCAGACCCATCTATGGACATCTGATTTCCTTGAGATCCTTCAAATGATCTCATTCTCCAACCATCAGAATTCTCGATAGGAAGTTCTGAATCAGAACCTTCCTCTGAACCCTGTGGTACTTCATACCTCATATCTAAAGTAGGATCATATATAGGTTCAGGCCTCGGTGAATAAGGATATGGTGTAAACGTTTCAAGATCTATAGGTATATCCTTAAAGATTGGTTTTGTACTACTACTTGCTTCCTTCTCCAACTGGAATGATAACTGCTTCCTTCTTTCCGGGTCAGTTAGATCCTCTAACATGTCATTTTATCTTCAACAATAACTTGATGTGTCTTATAAAAAGACGCAACAAGTGTTCGGTATCTATCCATAAACTTGGAAGATAACTTAGGATGCTTCTTAACCAAAGTAAGATGATCCGGTACAGGTTCCGAGTCTATAGAATCATGAGGAATCACAGAAAATGTGCTACCTTCTAGCTCCTTGGCTTTATGCTCCCGGATATTAGCTATCGCCTCCACAACAGCAACATGATATGCTGCTAAGTGACTCCTACCTTCACCTATAGGTAGATCATGATATAATCCAAGCTCCTTTGGGAGTTGGATACTCACATGATAATTGGATAACATCCGACCATCATAATAGGTTATGGTATTCACTGGAATTCTAGTTGGACAACTAAAAATCTTTAAGAGTTGACGAAGTTGGTCCGTGAATGATCCTTGGTAATCATCAAGAGTCTCCTCTTTCCTTACCAAAGTCTGTTTTGGAAACTTTGGTGCCATAACTCTGTATGTCAAAAATATTTTTATTAGTAACCAATAATATATTGCATCATAACAAAGAATTATCGCACTAAAACATATAACGGAATATTCTCATTTGAATACCCATTATATTTCTTTTAGAGAATTCTTTATCGTTGCTACACACTCCTACAGGTAATACCCTTACTAGGTTTCCAACCTAAGGTCAAAGGAATTTGCTCTGATACCAACTGCGGTGACCCAGCATACCACTGCATGTGTAGTACACTATAGTCGTTGACATGACATCCACATAACACCGTTCCGTAAATATCACATCCCTCGGAGTGGTACAACAGAATCATTGCGGGTCCATATTATAAACATACACACATTATTATTATTACAATACCATAAGTTCAAGACTTCCAAAAGATTCAACTTACAAACCAAAATATAAGTGTTCCAGCGGAAGTTTCAAACTAAAAACTTAGACTCCAAATTGAGCTCAACAACTTATTGTTATATATTGTTCATGTTGCTCGGCTCAATTGGCTCCTAGAACTATGGTAATTATTCTGACTCTTGGTATTCTCCTCCATAGACGATATCATAGTCCTCCCCTTCTACGGCTCCATACATATTGGGCTCTTCATAGAAGACCTCATCTTGGCTCTCAGCTGCATACATTAGAGTATCTTCGGGATCCTCAGAGTCTAAGAAAGGGATCAAAGGAAAGGGTGAGTAACAGCGTTACCTAGCAGGTTCATTATATGCAAGGTGGGAAGTTTAATGCTCTATCTACCACCTTGGACCATAAGTCCTTGGCACTAGGCAATTTTTGTAAATCTTTCTTCAAAGGTTGATTTTATTATGAAAATATATGACCATCAGCCTTCACAGGTTAACCAGAACTTTCATGGAGTTCCTTCCCTGCCGTGTTTGTAGCTCCTTCCCGGAATCGGGAGTAACAAGTTACAATTCTTACACTCTGCAGAGGTGCGTCACTTTACCCATGAGAGATCAACTTCCTTGTTGCACAACCGGGCGTACTTTCCCGTCCACAATGCCATGATGTGGGGCCCAGTAGTTGGTCCAAGCCAATCACCGCCCTCTCCGCGACCCCATATGTCTGCACGATCCTTCGGGGTTGGATCACCTCCGTTAAGCTCCCTTTTGGGCAGGCTAAAACCCTGATGAGTTCCCGAAGACTCTATGACCTGGTGATGCCCCGGCAAGTGCCATATTGAATGGACTATACCACTAAAAACCATTCATAGATAATATAGACACCAAAAGTGTGGGGCATAAGGGTTCCCACCCATATGTTGGATCCGCACAAGGAATCACAATGTCACGTTAAGGTCGTCTTGCCTCCATACGAGAGGAAAAGGATACAGCTGACTTCTCTGTCCCATTCCAAATCTCATGGTTAACGCGTTATATACGGCGCTAGAATCACTGATGTCATGGGTTGCTAAGCTCCTAGTTAATCCCCATTGTTTCAAATAGAAACCTAGGTTCTATTGCCTATTATATCATCACTTAGGATGATATCTATAATTTATTCATTTGAGAAAATAATATTTTCTTTTCCTGGAAACATAGATGATAACACACAATTTAAAAATACTTCGATAAAGACTCTTCAAAGGACATGAGCAAGTGATGAACTTGCCTTGTGATTACAAGCTAGTGAAGTCGGACGCTTCAACTGGACCTTGAGCTTCTATGTCTACAAAACATCATTATTGTCCAGTAAGGACAATATTTAAAGAGGGAAAATGAGTATGCATAGTAATGCAATGCATTATTTCTCATTGATTTTCTTTGTGTGTTTTACCCATTATTTTAGTTACAAGAATTCCTTTTAAGAATAAAGGATTCCATTTTAAGAATAACATTTATAATTGTTGAATATTATATTTGCCATTTATTAAGATAATAAATTATTAAAATTTAATATAAATTCCTATATTTAATAATTCCTTTAAGGATTAATATTTAAATAAAAGAATTTATTTTTATGGACCAAACATTTATTTAGTATTTTTCTAAAATACTACAATATTAATATAAAATAAAAGTGATTTTTATTTATTTTTAATTAATTTTATAAAATCTAATAAGGAATATATATACATCAAAAATTCTTGACCAAAAATTATATCTATAAAATTTATTTCTTAATTTTATTAAATAGGTTGGATTATTATGAATCCAAAAATATTTTATTTATATTTTTTGGATTTTTATTTTATTTTCTAGAATTTTTTTAAGTTTAGGGGTATTTTGGTCTTTTATTAATTATTTAAAAGTTCTTTTAAGTTTTTGGGATAAAACAATTGGGCTCATTGGGCTGATTTGGCCCAAGTGGCCTGGACCAAAAGGATACCCCAAAGCGGTCCTGGACCTCTCAGCCCACTTCCTCTGTCTCCCTCTCTCGTCCTCATCTCCTCTCCCTCTCGACCCCGTGGGGTGCTGTCGCCGCCGCCGAGCGATGCTTGCCGCCGTGGTCCTCCCTGGCTGATTTCGTGGTGTAGAGCGAGGTTATCGACTATGCTGGTTCATCTCCTCCGCCTCGATTTGATTTTGGGGGTCTCTTGTGGCTATGCTAGCACCGTTCCCAAACCCTAGGGTTTGGGGTTGGGTGCTGTCTCCGCCACTGCTGAACCTCCTGTGGTGGTGTGCAGTGTTGTGCGCTACTGTGGCTGCCGCCGTGGCTGGTGCGGGTTGCAGCGCCCCCTGGGTACTCCTCATGCCGCCAAGCGCTCGTCGGCCCCTCCGCTTCCTCTTCAATTCGTCAGCGAGGACCACTGGTGAGTTGTGCTTCTATGAACCCTAGTGCATCTAGACACCTCGAGTTCCTCTATGTGTATCTAGTGGCCAATCTATATTTTGTGGTTGCGCTGATACTAGGGTTCATCTCTGTTGCTGGTAGAATGATGTTATGGCCTGGTAATGATGCTTGGTGAGAATTTGTGTGCTCTGCACTTTAGTACTTGTGGTCATCCTTTGATTATGTGGTGCTCTTATTGGTCTGAGGCTAATACTGGATCAAATACTAGGGTTTCATAGTATTGCCTCTGGTTGTTACTACGATGGCTTAGTGTGTTCATCTTTTGTCAGTATCTTGATACTGACAGTGACCCTCTCAGTGATGATTCACTGTCTTGGTGTTGGTTGGCTTGCCTGCTTATGCTTAGTCTGAATTTTATTCAATAGAATCAAATGATTCTTTGAAGATGAATAGATAAATATGATATGATCTCTGAGTCTGGTCTCAGGGAAATGATTTGATAGTTGATTTGTGTAGATTGGACTATTTGATTGTCTTAGTGATAAGATTAGTGCTTATGAAACCTTCTTAGAATGGTACATAAGTAGATCTTGTTGCTGACTTTACTTATGGTCATTTCTGGAATTTGATAGATGCTTATAATTAAGTTGGGAAACTTATTGTTTAATCAGGCCTGTGATGCTGGTCTGAGGCTCTAGGATCTAGAGTTCTAGTTGGTTAAGTGAATGGGTTTGTTTGTGACTTATAAAATTTGAGGTGCTACTCCTTCTGGAGATGTGCCCTGATCTTGTAAGAACAAATAATAACTTTACAAAAGTTGCCTTTGATATCACCAATTCTATGAGGCTGGTCTGAGAACTTGGTGTTTTTGCTAGAGTTTAATTCTGTTCTTTTAAATTTAAAACCTCTAGGATAGATTCACCCCACCAGGGTGATTATTGAGAGGTTGTTTGATGAAACACCACATGATCCTATGTGGATAAGATGAATAAATCATGTGGTGGTTTTATGATACTCACCACAAAATTTGTTGATTGTTGTGGTTGGTGGTGATGTTGGTGCCACTGGTTGGATCATGTCCTTCACCTCCTGATGCTGTTCTTGGTTCCCTTGGTTCCTATGCTTGGGCTTGATCTAGCCTGCTCTCCTAGCTCCTGTGGCTTGTCCTTGCTGTCCACCTGATTCTTCCCCCTCCATATGTCAACATCTGGTGATGTTTGGTTCATCTTTGGTGGTGCTTTGGTTTGGCTGGTTTTGCTGTGGCTAGGATGTTGGTTATTGGTGTGGTATGAGCAATGGAATGGTGCACTTGTGCTTGCTCACGGCTGTGTTGGGATCTTTTGCTTGTGTAGGCAGCTATGGCTGTGCTAACAGCACATCCATGCATTTAGTTGTGTGAGCTGCTTGTGTGCCTGCTGCACTCTTTTTTTTAGGGTAAAACAGTATGGCAAAAAAACCCACTGCAATTTTGATATATCATAGAGTGTTACAAAGAATATTTACAATCTCAATCCACCTCAAAAAGAGGGATAACATTCTAAGCAACTATCTCCTGTCTAAATTATTTTCAATCCAAACTTTGAGGCCCTAATAATACTTCTTCTTAATTCTATACAGGACCCATCTTAATTCCTGAGCTACAATAGCTCTCCATTCCTCAAGCGAAGCATGCTTGTTGTTGAAGATTTCATTGTTTCTGCAAATCCAAATGCCCCAAGCTCCAAGTATAAGAATTTCCATTGCAAAATGGACATTAAGATCTTTTTTAATACTGGCTAAAGCTTCAAAAAGATTTTGATCAGCCACTTGGACATGCGAGATTTCAGCCCAGCAGGCTCTTGCAAAAGGGCAGCCCCAAAATAAATGTAGAATAGTTTCTTCACTGATGCAGCCATGGAACACACATTCATAAGATGCCAGAGAAAAACATTTCCTTTTCAGAAGCTTTCTTGTGTTTAGCCTATCAAGCAGTAAGAGCCAGAAGAAGAATTTGTGCTTTTGCTGACAAGAGGATTTCCACAACCAAGAGAAATGTGGCTGCATAGGTTGGCAACCAGATAAGGAACAATAAGCCTCTTTGACTGAAAAATTACTGCCCCAAATGTAACTCCAATTATCAGCTTCCCCCTGCCTGTCAGTACTAAGAATTTGCTCAAGACTTTGATATTCATGGTAAGCTTGCTGTGACAGAGGGAGGAAAAAAAGGTCCTGAGTATTATCTGTCTGCAGGAACTCACTAACAGAGATGTGTGGGTTTTTTTGCATAGGAGAGGAGATGAGGAAGCTTATGTTGAAGACACCTATCATTCCACATATCAGTCCAGAGAAGTGTGGATTTTCCATCTCCCACCAAGCACTTTGCAATTCCTTTAAAAATGTCAATCAATTTCAGATGAGCTTTCCACCAAAAGGATCCCTCAAGACTTCTTCCAGGGAGTTTACCATTACAGTAATAAGTGTTCCATATAAGGTGAAACCAAGGGATATCCTTGTGATTATAAAATTTATCCAAATTCTTCAAAAGAAGTGCAGAGTTTTGGATATTAAGGTCAAGAACTCCCAATCCCCCCTGGTTCTTCGGTCGAAAAACTTCCATGCTACAAGAGCATTACCTCTAGCTTGAACATCAGATGTTTTCTTTCTCCATAGACATTGCCTCATATATTTAATCAACTGTTCCTTAATAGTGACAGGAAGATCAAAACAGCTCATGTAATATATGGGAAGGGAAGACAAAACAGATTTAACTAGCTACAGCTTCCCCCCATAATTAAGAAAATCAGCTATCCCACACAACCTTCTCTCAACTCTCTGAACAATAAGCAGGAAATGTTCCACTGCAGGTTTATTTAAACTTAGAGGCAAACCAAGGTAGGTGAAAGGCAAAGAGCCAGTGAGGCAAGAAAGAGTATTAGAAAAGTGTCCAAGCCTCTCAGAGTCCATGTTAATTGGCATCATGCTGGATTTTGAGTAATTAACTTTGAGTCCAGTGGAGAGAGCAAAAGTATGAAGAATGGCCTTAAGGCACAAAAGTTGCTCAGAATCAGCTTTAAGGATTAATAAAGTGTCATCTGCATACTGAACCACAGGGAAATCAGGACAGAACACATCTTCAGTGGGAAGAGAAAGAAGACCAAGATTCATTGCCTTATTGAGGATACTTTGAAGGAGATCAGCAGCCAAGACAAACAGAAGGGGAGATAAAGGATCCCCCTGTCTAACACCTCTTCTGCAATAAAATTTTTTCCCAGGCACTCCATTTAAAAGCATAGAGGAAGAAGCTGAACCAAAGATCAACTGAACCCAAGAAATCCATTTATCACCAAAACCTTTGGCTTTAAGGATATTGATAATTGCAGAGTGCTCAATTCTGTCAAAAGCCTTTTCAAAGTCAAGCTTAAGAATTAAAATTTCTTCCTTGGACTTGTGACATTGATCAAGGAATTCAAATGCCCAACCTAAACAATCTTGGATAGATCTTTGTTTGAGGAAACCATATTGATTCTTGTGAACAAGCTTAAGGATGACCTTCTGTAGTCTATTAGCCAGAATTTTGGTGATAATCTTAAAGACACTATTGAGCAGAGAAATAGGCCTAAAATTAGCAGGAGTCAAAGGAGCTGCAATTTTTGGAATGAGGGTGATAAAAGAGGCATTAATGCTTTCCAAGGAAGTTTGCCCCTCATAGAAATCCACAAGGAGTTGTTTCACATCATCCTTAATAATAGGCCAGCAATGTTTCATGAATTCATTATTAAAACCATCAGGGCCAGGGATTTATCATTTGGCAGATCTTTAATGACCTCATCAATCTCCTCATCAGAGAAAGGTTTTTCCAAAGCATCCCTTTCCTCTTGCCGTAAGCATTCCCCAGCCAAGTCATTAAGATTGAAGTGCATTTCAGGCTTATCAGAAGTACCCATTCTATCTTTAAAGGAATTCCAAAGGAGATTTGGTTTGCCATCATGATCATAAATCTCAAGATCAGAAACGTCCTTTAGCATGGAAATGTAGTTATGCCTAAAGCTTATGGTAGCTCTGGAGTGAAAGAATTTTGTGTTTTATCACCCAGCTTAACCCATTTGATTTTCCCTCTCTGTTTCCAATAAGTATTTTGATCCTGTAACAGAGAGATTATAAGATTTTTCAGGAGATCCCTGAGATTCCATTCTTGGACAGTAAGGGTTCTCATTTCCTCCATGACATCCAGAAAATCAATGGTGGCATTAACATTACAGATTTGTGATTTCAGGCAAGGCAGATTTTTGGCCCAGATCTTCAGCCCCCTTCTCACATTTTTGAATTTAGCATTGATTTTTTTTGCAGAATCTTGGAAACCCACAGGAATATTCCAGGCATTTTGAACAATAGCTTTAAATTCCTTATGATGCATCCAATGATTTTCAAATCTAAACATCTGGGCTTTGGGAATTACTGTGCCAATGGAAATGACACAAGGAAGATGGTCAGAGGTAGGCTTTGCAAGAGGAGAATCAAAGGTTGAGGGAAAACTCTGAGTCCAGGAAGCAGAAGTAAAAAACCAGTCCAACCTTTCCAAAAGGGGATCTTTTTGCATATTACTCCAAGTGAACTTTCTACCTTTAATTGGTAACTCTATGAGACCCAAATTATTAATGGCTTCATTAAAGAGAAGCATACCATTCACATCTCCACCCAATTTGTTTCTATCAGAAGGTTGTCTACAAAAGTTGAAGTCTCCCACAATGAGCCAGTCCAAATTATCAGGCATATCAATGTTTCCAAACCAATCCAAAAATTCAGCCTTTTTTTCAGGTAAACATGGCCCATAAATATTGGTAAGGATCCAGGATTCACTGGACAAGAGAGATGTCAAGGTGATGGAGATGGAAAACTCATTGTGGAAGGAAAGATGCCCAGAGAACAGGGAACTATTCCAAATGGTGATCAAACCTCCAGATGCTCCTCTGGAGGGAAGAAATTCAAATTGGTAAATTTGGGGGGGGGGGGGCAGAATTTTTTGATGAAAGAGCTGTCAAAATCCTCTCTCTTAGTTTCTTGAAGACAAATAATGTCACAGCCAGACTCCTCAATTTTATTTCTGAGAGAAATCCATTTTTTCAGAATTAATTCCCCTGATATTCCAATTCAAGATCTTCCAAATTATTTTGTTATTCATTAAGAAACCAAAAGAAAGTATAGATATGGGGTGATATAAATAATGTAATCACCCAACAGTGGAAACAACAATCACATAGGCAAAAGGCAATCCATATCAAGGCACCACAGACATATTCCACAACAAGTACCAAACACATGACAAGATCACAAGAACTGATCACATCACAGGGAGTCAACAAGACTCCAGCAAAAGACTTAGTTTGATACATTTAAACACTTAAGAGGAGGGCTTCTTCTTGGCTTGCTGTCCATAGGTTCCAGCAGCCCCAGGTTTCTTCTTGCCACCAATGCCCAAGCTAGAGGAGGCACTTCCTTTAATGCTGCCTTTTGGAGGAGCCTTAACTGCCACTTCATTGGCCTTCCCTTTCTTGAGCAACCTCTTCTCCAGGTCCCCATCCTTAACCTTGCAGAAGGAGGCAGCAAGATTTTTAACCACTTTAGAATTCAGGCAAGGAGGAACAGCATTACAAACCAGACAATCAGCAATTAGACAATTTATGTGACTTTTAAAGCCCCCCTTCAGCTCAACAATTCTAGGGCTTCTTCTCACCTCAGTGTCAACAAGAGGTTCCTTGCCCTTTCTATTTCTGGCAGGGGTAGAGGGAGAGCAGGAAGATTTATTAGCTTCAATGCCCAGACAAGAAGGAGCCATCTGGGAAAAGCTCTCATTAGGAATGATGAAGGAAATGGAACTCTCCTCAGCAATAGGTTCTTTAATAATTTCCCATAATGGAGAAGTAAGGAAGCCCTTGACCCAATTAAACTTCTCAGGGGTAGCAAGCATGAGAGTAATAAAGTTAAACCAACTTACAGGGATATCACACTTGAGAGAGCCCATTGAAGAAGTGTCCTTCTGAATATGGGGAGCAAAATAATTCTCCCAGAGTTCCAAGCGTTGTTGGGAAAATCCCTGCTTAGCAATGTGCACATCAGGAATGGAGACAAAAGTTCTCACCATTCCAACCTGAAGATGAGCCTCATTTGGAGAAAGAAGATGCTGATCCTCCAACATCCAATCATCATTGTCAGGAGCCACAGTACTTGAGTCCATAGGGCTTCCCACCCCCTCCTCAGCATCAGAGTTTGCCTCATCATCATCAGCCAAATAGTTCTGAAAAATATTCTGCAGGCCTTCACCAATGCCAACTCCTTGTGGTTCAACAGCCACACCCTGCTCCTCAGCAGCCTCAGGCTCATTGACAGACTCATCATCATCAGACTCCCAGTCTTGGACAATGATAGCACCTGTAACTCCACTATTAACATCTTGAGGTGGCAGATGCTGATTGTCAACAAGCATATCTTCACCAGGAGCAATGAAAGGGCCTTGAACAGGAGCAGCAGCAGCTTCCCAGGGACCCCAACCTTCATCATTACCACCATCAGGGGCAGGATCTTGCACAGGGGCCAACCACTATCCCCAACCACCCCCAGGAGCAGGTGGGGGAGGGGGAGGAGGTGGAATTTGGAGCCCAAAGACAGGGCCATGAACAGGAACAGGATGTGGGTCCTCATTGTCATCTGGAAGTGGGTCCTCATCAGGTGGCCCCCCCAAGCAAGTCACTTTGCAGCACTTCAACAAAAAAAGTCCATGATTCAGACTCCACCAAGTCACCAATGGTAAACCTTACACTCTTGGGGATGTCTACCAGGTCAGTGACACGAATCTTTGCAAGAATCTACCCTTTTGGTCTGGGTCCCTCTCCCATAACAGAACCTTCCCAATATCAGCAAAGACAGCATTCAGATCCTCCGTATGCCAGTGGTCAAGAGGAGGCCCAACTAGCATCACCCAGCACTCATTATTAAACTGATCCCTCCTCCAGTTATCTCCCTCATTGTGCTTAACAAAAGAAACATGCACATCTTGAAACGGAATCGGGCTAGCCGCAATGAGCCTATCTCGATCACTGACATGATGAAACTGCACATAAGCAGACCCAATGGGACAAGCCTAGACATCTCTAAAGTGAACTCTAACCTCATTATTGAGGAAATCAACCAGGACATCACGAATATTCAAGAACGGAACTGGACCAGGGGGAGGGGATTAATGGTAGCAATGGCATACTGTTCATGCGACCTCGACCTCCGAGGCACCACCACCCTTTTGACATGATTCCGCCCAGCCACCTGCATAATTTGGAAGCCATTCGGCAAGAAAGGAGCAGGATCAATCGGGATGTTCGCCATTACGACACTCTTCGCCGGCGACGAGCAAGAGGGGAATGGAGTTTCAGCAGGCGGGGGAGTTGAGGAGACAGGGGAAATTGCAGTTGTTTTTTGCAAAGAAGTGGTGAACTCGTGAAAACTGTTGTGAATAATGGGCCGAGAGTGTGTAACTGCCTGGGCTTTGAACCACCCCTCGTAAGAATTGTCGGGCCAAAAACATTTTGGGAAAGAGGGGAATTTCAGAAAAGGAAGGAGACCAGGCAGTTTAAATGCCGCGCGATTGGCGCCTCCCGAAGACCCGACCGGCGTTACAATCGACTTAATTCTGCCATCAACGAGCACCTGAGCATAAGATCTGTCTTGAATACCTGATTTGAAATCACCTTTAATATGTTTCGCATACACAGACGAAGAAACCGCAGGAGGCGCAGGAAATTTGAGACGCTGGAAAACCGAACCACCTTTACTGGAAGGCCTCAAGGAAGGAGATTTTTTTGGATTTTCTTTTTTGTACGTGACAACTTTCCATTCTCCAGCAGACTCTTTATAGAACTCCCTTTCTTCATGAATCCAGTTTGGCCCCCCATTACCCCAAAGGTTGACATGGATCACAAAAGAAGTACATGAAAACTTTGAAATATTGTAGATTTCAAAACCCACTGCCCTTGAAGCAACCGAGAAACAAAAAGTTCTATCTTGCAGAAGCTTCACCTAGAATTTAGAAGCCTGACCACCAAAACAAGCCTGAAGTGCAAGACCAACCGTATGAAAATCCAACTTAAAATTTGCTCTTCCAAAATAACAAACCAGATAAAAAGGTCTTTTCCTGAAACCACCAATGAAATTAACTTGATGCCTGAATTTATCAAAAATCTTCTTCTCAAAATCCCGCCCTAATGAAAAATCCAGGGCAGGCCGACACGAAGAAACATCTTTGGGAGCACACACCGAGGGGAGGTTCTCGGTGAAATCAAGAGATCTAGGCACTAACTTCTCAATATTGGTGGAAAACTTCTTAACCAAATGGCTAGGCAAAATCTGTGCACCGACAAGAACCCTCTTCACCTGGAGATCAATAGAAATGCCTGAAGCCACCACCTCACCATGAATCAAGTATCTAGCATCAATCACAACCTCATTGTGGTTGAGGAGCACCAGCCTTTTGGAACTAGGAAAAAGCATCAGAAATCCTTTAGAAGGCTCAAGATCATCAGTCGGCAAAGAGGAGCAAAGGGCATGCCATTTAAGACCAATGTCCTCATCTGATCCAGAGATGGTAGGAGATCTACCAAGAAATCCAGATGAGGAATCCAAAGAATCATTAACACGAGAGAGATGAGAGGGGAACCTCAAAACAGATCCAATAGAGATCTTCTCCCCATTTTCCAAACATCGACCCTCAAGGGGAGAGCCTTTGGCATTGAGAAGAACCAGCCAAGAATCGGCCGAGAGAACGAGAGAGCCTTCAAGAAACTTACCACCCGTGGTCACACCAGAGTAGGTGATCTTCCAACAACCTACTGAGGAATCCATGCAGAGACTAAGCCTGTGAGACGCCAGCAAACGCCGGAGGCCGACAACGGTCACCTCAGAGAAGCCTCATGCCTCGGAAATCGTGCGGGTGCGGGGGCATCAGTGAAAACATCATTATAGCTCAGGAGATCACACATTCTTTTAGGCTCACTTCTTGGAACCACAAGGCCTTCATGCTTAAAATTGACCTAGCCAAAGCACTTCAACCCTTTTGTGGATATGCTCAGGGAAATGTTCTCCCCTTTTATCTGGTTACCATTTATCTTCCTAGTGAAACTTGCCCCTCTTACTGATTGGAATCATTTTACTTGTGGCTTATTTATTATGAAATATTTAATTCTTTCATATCGGTGAAACTTGCCCCTTAAGATTTACTCAATGATGTAAAATGGAACAGTGCATCTCACTGTTCTCTACTGAGAGTAAAAAATTAATAACTTAACCTTTATTTTTCTTTTAGTTTGTTCTTTGTTTTGCAGGTACAAGATTTGAAGATTCAAGATTAGAATAGGTTTACTTTTAGATAGAATAGTTCCTTTGTAATCTTTATTTTATTCTTTTGTAATCTTTATTTTATTCTTTTGTAAGAAAGATGTATTAGTTTCATAATAAATGTAATTTCCTCTTTTTGTAATTTCACTCTTGTAAAGATTCTTTAGAAGTTACATTTTGTAACTTATTAATGAAATGAAATGAATATATGAAATAAATATTCATTTGTTTAATTATCAATCTTACATAGAGTTTCTGGTTACTATATATTGTTTCTTAATTAAATAATATTACTAAATCATAACTCTATTATTTTACAATGTAATTTCAAATCTTAAGTTTGAATTCAAATTCCTTTCCCCAAAACACACTAATCCACAAAGATCATGTCAAAGTTTATAACGATCTTTCTCCAAGGATATTCCTAAACTTAAAGAGTAAAAGAAACTTTGATCACTTTAAGTTTTTATTTGGCGAAAAATTTACCCACATTTTTTACAGATGAATGCATGCAATTGCACAGATTCCTAAATCTACCATTCGTTAGTTCCTAAATGCTGGGACGTTACAGTTGCGCTGGAATGTGTCGTGGCAGAGACCAAGTTTGTGGCCAGCACGTCGCACGATGTTGCCAGGACATGAGTACATGCACCAGCGGCCAGGCACGTTAGAGGTGGCGAGGCATTAGAGGCACATCCATCGAAGGGAATGGGTGGCGCCCGAACAGGATCGAAAGTCAGCAGCGACAGTGGAACGATGTTCAGGTTTAGCAGCTGGGTAGCCAGCCTGGCCAGCAGGTTCGTGCATGTGGGTGGAGACGGCAGGTGGGATAAGGAGGCAGAGATGTTCTGTGTGTAAGGATGTGGTGGTGGGACGGAGGAAGGCACACGCATGTATGGAAAGGTGGGCGGGCCCATTTTCTGAGATGGACGCAGCGGCTTTGGTGGATAGGCTATGTTGATTTCTGGGAGCAGGGGGAGAAGACAGTCATGCACCATATCTGAAAACATGCTGAAGAGGATGGAGCGAATATTCTCCTTGCTGAGACCCACCTCAGGCGGCCCCTCTCCCACGTGCATGCGGCGGTTGATGTTGAATACAGGGAAAGGCACGTCCATGAGCCCACGCTCTGGCGTTCTGACGGGGATGCAGAGACGGACCTCTCTCGAGCGGCTGAGGGCGACCTTGACCTCGAAACCAGCTTCGCCGTCGAACACGAACGCCACGGACGCGCAGGGCGGCGCGGTAGGCACCAAGTACACATCCACTTTCTCTGACTCGATAAGCAGGGAGACGAAGTCGCGGATGAAGGAGACCTCGGGCGTGAGCAGCGCACGCCACGCAGCAAGCGTCATGGGGCGAGATGGCAGTTTAGCCACCGCCGCCGCAGCGTCTGCCGTCTGCAGCTGCCCTGCAGCCGTACGTCGCGGGTTCGCGGGCGATGGTGGTGGAGCCGCAGTACCCGAGCGCACCCAGGTGTATGCCGCCCTCGAACGACGCCCGTGGCCTTGGTGCCCCTGCTGGCTAGGTGGTCCTGATTAGGGCGTTGGAGGGGGTGGCCGAAGCGGCGGAGGTGGCGGAGGGGTGCCATGGTCAGAGCCGCCTAAGGAAGTGTCCCAGACCTCGTTGATCAACACGTCGGCGTAGTTTCCGCGCCGACCATGCTTGTGGAAGGACAGGTGGTGCGGGATGTGGCGCGGGGACTCCACCTTGACCATGGCAAACAGCGCAGAGTAGTCGTGGCCGCGCACTGCACCCCCCGACGCTCCCAGAAGTCGAGAGGAAATTTCTCAAAGGTGAGGCAGGCAACGTAATGATAGGAGAAGGTGAAAGAGCCATCACCGACATCATGGGGCAGGATATGCACCGAGACCACCGTGTCATCGATTTCACAAACCCACAAGGGGCTACGCACCATGGCGTTGTTCTGGTCTCGACGACGAAGGAACATGGCGAAGCAGGAGCCGGATGAGCTCTATGCGAAGCGGACTTGGGGGTTGTCGAGCTTCAGGTGGAACACCCGGCAAAGCCAAGGGATGGGATTGTGGTGTGGTGGCTGGACATCGACAAGGCAGGCTAGGCCATGCGGGTCCTGAACTGGAGGGCAGTGGATGTCGATGCAGGTGGACGGCCATGAAACACAGGCTCCATGGGTTTCGGGTGGTGGGAGGGAAGATGGCGCAGGCCGAGGAGAATGGAGCAGAGCGGGCGTCGGTGCCCAGATCGCCTGCAGAACCAGCAGACAACAGAGCTTCTACACACGCTTGCTCTGTGGTTATAGCTCAGACATCGATAGCATTGAACTTGGAGGTTTAAGGATAGATGGTTGAAACAACGTGTCTGGGGAGCTTGTTTGACGGGTGTCGAGGCAGGATGAAGGATCATGTCTTTATAAGAGGGAGTGACAGCGTCCATGGCCGGTGAAACAGTGGAAAGGGCACTAATTGGGTTCGAATGATGGCAAGCACTTGCATGAGATGTGATCTTCGATGGCCGTTGTATGGCATGCATTGTCACTTGTCTGCTCAGATGCTGGCCGGTCAGAGGATGAGCATCATTGCTGCCTATCTCTCTTAGGTGCATGTAAGCGTAGGGGCTAAAAGTATTTTTTTGCGGGAACGACTGCATGAGAATCAACGGTGGAGAGCAGCTTGATACGTTCAGAGGTAGGCTGACCTGCTCGGATACGGCACTTTCCATGGCAAAACACTTAGAGCGGCGCGTCGGTGAACGCAAGTTCGCACCGCTGAACGTATCCCCAGTACTGACCACGATGTCACCTCGAACTGACGAAGCAATCATGTCGTCGCAAGTTGAAAAAACGGGAGTGGCTGTGAGCTGTGTATCATTGTGGCGCGCATGCAGGTGACCTCTTTTCTTGAATTTGCATTTGTCAACCAAAGAGAAAAACACTGAGAATGGGCCGAGGGCCCAACGGCCCTGCAGCACAATTTTGGTCGCAACGCTGGCAGACGCAACCCGAAATTCAAAAAAGCCCGCTTCTTCTCTCCCGGTGACGGCGAACTCTGCCGCCACGCCTCCAAATCAGAACATAAGCAGATCAGCCATGAAATTAGCACTGACCGTAACTCCAGGCGTTACGAGAGCACTCTTAGGCAGGCAGAAGAACAGACAAGACCCAGTGAGGTTGTGGTGCCGCAAAAGTATTTGGCTAGCATCGCATTCTCAAACTGCTCGCCACTCATGGCAGGCAGAGATGCAAAGCTCCTGGCTGAACGGAAACGGGAGTGCCTAGGTGTGAAATGACTACCTATATGCATGCGGGCGGTGGATGAATGCAGCGGTGGATGATGCATGCAAGAGGATTAGAACTTATCTGAAGCTGATAGGTTTGGTTCTATTAGGGCGGCAGAGGAGACTGATTCAGCGGTTGTCACCGTCGTGGCAGTCAGTGGGGGCTTCCTCCCGTCTGTGATGCTGCTTTGAGAACGGCAAGATCTCGACGACATACAGGGAAAGCCGCAGCAGCCGCCGACATCGCCATCCGGTCCTTTTACACCAACGTTGTTTTTTCAGGTCTTCAGGGTTGGCGGGACCAACAGCACATCGTTTGCTCTGGCCGGCGAGAGGGGAGGGTGGGTGACGCCCCTGTCCGGCGGTGGGCGCCGCGGCCGTGGTGGCTAGCGGCGAGCTTTCATGGCCGTTATTCATTTTTCTCCAGCAGCTGGCCGTCTAGTCAATTTGTCTCCTATGTGGATTACCAATTACAGATCGTGTGATCTCAACTCCACAAGATCCCCAACACGCCACCGTCTCTTGTTATTCTTGTGCCTCCACATGCCACCACCGATTTGCATATTCGATCAAGAAAGAAATCCAGCTACCACAGCAACCTGCTGCCGTCGCCAGTTCAAATCGCTGTCCTTGATTACCCCTGTAATTTGAATTTTCTAGCATGCCGACAGCACCTTCGGCCTCGTTTCTATCTCCAATAACCTACTCCACTTAAATCTGGGGTGTTCCATCGCCACCGCACCTAGTAACCGGCCTTCTCCCGTGCGCGCTCGCGCCTTTGCGGCCATGGCCCTCTGTGCGTTCAAGGGCCAGTGACGTCCACCAGCTGGGTGCTCATTCTCGTATGCAGCAGCACTACAGCAGAGCGGCAACACGCATCCGCCTCTACAGCCGACAACTCTCCTTGGCGTGTGTGCAGCACAGGTCCAAACGCCTCGGTCTTCTGCCGCGTCGATGACGAGTACTGTAGCGAAGCTTCAGTCTGCAGCTTCCTCTACATCTTTTTTGCGTTGTTCAGCCGATAGCAGCATGTACCCCAGCTACCTGCTCTCTCCGTTTGTTCGCACCTCATCCACCGAGTGTTCGCATAAATTCCTACGATAGTGCGGCCGCGGTTTTACGTCACCGTTCCGCCTTCTATTCCTACAAATTTGGCACCACTACGTCATGTCGCACCAAAACTCTGTCATCCGACGCCATCCATCCACGAGGTCTTTTTCCTAGTGTCCGCTACTTCAGCCACTTCGGCCATTCGACTACATCAACTACAATTTAAAGACAGTCTTTTTCGCCTCTCCAATCTGAAACGTGAGACCCGACCATACCTCTATTTTTATAAAATTCTATCTATCTTAAATGCAATAAAACATTCATGTGCGCATCGCATATCTGGTTGTTTGGGACTAATTAGCCAATTCACCTAAGTTAAATATAGATATCATATGTCGGGTTTTTCTAGTCTTATATTGACTTCATTTAAATTTGTGTAACGAACCGATGCCATGTTTTGACTTGTTAAGATAAAACTTAAATTGTAGGGTATTTAAACAATATGAACTTATTAATTAATTGTTGGGACCCTGGTTCCGCTTAATTTTGCCTAGTTGCATCGCATTTCTGCCATGTCATACATCATACATGCATCATGCCCGATCTTTTGTCGTAGTATTAAATATTACATTGTGTTTCTTTTAGTGTTTGCTTTATCATGGACCAGGCCGTTGATTTCATGCGAGTGTCGACCCGATCCCGGTATATCTTTGACAGTGTTTCTCATGCGAGCATTCTTCCTCTTTTTACCTATTTTGTATTTATAGTCTTTATTTTCATCTGTTGATCTATTGCTACCTGTGTTGCGATGCTTTAGTCTTTTCGTACCTGTTATATCTCTTTAATCCTATATTGCCTTGGACACCTCCTATTACCTATTCCTTAATGGACAGTTGTTCTTGTGAGTCATAGTTGCTTGCTTGGGTTCTGTTTCGCGCCGTCGATGTTCCATCGTGGTTGGGGGTTGTCATATACTTAATGGTGAAGATTATCATGACTTTAATTACAATCAATAATTAATATTTAAAGTAGATATAATTAATGTAGAGGCACAGAGGGGTAATAGTTGAGATCTGGTTATTATCCTCCCCCCGTGTCCATCTAGGACCAAGTTCTTGACACTTGTTCTGAGACTGAGCGTGCTAACCACATGTGGGGTGTATGGGCGCCCCTATCGGCTTAGTACCTGATTTCAAAGTACTGTACTGAGGTCCACACACTAGTTTGGGTTTTTAATGCCATGTATGCCATGTTATGCCATATTTATTATATGTTGCTCGATGAGCGTTTACTACTGTATTGTCTAGGATGTGGGTCGTTATGTTGGGGATTATACATATGGCTTATAATCTCTTAGCCGATCTCACAACCTCTGGGTCTGTCTTCGGAGCCGGCCAACTTTGTTACGGGTAGCTTAGTAGGGTGGACCCCATATACTTGCTTGGGTCTAGGAAAGCGTCGTGTCCTAGGCCCCACCGATATACCGATGAGAGTATGTTAATTGAACTGACAAAACGGCTCGAAGTGTGTGTGCAAACTTTGGTGCACCCCTGCAAGTTAAATCTTTTTGAAAAGCCATGTCCGCAGTTATGAACGACTTAGAGCACAGTTTCTCGATCATAGACAACTATAACTAAAGTTTTCTTCTATAATTTGACTTGTATCTGATATGACTACTAAGTTGGATAACCACCATGGAAAGAATGAACAAAACTATCAACCATGTGAGTTTCCTCGGCAGGACTTCCTCGTTTGGTCTTGAGGGGGAAATACCAGGATGGGTATGTTTGGTGGTAGCATCAGGTTGGTTCCGCATAGGTCTTCCTTATCTCTCTCTCTAATAGACATTAGTTGTATCAAGTCCCTGTAGGTTTTTAAGTGCATGTTGCGTCGCTGCTTCAGTCCACCATACTTACGTAGGCGAGAGCCGCCGAATTCTAAGTATCGCAATCTACTAGCCTCGGTACTAACTACTCTCTTTTTCCTTTGCCCTTTATCGGCACCCCTTTTTGTTTAGCAGGTTTGCGACCGTCATTGTTAGCCGAGTTACCCTTCCGGCTTCGCCTAGGCAGGATTATGGACGCTATTGCTTATTCTTCAGGGCTCTTAGCCACATTTACATCTTGTTCCTAGTTGTATGTTGTATTGTTTTCAAGGTGACTTGGATGTTTGTACTGTATATATGTATTCTTGACTCGTGGAGTCATTGTTGTATATATATATGTTCTCTAGGTTCCATCATGGACTATTGTGTAATGATATTACTTCGTTTTCCACCTGCACGCAAGTGCCTGGAGGGCACCTTTGAAACGTTTCTCTACAAGTTTGGCGGGAATCACTAATACTTGCATAGGGCCAATCCGAAGGTGTTACAGGATCCATGTTCACCGCTTTCCAGGCGTCAGCGAGGAAAAGGTCCTCAAGGGTCGTCCACTTGATCTGGGCTCTGGCATCGATATGCCTGCCTTCCTCTTGCCTTTGGCTTTCGCCTTCACCGGAGCCAAGGTATCCTCATCGGTGTCCTCCACATCCTCGACATGCGTTTGGTCGGCCTGGCCTTCGGTGAAATCCTAAGACTCTATGTCGTGTTCGGCATCGGCCCAGGACTGCTCTTGAGCGAAGAAGGAGGCGTTGTTGGCCGTTGCCGACCCTGAGGATATCATGTCCTGCATGTAGGCTCTAACCGACATTCTGCAGAACATGCTGCGGGCGTTCGCTTTGCCGAAGGTTGCAGGGGAGAAGCTGCCGGTGAACGGGAGAGAGCCGTAGTGTATGGACGACAAAGTGTCGGCGTACACCGGAGAGCTGGCGTAGGGGACGTTGATGTCGATGTTGAAGGCCGGAGGAGGGTGAGGTGCGGGGCAGGGGAAGAGAATGTTCGGGTTGAACCCACAGTCAAACTCGGGAGATGAGGAGTACCTCTACCGCAGGTTAGCCTAGCTCTCTTGGAACATGGCCGGCGAGATCGCCAAGTACTTGCCCGGTGATCCGACGCTTGGCTGGCTCCCCTAGTGTGCGTCGTACTACGGGGGACAATCGGTGTCGGGTGCAACATGACCGCATGCGACCATGCTGCGTGTGTTTCCCTCATCGCTTGGGCCTCGGCGAGCGCCTTCGCCTCCTTGGACCTCGCCGTCATGTCCCTGCGGCTGTCCGTTTCGACCTTCCTCTTGCGGACTAGGGCCAGCCACTCGGCATCGGTCAAGCCATTCAGCCTCGTCGTCGGCGCTCTCGGTTTCCTCGCCTTTTTCTCCTTTGTTTCGCCGACGCTGGATCGGGGTTTAATGAAACCCTGGGAAGCATGGTGGTCGGGAGCTCGGCGAACTAGCGGGAGATGTGGGGGGAATGGAGAGGAAAGGCGGGAGGGAAGAAGAAAAGTGCGAGATCTTGGCCTCCAGCCGCCGATAGGGTTGGCCCAACAACTTTTTTGCTTTTTCCGGCATTCCCAGGGCGTTCCTAGCGCCCCGGGGTTGGCCTGCAAACGCCGGATGAAAGTTAGGCCAAATCCGGACGAATCAGCATCCCGGGAATGCGACTGGGCGAAAAATCGCCGTCCGGATGAAAAAAACACCCTGGGAACGCCGTCCTGGGAACGCGGGTGGAGAAGCTCTAAACCCCTAAAACCTAAAACCCGAAACACTAAACCCCTAATCCTCACCAACAAGTAACTACCATGCACACTTATAGATCAAATTTTGAGATACTTTTATTAAATTGGGTAACGCCATTCTATTCGACGAATATAAGCGCAAATCTTGAACATTATTGAAAATTCCCTAAACCCTAAACAACCCCTAAAACCTAAACCATAAACCCACATACATCCTAACGAAGCAAGTATAATGCACTTATAGATCAAAATTTGAGATACTTTCATTAAATTGCGGTAACGCTATTATATTCCACGAATATAAGCATAAAGATTGAACATTATTAAAAATTCCCTAAACCGTGAACCCCTAAAACCTAGACCCTAAACTCATATCTTATCTTACCACTATATAGTGCATGATTATCTTTGAATATTAATAGTTGGATTAAGACTTATGAATCCCAACATTGCCAGCCATCGAATCTTCTTTTCCATTTTATTATCATCTGCTAGAAATATTATTGATAGTCTATAGCATAATGAACGCTATGCACAAACTTTAATACACACTTCTACATCGTTCTAGAATTAATATTCTCCATCATTTCTCTAGACCATGTTAGAATTTCATGTATTAGGTAAAGCTAATAATAAATGTTGACTTCTACATCATACAAACTACAAGAACCAAATATACAACCATACTTTATACAAATTTAAAATTTTGTGAGCTTTACCTATTATATAATCTTAGCACTATATATAGTGTACGAATAACTTTGATCGAACTTTGACTATTGGATTAGATCGTCCAACAAATCCCAAATTTACAAACAGTTGGATCTTCTATCCATTCTAGCATCAAGAAGATTCTCTATTGATAAACTTAAGCACAATGATCGCTATGCACAAACCTCACAACACACTTCTCAATAATTATAGAATCTTATTCGTTATTTATCTATAGCATATATGTCGAGTATTAGGTAGCTAATAGGTTGATTTTACACGATACAAAGTACAAGAACCAAATATACACTCGATACTTTATGGATGACGCTCAAAATTATAATTATTTTTGAGCTTCACCTATTATAGTTATATATAAAAATGATATGTCATACTTCTATTATCTGATTCTCACGTGTGCAAGGCACATGTAACTTACTCGTCACTATATAGTGTACGAATAACTTTGGATTTTGACTCTTTGATAAAGATTGACAAATCCAAAAATTGATAACCGTTGGATCTTATCCATTGTAGCATCTAGAAGATCCCATTGATACTCCCGTGCAAGGCACGTGCGACTTACTAGTCTAATTTAATACTACTACTATATTACTATATCAAAATCTACTCTCCTTATTTTGTAGGGTTCGTAGCATAGAAAACAAAAAATTTCCTACGATGGAAACAACTAAGTACGAAGATCTATCTACTAGATACAAGCAATGGGTCGATATACATCCATAGAATACATACCCTCGAAGACCGAATAGTGTTAACGAGGTTGTACTCGTGGATGATGTAGTCGAACGCTTGTCGATCTCAAGATCGTGATGAAGTCCATCTGGTCCAGCCGGTCCAACACCATCAACTCCAGCACCGCAAAGCAGTGGTGCATCTATGATCGCACAAACGTCCGGGTACCCCGACAACCTCTGCGCCCTAGCTCCAGCGAAAGCCACCGGGAACATGTATCTCAGTGATCCAAAACCATGGGGAAATTCTAAAGGGGGGGAGAGATCCTTCACGAGGAGGTGTGAGTGAGAAGTGAGAGAAGAGGGTCCTTTTAGAGGGGAGGGGGGCAGCCCAAGGGGGCATGTCCGCCGGCCAGGAGGGTGCCCCCACCTCTCCCTCATTCATGTGGTGGAAGCTCCACTCACATAAACACATCTCCACTCACAATTCCACTCACATGCATTAATTTTCCACCAAAATTAATGCAAGCTCTCATTAAATAAAACTCTTTTATTTCTTTTATTCAGAATTTTGTTAATTACTCTAATTAATAAAAATTCACATAAAACCCCTTATAAAATTTCAATTTCATATGCAGAACCAGTTTCAGCAATTTCAACCGAAACGATTCCGGTGTCTAGTGAAATAAATTCCCGCGCTTTCCTTTTTCTTGCTCTGGCAATATCATTTGCTCTGAATGGTGTCGGTATCCCTTAAGTGTGTCACTACGGTTCGCGAATAATATAGACATGATCGAGACCCCTCTCCGATCAATAATCAGCAGCGGGACCTAGAGATCCGTACTGACCCCCACACATTCAACGATGACTTCTGTGATCGTGTGAACATTATACGCATGTAACTCAATCCCTTTGTCTCGCGATATATTACATGTCCGATATTCAATCATCGGTATCCCCATACCTAGTTTGATCTCGTTACCGACATGTACTTTTTTCTCGTTCTCATGATATAACATTCTAGTGATCAAATCACTTGCTTGCAAGCTAATTAATGTGATATCACCAAGAGGGCCTAGAGTATATCTCTCCGTCATTAGGATGGAAAAATTCCACTCTTGATCCATGAGCCTCAACATAACACCTTCGTAGTACTGAACCCATCTTTATAATCACCCTGTTACGGTGTGAAGTTTGATGTTATCAAGATACTCTTCCGGTGTTAGTGATTGGCATGATCTCATGGTCTAAGGACTAATATTACTTCGTATGATGTTATAGAAATATAAACACAATGACCTTGATCGTAATACTATACTTCGGATGAACGTTCATCACATCATTCAAATAATATTGTGACCTTGTTATTAACAACATCCAATGTCTATGATCAGGAAACCTTTGATCATCTTGTTAATCAACGAGCTAGTTTATAAGAGAGGCATAACTAGGAACTTGCTATTTGTTTATTAAACACACATGTATTAACGTTTCTATATTAATACAATTATATCATGCAAAATAAACATTTATCATAAATAAGGAATACGATAATAACCACTTTATTATTGCCTCTCGGGCATATTCCCTTCGGTCTCCCACTTGCACTATAGACAATAATCTTGTATGAAAACTTTGCGTATTGAACACCTATGGCTTTCCGGTTTTCCATATACGCGATTGCAAGTGGTTAACATAATCTACAGATCTGATGCTTTCAGGTACATGTGTATTTGCATGTCTTTGCGTCTTCACGCATCACTCATTCTCCAATGAGATGTCATTATATAAATTTGGTCTTTTGGTGAGACCTTTAGTTCCGTGGGGTTAAATCATGTCGATAATATTGTCGTACAATATATCTTTAGTGTTAACCCGTTGCGAACCACACCTTAGTTTGATAAAAAAAACTATTGACATAGATGCCCTCCTTTGCTGCTACTATAGCAGTCATATACTTAGCCTTTTGTTGTAGTATCCGTCACAATGTCTTAACATTGGAATTCATCCAAATCCATCATGGAAACTTTCTTTCCATTTCATTGGGCCACCCATAGTTTAAATTGAGATAAACTTAATTTGTATGTTGTGACAAAACTAGTATCATTTTTCAATAAACTATTTGTCTCTTAAACAAATGGAATATATTCTTAATTCTTCCAAAATATTATAAAAATAACCTTACTGCCATCCAATGATCATTTTATGATTCATTCTGATATATGCTCATAACACTTAGAGCATAGGACATATCTGGATGTGTATATATCATGTATGATTGATCAAAACGTTCTTGTGATTTCACTCATCAAGTGTGAAAGCACTTGAATCTTCTTTTACTTATCAAGTGTCGATACACTTGAATCTTGATTCAATTCTTTTGCATGCGACAAGATCCTTTTCTCGTTGTTTCCATATTGAACTCCTTCAATATCTCAAATATGTACGTTTGGCACGACCATATTAGCATCACAGTCTATCCATGTAGAAATTCATGCTAAATATTCGGGTTTTGCCTAAGTATTTCATCAAAATGAAATTCTTAACCTTTGTCAATAAAAGATACATCATTTACAATCAACAAGATGTCCTCCACATAATGTATTAGAAATATGTCTCAGCACTCCCACTTAATTTTTTGCAAATGCAAGCATCTTCATTGTCTCCTGATGAAAAACTTCTTTAACAGTTTCAACACGGTGAAGATTCCAACTCCGCGATGCTTACTTCAACCATTGAAGTTTGCATGCCCTTTTTAACATCTTTTGAATTAAAAAAACCATTTGGATCATGTCATGCACACATCCTAGGTAACCATTCTATTAGAAGAACTTTGTTTTGTTTATTCATCTACCATATACCAAATTATATATAGTGGTTGCTACTTTAATCCGTCTAGACTAAATATCGCTATGAAAGATCAAATCTTGTCATAGTCAACTACTTGAACATTGTCATAAAAACTTTATCGACATGTCGACTATTTCATAGATGTGAAACATCCATATCTGTTTCTTTATAGATCCAAATACGACCGATAGTTTTTTACACCTTTCCGGAGGGTCTTTCAAGTTCAAAACTTGATTTCTCGTGTATGGAACTATCACGGATTTTATGACTTCAAGCCATTTGACGAAGTCAGGGCCCATCATCGCTTCTTTGCATGTAGTTGATTCATCATTGTCAAACAACAATGATTTACTCTCAAATCTTAGCATTTGATTGTTTATCCGGCATACTAGGAACTTATATATCCGTGACCGCAACCTTTGAGGCACATGAGCCATGAGCATTGTGGCTGCCTCCGGAATGTTTTCCGGCGCTGCGCAACTCAGCACATATAGCTGAGGTTCGTTAACCTTATCAAAGTTGTATTGTCCTCCCACTTAACTTTTTGTGAAAAATTTCTTTTTCAAGAAACTTCACGTTTCAAGTGGAAAACCCTTTTGTCGTTGGTGTTATGGAGGAATACCCAATGGTTAGTCGAAACAACCTACAAATACATGCTCATCTGACTTTGGTTGTAAACATCTTACTTATGCTTAATATACCAAAATTTAAGAAAGGACAACTTGGGTTTTACCCCAAACCGTAACTTACATGGTGTCATTTCAACGGATCAAGATGGAACTCTTTTCAGTGTAAAAGTGGTAGTCTCTAAAGCTTTAATCTTTTAAAACATAATGGTAGTTTTATAAATAACACCTTTGATCCAACCATGTCAAACAAGGTTTCATTACAAATCTCAAACACTCCATATTCCTATCGTGTTTTGGGAGATGTAAATCTAGGTGTTTTGCTAAACTTGCAACTCAAATAAATCCCTTTATGATAAAATCATAAATCATTTAATTTCTTGTTATAATGATTTTCCACTTCATCTTGAAAGTCTTTGAACGTTTTCAAATATTTCATACTTCTTTCTCATTAAGTGAATATTCACTCAAAAATTCTGGAGAAAGCACATGAAGTTGAAATCCATCGCTTACGACTGCACATAATGGAATACATACATTGATATGTATAAATTCCAATATTCTTGTCGATCGTTATTATTTGGACTTTGAACAAAGTTTTAATTATTCCGAGGAAAGCCTCACAAGCGTCACTTGATCAAATCAAAGACTTCAAAATTCCATGAATACGGAGATTCTTTATGTTTTCTTTCCAATATAATTTAAATGGCAATGTCACTTCGTAAGTGACCTTTCAATAATTTGTCTTGCGACAATTTAGCATTAGTTTTTATGGATGTGATTTGTCCAACTAGATTTTTAAATCATCCATCTTATATGGAATACGGTAATTATTTTAACAATATTTGTTCTCATAATACCTGATTTAAATAACGATTATTAAAATAAATCTTGAAGGCAGACTTTGATGTCAACGAGAAATACAAACAATGGCTTGTTTGTTTTCGATGAACATTATGACATATTCTCTTGCTAGTTACTTAGGCCATTGTGGTTCATGAATTGCGTCGTTCTGTATGAAATTTCATACCAACCAATTTGGTATTCAATAACCAAGAACCACATTGTTTAACAAGCAAAGAATACAACCATAACATGTATATCATCTATATACCTAAACTGGAAATTTCCAATAGGCCTTTAAACTTTAGATTGACACTCAACACAATACGATACTAGTTCGTAAAGTAAATATCCAGAATTCTGTAGTTCTATTATCTCAATTACAACTAAGCATAATGTGGTGAACGAATGCCAATGACTACACCAAATTATGAAAATTCACTTTGATTTAATTTATGATAAATTGAGTTCTACTAATCCAAATTAGAAATGAACTCCCACTCAAAAATGACATCCCTCGTGTCTTTTTGGTGATTACATGAACCAAATCCACTACACCAAGTCCGATCATCAGGTGAGTCGGTGTAGCTTCAAAGGCAAGCATCCATATGGTCATCATATCAAAACATATGACTCATGCTTAACCTTTCGGTCCGTGTTCCGAGGCCATGTCTGCACATGCTAGGCTTGCCAAGTAAGAACCTTAGTATTTGCATGTGTAAAACTGTCTTACACCCGAGATATGCTCGTGGATTCAAGTACACCCGATCATCACGTGATGTCTTGAAGCGGCGAAACATTGTCGGTGCATACTTAAGGAAGAACACATTTTTATCTTGATATCTAAATGAGGGATCAAATTATTATGCTAATAAAACGCCAAACAAGAAATATAATATGCAACAAACATCACATGTGAAAAAGTGAAATGATATGGTCCTTGCACTTGACCGTTATCATGTGCATCGTGGTATGATCTTCATCATTCCTTTATGTGTAAGGTCTATGGAACTTACACGTTATGTGTGTTGTAAGAGTATCAACTTATACTTTTACTTCAACATCACCATATCATGACACTAGCCTAGCAACAATCTAAACTAGACGCTTCTAATTTATCCATTGCAAGTTTTACGTGGCTTAGGGATTTTGAAGATAAAACCATTCTTACCTACGAACATGGAACCACAACGAGGATAACCAAATTATTAACAACTCATTGTAAATTAGATATTGACTATAGTAGGAGAGACAGACACCCACTAGCCACTTATGCAAAACTAGTTTAATGTCAAGCGTGGAATAGGTCTCATGTGCAAGGACATGTAAAGTTTGTCCGGGCCGCTTCATCCCACTATGCCACCAATATCCAAAGTACAACTAAGAAGCAATAACATGATCATCATTGCCCACATACTCATATGTGTACTACCCGTGCAAAGCATCTACGCATAGATCCGGATCTGATACCACTGTAGGGTTCGCAACATAGAAAACAAAAATTTTCCTACGATGGGAACAACTAAGTACCAAGATCTATCTACTAGATACAGGCAGCGGGTGGATATATATCCATAGAATACATACCCTCGAAGACCGAATAGTATTAACGAGGTTGTACTCGTGGATGTTGTAGTAGAACGCTTGCCAATCTCAAGATCGTGATAAAGTCCATCTGGTCTAGCCGGTCCAGCACCATCAAGTCCAGCACCGCAAAGCAGTGGTGCATCCGTGATCACACACACGTCCGGGTACCCCGACAACCTCCGCGCCCACGCTCCAGCGAAGCAGCAGAAGCAACAAATCCTTCCAGAAAAAGCCACCGGGAACATGTATCTCGCTGATCTGAGACCATGGGGAAATTCTAAAGGGGGACAGATATACTTCACGAGGAGGTGTGAGTGAGAAGCGAGAGAAGGGGGTCATTTTATAGGGGAGGGGGCAGCCCAAGGGGGAATGGCCGCCGGCCAAGGAGGGTTCCCCCACCTCTCCCTCATTCATGTGGTGGAAGCTCCACTCACATAAACACACCTCCACTCACAATTCCACTCACATGCATTAATTTTCCACCAAAATTAATGCAAGCTCTCATTTAATAAAACTCTTTTGTTTACTTTATTCATAATTTTGTTAATTACTCTAATTAACAGACATTCACATAAAACCCCCTATAACATTTCAATTTCACATGCAAAATCAGTTTCAGCAATTTCAACCGAAACGATTCCGATGTATAGTGAAATAAATTCCTGCGCTTTCCTTTTTCTTTCTCTGGCATATCATTTGCTCTGAATGGTGTCGGTATCCCTTAAGTGTAGACATGATTCGAGACACCTCTCCGATCAATAATCAGCAGCGGGACCTGGAGATCCGTACTGACTCCCACACATTCAACGATGACTTCTGTGATCGTGTGAACCTTATACACATGTAACTCAATCCCTTTGTCTCGCGATATATTAGATGTCCGAGATTCGATCATCGGTATCCCCATATCTAGTTTGATCTCGTTACCGACATGTACTCTTTTCTCGTTCTCGTGATATAACATTCTAGTGATCAAATCACTTACTTGCAAGCTAATTAATGTGATATCACCGAGAGGGCCCAGAGTATATCTCTCTGTCATCGGGATGGAAAAATTCCACTCTTGATCCACGAGCCTCAACATAACACCTTCATAGTACTGAACCCATATTTATAATCACCCTGTTATGGTGTGATGTTTGATGTTATCAAGATACTATTTTGGTGTTAGTGATTGAGATGATCTCATGGTCTAAGGACTAAGATTACTTCGTATGATGTTATAGCAATATAAACACAATGACCTTGATCGTACTGCTATACTTCGAATGAATGTTCATGATACGTTGGAAACGTATCTATAATTTTTGATGCTAGATGCTTGTTTTGTATCTACTTTGCTTTATTTGTCCACACTTTGAGGTGCTTTTTAAATGTTTTCTGGTACTAACCTATTAACAAGTTCCAACAGTGCCACATGCCTGTTTTATGCTGTTTTTGGTTTCAGAAAAGTTAGTAAATAAATATTCTCCGAATTGGACGGGACAAAGGACAAAGTCAATTACTTTCCGTGGGGAACAAGAAGTCCAGAGGAGAGCCCGAGGGGCCGGACAGAGGGGCCTGACCCACCCCAGGCGCGGGTGGGCCCCACCTCGCGACTAGCTAGGGTTTGGTCGCCCTGGCGGCCGCCTCGGTCTCCCCCTTCGCCTATAATAAGCCCCCGATGCAGAAACCCTGAGTACCCGATCAGAAATCCACGAAACCGTTTGTAGCCGCCGCCACCATCGTCCCTATATCGGGGGGGATCAAAAGTTCTTCACGGCACCCTGCCGGAGGGGAGATCATCTCGGAGGCCTTCTCTCCGGTATGATGCGTGAGTAGTTCCACCTTGGACTATGGGTCCATGTAGTAGCTAGATGGTTGTATCTCCTACTTTGTGCTTTCATGTATAGATCTTGTGAGCTCCGTTCATGATCAAGATCGAATCTATTTGTAATCATGCATGTTGTGTTTGCGGGGATCCGATGGATATTGAGATTATCATGTTGGTTTGATTAATGGTTTTGTATTTATGATTCTATCATGTCTGTGTTGTTTGTGATCTTGCATGCTCTCCGTTGTTAGTAGCTATATTGTCCAAGTAGTTGCTAGTGACTCCAAGAGGGGGTATTTATGCTCGATAGTGGGTTCATGCCTCTAGTTTCCAAGGGAAGTGACAGAAATCTCTTCGGTTGTAGATCTGTTGTTGCTACTAGGGAGAAAACAACGGTCTATTTTTCATGGAACATGTGGACTGTTTACCTTAACACTTTTCTTAAAGCAGTTGTCTGTTGCTTGCAACTTAAGACTGGAGGGGGTTCGGATGATAACCTGAAGGTGGACTTCTGTCACATCCCAAGATATTCCAAATCTTGTAATGTGAAAAATAATTGAGTAAAATAAAACTTTGTTTGATTTTCAGGGCCAGAAGAAAGTTTTTGAATTCAATTGGAACTTCAAACCTATTTGAATTAAATAAATCCTAAAGGGATTTAAAAAGATAAACATTTAATAAAAGGAAAATAAAATATTTTGGAATTGCTATTTTGGATCTTTAAATAAAAGGATTTGGTTTTCAAAAGAAATAGAAGTTTTATAAATAAGGATTATTTTATAGAGCCAAATTAAATCTTGGCCAAGCTTTTGAAATAAAACATTTTGATTTGATAAAAATGGTAAAGGTTTATTTAAAATAAATTAATAAGGATTTAATATCCAAGTTTTGTTAATAAAGGTTTTACTATTTCCAAAATATCAAAACTTATTTATTTATTTAAAAATAAGTTTTCCAAGTATTTTATATTCCCAAATAAAACCTACTGATTTGGTTTTGAAAATAATTAGATTTCAAAATGGAGTTTTAAAATAAACATCAAATTCTATTTTGATTTATTAAACAAGGTCTATTTTATTAATGATGGACCCTAAAAATAAAATTATTATTTGGTTTTGGAATTATGGTTTATGCTACTGAACAGAACCAAATTCATAGTTGCAAAGTTTGTTGATTGTTTGAATTGATTTGAGTGTGATTTGTTTGCTTGAAATTCAAAAACAGAAATTAGTTCTGGAAAAAGAAAAGGTTTCAGGAAGAAAAAAATGGAATCTGGACTCAGCCCAACCGGCCAAGCCCACTAAGCCCAGCAAACAGCCCAGCTCCCCTCCCCGAAGAAAAACGTTTCGCACTCGTTTCATGACCCGTGCAGTGAATGACTGGTGGACCCTTCCCTCACTCCTTTTCCCACTGACCAGCAGACCCCACTTTTCCAGCTCGTCTCCTTCCTCGCGACGACCACGCCGGCCGTTTCTGCCGTTGATGTCGCGGCTTGAATACACATTGATTCCGCGCCTTAACCTCGCCGTGACTGCACTCTATTAATCGCCAGCGTCTCCTCCTCCTTTCCCCTCACACGCCACTCCCTCTCTGCCCCGAGGCTGCCTCAATTTGAGCTCGCCCTTCCACTGCTCCGACGAGCTTTCTCCTCCAATTCCGGCCAACACTCGCCACCTCCTGCCTCCCCGACCAAGCTCACACGTTCACCACTCCCTGGCTCATCTTCTTGAGCCCTCAGTTCGCCCGCGCGCGTTCCCTAACGTCGACAAGCACGACATAGAGCGTCGCCGCCGTCTGTTCGTCTCCGTCGAGCTCCTCCGGTAAGTCCAGACCACCCCCAAGCTTTCTCCTTCACGCTCGCGTCATCTCCGTGATCTCCTCCGTCTAACCATGCTTCTGGTTTGCCTTCTCGTGACCCGTAGCATCGTCTTGGACCTCGACCAGAGCCAACCGTCGCCAGACCAAACTCCGGCGAGGAATTACTGCTGCTCCTGAGCGCCACTTGTCAAGCCAACAGTACTTTGAGCATCACCACATCCTCGTGATTCTGGTAAGATTACTCCCTCCCTGTTTCGCTTCCTGCCTCGCCAGCGCCGCCACTATCTGGCCGCTCCGCCGCTCGCCGTTGTCCTAGCGCCGCCAGCTTTTGGCGAGTCAGGAGGAGCCGTTCGATCTAGATCGGGCGAGCAAGATTAGACCACTTAACCGCGAAGGGGTATGCTTTCTAGACCGCATGATTTGATTAGATCCAATGCACCGCAGACCCGATCCAGCCAAACCGGTACCGCCCAATGAAATCATGACGCGTGGCCAGTTTTGTTTAAAAACAGAAATTTGAAACAGATTTGGATGTGATTTTCAAACCTTTGTAACTTTTGATCCACACGTCCAAAAATTGTAAATTTGGTATCATTGGAATCAGTAGAACAAGCCCTAGACATCCATGCCTTTAGTTTAGCAAATAGTATCTGTTAGCTTGTTGGTTTTTGCACAAACTTTTGTATGCTTGTTTAGATTAGAAAAATTGTTTAAAAATGTTTTTAGGGTTAAAACCTTTGCAAAATGGTTTGTTGTAAACTCACTGACCCTAGGAACCAACCCCTAGTTTGAAAAAAATGAATTTGGTAATGTCTAGGATGGATTAATTTATTTAGCCCATTTCTAGCCATTTAAAAATAATGGTTTTTGTTATGAAAATGATTTTGAGTAAAAACTTTGGGAAAATACTTTGGATCAAACCTACTGACCCAAAACACCAAGTTTTGCAAACTAGCAACTCATTTGGTGAAAAACTTAAAGATTTTGTTTTGATAAAAACATTTTTCACCACATAAAATGATGAAATGGATTTTAAAATGGTTTTGGGATAAAACCCTTTTGCAAATGACTTTGCCACTTAGGAAAATGACCACTTTTGACCTTGTAAAGTTTAGAAGCCTAGTGGAGACCATCTTTGCAAATAGAACCATCTCTTGCATGCTTGCATGCATAACTTAGATCCCATTGTTTTGTGTGTGTGAAATAGTTTGATTGAATATTGGTTTGGAATGCTAGTTGATATTGTGTTTACTTGGTTGATTGTAGTGAAATTAGAGAAGTGTGAGACTAGCAGATCAAGGAGTGAACCATCATTCCCTACCAAAAAGGCAAGTTACACTATCATCTAAAGTCCTACTATTTTCTTATACTTAGTGGATTTTGAAAACATGCATGAAAAGAATTTTCTATACTTATGCTATGCTAAAACCTAATAGGATTCCCTATATATACCTTAGTAAAAACAATGTAGTTGATACATGCTTAGCCATGCTATATTTTTGAAAGAGTTACATGTTGAGATTTTATGAGATTGAGAAAAGACTTATGTTTTATATAATAAAACAAGGACTCAATGAACCACCTGGGTGGCCAAGGATACTTTGAGTTTTTGGAGAAGGTGGCAACAAAAGGAACCATGTCTATGGCAATCTCTTTGTGTTGTGCTCCAAAGGGAAACCACCCAGGAAACTTAGAGATTGAACATGTTTCTCGTACAGTGGCTTCCGTGTACAGCCACATGCTAAATGGGCTCTGGCTTAGTCAACTACATAGTGGAAGTCCCATGCATTGGCGTCTTCAGGTTAACTAGATTAGTGTAAGGGAGTAACCCTACATTTGTGCCTGGTAGACAAGCTAGCATTTTGTATTGGGAGGACTCCTATGGAAAGACTTTGTCACATTCTCAATCTGCCGGTACTCCATTTTGGTGAGTACTTATCTAGCGGCCACTGGTGGCGTCAAGACGAGATTGTGTCATGTGGGTAAAGTGTACAACTTCTGCAGAAGATCAAAATTCTAAGTACTTAGCCGCGTCCCCGGTTATGGACAATACTGAGCAACTAAGGCCTGAAGCTATGGAAGATCTCGACACTCTAATTTCTAAAAGGAAACTTTTAAAACTTGATGCACTTGAGTTTTTACCAAGGTGCTCAAGAGATTTTGACAAGGACTTGAACACTTGAGTTTTTACCAAGGAGTTCAAGAGATTTTTGAAAAGGAGATTTGACAAAGGACCAAAACCAATTTGAAAAGATAGGATAAATTTTGCTTTATGCAAATGAGCCTAAAACTCTACTTAGCCAAATATGCATGTAATGTTAGGATCCACTTATATTATACTTAGTAGTGAAACTTGCCAATACAGTTCAAATGTATTGACCCTTGTGGCTGTAACTTGTAATGTTGCAGGATTGAGTGAATTTAGTGAAGATTGATTGACTAGGATTACAAAGTCTACAACCAACATCTGCCTATGGCACTTTGAAGATGAAGGACCCATGACTATAGTTATTCCGCTGCAATGTAATGTAATAGCCAAATGAGCTATGTACGATGTAATAAAATTATGTTATTCCTGGTTATAAAGTTATGATATGACCTTTGTTTCTTGATATTACATCTTAACTGTGGATGCTAGATATTGATCCAGGGACTAGCATTGTAAACACAGGGGACACCACCTTATTTGTATAAAGGTTGGGACACTCCCGTTACAGATGGTATCAGAGCATTGTGTTGCCTGTAGGATTTGTAAACCTAGGATTGGACAAAAACCCTTAGAAAAATAGGAGTTGTATTTTGTTCCAAAACCTTATTTACCAAATCTTGTAAACTCTTTCCTCAACCATTTTGGTTTCAAATTTACATCTCTTCTATTTCAACTTGATGGAAAAACCTACCCCATGGCCAAAGACTACACCATGTGCAAAGGACTTCTTCAACATCTTCAACTCTAATGACTTCAACATCTTCAGCATGTTCACCAAGGACTTCCAACTTGGATATCACTAAGGACTACTAGTGAAAACCAAGAAGACATTAGATTTCCTACCAAAGACATTGATATCAAGTTAGTGTATGGATCATATTGTCCTATGAGGTATGATTATACTAAGTTGTTATTTCAAGAAAAACTTGTTGTTTCCTTCAACTCATGAGTTAAGCTCATAAGTTGTTAAGTGATTGGTTGCTTGTTGAATGTTTGATGGTTTGATTGTTTGATTGAACTTGATTGTTTTGAGTTAGGACTTTTTAAAAACCTATCCACCAATACTTATCCCTATCAAACCAACAGATGCCTCCCTGTCGTGCCAACCCCAACCAAAACAACAACAACCTCACCCCTGAGATGCAACAGATGATGGCAGCTCAGACACAGTTGATGCAGCAGATGACCACATTCATACAGAATTTGAATAACAACAACAACAACAACAATCAGAATAATCCTCCAGCACTTGACATGCTCACCAAGTTTCTGAAACTTAGGCCTGCAGGGTTCTCTGGAACAACTGATCCAATGGAAGCTGATGACTGGTTACGTTCAGCAAACAAAGACTTAGTGACTGTTGGTTGCACTGATGAAGAAAAAGTAAGGTTTGCAGCATTTCTGCTTGAAGGACCAACAACAACATGGTGGGACAACTTTCAAATCACCACTCCCCTTGAAGATGTGACTTGGGCTATTTTTGAAGATGGATTCAGAACCACTCACATCTCACCTGGAGTAATGTACTTGAAGAAAAAGGAGTTTCACAATCTGAAACAACGTCACCTCAGTGTGGCTGAGAAGAATTCAACAATCTGGCACGCTATGCACCGGATGAAGTTGATACAGATGCTAAGAGAAAGGATAAATTTCTCGAGGGACTTAATGATGAGTTAAACCTGCAGCTAGCTGTTGCCTATGTCCCAACTTATCAATCACTCTGTGACAAAGCCACAATATTGGAAAACAAGATGAATCAAGTTGAGAACAGAAAGAGGAAACATAAACTCAAGAACTATTCAGGATCATCAAAGAAGAAGCATTCATACAGAAAGAGCAATGAAGATTCTGAACCACATCAGTATCACCACAACAACAATGAAAGTGAGAAAAATGGAAATGATACTGACAATGGAGATGACCTTGGTCAGAACCAACATGACACATACAGGAAAAAGGACATTATCCAGTTGCAATGCTATAATTGTAAGGAACTGGGACACTATGCATCAGACTGTCTAGAGAAGAAAAAGAAAAAGGATGCCAGAAGAGCCAATGGAAATGACTCCAATGTGACCCAGAAAGGACATGTGAACCACATTGACATGAATGAGAACTTTGAAGAGATAGAAGAAGTGGATGTCAGGATTTAGAAAACTCAGAAGAGTCAAATAAGGACTCCTTGTCTGATTATTGAGTTGAACTTTTAGCCAAGAGAACCATCAATGTAACCCTATGAGACTTTATTTTTAAGGGTGGTAGTACCCTAGTTATTTTGAGCCTACTTGTAACCCAAGCCTTCCCAAATCTCGGGATGAGATTTATTTTAAGGGTGGTAGCCTGTCACATCCCAAGATTTTCCAAATCTTGTAATGTGAAAAATAATTGAGTAAAATAAAACTTTGTTTGATTTTCAGGGCCAGAAGAAAGTTTTTGAATTCAATTGGAACTTCAAACCTATTTGAATTAAATAAATCCTAAAGGGATTTTAAAAGATAAACATTTAATAAAAGGAAAATAAAATATTTTGGAATTGCTATTTTGGATCTTTAAATAAAAGGATTTGGTTTTCAAAAGAAATAGAAGTTTTATAAATAAGGATTATTTTATAGAGCCAAATTAAATCTTGGCCAAGCTTTTGAAATAAAACATTTTGATTTGATAAAAATGGTAAAGGTTTATTTAAAATAAATTAATAAGGATTTAATATCCAAGTTTTGTTAATAAAGGTTTTACTATTTCCAAAATATCAAAACTTATTTATTTATTTAAAAATAAGTTTTCCAAGTATTTTATATTCCCAAATAAAACCTACTGATTTGGTTTTGAAAATAATTAGATTTCAAAATGGAGTTTTAAAATAAACATCAAATTCTATTTTGATTTATTAAACAAGGTCTATTTTATTAATGATGGACCCTAAAAATAAAATTATTATTTGGTTTTGGAATTATGGTTTATGCTACTGAACAGAACCAAATTCATAGTTGCAAAGTTTGTTGATTGTTTGAATTGATTTG
This sequence comes from Avena sativa, assembly GCA_916181665.1. NCBI lineage: Eukaryota > Viridiplantae > Streptophyta > Magnoliopsida > Poales > Poaceae > Avena > Avena sativa. The sequence goes on along the minus strand of OV702283.1, from coordinate 236,462,856 downwards.
AGTGTGATTTGTTTGCTTGAAATTCAAAAACAGAAATTAGTTCTGGAAAAAGAAAAGGTTTCAGGAAGAAAAAAAATGGAATCTGGACTCAGCCCAACCGGCCAAGCCCACTAAGCCCAGCAAACAGCCCAGCTCCCCTCCCCGAAGAAAAACGTTTCGCACTCGTTTCATGACCCGTGCAGTGAATGACTGGTGGACCCTTCCCTCACTCCTTTTCCCACTGACCAGCAGACCCCACTTTTCCAGCTCGTCTCCTTCCTCGCGATGACCACGCCGGCCGTTTCTGCTGTTGATGTCGTGGCTTGAATACACATTGATTCCGCGCCTTAACCTCGCCGTGACTGCACTCTATTAATCGCCAGCGTCTCCTCCTCCTTTCCCCTCACACGCCACTCCCTCTCTGCCCCGAGGCTGCCTCAATTTGAGCTCGCCCTTCCACTGCTCCGACGAGCTTTCTCCTCCAATTCCGGCCAGCACTCGCCACCTCCTGCCTCCCCGACCAAGCTCACACGTTCACCACTCCCTGGCGCATCTTCTTGAGCCCTCAGTTCGCTCGCGCGTGTTCCCTAACGTCGACAAGCACGACACAGAGCGTCGCCGCCGTCTGTTCGTCTCCGTCGAGCTCCTCCGGTAAGTCCAGACCACCCCAAGCTTTCTCCTTCACGCTCGCGTCATCTCCGTGATCTCCTCTGTCTAACCATGCTTCTGGTTTGCCTTCTCGTGACCCGTAGCATCGTCTTGGACCTCGACCAGAGCCAACCGTCGCCAGACCAAACTCCGGCGAGGAATTTCTGCTGCTCCTGAGCGCCACTTGTCAAGCCAACAGTACTTTGAGCATCACCACATCCTCGTGATTCTGGTAAGCTTACTCCCTCCCTGTTTCGCTTCCTGCCTCGCCAGCGCCGCCACTATCTGGCCGCTCCGCCGCTCGCCGTTGTCCTAGCGCCGCCAGCTTTTGGCGAGTCAGGAGGAGCCGTTCGATCTAGATCGGGCGAGCAAGATTAGACCACTTAACCGCGAAGGGGTATGCTTTCTAGACCGCACGATTTGATTAGATCCGATGCACTGCAGAGCTGATCCAGCCGAACCGGTACCGCCCAATGAAATCATGACGCGTGGCCAGTTTTGTTTAAAAACAGAAATTTGAAACAGATTTGGATGTGATTTTCAAACCTTTGTAACTTTTGATCCACACGTCCAAAAATTGCAAGTTTGGTATCATTGGAATCAGTAGAACAAGCCCTAGCCATCCATGCCTTTAGTTTAGCAAATACTATCTATTAGCTTGTTGGTTTTTGCAGAAACTTTTGTATGCTTGTTTAGATTAGAAAAATTGTTTAAAAATGTTTTTAGGGTTAAAACCTTTGCAAAATGGTTTATTGTAAACTCACTGACCCTAGGAACCAACCCCTAGTTTGAAAAAAATGAATTTGGTAATGTCTAGGATGGATTAATTGATTTAGCCCATTTCTAGCCATTTAAAAATAATGGTTTTTGTTATGAAAATGATTTTGAGTAAAAACTTTGGGAAAATACTTTGGATCAAACCTACTGACCCAAAACACCAAGTTTTGCAAACTAGCAACTCATTTGGTGAAAAACTTAAAGATTTTGTTTTGATAAAAACATTTTTCACCACATAAAATGATGAAATGGATTTTAAAATGGTTTTGGGATAAAACCCTTTTGAAAATGACTTTCCCACTTAGGAAAATGACCACTTTTGACCTTGTAAAGTTTAGAAGCCTAGTGGAGACCATCTTTGCAAATAGAACCATCTCTTGCATGCTTGCATGCATAACTTAGATCCCATTGTTTTGTGTGTGTGAAATTGTTTGATTGAATATTGGTTTGGAATGCTAGTTGATATTGTGTTTACTTGGTTGATTGTAGTGAAATTAGAGAAGTGTGAGACTAGCAAGATCAAGGAGTGAACCATCATTCCCTACCAAAAAGGCAAGTTACACTATCATCTAAAGTCCTACTATTTTCTTATACTTAGTGGATTTTGAAAACATGCATGAAAAGAATTTTCTATACTTATGCTATGCTAAAACCTAATAGGATTCCCTATATATACCTTAGTAAAAACAATGTAGTTGATACATGCTTAGCCATGCTATATTTTTGAAAGAGTTACATGTTGAGATTTTATGAGATTGAGAAAAGACTTATGTTTTATATAATAAAACAAGGACTCAATGAACCACCTGGGTGGCCAAGGATACTTTGAGTTTTTGGAGAAGGTGGCAACAAAAGGAACCATGTCTATGGCAATCTCTTTGTGTTGTGCTCCAAAGGGAAACCACCCAGGAAACTTAGAGATTGAACATGTTTCTCGTATAGTGGCTTCCGTGTACAGCCACATGCTAAATGGGCTCTGGCTTAGTCAACTACATAGTGGAAGTCCCATGCATTGGCATCTTCAGGTTAACTAGATTAGTGTAAGGGAGTAACCCTACATTTGTGCCTGGTAGACAAGCTAGCATTTTGTATTGGGAGGACTCCTATGGAAAGACTTTGTCACATTCTCGATCTGCCGGTACTCCATTTTGGTGAGTACTTATCCAGCGGCCACTGGTGGCGTCAAGACGAGATTGTGTCATGTGGGTAAAGTGTACAACTTCTGCAGAAGATCAAAATTCTAAGTACTTAGCCACGTCCCCGGTTATGGACAATACTGAGCAACTAAGGCCTGAAGCTATGGAAGATCTCGACACTCTAATTTCTAAAAGGAAACTTTTAAAACTTGATGCACTTGAGTTTTTACCAAGGTGCTCAAGAGATTTTGACAAGGACTTGAACACTTGAGTTTTTACCAAGGAGTTCAAGAGATTTTTGAAAAGGAGATTCGACAAAGGACCAAAACCAATTTGAAAAGATAGGATAAATTTTGCTTTATGCAAATGAGCCTAAAACTCTACTTAGCCAAATATGCATGTAATGTTAGGATCCACTTATATTATACTTAGTAGTGAAACTTGCCAATACAATTCAAATGTATTGACCCTTGTGGCTGTAACTTGTAATGTTGCAGGATTGAGTGAATTTAGTGAAGATTGATTGACTAGGATTACAAAGTCTACAACCAACATCTGCCTGTGGCACTTTGAAGATGAAGGACCCATGACTATAGTTATTCCGCTGCAATGTAATGTTATAGCCAAATGAGCTATGTACGATGTAATGAAATTATGTTATTCCTGGTTATAAAGTTATGATATGACCTTTGTTTCTTGATATTACATCTTAACTGTGGATGCTAGCTATTGATCCAGGGACTAGCATTGTAAACACAGGGGACACCACCTTATTTGTATAAAGGTTGGGAGACTCCCGTTACAACTTCTAGTCATAGATGCAGTTGGATGGCGGTCTATGTATATTGTTGTATTGCCCAATCAACCTCATAGGATCTTTCTGACTAGTAATTGCATTGTTATGTCTTGCTCAGTTCCTGTCAATTGCCTCGCTGTAATTTGTTTACCCTTCATACCATGTTGTTTATCTAAGGAGAGCACCTCTAGTGAACTATGGACCCCGGTCCAATCTTTACCATTGATACATCTTCCACTGTTACTTGTTTGCTTGCTGCAAACCACCATTACCTTCCATACCATACGTTTAATCCTTTGTTATAGCAAAACGGTGAGCTTGACAACCTCACTGATTTGTTGGGGCAAAGTCTTGAGTTTGTGTTGTGCAGGTCTCCGTGTTGCTTGCAACACCTGTGTGACGTTTCCTTCCTCCTACTGGTTCGATAATCTCGGTTTCTTACTGATGGAAAACTTGCTGCTGTGCTACTTCACACCTTGCTGTTGGGGTTCCCAACGAAGCGCTCCTACATCAACCTAGCACAACTAGTTCATCATATCATTCCAATAATATTGTGACCTCGTTATTATCAACATCCAATGTCTATGATCAGGAAACCTTTGATCATCTTGTTAATCAACGAGCTAGTTTATAAGAGAGGCATAACTAGGAACTTTCTATTTGTTTATTAAACACACATATATAACGTTTCTGTATTAATACATTTATAGCATGCAAAATAAACATTTATCATAAATAAGGAATACGATAATGACCACTTTATTATTGTCTCTCGGGCATATTACCTTCATATTTTCTTCTTCAACGACTTCTTTTTCTAACCGTTCGGACACATAGACCACCGTTCCTAAATTTCCCTCATTCCTTCTCTGCCGCCTTCTAACGACCGCTACTCATCATTTGAGCAGAAGGGAGCTCGATATCCAGACCTGCCAGCACTACCATTACACATGCTGCCTCGCTTCCTCCTCCGCACAGCCTCTAGTCCACTCAAGCTCATGCTGCTGCGCTCCTGAAGATTTTGACGAGGTACACTTTTGATTTCAGGAAGATTGCACTCCTCACGTGACTTCTCTCCTCAACATATTGTTTTCTCATTTGCAATCTTGTTTTCCTAAAATCATGCCGATGTAATTTGATTTCAAGAAGAATGCTGGTAACCGAAGAATCAAATTTAAAAAGAGACGAGAAGAAGAAATCCCATGAGATAACAAAGATTGATCAAGCAATGACGAAGATAGAGTTAGCAAAGAATGGGAATGGAGGACATAATCATAAAGTCGATGAAGTGAAGATGCAAATGGAGCTACAGATCATAGATATCATCCACGAACACAAGATCAAAAGGGATGAGTATAGGTTAAAGCTTAGGAAGATCAAAAGATATGCTATAGAGAAGGATATATGACTACAATATGCATTTAATATTATTTCCATCCTCGCCGCGATTATAATCGCAATGTTTGGATTATTGTGTCACATCCCAAAATTTTCCAAATTTTGTAATGTGAAAAATAAATAAACAAAATAAATAATTGTTGAAATTGAGGGTGAAAAGAAACTTTTGTTTCTAAGTGGAAACTTAAAAATCCCATCTTGAACAAACTTTGGTTAATGTTTGAATCCAACTAAAATTCAAATCAAGTGAAATGCATTCTTCATAAATGCATCTTGGAACTTAAACACATGGAAAATAAACCAAAACCCTAAAACCCTAATGGAAGAAAAATATTTCCAAGTTATCTCTAAACCTATGGATTTGACCCACATAAAAATTGGTCAAACAAACATTTCAAAATGATCAAGAATGACAAATAGAAATACTATAAAACCATATGAATTGGTTTCACTTAATTTGGAGCCATAGATAAAATCTTATGAATTTAATAAGATAAGGAAATTGAATTTCCAAAGCTAATAAAGCACCTATCTAAAATCCATACCAAATAGTGAGCAAATAATCCTAAAGGTATTTAAAAGGATAAATAAATATTAAATAAGATTTTACAAATTGGAATCACCAACTTTAGATCTATAAATAAAAAGATATGGATTTTATAAGATAAAGAAAGAAATATTAAATGAGGAATATTTAAAGGCCAAATTAAATCTTATCCTAAGCCATAAGAAAATGGAATAGTTATAATACAAATCCAAATAAAAGGATAGAGAATTTTTAAATAAAATAAAATGGCATTAACCAAATTCTATTCCCATTTTGATGAAGACAAAAATCCCTAATAAAAATGATTAATTAAATCATGGGAGAATAATATTTGAAATTTACCCAAGTGGAATAAAAGTTATTTAATTAACTTAAATAGTATCAAAGAAATCTTCAAAATAAAATTTATGGAATTAAAACCATATTTGATTTCATTGGAATAAAGACAAATACCCAATTTAAATGATTAATAAATCATATTAAAAATACTCCAAACAATTCAAAGTTAATTATTTGACACCCTAATAAATAAATAAAACCTACTGAAAAAGGTTTGGTAAAAATTTGAGTTCAGATAAGAATTGAAATTATATTTAAAAACTTATTTGAATTAAGACAAAGGCCTATTTTAAATAATTAATATACCCTAAAAAGAATAAAAGAATTATTTTAAAATTGATTTTAGAATGTATTATTAATCAGTATTTGAATATACACAAATTTTGATAGAGGTTTGATTTCAAATGGTGTTTGAATTGTTTAAATAAAAATCAAAACAGATTAATGGAAATAGAAAAGGGAAAAAAGATTGTGTATAAAAAAATGAAACAGACCCCAGCCCAGCCAGCAGCCCAACCCAGCCCAGCAGCGCAGCCCATCTTCTTCCCTCCCACGAACCGTTTTCTACTCAGAAACTCACCCGCGCAGTCGCTGACTAGCAGGCCCCACACCCACTCTCTCTCCCTCGCTGACAACCGGGACCCACCTACCTATTCATCGTCTCCACCCTGCGACCACTTCCTCACCCGTTTCTGCATTAATCTCACGGGAGTAATTCACTCCAATACCGCGAGTAATGTCTGTCATCAATCACGCTCGATAACTCGCCTGCTCCTCCTCTCCATTTCCCCTCTCTCGCCCGGCTCTCTCTGCCCCCAGGACGTCCTCATTTTCACTTGCACCGCTGCGACCTCCGACGAGCTCTCCGAGAAATTCCGGCCAGCCACCGTCGCCCCTCACCCCCTCGACCACACTAGCGTGTTCCTCAACGTCAAGCGCACCTTCCCATAGGCCCAGCTCGCCCCCCCCCCCCCCCCGCGCGCTAGAAGCTCGGCTTCGTCATCACCCGAGCGCCATCGTGGTCTGCAACACTCCGGCGACGCCCCCTGGTATTGTATGACCTCCCCTTTCCCTCTAGCTGATGCGTGTAAGTTCACTAATCCCGTGTGCATCTAACGCCACTGCCTGCTTGCCCTATCTTGGACCGTAGCATCACCCCGTCCACGGAAGTGAGTATCGTCGCCAGTAGGAACTCTGGTGAGCAATTCCCCAGGAACCCGTGCGCCCCTTGGCCGACAAGACCATGTTGAGCATCAGCAGCATGCTGCGAACTCGGTGAGCCCCCTCTCTCTCTTTCTCGCATCCTGCATCATCGGCAACGACACCGCCAAAGCGCGCGCAGCCGTCCGCCGCCGCTAGCGCCGCACAGATTTGGTCAGGCCCCTGTACACCATTAGATCACAATCGCGCGGCTACGATAGATTCATTAGTCGAAGGGGTACGTTTGATCTGTGCCATGCGTTGTTAATTAGATCTAATGGCTTGTATCACTCGATCCAGACGAAACGGTACCGGCGAATAGAAAACAGCCACGTGGCCAGAGTCTGTTCTAAATTAGAAATTTTGATCTATTAGATGCTAGATTTTGTAAAATCCGTAACTTTTGATCCACACGTCCAAATTTTGCAAATTTTATATCAATGGAATCAGCAGACCAAGTACTATCCAACCATGCACTTTGTTTAGTGAATTGCTTCTGGAAACTTAGTTGTTTTTGCATAAACTTGTGTAGGCATAATTTAAATATAAAATTTATTCTAGGAATGTTTTTAAAGTAAAATCTTTGGAAAATGGATTGTTTTGAACCTACTGACCATATAAACCAACTTGTGGATTCAAAAACATATTTTGTGAGGCAAAAGAATAAATCTTTGATTTAGAACATTTCTAGTCAAATAAAAATGTTGTTTATATGTTAAAAATGCTTTTTAGAGAAAAACCTTTGGAAATTATTTTGATTTAAACTCTTTGACCCCAAACACTACTTGGGATTTATACTCATTTTAGGCTTCCCCTTGTTGTGCACAGTCACTACTTGGTATGCTTTGTTTGTTTGGCATGTGCTTATATGATGCGTGAATGTGTTACTTGTTTGCCTCAGATCATTCAATCTTGTTGTATTGTCCACCTCATATGAGTGTTCTGACTCTAAACAGTCATAGTCCCTTTATTTGAGACCTCTCCTCAGCAGGATGGCCACATAAGGAAATATACGACAACCCCTTTTTCGTGCATAATACTAACCGTACACCCTGATGAATCTGCATCCCTGTGCTTAAACTGACTCCTAACCTAAACCCAGTGTAGATGGCTCCTTCTCGCACGGTAACCATCATCGTTAGAGAAAGCTTCTGGCCCTTTGAAGAGCATCTGCATGACCTACTGAAGATTGTAAGCAGGCCTCCACCCAAGATTGAAGGGACATAACTTCCCTACGGCAACTCAAGCGTAACCCAATGGGTCATCAAGGCCACCATTCCAGCCTGCAAAACCGACCATGACACCATCATTTTCACCTTCATCGACCATAACTGGGTAAATGGCGTCGTGCTAGCTATACAGAACTTCATGGCACACCTCTGCAAGATCCACGAAGAAGAGCTGAAGGACATCAAGTCCCTTATAGCACTCCCTTGCTTTGTCCCTAAGTGATAAAGAGAATAGCTTCCTCTTTGTCAACACTCGGATTTTTAATCCCAGATGCCTGTTATGCCATACATCGCAATCCCAGGATTACCATTTTTGCGAGACATAACAAATTGGATATCATAGTACATCATCCATTACAAACCATACATAAGGTATTACACAAATAAAGGATCTTATGATCCAGTCTTAATACAAATCAAGCAGCGGAATAACGTAATAATAACGATAGTGTAGGCGAGACTCCATCTTCATGGTCACAGGTAATGCTGACGATGGGAGATGATCCTAGTTGTCGTAACCTTCTTGCTGTCCATCCTCTTGATAGTCCTCTTCATAGTCTGGCCACGGGAATAGCCAGGGACAAAGCCATGAGTACTCTTTAAGTACTCGCAAACTAATACTAACAAGTGAAGTGGTTTTGGAATAGGAAGTACTAAGCTCTAAGGTTGTTTTGCAAAAAGCAAGATTTATATCTACTGAGTTCAGAAGCAAATAAAGCTAGTTGAAAGTTTTATAACACCTAAGTGGGAACTTGAATTTCATATCACAACCCTGTTTTGGTCAAGTCAAAGTCTTAGTTCATTTCACAGGTCATTTAGAAAACATCTGACGACGAAACAGTATGGCCACTCCAACAATCCATAACCGCGGACGCGGCTATTCGAATAGTGTGACACTCTGTAGAGGTGGTACACTTTCACCACAACATTCGATACATCCGTCAGGAACAATCCTGAAGTCACCATACTCAGTATGCGGATGATCAATCCTAACCTTTCAATTACACGCCCTAGTATAGGTACCTCTCGTGTGAGTTTGGCCTCCCAACCATGACCAACTGTCATCTTGGGAACTGCATAGGTGGACAATCTTCACAAGCTAGCCTCAGCTCAAACCTTGGCCGCAAGGGAACCCATACTAAGGTATATAAATTTCCAGTCAAGCCCTACCCAATTTTCGGGCATTGTGGTTGTACGGTAAAATTGGAATGGTATCGCATCCAGACAACCATCAGTTTTATAAAGGGCTAAGGCTCATGCCTTAACATTTTCATCATCAAAAATATCTGGTGTTCAAGAATACATGTCAAAACATTTCAGTAGAATGACTCATCATTCTAAGGTTTTCATAACCATTTTCACCAAGTATTCCCATCTAAAGTTGATCAAGTTTTATGCTTAGCACTAGCATCTACAAGTGAGTGTAAATACTAATGAGGGGTGGTAAACAAGTGTATCTTATCTAAGTTCAATCTCATGCCTCAGGATGACATCAAGATTATCTAACTTAGGCCAAGTTTTATGCTCTTTATGTTACCTTTAAATATCTTTCTAAATTTTATAATTTACCAAGTAACTTAACTAGAAAGCTTTGATAAAGAAATAAAATAACTAAGATTGCAAATAAAACTAGGATTGGGTATCAAGTGGTGTAAGCTTGCAAGTAAAGCTTGCATGGTTTAGCTTGCTTAGTTAATAGCTTGCCTTGTGCAAAGCAGTGGTTGAAGTTCTCATCGGCTTCCTCTTCGTAGTATTCTCCTTCCTCCTCATATCCTTGGTCGGTACTAGCGTCTATAAATAAATACGAGGTACACAATCACCAAACAATACTTAACTACTTTTATTTATCACACCAAGGCTTTCACTAGATGATCTAGGATCATCACAAACATCACAAAGATTAAGGCGATAGTTTTATTTCCTTTATTTTAGAAAAGTAATTTCTACTCATTGAAAAACTACTTAAGATTTAATATTCTCCAACTAAAACATGGGATCATGTTGACACATGTCATCACCACATTTTTCAGTACTTGGGAATGTGATTTAAAGTGGTGTCACAGTTTAATAAGGTTTAACCTTTTTATTTTAATTACTTAAAGTGACTAGAATGGCCCATGGGGCATTATTTTATTGCTTGTCCAATATTTCTACAAGTAAACCTAGCTATTTTTATATATTCAGAAAGGTCTAGTTAAATGTGATTTTTGAGAGTTGGAATCAACTCAAAGGCTTTTAAGGTTGAATTATGAAAAATGTTTGAATGCAGAAAAGCTTCTGCCTTGTTATTTTTACTATAGGTGATCTACAATTCTAAATGGTTTGAACCCAACGGGCTTGGATTAAGAATTCCAATACCTTTCTAAAAAATTGGTTTCATGCAATTTGGTTTAGTGAATCGACCTGGGTTGATTTTTGAATCTAGGTACAGAACTAGGTTTGAAATTAAATTGGAAAATATAAATTAAAACTAACTGGTTGCGCGGGAGGTTAACTAGGACGGCCCACGGCGCACAGCGCGCGCGCAAGTGAGTTTAACTGGATGACCCCACTAGTCTGCGCGACAGGGGGTGCGAAGCGGTACGGGGTGATCTAGACCGCACGATCAAACTCTAATCGAACGGTTGGGACCTATCATCTCCGTCGGGCAACGCCGGCGAGACAGAAGCCTAGCGCGGCCAGTGGGGGTCTACGGGGGCTCACCGGGGCTCAGTCGAGGGTCGGCGATGGGGGCGAACAACGAAGTTGACGACGGCGAACCTCCTGGTACCGGCGGCTTCTCCTAGGGTGCTCCAATCGCTGGCTCCTTTCTTCCTCCTCCACGGCAGACTCCGGCCAAATTCCGGCGATGTGCTGCTCGCCTTGCTCCGGGGGTGAGTGAGGGTGCTTCTGAGAGAGAGGGGAGTGTGTTGGTGTGAAGAAATTGAGCAGGGGTGGCCTCTATTTATAGTGCCAAGAGGGGACCGAAGGGCGCGGGTGGAGCTCGTCGTGGTCGTCATCACAACGAGCTACTGGCATGGGCAACGGTAGGGGCGGTGCTGTGCTCCCTGGCAAAGCTCAACAGCATGGTTACGCGGCGTGGGACGATGCGAGGCGGTCGGAACGTTACGGTGCTCTGGGCGGGTCCGACAGATATTTTAATGGCGCACCGTGGCTACGGGTCAGGCGGCGGGGAACGGGGTTGTGTGGCGGTCTCCTGGGATGGTGGCGATCATGCTTGCATGCGGTGAGGGCGGTGCGCGGTCTATGGCGTGCGTCGAGTGCGGCGCTCTGGCGCGCTCTCATCATGCTCGCAGAGACATTGGGCACAAGTGTTCCGTGTGGTCTAGTGGCTGGCAGGGCTCAAGCACAGGACAGTGGGTGGCGGTGGACGGTGGCGTACGTCTCAGACATGGTGGCTAGGCTTGGTGCATGCTCTGGCTGGCTAGCCATGGTCGGCTGGCAAGGGTGCCTTCGGGTTGGCATGGCATGGTGCAATGGGTAGGGGCTAGGGGTGGTCAAGGAACTGGTTGGAACTAGGGGAGACAAGTGTGATCAATGGTGAACAATGCTTAGGCAAATTATTACTGAAAACAGTGAAGTTTGGCCAATTTGATTTTCTGTCTCCAAGTGTTTGATGAAATGGCCGCAAGAAATTCAAATTTGAATTTTTGGTTCAAACTTGGTGGGTGTATTAGTTACATACTAGGGAGTCTCTGTTTAGTTGGAAAGGTCAAGGGGTACTAGTTTGGTTGGTTTTTGCAAATGGGTGATCTTCCCATATGTTAAAGATTCAATTTTGAATTGTCATTTGAATCAAGTTGCCAAATGTTTTTGTAAGTTTGAAAGGTGGTCTTGGGTTCACTTTCACTTGGTATAGGAAGGGGTGAAAATAAATGGAAATGTTTCTGTTTGAAATCTTGGACTAGAAACACTCAAAGTGGCCTAGTGAGCAAGATTGGCAAAAATGACCATTTGCTTTATTTGGTTTGTTTTTGATTTTCTCTTGATTTGTTTCTGCTTGGAAATGTTTTAGATGATGTTGTTTTCATATTTACTCCATTCCTTTCTATTTAGATCAATCACACAAGTCCATTCATGCATTCAGACAATCATCACATACACACATGGATTCATATGATTGAATTAACAAAAGTTTTTGTTAACCCTAATTTTGGTGATTGGAATTTGATAATCATTGCTCAATATTTTTGGGATGTTACAAAACCTCCCTCCTTAAACAAAATCTCGTCCCGAGATTTGAGAAAGAAGAAAGAAGAAAACTAGGATTTAAAAAGATCGGGAAACTCCGTCTTGATGTAGTCTTCTCGTTCCCAGGTAGCTTCTTCTTCAGTGTGGTTGCTCTACTGGATCTTGAGAAACTTGATGCTTCGGGTGTTGGTGGTCCTGAAAGCTTCTTCCAAAGTACGGATGGGTACTTCAGGATACATCAGGTCATCATTGATCTCTATGGTGCGGTGATCAATGTTCTTGAAAACTTCAGTCTTCTCCGGGACTTCTAGGCATTTGCGAAGTAACGATATATGGAACACATTATGCACTGCTGACATCTCCTCTGTCAGTTCCAGTTGATACGATACTTCTCCTCAATGATTCAAAATCTTGAAAGGTCCGATATATCCGGGGGCTAACTTTCCTTTGAGCTAGAAACGCTGCATTCCCTTCAAAGGCGACACTTTGAGATACACAAAATCTCCGATATTGAAAGCGAGGTCTCGACGTCTCTTGTCGGCATAACTCTTCTGTCTTGATTGGGCGATCTTGAGGTGCTCACAGATCTTGTGAACTTCCTCTTCTGCTTCTCGTAGGATGTCGGGTCCGAAAAATCTGACTCTCTCCTACTTCCGACCAATTCAAAGGGGTACGACACTTCCTTCCATACATGAATTCAAATGGGGCCATTTGCAAACTAGCTTGATTATTGTTGTTGTAAGAAAATTCTGCGAAAGGTAGACAGTCTTCCCATTTAGATCCATACTCTAGCACACATGCTCTCAACATATCTTCGAGTATTTGATTTAATCGCTCTGTTTGTCCATCGGTCTGAGGGTGATAAGTTGTGCTGAAATCTAGTCTAGTTCCTAGTCCTTCTTGGACTTTCTTCCAGAATCTCGAGGTAAACTGAGTTCCTCGATCTGACACAATGTTCTTGGGGACTCCGTGCAAACTGCTGATTCTAGCGATGTACAACTCCGCTAGCTTCGAACTCTGGTAGGTGGTCTTGACTGGTAAGAAATGGGCGACTTTGGACAATCTGTCAACTATGACCCAAATAGTCATTTCCCCTACTAGAAGTAGGCAAACCGGTGATAAAGTCCATTCCAACTGAATCCCATTTCCATTCTGGAATCTGTAGTGGTTGCAACAGTCATGCGGGTCTCTGATGTCTCGCCTTAACTCTCTGACAAATATCACACCTGGCGATGTAGCTTACGATTTCTCTCTTCATCTTATGCCACCAAAATTGCGCCTTAAAATCCTAATACATCTTCGTCCCTCCGGGGTGGATAGAATAAAGAGTATCATGGGCCTCTTTCAAGATGGCTTCCTTCAACTCTGAATCTTCTCGTACACAAAGACGTCCTTTGTACCACATAACTCCTTCATCTTCGATGAATCCAGGTACTTTCCCTGTACCGATACGACGTTTGATTCCGTCGATACTAGCATTTCCTTTCTGCGCCTCCTTAATCTGACTGATCAAAGTGGGTTGAAGTTTGATGCCAGCCAGAAATCCTTCACTTACTAATTCCATTCTGAAATCTTCCATCTCCTTGTGCAAACTTGGTTGCTCCTTCAGAATCATGGAGTTCAAGCGGCACGGCAATCTACTAAGGGCATCCGCTACCACATTGGCTTTACTAGGGTGATAGTGGATGTCTAGATCATAGTCCTTGATTATCTCTATCCATCTCCTCTGCCTCATATTCAACTCCTTCTGAGTGAATATATACTTCAGGCTCTTGTGATCCGAATAAATCTCACAAAGGTTTCCCATAAGATAATGCCTCCATGTCTTCAGGGCTAGAACTACGACTGCTAGTTCAAGGTCATGGGTTGGATAATTCTGTTCATGCTGCTTCAATTGTCGGGATAGATAAGATATTACTTTGCCTTCTTGAATTAACACACATCCGAGACCGATCTTGGATGCGTCACGATACACATCAAAGGACGTCGTAATATCCGGCATGATCAAGATTGGGGCTAATATCAATCTCTTTTGAGTTCCTAAAACCTCGCTTCACATTTGTCCGTCCATTCGAACTTCTTATCCTTGTTCAACAATTGGGTCATGGGTCTGGCGATACTCGAGAATCCTTCTACGAACTTGCGGTAATATCCCGCCAATCCGAGAAATGCACGAACTTGGGTTTGAGTGGTTGGGGCTTGCCAATCTTCCACATCCTTCACCTTTGCCGGGTCAACGACAATCCCTCCGTCTGATACTATATGTCTGAGGAATCCTACCTCCTGTAACCAGAATTCACATTTTCTAAACTTGGCATACAACTGATCCTCCCTAAGGGTTCCAAGTATAGTCGTTAGGTGTAGCTCATGTTCTTCTTATGATTTGGAATAGATCAGAATGTCATCGATGGAAACAACGACAAACTTACCCAGGAAGTCCATAAAAATCTTATTCATGAGGTTTATGCAATAAGATGGGGCATTGGTTAATCCAAAATACATGACAGTATACTCGTATAATCCGTATCTGGTGGTAAAGGCAGTCTTTGGAATATCCTCTGCGCGAATCATGAAGTGATGATAACCAGTTCTAAGATCAATCTTAGAAAACACTTTGGCACCAGTCAACTGGTCAAACAGGTCTTCTATCTTCGGCAGTGGGTACTTGTTCTTGATGGTGACATCATTTAACTTCCGATAATCCGTACACAAATGGTTACCTCCATCCTTCTTGTCCACAAATAAAACAGGTGATCTCCATGGCGACGCACTTGGTTGGATCAAT
Source organism: Avena sativa (assembly GCA_916181665.1). Lineage (NCBI taxonomy): Eukaryota > Viridiplantae > Streptophyta > Magnoliopsida > Poales > Poaceae > Avena > Avena sativa. The sequence goes on along the minus strand of OV702283.1, from coordinate 236,447,831 downwards.
CCTAACTCCAGCATAGCATCCAGTTGCTTCTTCAGCTCCACTAATTCAGACGGGTTCATACTGTATGGTGTCTGGGCTATGGGTCTGGTTCCAGGGATTAGTTCAATGATAAGCTCGATATCCTGATATGGGGGCATACCGGGCAAAACATCTGGAAATACATCGGGGTATTCACAGATTACTCTAACTTGGTCAATGGTTGGCTGGGCTATACTCTTGTTGCACTTGAATTGACGGGGCAAGGTTTCAGATACATGCTCTACTGATACTCCGGCTGTACTGGTCATGGTTATGGCTTTCTTGGCACAGTCGATTAATCCTTTATGTTTCGACATCCAATCCATTCCTCGTACTACTTCCAAACCTTTGGTTCCAAGTACTATTAGATTATCATAAAAATCTATGCCATGGATTCGGATAGGAACGGCCTTGCAAATTTGTCTATCTTTGGTGGTTGTACCGGGTATTTGAACTATCATAACATGCTTCAGTTTGGTGGGTTGAATATTACTAGTGCATGCAAATTCTTTAGTAACAAACGAGTGCGATGCTCCAGAATCAAACAACACTCTGGCAAGTACTGATTTAACAGAAAACATACCCAGCACGACATCTGAGAAAGAGATGACCGTTGCGATTGAGCGAGTTCCCTGAGGCAAACCTTCTTCTAGGCTAAACACGAAGCTGCTGCTGAGCTGGAGCATTTGCATTGGGGGCTGCGACAATCTTCTTGGGGCACTCATTGGAATAGTGACCCTTGGTTCCACATTCATAACAAGTCACCTTAGACTTTTCCTTTGCTACAACAGGCACAACATTCCTTCCAGTCCTTGGGGCAGTGTTGGTGTTGGTGGCGACATTGTTGTTGTTGAACTTAGGCGGTGCACGGTTGAAATTTATGGGGTTGCCGGGGTTGTTGTGATTTCCTCCGGGCCTTGGGTTTCCACGGTAGGGATAGGTTGGACGGTTCATCGGGGGTCTGTTGGTTCTTGGGGCGAATCCTGGAGATGGGTTGGTGCGATACTTTGGGGTATGGTGGGTTCCTGGTTGATGCATCATGGGACACTTGTGGTTCTCATTGGCTTGGTTGATCTTGCCTTCCATCCGAATGGCGGAATCCACTAAGGCTTCAATTCAGCAAATGGGATATTGACCAACACTGTCTGCATTTCATCATGCAGACCATTCAGGAATCTATCCTTCTTCTTGGCTTCAGTGTCAATCTCATCCGGTGCATACCTAGCTAATGAAAAAAAATTGTCACGGTACTCAACTACCGTCATTCTCCCTTGCTTCAGTTCTCTGAATTCATCTCTCATCCTTTTGATCAAACCCGGTGGCACATGGGTTCTGCTAAACTTGACTTTGAATTCATCCCAAGTCATCATTTGACCTCCATTCATGGCACGGACGCTGTTCCACCATGCTCTTGCATCTCCGGCCAGGTAGTGGGTGGCGAACAGTACCTTCTCGTTAGCTTCCACTCCTGCTACTTCTAAGTTGTTCTCCATGGTTTGCAGTCAATCATCGGCATCTAGGGGCTCTTCAGACTTAGTGAAAATGGGTAGGTTGGTGTTCTGGAAGTTCTTGAGCTTGGATCCATGGTTGTCCTGATTTCCATGGCCTTGATTGTTGTTGTCCATCTAAGCTATCTATTGAAGGGTGGATAAGTTGGCTTGACGTTCGGCTCTTTCAGCTTCGCGGTCAGAAACCAACATTTGCAAGATTTGCAACATTGGGTCCAGGGATGAAGTGCTTCCTCCGCGAGGCATCTGAAGATTGAGATAGATCATGAGAAAAGGGGGAAATTTCTAAGGTTCAGGGTTTTTGAAAAGTTTTTTAAAGTTTGACTCAGATTTTGCTAGCAACTTGATTTTCATTCATTCATAGCACACGATACAAACACACACCACAACAAAGAAATCAGATGGTTTTAAGAACCATTCTGTGAACTACGATACAGTGGGACCGGACACAACTCACTAACGCTAGTGCTCAAGTGCTACTACTCCTCGGAGTCGGTGTCCTCATCTTCATCATGAATGAAGGCGAAGTCATCCTCATCGGTGAAGAATTCCATGGCCTGATCCTCCAGAAAGTCATCATCGTCACTAAGATAGGATTAGGGGTCTCCACGAAGGTCTTCCCCTGCATTCTCCCTCTCCTCCAGCTACATGTCTCTCTCATGGACAGTCTCCTCCAAATCTATGATCCTGTGGCAAAGACGGGCAATGATGCGCTCCTTCTTGTCGAGATGATGGTGACGAGACTAGCAATCCTTCACTACCATGGCAATGGTCAGATCATTTTTCACGGCGATGGCGTACTTGTGGTTGGCGTAGGAGCGGGCATTGTCTAACTCCTTCTGGCGGTCATACATCATGAAGCTGAGGTCGTCCAATTGAGTCTTCAGCTCATGGTGATACGGGGCCTCCAGTGGCTGTCCCATAACATCAAGCCTTGGATAGAACTCAAAGTGGGTACCCTTGATCTGATTGATAATCTGCCCACATAGACGGGAAAGAGCTTCCTGCATGGCCCTGGCAAGTCCATCGAGCCAGTTGTTCTCTCTCAAGGTGAACTGAATTACCTCTGAGGTGGGGGCTTCAATCTTTCCTCGAAGACTTGCAACAACTAGCCATTGCAACTCCTCTCCTTCCTGATCGTTGAGATGAGCTCCGAAGAACTCGGGGTGTGGGCGCATCTAGCATTTCCGACAGCTGGTCCAAGTCATGCTCAAAGATGAGGTCTCCTCCATTTCCCAACTGATAAAACTTGCTATACTTCATGTCCATTTATAAGAATATAGGATGAGTAAGTTAGTAAAGTGATCAAGTGTGTCAAATTTTATGTAAGTTTGCACGAATTTTTGAGGAACATAAATTTTCATGAAAGAATCCAAGTGATAAGAATGAGAATAGGAAGTTTTCTCTGTCTACCATTCAGTGGACCAAAAATTCATTAAAAATTTTCTTTGTATCTTCCGATGTTTCCAACGCGACGACATCATCATCTACGTCAGAACTGATGAAGATCCTTCATCACTCCTTTGTTACCGAAGCTCGCTTGTCGAGATCTTCAGTCCGAATTCCGAGAGTTGATTGCATAATCCGTTTGTTCATGTACAAAGTAATGCTTTGAGTGAGGGATGGAGTCGCGACCATAGCACTACTCTTATTATTTGCTTTTGTAAATTGAATCGATGGATCAATGAAATCTTACTCCTTCCATGGAATTTAGATGTGGCCTTATCTTTTGAGACCTTTACCTCCGTCTTTGTCTCTCTGGAGTGTTTTCTCGACAAATGTGAGCAACAACCCTTGTTGGTGGTGTCACGGATTTCAAGATGGAGCAAGAATCTTTGTTAGTGGTGCCGCGAAGATCTACACGATGTGAGAAGATTCAGATTGTTAGCCTTTTCCCCCGTACGATGATGCAGATCTCGAGGACGAGATCCCTTGTTAGTGGTGTCAAATTGTAGCACCCAGGTAAAACCACTACTAGAAAAATTCTTGTTATTTTATTTTCTGCATCATGATGACATCATCATGTATCATCATGCCACATTACATGGATCATAGTTTAAATTGTTGTATTTAACTATTGCACTTGTTTTTGGAACTTGATATTTGAACTCGATCTTGTTTTTCCTCTCTCTATTTTAATCTCTAGTTGGTGCCATGTGTGAAACCATAATGTCAAGTTGGTTCTTATTTTCTATAATGCCTAAAGGGACTTGGGGCAACATCTCTTAATTCTACCTTGATCTTGTATTTTTGCCATATGGTCACCTTTATATTCTATCATATGCGACCATTCGGTCACGTCCAACTCTAGTTCAATTCTTCCATATATGTGGCCATTGTGTACTCTCTATTCCATCTCTACTATATTCTTCTTGTATTCTATCCTCTTTTTCTTGATCTTTTCATTTTTTGCACGAGCCTATTTACATTCTTCCTAAAATTCTATTACAATGCCATCTACACGATCCATATGCTCCCATACATGCCACCATATAACCTTTTCCTTTCAACCTTTGACCATGTCTCGTTCTTATGTTTCTTGCCACATGTGTTAATTGACATCTAATCAACACACATAAAACCATAGTACTACTTATGTGCTATTCCATTTTGTTTAAATTGTTTTGAGAATTTGCCTTGTTTGAATTTTGATCAAATCTTCTAACTAACCTCCTTGCATCTCTTGTTGGTTCAAACCATATCATGTATATTTTTCTTGCATTTTTCTAAGCACAAAATTATTTAATTAAAGACAGTATTTTTTTGCAAATTTATTCTTACGGTTTGATATACATAAAGTCATCCTTCTTTTCTTAATTAAACAAAATAATATTTTTGGCCATTATAAGACTGCAAAAGTGTTTTTTATTTTACTAATAATAAAAATAGACAAAAAGGTCGTCTAAAGTTTTAGCCCAAAACTAGATCCATTTAATCTAGTTTAGACTATATAAATCTCTAATTCTCTGATTTTGTCAAACCCTAATCCCATATCTCGGCTAGAGATCTAGAAACTCCCCTTTCTTCCGAACCTTCGGCTGCCCGCCGTGCTCCCTTTCTCTTCCTTTGTCTCTCTTCTATTTCCTTCAGTTCTCATTGATGAATGGCCATTATTTTTTTTTTGAAATTTTTTATTATATATATGAAGGTAGATAGAACTCTACCTTATCTGTTGCAACAGGGTTACAACAGGAGCGGTGGTGAATTTACATGCCGGCAAAGCCCGGCAGCAGAAAAAGAAGAAGAAGAAATGAAAAGAGTTCAAAAAAAGTCAAAGAAACTTAAAGAAAAGCTGGCAATGTTGTGATCCACGAACTATCCTGGATCTAGCAGTTTTTCACCCAATACATTAGTTGCTGTTTCAGTTTAGGCTCCCTATAAGCCTAGAGAGCAAGTTCATCAGCAATATTCTTCAGCAAAGGTCTCTCTGAGATTTTCTTGTCATTGAACACTGTTATTCCTTGCCTTCCATAGATGTAATAGGCATGCGGCCAGACAGACTGGCCAAGTAGCATTTTGCATCTGTTGAGCCATACTCCACAGATCATTTGTCTTTCCTGAGATTTGTAGCATCCCAAGTTTGTCCCAGACCCAATCTGCCTACTGGCAGTGCAGCGTGATGTGCTCTATAGATTCCACCGCAGGGCATTGATCGCAGCCTGCATGAGGGCACCATTTTTTGGCTACCATATTATCTTTCGTGTTTAGTCTCCCCTTGTAGGCTAGCCAAAGGGAAATTTTGTGCCTGTGTGGGATGATCTTGCGCCACACCTAATTACCAGGTGCCCAAACTAACCATCTATCACTAAAAAGGTTGTAGAAGTCTTTTGTCGTAGGGCTCTTCCCAGTTGTGACAAAGAACCTGTCATCACACATGTTAGCTCCTTGTGTGCCGGTGTTGTTTAGCTCCTACAACAACAGTTGAAGCTGAATGTGTGCAGTGTGGGACAAAGGGGTGTGTAGTTGCAAGTTCCATGTCCCATGTGGCTGTTGCGACTGCACGGTGCAGCAAGGGTCTAGTGCGAAGGAGAATAGGATTGGCATCTCATGACATAGACGCCCCAGGTTTGTCCAGTTGTCATGCCAGAAGGCAGCTCTGTCTCCTTGGCCTGTTTTACAGAAAGTCGCATTCTACACGGTAGGGATTAGCGCAACAACAGATTTCCAGAATGGCGTGTCAGTGTGCAGCGGTGTCCGAGGTATGCTATTTGACAAGTACCAGTTTGCAAGCCAGGAGAAGCATGGCCAAGTGCCAGAAGAGAGAAGCTTAGCAGTGAAATTTGCCATGAGTGCGCGGTTGTGAGTATGCAAGTTTCTAATGCCCAACCCCCTTGTCTATTTGGCATTGTGACCACCTCCCATGCCACGAGACAGTGTCCCCCCAGACATTCATCCTTGTTCTTCCACAAAAACCCTCGACGAAACATGTTCACAGCTTCGATTCTCTTCTGATCCCACTCGATGCATGCCATGAAAAAGTTCAGTATGGCCGAAAGAATAGAGTTGATCATCAAGACTCTGCCTCCAATGGTCATCAGTCTAGGCATCCAACCAGGAAATCTCCTGCTGATTTTTTCAACCACTGGCGTAGAGCATCTGCCTCGTGATCTTATTTGTAGACAGAGGTAAACCCAGATAGGTGCATGGCAATTTGGTGATCTGGCAGCCAAAAGTTTGAGCAATTTGGGCAATCTCCTGCTCTAGAATATGCATTGGAACAAAGGTGCTTTTCTGGTAGTTTATCTGTAGGCCAGTGAATGCAGCAAAAGAATCTAGAATATATTTAGCAAAGATTGCTTGTTGGGTGGACCCATGTAGGATTAAAAGGGTATCATCGGCGTACTGAAGCGCTGGCAGAGGCGCTTCATCCTGTAGTGGGTTCTTTAGGAAACCTGCCTCATATGCTTTTCTGAACATTTGTTGTAGGATATCTGATACAATGATAAATATTTATGGTGACAATGAATCACCCTTCCGAATGCCTCTTTTAATTTTGAATTTCTTCCCGGGTTGTCCATTTATCAGAATCTGTGCCTGTGATGTTTGGAGTAAGCCTTTCATCCAGCTAATCCATAGATCTGGGAACCCCCTTGCAGAAAGAGTCTGCGTAATTGCCTCCCAATAAACAGATTCAAATGCTTTCTAAAAATCTAGCTTTAGAACCATGACGGGTTGTTTTAACTTGTTGGCACATTGTATCAACTCAATTGCCGTTGCAAAGTTTTCTACAATTGATCTATTCTTGATGAAGCCTGACTGCATCTGATCCACCAAGCCCTTAATTTTGCTTTGTAGCCTGTTAGTCAGAACCTTGGCAATGAGCTTTGGTATGGAGTGTTGCAGAGAGATGGGTCTGCAATCTTTTATCTCTTGTGGTGTATCTTTTTTTGGAAGTAGGGTGACAAATGCACAGTTCACTCCAGAGAGGTCTAAGCGTTGGTTATGTAATGCGTGGAACAGTCCCATGATATCATTTTTTAGATCGTCAAGATAAAATTTATAGAATTCATTAGTGAAGCCGTCAGGTCCTAGGCTTTTATTATGTGGTGCCATCAGTACTGCAGGCTTGATTTCCGCCCAGGTGAATGGATTTGCTAAACTCTGTAGTTCCAGGGATTATGAGTTGTATATCTGTCCCAAGTCGATATTTGGTGTCCAAGTTCTCTCCTCAGCAAACAAATTGGAGAAATAGTTAGTGGTAATCCTTATCTTGTCTGCATCTCTGAAATAATCCTCCTGACCAAGCCTTAAAAATTTGATCTTGTTTTTCCTGAACCTGTACGTTGTCATAGTGTGGAAAAATTTATTATTTTTGTCCCCAAGCTTACACCATATAATTTTGGCCCTCCTTTTCCACTTATTAGTATTAGCTTTACATAGACTCTGATATTTTTGCTAGAATAAGGTTCTGAAAGCAAACTCTAGGTTTGACAGAGATCTCCATTCTTCCACAACATCAAAATATTGGTTTGCATGTTTGACATTTGCCATTATTTTATTCAGAGACCTTTTATCCTTTTGCCAAGATCTGGTTGCATCCCTGATACTCCTTAATCTGTGATTCAGTTTGGTTACTGCCGACATCTGTCTTGTTCCTTTTGCTAACAGTTGTGTGGTTGTTTGGATAAGATCTTCACATTGCAGCCAGTAGTCCTCATAGCGAAAAAGTTTATTGGTTTGTGTTCTTGCAGCATTATCCGGTAAAATTGGTTTATGATCAGAAGTTTATCTTCCCAAAGTACTACATTCAGAGTTAAAAAACCTGTTGGCCCACTCCAGATTTACTAAAAATCTGTCTAATCTGACCAGAGTTGGATCCCTCCTCTTGTTTGACCATGTAAACTTTGTGTTGCATATGTCCACATCCATCAGCTCCATCTCGTCTATCCAGTTATTAAATTCATCTATTTCAGCCAAGCTTATATTGTTATTGTTTTTCTCATGCGTATATCTATAAGTGTTGAAATCACCTGCCAATGCCCAAGGGCCTGAGACATTTGGGAGTAAAGCCTTCATGTCCTGAAAAAACAAATTCCTATCTTGTGCATCACATGGTGCATATACATTGGTGATTACTAACTCTGAATTGTCGACTGCAGGCACCACAGTGACAGTCATAGAGTACTTATTTTGCATGTTAACGATCACACTGTATTCCTTTTCAGACCATGCGATAAGAAACCCTCCTGATGTACCTTCTGACGGCTGGTAAGCAAAGCTAGTGTATCTTGCGGGTAAGAATTCTCTAACTTTGAATATTGTGATGTCTTGCAGCTTTGTTTCTTGTAGGCATATCAGGTGGCCTCTAGATTCATCAAGCACCTTATAAATAAGTGTGTTTTTTTCATGATCCCCCAACCCCCGCACATTCCAGGATATAATCCCGATTTAATCATTGTTTCATCCTAGAGAAATAGAAGGCAAGGAGAGCTCTGGGGTGATGCAATATGCCATGACAAAGTGTAAAATAAGTGCATGCTTTGAGTGGACGCAAGGTGAAGAAAATAATTTTCGGTGTTACAGGGCGCATTACAGGGTGAGGTAAACAAAGGGGAAATGCAATGTTGGTCTATGGCATCGCCTAAAGCTAGCACTACCAACTTTGAATGAAAAAAAAGATGCAGGTGGGAACAAAAATAACAAAGCACCCTATCTAAGTAACACCTAACAGGGTCTGAACCTAAACCATCCCGATCAGCCATGAGCAGGGCGTTTCCCAGAGCCATTGTCCCTTTCCTGTATCTTCAGAGCCTCAGCCACCAGGTCGAAGTGACCATGCCGCATCAACCGGCGAGTTCCATCAGAGTCCGCCTGCTCGTTTCTGGCGGGCGCGCCGTGACCGGCTTGGGCGCCAGGTCGTTGATATCTGGCATGCGTCGGGTCTTTGTCTTCTTGGGGCAGGCGTTGGTGGAGCCGATGGAGGAAGATCCCGAGTCCGCCGCGACAGCAGCTTTGCGGCTAGAAGCCCGCTAAACCAATGTCATCCTGGCCCTATCCTGAATTTTCTTGATCATGTCGCTGCGCCTGTGATAGGTAACTGTCTCTCTGCTTGCTGGCTCGTTGAGGTCGGGCATTGATTCAGAGTCAGAGATGGACATGGTCGCAGATTCATCAGACAAAGGATTGCTCTGCAATGGTGCAAGTTGTTCTTCAGTTCGCCGTTGGGCCGCAATCTGCTACTCGAGCAGCGGTTCCGCTTGAGGCACCGGCGGATTGATCTGGGCCTCCACCATCGGCCTTTTTCCCTTGCGGTCTTCAACCGGTTCCACTGCCTCGGTCGTCGCCACTGTGGAGCGGGAAGTAGTCCTCTTGTTGTTGTCCCCCAGGTTGAACATGAATAGGCCGCTCCCGCCAAGCAGTGAAAGAGTGCCGCCCGCCATAGGGTTCCCAAGCTTTGCCGGCCCGGCACCACCCAAGCCAGCGATGAAACGTGCCTGATGCAGAGTTGCTGCGGTGACCCAGCATACCACTGCATGTGTAGTACACTATAGTCGTTGACATGACATCCACAGAACACCGTTCCGTGAATATCACATCCCTTAGAGTGGTACAACAGAAACATTGCGGGTCCATATTACAAACATACACACATTATTATTATTACAATACCAGAAGTTCAAGACTTCCAAAAGATTCAACTTACAAACCAAAATATAAGTGTTCCAGCAGAAGTTTCAAAGTAAAAACTTAAACTCCAAATTGAGCTCAAAAACTTATTGTTATATATTGTTCATGTTGCTCGGCTCAATTGGCTCCTAGAACTATGGTAAATATTCTGACTCTTGGTACTCTCCTCCATTGACGATATCATAGTCCTCCCCTTCTACGGCTCCATACATATTGGGCTCTTCATATAAGACCTCCTCTTGGCTCTCAGCTGCATACATTGGAGTATCTTCAGGATCCTTAGAGTCTAAGCAAGGGATCAAAGGAAAGGGTGAGTAACACCGTTACCCAGCAGGTTCATTATATGCAAGGTGGGAAGTTTGGTGCTCTATCTACCACCTTGGACCATAAGTCCTTGGAACTAGGCAATTTTTGTAAATCTTTCTTCAAAGGTTGATTTTATTATGAAAATCTATGACCATCAGCCTTCACAGGTTGACCAGAACTTTTATGGAGTTCCTTTCCTGCCGCGTTTGTAGCTCCTTCCCGGAATCGGTAGTAACAAGTTACAATTCTTACACTCTGCAGAGGTGCGTCACTTTACCCATGAGATATCAACTTCCTTGTTGCACAACCGGGCGTACTTTCCCGTCCACAATGCCATGATGTGGGGACCAGTAGTTGGTCCAAGACAATCACTGCCCTCTCCGCGACCCCATATGTCTGCACGATCCTTCGGGGCTAGCTCATCTCCGTTAAGCCCCCTTTCGGGCAGGCTAAAACCCTGATGAGTTCCCAAGACTCTATGACCTGGTGATGCCCTGGCAAGTGCCATATTGAACGGACTATACCACTAAAAACCATTCATAGATAATCTAGACACCAAAATTGGGGCATAAGGGTGCCCACCCATATGTTGGATCCGCACAAGGAATCACAACGTCACGTTAAGGTCGTCTTGCCTCCATACGAGAGGAAAAGGATACAACTGACTTCTCCGTCCCAGTCCAAATCTCATGGTTAACGTGTTATATACGGCGCTAGAATCACTGATGTCATGGGTTGTTAAGTTCCTAGTTAATCCTCATTGTTGCAAATATAAACCTAGGTTCTATTGCCTATTATATCATCACTTAGGATGATATCTATAATTTATTCATTTTAGAAAATGATATTTTGTTTTCTCGGAAACATAGATGATAACACACAATTTAGAAATACTTTGATAAAGACTCTTCAAAGGACATGAGCAAGTGATGAACTTGCCTTGTGATTGCAAGGTAGTGAAGTCGGATGCTTGCACTGGACCTTGAGCTTCTATGTCTACGAAACATCATTATTGTCCAGTAAGGACAATATTTAAAGAGGCAAAATGAGTATGCATAGTAATGCAATGCATTATTTATCATTGATTTTCTTTGTGTGTTTTACTCATTATTTTAGTTACAAGAATTCCTTTTAAGAATAAAGGATTCCATTATAAGAATAAGATTTATAATTGTTGAATATTATATTTTCCATTTATTAAGATAATAAATTATTAAAATTTAATATAATTCCTATATTTAATAATTCCTTTAAGGATTAATATTTAAATAAAAGAATTTCTTTTTATGAACCAAACATTTATTTAGTATTTTTCTAAAACACTAAAATATTAATATATAATAAAAGTGATTTTTATTTATTTTTATATTTTTTAATTAATTTTATAAAATTTAATAAGGAATATATATACATAAAAAATTCTTGACCAAAAATTATATCTATAAAATTTATTTCTTAATTTTATTAAATAGGTTGGATTATTATGAATCCAAAAATATTTTATTTATAATTTTTAGATATTTATTTTATTTTCTAGAATTTATTTAAGTTTAGGGGTATTTTGGTCTTTTATTAATTATTTAAAACTTCTTTTAAGTTTTTGGGCTGAAACAATTGGGCTTGTTGGGCTGATTTGGCCCAAGTGGCCTGGACCAAAAGGATACCCCGAAGGGGTCCTGGCCCTCTCAGCCCACTTCATCTGTCTCCCTCTCTCGTCCTCATCTCCTCTCCCTCTCGACCCCGTGGGGTGCTGGCACCGCCGTCGAGCGATGCTCGCCACTGTGGCCCTCCCTAGCTGCTGCCGTGGTATAGGGCGAGGTTGTCGACTATGCTGGTTCATCTCCTCCGCCTCGATTTGACTTTGGAGCTCTCCTGTGGCTGTGCTAGCTCCGTTCCTGAACCCTAGGGTTTAGGGTTGGATGCTGTCACCGCCGCTGTTGATCCTCCTATGGTGGTGTGCAACGCTGTGCGCTACTGTGGTCGCCGTCGTGGCTAGTGCGGGATGCAGCGCCCCCTAGGGTGCTCCCCATGCCGCCACGAGCTCGTCGGCCCCTCTGCTTCCTCTTCAATTCCTCAACGAGGACCACCGGTGAGTTGTGCTTCTGTGAACCCTAGTGCATCTAGACACCTCGAGTTCCTCTGTGTGTATCTAGTGGCCAATCTATATTTTGTGGTTGCACTAATACTAGGGTTCATCTCTATTGCTGGTAGAATGATGTTATGGCCTGGTAATGATGCTTAGTGAGAATTTGTGTTCTCTGCACTTCAGTACTTGTGGTCATCCTTTGATTATGTGGTGCTCTTATTGGTCTGAGGCTAATACTGGATCAAATACTAGGGTTTCATACTATTGCCTCTGGTTGTTACTATGATGGCTTAGTGTGTTCATCTGTTGTCAGTATCTTGATACTGACAGTGACCCTCTCAGTGATGATTCACTGTCTTGGTGTTGGTTGGCTTGCCTGTTTATGCTTAGTCTGAATTTTATTCAATAGAATCAAATGATTCTTTGAAGATGAATAGATAAATATGATATGACCTCTGAGTCTGGTCTCAGGGAAATGATTTGATAGTTGATTTGTGTAGATTGGACTATTTCATTGTCTTAGTGATAAGATTAGTTCTTATGAAACCTTCTTAGAATGGTAAGTAGATCTTGTTGCTGACTTTACTTATGGTCATTTCTGGAATTTGATAGATGCTTATAATTAAGTTGGGAAACTTATTGTTTAATCAGGCCTATCAGGCTCTAGGATCTAGAGTTCTAGTTGGTTAAGTGAATGGGTTTGTTTTTGACTTATAAAATTTGAGGTGCTACTCCTTCTGGAGATGTGCCCTGATCTTGTAAGAACAAATAATAACTTTACAAAAGTTGCCTTTGATATCACCAATTCTATGAGGCTGGTCTGAGAACTTGGTGTTTTTGCTAGAGTTTAATTCTGTTCTTTTAAATTTAAAACCTCTAGGATAGATTCACCCCACCAGGGTGATTATTGAGAGGTTGTTTGATGAAACACCACATGATCCTATGTGGATAAGATGAATAAATCATGTGGTGGTTTTATGATACTCACCACAAAATTTGTTGATTGCTGTGGTTGGTGGTGATGTTGGTGCCACTTATTGGATCTTGTCCTTCGCCTCCAGATGCTGTTCTTGGTTCCCTTGGTTCCTATGCTTGGCCTTGATCTAGCCTGCTCCTCCTAGCTCCTGTGGCTTGGCCTTGCTGTCCACCTGATTCTTCCCCCTACTTATGTCACCATCTGGTGATGTTTGGTTGATCTTTGGTGGTGCTTTTGTTTGGCTGGTTTTGCTGTGGATAGGTTGTTGGTTCTTGGTGTGGTATGAGAAATGGAATGGTGCACTTGTGCTTGCTCACGTCTGTGTTGGGATCTTTTTCTTGTGTAGGCAGCTGTGGCCGTGTTGACAGCACATCCATGCATTTAGTTCTGTGAGCTGCTTGTGTGCCTGCTGCACTCTTGTGGATATGCTCAGGGAAATGTTCTACCTTTTTATCTGGTTACCATTTATCTGTCTGGTGAAACTTGCCCCTCTTACTGATTGGAATCATTTGACTTGTGGCTTATTTATTATGAAAGATTTAATTTTTTCATATCGGTGAAACTTTCCCCTTAAGATTTACTCAATGATGTAAAATGGAACAATGCATCTCACTGTTCTCTACTGAGAGTAAAAAATTAATAACTTAACCTTCACTTTTCTTTTAGTTTGTTCTTTGTTTTGCAGGTACAAGATTTTAAGATTCAAGATTAGAATAGGTTTACTTTGAGGTAGAATAGTTCCTTTGTAATCTTTATTTTATTCTTTTGTAATCTTTATTTTATTCTTTTGTAAGAAAGATGTATTAGTTTCATAATAAATGTAATTTCCTCCTTTTGTAAATTCACTCTTGTAAAGATTCTTTATAAGTTACATTTTATCAATCTTACATACAGTTTCTGGTTACTATATATTGTTTCTTAATTAAATAATATTACTAAATCATAACTCTGTTATTTTACAATGTAATTTCAAATCTTAAGTTTGAATTCAAATTCCTTTCCCCAAAACACACTAATCCATAAAGATCATGTCAAAGTTTATAACGATCTTCTCCAAGGCTATTCCTAAACTTAAAGAGTGAAAGAAACTTTGATCACTTTAAGTTTTTATTTGGCGAAAAATTTAGCCACATTTTTTACAGATGAATGCATGCAATTGCACAGATTCCTAAATCTACCCTTCGTTAGTTCCTAAATGTTGGGATGTTACAGACCCCCCCCCCTTAAATTAAACTTCGTCCTGAAGTTTGTTGAAGTGTACCTGAACAATTCTGGATAGGCTTTTCTAAAATCATCTTCTTTCTCCCAGGTGGCTTCTCTCTCGGGATGATGTTCCCACTGTACCTTGCAGTACTTTATTGGCATATTCCTCAACCTTTTCTAGTTTTCTTCCAAAAATTTACAGGGTTTTTCAACATAGGTCAGGTCTTCTCGTAATTCCATCTCTTGATGTGTGATTTCATCATCAGGAACTTTAAGACATTTTCGGAGTTGTGACACATGGAAAACATTTTATGAACTTGAGCCAATCTTGAGGGTAACTCTAAAGCATAAGCTATAGTCCTGTTCTGACTCAGTATTTTGAATGGCCATATATATCTTGGACTCAATTTCCCTTTAACTCCGAAGCTTTTAACTCCTTTCATTGGGCTTACTTTCAGATATACCATGTCTCCCACTTCAGGATTCCATGATCTTCGACTTTGATCAGCATAACTTTTCTGCCTACTTTGAGCTATTTTCAATCTATCCTTGATTTTATCAATGATATCTTGTCTTTCCTTGATATAGTCCGGCGCAAATTCTTTGCTACTTCCAAGCTCATACCAACATATTGGTGATCTAAATTTCCTTCCATATAGTACTTGATATGGAGCTGCCTTCAGACTACTCTGATAGCTGTTATTGTAGTAAAATTCTGCCAACGGTAGATGATCTTCCCACGAACCTCCAAAATCTAATGCACAAGCCCTTAACATGTCTTCTAGTATTTGATTGGTTCTTTCCATTTGACCCCCTGTCTCTGGATGATAATTTGTGCTAAAATCTAACTTTGAACCAAGTTCTTCATGTAATTTGCTTCCAAAATGCTGAAGTAAACACTGATCCCCTATCAGTTACGATCTTCTTGGGAACTTCGTGCTTACTTACTATTTCTTTGATGTAAACTTCCACTAACTTCTCGGCATTATCCTTCTGATTTACCGGAATAAAATGTTCACTTTTAGTGAGTCTATAAACAATTACCCATATCATATCCTTCCGGTTAGGTGTCATGGGCAATCCTATGATGTAGTCCATACCAATTTCCTCCCATTTCCATTAAGGAATTTCCAAAGGTTTCAATGGTCCTGCTGGACTTTGATGTTCATCCTTCACCCTTTGGCAAGTATGGCATTCTGACACATATTTTGCAATGTCTCTTTTCATGTTATTCCACCAGAATAATTCTTTCAGATCCATGTACATCTTAGTACTTCCTGGGTGTATGGAATATGGTGTTTCATGTGCTTCTCGGAGTATTACTTCACGAATCTCAGTCACATCTGGAACACAAAGACGATCTTGGAACCATAAAGACTCATAATATCCTAGGCAAAAAACTGATGTTTGCCCTTGAGATATCCTCCAAATTTCTTCAGCAATGAAAGGATCTTCTGCTTGATGTCTAAAAATTTCATGCTTAAGATCACTATCCTGCTCTGCAACTACTTGCATAGTAGCTAATCCTCCAAAAGTTTTTTTCTAATAAATTGAAGTTCTAATCTTTCCAAATCCATCTGTAACTCTTTTGGTAGCTCCCGATTGCTAGGCTAAATATCTGCACTTTTATGACTTAAAGCATCCGCTACAACTTTTGCTTTTCCCGGGGTATAGTTGATTGTTAAATCATAATCTTTGATTAGTTCCAACCAACACTTTTGTCTCATATTTAATTCCTTTTTGGGTGAAGAAATATTTGAGACTTTTGTGGTCAGTGTATAACTCACATCTGGCTCCATAAAGAAAATGCCTCCATCCTTTCAGAGCAAACACTACTACTGCTAACTCCAGATCATGAGTTGGATAATTGACTTCATGTGGTTTCAGTTGTCTTGATCCATAAGCAATCACTTTCTGATCTTGCATTAACACACAACCCATACCTTCTTTAGATGCATCACAGTATACTGTAAAGTCTTTCCCTGTTTCTGGAACTGCTATGATTGGAGCGGTAGTTAATCTGGTCTTTAACTCCTGAAAACTTGCTTCACACTTCTCATCCCAGTTGAATGGTGTATTATTCCTTAACAATTTGGTCGTTGGTCCATCTATTTTGCAGAAACCTTCAATGAATCTCCGATAATAACCAGCCATCCCCAAAAAACCTCGAATTTGTTTCCCATTGGTTGGTGCAGTCCATTCTAGTACTGATTAAACTTTGGATGGATTTACAGGAATTCCATCTTTAATGATCACATGACCGAGGAATTCTAGCTCATCTAACCAGAATTCACACTTACTGAACTTAGCATAAAATTTATGTTATCTTAGGGTCTGCAATGCTATTCTCAAATGATCCGCATGCTCTTCCTTATCCTTGGAATATATCAAAATATCATCAATGAAGACTATGACAAACTTATCCAAATATGGCATGAAGATTTTTTTCATCAGGTTCATGAATATTTCTAGTGCATTGGTCAAACCAAATGGTACTACAAGATACTCATGGTGTCTATACCTTGAGACAAATGCGGTCTTTGGAACATCTTCTGGTTTGATTTTTATCTTATGGTATGCGGATCTTAGATCGATCTTAGAAAATACTCCATCTCCTTTCACTTGATCAAATAGATCTTGAATTCTTGGTAAAGGATACTTATTCTTTATGGTAACATTGTTCAGATTTATGTAGTCCCCACACATCCTTCTTCCACCATCCCTTTTATCCACAAAGATCACCTGTGTTCCCCATGGGGATACACTTTCCTGAATGAATCCTTTTCTGGCTAACTCATCAATTTTCTCTTTGAGTTCTTTTAATTCTTTTGGTCCCATCTTGTATGGTCCTTAAGCTATTGGTGTTGTACCTGGAATTAGATCAATAGTGAACTCTATTTCCCGATATGGGGGCATTCTAGGTAGCTCTGCTGGAAAAACATCTTGAAACTCATTTACTAGAGGAATATCTTCCAAGTCAACCTCCTTCATTGAGTTCAACTGAAGATCCACCACAATATGACTGTGCTTATCTGCTTGGTAAACTATCCTTGCTCCATTTGGAGTTTTGATTGAGACAGTTTTCTCCTCACAATTAATCTGAGCCCCATGTTCAGTCATCCAGTCCATCCCTAGCACTACTGCAATTCCCTTCAAAGGAATCACATAAAGGTCCGCAAAGTATGTACAACCACATATCGAAATAACCTGATCTTGTTTAATGTGGCGTACAATCACATTTCCCCCTGTCGTAACTACGGTCATAGCATTTTCTAACGTTGCCCTTCTAATCCCGAATTTATCACAGAATTCTTCAGAAATGAATGAAGTAGTTGCACCAATATCAAATAGAACTTTGCCGGGATTGGTAAGGATATTGAGCGTACCTATCACTGCATGCTCCGAGTTATCCACCTCCTCTAGGGTTGCGCAATTCATCTTCCCGATAAGTCTGATCCTCTTTCCATTGTTGTTCTTGACATTATTTCCTCCTTTATTTGGCTGCCCATTGCCTCCACTAGCTTGTCTTCCATCTTTAACAGGCCAACCTCCTTGTGGTTTGCTTGGACAATTTGGATTTATGTGACCCCTCTCGCCACAAGCATGGCACACAATTACTAGTTTCTGGCAATCCCTGCTCATATGCCCTGGTAGTTTGCAATTGTGGCATATAATATTCTTTCCGTTTGGATTTGCACTCCAGTTGGAATTGTTTTTGTTATATGCTATATTCCTTGGCTTGAATTCCAGATTGGGCTTGGGTTTACTTGCTTGTATCCTCTTAGTTTCCTTCTTAGCTCTCTTCCTTCTATCCTCTTGCACATTCTTATAGTCATCTTCAAAAGTGATAGCTGCATCTAGCAACTGCTGATACGTTTGCTTATTAGCCAACCTTAATTGCATCCTCACAAATGGATTTAACCCTCGCAGCAAACTCTTCTTCCTCTTTTCTTCAGTATTAACTTCTTCCTCGGCATAACGAGACAGTTGGCTAAACTTCTGAATATACTTCATGACACTAGTATATCCCTGCTGAAGCTCCTCAAATTCTCTCCGCTTCAACTCCATAACACTTTCCGTAACATGATATTCACGGAACCTCTGCTTGAACTCTTCCCAAGTGTACTCTCTTCCTGGCTATTGCATGGCTAACTGATTTTCCCACCATGATGCTGCAGGTCCTGTCAGAAGATGAGTTGCATACCTCAGTTTTTCCTCATCATTAGAACATACAATCTTCAGCTTTCTTTCTGTATCTGCTAGCCAATCTTCTACATCCATTGGTCCAGGGGCTGATGCAAAAGGTAACAGCCTTGCATGCTGGAAGTCCGAAAGACTCACTTCTCCACCTTCAGGTGCTCTCTGATTCCTAGCTCGTCCCAACAGCTCTTCCATGAACTTGTTTTGGTTTTCTTGCATCATTTACATATACTACATAAAGTTCTGCTCCATTAATGGCCTCATTGGTGGTGGTGGTGGTAATGTCCTCTGATTTCCTGCATCTGCATCGGCCTTCTCCTTGGCCTCACATTCCATTCGCTGCTGCTCAGATTCGGTTTCTACACCCGTGTCCATGACCCCCTAGTCCTGCAACATAAAGCGAATACTCATAATTACATCATGCACATGTGTTCTGAGCTTGACTTTACGCATAGAACTAGCCACACAATAAAAATCCAAGTAAAATCTAAATATGCATTTCACATATTATACATTACAAGCCTCATAAAAAAGTACAGAGTCACCATACTTGTACCGTATGGGTACAATAACGACTTAACAACACTTCCTTATTTAACTATCTACATCATTTTCTCAGATTACAATACACGATACATGATACTTCCTAATAAGCCTCCTGCTTCTAGTATCCACGCCGCTCATTATACATGCCCGCAGTCCAACCGTGATGACGTGACGTCCGTCGCACAGTTTGTGGAACAAATGGCCTTCCAGAAGGAACATATTCAGTATCTGAAGTGCCAGGACTTGAGTCATTACTCAACCTAAGTGCACTGACTCCCTCCAGCTCAGCTGAAAAGTCTTTAGAAACATATTCAACATTATCACCCACTTGCATCTCCTGAGCTTCATTCCTTGATTCGTCAACAGAATATGCAGATCCTGCTGCTCCCCAGGTGCTCTGTTGGGCAAGATAGTTAAACACCGGATAATGTATATTCCCTGGGTTTTGAGAAGGTGTTAATGATTCAAACACTCTCTCCTCAGGATCTTCTTCTTCATCCTGATTATCTATAAATATGGGATTTCTACTACTGTTACTAGGATTGTTTCTTGTACCCATCCAACTGGATTGTCCAACATTTCTGTCAGACCCATCTATGGACATCTGATTTCCTTGAGATCCTTCAAATGATCTCATTCTCCAACCATCAGAATTCTCGATAGGAAGTTCTGAATCAGAACCTTCCTCTGAACCCTGTGGTACTCTTAAAGATTGGTTTTGTACTACTACTTGCTTCCTTCTCCAACTGGAATGCTAACTGCTTCCTTCTTTCCGGGTCAGTTAGATCCTCTAACATGTCATTTTATCTTCAACAATAACTTGATGTGTCTTATAAAAAGACGCAACAAGTGTTCGGTATCTATCCATAAACTTGGAAGATAACTTAGGATGCTTCTTAACCAAAGTAAGATGATCCGGTACAGGCTCCGAGTCTATAGAATCATGAGGAATCACATAAAATGTGCTACCTTCTAGCTCCTTGGCTTTATGCTCCCGGATATTAGCTATCGCCTCCACAACAGCAACATGATATGCTGCTAAGTGACTCCTACCTTCACCTATAGGTAGATCATGATATAATCCAAGCTCCTTTGGGAGTTGGATACTCACATGATAATTGGATAACATCCGACCATCATAATAGGTTATGGTATTCACTGGAATTCTAGTTGGACAACTAAAAATCTTTAAGAGTTGACGAAGTTGGTCCGTGAATGATCCTTGGTAATCATCAAGAGTCTCCTCTTTCCTTACCAAAGTCTGTTTTGGAAACTTTGGTGCCATAACTCTGTATGTCAAAAATATTTTTATTAGTAACCAATAATATATTGCATCATAACAAAGAATTATCGCACTAAAACATATAACGGAATATTCTCATTTGAATACCCATTATATTTCTTTTAGAGAATTCTTTATCGTTGCTACACACTCCTACAGGTAATACCCTTACTAGGTTTCCAACCTAAGGTCAAAGGAATTTGCTCTGATACCAACTGCGGTGACCCAGCATACCACTGCATGTGTAGTACACTATAGTCATTGACATGACATCCACATAACACCGTTCCGTAAATATCACATCCCTCGGAGTGGTACAACAGAATCATTGCGGGTCCATATTATAAACATACACACATTATTATTATTACAATACCATAAGTTCAAGACTTCCAAAAGATTCAACTTACAAACCAAAATATAAGTGTTCCAGCGGAAGTTTCAAACTAAAAACTTAGACTCCAAATTGAGCTCAACAACTTATTGTTATATATTGTTCATGTTGCTCGGCTCAATTGGCTCCTAGAACTATGGTAATTATTCTGACTCTTGGTATTCTCCTCAATAGACGATATCATAGTCCTCCCCTTCTACGACTCCATACATATTGGGCTCTTCATAGAAGACCTCATCTTGGCTCTCAGCTGCATACATTAGAGTATCTTCGGGATCCTCAGAGTCTAAGCAAGGGATCAAAGGAAAGGGTGAGTAACAGCGTTACCTAGCAGGTTCATTATATGCAAGGTGGGAAGTTTAATGCTCTATCTACCACCTTGGACCATAAGTCCTTGGCACTAGGCAATTTTTGTAAATCTTTCTTCAAAGGTTGATTTTATTATGAAAATATATGACCATCAGCCTTCACAGATTAACCAGAACTTTCATGGAGTTCCTTTCCTGCCGTGTTTGTAGCTCCTTCCCGGAATCTGGAGTAACAAGTTACAATTCTTACACTCTGCAGAGGTGCGTCACTTTACCCATGAGAGATCAACTTCCTTGTTGCACAACCGGGCGTACTTTCCCGTCCACAATGCCATGATGTGGGGCCCAGTAGTTAGTCCAAGCCAATCACTGCCCTCTCCGCGACCCCATATGTCTGCACGATCCTTCGAGGTTGGATCACCTCCATTAAGCTCCCTTTTGGGCAGGCTAAAACCCTGATGAGTTCCCGAAGACTCTATGACCTGGTGATGCCCCGGCAAGTGCCATATTGAATGGACTATACCACTAAAAACCATTCATAGATAATATAGACACCAAAAGTGTGGGGCATAAGGGTGCCCACCCATATGTTGGATCCGCACAAGGAATCACAACGTCACGGTAAGGTCTTCTTGCCTCCATACGAGAGGAAAAGGATACAACTGACTTCTCTGTCCCATTCCAAATCTCATGGTTAACGCGTTATATATGGCGCTAGAATCACTGATGTCATGGGTTGCTAAGCTCCTAGTTAATCCCCATTGTTTCAAATAGAAACCTAGGTTCTATTGCCTATTATATCATCACTTAGGATGATATCTATAATTTATTCATTTGAGAAAATAATATTTTCTTTTCCTGGAAACATAGATGATAACACACAATTTAAAAATACTTCGATAAAGACTCTTCAAAGGACATGAGCAAGTGATGAACTTGCCTTGTGATTACAAGGTAGTGAATTCGGATGCTTCCACTGGACCTTGAGCTTCTATGTCTACAAAACATCATTATTGTCCAGTAAGGACAATATTTAAAGAGGGAAAATGAGTATGCATAGTAATGCAATGCATTATTTCTCATTGATTTTCTTTGTGTGTTTTACCTATTATTTTAGTTACAAGAATTCCTTTTAAGAATAAAGGATTCCATTTTAAGAATAACATTTATAATTGTTGAATATTATATTTGCCATTTATTAAGATAATAAATTATTAAAATTTAATATAAATTCCTATATTTAATAATTCCTTTAAGGATTAATATTTAAATAAAAGAATTTATTTTTATGGACCAAACATTTATTTAGTATTTTTCTAAAATACTACAATATTAATATAAAATAAAAGTGATTTTTATTTAGTTTTATCTTTTTTTAATTAATTTTATAAAATCTAATAAGGAATATATATACATCAAAAATTCTTGACCAAAAATTATATCTATAAAATTTATTTCTTAATTTTATTAAATAGGTTGGATTATTATGAATCCAAAAATATTTTATTTATAATTTTTGGATTTTTATTTTATTTTCTAGAATTTATTTAAGTTTAGGGGTATTTTGGTCTTTTATTAATTATTTAAAACTTCTTTTCAGTTTTTGGGATAAAACAATTGGGCTCATTGGGCTGATTTGGCCCAAGTGGCCTGGACCAAAAGGATACCCCAAAGCGGTCCTGGACCTCTCAGCCCACTTCCTCTGTCTCCCTCTCTCGTCCTCATCTCCTCTCCCTCTCGACCCCGTGGGGTGCTGTCGCCGCCGCCGAGCGATGCTTGCCGCCGTGGTCCTCCCTGGCCGATTTCGTGGTGTAGAGCGAGGTTATCGACTACGCTGGTTCATCTCCTCCGCCTCGATTTGATTTTGGGGGTCTCTTGTGGCTATGCTAGCACCGTTCCCGAACCCTAGGGTTTGGGGTTGGGTGCTGTCACCGCCACTGCTGATCCTCCTGTGGTGGTGTGCAGTGTTGTGCGCTACTGTGGCCGCCGCCGTGGCTGGTGCGGGTTGCAGCGCCCCCTGGGGTACTCCTCATGCCGCCAAGCGCTCGTCGGCCCCTCCGCTTCCTCTTCAATTCGTCAGCGAGGACCTCTGGTGAGTTGTGCTTCTATGAACCCTAGTGCATCTAGACACCTCGAGTTCCTCTATGTGTATCTAGTGGCCAATCTATATTTTGTGGTTGCGCTGATACTAGGGTTCATCTCTGTTGCTGGTAGAATGATGTTATGGCCTGGTAATGATGCTTGGTGAGAATTTGTGTGCTCTGCACTTTAGTACTTGTGGTCATCCTTTGATTATGTGGTGCTCTTATTGGTCTGAGGCTAATACTGGATCAAATACTAGGGTTTCATAGTATTGCCTCTGGTTGTTACTACGATGGCTTAGTGTATTCATATTTTGTCAGTATCTTGATACTGACAGTGACCCTCTCAGTGATGATTCACTGTCTTGGTGTTGGTTGGCTTGCCTGCTTATGCTTAGTCTGAATTTTATTCAATAGAATCAAATGATTCTTTGAAGATGAATAGATAAATATGATATGATCTCTGAGTCTGGTCTCGGGGAAATGATTTGATAGTTGATTTGTGTAGATTGGACTATTTGATTGTCTTAGTGATAAGATTAGTGCTTATGAAACCTTCTTAGAATGGTACATAAGTAGATCTTGTTGCTGACTTTACTTATGGTCATTTCTGGAATTTGATAGATGCTTATAATTAAGTTGGGAAACTTATTGTTTAATCAGGCCTGTGATGCTGGTCTGAGGCTCTAGGATCTAGAGTTCTAGTTGGTTAAGTGAATGGGTTTGTTTGTGACTTATAAAATCTGAGGTGCTACTCCTTCTGGAGATGTGCCCTGATCTTGTAAGAACAAATAATAACTTTACAAAAGTTGCCTTTGATATCACCAATTCTATGAGGCTGGTCTGAGAACTTGGTGTTTTTGCTAGAGTTTAATTCTGTTCTTTTAAATTTAAAACCTCTAGGATAGATTCACCCCAGCAGGGTGATTATTGAGAGGTTGTTTGATGAAACACCACATGATCCTATGTGGATAAGATGAATAAATCATGTGGTGGTTTTATGATACTCACCACAAAATTTGTTGATTGCTGTGGTTGGTGGTGATGTTGGTGCCACTTATTGGATCTTGTCCTTCGCCTCCTGATGCTGTTCTTGGTTCCCTTGGTTCCTATGCTTGGCCTTGATCTAGCCTGCTCCTCCTAGCTCCTGTGGCTTGGCCTTGCTGTCCACCTGATTCTTCCCCCTACTTATGTCACCATCTGGTGATGTTTGGTTGATCTTTGGTGGTGCTTTTGTTTGGCTGGTTTTGCTGTGGATAGGTTGTTGGTTCTTGGTGTGGTATGAGAAATGGAATGGTGCACTTGTGCTTGCTCACGTCTATGTTGGGATCTTTTTCTTGTGTAGGCAGTTGTGGCTGTGTTGACAGCACATCCATGCATTTAGTTCTGTGAGCTGCTTGTGTGCCTGCTGCACTCTTTTTTTTAGGGTAAAACAGTATGGCAAAAAACCCCACTGCAATTTTTATATATTATAGAGTGTTACAAAGAATATTTACAATCTCAATCCACCTCAAAAAGAGGGATAACATTCTAAGCAACTATCTCATGTCTAAATTATTTTCAATCCAAACTTTGAGGCCCTAATAATACTTCTTCTTAATTCTATACAGGACCCATCTTAATTCCTGAGCTACAATAGCTCTCCATTCCTCAAGCGAAGCATGCTTGTTGTTGAAGATTTCATTGTTTCTGCAAATCCAAATGCCCCAAGCTCCAAGTATAAGAATTTCCATTGCAAAAGGGACATTAAGATCTTTTTTAATACTGGCTAAAGCTTCAAAAAGATTTTGATCAGCCACTTGGACATGCGAGATTTCAGCCTAGCAGGCTCTTGCAAAAGGGCAGCCCCAAAATAAATGTAGAATGGTTTCTTCACTAATGCAGCCATGCAACACACATTCATAAGATGCCAGAGAAAAACATTTCCTTTTCAGAAGGTTTCTTGTGTTTAGCCTATCAAGCAGTAAGAGCCAGAAGAAGAATTTGTGCTTTTGCTGACAAGAGGATTTCCACAACCAAGAGAAATGTGGCTGCATAGGTTGGCAACCAGATAAGGAACAATAAGCCTCTTTGACCGAAAAATTACTGCCCCAAATGTAACTCCAATTATCAGCTTCCCCCTGCCTGTCAGTACTAAGAATTTGCTCAAGACTTTGATATTCATGGTAAGCTTGCTGTGACAGAGGGAGGAAAAAAAGGTCCTGAGTATTATCTGTCTGCAGGAACTCACTGACAGATATGTGTGGGTTTTTTGCATAGGAGAGGATATGAGGAAGCTTATGTTGAAGACACCTATCATTCCACATATCAGTCCAGAGAAGTGTGGATTTTCCATCTCCCACCAAGCACTTTGCAATTCCTTTAAAAATGTCAATCAATTTCAGATGAGCTTTCCACCAAAAGGATCCCTCAAGACTTCTTCCAGGGAGTTTACCATTACAGTAATAAGTGTTCCATATAAGGTGAACCCAAGGGATATCCTTGTGATTATAAAATTTATCCAAATTCTTCAAAAGAAGTGCAGAGTTTTGGATATTAAGGTCAAGAACTCCCAATCCCCCCTGGTTCTTGGGTCGACAAACTTCCATGCTACAAGAGCATTACCTCTAGCTTGAACATCAGATGTTTTATTTCTCCACAGACATTGCCTCATATATTTAATCAACTGTTCCTTAATAGTGACAGGAAGATCAAAACAGCTCATGTAATATATGGGAAGGGAAGACAAAACAGATTTAACTAGCTGCAGCTTCCCCCCATAATTAAGAAAATCAGCTATCCCACACAACCTTCTCTCAACTCTCTGAACAATAAGCAGGAAATGTTCCACTGCAGGTTTATTTAAACTTAGAGGCAAACCAAGGTAGGTGAAAGGCAAAGAGCCAGTGAGGCAAGAAAGAGTATTAGAAAAGTGTCCAAGCCTCTCAGAGTCCATGTTAATTGGCATCATGCTGGATTTTGAGTAATTAACTTTGAGTCCAGTGGAGAGAGCAAAAGTATGAAGAATGGCCTTAAGGCACAAAAGTTGCTCAGAATCAGCTTTAAGGATTAAAAAAGTGTCATCTGCATACTGAACCACAGGGAAATCAGGACAGAACACATCTTCAGTGGGAAGAGAAAGAAGAACAAGATTCATTGCCTTATTGAGGATACTTTGAAGGAGATGAGCAGCCAAGACAAACAGAAGGGGAGATAAAGGATCCCCCTGTCTAACACCTCTTCTGCAATAAATTTTTTTCCCAGGCACTCCATTTAAAAGCACAGAGGAAGAAGCTGAACCAAAGATCAACTGAACCCAAGAAATCCATTTATCACCAAAACCTTTGGCTTTAAGGATATTGATAATTGCAGAGTGCTCAATTCTGTCAAAAGCCTTTTCAAAGTCAAGCTTAAGAATTAAAATTTCTTCCTTGGACTTGTGACATTGATCAAGGAATTCAAATGCCCAACCTAAACAATCTTGGATAGATCTTTGTTTGAGGAAACCATATTGATTCTTGTGAACAAGCTTAAGGATGACCTTCTGCAGTCTATTAGCCAGAATTTTGGTGATCATCTTAAAGACACTATTGAGCAGAGAAATAGGCCTAAAATCAGCAGGAGTCAAAGGAGCTGCAATTTTTGGAATGAGGGTGATAAAAGAGGCATTAATGCTTTCCAAGGAAGTTTGCCCCTCATAGAAATCCACAAGGAGTTGTTTCACATCATCCTTAATAATAGGCCAGCAATGTTTCATGAATTCATTATTAAAACCATCAGGGCCAGGGGATTTATCATTTGGCAGATCTTTAATGACCTCATCAATCTCCTCATCAGAGAAAGGTTTTTCCAAAGCATCCCTTTCCTCTTGCCGTAAGCATTCCCCAGCCAAGTCATTAAGATTGAAGTGCATTTCAGGCTTATCAGAAGTACCCATTCTATCTTTAAAGGAATTCCAAAGGAGATTTGCTTTGCCATCATGATCATAAATCTCAAGATCAGAAACGTCCTTTTAGCATGGAAATGTAGTTATGCCTAAAGCTTATGGTAGATCTGGAGTGAAAGAATTTTGTGTTTTCATCACCCAGCTTAACCCATTTGATTTTCCCTCTCTGTTTCCAATAAGTATTTTGATCCTGTAACAGAGAGATTATAAGATTTTTCAGGAGATCCCTGAGATTCCATTCTTGGACAGTAAGGGTTCTCATTTCCTCCATGACATCCAGAAAATCAATGGTGGCATTAACATTACAGATTTGTGATTTCAGGCAAGGCAGATTTTTGGCCCAGATCTTCAGCCCCCTTCTCACATTTTTGAATTTAGCATTGATTTTTTTTGCAGAATCTTCGAAACCCACAGGAATATTCCAGGCATTTTGAACAATAGATTTAAATTCCTTATGATGCATCCAATGATTTTCAAACCTGAACATCTGGGCTTTGGGAATTACTGTGCCAATGGAAATGACACAAGGAAGATGGTCAGAGGTAGGCTTTGAAAGAGGAGCAACAAAGGTTGAGGGAAAACTCTGAGTCCAGGAAGCAGAAGTAAAAAACCAGTCCAACCTTTCCAAAAGGGGATCTTTTTGCATATTAATCCAAGTGAACTTTCTACCTTTAATTGGTAACTCTATGAGACCCAAATTATTAATGGCTTCATTAAAGAGAAGCATACCATTCACATCTCCACCCAATTTGTTTCTATCAGAAGGTTGTCTACAAAATTTGAAGTCTCCCACAATGAGCCAGTCCAAATTATCAGGCATATCAATGTTTCCAAACCAATCCAAAAATTCAGCCTTTTTTTCAGGTAAACATGGCCCATAAATATTGGTAAGGATCCAGGATTCACTGGACAAGAGAGATGTCAAGGTGATGGAGATGGAAAACTCATTGTGGAATGAAAGATGCCCAGAGAACAGGGAACTATTCCAAATGGTGATCAAACCTCCAGATGCTCCTCTGGAGGGAAGAAATTCAAATTGGTAAATTTGGGGCGGGGCAGAATTTTTTGATGAAAGAGCTGTCAAAATCCTCTCTCTTAGTTTGTTGAAGACAAATAATGTCACAGCCAGACTCCTCAATTTTATTTCTGAGAGCAATCCATTTTTTTCAGAATTAATTCCCCTGATATTCCAATTCAAGATCTTCCAAATTCTTTTGTTATTCATTAAGAAACCAAAAGAAAGTATAGATATGGGGTGATATAAATAATGTAATCACCTAAGAGTGGAAACAACAATCACATAGGCAAAAGGCAATCCATATCAAGGCACCACAGACATATTCCAAAACAAGTACCAAACACACGACAAGATCACAAGAACTGATCACATCACAGGGAGTCAACAAGACTCCAGCAAAAGACTTAGTTTGATACATTTAAACACTTAAGAGGAGGGCTTCTTCTTGGCTTGCTGTCCACAGGTTCCAGCAGCCCCAGGTTTCTTCTTGCCACCAATGCCCAAGCTAGAGGAGGCACTTCCTTTAATGCTGCCTTTTGGAGGAGCCTTAACTGCCACTTCATTGGCCTCCCCTTTCTTGAGCAACCTCTTCTCCAGGTCCCCATCCTTAACCTTGCAGAAGGAGGCAGCAAGATTTTTAACCACTTTAGAATTCAGGCAAGGAGGAACAGCATTACAAACCAGACAATCAGCAATTAGACAATTTATGTGACTTTTAAAGCCCCCCTTCAGCTCAACAATTCTAGGGCTTCTTCTCACCTCAGTGTCAACAAGAGGTTCCTTGCCCTTTCTATTTCTGGCAGGGGTAGAGGGAGAGCAGGAAGATTTATTAGCTTCAATGCCCAGACAAGAAGGAGCCATCTGGGAAAAGCTCTCATTAGGAATGATGAAGGAAATGGAACTCTCCTCAGCAATAGGTTCTTTAATAATTTCCCATAAAGGAGAAGTAAGGAAGCCCTTGACCCAATTAAACTTCTCAGGGGTAGCAAGCATGAGAGTAATAAAGTTAAACCAACTTACAGGGATATCACACTTGAGAGAGCCCATTGAAGAAGTGTCCTTCTGAATATGGGGAGCAAAATAATTCTCCCATAGTTCCAAGCCTTGTTGGGAAAATCCCTGCTTAGCAATGTGCACATCAGGAATGGAGACAAAAGTTCTCACCATTCCAACTTGAAGATGAGCCTCATTTGGAGAAAGAAGATGCTGATCCTCCAACATCCAATCATCATTGTCAGGAGCCACAGTACTTGAGTCCATAGGGCTTCCCACCCCCTCCTCAGCATCAGAGTTTGCCTCATCATCATCAGCCAAATAGTTCTGAAAAATATTCTGCAGGCCTTCACCAATGCCAACTCCTTGTGGTTCAACAGCCACACCCTGCTCCTCAGCAGCCTCAGGCTCATTGACAAACTCATCATCATCAGACTCCCAGTCTTGGACAATGATAGCACCTGTAACTCCACTGTTAACATCTTGAGGTGGCAGATGCTGATTGTCAACAAGCATATCTTCACCAGGAGCAATGAAAGGGCCTTGAACAGGAGCATCAGCAGCTTCCCAGGGACCCCAACCTTCATCATTACCACCATCAGGGGCAGGATCTTGCACAGGGGCCAACCACTGTCCCCAACCACCCCCAGGAGCAGGTGGGGGAGGGGGAGGAGGTGGAATTTGGGGCCCAAAGACAGGGCCATGAACAGGAACAGGATGTGGGTCCTCATTATCATCTGGAAGTGGGTCCTCATCAGGTGCCCCCCCCAAGCAAGTCACTTTGCAGCACTTCAACAGAAAAAGTCCATGATTCAGACTCCACCAAGTCACCAATGGTAAACCTTACACTCTTGGGGATGTCTACCAGGTCAGTGACACGAATCTTTGCAAGAATCCTACCCTTTTGGTCTGGGTCCCTCTCCCATAACAGAACCTTCCCAATATCAGCAAAGACAGCATTCAGATCCTCCGTATGCCAGTGGTCAAGAGGAGGCCCAACTAGCATCACCCAGCACTCATTATTAAACTGAGCCCTCCTCCAGTTATCTCCCTCATTGTGCTTAACAAAAGAAACATGCACATCTTGAAACGGAATCGGGCTAGCCGCAATGAGCCTATCTCGATCACTGACATGATGAAACTGCACATAAGCAGACCCAATGGGACAAGCCTAGACATCTCTAAAGTGAACTCTAACCTCATTATTGAGGAAATCAACCAGGACATCACGAATATTGAAGAACGGAACTAGACCAGGGGGAGGGGATTAATGGTAGCAATGGCATACTGTTCATGCAACCTCGACCTCCGAGGCACCACCACCCTTTTGACACGATTCCGCCCAGCCACCTGCATAATCTGGAAGCCATTCGGCAAGAAAGGAGCAGGATCAATCGGGATGTTCGCCATTACGACACTCTTCGCCGGCGACGAGCAAGAGGGGAATGGGGTTTCAGCAGGCGGGGGAGTTGAGGAGACAGGGGAAATTGCAGTTGTTTTTTGCAAAGAAGTGGTGAACTCGTGAAAACTGTTGTGAATAATGGGCCGAGAGTGTGTAAATGCCTGGGCTTTGAACCACCCCTCGTAAGAATTGTCGGGCCAAAAACATTTTGGGAAAGAGGGGAATTTCAGAAAAGGAAGGAGACCAGGCAGTTTAAATGCCGCGCGATTGGCACCTCCCAAAGACCCGACCGACGTTACAATCGACTTAATTCTGCCATCAACGAGCACCTGAGCATAAGATCTGTCTTGAATACCTGATTTGAAATCACCTTTAATATGTTTCGCATACACATGCGAAGAAACCGCAGGAGGCGCAGGAAATTTGAGACGCTGGAAAACCGAACCACCTTTACTGGAAGGCCTCAAGGAAGGAATTTTTTTTGTATTTTCTTTTTTGTACGTGACAACTTTCCATTCTCCAGCAGACTCTTTATAGAACTCCCTTTCTTCATGAATCCAGTTTGGCCCCCCATTACCCCAAAGGTTGATATGGATCACAAAAGAAGTACATGAAAACTTTGAAATATTGTAGATTTTAAAACCCACTGCCCTTGAAGCAACCGAGAAACGAAAAGTTCTATCTTGCAGAAGCTTCACCTGGAATTTAGAAGCCTGACCACCAAAACAAGCCTGAAGTGCAAGACCAACCGTATGAAAATCCAACTTAAAATTTGCTCTTCCAAAATAACAAACCAGATAAAAAGGTCTTTTCCTGAAACAACCAATGAAATTAACTTGATGCCTGAATTTATCAAAAATCTTCTTCTCAAAATCCCGCCCTAATGAAAAATCCAGGGTAGGCCGACACGAAGAAACATCTTTGGGAGCACACACCGAGGGGAGGTTCTCGGTGAAATCAAGAGATCTAGGCACTAACTTCTCAATATTGGTGGAAAACTTCTTAACCAAAGGGCTAGGCAAAATCTGTGCACCGACAACAACCCTCTTCACCTGGAGATCAATAGAAATGCCTGAAGCCACCACCTCACCATGAATCAAGTATCTAGCATCAATCACAACCTCATTGTGGTTGAGGAGCACCAGCCTTTTGGAACTAGGAAAAAGCATCAGAAATCCTTTAGAAGGCTCAAGATCATCAGTCGGCAAGAGGAGCAAAGGGCATGCCATTTAAGACCAGTGTCCTCATCTGATCCAGAGATGGTAGGAGATCTACCAAGAAATCCAGATGAGGAATCCAAAGAATCATTAACACGAGAGAGATGAGAGGGGAACCTCAAAACAGATCCAATAGAGATCTTCTCCCCATTTTCCAAACATCGACCCTCAAGGGGAGAGCCTTTGGCATTGAGAAGAACCAGCCAAGAATCGGCCGAGAGAACGAGAGAGCCTTCAAGAAACTTACCACCCGTGGTCACACCAGAGTAGGTGATCTTCCAACAACCTCCTGAGGAATCCATGCAGAGACTAAGCCTGCGAGACGCCAGCAAACGCCGGAGGCCAACAACGGTCACCTCAGAGAAGCCTCATGCCTCGGAAATCATGCGGGTGCGGGGGCATCAGTGAAAACATCATTATAGCTCAGGAGATCACACATTCTTTTAGGCTCACTTCTTGGAACCACAAGGCCTTCATGCTTAAAATTGACCTAGCCAAAGCACTTCAACCCTTTTGTGGATATGCTCAGGGAAATGTTCTCCCCTTTTATCTGGTTACCATTTATCTTCCTGGTGAAACTTGCCCCTCTTACTGATTGTAATCATTTTACTTGTGGCTTATTTATTATGAAAGATTTAATTCTTTCATATCGGTGAAACTTGCCCCTTATGATTTACTCAATGATGTAAAATGGAACAGTGCATCTCACTGTTCTCTACTGAGAGTAAAAAATTAATAACTTAACCTTTATTTTTCTTTTAGTTTGTTCTTTGTTTTGCAGGTACAAGATTTGAAGATTCAAGATTAGAATAGGTTTACTTTTAGATAGAATAGTTCCTTTGTAATCTTTATTTTATTCTTTTGTAATCTTTATTTTATTCTTTTGTAAGAAAGATGTATTAGTTTCATAATAAATGTAATTTCCACTTTTTGTAATTTCACTCTTGTAAAGATTCTTTAGAAGTTACATTTTGTAACTTATTAATGAAATGAAATGAATATATGAAATAAATATTCATTTGTTTAATTATCAATCTTACATAGAGTTTCTGGTTACTATATATTGTTTCTTAATTAAATAATATTACTAAATCATAACTCTATTATTTTACAATGTAATTTCAAATCTTAAGTTTGAATTCAAATTCCTTTCCCCAAAACACACTAATCCACAAAGATCATGTCAAAGTTTATAACGATCTTTCTCCAAGGATATTCCTAAACTTAAAGAGTAAAAGAAACTTTGATCACTTTAAGTTTTTATTTGGCGAAAAATTTACCCACATTTTTTACAGATGAATGCATGCAATTGCACAGATTCCTAAATCTACCATTCGTTAGTTCCTAAATGCTGGGACGTTACAGTTGCGCTGGAATGTGTCGTGGCAGAGACCAAGTTTGTGGCCAGCACGTCGCACGATGTTGCCAGGACATGAGTACATGCACCAGCGGCCAGGCACGTTAGAGGTGGCGAGGCATTAGAGGCACATCCATCGAAGGGAATGGGTGGCGCCCGAACAGGATCGAAAGGCAGCAGCGACAGTGGAACGATGTTCAGGTTTAGCAGCTGGGTAGCCAGCCTGGCCAGCAGGTTCGTGCATGTGGGTGGAGATGGCAGGTGGGATAAGGAGGCAGAGATGTTCTGTGTGTAAGGATGTGGTGGTGGGACGGAGGAAGGCACAAGCATGTATGGAAAGGTGGGCGGGCCCATTTTCTGAGATGGACACAGCGGCTTTGGTGGATAGGCTATGTTGATTTCTGGGAGCAGGGGGAGAAGACAGTCATGCACCATATCTGAAAACATGCTGAAGAGGATGGAGCGAATATTCTCCTTGCTGAGACCCACCTCAGGCGGCCCCTCTCCCACGTGCATGCGGCGGTTGATGTTGAATACAGGGAAAGGCACGTCCACGAGCCCACGCTCTGGCGTTCTGACGGGGATGCAGAGACGGACCTCTCTCGAGCGGCTGAGGGCGACCTTGACCTCGAAACCAGCTTCGCCGTCGAACACGAACGCCACGGACGCGCAGGGCGGCGCGGTAGGCACCAAGTACACATCCACTTTCTCTGACTCGATAAGCAGGGAGACGAAGTCGCGGATGAAGGAGACCTCGGGCGTGAGCAGCGCACGCCACGCAGCAAGCGTCATGGGGCGAGATGGCAGTTTAGCCACCGCCGCCGCAGCGACTGCCGTCTGCAGCTGCCCTGCAGCCGTACGTCGCGGGTTCGCGGGCGATGGTGGTGGAGCCGCAGTACCTGAGCGCACCTAGGTGTATGCCGCCCTCGAACGACGCCCGTGGCCTTGGTGCCCCTGCTGGCTAGGTGGTCCTGATCAGGGCGTTGGAGGGGGTGGCCGAAGCGGCGGAGGTGGCGGAGGGGTGCCATGGTCAGAGCCGCCCAAGGAAGTGTCCCAGACCTCGTTGATCAACACGTCGGCGTAGTTTCCGCGCCGACCATGCTTGTGGAAGGCCAGGTGGTGCGGGATGTGGCGCGGGGAGTCCACCTTGACCATGGCAAACAGCGCGGAGTAGTCGTGGCCGCGCACTGCACCCCCCGACGCTCCCAGAAGTCGAGAGGAAATTTCTCAAAGGTGAGGCAGGCAACGTAATGATAGGAGAAGGTGAAAGAGCCATCACCGACATCATGGGGCAGGATATGCACCGAGACCACCGTGTCATCGATTTCACAAACCCACAAGGGGCTACGCACCATGGCGTTGTTCTGGTCTCGACCACGAAGGAACATGGCGAAGCAGGAGCCGGATGAGCTCTATGCGAAGCGGACTTGGGGGTTGTCGAGCTTCAGAACACCCGACAAAGCCAAGGGATGGGATTGTGGTGTGGTGGCTGGACATCGACAAGGCAGGCTAGGCCATGCGGGTCCTGAACTGGAGGGCAGTGGATGTCGATGCAGGTGGACGGCCATGAAGCACAGGATCCATGGGTTTCGGGTGGTGGGAGGGAAGATGGCGCAGGCCGAGGAGAATGGAGCAGAGCGGGCGTCGGTGCCCAGATCGCCGGCAGAACCAGCAGACAACAGAGCTTCTACACACGCTTGCTCTGTGGTTATAGCTCAGACATCGATAGCATCGAACTTGGAGGTTTAAGGATAGATGGTTGAAACAACGTGTCTAGGGAGCTTGTTTGACGGGTGTCGAGGCAGGATGAAGGATCATGTCTTTATAAGAGGGAGTGACAGCGTCCATGGCCGGTGAAACAGTGGAAAGGGCACTAACTGGGTTCGAATGATGGCAAGCACTTGCATGAGATGTGATCTTCGGTGGCCGTTGTATGGCATGCATTGTCACTTGTCTGCTCAGATGCTGGCCGGTTAGAGGATGAGCATCATTGCTGCCTATCTCTCTTAGGTGCATGTCAGCGTAGGGGCTAAAAGTATTTTTTTGTGGGAACGACTGCATGAGAATCAACGGTGGAGAGCAGCTTGATACGTTCAGAGGTAGGCTGACCTGCTCGGATACGGCACTCTCCATGGCAAAACACTTAGAGCGGCGCGTCGGTGAACGCAAGTTCGCACCGCTGAATGTATCCCCAGTACTGACCGCGATGTCACCTCGAACTGACGAAGCAATCATGTCGTCGCAAGTTGAAAAAACGGGAGTGGCTGTGAGCTGTGTATCATTGTGGCGCGCATGCAGGTGACCTCTTTTCTTGAATTTGCATTTGTCAACCAAAGAGAAAAACACTGAGAATGGGACGAGGGCCCAACGGCCCTGCAGTGCAATTTTGGTCGCAAAGCTGGCAGACGCAACCCGAAATTCAAAAAAGCCCGCTTCTTCTCTCCCGGTGACGGCGAACTCTGCCGCCACGCCTCCAAATCAGAACACAAGCAGATCAGCCATGAAATTAGCACTGACCGTAACTCCAGGCGTTACGAGAGCACTCTTAGGAAGGCAGAAGAACAGACAAGACCCAGTGAGGTTGTGGTGCCGCAGAAGTATTTGGCTAGCATCGCATTCTCAAACTGCTCGCCACTCATGGCAGGCAGAGATGCAAAGCTCCTGGCTGAACGGGAACGGGAGTGCCTAGGTGTGAAATGACTACCTATATGCATGCGGGCGGTGGATGAATGCAGCGGTGGATGATGCATGCAAGAGGACTGGAACTTATCTGAAGCTGATAGGTTTGGTTCTATTAGGGCGGCAGAGGAGACTGATTCAGCGGTTGTCACCGTCGTGGCAGTCACTGGGGGCTTCCTCCCGTCTGTGATGCTGCTTTGAGAACGGCAAGATCTCGACGACATACAGGGAAAGCCGCAGCAGCCGCCGACATCGCCATCCGGTCCTTTTACACCAACGTTGTTTTTTCAGGTCTTCAGGGTTGGCGGGACCAACAGCACATCGTTTGCTCTGGCCGGCAAGAGGGGAGGGTGGGTGACGCCCCTGTCCGGCGGTGGGCGCCGCGGCCGTGGTGGCTAGCGGCGAGCTTTCATGGCAGTTATTCATTTTTTCCAGTAGCTGGCCGTCTAGTCAATTTGGCTCCTATGTGGATTACCAATTACAGATCGTGTGATCTCAACTCCACCAGATCCCCAACACGCCACCGTCTCTTGTTATTTTTGTGCCTCCACATGCCACCACCGATTTGCATATTCGATCAAGAAAGAAATCCAGCTACCACAGCAACCTGCTGCCGTCGCCAGTTCAAATCGCTGTGCATCACCACGTATTCCTGCAGTCCTTGATTACCCCTGCAATTTGAATTTTCTAGCATGCCGACAGCACCTTCGGCCTCGTTTCCATCTCCAATAACTTACTCCACTTAAATCTGGGGTCTTCCATCGCCACCGCACCTAGTAACCGGCCTTCTCCCGTGCGCGCTCGCGCCTTTGCGGCCATGGCCCTCGGCGCGTTCAAGGGCCAGTGACGGCCACCAGCTGGGTGCTCATTCTCGCATGCAGCAGCACTACAGCAGAGCGGCAACACGCATCCGCCTCTACAGCCGACAACTCTCCTTGGCGTGCGTGCAGCACAGGTCCAAACGCCTCGGTCTTCTGCCGCGTCGATGACGAGTACTGTAGCGAAGCTTCAGTCTGCAGCTTCCTCTACATCCTTTTTGCGTTGTTCAGCCGATAGCAGCATGTACCCCAGCTACCTGCTCTCTCCGTTTGTTCGCACCTCATCCACCGAGTGTTCGCATAAATTCCTACGATAGTGCGGCCGCGGTTTTTCGTCATCGTTCCGCCTTCTATTCCTACAAATTTGGCACCACTACGTCATGTCGCACCAAAACTCTGTCATCCGACGCCATCCCTCCACGAGGTCTTTTTCCTAGTGTCCGCTACTTCAGCCACTTCGGCCATTCGACTACATCAACTACAATTTAAAGACAGTCTTTTTCGCCTCTCCAATCTGAACCGTGAGACCCGACCATACCTCTATTTTTATAAAATTCTATCTATCTTAAATGCAATAAAACATTCATGTGCGCATCGCATATCTGGTTGTTTGGGACTAATTAGCCAATTCACCTAAGTTAAATATAGATATCATATGTCGGGTTTTTCTAGTCTTATATTGACTTCATTTAAATTTGTGTAACGAACCGATGCCATGTTTTGACTTGTTAAGATAAAACTTAAATTGTAGGGTATTTAAACAATATGAACTTATTAATTAATTGTTGGGACCCTGGTTCCGCTTAATTTTGCCTAGTTGCATCGCATTTCTGCCATGTCATACATCATACATGCATCATGCCCGATCTTTTGTCGTAGTATTAAATATTACATTGTGTTTCTTTTAGTGTTTGCTTTATCATGGACCAGGCCGTTGATTTCATGCGAGTGTCGACCCGACCCCGGTATATCTTTGACAGTGTTTCTCATGCGAGCATTCTTCCTCTTTTTACCTATTTTGTATTTATAGTCTTTATTTTCATCTGTTGATCTATTGCTACCTGTGTTGCGATGCTTCAGTCTTTTCGTACCTGTTATATCTCTTTAATCCTATATTGCCTTGGACACCTCCTATTACCTATTCCTTAATGGACAGTTGTTCTTGTGAGTCATAGTTGCTTGCTTGGGTTCTGTTTCGCGCCGTCGATGTTCCATCGTGGTTGGGGGTTGTCATATACTTAATGGTGAAGATTATCATGACTTTAATTACAATCAATAATTAATATTTAAAGTAGATATAATTAATGTAGAGGCACAGAGGGGTAATAGTTGAGATCTGGTTATTATCCTCCCCCCGTGTCCATCTAGGACCAAGTTCTTGACACTTGTTCTGAGACTGAGCGCGCTAACCACATGTGGGGTGTATGGGCGCCCCTATCGGCTTAGTACCTGATTTTAAAGTACTGTACTGAGGTGCACACACTAGTTTGGGTTTTTAATGCCATGTATGCCATGTTATGCCATATTTATTATATGTTGCTCGATGAGCGTTTACTACTGTATTGTTTAGGATGTGGGTCGTTATGTTGGGGATTATACATATGGCTTCTGATCTCTTAGCCGATCTCACAACCTCTGGGTCTGTCTTCGGAGCCGGCCAACTTTGTTACGGGTAGCTTAGTAGGGTGGACCCCATATACTTGCTTGGGTCTAGGAAAGCGTCGTGTCCTAGGCCCCACCGATATACCGATGAGAGTATGTTAATTGAACTGACAAAACGGCTCGAAGTGTGTGTGCAAACTTTGGTGCACCCCTGCAAGTTAAATCTTTTTGAAAAGCCATGTCCGCAGTTATGGACGACTTAGAGCACAGTTTCTCGATCATAGACAACTATAACTAAAGTTTTCTTCTATAATTTGACTTGTATCTGATATGACTAGTAAGTTGGATAACCACCATGGAAAGATGAACAAAACTATCAACCATGTGAGTTTCCTCGGCAGGACTTCCTCGTTTGGTCTTGAGGGGGAAATACCAGGATGGGTATGTTTGGTGGTAGCATCAGGTTGGTTCCGCATAGGTCTTCCTTATCTCTCTCTCTGATAGACATTAGTTGTATCAAGTCCCTGTAGGTTGTTAAGTGCATGTTGCGTCACTGCTTCAGTCCACCATACCTACGTAGGCGAGAGCCGCCGAATTCTAAGTATCGCAATCTACTAGCCTCGGTACTAACTACTCTCTTTTTCCTTTGCCCTTTATCGGCACCCCTTTTTGTTTAGCAGGTTTGCGACCGTCATTGTTAGCCGAGTTACCCTTCCGGCTTCGCCTAGGCAGGGTTATGGACGCTATTGCTTATTCTTCAGGGCTCTTAGCCACATTTACATCTTGTTCCTAGTTGTATGTTGTATTGTTTTCAAGGTGACTTGGATGTTTGTACTGTATATATGTATTCTTGACTCGTGGAGTCATTGTTGTATATATATATGTTCTCTAGGTTCCATCATGGACTATTGTGTAATGATATTACTTCGTTTTCCACCTGCACGCAAGTGCCTGGAGGGCACCTTTGAAACGTTTCTCTACAAGTTTGGCGGGAATCGCTAATACTTGCATAGGGCCAATCCAAAGGTGTTACAGGATCCATGCTCACCGCTTTCCAGGTGTCGGCGAGGAAAAGGTCCTCAAGGGTCGTCCACTTGATCTGGGCTCCGGCATCGATATGCCCGCCTTCCTCTTTCCTTTGGCTTTCGCCTTCACCGGAGCCAAGGTATCCTCATCGGTGTCCTCCACATCCTCGACATGCGTTTGGTTGGCCTGGCCTTCGGTGAAATCCTAAGACTCTATGTCGTGTTCGGCATCGGCCCAGGACTGCTCTTGAGCGAAGAAGGAGGCGTTGTTGGCCGTTGCCGACCCTGAGGATATCATGTCCTGCATGTAGGCTCTAACCGACATTATGTAGAACATGCTGCGGGCGTTCGCTTTGCCGAAGGTTGCAGGGGAGAAGCTTCCGGCGAACGGGAGAGGGCCGTAGTGTATGGACGACAAAGTGTCGGCGTACACCGGAGAGCTGGCGTAGGGGACGTTGATGTCGATATTGAAGGCCGGAGGAGGGTCAGGTGCAGGGCAGGGGAAGAGAATGTTCGGGTTGAACCCACAGTCAAACTCGGGAGATGAGGAGTACCTCTACCGCAGGTTAGCCTAGCTCTCTTGGAACATGGCCGGCGAGATCGCCAAGTACTTGCCCTAGTGTG
Organism: Avena sativa; assembly: GCA_916181665.1. Lineage (NCBI taxonomy): Eukaryota > Viridiplantae > Streptophyta > Magnoliopsida > Poales > Poaceae > Avena > Avena sativa. Next base: position 236,408,136 of record OV702283.1, on the reverse strand, counting down.
CGTTGTACTACGGGGGACAATCGGTGTCGGGTGCAACATGACCGCATGCGACCATGCTGCGTGTGTTTCCCTCATCGCTTGGGCCTCGGCGAGCGCCTTCGCCTCCTTGGACCTCGCCGTCATGTCCCTGCGGCTGTCCGTTTCGACCTTCCTCTTGCGGACTAGGGCCAGCCACTCGGCATCGGTCAAGCCATTCAGCCTCGTCGTCGGCGCTCTCGGTTTCCTCGCCTTTTTCTCCTTTGTTTCGCCGACGGTGGATCGGGGTTTAATGAAACCCTTGGGAAGCATGGTGGTCGGGAGCTCGGCGAACTAGCGGGAGATGTGGGGGGAATGGATAGGAAAGGCGGGAGGGAAGAAGAAAAGTGCGGGATCTTGGCCTCCAGCCGCCGGTAGGGTTGGCCCAACAACTTTTTTGCTTTGTCCGGCATTCCCAGGGCGTTCCTAGCGCCCCGGGGTTGGCCTGCAAACGCCGGATGAAAGTTAGGCCAAATCCGGACGAATCAGCATCCCAGGAATGCGACTGGGCGAAAAATCGCCGTCCGGATGAAAAAAACACCCTGGGAACGCCGTCCTGGGAACGCGGGTGGAGAAGCTCTAAACCCCTAAAACCTAAAACCCGAAACACTAAACCCCTAATCCTCACCAACAAGTAACTACCATGCACACTTATAGATCAAATTTTGAGATACTTTTATTAAATTGGGTAACGCCATTCTATTCGACGAATATAAGCGCAAATCTTGAACATTATTGAAAATTCCCTAAACCCTTTACAACCCCTAAAACCTAAACCATAAACCCACATACATCCTAACGAAGCAAGTATAATGCACTTATAGATCAAAATTTGAGATACTTTCATTAAATTGCGGTAACGCTATTATATTCCACGAATATAAGCATAAAGATTGAACATTATTAAAAATTCCCTAAACCGTGAACCCCTAAAACCTAGACCCTAAACTCATATCTTATCTTACCACTATATAGTGCATGATTATCTTTGAATATTAATAGTTGGATTAAGACTTATGAATCCCAACTTTGCCAGCCATCGAATCTTCTTTTCCAATCTGCTAGAAATATTATTGATAGTCTATAGCATAATGAACACTATGCACAAACTTTAATACACACTTCTACATCGTTCTAGAATTAATATTCTCCATCATTTCTCTAGACCATGTTAGAATTTCATGTATTAGGTAAAGCTAATAATAAATGTTGACTTCTACATCATACAAACTACAAGAACCAAATATACAACCATACTTTATACAAATTTAAAATTTTGTGAGCTTTACCTATTATATAATCTCAGCACTATATATAGTGTACGAATAACTTTGATCGAACTTTGACTATTGGATTAGATCGTCCAACAAATCCCAAATTTACAAACAGTTGGATCTTCTATCCATTCTAGCGTCAAGAAGATTCTCTATTGATAAACTTAAGCACAATGATCGCTATGCACAAACCTCACAACACACTTCTCAATAATTATAGAATCTTATTCGTTATTTATCTATAGCATATATGTCGAGTATTAGGTACCTAATAGGTTGATTTTACACGATACAAAGTACAAGAACCAAATATACACTCGATACTTTATGGATGACGCTCAAAATTATAATTATTTTTGAGCTTCACCTATTATAGTTATATATAAAAATGATATGTCATACTTCTATTATCTGATTCTCACGTGTGCAAGGCACATGTAACTTACTCGTCACTATATAGTGTACGAATAACTTTGGATTTTGACTCTTTGATGAAGATTGACAAATCCAAAAATTGATAACCGTTGGATCTTATCCATTGTAGCATCTAGAAGATCCCATTGATACTCCCGTGCAAGGCACGTGCGACTTACTAGTCTAATTTAATACTACTACTATATTACTATATCAAAATCTACTCTCCTTATTTTGTAGGGTTCGTAGCATAGAAAACAAAAAAATTCCTACGATGGAAACAACTAAGTACGAAGATCTATCTACTAGATACAAGCAATGGGTCGATATACATCCATAGAATACATACCCTCGAAGACCGGATAGTGTTAACGAGGTTGTACTCGTGGATGATGTAGTCGAACGCTTGTCGATCTCAAGATCGTGATGAAGTCCATCTGGTCCAGCCGGTCCAACACCATCAACTCCAGCACCGCAAAGCAGTGGTGCATCTGTGATCGCACACACGTCCGGGTACCCCGACAACCTCTGCGCCCTAGCTCCAGCGAAAGCCACCGGGAACATGTATCTCGGTGATCCGAGACCATGGGGAAATTCTAAAGGGGGGGGGAGAGATCCTTCACGAGGAGGTGTGAGTGAGAAGTGAGAGAAGAGGGTCCTTTTAGAGGGGAGGGGGGCAGCCCAAGGGGGCATGTCCGCCGGCCAAGGAGGGTGCCCCCACCTCTCCCTCATTCATGTGGTGGAAGCCCCACTCACATAAACACATCTCCACTCACAATTCCACTCACATGCATTAATTTTCCACCAAAATTAATGCAAGCTCTCATTAAATAAAACTCTTTTATTTCTTTTATTCAGAATTTTGTTAATTACTCTAATTAATAAAAATTCACATAAAACCCCTTATAAAATTTCAATTTCATATGCAGAACCAGTTTCAGCAATTTCAACTGAAACGATTCCGGTGTCTAGTGAAATAAATTCCCGCGCTTTCCTTTTTCTTGCTCTGGCATATCATTTGCTCTGAATGGTGTCGGTATCCCTTAAGTGTGTCACTACGGTTCGCGAATAATATAGACATGATCGAGACCCCTCTCCAATCAATAATCAGCAGCGGGACCTACAGATCCGTACTGACCCCCACACATTCAACGATGACTTCTGTGATCGTGTGAACATTATACGCATGTAACTCAATCCCTTTGTCTCGCGATATATTACATGTCCGAGATTCAATCATCGGTATCCCCATACCTAGTTTGATCTCGTTACCGACATGTACTTTTTTCTCGTTCTCATGATATAACATTCTAGTGATCAAATCACTTGCTTGCAAGCTAATTAATGTGATATCACCAAGAGGGCCTAGAGTATATCTCCCCGTCATTAGGATGGAAAAATTCCACTCTTGATCCATGAGCCTCAACATAACACCTTCGTAGTACTGAACCCATCTTTATAATCACCCTGTTACGGTGTGAAGTTTGATGTTATCAAGATACTCTTCCGGTGTTAGTGATTGGCATGATCTCATGGTCTAAGGACTAAGATTACTTCGTATGATGTTATAGAAATATAAACACAATGACCTTGATCGTAATACTATACTTCGGATGAATGTTCATCACATCATTCAAATAATATTGTGACCTTGTTATTAACAACATCCAATGTCTATGATCAGGAAACCTTTGATCATCTTGTTAATCAACGAGCTAGTTTATAAGAGAGGCATAACTAGGAACTTTCTATTTGTTTATTAAACACACATGTATTAACGTTTCTGTATTAATACAATTATATCATGCAAAATAAACATTTATCATAAATAAGGAATACGATAATAACCACTTTATTATTGCCTCTCGGGCATATTCCCTTCGGTCTCCCACTTGCACTATAGACAATAATCTTGTATGAAAACTTTGCGTATTGAACACCTATGGCTTTCTGGTTTTCCATATACGCGATTGCAAGTGGTTAACATAATCTACAGATCTGATGCTTTCAGGTTCATGTGTATTTGCATGTCTTTGCGTCTTCACGCATCACTCATTCTCCAATGAGATGTCATTATATAAATTTGGTCTTTTGGTGAGACCTTTAGTTCCTTGGGGTTAAATCATGTCGATACTATTGTCGTACAATATATCTTTAGTGTTAGCCCGTTGCGAACCACACCTTAGTTTGATAAAAAAACTATTGACATAGATGCCCTCCTTTGCTGCTACTATAGCAGTCATATACTTAGCCTTTTGTTGTAGTATCCGTCACAATGTCTTAACATTGGAATTCATCCAAATCCATCATGGAAACTTTCTTTCCATTTCATTGGGCCACCCATAGTTTAAATTGAGATAAACTTAATTTGTATGTTGTGACAAAACTAGTATCATTTTTCAATAAACTATTTGTCTCTTAAACAAATGGAATATATTCTTAATTCTTCCAAAATATTATAAAAATAACCTTACTGCCATCCAATGATCATTTTATGATTCATTCTGATATATTCTCATAACACTTAGAGCATAGGACATATCTGGATGTGTATATATCATGTATGATTGATCAAAACATTCTTGTGATTTCACTCATCAAGTGTGAAAGCACTTGAATCTTCTTTTACTTATCAAGTGTCGATACACTTGAATCATGATTCATTTCTTTTGCATGCGACAAGATCCTTTTCTCGTTGTTTCTATATTGAACTCCTTCAATATCTCAAATATGTACGTTTGGCACGACCATATTAGCATCACAGTCTATCCATGTAGAAATTCATGCTAAATATTCGGGTTTTGCCTAAGTATTTCATCAAAATGAAATTCTTAACCTTTGTCAATAAAAGATACATCATTACCAATCAACAAGATGTCCTCCACATAATGTATTAGAAATATGTCTCAGCACTCCCACTTAATTTTTTGCAAATGCAAGCATCTTCATTGTCTCCTGATGAAAAACTTCTTTAACAGTTTCAACACGGTGAAGATTCCAACTCCGCGATGCTTACTTCAACCATTGAAGTTTGCATGCCCTTTTTAACATCTTTTGAATTAAAAAAACCCTTTGGATCATGTCATGCACACATCCTAGGTAACCATTCTATTAGAAGAACTTTGTTTTGTTTATTTATCTACCATATACCAAATTATATATAGTGGTTGCTACTTTAATCCGTCTAGACTAAATATCGCTATGAAAGATCAAATCTTGTCATAGTCAACTACTTGAACATTGTCATAAAAACTTTATCGACATGTCGACTATTTCATAGATATGAAACATCCATATCTATTTCTTTATAGATCCAAATACGACCGATAGTTTTTTACACCTTTCCGGAGGGTCTTTCAAGTTCAAAACTTGATTTCTCGTGTATGGAACTATCACGGATTTTATGACTTCAAGCCATTTGACGAAGTCAGGGCCCATCATCGCTTCTTTGCATGTAGTCGGTTCATCATTGTCAAACAACAATGATTTACTCTCAAATCTTAGCATTTGATTGTTTATCCGGCATACTAGGAACTTATATATCCGTGACCGCAACCTTTGAGGCACATGAGCCATGAGCATTGTGGCTGTCTCCGGAATGTTTTCCGGCGCTGCGCAACTCAGCACATATAGCTGAGGTTCGTTAACCTTATCAAAGTTGTATTGTCCTCCCACTTAACTTTTTGTGAAAAAATTCTTTTTCAAGAAACTTCACGTTTCAAGTGGAAAACCCTTTTGTCGTTGGTGTTATGGAGGAATACCCAATGGTTAGTCGAAACAACCTACAAATACATGCTCATCTGACTTTGGTTGTAAACATCTTACTTATGCTTAATATACCAAAATTTAAGAAAGGACAACTTGGGTTTTACCCCAAACCGTATCTTACATGGTGTCATTTCAACGGATCAAGATGGAACTCTTTTCAGTGTAAAAGTGGTAGTCTCTAAAGCTTTAATCTTTTAAAACATAATGGTAGTTTTATAAATAACACCTTTGATCCAACCATGTCAAACAAGGTTTCATTACAAATCTCAAACACTCCATATTCCTATGGTGTTTTGGGAGATGTAAATCTAGGTGTTTTGCTAAACTTGCAACTCAAATAAATCCCTTTATGATAAAATCATAAATCATTTAATTTCTTGTTATAATGATTTTCCACTTCATCTTGAAAGTCTTTGAACGTTTTCAAATATTTCATACTTCTTTCTCATTAAGTGAATATTCACTCAAAAATTCTGGAGAAAGCACATGAAGTTGAAATCCATCGCTTACGACTGCACATAATGGAATACATACATCGATATGTATAAATTCCAATATTCTTGTCGATCGTTATTATTTGGACTTTGAACAAAGTTTTAATTATTCCGAGGAAAGCCTCACAAGCGTCACTTGATCAAATCAAAGACTTCAAAATTCCATGAATACGGAGATTCTTTATGTTTTCTTTCCAATATAATTTAAATGGCAATGTCACTTCGTAAGTGACCTTTCAATAATTTGTCTTGCGACAATTTAGCATTAGTTTTTATGGATGTGATTTGTCCAACTAGATTTTTAAATCATCCATCTTATATGGAATACGGTAATTATTTTAACAATATTTGTTCTCATAATACCTGATTTAAATAACGATTATTAAAATAAATCTTGAAGGCAGAATTTGATGTCAACGAGAAATACAAACAATGGCTTGTTTGTTTTCGATGAACATTATGACATATTCTCTTGCTAGTTACTTAGGCCATTGTGGTTCATGAATTGCGTCGTTCTGTATGAAATTTCATACCAACCAATTTGGTATTCAATAACCAAGAACCACATTGTTTAACAAGCAAAGAATACAACCATAACATGTATATCATCTATATACCTAAACTGGAAATTTCCAATAGGCCTTTAAACTTTAGATTGACACTCAACACAATACGATACTAGTTCGTAAAGTAAATATCCAGAATTCTATAGTTCTATTATCTCAATTACAACTAAGCATAATGTGGTGAACGAATGCCAATGACTACACCAAATTATGAAAATTCACTTTGATTTAATTTATGATAAATTGAGTTCTACTAATCCAAATTAGAAATGAACTCCCACTCAAAAATGACATCCCTCGTGTCTTTTTGGTGATTACATGAACCAAATCCACTACACCAAGTCCGATCATCACGTGAGTCGGTGTAGCTTCAAAGGCAAGCATACATATGGTCATCATATCAAAACATATGACTCATGCTTAACCTTTCGGTCCGTGTTCCGAGGCCATGTCTGCACATGCTAGGCTTGCCAAGTAAGAACCTTAGTATTTGCATGTGTAAAACTGTCTTACACCCGAGATATGCTCGTGGATTCAAGTACACCCGATCATCACGTGATGTCTTGAAGCGGTGAAACATTGTCGGTGCATACTTAAGGAAGAACACATTTTTATCTTGATATCTAAATGAGGGATCATATTATTATGCTAATAAAACGCCAAACAAGCAATATAATATGCAACAAACATCACATGTGAAAAAGTGAAATGATATGGTCCTTGCACTTGACCGTTATCATGTGCATCGTGGTATGATCTTCATCATTCCTTTATGTGTAAGGTCTATGGAACTTACACGTTATGTGTGTTGTAAGAGTATCAACTTATACTTTTACTTCAACATCACCATATCATGACACTAGCCTAGCAACAATCTAAACTAGACGCTTCTAATTTATCCATTGCAAGTTTTACGTGGCTTAGGGCTTTTGAAGATAAAACCATTCTTACCTACGAACATGGAACCACAACGAGGTTAACCAAATTATTAAAAACTCATTGTAAATTAGATATTGACTATAGTAGGAGAGACAGACACCCACTAGCCACTTATGCAAAACTAGTTTAATGTCAAGCGTGGAACAGGTCTCATGTGCAAGGACATGTAAAGTTTGTCCGGGCCGCTTCATCCCACTATGCCACCAATATCCAAAGTACAACTAAGAAGCAATAACATGATCATCATTGCCCACATACTCATATGTGTACTACCCGTGCAAAGCATCTACGCATAGATCCGGATCTGATACCACTGTAGGGTTCGCAACATAGAAAACAAAAATTTTCCTACGATGGGAACAACTAAGTACCAAGATCTATCTACTAGATACAAGCAGCGGGTGGATATATATCCATAGAATACATACCCTCGAAGACTGAATAGTATTAACGAGGTTGTACTCGTGGATGTTGTAGTAGAACGCTTGCCAATCTCAAGATCGTGATAAAGTCCATCTGGTCCAGCCGGTCCAGCACCATCAAGTCCAGCACCGCAAAGCAGTGGTGCATCCGTGATCACACACACGTCCGGGTACCCCGACAACCTCCGCGCCCATGCTCCAGCGAAGCAGCGGAAGCAACAAATCCTTCCAGAAAAAGCCACCGGGAACATGTATCTCGCTGATCTGAGACCATGGGGAAATTCTAAAGGGGGGACAAATATACTTCACGAGGAGGTGTGAGTGAGAAGCGAGAGAAGGGGGTCATTTTATAGGGGAGGGGGCAGCCCAAGGGGGAATGGCCGCCGGCCAAGGAGGGTTCCCCCACCTCTCCCTCATTCATGTGGTGGAAGCTCCACTCACATAAACACACCTCCACTCACAATTCCACTCACATGCATTAATTTTCCACCAAAATTAATGCAAGCTCTCATTTAATAAAACTCTTTTGTTTACTTTATTCATAATTTTGTTAATTACTCTAATTAACAAACATTCACATAAAACCCCCTATAACATTTCAATTTCACATGCAAAATCAGTTTCAGCAATTTCAACCGAAACGATTCTGATGTATAGTGAAATAAATTCCTGCGCTTTCCTTTTTCTTTCTCTGGCATATCATTTGCTCTGAATGGTGTCGGTATCCCTTAAGTGTAGACATGATTCGAGACACCTCTCTGATCAATAATCAGCAGCGGGACCTAGAGATCCGTACTGACTCCCACACATTCAACGATGACTTCTGTGATCGTGTGAACCTTATACACATGTAACTCAATCCCTTTGTCTCGCGATATATTAGATGTCCGAGATTCGATCATCGGTATCCCCATATCTAGTTTGATCTCGTTACCGACATGTACTCTTTTCTCGTTCCCGTGATATAACATTCTAGTGATCAAATCACTTACTTGCAAGCTAATTAATGTGATATCACCGAGAGGGCCCAGAGTATATCTCTCTGTCATCGGGATGGAAAAATTCCACTCTTGATCCACGAGCCTCAACATAACACCTTCATAGTACTGAACCCATATTTATAATCACCCTGTTATGGTGTGATGTTTGATGTTATCAAGATACTATTTTGGTGTTAGTGATTGAGATGATCTCATGGTCTAAGGACTAATATTACTTCGTATGATGTTATAGCAATATAAATACAATGACCTTGATCGTACTGCTATACTTCGAATGAATGTTCATGATACGTTGGAAACGTATCTATAATTTTTGATGCTAGATGCTTGTTTTGTATCTACTTTGCTTTATTTGTCCACACTTTGAGGTGCTTTTTAAATGTTTTCTGGTACTAACCTATTAACAAGTTCCAACAGTGCCACATGCCTGTTTTATGCTGTTTTTGGTTTCAGAAAAGTTAGTAAATAAATATTCTCCGAATTGGACGGGACAAAGGACAAAGTCAATTACTTTCCGTGGGGAACAAGAAGTCCAGAGGAGAGCCCGAGGGGCCGGACAGAGGGGCCTGACCCACCCCAGGCGCGGGTGGGCCCCACCTCGCGACTAGCTAGGGTTTGGTCGCCCTGGCGGCCGCCTCGGTCTCCCCCTTCGCCTATAATAAGCCCCCGATGCAGAAACCCTGAGTACCCGATCAGAAATCCATGAAACTGTTTGTAGCCGCCGCCACCATCGTCCCTATATCGGGGGGGATCAGAAGTTCTTCACGGCACCCTGCCGGAGGGGAGATCGTCCCGGAGGCCTTCTCTCCGGTATGATGCGTGAGTAGTTCCACCTTGGACTATGGGTCCATGTAGTAGCTAGATGGTTGTATCTCCTACTTTGTGCTTTCATGTATAGATCTTGTGAGCTCCGTTCATGATCAAGATCGAATCTATTTGTAATCATGCATGTTGTGTTTGCGGGGATCCGATGGATATTGAGATTATCATGTTGGTTTGATTAATGGTTTTGTATTTATGATTCTATCATGTCTGTGTTGTTTGTGATCTTGCATGCTCTCCATTGTTAGTAGCTATATTGTCCAAGTAGTTGCTAGTGACTCCAAGAGGGGGTATTTATGCTCGATAGTGGGTTCATTCCTCTAGTTTCCAAGGGAAGTGACAGAAATCTCTTCGGTTGTAGATGTGTTGTTGCTACTAGGGAGAAAACAACGGTCTATTTTTCATGGAACATGTGGACTGTTTACCTTACACACTTTTCTTAAAGCAGTTGTCTGTTGCTTGCAACTTAAGACTGGAGGGGGTTCGGATGATAACCTGAAGGTGGACTTCTGTCACATCCCAAGATATTCCAAATCTTGTAATGTGAAAAATAATTGAGTAAAATAAAACTTTGTTTGATTTTCAGGGCCAGAAGAAAGTTTTTGAATTCAATTGGAACTTCAAACCTATTTGAATTAAATAAATCCTAAAGGGATTTAAAAAGATAAACATTTAATAAAAGGAAAATAAAATATTTTGGAATTGCTATTTTGGATCTTTAAATAAAAGGATTTGGTTTTCAAAAGAAATAGAAGTTTTATAAATAAGGATTATTTTATAGAGCCAAATTAAATCTTGGCCAAGCTTTTGAAATAAAACATTTTGATTTGATAAAAATGGTAAAGGTTTATTTAAAATAAATTAATAAGGATTTAATATCCAAGTTTTGTTAATAAAGGTTTTACTATTTCCAAAATATCAAAACTTATTTATTTATTTAAAAATAAGTTTTCCAAGTATTTTATATTCCCAAATAAAACCTACTGATTTGGTTTTGAAAATAATTATATTTCAAAATGGAGTTTTAAAATAAACATCAAATTCTATTTTGATTTATTAAACAAGGTCTATTTTATTAATGATGGACCCTAAAAATAAAATTATTATTTGGTTTTGGAATTATGGTTTATGCTACTGAACAGAACCAAATTCATAGTTGCAAAGTTTGTTGATTGTTTGAATTGATTTGAGTGTGATTTGTTTGCTTGAAATTCAAAAACAGAAATTAGTTCTGGAAAAAGAAAAGGTTTCAGGAAGAAAAAAATGGAATCTGGACTCAGCCCAACCGGCTAAGCCCACTAAGCCCAGCAAACAGCCCATCTCCCCTCCCCGAAGAAAAACGTTTCGCACTCGTTTCATGACCCGTGCAGTGAATGACTAGCGGACCCTTCCCTCACTCCTTTTCCCACTGACCAGCAGACCCCACTTTTCCAGCTCGTCTCCTTCCTCGCGACGACCACGCCGGCCGTTTCTGCCGTTGATGTCGCGGCTTGAATACACATTGATTCCGAGCCTTAACCTCACCGTGACTGCACTCTATTAATCGCCAGCGTCTCCTCCTCCTTTCCCCTCACACGCCACTCCCTCTCTGCCCCGAGGCTGCCTCAATTTGAGCTCGCCCTTCCACTGCTCCGACGAGCTTTCTCCTCCAATTCTGGCCAGCACTCGCCACCTCCTGCCTCCCCGACCAAGCTCACACCTTCACCACTCCCTGGCGCATCTTCTTGAGCCCTCAGTTCGCCCGCGCGCGTTCCCTAACATCGACAAGCACGACACAGAGCGTCGCCGCCGTCTGTCTCGTCTCCGTCGAGCTCCTCCGGTAAGTCCAGACCACCCCAAGCTTTCTCCTTCACGCTCGCGTCATCTCCGTGATCTCCTCCGTCTAACCATGCTTCTGGTTTGCCTTCTCGTGACCCGTAGCATCGTCTTGGACCTCGACCAGAGCCAACCGTCGCCAGACCAAACTCCGGCGAGGAATTACTGCTGCTCCTAAGCGCCACTTGTCAAGCCAACAGTACTTTGAGCATCACCACATCCTCGCGATTTTGGTAAGCTTACTCCCTCCCTGTTTCGCTTCCTGCCTCGCCAGCGCCGCCACTATCTGGCCGCTCCGCCGCTCGCCGTTGTCCTAGCGCCGCTAGCTTTTGGCGAGTCAGGAGGAGCCGTTCGATCTAGATCGGGCGAGCAAGATTAGACCACTTAACCGCGAAGGGGTATGCTTTCTAGACCGCACGATTTGATTAGATCCAACGCACCGCAGAGCCGATCTAGCCGAACTGGTACCGCCCAATGAAATCATGACGCGTGGCCAGTTTTGTTTAAAAACAGAAATTTGAAACAAATTTGGATGTGATTTTCAAACCTTTGTAACTTTTGATCCACACGTCCAAAAATTGCAAATTTGGTATCATTGGAATCAGTAGAACAAACCCTAGCCATCCATGCCTTTAGTTTAGCAAATAGTATCTGTTAGCTTGTTGGTTTTTGCAGAAACTTTTGTATGCTTGTTTAGATTAGAAAAATTGTTTAAAATGTTTTTAGGGTTAAAACCTTTGCAAAATGGTTTGTTGTAAACTCACTGACCCTAGGAACCAACCCCTAGTTTGAAAAAAATGAATTTGGTAATGTCTAGGATGGATTAATTGATTTAGCCCATTTCTAGCCATTTAAAAATAATGGTTTTTGTTATGAAAATTATTTTGAGTAAAAACTTTGGGAAAATACTTTGGATCAAACCTACTAACCCAAAACACCAAGTTTTGCAAACTAGCAACTCATTTGGTGAAAAACTTAAAGATTTTGTTTTGAGAAAAACATTTTTCACCACATAAAATGATGAAATGGATTTTAAAATGGTTTTGGGATAAAACCCTTTTGCAAATGACTTTGCCACTTAGGAAAATGACCACTTTTGACCTTGTAAAGTTTAGAAGCCTAGTGGAGACCATCTTTGCAAATAGAACCATCTCTTGCATGCTTGCATGCATAACTTAGATCCCATTGTTTTGTGTGTGTGAAATTGTTTGATTGAATATTGGTTTGGAATGCTAGTTGATATTGTGTTTACTTGGTTTATTGTAGTGAAATTAGAGAAGTGTGAGACTAGCAAGATCAAGGAGTGAACCATCATTCCCTACCAAAAAGGCAAGTTACACTATCATCTAAAGTCCTACTATTTTCTTATACTTAGTGGATTTTGAAAACATGCATGAAAAGAATTTTCTATACTTATGTTATGCTAAAACCTAATAGGATTCCCTATATATACCTTAGTAAAAACAATGTAGTTGATACATGCTTAGCCATGCTATATTTTTGAAAGAGTTACATGTTGAGATTTTATGAGATTGAGAAAAGACTTATGTTTTATATAATAAAACAAGGACTCAATGAACCACCTGGGTGGCCAAGGATACTTTGAGTTTTTGGAGAAGGTGGCAATAAAAGGAACCATGTCTATGGCAATCTCTTTGTGTTGTGCTCCAAAGGGAAACCACCCAGGAAACTTAGAGATTGAACATGTTTCTCGTACAGTGGCTTCCGTGTACAGCCACATGCTAAATGGGCTCTGGCTTAGTCAACTACATAGTGGAAGTCCCATGCATTGGCATCTTCAGGTTAACTAGATTAGTGTAAGGGAGTAACCCTACATTTGTGCCTGGTAGACAAGCTAGTATTTTGTATTGGGAGGACTCCTATGGAAAGACTTTGTCACATTCTCGATCTGCCGGTACTCCATTTTGGTGAGTACTTATCCAGCGGCCACTGGTGGCGTCAAGACGAGATTGTGTCATGTGGGTAAAGTGTACAACTTCTGCAGAAGATCAAAATTCTAAGTACTTAGCCGCGTCCCCGGTTATGGACAATACTGAGCAACTAAGGCCTGAAGCTATGGAAGATCTCGACACTCTAATTTCTAAAAGGAAACTTTTAAAACTTGATGCACTTGAGTTTTTACCAAGGTGCTCAAGAGATTTTGACAAGGACTTGAACACTTGAGTTTTTACCAAGGAGTTCAAGAGATTTTTGAAAAGGAGATTTGACAAAGGACCAAAACCAATTTGAAAAGATAGGATAAATTTTGCTTTATGCAAATGAGCCTAAAACTCTACTTAGCCAAATATCCATGTAATGTTAGGATCCACTTATATTATACTTAGTAGTGAAACTTGCCAATACAATTCAAATGTATTGACCCTTGTGGCTGTAACTTGTAATGTTGCAGGATTGAGTGAATTTAGTGAAGATTGATTGACTAGGATTACAAAGTCTACAACCAACATCTGCCTGTGGCACTTTGAAGATGAAGGACCCATGACTATAGTTATTCCGCTGCAATGTAATGTAATAGCCAAATGAGCTATGTACGATGTAATAAAATTATGTTATTCCTGGTTATAAAGTTATGATATGACCTTTGTTTCTTGATATTACATCTTAACTGTGGATGCTAGCTATTGATCCAGGGACTAGCATTGTAAACACAGGGGACACCACCTTATTTGTATAAAGGTTGGGACACTCCCGTTACAACTTCTAGTCATAGATGCAGTTGGATGGCGGTCTATGTATATTGTTGTATTGCCCAATCAACCTCATAGGATCTTTCTGACTAGTAATTGCATTGTTATGTCTTGCTTAGTTCCTGTCAATTGCCTCGCTGTAATTTGTTTACCCTTCATACCATGTTGTTTATCTAAGGAGAGCACCTCTAGTGAACTATGGACCCCGGTCCAATCTTTACCATTGATACATCTTCCACTGTTACTTGTTTTCTTGCTGCAAACCACCATTACCTTCCATACCATACGTTTAATCCTTTGTTATATCAAAACAGTGAGCTTGACAACCTCACTGATTTGTGGGGCAAAGTCTTGAGTTTGTGTTGTGCAGGTCTCCGTGTTGCTTGCAACACCTGTGTGACGTTTCCTTCCTCCTACTGGTTCGATAATCTTGGTTTCTTACTGAGGGAAAACTTGCTGCTGTGCTACTTCACACCTTGCTGTTGGGGTTCCCAACGAAGCGCTCCTACATCAACCTAGCACAACTAGTTCATCATATCATTCCAATAATATTGTGACCTCGTTATTATCAACATCCAATGTCTATGATCAGGAAACCTTTGATCATCTTGTTAATCAACGAGCTAGTTTATAAGAGAGGCATAACTAGGAACTTTCTATTTATTTATTAAACACACATGTATTAACGTTTCTGTATTAATACATTTATAGCATGCAAAATAAACATTTATCATAAATAAGGAATACGATAATGACCACTTTATTATTGTCTCTCGGGCATATTACCTTCATATTTTCTCTTCAACGACTTCTTTTTCTAATCGTTCGGACACATAGACCACCGTTCCTAAATTTCCCTCATTCCTTCTCTATCGCCTTCTAACGACCGCTACTCATCATTTGAGCAGAAGGGAGCTCGGTATCCAGACCTGCCAACACTACCATTACACCTGCTGCCTCGCTTCCTCCTCCGCACAGCCTCTAGTCCACTCAAGCTCATGCTGCTGCGCTCCTGAAGATTTTGACGAGGTACACTTTTGATTTCAGGAAGATTGCACTCCTCACATGACTTCTCTCCTCAACATATTGTTTTCTCATTTGCAATCTTGTTTTCCTGAAATCGTGCCGATGTAATTTGATTTCAAGAAGAATGCTGGTAACCGAAGAATCAAATTTAAAAAGAGACGAGAAGAAGAAATCCCATGAGATAACAAAGATTGATCAAGCAATGAAGAAGATAGAGTTAGCAAAGAATGGGAATGGAGGACATAATCATAAAGTCGATGAAGTGAAGATGCAAATGGAGCTACAGATCATAGATATCATCCACGAACACAAGATCAAAACGGATGAGTATAGGTTAAAGCTTAGGAAGATCAAAAGATATGCTATAGAGAAGGATATATGCCTACTATATGCATTCAATATTATTTCCATCCTCGCCGCGATTATAATCGCAATGTTCGGATTATTGTGTCACATCCCAAAATTTTCCAAATTTTGTAATGTGAAAAATAAATAAACAAAATAAATAATT
This sequence comes from Avena sativa, assembly GCA_916181665.1. Classification (NCBI taxonomy): domain Eukaryota; kingdom Viridiplantae; phylum Streptophyta; class Magnoliopsida; order Poales; family Poaceae; genus Avena; species Avena sativa. The sequence continues at coordinate 236,392,361 of OV702283.1, read as the reverse complement.
GTTGAAATTGAGGGTGAAAAGAAACTTTTGTTTCTAAGTGGAAACTTAAAAATCCCATCTTGAACAAACTTTGGTTAATGTTTGAATCCAACTAAAATTCAAATCAAGTGAAATGCATTCTTCATAAATGCATCTTGGAACTTAAACACATGGAAAATAAACCAAAACCCTAAAACCCTAATGGAAGAAAAATATTTCCAAGTTATCTCTAAACCTATGGATTTGACCCACATAAAAATTGGTCAAACAAACATTTCAAAATGATCAAGAATGACAAATAGAAATACTATAAAACCATATGAATTGGTTTCCCTTAATTTGGAGCCATAGATAAAATCTTATGAATTTAATAAGATAAGGAAATTGAATTTCCAAAGCTAATAAAGCACCTATCTAAAATCCATTCCAAATAGTGAGCAAATAATTCTAAAGGTATTTAAAAGGATAAATAAATATTAAATAAGATTTTACAAATTGGAATCACCAACTTTGGATCTATAAATAAAAAGATATGGATTTTATAAGATAAAGAAAGAAATATTAAATGAGGAATATTTAAAGGCCAAATTAAATCTTAGCCTAAGCCATAAGCAAATGGAATAGTTATAATACAAATCCAAATAAAAGGATAGAGAATTTTTAAATAAAATAAAATGGCATTAACCAAATTCTATTCCCATTTTGATGAAGACAAAAATCCCTAATAAAAATGATTAATTAAATCATGGGAGAATAATATTTGAAATTTACCCAAGTGGAATAAAAGTTATTTAATTAACTTAAATAGTATCAAAGAAATCTTCAAAATAAAATATATGGAATTAAAACCATATTTGATTTCATTGGAATAAAGACAAATACCCAATTTAAATGATTAATAAATCATATTAAAAATACTCCAAACAATTCAAAGTTAATTATTTGACACCCTAATAAATAAATAAAACCTACTGAAAAAGGTTTGGTAAAAGTTTGAGTTCAGATAAGAATTGAAATTATATTTAAAAACTTATTTGAATTAAGACAAAGGCCTATTTTAAATAATTAATATACCCTAAAAAGAATAAAAGAATTATTTTAAAATTGATTTTAGAATGTATTATTAATCAGTATTTGAATATACACAAATTTTGATAGAGGTTTGATTTCAAATGGTGTTTGAATTGTTTAAATAAAAATCAAAACAGATTAATGGAAATAGAAAAGGGAAAAAAGATTGTGTATAAAAAAATGAAACAGACCCCAGCCCAGCCAGCAGCCAAACCCAGCCCAGCAGCGCAGCCCATCTTCTTCCCTCCCACGAACCGTTTTCTACTCAGAAACTCACCCGCGCAGTCGCTGACTAGCAGGCCCCACACCCACTCTCTCTCCCTCGCAGACAACCGGGACCCACCTACCTATTCATCGTCTCCACCCTGCGACCACTTCCTCACCCGTTTCTGCATTAATCTCACGGGAGTAATTCACTCCAATACCGCGAGTAATGTCTGTCATCAATCACGCTCAATAACTCGCCTGCTCCTCCTCTCCATTTCCCCTCTCTCGCCCGGCTCTCTCTGCCCCCAGGACGTCCTCATTTTCACTTGCACCGCTGCGACCTCCGACGAGCTCTCCGAGAAATTCCGGCCAGCCACCGTCGCCCCTCACCCCCTCGACCACACTAGCGTGTTCCTCAACGTCAAGCGCACCTTCCCATAGCCCCAGCTCGCCCCCCCGCGCGCTAGAAGCTCGGCTTCGTCATCACCCGAGCGCCATCGTGGTCTGCAACACTCCGGCGACGCCCCCTGGTATTGTATGACCTCCCCTTTCCCTCTAGCTGATGCGTGTAAGTTCACTGATCCCGTGTGCATCTAACGCCACTGTCTGCTTGCCCTAGCTTGGACCGTAGCATCACCCCGTCCACGGCAGTGCGTATCATCGCCAGTAGGAACTCCGGTGAGCAATTCCCCAGGAACCCGTGCGCCCCTTGGCCGATAAGACCACGTTGAGCATCAGCAGCATGCTGCGAACTCCGTGAGCCCCCTCTCTCTCTTTCTCGCATCCTGCATCATCGGCAACGACACCGCCAAAGCGCGCGCCGCCGTCCGCCGCCGCTAGCGCCGCACAGATTTGGTCAGGCCCCTGTACACCATTAGATCACGATCGCGCGGCTACGATAGATTCATTAATCGAAGGGGTACGTTTGATCTGTGCCATGCGTTGTTAATTAGATCTAATGGCTCGTATCACTCGATCAAGACGAAACGGTACCGGCGAATAGAAAACAGCCACGTGGCCAGAGTCTGTTCTAAATTAGAAATTTTGATCTATTAGATGCTAGATTTTGTAAAATCCGTAACTTTTGATCCACACGTCCAAATTTTGCAAATTTTATATCAATGGAATCAGCAGACCAAGTACTATCCAACCATGCACTTTGTTTAGTGAATTGCTTCTGGAAACTTAGTTGTTTTTGCATAAACTTGTGTAGGCATAATTTAAATATAAAATTTATTCTAGGAATGTTTTTAAAGTAAAATCTTTGGAAAATGGATTGTTTTGAACCTACTGACCATATAAACCAACTTGTGGATTCAAAAACATATTTTGTGAGGCAAAAGAATAAATCTTTGATTTAGAACATTTCTAGTCAAATAAAAATGTTGTTTATATGTTAAAAATGCTTTTTAGAGAAAAACCTTTGGAAATTATTTTGATTTAAACTCTTTGACCCCAAACACTACTTGGGATTTATACTCATTTTAGGCTTCCCCTTGTTGTGCACAGTCACTACTTGGTATGCTTTGTTTGTTTGGCATGTGCTTATATGATGCGTGAATGTGTTACTTGTTTGCCTCAGATCATTCGATCTTGTTGTATTGTCCACCTCATATGAGTGTTCTGACTCTAAACAGTCATAGTCCCTTTATTTGAGACCTCTCCTCAGCAGGATGGCCACATAAGGAAATATACGACAACCCCTTTTTCGTGCATAATACTAACCGTACACCCTGATGAATCTGCATCCCTGTGCTTAAACTGACTCCTAACCTAAACCCAGTGTAGATGGCTCCTTCTCGCACGGTAACCATCATCGTTGGAGAAAGCTTCTGGCCCTTTGAAGAGCATCTGCATGACCTACTAAAGATTGTAAGCAGGCCTCCACCCAAGATTGAAGGGACATAACTTCCCTACGGCAACTCAAGCGTAACCCAATGGGTCATCAAGGCCACCATTCCAGCCTGCAAAACCGACCATGACACCATCATTTTCACCTTCATCGACCATAACTGGGTAAATGGCGTCGTGCTAGCTATACAGAACTTCATGGCACACCTCTACAAGATCCACGAAGAAGAGCTGAAGGACATCAAGTCCCTTATAGCACTCCCTTGCTTTGTCCCTAAGTGATAAAGAGAATAGCTTCCTCTTTGTCAACACTAGGATTTTTAATCCCAGATGCCTGTTATGCCATACATCGCAATCCCAGGATTACCATTTTTGCGAGACATAACAAATTGGATATCATAGTACATCATCCATTACAAACCATACATAAGGTCTTACACAAATAAAGGATCTTATGATCCAGTCTTAATACAAATCAAGCAGCGAAATAACGTAATAATAACGATAGTGTAGGCGAGACTCCATCTTCATGGTCACAGGCAATGCTGACGATGGAAGATGATCCTAGTTGTCGTAACCTTCTTGCTGTCCATCCTCTTGATAGTCCTCTTCATAGTCTGGCCACGGGAATAGACAGGGACAAAGCCATGAGTACTCTTTAAGTACTCGCAAACTAATACTAACAAGTGAAGTGGTTTTGGAATAGGAAGTACTAAGCTCTAAGGTTGTTTTGCAAAAAGCAAGATGTATATCTACTGAGTTCAGAAGCAAATAAAGCTAGTTGAAAGTTTTATAACACCTAAGTGGGAACTTGAATTTCATATCACAACCCTGTTTTGGTCAAGTCAAAGTCTTAGTTCATTTCACAAGTCATTTAGAAAACATCTGACGACGAAACAGTATGGCCACTCCAACAATCCATAACCGCGGACGCGGCTATTTGAATAGTGTGACACTCTGTAGAGGTGGTACACTTTCACCACAACATTCGATACATCCGTCAGGAACAATCCTGAAGTCACCATACTCAGTATGCGGATGATCAATCCTAACCTTTCAATTACACGCCCTAGTATAGGTACCTCTCGTGTGAGTTTGGCCTCCCAACCATGACCAACTGTCATCTTGGGAACTGCATAGGTGGACAATCTTCACAAGCTAGCCTCAGCTCAAACCTTGGCCGCAAGGGAACCCATAATAAGGTATATAAATTTCCAGTCAAGCCCTACCCAATTTTCGGGCATTGTGGTTGTACGGTAAAATTGGAATGGTATCGCATCCAGACAACCATCAGTTTTATAAAGGGCTAAGGCTCATGCCTTAACATTTTCATCATCAAAAATATCTGGTGTTCAAGAATACATGTCAAAACATTTCAGTAGAATGACTCATCATTCTAAGGTTTTCATAACCATTTTCACCAAGTATTCCCATCTAAAGTTGATCAAGTTTTATGCTTAGCACTAGCATCTACAAGTGAGTGTAAATACTAATGAGGGGTGGTAAACAAGTGTATCTTATCTAAGTTCAATCTCATGCCTCAGGATGACATCAAGATTATCTAACTTAGGCCAAGTTTTATGCTCTTTATGTTACCTTTAAATATCTTTCTAAATTTTATAATTTACCAAGTAACTTAACTAGAAAGCTTTGATAAAGAAATAAAATAACTAAGCTTGCAAATAAAACTAGGATTTGGTATCAAGTGGTGTAAGCTTGCAAGTAAAGCTTGCATGGTTTAGCTTGCTTAGTTAATAGCTTGCCTTGTGCAAAGCAGTGGTTGAAGTTCTCATCGGCTTCCTCTTCGTAGTATTCTCCTTCCTCCTCATATCTTTGGTCGGTACTAGCGTCTATAAATAAATACGAGGTACACAATCACCAAACAATACTTAACTACTTTTATTTATCACACCAAGGCTTTCACTAGATGATCTAGGATCATCACAAACATCACAAAGATTAAGGCGATAGTTTTATTTCCTTTATTTTAGAAAAGTAATTTCTACTCATTGAAAAACTACTTAAGATTTAATATTCTCCAACTAAAACATGGGATCATGTTGACACATGTCATCACCACATTTTTCAGTACTTGGGAATGTGATTTAAAGTGGTGTCACAGTTTAATAAGGTTTAACCTTTTTATTTTAATTACTTAAAGTGACTAGAATGGCCCATGGGGCATTATTTTATTGCTTGTCCAATATTTCTACAAGTAAACCTAGCTATTTTTATATATTCAGAAAGGTCTAGTTAAATGTGATTTTTGAGAGTTGGAATCAACTCAAAGGCTTTTAAGGTTGAATTATGAAAAATGTTTGAATGCAGAAAAGCTTCTGCCTTGTTATTTTTACTATAGGTGATCTACAATTCTAAATGGTTTGAACCCAACGGGCTTGGATTAAGAATTCCAATACCTTTCTAAAAAATTGGTTTCATGCAATTTGGTTTAGTGAATCGACCTGGGTTGATTTTTGAATCTAGGTACAGAACTAGGTTTGAAACTAAATTGGAAAATATAAATTAAAACTAACTGGTTGCGCGGGAGGTTAACTGGGACGGCCCACGGCGCACAGCGCGCGCGCAAGTGAGTTTAACTGGATGACCCCACTAGTCTGCGCGACAGGGGGTGCGAAGCGGTACGGGGTGATCTAGACCGCACGATCAAACTCTAATCGAACGGTTGGGACCTATCGTCTCCGTCGGGCAACGCCGGCGAGACAGAACACTAGCGCGGCCAGTGGGGGTCTACGGGGGCTCACCGGGGCTCAGGCGAGGGTTGGCGATGGGGGCGAACAACGAAGTTGACGACGGCGAACCTCCTGGTACCGGCGGCTTCTCCTAGGGCGCTCCAATCGCTGGCTCCTTTCTTCCTCCTCCACGGCAGACTCCGGCCAAATTTCGGCGATGTGCTGCTCGCCTTGCTCCGGGGGTGAGTGAGGGTGCTTCTGAGAGAGAGGGGAGTGTGTTGGTGTGAAGAAATTGAGCAGGGGTGGCCTCTATTTATAGTGCCAAGAGGGGACCGAAGGGCGCGGGTGGAGCTCGTCGTGGTCGTCATCACAACGAGCTACTGGCATGGGCAACGGTAGGGGCGGTGCTGTGCTCCCTGGCAAAGCTCAACAGCATGGTTACGCGGCGTGGGGCGATGCGAGGCGGTCGGAACGTTACGGTGCTCTGGGCGGGTCCGACAGATATTTTAATGGCGCGCCGTGGCTACGGGTCACGCGGCGGGGAACGGGGTTGTGTGGCGGTCTCCTGGGATGGTGGCGATCATGCTTGCATGCGGCGAGGGCGGTGCGCGGTCTATGGCGTGCGTCGAGTGCGGCGCTCTGGCGCGCTCTCATCATGCTCGCAGAGACATTGGGCACAAGTGTTCCGTGTGGTCTAGTGGCTGGCAGGGCTCAAGCACAGGACAGTGGGTGGCGGTGGACGGTGGCGTACGTGTCAGACATGGTGGCTAGGCTTGGTGCATGCTCTGGCTGGCTAGCCATGGTCGGCTGGCAAGGGTGCCTTCGGGTTGGCATGGCATGGTGCAATGGGTAGGGGCTAGGGGTGGTCAAGGAACTGGTTGGAACTAGGGGAGACAAGTGTGATCAATGGTGAACAATGCTTAGGCAAATTATTACTCAAAACAGTGAAGTTTGGCCAATTTGATTTTCTGTCTCCAAGTGTTTGATGAAATGGCCACAAAGAAATTCAAATTTGAATTTTTGGTTCAAACTTGGTGGGTGTATTAGTTACATACTAGGGAGTCTCTGTTTAGTTGGAAAGGTCAAGGGGTACTAGTTTGGTTGGTTTTTGCAAATGGGTGATCTTCCCATATGTTAAAGATTCAATTTTGAATTGTCATTTGACTCAAGTTGCCAAATGTTTTTGTAAGTTTGAAAGGTGGTCTTGGGTTCACTTTCACTTGGTCTAGGAAGGGGTGAAAATAAATGGAAATGTTTCTGTTTGAAATCTTGGACTAGAAACACTCAAAGTGGCCTAGTGAGCAAGATTGGCAAAAATGACCATTTGATTTATTTGGTTTGTTTTTGATTTTCTCTTGATTTGTTTCTGCTTGGAAATGTTTTAGATGATGTTGTTTTCATATTTAATCCATTCCTTTCTATTTAGATCAATCACACAAGTCCATTCATGCATTTAGACAATCATCACATACACACATGGATTCATATGATTGAATTAACAAAAGTTTTTGTTAACCCTAATTTTGGTGATTGGAATTTGATAATCATTGCTCAATATTTTTGGGATGTTACAAAACCTCCCTCCTTAAACAAAATCTCGTCCCGAGATTTGAGAAAGAAGAAAACAAGGATTTAAAAAGATCGGGAAACTCCGTCTTGATGTAGTCTTCTCGTTCCCAGGTAGCTTCTTCTTCAGTGTGGTTGCTCTACTGGATCTTGAGAAACTTGATGCTTCGGGTGTTGGTGGTCCTGAAAGCTTCTTCCAAAGTACGGATGGGTACTTCAGGATACATCAGGTCATCATTGATCTCTATGGTGCGGTGATCAATGTTCTTGAAAACTTCAGTCTTCTCCGGGACTTCTAGGCATTTGCGAAGTAACGATATATGGAACACATTATGCACTGCTGACATCTCCTCTGTCAGTTCTAGTTGATACGATACTTCTCCTCAATGATTCAGAATCTTGAAAGGTCTGATATATTTGGGGGCTAACTTTCCTTTGAGCTAGAAACGCTGCATTCCCTTCAAAGGCGACACTTTGAGATACACAAAATCTCCGATATTGAAAGCGAGGTCTCGACGTCTCTTGTCAGCATAACTCTTCTCTCTTGATTGGGCGATCTTGAGGTGCTCACAGATCTTGTGAACTTCCTCTTCTGCTTCTCGTAGGATGTCGGGTCCGAAAAATCTGACTCTCTCCTACTTCCGACCAATTCAAAGGGGTACGACACTTCCTTCCATACATGAATTCAAATGGGGCCATTTGCAAACTAGCTTGATTATTGTTGTTGTAAGAAAATTCTGCGAAAGGTAGACAGTCTTACCATTTAGATCCATACTCTAGCACACATTCTCTCAACATATCTTCGAGTATTTGATTTACTTGCTCTGTTTGTCCATCGGTCTGAGGGTGATAAGCTGTGCTGAAATCTAGTCTAGTTCCTAGTCCTTCTTGGACTTTCTTCCAGAATCTCGAGGTAAACTGAGTTCCTCGATCTGACACAATGTTCTTGGGGACTCCGTGCAAACTGCCGATTCTAGCGATGTACAACTCGGCTAGCTTCGAACTCTGGTAGGTGGTCTTGACTGGTAAGAAATGGGCGACTTTGGACAATCTGTCAACTATGACCCAAATAGAGTCATTTCCCCTACTAGAAGTAGGCAAACCGGTGATAAAGTCCATTCCAACTGAATCCCATTTCCATTCTGGAATCTGTAGTGGTTGCAACAGTCCTGCGGGTCTCTGATGTCTCGCCTTAACTCTCTGACAAATATCACACCTGGCGATGTAGCTTACGATTTCTCTCTTCATCTTATGCCACCAAAATTGCGCCTTAAAATCCTAATACATCTTCGTCCCTCCGGGGTGGATAGAATAAAGAGTATCATGGGCCTCTTTCAAGATGGCTTCCTTCAACTCTAAATCTTCTCGTACACAAAGACGTCCTTTGTACCACATAACTCCTTCATCTTCGATGAATCCAGGTACTTTCCCTGTACCGATACGACGTTTGATTCCGTCGATACTAGCATTTCCTTTCTGCGCCTCCTTAATCTGACTGATCAAAGTGGGTTGAAGTTTGATGCCAGCCAGAAATCCTTCACTTAATAATTCCATTCTGAAATCTTCCATCTCCTTGTGCAAACTTGGTTGCTCCTTCAGAATCATGGAGTTCAAGCGGCACGGCAATCTACTAAGGGCATCCGCTACCACATTGGCTTTACCAGGGTGATAGTGGATGTCTAGATCATAGTCCTTGATTATCTCTATCCATCTCCTCTGCCTCATATTCAACTCCTTCTGAGTGAATATATACTTCAGGCTCTTGTGATCCGAATAAATCTCACAAAGGTTTCCCATAAGATAATGCCTCCATGTCTTCAGGGCTAGAACTACGACTGCTAGTTCAAGGTCATGGGTTGGATAATTCTGTTCATGCTGCTTCAATTGTCGGGATAGATAAGATATTACTTTGCCTTCTTGAATTAACACACATCCGAGACCGATCTTGGATGCGTCACGATACACATCAAAGGACGTCGTAATATCTGGCATGATCAAGATTGGGGCTAATATCAATCTCTTCTTGAGTTCCTGAAAACTCGCTTCACATTTGTCCGTCCATTCGAACTTCTTATCCTTGTTCAACAATTGGGTCATGGGTCTGGCGATACTCGAGAATCCTTCTACGAACTTGCGGTAATATCCCGCCAATCCGAGAAATGCACGAACTTGGGTTTGAGTGGTTGGGGCTTGCCAATCTTCCACATCCTTCACCTTTGCCGGGTCAACGACAATCCCTCCGTCTGATACTATATGTCTGAGGAATCCTACCTCCTGTAACCAGAATTCACATTTTCTAAACTTGGCATACAACTGATCCTCCCTAAGGGTTCCAAGTATAGTCGTTAGGTGTAGCTCATGTTCTTCTTATGATTTGGAATAGATCAGAATGTCATCGATGGAAACAACGACAAACTTACCCAGGAAGTCCATAAAAATCTTATTCATGAGGTTCATGCAATAAGATGGGGCATTGGTTAATCCAAAATACATGACAGTATACTCGTATAATCCGTATCTGGTGGTAAAGGCAGTCTTTGGAATATCCTCTGCGCGAATCATGAAGTGATGATAACCAGTTCTAAGATCAATCTTAGAAAACACTTTGGTACCAGTCAACTGGTCAAACAGGTCTTCTATCTTCGGCAGTGGGTACTTGTTCTTGATGGTGACATCATTTAACTTCCGATAATCCGTACACAAATGGTTACCTCCATCCTTCTTGTCCACAAATAAAACAGGTGATCTCCATGGCGATGCACTTGGTTGGATCAATCCTATCTCCAGCATAGCATCCAGTTGCTTCTTCAGCTCCACTAATTCAGACGGGTTCATACTGTATGGTGTTTGGGCTATGGGTCTGGTTCCAGGGATTAGTTCAATGATAAGCTCGATATCCCGATATGGGGGCATACCGGGCAAAACATCTGGAAATACATCGGGGTATTCACAGATTACTCTGACTTGGTCAATGGTTGGCTGGGCTATACTCTTGTTGCACTTGAATTGACGGGGCAAGGTTTCAGATACATGCTCTACTGATACTTCGGCTGTACTGGTCATGGTTATGGCTTTCTTGGCACAGTCGATTAATCCTTTATGTTTCGACATCCAATCCATTCCTCGTACTACTTCCAAACCTTTGGTTCCAAGTACTATTAGATTATCATAAAAATCTATGCCATGGATTCGGATAGGAACGGCCTTGCAAATTTTTCTATCTTTGGTGGTTGTACCGGGTATTTGAACTATCATAACATGCTTCAGTTTGGTGGGTTGAATATTACTAGTGCATGCAAATTCTTCAGTAACAAACGAGTGCGATGCTCCAGAATCAAACAACACTCTGGCAAGTACTGATTTAACAGAAAACATACCCAGCACGACATCTGAGAAAGAGATGACCGTTGCGATTGAGCGAGTTCCCTGAGGCAAACCTTCTTCCAGGCTAAACACGAAGCTGCTGCTGAGCTGGAGCATTTGCATTGGGGGCTGCGGCAGTCTTCTTGGGGCACTCATTGGAATAGTGACCCTTGGTTCCACATTCATAACAAGTCACCTTAGACTTGTCCTTTGCTGCAACAGGCACAACACTCCTTCCAGTCCTTGGGGCAGTGTTGGTGTTGGTGGCGACATTGTTGTTGTTGAACTTAGGCGGTGCACGGTTGAAATTGCTGGGGTTGCCGGGGTTGTTGTGATTTCCTTCGGGCCTTGGGTTTCCACGGTAGGGATAGGTTGGACGGTTCATCGGGGGTCTGTTGGTTCTTGGGGCGAATCCTGGAGATGGGTTGGGGCGATACTTTGGGGTATCGTGGGTTCCTGGTTGATGCATCATGGGACACTTGTGGTTCTCATTGGCTTGGTTGATCTTGCCTTCCATCCGAATGGCGGAATCCACTAAGGCTTCAATATCAGCAAATGGGATATTGACTAACACTGTCTGCATTTCATCATGCAGACCATTCAGGAATCTCTCCTTCTTCTTGGCTTCAGTGTCAATCTCATCCGGTGCATACCTAGCTAATGAAAAAAAATTGTCACGGTACTCAACTACCGTCATTCTCCCTTGCTTCAGTTCTCTGAATTCATCTCTCATCCTTTTGATCAAACCCGGTGGCACATGGGTTCTGCTAAACTTGACTTTGAATTCATCCCAAGTCATCATTTGACCTCCATTCATGGCACGGACGCTGTTCCACCATGCTCTTGCATATCCGGACAGGTAGTGGGTGGCGAACAGTACCTTCTCGTTAGCTTCCACTCCTGCTACTTCTAAGTTGTTCTCCATGGTTTGTAGTCAATCATCGGCATCTAGGGGCTCTTCAGACTTAGTGAAAATGGGTAGGTTGGTGTTCTGGAAGTTCTTGAGCTTGGATCCATGGTTGTCCTGATTTCCATGGCCTTGATTGTTGTTGTCCATCTAAGCTATCTATTGAAGGGTGGATAAGTTGGCTTGACGTTCGGCTCTTTCAGCTTCGCGGTCAGAAACCAACATTTGCAAGATTTGCAACATTGGGTCCAGGGATGAAGTGCTTCCTCCGCGAGGCATCTGAAGATTGAGATAGATCATGAGAAAAGGGGGAAATTTCTAAGGTTTAGGGTTTTTGAAAAGTTTTTTAAAGTTTGACTCAGATTTTGCTAGCAACTTGATTTTCATTCATTCATAGCACACGATACAAACACACACCACAACAAAGAAATCAGATGGTTTTAAGAACCATTCTGTGAACTACGATACAGTGGGACCGGACACAACTCACTAACGCTAGTGCTCAAGTGCTACTACTCCTCGGAGTCGGTGTCCTCATCTTCATCATGAATGAAGGCGAAGTCATCCTCGTCGGTGAAGAAGTCCATGGCCTGATCCTCCAGAAAGTCATCATCGTCACTAAGATAGGATTAGGGGTCTCCACGAAGGTCTTCCCCTGCATTCTCCCTCTCCTCCAGCTACATGTCTCTCTCATGGACAGTCTCCTCCAAATCTATGATCCTGTGGCAAAGACGGGCAATGATGCGCTCCTTCTTGTCGAGATGATGGCGACGAGACTAGCAATCCTTCACTACCATGGCAATGGTCAGATCATTCTTCACGGCGATGGCGTACTTGTGGTTGGCGTAGGAGCGGGCATTGTCCAACTCCTTCTGGCGGTCATACATCATGAAGCTGAGGTCGTCCAATTGAGTCTTCAGCTCATGGTGATACGGGGCCTCCAGTGGCTGTCCCATAACATCAAGCCTTGGATATAACTCAAAGTGGGTACCCTTGATCTGATTGATAATCTGCCCACATAGACGGGAAAGAGCTTCCTGTATGGCCCTGGCAAGTCCATCGAGCCAGTTGTTCTCTCTCAAGGTGAACTGAATTACCTCTGAGGTGGGGGCTTCAATCTTTCCTCGAAGACTTGCAACAACTAGCCATTGCAACTCCTCTCCTTCCTGATCGTTGAGATGAGCTCCGAAGAACTCGGGGTGTGGGCGCATCTAGCATTTCCGACAGCTGGTCCAAGTCATGCTCAAAGATGAGGTCTCCTCCATTTCCCAAATGATAAAACTTGCTATACTTCACGTCCATTTATAAGAATATAGGATGAGTAAGTTAGTAAAGTGATCAAGTGTGTCAAATTTTATGTAAGTTTGCACGAATTTTTGAGGAACATAAATTTTCATGAAAGAATCCAAGTGATAAGAATGAGAATAGGAAGTTTTCTCTGTCTACCATTCAGTGGACCAAAAATTCATTAAAAATTTTCTTTGTATCTTCCGATGTTTCCAACGCGACGACATCATCATCTACGTCAGAACTAATGAAGATCCTTCATCACTCCTTTGTTACCGAAGCTCGCTTGTCGAGATCTTCAGTCCGAATTCCGAGAGTTGATTGCATAATCTGTTTGTTCATGTACAAAGTAATGCTTTGAGTGAGGGATGGAGTCGCGACCATACCACTACTCTTATTATTCGCTTTTGTAAATTGAATCGATGGATCAATGAAATCTTACTCCTTCCATGGAATTTAGATGTGGCCTTATCTTTTGAGACCTTTACCTCCGTCTTTGTCTCTCTGGAGTGTTTTCTCGACAAATGTGAGCAACAACCCTTGTTGGTGGTGTCACGGATTTCAAGATGGAGCAAGAATCTTTGTTAGTGGTGCCGCGAGGATCTACACGAAGTGAGAAGATTCAGATTGTTATCCTTTTCCCCGTACGATGATGCGGATCTCGAGGACGAGATCCCTTGTTAGTGGTGTCAAATTGTAGCACCCAGGTAAAACCACTACTAGAAAAATTCTTGTTATTTTATTTTCTGCATCATGATGACATCATCATGTATCATCATGCCACATTACATGGATCATAGTTTAAATTGTTGTATTTAACTATTGCACTTGTTTTTGGAACTTGATATTTGAACTCGATCTTGTTTTTCCTCTCTCTATTTTAATCTCTAGTTGGTGCCATGTGTGAAACCATAATGTCAAGTTGGTTCTTATTTTCTATAATGCCTAAAGAGACTTGGGGAAACATCTCTTAATTCTACCTTGATCTTGTATTTTTGCCATATGGTCACCTTTATATTCTATCATATGCGACCATTCGGTCACGTCCAACTCTAGTTCAATTCTTCCATATATTTGGCCATTGTGTACTCTCTATTCCATATCTACTATATTCTTCTTGTATTCTATCCTCTTTTTCTTGATCTTTTCATTTTTTGCACGAGCCTATTTACATTCTTCCTAAAATTCTATTACAATGCCACCTACACGATCCATATGCTCCCATACATGCCACCATATAACCTTTTCCTTTCAACCTTTGACCATGTCTCGTTCTTATGTTTCTTGCCACATGTGTTAATTGACATCTAATCAACACACATAAAACCATAGTACTACTTATGTGCTATTCCATTTTGTTTAAATTGTTTTGAGCATTTGCCTCGTTTGAATTTTGATCAAATCTTCTAACTAACCTCCTTGCATCTCTTGTTGGTTCAAACCACATCATGCATATTTTTCTTGCATTTTTCTAAGCACAAAATTATTTAATTAAAGACAGTATTTTTTTGCAAATTTATTCTTACGGTTTGATATACATAAAGTCATCCTTCTTTTCTTAATTAAACAAAATAATATTTTTGGCCATTATAAGACTGCAAAAGTGTTTTTTATTTTACTAATAATAAAAATAGACAAAAAGGTCGTCTAAAGTTTTAGCCCAAAACTAGATCCATTTAATCTAGTTTAGACTATATAAATCTCTAATTCTCTGATTTTGTCAAACCCTAATCCCATATCTCGGCTAGAGATCTAGAAACTCCCCTTTCTTCCGAACCTTCGGCTGCCCGGCGTGCTCCCTTTCTCTTCCTTTGTCTCTCTTCTATTTCCTTCAGTTCTCATTGATGAATGGCCATTATTTTTTTTTGAAATTTTATATTATATATATGAAGGTAGATAGAACTCTACCTTATCTGTTGCAACAGGGTTACAACAGGAGCGGTGGTGAATTTACATGCCAGCAAAGCCCGGCAGCAGAAAAAGAAGAAGAAGAAATGAAAAGAGTTCAAAAAAAGTCAAAGAAACTTAAAGAAAAGCTGGCAATGTTGTGATCCACGAACTATCCTGGATCTAGCAGTTTTTCACCCAATACATTAGTTGCTGTTTCAGTTTAGGCTCCCTATAAGCCTAGAGAGCAATTTCATCAGCAATATTCTTCAGCAAAGGTCTCTCTGAGATTTTCTTGTCATTGAACACTGTTATTCCTTGCCTTCCATAGATGTAATAGGCATGCGGCCAGACAGACTGGCCAAGTAGCATTTTGCATGTGTTGAGCCATACTCCACAGATCATTTGTCTTTCTTGAGATTTGTAGCATCCCAAGTTTTTCCCAGACCCAATCTGCCTACTGGCAGTGCAGCGTGATGTGCTCTATAGATTCCACCGCAGGGCATTGATCGCAGCCTGCATGAGGGCACCATTTTTTGGCTACCATATTATCTTTCGTGTTTAGTCTCCCCTTGTAGGCTAGCCAAAGGAAAATTTTGTGCCTGTGTGGGATGATCTTGCGCCACACCCAATTACCAGGTGCCCAAACTAACCATCTATCGCTAAAAAGGTTGTAGAAGTCTTTTGTCGTAGGGCTCTTCCCAGTTGTGACAAAGAACCTGTTATCACGCATGTTAGCTCCTTGTGTGCCGGTGTTGTTTAGCTCCTACAGCAACAGTTGAAGCTGAATGTGTGTAGTGTGGGACAAAGGGGTGTGTAGTTGCAAGTTCCATGTCCCATGTGGCTGTTGCGACTGCACGGTGCAGCAAGGGTCTAGTGCGAAGGAGAATAGGATTGGCATCTCATGACATAGACGCCCCAGGTTTGTCCAGTTGTCATGCCAGAAGGCAGCTCTGTCTCCTTGGCCTGTTTTACAGAAAGTCGCATTCTACACGGTAGGGATTAGCGCAACAACAGATTTCCAGAATGGCGTGTCAGTGTGCAGCGGTGTCCGAGGTATGCTGTTTGACAAGTACCAGTTTGCAAGCCAGGAGAAGCATGGCCAAGTGCCAGAAGAGAGAAGCTTAGCAGTGAAATTTGCCATGAGTGCGCGGTTGTGAGTATGCAAGTTTCTAATGCCCAACCCCCTTGTCTATTTGGCATTGTGACCACCTCCCATGCCACGAGACAGTGTCCCCCCAGACATTCATCCTTGTTCTTCCACAAAAACCCTCGACGAAACATGTTCACAACTTCGATTCTCTTCTGATCCCACTCGATGCATGCCATGAAAAAGTTCAGTATGGCCGAAAGAATAGAGTTGATCATCAAGACTCTGCCTCCAATGGTCATCAGTCTAGGCATCCAACCAGGAAATCTCCTGCTGATTTTTTCAACCACTGGCGTAGAGCATCTGCCTCGTGATCTTATTTGTAGACAGAGGTAAACCCAGATAGGTGCATGGCAATTTGGTGATCTGGCAGCCAAAAGTTTGAGCAATTTGGGCAATCTCCTGCTCTGGAATATGCATTGGAACAAAGGTGCTTTTCTGGTAGTTTATCTGTAGGCCAGTGAATGCAGCAAAAGAATCTAGAATATATTCAGCAAAGATTGCTTGTTGGGTGGACCCATGTAGGATTAAAAGGGTATCATCGGCGTACTGAAGCGCTGGCAGAGGCGCTTCATCCTGTAGTGGGTTCTTTAGGAAACCTGCCTCATATGCTTTTCTGAACATTTGTTGTAGGATATCTGATACAATGATAAATATTTATGGTGACAATGAATCACCCTTCCGTATGCCTCTTTTAATTTTGAATTTCTTCCCGGGCTGTCCATTTATCAGAATCTGTGGCTGTGATGTTTGGAGTAAGCCTTTCATCCAGCTAATCCATAGATCTGGGAACCCCCTTGCAGAAAGAGTCTGCGTAATTGCCTCCCAATAAACAGAGTCAAATGCTTTCTAAAAATCTAGCTTTAGAACCATGACGGGTTGTTTTAACTTGTTGGCACATTGTATCAACTCAATTGCCGTTGTAAAGTTTTCTACAATTGATCTATTCTTGATGAAGCCTGACTGCATCTGATCCACCAAGCCCTTAATTTTGCTTTGTAGCCTGTTAGTCAGAACCTTGGCAATGAGCTTTGGTATGGAGTGTTGCAGAGAGATGGGTCTGCAATCTTTTATCTCTTGTGGTGTATCTTTTTTTGGAAGTAGGGTGACAAATGTACAGTTCACTCTAGAGAGGTCTAAGCGTTGGTTATGTAATGCGTGGAACAGTCCCATGATATCATTTTTTAGATCGTCAAGATAAAATTTATAGAATTCATTAGTGAAGCCGTCAGGTCCTAGGCTTTTATTATGTGGTGCCATCAGTACTGCAGGCTTGATTTCCGCCCAGGTGAATGGATTTGCTAAACTCTGTAGTTCCAGGGATTATGAGTTGTATATCTGTCCCAAGTCGATATTTGGTGTCCAAGTTCTCTCCTCAGCAAACAAATTGGAGAAATAGTTAGTGGTAATCCTTATCTTGTCTGCATCTCTGAAATAATCCTCCTGACCAAGCCTTAAAAATTTGATCTTGTTTTTCCTGAACCTGTACGTTGTCATAGTGTGGAAAAATTTATTATTTTTGTCCCCAAGCTTACACCATTTAATTTTGGCCCTCCTTTTCCACTTATCAGTATCAGCTTTACATAGACTCTGATATTTTTGCTAGAATAAGGTTCTGAAAGCAAACTCTAGGTTTGACAGAGATCTCCATTCTTCCACAACATCAAAATATTGGTTTGCATGTTTGACATTTGCCATTATTTTATTCAGAGACCTTTTATCCTTTTGCCAAGATCTGGTTGCATCCCTGATACTCCTTAATCTGTGATTCAGTTTGGTTACTGCCGACATCTGTCTTGTTCCTTTTGCTAACAGTTGTGTGGTTGTTTGGATAAGATCTTCACATTGCAGCCAGTAGTCCTCATAGCGAAAAAGTTTATTGGTTTGTGTTCTTGCAGCATTATCCGGTAAAATTGGTTTATGATCAGAAGTTTATCTTCCCAAAGTACTACATTCAGAGTTAAAAAACCTGTTGGCCCACTCCAGATTTACTAAAACTCTGTCTAATCTGACCAGAGTTGGATCCCTCCTCTTGTTTGACCATGTAAACTTTGAGTTGCATATGTCCACATCCATCAGCTCCATCTCGTCTATCCAGTTATTAAATTCATCTATTTCAGCCCAGCTTATATTGTCATTGTTTTTCTCATGCGTATATCTATAAGTGTTGAAATCACCTGCCAATGCCCAAGGGCCTGAGACATTTGGGAGTAAAGCCTTCATGTCCTGAAAAAACAAATTCCTGTCTTGTGCATCACATGGTGCATATACATTGGTGATTACTAACTCTGAATTGTCGACTGCAGGCACCACAGTGACAGTCATAGAGTACTTATTTTGCATGTTAACGATCACACTGTATTCCTTTTCAGACCATGCGATAAGAAACCCTCCTGATGTACCTTCTGACGGCTGGTAAGCAAAGCTAGTGTATCTTGCGGGTAAGAATTCTCTAACTTTGAATATTGTGATGTCTTGCAGCTTTGTTTCTTGTAGGCATATCAGGTGGCCTCTAGATTCATCAAGCACCTTATAAATAAGTGTGTTTTTTTCATGATCCCCCAACCCCCGCACATTCCAGGATATAATCCTCATTTAACCATTGTTTCATCCCAGAGAAATAGAAGGCAAGGAGAGCTCTGGAGTGATGCAATATGCCATGACAAAGTGTAAAATAAGTGCACGCTTTGAGTGGACGCAAGGTGAAGAAAATAATTTTCGGTGTTACAGGGCGCATTACAGGGTGAGGTAAACAAAGGGGAAATGCAATGTTGGTCTATGGCATCGCCTAAAGCTAGCACTACCAACTTTGAAGGAAAACAAAGATGCAGGTGGGAACAAAAATAACAAAGCACCCTATCTAAGTAACACCTAACAGGGTCTGAACCTAAACCATCCCGATCAGCCATGAGCAGGGCGTTTCCCAGAGCCATTGTCCCTTTCCTGTATCTTCAGAGCCTCAGCCACCAGGTCGAAGTGACCATGCCGCAGCAACCGGCGAGTTCCATCAGAGTCCGCCTGCTCGTTTCTGGCGGGCGCGCCGTGACCGGCTTGGGCGCCAGGTCGTTGATATCTGGCATGCGTCGGGTCTTTGTCTTCTTGGGGCGGGCGTTGGTGGAGCTGATGGAGGAAGATCCCGAGTCCGCCGCAACAGCAGCTTTGCGGCTAGAAGCCCGCTAAACCAATGTCATCCTGGACCTATCCTGAATTTTCTTGATCATGTCGCTGCGCCTATGATAGGTAACTGTCTCTCTGCTTGCTGGCTCGTTGAGGTCAGGCATTGATTCAGAGTCAGAGATGGACATGGTCGCAGATTCATCAGACAGAGGATGGCTCTGCAATGGTGCAAGTTGTTCTTCAGTTTGCCGTTGGGCCGCAATCTGCTACTCGAGCAGCGGTTCCGCTTGAGGCACCGGCGGATTGATCTGGGCCTCCACCATCGGCCTTTTTCCCTTGCGGTCTTCAACCGGTTCCACTGCCTCGGTCGTCGCCACTGTGGAACGGGAAGCAGTCCTGTTCTTGTTGTCCCCCAGGTTGAACATGAATGGGCCGCTCCCGCCAAGCAGTGAAAGAGTGTCGCCCGCCATAGGGTTCCCAAGCTTTGCCGGCCCGGCACCATCCAAGCCAGCGATGAAACATGCCTGATCCAGAGTTGCTGCGGTGACCCAGCATACCACTGCATGTGTAGTACACTATAGTCGTTGACATGACATCCACAGAACACCGTTCCGTAAATATCACATCCCTCAGAGTGGTACAACAGAAACATTGCGGGTCCATATTACAAACATACACACATTATTATTATTACAATACCAGAAGTTCAAGACTTCCAAAAGATTCAACTTACAAACCAAAATATAAGTGTTCCAGCGGAAGTTTCAAAGTAAAAACTTAAACTCCAAATTGAGCTCAAAAACTTATTGTTATATATTGTTCATGTTGCTCGGCTCAATTGGCTCCTAGAACTATGGTAAATATTCTGACTCTTGGTACTCTCCTCCATTGACGATATCATAGTCCTCCCCTTCTATGGCTCCATACATATTGGGCTCTTCATATAAGACCTCCTCTTGGCTCTCAGCTGCATACATTGGAGTATCTTCAGGATCCTTAGAGTCTAAGCAAGGGATCAAAGGAAAGGGTGAGTAACACCGTTACCCAGCAGGTTCATTATATGCAAGGTGGGAAGTTTGGTGCTCTATCTACCACCTTGGACCATAAGTCCTTGGAACTAGGAAATTTTTGTAAATATTTCTTCAAAGGTTGATTTTATTATGAAAATCTATGACCATCAGCCTTCACAGGTTGACCAGAACTTTTATGGAGTTCCTTTCCTGCCGCGTTTGTAGCTCCTTCCCGGAATCGGTAGTAACAAGTTACAATTCTTACACTCTGCAGAGGTGCGTCACTTTACCCATGAGAGATCAACTTCCTTGTTGCACAACCGGGCGTACTTTCCCGTCCACAATGCCATGATGTGGGGACCAGTAGTTGGTCCAAGACAATCACTGCCCTCTCCGTGACCCCATATGTCTGCACGATCCTTCGGGGCTAGCTCATCTCCGTTAAGCCCCCTTTCGGGCAGGCTAAAACCCTGATGAGTTCCCAAGACTCTATGACCTGGTGATGCCTTGGCAAGTGCCATATTGAACGGACTATACCACTAAAAACCATTCATAGATAATCTAGACACCAAAAGTGTGGGGCATAAGGGTGCCCACCCATATGTTGGATCCGCACAAGGAATCACAACGTCACGTTAAGGTCGTCTTGCCTCCATACGAGAGGAAAAGGATACAGCTGACTTCTCCGTCCCATTCCAAATCTCATGGTTAACGTGTTATATACGGCGCTAGAATCACTGATGTCATGGGTTGTTAAGTTCCTAGTTAATCCTCATTGTTGCAAATATAAACCTAGGTTCTATTGCCTATTATATCATCACTTAGGATGATATATATAATTTATTCATTTGAGAAAATGATATTTTCTTTTCTCGGAAACATAGATGATAACACACAATTTAGAAATACTTTGATAAAGACTCTTCAAAGGACATGAGCAAGTGATGAACTTGCCTTGTGATTGCAAGGTAGTGAAGTCGGATGCTTGCACTGGACCTTGAGCTTCTATGTCTACAAAACATCATTATTGTCCAGTAAGGACAATATTTAAAGAGGCAAAATGAGTATGCATAGTAATGCAATACATTATTTATCATTGATTTTCTTTGTGTGTTTTACTCATTATTTTAGTTACAAGAATTCCT
Source organism: Avena sativa (assembly GCA_916181665.1). Lineage (NCBI taxonomy): Eukaryota > Viridiplantae > Streptophyta > Magnoliopsida > Poales > Poaceae > Avena > Avena sativa. The sequence goes on along the minus strand of OV702283.1, from coordinate 236,371,131 downwards.
TTTAAGAAAAAAGGATTCCATTATAAGAATAAGATTTGTAATTGTTGAATATTATATTTTCCATTTATTAAGATAATAAATTATTAAAATTTAATATAATTCCTATATTTAATAATTCCTTTAAGGATTAATATTTAAATAAAAGAATTTCTTTTTATGAACCAAACATTTATTTAGTATTTTTCTAAAATACTAAAATATTAATATATAATAAAAGTGATTTTTATTTATTTTTATATTTTTAATTAATTTTATAAAATTTAATAAGGAATATATATACATAAAAAATTCTTGACCAAAAATTATATCTATAAAATTTATTTCTTAATTTTATTAAATAGTTTGGATTATTATGAATCCAAAAATATTTTATTTATAACTTTTAGATATTTATTTTATTTTCCAGAATTTATTTAAGTTTAGGGGTATTTTGGTCTTTTATTAATTATTTAAAACTTCTTTTAAGTTTTTGGGATAAAAAAATTGGGCTCATTGGGCTGATTTGGCCCAAGTGGCCTGGACCAAAAGGATACCCCAAAGCGGTCCTGGACCTCTCAGCCCACTTCCTCTGTCTCCCTCTCTCGTCCTCATCTCCTCTCCCTCTCGACCCCGTGGGGTGCTGTCGCCGCCGCCGAGCGATGCTTGCCGCCGTGGTCCTCCCTGGCCGATTTCGTGGTGTAGAGCGAGGTTATCGACTACGCTGGTTCATCTCCTCCGCCTCGATTTGATTTTGGGGGTCTCTTGTGGCTATGCTAGCACCGTTCCCGAACCCTAGGGTTTGGGGTTGGGTGCTGTCACCGCCACTGCTGATCCTCCTGTGGTGGTGTGCAGTGTTGTGCGCTACTGTGGCCGCCGCCGTGGCTGGTGCGGGTTGCAGCGCCCCCTGGGGTACTCCTCATGCCGCCAAGCGCTCGTCGGCCCCTCCGCTTCCTCTTCAATTCGTCAGCGGGGACCACTGGTGAGTTGTGCTTCTATGAACCCTAGTGCATCTAGACACCTCGAGTTCCTCTATGTGTATCTAGTGGCCAATCTATATTTTGTGGTTGCGCTGATACTAGGGTTCATCTCTGTTGCTGGTAGAATGATGTTATGGCCTGGTAATGATGCTTGGTGAGAATTTGTGTGCTCTGCACTTTAGTACTTGTGGTCATCCTTTGATTATGTGGTGCTCTTATTGGTCTGAGGCTAATACTGGATCAAATACTAGGGTTTCATAGTATTGCCTCTGGTTGTTACTACGATGGCTTAGTGTGTTCATCTTTTGTCAGTATCTTGATACTGACAGTGACCCTCTCAGTGATGATTCACTGTCTTGGTGTTGGTTGGCTTGCCTGCTTATGCTTAGTCTGAATTTTATTCAATAGAATCAAATGATTCTTTGAAGATGAATAGATAAATATGATATGATCTCTGAGTCTGGTCTCAGGGAAATGATTTGATAGTTGATTTGTGTAGATTGGACTATTTGATTGTCTTAGTGATAAGATTAATGCTTATGAAACCTTCTTAGAATGGTACATAAGTAGATCTTGTTGCTGACTTTACTTATGGTCATTTCTGGAATTTGATAGATGCTTATAATTAAGTTGGGAAACTTATTGTTTAATCAGGCCTGTGATGCTGGTCTGAGGCTCTAGGATCTAGAGTTCTAGTTGGTTAAGTGAATGGGTTTGTTTGTGACTTATAAAATTTGAGGTGCTACTCCTTCTGGAGATGTGCCCTGATCTTGTAAGAACAAATAATAACTTTACAAAAGTTGCCTTTGATATCACCAATTCTATGAGGCTGGTCTGAGAACTTGGTGTTTTTGCTAGAGTTTAATTCTGTTCTTTTAAATTTAAAACCTCTAGGATAGATTCACCCCACCAGGGTGATTATTGAGAGGTTGTTTGATGAAACACCACATGATCCTATGTGGATAAGATGAATAAATCATGTGGTGGTTTTATGATACTCACCACAAAAATTGTTGATTGTTGTGGTTAGTGGTGATGTTGGTGCCACTGGTTGGATCATGTCCTTCACCTACTGATGTTGTTCTTGGTTCCCTTGGTTCCTATGCTTGGCCTTGATCTAGCCTGCTCTCCTAGATCATGTGGCTTGGCCTTGCTGTCCACCTGATTCTTCCCCCTCCATATGTCAACATCTGGTGATGTTTGGTTCATCTTTGGTGGTGCTTTGGTTTGGCTGGTTTTGCTGTGGCTAGGATGTTGGTTCTTGGTGTGGTATGAGCAATGGAATGGTGCACTTGTGCTTGCTCACGGCTGTGTTGGGATCTTTTGCTTGTGTAGGAAGCTATGGCTGTGCTAACAGCACATCCATGCATTAAGTTGTGTGAGCTGCTTGTGTGCCTGCTACACTCTTTTTTTAGGGTAAAACAGTATGGCAAAAAACCCCACTGCAATTTTTATATATCATAGAGTGTTACAAAGAATATTTACAATCTCAATCCACCTCAAAAAGAGGGATAACATTCTAAGCAACTATCTCCTGTCTAAATTATTTTCAATCCAAACTTTGAGGCCCTAATAATACTTCTTCTTAATTCTATACAGGACCCATCTTAATTCCTGAGCTACAATAGCTCTCCATTCCTCAAGCGAAGCATGCTTGTTGTTGAAGATTTCATTCTTTCTGCAAATCCAAATGCCCCAAGCTCCAAGTATAAGAATTTCGATTGCAAAATGGACATTAAGATCTTTTTTAATACTGGCTAAAGCTTCAAAAAGATTTTGATCAGCCACTTGGACATGCGAGATTTCAGCCCAGCAGGCTCTTGCAAAAGGGCAGCCCCAAAATAAATGTAGAATGGTTTCTTCACTGATGCAGCCATGGAACACACATTCATAAGATGCCAGAGAAAAACATTTCCTTTTCAGAAGGTTTCTTGTGTTTAGCCTATCAAGCAGTAAGAGCCAGAAGAAGAATTTGTGCTTTTGCTGACAAGAGGATTTCCACAACCAAGAGAAATGTGGCTGCATAGGTTGGCAACCAGATAAGGAACAATAAGCCTCTTTGACCGAAAAATTACTGCCCCAAATGTAACTCCAATTATCAGCTTCCCCCTGCCTGTCAGTACTAAGAATTTGCTCAAGACTTTGATATTCATGGTAAGCTTGCTGTGACAGAGGGAGGAAAAAAAGGTCCTGAGTATTATCTGTCTGCAGGAACTCACTGACAGAGATGTGTGGGTTTTTTGCATAGGAGAGGAGATGAGGAAGCTTACGTTGAAGACACCTATCATTCCACATATCAGTCCAGAGAAGTGTGGATTTTCCATCTCCCACCAAGCACTTTGCAATTCCTTTAAAAATGTCAATCAATTTCAGATGAGCTTTCCACCAAAAGGATCCCTCAAGACTTCTTCCAGGGAGTTTACCATTACAGTAATAAGTGTTCCATATAAGGTGAACCCAAGGGATATCCTTGTGAGTATAAAATTTATCCAAATTCTTCAAAAGAAGTGCAGAGTTTTGGATATTAAGGTCAAGAACTCCCAATCCCCCCTGGTTCTTGGGTCGACAAACTTCCATGCTACAAGAGCATTACCTCTAGCTTGAACATCAGATGTTTTCATTCTCCACAGACATTGCCTCATATATTTAATCAACTATTCCTTAATAGTGACAGGAAGATCAAAACAGCTCATGTAATATATGGGAAGGGAAGACAAAACAGATTTAACTAGCTGCAGCTTCCCCCCATAATTAAGAAAATCAGCTATCCCACACAACCTTCTCTCAACTCTCTGAACAATAAGCAGGAAATGTTCCACTGCAGGTTTATTTAAACTTAGAGGCAAACCAAGGTAGGTGAAAGGCAAAGAGCCAGGGAGGCAAGAAAGAGTATTAGCAAAGTGTCCAAGCCTCTTAGAGTCCATGTTAATTAGCATCATCCTGGATTTTGAGTAATTAACTTTGAGTCCAGTGGAGAGAGCAAAAGTATGAAGAATGGCCTTAAGGCACAAAAGTTGCTCAGAATCAGCTTTAAGGATTAATAAAGTGTCATCTTCATACTGAACCACAGGGAAATCAGGACAGAACACATCTTCAGTGGGAAGAGAAAGAAGACCAAGATTCATTGCCTTATTGAGGATACTTTGAAGGAGATCAGCAGCCAAGACAAACAGAAGGGGAGATAAAGGATCCCCTTGTCTAACACCTCTTCTGCAATAAATTTTTTTCCCAGGCACTCCATTTAAAAGCACAGAGGAAGAAGCTGAACCAAAGATCAACTGAACCCAAGAAATCCATTTATCACCAAAACCTTTGGCTTTAAGGATATTGATAATTGCAGAGTGCTCAATTCTGTCAAAAGCCTTTTCAAAGTCAAGCTTAAGAATTAAAATTTCTTCCTTGGACTTGTGACATTGATCAAGGAATTCAAATGACCAACCTAAACAATCTTGGATAGATCTTTGTTTGAGGAAACCATATTGATTCTTGTGAACAAGCTTAAGGATGACCTTCTGCAGTCTATTAGCCAGAATTTTGGTGATAATCTTAAAGACACTATTGAGCAGAGAAATAGGCCTAAAATCAGCAGGAGTCAAAGGAGCTGCAATTTTTGGAATGAGGGTGATAAAAGAGCCATTAATGCTTTCCAAGGAAGTTTGCCCCTCATAGAAATCCACAAGGAGTTGTTTCACATCATCCTTAATAATAGGCCAGCAATGTTTCATGAATTCATTATTAAAACTATCAGGGCTAGGGATTTATCATTTGGCAGATCTTTAATGACCTCATCAATCTCCTCATCAGAGAAAGGTTTTTCCAAAGCATCCCTTTCCTCTTGCCGTAAGCATTCCCCAGCCAAGTCATTAAGATTGAAGTGCATGTCAGGCTTATCAGAAGTACCCATTCTATCTTTAAAGTAATTCCAAAGGAGATTTTCTTTGCCATCATGATCATAAATCTCAAGATCAGAAACGTCCTTTAGCATGGAAATGTAGTTATGCCTAAAGCTTATGGTAGCTCTGGAGTGAAAGAATTTTGTGTTTTCATCACCCAGCTTAACCCATTTGATTTTCCCTCTCTGTTTCCAATAAGTATTTTGATCCTGTAACAGAGAGATTATAAGATTTTTCAGGAGATCCCTGAGATTCCATTCTTGGACAGTAAGGGTTCTCATTTCCTCCATGACATCCAGAAAATCAATGGTGGCATTAACATTACAGATTTGTGATTTCAGGCAAGGCAGATTTTTGGCCCAGATCTTCAGCCCCCTTCTCACATTTTTGAATTAGCATTGATTTTTTTTGCAGAATCTTGGAAACCCACAGGAATATTCCAGGCATTTTGAACAATAGCTTTAAATTCCTTATGATGCATCCAATGATTTTCAAATCTAAACATCTGGGCTTTGGGAATTACTGTGCCAATGGAAATGACACAAGGAAGATGGTCAGAGGTAGGCTTTGCAAGAGGAGCAACAAAGGTTGAGGGAAAACTCTGAGTCCAGGAAGCAGAAGTAAAAAACCAGTCCAACCTTTCCAAAAGGGGATCTTTTTGCATATTACTCCAAGTGAACTTTCTACCTTTATTTGGTAACTCTATGAGACCCAAATTATTAATGGCTTCATTAAAGAGAAGCATACCATTCACATCTCCACCCAATTTGTTTCTATCAGAAGGCTGTCTACAAAAGTTGAAGTCTCCCACAATGAGCCAGTCCAAATTATCAGGCATATCAATGTTTCCAAACCAATCCAAAAATTCATCCTTTTTTTCAGGTAAACATGGCCCATAAATATTGGTAAGGATCCAGGATTCACTGGACAAAAGAGATGTCAAGGTGATGGAGATGGAAAACTCATTGTGGAAGGAAAGATGCCCAGAGAACAGGGAACTATTCCAAATGGTGATCAAACCTCTAGATGCTCCTCTGGAGGGAAGAAATTCAAATTGGTAAATTTGGGGGGGGGGCAGAATTTTTTGATGAAAGATCTGTCAAAATCCTCTCTCTTAGTTTCTTGAAGACAAATAATGTCACAGCCAGACTCCTCAATTTTATTTCTGAGAGCAATCCATTTTTTTCAGAATTAATTCCCCTGATATTCCAATTCAAGATCTTCCAAATTATTTTGTTATTCATTAAGAAACCAAAAGAAAGTATAGATATGGGGTGATATAAATAATGTAATCACCCAAGAGTGGAAACAACAATCACATAGGCAAAAGGCAATCCATATCAAGGCACCACAGACATATTCCACAACAAGTACCAAACACATGACAAGATCACAAGAACTGATCACATCATAGGGAGTCAACAAGACTCCAGCAAAAGACTTAGTTTGATACATTTAAACACTTAAGAGGGGGGCTTATTCTTGGCTTGCTGTCCACAGGTTCCAGCAGCCCCAGGTTTCTTCTTGCCACCAATGCCCAAGCTAGAGGAGGCACTTCCTTTAATGCTGCCTTTTGGAGGAGCCTTAACTGCCACTTCATTGGCCTTCCCTTTCTTGAGCAACCTCTTCTCCAGGTCCCCATCCTTAACCTTTCAGAAGGAGGCAGCAAGATTTTTAACCACTTTAGAATTCAGGCAAGGAGGAACAGCATTACAAACCAGACAATCAGCAATTAGACAATTTATGTGACTTTTAAAGCCCCCCTTCAGCTCAACAATTCTAGGGCTTCTTCTCACCTCTGTGTCAACAAGAGGTTCCTTGCCCTTTCTATTTCTGGCAGGGGTAGAGGGAGAGCAGGAAGATTTATTAGCTTCAATGCCCTGACAAGAAGGAGCCATCTGGGAAAAGCTCTCATTAGGAATGATGAAGGAAATGGAACTCTCCTTAGCAATAGGTTCTTTAATAATTTCCCATAAAGGAGAAGTAAGGAAGCCCTTGACCTAATTAAACTTCTCAGGGGTAGCAAGCATGAGAGTAATAAAGTTAAACCAACTTACAGGGATATCACACTTGAGAGAGCTCATTGAAGAAGTGTCCTTCTGAATATGGGGAGCAAAATAATTCTCCCAGAGTTCCAAGCATTGTTGGGAAAATCCCTGCTTAGCAATGTGCACATCAGGAATGGAGACAAAAGTTCTCACCATTCCAACCTGAAGATGAGCCTCATTTGGAGAAAGAAGATGCTGATCCTCCAACATCCAATCATCATTGTCAGGAGCCACAGTACTTGAGTCCATAGGGCTTCCCACCCCCTCCTCAGCATCAGAGTTTGCCTCATCATCATCAGCCAAATAGTTCTGAAAAATATTCTGCAGGCCTTCACCAATGCCAACTCCTTGTGGTTCAACAGCCACACCCTGCTCCTCAGCAGCCTCAGGCTCATTGACAGACTCATCATCATCAGACTCCCAGTCTTGGACAATGATAGCACCTGTAACTCCACTGTTAACATCTTGAGGTGGCAGATGCTGATTGTCAACAAGCATATCTTCAGCAGGAGCAATGAAAGGGCCTTGAACAGGAGCAGCAGCAGCTTCCCAGGGACCCCAACCTTCATCATTACCACCATCAGGGGCAGGATCTTGCACAGGGGCCAACCACTGTCCCCAACCACCCCCAGGAGCAGGTGGGGGAGGGGGAGGAGGTGGAATTTGGGGCCCAAAGACAGGGCCATGAACAGGAACATGATGTGGGTCCTCATTGTCATCTAGAAGTGGGTCCTCATCAGGTGGCCCCCCCAAGCAAGTCACTTTGCAGCACTTCAACAGAAAAAGTCCATGATTCAGACTCCACCAAGTCACCAATGGTAAACCTTACACTCTTGGGGATGTCTACCAGGTCAGTGACACGAATCTTTGCAAGAATCCTACCCTTTTGGTCTGGGTCCCTCTCCCATAACAGAACCTTCCCAATATCAGCAAAGACAACATTCAGATCCTCCGTATGCCAGTGGTCAAGAGGAGGCCCAACTAGCATCACCCAGCACTCATTATTAAACTGAGCCCTCCTCCAGCTATCTCCCTCATTGTGCTTAACAAAAGAAACATGCACATCTTGAAACGGAATCGGGCTAGCCGCAATGAGCCTATCTCGATCACTGACATGATGAAACTGCACATAAGCAGACCCAATGTGCTTAACCTCATTATTGAGGAAATCAACCAGGACATCACGAATATTCAAGAACGGAACTGGACCAGGGGGAGGGGATTAATGGTAGCAATGGCATACTGTTCATGCGACCTCGACCTCCGAGGCACCACCACCCTTTTGACACGATTCCGCCCAGCCACCTGCATAATCTGGAAGCCATTCGGCAAGAAAGGAGCAGGATCAATCGAGATGTTCGCCATTACGACACTCTTCGCCGGTGACGAGCAAGAGGGGAATGGGGTTTCAGCAGGCGGGGGAGTTGAGGAGACAGGGGAAATTGCAGTTGTTTTTTGCAAAGAAGTGGTGAACTCGTGAAAACTGTTGTGAATAATGGGCCGAGAGTGTGTAACTGCCTGGGCTTTGAACCACCCCTCGTAAGAATTGTCGGGCCAAAAACATTTTGGGAAAGAGGGGAATTTCAGAAAAGGAAGGAGACCAGGCAGTTTAAATGCCGCGCGATTGGCGCCTCCCGAAGACCCGACCGGCGTTACAATCGACTTAATTCTGCCATCAACGAGCACCTGAGCATAATATCTGTCTTGAATACCTGATTTGAAATCACCTTTAATATGTTTCGCATACACAGGCGAAGAAACCGCAGGAGGCGCAGGAAATTTGAGACGCTGGAAAACCGAACCACCTTTACTGGAAGGCCTCAAGGAAGGAGATTTTTTTGGATTTTCTTTTTTGTACGTGACAACTTTCCATTCTCCAGCAGACTCTTTATAGAACTCCCTTTCTTCATGAATCCAGTTTGGCCCCCCATTACCCCAAAGGCTGACATGGATCACAAAAGAAGTACATGAAAACTTTGAAATATTGTAGATTTCAAAACCCACTGCCCTTGAAGCAACCGAGAAACGAAAAGTTCTATCTTGCAGAAGCTTCACCTGGAATTTAGAAGCCTGACCACCAAAACAAGCCTGAAGTGCAAGACCAACCGTATGAAAATCCAACTTAAAATTTGCTCTTCCAAAATAACAAACCAGATAAAAAGGTCTTTTCCTGAAACCACCAATGAAATTAACTTGATGCCTGAATTTATCAAAAATCTTCTTCTCAAAATCCCGCCCTAATGAAAAATCCAGGGCAGGCTGACACGAAGAAACATCTTTGGGAGCACACACCGAGGGGAGGTTCTCGGTGAAATCAAGAGATCTAGGAACTAACTTCTCAATATTGGTGGAAAACTTCTTAACCAAAGGGCTAGGCAAAATCTGTGCACCGACAACAACCCTCTTCACCTGGAGATCAATAGAAATGCCTGAAGCCACCACCTCACCATGAATCAAGTATCTAGCATCAATCACAACCTCATTGTGGTTGAGGAGCACCAGCCTTTTGGAACTAGGAAAAAGCATCAGAAATCCTTTACAAGGCTCAAGATCATCAGTCGGCAAAGAGGAGCAAAAGGCATGCCATTTAAGACCAATGTACTCATCTGATCCAAAGATGGTAGGAGATCTACCAAGAAATCCAGATGAGGAATCCAAAGAATCATTAACACGAGAGAGATGAGAGGGGAACCTCAAAACAGATCCAATAGAGATCTTCTCCCCATTTTCCAAACATCGACCCTCAAGGGGAGAGCCTTTGGCATTGAGAAGAACCAGCCAAGAATCGGCCGAGAGAACAAGAGAGCCTTCAAGAAACTTACCACCCGTGGTCACACCAGAGTAGGTGATCTTCCAACAACCTCCTGAGGAATCCATGCAGAGACTAAGCCTGCGAGACGCCAGCAAACGCCGGAGGCCGACAACGGTCACCTCAGAGAAGCCTCATGCCTCGGAAATCATGCGGGTGCGGGGGCATCAGTGAAAACATCATTATAGCTCAGGAGATCACACATTCTTTTAGGCTCACTTCTTGGAACCACAAGGCCTTCATGCTTAAAATTGACCTAGCCAAAGCACTTCAACCCTTTTGTGGATATGCTCAGGGAAATGTTCTCCCCTTTTATCTGGTTACCATTTATCTTCCTGGTGAAACTTTCCCCTCTTACTGATTGGAATCATTTTACTTGTGGCTTATTTATTATGAAAGATTTAATTCTTTCATATCGGTGAAACTTGCCCCTTAAGATTTACTCAATGATGTAAAATGGAACAGTGCATCTCACTGTTCTCTACTGAGAGTAAAAAATTAATAACTTAACCTTTATTTTTCTTTTAGTTTGTTCTTTGTTTTGTAGGTACAAGATTTGAAGATTCAAGATTAGAATAGGTTTACTTTTAGATAGAATAGTTCCTTTGTAATCTTTATTTTATTCTTTTGTAATCTTTATTTTATTCTTTTGTAAGAAAGATGTATTAGTTTCATAATAAATGTAATTTCCTCTTTTTGTAATTTCACTCTTGTAAAGATTCTTTAGAAGTTACACTTTTGTAACTTATTAATGAAATGAAATGAATATATGAAATAAATATTCATTTGTTTAATTATCAATCTTACATAGAGTTTCTGGTTACTATATATTGTTTCTTAATTAAATAATATTACTAAATCATAACTCTATTATTTTACAATGTAATTTCAAATCTTAAGTTTGAATTCAAATTCCTTTCCCCAAAACACACTAATCCACAAAGATCATGTCAAAGTTTATAACGATCTTTCTCCAAGGATATTCCTAAACTTAAAGAGTAAAAGAAACTTTGATCACTTTAAGTTTTTATTTGGCGAAAAATTTACCCACATTTTTTACAGATGAATGCATGCAATTGCACAGATTCCTAAATCTACCATTCGTTAGTTCCTAAATGCTGGGACGTTACAGTTGCACTGGAATGTGTCGTGCCAGAGACCAGGTTTGTGGCCAGCACGTCGCACGATGTTGCCAGGACATGAGTACATGCACCAGCGGCCAGGCACGTTAGAGGTGGCGAGGCATTAGAGGCAAATCCATCGAAGGGAATGGGTGGCACCCGAACAGGATCGAAAGGCAGCAGCGACAGTGGAACGATGTTCAGGTTTAGCAGCTGGGTAGCCAGCCTGGCCAGCAGGTTCGTGCATGTGGGTGGAGACGGCAGGTGGGATAAGGAGGCAGAGATGTTCTGTGTGTAAGGATGTGGTGGTGGGACGGAGGAAGGCACAAGCATGTATGGAAAGGTGGGCGGGCCCATTTTCTGAGATGGACGCAGCGGCTTTGGTGGATAGGCTATTTTGATTTCTGGGAGCAGGGGGAGAAGACAGTCATGCACCATATCTGAAAACATGCTGAAGAGGATGGAGCGAATATTCTCCTTGCTGAGACCCACCTCAGGCGGCCCCTCTCCCACGTGCATGCGGCGGTTGATGTTGAATACAGGGAAAGGCACGTCCACGAGCCCACGCTCTGGCGTTCTGATGGGGATGCAGAGACGGACCTCTCTCGAGCGGCTGAGGGCGACCTTGACCTCGAAACCAGCTTCGCCGTCGAACACGAACGCCACGGACGCGCAGGGCGGCGCGGTAGGCACCAAGTACACATCCACTTTCTCTGACTCGATAAGCAGGGAGACGAAGTCGTGGATGAAGGAGACCTCGGGCGTGAGCAGCGCACGCCACGCAGCAAGCGTCATGGGGCGAGATGGCAGTTTAGCCACCGCCGCCGCAGCGACTGCCGTCTGCAGCTGCCCTGTAGCCGTACATCGCGGGTTCGCGGGCGATGGTGGTGGAGCCGCAGTACCCGAGCGCACCCAGGTGTATGCCGCCCTCGAACGACGCCCGTGGCCTTGGTGCCCCTGCTGGCTAGGTGGTCCTGATCAGGGCGTTGGAGGGGGTGGCTGAAGCGGCGGAGGTGGCGGAGGGGTGCCATGGTCAGAGCCGCCCAAGGAAGTGTCCCAGACCTCGTTGATCAACACGTCGGCGTATTTTCCGCGCCGACCATCCTTGTGGAAGGCCAGGTGGTGCGGGATGTGGCGCGGGGACTCCACCTTGACCATGGCAAACAGCGCGGAGTAGTCGTGACCGTGCACTGCACCCCCCGACGCTCCCAGAAGTCGAGAGGAAATTTCTCAAAGGTGAGGCAGGCAACGTAATGATAGGAGAAGGTGAAAGAGCCATCACCGACATCATGGGGTAGGATATGCACCGAGACCACCGTGTCATCGATTTCACAAACCCACAAGGGGCTACGCACCATGGCGTTGTTCTGGTCTCGACGACGAAGGAACATGGCGAAGCAGGAGCCGGATGAGCTCTATGCGAAGCGGACTTGGGGGTTGTCGAGCTTCAGGTGGAACACCCGGCAAAGCCAAGGGATGGGATTGTGGTGTGGTGGCTGGACATCGACAAGGCAGGCTAGGCCATGCGGGTCCTGAACTGGAGGGCAGTGGATGTCGATGCAGGTGGACGGCCATGAAACACAGGCTCCATGGGTTTCGGGTGGTGGGAGGGAAGATGGCGCAGGCCGAGGAGAATGGAGCAGAGCGGGCGTCGGTGCCCAGATCGCCTGCAGAACCAGCAGACAACAGAGCTTCTACACACACTTGCTCTGTGGTTATAGCTCAGACATCGATAGCATCGAACTTGGAGGTTTAAGGATAGATGGTTGAAACAACGTGTCTAGGGAGCTTGTTTGACGGGTGTCGAGGCAGGATGAAGGATCATGTCTTTATAAGAGGGAGTGACAGCGTCCATGGCCGGTGAAACAGTGGAAAGGGCACTAACTGGGTTCGAATGATGGCAAGCACTTGCATGAGATGTGATCTTCGGTGGCCGTTGTATGGCATGCATTGTCACTTGTCTGCTCAGATGCTGGCCGGTCAGAGGATGAGCATCATTGCTGCCTATCTCTCTTAGATGCATGTCAGCGTAGGGGCTAAAAGTATTTTTTTGCGGGAACGACTGCATGAGAATCAACGGTGGAGAGCAGCTTGATACGTTCAGAGGTAGGCTGACCTGCTCGGATACGACACTTTCCATGGCAAAACACTTAGAGCGGCGCGTCGGTGAACGCAAGTTCGCACCGCTGAACGTATCCCCAGTACTGACCGCGATGTCACCTCGAACTGACGAAGCAATCATGTCGTCGCAAGTTGAAAAAACGGGAGTGGCTGTGAGCTGTGTATCATTGTGGCGCGCATGCAGGTGACCTATTTTCTTGAATTTGCATTTGTCAACCAAAGAGAAAAACACTGAGAATGGGCCGAGGGCCCAACGGCCCTGCAGCGCAATTTTGGTCGCAACGCTGGCAGACGCAACCCGAAATTCAAAAAAGCCCGCTTCTTCTCTCCCGGTGACGGCGAACTCCGCCGCCACGCCTCCAAATCAGAACACAAGCAGATCAGCCATGAAATTAGCACTGACCATAACTCCAGGCGTTACGAGAGCACTCTTAGGCAGGCAGAAGAACAGACAAGACCCAGTGAGGTTGTGGTGCCGCAGAAGTATTTGGCTAGCATCGCATTCTCAAACTGCTCGCCACTCATGGCAGGCAGAGATGCAAAGCTCCTGGCTGAACGGAAACGGGAGTGCCTAGGTGTGAAATGACTACCTATATGCATGCGGGCGGTGGATGAATGCAGCGGTGGATGATGCATGCAAGAGGACTAGAACTTATCTGAAGCTGATAGGTTTGGTTCTATTAGGGCGGCAGAGGAGACTGATTCAGCGGTTGTCACCGTCGTGGCAGTCAGTGGGGGCTTCCTACCATCTGTGATGCTGCTTTGAGAACGGCAAGATCTCGACGACATACAGGGAAAGCCGCAGCAGCCGCCGACATCGCCATCCGGTCCTTTTACACCAACGTTGTTTTTTCAGGTCTTCAGGGTTGGCGGGACCAACAGCACATCGTTTGCTCTGGCCGGCGAGAGGGGAGGGTGGGCGACGCCCCTGTCCGGCGGTGGGCGCCACGGCCGTGGTGGCTAGCGGCGAGCTTTCATGGCCGTTATTCATTTTTCTCCAGCAGCTGGCCGGCTAGTCAATTTGGCTCCTATGTGGATTACCAATTACAGATCGTGTGATCTCAACTCCACCAGATCCCCAACACGCCACCGTCTCTTGTTATTCTTGTGCCTCCACATGCCACCACCGATTTGCATATTCGATCGAGAAAGAAATCCAGCTACCACAGCAACCTGCTGCCATCGCCAGTTCAAATCTGTGCATCACCACGTATTCCTGCAGTCCTTGATTACCCCTGTAATTTGAATTTTCTAGCATGCCGACAGCACCTTCGGCCTCGTTTCCATCTCCAATAACCTACTCCACTTAAATCTGGGGTCTTCCATCGCCACCGCACCTAGTAACCGGCCTTCTCCCGTGCGCGCTCGCGCCTTTGCGGCCATGGCCCTCTGCGCGTTCAAGGGCCAGTGACGGCCACCAGCTGGGTGCTCATTCTCGCACGCAGCAGCACTACAGCAGAGCGGCAACACGCAACCGCCTCTACAGCCGACAACTCTCCTTGGCGTGCGTGCAGCACAGGTCCAAACGCCTCGGTCTTCTGCCGTGTCGATGACGAGTACTGTAGCGAAGCTTCAGTCTGCAGCTTCCTCTACATCTTTTTTGCGTTGTTCAGCCGATAGCAGCATGTACCCCAGCTACCTGCTCTCTCTGTTTGTTCGCACCTCATCCACCGAGTGTTCGCATAAATTCCTACGATAGTGTGGCCGCGGTTTTTCGTCACCGTTCCGCCTTCTATTCCTACAAATTTGGCACCACTACGTCATGTCGCACCAAAACTCTGTCATCCGACGCCATCCATCCACGAGGTCTTTTTCCTAGTGTCCGCTACTTCAGCCACTTCGGCCATTCGACTACATCAACTACAATTTAAAGACAGTCTTTTTCGCCTCTCCAATCTGAACCGTGAGACCCGACCATACCTCTATTTTTATAAAATTCTATCTATCTTAAATGCAATAAAACATTCATGTGCGCATCGCATATCTGGTTGTTTGGGACTAATTAGCGAATTCACCTAAGTTAAATATAGATATCATATGTCGGGTTTTTCTAGTCTTATATTGACTTCATTTAAATTTGTGTAACGAACCGATGCCATGTTTTGACTTGTTAAGATAAAACTTAAATTGTAGGGTATTTAAACAATATGAACTTGTTAATTAATTGTTGGGACCCTGGTTCCGCTTAATTTTGCCTAGTTGCATCGCATTTCTGCCATGTCATACATCATACATGCATCATGCCCGATCTTTTGTCGTAGTATTAAATATTACATCGTGTTTCTTTTAGTGTTTGCTTTATCATGGACCAGGCCGTTGATTTCATGCGAGTGTCGACCCGACCCCGGTATATCTTTGACAGTGTTTCTCATGCGAGCATTCTTCCTCTTTTTACCTATTTTGTATTTATAGTCTTTATTTTCATCTGTTGATCTATTGCTACCTGTGTTGCGATGCTTTAGTCTTTTCGTACCTGTTATATCTCTTTAATCCTATATTGCCTTGGACACCTCCTATTACCTATTCCTTAATGGACAGTTCTTCTTGTGAGTCATAGTTGCTTGCTTGGGTTCTGTTTCGCGCCGTCGATGTTCCATCGTGGTTGGAGGTTGTCATATACTTAATGGTGAAGATTATCATGACTTTAATTACAATCAATAATTAATATTTAAAGTAGATATAATTAATGTAGAGGCACAGAGGGGTAATAGTTGAGATCTGGTTATTATCCTCCCCCCGTGTCCATCTAGGACCAAGTTCTTGACACTTGTTCTGAGACTGAGCGCGCTAACCACATGTGGGGTGTATGGGCGCCCCTATCGGCTTAGTACCTGATTTCAAAGTACTGTACTGAGGTCCACACACTAGTTTGGGTTTTTAATGCCATGTATGCCATGTTATGCCATATTTATTATATGTTGCTCGATGAGCGTTTACTACTGTATTGTTTAGGATGTGGGTCGTTATGTTGGGGATTATACATATGGCTTCTGATCTCTTAGCCGATCTCACAACCTCTGGGTCTGTCTTCAGAGCCGGCCAACTTTTTTACGGGTAGCTTAGTAGGGTGGACCCCATATACTTGCTTGGGTCTAGGAAAGCGTCGTGTCCTAGGCCCCACCGATATATCGATGAGAGTATGTTAATTGAACTGACAAAACGGCTCGAAGTGTGTGTGCAAACTTTGGTGCACCCCTGCAAGTTAAATCTTTTTGAAAAGCCATGTCCGCAGTTATGAACGACTTAGAGCATAGTTTCTCGATCATAGACAACTATAACTAAAGTTTTCTTCTATAATTTGACTTGTATCTGATATGACTAGTAAGTTGGATAACCACCATGGAAAGAATGAACAAAACTATCAACCATGTGAGTTTCCTCGGCAGGACTTCCTCGTTTGGTCTTGAGGGGGAAATACCAGGATGGGTATGTTTGGTGGTAGCATCAGGTTGGTTCTGCATAGGTCTTCCTTATCTCTCTCTTATAGACATTAGTTGTATCAAGTCCCTGTAGGTTGTTAAGTGCATGTTGCGTCGCTGCTTCAGTCCACCATACCTACGTAGGCGAGAGCCGCCGAATTCTAAGTATCGCAATCTACTAGCCTCGGTACTAACTACTCTCTTTTTCCTTTGCCCTTTATCGGCACCCCTTTTTGTTTAGCAGGTTTGCGACCGTCATCGTTAGCCGGGTTACCCTTCCGGTTTCGCCTAGGCAGGGTTATGGACGCTATTGCTTATTCTTTAGGGCTCTTAGCCACATTTACATCTTGTTCCTAGTTGTATGTTGTATTGTTTTCAAGGTGACTTGGATGTTTGTACTGTATATATGTATTCTTGACTCGTGGAGTCATTGTTGTATATATATATGTTCTCTAGGTTCCATCATGGACTATTGTGTAATGATATTACTTCGTTTTCCACCTGCACGCAAGTGCCTGGAGGGCACCTTTGAAACGTTTCTCTACAAGTTTGGCGGGAATCGCTAATACTTGCATAGGGCCAATCCGAAGGTGTTACAGGATCCATGCTCACCGCTTTCCAGGCGTCGGCGAGGAAAAGGTCCTCAAGGGTCGTCCACTTGATCTGGGCTCCGGCATCGATATGCCCGCCTTCCTCTTGCCTTTGGCTTTCGCCTTCACCGGAGCCAAGGTATCCTCATCGGTGTCCTCCACATCCTCGACATGCGTTTGGTCGGCCTGGCCTTCGGTGAAATCCTAAGACTCTATGTCGTGTTCGGCATCGGCCCAGGACTGCTCTTGAGCGAAGAAGGAGGCGTTGTTGGCCGTTGCCGACCCTGAGGATATCATGTCCTGCATGTAGGCTCTAACCGACATTCTGCAGAACATGCTGCGGGCGTTCGCTTTGCCAAAGGTTGCAGGGGAGAAGCTGCCGGCGAACGGGAGAGGGCCGTAGTGTATGGACGACAAAGTGTCGGCGTACACCGGAGAGCTGGCGTAGGGGACGTTGATGTCGATGTTGAAGGCCGGAGGAGGGTGAGGTGAGGGGCAGGGGAAGAGAATGTTCGGGTTGAACCCACAGTCAAACTCGGAGATGAGGAGTACCTCTACCGCAGGTTAGCCTAGCTCTCTTGGAACATGGCCGGCGAGATCGCCAAGTACTTGCCCGGTGATCCGACGCTTGGCTGGCTCCCCTAGTGTGCGTCGTACTACGGGGGACAATCGGTGTCGGGTGCAACATGACCGCATGCGACCATGCTGCGTGTGTTTCCCTCATCGCTTGGGCCTCGGCGAGCGCCTTCGCCTCCTTGGACCTTGCCGTCATGTCCCTGCGGCTGTCCGTTTCGACCTTCCTCTTGCGGACTAGGGCCAACCACTCGGCATCGGTCAAGCCATTCAGCCTCGTCGTCGGCGCTCTCGGTTTCCTCGCCTTTTTCTCCTTTGTTTCGCCGACGGTGGATCGGGGTTTAATGAAACCCTTGGGCAGCATGGTGGTCGGGAGCTCGGCGAACTAGCGGGAGATGTGGGGGGAATGGAGAGGAAAGGTGGGAGGGAAGAAGAAAAGTGCGGGATCTTGGCCTCCAGCCGCCGATAGGGTTGGCCCAACAACTTTTTTGCTTTGTCCGGCATTCCCAGGGCGTTCCTAGCGCCCCGGGGTTGGCCTGCAAACGCCGGATGAAAGTTAGGCCAAATCCATACGAATCAGCATCCCGGGAATGCGACTGGGCGAAAAATCGCCGTCCGGATGAAAAAAACACCCTGGGAACGCCGTCCTGGGAACGCGGGTGGAGAAGCTCTAAACCCCTAAAACCTAAAACCCGAAACACTAAACCCCTAATCCTCACCAACAAGTAACTACCATGCACACTTATAGATCAAATTTTGAGATACTTTTATTAAATTGGGTAACGCCATTCTATTCGACGAATATAAGCGCAAATCTTGAACATTATTGAAAATTCCCTAAACCCTAAACAACCCCTAAAACCTAAACCATAAACCCACATACATCCTAACGAAGCAAGTATAATACACTTATAGATCAAAATTTGAGATACTTTCATTAAATTGCGGTAACGCTATTATATTCCACGAATATAAGCATAAAGATTGAACATTATTAAAAATTCCCTAAACCGTGAACCCCTAAAACCTAGACCCTAAACTCATATCTTATCTTACCACTATATAGTGCATGATTATCTTTGAATATTAATAGTTGGATTAAGACTTATGAATCCCAACATTGCCAGCCATCGAATCTTCTTTTCCAATCTGCTAGAAATATTATTGATAGTCTATAGCATAATGAACGCTATGCACAAACTTTAATACACACTTCTACATCGTTCTAGAATTAATATTCTCCATCATTTTTCTAGACCATGTTAGAATTTCATGTATTAGGTAAAGCTAATAATAAATGTTGACTTCTACATCATACAAACTACAAGAACCAAATATACAACCATACTTTATACAAATTTAAAATTTTGTGAGCTTTACCTATTATATAATCTCAGCACTATATATAGTGTACGAATAACTTTGATCGAACTTTGACTATTGGATTAGATCGTCCAACAAATCCCAAATTTACAAACAGTTGGATCTTCTATCCATTCTAGCGTCAAGAAGATTCTCTATTGATAAACTTAAGCACAATGATCGCTATGCACAAACCTCACAACACACTTCTCAATAATTATAGAATCTTATTCGTTATTTATCTATAGCATATATGTCGAGTATTAGGTACCTAATAGGTTGATTTTACACGATACAAAGTACAAGAACCAAATATACACTCGATACTTTATGGATGACGCTCAAAATTATAATTATTTTTGAGCTTCACCTATTATAGTTATATATAAAAATGATATGTCATACTTCTATTATCTGATTCTCATGTGTGCAAGGCACATGTAACTTACTCGTCACTATATAGTGTACGAATAACTTTGGATTTTGACTCTTTGATGAAGATTGACAAATCCAAAAATTGATAACCGTTGGATCTTATCCATTGTAGCATCTAGAAGATCCCATTGATACTCCCGTGCAAGGCACGTGCGACTTACTAGTCTAATTTAATACTACTACTATATTACTATATCAAAATCTACTCTCCTTATTTTGTAGGGTTCGTAGCATAGAAAACAAAAAATTTCCTACGATGGAAACAACTAAGTACGAAGATCTATCTACTAGATACAAGCAATGGGTCGATATACATCCATAGAATACATACCCTCGAAGACCGAATAGTGTTAACGAGGTTGTACTCGTGGATGATGTAGTCGAACGCTTGTCGATCTCAAGATCGTGATGAAGTCCATTTGGTCCAGCCGGTCCAACACCATCAACTCCAGCACCGCAAAGCAGTGGTGCATCTGTGATCGCACACACGTCCGGGTACCCCGACAACCTCTGCGCCCTAGCTCCAGCGAAAGCCACCGGGAACATGTATCTCGGTGATCCGAGACCATGGGGAAATTCTAAAGGGGGGGGGAGAGATCCTTCACGAGGAGGTGTGAGTGAGAAGTGAGAGAAGAGGGTCATTTTAGAGGGGAGGGGGGCAGCCCAAGGGGGCATGTCCGCCGGCCAAGGAGGGTGCCCCCACCTCTCCCTCATTCATGTGGTGGAAGCTCCACTCACATAAACACATCTCCACTCACAATTCCACTCACATGCATTAATTTTCCACCAAAATTAATGCAAGCTCTCATTAAATAAAACTCTTTTATTTCTTTTATTCAGAATTTTGTTAATTACTCTAATTAATAAAAATTCACATAAAACCCCTTATAAAATTTCAATTTCATATGCAGAACCAGTTTCAGCAATTTCAACCGAAACGATTCCGGTGTCTAGTGAAATAAATTCCCGCGCTTTCCTTTTTCTTGCTCTGGCATATCATTTGCTCTGAATGGTGTCGGTATCCCTTAAGTGTGTCACTACGGTTCGCGAATAATATAGACATATCGAGACCCCTCTCCGATCACTAATCAGCAGCGGGAACTAGAGATCCGTACTGACCCCCACACATTCAACGATGACTTCTGTGATCGTGTGAACATTATACGCATGTAACTCAATCCCTTTGTCTCGCGATATATTACATGTCCGAGATTCAATCATCGGTATCCCCATACCTAGTTTGATCTCGTTACCGACATGTACTTTTTCTCGTTCTCATGATATAACATTCTAGTGATCAAATCACTTGCTTGCAAGCTAATTAATGTGATATCACCAAGAGGGCCTAGAGTATATCTCTCCGTCATTAGGATGGAAAAATTCCACTCTTGATCCATGAGCCTCAACATAACACCTTCGTAGTACTGAACCCATCTTTATAATCACCCTGTTACGGTGTGAAGTTTGATGTTATCAAGATACTCTTCCGGTGCTAGTGATTGGCATGATCTCGTGGTCTAAGGACTAAGATTACTTCGTATGATGTTATAGAAATATAAACACAATGACCTTGATCGTAATACTATACTTCGGATGAACGTTCATCACATCATTCAAATAATATTGTGACCTTGTTATTAACAACATCTAATGTCTATGATCAGGAAACCTTTGATCATCTTGTTAATCAACGAGCTAGTTTATAAGAGAGGCATAACTAGGAACTTGCTATTTGTTTATTAAACACACATGTATTAACGTTTCTGTATTAATACAATTATATCATGCAAAATAAACATTTATCATAAATAAGGAATACGATAATAACCACTTTATTATTGCCTCTCGGGCATATTCCCTTCGGTCTCCCACTTGCACTATAGACAATAATCTTGTATGAAAACTTTGCGTATTGAACACCTATGGCTTTCCGGTTTTCCATATACGCGATTGCAAGTGGTTAACATAATCTACAGATCTGATGCTTTCAGGTCCATGTGTATTTGCATGTCTTTGCGTCTTCACGCATCACTCATTCTCCAATGAGATGTCATTATATAAATTTGGTCTTTTGGTGAGACCTTTAGTTCCTTGGGGTTAAATCATGTCGATACTATTGTCGTACAATATATCTTTAGTGTTAGCCCGTTGCGAACCACACCTTAGTTTGTAAAAAAAACTATTGACATAGATGCCCTCCTTTGCTGCTACTATAGCAGTCATATACTTAGCCTTTTGTTGTAGTATCCGTCAAAATGTCTTAACATTGGAATTCATCCAAATCCATCATGGAAACTTTCTTTCCATTTCATTGGGCCACCCATAGTTTAAATTGAGATAAACTTAATTTGTATGTTGTGACAAAACTAGTATCATTTTTCAATAAACTATTTGTCTCTTAAACAAATGGAATATATTCTTAATTCTTCCAAAATATTATAAAAATAACCTTACCGCCATCCAATGATCATTTTATGATTCATTCTGATATATGCTCATAACACTTAGAGCATAGGACATATCTGGATGTGTATATATCATGTATGATTGATCAAAACATTCTTGTGATTTCACTCATCAAGTGTGAAAGCACTTGAATCTTCTTTTACTTATCAAGTGTCGATACACTTGAATCTTGATTCAATTCTTTTGCATGCGACAAGATCCTTTTCTCGTTGTTTCTATATTGAAATCATTCAATATCTCAAATATGTATGTTTGGCACGACCATATTAGCATCACAGTCTATCCATGTAGAAATTCATGCTAAATATTCGTGTTTTGCCTAAGTATTTCATCGAAATGAAATTCTTAACCTTTGTCAATAAAATATACATCATTTCCAATCAACAAGATGTCCTCCACATAATGTATTAGAAATATGTCTCAGCACTCCCACTTAATTTTTTGCAAATGCAAGCATCTTCATTGTCTCCTGATGAAAAACTTCTTTAACAGTTTCAACACGGTGAAGATTCCAACTCCGCGATGCTTACTTCAACCATTGAAGTTTGCATGCCCTTTTTAACATCTTTTGAATTAAAAAAACCCTTTGGATCATGTCATGCACACATCCTAGGTAACCATTCTATTAGAAGAACTTTGTTTTGTTTATTCATCTACCATATACCAAATTATATATAGTGGTTGCTACTTTAATCCGTCTAGACTAAATATCGCTATGAAAGATCAAATCTTGTCATAGTCAACTACTTGAACATTGTCATAAAAACTTTATCGACATGTCGACTATTTCATAGATGTGAAACATCCATATCTGTTTCTTTATAGATCCAAATACGACCGATAGTTTTTTACACCTTTCCGGAGGGTCTTTCAAGTTCAAAACTTGATTTCTCGTGTATGGAACTATCACGGATTTTATGACTTCAAGCCATTTGACGAAGTCAGGGCCCATCATCGCTTCTTTGCATGTAGTCGGTTCATCATTGTCAAACAACAATGATTTACTCTCAAATCTTAGCATTTGATTGTTTATCCGGCATACTAGGAACTTATATATCCGTGACCGCAACCTTTGAGGCACATGAGCCATGAGCATTGTGGCTGCCTCCGGAATGTTTTACGGTGCTGCGCAACTCAGCACATATAGCTGAGGTTCGTTAACCTTATCAAAGTTGTATTGTCCTCCCACTTAACTTTTTGTGAAAAATTTCTTTTTCAAGAAACTTCATGTTTCAAGTGGAAAACCCTTTTGTCGTTGGTGTTATGGAGGAATACCCAATGGTTAGTCGGAACAACCTACAAAGACATGCTCATCTGACTTTGGTTCTAAACATCTTACTTATGCTTAATATACCAAAATTTAAGAAAGGACAACTTGGGTTTTACCCCAAACCGTAACTTACATGGTGTCATTTCAACGGATCAAGATGGAACTCTTTTCAGTGTAAAAGTGGTAGTCTCTAAAGCTTTAATCTTTTAAAACATAATGGTAGTTTTATAAATAACACCTTTGATCCAACCATGTCAAACAAGGTTTCATTACAAATCTCAAACACTCCATATTCCTATGGTGTTTTGGGAGATGTAAATCTAGGTGTTTTGCTAAACTTGCAACTCAAATAAATCCCTTTATGATAAAATCATAAATCATTTAATTTCTTGTTATAATGATTTTCCACTTCATCTTGAAAGTCTTTGAATGTTTTCAAATATTTCATACTTCTTTCTCATTAAGTGAATATTCACTCAAAAATTCTGGAGAAAGCACATGAAGTTGAAATCCATCGCTTACGACTGCACATAATGGAATACATACATCGATATGTATAAATTCCAATATTCTTGTCGATCGTTATTATTTGGACTTTGAACAAAGTTTTAATTATTCCGAGGAAAGCCTCACAAGCGTCACTTGATCAAATCAAAGACTTCAAAATTCCATGAATACGGAGATTCTTTATGTTTTCTTTCCAATATAATTTAAATGGCAATGTCACTTCGTAAGTGACCTTTCAATAATTTGTCTTGCGACAATTTAGCATTAGTTTTTATGGATGTGATTTGTCCAACTAGATTTTTAAATCATCCATCTTATATGGAATACGGTAATTATTTTAACAATATTTGTTCTCATAATACCTGATTTAAATAACGATTATTAAAATAAATCTTGAAGGCAGACTTTGATGTCAACAAGAAATACAAACAATGGCTTGTTTGTTTCGATGAACATTATGACATATTCTCTTGCTAGTTACTTAGGCCATTGTGGTTCATGAATTGCGTCGTTCTGTATGAAATTTCATACCAACCAATTTGGTATTCAATAACCAAGAACCACATTGTTTAACAAGCAAAGAATACAACCATAACATGTATATCATCTATATACCTAAACTGGAAATTTCCAATAGGCCTTTAAACTTTAGATTGACACTCAACACAATACGATACTAGTTCGTAAAGTAAATATCCAGAATTCTGTAGTTCTATTATCTCAATTACAACTAAGCATAATGTGGTGAACGAATGCCAATGACTACACCAAATTATGAAAATTCACTTTGATTTAATTTATGATAAATTGAGTTCTACTAATCCAAATTAGAAATGAACTCCCACTCAAAAATGACATCCCTCGTGTCTTTTTGGTGATTACATGAACCAAATCCACTACACCAAGTCCGATCATCACGTGAGTCGGTGTAGCTTCAAAGGCAAGCATCCATATGGTCATCATATCAAAACATATGACTCATGCTTAAACTTTCGATCCATGTTCCGAGGCCATGTCTGCACATGCTAGGCTTGCCAAGTAAGAACCTTAGTATTTGCATGTGTAAAACTGTCTTACACCCGAGATATGCTCGTGGATTCAAGTACACCCGATCATCACGTGATGTCTTGAAGCGGCAAAATATTGTCGATGCATACTTAAGGAAGAACACATTTTTATCTTGATATCTAAATGAGGGATCATATTATTATGCTAATAAAACGCCAAACAAGCAATATAATATGCAACAAACATCACATGTGAAAAAGTGAAATGATATGGTCCTTGCACTTGACCGTTATCATGTGCATCGTGGTATGATCTTCATCATTCCTTTATGTGTAAGGTCTATGGAACTTACACGTTATGTGTGTTGTAAGAGTATCAACTTATACTTTTACTTCAACATCACCATATCATGACACTAGCCTAGCAACAATCTAAACTAGACGCTTCTAATTTATCCATTGCAAGTTTTACGTGGCTTAGGGCTTTTGAAGATAAAACCATTCTTACCTACGAACATGGAACCACAACGAGGATAACCAAATTATTAACAACTCATTGTAAATTAGATATTGACTATAGTAGGAGAGACAGACACCCACTAGCCACTTATGCAAAACTAGTTTAATGTCAAGCGTGGAACATGTCTCATGTGCAAGGACATGTAAAGTTTGTCCGGGCCGCTTCATCCCACTATGCCACCAATATCCAAAGTACAACTAAGAAGCAATAACATGATCATCATTGCCCACATACTCATATGTGTACTACCCGTGCAAAGCATCTACGCATAGATCCGGATCTGATACCACTGTAGGGTTCGCAACATAGAAAACAAAAAATTTCCTACGATGGGAACAACTAAGTACCAAGATCTATCTACTAGATACAAGAAGCGGGTGGATATATATCCATAGAATACATACCCTCGAAGACCGAATAGTATTAACGAGGTTGTACTCGTGGATGTTGTAGTAGAACGCTTGCCAATCTCAAGATCGTGATAAAGTCCATCTGGTCCAGCCGGTCCAGCACCATCAAGTCCAGCACCGCAAAGCAGTGGTGCATCCGTGATCACACACACGTCCGGGTACCCCGACAACCTCCGCGCCCACGCTCCAGCGAAGCAGCGGAAGCAACAAATCCTTCCAGAAAAAGCCACCGGGAACATGTATCTCGCTGATTTGAGACCATGGGGAAATTCTAAAGGGGGGACAGAGATACTTCACGAGGAGGTGTGAGTGAGAAGCGAGAGAAGGGGGTCATTTTATAGGGGAGGGGGCAGCCCAAGGGGGAATGGCCGCCGGCCAAGGAGGGTTCCCCCACCTCTCCCTCATTCATGTGGTGGAAGCTCCACTCACATAAACACACCTCCACTCACAATTCCACTCACATGCATTAATTTTCCACCAAAATTAATGCAAGCTCTCATTTAATAAAACTCTTTTGTTTACTTTATTCATAATTTTGTTAATTACTCTAATTAACAAACATTCACATAAAACCCCCTATAACATTTCAATTTCACATGCAAAATCAGTTTCAGCAATTTCAACCGAAACGATTCCGATGTATAGTGAAATAAATTCCTGCGCTTTCCTTTTTCTTTCTCTGGCATATCATTTGCTCTGAATGGTGTCGGTATCCCTTAAGTGTAGACATGATTCGAGACACCTCTCCAATCAATAATCAGCAGCAGGACCTGGAGATCCGTACTGACTCCCACACATTCAACGATGACTTCTGTGATTGTGTGAACCTTATACACATGTAACTCAATCCCTTTGTCTCGCGATATATTACATGTCCGAGATTCGATCATCGGTATCCCCATATCTAGTTTGATCTCGTTACCGACATGTACTCTTTTCTCGTTCCCGTGATATAACATTCTAGTGATCAAATCACTTACTTGCAAGCTAATTAATGTGATATCACCGAGAGGGCCCAGAGTATATCTCTTTGTCATCGGGATGGAAAAATTCCACTCTTGATCCACGAGCCTCAACATAACACCTTCATAGTACTGAACCCATATTTATAATCACCCTGTTATGGTGTGATGTTTGATGTTATCAAGATACTCTTTTGGTGTTAGTGATTGAGATGATCTCATGGTCTAAGGACTAAGATTACTTCGTATGATGTTATAGCAATATAAACACAATGACCTTGATCGTACTGCTATACTTCGAATGAATGTTCATGATACATTGGAAACGTATCTATAATTTTTGATGCTAGATGCTTGTTTTGTATCTACTTTGCTTTATTTGTCCACACTTTGAGGTGCTTTTTAAATGTTTTGTGGTACTAACCTATTAACAAGTTCCAACAGTGCCACATGCCTGTTTTATGCTATTTTTGGTTTCAGAAAATTTAGTAAATAAATATTCTCGGAATTGGACGGGACAAAGGACAAAGTCAATTACTTTCTGTGGGGAACAAGAAGTCCAGAGGATAGCCCGAGGGGCCGGACAGAGGGGCCTGACCCACCCCAGGCGTGGTGGGCCCCACCTCGCGACTAGCTAGGGTTTGGTCGCCCTGGCGGCCTCCTCGGTCTCCCCCTTCGCCTATAATAAGCCCCCGATGCAGAAACCCTGAGTACCCGATCAGAAATCCACGAAACCGTTTGTAGCCGCCGCCACCATCGTCCCTATATCGGGGGGGATCAGAAGTTCTTCACGGCATCCTGCCGGAGGGGAGATCATCCCGGAGGCCTTCTCTCCGGTATGATGCGTGAGTAGTTCCACCTTGGACTATGGGTCCATGTAGTAGCTAGATGGTTGTATTTCCTCCTTTGTGCTTTCATGTATAGATCTTGTGAGCTCCGTTCATGATCAAGATATAATCTATTTGTAATCATGCATGTTGTGTTTGCGGGGATCTGATGGATATTGAGATTATTATGTTGGTTTGATTAATGGTTTTGTCTTTATGATTCTATCATGTTTGTGTTGTTTGTGATCTTGCATGATCTCCGTTGTTAGTAGCTATCTTGGCCAAGTAGTTGCTAGTGACTCGAAGAGGGAGTATTTATGCTCGATAGTGAGTTCATGCCTCTAGTTTCCAAGGGAGGTGATAGAAATCTCTTCGGTTGTAGATGTGTTGTTGCTACTAGGGAGAAAACAATGGCCTCTTGTTCATGGAACATGTGGACTGTTTACCTTACACACTTTGCTTAAAGCAGTTGTTTGTTGCTTGCAACTTAATACTGGAGGGGGTTCATATGATAACCTGAAGGTAGACTTCTAGTCATAGATGCAGTTGGATGGCGGTATATGTATATTGTTGCATTGCCCAATCAAGCTCATAGGATCTTTCTGACTAGTAATTGCATTGTTATGCCTTGCTCAGTTCCTGTCAATTGCCTCGCTGTAATTTGTTTACCCTTCATGCCATGTTGTTTATATAAGGAGCGCACCTCTAGTGAACTATGGACCCCGGTCCAATCTTTACCATTTATACATCTTCCACTGTTATTTGTTTACTTGCTGCAAACCACCATTACCTTCCACACCATAAGTTTAATCCTTTGTTATAGCAAACCGGTGAGTTTGACAACCTCACTGATTCGTTGGGGCAAAGTCTTGAGTTTGTGTTGTGTAGGTCTCTGGGTTGCTTGCAACACCTGTGTGACGTTTCCTTCCTCCTACTGGTTCGATAACCTCGGTTTCTTACTTAGGGAAAACTTGCTGCTGTGCTACTTCACACCTTGCTCTTGGGGTTCCCAACGAAGCGCTCCTACATCAACCTAGCGCAGCCAACAAGCTTTTCTGGCGCCGTTGCCGGGGAGGCTAAGGACGCCTTCACAAGGGGAGTCATTCACTTCCTTTCTCTTTACTTTGTTTTTACTTTGCTTTGTTTCTTTTGTTTGGTTTTGTTTGCCTCTTTCCAAAAAACCCAAAAAAATTAGTCTAGCTTGGTTTGCTTTCTTTATTCAAAAACACAAAAAAAAATTAGTTCCTGCTCTAGCTGCTGCTGCTGCTATTTTTGGCTTGCCCACCTTTCCCAAAATGAACTCTGCTGAGAACACCAAGTTGTGTGACTTCACTAGCACCAACAACAATGATTTCCTTAGCACTCCTATTGCTCCACCTGCTCCTGATGCTACCTTTTATGAAATTAAGCCTGCTTTGTTGAATCTTGTGATGAGAGAGAAATTTTCTGGTGCTGGTTCTGATGATCCTGCTGCCCATCTTAATAGCTTTGTTGAACTTTGTGAGATGCAAACGTATAAGGATGTAGAGGGAGATATTATTAAGCTCAAGATTTTTCCTTTCTCCCTGAGGGGATAGGATAAATAATGGTTGCTTTCTTTTCCTAAAAATAGTATTGATTCAAGGACTAAGTGCAAAGATGCTTTTATTGGAAAGTACTATCCTCCTGCTAAGATTATATCCATGAGAAGTGACATTATGAAATTTAAACAGCTTGATAGTGAACATGTTGCTCCTTCTTGGGAAAGAATCAAATATTTTGTTAAAAATTGTCCTACTCATGGACACACTGCTTGGATGATTATCTAGACTTTTTATGTAGGTTTGAACTTCTCCTCAAGAAGTTTGTTGGATTCTGCTGATGGAGGTACCTTTATAGGCCTCACTTTGGGTGCTGCAACAAGGCTCCTTGATAATATGATGGTTAACTACTCTGAATGGAATGTTGAGAGAGCTCCACATGGTAAGAAGTTAAATTCTATTGAGGAAACCTCCTCTTTGAGTGAAAAGATTGATGTTATTATGGCTATGCTTGTTAATGGGAAAGCTCCTCTAGATCCTAATAGTTTTCCCTTAGACTCTTTGGTTGCTCAAGAAGAGCAAGTTGATGTGAACTTAATTAGAAACAACAATTTCAACAACAATGCCTATAGGAATAATTGTGGTAGCAACAACAATTATAGGCCTTATCCTCCTAATAATGGCAATTCCTATGGAAGCTCTTACAATAATGCTATAAGTTCCCCCTCTGAACTTGAAGTCACGCTCAAGGAATTTATTAGTAAACAAACCACTTTCAATAAGACTATAGAGGAAAAGCTTTGTTGGTTAATATATCCTCTTTGTCTAAAGCTCAAACTTCCTTGGTTAATAAAATGGCTGCAAAACCTGAAACTATGGAAAACACCTTTTCTACTGCTCATGCCATACAAGTTACTATTGATGAAAATGTTAGGCTGTTAGCTCAACTTCATGCTAAGTGGGAAAGGGAAGCTAAAATTGATAGAAACAATAGTGTGTGCACTATCACCACAAGTAGTCCCTATTCCTACTCCTACTATGCCTACCACTAGTGATGCTAAGTTTGACTTTGATATTGATGGTTGCAATATTTCTGAAGTGATAATGTTCTTGCAAAAGCTTTCTAGAAGTCCTGATGCTAGTGATATGCATGTTGCCTTTACCAAACACATTACAGATGATCTTGTGAAAATTAAGGAAGAGAAGATAAAACACAAAGCTTCTATTCCTAGGAAAGTAGAAGATAGTTGGGAACCCATTATTAATATTCAAGTGAATGACTTTGATCTCAAAGCTTCATGTGATCTTGGTTCTAGTGTCTCTATTATGCCTAGGAAGATTTATGAAATGCTTGATTTACCACCTTTGGAAGATTGTTATTTAGATGTCCCACTCAATGATAATTCTAAGAATAAACTCATGGGCAGTATTAATGATGTTCTCATCATGGTTCATAATTCTTATGTCCCTGTGGATTTCTATGTTTTGGATGTTGAATACAATGCTTCTTGTCCTATTACTTTGGGAAGACCTTTTCTTAGAACAGTTGGTGCCATCATTGATATGAAAGAAGGCACCATTAAATATCATTTTCCATTCAAGAAAGGTGTTGAACACTTCCCAATGACAAGAGAGAAGTTGCTCTTTGCTTCCCCTTTGAAAGCAAGATTTGATGTTAATGCTTCTTCATTTGAAAATACTTGATTCTTCTTGCTTCTTGTGCCTAACTTAAAGGCGTTAAAGAAAAGTACTTGTTGGGAGATAACCCAAGAGTTTCCTTGAGTCTTAGAAGTTATTACTTCTGTAATGACCTCTCCTTATCCTTTTTGTTTTCCTTTTTTACCAAGAATGACCTCTAATGAGAGGGAAGTAAGATTTGGGGAGTTGCTGTCCCGAAACAGATTTCTGTCCTCCACCAAAAAAATTTGTGAGGAAGCTCTGTAACTCGGATTGATCTCAAAGTTTACGAATAAATCCCCTATTCTGTTAGCTAACTTTCGTTAGTTTAGCACTTTTTGATTTGAGCAACATAAGATGTTCGAAAAAATCAGTTTCTACCTGCTGGTCTGTTTTGATAGATTTCTGCCATTATTTGCATTTTCTTCTTATTGATTCCTTTTTAAGTTCTCTTCAGGTAAATTGAGCTTTTTGAAGGATTTACTACAGTAGCTTGTGTTTTTAGTGGAAAGCCTTGCTGTTCCAAAGCTTTGCTAGTGGTCTAATATCTTTTGAATACACTAATGTTGCTAATGAAGATTGTGTGAAGTTTTGTATGAAGGAAAAATTTCAGGTGTAAAGAGAGAATGATGCAATGAGATGAAGAATGGGCAAAAGCTCAAGCTTGGCGATTCCACCATGGTGTCACCCCAAGAAATATCCTAGAGGTACAAGCGTCAAAGCTTGGGGATGCCCAAGGCATCCCCTTCTTCATCAATAAAAAGCTCAGGTCTGTCTAGACACTTCGTTTTTATTGTTTCATGCACAGTTGTGTTGTTCTTGGAGCGTCTTAGTTTTCATTTGCTTTGCTTAGGTTGCTTGAATAAAGTAGTTTGGACCCCCGTTCTCGCTGTGTTGTTTTGCAAATAAGTTGCTTGGTGTTGGAAAGGAGTAGTAAGTTCTTGCTTGAAGTGCAAGAGGAGCTTGCATTCACTGTGACCTAGACTTTAGCATGACATGCTAGGTGTTGTTTTGACCTTATGCTTAGTGATTATTGTTGTAGCATGTCTTGTTCCAAACAATTTGGATTGCTTAGTGTGCCTTGAAGAAATTATGCGTTGTTTTAGCATGCAAAAGCATTGTATTGTGGTATTCTCCTTTGATGCTTTGCTTGGGTTGACTTGGCACATGCTCACACCATGTTATGACTATGAAAAGTCACCATTAGCCTCTATGATCATTTATTCCTTGACTTGTAGTACCACTCTTTGCTTTGATTAGTATGATTTGTTGCACTGCATGATTATGGCCATTATTTCTCTCTTAGTTGGTTGCTCCCAGTCTTTTGCTAGCCTCCACTTGTATGAGTAAGTTCTACTCATGCGTCCAACTCCCAAGAAACCAAGTTATTCCAAAGTGTCCACTATAAATTCCTATGCATGGTGTGTTACACCATTCCAAGTATATTCTTGTTTTCAACTATCTTCCAATTAAAAACTATTTTGTTATGTGAAAACTTAGTGATGAAAGCCCTCACGAACTTGATGGCACACTTTATATTCTTCGCCCCTAATAAATTTGAACCATTGTGACAACTTTGTTGTATATGCTTGCACTTATAAGTTGGAATTAGCAGAACCATG
The DNA here is from genome assembly GCA_916181665.1 of Avena sativa. NCBI lineage: Eukaryota > Viridiplantae > Streptophyta > Magnoliopsida > Poales > Poaceae > Avena > Avena sativa. The sequence continues at coordinate 236,339,016 of OV702283.1, read as the reverse complement.
CTATCACGGGGAACGTTTTCAACATTGCACTCGTACCTTGTTGTACTCAGTTGATATCATGTTCTTTTGTCTATGGATGTCACCGGTGTGAAATAAAGAGGGAACTTGTAAGTCCATGGAGTCTGTATCCTGTGTTAGAGAAACGCCTGGGCCGCTAGCCTAAGCCATGCCTAATCATGGTGGAAACTTGCAGCATCACCATAGTGAGCTATCTATGAAGCATCCTCAATAAAAACCTATGCATTTGGTAAATAAAAAGATTGTTGAGATGCTCATTGTCTGCTTGCCTTGTCATTTTGGTTATGGGAAAGCTTCTGTACCATGTGCAAGGGGTACCCTGTTGGCGGTTCTCAATGATATGCAAATACTTATAGTGACAAGAACTTACCTAGACCCAAAGTTGAGTATGCATGAGGTGTGGCCCTCATATTCAAGGGGCATGAGATTGCCAACTTATACTTCATCAAGCATATACTCCAGCTTTGCCACTTAACCTTAACCACTTCAAGATGCTTATGATAGGCGCAATGAGGGATGAAAGCTAACAAGTACCATAATTTTTGGAAGCTCTTTTTGAAACTTGTAATCCCTGCTTCCTTTACAAAAAGGCCTTTCTTCCACCACTATTGAGTCTCCACCTTCTACCTTTAGGCAACATTAAGAGAGAATAGTTGTCATTCTGTGTGTAGTGTTCCAAAGCTTATTAATTGATGCATATTGTGTTATTATTTGCTCTTGTGCTACTTGTTTCTAGTCACCCTTGTGAAATTTGCAGGTGTCCTATGCATTATATTGCTACTCTATGAGGGACAAGCTGGTTACCACTATGCTATGTTTTCTGTATGTGAAACAAACAAATGTTTTTCAATGCATGTTATTCATGATCTTTGTTTGTAGCTTGCCATGTTGCATGCATAGTTACTATGTCCTATTGTTATAACTCCATCTTTCATGCACATGTTTAGAGTTCTTTGATCCCAGCTTTCAATGCTTGCAAATGGTCGGATCTTTATTGTGAGGATGCATGTCACCTAAAAAATTATTCTCTTTATCACTTACCTACTCGAGGATGAGCAGGAGTTAATCTTGGGGATGTTGATACGTTGGAAACGTATCTATAATTTTTGATGCTCCATGCTTGTTTTGTATCTACTTTGCTTTACTTGTCCACACTTTGAGGTGCTTTTTACATGTTTTCTAGTACTAACCTATTAACAAGTTGCAACAGTGCGAGATGCCTATTTTCTGTTGTTTTTGGTTTCAGAAAAGTTAGTAAAGAAATATTCTCGGAATTGGAAGGGATAAAGGACAAAGTCAATTACTTTCCGTGGGGAACAAGAGGTCTAGAGGAGAGCCCGAGGGGTCGGCCAGAGGGGCCAGACCCACCCCAGGCGCGGGTGGGCCCGACCCCGCGCCTGTCTAGGGTTTGTTCGCCCTGGCGGCCGCCTTGGGTCTCCCCCTTTGCCTATAAGAATCCCTCGATGTAGAAACCCTAAGTACCCGATCAGAAATCCACGAAACCGTATGTAGCCGCCGCCACCGTCGTCCCTAGATCGGGGGGATCTAAAGTTCTTCCCGGCACCCTGCCGGAGGGGAGATCATCCCGGAGGCCTTCTCTCCGATATGATACGTGAGTAGTTCCAACTTTAACTATGGGTCCATGTAGTAGCTAGATAGTTGTATCTCCTACTTTGTGCTTTCATGCATAGATCTTGTGAGCTCCGTTCATGATCAAGATCGAATCTATTTGTAATCATGCATGTTGTGTTTGCGGGGATCCGACGGATATTGATATTATCATGTTGGTTTGATTAATGGTTTTGTATTTATGATTCTATCATGTCTGTGTTGTTTGTGATCTTGCATGCTCTCCGTTGTTAGTAGCTATATTGTCCAAGTAGTTGCTAGTGACTCCAAGAGGGGGTATTTATGCTCGATAGTGGGTTCATGCCTCTAGTTTCCAAGGGAGGTGACAGAAATCTCTTCGGTTGTAGATGTGTTGTTGCTACTAGGGAGAAAACAACGGTCTATTTTTCATGGAACATGTGGACTGTTTACCTTACACACTTTTCTTAAAGCAGTTGTCTATTGCTTGCAACTTAATACTGGAGGGGGTTCGGATGATAACCTGAAGGTGGACTTCTAGTCATAGATGCAGTTGGATGGCGGTCTATGTATATTGTTGTATTGCCCAATCAACCTCATAGGATCTTTCTGACTAGTAATTGCATTGTTATGTCTTGCTCAGTTCCTGTCAATTGCCTCGCTGTAATTTGTTTACCCTTCATACCATGTTGTTTATCTAAGGAGAGCACCTCTAGTGAACTATGGATCCCGGTCCAATCTTTACCATTGATACATCTTCCACTGTTACTTGTTTACTTGCTGCAAACCACCATTACCTTCCATACCATACGTTTAATCCTTTGTTATAGCAAAACGGTGAGCTTGACAACCTCACTGATTTGTTGGGGCAAAGTCTTGAGTTTGTGTTGTGCAGGTCTCCGTGTTGCTTGCAACACCTGTGTGACGTTTCCTTCCTCCTACTGGTTCGATAATCTCGGTTTCTTACTGAGGGAAAACTTGCTGCTGTGCTACTTCACACCTTGCTATTGGGGTTCCCAACGAAGCGCTCCTACATCAACCTAGCGCAACCAGTTCATCATATCATTCCAATAATATTGTGACCTCGTTATTATCAACATCCAATGTCTATGATCAGGAAACCTTTGATCATCTTGTTAATCAACGAGCTAGTTTATAAGAGAGGCATAACTAGGAACTTTCTATTTGTTTATTAAACACACATGTATTAATGTTTCTATATTAATACATTTATAGCATGCAAAATAAACATTTATCATAAATAAGGAATACGATAATGACCACTTTATTATTGTCTCTCGGGCATATTACCTTCATATTTTCTTCTTCAACGACTTATTTTTCTAACCGTTCGGACACATAGACCACCGTTCCTAAATTTCCCTCATTCCTTCTCTGCCGCCTTCTAACGACCGCTACTCATCATTCGAGCAGAAGGGAGCTCGATATCCAGACCTGCCAGCACTACCATTACACCTGCTGCCTCGCTTCCTCCTCCGCACAGCCTCTGGTCCACTCAAGCTCATGCTGCTGCGCTCCTGAAGATTTTGACGAGGTACACTTTTGATTTCAGGAAGATTGCACTCCTCACGTGACTGCTCTCCTCAACATATTGTTTTCTCATTTGCAATCTTGTTTTCCTGAAATCGTGCAGAAGTAATTTGATTTCAGGAAGAATGCTGGTAACCGAAGAATCAAATTTAAAAAGATACGAGAAGAAGAAATCCCATGAGATAACAAAGATTGATCAAGCAATGACGAAGATAGAGTTAGCAAAGAATGGGAATGGAGGACATAATCATAAAGTCGATGAAGTGAAGATGCAAATGGAGCTACAGATCATAGATATCATCCACGAACACAAGATCAAAACGGATGAGTATAGGTTGAAGCTTAGGAAGATCAAAAGATATGCTATAGAGAAGAATATATGCCTACAATATGCATTCAATATTATTGCCATCCTCGCCGCGATTATAACTGCAATGTTCGGATTATTGTGTCACATCCCAAAATTTTCCAAATTTTGTAATGTGAAAAATAAATAAACAAAATAAATAATTGTTGAAATTTAGGGTGAAAAGAAACTTTTGTTTCTAAGTGGAAACTTAAAAATCCCATCTTGAACAAACTTTGGTTAATGTTTGAATCCAACTAAAATTCAAATCAAGTGAAATGCATTCTTCATAAATGCATCTTGGAACTTAAACACTTGGAAAATAAACCAAAACCCTAAAACCCTAATGGAAGAAAAACATTTCCAAGTTATCTCTAAACCTATGGATTTGACCCACATAAAAATTGGTCAAAAAAACATTTCAAAATGATCAAGAATTACAAATAGAAATACTATAAAACCATATGAATTGGTTTCACTTAATTTGGAGCCATAGATAAAATCTTATGAATTTAATAAGATAAGGAAATTAAATTTCCAAAGCTAATAAAGCACCTATATAAAATCCATACCAAATAGTGAGCAAATAATCCTAAAGGTATTTAAAAGGATAAATAAATATTAAATAAGATTTTACAAATTGGAATCACCAACTTTGGATCTATAAATAAAAAGATATGGATTTTATAAGATAAAGAAAGAAATATTAAATAAGGAATATTTAAAGGCCAAATTAAATCTTAGCCTAATACATAAGCAAATGGAATAGTTATAATCCAAATCCAAATAAAAGGATAGAGGATTTTTAAATAAAATAAAATGGCATTAACCAAATTCTATTCCCATTTTGATGAAGACAAAAATCCCTAATAAGAATGATTAATTAAATCATGGGAGAATAATATTTGAAATTTGCCCAAGTGGAATAAAAGTTATTTAATTAACTTAAATAGTATCAAAGAAATCTTCAAAATAAAATTTATGGAATTAAAACCATATTTGATTTCATTGGAATAAAGACAAATACCCAATTTAAATGATTAATAAATCATATTAAAAATACTCCAAACAATTCAAAGTTAATTATTTGACACCCTAATAAATAAATAAAACCTACTGAAAAAGGTTTGGTAAAAATTTGAGTTCAGATAAGAATTGAAATTATATTTAAAAACTTATTTGAATTAAGGCAAAGGCCTATTTTAAATAATTAATATACCCTAAAAAGAATAAAAGAATTGTTTTAAAGTTGATTTTAGAATGTATTATTAATCAGTATGTGAATGTACACAAAGTTTGATAGAGGTTTGATTTCAAATGGTGTTTGAATTGTTTAAAGAAAAATCAAAATAGATTAATGGAAATAGAAAAGGGAAAAAAGATTGTGTGTAAAAAAATGAAACAGACCCCAGCCCAGCCAGCAGCCCAACCCAGCCCAGCAGCGCAGCCCATCTTCTTCCCTCCCACGAACCGTTTTCTACTCAGAAACTCATCCGCGCAGTCGCTGACTAGCAGGCCCCACACCCACTCTCTCTCCCTCGCAGACAACTGGGACCCACCTACCTATTCATCGTCTCCACCCTGCGACCACTTCCTCACCCGTTTCTGCATTAATCTCACGGGATTAATTCATGCCAATACCGCGAGTAATGTCTGTCATCAATCATGCTCGATAACTCGCCTGCTCCTCCTCTCCATTTCCCCTCTCTCGCCCAGCTCTCTCTGCCCCCAGGCCGTCCTCATTTTCACTTGCACCGCTGCGGCCTCCGACGAGCTCTCCGAGCAATTCCGGCCAGCCACCGTCGCCCCTCACCCCCTCGACCACACTAGCGTGTTCCTCAACGTCAAGCGCACCTTCCCATAGCCCCAGCTCGCCCCCCCGCGCGCTATAAGCTCGGCTTCGTCATCACTCGAGCGCCATCGTGGTCTGCAACACTCCAGCGACGCCCCCTGGTATTGTATGACCTCCCCTTTCCCTCTAGCTGATGCGTGTAAGTTCACTGATCCCGTGTGCATCTAACGCCATTGTCTGCTTGCCCTAGCTTGGACCGTAGCGTCACCCCGTCCACGGCAGTGCGTATCGTCGCCAGTAGGAACTCCAGTGAGCAATTCCCCAGGAACCCGTGCGCCCCTTGGCCGACAAGACCACGTTGAGCGTAAGCAGCATGATGCGAACTCGGTGAGTCCCCTCTCTCTCTTTCTCGCATCCTGCATCATCGGCAACTACACCGCCAAAGCGCGCGCCGCCGTCCGCTGCCGCTAGCGCCGCACAGATTTGGTCAGGCCCCTGTACACCATTAGATCACGATCGCGCGGCTACGATAGATTCATTAATCAAAGGGGTACGTTTGATCTGTGCCATGCGTTGTTAATTAGATCTAATGGCTCGTATCACTCGATCCAGACGAAACGGTACCAGCAAATAGAAAACAGCCACATGGCTAGAGTCTGTTCTAAATTAGAAATTTTGATCTATTAGATGCTAGGTTTTGTAAAATCCGTAACTTTTGATCCACACGTCCAAATTTTGCAAATTTTATATCAATGTAATCAGCAGACCAAGTACTATCTAACCATGCACTTTGTTTAGTGAATTGCTTCTGGAAACTTAGTTGTTTTTGCATAAACTTGTGTAGGCATAATTTAAATATAAAATTTATTCTAGGAATGTTTTTAAAGTAAAATCTTTGGAAAATGGATTGTTTTGAACCTACTGACCATATAAACCAACTTGTGGATTCAAAAACATATTTTGTGAGGCAAAAGAATAAATCTTTGATTTAGAACATTTCTAGTCAAATAAAAATGTTGTTTATATGTTAAAAATGCTTTTTAGTGAAAAACCTTTGGAAATTATTTTGATTTAAACTCTTTGACCCCAAACACCAAGTTTTAGAATTAAAAATATAATTGGTGAACCCTATAAAGATTATTGCTTTGCTAAAGGCATTTTCAACCATATAAAATATTGATTTGGTTTAAAAATGATTTATAGGTAAAATCGTTTGCAAATGGTTTTGCCACTTATATAAAATGACCAATAAGTGTTTTAGAATGTTTATAACCTATTAGAAACCACTTTTCCAAATAAAACATTCTTTGGCATGATTGCATGCATTGCTTTGTTTCTATTATTTTATGTGATGTTTGCTTGAATGGTAGATTGAATATTGCTTGCTTGGTTGAATTGTAGTGGAAATAGAAGAGTGTGAATATTGCAAGATCAAGAAGTGAACTTATAATTCTCTACCAAAAGGAAAGTGATGCTTCATACTTTGTCCCATTATTTTCACTATGCATTAGTGATATTTCTAAGTAGTACTTGCATGGAATTTTTGCTAAGTATAAACTATGCCATGGGAAATCCTAGTAGATGAAACCCTAGTAGAATTTTTCCTAAGTTAAGATTCCTACTACTATCATGCTTAGCTTAGCTAGTATGAAACAAGGGTGGATTATATTCATGCTATTGGAATATTTCTAAGTTAAGGACTTGTGTTTTGTTTAATAAAACAACTAAGTGAATGAAACACCTGGGTGGAATGGAAAGAATGGTTTGTGTTGAGTGGTTACACAAGACCCATTTCTATGGTTTACCTTGTGTATCTCACTTGTGGAATGCCACCCAGGAACAAAGAGATTTGAGATGTCAAATGTTGAGAAGCTTCAAGTGCAGCCACATGGCATTATGGGCTCTGCCTGGATCATATAGGTTGCAATAACTTAGCCAAATGGACAGTCGTTGTTAGGGGTTTGATAGGTTGGAGCGCGTCCATTCTGGTCTAAGGGAAGGCTTCTGAAAGACCTTGTATTGGTGAAACCAAGTCTTGTGGGGAAAGTGCACCACCTCTGCAGAGTGTAAAAATCTAAGTACTTAGCCATGTCCCTGGCAAAGGACAATTTGAGCATCAAGACATGGAAGCTATCAAGAATCTCCTCATCCCAATTTCTAAGTTAAAAACTTGTGGTTGAACAAGGGTTGAAGGTTCACCAATTTCTATTGGTGGTACCTTGGGTGTTTTTGACAAGCAAAAACTTAGTGTTTTCAAATGATAAGGAAAATCTATTTTGAGCAAAGCAAGCCTAAGCTCCACCTAGGCAAATGCATATAGATGATAGACTCCACTATACTATCATAGTATCACTTGCCAATACAATTCAAATTTATTGACCCTTGTGGCTGTAACTTATTATGTTGCAGGTTTGTTTGATGTTAGGGAAGTGTGTTGATTAGGATTACAAGTCTACAACCAACATGATTGCCTGTGGCACTTTGAAGATGAAGGACCCCATGCTATAGTTATTTCTGCTGCATTTTAATGAGATAGCCAAATGAGCTATGTAAGATGTAATGAATTATTTTATTCCTGGTTATAAAGTTGTAATATGACCTTTGTTTCTTGATATTACATCTTAACTATGGATGCTAGCTATTGATCCAGGGACTAGCATTGCAATCACAGGGATCCTTACCTTTAAAAGGGAGGGATCTTACATATTGTTAGGCTTAATTAGAGGCATGAAGTAGTAGGGTTAATTAGAGGAATGAGGTAGTCACGCTATAACTATCGTCATTCTAGTAGTGATTGTAATCACGTTGTTCGATCTATTATCAAATCATTTCAAGTATCCGCAAAATTAGGAAGTTAAAAAGAAGTAGTAGTATTATGATCTCGTGTTTATCCTCTCGCCGAGTAGCATTTACTGATGTGCAGTTCATACTATCGCGCATCACATGTAGTAGTAAATTACACGCAAACCAACGATCTTCCCTCACGCACCGCACTATTCCCCCACCATTCCTGTCGGAGACATCTTGTCACTAGGTATGAAATAATATTCAAAAAAATGAAATCAATGCTAATAGAGTACTACTACTTCAATAAAGTCTATGAGTTCTCCTAGAATTTCTCCCTATAACTAAGAATCTTGGACTCCCCTAAAAATTTCCTGACTCCAGCAGTTCTCAAAAAAAAGATCTCCCCTTTTCTAAGAATTTTCAATAACTACTACTCCCTCCTTATCCCAAAGGAAATTACTGGACTTGCTCTAACACCCTCTCCCCACCCCTACCCCCAACCCCCCCACCCCTCACCCCACCCCCTATCGCCACCGCACATCGGAACCATGTTCTTTTCATCCTCTAGTTTACTAGAGCCGCCATGAGCAACCAGAAGCTCTTCGTCGGCCTCAACATGGGCTAACTCTCTCGTCCTAGCATGAGACGTGCGTCAACTCCCTCGTGCATCTAACCTGACCCACATCGCATTGGATATGCTTCACCGACACCGTTGTGCACTGCACACGATAATGTTCACTGACACCGCACTGGAAACGCACCGATCTGCTTCAACGAGCCTACCGACAACAACATGAGCTATTGTGTGACACTCAAAGTTCTATGGTAAGTCCCTTGTTTTAGTTTGATATGCTTGGTAATTAGCTTGTTCGTCTGAGTTTTACTAAAATAAAGTCTTTCCCATTACTCTATATCTCTAGGATACCCATATTGAATTGATTGTATAGTTTATACGAGACACAACATGTTTAGTTGCTTTATTCATGGCTAGCTAACATACATGATTAGTTTTCCATAATGGTTCACTTGCATTTGGTCCAAGACGATATGTTCTTTGGGTAATGATTAAATCAATTCCATACTATGTAGTTGCGAGATCCAATAGTTGTAGGTTGCATAGAATGTTAGTTCTCGATTCCTCTGACTATTGTTTCTCTAACTGTAGAATAATCTGATTGTATTCATGAGGAAAGTATAGTTTTAATCTCTTATTTCGCTATGTATGTAGTCTGATAGGCACACGATCTGTAAATTACTTGTTTGTCCATTAATATTACCTATCTATTGACTAAATGCAGCCAATATCCGGTTACTCATTTCATTGTATTGTACGCAAAAAAGATCTCATTTCATTGTACTGATAGTCTATATTAGCGTTGTAACTACTAAAAATTTGGCTTATTCTTTTATTTTAATTTTGAGTTTATTGATGACTAAAACAAGTCTGTCAACCGCAGTTAAAGATACAATAGTCAGAGCAAGGCAGCATAGAGAAGCCAGTTTTCTACTTGTGGCACTGTTTCTGTTAATTTGATCTCCAAATGCAAAAATATCTAGCTAGTTTATATGCGGTACATGATTACTTGTTTTTCTTATATGGAAAATGCTTCTTGTCTCCAACAGTTATAGAAAAAGTATTCTATTGTGCTTCTTTTGCCTGTGTAGTTCCTGGAAATCCATTTGCTATTTCTGGCTATTCTATGAAGTTCTAAAAGTCTACCTTCTTAATTCATTATAGGAATGTTATCCACACTCTACATAATTCAATCACTAGGAGCTACTTCTGTTGATTGCTTCCTTTGTTGTATCCAGAAAATGATGCTCAAATTCTTTGACAATATACTATGTGTTGTTGTAACCTATTTTTTCTTATTTGCAGACTACAAATAAAGTTGTTCAGGTCGAAGGGAGCAAAGACACTTGTGTTGGGTACTATTTCAGATATTGTTGCTCAATTATTGATAAAAAGTGAGAAAGCCGACAAACTCCGTGATTCTATTGATATTCTTAGGAAGCAAGGAACTGAATCAGCTGCAATACTTAGCAGAGGTCGCAAAGAGATTACAATACTTACCCTAAGCGCAGTTAAGCATCATGTTCCTGGTCTAAGCAGTGACCTTAGTAGGTTAATGTCTTATCTACTTCTTTGAAAACTACTTTTGGCAAAAAAAAGGAAACCGCCAGACTCCAAGAGTATAATGACATGCTTAGAAAGCAAACAATGGTATCAGATACTAACATCTCTAAAATATGCCAACTGCATGAAAATATATTGTCTTTTTCTGACTGCCATTCACTTGATACACTTCTGGCAAACGAAGCTCCTGAAGCACAATTCTACTATTCGAGTTAACTCTGATCCATGTGTACTGCTACACTTTATTGTATAATTTTTGGAGATTATGTAATAATTTAAATTCTTTGTAGCTCACTTTATTGTTCCTTTAACTCCCTTTCGTTAATTATATCTGATTGGCCAACATAATAGACTAAAAAATTGGGAGTCCAGTCAACTCAACAGACCATGATTATGTTTAACAGTTCTTGAATGGGATATATTTGACCAAAACAGTAACATGCAGGAAAAGTTTCAGGTTCTTCAAAATGCCAATCAGGCTACAGAATTTACCGCGTGCCTACTATTTTTCAATTGGAGGTATTGTGCCCAATTTCTGCGCAATTATGCTCATGGATATGACAATTGGCCATGAATTCCAAGACAGCTAGCATACGGTCTACTACCTTTTTTCTATATTAGTATATGGATGGTAGCCATATTCGAAATCTCAATCGAGCGGAAAAATCACCCAACGACCTTAAAGAATTTCCCTCCCCATTGTTTCAAATACTTTGAGGCAAAATCTCCCACCCGGAGTACCATTTTTCTATTTGTACATAAACGGAGGCTAGCCAAATTCATAATCCTAATCGACCAGCAAAATATCCCACCAATGGATAACCATTTTTCTATTATTACTTGGACGATAGGGAATTTAAAATCTCAGTCAAGTGGTAAAATTTACCGCCTATAATGTGTGAATCGAATGCATAATATTTTCTTTGCAAAAATACTCCATGGTTATGGATGATCAGTTGATGTGACGCTCGACATTGAATACCTGGATAGATAGCTTACAGTCTACTACTTTTTTATTAGTAGATGGACGCTAGCTAAATTCAGAATCTCAAACGAGCGGAAAAATCACCTGCTGACTTTGAAGCATTTCCCGCCCCACTGATTCAAAAAATTTGAGCCAAAATCTCGCACCGCGTAGTACCATTTTTTCTATTATTACTGTTATATGGACGGTAGCCAAATTCAAATATCAATTGAGCGTAAATATTACACACCGTCCTTGAAGCATTTCGCGCCCCACCATTTCAAAAACTTTTACTTTAAAACTCCTGTTCTACCCTTTGTTCAGACAACAAATGGGCATGCTAAAGTCGGTCGCTTGGGGGCATGATCATAATTATGTTTTTGTTCCCCTCTATGGTTCCGATTCGCGCAGTTTTTCCTGCTGGCCCTTGCAAAACCCCAAGCTCCTATGTCCCCTCCAAGACCACAATGAGCACCTGCTGACGGCAATTCCACGGCGGCCTGAGACGCTTGAGTTGCGGTCTCGTGCATCGCCGTGGTGCCGCTTCACCGACACCCACCCCACCAGATCTAGTTCACTAGGTCTCACCGCCACTTCACCAAAGCTGCGGTCTCGATCACCATGTCGATGGCGTCATCGACCACCCAAGCTTTGCTTCCCCACTGATGATTGCTACCCAACCATACCTGAGCTGCCTCACAGGTGTCCACCAGAAGGGATCTAATTGAACGAGTTCCATGTCCACGACTCCAGACCAGTTGCACGGGTGTCGCTGTTCACTACACCAGATCTGCCTCAGCGATGCTCTTGTCCACCATGCTCAAGCCGACATCGACTGCCCAAGATCTGCTTCCCCGCAACCGCAACACCCTCATTGACCTGGATGTCACCCGCACGGTACTGACGATGCTTAAATGCCTCTCCGACCAAGGTAACCAAATCTCCAACCCCTTTTGTTTTGTCGGCGGTATAGCAGGTTCAAGCCTGTCGCATTGAACTACATTTTTGTAATCATGCTAGTACATGCAAGTCACTAGGTGATGATTGTGAAATATAGCCATCCACATCCACATTTAAACTAGATATTATTCATACTTTTGATGAAATATCTCTCTAGATCCTACCACTAATTCCTAATGATCAAAGGGTTATGCAATCATGTCTTTCCATTTTTCCTTGTGCAGGAAATGAAATTTGATGATGGGAATCACAACATTAAAGTCAAAGATATGAGATTTCCAACAACCCAAAGAAACCAGGGGTCGTGAAGAGAAAACAGAAGGTTTAACGACCAACTATACGGCGGGAATAAATTCCGACTGTATAGTACCGGCCGTATAGTTTCCATCCACACCGCTAGGTTAAACAGAACAACTTTCGTGAAGGCACCCCTATATAAAGAGACCTCTCATGACGAGAAACAGAGAAGAGAGGAGGAGCAGAACATGAAAAGTCAACATCAAAAATCCATCGGAGGAATATATCTAGATCCAATCTCATAAACCCTTCTCCACCACCATAGCCATAGCCCACCACTTGTAATAGTAGATCTCATCTCCAATTGGCAACATTGTAAGACTATTCCTATCAATCTCATGATTTCGAATACAATGTTTATGATTGTTGATCTCATCTCTATGTGTGAGTAATTCTCCTTGGGCTAAGGGCTTCGACCTAGCCATGTAGTTTGTGCATGTTATTTATCATAGATGGGATCATGTATTAGTTTGTATGACATGATGATTATTGTATCCTATCTTGCCTCAATCTAAGGACTTGTCAGGTACCCAAGACCCCGAGGATTGATCCAGGTATAGGGAGTATGAGTAATGACTAATCTGCAGGATGGGAACCCTAGTGACAGAAAGGGTAGTATGGCCGTATGTGAGGGATTTACTTAGGATTAACGGTGATGTCACTACGCATATCATTAGTTCTCTTTCTTCTATGGATAAGACTAATAGGCTATTTTTATAAGCGGTTGCATAGGAGAAAGCAGTTATGGATGCACTGCCCACTTATAATTATCTTGCTCTAATGATTACATGCATACTTTATTATTATCTTTTATTCTCATCAGTTGTTTTGCATAGCTACAGGTGGAACCGAACGACCTAGGCCCTCTCTCTCCATCATCGACAACAACAAAAGATCGCAAACTCTTGGTCCGATAAAACACTAAAATAATTGTAAAAGTCCCGAAGGTCCGTTAAAGTAACTTCACCATGATTTCTGCTTCCCGAGGATTTGATAACCTAGGTCTACTAGGGAAAAAGAGCTATACTACATCCGTAATCCGGATCGAAGGTATCAACCCTTTTTCTGGCGCCGTTGTCGGGGAAGCAATAGCTACCCTGGTAAGGTTATTAGGAACCTTGCTAGTTTTATTTCTGGTTTTTAATTTTGTTAGTTTTCTTTCAATCTTTATTTGAAAAACAAAATAAAATAGTTAGTCTTTAAATTCTTGTTTTTATTATCATAAGTTTTTGTTTAAGAAAACCCAAAAACATAAGTACTATGGCTGAAAAAAAACTTGGGGAGTTTGCAACTCCCAACAATGATTATTTGCATACTCCTATTACCCATGCAGCAATTAATACTGAGGACTATGAAATTAATCCCTATTATTTAAGTTTGGTTCAACTGAATCAATTTTGAGGCTCTCCTGCTGAGGACGCAAGTATGCACTTGCACACTTTCACTGAAATATGTCATATGATGCACATTAAAGATGTTGACCCCGATGCGGTCAAGCTGCGCTTATTTCCTTACTCTCTTAGAGGAAGACCAAAAGAATGGTTGCTATCTTTGCCTAAAAAATACTATTGCATCATGGGTGGAATGTACTTCTTTATTTATGACTAAATTTTTCCCACCTACAAAGACTATGCAACTAAGATCTAATATTACTAGTTTTAGATAGGAAGAGCGTGAGCCACTAGCGCTTGCATGGGAGAGAATGAAAGAATGCATGAGAAACTGTCCCAGCCATGGAATGGAAGATTGGTTAATTATCCATTTATTTTATAATTCTCTTAACCATTTCTCTAAGTCTATGCTTAATACTGCAGCTGGAGGAACATTTATGGGCAAACAAATTGCCGAAGCAAAGCAGCTGCTAGACAATATGCAAGAAAATCATGCCCAATGGCATGTGGAAAGATCAAACACAAAGAAGGTGAACTCCGTCACACCACAGGAAAATGAAGAACTCACTTCTAAGCTAGATGAGCTCATATTAGCCGTCAAGGGCAAGGAAACCTAGGTAAGAGCTGTTCTAGAATCAAATATTGAATAAATAGACTTCATAGCTCGTAATGATTATAACCCTTCTTGGAAGAAGAACTATAATCCAAATTTCCAAAAACATTATTCTAGCCCTACAGGTAACTCTAATAATAATATTAGATAAAGTAATGGTAGTATCCAAGAAACACTTAAGTCCTTTATAGACTCGCAAACTAAGCAAAACAATATCCTTGTTAAGATAACGGAGAACTATGGTAATATGCTTGGAAAATTGTCTAACCAAGCTGTGAGTTTGAGGAATGATTTGCAGGTCCTCCAAGAAAGAACACGGATTGTTGAGCCACAGCTAGGCAAGATAACCGAGAGTCAAACTCTCATTCTAGCTAAATTTGCAGGTAAAGTTGAACCCAATCCGGTTAAAGACCTCAAGATGATAAGAATCCAAAGGGAGGAGCCTGAAGAACATGACTATAGCAATGCCCCTTCACCAAATTACCCGATTGCAAATCTTGTGAAAAGAATCAATATCATGATTCCCAAAAGTGAAGGAAATGATGAAGCTATGTATCAAAATTTCATTAATCAGGTATCAATAAAGTTACATGAGCTTGAGGATGAATATAAGAAAATTGCTAAAAAACTACCTGGAAGCTTGATGATATATTTTAGCCTACTATTAACATTAAAATTGGGACTAATGAGATAGCTACACTTTGTGATTTAGGTGCAAGTGTTTCAACAATTCCAAAAAGTCTTTTTGATAAGTTAAATCTTGGCTCTTTTGAAATCACTGAGTTAAAATTACATTTAGCAGATTCTACCTACAAACATGCTGTAGGAATTAAAGAGAATACTTTAATATACATTAAAGGTTGTCTTGCTCTTATTGATTTTGTTATTGTTGACATTCCTGAAGATGCTACTACTCCTATCATATTAGTCCATCCGTTCTTAAGAACTATGAAGGCTTTGATTAATATACATGAAGGGAACGTGAAGCTTCAATTTCCTTCGTGGGATCCTTTTGTTATTCATTTCCTAGGAAGAAGAAAGCAAAGAATGATGAGAAGGAGGTCATCACATTGAAGGACAACTATTTTAGAGTGGGTGTTCCACACACTTGGCCTAAGTGAGCAACATCATGGTCAAGCTATTGACCATAAAAGAGCGGTTCATGGGAGGCATCCCATGTGAAATAAAGGTTCGAGTAAATTTTTAAATTTTAGTTTAAGTTTCATGATGAATAAAGAGTGCTAGAAAACTATAGTTAAGGAGGAGAAGTTCGGTGGTACTAAAATACCTACCTTATAAATGTTGTTGTTGGTCAAAAATTAAAGCTATCATATTTTTGTCAAAACATGGTGTTTCCCTAAGTTTCAGGTTAATAAAGAATTCTCGAAGAAATAGGTAAATTTTGGCGACTCCAGAAGGTTTAACGACCAACTATACGGAAGGAATAAAACTATCAGCCGTATAGTTCCGGTCGTATAGTTGTTTGGACATCTCCCCTTCAGTTTTCAAAAGATACAGTAAGTTTAAAAACCAACTATACGGCGGGAATAAAAATTCCGGCCGTATAGTTGTGGTCGTATAGATACCAATGCTTTCGTCAAAATTTGTTTCTAGGGTACAGTAAGTCTAACGAACAACTATACGGCAGGAATAAAAATTCTGGCCGTATAGTTCCGTCTGTATAGTTTGCGCCGTCAGGAGGAAACCCTAAGAAACCCTAAAAGTTTACCGTCAGACCAACTATATGGTGGGGATAAATATTCCGGCCATATAGTTTGGCCGTATAGTTCGTGCGACCACAAAAAATCCACGGGAAGGTACCCCTAACAACAAAATTTCAATCATTTTTTCTCTCTTCTACCTCCAAACCCTCTCATCACCTCAAGAGAACTTTATCTATACTCAATTTCGTTCGATTTCCACGCACACAAGTGATATAGGGTATGTTTCTCCTCCGATCCTCCAATTACTTTTTGCAAATTCATCTCCGATCAGTTGCCATTATCAATCTAGGGTGAGACCTATTTTGATCTAATTGCTATGTTTCTCTTGCCTAGATTATTATTTTGAGGAGATCATTTAGTGTGCTATGATGAGGAATATGTTATGTTTATTACTATGGGATCAAAAGGTTTTATTTTTCTTTCTTATTATTTTATATAATGAACATAAGGAGCCAATCGCGTGCGCGTGCCACCGTGAGTTCTTCTCGGGCTGCCACTGCAGCTTAGGACCGCATGGGGATACACTTTAGGGATGAGCTCCAATGTGATCGCTTCAACAAGATCAAGAACCGAGAAGTGAAGACAACCAAGTGGGCTTGCCCCATTATATTGAATCAACTCGGTATTTCTAATGACTTCAATTTACTTTGCAATAGAGTTGTCCTGTAAAACATTGTATTCCAAGATGCGCCTACTTATCGCTGGTTAACTCTTGAATTTTTAAGTTCTTTGAAAAGCACCATTAAAACATGGGAAGGAGAGGACATTTGTTTCCGACTTATGAACAACAATTATAGATTATAACTTGATTAATGGTGCAATTATTTTAATTTACCAAACACTGATGTTAATGCTTTACGTGCATCTTTTCCTGGCATGCACCCTTCCCCGGATGATTATTATAATAGAATGAGTTTCACCTCTAGAGTCAGCAGGGGGAAGAATATTCAGAATCCTGCTATTCGCTATTTGTTCTATGTTATTGCTAACACCTTGCAGGCACAAAATGAGTTTAAAAGACTCAATGAGGAGGACATCTTGGTCCTCGCAAAAGCTGCTTTCAACAACAACTTGTCACTCAACTTGGGCGTGATTCTTGTGCGCTACTTGGAGCACCAATCCTCCCAAAGCCAAGGACAATCACCTGTGGAGGCATCATCACCGTTCTTGCCATTGCCTTGGGCATCTACCTAGGTGAGTTGCAACCATGCTAGGTGAGCGACATGTTGCTTTCTCTACTTTAAAATCTTGTGGAATTCTCACTAGGAGAGGTGGTGGTTATTATTGCATATTGTTGGAGCTGTGCATCTCTACGTTGCTCCTTTGCCTAATGGTCTTTCCTCTATCGAGGAAGGACGTTTTCTATATGACTTGCAGTTTGAACAACACCAACCCAAGAAGGAGATTCCGAATGAGGATGAAGACCAAGAACAGGAGCAAGAAGTTCCTGAACAAGAGGAGCAGCCACCAAACTGGTTCGCTACATATCAAGATTTCCAGGAAACATGGAGGAACTATCGAGGGGATGCATAATCTTTCCCTAAACATCCGAAAAACCACTAGTAATTTAGCAACTCAATTTGCGAACTGGATCCACAACTTTTCCCGCTACCACAATGATTTGAAGGGCTTGCCAAAGCTTAAGCTTGGGGAAGTCTCCCCATTATCTTTATTTGGAGTTTGTTTTTAAATATTTCGAGGAATGCTTTTAGTTTGAGTTTATAAGCACTCGTGTTGGTTTCCCCAACATTTATCTTTAGTTATTTTTATTTGTTTTCGAGATTTTCTAGCCGAGCTTTGTCGCCAATAACTTCCTCCTCTTAAAAATCAACAAAAATATTTTTCCATTTATATTTATTTACCCTCTTCCTTTTTTATATTCTCCTTGTGGTTCTCGCATATTTGCAGGAGAGTGATCAACTTCGAGTTTCCAAGAAACAAATAAAAGGGGAAGAGATAAGTGGAACCAATCATGAGAGGTATGCCTTATGACTCCCCACTTTTGAAGTTTGAGAAACCCATGCTAGCTAGTAGTAAATGTTAAGAAATTATATTGGTGGAGTGAGTCTTTATATTGGAGTAAAAAAATTCATGGGTATTTAGTTGAGTATGTTTTGTTCCAGCTCTTGTAGTTAACCAAGTCTTGCCTAAAAATTTGCTAAACAATTGCAATAAGAAAAAGTCTCACAATTGAAGGCTTGGGTGTTGTAGTGTTTAGTCTTGAAAGCTTATTCCTAGAGACACCTAACACCATGGAAACAATGATTGACTTGATATATATCTTTGAAAGGATTTGTTCAATAGAATTAATTTTTAGCGGTTTTTGTGAGCATGCCAAAGTTTGACTTGTGAATCATAAGAATGTTATAGCTTTATGCATGTAAAACTTCATGGGATGCCAACAACTCCGCTAGCCTACGAACGATCTTCATGGAGGAAACTCCTAGATTTTGGCTATGAGTTAATTAAACATTTGTAGCGGCAATGCTATAATGGGTAAGATTCTTGGCATCCAAGTGTAGTTGTGTTCTTGATGGAATCACTCCTCTGGCTAATATGAGTAATCATTATGCAAAGGGGACAAAAACCTTGGTAATGCCATGAGTGTCCATCACAGTCCGATGAACTAATTAAATTTTTTGGCATGCTCACAATTACTTAAGAACTAAAATTCTTGAAGGACAATGAGTAGAAAAGTAGTGCTTGAAAAGTCTTGATTTATTGATATGGGAGATACTTTAGTGTATATGATTTTCATGACAAACTCTCGCACTCTCATTTTTACATGATTATACTTTATTGTTCAAAGGCAAGATTATGAGTTGATTACATGACATGGAATAGAGTTTACTCATTTGAATCATCCATGTAACAATAATCTTTCTGCTCTATAAGGATTTATTAAAACCCGTATAATATGCTTTCCATTACTCTATCTATGCTGAGTTTTTCAGATTAATAAAGTGGAGGGAACATGAGACTACCTATCATGAGTAAGATCATCATCTCGTTATTTCAGTTTAAATTCTAAGTTCCTTTTCGATTTTGGTTTTCTTTCTCGAGTACGATCAAGTTTAAGATTGGGGAGGTTGATGGCTGTGAAATATAGCCATGCACATCCACATTTAAACTAGATATTATTCATACTTTTGATGAAATATCTCTCTAGATCCTGCCACTAATGCCTAATGATCAAAGGGTTATGCAATCATATCTTTCCATTTTTCCCTACGCAGGAAATGACGTTTGATGATGGGAATCACAACATTAAAGTCAAAGATACGAGATTTCTAACAACCCAAAGAAACCAGGGGTCGTGAAGAGGAAATAGAAGGTTAAACAACCAACTATACGTCGGGAATAAAATTCCGGCTGTATAGTTTCGGCCGTATAGTTTCCACCGACACCGCTAGTTCATATAGAACAACTTTCGTGAAGGGACCCCTATATAAAGAGAACTCTCATGACGAGAAACAGAGTAGAGAGGAGGAGGAGAACACGAAAACACAACACCAAAGAGCTGCCGGAGGAATAGATCTAGATCCAATCTCACAAACCCTTCTCCACCACCATAGCCATAGTCCACCACTTTTAATAGTATATCGCATCTCCAATTGGCGACATTGTAAGACTATTCCCATCAATCTCATGATTTCCAATACAATGTTTATGATTGTTGATATCATCTCTATGTGTGAGTAATTATCCTTGGGCTAAGGGTTTCGGCCTAGCCATGTAGTTTGTGCATGTTATTTATCATAGATGGGATCGTGTATTAGTTTGTATGACATGATGATTATTGTATCCTCTCTTTCTTCAATCTAAGGACTTGTTAAGTAGCCAAGACCCCGAGGATTGATCCAAGTATAGGGAGTATGAGTAATGACTAATCTGCAGGATGGGAACCCAAGTGACAGAAAGGATAGTACGGCTGTATGTGAGGGATTTACTTGGGATTAACGGTGATGTCACTGCGCATATCATTAGTTATCTTTCTTCTATGGATGAGACTAATAGGCTATTTCTATAAGCGGTTGCGGAGGCGATAGCAGTTATGGATGCTCTACCCACATATAATTATCTTGCTCTAACGATTACATGCATACTTTATTATTATCTTTTATTCCCATTAGATGTTTTGCACAGCTATAGGTGAAACCGAATGCCCCAGGCTCTCTCTCCATCATCGAAAACAACAAAAGATCGCAAACTCTAGGTGCAGTAAAACACTAGAAGAATTCTAAAACTCTCGAAGGTCCATTAAAGTAAAGTCACCTAGCTTTCTGCTTCCCGAGGATTCGATAACCTAGGTCTACTAGGGAAAATAGCTATACTACATCCGTAATCTGGATCAAAGGTATCAATGGGCATGCATGTTCTTTGTGCTACATACAAGGTCACTGGACATGTTTGTTCGCTACTCTACAAATTTCAAGTCATACACATGTTTGTTATTTTTTCATGCACATGTTCTTAGCTACTCCATACAATAGTAATTGCCTGCTATTGTGTAGTTCTTGCAAAATGTAAAGTCAGTGGAAAATATTAGTGTGGATTCCCTGCTCCACAGTTACTGAATCTATCTGGTTTATCCTGATCTAAGTTCTTGCTATTACTTCCTCCCTGTCATCATTCTGCTATCCCGTCTTACCAGTTTAAACTCATCGTACTAGTTTCATTATAATTTTGTTGTTGCCATCTGGATCTTTAAAAGCTGCAATACTGACTATTTTCTTTTTTTGCATAGATCTCAAAAAGGGAACACTGAACATGTTGGTTTGCACAACCTCTTCTACAGGTTCACAAGCGATGCCATTGTTTCCTTATCTGGTGCTGGTTCATCCTAAGCAACAACATAACTACCCTCTACTATGTAGTTCATTTGTCGTTTGCATTCCTACTCTACAAGTTCTCTTATGATGCCATTATAATTTCTATCCGGTTGAATCCTAGCTATGAAAATAACTGTATGCCCATTGTGTAGCTCACTGCAAATTCTGAGTGACCCAACATCTCTTCCATTCTAGGATATACTACTGCTTCCATATATATTTGGTGAAATGACCTGACTGGTTTATATTTGATAAAACTCTAATAAACACTCTATTCGATTGCTCAATTCATTTGTAGGCACACGTGTGTAATGCTTGCTTGTCCTGTTCTACAGGTTCACAAGCAACGCCATTATATTTCATATCTAGTGGTTCGTTGTAAGTAGCGACATATCTATCCTCTACTATATATATAGTTAATTCGTGGTTTGCATGCCTGCTCTACAAGTTCTCTTATGATGCCATTATAATTTCTATTCGGTTGATTCCTAGCTATGATAGTAACTACAAGGCCCATTGTGTAGCTCACCGCAAATTCTGAGTCACCCAATGTCTCTTGCATTCTAGATTAAAAAACTAATTCCATATATATTTGTTGAAATGACCTGGCTAGTTTATATTTTCTTAAATTCTAAGAAATACTTTTATTGATTGCTCATTTCATTATAGGGACACTTGTTTAATGCTTGCTTGTCCTGTTCTATAGGTTCATGATACGTCCAATTTGCATCACCATTCTATATCATAATTTGCCTCTATTCATTGATATATTTCGTATTAAGAGGTGTTACTTATGTATTTTCATCTGTTTTTGCATGTTGGATGATTCTTGGAGGATGAACTACCGGAGTCAGGATTCTGATGGAAAAAGCGGTGTTTTGATGCAATTTCGCGAAGATCAAAAAAATACCAGAAAACTACAGAAAATTATATTTTCCTAGAAGAGGAAGGATGCCAGAAGGGTAGGCGGAGTTGGGTCACAGGGGGCCCACACCTGAAGGGGGTGTGGCCACCCTGGCCCACCTCTGGCTCCGCCCTCTCACCTATATCTTCTCCTCGAAACCCTAGAGTCAAGGGGAGGGACCACAGAAAGATTCTGCCGCCTCTTCGGGGCGGAAAACACCGATAGAGAAAGAGCTCTCCGGCAGGCAGATTTCTGCCGGGAAAATTCCTTCCCGGAGAGGGGAGATCATTGCCAGCAACACTATCATCAAGCTAGACTTCATCGGGATCATCATCATCATCATCATCATCCACACCATCATCTCCACTAGCACCATCATCTCCACTCCATCCCGCTGTAACAATTGTGTTGAATCTTGCATAGTTCTTAGGGGAAACTTTCCCGATGTTGATTACTATTGTAGTTGATGCTTGTGAGTGGAACCATTGAATCATTTTTGATGTTCAGATTGTTATCCATCATCATATCATCTCTAATCTTGATCCACATGATGTCTCATGAGTAGTTCGTTTAGTTCTTGTGGACATGGGGGAAGTCATGTTGTTAGTAGTGGAATTGTGTTGAGGTATTATTCAATGGTTTAATATTTAAGTTGTGGTGCTATTCTTCTAGTGGTGTCATGTGAATGTCGACTACATGATACTTCACCATTTATGGTCCTAGGGGAATGCATTGTGTATTTGGCTACTAATTGTGGGGTTGCCGGAGTGACAGAAACCTGAACCCCCGTTAGGAAACCTTTGCACAAGGGAGTGTAGGATCTCAGAGTTTACGGCTGGTCTTAGGTTTTTATCTTAATTGCTTTCTTATAGTTACGGATGCTTTCAAGGGGTTTAATCACAATTATGTATTAGTCCAAGTAAGGTCGGTACATTAGCATAGGTTCACCCACACAACACTTATAAAACCAAAGAAGATTAATCAGCTATATGAAACGAAAGCACTTGATGGTATTCCCATGTGTCCTCGAGAATGTTTAGTCCTCATTAGTATTTCCACCGGCTTGACCTTTGATAGGAAATTATTGGGCCACTGGGTGAAATTATTTGTTGTCTTTATTTACTTGCACTTTATTTCCTTTCTTTATAAGAAAACCCCTAAAAATCTGTTTGCTAAGTATTTACATATATTTCTTGCTCCATACCACTAGTCAACACCTTCTTCTCCTCATTGGGATCGACACTCCTATTTATCAAAAGTACTACGATACAGCCCCTATACTTGTGGGTCATCAAGACTATTTTCTGGCGCCGTTGCCTTAGAGTGAAGTGCTATTGAAGAGTGGAACTGGTAAAGGAAAATTCTACTGTGAGTATTACTTTTTATTTCTATCTGTTACTTTGTTTCCAATATGGATAACCCACTTGGTTTCATGTTTGGGAAAACTACTACCACTGTTAGGGTAGTAGATGAATCACCACCTATTGAGATAGATCCTTTTAAGATACCTACAAGTATTGTTGATCGTGTTATGGATAACTATTATTTTGGGGATGGAACTGCCCATACTGGTGTTCACTTTCTTTTTATCCATGAATTATGCGGGTTGTTTAAGTGTGCATGTATCACAACTGAATAGGTGAATAAAAAGTTACTCTCCATATCATTGAAAGGAAGATCTGAAGAATGGTATAAGCTGCTGAAGAATGGACAATCCATGGAACGGGAGGAAATAGTACCTCTCTTTTATTCTAAAATCTATCCTCCCAGTGAGATTCATAAGGATATGAATCAAATATATAACTTTTGGCCTCGTGATGGAGAGAGTATAGCCCAAGCTTGGGGGAGATTGAAGTTACTAATGCTTAAATGTCCTATTCATGAACTCCCTAACAATATTATTATCACTAACTTTTATGCAAGGCTTTCTCTTCATGATAAATATTTATTAGATCCTTCTTGTGCTGGATCATTCACACAAATGAAGGAAGAAGCTAAATGGGATCTCCTAGACCGTATTCAAGAGAACACTAAATCATGGGAGAATGACAAAGGAAGAAAGTCGGGTATAAACTATGATTATGAATGCATTAAATATTTTATGGGAACTGATGACTTCCGTGATATTAGTACTAAGTATGGTCTTGATTCTCAAGTTCTTGCCAATTTTTAAGGCTTTTGCCTCTTATATTGAAATTCCCAAAAGGAGTGTGACAAGTACTGTGCGCCTTATAAAGATGTTGTTAATCATGTTCCTATTAGAAGCTCTAAAGTTTGTACTATTGATCCTATTTTGCCTGAACCTTATATTGAAAAAATTCCTTTTGTAACATCCCAACTTTAGCAACCCAAATTAAATGACCAAAAGGGAAAAAATCAGGGGGAGCAAAAACTTTTTCTTGCAATATGTTCTTACTTGTTTGCTCGTGCTCAAGCAACTGGTTGTGTATTTATAGTGTACTCCTCATCTCAACACTAGTTTACCAAAAACTATTATACAAAAGAGATGTCTTGGCTCATCTTTCATATTCTCAAACGTTCTAGCATTTCAGAACCTGAGCCAAGATGACCTTGACCCAACAAAATACTTTACTAGTTTCTTTTGACAAACTATGGAGACCTATATATTATCTCCTTATGTTTTCAAAACCTTTTTCATCTCAATCTTGGTAGAGATACCAAGATGGTACTTATATTACTTCAAACAAAAACTCCTTTTAAAATACCCATCCTTACCTAGAGATAGGCTTGATGGTAACCCTAGTACTAGTTGGATAAGTAATAAGATGAATTGCCTTGATCTGCTGGTTGATGAATTGCCTTGATCTGCTGTCTGACGAATTGCCTTGATCTGCAATTTGCCTTGTTTGCTTAGGAACTAGAGTGAGGAAATATAGTAGCTCATCCCTTAGAACCTAATCCTTTCTTGTGATCATCAATATCAAAGCAAGAATCCAACTCTAGATCTATCCTAAGCCACTAAGGTAACCACCTCCCCTCATGCTCAGATCAATCCAAGGATAATCCCTCTGGATGGTTTCCAACTCAACGAAGACCTAATCCAAGTAGAGATAATATATACTTATCCCTCACATAAACATCCTCCAAATGATCATGAGTTTAGAACCTAGCCTCCCCTCAAAATTATCTACACTTGCACTCTAGTCAAAATCTCCAAAACTGCAAAAATGGCTAAGTCTAGATTTCTTATCTAGATTCAATCTTTGGAGCTCTACCATTTCCAACCTATGCGCATTCTTGATAATGTAACTGAACCATCTTGTAGTACATTATTAGTAATACCAAGGCCCACTCTTGCCCTTGGCTAAGCCATTCTACCTCCCACTCATCCATGATGGTTTTGTAGTCAAGATACTAATATTTTCTGCAAACCTTATCAAATTACCTACTTTGGCAGAAGCCCACATTTATATGCCACCTTCCCTTGACCAACTTCTTTCTTGGTTATGATATACTAATCATGGCCTATCAACTCCCACTTCACTTGTTTCCATTGTAGCCTTGTGCTTCTTAAACCCACATGGTTTAGGAAGCTACCTGATGCATCTGTTATGGCAGTCTTATGTTCAACAAAGTTTACCATCTCACCTAGATCACCTCAATTGAAATCAAGACAAAATCTTGCTTCCATGATCATATATATGACATGGTCTATCCATCCATATACCCCTTGTACCAAGGTGAGCTCTGAGCTCCCTAATCCAGTCCTATTTAGGTGGCATCCGAATAACAAAACCCTAGATCCTCCCCGAATCTAGTTTCCATCCTTTTCACCACTTTTCTTCAAAACCAAGGTTGACCTTGATACCTACATCAATTCTACATCATACACCTTGGATATAAGCATCCCCAAATAATTCCCACAATTATTTGGATTATTAAACTATTTTATTCCCTTTACTTACCAATTTCTCAAATTCCTTGTCTATAAAGGAAAGTTTGTTTTTCTCTAGATAACTTTTCCAACTCAATGCATAATTGAGTTCTCCTCATCATATCCCATCTTTCAAACTCAAAAATAAATATTTTTTAGATCCTTTATTATTTCTTTTTGCTATTTTTCTTAAATGGCAGAAACAAGAAATAATTCCCTAAAAATACTTTTCCACCTCAATAAATCCCAATAAAATTCTACAA
Source organism: Avena sativa (assembly GCA_916181665.1). NCBI lineage: Eukaryota > Viridiplantae > Streptophyta > Magnoliopsida > Poales > Poaceae > Avena > Avena sativa. The sequence goes on along the minus strand of OV702283.1, from coordinate 236,312,955 downwards.
TGAGTGTTATGGTACTTAGGACCATCTCACATAAAAAACGAAGCTTATCCAATGTAAAAACATAATTCTTGTTTCCATAATCTATTTTTGTACTTTTTGAAGAAGTGCATTTAAATGGGATTATAATCATCAGAAAAATCCCATTTAAATCATGGAGATATTATTTGACCTATACCACCTACCAGTACTATTTTCACACTTTGTGCAATACTATTTTTACAACCTCTTTGACAAGCCTCCATTTGATCAACTTTGCCAAAATAATCAAATCTTGATTCAAACCAACTCTACTCCTCACCAAATCTTGTCAAGTACTCCTCCACAGCAGCACACACACCCCTCTGGTCGACCAACACTGTAGCACCACTGACCACTTGTCCTTTTGTGCTTGTTTGAAGAGGGAGGCAAAGCTCATATCCCTTCAAGCCATATTTAAACTCATCGCAACACCCCCACTCCCTCTCTGCTCTATGCACGACCCTAAGCACACCACACCCCCTCCCCACTGCCCCTGGCCACCAATGGGAACCCATAGACCAAGCCCTAGCTCATCCATGATCTATGTCCACCATGCAACACTCCATCTCTACATAGGACTAGAGGCCACCCCAGCCTCCCCTCGTTTCTCATTTTCGCCACACACCTCCCAGAACACCTCCTCCCCTCTCCCCAGCTCTGCTCTTCTCAAAGGTGAAGGAGAGAGAAGCCTCGGCCATGGCAAAGAAAAGCCTGCCCCGAGCTCCACCCCTTCGCCCTCCCTCTCTGCATGTCACTCCATTTTAATCCCCTCGCTCCCCTGCTTCTAACCATACCCCTATCTTGCCCTAGGAACGCCTTTGGACGCCTCCCTGACGAAGCCCGACGTGCTCCTCCCCGGCCGTCGTCGCGCGCGCACCATCCCAGCGTTGGAACCAGCCGTGCAACCCCTCGTTGAACTCGGCAAGGAGCGCCACGTCACCCTGCTTCCTCCCTGTCGCCTCGCCGCCCTCTGGTAAGCTCCGTCGTCGCCCTCCGACCCCGCCTAGGGTTTCCGCCCCGGCGCTCCCACCGCGAGGATGAAGACGGCTAGGAGCCGTCGATCTCGATCTAATCGAGTTGCTCCCGCTGTCCCTTACCTCTTCACCCTAGGGCAGGCCCGGCTAGGCCAGATCCAGCGCCTTGGCCCAGTACCGCCCCCGATTCGGCCCACGAACTCCCTCCCCCTCTTTTCTTTTTATATTGTATAGATCCAGGAAAATGCCCAGTCACTTTAAATCAAAATAAATAAGTAAAAGCCTTCAAAACTTCTAGATCTAAAATTCCTCAAGTCTCTGGATGTTTTTCCTAACATGTAGGCCAGGTTTTATACCAAAATATTCATTAGAATAAATATGATAAATCATACCCCCAGATCTATCTAGTGCACTAAACAATTTCTCTAGAATATTCGACAAGTCCAAATAGAGTAAACCCAATTGGTAATGAAAGGTACTGACCGTACCTTTCAAGTCCCACTGGCCCCACCTTAAATTGTTTCTTAGATTACTGGTAACAAAAATAACAAAATAAATCCATTTCTAACTTTAGTAATTTATCTAGGACAAACCAAATGAGGTTTGGACCTAGTTTCAACTCTTAGTTGACACAAATAACCATATCCTACTTAATCCAGCAGCTCATAATTTTATGAGTCTCTGTTAAAATTTGGTGAATTAAACCCTTCTATGCATGGTTTATTCACTAATAAAATCATTACAGTAGCTATATTATTCCAAAAAGGTTGATTACAATTTCTACAAAAAGTTATTCCCAGTACCTAGCATGTGTCCTTGGAATCAACTAAAAATCTTCTGTAGAATAAATATAATGAAAAAGAGAAATCCTGTCCAGTATTGCCTTTGGCAACTTCTCAAGGGCATTCTGTTAATTGTTTTTAAGAGATTCCAACTCCTCTTGTTGCAGTCCAGCAAATACTACCTTTTAACCCAAGGAAATAATTTTTGGAACTCCAGAGAAGTTCTGGTGAATTATTTCCTTAAACTAGGGTTTTATCCACTATAAAATCCATTATAAATCAAGGGAAATTGATAAAATGGTGAAACCACTTCTGTTTGCTTCATTTTATCAATACCTATCTGATGTTATCATTTTTGTACAATGGTAGCATACAGATCAATCCCTTGGTCAAAAACCCCTCTCTTAGGTAGTTCCTAGACTACAAATCCAAAGGGAGCTTTTCCCTAATCTTCTCCCAACCCAATCAATCCCAACCTCCAACATCACACTGATGTATATCTTGTAGTTATTATTTACTTGTTGTATGGTTTGATGTTTGTCTGCCTTGTATTGATTGTGGGTTGTTTGCTTGCATGTATGCTCGATAACGGCGATAGTTGCGATTGTGTGACACCGAGAAGAAGGAAGCATCGGGGTTATTCTTAGTATTGATATTATTGGTATTATGGTTATCTAACGCTGTCAAGGGACTTCTCGCTGGTCACAGGCAAGCCACCATTCCTGAACTCCTATATTAACCTACTCCTGTTTCTCAACTGCTTTATATCCCATTTATGAGTTGCATGATCAAAGGCATGGTTTGATTCAAATAAACAGACGTGAGTAATTTGGCTCCTCCAAGTTATGAATGAGTGTCCATTGGACACCTACCCTATTTTCACCTACTCTTACCCCTTATAATGAGGCTAAGATGATTAGCATCTTCCCTCTTGGAACCCATGGATTTTCAAGACTAAAACTATTTTGGGTTTTACCCTACCACAATGTTTTCAAAATAAAACCCTTGGAAAAAGGCATCATTTCCGAGTGGAAGTTTTACTAAAAGAAGATATGAGGTGGATGAAGAGAAAATAAAGCAAGAGAAAGAGAAGGGATGTTCTAAGCCAATGTCCGGAACAATTTTATCCATGCAACCACATTACCCCAGACACTGGGGCTTAGATCGTAGTTTGTGGTCTTTAGCCGGGGCTACTCTTACTCGCTAAAGGGGAGAAATCCCCTGAAATCCGGGCTACCTGTAGGGTAAGGCACTGGTGCAACAATTGGGTCTCTCGCGAACGGTATGCTTTTAGGTATTACGGATGGAAGATTGTCACTATTGCTATCTGACAGACTTTGGTCTGGAGATAGGGGTCAGTACAGAAGGAAGGACCAGGGTCATAGTACCCCATACTCATACCGGAGAGAATAACCCAAAAGGAAAAGCCGCCGTTGCTAGGGATGAACAAATGAAAATCGTAAGTTTGATTATCTGAGCCCTGTCTACCATGTGTAGCAGGCCGTGGTTTTATCTCGGCGGATGTATTGATTCTTGTGGGTAAAGTGCAAAAACTCTGCAGAGTTTAATATATTCGAATAGCCGTGTCCACGGTCAAGGATGGTTGGAATGGAAAGTGCTAGGAGAACCCATCGGATAAGTTGTGATGAAATAAAAGATGTGACTTGGTCACGAAGAAAGATAAGAATGAGTTTGGTTTTGACCAGTGATGGTCGAAGACGTTTAAAAAGGGCTTTACAACAAAACTGTTTCAGAAATCTTTTTAACAAGGATGTGGAGATTTCTGGATTTTCAAAAAGGAGGCATATTTTTTGAAAACGCTTTTTCAACAAAGATATAGAGATGCCAATGTTAGGTCTTTCGAAAGCAACCATAGTGTAGAGCTATCTCGCCACATCCAGATATGCATTATCTTATTTACCTGTCTTAGTGGTTTGCGAGTACATTCAAAGTACTCACCGGCATTGTCCCTGGCTATTTACTTGGCCAGATTGCAGATGTTAAGCAGGATCGAGGTGCCGACGTCTATGCGAGCTAGGCCATCTTCCCAGTGAGTTGCCTGTAGGGTAAGGCACGGGCTTTGCGCTGAAGACATCCGCTACTTGTGTTGTAATTTCCATAATGGCCCCTTTGTAAGTTTTGTACTCGTTAATGTAAGGATGATATAATGATACTAGTCGGTTATGCTCACGGCTCACTGATCATGGGAATGTGAATTGTATGCATAACGGGTATTCTCGGACCGTAAATCCGGGATGCCACAGACATGGTATCAGAGCCATCCTGACTGTAGGAGACTTTAGTTAGCATGGACGTTAGACAGGACAACCCCTATTTATGAAAACCCTAGTTTTCGCAAACTATTTCGTCAAAAGCTTTTCAAAAGAATGCTTATCTCATATTCTCTGAATTAAACAATTTGAAAATGGATTACTCTATATCTCATCTACTTCAAATGTTTTGTTTCCAAAAACAAAGTCCGACTCGGAGACTATGAAGGTGGAGATCCCGAAAGGAAGAGACACTGAGACAAGCAAAGCAAAGGAGCTACCAACGATGACAGACACTACAAGATCGCCCTACCTACGGAGTCCTTCACCATCCCCAAATAAATCAAGTACGGCACCAATGACAAAGACAGCAAGACAGAAGTTAAGACCTCCGCAACATCCGTACTTAGGAATTATCATCCCTAAAATAGGATTCCCTCTATGGCGAGTAGTCCCCTCCTTAGTACTCATGGTATGCCTTGTTTGCTTGTCATATGCGTGTTTGATGCTTGGAATGTGTTGATTGTCTGCCGGGAATCATCCAAAACTGTAGTCTTGACCACCTAGTTGGTAGATCACAATACTACCTCTCGCAAACCCCTTAGCCGGAAACCTCTCCTCAGCAGGATGTCCACCTAAGAAAAACCTCGACAACCTCAGGTACAGCCCTAAGGTGGAAAGACTGTGTCTTTCCACTCAACGCCAACGAACCGCCCCTCTCTACCTTGAGAGTCGTCCGAAGAAGACAAAGCCATGACGCCTCTTAGTATCAATTGTGTATCTTTATAAATCAGCACCCCTCCGTGTTATCTCACCCCTAAGCCACAAACCCTCCTCTGTGCAGATGGAACCCATTGACAAAGCCTGGCTAAGCGTCGGATTCCCTGTGCTCCTATGGGACTCCCTGCTTCTTTGCGGATACACCCAACCTCCCACCTACCAACTCCACAAGGGACTGGAAACCGGACTATTTCTGGGTCAAGTGATCATCCAACCAAAGTATGGAGTACCCGGAGAACCCATTCGCGCCACAGGATTTCGTATGCCAACCCTAGTGCTGGCTCTCCAAATGGCAGCAAGAGAAGCATTGGTTCGCATTCGGGATGTCCTTCCTGAGATGAGGCAACCAAAAACCTTCTTTCTTCCCATCAAAGGAAGCGTGGATTCATCCGGTCAATCCCAAGATCCTCGCTTGACCTACCCCGCCTTGCATCTTCAAGCCTGCTATAGCTATGCTGGAAATGAGCTCCTCACCGCAGTTGTTGATGAGTACCATCGCACCCAGATGGAACTTCATCGCGTGCAAGCTATCCTGGATCGCAAGGAAGCTTTAGAAGTCCAGCACAAGAACCAAGCAATAATCAAGGAACTGGAAGAATCCTCTGGAAGCCGCATCCTCCAAGGAAGAAAGAAGTGTGTCACCGCGCGTCAGTACTTCAAGAGGTTCAAGCCACCCCAAGATATACAAGGATCCTCCACCCACCTCCCTGAAGGCGAGGATGAAGCCAAAGAGGATTCTCCTGGATCTTCCGCAAGCGGCAATTAGCCTAGCGTGATAACGATGGATCGTAGTACCTATGTATCACCCCACAATCTGTTTTTTAAAACTCTAAGTGCCTTGTCTCCCTGCGACACAGACCGGTTTTGTAACCCCTTAAGTACCTCTGCCACCGACCGGCTTGAGCCTGCTAAATGTATGGATGATATGCAAGTATGATATCCTTCTTTGCATGTTTTACCCACGATGTTGCATCAGACTAAACCTGGAACGACCCATTTCTAAAGGACCTCTGTACCTAGACCGCCAAAACACCAACGACATCTTCCAACCCGTCGGACCCGTACCCGCTCAAAACTAACTACCTGGAAGCTGGTAGGCGCCCTTCCGATAGACCCTCCATCTTATGAAGCAGTTCTGACGACATCGACCGAAGATAACTACACCGAAGGAAAGGTGTAGCGCTTCACCCCGACATCAGCATACGACTCCAATCAAGAAAGTCGGCGACTTCACCCAAAACCCCTAGTTTTGATCTAAGGGGGAAAGACTGTGTCTTTCCCGCACAAAAAAACCTATAGACCCCTGGAATCGACCACTACTTAGCACTAAACGAGAACCAGTCCTCAAAATCCAAATCATCGACCCTGCAAGAGGACGACCACCGACACTTCTCCAGAGTCAGAAGGACTTCGTGAAGATCCTCTGCTCCAAGGTCGACCGCCCCAGCCAACCTTCCGGTGTATCAAGACCTTGAAGAGAGAAAAGTTGACCACAAGGCGAAGAATAAATAAGACTCAACGCGCCCTCTCGTCTCAAGAAGGAAGCACCCCGTCAACACAAAACCGACCTAGACTTGTCCTAAGGGGAAAAGACTACGTCTTTTCCACTCGCTTAATCTAAAATGCCCCAAACTCGAAACCCTCAGCTCCAACCCGTGACTAACCACGTTGGGTTTCTGCAAAACCTATTAGAGCCTTATAACTTCCACCGCTGAAATTATTAAGCGGATGTTATCAACCAAACCCTACTCCTCCCTAATCTCGGGACGAGATTATTTTAAGGGGGAAAGGTATGTAACATTCCAATTTCAGCAACCCTGATTAAATGACCAAAAGGGCAAAAATCAGGGGGAGCAAAAACGTTTTCTTGCAATATGTTCTTACTTGTTTGCTTGTGCTCAAGCAACTGGTTGTGTATTTATAGTGTACTCCTCATCTCAACACTAGTTTACCAAAAACTATTATACAAAAGAGATGTCTTGGCTCATCTTTCATATCCTCAAATGTTCTGGCATTTCAGAACCTGAGCCAAGATGACTTTGACCCAACAAAATACTTTACTAGTTTATTTTGACAAACTACGGAGACCTATATATTATCTCCTTATGTTTTCAAGACAGAACCTTCAATTACTCTTATCCCTAGGTTTTTCCAAAACCTTATTAAAACCTTTTTCATCTCAATCTTGGTAGAGATACCAATATGGTACTTATCTTACTTCAAAGCAAAACCCCTTTTAAATACCCATCCTTACCTCAAGCTAGGCTTGATGGTAACCCAAGTCTTAGTTGGATAAGTAATAAGATGAATTGCCTTGATCTGCTGGTTGATGAATTGCATTGATCTGCTGTCTGACGAATTGCCTTGATCTGCTATTTTCCTTGTTTGCTTAGGAACTAGAGTGAGATAATCTAGTAGCTCATCACTTAGGACCCAATCCTTGCTTGTGATCATCAATCTCAAAGAAATCATCCAAGTCTAGATCTATCCTAAGCCACTAAGGTAACCACCTCCCCTCATGCTCAGATCAATCCAAGGATAATCCCTCTGGATGGTTTCCAACTTAGTGAAGACGCAATCCAAGCAGAGATAATATCTACTTATCCCTCGGATCAACATCCTCCAAATGATCATGATTTTAGAACCTAGCCTCCCCTCAAAATCATCTACACTTGCACTCTAGTCAAAATCTCCAAAACTGCCAAAATGGACAAGTCTAGATTTCTTATCTAGATTCAATCTTTGGAGGTCTACCATTTCGAACCTATGCGCATTCTTGAGAATGTACCTGAACCATCTTGTAGTACATCATTAGTAATACCAAGGACCACTCTTTACCTTGGCTAAGCTATTCTACCTCCCACTCATCCATGATGGTTTTGTAGTCAAGATACTAATCTTTTCTGCAAACCTTATCAACTTACCTACTTTGGCAGGAGCCCACATCTATATGCCACCTCCCCTTGACCAAATTCGTGTTTGGTTATGATATACTAATCATGGCCTATCAACTCCCACTTCACTTGTTTCCATTGGATCCTTGTGCTTCTTAAAACCACATGGTTTAGGAAGCTACCTGATGCATCTCTTATGGTAGTCTTATTTTCAACAAAGTTTGCCATCTCACCTAGATCACCTCAATTGCAATAAAGCACAACTCTTGATTCAATGATCATATATATGACATGGTCTATCCATCCATATACCCCTTGTACCAAGGTGAGCTCTGAGCTCCCTAATCCAGTCCTATTTAGGTGGCATCCGAATAACAAAACCCTAGATCCTCCCCGAATCTAATTTCCATCCTTTTCACCACTTTTCTTCAAAACCAAGGTTGAATTTGATGCCTACATAAGTTTTACATCATCCACCTTGGATATAAGCATCCCCAAATAATTCCCACAATTATTTGGATTATTAAACTATTTTATTCCCTTTACTTACCAATTTCTCAAATTCCTTGTCTATAAAGGCAAGTTTGTTTTTATCTAGATAAATTTGCCAACTCAATGCATAATTTAGTTCTCCTCATCATATCCCATCTTTCAAACTCAAAAATAAATATTTTTGAGATCCTTTATTATTTCTTTTTGCCGTTTTTCTTAAATGGCAGAAACAAGAAATAATTCCCTAAAAATACTTTTCCACCTCAATAAATCCCAATAAAATTCTACAATGAGTGTTATGGTACTTAGGACCATCTCACATCAAAAACCAAGCTTATCCAATGTAAAAACATCATTCTTGTTTCCATAATCTATTTCTGCACTTTTTGAAGAAGTGCATTTAAATGGGATTATAATCATCAGAAAAATCCCATTTAAATCATGGAGAGATTATTTGACCTATACCACCTACCAGTAATATTTTCACACTTTGTACAATACAACTTTTACAACCTCTTTCACAAGCCTCCATTTGATCAACTTTGCCAAAACAAGCAAATCTTGATTCAAACCAACTCTACTCCTCACCAAATCTTGTCAAGTACTCCTCCACAGCAGCACACACACCCCTCTGGTCGACCAACACTGTAACACCACTGACCACTTGTCCTCTTGTGCTTGTTTGAAGAGGGAGGCAAAGGTCATGTCCCTTCAAGCCATATTTAAACTCATTGCAGCACCCCCACTCCCTCTCTGCTCTATGCACGACCCTAAGCACACCACACCCCCTCCCCACCGCCCCTGGCCACCAATGGGAAGCCCATAGACCAAGCCCTAGCTCATCCATGAGCTATGTCCACCATGCAACACTCCATCTCTAAATAAAAGGACTTGAGGCCACCCCAGCCTCCCCTCATTTCCTATTTTCCCCACTCACCTCCCAGAACACCTCCTCCCTTCTCCCCAGCTCTGCTCTGCTCAAAGGTGAAGGAGAGAGAAGCCTCGGCCATGGCAAAGAAAAGCCAGCTCCGAGCCCCATCCCTTCGCCCTCCCTCTCTACATGTCTCTCCATTTTAATCCCCTCGCTCCCTGCTTCTAACCATACCCCTATCTTGCCCCAGGAATGCCTCTGGACGCCTCCCCGACATGCTCCTCCTCGTCCGTCGTTGCGCGAGCACCATCCCGGCGTTGGAACCAGCCGTGAAGCCCCTCGTTGAACTCGGCAGGGAGCACCGCATCACCCTGCTTCCTCCACGTCTCCTCGCCGCCCTCTGGTAAGCTCTGCTTTCGCCCTCCGACCACGCCTAGGGTTTCCGCCCCGGTGCTCCCACCACGAGGAGGAAGACGGCTGGGAGCTGTCGATTTCGATCTAATCGAGCTGCTCCCACTGTCCCTTACCTCTTCCACTTAGGGCAGGCCCGGCTGGGCCAGATCCAGCGCCTCGACCCAGTACCGCCCACGATCCGGCCCACGAACTCCCTCCCCCTCTTTTCTTTTTTTGTTGTATAGAACCAGGAAAATGCCCAGTCACTTCAAATCAAAATAAATAAGTAAAAGCCTTCAAAACTTCCAGATCTAAAATTCCTCAAGGGTCTGGATGTTTTCCCCAACATGTAGGACAGGTTTTATACCAAAATATTTATTAGAATAAATATGATAAATCATACCCCCAGATCTATCCAGTTCACTAAACAATTTCTCCAGAAAATTCTGCAAGTCCAAATGGAGTAAACCCAATTGGTAATGAAATGTAATGATCATAACTTTCATGTCCCACTGGCCCCACCTTAAATTGCTTCATAGATTACTGGTAACAAAAATAATAAAATAAAGCCATTTCTAACTTAGTAATTTGTCTAGGCCAAACAAAATGAGGTTTGGACCTAATTCAAACTCTCAGTTGACACACATAACAATATCCTACTTAATCCACAAGCTCATAATTTTATGATTCTATGTTAAAATTTGGTGATTTAAATCCTTATGTGCATGGTTTATTCACTAATAAAATCAATACCGTAGCTATGCAACTCCAAAAAGGTTGATTCCAATTTCTACAGAAAGGTATTCTCAGTACCTAGCGTGTGTCCTTCGAATCAACTAAAAAGCTTTTGTAGAATAAATCTAATGAAAAAGATAAGTCCTGTCTAGTACTGCCTTTGGGAATTCTCAAGGGCTTTCTGGTAATTGGTTTGAAAAGATTCCAACTCCTCTTGTTGCATTCCATCAAATACTACCTTTTAACCCAAGGAAATAATTTTTGGAACTCCAGAGAAGTTCTGGTGAATTATTTCCTTAAACTAGGGTTTTATCCACTATAAAAACCATTATAAATCAAGGGAAATTGATAAAATAGTGAAACCACTTCTGTTGGTTTCATTTTATCAATACCTATCTGACTGTATCATTTTTGTACAATGGTAGAATACATATCCAGCCCTTGGTCAAAACCCCTCTCTTAGGTAGTTCCTAGACTACAAATCCAAAAGGAGCTTTTCCCTAATCTTCTCCCAACCTAATCAATCCCAACCTCCAACATCACACTGATGTATATCTTGTAGTTATTCTTTACTTGTTGTATGGTTTGATGTTTGTCTGCCTTGTATTGATTGTGGGTTGTTTGTTTGCATGTATGCTCGATAACGGCGATAGTTGCGATTGTGTGACGCCGAGAAGAAGGAGGCATCGGGGTTATTCTTATTATTGATATTATTGGTATTCTGGTTATCTAATGCCGTCAAGGGACTTCTCGCTGTTCACAGGAAATCCACCATTCCTGAACTCCTATATTAACCTACTCCTGTTTATCAACTGTTTTATATCCCGTTTATGAGTTGCACGACCAAAGGTAGGGGTGGGCGTTCGGTCATGACCGAAAATTCGGTCTTTTCATATCGGTCTATTTTGAAATCGGTCTTCAAACAAAAAAAGACCGAAATTTACTTGTTACTTTTACTAACCGACAAATTCGGTTACCCGATAATTCGTGTTCGGTTTCGGTCATGACTGAATTGTGTAGTAGATATTATCAAATACAAAAGTTCGATAATATTTGGTAAATTATTTGGTACTATGTAAGTTGTAATTTGAATATAAAATACACTTCATATAGTCATATTAATTTGCGGAAACTAACATTTAATAATACTAAATTTGGCTTAGTCGAGAAAGATAAATCTATAGTTATGAGCAACTAGGGCTTTGGAACTACGTCACTCTCACCTAAAATTTGGTCAGTTCGGTCTATTCGGTGACCAAGAACTAATGACCTAATTAATCGAACAAAATTCGGTCTATAAAATTTGCTACCCAATTTTTTGATCGGTCCTTTCGGTGTACTCGGTTTCTGTCTCGGTCTTTTCGGGTTCGGTTTTTGGTTATCGGTTTTTCTGCCCACCCCTAATCAAAGGCATGGTTTGATTCAAATAAACAGACGTGAGTAACTTGGATCCTCCAAGTGATGAATGAGTGTCCATTGGACACCTACCCTATTTTCACCTACTCTTACCCCTTATAACGAGGCTAAGATGATAAGCATGTTCCCTCTTGGAACCCACGGATTTTCAAGACTAAAACTATTTTGGGTTTTACCCTACCACAAAGTTTTCAAAATAAAACCCTTGGAAAGAGGCATCATTTCTGAGTGGAAGTTTTACTAAAATAAGATATGAGGTGGATGAAGAGAAAGTAAAGCAAGAGAAAGAGAAAGAGAAGGGATGTTCTAAGCCAATGTCCAGAACAATTTTATCCGTGCAACCACATTACCCCAGACGCTGGGGCTTAGCTCGTAGTTTGTGGTCTTTAGCCGGGGCTGCTCTTACTCGCTAAAGGGGAGAAATCCCCTGCGATCCGGGCTACCTGTAGGGTAAGGAACTGGTGCAACAATTGGGTCTCTCGCGGACGGTATGCTTTTATGTAGTACGGATTGAAGATTGTCACTATTGCTATCTGCCAGACTTCGGTTTGGAGATAGGGGTCAGTACGGAAGGAAGGACCAGGGTCATAGTACCTCATACTCGTACCGGAGAGAACAACCCAAAAGGAAAATCCGTCGTTGCTAGGGATGTACAAATGAAAAGCGTAAGTTTGATTATCCGAGCCCCTGTGTACCGTGTGTAGCAGGCCGTGGTTTTATCCCGGCAGATGTATTGATTCTTGTGGGTAAAGTGCACAAACTTTGCAGAGTATAATCTATTCGAATAGCCGTGTCCACGGTCAAGGACGGTTGGAATGGCAAGTGCTAGAAGGACCCTTCGGATAAGTTGTGATGAAATAAAGGATTTGACTTGGTCACGAAGAAAGATAAGAATGAGTTTGGTTTTGACCAGTGATGGTCGAAGATGTTTAAAAAGGGTTTTACAACAAAACTATTTCAGAAATCTTTTTAACAAGGATGTGGAGATGTCCGAATTTTCAAAAAGGAGGCATATTTTCTAAAAAATCCTTGTTAACAAAGATATAGAGATGCCAATGTAAGGCCTGTCAAAAGCAACCATAGTGTAGATCTATCTCGCCACAGCTAGATATGCATTATCTTATTTACCTGTCTCTGTGGTTTGCGAGTACATTCAAAGTACTCACCGGAATTTTCCCTGGCTATTTACTTGGCCAGATTGCAGATGTTAAGAAGGATCGAAGGTGCTGACGTCTATGCGAGCTAGGCCATCTTCCCAGTTAGTTTCCTGTAGGGTAAGGCATGGGATCTGCGCTGAAGACTTCCAATACTTGTGTTGTAATTGCCATAATGGCTCCTTTATAAGTTTTGTACTCGTTAATGTAAGGATGATGTAATGATACTAGTCGGTTATGCTCACGGCTCACTGATCATGGGAACATGAATTGTATGCATAATGGGTATTCTCGGATCGTAAATCCGGGGTGCCACACCTTTTCCTACTAAGGTAAAGGAACATCCTATCATAGCTAATGTGGTTAGCAAAAGTACAAAGAAAACTATGGAACCTGATGAACAAATAGATATTGAACATGTATGTCAATACCCGGATTTTTAATCCCAGATGCCTGTTATGCCATACATCGCAATCCCAGGATTACCATTTTTGCGAGATATAACAGAATTGGACACCACAGTACATCATCCATTACAAAACATACATAAGGTCTTACACAAATAAGGATCTCATGATCCAGTTCTTAATATAATTCAAGCAACGGAATACGTAATAATAACGGTAGCGTAGGCGAAGCTCCATCTTCGGGGTCACAGGCAATGCTGACGATGGGAGATGATCCTAGTTGTCGTAACCTTCCCGGGGTCCATCCTCCAGGTACTCCTCTTCATAGTCTTGCCACGGGAATAGCCAGGGATAAAGCCATGAGTACTCTTGAAGTACTCGCAAACTAATATTAACAAGTAAAAGGGTTTTTTGGTAATAGGACACTAGGCTCTAGGGTTATTTTGCAAAAGCCAGATTTATCTCTACTAAGTTTAGAAGCAACGAATGCTAGTTGAAATTTTATAACACCTAAGTGGGAACTTGTATCTCATATCACAACCCTGTTGTGGTCAAGTCAAAGTCTCCATTCATTTCACAAGTTCTTTTTAAAACATCTGACGGGGGAACAGTATGGCCACTCCAACTGTCCATAACCGCAGACGCGGCTATTCGAATAGTTTGACACTCTGCAGAGATTGTACACTTTCACCACAACATTCGATACATCCATCAGGAACAAATCCTGAATTCACCATACTCAGTATGCGGATAATCAATCCTAACCTTTCAATTACACGCCCTAGTATAAGCACCTCTCCTGTGAGTTTGGAAACCCAAGCATGACCAACTGTCATCTAGGGTACTGCACAGGTGGAAAATCTTCACAAGGTAGCCTCAGCTCAGACCTTGGCCGTGAGGGAACAAATACTAAGGTATATAAGTTTCTAGTCAAGTCCTACCCAATCTTCGGGTATTGTGGTTATACGATAAAATTGGAATGGTATTGCATCCAGACAACCATCAGTTTTATAAAGGGCTAAGGCTCATGCCTCATCATTTTCATCACCAAAACCATCAAGTGTTCGGAAACACATGTCCAAAACATTTCAATAGAATGATCCATCATTCCAAGGTTTTCATAACCATTTTTCCACCAAGTATTCCCATCTAAAGTTGATCAAGTTTTATGCTTAGCACTAGCATCTACAAGTGGGGGTAAGCACTAATGAGGGGTGGTAAGCTAGTGGAGTTTAACTAAGTTTAATCTTATGCATTAGGATGAAATCAAGATTATCTAGCTTAGGCCAAATTTTATGCTCTTTATGCAACCTTCAATTATCTTTCTAATATCTATAATTTACTTAAGTAAGCTCTAAGTACTAACTTTGATAAAGAAATAAAGTATAAATCTTGTAAGTAAAACTAGGATTGGTTTATCAAGTGTATATGCTAACATATGCTTAAGGCATATAGTGGTCATGGTAACAAGCAAGTATTAGCTTGCATAAGTATCATTATAAGCTTGCATTAGTAGGGTATCTTGCAAGTGTTAGCTTGCATTGGTCAACTTGATTAGTAAAGCTTGCCTTGCGCAGAGCAGTGGTTGAAGTTCTCCTCGGCTTCTTCTTCGTAGAATCCTCCTTCCTCCTCGTATCCTTGGTCGGTACTAGCGTCTATGAATAAATACGAGGTACACAATCACCAAACAATACTTAACTACTTGCAATCACACAAAAAGGGTCCTATAGATGATCTAACATCATCTCTAATATTACAAGATTAAGGCTTGGTTTAATTCCTGTTATTTTTAGAAAAGTAATTTCTACTCATTGAAAAACTACTTAAGATTTAATATTATCCAAACCAAACATGGGATCATGTTGACACATGTCATCACCACATATTTTAGTCCATGGGAATGTTATTTAAAGTGGTGTCACAATTTAATAAGGTTTTACCCTTTTATTTTAATTAAATAAAGTGACTAGAAATGCCTATGGGGCATTCTTTTATTACTTGAACATTATTTCTATAAGTAATCCTATATATTTTTATATATTATTAAAGGTATGGTTAAATGTGATTTTTGAGAGTTGGAATCAACTCAAAAGCTATTATGGTTTAAATTTGAAAAATGTTTGAATGCAGAAAAGCTTCTGCCTTGTTATTTTTACCATGGATGATCTATAGATCCAAATGACTTCAATCCAACGGGCTTGGATTCAGCACTTCCAGACCTTTCTAACAAAATTAGTTTCATTCGATTTGGTGCACCTAATCGACCTGGGTTGATTTTTGAAACTGGGTACAGAAGTGTGTTTGAAATAGAATGGAAAAGGTTAAATTCAAATAGCTGGGCTGCGCGGGAAGCGATACTGGGCTGGCCTGCTAAGCACAGCGCTTCCGCGGGCTGGTTAAGTGGCTGTCCCCACGCGTCAGTGAGACGAGGGGGTGCGAAGCGGATGGGGCGATGTGGTGCGTTCGATCTGGTTCTAATCCAACGGCTGAGAGTCATCGTCGACGTTGGGCAACGCCGGCGAGACAGAAACCTAGCGCGGCCAGTGGGGGTCGTCGGGGGCTCACCAGGGTTCAGGCGAGGGTCGGCGAGGCGGGAGAATGACGAAGTCGACGACAACGAACCTCCTAGTACCGGCAGCTTCTCCTGGGGCGGCTCCAATTGCTGGCTCCCTTCTTCTCCAGTAGAGGCGGGCTCCGGTGAAATTTCGGCGATGCGCTGCTCGCCTTGCTCCGGGATTGAGGTGGGGTGGTTCTGGGTGAGAGAGGAGTGGAATGGTGTGAAGAATTCGAGCGGGGTAGGCCTCTATTTATAGTCGCGACGGTGAGACCGAACGGCATGGGCAGGCGACGGTGGCGACACGGCTACGGGCTGCTAGAGGCATGGCCGGTGGTGGCGATCGATTGGTGGTCTCCTGGCGATGCTCTACGGCTTTAATGCTCTTGTAGGGGCGGTGCGGTTTGGTCTGGAACACGCGACGCTCTGCGCGGCAGAGGCGGCGTCTTCGACGGCAAGCGGTGGCTACGGGGCAGAGGCGGTGAAATGGGCATTTCTGGCGTGTTCCTAGGACGGTGGCGATCATGTATGCACGCAGCGAGGGCGGCGCGCGGTCTGTGGGCGTCGGTCGAGTGTGGCGCTCTGGCGCATGATCGGCATGGTTGCTAGCGGGTTGGGCGTGGTCCGTGCGTGTGGTCCAGTGGCTGGCAGGTTTCGAGTGCTGGACAGGGAGTGGCGGTGGGGTGTTGGCTTGCTCCTAGATATGTTGTTTCGGCTTGGTGCTTGCTCTGGATAGCTAGCCATTGTCGGCTGGCAAGGGGATGCTCGGGTTGGCATGGCATGGGGCAAAGGGTAGGGGCTAGGGTTGGTCCAAGCACTGGTTGGCACTGGGGGAGACAAGGGTGATCAATGGTGAACATTGCTTAGCCAAATTACTGCTCAAAACAGTGAAGTTAGGCCAGTTTGAATGAATCTGCCAAGTGTTTGATGAAATGGCCGCAAGAATTCAAGTTTTGAATTTTGAAAAGATTTTTGGTGGGTGTGCTAGATTGGTGCTGGTGAGTCTGGAGATGCTTGGGTTTTGAAAGTTGAGCTTGTTTGAGTGGTTTTTGAAAAAGTGGGATCTTCCCATATGATAAAGATTCAATTTTGAACTGTCATTTAAACTATGCATTTAAATGTTTTTGTATGATCACAAAGTGGGCCTTGATACTTTGTTATGAGTAATATCAAGGGGTACAAAGATTCAGAAAAGTTTCTGTTAGGTTCTGAAAGTTTGAGACAGCCAAAGTAGGCATGGGAGTTAAATTGGTCAAAATGACCATTCACTCATTTAGCTTTGTTTTGATTTATTTGTCTTTGAGAAAAGTTTGGGAATTGTTTAGATGATTTTTATTTCACCCCTAGAATCCATCTACAAGCAAAGGAACACACAAGAAAGGTGGTTCAAAAGAATTCCAAATGAAATTCATACACCATGCATGCTTTCATATTTTTATTTAGAAAAGTTTTTGTTAACCCTAATTTTGATGATTAGAGTTTGATGATCCAAGTTTAGTATTTTTGGGATGTTACAAACTTTCCCCCCTTAAACAAAATCTCGTCCCGAGATTTGAAAAAAGACGAAAAAGATTACCTAGGATTTGAAGAGATCGGGAAACTCTCTCCTGATGTGATCTTCGCGCTCCCAGGTAGCTTCCTCTTTTGTGTGGTTGCTCTACTGAATCTTGAGAAACTTGATGATTCGGGTTCGGATAGTTGGAAAAGATTCTTCCAAAATACGGATAGGTACTTCGGGATAGGTCAGGTCATCGTTGATCTCTATGGTCCGGTGATCGATATTTTTGAACACTTCGGTCTTCTCGGGGACTTCGAGACACTTGCGAAGTAACGAGATATGGAACACATTGTGCACGGCTGACATCTCTTCGGGCAGTTCCAATTGATACGACACTTCTCCTTGATGGTTCAGAATCTTGAAGGGTCCGATATATGTGGGGGCTAACTTTCCTTTCAGTTGGAAACACTGCATTCCCTTCAATGGAGACACCTTCAGATAAACAAAATATCCTATGTTGAAGGCGAGGTCTCGACGTATCTTGTCGGCGTAACTCTTCTGCCTGGACTGGGCGGTCTTAAGGTGCTCATGAATCTTGTGAACCTTCTATTCTGCTTCTCGTAAGATGTCGGGTCCGAAAATCTGACTCTCTCCTACTTCTGACCAGTTCAAAGGGGTGCGACACTTTCTTCCGTACATGAATTCAAAGGGGTCCATTTGCAAACTGGCTTGCTAACTGTTATTGTATGAAAATTCTGCAAACGACAGACAGTCTTCCCACTTGGATCCATATTCTAACACGCATCCTCTCAGCATATCTTCGAGTACTTGGTTTACTCGCTCCGTTTGTCCATCGGTCTGAGGGTGATAAGCGGTACTGAAATCTAGGCGGGTTCCTAAACCTTCTTGGACTTTCTTCCAGAATCTCGAGGTAAACTGAGTTCCTCGATCCGATACGATGTTCTTGGGGACTCCATGCAAACTAACTATTCTAGCGATGTACAACTCTGCTAGCTTCGAACTCTGATATGTGGTCTTGACGGGCAAGAAATGGGCGACTTTGGACAATCTGTCCACTATGACCCAGATAGAGTCATTTCCCCTACTAGAAGTAGGCAGTCCAGTGATAAATTCCATTCCAACGGAATCCCATTTCCATTCTAGAATCTGCAATGGTTGCAACAATCCAGCTGGTCTTTGATGTCATGCCTTGACTCGCTGACATATATCACACTTGGCGATATAGCTTCCGATTTCTCTCTTCATCTTATGCCACCAAAATTGCTCTTTTAAATCTTGATACATCTTAGTTCCTCTAGGATGGATAGAATAAAGAGTATCATGAGCCTCCTTCATAATAATTTCTTTCAACTCAGAATCTGCTGGTACACAAAGGCGTCCTTTGTACCACAGAACTCCTTCTTTGTCTTCAGTGAATCCGGGTACTTTGCCTGTACCGATACGACGCTTGATTCCGTCGATACTAGCATTTTCCTTCTGCGCCTCTTTAATCTGACTGATCAAAGTGGGCTGGAGTTCTATGCTAGCCAAAAATCCTTTACTTACTAATTCCATTCGAAAATCTTTCATCTCTTTGTGCAAGCTTGGTTGCTCCTTCAAGGTCATGGAGTTCAAGCGACACGACAATATGCTAAGGGCATCGGCTACCACATTGGCCTTACCAGGGTGATAGTGAATGTCCAGATCGTAATCCTTGATTAGCTCAATCCATCTTCTCTGTCTCATATTCAACTCCTTCTGAGTGAATATATACTTCAGACTCTTGTGATCTGTATAGATCTCTCAACGGTTTCCCATCAGGTAATGTCTCCATGTCTTCAGGGCTAGAACTACGGCTGCGAGCTCAAGGTCATGGGTTGGGTAATTTTGCTCATGTTGCTTCAGTTGTCGAGATAAATAAGATATAACTTTGCCTTCTTGCATTAGCACACATCCGAGACCGATCTTGGATGCATCACGATACACATCGAAGGGCTTCGTGATATCCGGCATGATTAAGATTGGGGCGGAAATCAATCTCCTCTCGAGTTCTTGAAAACTCGCTTCACATTTGTCGGTCCATTCAAACTTCTTGTCCTTCTTCAGCAATTGGGTCATGGGTCTGGCGATACTCGAGAATCCTTCTACGAACTTGCGGTAATATCCCGCCAATCCGAGAAATGCACGGACTTGGGTTTGAGTGGTTGTGGCTTGCCAATCCTCGACATCTTTCACTTTGGCAGGGCCAACGGCAATTCCTCCGGCTGATACAAAGTGACCGAGGAATCCTACCTCGTGTAACCAGAATTCACATTTGCTAAACTTTGCATACAGTTGATGCTCTCTAAGGGTTCCAAGAATGGTCCTTAGGTGTAGCTCATGTTCTTCTTCCGATTTGGAATAAATTGGAATTTCATCAATGAAAACAACGACAAACTTATCCAGGAAGTCCATAAAAATCTTATTCATGAGATTCATGAAATAATCGGGGGCATTGGTTAATCCAAAAGACATGACTGTATACTCATACAATCCATATCTGGTGGTAAAGGCAGTCTTGGGAATATCTTCTGCACGAATCTTGAGTTGATGATAGCCAATCCTAAGATCAATCTTAGAAAACACTTTGGCACCGGTCAACTGATCAAACAAATCTTCTATCTTGGGCAAGGGGTATTTTTTCTTGATGGTGACATCATTCAATTTCCGATAATCCGTACACAAACGGTTACCTCCATCCTTCTTGTCCACAAACAAGACAGGTGACCTCCATGGTGACGCACTTGGTTGAATCAATCCAATTTCCAGCATGGCATCCAGTTGCTTCTTCAGTTCTGCTAGCTCAGACGGGTTCATACTATAGGGTCTCTGGGCTATGGGTCTGGTTCCGGGGATTAGTTCGATGATAAACTCGATATCCTGATATGGGGGCATACCGGGCAAAACATCTGGAAATACATCAGGGTATTCAT
Organism: Avena sativa; assembly: GCA_916181665.1. Lineage (NCBI taxonomy): Eukaryota > Viridiplantae > Streptophyta > Magnoliopsida > Poales > Poaceae > Avena > Avena sativa. Next base: position 236,292,745 of record OV702283.1, on the reverse strand, counting down.
AGACTATCCGGACTTGGTCAATGGTAGGTTGGTCTATACTCTTGTTGCATTTGAATTGACGAGGGAAGGTTTCAGATATATGCTCGACTGATATTCCGGCGGTACTGGTCATGGTTATGGCTTTCTTGGCACAGTCAATCAATCCATTATGTTTGGACATCCAATCCATTACTAGTACTACTTCCAAACCTTTAGTTCCGAGTACTATCATGTTAGTAAAAATCTATGCCATGGATTCGGATAGGGACGGCTTTGCAAATTTTCCTAGCCTTGGTGGTTGATCCGGGAATTTGAAAAATCATAACATGCTTCAGTTTGGTTGGTTGAATTTTACTAGTGCATGCAAATTCTTCGGTGACAAATGAGTGCGATGCACCAGAATCAAACAACACTCGTGCAAGTACTGAATTAACAGAAAACATACCCAGCACGACGACTGGCGCTTCCTGAGCTTCTTCAGCATGCATGAGGAAAAGACGGCCATTGCGGTTGAGCGAATTCCCTGGGGAAAATCTCCTTCCTGGCTGAACACGACGCTGTTGCTGAGCTGGGGCATTGGCATTGGGTGCTGCGGCATTCTTCTTGTTGGGGCACTCGTTGGAATAGTGGCCTTTATTTCCACAGTCATAACAAGTCACTTGCGACTTGTCCTTTGCTGCTACAGGCACATCATTGCTTCCAGTTCTCGGGGCAGTGTTGGTGTTGGCGGTAGCATTGTTGTTGTTGAACTTGGGTGGGGCACGGTTGAAATTGCTAGAGGTGCCGAGATTGTTGTGATTTCCTCCGGGCCTAGGGTTTCCACGATTGGGATAGGTCGGACGGTTCATCGGGGGTCTGTTGGTTCTTTGGGCAAATCCGGGAGATGGGTTAGGGCGATACTTTGGGGTCTGATGGGTTCCTGGTTGATGCATCATGCGGCGCTTGCGGTTCTCATTGGCTTGGTTGATCTTTCCTTCCATTTGGATGGCCGAGTCGACAAGGGCTTCAATATCAGCAAAGGGGATATTGACTAATACCGTCTGCATCTCATCATGCAGACCATTTAGGAATCTTTCTTTCTTCTTGGCTTCGGTGCCGATCTCATCCGGGGAATACCTAGCTAATGACAAGAATTTGTCACGGTATTCCACTACAGTCATCCGTCCTTGCTTCAGTTCTCGGAACTCGTCTCTCATTCTCTTGATCAAACCCGGGGGCACATGGGTTCTGCTAAACTTGACCTGGAATTCCTCCCAGGTCATCATCTGTCCTCCGATCATTGCGCGAACACTATTCCACCATGCCCTGGCATCTCCGGCTAGATAGTGGGTGGCGAACAAAACTTTCTCGTTGGCTTCCACTCCGGCGACTTCTAGGTTATTTTCCATGGTTTGCAGCCAATCATCAGCGTCTAGGGGTTCTTCTGACTTAGTGAAAACAGGTGGGTTGGTATTCTGGAAATTCTTGAGCTTAGATCCATGGTTGTCCTGATTTCCGTGGCCTTGGTTATTGTGGGCAAGTTGGGCTATCTGTTGTAGTGTGGATAGGTTGGCTTGACGTTCCGCTCTTTCAGCTTCGCGGTCAGAAGTCAACATTTGCAGAATCTGCAACATCGGGTCCGGGGATGAACCACTTCCTCCGCGTGGCATCTGAAGATTGAGATAGATCGTGAGAAAAGAGGGAAATTTCTAAGGTTCAGGGTCTTTGAAAAGTTTTTAAAGTTTGACCCAAATTTTCTAGCAACTTGCTTTTCATTCATTCATTCATTCATAGCACACGGTACAACACACACCACAACAAAAAAAACAGATGGTTTTAAGAACCATTCTGGAAACTACGATACAGTGGGACCGAATACTACTCACTATGCTAGTGCTCAAGTGCTACTACTCCTCGGAATCTGTGGCTTCATCATCCTCATCATCATCGATGAAGGAGAAATCATCCTCATCGGTGAAGAAATCCATGGCCTGATCCTCCAGAAAATCATCATCATCGCTGAGGTAGGAGTAGGGGTCTAACTGCATGTCTCTCTCGTGGATGGTCTCCTCCAAAGACGAGATACGGTGGCGAAGACGGGCAATAATGCGCTCCTTCTTGTCGAGCTGACAGCGGCGAGACTTGCGATCCTTTGCAAGCATGGCGATGGTTTGGTCCTTCGTCTTGATGATGGCAGACTTGTGGTTGGAGTAGTCACGACAGTTATCCAGCTCCTGCTGACGATCGTACATCATGAAGCTAAGGTGGTCCACTTGGGTCTTCAGCTCAGGGTGATATGGGGCTTCTAGTGGCTGTCCATTTGCATCACGCCTTGGGCAAAACTCAAAGCGAGTACCCTTGATCTGATTGATACTCTGCCCACACAGACGGGAAAGAGCTTCCTGCATTGCCCTGGCCAGTCCGTCGAGCCAGTTGTTCTCTCTTAAGGTAAACTGAATTCCTTCCGCAGTGGGAGGCTCAATCTTTCCTCGGAGACTTGCAACAATTAGCCACTGCAGATCTTATCCTCCTTGATCATTGAGCAGAGATCCGAAGAACTCGGGGTGCGGACGCTCTAGAAGTTCCAAAAGCTGGTCCAAATCCCTCTCAAAGATAAGGTCTCCTCCATTCCCCAACTGATAAAACTTGTTGTACTTCACGTCCATCTATAATAATATAGGATGAGTAAGTTAGTAGAGTGATCACGTGTGTCAAAATTTTAGGTATTTTGCAAGAGTTTTGAGGAACATGAATTTTCATGAAAGAATCAAAAGGATAAGAATGAGAATAAGTTTTTGTAAATATTTTTTTCTTTGGTTTTGAAACTAAGTTTTTGATTCAAACGTCCAGTCTAACTAGGGTCTCCTATGGTCAGGATGGCTCTGATACCAACTTGTCAACACCCGGATTTTTAATCCCAGATGCCTGTTATGCCATACATCACAATCCCAGGATTACCATTTTTGCGAGACATAACAGAATTGGATACCATAGTACATCATCCATTACAAACCATACATAAGGTCTTACACAAATAAGGATCTCATGATCCAGTTCTTAATACAATTCAAGCAGCGGAATACGTAATAATAACGGTAGCGTAGGCGAAGCTCCATCTTCGGGGTCACAAGCAATGCTGACGATGGGAGATGATCCTAGTTGTCGTAACCTTCCCGGGGTCCATCCTCTAGGTACTCCTCTTCATAGTCTGGCCACGGGAATAGCCAGGGACAAAGCCATGAGTACTCTTTAAGTACTCACAAACTAATACTAACAAGTAAAAGGGGTTTTTGGTAATACGACACTAGGCTCTAGGGTTATTTTGCAAAAGCCAGATTTATCTCTACTATGTTTAGAAGCAATGAATGCTAGTTGAAATTTTATAACACCTAAGTGGGAACTTGTATCTCATATCACAACCCTGTTGTGGTCAAGTCAAAGTCTCCATTCATTTCACAAGTTCTTTTTAAAACATCTGACGGGGGAACAGTATGGCCACTCCAACTTTCCATAACCGCGGACGCGGCTATTCGAATAGTTTGACACTCTGCAGAGATTGTACACTTTCACCACAACATTCGATACATCCGTCAGGAACAAATCCTGAATTCACCATACTCAGTATGCGGATAATCAATCCTAACCTTTCAATTACACGCCCTAGTATAAGAACCTCTCCTGTGAGTTTGGCCTCCCAACCATGACCAACTGTCATCTTGGGTACTGCACAGGTGGACAATCTTCACAAGGTAGCCTCAACTTAGACCTTGGCCGTGAGGGAACTAATACTAAGGTATATAAGTTTCCAGTCAAGCCCTACCCAATCTTCGAGTATTGTGGTTGTATGATAAAATTGGAATGGTATCGCATCCAGACAACCATCAGTTTTATAAAGGGCTAAGGCTCATGCCTCATCATTTTCATCACCAAAACCATCAAGTGTTCGGAAACACATGTCCAAAACATTTCAATAGAATGATCCATCATTCCAAGGTTTTCATAACCATTTTTCCACGAAGTATTCCCATCTAAAGTTGATCAAATTTTATGCTTAGCACTAGCATCTACAAGTGGGGGTAAGCACTAATGAGGGGTGGTAAGCTAGTGGAGTTTAACTAAGTTTAATCTTATGCCTTAGGATGACATCAAGATTATCTAGCTTAGGCCAAATTTTATGCTCTTTATGCAACCTTCAATTATCTTTCTAATATCTACAATTTACTTAAGTAAGATCCAAGTACTAGCTTTGATAAAGAAATAAAGTATAAAGATTGTAAGTAAAACTAGGATTGGTTTATCAAGTATATATGCTCACATATGCTTAAGGCATATAGTGGTCATGGTAACAAGCAAGTATTAGCTTGCATAAGTATCAGTAGAAGCTTGCATTAGTAGGGTATCTTGCAAGTGTTATCTTGCATTGGTCAACTTGATTAGTAAAGCTTGCCTTGTGCATAGCAGTGGTTGAAGTTCTCCTCGGCTTCTTCTTCGTAGAATCCTCCTTCCTCCTCGTATCCTTGGTCGGTACTAGCGTCTATGAATAAATACGAGGTACACAATCACCAAACAATACTTAACTACTTGCAATCACACAAAAAGGGTCCTATAGATGATCTAACATCATCTCTAATATTACAAGATTAAGGCTTGGTTTAATTCCTTTTATTTTTAGAAAAGTAATTTCTACTCATTGTAAAACTACTTAAGATTTAATATTTTCCAAACCAAACATGGGATCATGTTGACACATGTCATCACCACATATTTTAGTCCATGGGAATGTGATTTAAAGTGGTGTCACAATTTAATAAGGTTTTACCCTTTTATTTTAATTAAATATAGTGACTAGAAATGCCTATGGGGCATTCTTTTATTACTTGAACATTATTTCTGTAAGTAATCCTATATATTTTTATATATTATGAAAGGTATGGTTAAATGTGATTTTTGAGAGTTGGAATCAACTCAAAAGCTATAATGGTTTAAATTTGAAAAATGTTTGAATGCAGAAAAGCTTCTGCCTTGTTATTTTTACCATGGATGATCTATAGATCCAACGGGCTTGGATTCAGCACTTCTAGACCTTTCTAACAAAATTAGTTTCAGTTGATTTGGTGCACTGAATCGACCTGGGTTGATTTTTGAAACTGGGTACAGAAGTGTGTTTGAAATAGAATGGAAAAGGTTAAATTCAAATAGCTGGGCTGCGCAGGAAGCGATACTGGGCCGGCCTGCTAAGCACAGCGCTTCCGCGGGCTGGTTAAGTGGCTGTCCCCACGTGTCAGTGAGACGAGGGGGTGCGAAGCGGTATGGGGCGATGTGGTGCGTTCGATCTGGTTCTAATCCAACGACTGAGAGTCATCGTCGACGTTGGGCAACGCCGGCGAGACAGAAACCTAGCACGGCCAGTGGGGGTCGTCGGGGGCTCACCGGGGTTCAGGCGAGGGTCGGCGAGGCGGGCGAATGACGAAGTCGATGACGGAGATCCTCCTGGTACCGGCAGCTTCTCCTAGGGCGGCTCCAATCGCTGGCTCCCATCTTCTCCAGTAGAGGTGGGCTCCGGTGAAATTCTGGTGATGTGCTGCTTGCCTTGCTCCGGGATTGAGGTGGGGTGGTTCTGGGTGAGAGAGGAGTGGAATGGTGTGAAGAATTCGAGGCGGGGAGGCCTCTATTTATAGTCGCGACGGTGAGACCGAATGGCATGGGCAGGCGAAGGTGGCGACACGGCTACGGGCTGCTAGAGGCATGGCCGGCGGTGGCGATCGATTAGTGGTCTCCTGGCGATGCTCTACGTCTTTATTGCGCTTGTAGGGGTGGTGCGGTTTGGTCTGGAACACGCGACGCTCTGCGCGGCAGAGGCGGCGTCTTCGACGGCGAGCGGTGGCTACGGGGCACGGGCGGTGAAATGGGCATGTCTGGCGTGTTCCTGGGACTGTGGCGATCGTGTATGCACGCGGCGAGGGCGGCGCGCGGTTTGTGGGCGTCGGTCGAGTGTGGCGCTCTAGCGCATGCTCGGCATGGTTGCTGGCGGGCTGGGCGTGGTCCGTGCGTGTGGTCTAGTGGCTGGCAGGGTTCGAGCGCTGGACAGGGAGTGGCGGTGGGGTGTTGCCTTGCTCCTAGACATGTTGTTTCGGCTTGGTGCTTGCTCTGGATAGCTAGCCATTGTCGGCTGGCAAGGGGATGCTCGGGTTGGCATGGCATGGGGCAAAGGGTAGGGGCTAGGGTTGGTCCAAGCACTGGTTGGCACTGGGGGAGACAAGGGTGATCAATGGTGAACATTGCTTAGCCTAATTACTGCTCAAAACAGTGAAGTTAGGCCAGTTTGATTTGAATCTGCCAAGTGTTTGATGAAATGGCCGCAAGAATTCAAGTTTTGAATTTTGAAAAGATTTTTGGTGGGTGTGCTAGATTGGTGTTGGTGAGTCTGGAGATGCTTGGGTTTTGAAAGTTGAGCTTGTTTGAGTGGTTTTTGAAAAAGTGGGATCTTCCCATATGATAAAGATTCAATTTTGAACTGTCATTTAAACTATGCATTTAAATGTTTTTGTATGATCACAAAGTGGGCCTTGATACTTTGTTATGAGTATAATCAAGGGGTACAAAGATCCAGAAAAGTTTCTGTTAGGTTCTGAAAGTTTGAGACAGCCAAAGTAGGCATGGGAGTTAAATTGGTCAAAATGACCATTCACTCATTTAGCTTTGTTTTGATTTATTTGTCTTGGAGAAAAGTTTGGGAATTGTTTAGATGATGTTTATTTCACCCCAAGAATCCATCTACAAGCAAAGGAACACACAAGCAAGGTGGTTCAAAAGAATTCCAAATGAAATTCATACACCATGCATGCTTTCATATTTTTATTTAGAAAAGTTTTTGTTAACCCTAATTTTTATGATTAGAGTTTGATGATCCAAGTTTAGTATTTTTGGGATGTTACACTGTAGTAGCCATTGTGAAATATGTTGTCACTAAACATATAGAGGATGAGCATATTGTCTTCTGTGAAGAATTTTCTAATATTGTCTCTCATCCTATAAAAGCTAGGAAAACTAGTGTCCCTGTGCTTTCTGTTAGAATTGGTGATCATTGCTATTATGGTTTATGTGATATTGGTGCTAGTTCTAGTGCTATTCCTTATGAGATTTATAGGGAAATTATGCATGAAATTGGTCCTTGTGAACTTGAGGACATTGATGTGGTTATTCACCTTGCTAATACAGAGATAGTTTGTACAATTGGCATTGTAAGAGATGTGGAGGTTCTTTGTGGTAAGATTAAATATCCTGCTGATTTCCTAGTACTTGATTCAGAAGCTAGTAAAACCTGTCCTATTATCTTCGGTAGACCTTTCTTGAATACTTGTAGGGCTATTATAGATTGTAAGGAGAAAGTTGTGACTAAGTTTGATGGAGATTATTATGAGTTTAACTTTTCCAAATTTTCTAAAGCTCCTTGTGACAATAGTTTTCCTAATGAGGATTTCAGGGTTGAACAACTTGCTTCAATTGATCCAGTTTATGACCTTAGACTTCTTTTTGATGATTGTAAGTATGCTCATTCTGATGATAAAGTTGCTTCTTGTGACAGTTATATTGTCAACTTTATTCAAAGTGCTACTTAAAGTTATTATGAGAGAGAGGGAAGCATGGTTTTATGCATCTCAATAATATTAAGTTTCCCCGCTTTATATTAAAAGCTTTAAAGATGCATTTGTTTTGTATTCCTATGCTAGTGGCCTTTTGTTTCAATAATTTGTTTTCTCATGAGACTTCCTTGCATAGGAAGTGTGTTAGACTCAAATGTGTTGGATATTTGCTTCTTGATGGTGTCTTTCACTTCAAATCTATATCTCCTATGTGAGCATCTTTGAAATTATCAAGCCTAACTTAAAGGCATTAAAGAAAAGTACTTCTTGGGAGATAACCCAATAGTTTTATTGTTTCTTGGAAGTTATTACTTGTAATAACCTCTCCTTATCCTTTTTTTTGTTTTTGAGTCAAGATCAACCTCTTTTGAGAAGTAGAGGAGTTGTGAAAAGTGGCTGTCCTCGGACAGATTTTTGTGCTGCATTGTAAAAATCCGTGAAGGAGCTCAGTACAACGTATCGAGCTGGAATTTTATGTGCTTACTCTCCAAGTTGTTATCCAACTTTCATTAGTTTTGCACTTTCTGATTTCAGCAACAGAAGTTTTTCTAAAATATAAATATTTACTTGCTGGTCTGTTTTGACAAATTTCTGCCATCAATTGCATTTGCCTCTTATATTGATTCCCTTTTAGATTCTTTTGGGCTTTTGGAAAGGAGTTGCTACAGTAGCTTTTGTTTTGATGGATAGTTGAAGTTTCAACCTAAAAGGTTTATTTTTTTTCATACACTAATGTTGCCAATGAGGTTTGTGTGAGGCCTTGCATGCAAGGAATTTTCAGGTGATGGAGAGAAGGAATCTGCAGAGTCTGTCTTTGAATAGGTAAAAAGTGCTGCAAACAGAAGGTTCGTGAAAACCTTATCTTTTTATATTTTCTATGTTTTTATTACATATGGAAGGTTACGAGATGAAACAGAGGAGGAAACGGAGCCCAGGTGGGCCACACCCACTAGTGGCGCGGGCCCTAGATTGTCGTGCCACCAGGGGGTGTGAACCCCCTAGAGTCCATCTCCGCCTCGTTTTCGCACAGTACCTTCCTTATGTCATAAAACTTCATAATATATAACCCTCCAGATTCCCCGAGGTTCATATATCGTGTTCTCATTTTTGTTTCGATCTGTTTCTATCAGGAAATACTCTCAAGTTTAGAGGCACCATGGTCTCCACCAATGACAAGGGCAAGAATCCCATGGAAGATGATCCTCAACACCCCAAGGAGGAGGAGATTTTGGTTGGGGATGAAGAGGACGTGAAGGAGGACGAGCATCCGGACACCCGCGCTACCGTCGCAAGCATTGGAGTTGTGGCAAACCCTACCAAGCTTAGGAGGACAGCACGGATGTCTATAGGAGGGAAAACTCCATGTCATTGCCTCTCTCCACGGTCACTTCCTCCACGCACCAAGAGCCTCTTCCATACTCTTATACATGAGCAACAATTCCAAAAGGTGCCCAAAGGGAAGTTGCCTTCCAGTTGGGATATGCCTCGTTCTAACCATGCAGGGAAGGAACACTCTAAGAAGGAAGAGTGGGGAAAGAATAACAAGTACTGGGATTCTCGGTCCGACATGATCATGAACCGCATTGAGCATAATTCGGAGTTGATTCGTACTCTAACCTTTGAGATCGAGGATTTGAGGAAGCTGATTGAAAAGCTCATCAAGGGAACACCACCACCACCGAAGGAGTAATTCGTCATCAGGTTAAGCATCCCCTTGGCTTGTTCCAAGCTTGGGGGAGTGTCGCGGTATCACATCATTATCTTTTATCTTTTTACCTTTTTAGTAGAGCTTTATCTTGGATAGAGAAGTTATCATATAGGTTGGTTTGCATTGTGGAAGTATCTCTCCTTTAGTTGGTTATCTATGTATCCCTTGGTGTGAGTGCCTTTATGGAATATTAATGAGAAGTTTCATCTTTTACTTTTTGCACTTCTTATTTTTGTTTGCAGTGTCTATTATATGATTGATCTTGTTGAAAAGTATTAGTATCACTTTAGGAGCATCAAGTAGATCTAAAAATGTTTTGGCAAACCGAGATCTGGTTAGTAGCAACACTTTTTGAGGTTTGAAAGGAAAATAGAAAAGCGCTTACAGGTATTTTGTATCATTTATTTCCTTTCTTGATTGGCTCATAAGCTTAGTATTCTTTATTTAAGATCTTTTGTGTCTTCAAGGAAGATTGCATGTTTGACTTTAGTACTTGTATGTTTGCTTGTTTCCTTCAACTCTTTTGCTTGCTACCACGCCTTGCTAGCTAAAAACCTATACTGAGAGGGAACACTTATCATGCATCCAATCCTTTAAACCAAAACCTATGCCATTTGTGTCCACCATATCTACCCATTAGCATTATTGCTTTTCCAAGCAAATTCTCAAGCTACATCTATCTTTCAAATTAAAAATTATTTTGTTATGTGAAAACTAGTTAGTAAAGCTCCCACGAACTTGATGTCACACCTTATTTTCTTGCCCCTAATAAACATGAACCATTGTGTCATGGAAGTTGTATATTCTTGCACCTATACGTTGGAATTAGCAGAATCGTGTTGTCACGGGGAACGCTTTCAACATTGCACATGTACACTATACATAGTTGATATGATGCTCTTTTTTTGCGGATGCCGTCGGTGTGAAATAAAAGGGGATCTTGTAAGTCCATGGAGTTATGTATGTGTCTTAGAGAAACGCCTGGGCCGCTAGCCTAAGACATGCCTAATCATGGTGGAAACTTTTAGCATCACCATAATGAGAAATCTATGAAGCTTTCTTCTTAAAAAAAGAGAGACATATTGAAAAGAGGAAAGAGAGAAAAAATCACCATTTTCCCATGGTAAATAAGAGATTGCTGAGATGCTCATTGTCTGCTTTCCTTGTCATTTTGATTATGGGATAGCTCCTGTATCATGTCCAAGGGGTACCCTGTTGGCGGTTCTCTATGATACGCATGTACTTACTATGCAAAGAACTTACCGGTAACTAAAGTTGAGTAGCATGAGGAGCGGCCCTCGTACTCATGGGACATGAGATTGCCAACTTATATTTCATCAAGCATATTCTCCATCTTTTTTCACTTTAACCTTAATCACCTCAAGATGCTTATGATAGGGGCTATGAGAGCTCAAAGCTAGTAAGTACCATAATCTTTTGAAAATCTCTTTATGAACTTGAAATCCCTGCTTCCCTCTATGAAGGGCCTTTCTTCTACTTCTAAGATGAGTCAGTAAACCCATTCCTCTCTATCTCCAGCAAGCATTTGAGTTGTTGTGTTTCAAGCATTCATACGATGATTTATTCAATCATGTTCTTTATCTTCCTTGTTTGCACAAGACTCTTATCTAAATGAGTATTAATTTGAAAGCCTTCTTTGTGAAAAGCCTTTTATTTTTGAGCAAACAGGACTCCTGTTATAAACTTCTTTACAAAAGCTTTGCTTGAAAACTGTTTACCAACTATTCTCTGACCAAGAACAAAGTTTGTCAATCCCAATTATGATTTATCTTTATGCATCTTTATTGTGACTCCCATACTTGTTGCAAGCTAAGTTATATAATGGTGAGTTGCTTTCTTCTATGAGTTGCGTATTGGTAAGTGTGATGCTTCTTGTCAGTATTCTTTTTATCGACACTTCACTCCATAAACCTGTGGACATGTTTACTAAGCTTAGTTTTTGCTTGGGGACAAGCGAGGTCTAAGCTTGGGGGAGTTGATACGTCCAATTTACATCACCATTCTATATCATAATTTGCCTCTATTCATTGATAAATTTCGTATTAAGAGGTGTTACTTATGTATTTTCATATGTTTTTGCATGTTGGATGATTCTTGGAGGATGAACTGCCGGAGTCAGGATTCTGATGGAAAAGGTGGTGTTTTGATGCAATTTCGCGAAGATCAGAAAAATAACAGAAAAACTACAGAAAATTATATTTTCCCAGAAGACGAAGGATGCAGAAGGGGAGGCGGAGTTGGGCCACAGGGGGCCCACACCCTCCCAAGCGCGGGCCACCCTGGGCCACGCCTACAGGGGTGTGGCCACCCTGGCCAACCTCCGGCTCCGCCCTCTTGCCTATATCTTCTCCTCAAGACCTTAAAGTCAAGGGGAGGGACCACAGAAAGATTCCGCTGCCTCTGCGGGGCAGAAAACACCGAGAGAGAAAGAGCTCTCCGGCAGACAGATTTCTGCCGGGGAAATTCCTTCCCGGAGAGGGGAGATCATCTCCATCAACACCTTCATCAAGTTAGACTTCATCGGGATCATCATAATCATCATCCACACCATCATCTCCACCATCACCATCATCTCCACTCCATCCCGCTGTAACAATTGTGTTAAATCTTGCATAGATCTTAGGGGAAACTTTCCCGGTGTTGATTACTATTGTAGTTGATGCTTGTGAGTGGAACCATTGAATAATTGTTTATATTCAGATTGTTATCCATCATCATATCATCTCTGATCTTGATCCGCATGATGTCTCGTGAGTAGTTCGTTTAGTTCTTGAGGACATGGGAGAAGTCATGTTCTTAGTAGTGGAATTGTGTTGAGGTATTATTCACTGGTTTAATATTTAAGTTGTGGTGCTATTCTTATAGTGGTGTCATGTGAACCTAAACTACATGATACTTCACCATTTATGGGCCTAGGGGAATGCATTGTGTATTTGGCTACTAATTGTGGGGTTGCCGGAGTGACAGAAACCTGAACCCCCGTTAGCAAACCTTTGCACAAGGGAGTGTAGGATCTCAGAGTTTAAGGCTGTGGTTAGGTTTTTATCTTTATTGCTTTCTTGTAGTTGCGGATGCTTGCAAGGGGTTTAATCACAAGTATGTATTAGTCCAAGTAAGGTTGGTACATTAGCATAGGTTCACCCACACAACACTTATAAAACCAAAGAAGATTAATCAGCTATATGAAACGAAAGCACTTGAAGGTATTCCCATGTGTCCTCGAGAACGTTTGGTCCTCATTAGTATTTCCGTCAGCTTGTCCTTTGATAAGAAAGGATTGGGCTACTTGCTACAATTATTTGTTGTCTTTATTTACTTGCACTTTATTTCCTTGCTTTATCAGAAAACCCCTAAAAATCCGTTTGCTAAATATTTACAGAGATTTCCTGCTCCATACCACTAGTCAACACCTTCTGCTCCTCGTTGGGATCGACACTCCTATTTATCAAAAGTACTTGATACGTCGGAAACGTATCTATAATTTTTGATGCTCCATGCTTGTTTAGTATCTACTTTGCTTTGCTTTGTCTACACTTTGAGGTGTTTTTATATCTTTCTGGAACTAACCTATTAACAAGTTGCGACAGTGCCAGTTTCCTATTTTCTTCTGTTTTTGGTTCGAGAAAGGCAGAAAATCAATATTCTCGGAATTGGACGGGACAAAAGCCAAAGTCAATATTTTACCGTGAGGGACACGAATCCAGAAGACGATACGGAGATGCAAACCAGGATGGCCAGACCCCCCTAGGCACGGGTGGGCCCTGCCTCGCGCCTGGGTAGGGTGTGGGGCCCCTGGCCGCCTCCCGGCCTCGCCTCTTCGCCTATAAGAAGCCCCCGATGCAGAAATCCTAAGTACCCGATCAATATTCCACGAAACCTTCTGTAGCCGCCTCTACCGTTGTTCCTAGATCGGGGTGATCTGAAATTCTTCCCGGCACCCTGCCGGAGGGGAGATCATCCCGGAGGCCTTTGCTCCGGTATGATGCGTGAGTAGTTCCACCTTGGACTATGGGTCCATGTAGTAGCTAGCTGGTTGTATATCCTCCTTGTACTTTCATGTATAGATCTTGTGAGCTCTGATCATGATCAAATCTATTTGTAATCATGCACATTGTGTATGCGGGGATCAGATGGATATTGAGATTATTATGTTAGACTGATTAATGGTTTTGTATTTATGATTCTATCATGTATGTGTTGTTTGTGATCTTTCATCCTCTCTGTTGTTAGTAGCTATCTTGGCCGAGTAGTTGCTAGTGACTCCAAGAGGGGTATTTATGCTCGATAGTGGGTTCATGCCTCTAGTTTCCAAGGGAAGTGACAAAAATCTCTTCGGTTGTAGATGTGCGGTCTATTGTTCATGGAACATGTGGATTGTTTACCTTACACACTTTGCTTAAAGTAGTTGTCTGTTGCTTGCAACTTAATATTGGAGGGGGTTCGGATGATAACCTGAAGGTGGACTTCTAGTCATAGATGCAGTTGGATGGTGGTCTATGTATATTGTTGTATTGCCCAATCGAATATCATAGGATCATTTTGACTAGTATTGCATTGTTATGCCTTGCTCAGTTCCTATCAATTGCCCTGCTGTAATTTGTTTACCCTTCATGCCATGTTGTTTATCTAAGGAGAGCACCTCTAGTGAACTATGGACCCCGGTCCAATATTTACCATTGATACATCTTCCACTGTTACTTGTTTACTTGATGCAAACCATTACGTTCCACACCATACGTTTAATCCTTTGTTACAGCAAACCGGTGAGCTTGACAACCTCACTGATTCGTTGGGGCAAAGTCTTGAGTTTGTGTTGTGCAGGTCTCCGCGTTGCTTGCAGCACCTGTGTGACGTTTCTTTCCTCCTACTGGTTCGATAACATCGGTTTCTTACTGAGGGAAAACTTGCTGCTGTGCTGCTTCACACCTTGCTCTTGGGGTTCCCAACAGACTCCACGTCAAGCACCAGGTTCTCTGGCGCCATCAAGGAGTCACCATCAAGCTTTTCTGGCGCCATTGCCAGGGAGGCTAAGGATGTCTTCACTAGGGGAGTTCTTCACTTCCTTTCACTTTACTTTATTTTTAGTTTTCTTAGTTCCTTTTGCTTGGTTTTGTTTGCCTCTTTTCAAAAAAACCCAAAAAAATTAGTTTAGTTTGGTTTGCTTTTTCTTATCAAAAACACAAAAAATTAGTTCCTGCTCTAGCTGCTGCTGCTGTTTTTGGCTTGCCCACCTTTGCCAAAATAAAATCTACTGAGAACACCAAGTTGTGTGACTTCACTAGCATAAACAACAATGCCTATAGGAATAATTTTGGTGGTAACAACAATTATAGGCCTTATCCTCCTAATAATGGCAATTCCTATGGAAACTCTTACAACAATGCTAGAAGTGCCCCTCTGAACTCGAAGTCATGCTCAAAGACTTTATTAGTAAACAAACTGCTTTCCACAAAACTGTAGAGGAACAACTTTTAACTGTTGAGAAAAACATATCCTCTTTGTCTGAAGCTCAATCCTCCTTAATAAATAAAATGGCTGCTAAACCTGAAACCATGGGAAATACCTTTGCTACTGCTCATGCCATACAAGTTAATATTAATGAAAATGTTAGGCTGTTGGCTCAACTTCATGCTAGGTGGGAAAGGGAAGCTGAAATTGATAGAAACAATAGTGTGTGCACCATCACCACTAAACCACAAGTAGTCCTTGTTCCTCCTACTATGCCTAAGCCTATTGAGCCTAGTACTAGTGATGCTAAGTTTGATTTCGATATTGATGGTTGCAATATTTCTGAAGTGATTATGTTCCTACAAAAGCTTGCTAGAAGTCCTGATGCTAGTGATATGCATGTTGCTTTCACAAAACATATTACAGATGCTCTTGTGAAAATTAAGGAAGAGATGCTAAAACAAAAAGCTTCTATTCCTAGGAAAGTTGAAGATAGTTGGGAACTCATTATTAATATGCAAGTGAATGACTTTGATCTCAAAGCTTCATGTGATCTTGGTTCTAGTGTCTCTATTATGCCTAGGAAGATTTATGAAATGCTTGATTTGCCACCTTTGGAAGATTGTTATTTGGATGTCCCACTCAATGATAATGCTAATAAGAAACTCATGGGGAGTATTAATGATGTTCTCATTATGGTCAACAATGCTTATGTCCCTGTGGATTTCTATGTTTTGGATGTTGAATACAATGCTTCTTGTCCTATTACTTTGGGAAGACCTTTTCTTAGAACAATTGGTGCCATCATTGGTATGAAAGAAGGCACCATTAAATATTATTTTCCATTCAAGAAAGGAATTGAACACTTCCCTATGACGAGAGAGAAGTTGCTTTTTGCTCCTCCTTTGAAAGCAAGGTTTGATGTTAATGCTTCCTCATTTGAAAACACTTGATTCTTCTTGCTTCTTGTGCCTAACTTAAAGGCGTTAAAGAAAAGTGCTTGTTGGGAGATAACCCAAGACTTTCCTTGAGTCTTGGAAGTTATTACTTCAGTAATGACCTCTCCTTATCCTTTTTATTTGCTTTTTGTGCCAAGAATGACCTCTAATGAGAGGGAAGTAAGATTTGGGGAGTTGCTGTCCCGAAACAAATTTCTGTCCTCCACCAAAACAATTCGTGAGGAGTCTCTGTAACTCGGATTAAGCTCAAAATTTACAAATAAATCCCCCAGTATGTTATCTAACTTCCAATAGTTCAACACTTTTTGATTTGAGAAACATAAGATGTTCAAACAAATCGGTTTCTACCTGCTGGTCTGTTTTGACAGATTTCTGCCATTATTTGCATTTGCTTCTTATTGATTCCTTTTTGAGTTCTCTTTAGGTGAATTGAGCTTTTATAAGGAGTTACTACAGTAGCTTGTGTTTTTAATGAAAAGTCTTGCTGATCCAAAGCTTTGCCAGAGGTCTAATATCTTTTGAATAAACTAATGTTGCTAATGAAGATTGTGTGAAGTTTTGCATGAAGGAAAAATTTCAGGTGTAGAGAGAGAATGATGTAACGAGATGAAGAATGGACAAAAGCTCAAGCTTGGGGATGCCACCCTGGTGTCACCCGAAGAAATATCCAAGAGGTACAAGCGTTAAAGATTGGGATGCCCAAGGCATCCCCTTCTTCATCAATAAAAACCACAGGCCTGTCTAGACACTTCGTTTTTATTGTTTCATGCACTGTTGTGTTGTTCTTGGAGCGTCTTAGTTATTTTTTTAGTTTGCTTGTATAAAGTAGTTTGGACCCCCGTTCTCGTTATGTTGTTGCAAATAAGTTGCTTGGTGTTGGAAAGGAGTAGTAAGTTCTTGCTTGTAAATGCAAGAGGAGCTTGCATTGAGTGTGACTTAGACTTTAGCATGACATGCTAGGTGTTGTTTTGACCTTATGCTTAGTGATTATTGCTGTAGCATGTCTTGTTCCAAATAATTGGGATTTCTAAGTGCGCCTTGAAGAAATTATGCGTTATTTTAGCATGCAAAAGCATAGTATTGTGGTATTCTCCTTTGATGCTTTTGTTTGGGTTAACTTGGCACATGCTCACACCATGTTATGATTATGAACAAGTCACCATAGCTTCTATGATCATTTAGTCCTTGACTTGTAGTACCACTCTATGCTTTGATTAGTAATGCTTTGTTGCTCTACATGATTATGGCCATTATTGATCTCTTAGTTGGTTGCTCCCAGTCTGTTGCTAGCCTCCACTTGTATGAGTAAGTTCTACTCATGCTTCCAACTCCCAAGAAACCAAGTTTTTCCAAAGTGTCCACTATAAATTCCTATGCATCGTGTGTTACACCATTCCAAGTATATTCTTGTTTTCAGCTATCTTCCAATTAAAAACTATTTTGTTATGTGAAAACTTAGTGATTAAAGCCCTCACAAACTTGATGGCACACTTTATATTCTTTGCCCCTAATAAACTTGAACCATTGTGTCATCTATGTTGTATATGCTTGCACTTATACGTTGGAATTAGCAGAACCGTGCTGTCACGGGGAATGTTTTCAACATTGCACTTGTACTTTGTACTAAGTTGATATCATGCTATTTTGTCTATGGATGTCACCGGTGTGAAATAAAGAGGGAAATTGTAAGTCCATGGAGTTTATATTTTGTGTTAGAGAAACGCCTAGGCCGCTAGCCTAAGCCATGCCTAATCATGGTGGAAACTTGCAGCATCACCATAGTGAGCTATCTATGAAGCATCCTCAATAAAAATCTATGCATATAGTAAATAAAAAGATCGCTGAGATGCTCATTGTCTGCTTATCTTGTCATTTTGGTTATGGGATATCTCCTATACCATGTGCAAGGGGTACCCCGTTGGCGGTTCTCTATGATATGGAAATACTTACAATGACAAGAACTTACAGGTGACTGAAGTTGAGTAGCATGAGGTGTGACCCTCGTATTCAAGGGACTTGAGATTGCCAACTTATACTTGTCAAGTATATACTCCATCTTTGTTCACTTTAACCTTAATCACTTCAAGAGTTTTATGATAGGGGCAATGAGGGCTGAAAGCTAACAAGTACCATAATTTTTGGAAGCTCTTTTTGAAACTTGAATTCCCTGCCTCCCTTTGTGAAGGGCCTTTCTTCCACCATTATTGATTCTCCACCTTCTACCTCTAGGCACCATTAAGAGAGCATAGTTGTCATTCTGTGTGCAGTGTCCCAAAGCTTATTGATTGATGCATATTGTGATATTACTTGTTCTTGTGCTACTTGTTTCTAGTCACCCTTGTGAACTTTGAAGGTGTCCTATGCATCTATTTGCTAATCTATGAGGGACAAACTGTTTGCCACTATGCTATGTTTTATGTATGTGAAACAAACAAACGTTTTTCAATGCATGTTATTCATGATCTTTGTTTGTAGCCTTTCATGTTTCATGCATAGTTACTTTGTCCTATTGTTAGAACTCCATCTTTCATGCACATGTTTAGAGTTCTTTGATCCCAGCTTTCAATGCTTGCAAATGGTTTGATCTTGGTTTTGATGGTGCATGTCACCTCAAAAATTATTCTTTTTATCACTTACATACTCGAGGACGAGCAGCAGTTAAGCTTGGGGATGCTTGATACGTCGGAAACGTATCTATAAATTTTGATGCTCCATTCTTGTTTAGTATCTACTTTGCTTTGCTTTGTCTACACTTTGATGTGTTTTTATATATTTTCTGGAACTAACCTATTAACAAGTTGCCACATTGCCAGTTGCCTGTTTTCTTCTGTTTTTGGTTCCAGAAAGGCAGAAAATCAATATTCTCGGAATTGGACATGACAAAAGCCAAAGTCAATATTTTACTGTGAGGGACAGAATCCAGAAGACGAGACGGAGACGCGAACAAGGGTGGCCAGACCCCCCTAGGCGCGGGTGGGCCCTGCGCCATGCCTGGCTAGGGTGTGGGGCCCCTGGCCGCCATCCGGCCTCACCTCTTCACCTATAAGAAGCCTTCGATCCAGAAACACTAAGTACCCGATCAATATTCCGCGAAACCTTCTATAGCCGCCGCCACCGTCATCCCTAGATCAGGGGATCTGAAGTTCTTCCTGGCACCCTGCCAGAGGGGAGATCATCCCAGAGGCCTTCTCTCCAGTGTGATGCGTGAGTAGTTCCACCTTAGACTATGGGTCCATGTAGTAGCTAGATGGTTGTATCTCCTCCTTGTGCTTTCATGTATAGATCTTGTGAGCTCCATTCATGATCAATATCTAATCCATTTGTAATCATGCATGTTGTGTTTACGGGAATCTGATGGATATTGAGATTATTATGTCATATTGATTAATGGTTTTGTCTGTATGATTCTATCATGTCTGTGTTGTTTGTGATCTTGCATGCTCTCCGTTGTTAGTAGCTATATTGGACGAGTAGTTGCTAGTGACTCCAAGAGGGGGTATTTATGCTCGATAGTGGGTTCATGCCTCTAGTTTTCAAGGGAAGTGACAGAAATCTCTTCGGTTGTAGATGTGCTGTTGCTACTAGGGAGAAAACAAAGGTCTCTTGTTCATGGAACAAGTGGATTGTTTACCTTACACACTTTGCTTAAAGAAGTTGTCTGTTGCTTGCAACTTAATACTGGAGGGGCTTCGGATGATAACCTGAAGGTGGACTTCTAGTCATAGATGCAGTTGGATGGCGGTCTATGTATATTGTTGTATTGCCCAATTGAATCTCATAGGATCTTTTTGACTAGTATTGCATTGTTATGCCTTGCTCAGTTCCTGTCAATTTCCCTGCTGTAATTTGTTTACCCCTCATGGCATGTTGTTTATCTAAGGAGAGCCCCTCTAGTGAACTATGGACCCCAGTCCAATCTTTACCATTGATACATCTTCCACTATTACTTGTTTACTTGCTGCAAACCATTACCTTCCACACCATATGTTTAATCATTTGTTACAATAAACCGGTGAGCTTGACAACCTCACTGATTCGTTGGGGCAAAGTCTTGAGTTTGTGTTGTGTAGGTCTCCGTGTTGCTTGCAACACCTGTGTGACGTTTCCTTCCTCCTACTGGTTCGATAACCTTGGTTTCTTACTGAGGGAAAACTTGCTGTTGTGCTACTTCACACCTTGCTCTTGGGGTTCCCAACAGACTCCACGTCAAGCACTAGGTTCTCTGGCACCATCAAGGAGTCACCATCAGTACTACGATACACCCGCTATACTTGTGGGTCATCAGTTCACAAGCGGTGCCATTATTTCCTTATCTTGTGCTAGTTCATCCTAAGCAAGGACATATCTATCCTCTACTGTGTAGTTCATTCGTGGTTTGTGTTCCTACTCTGCAAGTTCTGGTATGATGCCATTACAATTTCTATCTTGTTCATTCTTAGGTATGACGGTAACTACATGTCATTATCTAGTTTTATTGCTCATTGCTTTGTAGGCACACTTGTCTAATGCTTGCTTGTCATGTTCTACAGGTTCACAAGCGACGCCATTATATTTCGTATATGGTTCTGGTTCGTCCTAAACAATGACATAACTATCCTCTACTATATAGTTCATTTGTGGTTTGCATTCCTGCTTTACAAGTTCTCGCATGATGCCGTTATAATTTATGTCTCGTTCATTCTTAGCTATGACAGTAATTGCATGTCATTCTCTGGTTTATTATTCTTGTTTTTTATTCTATATATTAGTTGAAATGACTTGGTTAGTTTTTATTTTCTGAAATTCTAAGCCACACACATTTATATATTTCTTGTTTCACGATAGGCACATTTGTTTAATGCTTTCTTGTCCTATTTGTTTGACGTGATGGTCAATATATTTGAACCATTGTCCAGTAGTAAACTCCAGTTCATAGCTCTTGTCATATCAGTTAAATGAGTAGTTTGCCTTGTTTGATGTATTAACTTGTTATTACTTAGTTTTGGACTGCAATTATTTCTATCGCCACCAAAGAGGGGCTGCAAGATCATGAATCAAGGGTGTTTTCCAATGTATATGTCACACTCAAAAGGGAGATGCAGGTGATAGATGGAGAAAGTAAATTGTGGACTACTATCAACTCGATTGTCAACTTGAATGCTGAATTTTCTTTCCCTTGAGTTGATAATATGTAATAATTTTAAGTAGTTTGCATTTGATGTAATATCTAGATAAATCAAATACGCCATGTATGCATTTAGTTGGCGCCGTCCACACATAGAGGTAGGCGGTACCATACCTGCACTAGCCAGGTCGATTAGGGTATAGGGGCTTTGTTATTTGCCCGGATTGTATTGGGCCGACGATGAACAGCAAAAGATGCTCGCAAGTTGTACACCTTTTGTGATATCGGAATGGGCTCCAGAAATACTAAAACTGTAAAAGACCATAAAAGTAATGGGTCGACCCACATGCGTGCTTAGTAATACTGACAGGACATAACAGTGATAGGCCAAAACAGTAACATGCCGAAACAGTAACATGCCATAGTAACAAGCCGAAAACAGTAATGGACGAGAAGAGTAATGGGTTAGGACAGTATAAGAGCCAGAACCTTAAAAGGCCAAAATTGTAACGAGCAAGAACAGTAGCAGGCCAGTCCAAAAATAGGCCAGGATCATAGCAGGAAAGAATAGTAATAGGCTAAATTTGCACTAGGCCAGAACAGTAACAGGCAGAGAAACTTACTAGGCCAGAATAGTTACAAGCTAGAATATGAGTATGGGTCTAAACAATGATGGGCTCGAAAATTTATGGGCCACAGCGGGTTATATAATAGTCCCATTTCAAACCATGCATGACTATACATTAACGAGCTAGAAAGTTTACAGGCCAAAGAGTACTAGCCAAATGGACCCATTTCAAACAGTATATGGAGAAACAGTAACGGGACCAATAGTTTACATGCCATACAAATGGGCCCATTTCAAATAGTGCAGGTTGAAACAGTAACGGACCCAAAAGTTTACGGGCCGCAACGGGCAACACTAGTGGGCCCATTTCGAACAGTGTAGGACAAAACAGTAACGATTCGTCTTTCTGTTGGGCTCTCATAAGGGCTAGCCCACTTAATAATTTTCATGCCTTGGTTGGGCCTAGCTTCTATCATGGTTTCATTGACATTTAACGAGGCTAACTGGCCATTAGCGGCGTTCTCTACGTGGCAGTTTGCATGACGTCAACTATCAACGTGGCTGGCAAACAGATCTATGACGGAATGACTTTTTGTGGCTAAAGGGTGTGATCCGCCACGGTCGAAAAAAACCATGATAGATTAATTTGTGATGGGGCTTCTACCATGAAGGTCATCCATTGTAGAAGGATTTTCAACCATGAAAATCGCCCATTGTAAAAGATATTTTTTCTTTTAGTGGTCTACCAACTGATAACCTTACAGATTAAATTGAATGAGGAGATGGCAAAACCGAGGAAAGACGATCTGGAACAAAACTAAGAAGAATGTCTGAAAACATTTCATCATAAAAGTACGTTCATACATAATGTTGGGTTGTCACAGTCTAGGTCCAAGTCGGTGTATTTGTCTTATCAGGAAGAAATTGTAGCAGTATAGGCTGAACAATAAGTGCTAACATGAACAATCAATGAGATGAGACATAAACTATTAGAAAGTGATACGAAGTTGAAGATGTTACGAGATCAGGATAATTCTCAAGAGATCATAGATAAACAGACTCTTCTAAATTAAATATGAACCCTGACAATGATAGGTGAGTACGGTGGTCGTGCGAAATGGTTCCTAGTAGTACTACTGAGCCCGGGTTGTTTGTCGGGCAATGTAACAAAAATGGAGAGACTATTTGTTTTGCATCATGCTTTTATCTGTTTACGTAGTGCTCCATGCACAAAAATCATGTGCTAGAACCTCACTCTCTCAATCCTTGGATTCATAAACCTCACAAAGGTATTTTATTCTTTGGACAACTGCCAAATTCAAAATCTCATTCGATCGACCAAATCTACCGCCTACCCTGTTCGAATCGGAGATTATGTATCCAATTTATTTTGCCAATATGGTAAGTATTTTGATGACCAGCCTTCAATTTATACGGAAGGAGTACCATTTTTCTAGTATTATTCCCTAGAAGCTAACGAAATTAAAAAATCTTAGTCGAGCGGCAAAACTTGCCGCCAAACCTATTTGAATCAGAGGTATCCAATTTTCATTATGGACGACCAATTGATGTCACACTTGGCCTTCAATTCCTGAAGAGGGAGTACCCCATTTTTTCTATTATTGCTTGGATGGTAGTAAAATTAAAAATAGCAGGCTATGCATTTATTATGATCATGGATGATCAGTTGATATGACTCTCGGACTGAAATTCCTAGACAAATAGCGTACGGTTTACTAACTTTTTTCTATTATTACTTGGCCGCTAGCAAAAAAATTCAAAATCGTAATCACTTGGCAAATTCCCCACCGATTCAGATGCATTTCGCGCGCCTCTGTTTCAAACATTTTGAGGCAAAATTCCACACCGTTGGAGTACCATTTTTCTAGTACTACTATTATTATTAGATGGATGCTAGCAAAATTCAAAATCTCAATCGAGCGGCAAAACCACCCACCGACCTTGAAGCATTTCCCACCCCTCTGTTTCGAAAACTTTGAGACAAAATCTCCCACCGGGTTGTACAATTTTTCTATTATTATTAGAATAGAAGATGGGCGCTAGCCAAATACAAAATCTCAATCAAGCGGCAATATCACACACCGACCTTGAAGCATTTCACACTCCTCCATTTACAAAACTTTTGACTTTAAAATTCTCATTCTACCCTTTGTTTAGACGACAAATGGGCATGCTAAAGTTGGTAGCTTGGGGGCATGATCGTAATTTTTTCTATTCACCTCTATGGTCCATATTCGCGCAGTTTTTCCCGCTATTCCTTTCTCTTTAGCTTGTGGTTTGTCTTGAATCCTTCCTCGAACGTATCCCAGGTGATTGTATCGATGGGGGGCGTAATCTGAAAGTTATCCCACCAAGTAGCTGCTTGTCCTTCAAGTAAGTGAGCAGAAAATCTCACATTCTCTTCATCCGTGTATCCAAATGTTACTAAGTTCTTATGCACTAAGAGCATCCAATAAAGTGCAATCAAATGCTCAGTTGCACTTGAGAATTTTGCAGGCTGCAGTTTTAGAAATCTAGTGAGTGCATCCACTTGGGTTGGTTTGTTTTCTATGAATTGACCCACCACTTGTGCTAGTTGCACTTGTGCTGCTATCAACTTCTCCATCTTAGTGGGTTGACGACGAGGCGGCATCTGTTTGTGCTAACATAAATGAGTATAGATATAAGAGGACTAAGAGAAGTATTTTCCTACCCATACACAACATGTTCAAACAATAACATCACACAAACATACAACCAAGTAATCAACACACAAGAAAACACATGCATAAAATGATACACGGGTCTAAACATAGAAGTATATAACCACAAAACAGTTTAAAAACGTTGGGAACAATACTAGAGTAAAACAGAGTAACATATAAGCAATAAACAAAATCTATTAAAACAGTACAGCAGGTTTCACGAATTTTTCTGACCGACTTAAACTCGTCAGGAATTTTAGCCACTTTTTGTGCTTGTATTACAGGTAATTACGCTTTAGATCCTAATTTTTCATATTTTTCTGAGTTACAAGTAAAATATCAAAAATCGCGCAGTACAATAGATATAGCAGAAAACTACAGTAGTAATCTCATGAATTTCAATCAATTCACAACATTAAAATAATTTAAAAACCTCACAAAAATGTAAGAAATATCATAGTTCAAAACTAAGTAATTCTAAATAAGGCATCACACAAAATATCTCAATACAAACAAGCAGGCAACTAATATGGTCATACCACATAAGTTGCTAAGATCAATATGCTAACACGATGGCGATGATCTTCTAAAGAGATATAGCATGGTTGTCCAGACCTAAGCAAACTTGGTGATATATTCATCCATGTCATCCTATTTCTTATTTTACTTATAGGCCAACTCTCATACATGTATCAAAAGGAATGGACAGCTACAATTTTGAACAAGAAGAGGTTCTATAAAAGATAGATAAGGAATATAATAACCCTAATAAGTAAAAAATATGATAGTTCTCCTAATAGAGGTATTGTATTAATAATATATTTATAAGGTCACGATCCTACAGTCAACACAGAACTCTGATACCATCTTCTAACACCCTCTCCTGGATGTGTTCACTAGCACACACCGTACAAAATGATACATGTAACACCCTCACCTGCTAAGGCTAAGTTCATGTGTATAGTGCCAATCCCTGGATCGTTCACTGGAACACACAGTACAAAATGATACCAAATATAACTATGTATCATAAATACAACGAATATGATCCAGAATTTACCTTATATTACAGCGAAAAACAATTACAAGGTAGATCTCCATCCTTCAAATGTGCCACAGGCGAACAATTGTTGAGTGGAGTCTCACGACCTATGAATTATAACTCAGATACGATATAACCTGCAACATAAAACATAGCAGCCCCGAAGGGTCAATACATGGAATGTATGTCAAGTAGGCTAAAGTGGATTACAATAGACCTAGAAACTACATGCTTATTTGGCTAGGTGGAGTTCAGGCTCATTTGCATAAAGCAATAGTTTTACCCTAACATTTGTAACAAAATAGTTTTCCAATATGATAAATAGGAAACTCTAGTTCACTCTCAAGTGCTCCTACCAAATTAAGTTCACCCAACAAGTTTTAAGCGACTAAAAAATTGGGATGAATGAGAAATATGTCATAGCATCAGTATCACGTCGCTCAAATTGTCCATAACCGGGGATACGGCTAAGTACTTTTTGGGTGCTAGTGTGGGCGGTAGGTTAGGTAGGTTAGGTGTGGGCCGGCCCACTTGGTCGGTCTGGGGTAGGTTAGTTAGGCTTTATTTTTTTCCATTTTCTTTTTCTGTTTTATTTTCTAGGTTTTGTTTTAGACATCCAAATCGAACCATTTAAATCTCCAAAAATTTATAAATTCAAAATACACCTTTTAGGATGTATAGAATATGGTTTTACCAAATTTGAAGTTTTCCATAATGCCATTTTCTTACAAGGCATTACAAGGCTAGTTGCATTAATAGGGAAATTGGGTTTATGCTTTATAGGAAAAATATCCTAAATTTATTTTAGGACATATAGGGAATATTTTAGATAAATTTTAATATGTACCAAATAGGTCATGTTTGTACTTGGAATGGGAGAGTTCCATTCTAGGGTTTCTGAATTTCTTTTGGGAAACACTATTTTCTTCTTAGGGTTTATATGCAATCATGTTCATGCATGCTTCATGATTTTGAATTTTTCTAATCTTGCACACCAATTCTGCAATCCATAATCAATCCATGCCCTTTTGCCTATATGGCTACTTAGGTCATAACAAAAGGATATAAGGTTTTGAATTCAAGGTTGAGAGGCTTTTAAATTCAAGAAGTTTCTTTTCTTTGAGAATTTGCAACAAAGTTAAACAATCAAACAAACTTATTTATTTATTTAACATTCCAAAATTAGGAGAATTTTGGGATGTGACAGACTACCACCCTTAAAAGAAATATCGTCCCAAGATTTGGAAGGCGAGAAAGAAAAATGGGTTAAGGTTCCACTAGGACGCTACCACCCTTAAAAGGAAATTGACTTGGTCACTTCTGAGGATTTACTTGGCTTCAAATTGATTCTCCTTTAGAAATTTATTGACACAATATCTCTTGCACATTCTGAACATCATGATTGATAAGTTTCGAGAAGGCGCTTCTTAAACTAGAGAAACTCTCATGGTGGGCAAATAGGAAACGTTTGCTTCACGATGCCCATTAATAATGGTTGGAATTCATGCTTACCGTATATTCCTATGCTTAGCAATGAATGCTTTTGTAAAGGTGGGACATCATACCATTCCATTCTAAGGTCTAGGCTCAATTCCATCTCTTTTATAGGGTTCAAAAAGGCACTCAAGATTCACAAAACCAATAATACAAGAGCGAATACTAAGAGTAGTAGGAATGGTGATCAATCCATCCTGCACCCAAATTATTACGCTGCATGAGGATAGGTGAATCGCGTAACTTATCACTCGGGCATCCTCACTTGCCTTGAAGAAAGTTTGCATGGGTACGAACCAATTCTCGATATAGACTCCCATGTATTCAATCAATAAAGCTACTACAAAACTAAACTATCGATACTTCCACTTCCAGGTTGGGTAATCTACTACATAACATCATTTGCAACACTTCATACTTCCACATCCTTTTCCATTAGATGAAGCGTTCTCCTTCCTAAATGCATTGTGTTGTCAAAACCTTCAACTTAACACATTATTATATCTCCAAGGGTTCAAGATAGGGAAGAATAGATTCTATATGAAAGAAACTACTAAGAAAATAATCATACCCATAACTATATGAAGCAATCAATATCACAAAAAAGGAAAAAAACAATCATAGGCAATCAATACACAATCAAACACTTGCATCAGAACGATACATGGCTCTAAACTTAGCAGTATATACCACAAAATAGTTTTAAAACATTGGGAACAGCACTAGAGTAAAATAGAGAAACATATAAGCAATAAACTAAATCTGTCAAAATAGTACAACAGGATTCACGAATTTTTATGACCGACTTAAGTTCGACAGGTAATTACGCTCCATATCCTATTTTTTCAGATTTTTCTGAGTTACCCGTAAAATATGTAAAATCGCGCGGTACAGCTGGTCAGGCAGAAAACTGCAGCAGTAGTCTCACGAATTTTAATCAAAATATACCATTAAAATAATTTTAAAACCTCATGAAAATTCCAAAACATTTAGAGTTACAAAACAACATATCATAAACAAGGCATCACACAATATGGATCGATACAAACTTGCAAGCAACTAATATTATCATACCATATAAGTTGGTAAGATCAATATGCTAACACGATAGAGATGATCTCCTAAAAAGATAAAATATGGTGATCCTGATCTAACCAAACTTGGTGAGATATTTATTTATGTAATATTATTTGTTCTTTTATTTAGCTAACTCTCATGTAGGTACCAAAAGAATGAACAATTACAAATTTTTGAACAAGAGGTGTTGGAAAAGATAGACAAGGAATATAAGAATTCTAATAAGTATAAAATATGATAGTTCTTCTAATAGAGGTCACCTATTGCTAATCCATTTCTAAGATCACGATCCTATAGTCAACACACAACTCTGAAACCACCTTATAACACCCTCGCCTGATAAGGCTGAGTTCATGTGTATAGTGCAAATCCCTGGATCGGTTCACTGGCACAAATAGTACAAAATGATACCAAATATAACTATGCATCATAAATATAATGAATATGATCTAGAATTTACATTATATTACAGCGGAAAGCAGTTACAAGGTAGATCTCCATCCTTCAAAATGTGCCATATGCGAACTATTACTGAGTGGAGTCTCGTGAACTATGAACGATAACTCAGATAAGATATAACCTACAACATAAAACGTAGCAGCCCTGAAGGGTCAATACATGGAATATATGTCAACTAGGCTAAAGTGGATTACAATATACCTAGCAACTACATTCTTATTTGGCTAGGTGGAGTTCAGGATCATTTGCATAAATTAATAATTTTACCCTAACATTTGTAACAAAATAGTTTTCCAATATGATAAATATGACACTCTGGTTCACTCCCAGGTTCTCCTACCCAATTAAGTTCACCCAACAAGTTTTAAGCAATTAAGAAATTGCGATAAGTGTGAAATATGTCATAGCATCTGTATCAGGTCGCTCAAATTATTCACAACCGAGGACACGGCTAAGTACTTAGTCCGTGCAAGGGTTTGTACACTTTACCCATGTGACCTGGCCAACCTAGATCGGACCACCACACTCATATTGTATGATGATAGGGAGAAGTCCAAGACAAGACAATTCGGAAAGAGCTTCCCAAACCCATCCACGTATCGTACCAACCTACACTATTCTACATCTCTGACTATGAAGGGTTTGATTCGTCACAACCTACTAAGTCCAGCCAGCCACCCATTCTTACTGGCACATAGTTGCACACAAAAGCTATCAAACAAAGAAGCCAATCCTTTCTTAATACCCTGGGCGGCATTTCCCACCATAAATCTACACTCGATGACCCAATCAATGCCATTTCGCCTAGGTGGTTCATTAAAATCATGTTATTTTGTCATTTAGCAAAATATAATCCTTTCAAAACATATAGCTTTTCATGGTGTGATTCCCTTCCTCGTCTAAATAGCATAACTAAGCAACCTACCTATACGTTGGCTCATAAACAAGGAATACTAGGAAATAATATAGGATATAGCATATCATAGCATATACACATCAGTTCCTATATATGTAATTATACAAAAACATCTACAAAGCATAGGAAAACAGTAGGACGTTTATGACCAAGATAGCACCACTTGCCTTTAGTTGTAGTTGTTCCGATAATCCTCACAATTATAATGGCTTCATTCGCAATAACCACAATAGTTGCAATTATAGTAGTTGCACTCCTCACGATCTAATGTTTCAAGAAAACACAACAAACACACCATTCAAAATATTGCAAAAATACAATATAACAATGATGAGAAAATGCAGAGAACGACTAGCGCGAGTGTGCTCTTCAGGAAGCGCGCGTTTCGGCTATAGCGCGCGTGTTTACGGCCGCTCGGTATCGCGTGTATTCCCGGACGCACATCAGCCAGACACGTGGCGTGTTTTGGCCACAGCGCGCGTGTATTCCAGCCCGCACAGCAGCCCGACCCGCGCTGGATAGCTGCTCGCTCACGTGTTCTTTGTTTTTGAACGTTTTCGAGTGCGACTAGCAGGAAATAAGAGAAAAAATGCCAAAACAAGAAAAAAATACACATAAAAACAGTTTACCCCGAGGCAGTGCAATGCAGTACAACAAGGCAGTGCATGGGCAGTACATTGCCAAGACACTGCCCAGTGCACTGCGAACTAAGGCAGTACAACACATCACAACGAGGCAGTACACCTGCACGGGCAGTATACTGCCAGGACACCGCTCATTGTACTGCGAACTAAGGCAGTGCAACACAGCACAACGAGGCAGTACACCGTCTGCACGGGTAGCACACTGCTAGGACACCGCACAGTGCACTCCGAACTAAGACAGTGCAATGCAGCACAACGAGACAGTACACCATCTGCACGGACAGCACACTGCCAGGACACCGTGCAGTGCACTGCAAACTAAGGCAGTACAACACAACACAACAAGGCAGTACACCATCTGCACGGGCAATGCACTGCCACATCGCCCAGTGCACCGCGAACTAAGGCAGTAAACAGCAGCACGACGAGGCAGTACATCGTATGCATGGGCAGTGCACTGCAAGGACACCGCGCAGTGTACTACAAACTAATATAGTGCAAAGCAGTACAACAGGACAATACACAGTCTGCATGGGCAGTGCACTGCCAGGACATCGCGTAGTGCACTGCGGCCTTAGGTAGTGCAACGCAGTACAACAGGGCAATGCAAAGGCAATGCACTGCCAGGACAATATGCCGTGCATTGCAACCAAAGGCACCGTGCACTGGACCAAAAGGTAGTGCAACCTACACATAAAGGCAGTACGAGAAAAAAGTTCGTCGAAACATATCAACAATGGATCTAGTTTTGAAGATCTGGACAAGACTAGCAAGGCCATGAAAACATATATCGATTTGGACTCTCCGTTTAAAAGATATCGCAGTTTTCGTGTTTAAGTCTAAAAAAAGGAAAAAGTACACATGACCCTCTCCGCATCCACCACGTGTCGCACGGGAGAAGAACGGGATAGTGCGTGAGACAATCCGCGCCTGCCACGTGCAGCCAGCAGAAGCAACGCGCGCACGACCTCCCAGGAGCGCGCCCTTTTTCGAGCCTTTTAGGAAAATGCATGCATGATGATTTAATAGGTCAGTATTTTTTAGTTAGTGTTCTAAACATTATTACATAACATGATGCATGTGGAAAGTTATTTAATATACTAAAGCTTTTATTACTAAAGTTATATCGATTTAATATGGTTTATCTCACTTTCATTGAACTACTGATGGTTCTATCATATTAAAATGTTAACTAAATGATATTGGATAGGTTATGCAATTTAGAGACAGTAGCAATTTGAATCACCTAAAAAGGAGTTACAGATCTTTTCTTATGATTAAAGTACTATTGTAATAGGTTTAGAGATTTCTGCATGCATTTCAATTTTAACAGTACCAAATAATTTGACACATAATTTATATGGATAGACATTGCCAAAATAAAACAGTGGCAATAGGTTTCAGTAATTTTGGAATTCTGGTTAATTTTATGCAATTTAATACTAATTAGAAGGGTTTAATTCATCTAAAATATTTCCTTCGATAAAAGTTATATATAAGGCTAGATACTTATTCCACATAAATCAAGGATTCCAAGGACATCTTATTTGCAATTTTCTTGGACAGTGGTTATTTTCTTCTGAATTTCTTACTCTAAAAAGGGAATTTAACCATTTAAATAATTATGAAAAAACCTTACAGTAAATTTCAGATACAATAACATATTAATATTCTACACAGAATTATCTTTCCAACTGTATATTATAAGCTATTTTTGGAGCTGTATTTTAATTTCTATGAATATTATAATGTCTATTACATTTTTGCCAATTTAATGAATTTCTAAATGCAGGGAATATTCTGTGCAACGTGGCGTTATAGGACGGGTCCGTACCCCTTCGGTTTAGCGATCTGTTCGGAGGCATCAGATCACGATCCAACGGAGGCTACGCGATGGCTCTAAGTGTGGCTCGGCTGGGGCTTGACTTGATCCCGACTCGGCTGGAGCTGTAGCTTGGACCAATCTGGACCGTCATCGTCAAATCAGACGACTTGGGATGATGGTGGCGAGTCTGCGACGGCTGTTTGTCCACAACGACATCGATGACGGTGGCACGGCCTCAAAAAGTTGACGAGAGGGTGTGGCACCCGTGGTCCATGTAGACGGTGACTTGGCCCACGACCTTCATCTCCTCTCAGCGATCTTGATAGTGTGCACGAAGACAGCCGCCTCTTCATGTGGCAGCCACAAAATGCGAACAAAGGCACGATACTCCGGTGATGCTCCTGCGATCTCGTGCGGTCATGGCTGTCGTCTGCAGTAGAAGGAGAGGGTCAGAAGATAGCGGAGAAGCAATTGGGAAAGATCAGAGGTGGAAGGGAAGCGAGGGGGCGATGGAAAGTATCGGCTCGATTGCGATCTCTCAGTGGCGGTGTCAATGGAGGCGAGATGGGGGAGGCGATAGGATTCGGAAAGAGCGAAGAAGAACATTTGGAGGTAGACGAGAGTTTTTATGAGGGAGTTGGCATGCGTAACGGAAAAAATTGCGAACGAAACCGTCCGGATATGAGGGAAAATCAAATCGGATCGACGAACTCGGAGCAGTCCGTCTCTAGCCGAAGGTGGAAGGAGATTGGGTGGGTCCACATCGTCAGCGAGACAATGGAGAGAGGCGCGCGCGGGTTGGGCTGTTGTTGGGCCCTAGCGCACTGCTTGGCGCTGCGCAAGCATGGGTGCAGGCGGTAGGTTAGGTGTGGCCCGGCCTAGTTGGTCGGTCCGGGATAGGTTAGTTAGGCTTTATTTTTTTCCATTTTCTTTTTCTCTTTTATTTTCTAGGGTTTGTTTTAGACATCCAAATTTAACCATTTAAATTTCCAAAAATTTATAAATTCAAAATACACCTTTTAGGATGTATAAAATATGGTTTTAGCATATTTGAAGTTATCCATAATGCCATTTTCTTACAAGTCATTACAAGGCTAGTTGCATTAATAGGGAAATTGGGTTTAGGCTTTATAGGAAAATATCCTAAATTTATTTTAGGACATATAGGGAATACTTTACATCAATTTTAATATGTACCAAAGCCATAGGTCATATTTGTCTGGTTGCCTGGGACAAGGTTTGCCTTTCCAAAAAAGCAGGAGGGCTAGGAATATTGAACTTGAGACAACACAACAAGGAAATGATGATGAAAAATCTTTACAAATTCTTCAACTGTCTGCATATTCCTTGGGTCAAACTTATCTGGCAAGCATAGTATCAAAATGGTTCCCTACCAGATCACAATACACACAAGGGATCTTTCTGGTGGAGAAATTGCCTCTCGTTTCTGATAGACTTCAAGAATATGACTACTATTGTGCCTGGCCAGGGAAACAGCACTATGTTTTGGCAGGAAAAATGGCATGACACTGAGCTATGTAATAAATTTCCTGAATTATTTTTATTTGCCAAAAAAACAAAAATCAGAACTGAGGAAGCTAAGCAATATCAGATTGCAGGGGAGTTATTAAGTTTGTTCCAATTGCCACTATCCCTTATTGCTGAAAATCAAATGAATAGTCTATGTATAATCCTCCAAAATACAAATGTTCTTGAAAAAGACAAATGGACATTCCCATGGGGAGGAGACATATTCTGTACAAAAAAGGTATATGACCTCCTTATCAAAGCACCTGATGCACCAAAGCCCTTTGAATGGATCTGGAAATCTCCATGTCATCCCAAGCATAAGTTCTTCTTTTGGCTGCTACTAAATGATAGATTAAATACCAGAGAACTGCTTGTCAGGAAAAATTTCAACATTGAGGAGGACACTTGTGTCCTTTATGAGGAAAGCACTATTGAAATTGTTGAACATCTCTTCTTCAGATGTGACTTTAACCAAAATTTCTGGTGGAAACTTGGAATTGAATGGAATACTGACTATCCACTGATCAATATGATTCAAGAGGCTCATGATAGAGCATTGGAACAGTTCTTCAACATCACTATGATGACAGGCTGCTGGAGCTTATGGAATCACAGGAATAACATCATCTTCGAGCAACACACTAGGTGCATGGATAATTGTTATAGCATATTCAAATTATTAGTGGCTGATATTAGACATAGAATTAAACCCAGTTTACTGGATGTCATGCAAACTTGGTTAGATACTTTGTAATTTTCTGTTTATTCTTTGTGACTCACACCATGTACAGTGCCCTGTTTATAAAATGAAAAATGACACAGTGGGGGACTTCCCCACTGTCTTTGTGTGAAAAAAAGGGTCATGTTTGTACTTGGAATGGGATAATTCCATTCTAGGGTTTCTGAATTTCTTTTGGGAAACACTATTTTCTTCTTAGGTTTTATATGCAATGATGTTCATGCATGCTTTATGATTTTGAATTTTTGTAATCTTGCACACTAATTCTACAATCCATAATCAATCATGCTCTTTTGCCTATATGGCTACTTAGTTCATAACAAAAGGGTATAAGGTTTTGAATTCAAGGTTGAGAGGCTTTTAAATTCAAGAAGTTTCTTTTCTTTGAGAATTTTCAACAAAGTCAAACAATCAATCAAACTTATTTATTTCATATTCCTAAATTAGGAGAATTTTGAGATGTGAAATACCAAATATAACTATGCATCATAAATATAACGTATATGATCCATAATCTACATTTTATGTTCAAGTACACACCATGAACATATACAAGGTAGATCTCCATCATTCAAATATGCCACAGGCGAACAATTGTTGAGTGGAGTCTTGCAACCTATGAATGATCACTCAGAAACGGAATAACCTGCAACATGAAATATTGCAGCCACGAATGGTCAATACTTTAAATGTATTGGCAAGTGTCACTAATATGTCGATATAATGGATCCTATCAATTACATGCATATTTGTCTAGGTGGAGTTTCAGGATAATTTGCATAAAGCAATAGTTTTATACTAACATTTCCAAATAGTTTTAATCCTTTCTAAAACAATGTCTGTACACGTTGGCTAGCACCAAGTAATCCTACTCCCTTGTTAAACCCATCAAATTTTATTAAGAAATTGGAATGTCGAGATCATCCATAAGCTTCAGGACTTAGTTGCTAAATATTGTCTATAACTAGGGAAACGACTAATCAATTAGATTTATATCTTCTATAAAAGTTGTAAACTTTACGCACATGACACAATCTCATCTTCACGCTACCAGTGGCTGCTGGTTTAATACACACCAATTGGTATACCGGCAGATCGAGAATGTGATGAAGTCTTTTCATAGAACTCCTCCCAATACACAATGGTAGCACGTCTAACAGGCACCGATACAAGGATATAACCTCCAATACACAATTCTAGTTAACCTGAAGATATACCAATTCAAAGGGTCTTCCGCTATGTAATTAACTAAGTCAGAGACCATATTAGCATGTGGCTGTACACGGAAGCCATTGTATGAGAAACATGTTCAATCTCTAAGATGCTTAGGTGGTCTTCTTCTAGTGCACATAGGAGAGAGGTAGCCAAAGATACGGTCCCCTTTGTTGCCACTTCTTCAAAACTTAACAACAACAATACTCCACCCAGGTGATTCATTAAGTATTTGTTTTATTATGTAAAAACATAGCTTTTCCAATACCTCATATATTCATATAATGTTATTCCATCCCGAATCTATAACAGGGCTAGGCATACTACAACTACGATGTTTCCATAAGAAAGATACAAAGGGATATCCTAAATAGGACATAGCATAGCCTATCATATCACATAGTGCAAAATATTCCTACAAATGCCCTTATACTAAAAACAATTACAATGCATAGAAAAATAATTAGGACATTTATGATAGTGCCACTTTCCTTTATTATTGTGTAGTCGTTCAGATAATCCTCACAATAGAAAATATTGCACTCGTCACAATCACAAATGTTGCACTCCTTGCAATCTATCGATTAAAATAAGTGCACAACAAACACACCATTCAAACATCATAGTGATGCACAATACAATAAAAAGGATAAAAAATGCTTGCATCACAATTTAATATGTCACAATCGTTTTAATTAGTTAGCTAAACAATATTAGATTGCATGATGCATGTATAGAATCATTTAATGCATTAGGGTATTTCTCATTATTTCTTACTCGCCAATAGAGGAGTTTTAATAGTTCTGTTGGAAATTCTATAATAATTTCCGTATGATTTAATTACTAAATAATAGAGTTTAATTGATTTAAATAGTTTAAATTAGGAAAATTAAATATAAAATTAGATCTGTATTCTACATGAAATTGTGAATCCAGGGACATAATATTTATATTTTTCATATATATAAATTATTTACTATGTATTTAATACTCGAATAGACCATTAAAACTATTTAAATCACTACAACAATTATACACTACAAAAGTTGGATCTAACAGCATATGAATGTCGTATATGAAATTAGGAATCCATGGATACTTTATTTGTATTTTCATGATCTACAAATAATTTACTAGGATTTATTTAGTTTCAATTGTCCATTAAACTATTTCATTTATTACAGTAAATACATAGTGTGAACATTACATATAATCGTATATTATTATTCTAAATGTTTTCTGAATCCATAGGTATATTATTTGTTAAATTTAGACTTATAGATATTTTATTATGATTTTTACAAGATCTACTAAATTTCTAGCTATTTTAACTATTAAAATCAAATAACTCGCACTGACCGGACTCTGACCTGGTGACTATCGCTGACGTGTACACTGATGGAGCGATGACGCTGCACGCTGACTGTGCTGCCACGCATCAAATCCTGAGTGGGTGATAGCCCTTCACTGCTCGATCTAATCTGGGTCGTTAGATGAGGATCCAATGGCTAGGAACCAAAGCATCTGGTGCTCGCTAGCAGATGGAGGGCAACAGTGGCGCAAGGTAGCGGCAAGCTCTATAGGTGGTCGGCATTGGCGGCGCTCTGGCGGTCATCCGACGCGGGAAAGTAGTCCACGATGATCTGCGGATCTCAAAGGTTCGTCTCATCTGCTCTCTGCCATCTTCCTCTTCCTATGCTAGCGGCACAGTGCGGCTGGAGTCAGCGGAGGCGGTGAAGCTTCGGCGTCTCCGTAAGGTAATCCTCAAGTGTTGCACAAGGGGAAAATAGGGTGAGGGGATACGGGAGAGCGAGTGTACTAAGATCAGAGGAAAAGGCATAAAGGGGCAACAAAAATATTGTTCAGAAGATCGACCTCGAGCTTGCTTCGGCGATGGCGTCGGCGAATCGGATTAGTTTGATCTGGGGCTAGGGTCCACCGTTTTGCAAAAGGAGACCGAGAGCTAGTGTGAAATAATATATGGGCAAGTTTTCATGCACACCGAACAGAATCAATGCGAATTTCACGGGATTTCGTTTGGCAAAGACGAACTCGTGTTCGTCATGGAAACCAGATGGAGGTGGGAGATGCCTAGGTAGGGCCTCGCTGTCAGCGGAACAGGCAGAAGAACAAACATGGAGGAAGGGATTTCTGTCTGGTGGGCTACGACGCTAAGCAGGAATGGGCCGGCCCGCTAGCTTGCTGGTGCTACGCTGCTGTTGTCCACTGTGCGTGCGATAAGAAGTAGGTGGGTAGGGCGGCTCGCGGGGTAGGTTTAGTTCTTTTTTATTTTTTTTATTCTTTTCTATTTTCTATTTCTTTTATATATTTTGATTTATAGCTCGAAATGGAGTGATTCCAACTTCCAAATTTTTGTAAATTCAAAACACACAGTAAAATTTATAGAGAACAATTTTTACTGCTGACAAAATTTCAAATATCTCGATTGCATATAATGATTTATATGGAAATATTGAAAAGGAAAAAATAGTGTCTTGACACAAGTTTTTGTTTCAAGATTTTTCATGAGATGCAATGATGAATAAAATGCAATTTTTTTTGAAATCCAAAATTTTAAAATCCTCAGTATGGCAGATTAAAACATGTCAATGTGAACTGCATTTTTGTAATCGTGCTATTACATACAAGTCACTGGGCATGTCTGTTCTTTGTGCTACATGCAAGGTCTCTAGACATGTTGGTTTGCATTCGCTGCTCTACAAATTTCAAGTCATGCACATGTTTGTTATTTTTTCATGCACATGTTTGCTATTTTGCCATGCACATGTTCTTAGCTACTCCCTACAATAGTAATTGCCTGCTATTGTGTAGTTCTTGCAAAATATAAAGTCAGTAGAAAATATTAGTGTGGATTTCCTACTCCAAAGTTACTGAATCTATTTATTTCGTCCCGAGCTAAGTTCCTGCTATTATCTCCTTCCTGGCATCATTTACTATCATATAGTACCTGTTTAAACTGATCGTACTAATTTGATTATAATTTTGTTGTTTTCATCTGGATCTTTAAAAGCTGCAACACCAACTATTTTATTTTTCTTTGCATAGAGCTCTAAAAGGGAACACCGAACATGTTGGTTTTTATAGCCTCTTCTACAAGTTCACAAGCGATACCATTGTTTCCTTATCTGGTGCTGGTTCATCCTAAGTAACGACATAACTATACTCTACTATGTAGTTTATTTGTGGTTTGCATTCCTGCTTTACAAGTTCACTTATGATGCCATTATAATTTATATCCAGTTGTGTAGAGGTCCCAACCTGATAAGGTAGAGATCCCTGTGTTTACAATGCTAGTCCCTGGATCAAATAGCTAGCATCCACAGTTTAAGATGTAATATAAAGAAACAAAGGTAATATTACAACTTTATAACCAAGAATAAAATAATTCGTTACATCTTACATAGCTCATTTGGCTATCTCATTACAATGCAGCAGATATAACTAAGTAGCATGGAGTCCTTCATCTTGAAAGTGCCATAGGCAATCATGTTGGTTGTAGACTTGTAATCCTATTCAAGACACTTCACTAACATAAAAAAAACCTGCAACATAATAAGTTACAGCCACAAGGGTCAATACATTTGAATTGTATTGGCAAGTGATACTATGGTAGAGTAGTGGTATCTAACAACTATATGCATTTGGCTAAGTGGATCTTAGGCTTGCTTTGCTCAAAATAAATTTTCCTTATCATTTGAAAACACTACATTTTTGTTTGTCAAAATCATCCAAGGAATCTACCAATTGAAAATTGGAATCCTTTAACCCTTGTTCAACCACAAGCTTTTAACTTACAAATTGGGATGAGGAGATCCTTGATAGCTTCCATGTCTTGATGCTCAAATTGTCCATTGTCGGGGACACGGCTAAGTACTTAGATTTTACTCTCTCGAGAGGTGGTGCACTTTCCCCACAAGACTCGACATGCATCGAGACAAGATCTTTCAGAAGCCTTCCCTTAGACCAAATCGACACGTTCCAACCTATCACCCCTACCACCTTCTATCCATCTCGCTAAGTTATTGCAACCTATATGATCCAGGCAGAGCCCATATTGCCATGTGGCTACACTAGAAGCTTCTCAACACTTTAACATCTCAAATCTCTTTGTTCCTGGGTGGCTTTCCACAAGTGATATACACCAGGTATACCCCTGGGTAACCACTCAACACAAACCATTCTTTCCATTCCACCAAGGTGATTCATTCACATAGTTGTTTTATTAAGCAAAAACATAAGTCAAAAGACTTAGAAATATTTCATAGCATGAATAATACACCCTTGGTTTCTACTAGCTAAGATAAGCATGATAGTAGTAAGGATCTTAACTTAGGGAAAATTCTACTAAGGCATCATCTACTAGGATTTCCCAAGGCATAGCATAGTATAGATACTTAGAAAAATTCCATGCAAGTCCTACTCAAAATATCTCTAATGCATAGTTAAAATAATAGGACAAAATGTATGAAGCGCCACTTGCCTTTTTAGTAGAGAATATAGGTTCACTCCTTGATCTTGCAATGGTCACACTCTTCAAAGTTCACTACAATTCAATCAAGCAAGCACATATTCAAACTAGCATTCAAACAATTCACCACATAAAATAATAAAAACAAAGCAATGCATGCAAGCATGAAAAAGATTGTTTTATTGAAAAAGTGGTTTCTAATAAGGTTCTAAACATTTAAAACACCTATTGTTCATTTATAAAAGTGGCAAAGTCATTTGAAAACAAGTTAGTGAAAATGGCCATTTAAATCATTTTTGTTTTGCTAGAAATGCTTTTATCCAAAGGAATAATTTCTAGTGTTATCCAAATATGTTTTAAAAAAAATGTTAGTGTTTATGGTCAAAGTGTATAAAACAAATCTATTTGCAAAAGTTTTCACTCAAAAACATTTTTAAATCAAAGCAACATTTTGTTTTACTAGAAATGCTTTTATTCAAAATAATAATTACTTAGTGTCACAAAATACGTTTTTAAATTCTAATATTAGTGTTTAGGGTCAAAGAGTTCAAATCAAACCATTTGCAAAAGGTTTTACTCAAAAAGAATTTTTAGAATATTTTTTATACACAAAATAGTCCTAATAATGTTTCTGCAAAATCACCTAATTTTTCGGAAGAAAAATACTAAACTAAGGGCATGTTGCCAAGTTTCCTTTTTCCTGATTCCAATGATATAAAATTTGTAAATTTTGTACGTGTAGATCAAAAGTTATGAATTTTATAAAATCCAACATCTAATAGATCAAATCTGGTTTTAAAACAAAAACTGGGCCACGTGGTTGTTTCTTACTGGTCCATACCGGTTCACACGGCGCTTGGCGACAGTGAGTGGCGACACGCTTAGGCTGCGGTGTCCGGTGCAAACAGCAAGCAAAGTAGAGAAGGGAGGGAATTACCAGACTCGTAGCGACGTGCTGATGATCAATGTGCTCTTCGTTGTTCGAGGGGCGGGCAGGTTCGTCGTCGATTGCTCACCGGAGTTGGTCCTGGCGACGGGCAAGATCAGACGTCGTTGTTGGCAAGGCTGAAAAGCACGGGAGGGCATGCCGATGGTGTCGTTAGATGCGCAAGAGTCCAGTGAGTATATGAGCGTCACTGAGAGTGAGAGGGGCGGTCAGGGATTACCAGGGTAGCTCATCGGAGTTGAGCTAGCCGTCGGTGGCGCTCAGTCGAAGACGGGCGAGGCTATGGGGCACGCGCGAGCGAGCTGAGGATGCTTGCAGGTACGCACGGCGATGGGGGTCAAGATCTTGTGCACCACGGGGTAAGGGGAGGGTCGACGTCGCCGGAATTCGACGAGGAAGCTCGTCGGAGTAGTGGTGGCGCAAACGAAATTAGGGGCATCCTGGGGGCATTCGTGGCGTGGGGTCTGAGGGGAAATGAGGAGGAGGGCGAGGCAATTTAACGTGTGTGGTCGCGGGAAGGGATTTATGGCTCCATCAAGCGAATTTACGAGGTATGAATTGATCAGAAACGGCAGAGGAATGAGGGACGTGGTCACCGTGAGGTTGATGACGATGAGTTGGCAGTGGGGCCGGTTAGTCAGCGAGGTGAGGGGGTTACGCATGGGGTCTCGCAGTCAGTGAGGGCACGGGTCGATTCGTGGTTGAGAAACCGTTTCGCGGGGAGAGACAGGTGGGCTGTTGCTCGGCGAGCTGGGCCTGCTAGGCTGGTAAGGTTATTGGGTCGACCTGTTTTCTATTTTTTTCCTTTCTGATTTCTTTTTCTTTTTCTAATTCCTGTTTTGATTTTATTTAAATGATTCAAACATTCATTTTAACTCAAAACTTTTCCAAAATTCCAGTAGGATTTTATATTGTTTAACAATGTATTTTAAAGTCCATTTTAGAATAATTTCTTTTATTCTCTTATAGTTAAATATTTATTTAAATTAGACATTTGTCTTTATTTAAATAAGATTTAAATATGTTTTCAAACCATATTATTTTATTCAAATGATTTAAACATCCGTTTAAATTCAAATGTTTCTCAAACCTCTTTAGTAAGTTTTAAATCATTTAAGAGTTGGTTAGTTGGTCCACTTTGGAAAATATTCAAATATTTTCTCATGATTTATTATTTATTTTAATTAGGCCTTTTGTCTTTATTTTCGTAATTTGAATATGGTGCCAAACCATATAATTCTATTTAATTATTCTTTTATTCTTTTTAAGTTAACTAGATAATTTTTAATCCACTTTAGCTATTTCAATTATTTATTTTCTCATGATTTAATTAATCATTTACATTAGGAATTTTGTCTTTATTCAAATTGAATATGGTTCAAGTCCATATAAATCTTATTCAAATCATCTTTATTCCTTTGTTTTATTTGGATTATCTTTATTCCATTTGCTTATGGATTTAATTCATGTTTTAAATTGTCTTCTAAATAATTTTCTTGGGATTTATTAGTTAGTTTAGAAAAATTGTCTTTATTTAAATAAAATTGAATATGGTTAAAATCCCATATAGTCTTATTTAAATAATCTTTTATTCCTTTTTATTATTCAATAAACTTTCATTTGTTTATAGATTTGGCCAAGATTTTATTTGACTTTTAAATATTCCTTATTTATTTATTTATTTCTTTGTCTTATAAAATCCATATCTTTTTATTTATATATCCAAAATTGGTGGTTCCAATTGGTATAATTTTATTTAATATTGATTTATATTTTTAAATCCTTTTATGATTATTTTGATCATGATTTGGTATAGATTTTAGTTAGGAGCTTTATTAGCTTTGGAAATTATTTCCTTTTATCTTATTAAATTCATGTGTTTTATCCATGGCTCCAAATTAAATGAAACCACTTTTTTTGGTTTTATAATATTTTTGTTTATCATTTTTGATCATTTAAAAATGTTTGTTGCTGAATTTTTATATGGATCAAATCCATAGTCTTAGAGAGATCTTGGAAATTATTTATTTCATTAGGCTTTTAGGGTTTTGGTTTAACTTTTCCAAGTGTTTAAATTTCAAGATACATTCATTGATGAATGCATTTCACTTGATTGAATTTTGTTGGATGCCATTTTCATTCAAATTTTGTTCAAGAAGGGTTTTGATGTTTCCATTTAGAAGCAAAAAGTTTCTTTTCACCCTAAATTTCAACAATTATTTATTTTGTTTATTTATTTTTCACATTTCGAAATTTGGAAAATTTTGGGATGTGACAAGTTGAATCCTAGCTATGAAAGTAAATGCATGCCCATTGTGTAGCTCACCGCAAATTCTGAGTCACCCAATGTCTCTTGCATTCTAGGATATAGTACTACTTCCATACATATTTGTTGAAATGACCTGGCTAGTTTATATTTGCTAAAATTCTAAGAGACACTATGTTCGATTGCTTAATTCATTTGTAGTCACACTTGTGTAATGCTTGCTTATCATGTTCTATAGGTTCACAAGCAATGCCATTATATTTCATATCTACTGGTTCGTCCTAAGCAACGACATAGCTATCCTCTACTATATATACATATATAGTTCATTCATGGTCTGCATTCCTTCTCTAAAAGTTCTCTTATGAGCCATTGTAAATTCTATTCGGTTGATTCCTAGCTACGACAGTAACTTCATGCCTATTTTGTAGCTCACCGCAAATTATGAGTCACCCAACGTCTTTTTCTTTTCAGGATAAACAACTACTTCTATATATATTTGTTGAAATGACCTGGAAATTCTAAGAAACACTTTGATTGATTGC
The DNA here is from genome assembly GCA_916181665.1 of Avena sativa. Classification (NCBI taxonomy): domain Eukaryota; kingdom Viridiplantae; phylum Streptophyta; class Magnoliopsida; order Poales; family Poaceae; genus Avena; species Avena sativa. The sequence continues at coordinate 236,249,447 of OV702283.1, read as the reverse complement.
TAATTTCAGTGTACACTTGTCTAATGCTTGGTTTTCCTCTTCCACAGGTTCACAAGTGATGCCATTGTTTCCTTATCTGGTGTTGGTTCATCCTAAACAACGACACAACTATCCTCTACTATGTAGTTCATTTGTGGTTTGTGTTCCTTCTCTACAAGTTCCGGTATGATGCCATTATAATTTCTATCTGGTTTATTCTTAGGTACGACAGTAACTGCATGCCATTGTCTGCTTTATTCTTCTGGTTTATTCTTCTATATATATTTGTTGAAATGACTAGGCTAGTTTATATTTTCTGAAATTCTAAGCCACGCACGTTGTTATATTTCTCGTTTCCTGGTAGGCACACTTATTTAATGCTCGTGTCATGTTTGTTAGACGTGATGGTCAATATATTTGAACCATTGACAAGTAGTAAAATCAAGTTCATAGCTCTTATTGTACCCGTTAAATGAGTAGTTTCCCTTGTTTGATGTATTAACTTGTTATTAGTAGTTTCAAATAGCAATCATTGCTATCGCCACCAAAGAGGGGCCTGCAAGATCCTATCTCAAGGTTTTTTCCAATGTACACTACTAGGAAAACGCTTATCAGTGGCGCACGTTTTTAGAATTTCGTGGCCCATATGAGATGCGCCACTGTTATCACGCCACTAAATTGTAATTCTGTGGCGCATATTAATATGAGCCATAGAAATCACAAAATTATGTGGCGCATATTGCTAATATGCACCACAGAATTATTTTTTCAATTTTTTTAAAAAATGCGGGCCAGATCTCAAATTTCTGAGGCGCATATTGCCAATATGCGCCACAAATTGTTTTTTGAAATTTAAAAAAAGTGGGCCAGATATGGCCGGAGGTGGACGCACCGAAGGAGGGCTAGGCTAGGCAGAGGTGGGTGGAGGAGGGGTCGATGGAGGATAAGGAGGCCACGAAAGGTGGTGGCCAGAGGAGGAGGAGGCCACCGATGGAGGAGGGGGTCACCAGAGGTGGAGTTCACCGGAGAAGCATGAGGAGGATGAACAGGAGGCTACCGGTGGAGTTGGGGGTCGCCGAAGGAGGAGGTCGCTAGAGTAGGAGGAGGAGGAAGTCACCAGGGTGGAGGAGGTTGCCGTCGTTGTCGAAGGAGGATCTCAGCGGGATGGAGGAGGGGGTCGCCGAAGGAGGAGTAGGAGCTCACCGGGGTGGAGGAGGAGGAGGGAGGAAGAAGGGAAGGAGAAGGAGTAAGTGGAGAGAGGAGAAGTGTGGAGGAGAGGAAGAGGAGTAAAGGAGAAAAGAGAGGAAGAAGGGGCGCCGACGGGATTCAAAATTCAAACCCCGCCAAACAATTATGTGGCGCATATTGGAAAAATGTGCTACAGAATTGTCTCCCCCTTTTTTATCTTTTTGCAGGATTTTTTTTCTTTTTGCCATAACTTTTTACTCTTTTCTAATTTGGTGATTCTATAACATCTAGAACGACCTTTGGTAGTTGAATTCGAGTAGGAAATTTTGATACGATCGTTTTGATAGGTAGAACATTTTTTTCTGACATCATATGCAAAAGTTATGGCCGTTTTACCGTGCCATGAACTTTTTTTGCAAAATACATCGAAATTTATGTTTTTCAATTTTTCCTACAACTATACCCTAAAATATAACTACATATCAAAGGATTAAAATTTTAAAGTTTTATCATTTTCTTTTATTTTTTACAAAACTTAAAAGGTAGTCCACAGGGGGTGGGATCAGTTTTCCACTTTCTGTGACGCATATATCTATATGTGCCACAGAATCATCACTTTCTATGGCACATATGGATATATGCATCACGGAATTTTCTCCCCCTTAGTTGTTTATGGTTCCCATCAAATTTCTATGGCGCATATGTGTATATGCGCCACAGAGTCATCACTTTATGTGGCGCACGAGAAAATATGTGCCACGGATACACACATTTTGGTGGCGCATATAGTTTCTGTGCGCCACAAAATTTCCATATTTCTTGTGGCGCTCGTGTCTGTATGTTCCATAGAATTAATTATATGGAGCAAGCCCTTTTATATGCGCCACAGAATGCATTTCTATCTATAGCTAGTTTCCTAGTAGTGTAAATTATTTTGGTCATTATCTGTACTGCTAGATTAGTCATTTTGAAATGTCGTTGAATCTGCCAAGTATCACTGATTATGTAATGGGAATTTGTTGATATTTTATGTTTTATTCCATAATACCGAATCTTTCAAACGGTAGTGAATTTGTTAAATGTTCTGTCATTGTTATTACTTGGAGTATTTAAATTGTTGTTGTATCTATCAAATGTTACTTTAAATTGCTGCTAAATCTATCAAGTTCTACTGAATGTGATCTGGAAACCTGCTAGGTACTTTTCCAATCTTATTATGTACTGCCAAATATTTCAAATGGTACTGAATGAGTCAAATTTTCAGTCGTTGCTATTACTAAAGTATTTCTTAGAGCTAATACTGATGTACTGGTACTTGTTTAGATCAAGGGCAGTAGATGGTCAATCTTTCTTTTGTTTTCAAACATGGCCTTGTCACAATCTAGATGAGGCTTGGGCATTTTGGATTGCATATATGTTGGTCACACAGGCATTAATGTAAGACGAGGTATGCACACAAAAGCAGACTTTATCGTCAGTTTTCCATGCTCCAATGATGGAGTGTGTTCGAAGAAAACGACAAACTCATCGTGCACCAAGGTTTTTAGAGATAAAACAAGAACTAATTATCTCTATACTGCTATTGAATTTTAGTGTATGTATTGCTAAATCGGTCACTTTTAAAATGCTGCAGAATATGTCAAGTGCGGCTGATTACGAACTAGGAATATATCAATATTTTTATGTCTTATTCTGTACTGTTAAATATTTCAAATGTTAGTACTAAATCTATCAAAAGTTTTGTCATTGCTAACTGTCTATTTGCACTAGAGCTTTTTCTTTTCTGTCATTGGAACCGTTGGATAGTTTTTGGATAGATATGAGAGGGGTATAGATACAACGTGATTTCTCCAAGTTCCACTTTTGGCGCGGGCATAGGACGTGTACATGGTTCTTTTGACTTTTTGCATGAATATCTATCAAAAGAATTATTTCTTTTTCCCCTCCCTCTGTGAGGTGTTTGTTTCAAATCTGGCGAAGCCACATCACAATGCAATTTTTATTAACCAGGAGAACAAATCTAGCCCATATAGTCCATTTTTAGCCCAAAACATTTTAATTCGGCCTTTTTGGGGTCAAGGGACTGTTGACCACATCCTAGAGAAATCTGAGAAAGCATCCCATGGAGCATAGCCCAAAACATTTTAATTCGGCCTTTTAGCGGTCAGGGGACTTCTGACCATAGCCCAAAAACATTTGAGAAAGGAGCCAATAGAGCATAGCCCTAAATTTTTTAATTTGGTCTTGTATGGGTCTGGGACTGTTGAGCACATCCAAGTGAAATTTGAGAAAGAACCCATAGAGCATAGCCTATGGAGTATAGCCCATGCAGAGCAACCCATGTATAATAGCCAAACTATTTTTAATTTGGCCTTTTGGGCATTTTCCCCACCTCTCAAAATAAAAAACCTCTGCCTACCCATGTTTTTAAGAAACTACTCCATTATGTGGAATTTTATAAATTGAGATGCCAGGAGCGCTGCCATTTATATTTTAAAAGAGATAAACATGGACACAAAATATTTTTAAGAAGATTAATACATAAGGTGTAGTACTAATAAACATTTAATGATATTTTTCTAACAAAGAGGTGCTGCATCGAGAAACATTGCCAAGTTCGAAACAGGGAGGCATGAGCGAGAAAAATGTCCAATATGCACATGTTTCTTCTAATGAGAGGCTAACATGTGGGACCTAGGAGCGTGACCAAACGGTAGATTCATCGAGCAACGCTATCTAGTTCGGAACATGGTAGATCTAGAGAAGAAAAAATCTATCATACACACGATTATTCTAATGTGAGGCTGACATAGGAGACCCACCAGCCTAAATAAATGGCTAATGCAGCGAGCAACGATATCAAGTTCGGAACACGGAGGCGCGATCGAGGGAAAAAATCCATCATACACATGTTTCTTCTAATGAGAGGATGACATGTGGGGCTCAGCTGCGTGATTAAACGGTAGATGCATCGAACTACGGTATCAAGTTTAGAATAGGATAGCGTGAGAGGAAACATGCACATGATTCTTCTAATGAGAGGCTGACATGGGGGCCCCAACAACGTGATTAAATGGCAGATAGATCGTGCAGCGTTATCGAGTTTAGATGAGTGAGGCACAAGCCAAGGAAAACAATTCTATCATGCACACGTTTCTTCTAATGTGAGGATGACATGTGGGACCCCCAGCAGCCTGATTAAATAGTAGATGCATCGAGAAACGCCATCAAGTTCAGAACAAGGTAGCACAAGCGAAGGAAATAAATTCCATCATACACATGATTCTTCTAATGATAGCTTGGCCTGTGGGACCCAACAACCTGAATAAATGGAAGACGCATTGAGCAACATTATCGAGTTCAAATTATGAAGGCGCGACTAAAAAGTATGGTCTGCTAGAGACACTGACGTTCAGGACCCACACGCTTCAAAAGACTTCGACGAGTCAACATCGTGCGAGGAACCGAAAATCTTGCGTTTGCCATGTGGCAGACGAGCTTCCTCCATGATTTTAGCAGTTGCATCATAGAAGAGGCGCGCATCGGCTATGGTCGAGATGAGAAATTTGTCGCGGAAGACACGCCTTCTATGACAACCGATGGGCGAAGTCGTTGCGGATGGAAATATTCCTTTTAGTGAATTTTTTCTATTATGCATGATTACTAGTTTCCATTCATTATCATATAATTATTGCATAACTATAAGTTTTATTAGGATTTTATTAATTTTTTGTTTGTCTTGTGTGTAGGTGTTGTGATGGATTATGGATATAGCAAGGAAAAAGGAACCAAGAGTACGCAATATGGAGGAGCTGCAGGCACCAGACTTATCCATTTGAGGGGTGGAAAAAAGTGGATTTTCCATCAAATCCAAATGAAGATCTACGGCCATGGTGTTGTAGACCTCGTTCATATGAATCCAACGATCCAAAGAACACACAAATCGGAGTTTGTATGAAGAAATAGTGGCCAAAATACGAAAGTGTACAAAGGGTTTAATGACCTCTGGTATGGACGGGTCTGGTCATACCATCCGCCGGTACCGGGGGTCTAGACAGACGGAAACATAATTTCTGAACGCTTTTCTTCGTAGAAATTGTCCCCATTTGTTCCTAGACCTGCCTGACGTCATAAGGAACATATTGGGAACTATTGGGTGCCCTCTTAGGCCTATATAAAGAAGCAAGGAGACAATGAAGAGGGATCCTCTCCACATACCTCCATGACTGAGCCCTGCCGCCTTGCAAACTCCATAGTCGCTACCTCCACAAGATCTCCACCATCACCTTTGCTTAAGAGGAGAAGGGACTTGGATCTTGAAAGCCTCAACACTGATCTACATCACCATCATCGTCAACAACGTCTCCAACACTAATCCGCTCCGTTTACTTTGTTGTAATCCAAGCCCTAGTGTGGATCTTCACTTGTATTTGATTATACTATCATATCCCATCCATATTATTACCGTGATTTTGATTGCCTTCATATGTGAGTAGTTCGCTTGTTCTTGGGGAGATGAAGAAACCCTAGCATTATTACGAAATTAAATAAAGATGATCTATTACTTTGGTCCATGATACACTGATCTATGATATTTTGTCAGATCTCTCTCTTTATATTGTATGTGAAGTCAACCATATATCATTTTCCTTTGCGACTAAAGAGAGGGAGATACACTTTAGATGTGCATGGGGGTATGTCCAATGTTAATTTGTTACTACAAGCATTGGCTTATAACCTACACATTCCAAGGGGTAATTAAGAGAGATTCACTAAGCTTATTACGATATCCATGGGGAAACCCTTAATTGTGGTGGTCTGTATGAGTAATTACTCATAGGCATCATAGTGTTTATTTATAGATGACCTCAATACCTAATGCAAGAAGCGACTACTCACGTGTCTTGTAGTGAACATCTTATTATGCAGCTCTCTCCACACATATCATGATGAAAGAAATAGTTATCCTAATCATGAATAATTGTCATATGCTAGTGGTATATCCTACATACCTGAGAACATTTTAGCCATACTGAGTTCCAACACTATTTCCCAACGCTTTCATTACTTGTTTACTTTACTTGCTTTTATTACTTTCTTACACACAAATACAAAACCTTTCAAACAACATTTAATTCAAATCAAAGGAAGCTCAAAAGTATCCTTTGGTAGATAGTGACGAGGGGCATAAATACCTTAACCAAATAGCTCTCTATGGGTTCGATGCTCTTATTTTGAAACTAGCTATAATCGATCTGTGCTCTTGCAGTCATCGGCTACACCAAAAATCCGCTTTTATAGGGGGTATTTCTGTAGTGTGATCAAATGTGTGGATGACATATGTGAGTGGGAGCTAAGTGAGTACCCTATTCTCTTATATATGGATCACATATTCGACTGGGAGTTTAAACAACTTTCTTATATATGTAGATGACATATTGTGAATGGTGTAGTTGGTATTTTTTAAGTTAGTACATATTTGATGGATGAAGTTTAACATATATTAAACATTGAAATCTATTGAGATTGATAGATACGTTTAATAAACATTATAGTTAAAAATTTTCATGAATAGATTCTGAAGAAATTTCAGAATGTCCTAGATGAGATTCTGAAGAGGTTCATAATAGAAAAAGTCGAGAAATAAGTTCTTGCTTGTATAACTAGGTCGAGCATTGAGTTAATATCAACATTACGACAATGGTTTAAAAGGGATGATCTACATCCTCTATGCCTCGATCATAGGTTCTTCCATATAACCATATTTTATACTCGATGTAATGTGACCCAAGTTCTTAGTCAAAAGAATAGGTTCTAAAGTGATTCCTATAAATCACTGAACAATAATTAAGCATATCCTCAGCATCCAGAGAAATCTAAGGATCTACATTGATATATAAGTGGCTGCTTCAGAAGTGCAGTTATGATAAGTTTTGGCTTGGGAATTTTGACTTTCAGTTGTGTTGTGACCTCGGATCGATAAAGATCCTAAGTCCATGTGATTCACATGCTAGTCCCTGGATCAACAACTAGCACTCACAGTCGATGAATATCATGTAAAACACAAGTCATTATTACACGCATAATCCATAGTATGAAATTATTACAACTTTGCTTATCATAAAGCTAACTCAAATAACAGCGGGACATAAATAACTTGAGTCCATCAACGCCCCAGGCTTGTTGAGTGTAGACTCGCGATCTCTATGCAACTTTCAATCTTCGGATTCTGCACATAAAACATGCAGCCAACAAGTTGGGTCAATACTTTGAATGTACTGGCAAATTACACCAAGGAAGGAATAAGACTAACACTACATGCAAGGCTAGTTTAGGCTGTGGGGTTCATTTGCACAAAGCTAGCTTTTCTCTAAGTATGGAGAAAGGAGATAGTTTTACCCAACTTTGTAAATATTTTATTAGGTATTATAGGGTCGAATGGAACATGAGGATATTACTCACCAAGTGTCCAAACAACCTAACACTTGGATATTACTCACCAAGTCCCCAAAATCCCACCCATTGGAGATATGACTCACGCCATGGGGTTTTAGAAAAACTTTAAGTTTTGAAAGAGAGACGAAGATCCTTCGGAGGCTCCATTCTTCAGATGCTCAAGTGTTCTTTTCCGTGAACTAGGCTGATCGATTAGATTGCAATACACTCGAGAGTTTGTGCACTTTACCCACAATCCACGATCAAGTCCTTTTACAGACAAGACCATGGCGAGGCTTTTCCTTAGTAGCCCCTCTACCAGCTGGATCCAACCGTGCCAAGAACCTCCAAATGTTGGTACCCCGATGAGGTTTCCTACTAAGTACTAGGCCAAGATATAGCCCATATGTATTGTGGTTGCACTAGAAGCTTCTGAATTCTGAAACATGGTAGACTTCTTTAATTCCGGGGCGGCCGTCCTCCACCAAAATCTCACTCATTGACCTGACAACCATTCCGCCCAGAAGAAAACTTAGTTTTTATTCTGAAGTGGCTTTGAGAAGAAAAAGAGCGCTGAAGAGAGCCTTTATACTTAGAAAATTTTCTTGTCTTTTGAGCCCCCCAACGGTACTTTATATATATAGCACGATAAGTACTTAGCAAAAACAGGGGTAACCTATTAGGAGGGAAAATTCCTAAGTATAGAGCTACTCATGGCATACTACAAAATCATCGCACTTGCAAAATAATGCTAAGGAAAATTCTACCAGAACATCCTACAGATGCATACTATAGAATTTGAAGATCACATGCATAGAAAAATCTGGGACAAAAATATGAACAAGTGGTGTAACTTGCCTTGATATGAGCATCAATCTACACAACAATAGTCCTCGGTGCACTCCGAACAATCTAACGAAAACAAAAACATAGATCTAATCACAAAGTGCACAAAACAATGTCACAAAAGTAATATGCATGCATGCAACATGATAATATGCAAGGATGATAATTATTTCGCCCAAGATTTTATTTTAGGTGTTTTTTTAGGTTAGATTTATCATAGGTAACAATTTCCCATAGGTTTCAATTATGGATTACTAAAACTCTAGGTATGCCCATAAAGGGATCTATCCTTCAAATTAGCCACGAATCATATCTAAAACTCTTAAGCAAGTTATTCCAATTTTAAACATTACACATCGTAATAAAAAAGCCAACGCAATAGGAAACAACTAAAATGGAGTTACGGTTATTTTTCTATGAATAAAATACTCTGATCTAGGGTTTAAATTCTACAGAAATAATACTATAGTAAACTTGCAGTATTATTTTAGATCTGCGTTCTACACAATTTTAGCAATCCAACGGAATATCATTTGTAGTTTTTGGCCAAGTATTCGATTTACTATGGATTTTACAAATTTAACAAAATTCTACCTATTTAAAATTAACCTAATAGATTGGTGACAAGTGGAGGCCGCCGATTGGCTTGGCCGGTCCGACGCGGGGCCGCCACGGTGCTTAGATGGCGCTGGCACGGGTGACACGCGGCGCGACCTAATAGGGTGGTACCCCTTTGTTACTGATATCTAATCTAGACCGTTTCCTCTAGATCTAACGGACAGAGGGCGACAACGACTTACATGGGCAGCGATGATGGTGTTGGAGGTGGCTGTCGGCGGTGAGGCGGTCGGTCGCGGTCGTGGTCGTGGCTATGATGCTCCTCCGAGGTGGCGGTCTTGACGAAAACACTTGCCTCCACCTCACAGTCTCGATGGCTTCTTCGGCTTCTCTCCTCTTTTCCTCCTACCGTGGCAATGCTCCGCCGACCTTCGCAAACTCCGGCGAGACGCCGATGATGAATTCCCGACGGTGTACTGCACGAGGGGGAAAAGGAAGGGTCAGGGTGAGGCAGCGTTTCAAGGGGAAGAGGTTTAGAGATAAATGGTGGATAAGGGGGCGACACGCGATGCTCACCTTCGAGCTCCAGAGCTTCGGGCGATGACGACAATGGATGTAAGAACCGATCTCGAAATCGGAGGCGATTCAGCCCGGTTTTAGTTAGGGTTTTGAGGGGAAACGAGGAGGGGTGCTACAACTTTTATCTGCCAAAATCGTGGGGGATGGGGCAGCTGAAAAAGTTTGAATCGGAGGTTATATTTGCGTCTGTATTAGGGGAAGTCGTTCGTGTTCGTCGTGGAATCAGCGGGGAGAGGACGACGGGGCGGCCCCACCTGGCAGCGAGCGAGGGGAAAGGAAAACGGGGAAGGTTCGCTGGGCTGCTGGCGGGCTGCAGAGAATTTTGCGTGCCGCACACGGGCGGCTCCACGAGGTAGATAGGTAGCGGGCCGGCTCGGCTGGCCTGATAGGTTAGGTGGTTTTCGTTTTTTTATAAATTTATTATTTTATGTTTAGTTTAAAGCCTTATAACTTTTGCATACTAACTCCAAAATCACTGAAATTTGTCTCTAAAAATTTGTAAAAAGGAGGAGATCAACACAGGATCATAAAAATAAACTTCTGCATAACCTTTTGAAGATTTGGTTTATATAACCTCTTCTTGTCCTTATAGGACTATATGAGAAAAACAAATTAGGTTTAGAGGAGAAGGGTTTTGATGCAATTAAAAATGTGTGATGCCATGATGCAAATGATATTATGCATGCTTCTAGTAACATCTTAATATACAAGATATTTGGTATGTTACAAACCTACCTCCCTTACGAAGAATCTCGTCCTTGACATTCAGGTTGGCCAGCAAATAGGTGTGGGTGTTCCGTCTTCAAAACTTCTTCACGCTCCCACGTGGCTTCTTCGTCACAATGGTGATTCCATTAAACTTTGCAGAATCTGATAGTCTTGGTATGGGTAAACCTCTCGGTTGTTTCCAATATATTGATGGGCTTTTCCTCATAAGTAAGATCATTTTCCAACTGAACCTCATCCAGGGGAACTATATCTCTTAGTGGTGTTTCAGCCATTTCCGGGTGACACTTCTTTAGTTGTGACACCTGAAACACATCATGAACGGTTAGCCCTTCTAGTAACTCCGACTGATAAGCAACTTCTCCTCTACGAGCCAGAATCTTATACGGCCCTATGAATCATGGGGCCAACTTACCCTTGATTACAAATATCTTAACTCCTCGAAGTGGTGAAACTTGGAGGTATGCGTGTTCCCCTATTTCATAAGTCACATCCCTGCGATTGGAGTCAGCATAGCTCTTTTGTCGGGATTGGGCTACTTTTATCCTATCTTGAATCTGTCGTACCTTTTCCTCGGCATCCTTGATCAACTCAGGTCCAAACAGACTATGTTCTCCAACTCCACTTCATAACAACGGAGTCCTACATTTCCTGCCATATAGAGCTTCAAATGGAGCCATCTTGATACTTGTTTGGTAACTATTGTTATACGAGAACTCCGCATACGGTAAGTTGTCATCCCAACTAGACCCATAGTCTAGTGCACAAGCTCTCAACATATCCTCCAGAATTTTATTAACCCTCTCCGTTTGGCCATCTGTTTGAGGGTGGAAAGCCATACTAAACTCTAATCTGGTCCCAAGGGACTCATGTAGTTGCCGCCAATACTTCGAGGTTTACTGGGTACCTCTATCATACAACATTCCCTTGGGAACACCATGCAGGCTTACAATCCTTGACATATAGATATTGGCGAGCTTAGCACTTGTATATGTGGTCTTTACAGGGATAAAGTGAGCCACTTTGGTAAAGTGGTCCACCACTACCCAGATAGAATCATATCCTGAACGAGTCCAGGGCAATCCCGTGATAAAGTCCACTCCTACCTTGTCCCACTTCTAGTCGGGTATAGGTAATGGTTGTAGCAACCCTGCCGGTTTCTGATGCTCAGCCTTAACTCTATTGCACATGTCACATAGAGAAATATACTCGACAATTTCCCTAATATATCCCACATTCTTAGGTGACTCCCATTCAGTCACAGAAGCTACCTTACTAGGGTCTATGACAACTCCTTTTGCCGACACAACATGACCAAGGAACCCCACTTCATTTAACCAGAACTCACATTTGCTGAACTTGGTATACAACTTGTATTCTATTAGCTTTTCCATAATTAGGCGCACATGCCTCTCATGTTCCTTCTCATCGTTGGAGTATATAAGTATATCATCAATAAATACCACGATAAACTTATCCAAATACTCCATAAACACCTTGTTCATCATAGTCATGAAATACGTCGGGGCATTGGTTAGACCAAACGACATCACGGTGTACTCATACAACCCATATCTTGTGGCGAAAGCCGTTTTGGGCACATCCTGTTCTTGAACCTTTAGCTGAAAGTAACCTAATCACAGATCATTCTTTGAGAACACACTAGCTCCCTTTAAATGATAAAACAAATCATTGATGTTGGGTAGAGGGTACTTGTTCTTGATTGTCACTTCATTCAACGAGTGGTAATCCACAACTAGCTTCTTGGTTTTATCCTTCTTTTCCATGAATAAAACAGGTGTTCCCCAAGATGGCACGCTTGGTTGAATGAATCCTTTGTCCAATTGCTCCCTAAGCTGTTTCTTGAGTTCCTTCAACTCATCCATATCCATCTTATATGGTCTCTTGGCTATCGGCCTTGTGTCCGGCATCAAGTCAATAAGAAACTCAATATCACGGTCGGGAGGCATCCCTGGTAACTCTTCCGGGAATACATCTGGATACTCCTTCACAATGGGTACATCCTCCAAGCTAACCCGCTTAAGATAATTCACCATAATTTCCTTAAGTGCAAATGTTGACTTGATACGGATCCTTTTTCCTTCCGGTGTTGTGAGCGTGATAGTCCTTTTGGAACAATCTATGACTCACTCATATTCGGTCATCCAATTCATGCCCAAAATTACGTATAATCCTTGTGACTCCAGAACTACTAGACTTGTGGGAAATATGTGTGTCCCAATCCTTAGTTCTAACCCTCAGCAACCAGAGTTTGCCAATATTTCTCCTCCACGAGAACTTACCCTTAGAGAAAAATTTATAGTCTCCATAGGTAACTTGCCTCTATCCACAAATACCCTTGATATGCATGAATGCGATGCACCAGTATCGAAAAGAACAACTGCGGGGATGGAATTATGCTTGAACTTACCGATCACGGAGTCCGGTGCGTCCCATGAATCCTCCATGGAGACATGATTCACTGTGGCTTTGACAAACGGATTCGGCTTCTTCCCATTTCCATTACCATGGTTTTGTCCATTGCCATTCCCATTTCCATTTCCATTCTTCATCTTCTCGGGGCAAGTAGTTGCATAGTGCCCTGTCTTGTTGCACTTGAAGCATGTCACCTCACTGAGATCCTTTCCATTGCTGCCACTTCCATTGCGGTGCTTATGACCATTCTGTTTGTGACTGCCATGGTGGTGACCGTTATGATTGTGGCCATTACTGTTGTGAGGTGGTGGTGATGAGGTGTGATGCTTCTGGTACGGAACAGAGTGCTTCTGCGGGTTAGACTTCCTCTTGCGGTTTTATATGCTCTTTTGCTTGGATTCAACCACAATGGCCCTATCCAGGAGTTCCTGAAAGTTGTAAAATTTCTGAGCCACAAGCTGAATAGATATATCATCATTTAGCCCTCTTGAGAACACCTCCTTCCTCTTGGCATCAGTAGAAACATCATCAGATGCATAACGGGCCAGCTTGTTGAAAAGCTCCCCATACTCGGTGACAGAATGGTGCAGCTGGTGTAAGTCATGGAACTCGTGCCTTTTTTGAGTCATGACATCAGCAAGTCATGGATGTGGCACTCCAAGTCTTGATATTCCGTCCTTCGGCGCTTGGTCGTAGCCCTTTCTTCAAAGCTCAACTCCATGGGAACTCCTTCCTCATCACGTCTTCCAAAAAGTGCACCGCAGTGACCTTGAAGATCTTCCTGATGGCGCCCGCACAGACATCCAATGAGCTTTTGCAAGCTGATGCTAAGTGCCTTCTTATTGGAGTCGCTGATGGTGCGGATTTCTATGTCCTTCGTTGACCGCTCGCCTTCATCTCGTCCTGGCTAGATGACCTTGACTCCCCAGGAGCTGTCCTTGTGGAGTTTCTTCATTGGGATTCCTTGGATTGTTGGCAAGGGAAGTCCCAAATGCGAGAGCTGGTCCATAAGGCATCCTCCAAAGCGAAGGGGCTCGATGTCCGCGACGGTGTCGTAGAAGAAGCTCCTCATCTTTAATCTAGAAGAACAAATATTAGATACTTAAATAAGTAGGGAAAATCAGGTACTAGAAGTGCATAAATAACTTAGAAGAATAAAACGAGTAAGGCACACAAAGTTAAAGGTGGTTTCCAATCCTAGGGGTCACGTCCTACAAGAAACTTTGTTCTCTGATACCATCTGTTGTGACCTCGGATCGATAAAGATCCTAAGTCCCTGCGATTAACATGCTAGTCCCTGCATCAATAGTTAGCACTCATAGTCAATGAATATCATGTAAAACACAAGTCATTATTACACGCACAATCCAGAGTATTAAATTATTACAACTTTTCTTAGAATAAAGCTAGCTCAAATAACAGCGGAAACATAAATAACTTTAGTCCATCAACGCCCCAGGCTTGTTGAGTGTAGACTCACGATTCCTACGCACCTTTCAATCTTTAGATTCTGCACATAAAACGTGCAGCCAACAAGTTGGGTCAATACTTTGAATCTATTGGCAAATTACACCAAGGAAGGAATAAGACTAACTCCACATGCAAGGCTAGTTTAGGCTGTGGGGTTCATTTGCAGAAAGCTAGTTTTTCTCTAAGTATGGAGAAAAGAGAGAGTTTTACCCTACTTTGTAAACATTTTGTTAAGTAATATAGGGTCGAATGGAACACAAGGATATTACTCACCAAGTGTCCAAACAACCGAACACTTGGATATTACTCACCAAGTGTCCAAACAACCTAACACTTGGATATTACTCACCAAGTGTCCAAACAACCTAACACTTGGATATTACTCACCAAGTCCCCAAAATCCACCCATTGGCGATATGACTCACGCCATGGGGTTTTAGAAAAACTTTAAGTTCTGAAAGAGAGAGGAAGATCCTTCGGGGGCTTCATTCTTCAGATGCTCAAGTATTCTTTTCCGTGAACTTGGCTAATCGATCATATTGCAATACTCTCGAGAGTTTGTGCACTTTACCCACAATCCACAATCAAGTCCTTTTACAGAAACCATGGCGAGGCTTTCCCTTAGTAGCCCCTCTACCAGCTGGATCCACCCGTCCCAAGAACCTCCAAATGTTGGTACCCCGGTGAGGTTTCCTACTAAGTACTAGGCCAAGACAGAGCCCATATGTATTCTGGTTTCACTGGAAGCTTCTGAATTGTGAAACATGGCAGACTTCTTTGATTCTTGGACGACCGTCCTCTACCAAAATCTCACTCGTTGACCCAACAACCATTCCGCCCAGAATAAAACTTAGTTTTTATTTTGAAGTGGCTTTGAGAAGAAAAAGAGCGCTCAAGAGAGCCTTTATACTTAGAAAATTTTCTTGTTTTTCAAGTCCCCTAATGGTAATTTATATATATAGCATAGCAAGTACTTAGCAAAAACAGGGGTTACCTAGTAGGAGGGAAAATTCCTAATTATAGAGCTACTCATGGCATACTACAAAATCATCGCACTTGCAATATAATACTAAGGAAAATTCTATCAGAACATCCTACACATGCATACTACAGAATTTGAAGATCACATGCATAGACAAATCTGGGACAAAAATATGAACAAGTGGTGTAACTTTCCTTGATCCGAGCAGCAATCTACACAACAATACTCCTCGGCGCACTCCGAAAAATCTAACAAAAATGCAAACATAGATCTAATCACAAAGTGCACAAAACAATGTCACAAAAGTAATATGCATGCATGCAACATGATAATATGCAAGGATGATAATTATTTCTACCAATATTTTATTTTAGTTGTTGTTTTAGGTTAGATTTATCATAGGTAACAATTTCCCATAGGTTTCAATTATTTTGGATTATTAAAAATCTAGGTATGGCCATAAAGGGATCTATCCTTCAAATTAGCCACGAATCAGATCTAAAACTCCCAAGCAAGTTATTCCAATTTTAAACGGTACACATCATAATAACAAAGCCAACGCAATAGGAACCAACTAAAACAGAGTTACGGTTATTTTTCTACGAATTAAATACTCCGATCTAGGGTTTAAATTCTACATAATTAATACTATAGTAAACTTGCAATATTATTTTAGATGTGCGTTCTACACAATTTTAGCAAACCAACGGTATATCATTTGTAATTTTGGCCAAGTATTCTATTTACTATGGATTTTACAAGTTTAACAAAATTCTGCCTATTTAAAATTAACCTAACATATTGGTGATAAGTGGCGGCCGATTGGCTCGGCCGGTCCGACATGGGGCCGACGCGGCGCTGATGCAGGCGACACACGGTGCGACCTAATAGGTTGGTATCCCTTTTTTTACTAATATCTAATCTGGATCGTTGCCTCTTTATCTAATGGATAGAGGGCGATGACGACTTATAGGGGCGATGATGATGGTGTTGGCGGTGGCTGTCGGCGGCGAGGCGGTCGGTCGCAGTCGTGGTCGTGGCTATGATGCTCCTTCGAGGTAGCGATCTTGATGAAAACACTCGCCTCTTCCTTGTGGTCTCGATGGCTGCTTTGGCTTCGCTCCTCTTTTCCTTCTACCGCAGCATTGCTCCGCCGACGTGAACTCCGGTGAGACGCCGACGAGGAATTCCCGAAGGTGCACTGCACGAGGGGGAAAAGGAAGGGGCAAGGAGAGGTAGCCTTTCAAGGGGAAGAGGTTTATAAATAAAGGGTAGACAAGGGGGCAACATGCGAACCTTACCTTTGAGCACCCGAGCTTCGGCGGCGGCGGCAAAGGAGGTGAGAACCGATCTCGAAATCATTAGTGATTCGGCGCGGTTTTAGTTAGGGTTTTGAGGGGAAACAAGGAGGGGTGTTGCGGCTTTTATCTACCAGAATCGTGAGGGAGGGGAAGCCAAAAATAGTTCGAATCGTAGGTTATCTTTGCGTCGGTATTGGAGGAAGTCGTTCGTGTTCATCGTGGACTCAACGGGGAGAGGACAACGGGGCGGGACCCACCTGGCAGCGAGCGAGGGGAAAGGAAAACTGGGAAGGGTCGCTGGGCTGCTGGCGGGCCACATACGGGCGGCTCCGTAAGGTAGATAGGTAGCGGGCCGGCTCGGCTGGCCCGATAGGTTAGGTGGGTTTCATTTTTTATACATTTATTATTTTATGTTTAGTTTAAACTCTTATAACTTTTTCAAACTAACTCAAAAATTAGTGAAATTTGTCTCTAAAAATTTGTAAAAAGGAGGAGATCAACACATGATCATATAAATAAACTTTTGCCTTTTGAAGATTTGGTTTATATAACCTCTTCTTGTCCTTATAGGACTATATGAGAAAAAAATTAGGTTTAGGGGAGAAGGGTTTTGATGCAATTAAAAATGTCTGATGCCATGATGGAAATGATATGGTCCGTGCTTCTAGTAACATCTTAATATATAAGAATTTGGAAAGTTACAAGTTGAGTGTGTTTCTAGTATACATGGATATAGTGAAAGTCCACTTGACTGAACATATGTCATTATAGACGCAAGGAAACAAAGTCTTGCTCTCCCTCCAACCATATACTTCAAGATATTATGGTGATAGAATAATGTCAAATTAGGTGACATTGACGATTTGCAAAGAACATACGTATCTGATAGGTACATACCATCGACAGAACATTTTCCATGAGCAAGAATGATCAGTAGAACCATATGTGATATATGTAATGATTAGCAACAAATGGGACTAGATTATTTGTACTCTAGTACAAGTGGGTGACTGTTTTATATCATGCTAGATTATTTATACCCTAGAGGCAAATAATAAAGCGTGTTTGTTATCATATCTCATTAATTCATAATAGGTTTTATATCATGCTATAACTGTATCAATCAGAAACATTGGTACTTATGTGGTATGTAAACAAACCAAGTCCCCAGTAGACACTTGATTGCTCCAAAATTATCGATCTACCACCATGTTTAAACATTGTTTTTAGTCAAGAAATTGACAAGTAACTCTCAATCCTTGCCATAATGACTAATAATTGCAAAGATGTGCAAAACCTTTCTTTGAATTGTGTTGTGCAAAAAATCATGACTTTTAATGCGAAATCAGGAGTCATAATGAAGGTTTTTGAGGAAGTCCACACAGCCAAGAAATTGGGAAGCCATTCCCAGGCGTCAGCAGACATAACGACCACTGGTACGGGCAGGGCCTACCCATATCGTCCACCCGGACCAGGTGGTGACGGCTTCATCTCGTCAACCCTACAACTTTCATAAAGACGCCTATATATTTTGAGATACCAGCCGACAGCTAGATAGTCGCCATTCTCAGATTACATCATAACACCACCAAAGGAGATCCACGCCATCGTTCATCCATTGTTCATCACCTCCATCATCCATCCCCTCCATTACCCATAGGCATTTCTTTATACTTTAGATATCCTTGTGATTCGGCGACCATTGTAAGAATATTTGATTTCAATCCAAGTATTTTGCACAGTATTTTCTATCCTAGATCTATTTGTTACGAGTGAGTAGTCCTCACGGGCTATGGGTTAGGGAGAAACCTTGTAACAATTATGTGCATCTAATTTATGGGAGTATTTTGCTTTGTTTGCAATTGAGATTTGTATATTTTATTTCTTGGGTTTTCTATTTTCGTGCCCCTGGTTCGTTAGCTTTACTCAGTTTTCCCTAGTCACTTAACTTTACCTCACTTTTGCCCATCTCCTACTACGAAACTCTCACACTGTCTGAAAATCGATGTCCGCCAACCTTGCCGTTATGTGTTGACAAGTGGGGCCGCGTTTAGTCGGGTCCCGTAGTGGACCCTCGCTGTTACGTGCTGACAAGTCGTTACGTGCTGAAAAGTGGGACCGGTTGGTCCGGTACGTGTTATGCTGACGTGTGGGGCTATGCCATGTTGGAATGCGTGGGGCCGACTTGTTGGAAACACGTTATGGGGGATGTGGTATGGACCATGTGGGGCACGTTTGGTGGTTACGTGCGTCCTTTTGCCTAAATTGGAAGTTTTCATTTTTGTTCTTTTTATGATTGGCATTTTTAAGAGCGCATTTTTTCCCCTTTATATCGATAATAGTTGTGTTTTTTTGCCCAAAAAGGTAGAGAAAGAGCAGCTTCTATCTTTATTCATGGTTCCTTTTACCCCTTGTTTTTTCCCAATCTGGTAGCAAATCTAGAGCAGCAAATCTAACTAGCACCATAAATACATTTAGTAAACATAGCAGATATAGATAAAGCAGCTAAAATAGGATATATATAGTACAATACTTAAACGAGGTTCGAAAATTAGGCTGCTCAGTAGCAGCAGTGGACAAGTTCAACATAGACAATACAAAAGAAGCTGCTTTACAACAGCAGCAGCACAAGATTAGTGGCCTCGCATGGCCTCCTCCAAGAGGGCCTCCACCTCCTCCCTCTAGCGCTTACTCCACTTCTTGCTGCCTTGTCCCTTGACCTTGGGTGCCTTGGGCTTGATCGGGGCATGTGACCCTCCTCGGTGGCTACCTTCTAGAGGCTGCGGAGGTGAAACCGAGCGCCTTGTGCTTGGCTCTGAAGCTGTTGACGTTCACGGATGGGCCGTGGGTCTTCACGTCCTCGGCATGCTTCACGAGGGAGTTGAAGTCAATGGCCTATAGCCTCCTAGTGCAGAAGGGGCACATATAGACGTCGACGGCGAAGAAGTTAGCATATTGGCCGGACTTCAGCCTCCTTAGCACCTGACGAGTCTTGGTGTTCTTGGACTCGTCCTTCCTGTAGACGTCACTGCTATCCACCTATTGGAAAAATAGTAGAGTGCAATAAGGACATGATTGAGATACCTTGATTATCGGGATTGATTATTTGCATGAATTAATCGATTGAGATGCCGTGATAATTCCCCAATCCCCAAATCTCAAACCAAATCGAATATTGTTCCCAACTACAGATCGGCACTAGTACTAACTAGGGAATCCCTCAACTGCAACTCGGAGGACAAATAAAATAGTTTTGAAATATGAACAAGGGAATTCATCGAAATACGAGACCTAACACAAAAGGATTAGCTACTGTAAAAATAACTAGCATCCAACGATTGAAAATACGAATAGCCAAATCCTAATAACACATGATCTAGCATCCAATGATGGGAATGGGGGATGACAAAGCAAGGGGTGAAAACTCTAGTTACCTTAGACCATGGGTCGGCGAAGCTGGTGTCGTAGGGTTTCTCTGGCCTGATGTAATCCTCCTCTCCGTAGGGGTCCCAGCCGAGCAAGATCTGCCCGAGAACGGTGAGGGCCTCCTCGTCGGTGGCTACAGTGGAAGCGGGGACAAGGGTGTAGACGGGGACGGCGGCTGCCTTCGATTCCTCGACGGGGAACTATACGGGGATGAGGGCCTCCTCGCCGACTGCCTTGGAGGCGATGATGGTCATCGTGCCATTCTTCTCCATCGCCGGTGTGGTTGGGGTTTTCTTGTTGGTTTGCAGAAGGTGATGGGATAGTGGAGACAGTTGCGTGAGTGAGTGAGGGGTTTTATTTTGAAAACTTTGTAGTAGGGTAAAACCAAAAATAGTTTTATCATTGAAAATCTGTGGGTTTCAAGAGGGATATGCTAAGCCTCTTAGCCTTGGTCTAAAGGGGTAAAAGTAGGTGTCAATAGTGTAGATGTCCTGATGGACACTCATCCATAACTTGGAGGATCCAAGTTACTCATGCACTTTCATTTGAAATAAAGCATGCAATTTAATCGTGCAGTTTATAAACGAGATATAAAACAATTGATAAACAGGAATAGGTTAATATAGGAGTTCAGGAATGGTGGCTTGCCTGTGACCAGAGAGATGTCCCTTGACTTCTTTAGAATACCAGAATTCCATTAATAACAATAATAAAGATAACCCCGATGCTTCCTTCTTCTCGGCGTCACACAATCGCAACTATCGTCGTTCGAGCATACATGCAAATAATCAATACACCAATCAATACAAGGCATACAAGCATCAAAACATACATCAATCAATGAATAAACTAATGATAAACATCAGTAGGATGTTTGGAGATTTGATTTTAATTGGATTGGGAGAAGATTTGGAGGCATTAGAGAAAAAGGGTCTTTTTGGGTTTAGAGGCTAGGAACTACCTATGAGAGGGGTTTTTAACCAAGAGATTGATCTGTATGATACCGTTGTATAAGAATCATACCATCATATAGGTATTGATAAAATAAACCTAGAAAAAGTGGTTTCACCATTTTATCAATCTCCCTTTATTTATAATGGACTTTAAAGTGATTAAAGCTCTAGTTTTAGGAAATAATTCACCAGAACATCTCTGGAGTTCCACAAATTATTTCCTTGGGTTATTAGGTAGTATTTGGTGGACTGAAATAAGAAAATTTGGTTTCACCTCAAAAAAATTACTAGAATGCCCTTGAGAAATTCCCCAAGGCAGTACTGGACAAGATTTGCCTTTTTCATCAGATTTAATTTGCAGAATAGTTTTAGGTTATTCCAAGGACAAATGCTAGGTACTAAAAATACCTTTCTGTAGAAATTGGAATCAACCTATTTGGAGTTGCAGAGCTACTGTAGTGATTTAATTAGTTAATAAACCATGCATATAAGAGTTTAATTCCCTAAAATTCAAAAGGGACTCATAAAATTATGAGATGCTGGATTATGAAAGATGTGGGTATGTGTGTCTACTGGGAGTTGGATTTAGGTCAAAAAAACATATGGTTTGACCTAGAGAATTTCCTAAAGTCAGGAAAGTCTTGAATTTGGTATTTTTGCTAACAGAAAACTAGGAAGCAAAATAAGGTAGGGCCAGTGGTACATGAAAGGTATGGTTAATATCTTCCAGTACAAGTTGTATTTACTCCCTTTGGAGTTAGGATCCTTCCTGGGAAATTATTTAGTGTTCTGGACAAATCTGGGAATATGATTTATCATAGTTATTCTATATATTATTTTGGTGTAAAACTTGGTCTGCATGTTAGGTAAGACACTCTGGTACCTAGGAAAAATTGTAACTGAATTTTAAGTGGAATTATATTTTTGTTTGAATTAAAAGTAACTGGCCACTGTCTGGATCTATAAGGACAGAAAACGAAAAGGGAGGGGTGTCAGCGGGCCAGATTTGAAGAGAGCTGGGCCGCGCAGGGGAGAAATCAGCCCAGGAGGGCAGCGCCCTGCGCAGGGTGGCAATTTGAAACGCTGACAGGTGGGGCCGGCCTGTCAGCGGCTGCGGTGGGGGCGAAGGGGTATGGCGAGCTACTGGCCATCCGATCTAATGGGGATCGATGGCATCGGCTCATCTTCCACCTCTGGATGGGGAAGAACAAAGAGGAAACCCTAGGGGCGGTCGGCGACGCCCTGGGATCTCACCTAGGGTGCTGGGGAGGCGTCGAGGAGGTCCTGGGGCGAAGCGGCATGCGGCGGGGAGCCGGGAGAGGGGTGGCACGTCGGGGTTGGGCGTAGATCTAGGAGGTCCCGCGTCTCCCACATTGGGGATGATTCGGAGCTTGTCGGGGTGCACTCGAGGAGGCCTGCATGTCAAGGGGGAGGGGTTAGAGGGGGTTCTAGGGATCTGAGGGAGCCGGAGGAGGTGTGGTTACCACGGGAGGAGCTCGGGGAGAGGGGCTGTGTCTAGAGGGAAGCTCTCGGGCATGCGCGACGATGACGGCTCATGGCGTCCCTGCAGAGGAGGGAAGAAGAGGGGGATGTAGGTAAGAGCTAGGGGAGCACGAATAAAACACATGCATGGAGAGGGGAGCAGGGAGAAGGTGATCTTGAGCTTGTACTAAGCAATGTCCGAAATGGCCCCTTCTTGTTCTTGTGGCCAGATGGGAGGGGAGGAGGGAGAGGGGGAGATCTGGGGAGGCTCTCTGGTGGTAAGGGGGAGAAATGAGAGGGCATGGGAGAGCTGTTCTAGCCTAGGGCCTTATAAACAAGAGATTGGTGGTAGTGGGTGGACAAAGATTTGTTTAGACAAGGGCATGGGTGCTAGCTACTGGTTGGGCAAGAGGGGAGGTGGATAGGGTGGTGTGGGGCATGTAGCTCGACCAGAGAGGCGGAGGGGAGTGGTGGTTGCTGCTGTCTCTTTATTACAAAGATCTTTGCAAGATAGGATGCTTCTCTCTTTCTCTCTCAGGCACTAGGGGACAAGGAGGAGGGGAGGTGCTACTGTAGTGCTATAGTGCACACGACCAGGAGGTTGTGATGATGCCGGGGATTAGTAATGGGGAAGATTGGAGCTAGTTTGGTTGTAGCTTGAATCAAGATTTGATGGAGTTTGCCAATTTGATCAAATGAAGGCTTGTGAAGGAAGTTGATAAACTTGCATTGGGCAAAGTGTGGAAATGGTACTGGAAGATGGAGTAGGTCAAATAAACTCTCCAAGATTTAAATGGGGTTTTTCTAGAGATTATAACCCTATTTAAATGCACTTATTCAAAAAGTGCAGAAATAGATTATCGAAGCTAAGATGATATTTTTACATTGGACAAGCTTGGTTTTTGATGTGATATGGTCCTAAATAGCATAACACACATTGGACAATTATATTGGGATTTATTGAGGTGGATAAGTATTTTTGGGGAATTATTTCTTGTTTCTGCCATCTAAGAAAAAGGGCAAAAAGAAATAATAAAGAATCTCAAAAATATTTATTTTTGAGTTGGAAAGATGGGATATGATAAATAGTCATCAAATGTGCCTTGAGTTGGCAAGGTGATTTGGAGAAAAAAAAACTTTCCTTTGAAGACAAGGTTGTTGCGAAATTGGTAACTAAAAGAAATCAAATAGTTTAATAATCCAAATAATTGTGGGAATTGTTTGGGGATGCTTATATCCAAGGTAGATGATGTAAACTTGATTTAGGCATCAAGGTCAACCTTGGTTTTCAAGAAAAGTGGTGAGTAGGGAAACTAGATAAGGGAGGATCTAGGGTTTAGTTATTTTGATGCCACCTAAACAATATTGGATTAGGGAGCTCAGAGCTCACCATGGTACAAGGGGTATATGGATGGATAGACCATGTAATATAGATGATCATGGAAGCAAGATTTGGGCTTGGTTTCATTTGAGGTGATCTAGAGGAGATGGAAAACTTTGTTGAAAATAAGGCTGCCATAACAGATACATCAGGTAGCCTCCTAAACCATGTGGGTTTAAGAAGCACAAGGCTCCAATGGAAACGAGTGAAGTGGGGATTGGTATTCCATGATTAGTATATCATAACCATGCAAAGCGTTGGTCAAGGGGAGGGGCAATATGGATGTGAACTTCTGCCAAAGTAGGCAAGATCATAAGATTTGCAGAAAAGATTATTATCTTGACTACAAAACCATCATGGATGAGCTGGGAGATAGGATGGCTTAGCCAAGGGCAAGAGTGGACTTTGGTAGTACTACTGATGTACTACAAGATGGTTCAAGTGTATTCTCAATAATGCACACAGGTTGGAAGAGGTAGAGCTCCAAAGATGGTATCCAGATAAGAAATCCAGACTTAAGCCATTTTGGCAGTTTGGAGATTTTGACTAGAGTGTAAGTGTAGATGATTTTGAGAGGATGCTAGATTCCAAACTCATGATCAAGTATATGATGTTGAGGTAATAACTAAGTAGATAAGATTCATGCTTAGATTGGGTCTCCACTGAGTTGGAAACCATCAAGAGGGATTATCCTTAGATTGATCTGAGCATGAGATGAGATGGTTACTTTAGTGGCTTAGGATAGATCCATATTTGGATGCTTAATTTTAGATTGATGATCACAAGCAAGGATTGGGTCCTAAGGGATGAGATACTAGATTAGCTCACTCTAGTTCCTAAGCAAACAAGGTAATCAGCAGATCAAGGCAATTCATCAGACAGCAGATCAAGGCAATTCATCAAACAGCAGATCAAGGCAATTCATCTTAATACTTATCTAACTACTAATAGGGTTACCATCAAGCCTAGATTGAGGTAAGGTTGGGTATTTTTAATTGGGTGTAACTTGAAGTAAGATAAGGATCATCTTGGTATTCCTACCAAGATTGGAATAAAAAGGTGTTAACAAAGGTTTTGGAAAACCTAGAGATAAGAGTAGTTGAAGGTTCTGCCTTGAAAACATAAGGAGAGTATATATAGGTCTCCATAGTTTGTCAATAGAAACTAGTAAAGTATTTGGTGGTGTCAAAGTCATCTTGGCTCAGGTTTTGAAATTCCAGAACATTTGAAAATATAAAAAATGAGCCAAGACATCTCTTTTGTAAAATAGCTTTTTGGAAACTAGTGTTGAGATGAGGAGTACACTATTAATACACAACTTGTTTCTTGAGCACTAGCAAATAAGTAAGCACACAATTCAAGAAAAAGTTTTTGTTCCCCTGATTTTTTCCTTTTGGACATTTAATCAGGGTTGCTAAAATTGGGATGTTACAGCGGACGCCTTGTCTTACAAGAATACTAGCCTTCTTACGCGCCTCAAAGTAAATGTGTTGGGTATTGATGAAATCAAATCATTCTATGCTTTTGACCCATTCTTTGGATCAATTTTTGCAAAGTGTTCAATAGACAAAGGGGTCGATGATTTATATTTGCATAAGGGATTTTTATTCAAGCAAAACAAGCTTTGCATTCCGAAGTCGTCTCTCCAACTTTTGCTTCTTCAAGAGTCCCATGGTGGAGGCCTTATGGGTAACTTTGGATGTGACAAGACATATGACATGCTCTCCACTCACTAATTTTGGCCAAAGATGAAGCGCGACGTGGAGCGCCACGTACAACGATGCATTACATGTGTCCAAGCTAAGTCTAAGTCTAACCTATTTGGTCCTTATATGCCATTACCTATTCCTCATGCACCTTGGTCGGACATTAGCATGAACTTTGTGTTAGGCTTGCCTCGGTCTAGACATGATCATGATTCTATATTTATGGTACTGGATCGCTTTTACAAAATGGCAAACTTCATCACGTGCCATAAGACCGATGATGCTTCACATGTCGCAAATCTATTTTCTAGGGAAATAATCTGTCGTCACGGTGTACCAAGAACAATCTTCTCCGACCGTGATATCAAATTCATGAGCTACTTTTTTAAGACACGCATGGCCAGGCTTGGCATCAAGCTACTCTTCTCATCCGCGTCGCACCCTCAAACAGATGGGAAAACCGAGGTCATCAACCAAAGCCTCGGAACACTACTACGCTTGTTGATCAAGAAGAACCTTAAGGATTGGGAAGAATGCATCCCCCATGCCGAGTTCGCCTACAATCGCGCCAAGAACTCAACCACCATGAAGAAACCGTTCATGATTTTCTAGGGATTCGAGCCCCTTGCCACAGTAGACATCCTACCTCTTCCTCTCCACGAGCGCACCAACATGAATGTCGACAAGCGTGCCCAAGCAATGAAGAAACTCCATGATGAAACAAGAGCTACGATCGAGCAACAAGTACTTCTCCAAGCATAAAGCCTAAACAAGAACAAGAAAGAGATGATCTTCGAAGAATGCGACCTTGTGTGGATACACTTGAGTAAAGACCGTTTCCCCAAGGAGCATGACTCCAAGATCAAGCCAAGGGGTGATGGCCCGTTCAAAGTCATCAAGAGGATCAACAACAACGCCTACATCATCGACATCCCAACATCAAAGTACCTTGTGAGCCCGACGTTCAATGTCAAGGACCTCTTACCATTCCATGGAGATGAAGTTGAGAAGGTTAAAGAGTTCAGGACGACTCTTTCCCAAGGGGGGGAGCTGACGCAGCCCATCCTACGGACGCTTCTACATCTCCTCCTACTAGTCCCCCAAGTGGACCAATGACCCACGCTCGAGCCAAGCTCCTACAAGCTAAGGTTAACTCGCTCCTCTCCTCGTGTGATTTCGATACACCCTTGGATGTCTTGCTACTTCACGCCCATACTTTGTGCATGGTCAGCTATGAACCCCATGAAGCATCGCCAATAGAGGGACTAAAGGCAGCACGAGAAGACGCCTCGGGGCAAACCGGCTCCACCACCGGAACTATCCGCGAAGACCCCGGCGAACCGGTCCCCGAGCCAAAATCCTCGGCAGCGACCGGAATAGGTCGGCAGCGACCGAAACCCGATACAGTAAGCCTGTCCAGCAAACGACTGGAAATATGGGCGGCCGCCCGAATTTCCGGCGAGCATCCCGGCACCGCCGGACTTATCGCCGGAATCGCCCAGGAACTTGTCAACGGTTGGGCTTAGCCCGTGTAACCCTCTATTTCGTCCAGACTTTATCCTTTTGTTCCAAAACTACCCCTGTTTAAGTGGCTAGCCTATAAATAGCCCCCACCCTCTATTGTAATCCCGAGACTTTGATAATTCTAATTGAAACCCTAAAGGATCTATCAATTTCTAGTTTCATGCTTCTTGACAAGGAGCACCAATTATCCCCCACCTCTTGGATTTTGCCTCGTGCGTTCAAGTTGTACAAGTCCTTGGATTCAGTGTCTCGTCTCCAAGTAGTCAAGATATCATCAAGCCTCTCACCCCCGTTCAAGTTGGAATGGTTGCCACCGGCGTGAGCTATCGACTTGTATCATGTCTTAGTGTGTGTGTTCATCGATTTCTTCACGTGTGAGTCTGTGGATTTCATCCTCCCCCTCCTCCCACTCGCCTTCACCTCGATTTACATGGTAATTCGTGAAAGATCGGGCAACCCCAAGGGGTCAACCCTAACATTGGTCCCACGTACATGCCCTACCCCATGCACCCCAACCCTGCCCTGGCCCCACCACTCCATCGCGTCCCCCGTGTGACCTCCCTCTCGCCAACCACCCACACGACTGCATCGCTCGTCTCTCCTCGCGTGAACCCGCTCCAGACCTACCCCTGGTCGCCGCCGCCTCTGCCTCCCTCCCTTCCTCTAGCACCGCCATGGTGTCGCTGCTCGGCTCGCTTCCTCATCCACCGCGACGTGCCCTTGAGCCCTCCGTGATCCCTGCCGCCCCGACACTCTCCCCACCCTCGCCCTCCCACACGAGCCGCTGTGTGGACCCGCCACCGCTGCCCGCTGTCCTCGACCCGTGTCCCCGGGCGTCTCATCCCCTCGTGCCAGCACAAGGTCGTGCTGCCGCCGCTCGGGCCCTCTGCCTCCCTGCCGTGGAGCACTGCCAGGAACGCCACCCTCCTATGAGCGGCGCCTCTAGAGCCCATCTCCATCGCCTCCAGCCTTCCTCACCTCTGCTGCCAGTGAATGCTGCCTCACCATCGACTAGGGATGTGCTCCCCTCTCCCTGTTGTGAACCTCTGCCACCGTACGTGTCGCCTGTGCCATCCGTTTGTGTGACCTCGTTGCCGGTGTGGCGCCCTCCTCGCTGGACCTTGACCCCATGCTTCCAAGTTCGTCGGCCCTCTGTCGCCTCAAGCCCCACGTGATCTCCTTCCGGCCGTCCCCCCGCATTTGTCGTGCGTCCCCGCGGCCGCCCTCCTCTGCCTCCAAGCCACCTCCCTTGCCTCTTTTCTAAACCACTCCGGCAGCGCTAACTTCCTCCCGTCTCGCCAGTCTCCATCATCACCGTGAGGTCCTCCTCCGGCGCCCTATCGATGCGTTCCACCCTATGTGTACCCGTGTGCTACATGACGATGTTGCTCTCATGTTTCTGTTGTTGTTTCACTGCAGGCCGAACATGCACACAAGTCTCTCTTTTGTATCTCATCTAGCTTAGGTGCTTGGCAAGCCGCTCACCAGAGTGTTCCTGCCTCCGACCTAGCGCCGCTCGCGTGATGCCTGCTGTCCTATGGAGTTATGGTGGTGTGGAGTGAAGGCGATGGTGTGAGGATGGTGGATGTGTGGTGTGGTGATGTGTCGATGGTGTGACAATCGTGAAGATGGAGATGTGTTCCGCGGGCTACTAGGATCTGATGCGTGAGTCAAGCCGATGCAAGAAGTCCGACAAGGTCATCATTGTTGTCGAAGAGATCTCTCGACGACCGCCATTACCGGAACCAAGTTCACCTTCGATAATGGAAGACGGAAACCGCCAAGACTGCCCACATGGATGCGAAGACCCGGCTTCCGGAGTCCGAAGCCCGATCCCGATGAACCGAAACCCCGAACCATCAAGATCTTCTGAAGATACCCGAACCCCGTCGAACCCCGAAACCACCAAGTTCGCCGAACCCCACCAATGTGTGCCCTGTTTTCCCGATACCAATATTTTTATAATATATAATATCTAATTGTTGCAATTAAATTATTCATGCTCACATCTCATCATGTGGTTTTGGGGGCATTTTGTCGACTCATCTTATAACTAAATATGGGGACCATTTGCGGGCTTTTCTTGTCTTGTCTATTTAAATTTGCGTAGCGAACTGCCATGATTTGCCATGTTAAGTCAACATTTAAATTGCAGGGTATCTAGACAACATAAACTACTTAATTAATTTTTGGGACCCCAGTTCCGCTTAATATTGCCGAAATGCATCGAGCCTTTGCCATGTCATGCATCATACATGCATCATGCCCGATCTTTCCTATAGTATTATATACTGCATCCGGTGTTTCTTCTAGTGCTTTGCTTCTTCACGGATTAGGTCGATGAGTTGATGTGAGTGTCAACCCAATATTCGGATGAATGTTCGGCAGTTTTCCCAAGCGAGCATTCTCCCCCTTTCTACCTATTTTACATTTATAGTCTTTACTTACTCCTGATGATCTATTTCTATCTATGTTGCGATGCTATAGATTCCATACCCTTTATATTTCCCTGCAACCCTATATGGCCATGGACACCTCCTATTACCTGTTGTTTCGAAGATAGTCGGCCTTACAAGTCGTAGTTGCTTGCGCAGGTGTTGCTTCGTGTCGTCGATGTTCCACAGTTGTTGGAGAAATGTCTCATGCTTAATGTTGGAGATGATCATGGATTTAATTACCATTTAATATTAAAATGCAGGGGATAGTTGTCACTAATGCAGAGGCATCAGTGGGCAATAGGTGTTATTTGGTTTTTAACCTCTCACTAGTGTCACCTAGGACCCTGAGTACTTGATACATGTTCTTGGACTATCGCACTATCCGCATGTGGGACCATGAATCCCCTTAGCCAGAGCTTGAGTCATAACTTATTTCTTGGGGCCACAAGTAGTTTGGGGCGTTATTACTATCCTGTACTTCTGCCATGTTTTACTATTTTATTTACTACCGTTGCTCGAGGAACATTTACTACTATCTGGTTTTGGAACAAATACGGAATGTTTACACGGTATCGACAAGCCCAGTCACACTTTTGGGTTCCCAGTCGTTTACAACCATTGTCGCAAAACCCTCGGTTCATCGCAGAGCCGACCAACTTTGTAGCGAGTAGCTTAGCAGGGTGGTCCCCTAAAATATTTTATGAATCTTGTGATTGCTTTGTCGTGATGCCTCATTGGGTTTTCATTTGGTTTTTTTGAGGTTGATCGTGCGTGCATTGCTATTTGTGCCCCCTGTAAGGTAAATCTTTCAGAAAGCCGTGTCCGCAGTGATGGACGACTTGGAGCATAATATCTCGATCGTAGACAAATATAACTAAAGTAGTGATATAAATTTGACTTTGTGAGGACTAGTAATCAGCTTCACTATAACATAATGCAAATAAAAGTGCCAACAACTGCTGGATTTGGAATGTCTCGTGCTATTTGTATATGACTAGTAAGTACTGTAACTACAACGGAATGGTTAACTAAAACTTCCCACTGCTTATGATATCAGGATGAATTATGCTATCTATATCTGAATAGAACTACCAACTGTGTGAGTTCCTCGGTTTGACTTCCTTGCTTCATCTCGAGGGGGAAATACCAGGATGGGTATGTTTGGTTTTAGTCTTAGGTTGGATCTGAATAGGTCTTTCTCATCCCCCTCTGATCGTTGTCAATTGTATCGAGTCTCTATAGGTTTTTTAGTGCATGTTGTGCTACCGCTTCAGTCCAGCATACCTTTGTATGCGAGAGCCGCCAAAGTCTAAGCCTCGCCATGTACTGGCCTTAGTACTGGCTGCTCTTTTTTCCTTTGCCCTTTGCCGACACCCCTTTTGTTTAAGCAGGTTGGAGATTGACGTCGTTAGTTGGGTTACCCTTCCGGCTTGGCCTGGGCAGGGTTATGGACGCCATTGGTTATTATTTAGGGCTCTTATCCCCATCTGCTTCTTGTCCATACTCTGATGTTGTATCGTTTTCGAGGTGATTTGGATCTTTGTACTTTATATTTGTATTATTGACTCATGGAGTCATTGTTGTATATATCTGTTTTGTGGGTTCCATCATGGACTAATGTGTAATGATATTACTTCGTCTTCCACCCGCATGAAAGTGTGTGTTGGGCACCTTTGAATCATTTCTATGTGGGTTTGGGGGGAATTGCTAAAACTTGCATATGACCGATCCGAGGGTGTTACAAAGTGGTATCAGAGCTCAACAGTGGCGATACCCCACTGGTCCAGCTTATAGGATAACCTAGCTAACAGACATTGTAGAGTGTCAAAACTATTTTGAAAATCAGTTGGATAGATCTGATTAGGTCCAATTTTACTCCTTACCCCTCTGCTATTGTCCTTTTACCTCTGCGTGTTTTGAATATATTCTCTTACCCTTCCTTCGAGTCCAGGAATTCTCGTTGTACCTTCAGGGTTTCGCTTCCTTCCTTTTGTAACGATGATTTTACATTTGGTCTTCGTGCTATCTAAGGAATCTTCCTCTGTTGTACCTTTTAGTGAACCAAAAATCCACTAAAAAATTTCTTTGTATCTTCTAGTGTTTTTCAAACATGATGGCATCATCTATGTCGGATCCTATGAAGATCTTGCATCACCGCTTTTTTTCCGAACATCGCTTGTCGAGATCTTCAGTCTGTATTCCGAGAGTTGGTTGCATAATTCTCCTATTCATGTGCAGAGTAATGCTTTGGGTGCGCGATGGACTGATCACCATCCGACTACTCTTATCATTCGCTCTTGAACATTGAATCGGTGAACTAATGCAAATCAACTCGTTCTATGGAAGTTAGTGGTGGCCTTATCTTTTGATGCCTCTATCTTTGCCTTTTGTTTATCCGGAGTGCTCTCTCGACGAACGTGAGTACCGACCCTTATTGTTGGTGTCGCGGATTTCAAGACGAAGGGAGAATCTTTGTTTGTGGTATCACGAGGATCTACATTAAGCGAGAATATTTAGATCACCGGCCTTTTTCCTCGTACCATGAGGAGGATCTCAACGGCGAGATCCATTGTTAGTGGTGTTGAATTGTAGCACCCTGAGTAAAAGCACTACTAGAAAATCACTATGTTTTTCCTTTGTGCATCATCATGACCACATGCTCATGTCATCATGCCACATTTAATTTGAGCATCTTCATGTTTGTATGCATATATTGCCTAAAAACTATTTTACAAAGCCTACCTTTGTTTTCTAAATACCACTTGTCTTATTTCAAATCAAACCCTAGTCCTCTCGGTCTTTATTTTGCCTAAAACATTTTTCATCTGTTTTGTTTTAAACAAAATAAACTAAGTATATAATAATACAAAACCTATTTTTAAAAACCTTAGGGGAGGCAGCCACCGACCAGGCCCAAAAGGCCCAACCGGCAGCTACCTACTACCCCTGAAACCCTATCTAAACCAAACCCTAAAATCTCCACACCAACCCTAGCCCCAGCTAAAGCCCAACACCCCCGCTGCCGCCACCCACCCGCCTACACCCACCCTGGCGTGCAACACACCCACGCACGTCACACCCGCGTAGCATAGCACCGCACCTACCCAGCCTCGTGCGCGGTCAACCCAACCGCGACCTCTGCACGATACACGCTCGTGTGTAGCATGCCCCACCCTGGCCCCACATATACGCCCTACCCAACGCACCCCAACCCCGCCCCTGGCCCCACCACTCCATCGCGTCCCCGTGTGACCGCCCTCTAGCCAACCACCCGCGCGACCGCGTTGCTCGTCTCTCCTCGTGTGAACCCTCTCCCCACCTATCCCTGACCGCCGCCGCCTCTGCCTCCACCTCCCTCTCTTCCTCTAGCAGCACCATGGTGCCGCTATAGGGAAACAGGTAGGCTACACTAGCGCAAATCAACAATTTCTACCGCGTAAACTAGGATTACAGTTGTCATAGATCACAGGATTACCACTAGACGCGCGGTTGTGGAACTGGATGAAGCGCGTCGAGTGATAGGTCGGAAACGTATCTATAATTTTTGATGCTCCATGCTTGTTTTGTATCTACTTTGCTTTGCATTGTCTATACTTTGAGGTGTTTTTAAATCTTTTCTAGAACTAACTTATTAACAAGTTGCCACAGTGCCAGTTGCTTGTTTTCTTCTGTTTTTGGTTCCAGAAAGGCAGAAAATCAATATTCTCGGAATTTGACGGGACAAAAGCCAAACTTATTATTTTCCCGGAGCAACACGGAACCACGAAGCAGAGCCGGAGGGGCGCCACAGGGTGGCCAAATCCCCTAGGCGCGGGGAAGCCTTGGGGGCGCCCAGAGGGGGTGTGGGCCCCCTGGACCCCCACCAACCTTTATTCCTGCGCCTATAAGAAGCCTCCGATGGGAAAACCCTAAGGAATCTAGAAGAAATCCCCGAAAACCTCTGTAGCTCCACCACCACTGAAGGGGAGATTCGGGGGACAGAAAGTCTCTGTTCCGGCACCCTGCCGGGATGGGGAAGTGCCCCCGAAGCCATCTCCATCGATCTCCATCACCATCTTCATCACCATTGCTGATTCCCATGAAGAGGAGGGAGTAGTTCTTCCTCAGGGCTAAGGGCTCTACCGGTAGCTATGTGTTCATCTCTCTCTCTATGCATGATCTTGTGGTCGTGAGCTTTGTAATCAACTAGATCTACCTTGCTACTCAAGTGCTTCATTAGATCTCTGCTCTCCCCATGTGTGTGAAAGTGTCAGCATGCATGCCATGGTGGCACTTAGGCTTGAGTCTACATAAATACTCTTTGTGCTTTAATAGATCTATGCTTTTCCCCATGTGTGTGAAAGTGACAGCGGGCATACCGTGTGTGGCACTTTGGCTAGATTGAATATTTGTTATGAGTTATATTTGGAGTTGGATATCTCTATGAAATTGTGGTGTTTGTTGGAACCATCTAGTGCTCAAGGTGACAGTGTGGGGTTATCTAGATTGGGGAAGGCGGACTTTGAGGAGTGCTGTTATAGCCCTACAAATGATTAGAGTGTTCAACCGGAGAGTAGTTAAGAGTAGTATCATGAAGAGAGGATATTTATATGAGAGAGTGTTCACTAGTGAAAGTATGATCCCTAGGCCTTGTTTCTAAGCATTGAAACACCATTTGCTACTAGATCTATTGCATGTTTGCTTGCTTCCTTCTTGTTGCCTTTAGTATTTGCCTCACCATCAAGCTCTTTTCTGGCACCGTTACAACTTGTATTTCACTATCTCTTTGCTGAACTAGTGCACCTATATTGGGTGTGTTGGGGACACAAGAGACTTCTTGTATCTTAATTGTAGGGTTGCTTGAGAGGGAATACCTTTTACCACTTCCTCCGTAAGTTCGATAAACCTTGGTTGATCCACTTAAGGGAAAATTGTTGTTGTTCTACAAACCTCTGCACTTGGAGGCCCAACAACTGTCTACAAGAATAGAAGTACGTAGACATCAAGCTCTTTTCTGGCGCCGTTGCCGGGGAGGTAAGGTAAAAGGTACTCACATCCGCTGGTGTGAGTGCTCGAAGTTATTTCCTTTAGATTCTGCAATTTTTTCTTTTTGTTTCTTGTTTTTACTAGTTCGGCTTAATGGAAAATAACAAAAAAATTAGAGAGATTTATAGTGTTTATCTTCAGTTAGGACATGAACTGTTTGAATATAAAATTAAAAAACTTATGGAGCTTTATTTGCATGCTAATAGCAATGTTATTAGTATGAATTTTTTGAACACCATTGTTACTAATGGTATGGAAATGTCTAGGCTTGGGGAAGCTAGTTTTTATGAGAATGATCTTTTTAGTTCCCCAGCTTTAGGGAAGAAAATTTGCTCTGATGATACTTTATCTCCCATATGTGGTAATTCTAATGATACTTGTGATATTTTAAATCCACATACTGAAAGTGTCCCTTTTAAAATACCTATGGGAATTGTTGAACGTGTTATGAATAACTGCTATTTTGGAGATGGAACTGTCTATCCTAGTGATCATTTACTCTTTATACATGAATTATGCGAGTTGTTGAAGTGTGCAGGTATTTCAATGGACCAAGTTAAGAGGAAGCTATTCCGTTCCTCACTTAGGGACAAAGCAAGGGAGTGGTATGAGCTACTAGATGATCCTCATCATTTGGAGTGGAAGGAACTTGAATCTCTCTTTTATTATAAATTTTATCCTCCTCATGAAATTCATAAAGATAGGAATTATATTTATAATTTTCATCCTCATGAGGGAGAAAGTATTGCCCAAACTTGGGGGAGACTGAAGTCACTAATGCTCAAATGTCCCATTCATGAGCTCCCGAGTAATGGTGTTATCAATAATTTTTATGCAAGTCTTTCAGGACACTACAAGGACTATCTAGATACCTATTCAGAGGGATCCTTCACAAGTAAGAAGGTCAAAGCTAAGTAGGATCTTCTTGAAACAATTCAAAGCAATACTGAAGATTGGGATAACGACAAAGGTAAAGAACCAGGTATAAACTATGAGTATGATTGCATTAAGTCTTTCACTGAAACTGCTAATTTTTAAGAGCTTAGTGCTAAATATGTTCTTGATCCTCAAATTCTTGTTAGATGCTATAGAGCCTTTGCTTCCCATATTAATGCTCCTAAAGAAAAATGGAACATGTACCATGAACCTTTTAAAGACACTTACATGGAAAATGAAAATGTTATTAATGATTGCAATAAACATGATCAAACTTTTGAAAGTACTATTTCTTATAAGCATGTTAATTTTTGTGGTATGCATAGACCTTGTGAGAAGAATCGAACATAAGAAGAATATTGTATCACCCACTGGAATGAAAAAAACTAGAAAGTGGTATAAGGCTCTAGATGATCTTGGTAAAAAAGTTTGTTCCATCTATCCTTTTATTTGTGAACTTTGCTTTGAAGTGGGTCATTTCAATTTTCAATGCTCAGGCCATAATAATCCTGCAAGTTTGTATTGTCATAATGTGATCGCTGTTAATCAACATGATGAACTTACAATATTTTTGGGGTGTGAAGAGTTATCAAGAAAAACTTCTTTGATAGACATGAGTACTTTTGATATGAATCGTGTCCTGCATGGTTTTCAGACAAATACTGACATACAAAATCTTATAAAAGATGATATTTTACCAAATTATGACAAGACTGATATGTGCTTTGATCTTATTAATGAAAAGGAGGAATCCTCCAAAGTTTCTTATATTGTCTCTAACAATAAGCTAGGGTATGTGGAGAAGCTTCCTTTCATGCCTCTCCCTCCTAAAGAGGAGAAGAAGAATAAGAAGAATAAGAAGAATAAGAAGAAGAAGAAGAAGAAGAAGAAGAAGAAGAGGAGTAAAAGGAGAGAGGAAACAGTATCTTCCCCTAAGCATGTTGCTCCTATCATAGTTTTTGATGATGAGTCTGAACTAGATGATGTTCCTATGCCTGTTACCTATATTAGTGATCATGATTGGGAAAAGCACACCACTTTTGATATTGAAAATCTCTTTGGTACCAATTCTGAAAATGATGATATTAATAGTTGGTTGTGCTATTACTGCTATCCATGTTCCTTCCAATGATGATATGTTTACAAATGAACACACTTGGGAAGATAGCTATTCTATTGCTTATAATGATACTATACATCCAATCTATGATGATTATAATGATGAGTATGATATTTTCAGTCCACCTACTATTGAGGAGGAAATTAATTGTGATTACAATATGCCTCCTATATTTGATGACTATGGTGATGAGAATAGTAATGATAGCTATTTTGTTGAATTTGATCCCACTATGATTAATAAGCATGACTATTCTTATGTGGAGAGTAATAATCATTTTATGCATGTGGCTCATGATAAGAATGTTTCTTGTGATAGTTATATTGTTAAATTTGTTCATGTTCCTACTCAAAGTTATTATGAGAGAGGGAAACATGGTTTTATGCATCTCAATAATATTAATTTCCCCCTCTTTATGTTGAAAGTCTTGAGGTCGCACTTGTTTTGCTTTCCTGTGCTTGTTGCTTTGTGCTTGCATGACTTGTTTCTTTAAAAGATTCCTATGCATAGGAAGTGGGCTAGACTTAAATGTGTTTTGAATTTTCTTCTTATTGATGCTCTCTTTTACTTCAATTCATATGTGTTATGTGAGCATCTTCTCAAACTATCAAGCCTAACTTATAGGCGTTAAAGAAAAGTACTTGTTGGGAGATAACCTAAGAGTTTTCTTGAGTCTTGGAAGTTATTACTTCTGTAATGACCTCTTCTTATCCTTTTGTTTACTTTTTGTGCCAAGAATGACCTCTAATAAGAGGGAAGTAAGATTTGGGGAGTTGCTGTCCCGAAACAGATTTCTGTCCTCCATAATAAAAATTCGTGAGTAGTCTCTGTAAGTCCGATTGAGCTGAAAATTTACGAATAAATCCCCCAGTATGTTAGCTAACTTTCGTTAGTTCAACACTTTTTTATTTGAGCAATATAAGATCTTAGAAAAAATCGATTTCTACCTGCTGGTCTGTTTTGACAGATTTCTGCCATTATTTGCATTTGCTTCTTATTGATTCCTTTTTGAGTTATCTTTAGGTTAATTGAGATTTTTGAAGGATTTACTACAGTAGCTTGTGTTTTTAGTGAAAAGCCTTGTTGTTCCAAAGCTTTTCCTAAGGGTCTATTATCTTTTGAATACACTAATATTGCTAATGAAGATTGTGTGAAGTTTTGTATGAAGGAAAAATTTCAGGTGTAGAGAAAGAATGATGTAATGAGATGAAGAATGGACAAAAGCTTAAGCTTGGGGATGCCACCCCGGTTTCACCCCAATAAATATCCAAGAGGTACAAGCGTCAAAGCTTGGGGATGCCCAAGTCATCCCCTTCTTCATCAATAAAAAGCTCAAGTCTTTCTAGACACTTCGTTTTTATTGTTTCATGCATTGTTGTGTTGTTCTTGGAGCGTCTTAGTTTTCGTTTGCTTTTCTTACTTTTCTTAGTTTGATTGAGTAAGTTGGTTGGTCACAACACACTTCTTTTGGAGAGAGACACACTCTATTTTCATTGCCTAGAACACTCTAGTTTTCATTCTTATTGTTCTGTGAGTGTTCTCTTTTGCTAGCACTGCGTTTAGCTTTAGTTTTCTTATGCCTTGTGCTTAGAACTTTGTAGTTCTACTTTGTGTATTTGTGAGACAAGCTCACTGGTCTTTATTGATTATCATCTTTGTGAGTTATTTCAAATAAGTTGTTTGGTGTTGGAAAGAGTAGAAAGCTTCATGCTTAATTGGTACAAAAAGGAGCTTGTTTTGACTATGACTTAGACTTTATCATGTCATGCTAGGTGTTGCTTTGACCTTATTTTTAGTGATTATTGTTGTATCATGACTTGTTCCAAACAATTAGGATTGCTTAATTTGCCTTGAAAGAATTATGCGTTGTTTTAGCATACAAAAGTATAGTATTGTGGTATTCTCCTTTGATGCTTTGTTTGGTTGACTTGGCACATGCTCACACCATGTTATGACTATGAAAAGTCACCATAGCCTCTATGATCATTTATTCCTTGACTTGTATTACCACTCTTTGCTTTGATTAGTAATTGTTGCTCTGCATGATTATGACCATTATTGCTCTCTTATTTGGTTGCTCTCAGTCCTTTGCTAGCCTCTACTTATGTGAGTAAGCTCTACTCATGCTTCCAACTCCCAAGAAACCAAGTTATTCCAAAGTGTCCACTATAAACTCCTATGCATGATGTGTTACACCATTCCAAGTATATTCTTGTTTTCAGTTATCTTCCAATTAAAAACTATTTTGTTATGTGAAAACTTAGTTATTAAAGCCCTCACGAACTTGATGGCATACTTTATTCTTTACCCCTAATAAACTTGAACCATTGTGACAACTTTGTTGTATATGCTTGCACTTATAAGTTGGAATTAGCAGAACCGTGCCGTCATGGGGAACGTTTTTAACATTGCACTTGTACTTTGTACTCAGTTGATATCATGTTATTTTGTATATGGATGTCATCGGTGTGAAATAAAGAGGGAACTTGTAAGTCCATAGAGTTTGTATTCTTTTTTAGAGAAACACCTGGGCCGCTAGCCTAAGCCATGCCTAATCATGGTGGAAACTTGCAGCATCACCATAGTGACATCTATGAAGCATTCTTCTTATAAAAAACGAGATTGAGAAAAAGAGACACATTGAGAAAAGAGATAAAAAGCACCATATTCCCATGGTAGATAAGAAGATTGCTGAGATGCTCATTATATGCTTGCCTTGTCATTTTGGTTATGGGAAAGCTCTTGTACCATGTTCAAGGGGTACCCCGTTGGCGGTTCTCAATGATATGCAAATACTTATAGTGAAAAGAACTTACCTGGACCCAAAGTTGAGTATGCATGAGGTGTGGCCCTCGTATTCAAGGGACTTGAGATTTCCAACTTATACTTCGTCAAGCATATACTCCAGCTTTTCCACTTTAACCTTAACCACTTCAGATGCTTATGATAGGGGCAATGAGGGATGAAAGCTAACAAGTACCATAATTTTTGGAAGCTCTTTTTGAAACTTGAAATCCCTGCTTCCTTTACAAAAAGGCCTTTCTTCGACCACTATTGAGTCTCCACCTTCTACCTTTAGGCACCATTAAGAGAGCATAGTTGTCATTCTGTGTGTAGTGTTCTAAATCTTATTAATTGATGCATATTGTGATATTACTTGTTCTTGTGCTATTTGTTTCTAGTCACTCTTGTGAACTTTGAAGGTGTCCTATGCATCTATTTGCTACTCTATGAGGGACAAGCTGAATGCCACTATGCTATGTTTTCTGTATGTGAAACAAACAAACGTTTTTAAATGCATGTTATTCATGATCTTTGTTTGTAGCCTTTCATGTTGCTTGCATAGTTACTATGACCTATTGTTAGAACTCCATCTTTCATGCACATGTTTAGAGTTCTTTGATCCCAGCTTTCAATGCTTGCAAATGGTTTGATCTTGGTTTTGATGGTGCATGTCACCTAAAAAATTATTGTTTTTATCACTTACCTACTCAAGGACGAGAAGGAGTTAAGCTTGGGGATGCTTGATGCGTCAGAAACGTATCTATAATTTTTGATGCTCCATGCTTGTTTTGTATCTACTTTGCTTTGCTTTGTCTATACTTTGAGGTGTTTTATATATTTTCTAGAACTAACTTATTAACAAGTTGCCACAGTGCTAGATGCCTATTTTCTTTTGTTTTTGGTTCCAAAAAGGCATAAAATCGATATTCTCGGAATTAGACGGGACAAAAGCCAAAGTTATTATTTTTCCCGGAGCAACATGGAACACGAAGAAGAGCTGGAGGGGGGCCACAGGGTGGACAAACCCCCCTAGGCGCGGGCAAGCCCTGCAGGCGCCTAGAGGGGGTGTGGGCCCCCTGGACCCCCACCGACCTTGATTCATGCGCCTATAAGAAGCCTCCGATGGGAAAACCCTAAGGAATCCATAAGAAATCCACGAAAACCTCTGTAACGCCGCCGCCACCGAAGGAGAGATTCGGGGGACAGAAAGTCTCTGTTCCGGCACCCTGCGGGGGCGGGGAAGTGCCCCCGGAGCCATCTCCATCGATCTCCATCGCCATCTTCATCACCATTGCTGATTCCCATGAAGAGGAGGGAGTAGTTCTTCCTCAGGGCTAAGGGCTCTACCGGTAGCTATGTGTTCATCTCTCTCTCTCTATGCATGATCATGTGGTCATGAGATTTGTAATCAACTAGATCTACCTTGCTACTCAAGTGCTTCATTAGATCTCTGCTCTCCCCATGTGTGTGAAAGTGACAGCGTGCATGCCATGGTGGCACTTAGGCTTGAGTCTACATAAATACTCTTTGTGCTTTAATAGATCTACGCTTTTCCCCACGTGTGTGAAAGTGACAGCGGGCATACCATGTGTGGCACTTTGGCTAGATTGAATATTTGTTTTGAGTTATATTTGGAGTTGGATGTCTCTATGAAATTGTGGTGTTTTTTGGAACCATCTAGTGCTCAAGGTGACAGTGTGGGGTTATCTAGATTGGGGAAGACGGACTTTGAGGAGTGCTGTTATAGCCCTACAAATGATTAGAGTGTTCAACCGGAGAGTAGTTAAGAGTAGTATCATGAAGAGAGGATATTTATATGAGAGAGTGTTCACTAGTGAAAGTATGATCCCTATGCCTTGTTTCTAAGCATTGAAATACCATTTGATACTAGATCTATTGCATGTTTACTTGCTTCCTTCTTGTTGCCTTTAGTCTTTGCCTCACCGTCAAGCTCTTTTCTTGCACCGTTACCACTTGTATTTCACTATTTCTTCGCTTAACTAGTGCACCTATATTGGGTGTGTTGGGGACACAAGAGACTTCTTGTATCTTAATTGCAGGGTTGCTTGAGAGGGAATACCTTTGATCACTTCCTCCCTGAGTTCGATAAACCTTGGGTGATCCACTTAAGGGAAACTTGATGCTGTTCTACAAACTTCTGCACTTGGAGGCCCAACAACTGTCTACAAGAATAGAAGTATGTAGACATCATCGAGGCAGTGTAGATGTTCTACGTCTCCTCCTCGTTCTTATCCCATGAGCATCTCCCCTTGCGTGGCTCGTCCAAGTGACACAAATGCAGCACCTCTGTGTTATACACACGTGCAGGGTGGAAGCGTCATACGCCGGACTGCTAGGTCCGTGTGTGCAACACAGCCGTGAGGAGTGGCAGCTGGGTGGAATGGTCTAACCCTGGTCAGCACGCCCACCGTCTCTTATATAGGCGTCCCTATTGGGTTTCTACATTAGCAGCCCATTAGTAGCCTAAGCCTAGTCTAATTCGGATCTAATCCTTATTAGGCTTCAGCCCCTTAAGTATGTGACCCTATAGGTTCATATACGTATAGACATGACATGAATACACTTATTCTTTCAATATTTGGTAGCGTCCTCTAGCAAGACGTTCCAACTCCTAAACGCATACAAAGATCATATCGGACGAACCATCACAAGGTTTATTACATGTCTTTCCCTTTGCCTAATGATATTTTGTCTAGCTCAAAGCTGACCTCCCTTTCTCGTTACTATGATTCGGAATCCCTTTACTAGGTTAACACTTAACCTTATGTAGCACGGCCATGCATTTCTGGATCCGATCACTCGAGGGGCCTAGAGATATCTCTCTCAAGTAGAGAGGGGTAAATCCCATCTTGATTGACCATGCCTTGCAGCATGCTTCAGGACAAACCCAAAAGCTACCTTTATAACTACCCAGTTATGGAGCAGCGTCTGATAGCCCCAAACTAGGTCGATCCACATCTCAAGTACATGAGACAATCTTAGGTCTAAAGACAAAACATACACGATGTGTAGAGAGAGCTGCAAGTCTAATTTCCAGTCTCAATTTGGGTTAGTCCAGCCCCATGTTCATAACATGTGTCCACATCATTGGTTTGACATCTCCATGTCTATGACTTGCGAAACATAGTCATCAAAAAATCGATGAGCTAGTCTAATATTCATGTGTGTCCTTACATGAACTCCGACTAGGGAAAAATATTCGATAACCATACAAGTAAAGAGTTTCACAAACAATTCACTGTGGTGACCCAGCATACCACTGCATGTTGTAGTATACTACAGTCGTGGACATAACACTCACGGAGTACCATTCCGCAAATATTATATCCTCAGAGTGGTACAACAGAAACAAAGCGGGTCCACATCATACATTATCATTATTACAACCAGAAATTGCATGACGACTCTGAGATCCTCTTAGGTCCATAGAGGTATCCCTATGACTCAGGGCTAAACTATAATAAATCGGAGAACAGAATAAAGAAGCAACTAAGGTTTACATGAGATTTAATATAGATAGAGGATACAGATCTATTCTACTGGATTAGATCACTATATATGCTACATCTACACTTCAGATACGTCGGTCTCCATTCCATAGATGTTTTCGTAATTGTTCCCTTCGATGCTTCCGGATACTTCTGGTTCTTCATAGCGGAATTCTTCTTGGTCTTCAATTGGATATAGTATTTCCTCTTCCTGACCGTTAATGTCTTCAGAATCTAGCATGGGTTAAGAATATACGTTGAGTACGAGCGTACTCAACAAGTTCACTAAAAAGGAGTGTTTGATGCACTATATCTACAGCCACAGACCATAGGTCGTAGGCAATGCAGGTTTTCGTAAACATTTCTTCAAAGGTTTCTTTTATTCTGAAAAGCTATGTCCGTCAGCCTTCACGGGTTTACCAGAACTTTCATGGAGTTCCTTTCCCGAAGCGTTCGCAGCTCCTTCCCGAAACAGGGAGTAACAAGTTACAGTTTTTTACACTCTCCAGAGGTGTGTTACTTTACCCATGAGAGATCTTAGCTTTGTTGCACATCCTAGCGGCCAACCCTTTCATACTTCCTTGGTATGAGGCCCAGACTAAGATCCAAGCCAATCACTGTCCTTCTCCGCGACCCCGCATACACCACAATTGTTGTATGCCCAAACTCAAGGTAGACATTTCCCCGTATAAAACGGTTATACCTTAATTGGATACACACAACAACCATTAACACTAGAAATCTGTCTTTTGTAAGCCCAGATCGACGGTAGACCTTTCCCCGTATAAAACGGCTATACCCATGATCTGCAACTTACAAATGCCCAGAACAGTGTCCAATGCATGCGAAAGGGAGCTGATCCAGCTGACTTCTCCGTCCAA
Source organism: Avena sativa (assembly GCA_916181665.1). Taxonomy (NCBI): domain Eukaryota; kingdom Viridiplantae; phylum Streptophyta; class Magnoliopsida; order Poales; family Poaceae; genus Avena; species Avena sativa. Next base: position 236,205,782 of record OV702283.1, on the reverse strand, counting down.
TTCCAAATCTCATGGTTAATGCGTAATATACGGCGCAAGAATCACTGGCGACATTGGTTGTTAAGTCCTAGATAATATGTTCCTTTACCACCAGAACTTTCATATTAGGTTATTACCTCATGGTAAATAACCTATATCATATTATTATGAAAATAGTGTTTTCTGATCTTTTTGAAATGCAGGTGATGACAACACTGGATTTGCAAAATACTTTACAAAAAATAATCAAAGGACATGAGCAAGTATGAACTTGCCTTGATATAGCGAAGTATTGCAATCGAATGTCACGACTTAACCCTGGACCTCGGGTTCTACAAAATATCATCATTGCCCGGTAAGCACAATGTTTAAAGAAGCAATATGTGGTTATGCATAATTAATGAGATATATAATGCAAAGTCCCCAAGTAATACATCAATCATTGCTAGTGAGATGGACTTAGATGATTTATTTAATATTTTCTTTATTTTAAGTTTACTTCATAAGAAGGATAAACACATAAAATACAAAGAGTAAATTACAATCATAATATAATTCTAAGGTTCCATGATATTATGTACTTATTACAAAGTTCATGTTTTAAGTTGTTATGGCTTTAACAAAATGGTATAGTGTTTCTTTTGAAGTGGCAAAAAGAATAACATTTGAAGAAAATATTATGTATGTTAATTTATTCAACTATGAAGATTAATAGGATTGAAGCTATGGTTTTGTAATAAGGTTTAAATGATTATTATATCTAGCTTAGGATATCTCAGACCAAAGTAAACTATAAAAATGTAATTTTTCATGAGATATAACAATTGTAGCATTATTAATTAGAGTTTTTCATAAGCATAATTAAAGATGAAATCTTATGGTTATGGAACTTTGTTTTAAAGATTTAAATTTAGCATATGTAATATTAATAGGTCATACTATGAGATTTTTCTTTATAAAGAAAAATAAGTGGATTTTATTATAATTTATTTAGTGAATTTCAAGTTTGTTAAATATGATTATTTATGAATTGTTAATGATTTGCAAAGAATAACTTTGTAAATCCTTGACTTATAGTTAGTTAAAGATTTTAAAAGATTATTATAAAGTTAATTATTTACACCTAGATTTTATATTGAATTATAATTATCGTTTTAGACTAGTTAAAGGATTGTGTTTTCAATATAATTATTTCTTACTTAGGAAATAATATTAAATAATTAACAAAACAATTATCCTATTCTAATAACTTAGATAATTCAAGTTATATGATATAAGAACTTTAAAATGTTTTTATAATCATATACTTAGTACCTTTTTAGTAAATATACTTGCTTAACTTCTTAAAAATGAATTTTATTTATTTTTAGACATTATCTTTTTTATGAAACTTCTTAATTATTTAATGTCTTTAAATATTTGTTTTATATATTATTAGTAAAATTTTAAGTTAGTATTTTTATGAGATAATATATTTATTTTTATTTATAAAATTTATTTTTATTTATTTTTAGGAATTTTCCTAAATTTATTAAATTTCATTTAGATATTTAAGGGTGTTAATATTTATTTGCATTTTATTAAACTTCAATAAATATGATTATATTTTTCTTAGGTGGATATTATTTTAATAAACACTTGGATGTATTAAATATATTTTTAGGATTTTTCTACATTTTTCTAGATCTTAAAATGTGTAGAGGGTATTTTAATAATTTCCATTTTTGTTATTATAGAAATTAGGCCTAGTTCTTGGGCCCATCTAGCCCAAAACACAGCCCAGTCCACCTGGTTGGACTAAATCACAGAGCCCCACCGACCGAGTCGGTCAACCGACCCATACGCTCTCCTCTCTCTCTCTCTCTCTCTCTCTCTCTCTCTCTCTCTCTCTCTCTCTCTCTCTCTCTCTCTCTCTCTCTCTCTCTCTCTCTCACGCGCGCGCGCCTCGACCCTTCTTCCCCACTATGTCGCGGAGCTGCCGCCATCGCTGCTCGGCTCCGACGCAGTCTGGCCCCCCTCGGCCGCCGCCGCCGTGTTGGGTGGCTCCGCCACCCCTCCTCTGCTCTATCCCCACCAGCGCTCGCTCTCGCTGCCCCCAAACGCGACGTCGAGGCTAACCCTAGCCCGGCTTAGCTTGGTCATCGACGCGGAGGAAGGGGTGACCTGGCATTCCCTTGGTCCTTGCCGCTACCGACGCGCGACTCCAGATCGAGGCCTGCCTCCTGCTTCCCCCTCACGGCGACCTCAACCCTGACACCAGCGGGATGGTGCTGCAGGCGCAACCCCGACGTCCATTATTTGCTTCTCCCATCTGTATTGCACGGTGAGTTCTTTATGTGACCGGCTTTCAGGCCAATGTTTTGCTATGCTGGTTGCAAGATTATGGTGATCGTGTGGTTATGATGGTGTACATAAATGGTAGCAGTGGTGCCGATTTATGTTTGCTGGAATGCTGCTAAGTGTGCTAAGTTAATTAGGATTACTTAATCCTGTCTGGCATGTGTGACTCTATTGATACTCTAGTCTTGCTGATTTGAATCTAGGCAATACTGTAAATCTTCCTGTTATCTTGAGATAACAGGCACTAGTAGGTTAATGGTTACCTAATTATATCCTGATACTTTGTGGCTATTTTCTGTGGATTATAAGTTGGGTATAGTGATGTTTGAAATGAAATGATTCCTAGATTGGTGACTAGGAAAATGATTTCTGTTCCATTTGGATTTGCTTGCCAAGGTGGTTTGTATACAATATATGTTAAATCCTAATCCTCCTGTCTAAGTGCTGGTGGATTGTAAAATGATGGTTGCAGCCTTGCTGCAGATTGGGAATTTGAGAAAGATCTTACTTCATGTCATTATTGACAGTGAAATGATGGTGCAATTGATTCCTAGCTTTCCAAGATAGGAAAATGATATATTATATTTATAGAAGTTTTTACTAAATGGTTAACTAGTTAGTCAATTATCTGGTGGTTGTTACTATGATGTTTTCCACCGTGGTGCTTCCCTTTGGATTGAGCATAGTGGTGAACAACACAGTAGCTATACATGAGGGTTGATTTCTTTGTAAGGAATCTGGTGTTGACTACCAATCAAGTAGTATATAAAAAATATGATTCCTAGAATATACTAGGGAAATGATTACACTTTTTCCTAATGGAATTTTCCAGAGTGGCTTCTTGTAATATGGTCCTACTATTGTGATGCCTATTTGGAGTGTACACAATAGCCTGATCATATCTAGCATGATCAGATGAGATGGATTTAGCTAAATGAATGTATTGTAAAATGGATTCCTTACTTATCAGTGGCATCTACTATCTAAGTTATTGTTGTGGTGCCTCCATTCCTGGAGTGTGCATAGTGATGGCCTAGGTAGCATGATCTATAGCTGTGAACTACTGCCTAGACTCTTTTCTGGCTGTAACTTTGTAGTTCAATTGATATCTTGTATATAAGTGAGTGACAGTTTATTCTGTCAATATGACAGTGAGAATTTAAATGATTTCTAGCTGTTGTAAGCTAGGAAAATGATTATGTGGGGATGATTTCTTGTACTGTGTAGATTCAATAGTGAGATGCCACTGAGAGATGCCTACATTAGGATGGAACACAGTGGTTTCACCTACTGGATCTATTTAAATTTGCCAAATAGAGTGTGGAAAAAGGATACCATCTAGTTTGCATGATCTAGATGTACCACCCTGATATTTGATCTTGGTTAATGATGCACAAGGCTGAGACTCAGATCTTAATAAGATCAGACACTGTTTGTTCCTTTAGGCTCAATGATGATTTGCATAGCACCTATGCATCCTGAGAGATCTCTCTCCCTCCTAATAATTGTCATGGGAAAAAATTGATATGTGCAGATGCTTATGATAAATATTGAGGATTAATTTACCTGTTAAGCAGGGTGGACAAACTATCTTGTTGCTAATGCAGATGATCTTGTGGTTATTTTATTCTGTTTCTAGATCTAATGCTTGCCCTACTCCTCCTTTTACTCCTTGCCTGCTCCTCATTGCTGCTCACTTGGCTTGCTCCTCCTTGCTGTTCACTTGGCCTGCTCCTCCTTATACTTGATCTCCTCTTGGATGGTTATGTAAGCAAATAGATGTTGATTGGGTGATGGATTGGATAGATGTTTGGGTGATGAACTAAGATAATATGTGTAGATCTTGGTGGTGTTCTGAAAACAGTGTGTTTCATATATATATGGAAATAGAGAGATGGGATATGAGCTTGTATAGTTTGGCTAGTGGGTTCTGTTGGTTCCGTGGAGAAGCTGAGGTTGGGCTAACTATCTATGGTTGGTTTGCCTCATATTACTACATGTTGCTTGTTCTCTAGTGTTGACAACACATCCACATGCAGCTGTCTGTGAGCTGTAGGTGTGCTTGCATCACTTAAGTGGATCAGATCAACTGAAACTAGATATTTTGCTGGGTACTACTATTTTACTTTTTACCTTCTTCTCAATTGGTGAAATTTGTCCCTATTTGCCTATAATGTGGTTCTGAGGCCATCTTTGAAATAAGAACAGATACTATTTCATTTGGTGAAACTTGCCCCTTTTTTCTAAATAAGCTCAATGATGAACAGTGGAAGTGCGTTTCACTCCAAACACTAAGAGCACCCTAATTAACACTAACCCCTTTCGTTTTGTATTACTAGTATTTGTTTGCAGGTACCAAGAAAAGTATAGGAATATCAATACAAGATAGGAATTTAGTTTTAGGTGTTTTCTTTTTATCCATTTTTGTAAATTCCTTTTCTGTCAAGAAATTATATAAGGCATTGTAATGCATTAGGTTATCTTATTATTATTATTGTATCCATTTCTTATCATTTCTTTGTTGTAAAAGGATAATGTAAGATATATATTATTTTAATAAAGAATTCTTCTATTTGTTTCATTGTTATAATTTATTTTCTTTTATCCATTTTGTTATTGTATTATAATCTTTCCTTCATTATTTTATTGCAAAAGAATAATGTAATGTTGATCTTAAATAATCTTTATACTTTTGTTTCTAATACTTGTATTTGTCTTATTGTGATTAATTATTATAAAGCAATTTTCCCCCCTCATAATTCTAGAAAACAATAGAGGTTATGTCAAAATTCATCTCACTCCCCTTCTGATGTCACTAAACCTAATTCATCGGACTGAGAATTCTGATCACTCTAGTCTTTTAATTTGGCGAAAAAAATTTACCCGGATTTTCAGATGCATGCATTTAGATGCACAAAATCCTAAATCTACCCTTCGTTTAGTCCTAAATGCTTGGATGTTACATTCACATAATTGTCAATCAATACAAGTTGCCTGATATGGATATACAAGGAACATTACAATAACTCATGGATACATATGAAATATAATCATCTCTATGATTGCCTCTAGGGCATATTTGCTTTAGTCTCCCACTTGCACTAGAGTCAATCTAAAATGTATCTAATATCTATTACTCTTGTGTGCACTTCATGCGCTGGCTGCGGGAGAGGCTTAGTCAAGGGATCAGCAACATTTGAGTTTGTATGTATTTTGCATATCATGACACTACCATCCTCAACTAACTCACGAATCTGATGGTAACGCATGCAAATATGTTTGTTCTTCTGGTGCTGTCTAGGTTCCTTGGCTTGTGCAATAGCACCATTGTTGTCACAATAAAAATGTCCAAGGGATTAGATGCGCCCTGAACCACACCGAGAGCAATCAGGAAATTCCTAATCCAAACAGCTTCCTTTACAGCCTTCGAGGCAGCAATATATTCAGCTTCTGTTGAAGAGGAGGTCAACGTATCTTGCTTGGAATTTATCCAGCTCACAGCACCACCAATCATGACAAACACATAACCTGATTGCGACTTGGAGTCATCTGAGTCGTTAAGGTAACTTGCATATGTGTAACCCTTTACACTGAGTTCATCCTCACCTCCATAAACTAGGAACACATCCTTAGTCCTTTTCAAGTACTTAAGGATGTTCTTTACCGCTGTCCAATGACCTTCACCTGGATCAACCTAGTATCTGCTCGTAACACTTAGAGCATCGGAAACATTTGGGCGAGTACATATCATTGCATACATGATGGATCCAATAGCCGAAGCATATGGCACCCTGCTCATGCGCTTACGCTCATTAGTAGTCGAAGGACACTGAGTCTTGCTGAGTTTTATGTCGTGAGACATGGGAAAGAACCCCTTCTTAGCATCTTCCATGCTGAACCGTTTCAACACTTTGTCAATGTATGTACTCTGGCTTAATCCAATTAGCCTCCTTGATCTATCTCTATAGATCTTGATGACAAGAATATATGCCGCTTCTCCCAAGTCCTTCATCGAAAAAATATTTTTCAACGAGGTCTTAACATACTCGAGCATAGGAATGTCATTTCCAAACAGCAATATGTCATCTACATATAAGATTAGAAATACCAGCGCTCTCCCACTTTCCTTCTTGTAAACACAAGGTTCTTGTTGTTTTTTGATGAAGCCAAACTCCTTTACAACTTCATCAAATCAAATGTTCCAACTCCGAGATGCTTGCTTCAGCCCATAAATAGACTTTAGAAGTTTGCATACCTTTCCAGCATTGTTTGGATCGATAAAACCTTTGGGATGCATCATATACACGTCCCCAGTTAGGATTCCATTCAGGAAAGCCGTCTTGACATCCATCTACCATATTTCATAGTCAAAATGCGTAGCAATGGCTAGAATAACCCATATAGATTTAAGCATCTGTAGCGACCTCGGATCGAATAAGATCCTAAGTCCCTGTGATTAACATGCTAGTCCCTGGATCAATAGCTAGCACTCACAGTCGATAAAATATCCTGTAAAACACAAGTCTTTATTACATGAATCAAATAATTCGGAGTTTACTTTATTACAACAAAAGCGATATAAATACAACTTGGAGTCCCATCAATGTCATAGGAAGGTTGACTGATGACTCGCGATCCTAGCGCACCTTTCAACGATCTCCAAATTCTGCACATAAAACATGCATCCAACAAGTTGGGTCAATACTTTGAATGTATTGGCAAATTACACCAAGGAAAAGAAAATACTAACTCTACATGCAAGGCTGAGTAGGCTTTGGAGTTCGTTTGCATAAAGCCATTTTTCTCTAAGTAAGAAGAAAAGAAGAAGAGTTTTATCCTACTTTGTAAACATTTGCTTGAGTAAAATAGGGTCGAATGGCACACGAGGATATTACTCACCAAGTGTCCAAACAACCAAACACTTGGATATTACTCACCAAGTGACACTTGGATATTACGCACCAAGTTCCCAAAATCCCACCCATTGGCGATATTACTCACGCCATGGGGTTTCAAAATATTGTTCAGAAAGGAGAGAGGAAGATCCTTCAGAGGCTCCATCCTTCAGATGCTCAATGTTGTTCTGTTTCCGTGAACACGGCTGATCGGTCAGATTGCAATACTCTCGAGAGTTTGTGCACTTTACCCACAATCCATGATCAAGTCCTTTTACAGACAAGACCATGGCGAGGCTTTCCCTTAGTAGCCCCTCTACCTTCTGGATCCAACCATGCCAAGAACCTCCAAATGTTGGTACCTAGGTGAGATTTCCCACTAAGTACTAGGCCAAGACAGAGCCCATATATATTGTGGTTGCACTGGAAGCTTCTGATTTCTGAAACATGGCAGACTTCTTTGATTCCTGGGCGGCCGTCCTCCACCAAAATCTCACTCGTTGACCCAAAAACCATTCCGCCCAGAAGAAAACTTAGTTTTATTTTGAAGTGGATTTGAGAAGAAAAGTTTGCTCAAGAGAGCCTTTTATACTTAGAAGAATTCCTTGTCTTTCGAACCTCCCAACGATACTTTATATATATAGCATAGCAAGGACTTAGCAAAAACAGGGGTAACTTATTAGGAGGGGAAATCCTAAGTATAGAGCTACTCATGGCATACTACAAAATCATCGCACTTGCAAAATAATACTAAGAAAAAAATTCTACTAGAACATCCTACACATGCATACTACATAATTTGAAGATCACATGCATAGAATCAAAATTGGGACAAAAATTATGAACAAGTGGTGTAACTTGCCTTATGTTGATAATATGGGTGATGATTGTATTTCTCCGTAGCAGTCGCACTCTCGGAACAATATAACGCGGGAATAGAGTAATTCCAATCAAAACAATTACAACATACATCACAACAATGATGATCACAAACATGCATGATGATTTAACATGACACAATGATTATATTTAGTTTTATGAACATTAATATATCATGTGATGCATGTATGAGATCATTCAATGCAATACGGTATTTATCATTAAATGTTGATTTCCATAATAGGGTTTTAATAGTTTGTTGCAACTTCTGTCCTAACTGTCGAATTAAATTTGTTTACGAGCTTTAATGGATATAGCATATTGATACAAACCAGTAGGAATTAGATTCACCCTGATCGGAGTTGTAAATCTTTTTCTATGATTTAATTACTATTTAATGGAGTTTAATTTATTTAAAATATTACTTCGTCAAAAATTATGTCTAAGACCAGATCTGTATTCTACGAGAAATTGTGAATCCAGACACATATTATTTATATTTTTCTGATCTATAAATAATTTATTATGAATTTAATAAATTAAATAGGCATTAAAAGTAATTAAATTAATACAGCAATTTTTATATTTAAAAAATTGTATCTAAGAGTATATTAATTTCATATATGAAATTATGAATCCATATATACTTTATTTGTATTTTTTGGATCTACAAATAATTTATTATGATTTATTTAGTCTAAAAAGTATATTAAACCATTTAAATTATAACAATACAATTATACAGTAAAAGTTAGATCTAATCTTGTATTAATATTCTACATAATTTTCTGAATCCGTAGATATATTATTTGCAATATTTGGATATATAGATATTTTATTATGAATTTTCTAAGATCTATCTATTTTTTGCAATTTTAATTCAATTTTAAAACAGAAGGGAATATAAAGGAATATTCCGCGCTGACTGGGCGCTGACCTGGGCTGACGCAGCGATGACGGGGCGGTGACGGAACTTGCTGACTGGGCGACACACAGCGCACACTGATTGGAGGATACCGGTTGGGCCTCGATCTAATATGGAGCGTCCGTCTCAGATCCAATGGATGGGAACCAAACCCTGCTGGCTCACCGGCCTGGTCGACGGTGAGCGGCGACGAGCGGCTCCGTTGGCGATGTTAGGCAGCGCTCCGGCGAGTTCCCAGGACGTCGGAGTGGACGATAAGGTGCGTCGCATTACCACGGTCTCGCGGGTACCCTCAGTGACTTCCCTTGCTTCCTGCAGCGACGGAGACGGTAGGATGGAGCTCCGTGGCGCCTGTGGTACTCCGGCGACGAATTCGGCGGCCTACGGTGTTCCTGCGAGAGGGAAAACGGAACAGGGTGAAGCGGTGCTCCAAGGGGAAGGGATCTAGGGAGAGAAGAGGGCACGGGGTGGACCAGACCGTACTCTACCTCGAGCTCCCGTGAGCAACAATGGCGCAGCGTCGGCGAGATCCGAATCGGCTCAGGGCTAGGGTTTTTGGGGTGTTTTGAAAGGGGAAAAACTGCGGGGGTTAGAGGATTTATTGGGGGCGGATTCGTGCAGAAGGAGGCAAGGATTTGCGCGGAAATCGACAAAATTCCCGGGGATTCCGTTCGGGAGCGGTGGCGTTCGCGTCCAGGTCTCTAACCAGAGGAGGGAGATGACATGTGGGGTCCATGCGTCAGCGGCCACGTGAGAGGAGGCGGGCTAGTGTTGGGCCGGCCCGTTGGCACGGCTGGCGCACTGCGCGCTGCTTGCGGCGAAAGGCAGGCGGTAGGGAAGAGGAGGAGAGGTGGGATGCTGGGCCGCTCGGTCCGTTAGCGGTTAGGTTTAGTTTTTTTTTGTTTATTCTTTTCTCCTTTTCTATTTTCTTATTTACTTTCTATCTTTTTCATATGATCTTCAAATGAGTTGATTCTTGTCTCCAAAATTTTCTAAAATTCTGTAAAACATCATAGGACACTTTATAGAAATATTTTTCATATTTAAACAAATGGATTCATAATACCTTGTTTGTAGTCTTGTAGGAGTATTTTCAGTAATTTCAAAATAGGCTTTTGCAAATGGTGTTTTAACTTTAGAACTTGTATTAAGAGAAGGATCATGGATGAAAAATCAAACAAATTTCTTGGATTTGTTCAAAACTTCCGATCCAATGTGGTTGTCATATTAATCCTCTTCTTTTATTCCGTCTTAGTAAAATATCAAACAACAACAAAAGTTTCTTTTCATTCAAAATTTCAACAAGATCAAACCATTCAAACAACTTATTGATTTTATTTAAAATATTCCAAAATAGGAAAATTTTGGGATGTTACAGCATCGCTATGGGCGAGAAAGTCTCGTCGTAGTCAACTCCTTGAACTTGTCAAAAACCTTTTGCAACATGTCGAGCTTTATGGATGTGAACATTTCCATCCATATCAATCTTCTTCTTATAGATCCATTTGCACTCGATGGCTTTAAAACCATCAGGCAGGTCAACCAAGTTCCAAACTTGATTGTCTCCCGTGGACTCTACCTCGGATCTCATGGCAATCAGCCATTTCTCAGAGTCTGGGTCCACCATCGCTTCTACATAGGTCGCAGGCTCATCATTGTGTAACAATAATAATACCTACGTTTCGCGGAGCCTCGCCGACATTCGTGGTTGTGGTGCTTCTATTGCCACAGGTTCCTCAACTTGTTCTGCTACAATAGCATCACTCGCAGAAGCATCCTCAACTGGCTCATCTTGAACTTATTCAAGTCGCACCTGTAGGGTTCGCAGCATAGAAAAAAAATGCCTACGCTGGGAACAACTATGTACCAAGATCTATCTACTAGATACAAATAACGGGAAGATGTATATCCGTAGAGAGCATACCCTTGAAGACCGACAAAGCTTAACGAGTAAAACTCGTGGTTGATGTAGACGATCTCTTGCCGATCTCAAGATCGAGAGGAAGTCCTAGCGCCGCAAATCATCAGCGCATCCGTGCTCGCACACACGTACGAGGCACCGAGAAACCTCCGCCTCCTCGCTCCAGTGATGCAGCGGAAGCACAACTCTTTCTTGCCGAATAGCCACCGGGAACATGTATCTTGCTAGTCCGAGACCATGGGGGATAAATACTAGAGGGGGAGAGAGATCCTTCACAAGGAGGTGTGAGATAGAAGTGAAGAGGGGGTGCCTTTTATAGGAGAGGGGGGGAACCCCAAGGGTGTGGCCGGCGCATGGGATCTGCCCCTTGCCCTCCCCTCATTTTTGTGGGTGGACACTCCACTCACAAAAATCCTTCCAATTCCCTCAACTCAAAATCCCACTCAAATTCCCATTAAATTTCCACCAAATTTAATGCAAACTCTCATTAAATAAAACTCCTTTTATTTATTCAGAATTTTTTCAATTACTTTAATGACAAACATTCACATATAACCCCTTGCTAGTATTTCATTTCACATGCAAAAACACTTTTTGCAATTTCACCCGAAAACCTGTTTCGGTATCTAGTGAAATAAATTCTTGCGCTTGTTATTCTTTCCGGCATGAAACTTTTGCTCCAATTGGATGTCGGTGTCTCTTAAGTGTGCCACCCTACGGTTCGCGAATAATGTGGACATGATCGAGACCCTTCTCCGATCAATATCAGAAACAGGATCTGGAGACCCACACTGACTCCCATACATTCAACGATGACTTTCTTGTGATCGTCGGAACCTTTTACGCTAGTATCTTAATCCCTTTGTTTTGAGATATATTAGATGTCCGAGATTCGATCATCGGTATCTCCATACCTAGTTTGATCTTGTTACTGACATGCACTCTTTTCTCGTTCCCGTGATACAACATTCTAGTGATCAAATCACTTGCTTGCAAGCTAATCAATGTGATATCACCGAGAGGGCCCAGAGCATATCTATCCGTCATCGAGATGAACAAATTCCACTCTCGATCCATGGGCCTCAACATAACACTTCAGTAGTCCTAAATCCATCTTTATAATCACCTAATTACGGTGTGATGTTTGATGTTATCAAGGAAATCTTTTGGTGTTAGTGATTGACATGATCTCATGGTCTAAGGATTAGGATCACTTCGTAAGTTGTTATAGCAATATAAACTCAATGACTTTGATCGTAATTCTATACTTCGGATGAATGTTCATCACATCATTACACTAATGTTGTGACCTCGTTATTAACAACATCCAATGTCTATGATCAGGAAACTTTGATCATATTGTTAATCAAAGAGCTAGTTTATGAGAGAGGCATAACTAGGAACTTTTTGTTTGTTTATTAAACACACATGTATTAATGTTTCCGTAATAATAAAATTATAGCATGCAAAATAAACATATATCATATACTTGGAATACACATAATAAACACTTTATTATTGCCTCTCGGGGCATATTCCCTTCAGCACCAACCTTCCACTTGTTCCCTTTGTGAGAAACTCTTTCTCTAGGAAAACACCGCTACGAGCGACAAACGCTTTTCCCTCTTCTCGGTTGTAGAAGTAATACCCTAAGGTTTCCCTCGGATATCCCATGAAAATGCACTTATCCGATTTGGGTGTTAGCCTATCCGACTGAAGTCGCTTGACAAATGCATCACGACCCCAAATCTTTAGAAAAGACAAACTGGGATTCTTTCCAGTCCACATCTCATATGGTGTCTTAACTAGGGATTTAGATGGTACCCTATTAAGTGTGAAAGCTGATGTTTCTAGAGCGTAACCCCAAAATTAAAATGGTAAATCCGACTGGCTCATCATCAATCGAACCATGTCCAACAAAGCTCGATTGCGCCGTTCGGAGACCCTGTTTCTTTGAGGCATTCCGGGCGGCGTGAGCTATGGAACAATTCTGCAACTCTTAAGATGATCGCTAAATTCGTGACTCAAATATTCACCTCCACGATTAGATCGCAAGGCCTTTATTTTCTTGCCACGTTGATTCTCTACCTCACTCTGAAACTCCTTGAACTTTTCAAAAGTTATAGACTTATGCTTCATCAAGTAGACATATCCATATCTACTAAAATCATCAGTGAAAGTAATGAAGCAGGGGTATCCTCCTCTGGCCGTCATGCTCGTTGGTCCACATACATCAGTATGTATGAGTTCCAACAAGTCTATCGCTCTCTCGGGTAAACCCGAAAAAGGTGACTTGGTCATCTTTCCAAGTAAACAAGCCTGACATGTTTCCTATGATTCAAAATCAAACGAAGTTAGAAGACCATCACCATGGAGCTTCTTCATGCGCTTTTCACTTATATTCCCCAAATGACAATGCCATAAATAGGTGGGACTCAAATCATTAGGTCGAAGCCTTTTAGCACTTACATTGTAAATAGATGCGTCATCAAGATTTAAAATAAATAACCCATTCACAATGGGAGCACTAGCCATAAACATATCATTCTTAGAGATTACACAACCATTGTTCATACTCGCAAATGAATATCCATCCCTCATCAAACATGCAGGTGATAAAATGTTTCGACCCATACTTGTAGTGTAATAACAATTATTCAACTCCATAATAAATCCTGACAGAAGGTGAAGTTGCATCACGCCGATGAACAATTCAGCAACCCTTGCTTTATTTTCTACGCAAAAATCCACTTCGCCTTTCTACACTTCTCTAGTACTTATTGGCCCCTGCATCGAATTGCAAATATGAGCAACCGATCCGGTATCAAATACCCAAGAGTTAACATAAGAATCAGCGAGAAGAATGTCCACAACATTTACAACAAGCGTACCTGAGTGGGAAGTACTCTTACTTCACTCTTCTTCAAAGAAGCCCGGTACTTGTTGTAGTTTCTCTTCCAGTGGCCATGTTCATGACAAAACAAGCACTCAGTGTCATCTGCAGGTCCAGCCTTTTGCTTGGGTGCAGGATTAGGGATCGTATCCTTAGCCTTGCCCTTCTTCTTTGACCAAGAAGTACCCTTTTTCTTGAAGTTAGGATTATTCTGCATAGCCATCACATGGCTATGCCCTACACACTTATTCATGTCACTTTCTATTGTTTTTAGCATCCCACGTAACTCATTAAGGCCCTTCTCCACCCCATGCATATGGTAGTTCGAAATGAACTGCCCATAGCTAGATGGAAGAGACGCCAAAATGAAATCAGTAGCCAAATCTTGGCCTAGTGGAAAACCAAGCTTTTCCAAAGTCTGACTGTAACCAACCATTTTGATCACATGGGGGCCTACACCTGCTCCCTCTGCCAGCTTGCATTCCATAAAGGGCTTGGCGACATTGTACCTATCAGTCCTGTCCTGAGTCTGGAACATGTCCCTAAGCGCGATGATCATATCGTACGCTTCCTAATCCTCAAACTTCTTTTGGAGTTCAGGTTCCATGCATGCAAGCATAAGACAGCTAACCTCAAGAGAATCATCACATGCCCTCTTGTAGGCATTCTTGAGCGCAGCAGATGCATTATCAGCAGGTTCATCGGAGATTGGGGTATCCAGAACCGTTTCCTTTTTATCAGACATGAGAACAATTCTCAGGTTATGGACCCAGTCCAAATAGTTTGTTCCATTTAGTTTATCTTTGTCAAGAATCGAACGCAAAGAAAAAGGTGATGCATGTTCGGTGCCATTGATCTATAACAGAAAACATGCAAAATACTAAGCCATGTAACCATGAAAGAGTAAAACATATTAAACAATTTAATACCATATACTCCCACTTAAATCAATATCCCTCTATTGATACTAAGTGATTAAATATCCACAATTAATAAGTAGACTATTGAGTTTTAGCATCACTACTAGAAGACAAGGTAAATCGGTAAGCAACACTTGCTAATCATATCACATATGACTCTTGTTGTTGGGTGACATATCTATGTCAAAACTAGGCGCCCAACCTTTATGCCCCATGGTCCTTAACTGTTAAGATGACCTTGTCAACCTCACCAACCTTTATGCGTGTAGGTATCCGATTCAAACACATCTAGCCAAGGAAAACCGCGGCATCCTAATTTCATAGGCCCACCAACGATTGTACATGGCATAGGATGGTGCAAGGTTTGGTTGGGAGGGCATGGTTTAACTTAAACTTTGTGAGGGGTCGTTCTACTTCTATCATCTAAGCATGCATAGAAGTAAAACGCATAAGAATAGCATTCACATATGATGTGACACAGTATGGCCCATTTTGTCATGGTGATCTCCATCGCCATAGAACCTGTCCACCATGATGATCTCCATCTTCATGTTCCATGTGAGCCATCCTCCAAGTGATGAGTCCTCCAACAACTATTACAAGCTATTACTCCTAACAGCTAGTAATCAAAATTACATAGTACTGGGATCGTCACAAGTTGGCACGCAGGCCATTACAATAATTGACAACACATATGGCTCCAACCGTGTTGACCTACTCACGACACGCATGTCATGATAAATTTTATACATGCATCACATACATATATGGGCCATACTGATCACATATATCCTGCAAAAACAAGTTATGCATAGAATCGCATTCTCCCAGATCATGTGAAATCGCAGCACCTAGTTACCTTAACGAGATACAAAAGGGGCTACGATAAAGGGGCGGTCTACGGGGTCTTCCCTTGCGGGGTTCGAAGGGGCAGCGCCCCTCGCGGTATCTACACAATTTTATTTAAGGATTTTGATCGGCAAATCAAATTTACCATAAACCGACTGTTATTCCGTTTCAATCAAACACCTTTGATCACGGTACATCGATTTTAGATCTAGGTTCCGATTTGATCAATCATATTGATATTCACGTGATTCAACAGGATTCATGTGTCACTGTCTACCCCGATGGCGGAAACCGACCGGTAGGGGTAAGTCGTTCGACGACCTCAGAATCACGATCATGGAGAGCAAGTTCATAGATAAATCCTGAACCTCTGCAATATAAATGATCACATCATTCATATAAATCTACATATCACCATATGCAAACATCCCAAACCTATAACTGAATAGCATCGCCTCTGATACCACTGTAGGGAAACGGGTAGGCTACCCTAGCGCAAATCAAAAATTTCTACGGTGTAAACCAGGATTACTGTTGTCATAGATCACGGGATTACCACTAGATGCGCGGTTGTGGAACTTAATGAAGTGCGTCGAGGCAGTGTAGATGTTCTACGTCTCCTCCTCGTCCTCGTCCCACGAGAAGCTCCCCTTGCGCGGCTCGTCCAAGTGCCACAGATGCAGCACCTCCGAGGTATCCACACATGCGGGATGGAAGCGTCAGACGCTGGACTGCTAGGTCCGCCCATGCAACACATGCGTGAGGAGTGGCGGCTGGGTGGAATGGTCTAACCCTGGTCAGCACGCCCCACCGTCTGTTATATAGGCGTCCCTAGTGGGCTTCTACATTAGCAGCCCATTAGTAGCCTAAGCCTGGTCTAATTCGGATCTAATCCTCATTAGGCTTCCAGCCCCTTAAGTGTGTGACCCTATAGGGTCATATACGTATAGACATGACACGAATACACTTATTTTGTCAATAGTTGGTAGCGGCCTCTAGCAATACGTTCCAACTCCTAAACGCATACAAAGATCATATCGGATGAACCATCACAAGGTTTAGTACATGTCTTTCCCTTTGCCTCACGATATTTGGTCTAGCTCCAAGCTGACCTCCCTTTCTTGTTACTATGATTCGGAATCCCTTTAGTAGGTTAACACTTAACCTTATGTAGCACGACCATGCATTTTTGGATCCGATCACTTGAGGGTCCCAGAGATATCTCTCTCAAGTAGAGAGGGGCAAATCCCATCTTTATTGACCATGCCTTGCAGCATGCTTCAGGAAAAACCCGAAAGCTACCTTTATAACTACCAAGTTACGGAGCAGCGTCTGATAGCCCAAAGTAGATCGATCAACATCTCAAGTACATGCGACAATCTCATGTCTAAGGACAAAACAAGTGAAATGCAAGTCTAATTGCCAGTCTCAATTTGGGTCAGTCCAACCTCATGTTCATAACATGTGTCCACATCATTGGTTTGACATCTCCATGTCTATGACTTGCGAAACATAGTCATCAACCAATCGATGAGCTAATATAATTTTCACGTGTGTCCTCACATGAACTCCGACTAGGGAAAACTACTCGATAACCATATAAGTAAAGAGTTTCACAAACAATTCACATAATTGTCAATCAATACAAGTTGCCTGATATGGATATACAAGGAACATTACAATAACTCATGGATACATATGAAATATAATCATCTCTATGATTGCCTCTAGGGCATATTTCCTTCAGCCGCCACTCTGCTCACTTCCTCCTCCATCGTGATGTGCCCCTGACCCCTCTGTGATACCTACGGCCTCGGCACTCTCCCTGCCGTCGCCCTCCCGCACGAGCCGACGTCTTCCGCTGTCCTCCACCCACGTTGCCGGGCATCTCCTTCCCTCGCGCCAGCACCATGCCGTGCCACCACTTCCACTCGGGCCCTCTTCGCCTCCCTCTATCGCCTCCATGCCGCGGAGAATCTCTAGGGACGCCTCCCTCCTACGAGCGCCGCCTCCAGAGCCTATCTCCACCGCCTCCAGCCTTCCTTGCCTCTGCTGCCAGCGAATGTTGCGTCATTGTTGACCAAGGCCCCGCTCCCCTCTCCCCATTGTGAACCTATGTCCCTGTCTGTGCTGCCTGCGCCCTCCGTTTGCGTGACCTCGTAGCCGACGTGGCGCCATCCTTGTCATACCTCGACCCCGCGCTGCCAAGCTCATCTGCCTTCCGTCGTCTCAAGCCCCGCGTGACCTCCTCTACCTCTGCGACCTCCTTCCAGCCGTCCCCGTGTGTGTCATGTGTCCCCGCAGATTCTGTCATCTGCCTCCAAGCCGCCTCCCTTCCCTCATCTATGCGCGACGCCGGTAGAACTGCCTCCTCCCTCCCGTCTTGCCGATCTCCATCATCGCTACGAGGTCCTCCTCCGGTGCTCTGTCCCTGTGTGTACCTATGTGCTGCACGATGGTGCTTCTCTCATGTTTCTGTTGTTGTTTTGCCGCAGGACGAATGTGCACACAAGTATCTATTTTGTATCTCATCTAGCTTCGCTTCTTGGAAAGCCACACACCAGTGTGTGCCTCCCTCCGATCTAGCGCCTCCTGCGTGATGCCTATTGTCCCATGGAGTTCTGGTGGTGTGGAGTGGAGGCAATGGTGTGAGGATGGTGGATCTGTGGTGTGGTGACATGTCGATGGTGTGACACTCGTGAAGATAGAGATATTGTGCCGCAGGCTACCGGGATCTAATGTGTGAGTCAAGCCGATGCAGGAAGTCCAACAAGGTCATTGTTGTTGTCGACAAGATCTCCCGAAGACTGCCATTACCGGAACCAATTTCACCTTCGATAATTGAAGCCGGAAACCGCCAAGACCGCCCACACGAATACGAAGACCCTGCTTCCGGAGTCCTAAGCCCGATCCTGGCGAACCGAACCCCCGGACCATCAAGATCTTCTACAGGGACCCGAACCCCGTCGAACCCCAAAACTGCCAAGTTCGCCGAACCCCACCAATGTGTGCCCCTTTTCCCGAGACCAATATTTTTATAATATATAATATCTACTTGTTGCAATTAAATCATTCATGCTAGCATCTCATCATGTGGTTTTGGAGTCATTTTGACGACTCATCTAATAACTAAATATGGGGACCATATGCGGGCTTTTCTAGTCTTATATTGGTCCCATTTAAATTTGCATAGTGAACTGCCATGATTTGCCATGTTAAGTCAACATTTAAATTGCGGGGTATATAGACAACATAAACAACCTAATTAATTGTCTGGACCTCGGTTCCGCTTAATATTGCCTAATTGCATCGCGCCTTTGCCATGTCATGCATCATACATGCATCATGCCTGATATTCTACCATAGTATTAAATAGTGCATCCGATGTTTCTTCTAGTACTTTGCTTCTTCATGGATTAGGCCGATGAGTTGATGCGAGTGTCGATCTTCGGCAGTTTTACCAGGCGAGCATTCTCCCCTTTCTACCTATTTACATTTATAGTCTTTACTTCCTCCTGTTGATCTATTGCTATCTATGTTGCGATGATATATATTTTGTGCCCCTCTGTATTTCCCTACAGTCCCTGTATTGCCATGGACACCTCCTATTACCTGTTGTTTGGAAGATAGTCGGCCTTGCGAGTCATAGTTTCTTGGGCAGGTGTTGCTTTGCGTCGTGGATGTTCCACAGTTGTTGGAGAAATGCCTCATGCTTAATGTTGGAGATGAGCATGGCTTTAATTACCACTTAATATTAAAATGCTGGGAATAGTTATAAATAATGCAAAGGCACCGGCGGGTGTTGGGGATATGCTAAATGGGTATCACCATTGTATGTCTCTAATCCGTATAACCCGGGTGGCCCATAGTTGGTAGCAAGGCCTATGGCCTGCTGGGCAGCCCAGTTAGATGGATCCAAAAGGGAGGCCCATGTCGAATGAAGGAAGGATACAGTGGAGTCATCGGCGTACCGAGAGCCTTGGAGTGCAAGACACGTTAGACTAGTTGTATACCATGTAGGACTTTGTAACCTATCCGGCTAGGAATTTCCCTATAACCCTAGGATTGGTGACTATATAAGCCGGACCTAGAGGAGCCTTTAGGGCACAACACAACTCATATCACGCACAGTGAACCGATCCATGTAACCCAGCATATTGCCGTTATAGTGATTTATAGCAGGAGTAGGATTCTGCCACCGCCGTGGGATCTTAACCTGGGTAAGCTATGTCACCTCGTACCCTCCAACCTTCCACCTTATCCCATGTCTCTAAACACGCTCTGTGAGGACCCCTCTGTGGCGTACTCATTGGCAATACCATGACAGTTGGCGCCCACCATGGAGCAAGAGACGCTTCAGGATGTACAATGGGCGAGGTCCAAGCTCTTCACGGGAATCGGCGGAACCATAGCCATTGGTCGTGTTCTATTCTCCGGCAATGTTCTGATTGTCCCTCCCGACGTATTCTAGATCCCGGTGAAGACAAACCCCACCCACTGCTCGATCGTTCTAATTGGTGACATCCACCTCTTCATCGGTGAAACCGACTTGGGCACTAGTTTCCTGGAAGTCGGAGGATCGTCAAGGCCCACACAGACTGCCTACAGGCAGGATACGTTCACGGAAGGATCAAAGTCGGATCTCTCTCCGGATTTTGCCGACTTAGATTGGAAAAATTCAAGGCCCACCCATACCACCCATGTGCAGGAATTAATGGTGGAATATTCCTACAAATCCGCCAGCTTCGCCCGTGTGCCTGGAAAGCAGAGATCGCACTTCGTTAGCATGGTGGGGGATGCTATTTTGCGGCCCGAAAGTTTGCAGGCGAAGGCAACACGGGGCTCGAGTTACGTATAATCACCACGATTCGAAAAGTTGGAGGGTAATTACCGAGAGGGGCATTTCGAGTGAATGGTGGCCAAACCAAATATTTTCAAATCTCAGCCGTTATGTCAGGATATTCTGTTACATTAGTACATGTCGTGTCCCTATTGTGCCCCTTCTAAGTCACCGTCCACGTGCCGCACAGGCAAATCCATTTCTGTACTTTCCTAACCCCCGACACTGAAACTGGCAACGTTGGTCCTTTTTCTCCCTCCTCCTACACTGAATCTGGTTTGGCGGCGGCGGCAGTCGTTTTTCTCCCCGCCCCCTCCCCCTCCCCACCCACCCCCCCTCACACACACACACACACTGAATCCAGAGGCGGCATGTCAAGCGAGGCCAAGGTGGTATCTACATTGGCGACTGATTCGGCTTCGTCGAAGCCAGTGTCTCGAGCTCAACGCCAGACAAGCGAAGCAGCGGCAGGGTCTGCATCCTAGGTTAGCAATGAGGTCAGCCAGAAGTCTGCTAACAGGGTACCTACAAGTAGAGGGTTGAAGAGAAAATCTAGACTGGCGGCAGAGTGTTCGGCTGTAGTCCGGGGTCGTGCAACCCAGATCTCGAAGAAAACCACCCGGGAGAAGAGCGAGAGGTGATTTTTTCTTATCTATGCCATGTCTTGCAAGTAGATTAGTTACTGCAAAAGTAGTGTCGAATGAACTGAAAGGTCCCCCTTTAATCAAATTAGGAACAGTTTCGATGCAGCGGACCTATATGATTTCACGGTTCATGTCTGCCGGTACACTACAAAACTAGATTTTGGTTGCGAGAGGGTTGTGTTCGGGCAGGATGTGCGTCTGCTTGTCAACTACAAAGAGGTTGTGTCTGTTTCTTAGCTGGTAGATATGCTTCATTATAGAATTCCTTAGGGATCTAGACAAAGGGCAAAATTGGTGTGGCATAACATGAGTGATACCTATGTGAAAATTGAGCACTCCCATGATCTTCAGATGCTTTGGGATTGTTGTGCAGCTGATCGTCGGGTGAAAGTTAAAGCGATGATTGATGATATGTATGCAGATACTGGAGATCTTACTGCCAGAGCTTCTACTGCGCGAGTTTACGGACCACCAGATGCTAATCAAGCTAAGTATACACCTAGAGGTGGATTCATACACAACAAAATTTGATGACGGATTTAGTAAGCAAATTTCGTCATGTACTCTAGAGATAGCCATCGATTCCAAAAACATAACTCTTATTGAACTGAGAAAGATGATTCGTAAGAAAATCATTATTGGCCCAGCAGATGGCACGACTCTGGTGGTGGCATCATAAGAAGCAAGAGTTCATATAGGTTTTGGATACCAATGATCTGATGCAGATTATGCGACGAAAGAAGCAAACCAGGAAGGTGTTCTTCCTGGCTATCATTTCTGATGTTGTTAGACAGGTTGTAGTGGATGCAGAGGACCCTGTTGTGGCTGAACAGAACGAGGCGATAGACGGTCATCAGATCTGATGGGAGATTCTACCTAGGGCTTGTCAGATAGACCACAGGGCTCCCCTACCTGTATTTGTAACAAAGATTGTTGTTGCTTTGAAATTGTGTTGATGTGGTCGTGTTTGTTCAGAGATTGCAATCCGATGTTTTGTGAGCTGTTGAGATTTTTGTACATATCACTCAATGAAAGCATCGTTGTTGTAATAAGACACAAGTACATTGTAGTTGACATGATTGTGTTTGCTTAGATGATGTGATAAATTAGTTTCTAAGATTATGATTGTTGAGAGATTGTAATATAATGTGCTATGAGTTGTTGGAATTTTGGGACATATCATTCATTGAAACCATCACTAAACAAGGTGATATATAAGTACCTTGTAGTTGACATGATTATGATGTAATATAATGCTCTGTGGGATCAGTAATTTGACTAATCGCTGGATAACTATCTGTTACTTAGAAGGAAGTACTATCATGGATGAACGAGCATAGGGTTTAGGAAAAAACTTACTAAGTAGGAGACAGTGATCTATTGGACCCATAGGTCTAGTATGTAGGAATAAGGTCTAAGGGGTTAGTACAATAAACAGTTCATTAGAACCTAAACCATAAACCATAATCCTATATTGTTTGGTACATAAGATTTTGTATCTTGCTATAAGTCAAACAAAGTGGGAAGGAGGAAGTACATGATTAATATTACAAATTAAAATGAAGGAAGAGAAAAACTATTAGATATGAGATAGTAATCTAGCCACGAGACATTGTATCAATTAAACCATTGTAGCATGACAATTTAGTCAATGTTGCAATGTTGACGCACTTCGCTTTCCCCACTCCTCTCTACACTCACTACCCCCATCTCTCTCTCGTCACCGTCGCTGACATGTCGCCGCGGCCGCATTCGCCATGCCGCCCTAACATCGAGTCTTCCCTCCCTGATGTGAGTTCCTCTGTTATACCAGCAATGGTTAGGCACTGGTAATTACCTCGACCCAAGACTTTAAATGTGCATGCAATCATGTTTATTTCTAGATTTTCGTTCCCTTATAGGTACAACTCATGATCTACGACCCCGATTGGGAGGGCCTAGATCTCGATTCGGAAGTACCATGTGACCATGGGCTAAAACTGAGGAAATATGTTGCATTTGAAGGCAGTAACACTGGAAGAAGGTTTTTGGGCTATAAAAATCAGGTTTTCTTTCGTTATCTACAATGGTGACATGAAGAAAATTGTGTAGTGTTATGTTGATAATTAGGTCCCGTGTTTTTTTAGGTTGGCCCGGTGTGTAAAGCAGTAGAGTGGGTGGATCTTGAGTGGACAGACGCACTTAAGAAATGTTTGGCCCAATTGTGGGATATGTATGAGCTCGAAAGGTCGGGGAGATTTACATATGCCCGTGATGTAGCTACAGAAAATTACAAGATCTTGGTAAGAAATAAGGAGCTGGAACAGGAAATCAAGCATTTCGGTCAAAACTAAATGACACAATCAATGGGAGCTTGGTGATGGGAACTACACGGAAGATTTAGAAGGCAGAAAAGAAGAGGGATCATCTCATGGAAGAGAATAAGAAGCTAGATAACTACATTGCGGAGCTATTGAAGGATCTGAAGAAGGAGCATGAGGTGAACAAGGACAAGCTATAGACGATCAAGGAAATTTTATATGAATAATTTGTGTTGTGGAAATATCTCAAACTAGTTAACTGTAAGACTTGCAGTTGTGATATCTTGACTAATCCAAACTCAATCCTTGAGCAAAATAACCTTTTATAAGAAAACATAGTTTGCATAGAGAGAGCTCCATGTTTACAAAATCATAGTACATGGATAAAACACGATTTGGACCGTCATAACACATAGTTTGCAAACTAACTTCAGAGGAACTTATAGTTTGCACTGAGCCTGGCACGAAGATGGTCATGTTCCTTCTTGAGAAGCTCCAGTTCGAGGGTTCGTTCCATCAGGTCCTCTTTGGTTTTTACCTACTCCCTTAGTAGTTGGACGTGCGCCTCCTGCTGGTTCAAACGCTCTGTCTGGGAAGCAACATGCTTATCAGTAAGATTAAGATTATCCACCATGAGATCCTTGATGATATCCTCGTTCGCAGGCGCCGAGGCGATACTTTTCTCGTGAAGTTCCTTCCAGCCGACGATGGCCACCTTCAGATTGTGGCACTTGTCATAAAGGATGGTGACTTCTTCTCTCAGGCGGTCATGGGACACTTTCTGAAAATCCTACTTCTCCATTTGGATAGCCATCTTGTCCTTTAGCCAGGTCAGCAGTTCTGGGTTGAGCTTTCATCTCTTCTGCTGCAACAAAAATATGTGGTTAGTTTTCACAATTTAAACAATTAACTGGTGTCAAAGTCATAATTTGAAGGACAGAGCAATCAAGGATTGTTCAAAATTTAATAGAATCAACTAGTGCCATAGTCCTAATTATAGAGATAATGTCAGAGCAATATAGGCTTTGTCCCAATTCAACTAGATAAACAAGTGGCATACTTCTAATTTATATAACAGCAATATACCCTTTTTTTCCAATTCAATAGGATAACGTAGTGGCAGAGTCCTAATTTCAATTTTAGAGCAATATAGCCTTTTCCCAATTCAACATGATAAAGTAGTGGCACAGTCCTAATTTTAATTTCAGAGAAATACATCCTTTTTCCCAATTCAACAGGATAAAGTAGTGAAATAGTCCTAATTTCAATTTCAAAGCAACATGGGACTATATCCAACTAAGGGTGCTGTGGGTTTTTCCAATGTAACCAAATAGTAGTGGCATAGTCATAATCTAATTCCAAGCTCAGATACATAATGAAAAGAAAGGATGATGACCATTCATGAGAACACAAACCCATAATTTAGTTGACATGCAAGTAAGATCAACAGAGAAATAAGGAGTTGCTCCAATATTGCTTAATTGCACGACATATATAAATTACAAAAGCAGTGGAGCATGAACTGAGATTCCTGCCCCCCCCCTCTACTCTAAATCTGAATTGGGCATTGCCGTTAGCTCCCTGTTCTCCTTGTTTGGACTCTTGGGCACGGTGAGACCTCAGATCATGTCCTCCTTCATCTTTCTCAATGCGTCCAGGCAACGGTCCCTGTCATTGTAGGCTTCAATGGAAGCCTTTGCTTCGATGATGCGTTCTCTGCGTGTCTCGGTGGCTTCGTCCAGCAGGAGGACACATCTATTCTAGAGATTCTTCTTGTCACAGTTCGGCAGGGTGCCGATGACATCTAGGGGCTAGGGTTTTGGCGACTTGGGGAAAAGGAGAGAGGAACTACAGGGAGGAGTGAGAGGATAGGGTGGTCGCGGGCGTCGGCCTGGCGATCTTATCCTTGCGTCTAGGGCGGCAACGGGGATCTTGGCGTGCAGCGACGACCGACGGCCGGTGGCGCTACAGTGAGCTTCTTCGCGTCGCCTGCGAAGATGACAAAGAACAGACAAGAAGAACCGGTACGAGCCGTTGTTGGGAAGGATACGGGCACGCGAGGGCATCAGGAAGAGAGAGGGAGAAGGTGGGCTAGCTGGGTTGCGGCCTGGTTAGCTTGCTGGCTCTATTTTTTTAGCATAACATTTTTCTATTTCTTATTCTATTTCCTCCTTTGGCAATTCATTTTCAAATCTGTTTTTAGATAGATTAAAATACCAAAGAGGTTTTGTAAAATATTCAAACTATTGTGGGGCCCTTTTATTTAGATTGGGTTCCACACTTTTTGATAGCTTTCAAATTCAAAACAATTGATTTCAAATAGAGGGAGAAAACTAGGGTTTAGGGTTTTGCTTAACTTTTAGTAATGCACAATTTCAGATATGATGCTCATGAATGCACAAACAAAACCCTAATATATAATTAACTAAACCTGGGGTGTTACAAATACACTCCCTCTAAGTGTAAAAAGGGCGAAGTAATGCTACATTCCATGGCCTTTTTGACTCATCTCCTCACTTGTTCGCTTTATTCTTCTCTGGTGCTTGAGCATCTATAAGATAGTATGCATCATTATCCAGTGCTTTGCTCACAATGAACGGCCCTCCCATGGGGGTAACAATTTATGCATGTCGTCTGTATGTTGCATGAGATAGTACCAGATCTCCCTCTCGAAAGACTCGGGGACTCACTTTCTTGCTATGATAGCGTCTGAGATCTTGTTGATATATGACTGATCTGGATAATGCCAATTCTGTTGCTTCTTCTACTAAATCAACATCATCTTGCCGAGATATGTCATTCACTTCGGCGATCGTGTATTGGGTGACTCTAGGCGAGTCATGCACTATGTCGGCTAGTAATATAACTTATGCCCCATATACAAGAGAAAAATGGCGTGTAGGTTGTTGATCAATGCGGATTCGTTCTCAAGATCCTGTTGACCTTTGTAGTGGTTCTATGAGCCATGGTTTTATCCCAGACAATACTAATCCATTTGATCTTTCCAATTGTCCATTCGATGCGGGGTGTGCTACCGATGCAACATCAAGTCTTATATGCTTATCCCGGCAGGAGCGAGCAAAATCTCCCTCAGTGAAGGTTGTGCCGTTATCTGTAATGACGCTATGTGGGTATCCATACCTCAAGATGATATCCTTAAGGATTTTCACAGCCATGGGCCCATCACATTTTCTTATATGCTTTACCTCTATACATTTTGTGAATTTGTCCACCATGACCAAGATGTGGGTCATGCCGCCTCTAGCCGGCTTAAATGGCCCGACCATATCCAGGCACCATACGGAAAATGTCCAAGTGATAGGTATTGTATTTAATTCGGATGAAGGCATGTGAATCTTGCTGGCATATTTCTAGAAACCATTGCATTTTTTACCAATTCTAGTGCCTCTTATAGAGCACTGGGCCAAACCGATGCCGAAATGCTTTGGCTACTAGGGCTATAGATGAATCATGATGTCCGCATTCTCCTTGATGTATATCTAAAAGGATTTCTTGCCCTTCTACCAGGGTAACACATCTTTGCAACACATTTGTTACACTTATCTTATAGAGTTCATTGTTTATTATTGTGTATGCCTTTGCCCTTCTTACAATTTTCCTAGCGAGGGCTTCGTCACTCGGCAAGATCTCATCTTTGAGAAATAAAAATATTGGGCGTGCCCATTCCGGTACTTTGTGCGCCGGGGTAACTATTTCATCAATTTCCATTGCTTCTCCCGACATAATTTCTGCCGAATTACCTCGTCTAGTCCTCGGGTTCCCCGAGTCAGTCCCCAAGTTCACCGAGTCAGTCCCCGAGTTACTCGGTTTGGTCCTTCTATCTATCTCCATTGGGATTGCCTCGGGTACTTGATCTACCGAGAGATGGATTGACTCAGATTATGGGGAAGGTATGATTGATGGTTTTCTCAAGTGCTCTAAGGTAATACCAGGTGGGATTGATTTCCTGGTCTAGCCATGTTTTGATAAGGTGTCTGCAGCATCATTTTTTCCCGAGGTATATGATGAAATTCACATCCATCAAAATAACCACTAATTTTTTGCACATGGAATCTATATAAGTCCATGTTTGCATCCAGCACATCCTAGTGGCCAGATACCTGTTGGACTACTATATCCGAATTACCAAAACATAAAATCCGACGTATGCCAATTTGCTTTGCCATTTTTAGGTCGTGAACAAGTGCTTCATATTCGGCCACATTGTTTGATGCATCAAAGTGTATTTGTAGCACATATTTCAGTTGGTCTTTCTTGGGGGAGGCCAGCACTATCCCGGCTCCTAACCCATTTCTTAGTTTGGATCCATCAAAATGCATCGTCCAATAATTCGAATCAGGTAGTGGGGGTTCATATTGCATTTCGGCCCAATCGACAAAAAATTCGGCCACTTCCTAAGACTTGATTGCATCTCGTCTATAAAATTGTGGTGCATAAGGGGATAACTAAATTTCCCATTTTGCTATTTGGCCTCTTGCATCTTTATTTCTCATTATTTCGGCTATTGGTGCCTCACAGATCACCTTGATAGGGTGTTCTTCAAAATAATGTTTCGGCTTTTTAGCCGACATGTATACACCATATGCCATTTTTTGATAGTGTTGTTAATTTTGCTTGGATGTTGATAGCACGTCACTTAGGTAATATACCGGCCTCTGCACCAACTTTCCTTCCTCATCACGCCCAGCCACTATTACTGCACTTACGACTTGGTTAGTCGCTGCTACGTAGTGAAACATCGGCTCTTTTGAAGTGGTGAGGCTAAGACTGGCGTTGTGGCTAGCATTTTCTTTAATTCATGAAAGGCATTATCAACCTGAGGTGTCCAGGTAAATTTATCTGACTCTTTCATCAACTGATATAAGGGTAATTCCTTTTCCCCCAGCCAACTCACAAACGGACTTAAAGATGCCAAGCATCCGGTAAAATTTTGTACGTCATTAAGACACTTTGGCAATTCCATTCTTCCACTGCTCGAATTTTAGTCGGATTATCTTCTATACCTTGGCTAGATACAAGGAAACCGAATAATTTGCCAACTGGTACGCCAAAGGTACATTTTTATGGATTAAGCTTCATTCGGAACCTCCTCAGGTTCGCGAATGTTTGGCGGATATCATCTAGGAGCGTATGGCTCTCTTTGGTTTTTATCACCACATCATCAACATATATTTGGACGTTTTTGCCAATTTGATCATGCAAGCACTTTTGCATACATCTTTAATACGTGGCCCTGCATTGCGAAGGTCGAATGACATGGTACGATAGCAATAAGCCCCATAAGGGGTGATAAACGCAGTCTTTATTTGATCAGACGGGTTTAACAGTATCTGGTGGAAACCAGAATACGCATCTACAAATCACAAGAGTTCTCAACCAGCGGTAGAATCAATAACCTGGTATATCCTAGGAAGAAGAAAAGGATCCTTGGGACACGTCTTATTAAGGTTCGTGTAATTGATGCACATACGCCAAATGACG